>JAZGTH010000059.1:0-4800000 GCA_036877525.1 Chromobotia macracanthus | reverse complement strand
TCATGAATTAAAACACACGTATAACCATAACCTAATTTATGATCAAATACTTGACCGCTCCACATAGATAACTCTTAACTAGTTATTGAGTGCAAATGAGCGAACATGTAAAGCTGACATAAAACTCTTGACCACTAATAATTCTAAGTGTGAAGAGTCATTATTTAACTTTTTTAACATGTAGTCTATTAAAATATTTTGACTCATAATTACAATATTACAATGTTAATTACACGTCAGGTACATACCACACTGCGCGGGATCCCTCTCTCTGTTTGTACTGCCATTCTTGTTGTGATTCATCAACAAATCCGTCATCATACAAAAGTTACAACAAGTGTCCGGGGGAGTGACCAGACATCTAGTATGTGTGTTTTTCAAGTACTAAATGAATGACGTAATATTAAATTGCATTAAACTAAACTGCAATGAATTACCTATGTTGTTTATTTTAAATTACATTACATCTGAAATTACATTTTCATTTATTTGTTGTATTGGTATTATTAACCAAATTACCGGTCCATTTGTCACTTTGGACTGCTCCTTCATTCATTGTGTTACATATAGCAAAACTCAGAGGCAAAGGTTTGAGTCCAACATTTTAGGGACACAGTTTCAAGTTGGTATTTGTTTGTAAACAAATATACGTAATTGGACTATAGACAAATATGTTTACTAGAAATACCTAAAATACCTGTCAAACCTGCTCTGCTCAGAAAGTGTATGTGGTTACTATATCAACCATAGAAGAAACAAAAGTAAACAAAGACTACTGACAAGGGCCGTTTAGCCAGGGAGAACATTATTTGGTGTTGATGACCAAATAATGTTGAGTACACAATGCACACTAATTTTTGTTTATTATTACAGTAAAAGTACAATGCTTTGAGATTTACAAAATCCACCTTGCATTTCTAATAAAGTAAAAATACATACTGAATATGCATACACATTTCAAATTTAAGATTTGTAAAATCTAAGAATGATGGCATATTGAGTTTTCTCAACTCCACAATGTCCACCAAAAAGGCCTGTGTGGAATTCCACAAAGATATGTGCCTCATGTGACTTTAGCCAAATGATGACTCTTGTCCTTTTTTGTGCAGATTTAATGCAGCTCTACATCTGCATTGATGTAACCATGATGTAACAATCTGATGTAACCATGATAATGAGTAAATAAAGGTCACAGTTGTATTGTCTTTAATACATCATTACCCTTTAATGTGAAATTTTCACATTGTCTCTTAATGTACTTAACCTAGTTTAAAAATGTAAATAACTGGGCTTTACTTCATCTAATTTGTGTTTGGGAAAGAGACATGATATTAATATGAGGTGCCAAATAATTATGAGGCTAGTGATGTATATTGTTTTTTAGGATATTAGATATAAACATATATAAACACCAAGTTATCTTGAAAATGTAAGCATGTCATATGTGACATATATAGCTCATACAAATAGTGAAAAAAAATACATAACAGAATTTAAATCATCATCGTCATTGACGTGCATCACGGTTTTTACTGTCGGGAGCACAAGTGGTTTGGCAAGAGACCAGTGTGTAGTACATAAAACGCAGCAGTTATACACTCAGAGAACTCAAGTGTCCCTCACATGTCCATTGCAAGACATCAAATTCATGTCATTCAAATCCAAGCACCCAACTGAGCATAATGTACAATACAAAAACACTATTACTACATAAGTATATATGAAATTCAGTTCATTTAATAGATTATATGGTTCTAAGAAACTGCAATATGAAATACAGAATAGTTGTAAACAGAGTTCTCTTCTGCTACTTTAAATCATTTAAAAGCAAAAAAACATTTTATGAAACAATGTGTTGTTATAATACAGCCAGTGCAAAACCTTAATTTCAGACCACAATGAGCATTTTTGGAGTCCACTGCCATAGTCACACTCATAATTGGCATAATGTCAAACAAAACAGGATTTCTTCCTTTTCAAGGTTTGAATTTGATCAAGACTCAAAAAAGCTTCATTTCATTGTAACAAAAATAAAAATAATCAAAGTGACTTATTTTATGTTTCACAAAAAAGAAAAAAATAATCCAGAGCGTCCGAGCTGGCCGTATACAAGCACGATATCGGCGACAATAAAATCAACTTAGTAAAATTAAACAAAGTATCTCTGTGTTTTTACATAAATGAGATCGACCAAAAAGTTACATACACAAATCAATAAATACTAGTTAATTAAAACACAAAGGACGTTGCAATCCATTCACTTGAGTCAGCCTGCTGCTAATTTTAACTGTTGCTATTTGTGATTAAAACACATGACAGCACACCCCAGATGGCATATGACGCACAGACTAATGCTGAAAGAAAAATCCCGACAAGTAATCTTATTTCTGAACATTTTCTTTCCGGCGTAACAAACATTGTAATGTCCTTAATCTATGATCCGTGAAACGTCGCATGTGTCGAAACTGTCGCCGTCTTCACATCTGCTGGATATTTGTGTGCACGTATGTCCTCATTTAACACGATCCCCAAATGAACCACTAACACCGGCGCCACTGTGTTGCTAGTGAACCCGGTAGAATCGATACACCGCTCCGACGAGCACTTCCGGGATTCAATTCCGCCGTGATAAAGGTCTATTCAGTCTATCAAACAAGCTTTATAACCGTATATTAGCCTACCATTAACGATGCAATTAGGCATAATAATAATAATAATAATAATAATAATAATGTGACACTATGCTAACACAAATGGGACATCCCATTGATACGAAATATGTGGATTAGAAGAAAATAGCTGCCTGTCGCATCGGTCACAATTCTTTCAGCGATTCTTTCATTATGACGTAATCTAGCATCCACTAAAAGCACCGCCTTGATCTGGGGCCGTATAATTTCACAATAGTTGTAAGGAGGGTCATTTAAAGTATAACTATTCGGCTTCACATAAAACGACAAATGTATTTTCTGCCTTATTGTGCGAAATGAAATGAAATCACATTTCTGAGAGCCCTCTCCTTAAAAGGGGCTCCCTTAGTACGAGGTAGTCACGTGGGTGTCTGTGAAACGGAGCTTCTGACGTCACCGATCACGTGATTTCGAACGAACGAATCACGCGTCGATGGAAAGCTGCACTCAAATTCGCATCATGTTTTTTTGATGCGTGTCTGAAACCGATTCATTTCCTCGATGCGTATTAATATCAAACTAAACGAATTAACGACGCTAATGTTTAACGTGCTTTAAACATCTACTGGAGTCAAGTAGACATGTATCATCGCTCCTGATTTGTCTCTTGTATTATTCCATTATTAGCCAGCCAGATCGACGGGGTGAGTGCTTTCAGCATCTTCTTAATTTATTTTGCTTACGAAAAATGACGTGACAATTGTGTGTAATGAAACGTGTGTACGCGCTCAATAATATATGGCACATTTCTTTATTTGGGACTAAAACTTCCTAAATCTGTCTGTGCACGTGACTGTTTTGTGCGACGAAGTTCAATGTTATTCTCGTTTTATCATATGAATGAATTCACATAACGTTTTCAGAGAGAGCTGACACATTGCAAAGCACTTTAATACGGTCGGTAAACAAGGCACAAAATAAGTTGTTAAAGCATTAACACGTTTGCTGTCAACCAACACCCATCTGAGAAAACCACCAGTTTTCCAGAAATAGCTGAATGTGACTGACCTGCAAACATAAGCACTTACATGATGCTACATATATTTCTGTTGTTGTTGATTCAGTTATAGTATTTACCTTATATTGTTTACTTTTTCACATTTCCATTGTCTTTTATTGTTGTCTGTTTTTGCATATGGTTAATCCCGTTTTGGTTTTCATTGCAGATCTTCAAAGCTTGTCACTTTTGTGTATCTAGATCAGGGATGGGCAAACTCCAAACTCCTGGAGAACCGATGCCCTGCAGAGTTTAGCTCCAGCCCTAATCAAACACACCTCAACCTACAAATCAGGATTACTAGAAGGCTATAGGCAGGTGAGTTTTACCAGGGTTGAAGCTAAACTCAGGAACAGGTTTGCCCATCCCTGATCTAGATCATATTATAAATGTATCATTTAGTACTAGGTTTATTGTTGACCTTTAGGTATTGTTTGAGGAAATGGATGGTTCTTCATTTGTAAGTCCCTATGGATTAATGTGTCTGCTAGATGAACGAATAAATGAAAATAAATGTGATACCTTTTGGCAGGTACATCTGTCATATTGAATGAGAGAGCGCTGAGGATTTCGCACGACAATGAGCCAAAGAAAAAGAGGTCACACTCATACACCCAAAACACTCCCGTCCCTGGACCGTCCTCCAGCACACACAGGCCCTCTGATGATGAGGGGAATTTAAAGCACAGAATATGTATGGTGTCAGACTTCTTCTACCCGAACATGGGGGGTGTAGAGAGTCACATCTACCAGCTCTCACAGTGCCTCATAGAGAAGGGCCATAAGGTTGTCATAGCAACACATTCATATGGAGACCGACGTGGAATTCGGTACCTGACCAGTGGACTGAAGGTGTATTATCTACCACTGCAGGTTTGTTTAATAATGTGCTAACAAGTTGAAGAGGTCATTTAAGTTTTGTTCTCTTGGTGACTTTGTTGCACAATGATGGTTAGTTTACAATAATGTTATGTAATGTTTTTATGTGTAAACGTCCTCTTGGCCTGTGAAGCAACAGTAACTTTGCTGTACTGACTGTAAACTGCAGAGTTGCTATTGGACTATATGCTTTTTTGCAAAGCCTGGTTTACATTTAGACATTTACACCAAATAGTCCATGTTAAAATTTGGTGGTCAGACTATGAAGCTCAAACTACAAAATAATCAGTAACCTTGTTAAATCAATTTTAGCTGTTTTTTCTAACAGTAAAATTTTGGAAGCATACTCCTGTCATTACTTGTATATGACCTGGAATAATGGTATCATCTTCTCATATTAGGAAGTAATAGGATCTGTTTTACGTTTCAGAATATTGTTTTTAATGGATCATCCATTTTTTTAATACTATAAACTAGATAATTTAGCGTTTCTCATTTTTTAACCTTTACCCTTACTGAAAGCTGATCATGTGTTGTCTATTCCGTTCAGGTCATGTATAATCAGTCCACAGCCACCACCTGCCTCCACAGTTTGCCGCTGCTCAGGTGTGTGTTTGTGCGCGAACGCATCACAATCGTGCACGCTCACAGCTCCTTTTCCGCAATGGCCCATGATGCTCTGTTCCATGCCAAGACCATGGGGCTCAATACCGTATTTACAGATCACTCTCTCTTCGGATTTGCGGACCTGAGCTCCGTGCTAACCAATAAGTTGCTGACCGTCTCTTTATGTGACAGCAATCACATTGTGTGTGTGTCACACACTAGTAAAGAGAACACAGTACTCCGGGCTGCCCTTGACCCTGAGATCGTCTCAGTTATCCCAAATGCAGTTGACCCTACTGACTTCACCCCTGACCCCTGTCGTCGTGACAACAGCAAGATCACTATTGTAGTCATCAGTCGACTGGTTTACAGGAAAGGTAGGTAGAGTGTAGCACTTGCAAGACTACTACTTTTTACTTATAAACTAGTTTTCCAGAAGAGTATTTGATTAGTTGATAAACTGACTTGTCAGTGGGTCAGTTTTACTTAATGTAAATGACTTGCAACTCGAGTTTTGTATATGTTTAACACTTGCATGCTTTCTGGGTTTGCCTCCTGTCAGTCTTTGGGCGACGCTTGATCAGGCCATTACACAAGAATTTGGCTCGTCTTGACTTGTATGTCAACAATCAGACTCAGCTGTAGAGCTCAGATTCTGAAATGCTTTGAGAACCTGGTGTTCCAGGTTCAAAGTATTTTTACTTTTGCAGAATTTAAATGGCCTTTACAGTTTGAACAAATAGTGCACAGCTATACTGGGACACAGTTTGTGGATTTTTTTCTCCTGCTCTCTGTAACAAGCACAACTGAAGTCATTTGATCCATGATTTGTCGATACAGACCTAACACGTCTAATGGCAGAACTAATTAGTTAAACCTGTAGTGTAAAACACTGTCTTTATGTGCATTTCAGATTGATGTAATGATATATGCAGGTTGCATGTGATGTATTGATTGTTTGTTTTAAGGAATCGATTTACTAAGTGGAATCATTCCTGAACTATGTGGAAAGCACCCAGATCTCTGCTTTCTGATTGGTGGAGAGGGGCCCAAAAGAATCATTCTGGAAGAAGTTCGTGAGAAGTATCAGCTTCATGACCGGTAAGAAAGCCAGTGGCTTTCATCCAGAATATTGGATGAGTTTGCATGCTTTCTTAATACTGATTCTTAATATGCCTTAACTGATTAATACTGCGTTCTTAATATAATTTTTACATGTATATACAGGGTCCGTCTACTAGGAGCTCTGGATCATAAAGATGTGAGAGATGTCCTTGTTCAGGGTCATATCTTCCTCAACACTTCTCTCACTGAGGCCTTTTGTATGGCCATAGTGGAAGGAGCCAGTTGTGGGCTGCAGGTATGTGTTTATTTTATGAACGTGAGTTCATACTAGTTGATTAGTTAACATCCCTGTATAGGCATTTACTTGACTAGTTAACTAGGTTTATTGGTTGAACCATATGGGGTGTTCTAAATGCTTTAACTAATAACTAATAAAAGAACATGTGACTGTTTCTTAATGTGTGTAGGTGGTAAGCACTCGGGTTGGAGGTATACCTGAGGTCCTGCCTAATGAGTTAATGACACTGTGTGAACCAACAGTCCGATCAATCTGTGATGGGTTAGAAACTGTAATTGCAAGAACACGTACAGGAAATGTGCCTTCTCCTGCTACCATCCACCGTAAGGTCCGAACCCTCTACACGTGGAGAAATGTTGCAGAGCGCACAGAAAAGGTGATATTTACTGTAATAATTTACTGTGATATTTTATTGTAATATATTAGTGGTCAGTATTTTATCTGCAGATTACTTGTTGAATTAAATAATTTATACAATTAATTTGTTATATAATAAGATGTTGATTATCAGTTAACTTTATGGCCCAGAATATCCAATATTGGTCTCCCATTTTTTATAAAAGTAAATACTTCATTAGTATTTTTACTATCATTGTGTAATTCTGTCTCTATATCTGTGTATGTTGTAGGTGTATAACCGTGTATGTAGGCAGCCTGTTTTGCCGCTGTCTGATCGATTGCATAGACTGCAGAGTCACTGTGGCCCTGTGGCAGGATCCATTTTCTCCTTTTTTGCTGTTATTGACTTCCTCTTCCTGCTGCTCCTGCAGTGGCTCTGCCCAGATCACCTCATTGATGTTGCTGTAGATGCATCTGGACCCCACAGTCGATTTAGTAAGACGAAAAGTAAAATAGCAAACCCTGTATCCTGGGACACATGATCTAACATGATCTTACAAGAACAGTTCACCCATACTTGAAACATCTGCCTTTAACCCATCCAGTGAGTAATGGGCAGCTATCACTGCAGCGACCAGGGAGCAACTGGGGGGAAGGTGTCTTACTCAAGGGCACCTCAGTCATTTCCTGCCAACTGTTTATAAGTCTGACTCTCTAACCATTAGGCTACGACTGCCACAAAGGTCCACGTGACTCGAACTCTGGTCTTCTTAGGATCTTTACAGTTGTAGTCACTACAAAGTGAATAAAGACCTGTGTGATGTTTTTTAAAAGTATATATTTTTCCACAAAAGAACAAAGTCCTATGGGTGAAATTAAGAAAATGAAATGAAAAAAATGAAATTAAGTTAATATTGACAGAAGTTTAAATTCTGAGGGAAAATTTCCTGTGAATTATTCTCATGTTTAATGGTATTGGTTAGGGAAAGGGTGCAAATAAAGAAACTTCAACTGTGCACAACTGACCTGTTTACATTCCACTATAAAACAGCAACTTCAGTTTTGTTATTTTGTGATGACTTGAGAAGCTCAACTTTTGATATGTGTTTGTGCTTAAACTCTGTCCATACAAAAGCAAAACAATATCAGGTGTCAAACTAAAATGAAAGCTGAAACTAAACAAAACAGGGTCATGTCATAAGTCAAAATTCGCTTGAAACAAACATCTGTTCTTGAATTTAAATGAGGCATGTGATAAAGTAGTTTTTGTTACAGATATCAGTCAGGGTCTCTCTAGCTCAGGAATCTTACGGTAACACCCAAACAGGGAAGATTATTCACACCCTCGTCCATTCAAGGCTAAATCCAGGAGCCATTTACAAACACTTCTCGCCTTTTCTAACTGCTTTCACACACATGCACATATTCAACAGCCTGCCTGTGCCGCAACATCCTGTTCCTGCATAACACTGGATTGATGCAGATCATGTTTTGCTGGAGAAACAGATACTGTATCACCAATTACATGTATAGTTACGATTCTTTTGGTTGATCTGTCATTGGCTCTTTTACATTTTCTTTTACATCCTTTCACACATATTGTACTTACGATTATCTATTTTAAGATTGTAGTTCAGTTTGTGATTAAGGAATTAGTTTTTTATTTTCATAGATTTTCATTAGATACTGTATTGTTTTGTGGTTCACAAGTTTTAATGTATGCCCTGTAAAAAACAAAACCCTTGCTGTTCTGTAAGCCCTACTGTTTGTAGATGTTTTTGTAGATGGAGGGTTTCTCTGGCCCTTTACTGACTTTGAAGAGACCCTTGTTTGTTTATGTGGGGGACTCTCACCTCAGAGTTTGGGCAGGTGGGGGTGTAAGCACTGATAACGGTGGGAGGTGCATTCTTACACGGGGGTGCATGTTTCTCTGAAGGCCATATAAACTCCTGAAGAGCTTCACCGTGCTCCACTATATCAGTGATTCTCTTCTTGTGAGTTGTTTCATTGTGAGCTTTAAGAATGGCTGTGGTTAATGAAGTAAGTGTTTGGAGTAAGCCATGGGACCACAGGTTTCACATGTACGGAGGACAAGTGTGTAATACACTGATGGCAGGTTAGTGTTGTTCCTCTGTTCTTTTGTTTCTCGCATGTGTTGATGGATAGAGGCACAAGCATTAAGACTACATGACTAAACAAAAGTGATCTGATACACTTTTGTACCATAAAACAACATGATGTACTGTGTTCTGTATGTGTCCTGTATGATGTACATGATAAAAACATATATGTTACAGAATATACATATATAACAACTGTATAGCATATCTTTATTTAGATGGTAAATGTGTGTTTTGTTAGGTTCCTGGGATGATAGAACACCTCTACATGATGCGGCATTGCAAGGAAGACTGTTGCCACTCAGAAGGCTCCTTTCACAGGTACTGATAGAACAAAGCTTAGTGTTAAGTTCTGGTGAATTTGATTAATTATTATTGTATAACATTACTCAGACTGAACAAATAAATGGATACATGCTTTGTAAAGCCAAGCTTTATAAAAATGCGTGAAAGTCACTGCATTACATAACAAATGGCATTTATCTTTAAAAAAAGATAGCACAAGCACTCTTCCCAAGGAAAGCATTTCACCAAATGAAGTTTGATAGGCTTCAGATGATAAATTGAGAGACATACTGTTCTGGAAGAAACTTCATCCTCTAAAAATGACCTTGTGATCAACTGTAAAAAGTAATTGCAAAAATGGCTTGGAAAAGTGAAGTCAGGGTAAATGTCTAAAATCGTTTGTTTGCAAAAGTGCCTTTTTGGGTTAATATTCATACAGTTAAAGTGTTGCTTAAGTGTGCAAATACTTTATGGGTTACTGTAGCTTTTATGTTGATATTTAAGTGTATTGATTGAATGCTACTCAGTAGGAATGAAGGAAACATATTTGTCTTTGTATATGCACAGGGGTATTGTGTGGGCATGGCTACACTGGATGGAATCACTCCTCTTCATGAAGCATGTGTTGGAGGCCATTTTACCTGTGCTAAACTTCTTCTGGAGCATGGAGCTGATGTATGTACAGTACATAATAAGTCTCTTCATTTACAGTATCATTCTTTTCGCTAAGATTTTCACTTCACTTTTGTATACAATATGTATGTGTCTTCAGGCAAATGCTGTCTCTATTGATGGAGCCACTCCTCTCTTTAGTGCATGCTGTAGTGGAAACCCCGCCCTCATCAGCCTCATTTTGATGTACAGCTCCGCCCACCATCCAGCTTATCTGCTAAAATCACCTCTGCATGAAGCAGCAATAAGAGGTATGTGAGTTATATGTGCCTGTGAATTTTTAGCCAATTGAAAAGTTAATAAACCATGTGTCTGTGTATATGCTTTAGGTCACACAGCATGTGTTGAGCTGCTGCTATCTCATGGTGTCAACATTGATATGGAGGTGCCCAGCATAGGAACACCGCTGTACTGTGCATGTGAATCCAAGAGCACAGACTGTGTACAGAGCCTACTGATCTCAGGTCAGAATCACACACATCACTCCAAGACATTCTTATTGATTTAGAAAAATACACAAAATCAATAAGAACTGATGATTAATTACCCTGTCCCGCTGAAAAATAATGACAAATGTTATGATGCATGCAAGCTTAATTTTCATTATTTTAATGTCACACAAAAACATCTTAACAAGCCTAAAAGTAGGCAAAATATTATACTTTATATTATATATAAATTATGCTTTATTATATTTGGGGTTTTTTTTGTTTTCAGGTGCTGATGTGCAGTGTGGGCGGGGTCTTGACACACCTTTACATGCTGCATCCCGGGTCAGTGGGGCAAAGGAGGTGGAGCTACTGTTAGAACATGGTGCTGATAGGACGTCAAAGAACTCAGAGGGAAAGACACCACTGGACTTAAGTACAGATCAGAACATTAAACATCTCCTGAAGACTGCAGGTAAATACAACCACATAGTACGTAAGCTCTCAGTATGAATCCTAGGAACTGTGATACTTATTCTGTCTTGTGTTTGGTTCTGCAGGTCCGTGTTCCCTGTCTCAGCTGTGCAGGTGGTGTATTCGTCGTTCACTGGGCCAAAAACGATTAAATAAAACCAAGATGCTCCGTTTGCCACATGCCCTACACAATTTTCTTCTTTACAATTAAAACACACATATGCGTACCCTCTCTGTCCATTGTCTTAGCAATGTATACAATATTCTTGGGTGCTTATTAAAATACAAACTTCTTACCTGTAAATAACCTTTTAGTGTGTGGGCTAAAGCTTTGGGTTTTTCTATAATAAATATTTTTCTACATTCATCGTCTGTTGTTAATTTTTAATGTGTTATGTACACACACTCATTAAATCAGACCGAATAAGAACAGTACCTTATATCAATATTATGTAATTACATCAAAATACATTCCAATAATATTTTCAACACCATTAACAAAACATGTACTCATTTGCTACGTCACTTTGTAGTAAAGTTTTTGTCTTCTATCAAGAGAAGAGTATTTTGTACATCACTACTGCACTACTCCAGTGTTACCTGAACTACACAGCAGATGGCAGCTTCGTCACATGAGTGTTTTACACACTGAGTCTTAAATCTAATAGTCCAGAATCTCCATACATACAGTAACAAAATACACAAAATATAATAATATATAAACATAATACATAAAATAATAATAAACATTCAACAAGAATAAATCTATCTGTCTGTCTGTCTGTCTATCTGACAGACTAACTCTCTCTCTCTCTCCCTCACTCTCGCTCTCTCCCTCACTCTCTCTCCCCTCACTCACCCTCTCTCTCTCTCTCTCTCTCCCCCTCTCTCTCTCTCTCTCCCTCCCTCTCTCTCTCTCCTCTCTCCCTCCCTCCCTCTCTCTCTCTCTCTCTCTCTCTCTCTCTCAATCTCTCTCTCTCCCTCACTCACCCTCTCTCTCTCACACTCACTCTCTCTCTCCCTCACTCAACCTCTCTTTCCCTCTCATTCCCTCTCTCTCTCTCTCTCCCTCACTCTCTCTCTCTCACTCACTCACCCTCTCACTCTCACCCTCTCTCTCTCTCTCTCTCTCTCATTCTCTCTGTCTCCCCCTCTCTCTCCCTCTCTCTCATTCTCTCTCTCCCCTCTCTCTCTCACTCATGCTCTCTCTCTCACTCTCTCTCTCCCTCACCCTCTCTCTCTCTCCCTCACTCACCCTCTCTCTCTCTCACTCTCTCTCTCCCTCACTCTCTCTCTCCCTCACTCCCTCACCCTCTCTCTCTCTCTCTCTCTCTCTCCCTCCTCCCTACCCTCTCTCCCTCTCTCTCACTCACCCTCTCTCTCTCTCCCTCACCCTCTCTCTCCCTCACCCTCTCTCTCTCTCTCTCCCTCACTCACCCTCTCTCTCTCTCCCTCCCTCACTCACTCTCTCCCCCCTCTCTCTCTCTCCCTCACCCTCTCTCTCTCTCTCTCCTCTCTCCTCACTCACTCTCTCTCTCTCTCTCTCTCTCTCTCACCCTCACCCTCTCTCTCTCTCTCTCTCTCTCTCTCCCTCACCCACTCTCCTCTCTCTCTCTCCCTCACCCTCCTCTCTCCCCTCACCTCTCTCTCCTCACCCCTCTCTCTCTCCCTCACCCTCTCTCTCTCTCCCTCACCCTTTCTCTCTCTCTCCCTCACTCTCTCTCTCTCCCTCACCCTCTCTCTCTCTCTCTCTCTCTCTCTCTCTCTCCTCTCTCTCTCTCTCTCTCTCTCTCTCTCTCTCTCTCTCTCTCTCTTCCTCTCTCTCCTCTCTCTCTCCCTCTCTCTCCCTCACTCTCTCTCTCTCTCTCTCACCTCTCTTCTCTCACTCTCTCTCTCTCTCTCTCTCTCTCTCTCTCACTCTCTCTCTCACCCCTCTCTCTCTCTCTCTCTCTCTCTCTCTCTCTCTCTCTCTCTCTGAGTCACGGGGAATCCGTAGGAGCACAAGCTCCGCCCACGCCGCGAACATCTCCAGGGCGAGTGCGCGGGGGGGTTCGCCTCTCCTCTCGGCTGGAGTCAGATCTGAGAACAGTGAGCGCAGACCGTAATGAACAGACCACTATTGCGCCGTCCTTGACCGTCTGACAGCGCACTGCAGTTGAAAGGATATTAAAGCGTGTAACGCTGCGGCAGGTAGGACGTCAGTTTTCTATCCATGCGCGTTTATATGAACGCTTTCTGTTTCTTGTCCCGCATCGTTGCGTTTTGAAGGCATAAGCGGATTTAAGGTGAGATGTACCGGGTGAAGCAGCAACTTAAATGTGTCGTTTTAACAGGACGTATTCGTGTGTAAATTGTGTAAAGTCTCTATCTTCTTTTGTACCTCGTTTATATAATATTAAAAGAACAGAAACCACGGGGAAAAGTCCGTATTATTTCACATTACATATATAATGTCGCCTCGGCTCACCAGGTGTTTGAACAGGTGCAATGCAGTAGCGTTTTTTCTTTTTTATATCCCGACCTAGCATTAAGTCGTTGCTTTGTGTTTGTGTTTTACATTTTTAATGTAAAAAGCATCACCCTGATCATTTGTTTAAAAGTAAGACAAATGTTTGGTGAGCTCACACATCATATCTGGAAAACCGGGACTAAATATCCCACTTTCTCGCTCCAATGAATGTTTCTTAAATCTTTGAGGAAGGCTTGCTTGTTTCTGAAAGTCAGTTTATGTATCAACAAATAAAACATTTCTGCTTTCCCTAACATATCCCCATATGTTTTGTACTGCGTTCACTTGTACAGCAACAGATATGGAAACATACTTAGATTTTTTTCAAACAAGAGGATTCCCCAAAATGATTTGATTTTATTAATATTTTTAATGGTTTTTCACTTTCCACACACATACATTTAAACCACTGCTATTCTTATCTAGAATGAAACCGGATGATAAAGATTTCTGAGCTGGTTTGTGACTTGCTCATTCATACTGTAGAGCTCTCGTGATGCAATGTATGACAAACTGACTTAGTATGTGACCTATGAAGTGTTATCTCTCATTTAGTTTCCCCCACACTCTTTAAAGGTGATATGCTCGCTCAGACCAAATGTTTTATTACTGCTGTTTTAGAGACTTAGTCACACAGAGAACCACAACCCTTAAATGTGCGCCCTAGTCTCAGACTGACCTATTTGCCCACTCACACGGGTGGAAGAAAGCGAGTTATACACGCAGATTTGAGCTCTTATTGTTTGTCTTATCACGGAGGTGACATAACCGGTGATAAACAAAAGCTGCCTGGGTGTCAAATGCCACTAGTTAACTGTTTAAGATGTCATGGTAATCTTTGTGTAATCTACACACTAGCTATTTATACCCATTTGAGGATAATCAAAATAAAAGGATGTTCAGACAGCAAATCTGTTGGACTGCCGGGAGAAGAATTGTTTTGGCCAGAGGTTGATCTTTTATTACTCAGTACATTTAATGAACCTAATGATTCTCGGATGTGTTTAATCCACTTTGATTCACATGTGCCTCTTGAAAATCCATAGGAGAGATGAAACAGATATGAATGAAATGATTTTTGAAATACAGTAAGATTAAGTAGCTGTAAATGCAGATGAATAGCGGCTCATATAATTTGGTCTCAAGAGAATTTGATGAGAAAGGTTTGAGTTCATATCTTTATATTTAAGAAGCGCTTTTTTGTTAGTCGCAACAGGATCCTAATAGCTTGTCTTAAAGTCTCATATCCTTGACTAAAACCAGACGTTACATAACCCAATTAAACAGCCCAGGTCATTTTAAAAACCTTTTTCATGTGTTTGTTGTGCACTGGTACTAAATAAAGTGGGTTGAGGAGTGCAATAGGCATCACAGAAAGCAGGCTGTTGTGTTCACCCTCAAGCAATATCCCACAATTAGATCTGAGGACTGGAACTAACTGTTGTATAACTCAATATAAAGGGCTTGTCCCTGATTATTGACTGTACAGATCAGCCTCCTACTGATGTCCTCCTGAACATTATGTTTTACAGTCCCATTACTGACATTTTCTATTGATTTGCGTGTATATGTGTTTAAAGAAGTATGCATTAGAAATTCAGATGGGGAACAGCCAGAGAGAAGTACGTCACATTAAGAGTATGGGAGCTAGATATTGTACTTTAGTAATGGATTGATACACTAAGTAAGCAAACTAAACATTTGATACTTGGCCATTTGTATACTATGGATATTAGTTTATAACCATGTCCACTTATATGGGTTATATACACAGTATATATCAGCATTATATTGACCACCCTGGTCTCTTCATATCAGTATCAGCCTTAAAAAACCTACATCTGTTGACTACAACTGTAGGCTACTTACTGCCTAAAAACTAGTTTAGTTCTGCCCAAGAACTGGCTACTTTACATTATATAGCTCTGTGTGCCTTTTTATGATGTTAATACAGCCTTTCGGAAAGGCATAAAAGATGCATGAGTCTCTGTTGCATAATTTCCATCAAGGCAGGTGTTGCTGGTGAATGTGTCTTCATTAGAAGAGTAATTACTGTGAGCAGAGAATCTGGACTGGCAGCCTGTTGACTTGGCTCTCCTGATGTTTATTCACTGCACTACAGTTCCCATGATTCCTTCTTAGTTCTGTTTGACGTCCTACATGTTCTGCTCACCAGAGCCTGGGGTAACAATGGATTAACAGTGTTTGTTGGTGTTGTTGAGACAGTGTTGTTCATTAGTTCAGGAATTTTCAGGTGTGGATTGGAATATGTATGCTATTTAAAGTATACTGTGTACTGCAGTTTCATAAGAGAACAGTGTGTGAGTGTGTGTTTACACAGGGCAGTGTGCACACTTGAATGTGTATACTTAGGGTGTGATCCAAGAAGATACCACACCTTCTGTAACCTAAGAAGTTTCTAAGTAAATTTTTAAAGTGGTTCCACAGTAGGGAATGTTTTACACTGTTTTCCTTCCTCGCTCAAAAATATATAATGACCATACTAACATTTAAACATACTAACACTGTCTGATGATGATGACAGTAGAAAGCAAAAGTGATTCCAGTTATTCATGGTCATGCTGTTTTCTCCTCAGTAGAGACACTGAGGATATGCTTCCAACGTTGATGTGTGCGTCTGTGTGTCGCTGTACACAATGATTGCGTGGAAAATTTGAATTAATATTGCTTCACATCTTCCTGGTGAGTCAGACACTAAATGTGAAGGAACCTCACATAAACACAAAGACATTAGCCTAAATACACTGTCATTGTCATCCACACAGAACAGAGAAATAGAGACATACACAGTCACTTAGACATACATTTAGCCCAATGGATATAAAAATAGATAAATATAAAATAAACTATATAGATATATATTCACATAAATATATAGATATCAATAGAAAACCTTGGATTATAGATATATAACAATAATAATCATTTTTTTCTATTTAGTAAAGAAATAGTTATTCACCGGTGTGTGTGTGTGTGTGTGTGTGTGTGTGAATGCGCGTGTGCGCATTATATCACCAAAGGCAGACACCTTTGTAAGTGTAACTAATGGTGTGAAAAACAGCTTTGGAAAGTTCTGATTATGTAGCCTGGCCTGTCAGACTTAGTGTATCACATTTTGTCAGACAGACAACAGAACACAAGGAAGTGTGCCACACACACACACACACGCAATCTCCTCCTGATTTGACACTTAATTTTAACAAATGTGAAACACATAAGATAACATATACATGTTTAAACACAAATACAGGCGGTACATAGGGCATATTAACCCAGATCATACCAACAGATGACAGACGTTGGTTTTAACTTGTAAATCAGTGCTTTAAACAGGAAATGAAAAACAAAAGACCTCAACAGGTAGTAACTGTCATTTAGGACAGTACAGTGCTTTATTTATTACACGACTGAATGTGATTTAAATTTCGATGGATTTGAGTTGCACTTTTCATCTAATTTGTGCCCCATCTGTTTTTACAGCAAATACAAGGTATTTTTGTGCCAAATACATTCTTCTTTGGAGAGTAAAGCTTTAGGTATGTTTGAACTGTTATCTCAAACATAAAAGGAACCTGGGGCCAGACTGTAATGGCTGTATATTGCTTTTTAATTAAACTTATTTTTATGGTCAGGAACATAATATTTACATGTGTTCCACAAATTGCGTCCGACTTTGTCACAAAAAATTAAACTTTTCAAAATTTCATGAAGAAACATCATTTGGACCCTTATTTTCTAAATTGTTTACACTAAATAGATCATGCACTGCACTTCACCCTTTTATTCCTTTTTTAAAGGTTTTGTTAATGACATTTTTTCTTTAAGCCACCATTTGGCATCTCACTATCCGCTACTGAGTAATGGCTTCATTTGGGCTACATTTGTGATGCAACAGCCATTCTGCTGTGTGGTTATTTTATTAGAACCCTTAAAATAGGATTTCATTACAATATATTTAATTTGGCGGTTTCAATCCTCATTTTGCCTTATTTGTGGAAAGTATCCGCTATTAACGCAGAGGTTGACAGTTGAGTCGCAAGTATGCATGATGTACAGCGATTACTGTCCAACTCTATTACTCATGTGCACTTGAGCCGGGCACTTCAGCCCAGATTGCTGCTGGCAGACTGCCACTGCAGTTAGTGTATTGTCACTTTGAATAAAAGCTAAATGGGGACTTATTAGTGGCTGTTTGGCTCGGCTCTCATACTAACACCTGGACTGTCTGTCTATTCACCAAGCAGATAATAAAGACCATGATAATCCATATATTCTAAGGCTGAACCAGTTAAGACTTTATGAATTGAAATTGACCTAACTTCAAACTGCTGTATTTAAACATAATGTTTGGTTTTGGTACAATATATGTGGTCTAATAAAATAGTTTAAATCCTCTATTAAGATACTGTATTATGGTTATGCACTGTTTGTTATGAGAGGCTTCAGATAGCATAAGAACAAAAATAGCATAATCATCAAGGGTCATACATGGCATTTTGGTTCACTTTAACCAGTCATAATTCTGTGTTTCATGACCATTATTCCACTCCTTTACTGACTGTTGCTATCGTGCCTTTAAGACATTTATGTAAATGCCATCTCGCATGTGTTATGAGTAAGAGTGTTTTCTCATAGTTTTCAGGTTTGCTGTCGGGTCCAATTTAGTTGTTACTGCTGCAACCTTCAATAACTGTGGCTTTGCATAACCTGCGTTACCATGTGACAGGTTTACAAAGCAATCCAGGCTGAAACCCAGCTGACAGGGAATGTTCTCAGAGCACTGGCTAATGTTATGTAAAAGTTCTCTCAGAGTTATAAAAACGTTTCTGCAGTAATGTTAGTAGAACCTTTTTTTACATTATATATGAGACATATCAAAAGTGGTATTTTAAGATGTTAGTGGAAAGTTTAAAAAATGTTACAGAAATAAAAAACATTTGAACATTTGTATAACTAAGCATTAACATTAAAACAACGTCTAAATACTGATGTTTCAAACGTTCCTAGAATTATTAAGTATTAGCTGGGACTGTTAGCTTGAAATTGCTGGAAGCTGGAAACTGAAACCCTGTTAAAATGATCAAGAATATTGTTCCAAATGTTCTTTATATACCAAACCTAAAATATGCTGATTGATGACTGATGATTGTTTCTGTTTTGATGTTTCACTTGCAGTCTATCAAGTGAAAAGGTCAACGATGCACTGACCAATAAGATTTCAAGACCTGCCACGATAGCTGAGAGATGAATGCTATCTGAAGGACCAGACAGATGACCTTTTTGGGATTATGTAGGTGAACTAAAGCAATCCTTCATTCTGACCGAAAATTTCGAGCTGCATTCATGAAGGACTTTTCTGATTGGTCAATGGCCAATTTGATTGGCTGAGTGTTCATTGACCTGTGTGAGTCATTCCTTAAATGGTCATGGCGAAGACAAGCGAGTCCCTCAATCTGTCCTTCCTCCTGGAGCACGAAAGACAGATGATCCTCAATGTCCTCCAGAAAGACGACAAGCTCCGCAAACGAGAGGAGAAACGCATCAGGTAGCCTCTTCCATTTTTCTGGTTATCTGTTGCCTAAACTCTGTATTGTGGATTCAGAGTAATTTGTGACACTGTTGTATCAGCACAAACACACCAGCAGGTTAAATAGTTTAGGAATCATAAGTGCTAAAGAAAACATCACTATTATTACTGCTCATCCTCAGGGTTTTGGGGTATTTCCAAACCTCTCAAACTAACCACTTTTTTTAAGCCACCTCTTTACATTCAGTGTGTCAGCCCATTCCTGCTATGACATGTACACAGTTGGTCTAATCACATAAGCAATTTAACAAAATAATTTATTTTTGGGAAGATAATAAGAATAAATAAACAAACAAGCAATCTTTTTCATTTTTAACAAGTAATTTTAATTCTTAATTTCAGAAATTGTCTACAACAAGACTTTTTATAAGTCAGTAGCACATTATCAAATTCTAATAATGTTACTGTTTTAGTTATCGGAGTTTTGGTGTTTCTACAGGAAGTTGAAAAATGAACTTTTGGACCTCAAGCGAGTCGGACGGCGCAGTTCGGTGGATCAGCGCGAGTGTGCTGTGTGCCTGCGCGCTCTGGGTCTTATCCTGCAGAGGGGTAATGTGTGTAGCAACTGTCATCGACGGATCTGCAACTTCTGCACTGCTACACCTCCAGGAAGCAAACACTGCAGATGTACCGTGTGTGCAAAGACTGCGTAAGTCACAGAGGAGATTCAATGAGATGCAGTTTTGAGTTTTGGTCTGACAAAAATCTCTCTAGAAGATCCCATCTCTCTCCCATCCCTTAATACCAGCCACCACTGACTACATCTTTCATATTTATGCATTCACTTGGCATTTAAGATGTACATTTTATCAATGTTAAACATGTCTCCTCAAAATCAAATCCATGACCTTTGTGCTGTTAACACAATCGCAAAAAAATCATCGTGTGGTAGAATGTTTTTAACTAAAGGCTATTGGCTATTTTTATTTCTGACCCATAAGAATCTCTTCACAGTAAGAAAATTGCATTTGTTGAGACATTTCATGGAACCTTTAATAGGAGAACCAATTAAGCTGAGTGTCACTGCTATAGATGGTGCTTAAATTGTGTTGTCTGTGTGTGACTGGCTGTTTTAGGGAGCTGAAGGTAGTTACGGGAGAATGGTTTCTGGAAGAAAGAGCCAAAAGGTTTCAACATGCTAACGTACCCAGCAGTGATGTAGTCAAACAGTCTATCCTCAGCAGTCCTCAAGGTGAGACCAACTCAGAGGCAAGCTTGAGATAACCTTTAATTCAGTTTTAATAAGACAACCCTCTATTCATGCCTTGACATATTGAAATGCATTAAGTATTTACAGCTTCCTCTTTTTAATTTGAAATTTTCATTTTTAATTGAAAACTAAAACTGTTACAAAAGAAATAAGAAATAAATGGTCAGTGTTTGTTGCATTTTATGCCCATTTGTATAGCAGTATTAGCATTAAGGGTACAGTTCTGATAGGGTTTAGATTCAGAATTTGAGTTTTCCAGCTTTAGGTTTAAGTGCGATTTAGATGGTTTCAATTCTATTTCTTCCATATATCTGATTTTATTTGAAGATGGAGGCTCCATCCAGAGACAGCCCACTCCATCAGAGTTGGAGAGATCAGCCACGCCTCAGTCTGAGAGATCAACCACGCCCCAGTCTGAGAGATCGACCACACCACAATTACTGAAAAGCACAGGGAAGAACAGAAAAGGGTGAGGGGTTTCATTTACAGTTGGTTGAGCGTGCATTAGATTATGGCTTTGTTTGCAATAGCTTATAACACATACTACTCATAGTACATAGTATTTGCTAAAAGTATGTAGTATACAACAGAATGCTGTATCCCACAATGCTGTTCACTCAATGTGACTTTGCATTTTCATTGTGATCAATTTTAATATCAACAGTGGTTTATCAAACACATTGCATTTTTTCATTCCTACACAATCAGTAAGCAGTATGTAGTGTGCAGGATGCTGTAAGCTAATGTTCCAGTCCTTATTACAGCTATGTCTGTGTATTAGGAAGAGAGCGGTTGCAGTGGAATCATCAGGATTACCAACAATACCCAATAACATGAGAGCACAAAGGCCCAGAACACCCACACAAATGGAGGGACGAAACAGGGTAACGCATGATGCCGCATTTGCATCACAGTATATACGTAAACATACGCATGACAAGTCGTGTTTATTACTATCTGTGTGTGTTTGTTCAGCCGGACGGGGCAGAGAGCGTGACTAGTATACAAAGTAGTGACAGCATTCCAGAAAAGATGGCGGGTGGGCGGAGACAGACAGATTCTAGCACGCCCTCCATTGCCGTATCCAGAGCCTCCCTCTCGTCAGGTATCACCATGGCAACAATTTGACATATACATATATATATATATATATATATATATATATATATATATATATATAAATGCTCTAAATAATACCCCTGATGATAGTTGTCCTTATATCAGTTTACTTCAATATTTTACAAATCATAGCTGAAAGTAATTTATCATATGCCGTTTGATAAATGACATGACATGATTACACATGACAGATTTAAAATAGTCTTAAAACAGAACCTTGAGGTGGTTAAGAACGGCATCTCTTTCTTTCTGTTTCTCTCTCTCTCTCTCTCTCTGTGATCACAGATCGCAGTCGTTCAGAGGTTGACCTCAGTAATGCCGGCGAGGGAATCAGTGAAGACCCACTGGTTAATCGCTGCCGTTCAGTACCAGGGCTGAATGATGGGGTAGATCTCAACTCTTAAACCATTTCTCACTTGGATTTCTTTCCTGTGTGTCAGATATGACATTGATTTCCACTAGGGGTTAAAATGATGAGTAAAGGGAGCACATAAATCTTAACACTTTGAAGCATGATTTGTAATGTCACAAAGGAAGAAAAATACTTTCATGTTTCTTTTTAGTTCAAAATAGGAGAATAAGCCTTCCAACACATTTGTTTTTATTCTTTCTTTACAAAATGATTTTTTGAGAGAGTTAAACATTTGAAATGATAAAATAATTGTTAGAGGCAAGTTCCTTGCCACACTGTAGCGATAGTCATGCATTAAAGGGTTAAATTGTGTTTTTATTTGTGGTTTCCTCTGTGTGATATCCATTGAATCAGTATTTGTGCTGTAGGACTCAGATGAGGACATTGATGCTTTGTTATCAGCACACTACAAGACCAACCGGAGCGTCAGCAGTGCGCAATCAATGGTATAATGGTTTCCTCAGACAAAAACACATTTACACCATAATCACAGGCACAGTTTCATAATGTGCTTTTCTCCAGTTTGTGTTCGCCGTGTCTGCACAGCTGTGGTGTATTTGCTAATTTATGTATGTGTTTGTGTGTTGCATGTGTTTAGACATAGGTTTGTGTGTCGTATAGACATTAGCATTTTCCCCTGGCTAAATCTCCAGTTACACTTAATTTGTTGACTCACCTGGCAGACCTACACATTTATTTATATTGCACACACACACACACACACACACATTTTAGCTAAGACACTTTAGCAAGTAAAAGTGCATCATTGTCATATTTACTTTTCGTTGCCCATATGTACAGACACAGGTTGTGCATTAAGATACAACAAAGAAAGATAATTCAGGTGAATAAGAAGAGAAGTTGGCTCTTTTAAAGTAGATGACATAGCTTGTAGCTCACACACAGTGTCTAAAAGCCTGATGAGTCATTATGGCACACCGGCAGATGAAGTGAGGAGTGCTGAATGAAGAGGAAATTGGAGAGAAACGAAACAAACTATCAAAGACAGACTTTCACCCAGCACAAAGACACGTCACACCATCGCAGAACGATAGATGTTAAAGATCTTAGAATAGTTACACAAAAATGACAATTCTGTCATCTTTTACTTAGCCTTTTATAGTTCAAAGCCTGTTTTCTTTCTTCTGTGGAGCACAAAAGGAGATGCCAGATAGATTGTTCATGCAGAATGTTTTCCATAATGGAGAACAACGTTTCCAGAATGTTTTCCAGAACATTTAGGTTGTTAATGTCTGATATCCTCCTATCTGTCATAGCTTGCAAATCATCATTTGTATATGCTCACATGTAGATGTACGATGTCAAGAAGTGTTATTCCAGGTTTGATATCATGACATTAAATGCCATTTTATATTTAAGGGTTGAAAAACATTGGGTTTGCTATAACATGAGGCTGAGTAAATAATGACACAATTTTCATTTTTAGGTAAAAACAGCATTATTTCATTTCAAATAATGAAATGTGCGAAAGCTCCTTCTCAGCTAACAATTTTAGGTTGTTTCCATTAGTAACAAAAATGTAAAAAATGTTATTTTGAAAATTGTAAATGTCCAGTTTTTAAACTTGGTATTACCGTTATTGCTTAGTTAAATAAAAGTTACTCAAACATTTTTATTCTGTAATGTTTTTAAAACATTCTAACTATTTAGGAATAACATTTTATATATAAAATAACATTTAATAACATTAAAAATGTTCTAATAGCGTTACCGCAACAACGGTTTACTGCAACAACGGGTAACTTAAAGATTTTTTTTTAGAGAACATTAGCCAATGTTCTAAGAATGTTCCCTGTTAGCTGGGTTCATGGAATTAACAGTTTGTCTTTGTTCACATGATCCATGCATTTCTCATTTCTGGGCTTTTTCAATCACTTTCCTGGCTTGCCTTCGTGCTATCAATCTTCTCTCTTCTGTTTCTTTCTCCTCGTCTTTTTTTCTAGTCTTCCACACCAGCCTCGGAGAGAAAGTGGGGTCTCCTTAATGTACCTGACTCAGATGCTGACACTGTGAGTGTTCTGTGGGTGTGTGTCTGTGTGCAGATGTGCGTCTTGCTCCGTTGGCTTTGATTCTTCTGTACCACTGAGGGGACTGTCATGCATACACTCAGACACGAGCTTGTGATAGATGCACCACCAAACATTCTTCCTCTCTGTTCTCTCCAGACCAGCATCAACAGTATGATGAGTGTGTACAGTGAAACAGGGGACTATGGCAACATACGGGTTTCCGGGGAGATCCTGCTTAACATCTCCTACAGCTATAAAACAGGGGCACTCAACGTGCTCGTCCGTGAGTGCCGCTGCCTAGCAACCGGGGATGAGAGGAAACAGCGCACAGACCCGTAGGACCACACACACACACACACACACATATCTGTATGCTTCACTATACACTTCACTTTGAGCCCTGGCAGAGCATCCTGGCAATTAAATGTATAATTATTAGGGCTATCAATAGATTAAAATAATTAATTACAATTAAACATGGTTTTATGTATTTAAATAAAATAATCTAAACCCATATGATCTGAATCAATGTAAAATAGAGTTATTTTAATCAGTGTTAATCAGTGTCCAACCAATGGCAGATGGCAATGTGAAACTGGCTTAGAAATCATTATTTATGCAGTTCTGTTTAGTGCCACTTTAGTGTCATGCTAAAACGACATGCTTTACCTTCAAACATAATTATTTAAATAATATGTGAACACATTATTTTTTTATTATAACACTAAACTGTATGTGTGTGTTTTGCAGCTATGTTAAAACGTATCTTTTGCCAGACAAGTCTCGTCAAAGCAAGAGGAAAACCAGTATAAAAAGCAACACCACTAACCCAGTGTTCAATGAGAACCTGAGGGTAAGAAGAGCTTTATGTCTGCATCACATGGCTATCAGGATGGATCTGCAAATAAGATATTGATTTTAAGGCAATCTTATGTCTCTTTGTGTAGTACGTTGTCAGTCACTCTCAGCTGGAGACGCGCACACTGCAGGTGTCTGTGTGGCATCACGATCGGTTTGGACACAACAGCTTCCTGGGAGAAACAGAGCTGACCTTTGACTCCTGGGAGTTTGACACTCATTTAGAAGAGTGGTTCACTCTGCAGCCCAGGGTGAGATGAGCGCACACACATTGTTGTGAAATATACATAAAGCACAAGATAATTGGGAGATAAACAAATGGACTATTATGGATCGTGTACAGTGATATTGCAATGTGATGTGTGTGTGTATTAGAATGAGCCTTATGTAGACTCAGTGATGCATTATAAAGGCGAACTGACGGTAGTTTTGAAGTACATTCCTGCAGACAGAAACATCTCCCCACCTCTGGACCAAGTGCAAGGTATGATTTAGAAGTGTATCTCATTTTCATTTTTGGGAAAGTACAGGTCATATAATACAGGACTTAAAACATATACAGTACAGGATGTTGTACATATAGTACAAGGTATAGTACATATAGTGCAGTACCTTATTTGTAGTACATATACTATAACCTGTGTTGATAATTTCATAACTGATATCTAAATCTGTATTACTGGGAGTGTTAAAATTACAGTTATTACAGTATGGTTGGTTTTTTGATATATTCTTGGCTTAAAATCACCACTATCAGACTGTGATAAATATCAAGAAAAGCTTCACTGTTGTTTGAGCAGTCACAAGCTCTTGTTTCTGCTCACCGTCTGTTCCAATAAAGCATGTGATCAATCTCACTCTCTCTGCATTTCTCTCTGTCTCAGTGAGAAAGGGATTTCTGAAAGGAAAGAAGACAATCACTCTTCCTAAAGGTGGAATGGTGGAGCTGCTGGTTAAGGAAGCCAAGAACTTAACAGCCGTAAAGGGAGGTTCCTCCGACCCATTCGTCAAAGGGTGAGCAGATGGCTTTGCTGTGATTGCTCGGTAATGACCACATAACAAACTCACGCTCTTGGTTTATCTATCAGATACCTGCTGCCCGATGACAAGAAAACCACAAAGCACAAGACGGCCGTGGTAAAGCGCACAGTGAACCCACGCTGGAATCACACCTTCACCTACTGTGGCCTGCAGCCCAGCGATCTGGACAGTGTGTGTCTGGAGCTCACTGTGTGGGACAGAGAACCGCTCGCCAGCAACGTCTTCCTGGGTGGGGTGCGGCTCGGGGCAGGGACTGGTAAGTGCCTCTGTTCCTCCCTCTCTCTGTCTTTTGTATCAGTTCTTTTTCTGTCTTTGCATCTGATTGCTCATTTGCATTGTCTTCACATTAGTAGGAATGATTCGTCCACATGTTTGACTGTGAAATGTTTTCTGATGATCAAATTAGGATAATCATTCTGTCCCTATTGCACTTGAACATAATTTCCACTGTAATGTACTTTCTAATTTTCTCGTTTTAAAAATCATAAATGATGCATGATGATGTGGCTACACATTATGCATTTGTGATAAACTCACTTACTGTTACAAACAGTAAGTTGTTTTGATGATTTCAAAGTTGCTTTAATTTCTTTGCTCATATGAGTTATTTGTTTCTTATTGATGATTGCATATTAAAGAGACCACTTATTACACTTTTTTAATCTTTATAGTCTATAAATCCATGTTATTAGATAATAATATAATATTATATATTATTAGTCAAATGTCTCTTATACCAGAAGCAGCAATTTAGTTTCATTTGACCATTTTAATTTGTCTTTTTGACAACAGGGCTGCGTTTCTCAAAAGCACCGTAAGCCTAAGAACATCGCAGAGCCATTAGCGCCAGTGGCCTCTACAATGTACTTATGCATACGATGCTTTTGAGAAATACAGCCCAGGCTGTTTTTGCCAGCATACCTTTAAGACATCTATAAATAAATGACCTTATTATGATTAGCTAACCACTTCACTTGTGAAATGAGTATAAACGCCCCTGCTGAGCAGATGAGAAGCCACTGAGATGTAAATGTGGACAGTTTTATGTTTACGTGATGTGTTTTGAATGACCCATTTCTGCAGCTTGTTTTCCATAAGTAATCTGAGTGGACTGAAAAGGGAGCTTTGCTCTGTGCTAGACTATGTTTACATAGTATACCGAACTCAAAACAGCAGGAAAAACAAATGATATGGCCCCTATGAGCAACAGATAAAATCTCTAACACAAAGAGCTGTTAACTGACATATTTATGACCTGCAGGCCTGAGTTATGGAAAGGAAGTGGACTGGAACGACGCTTATGGGGAGGAGCAGCGGCTATGGCAACGCATGATTGACAACCCAGAGGTCCCACAAGAGTGCACACTGATGCTACGATCCAGCATGGCCAAAAGAAAGACTTAGACAGAAAGAAACCAAAACACAAACAGCAGGAACAATAAAGAGGGCAGTACACATCAGATTTGATCACAACTAGACACTTTGAAATGCTTTTAAAGTTAGACATAACCCATAATTCTCAATCCATTAGTGCAAATGCATACTTGGACAGTTTTGTTTTTGGATATGTATGAGCACATATATAGGCCTCTAAAGCCCTGTTAACATTGGCATTCGTTTGTGTGGTTTAGCGTTAGTTATCTGTAATCAGATTGCATGAAATGGATCTTAATACCGGGTGTGAATGGGGTCTATCACTGGACTCACTGGACTAATCACATACACAGATAAACATTGGCTATATCTGTTTAAAAAGAGCACAGTTAAAAACATCATCACCAATCCAAGAGGTCACGTTATCACCCTGAAAGAACAAAGCACTAAGCACTTCTGTACACACACACACACACACACAATAAAAAAAATAAACAAATCAGATTTGCACAAAGAAAATCTGCACACAACCCAAGCACACACAAGAAACTCATGGAGAATAAATGTACTGCATATGACCAAGTGTTCCAATAGACCATGGGTTTGATTCCTAGAGAATTCACAAACTGACAATAAGCTTGAATGCACTGTAAGTTGCTTTGGATAAAACCATCTGCCAAATGCATTATTTTAAATGGCCGATGGAGAGGGGGGGATGTATTGCAATTGTTTACATCACTATACTGTTTCAGTTTTCTCACAGCAAAATGTATTATTTTTAGTTCAGTTTTTTTAACATGAATAGATTTGGGAAATGTAGAGCTAGTCTGTGAGAAAGCAAACATATTGTAGCATTAGGTCAGTACACAATTATTTATATTAAAGCAAAGTCCAAACTCAAAACAAGCTAAAAAAATAATCGTGCAAAGCACCAAAGTCCAATGCAGATAAAAGAAAAAAGTTTGCAATATATCAACGTTTGAATAACTATTTGTAAAACATTAAATCACAATTTTATGGTATAGTGACCCAGATATTGGTGTAATATTGTATTGCTGATTCTCACCTTTAATAACCAATGATTTAAATGAAAACACATATACAGACCTGCACAAACATGTTACCTCAGATCTGTCCTGACTATTCTAAGTACATTTGCCTGAAGACTGAAGAAGAGCTGAAGAAAAGAATGTTTCTGTGTACCCTGTGGTTTATTATATTAAAGTAGATTTGCATTTTCTCCAGGAAATATTTTGTGTAAAATGATAGTTAGAAATGTTGTACAGAAAGTAAAGGGAGAGATTGAAAAGCCACAGTTATGGCTTTTATTCTGTTAATAAACTTTATGTAACCTTACTGTTTGATAAATGATTTACTACAAACCTTCTAGCAATCAGATAATGTCAACATTAATGTTCTTTTTGTTGCAACATATACCATTTCAAATGAGAAATAGCACTCCTGAGGCTAATATTTTTCACAGAAAGTTGTTATGGAGCATATATTTTAGGTGGCTGAAGCTGAGTTTTACCAAATAATTGATAGATCAGAAGTAAATGTGTTAGGATTATGCGTTATAGAAGCACAACACCATAACCCCCAGTTTCAAGGTGACCTGTGATGTCACTGTGAGGTGTCCACAAATGGTGTACATTCTCTCATGAAACCCATTATTCTTGTAAGCATTAATTGCAGTCAAGCCTAATAGACTGTATATGAATTATAATAAACTGATAGTAGGTGTTATACCAGATTGTGTGGCATGCATACAGCTTTATCAGTGTCCAAGTGTGACCTCCCTGTGTTACGTGTTAAAAACAATGTCCAAACTCGTCTAACACTGTTCGTTTCACAGCATGTTTAATGTATGTGTGCAGATTTCACTCTCATCAAAAAAAATGTGCTTTAGAACTTATGTACTGTACTTTACTGTACTTCACCTTCACAAAGAGAATAAACTATTATTAACCAACTGTTGAGGCTTCCAAAGATTTCTTACCCTGTTTCATTCTTGTGCGCATGTGTGTGTGTGGAGTTACTTAACCGTATATAGGAGACAAATTTTTACTCAAAAGCCAGCAAAACCTCCCTTTGAGGACGTCCTCATTTGTAAAAACACTATAAAAATAGTGCTTTTTAACTGTAAAAATTGAGTTTTCTGTTAGGGTTGGGTTAGAGTGTGGTTTAGGGTTAGGTTAAATGGTTTCTAACTAAATATTATGTATTAATATTATAAATATTATAACTAAATATAAATGTTAAGACATTGTAATAGGTCTGTAATAGGACAATAGGTCTATGGAATGTCCCCATTTAAATAGATAAGGAAATGTGTGTTTGTTGCTGGAATTGTTTTGTTGTGTATCTAAGGCTAAGCATGCACATCAGATGTTGTGAGTTGTCCTGATGGTAACGTGACATCCAAGTACATATTTGCAATGCGTAGTTAAAAATCTCTTTCACTTCAGAATGTTTTGAGCATATTTATTTTGCAACCCAAAGAACCAAGACAAACATGGCTGCCATTTTAAAAAAGCTGAGTCCTATGCTCTCAAAACTGTCAGTCATCAAAGCCTTTATTACTTTAATATAGCTTTGGTGGTAAATCTTGAGAAAGGTCGATTGTCCACATAAATAAAGACATAAGACAGAGTCATACACAACAGAAACTCACTCATGCATTTGTTTTTGGAGATGTGTGTGCATGTATTTGTGTTTTCAATACATGATCAAATGTAGCAGCTCTATCCAGACTCTCTCTTGTAGTTTGGTTAGCTTTATTCCCAGTAGAAAAGGACGAAGAACTATGTGTGTGTGTACTTTTACATCTATGTGAGGACCATTGTGACCTGTTAGACCACTGGAGTGAGGACGAAGAGAGTAAAGCGAGGACGTTTTGGTCGGTCCTCACTTTTTGACCCTCCTTTAAAGGGCTGTTTGAGGGTTGTAGACTTTATGTTAGGGTTATGGTTAGAATTTGGTTACCGTTAGGTTTACGGTAAGGGTTAGGCAGTTAGTTGGGATGGTAAAGGTTAGAGTAAGGGGACTGTATAGAGATTGTATCGGGTCAATGTATGTCCTCACAAAGATAGCTATACAAACATGTGTCTAGCAGCTCTGTCCAGCCTCTGTTTGTAGCAAGGCCTCTTCGGTGCGCAGAGGAAAGGTGTCAATGGTGGTAAAGATCTCTGCTGCTGTGATTGGGAAAGTGTAGCGCTGCTTATCCACACCCTGTTTATCCAGCAGTACCATGTTAAATGAGTTCTGAGACAGCTGCAGTAGCAACCTGCCCAAATGCAAACAAAGCACGCACACAGTCAGTTCAGATTCAGTTACACTCCTACAGAAAGATGAGTATTGCGTTGTGTTTGCTGTCGGGAGCAATTTACCAAAACAATTTCCTTCTCAGAGCAAGAGAAATTGGCGAACACTCCAACATCAAGTTTATACAGTAAGTCTAACTAAATTTGCAAGTGCTGAAGGAAACATTAGTGGTTGCAAGCCAGCAAAAACATTTGTTTATAGGTTTTAGGCAAGATGGGGTTTAAAATGTAACAAAAACAGACTAAAAATAAACAGCCCACCAAGGGCTAAAAACGTTTAAAGAGTTCAGGGAACATTCAAAACATCATTTTTTTAGAAGTTGTATTAACGTTATGGCTCGGTTTTAAGAACGTTATTCAAACATTTTTTAATTCTGTAACATTGTAAAATATTCCTTTTTTTGATATACGTGATAGAACATTTTAGTTCAACAACACAAGTTCTACTAACATTACTGCAAGAATGTTTCTGATAACTTTGAATGAATTCACTTTTTAAGTATAGTAGCCAACATTCTGAGAACGTTCCCTGTTTAGCTAGGAGATTACCTGAGTTGTGCAGCCAGTCCTGGAGGAATGAGTCTATGTCTGATACGACCAAGCTGAGCTGGATACACCCCCACCAGCTCGATCACTGTCACATGCCTCAGGTCCAGACCACACTGTGCCTGCTAAACTCACACACACAATACAGCACATCATTCCATGTGTACATGTTCGCTCATGTCGGATACAAGCTGCATTTATAGCGTTTCAAATCATCATTTAATTCTAGATGACTAGTGGCATGATTCTTAATCTATTCCTGATCTTCAAAGCTGAAATTAAAATGGAAATTTTGTGGCTTTTTGTCCATGCCTGTTAGCTTTGAGTCCATCTATATGCTAATGTACTCCTAAAAGACCAAAATAAAAGACCCAGTAAGCATTTACTGTGGCAGATATGTACACATTTAAACAAACGGTTATTCTCTTCTGGGAAAATAGCCAAAAATATTGACTTCTTGTTTGCAGGGACACATACAAACATTTGTCTAATAAAATTCTTTAGCATAAGAATAGCAAACGAAATAAGGAAAGCAATAGCAAGCAGCTCTGTATAGTTAGGGCGAAACATTTTAGTGTAAAGAAGAGAGATTTAACTTGTACCTGTAAATTTGTCATCTGGAATCTGTAGTAGTGATTGGCAGCTGAGGGGGTGGAGATTATCAGAAGTCGTCGTTTCTCATAGAACTGGTCCAGTAATGCGGCAGCGGACCGCACACCAACATTAATATTCATGGCTGTTAAATATGCAAACAATAAGGATGTTATTCAATTTGTTATTAGTAATATTTTCATATCACAAGTAGTAAGATGAAAATTCATATTAGCAACATTATTAAAGTAACAGTAAACCCACATTTATGTCGAATGTTGCATGGATTGTGGGGTTTAATCTTACTAAGCTTGTGTTTCTATACTTTTATCTGTACTAACGACTTAAATTTCTACGTAAACTTAGATAATAACATATAAGGAATAATGACAGCATTTCTCTGTTGTTTAGCTGATGTATTTGTCAGATGTTCAGGTTTGTTCCATACCAGCACAGGAAGTCTCCAGGCCAGACCATTCCATGTTAAACTGGCAGACCCTGGCTGCGCTGCCCTTCAGCTCGTAACCGCCCAGACAGCGGAATACACACGTGGCTCCGTAATTATCACCGGCGCTGTCACATTTCATCCAGCCGTTGTCAGGCACAGAGAGAGGAACACAACGACGCACTGCAGACACACACAACACACGCTTATGAGAATCCACACTTTCTTGTTTCACAATGTAAACGCTCAGGACATATCTTTTGTAGTGTATCCGGAAGTAAACGTAAAGTGTATTTCTGCTCTACTAACCACTTTTTAAAGAGGTAAACTGTAGCTTTGAAACTGTAGCTCCACAAGCTACTCATAAGTCTGTAACAGTCACAACTCACCTTTCACTCTAATGTTGAACCTGCATGTCGCTTTGTTCCCAGCACGGTCAAAAACAGTGTAAGATAATTTATGGTTCCCTTCTGGGAAGTGAGTACCTGGAGGTTTTCCTTTCAATGTAACACTGCAACACAGAGAAACAAACATCGAGTCAGCAATGACAAACATGACATTTTCAATAAATAACAAATGTTAAAAATGTTTATTTGAAAGTTCTAGGAACATTCAAAACATCCAGTTTTTTAGATGTTGTATTAATGTTATTGCTTGGGTATAAGAACATTATGCAAACATTTTTTAAATTCTGAAATGTTTTTAAAATGTTCCACATATTAACTTAATTTATAATATTTTGGTAATCATATATATAACATTAGAAAAACATTCTACTAATGTTACTGCAAAAACTTTTTTGATTACTAGCCAGCTGGTGAATCAGAATTGTAATGCTTTTATGCTACATGCTTTTGATGAAAGCGTGTGCCTTACTTATGCATAATGTAATGCACTGCAGCACAATATACGTGTGTTTGTGTCACAAACTGACTCTGTTAGGATGCCGTCCGCCGTGTCTTTGCCCTCTGGCGTGTCCCACGTCACTTTGGCTGTCAGTTTGCCAGGCTCAGCTGTCTTCTCCTTTATATTAGGACACTTAATAACAGGAGGATCCACATCTGAGATAGAAAACACCATGACGGTTGAAGCAGGAATTGGATTTGGGTATGTGAAAATTAAATTGGAGCGTGTTGAATGGCCATTTCACCCACCCAGACACACACTGGTGCCTGCGCTCCATCTTCTGCTGCTCTGGCAGGTCACGCTGTGGTCTCCACGCAGCGTGTACCCAGGCGAGCAGAAGAACTGGCAGCGTGAGTTAAAGTAGGATCCATCTGAACATTTAAAGCCTCCGTTAGACGGCATGGCCAGTTTAGGACAGCGGACCTCTGCAAACATAATTCATTCATGCTTTGGTTAAAATGGATTTTCAATGGACAGTCTGTTGTTAGTGCAATTATCATACGTTTGTTAATTGACATGCATCAGGGTGTGGATAGTACTAAGTGTTGTGTTATTTACAAATGCCCTAAAGAAGATTTGAGCAATTCAAAACCAATGTAAATGCATTGGTTCAAAAAGATAAACAAGACCCATGCATTTCTGTTTCTTTTGCACAACTTAAGTAAATTCCTCTCACTCTGATCTGCATTTTCCTATATATGTATATAGGAATGTCTACAGGAATATATTATGAAGCATATAAAAACTAATTATTAGTGGTGCTACCAAAGCATTTCTTTGTTTATTTGAGCATCAAACCAGTCATAACACAGCAATAATTACTTTAGCCAATAATGTGAGTTTGGGGCTGGGCTATCTGCTTGTGTGACAAATTAAAGAGTTTGGTGACTGTAGTGGTGGCACAGCAATCACACGTTGCCTTGAGCTCCTACTTGTAGAACTTGTTTGTCACAATGCAGTATAATTAAACAATTAATCATACATACTACTGCAGCAACTAAATTAAATCAACATCCATACAGGTAACATGATCTTATAATTGGGTTGTGTAAAGTCAGACCTCTGCAGGCGTAGTTTCCTGACCACTGCTTGTTGGCCATACAGAGGATCTCGCTGCTGCCGTGCATCTCATAGCCCGTTTTACAGCGGATCTTGCACCGAGTTCCCAGGACATTTTTATAACGTTCTCCACGTGGCGTCTGGCAGCTGATGTGACCATGTTTGACCTTAACCGGGGCACACCACGGTACACCTACAAAAGGGACAAACATCACAAATGCATATTCAAACGAGATCCTAGCACGCCAACTCAAACCGAAACACATTTTTAATTGGCATATAAAGACATGGTCTTATATACTTACCTTAACAACTGCCATCATCATCCAACCACGTATGGAGAAAGTGTAAATAAAGATACACAGGCACAGAATAAGAGAATAATAAGCAAAGACTGAGAACTAAGCAGGCAGTCAGAGGCGTAGCGGAGGATATGTGTTCTGACAGCAGAGCTCATGTGTTAAGTAGCAGTACGAATGGTTTATGGAGTGAACATTGAATTAGTGTTATGGTAAATGGGTTTCTGTGGATCAGTATGGGTGTGAATGCGTGTTTGAATGCAACGTGTGTTTGCGTGTGTTCACCTGTGAATCGCACATCTTCATCATCAGTGTAGGGCCAGTATCCAGAGCCTGTAAAATAGTTGAGGACAGCACAGGCAAGAAATGGTCGGAATTACCGCAGAATTTTAGATTCAACTCATATAGAATCTTGGCATTCTGGGTGATTCCATAAGAACGGCAAAACACAATTTAACTCCAAACGGGAATGTTTTATTGTCATGTTTTTGCCTGATATATTTAGTTTGATAGGGGACGAAATGTTCTACTGAAATTTGGCTCATTGCATTTAGGACTGCAACATGTCAAAATGCAACAATGCCTCCTGCAGGTAGTGCAGTGAATTACAGTCTATCATGCAGAGATGCAGTGAAAATGGCATGCCACCAAAAACAACATCTATCATTATATTAGGAAACTGGCAGTGTAGGAATAGATGGAATAGATGTTGGCATGGCTTCATTCCGAGGCCAAATTAGTAGTTGCAATTTTTATGTTGCTTATTTACGTTGAATGTCAGAGGCTCCTTCACAATGTGTAATTTCCTCTCGTCACCGTGCTGAGGAAAAACATAAATGGCCTCCAACAGAAACATGTTTCTGTGTTCTATTCCATCTAATTCAGTGTCTCATACTTACTGCAACATGAAAACACATGATCAATACTCAAGTGAAATTGAATATGAGGCCCTCTTTATGCCAAATCATGTTTCAAATAATAATGAAAAACTCTATTACCCACAGGTTGCCCTCCTAGACATGGATCAAACACACAAAACAAGAGCCTGCATTCTGTGCATATAAATTGCTGCTGATTCGCTTTTTTCATTCCCTTTGGTTCTCTTCTTTTCTCTCTTGTGTGTAAGTGGATGGCAGATCATACAGCAAGTTAGATCAAAGCTCGCTCTGATGCAGTAACAAGAACCCAAGAGACTGCAAACTTAAAGGGATAGTTCACCCAAAAATGATATCTCTGTCTTCATTTACCCACTCTCATATCATTCCAAACCTGTCTAGGTTTTCTGGTCATTTTATTTCATGAAATTACAATGAATGGGGAACACCCTGAAGACTCTGATTAAACTCATATAATGAATAATATAATGTTCTAGTCTTCTGAATCCATACTTTGTCATTATTATTTACTAAAAATAATTGAAAATAATAATACATTGTTTTTTTGTATACGTCAAGTTTGAAAGCTCCAGTCACCATTCACTTTAGTTCAAAATTTCATGTTATGTTTTGTGGAAAAGTGAAAACAGGTTTGGGAATAACATGAGGCAGAGTAACTGATTACAGAATTTTCATTTTTGGATGAGCTATTCCTTTAAAACAGATGCACACTCCGAGGGAGAATGTTAATGCTGAGCTAGAGGCAAATCATAACAGGACTGCAGTTTTCCAACTTTTATCATGGAAAACACTCCACAAAGACCATGTGTGTGCGTGTCTATGCGTAGGTGTGTGTTTGCTCCAGTTGGCAGATGAGTTTTCCTGCTCCATTCTGTTAAGCTCAGCAGAACGTTGTGTAACCCAGAATACTCATTGACTTGGCATAGATTCCCACATAAGCACACATATATACTTTGAAGGAGGGATTTTCCACTTACAGAAAACGTTACTTCTAACAAACCATTTAGACATACTTTCTGCAGGACCTTCTGCTTCATCTGATTCCTGGGGGATCACAAAAGGTTTCACAACTTGCAAATATAAACCGCTTACTCCTGGCAGGAAGAGTGCAGCCATTAGTCATCAGTGCTGAACATAAAAGATCCCTTAGGCTCCCCATGTTCTTCGTCTGCAACAGTTCTAGCATCATAGATGCTAATCTGATGCATGTGAAGGGCTGGCAAAGCCAAAATACTGTTATTGTACAAACTTGGGTTTATGTTTTATAAACTCCAACTAGAGCTTTCCAGCTATCCCATAGATTTTTCTAGCAACCGCCTAGCAATGCCCTAACAACCACCCAGAACACACTGCATGTAACTCAATAGCTTTCAATCTTCAAATGTCTCCTCAAATTGCCCATGTATTCCAACAACTAAGGCCTATAACCTTCAGACTTTGATTCGCTCTTAAAACAGTGAAAGCTTTTTTAACTTTTAGGCAAGTCTTTTAACTTTTAAGACTGTCAAACCAACAATCAAGTTTTGTTTCGACAAAACGTTCCTTTTCTAGTTTAAACCTATTGTCTCCTCGCATTATATGTAAACAGAGCAACAATAACACTGAATTCTCATCCAATGACCTCTTTCAATCATATGCAATAATTACCTCATCCACAACAGAAAGCTATTGATGCACAAAACGATTAACTGAAATTGTTTAATTAACATTACTAAATGATGCACAGATGTCTGAGCATGTGGGCATTTCACAAACACACACACACACACACACACACACACACACACACAGGTTCAAATTAGGACAGTGTTAGGTGGACTGACTGTGTTTATTCTGTCTTATATGTGTACATCACAGAAAAAACAGTGTTTGTGTTCACAAGGCTATTAAAACACACAAACGCAAATAGCCACCCAGTCTTTGTGAATAAACAATGTACAACAATTGAGGTAAATTACCAAGGTGCCTCAATTCATCCTCGCCCGCGCTCAGTTTACGTGTGCACATAAACACAATATCTAACTCTGAGGGTCTTTCTTGTACTTGTAAATGCACCACAAACTGAGGCCCACACACCACAACCAACACCCTCAACTGAATGGCAGGAGCCACAGCCTCACACAGGCAACATTTTCCTCAACTACATTTCTGCAGTGCCATCATTGTACAAACCGTCAGTTTAGTCTTATGCTAGCAGTGTCAAAATATAGAAGAATTAGGACTATAGACCAATTAGTTCTACCACCAAAACGTAACCTGCATCTTCGGTGGTGGTTCTAGTAATCTGCCTGAATTGTGTTTCCAGCAGCACAGGAAATTGAAAACATGTCCAAGCGAGTCCAAGCAAGAACGTTTACTAAGAATCAATACATGAAAACGTCTTTATTCTTGGCATAGAAACCATGAAGGTGCTGTGGTGCACAGGGTAATTTTAAGTACAAGTGAACCGTCGATTTTATACACAAATTGTGTCACATTTCAGGCAAAAATGTGTTGTTTTTTTTAAATATTTATAATACTATAAATACGCATATTACATAAATAGAAGATGTTTCCAATACTGGAAAAAATACATTGGTTTTTTATGGTTTATGCCACCTTTCTCCTTTTATGGAGCTTGAAAAGCCCTGGTCACCATTTGCTATAATTTTATGAAAACATGCAGCAAAAATGTTCAAAAATGTGTCATGAGGCTCTGAAATGAAGTAAGGGTGACTGAATGATGACAGAATGTAGCTCTGCTCTGAAAGCAAAACCTTTTTTGTGTTTACTAATTCAATACAAAGGCTGTTTATACAAACACTCAGCTTTACTTATTTGATGTGCTATTCCAGTGAAAGAGCGCACACATCTCAGCACTGCTGACCCACTTCCAGAAGACGTTGCATTATTTATCTGTCTAACTACAGAAACTTTTACACAGTTACACATGCAGTCCATACAACAGGCATGCCGTGCAGAATCATCTGTATTGAGCAGGGGTGCGCAGTGTCCTACCGGTGCCAAATCATTTCATATGAAAGAGCCCTGTGTCTTCATTTCCCCCCTAGGTTTGGGAACTTAAATCCTTCTCTTCCCCCAAAAACTTCCACGTAAACACTCTGAGCTCCGCTTAAATAAACCGTGCCTAATACACCAGAGCAAGCGCAACCAACGGGAGCGAGTCTCCAAATGCACAGCTACGAGTTTTGCCAGACTTTGCGTTTATTTAATCGGCGTTTTACCCAAACTTTTGGCATATCAAAGCGCACGTCTCCAGAAGATGGTTTTGGAGGAATCGCTTACCCTCATAGGCGAAGCTCCCAGGCAGCTGAAGTAACACTAACACACACACACGCATCCAAGTGTCCATCTTTAGGAAGTACAGGAGCTGCTGGAGACCTCCGGTGCATTCCTGCACTGAAGCCAGAGCACGAGCCCGGGACCCGCCTCCTCTCCAGAAACACGAGAGCTCAATGGTTCAGACTGCAACATCTCAATGGTTCAAAACTTTGTTATAGCACCTATGTGAATCATGTGCATGTTAAAAGTAGTAAACTGTAGTCTAAAACATGAAGTGACGTTACATTTGTGCATATAAAATCCCCCCATCTCTTCATATATATATATATATATATATATATATATATATATATATATATAAAACATCTAAACTTAAAGACAGTGTTTTTTCCAAGTCTTTTATTTCATCCTATTATAATATTTATAAATATTATTTATTTTCATATTTATATTTAAAAAAAATTAAAGGGTGTTTTTTTGTTCTTTATTTGTTATTTTATATATAAACCATCTAAACTTAAAGACAGGGTGTGTTTTTTTCTTTGTTATGCTTTTTTTCAAAGTCTCTTCATATCCCTTCATGTCACTATGTTATCTATATGTATTTATATACATAAACCATCTAAACTTAAAGACAGGGTGTGTTTTTTTCTTTGTTATGCTTTTTTTCAAAGTCTCTTCATATCCCAAAAGCAATCACTATGTTATCTATATGTATTTATATACATAAACCTCTGTGGAAAGCGCAGGACCTCGCCACTGTCGTGCTGTCGTCCTGTTGGCTTGCTTACTGGGAGACTGCTAACATTAGCTTAGGATAATGTTTTGTACATTTTGTTTAGTACATTTTCTTTCTTTCTTTCTTTTGTTTATTTTTCTTTATCATTTTCTTTACCAATATCACTGCTTTATTTTACTTTATTTTACTTTTGCATTCGGTTCGAATCCAATGATAGGATATCCTACCTGCCGTCTAAAGGGATGGTGGGATTTTGTGCTTTCAAACTAGGTTGTTATTGCTAGTGTCTTAAAAATTGCCTAACCTAGAGCACTGAATTTCTTATGCTCTTAAAAATATTTATTAAACCTTGTGAACAACAGAGATATTTACTTTGTTACATTTAGCAAAAGTCTCAAGACCAAAATCCTAATAAAACAGTGAATCACTTTACAGTCAAACTGTATGTGAGACTGTCTATTTTCTAAAAATGTTTTTCTGTAAGGTCTGGTATGCTGTTAATGATAGACCAGTTAGAAAAAGGAATGCCCGCGTTTTCCTGTTTTATTCACTTTTTTATTTACTAAACTTAGTGTGTACAATAAATTAAAACAAACACTTTGCATGCCTCCCACTCTGAAATGTACATCAATATAAACACCAATATCATCATCAATGAACAAAGTGTATTTAATGTCTGTATAGAATGTATTTAGTCAAGGCACTTTATATTATAGAATTCAAGCCATGCACATAGATTTAAAGATATAAATCAATCTGAATATAAAATCAACTGCTAGTGGGCCTGTACATTCACTGTGAATTGTTACTTTTTGAGTTGTGTTGCTTGGCCCAGCAAATCCAGCAGGGCTGTGATCAGATCAGCCAAAACAGATTTTAGCAGGTTAAAACTTGGTCTTTAAGATCATTTAAGATTCAGGTACTGTGGTAAGACATTGTTCCAGAACTGAGGGTCCTGAGCACTGCTGGCTGTTTGTTTCTTTCCTTGAAGATTCTTTTGATCTCCCTTTCCAGTATTCTTCCTGTTTCTCTGTTTATGTGTTTGTTTGATGCCTTGTTTGCTTGCAAGTAGCTTAGCTGCTGTGGCTCTCTGTTTTGGTGCTCTCCTCTGTTTCTTTTTGTCTTCTTCCTCCTCTTCCTCCTCTTCCTCCTCCTCTTCCTCAGCTTCTTCCTCCTCTTCTTCCTCCTCTTCTTCCTCCTCTTCTTCCTCAGCTTCTTCCTCAGCTTCTTCCTCCTCCTCCTCCTCCTCCTCAGTTTCTTCCTCTTCCTCGGATTCTTCATCCTCTTCTTCCTCTTCTTCTTCCTCACCTTCCTCCTCTTCCCCACTTTCTTCTTCCTCATCTTCATTTGTCTTTTGCTTCCTCAGAATTTTTTCTGTTTTTATCTTTTCTTTTGTCTGTGTAGTTTCTTCCTCCTCCTCTTCCTCTGCTTCCTCCTCACTTTCTGTTTCTTCATCTTCATTTTCCTCTGTTTCTGAGATGTCCATATTTTCTTCTTCTTCCTCTAACATCTCATAACTCGTATCCATTTTCCCTTCTCCCTCTTCTTTTCTTTGGTGTTTTCTGACCACTTTCTCTTCCTCACTGTCCTCTTCCTCCTCACTACTCTCTTCATAGTTTTTATTTCCTGTCATCCTTTTTGGCTCCTTGTGTTTATGTTTTTTAGTCTTTTTTTGTTCTTCTCTCTCACTCTCTTCTTCCTCACCCTCCTCCTCATCTTCTTCACTCTTGTTTATAACTCCACCTTTCTTGTATTTCTGTTCTTCATAATTTTCCTCTTCATCCTCTCCCTCCTCTTCTTGTTCACCCTCCTCCTCTTCCTCTTCATTTGCCTCTTCTTCATACTCCTCTTCTTCTTTCTCTTGTGCCTGTGTTTCTTCTTCCTCCTCTTCATGTTCACTCACCTCCTCTTGATTTTCCTCCTCATTATTTTCATTTCTCACCTCTTCCTCTTCCTCACTCTCTTCCTCTCTCTCCTCTTCCACTTCCTGTTCTTCACCCCCTTCTCCGACATCATCCTCTCTGTCACTCTCTCCCTCTGACTTATCCTCATCCTCCTCACCTGTCTCATTTCCCCCCTCCTCTTCCTCATTTTCATTCTCCTTTCCTTCGCTCTCTTCTTTCTCCTCCTCTTCATCTGATCCCTCACTGATATCTTCAGCCTTGCTGTCAGATTCCTCGCCTGCACCTGTTTCCTCCTCTTCTCTTGACAAATCATTACTGCTCTCTCCTTCCTGCTCTTCTTCTGCATCTGTTTCTGTGTTGGTCTCCTCGTCATCCACCTCTTTCTCACTCCCTTCATCCCAGCTCTCCTTCTCATCCCTCTCTTCCTCCTCTTTTTCCTCTTCATCACCACCACTTTCCTCAGCTGTATCCTCTACATTCTCAGTGTCTCCTTCCTCACCTTCCCCTTCTTCTTTTTCCCCCTCTTCATCATAAATCTCCTCATCTTTTTTCTCCTCACCTTCTGATCCTTGTTCCTCACCCTCCTCATTTTCCTCCATAGTTTCTTCATTTACACTTTCTTGTTCCTCACTCTCCTCATTTTCTTCCATAGTTTCTTCATTTACACTTTCTTGTTCCTCACCCTCCTCATTTTCTTCTACAGTTTCTTCATTCCCACCTTCTTGTTCCTCATTTTCCTCTACAGTTTCTTCATTGCCACTTTCTTGTTCTTCACTTTCCTTGTTTTCCTCTACAGTTTCTTCATCCCCACCTTCTTGTTCCTCATCCTCCTCATTTTCTTCTACAGTTTCTTCATTCCCACCTTCTTGTTCCTCACCTTCCTCATTTTCCTCTATAGTTTCTTCATTGCCACTTTCTTGTTCTTCACTCTCCTCGTTTTCCTCTACAGTTTCTTCAACCCCACCTTCTTGTTCCTCACTCTGCTCATTTCCCTCTACAGCTTTTTGGTTCCCACTTTCTTGTTTCTCACTCTCCTCGTTTTCTTCTACAGTTTCTTCATCCCCACCTTCTTGTTCCTCACCCTCCTTGTTTTCCTCTACAGTTTCTTCATCCCCACCTTCTTGTTCTTCACTCTCCTCATTTCGCTCTACAGTTTCTTTATCCCCACTTTCTTTTTCCTCATTTTCTTCTACAGTTTTTTTATTTCCACTTTCTTGTTCCTCATTTTCATCTACAGTTTTTTCATTACCACTTTCATGTTCCTCATTCTTCTCATTTTTCTCCATTGTTTCTTTATTTACTTGTTCTTGCTCTTCACCCTCCACTCCTTTGACATCTCCTCCATTTCCATCCTCATTCTCATCTCCTTTAACCTTGCCTCCTCTTCCCTCTTCTTCACTTTTATCTTCCTTACTTTCACTGCTTTGTCCAGTATTTTCATCTTCCATTTCCTCTACTGCAGTTCTACTTTCCTCTTTTTCTTTCTCTTCTTCCTCACCTTCTTTCTCTGTATTTCCTGTATTCTCTTGGTCTTCACAGTCCCCATCATTCTCACTCTCTCCTTCCTCTTTATTTTTACAAGGACTGTTCTCCTCTTCCTCCTCAACCCCCTCTTTTTGATGTTCCTCAGCAGGTTTTTCTTCTGCACCTCCCTCTTCCTCTTTTTCCACCTCATCTTCTTCATCCTCTCTTTCTCCATTACCACTCTTTTCCCCTTCATCTGAAACTGGCCTGCCTCTTACATCCTTAATTGTGCTTTTTTTATGCTGTTGAATCCTGCTGTCATCTGTTCCCTGATCCTCTGGTGCAGGACTAAGGTGTGAAGTCCCACAAAGCTCTTCAGCTGCTTTTATCAATAGTGGTGCAGCACTAGCTATAGCAAGGATTGGTAGTGATGAAACTGCACTGCCCATAATGCTTTGCTCAGCCTCTAACTTCCTGTCTGAATGTGAGGTCTCTGATACCAACATTGGCTCTGGGTGGGCTAATTTCTGTTCTTTTAGTGTTAATGGCCCGTGTTGTGGTGAAGAATTGGATGGGCTTGATGGTTTACTGCATGATAACTCCATTTCTTTTGAGGCAAGTGATTTATTGCTTCCTGATTGGTTATTTGACAGCTCACCAGAAGATAAGTGGCCTCTTTCTGAAGCTAAAGTTTTAATGGATGGAAATTCTTGTTTCTGTTCAGTAAGTGCTTTATCAGTGGGTGACTTTTTCTTTTTATGATCAGCCCGCAAACTTGATGATGATTGGCTTTTTTCTGAAGGTCCTTTGCTGGATACTGACTTTCTGCTCTCTATTGTAGGAGATGAAATATCTGAGTTCTGAGTTTTAGTACTGTTTTGCCTTTTGATTTCTGTAGTTTCTTGTCCCAGCTTTTCAGGTCTAAGCTGGTGGTCCTCAGCTTTCACAGATTTTCTTTTCCTGCCTTTAGACATTCCACTATTCCCCTCTCTCCAGGCCTGCTCCTTACTCTGTGTGGGAATAGAAACTGATAGAGGGCTGGGTGTTTCTGTTGCCTCAGTGGTGTTCATTTGAACTGGGGATCGTTCCTCTTTGACCTCTTCTGTTTCTATATCTGATCTCTTCTTTTTTGACTTCTTTGGTGTAAATGCACAAGGACTTTTGTCTGGGTCAACAACATTCTTTCCTTTTGCTTTTTTAGGAATGTTTTGGATTTTAGCTGGAGTTTTGACTGGTTTTGAGGTTCCCTGTATTTGTGTGACTTCTGTAGGGCTTGTTCTAACTTGTTCAACATTGTCTGAAACAGACTTGTTCTTCATTTGAACTATTGGCAGAGAACTTGTCTCTTGAATTTTAACCAGACTTGACTTGGTCTCTTGTGTAACCTCTCCAATAGTCGTGACAACTTGGTCTTTCACTCTTGTAGATTCTGCTTCAGCTCTGGTAAATTTCTCTGCTTTTGCAATATTGCCCCTTGAGTCAATATCACTTATGAGTGTTTCATTGCTTTCCTCTTTTTCTTTAGCCGACATTCTATCTAGAGAATATTTGACCTCAAAGGGTCGATCTTTAGATTTATTATTTTTACTTTGGATTGTTTTTTTGTGTGTTTTGGATTCCACTTCACTTTGAGATGCTGTTGAAACAGAACAACATTTTTCCGCTGTGGGATGTCTGGACCTGGCCTTTTTGCATTTAATATTGCTTGACGATTCTGAAGCTGATGGTTGAGAAAAAGAACCGGTCATTAGTTCAGTGGGCGTGGCCTGCCGAGGTACATTCTCCATTTTAAATTCCGCCCTCTCAGCTGAAGCTGATTTTGCCTTGTCATCTTCATCCTGTTCATGTTTCTGTAAAAATAAACATAGATACCATAGAATTATTCAGCCCTTAATATTATTACAACAATTTTCCAATTAATAATTATTTGATTTAATATGTTTTTTGTCCTCACCTTGTCTGACATGCTGTTTTCAGATCCAACATTTTGAAATTCCTCAGGACTCTGAGTGACTGGTGTGACTGTATTCGTAAGAAGAAAAGAAATGTCAGAATGTCCGTTCTGACATTAACTGTATGTTTTATTTAGTCAGTCTAGTATAGAAATGTGATTGTGTTTTGAGGTTTCAGGTGATTAAGATCTTGGATGTATGGATGAATGGAGAGAAAACCTGGGAGAAGACAGAAGAATGGATGCCAAAGTATATGATAAATATTTCATTATGAAAATATTTACATGTTGTTGTCCTGGCTGGGCTCCTGACATCACAGCTCTCTGGCAGTGTGACTGAGGTTGATGAAGACTCCATGGAAGCTTCTGTTTTGAAGCGTTTAGGAGTGTTTGTTGGAGATCTGGGTTGTAGGATGTTTCCAGTCAAAGCTAGCGAAGTAAAGCTAGTTGTAATCGGAGGAAGAGCACTAAATTTTGAACCAAACTGTGCAGATGAACTTTCCTGAAACACATAGAAATATTTACAAATAAAGTAATGTCCCAAAGCATCATACATAAACACTTTGAAGTATGTACAAGTACACAGTGTTCAGAGCGAGAAAAATAATTATGAAACATATATTAATTTAAAAATGGATAAAGACTTTGGAGGTAGGCTCTTACTGTTGCTTTGACATTCAACACACATCTTTTTCTGTTGTTCATAAAATTAAAAAACTACAACATTATTGCCTGCTATTGTAGTTTATTGTAAATACAATTATCTTGGTTCTGTATATTTAAAGGGCTATGCATATGAACTTTGTGTCAAGATGTGACACAAGATGTCTTAGACACTGGACTGGTATTAACCCAAGTGGTTAGTTTGTTACCCGCTGTCTCCGTCTGGCGCGCGATGATAGACTCCAGCGATGAGAGGTTGGAAGAGATGTAGAGACAAATGGTTGTGAAATCACAGCAGGTGTTGGATCTGGGATGTTCTCTAAAGGTTGTCCCTCCAACATTGATTTATAACACCTGTCCAGGTAAGAGTAAGTAACATCTTCATCCTCTAAATGAACTTCCTCACTTTTCTGTTGCCGTGGTCGTGCAAACACCAGCATGTGACTAGAACCACATGCCACCTAGAACACACATCAGTCTTTACGTGAAAGGCTAGATATTTGCTTTGTTTAACATTCAAAGGAAAATATGAAGATGATAAGAAACTTACAGTGATTACAGAATAACCAAAAAACCTCTGGCATACAGTTGGATTAAACTGATTGGTAAAGTTCTCATCTCCAAGGCCTAGCTTCCCATGATGACCATCACCAAATGTGTAAAGAAGACCACTATCTGAAGCAGAAGTACAGAAGAACATGTACATTTAAATACCAGTCTATATGTTTTAGAAGGTGTAACTACTTAAATTTGAGAAATTATATCTTTTATATTAGAGTTGTCAAAAACTACTAAAATGTTGCACCATATTTTAAAAATGTATGAAAATGTATTTGAAAAATGTGCAAAGTTAATCAAGTTTGCTATTACATTGAGCTACTAAAAATCATGACATTAATCACAATTATTCGTTTGAATCTACTGACTGACTTGTTTTATATGTGCCTTTATATTTATGGCCAAATGTTAAATGCTCTCATATCTAAATCGCTTTGCTGCTAAATGAATAAAGGTAAGTAAGTGTTACATCTTGCCTGTTATAAGTGCACTGTGGTGTTCGCCACACGTGACATAATTGACCCTGCCTTTCCTGAAGTGTCCGACAGCAACAGGTGAATCTGCTTCAAACACATGTGTTCCCAAGCCCAACTGCCCGAACTCCCCTCGGCCAAATGAATATAACTCATCCTCTACAAAAATCAAAACAAACACTTAACATTAATGTGAGTTCAAAGAAAATATATCTATCTAATATATATCTAATATTTGTTCACAGATGCCACCTTGGTTTGACATTTTGATATTTGATGCAATGGAATACATTTTAAGTTTAAATGCTTTTTGTGGCCACTGTATTGGTACATCTCTGTCACCTGTGAGGGCTAATGTGTGTTTGCCTCCACACTCCACCTGCAGAACCCTGTGCAGAGACTCTACCCGCTGAGGATAAACGTGATTGGCCAGCTGATTAGCAGAAAGGCCCAGCCTTCCATCAGCACTCTCCCCAAAAGTGAAAACATCTCCATTATCTGAAACATACCAAATCGTATTCAATCACGTCATAAGAGTTCACACAGGAACAACAGACAGTGTGGTTTAAGTTCTGTGACCAGAGAGGTTATGTTCTGTCAGTAAGATGGATGTTTCTGAGTACTGTTGATAGAAAGGAGCTCACCTGTGACCAGGGCTGAGTGTCTGTAGCCACATGAGACCCATCGAATGGGTTGTCCCAATTTCAGCTCTTCTGGCAATAAGGCATGACTCATATTTCCCAAACCAAGCTGACCAACAGAATTGTCACCCCACAGAAACAGCCTACCATCCTCTAAAACATACAAAGCTGTATTTATTTAAATGTACTTATGATTTGTATTTACTTATTTATTGTACTTATCACTGACAAATAAGTTTAATTTATTCTCCAAAGCCAAATTTTTTCTAATTGCGACCCTGTTTGTCAATGTTACCTGTAAGCGCAGCAGAGGTGTGGCCACCTGCAGAGAGCGATTTGATTGGAGCATAGTCACAGAAAGGGTGGAGCCGCTGGAAAGAGATGCTGTCATTACAGTGACCCAGTCCCAACTGTCCATCACTGTTTGCTCCAACTGCAAAAAGCTCCCATTGTGCTGGAGATACAGATACCGTTCTCTGTCATCTGGCTAGAATATACATTTAAAACTATGTGACTTACAGGTTTAAATCTACAGGTTTAAATCTAAGTGACTTACAGGTGCTTACAAGCGTGTGATCCGTCCCACAGGCAACAAGCCGTATTCTCTCTGTTTTGAAAACTGTGAACAATTAAGAAAACAAAAAACACATTAATGCTTCATGACAGCAACAATCTATCCTAGCGTGATTATTCTAAAACAACATATATAATTCGTGCTGGCAAAATTAGTCACTATTAGCATATTTTCAAAAATGAGTTCTTAGTTCTGAGAAATCACCTATGATTTCTCAGAATAGGAAAAAAAATTAAGCTATGCCTGTCTGAAGCACCAGTGGCCGAGAAAACAACAAATAAGAAACAGAAAGATTTATAAAGGTACACCATACAAATAAAAATGATTTTAGATGTTTAACTACTATTTCGTACATTGGGATCGCTAGACAAGGGCTTCATTAACTCATTTTTAGTGAAAACCTCAAGACAGACCAAACTGACATTTTTCACTAGTTTGCCTGTAGCATGTAATTAGCCTCTGCACATTTTGACTCCTTTCGCCAGCACAGGTCACATATAAAATGTAAATCGGTAAGCACAGATAGGTAGATATGTATACACCTTTTACACACACAGGTTTTGTCACTGGTCCTTTGGTTTGTAGACCAAGCTGACCATTGCTGTTACATCCAAACACAAACAAACGGCCCTGCTCTGAAAAGACAAAGACTGTTATTAAGAAATATATATATATAAGTTATAAAAATGATAATGAGAACAAAGAGGTTACAACCTGTTACAAAGGCAGAGTGTGATTGTCCACATGAGATGTGCACAGGTTTATCATTCTTTATCCACAATCTGCTGGGTACATTGTTTGCTATTCTGGTCTTTCCAAAGGTAAATACAGCTCCTGTGTCTGTAAAAAGAAAACATTTAAGGACAATATATTATCTATGGGGAAAATAACAATTTTGCAAGCATACTCACAAACAGTACAGAGCGTCACAAACGCTCACATACAGTACAGAGCAAAAAGCAAACCTCTACACATTTAGCAAGGGCCATTTAAATCCTTCGAAAGCTTCCAGGTTCCCGGAATAGCCTCAGTGGTTAATGCTCTCACAGCTCAAAGGCTTGATTATAGTGTCCCAGACATAAAGGCTTACAAGCACGAGTTCAAGTATACATATCTACACATATCTATACACATACAGATAGATAGATAGATAAATAAATAAAAATATAAAGCCAGATACCTGGTATTTCTGGGTCTGTTTCTCCTGTCATTACCTTCTACACTTCTGTTCTGCACATGACATTCCTGAACCGTCAGCTGTTCCCTGCTGAAGACCTGTCATGAATTACAGGTGAACAGGAAGTAGGCGTTACCCTGGCAACCGGTGCAGGAGTGGGTGGGATTAGCACGAGCAGAAGGGCTACCACACTTATAATTTAGCCCGGCCCCTCCCATTTGACTCGGTTTCCCCATAACATTTTGTACAATGTGGTGCTCTATGTAGGAAAGGTTAATTCCATTACCGGCTAGTTACATTTTAAAAATATAGTACCAGAACTTATGTTTGTTACGGTTTTTATGTTTTTATTAACACAAGCATCTGCTGTAGTTTCTATCAAAAAATAATATTCAAAATATTGAAAATATTATTCAAAAAATAATATTACAACTGAAAATATTATAGGTTTATTCATTGTAAATATTATAAACTCTTTGAAGCAATTATTTTGTAGACTAAATATGATCGACAATTTTTAGATGCAATTTCGTAGTTTGACCAGAAGAGGGCCACTCTCTACTCTGCATTTTAGTATAGCTCTGCACATCAATGTAGCCAGTATGAAAAATTAGGGGAAAATTGGAAAATGTATTTTTTGACCTATGAATTCTTTCACCAGTGGTCATCACCTTTCAGTCAGCTTTAATCACCTTTGCCTTTGTAAAAATGCTTCTGCTGTGTGACACATTATGTATGACAATTATACTAAATTGAATTTGACTCCTGTTTTTATGCACAGTATCTACCATTGCTTAACGACTGCATGTCCACAGAAACAGGTGTTAAAAAAAGTAAAAAAATAAAGTTTGAGTTTGTGAAAGGGCTTTAATGTTTTAGTGCAGTCCCTGAGCAAAAAGAATGAACTGGGCTGGTACAAGAACAAAAGATTTGACACACAGACAGTTTCTCTGTCTCTTATCTAAGGTTCTCTCTGTCAGGTGGCCACCCGTTTTCTCACTCCCCAACATATTCCTCTAGGGGTAATGAGAACACCACAGACACAGCCAGGTCGGAGTTCACACACATGTACACACTGTTTCAATAATGCGTAGGCACAGCAGAGAAAGATAATCCATAAGGGCTTGACATGGTCTGTTGTGTGGGTGTGTATGTATCACAGGGTGCTCTTGTTTGGCAGATATTGTGCTAGCTTGTGTTATCTGTCGAGTTTTATTTGTTTTTCTCATGGGTTTGATGGTGTGCATCCTCACAGACTATAGGGCAAAAATTTTCAAACTCTGATTTTAAAAACTCTGCTCATAAAATGAGTAATTATCAAGTGTCTTGACATGCCTTCTTGGTAGGTGGTTTACTGCAGAAATAATGTATCGGAGCTGAACATGTGAAGAATCTTTATATTATCCAAACATTTCAGTCCAAGAGCAGTCATACTGCAGAATGTCCACGCTGAAGAGCACAATCTCAGGAAACACACACATGCTAATAAAGTATTGAATGCATTGTAAGTCACATTGTATTAAAGTATCTGCCAAATGAACAAATTAAATTAAATACATAAATAAATACTAATGTATAATGGATAATGCCATAATACCAACTGGCTAATGTGTTCCTGTAGCTCAATTAGCAGAGCAGTGTGTTAGCTGTGCAAAGGATATGGGTTTGATTCCCAAGGAACACACATACTGATCAAATGTATACCTTGTATATGTAATGCACTGTAAGTGGGTGTAATAGTGGGTGATATTATATGTTAAGAATATATCTCTGTATAATGTACTGTATTAACAAGTTATTTTTTATATTCTGATCACTTAAAATTACAAGGGGTTGAATGGACACAGTTATCGCAAAGTTTCCAGAGCAGAGAAAAAATCATGAAATGCAAACTAAAACAATGATAAATGTTATTTATCATTGTTTATAAATGTTATTTATCAACATAAACACATGGGTTTCCATGTGTTTATGTTGTGTCTTATGTATCAAATCACTTATATATACAGAATCATCACATCATAACCTTGCACAGGACAGAACAGCAACAATAAAGTCCTGCCTTGCAACATAATTTAGCTGAAGCGGAAGCGTATACATTGAAATGCCGAGAGGAATTTTCATGTTATAGCTACTGATCTTATCATAATAAGATGTGCGTGTCTTTGAGCACAAATGTTGGGATTTCGTTTTTCTGTTACATTGTGACATTTCACTGCCTGACCGCTTGCCCTGGTAGTGGTATCAGATCATTGTGAGATCAGACTGATAAGCATGACACTTAAAAGTTTAAAATGGAGGGGGTCAGTGTGAAGCAATGAAGTGTAGACACACTACAAGAAAAAGAAGCAATGTTATGAAACAAACACATTCTAGCATAAATTTAAAATGGAGGTAGGGAGCAGGAGGTTCATGGGGTGAGGTTAAGAAGGTCCGAGAACAAGGGAGGAGATGAGAGATAAAGCAGAAGAACGGGTTTGTAAATCTTCCGAGACATTGTAGTCATTCCAAAGGTTTCTCAGCTTCTCTTTCTATTGCTTAGTGCATGTACAATTATTTAAACTGAAACCTCTCTGTGATCTTGTCTCATCTAAACAATATTTAATTCACCACTTATGACCATATTCACCCATGCGTTTGTGTGTCGGTTTTGGTATTATATTGAAACTTGTGAAAATGTGAGCTAGAAAGGCAAACAAGAAATAAAACCAGGCAAACCCTGAAAACTGTGTGGGAAAAGGGTTTGCACCTATCACATAAACTATGGGACATTTGCACCTGAATACGGATTAGTGTTCTCGTGTGTTAATTTGATGAACTACATAACCAAACGAAATCTCCTCTGGGCATTCACATTAATACAACAGGTCATAATGGACAGTTTCAGGCACTGTTTAAAAACTCTATAAAGTCTATAAAAGGGAGAACAGAAACATGCCCCCAAAACCCATTTTAGGGAGACAACTGATACCTCATAAAGAGTTAATCCATACATCCATCCTTTAAAACTGCAGGAGTTTTAAAGGATTGATGAAAAGAAATAAAATTAACAGTTTGGCAAATAAACCAGTATCACTGACCAGTTTTTAACCAAGTATTTTACAGGTCGTATTGACTAAAATGACTTATTTTGGAGTATAAAGCATAGCTTTTGGCCTCACTTTTATAATCAGAGTCATTTAAAAGTGTATATACTGTGTTAATAGTCATATACAGACTACAGGCCTACAGAGTTTGGTCTACACCTATTTTGTGCCATTCAATGATGCTAATATAATGAGACCTAGTGTATTACATTATACATAAGGCCTAAAATTGGGGTGGTTCAAGTAAGCCAGTGGATCATATTCACATTCATGAATGGCACATATTGTGTCTTATTACGTTTGCCCAATTATTCACGAAACCAGTTAATTTATTTTTTTGTTTTGGCGTTTGCGTACCGCTCCCTTTGTATCTATGGGCTGTGCGGAGGTTTGAGTCTTGTTACTGGAATCTGGTTGTGGCCGACCTGACATCCGGACCAGCAGGTTTCGGTCACGCCCAGCCTATATGGATAACAATATAAAAAACAACCCAAGGCATGTACTACTCCAGTAGGAAGCTAAGCCAAAGGGAGAGAAGCACCGCTTCCCAGATATAAGGGAAAACGACTGGAATTAGCCCTCTCAATAATCAGGATGCAGATGTCCGAGCCCCTCAGCCAGAAGAACGCACTCTTCACGGCTATGAACCGCTTCATCGGTGCCGTCAACAACATGGACGAGACGGTCATGGTGCCCAGCTTACTGAGAGATGTGCCGCTGGACCAAGAGATCGAGCTGGAGAAGTTGACCAACGAACCTGTTGGCTACCTGATGGATGCCGAGGCGGACATGTACAGCTATTACAGCCAGCTCAAGTCCATCCGGAACAACATCGAATGGGGCGTCATGCGCGCAGAGGAGCAGAGGCGCAAGAAGGACAGCCCTGCCCCGGAGCCGGTGCGCCCAGAGCCGGAGAGCGACATGGACCTGGAGCAGCTCCTGCAGTACCACCTGAAGGGTTTGCACGGGGTGCTGTCCAAGCTTACAAGTCAAGCCAACAACCTCACCAACCGATACAAGCAGGAAATTGGCATTGCTGGCTGGGGACAATGAACTGCATCGCGAAGAACCCAAAGCTATTAGGATATGATGATTGTTTCTGATCTAATAGGACCTGTTTGGGGTTTATGGAAGAAACTGAATCGACTGACCAAACACGAATGTTATACTGTCAAGAGGTTTAAATGGAAGGCAAACGAAGAGGGGAAAGTGGTGTTGTTTTAGTATTGTCTATAGTGTTGATCACTGATATATAAAGGGCTGCTTCCTGCTCAAGTCATGGCATACTGTTTGCCATGGCAGATTGCTTTAAAAAACTCCGTTCAACTGGCTGGTTGCCATACCTTACTTTTATATTTAAAACTATTTATGTATTATGTATAATTGAATGCCTTTATTTTTCCATTCTTTATCATTGTACGAGAGACACATTTTTGTGTAATGATGTTCCTACATTCCAGAGTGTTTCCACTGGTGACTTTAGGAACTGAGCGTATGATAATGTGTGTATGATAGAGTTCTGTAGATGAAGTTCTATATAGAACCCTACATAGAACCCTGTATAGAACACTGTATAGAACCCTATATAGAACTCTATATAGAACTCTATATAGAACTCTATATAGAACACTATATAGAACCCTATATAGGACACTATATAGAACTCTATATAGAACCCTATATAGACCTTCAACTATCTGTGAGTCCTGATGTGAATCAATGATGTGGACCGCTCTGAGAATCACTGTGTGTGTATCATGATGAGCTCCACGAGGTTCTTTCATATTGTGCCATAAGGCCTTTATGGTTGTTCACAGCATATGTTGTATTTTGTACTAAATTGTTTTTATAACAAAATAAATGTTTGTATTTGAATGTATTTTATCCGTGTTGTTTCTCGAGCTCAACAATTAACATAAAAGTATAGGTTTACATACACCCTGTGTCTGATCTTTATACATTTAGTCATGCAGTGTGTCCACTCTGTCTGGTACTTACAAAGGTGTCAGTCATTTCTCATTCTCACACACAAATAACATACTCCCTATAATTCATTATTATTTTTTTAATGACAAATAACTAAAATTGTACAATAATTACTGTAAAATGGTTTATACCAGAGTATCCCTATCTATAACAACGACACCGTTTAACTGTAACATTTACAATAAAAAGGTTTAGTGCACTTTTACACATGAGTGATCTGCAAATACGAAACAGTTACTTCCTGAGTACTCGCAAATGCCACAATGAACATATTTAACATTCTTAAGATTCTTGTTTTTGGACCTAAACCTAAATAAACAGTTGCCAGCACACCCTGTTACAAAACTACAAGAGAAAACGATCTGAATTACAGGACTGTAATCGCTGTATTTATTTATTATTCATTACTGTCTCGTCAGATGCTGAAACTCCCACATCGCGTTTCGTATTGTTATCATGTTTGTCCCTCTGCGCGTGCCGTACACGTTAATGTGGCTATCGCGCTATCATGTGTTCGCTGAACACAACAACAGTACTTAGTTAAAAGAAGGAATAATTATGGAAAATGAGCATCTTTTCCAGGTTAAAAACAATAGCGGCTCCCGGTGTACCTTCTTCAACACAGACTCGGACGACTACCGATGCGTAAGTATAAATATGTTTTAAAAACCGCTGTATTGCTTAAAGTCGTTAGCGCTCATGCTAACCAAAACATGACATCATCCTTTCCAGACATGGTGATGTTGACTGGTGCTTTAACCACCGGACAGGGAATCGTAATTTAATTCATACATCAGTTTATTTCGGGAATGTTAAACATTTGTGTTGGAAATTCATGAGATGCTGATGGGGCAGGAGAAATGAATCAATGAATTATTGCTTTGCGAGGTAGTTGAAAAGTAGTGTAACAGAAGAGGGCAAGGCTAGATTACATGTCTGGGCGTAGCTTGTGAATTGTTGAAACACAGGAGACATTACCAGACTTTTAGACCAAATGAAGCACTGTTACTGGTAATTCTTCCTCTGAATTATAAAACTGTGGTATAGAAAACGGTATGTTATATACTTCAGCTCTGCCTTTCTTTCTTCAAGCATAAGGATCATTATAGTATTTAAACTCTAGAACCGTGTCAGTAATCACAGAGTTGTTATTTAAAACAGTACAGTTTTTATACAACAAATGTTGAATTGATTGCATATGAGCTGTTATTTAAGTATACCTAACATCAGAAATATTTAGATTAAATCAAACTAGTCACTGGAAATGAAAAAAACATAATGAAGAATATGGCATTGAAAATTGACATTTTTGCATGCATTGCATTAAAGTTATTGCCCTGTTCGTTACTGGATGTCTGTTAAGTTTATATTTTGGGTATGTATGTGTTTACATTTTCAGGATGTGATTCTTAAAGTAAAAAGAGCCACAGGGACATTTTCACTGGTGGCATGGTAAGTTGATTCATGCAGTATTGCATTGCATGTTACCTTTTTGTTTTAAAGTAAATGTTTTAAGAGGCCTAACTGGCTTACAATTTTATGTCTGTAGCTTTTTAATGCTCTTTGCGATATGGCTGCTGCGCCGATATAACTCTTTGGCTCAGGTACAGTGAGCACCCAACATAAACCATTGTCTTTGGATTCCATCTCTTTGTTTCTTTATTATTTTTTATCTTTTCTCTTGTTTTACAGAAAATGATAGTCAGCCTGACCGTAGCTGCATTTTTTGACAGTGTTGCATACGTTATGGTGAGTTGCAGTGATTACAAATTATGCTATTTTTGCATAATTATGCTTTGCAACTGAATGTTGAAGATAGAAGTATCTTCTTCTAAAGTTTATGTAGTTTACACATTCTTTTCTTTGTTTTCATCTGCAGGGAGAGTCTCATCCTGAGGGTTCTTTGTGTGATTTTCAGGCCTGGTGGCTCACATATTTTGGTAAATTTGGCTAGTTATTAGTGTGTACAAATACAGAATTTATTTTATAATTTAATGCAATGTAATATACTGTGTACGCGTCCAGTGTAGTCGCGTGTCATGTTGATTTGGTATTGTTATCGTTGTGTCTTGGTCGGTTGTTTTAGACTGGAGTGCTCTGGCCTGGGTCTGTCTAATTACTCTCAATCTCTACCTGAACCTGGTGGGAGAAATTAGAACCGAACATTATGAAATGTGAGTCACATGCAGACCAACAAACACACCATTAACTATGTACACAAACAGACACACAGATTTCTTAAGATCTAAATGTTTCTCAGACCGTACCATGTGGTGGCATGGGGGGTTCCTTTGCTCATGTCCAGCCTCCCTCTGCTGGCTGGATATTATGGTCCTGCTGGAGCCTGGTGGTAAATGACCTTTGACCTTTTAATAACATGTTCTTTGTTTAACCATCCTTGTAATCAATTCTGTCTCTGTCTTTTCTGCAGTTGGATCACAGATGATCATGTTGCATGGAGATTTGGCATGTAAGTGCACAAGTGTGGGCGGAAGTGCATGTTGATGGCTAGGAATGATTGTGTTTTGCTGACGGGCAAATGAAACTATGTTATGAGTTGCATCATATTTCAGAGACTCACGTCTCTTGAAAGTCATGCAACATGAATATCAGGAATTTCCGTTCCTGTTTGTGTTAGACATGCATTTCTGATAAATGCTGACTCTGTTTAAGGCCCATTGATGACTGTGGAGCATATTGTATATAAGTGGGCCCAACTGTATGTTATGTTTAGTTATGGATGCCTATGACTGCTTTAATGAAAGCACAAATAGTGGCCTCAACAAGTATTTTTTACAATAAAAATATCTTTGTCATTGTATAAGATAACAGATTATTAAAAATACTTGAATTGAATTTGAAGGGAAGTTTTTCATGAGTTGAGTCACAGGATCAGGCTGAGATAGCACAGAAACACTTAATGCAAAACATTTGACAAAACATCGCCAAGTGTAAACTTAAAACAACAGATGTTCAGTGATATATTCCTAAATGCTGTTCATTTGTGCACTTCATGACACTTCATGTCAAACCTAGTGGAACATGCCCACTAGTTAATGTGATGGACAGTGTGGTTACCCTGCCAGAGCACCTTCATAAGCTTGTAAAAACAAGGAACTTGCATATTACAGTCACTAAAAATGATCTATGGTTAAGATTAATGGCATAAATGGTGAAGACAGGTGAAGTTGGACCTGGGATCTGTGTCTGGAAAGTGTCTACCATCACTTGTTTGCAGATTCCACTTGGTTTGATATTTTGTAATACAATGACATTCATGTATTTTTGTTTGCCTCAGATTTTGGGGTTTTGGTTATATGTATTGTCATGTTTGTTTGCAGATGGTACATCCCGCTGTTTACACTGATTATCATCATGATCTGCTGTTACGCTCGAATCATCTGTGTAGCCAATGAAAGAGTGAGTGAATCAGATAAACACTTGCAACAATACCCTCCCACAACTTCCTTAATTGGATTGCCAAACTTGATGTGAAACTCAGATTCATCATGAACAAAGCACTCGACTCTTTATCTCTTCATCATCACTGTCTATGTCCTCTGTAACACTGATGTACTGTAGTAAGGCTAAAGACAACATTCCACAACATTCTGCATGATTTACAGATTATGATGACACGTTAAAACAGTAAATAAGAATATACATGCTTGTGTATGTGCACGCACCTGTAAACACATGCACATGTCCTCCTGTTAACTGCTGGTTAAATATTTTCATCTGAAATAGTTGCTGTAGTTTTTCAATAGTATGTTCAGCAGTTACAGTAGAATATGACAAGTGCTCATGATGAAAGGACGGGATTTGTATTGTAGTGCAAAAACTGTCATTGAGACTGAGGATGACAACATCCTGAGAGCACAAATGCTTGCTCTGGATTGTCAAATGTTCTGAATGGTTTTGATTTCAGATGCGTTCCTGGATAGGCACCTTTAACCCAGAAAGAGAGAGGAGGAAGGTAAGAGTCTATTTTGCTTGTGTTGAAGAACACAGATTTTATAACAGTGCTGCATTTACTTGTTTTTGAAATGACATGGTATATATCAATACGTCTTCCTGCAGATATCTCTAGCTGAAGAGATCAGACCGTTAAAGTGGTATCCCTCTGTCTATCTGCTTGTGTCGATCTTTCCCCTTATAAATCGGTTAGTTTTCTTGCGTCTTTTGTTGCTGTGAAAGTGTTTTTGCGTGTGCATCTGATCTTTGTATGTCTTTTTACAGACTTCATAATGCTGCTTACCCAGAGGACCCTGTGTTTTCTCTGACTGTATTGCATGTGCTCAGCGCACCCTTACATGGACTCGCCAATGCTCTCGTGTTTGGTAGGGACACCTGGAGTCAGCTGAGTACTACAGGAATAAAGGTACTGTTCCCATTCGCTGGTCTCAGCCTCAGAAAGTACACTCACTCAGGCTCTTTATGGACTATCGAATACATTAGCTTGCCCCCAATAACCACGTGACACTAATGGACTGTGATTGGTTAATTTTTATGTTAGTATAGATGGCGACCTCCTGTCTTTTAGAAGTTGGTCAGAAGCCTGACTATGAAAGGCTACACACACTTACATTCACGCTGTTGTTTTCTGATTTTAGTCTCTCATTCACATGTGTTTTCTTCAGATGGCGCTTCAGTCTCGGCTGTGTGACCGCACAAGGATTGGAGAGTACCATCCAGCAAGTGTGAGATACACACATGACCTGGAAACACACTCGGATTCAGATGATGAGGACAACAATGTCCTCTTTTATAGCCCGGACATGAGTTTGAAAGATAGGGGACCCTGGGAGAGTGTTTAGGAAGTTGTGTGTGTATGTGTATTTACACTCCTTGCCTTTGAACAATTTTATTCAGTGTTCAGATATTGCCGTTTTTACGTCAACACAAGAAGTCTTCCTATGCCTTTGATGGTATGACAGGTTGGTTATTTGTACTGTATTGAAAACCACCTCAGAATAATGGGTTTTGTTGTATATAATGTAAGACTTGCTTTGCTATATCATTCAACTACATATTTCAGACATACTATATATACTTTCAGGGGACTCCCTTGTAGCCCTAACATTTGTGCATGTTTTATTGTAATATTTATGAAAATCTTGCTATATTTTTGTATTGGTTGCAGATTCTACAAATTTTAAGTAAAAATATAACCTTTGTGTTTGTGCGTCTCTGTAATTTTAGTTAATCAGATAGTAATGATGCATCGCAGAACCGCATTACAAGAGGGTTATAAAACACTAATACCCTCTTGAATAACATAATATATTAATAATAATAATATTATTGTGGTAACAGAAATTCACTTTATTCAACACTGCAACCTAGTGGAGGAAAGCGTGAACTTTGTCTTGACGTATTTCTTGTTCTGCGTTTCTGATTGGCTGCGTTGTGTTGTATCGTATAAACACATTTAACAGCGATTGGTGAGACGCTAATCATCTTTGATGAGGGGACCAATCATTGACGAGTGCGATCCCAGAAGTGATGAGAAATGTCAGTGATCATACAGGCGGGGCGCTTCTTGATATACACAAACAGCGTCGTTCGCAACTTACGGACGTTTCACGAAAAAATAATAATCTGTTGTGCATAAACAGCATAAATTGTATATTCTGTACACCATGGTGTGACTTCTGATTAAAGGTAAGGCTTTTAAAACTTTTATATCCCTTAACATTAAACATTGTTGGTTTAATACGTTACTTCCTGATTACGAGACAGTGTTACATACGAAGGACTTACCTTGTAAATCTAGTAAATAATATAAAACACCTGAAATAATATAAAACACCTGTCTTCACACTATCGTGTCATTTAACAACATTTCTCATATAAAATTTCTGTTACGTAATGAAAACGTTAGGGAAACGTTCACACGACCTAAAATTGTTAGCTGGGGTTACTGTAAATTGCATTGCAATGCATTTTCATATAGATTCATATTTGAATGTACATCAGTATTTATCTGTTGTTTGGTACACTATAAAAACATTAAACAATTGACTTTATATAATGTCTTGTATTTCTCTCCCTTACAGCCGGCTCGTATGTGGTGCACAAAATCCGTGCAGCCCTTAAAGAGGGGGAGCAGAAAGAACAACCTGTGCTCACACCATGTAGTCCGGCTAAAGGTGAGATATTCTACCTTTTTCTATCATTATATCATTCACACTCTTACAGCCAGATCTCCATCTTCCATTAAACATCAGCACAGTCTTTTTGCAGACAGAAGAAACCATTTAAACCACTAGGTTAATGATTGCAGTATTGAGCATAGCAGAATTGGCCCAGGACTTAATTTATATGAGTATATCTGTCAGGTTTTAATTACTATTTAGTCTCAAAAGAACAGGGCAAGTACATGAATGTTAAATGTACAGATGTATACAAATGTACAGTGTGTACAAATTTCACAAATGTTGTCTGATGTGTTTGTGTTTCCAGGTAAAAAGGAGCAATATGCATCAGACGCAGAATTAATGTCATCTCCAGAGCCTGAGGGTGCTGCTGCGTTATCTGCACCTGCACCTCCAGGGACAGCTGTACGGAAAGTTGGTTCCTGAGGTTAAAGGTCATGTGGAAGCAAATCTGGGCACAACAGGGGTCTTCCCAGCTGCAAACTCTGCATCCCTGCTTACCAGCATATGTCGTGCTTTGAAAGCTGATGCTCTGCTGTTCCAGCAAGTTATTTTTTGACAAGCTTAGGCAGCAAGACTTCAATCAATCAACGCACTTTGCTGGTCAACAGCATCAAACCAGCACTAACTAGCCTAAGATGATCTTTTTAACAGGGATCTTATACGACCAGAAGGCAGATTGTCACATAAAAATCTGACACCAGACCAGTTTTGCTCTGCATGACCTTATATTTTCAGGTGACATTCTCTCTACCTCTCTCTCGATCTGTTTTAAGTCAGCTGCAGTATGTGAAGGTCTGTTCATAAACTTCTGCTTCAGGGACAGTTCAGATCTGATGTTTATCTGCATCTGTTAAATTTATTGACTAAACTCACTAAAAATGACCGAGGACCTTATTTTATGTGTTGTGTTTGCTATGACGAAAACAATAAAAGTTTAAAACTAAACACTGTTGTTTTCTTTAATTTTCACTCTCACACATTATAGTATATTATTGCTGTTTTGTATCATGATTGTAGTAGAAAAAGGCCTCCACAACAGGATGGAAACTTTTACTGAGAACCAACTTACTGTTAATTTTTAATGGTTTTATAATTAAACATTTTATGGTGTTTATTTGGGTGTATTTACTCTCAGCGAGAACAATGGAGCTCATGCACGCAGCCACTAGGGGGCGTAATCTCTGCGGTTTGACGTCACCACGTCTCAAAGAAGAAGAGCGCGAGACTTCCGGCGACGAGCGGAAGTTTTTAGTCGTGGAGTATAATATTCATGTGTCCAGTTTCTCTTCATCAGCTGAATTATCTTCATTTATCATGATCTGCAGTTTACGCTGACCCGGGATTTGAAAAGTAGGTGGATATATTAATTGTGAAACCATACGAGGTCGGATTTATGCCATTGTATTTATGCTAGAACTTATTATTTGCTTGTGTGTAAATGTTTATTGTTTTACAGCGCCTGTTAAACTACGTGGATATATGGGAACAGTTAGAGCTTACGAATTAAGAGCTCTATGAAAAAGCTCCATATAAAAGTTATATTAGATAAATCGTCTCATTTTATTCTGATGAAACGTTGCTGAATCAGATGTCCTAGAACATATTCTCATCTCATGTTTTGTGTCTCCCCTCTCTGCTGTGTCTGTGATCTTAAAGAGGCTTTTCAACCTTTGTGTGCAGAATGCCCCATGAAAAAACCCGCAGCAGTCATCTGTCTGACACCCTGGACAGGAGGAGAGCTCTGACCCTCTCGTCAGGTTTCAGACGTGACAGCTGTCAGGTAGGTCCATGCATTAAACAACACTGAGGATCGTGCTATTTATGACACTGAAGCTTTTGGAAAAGATTTAAAATCAACTTTTTGAACAGTCCCAGACGGAAAGCCCTCTCAAGATCCATAGGAGATGTTCCACAAACAGTGAGGTTACAGAGATGTCCAAGGATCGGAAAAAGAGCCACTGCAAGGTGACAGTTAGATGAAAATGTTTCATAATATCGTTATAAATATAAAGTAAAAATTAGTTAAATGAAAAGGCTATGTGATGTATAATATTAAATGCATTTGACAATAATATATAGTAATATATACTTACATTTATATATACACACACACACACACACAGACACACACACGTTTATGTCTATGTGATATATAAGATTACATGCATATGACTATAATGTATTTTAATATATATATATATATGTATGGATGTATTATTAAAGTATAGATCTCAAACTAACCAATTATCATTCAGACCTTCTACCATCATTGCGCTTTAGAAATATTGAGAAGAGTTTAAAATTAAGGACTGTAACATTTTCACAGAAATGTCTGTAAAATTGTGTTTGCAAGAGTGTGTTTATGTTTTTGAATTAGATCCATTGGACACAGCTGGCCTCAAATGGTACGTCCCCCCAGTCAGAACGCAGATCACAAACAAGCAGTGATCAAAAGCAAACACCATGGCAGGAGATTCACAGGTAATGTGCTTGCTGGACTTGCTGCAGTGCTGAAATTCTGAGTGCCATGTGTGTTCAAATGATGATGTCCAAATCATTATCTGTTTACAAGTCTGCAGAATCCTGAGAGTTAAAGCTAAATGTTTAACGCTCTTTATTACACACCTGTTTCCTGTCAGAGGAAGTAATGTTTATCTTATAAGGCAATAAGCACCTGCATGTTCCATTTCATTTCAGTTTTTGGTTTGGCACTGTGAGTCTGTGCTGCCTGTAATGCAGTTTTAGGAGATGCATTTTCTTATCTGGCTTTAACACATTAACACTCTCTGGCAGGTTCAAGTTGTTAAATGCTGAATAGGTGATACCATGTAACTGTAGCTAGTCATATGGTGATGTCTGTGACTTCATAATGAACTCCATGATGTTTCTTGGTTTCAAATTCTTGGTGGTCTAGGGAGTGAGTGTTGTGTTGTAAACATTATAATATATATTTATATAGTACATTAGACTGTTTTCAAGTGAAGAAACTCCAGGTTTGCGTGATATAGACACATCCACCACCACTCTTTTGCTTATCATTCATGCACCGTCTGTGCATGGTGGCTTGTGAACTAAAACTGCTACTGTGCCACTAGTAAACAAAACAAGCAAGTGAACATTGAAGACTGCATGACATTGGCCAAATGCTTTACACTGTCTGTTAAGGGGTATGGTTCCACAAGTCATGTAACTGTAACAAGTCATGTAAGATGTATATAGTGTTATTTTGCACAATGTGTATTTGTTAAAACGTTATTGGTGCTTAATGCTACAATGCCTTGGTGTTGTTTAAAGGGGTTGTTCGAATCTCTGCTCTAAGTATAGGAACTGGTAATTGCATTTTTAGCAAGCAGGCCTGATTGTTTACTGTTTCTACAGGCGTCAGATCACGGTTGTCTTAGAAGATGTTCTTCAGACAGATATCGGGCAGAGCTGGCTAAGAGGTAGAGAACATAGTTTGCAGCTGAAGAACCAATCAGAGCGCAGAAGGGCAGCCAGAGAGAGACGGAGTGATCAGACCTCAACAAGTGAGCTCAGAGACACAAGAAGAACAAGTGGAACACAGAGAGGTAGAACAGACTGTACTGAAGCACAAGATACTTCACCATCCCAGAAAAGGACTGAATCAGCTCAAAATGAATCATGTTTTCACAAAGATCACAAACAGATCAAAAATCAACGAGTCAAACAAATAAACTCCTCAATGAACCTACCAGAATCTTCTGAAGTTTCAAGTAACTCTTATTCACCCAGAGAAAGTGACTCTCCCAAGTGCATTGAGATTGGTGATCAGTGGTCTAAACAGGCAAGCCCATCTACATTTGAGGAGAAGGGAGTGTCATCCATTGAAGGATCTCCACAATATGATGGAGCAGTTTCTTCTGAATGGGAATCTGGATGCAGCCCCTCGTCCTCATTAGCAGAGCAGTGTAGCCTCAAAGAGGATGAATCTGGTAGTGAGGTAAAATTCATTGGTCTGCTTCACAAACAATCTGATAAAACATTTAGAATACTTTGTGTTTGTAATAAATAAATCAAATAGAAAAATCGTTAATTTTAACCTTTCTCTTGTAGATCATCAATTTTGATCATCAAATTCTTTTTTTGCAGCATCTAACCAATAACAGAGAATTAGAAGGATTAGAAGATGCAGGAGGAGATGAGAAGGAAAAACACAAATGCAGGAATGGAGAGGTGGTGCAGAATTCGGAAGGGTTGAGGGGAAGTGTGTTGCGTCTTTCAGTCGGGGCTGATGGGGAGATCCCGCTCAAAAGATGTCGTCTGGACAGCCTCTCAAGTGAACAGATGCCCAGTTCAGACTCCACCTCTGCGAGTACAGAGGGACAGTCCTCTCAGCCCCTCCCAACTGAAACCAGTAAGTAATTAGTGATGTCACAAGAACTTTTTAACTTTAAATAACATAGTGCAGTTGTGATATATGTGTGGGATAGTTCACCTAAAATGACAATGTATCCATCATTTACTCACCTTCATGTCATTCCAAACCTATATGACTTTTTTTCTTCTGTGGAACACAAAGGTAGATATTTTGAGAAATGTCATGGTGGTTTCGTGAAGACATACTTAAAAATGTCTTCATTTGTGTTCCTCTCTTTAACTGGAAAACTGTTACAAAGGTTTTGCTCTACATGACAGCTGTACTAATTTGTGTAGCCAAACCTTGTATAAGAAGTACCGTGGTATATGTATATGAAGACAGTCACCCTCTCTTTACTTCCACCAGTTGTTCTGTCTAGTGAAGAGGAAGAAGAAGAGGAGGGGAAGGAGGAAGAAGAAGAAGATTCTGTCTTAAACATTCAGCCACCGGAGGGCGTTAAAGACATACTTAGACTTGAAAGTCCAGCAAGAGTTTATGAGGAGACAAAAATACCTGAGTGTCTCTCACACATCACAGGAATATATACACAGGTTGGCTTGATGACCCACATACAACAGTTTAAGTTAAAGAGTTGAAATTTCAATAGGTTGTTTTGGGGCATGTTGCCACACAATGTCATCATTTCTATAGTATATACAGATAAAGAGTAATTCGAACACTGATTTGAGGTAATATTTTACCCATTTGGTGGCAACACCCACAACTGTTTGTGTGTGTTCTCATTACCCATCACAAAGCGCATTAACAAGTTTGAAAATAACTGGTGTTCATTTGTGTTAAAAACTCTGTTTTTAGAGTTGTAGCATGATGGAACTACATTTGTCTTCCCTTCACATGGGTGGAGTTAGTGCAACATCCAATGAGAATATGACGGTGAGGACAATATGATGGATTTAATTAACATTTAATAAAAATATAAATTAGTTTACAGAGAACGTATGTTTTAAACACTGTGTGTGTTGTAGAGCATCTCTGATATTTAATATCATTTCTCAGCTCACAACAGAAAACATCACCATTTCATTAAAAGGTAAATGTGCTATAATTTTACATAACTTGTTAATGTTGTATTGTAACCTTCTGTGTAATGCATTCTATGTGTTCTGTGTTCACTTGTAGATTCTTCAGTTACGATTTCGATAGCGATGGCAAACGTGTGTAAATACAGTGTTTGGGATGGGACTGTGGTGAAGGGGTGTGGATTGGTTAAAGATAATGAGATCATGCCCCCTTCTTTGCTCCTCCTATGGCTGTCCGACACTGAGGCCCGCCGACTGCACAAAGACTTGTCTGTAATCCAGCCAGGGACATGCCCAGGTCATCTACTGGCACTGTCTAATCTGCCTCCTTGTGTGTTTTAGTGTCTATTCATTTAAAGAACTGGTGAATGTTATTATTTGAAAGAACTGCTTATATCACTGCATTTCTCATAGTTAAAGTAACTAAAACTTCAGAGGCTAAACTCAACTTTTTGTCCAATTACTGCATTCGGTCTAAATGCTTTCAGAGCTAGGTTGCTGAAATTGCCTACCCTACCTTTAAATTGTTATTTTTACTGAAAAGTATTTTAATATGGCAAAAAGGCAACAGAAATATATTTACTTAAGTAAGGATGACCTTTTGTATTAAATATTAAAATACCATGTTCTGTTTTTTTGTGTTTCTCCTGTGGGTGGATGTGTTTGTACAGCTAAAGGCAGTACATGTGTGGTGCTGTGTTTGACTGAACCTGTTGTTGGCATTGAGAGCGCTATCTTGGCCTCATTAATGGACTTGGTGGCTCTGAACCAAGGAACCCCGGAGCTCCTCTCCCCCCTCCCACATTTAGACAGCCTGAAACTGCTGCAGAGCTCACAGGAAACACACCTGCTTCAGCTGCTGACACCCACATCTGATGCACAGACCAGCACTGCTACACATGCAACTGTATCTGCCGTGAAGGTCAAAACAAAAGATTGTTTCTTTGATCTTTCATGTTTTATTTTTACATTTTGCAAGGAATCTTGATTTTGATACTGTTATAGCTTTTTGTTTTCTTCCTTGACGTCCACTTCACTCTGTCTATTCTTGTATCTTCCTGTTGTTTATTATTCCAGCCCTTTTGAAGATTGTATATGTGTGTTCAGCCTCAGGATGCTGATGTGCAGCAGAAGCTGGTCTACACATTGTGCCACAGAAGAACTCGGGGTTCCTACAGTGTTTCCATAGCACCTTCACCCGGGTCCGAATGGACCCCTTACCGCCACCGTGGCCCCACACGCAGGTATGGAAGCTTGTGTCTGAACTCTGTTGTGTGGTGTTAATATAATAAAACGGATACTTGTGGCTCTGAAATACACTAAATATCATATTCACACAATATCCACTGTATTAACTCATATTATCTGTAACTCAGTACTAATTTAGCACAATATAACTCTTGTGTAGATTGATTCAGTTCCCTCCTCCACCCTCGAAAGGAGCCCTCACCGTAACGACGGAGGACTTGGAATGTTTGGACAGTGGCGAGTTTCTTAATGATGTCATCATCGATTTCTACCTCAAGTGAGACTAGTTATGAGTTATCAGTGGAAAGAGTTTAGTTAGATCCAACAACTCCATTAAAGTTAATTGGTGATGAGCAGCATTAAGTAATCTTTATTCTAGTTTATTCTGGTCAAGAATAACCCACAGGAAGAGGTTGTCTGAATGACGTGAAGTAGCCAATCATGGTTTGCTTTTTTATTAAACAAAAAGGTATGTTTTTCAGGTATCTTTTGGTGCAGAAGGCCCCACGGGCATCGGTAGAAAGATCACATATTTTTAGTAGTTTTTTTTATAAACAACTCACACGCAGAGACAATGCTAATGAGGACAGCACAAGCATGCCGTGAGTATGTTTATGTTTGCAGTAATGTCACAAAAAATACTTTTACCTTTGATGGTTTTTATGTATAATGTATCTTTTTTTTATTTTACCACTTCACAATGTGTCACTTTATGATGGATATGGTGGATCAGAGCTCAGGTCAGAAGACATCAGCGTGTGAGGACGTGGACTCGTCATGTAGACATCTTTGACAAAGACTTCCTGTTTGTACCTGTCAATCAAGAGTGAGCATACTTTGCATGAATGTGTCGACGTAGTGCTGTGTTTACATTTCATGTATTTTGATTTCTTGTACTTTTCATTCACAAGATGGCATGAACTATTAATTGTGATTGTCTTGGCAGTTTTTGCTCAATGGGCTGAGTTTCAAACGGCATAATTTATGCATGGATTCTAATGTGGCTTAAATGTTTCACTTTGAAACATATTGTGTTACATCGTAGACATGTATGAGTTCTGTCATATTTTATTGGTTTCAGAGCTCACTGGTATCTGGTGGTGATCTGTTTTCCGGATTTGGAAGAGCCGCAGTATGTGAGGAGGGAAGGGCAGGGTGATGCAGGGGAGGGTGTGTGTACGTCTCAAACTGAGACTGAGATTCAGCCAGACAACAGATCCAATAGTGATGAGGATAAAGATACAGGTAATATGACCATTTTGGAAGCATTTTAAAACTTGGTTTACTTTGACCAATCAGATAAATCCTGAGTACCATTTCATAATTCTAGACCCACTTCCTCTTAATCTAGATGACAGCCGTATAAAGCTGAGTAAATCTCCTGATCCCCTGGTAAGTCGCCATAAACATTAATAACCGTCAGGACTGTTCAGTTAGAAATTTTTCATTAATTTCATTTGGTCTTTGCAATTGATTTTGATTGGTTTTGACATGATATAATGTGCACTGGCAAAAGTAACAGCAAAACTTTTCCTGCCTCTTACTCTGTAGAACTGCACAGAAAGTACCTGCAAGAGGCAAACCGTCTGTAAAAGGTAATAGTTTAAAATAGTTTAGGTGTTCTCAAAAAGCTGGTCTTAAATATTTCTTGGTTTGAGAAAAATGTGTGTTCCTTCACCTCAATTAGTAGAGCATTGCGTTAACAGCGCAAAAGGATGTGGATTCGATTCTTAGGGAACACACACTGATCAAATGTATAGCTTGAATGCACTGTAAGTCAGTTTGGATAAAAGTGTCTGCCAAATGCATAAACGTAAATTATTAATTCCTTTTTCTTCAGGCCATGTATTCTTATCATGGACTCCCTGAAGTTATCGGTGCACGAGCGCATCTTCAAAGTCTTGCGCGAGTGAGTGTTTGTGCTCTGACTGCAGTCAAATTGCATTATTTTTATGTTGTATCGAGGTCTTAAATATTACATCAGTGTGTTACACCAATAAAATATGTTCTTTTAGGTTGTGATTTCTGCATTTAATAATATACAGTATAATAATATCTATAGTATGTTTGATGTATTTGTTGGTAGATTGCGTTGTAATAAATCCTGAGTGTTTTTGAAGATACCTTCAGGTGGAGTGGGAGGTGAAGAGAGGTGGTCATCATGACTTTAGTGTCGAGCACATGGTGGGTTCACACTGTAAAGTCCCTCTGCAGGACAACAGCAGTGACTGTGGCCTTTACCTGCTACAGTATGCAGAAAGCTTTTTACAGGTACACCTACACCCGTTATTTACACCGGCATAATACAGTATGCAATATGTGTACCCGTTGGTTCAAGCCTTATGAACAACAATTATGCTATTCATATGTTTTCATTTCAGGACCCTGTGGTACACTTCGACTTGCCGCTAAGATTAGAACGCTGGTTTCCACGGCAACAGGTGCGAGGGAAGCGAGAGGAGATTCGAGACCTCATACTGCACCTGTACCGATTTCAGCAAGGATTTCTCGGAAATGAAGCTTTAATAGATAGGACAGATGATGGAAACCTAATTTAGTAGCGAATAGTGTTTAGTTGCACATTATTTTACACTAGATGTATTTATATTTTAACTGTTTTGGAACCTTTTATATAATTTTGTTTTTATGTTGGAAAAACCTAACGAAGAAATAAATCAGAACTCAAGTCTCCAGTAAAACGACTGTTTATTTATGATGTCAGGCAAATGAGCTTTTTTGTGATTATAATAAATGAAAGCAGAAAAGCAAATAACCTGGAGCACATAATGGGACAAGCAGTTGGGTGTCATGAAAGTTGGTGTTGTGATTGGCTTGACTTGTATGAAGTGGACGGGTAGATTGCATACACACCCCCTTTGGCCAATGTATTGTTAATGCTAATCAGACATACTGAGATAAAACAGATTTAGAGACCACCCACCATCTTTCAGTAATCCCAGCATTCCAGTTTCTGTACAGTGTACATCACATAAGTATAGACTCCATCAGTCTGTCATAGGAATTTATGAGGCATGTAAAAATTGTCTAATCTTCAAACAAACATTATTTATTTAGTTATACATGCACATCAAAACCAATAATGCAACGATACACAACTTATTACTTATTATGATCTAAAACATTTTTATTTGCAGAAAAATATCATTAACATCCCTTGACTTATCCTTTGATTTTGATGATTTACTTGTGTTGTGCTGAAGGGGTTTCTTTCATCTTGATCTCAGTTCATTTACAGTTTGTTGCGCTTTTTAGGGATCAAACCAATAATACCTCTCCTTAACCCATCCTTAACCTTACAGGTTTAACTGTGATTACGTAATCACCAACTTATTCCATTGTCCTCTTCGAGAACTTTCAAGATTCTGTGATTTGTGTTTTCTTGTTTTAGCTTTTGAAGAATCACCTTGACCCCTTATCTTTTTCTCCTACACCCTGCTGTTTTCTGTGTTATGCGCTGTTGGTTATCTCCAGTACCTCCAGTTACTTCTTGATGAGCTGCTCTGCAGGATTACTAAACAAGATTAGAGAGGGAGAGAGAGAAAGAAAAATCCCTTTCCATCTGTTTACCTGAGTTAACAGGAATCTGAGCGCCTGTGTTACCTGTGCTTGACTTGAGGATCTGACTGTGTAGATCTTAGTCCATAACAGTACTTCAGGCTGGATACATATAATCACTGGATAGCGTGTAACAGGTATGCACAGGTGTATGAAGGTTTGGGATCTATCTACGCCACCTTGTCCAAAGTGAAGAAACGGTTATTGCACAACAGCTTGATTCCCAAGCCACAGGAAGTGACTGAACCTCTGATTCACTATGTGGCAGTTCATATGGATGTGCAGCCTTTGTTGTTTGGGCTGCATTTTTGCAGTAGGCCAGCTGGATATTACTGCAGGTATGGGCATTTGTATTAGGCAGGAATGTGGGAAGAGTGATGGTACCAGTAAGTAATGTCCATGTGTGTGAATTGCTGTTTCAGAGGGGGTTGACTGGGACTGGTTTCCAACGCTTATAAATTCAGATAAGCACTCACAAAATGATGATGTTTCACGGTTGTTTCAAATGCTTGTGGAGAAGCCTGGAGACCCAGGGCTTCTGCCAAGAAAGAAACGTAATGTTCTTCTCACCAGCGGAGTACGTCTCTGCAGTCAGGAGACGGTACAGCAAGTCATCAGTAATCATTTCAAGTACTTCCAGCTCAGAGGTGAGATTACAGTTGTGACATTTATTACAATGTTATCTTTATAATGAGAAAAGCCATCATGCTGTTGAATTTAAGTGCAAGAATATATTTTTTCATTTTTTGGATGTGTATGGTATGCTGTATACTGTGTTTTTTCTTAAGTTAAGAAAAATGGAGACATTTTCAAAGTGTGCATGCTTTGCTTTTTGGCTTTTTATCTTGCAGTCGGGTTGTATTGGTTATGGTTCTGTTTGATTTGTGGATGAGATTGTTAGATGATTTAAAGCTAAAAAGAGTCTATAGCCAAGAGGCAATCTCAGATGCCAGAACTTTGAACACTTCAAGACTTCTAATAGCCGGAGAAGCTGTCTAGTGTGAAAAAGCATGAGTTCAGTACTCTGAGTAAACATATGTTCTTTGATCAAAATAATCACACGGCTTTAGTGAACTATTTTAGTGCAATGGGAGATATTATAGTAGATGTGGAAGGCAAAGAGTTAAACAACATAATGTCAGAGGCATTTGTGTGTATTATGTGATTCATTAAATTGTTTAAGATGCAAATCAGGTGTTAAATCAAAGCCAAAAAAAGATCTAGCTTTGTTCAGTAAGGTTTGCCCTAAAACGGTGTTCTGGAAACTGCAAAGACTGAACCTATGAGCTGCTGTAATCTAACCTGATAACTGATGCCTGAATTGAAGATCATTGAAGAGGGATTGTTAAGATTTATAGGACTAATAGAAGGACTAATGTTGCATTTATCACAGCGCTTTCTTCCATCACCAAGAAGACATCGAATTATTGCAAATTGTTTGTTATAGTGAAGATATCGTGCCAAACTGTGGTTGAGATAATGATCGCCTTTAACACATTGTAAATTGACTGCGCTCTACTCTGAGACCATAAACCAACTCGTCAGGACCACAGAAGACCACAAAATCAAGATTCCAACTCTTATTGAAAGGAATGTTGAAATTGCCAAGCAGTGTGAGCAGTTTTCCAGTGTGGACAACAGGATCTCATTAGTATTTGGCTCATGTTCATTAGTTAGTCAGATCCATTCAGAGGTCTCGGTTAGTGGGGAAAGACACCAAGACATTCTTTCACAGCTCACGTGTATTTTCTCCCTATAGCAAATTAGAAGTCAGCCTGCTGTGGTTAAAAGTCAGTTAACAAACCGGATTGTGCCAATGAGGTCAGAGCCATTATATACATGGGTGAGGTGTAAGCACAGGCAAGCTGTCAGTCTTGTCTAAGTGTGTCATGGAGGCACTAACTGCAACGTTTTAGTCAGCTCAGAATTAAACCACAATGTCGTCTGGACAGACTAATTGCTTTTTGTGTCAAGACAATCCATGCTTATGTCTGGATAACTGAGAGACAGACATACAACTTCATGCAAAAACAGTGCTTAACAATTCTTGGGCATTTGACATGATCCAGTGACAAGCCATTTCTGCTGTCCATCTGCAAGATGTTGATAGCTAATGTGATAAACTACACCTGGAGTTACTGGTTCATTTGTTTAATTTGTGTTTTTCTTTCACTGTTACCTTTGGCTGACTTGCTGGGAGATTTGTAAGACACTGTATTTTTTGTGTATGTCAGTGTGTCAGGAAACCGTGTGGGAAGCCTTCAAAATCTTCTGGGATCGCCTCCCCAATCAGAAAGAGTACCAAAGCTGGCTGAGTCAATGCCAGGCTGGGACAGTCACTATACAGCAAGTCGGCTCTGCTTTTAGCCAATCAGAAGAACACTTAGCACTTGTCCAGAAAGTATGTAGCACAAGACCTTTTTGTTAACATTGTGTCACTTATGTTAGCTGATTTTGATTTTAATAAAATGTGTCAGGATATTAAAAACTGATTTGCTGTGCTTTAAATCTCTTATTAATTTGTAATTTCTTGCAGAGACTTTCTCAGACCAGATTAAGAAGGTACAACAAAATACTTTACACACACTTATTTAACATATTCCCACTTTCACCAGCCTATTCTGTTTGTTGCATTGGGTACATTTCTGTTTACCTGACACCTTTTGTCTGTCTGTGTTTCCTTTTAGTGAAACCACATTATGCAGGTATGTTCTCATTATGATTTTGTTTGCGAGTAAAATGGACAGTTATTCCATGCTTGATGCTGATGGTTTATTTATTATAAAGCACAGCAATGATTTCTTCTCTGACATCTTCATTAGAGGACCCCTCTCTCATTTCACTGTCTGTTTTTGTACAGCCCTGAGGATTCTTCCCAAGAGCAACATAGTTTCCCAGGTCTGTCATGATTGTGTGTAACTGAATGTTTGGGTCTTAAAAAAAAAACTTCATAAAACCCAAGAGCAAACAAAACCTTACTGATACTTGGCAGGTGACGGATTTCCAGCAGAGGCCTCTGAGGTCGTGACTGCACCAGTTTCAGATGAAGTCGTCTCTGAGAATGTGACAAACGCTACTGTAAAAACACCACCTGTTGTCGTGACGACTGAACTGGAAGCTGAGGTCAGTGATTGGTGACCTGATACATAAGTTAATATTGTGATTACTTCTCGATGCCATAGAAGAACTTTGTTTGATTGTATGATTCCATAAAGAGCCTTTAACATCTGAAGAACCGTTATGTTTCACAAAAGGTTCTTTGTAGTGTAAAAATGTTCTTTAGACTATAAAAAGGCAAGAAATGGTTCATTTAGGAACCTTTGACTGAATGGTTCTTTGTGAATCCAAAAATGGTTCTTCTACGGCAACCCTGGGAGAACCTTTTGTATCACATTTTTTTAAGAGTGTAGGATAACCTAGAAATGATGCTGTCATGATAAACATAGAAAGTGTACACAAGCAGATGAGGAATACCTACTGTTGACCAGTATTTATTCATGTGTTTTTCATATGGTAGATTACTAATGAGATTGAAGGGCCTGCTGCTTTGCCTGCACGTCCTCTCATAGAGCAGAAGGTAGAACTGACGTTATTACTGACAGGAGAGTCGTGGAGTGAGCAGCTGTCTGACCCCACCAGCACTGAGCATCTCAGACTCACTCAGAAGTTCACAGAGAAGGTACAACACACACACACACGCTTGTTCTACTTTCTGCATTACAAAATGTGCTTATACAGTATGCATGTATGTATATTAGGGGTGTAGCAATTTACTGGTATTAACAATAATCGTGATATGAATAACAATGATTGTTATGCGCCAATATCTGGTTGACAGTACAACATGTGTAGGGGGTGGTATTTTATCTGTTTATTATTTTGACTTAAGAGCCACAATGGTAACAAACTCTGTCTGCCTCCTTACATGTGTATATTAAGTGTGATTCATTGAGAAAATGCAAAATAAATAAATTTAAAGATGAATTTGTCTGAATTTATCTGCTATTTGTAACAATTTCAGCAGGTACCATAATAATAGTTATTGTAAATTCTTCTGGCCATGATATTTGTGTAGTAAAATTCTTATATAGTGATAGCCCTAATGTATACATATATCGGTATGCTTATAGATTTCAGCTGCTTTGGAGAAACTGACTGAATTCAAGAGTGTATTAGTACTGGATATCAGGTATGTTAATACTTTTTGAGCTGTTTGCACTTTTGTTATTACAGTAGCCTCAAAACGTATTCATATCTAAATATGTAAACTACAATTCATTTGTTTACCCCGCAGCCCACAGTTGGATCCCTTAAAGTAAGTTATCTGATTCTTTTGCTTAATGCCAGTCACTGAAAAGGAAAACGTGAGTCACAGTACGTATATATTCATGAAGTGGAGTGGTAGCTGAGGTATGAGTATGTTGTTTTCTCCCTGCAGTGGTGAAACGGCAGTGCTGGTGGAATATGTTGTGTTCCTCCAGACCAGCAGTGAGGAGATCAGCAGTGAGACACTGGACTTTATTAATCTCCAGTCAAACATGGTAGAGGGCACCTATAGTGACTCCCAGGTGCCCACTGTCCAGTACACCCAGATAAACCTCCACCCATACATCACTGAACCCTCAAATGGTACTGCGCTACTTGCTTGTAGATAATACTGTTTATTAATCTCAGTCTGGAACTGTTAAAGAGGTGCTTTCTAATATGCTTTTGTTTTCAGTGGAAACATCTTCAGAGGAAACCCATCCTGCAACGGAACCTCCAGACCACAAGGTGAATTTGGATTTCTGTCAAGTTGACAAAGTTGGTAGTATCTCAAGTAGAATCAGCTATGATCATCAATCATAGAATCTTTTTTTCTGTTTATCATCTAGGATGATATTCTAACTGTTGAAATACCACCTACTCTGCCTGGAGAGGTGGACAAGGAAGTCTTTACCATTGATCTTACAACTGGATTAGAACAAGAGATTACAGAAGACTATGATGTCATAATTCTAGATGAAGAGACACCACCTCTTACTGATGATCTGAACGTTAGTTTCTCAGAGGGTAAGAACCAACATCCATATCCATATCCATATCCATATATATATATATATATATATATGTACAATGATATACGGTAATATGGTGGTGATAGATTTAGGCAAAGATGATTGCATGTTCCTCGTTTCAGACTTTGAAGACAAGAGCCTGGTGTCAGTGTCTACCCCAAGCAAGATTCCTACCATGGGTGGTGATACTGTTGGTCCATTCACAGACAAGCAAGACAGCTACATCACAATGGTTAACTTTGATCCTGCCTCTGGATCTGGTGCTGCAGAAGATGATTGGGTGACTGTCCTTCCTACAGAAGCTAAAAAGCCAGCTGGGGAAAAAGAAGGTAGCAAAGAAGTTTTGATCAATGTAGACTTACCCCTGTTAGAGGACTATAAATTCTCCACCATCACCACAATTACAAAGATGATGGAAGACCACATTTTGCCAACAGCAGGACTGATTGATGTTGAAGCTGGAGAGGATGGAGAAAAACAAGTTGATATTGCTACACCTGTCAAAGAGGAAGAGTCAGAAACTACTCCAGAACCTGGGGTAGATCAAATACCACCTAAGGAGGAAAAGAGGTTAGAGGACAACCACAAAGATGATGAAGAAACTGAAGTTGTTGTGATCACAAAACAGGAATCAAAGGAAATTGAAGAAGAGGATGGAAAAGATGTTGACATTACCACAATGGCAAAGGAAGGGGATGATTTGGTACTTGCAGAAGTTTCACCTACACAGCTTTCAGAGAAAGATCTAACAGAGGATGAGATCCTACTGGTCACTATTAAACCAGAAGGCCCAATCTACCCAACATCTCTTTCAGCAGAGAAAGAATCACCCTTCACCCTCATCACCATGTTGAACTCAGTGAATGTCGATTTAAGACCTACCTTCAATTCGGAAGTCATGAGTACATCCTTGGATCATAATGTGATGAATGATGAAACAGAAGAGGGTAGTGGTATCCCTGGTGTTATCATAGGTGGTGATACTTCTGGCATTGCAATGCCAGCTAACCCTGGGCGAGCTTTGATGGTGTTTTTCAGTCTTCGTGTAACAAATATGATGTTCTCTGAGGATCTGTTCAACAAAAGCTCTCCAGAGTACAAAGCCTTGGAGCAGCGCTTTCTTGAACTGGTAGTGTACTTCCTCTTTTTGCTTTCCTTTGCTGTTATTAACCTTTTCCCTTTCAACTACATCCATCAATTTATAGGTATCCAGATTACTTATTCATTGTTTTATTTTTGAGTGTAACTCAACTGTTATTGGTATTTTATGTTCCTTAGCTGGTGCCATATCTTCAGTCAAACCTCAGTAACTTTGAGAACCTGGAGATCCTGAACTTCAGGAATGGAAGTATTGTGGTGAACAGCCGCATGAAGTTTGGGAAACCTGTTCCCCGTGGAGTCACCACAGCTGTTTACCTCATTTTGGAGGACTTCTGCAACACAGCTTACCAGACCATGAACCTCGCCATTGACAAATATTCTCTGGATGTGGAATCAGGTAAGATATTTACAGGAAGCCTTGGTCACCACAATGGACCAATAAAACTCTTGATTGCTTGATTGCATGTGTGTGTATGCAAATTGGTTTTAGGTGATCAAGCAGATCCATGCAAGTTCCAGGCATGTAATGAGTTTGCAGAATGTGCTGTGAACCGCTGGTCAGGTGAGGCAGAGTGTGTGTGTAATGCTGGCTACTTCAGTGTGGATGGACTTCCCTGTCAGAGCATCTGTGACCTTCAGCCTGACTTCTGCTTGAATGATGGGAAATGTGACGTAATTCCAGACCAGGGAGCCATCTGCAGGTGTGTGTATGTTTATTTGATCATAAGATTATGTGGTGGGTTTTTATGGACATGAGATGTATTCTATAGATGTCGTGTGGGAGACAACTGGTGGTACAGGGGTGAACATTGTGAAGAATATGTATCAGAGCCACTTGTAGTTGGCATTGCCATAGCGTCTGTTGCCGGGTTTCTGCTGGTGGCGTCAGGTGTAATCTTCTTCTTAGCAAGAACTCTGAGAGACCAGTATGACAAAGATGAGCTGGAGGACCCATTACGGTAAGTCAATATACTGTAGTCACATGCAATATAATGCAAAATTATGCCTGCATCTCAGTTCACATATTTTCACAATGCACTTAAAGGTAGGGTAGGCAATTTTGGTTGTGTTAGCAATAGCAAGCTAGCTTTGAGAACATAAGATCCCACCCTCCCATCAGAGTGCTCTCCAAAGCCACGCCCCCTCCAAACACACATAAAAGGGGTGCAGAGATATGCAAATTCATAATTTAACAGGCCACTAGGACAGAAGATATATAAATATATTTAGGCTTTAACTTTAGTTAGTGATCTGTCAAAAGTCACCCTGCCTTTAAAGTTATATGGACTTTGTTGCAATTATGTTTGTTAAAGGCATCCATATTTTACAGCACATACAGTACCTCCATAAAGCTCAATTATTATGCCGAGGAAGCTTTGACATGTAATATCTGAAACTGCTGTTCTCACACTTAGACACCTTCATTACTCAGTGTATAACTCCTAAGCAGAAGCTTATAGCTCCAGTAATGCTATTATGAGATTTCCATTCACTCAACAAAAAGAAGCTGATCTTTGATCCCTCACCTTCTTTTTGTTGTGACCCTTCACCCTTGTGGAAGGGGTTTCTCTTATAACAATGACTGTTGTAAATAGGCTATTTGTGTGTGTGTGTTTGTATGCAGAAGAGAGGATAGTTTTCCATATCTTGACAGGGCTACTAAGTATAACCCCATGTTTGAGAGCGATTTAACAACAGGCTACACCCATTACTACCGGCGGTACCCTGACCCCCCGATCCACAGCAGTGGCAGTGCCGAGGCCTCCACTGACTTCAGCAGTGAAGAGATACGTCATATTTATGAGAACAGTGAGCTCACCAAGGAGGTACGAATCTGTGTGTGTGTGTCCAAAACTGCCTTTTGTTTATATTACTTTGTATACCTATGTAGGTGGAACATGTGTAACATTGCTTTCTGTATTTTATCTGTTTCTTCCAATTCTGCAGGAGATTCAAGATCGCATCCGAATACTTGAACTGTATGCAAGAGATCGCCAGTTTGCAGACTTTGTTCGTCAGCATCAAACGTGAGTATATTACTCTTCATAACCTACAGTAGCTTTACCTGTTTTCCATCTCATGTCATTTTGTTTTTATTTGATCAGAGCAATAGATAATCAAAGAGAAAGTTCTTCAACACAGTACAACTGAGTGCAACGAGCTGAAGGTCAGACATGAACAAACTATATTATGGTTTGTGTTTAAAGGGTTCATGAAATACAGTTTTAAATTTTTATATTGTTTTTTGAGGTTAGTTTATGAAATTAGCACATTTTTGCACCAACAAAATGTGACACCATGACTCTCCAGACTTCAAATACAGGGTAGAAAGATTAATTCATATTTTAACCTGTTAGCTTTGAGTTTTGATGTGTTGTTTCTATAGAGTAACTTCTTACATGTGTTAATATCAGGAACATTTTCTTTTTTCATTCCATGACCCCTTTAAATACACTGTAAAAAACTTTGCTTTAAATTTTTATGTTTAATCAACTTGGCTTTTCAAGTCATTTCACCTTAATAGTTTAAGTGCTGACTGGTGTAACTTACAAAAGTAAGAAAGCAAATTTTCTATTTTTAACTATTTTTAATAAGTTACAGCAACTCAAGCCCAGTCAAGATTACAAAGAGTAAGTTGAAATGACTTGTGCAGCCACATTGATTAAACTAAACATTTTAAGGAACTTTAACTTAAAATTTCAAAGACGTTGTGCTTGATGTGTGATAAGATTTACTTTAACCTCTTTCAGACACTTGCCTTGTCTTTGGGAAATGACATCTTTGCGTTCCCTGAATGATTTCTGCCATTAGTCTCTCTTTTTTCTCTTTTTCTCTCCCACGTTCACAAGTTAAAATTGCTATCTACTGATCTTTCATAAAATAAGGTTTAAGAAAAGACTGTATTATATATTCAATCGATTAGTGCTTGTTGTTTTGCTTGCTTGTTTTGCTATTGTTAAAGAGCACACAACTTCATCCTGTTATGAAACAGGATTGTGGTCATAAATGGTATCCTACTCTTTGGTTGAAATTGTTAGTGCCTTGTAAGCTGCGTTCTTACGGCTGTGGCTCAAGCTCTTAGCCAATCAGCCTTTGGTGTATGGAGTCAAAGGCCTGCCAAGACACAGGGCCCACCCACTTTCTGGAAGTTACTTGAATCAACTGTTAGACTATTAATGTTGTAGTGCTGTTGTATGTATATTTTATTTCTCTGTAACTATGTTCTGTTATAGTTTCACTACTTCTTATTCTTTAATCTGCCCTTAAAGAAGTGGGTCTTGCCAAAGTCCTGTTAGGACAAGTCATTTCACTTGGCAGTGTCCCCTGGCAGCTATTGTCTATGAGGCAGTGGGCATGCAAGTAAGAGTATTTGCTTGAAAGATAGAAGAATGAAATCCCCCAAATTGTTTGTCAAGATTGTTTTACATTCACCAGTGATAAAATCAGACAACAATTTTAACATACATGTTGCTTATTCAGGTTTCAGTAAACCATAAAAAATCCTCATAATTTCTTGCAGCTAAATCTTTTAAAATCATACATTTCTCATTTGTTTAGTCAACAGTTTTGTTTGACTGACTGTTGCATGTATTTTTTACAGTATTTAATGTATTTACATTGTATCAGCTAAAGAGAAATGTATGACAGTGTTCTTGTGTATAGATGAACTGCCACTTTATATATGTTTGTGAGAACCTAAAACAAATAAAACCTTTTGATATGAAACACTTTCAGACTTCCTGTTTCATTACAGGTGCTAAGTGAATAGCTACATCTGTGTATTGTGGAACTGATGATGTCAGGCTCTACCACTATGAGTTGGGCTGGTTGGGTTTCCGCATATTAGAGCTAAATTAGGATTACAGAGAGCTCACTACAATTAGTCAAAGCAGAGATTACTGGTCAGATTACAAGGCACACCACACTTAACTGTAGGTTGTTCTAGGGCAACTGTCCTGTACTGTACTGTAAGTATACTGTAAGGCACTTATAAAGGCATCAGCTATCTGACATATAAAAGATGAAGTTTACAATGTCTGCAGCATCTAATAAATAATTGCAAAATGACAAAAAATAACACAGAGCCTTCAGTTATCTGTATGATCTATGGTGCTTTATTTATTTATTTACTTTGGTTTCTTTAATGGCGCTTGATAGCACCAAGTCATTATATTCAGTGTATGGAAAAGAACAAAGGACAAGTTTTCTCTTTTTTTGCTCCACAGATGAGAGGAAAATATAGTTTTGGAACCACATGAGGGTGAGTGAATAATGTTCATTTTGAGTGAACTGTTTACTTCTTAATGATGAAAAGATGACATTTTATTATATTAATTTTATGTGAAACAAATGGAAGCACATGTTGCAATGCGCACAAACATTACATACATCAGTACCCATCATTTATTAGTGTTTCAGCCAGTGAAAGCACTAGAAAGAGCTACAACTAAAACCAGGACTCGGTGCTAACCACAAAAAAGGGGTGTTTGTACTCAATAAATTCATGTGAAAGGGAACTGGTGGTCCAATCATTGTTGTCATTGTTTAAAGAACCCACACAGTTCAGGAACATTACTCATCACTGTTTAACCTCTAGGGGGCAGCGTGTGTGTTTTTAATATTACAAAGAGTACACTTAATGCATTACACAGTACATGATTGTGTGTGGTGTAAAATTCCCATGTTGCTCTATTTTAAGTCTTCATGCATGAGTTCATTTTGTTGTGATGATACACGTCTTGCAAAGAAGTGCCCTTGCAGCTTCTGCATTGTACAATAGGGGTGGGAGTTTAGAATTAACCCATAACCACAGAGTAAACTCCATTTAAACCTTGTTTTGTAAATAATTTCTCTTGGATGTGCTAGGTCTATCTCGTTTTTAGTTTTTGTGCTTAGTCAGTTTTATGTCTTTGTGAAAAGTCGGTCACTGCCTTGCATGAATGTTGTATAATCAACATCATAAAACGTGAATAGAGAATTGTGATTGGTCTTCTTTCTTGCATCTGTTTCCTGCCTAAATTGTGATTGGTCTTTCTCACGTTTGTTTAACCATCTAATGCCAGGGGGTTGAAGTTTGGCTGGTCCGGTCCAGCTCCACTCTGAGTTTTCCATATTTGGCTCTCCAATGACTATTTGCTGACTGGTGACAGAATCACATTAGAAGACCAGAACTGTATAATCAGTAACATCAGGACACATCAACATTTTCACAGAAGATTTGAGACAATATAACATACTGTATGTTTGAGAACTGTACCTGAGGCAGAGAAAAAAGGTTTTGTATTATTGGTCTGTATCGAATGATAAATTTTGATAAACATTCTGCTTAAGGTCATGTTTGTAGAATGTTTTCAAATTACAGCCCTAATGACTGTGTGCACTATGACTTTTCTGGCTTTCCTAATAATGAATTACCCTCCTGAGCAGAATTAATCAGCCTCCCCACACACAAGCATTGCCAACAGCTGTTTTTAGTCACTTTCTCTTCCTCTGAAGAAACTTACAGATAGAAACTCTCACAACAATTCACACCACTGATAACAGATGTAGCCACACAGTGAGTCTAGGGCAACAAGAGACCTGATTAATTTCGTCCCTTGAGTGTCCCAACACACTCTCTTGTACTGTATTAAATATATACTGTATGTTCTCCTTATCACAGTTCATTGCTTTGTGTCAACACATTTGTCTTTTTCATCTGCGTATGGTTTGGTCTATTTGTTTGGTTTATTGTTATTGGTATTCGTGTCTGTTTATATCTGAGATTTGTGCCTTGACCAAATCTATCTGAGGGAACATGTGCACGAAGTTCGTTCGGTTCGACCTGACTTTCCCTTTGAGCCAATCACAGCTGCGGAACAAAACACGCACAGTCATCGGCACTCACCCATCACACAAACCAGAGGTTTGTGTTCTAATCTCATTTATGATGTCATGTGCTGATGTCATGTGCTAATGTCATATCTGACCTGCTGAGTCTCACGTTTATAGAGGAAGTGCTTGATTGTGTTTGAGTGACATGTACCAGAAATAGAGTTCCAGAAATCCAACAAATATCTTGGAAAGTATAGATTCTTAATTATAATAGATCCCTGAGATACGTTTGGCTTTCTCACTGTGCCTAAGAAAAACAGCCATCAGCGGTATGATCGATTAATAGAAAGCTTTGTCTCGTTTCCAGGAGTCCCGTGATTGGTCCTTTTCTGCCCAAAAGGGATTAATGCAATCAACTTTGTCTTGATTGCTGCTCTTTCTGGAATCTGAAAGCTGCAGTCTTGCACATCGGCCTTAGAGACTGGCACGTAAAACAAAGACGGGAAGACAGAAAACAGACACAGGGAAGAGGAGAGGTGATCCATGTTTTCTTGACATCTTCAAGATTGATTCTTAAACATGTGATCACTGCCAACAGCAGAGTCTCGGCAGCCTTGAAAACAATGTGTGGATATTCTAATGTGGCATTATCAGGTCTTTAAACCCTGCTATTCAGCAGCCGACAAGAACTTGGCTCACTGTTATACACTGGACAGATAGTCTGCTACTAAAATGTCTGAATGTCATTGCATTTAATAAAATATCAAAACAAGTGTCATCTGCATGTAAATGATGCTAGAACTTTTCACTTCCTCTCAGGTTTACATGGGTTGCTAAGAGGCATAGTATGGCCCTGATTTACTTGCAAGTGCAAAATTGTTAGCATCTGCAAAAAGTTTCCAAGTTCTAGCGTGGTCTACTGAGTATTGCGGCTTTCAGATGTGCAAAACAGCACGGCCTGATCGCTTCTGCGGGTTTGCTTTGATGAATATGTAATGGCTGGGTGAAAACACATTTTGTCAACACTTTTGCCCTCTTTCATCTGCTTATAGTTTGGTCTATATATACAATGCAACATTGAAGCGCGGACACAATTTCTTAGATTGCGCAAGCAAATTAAAAACCTTTGATTCTGTATTATTATTAAATCAGAACCAATGGGTCCCAGATGACGCACTTTTTCAAACAAAAAATAAGTGTAAGAAAACTGAAACAAGTGTAAGTGGGATACAGCTTTAGAATTTCCTTTTAACGTTTCTTGCTGAATGTTGGGGATTGTGTGGTTGTGTGTATGTCTGATGTAGTTGGCATTTTTCTAATGAAACATCTGTGGTGCATTTACAATTATTTATGGTGAAACATCTCCAAAAGTGAGCAGTGGAAAAACCAAACAACCTCTGGTCACTATAGACAAAAACACCAACAACTAGTTAAGTTGAGATTTTTAAAATACAGTCTCTCTCTCTCTCTAAAAAATAGGTTAAAGCTGCAATCCGTATCTTTTGCCTCTCTGTCACCATCTCTGTTTGAAACATAAAAGTCAAAGTCTTCTTTACGTCAAAGTCAAATGAAGCCAAACTGACATTACTGACATAAATTATTGTAAGCTTACCATTCCGAATCGGGGTAAGGTAAGGAGAGCATTTGAAATATTGATCTGTTATGTACTTGTCATTTTTGAAGTGATTTTTGTTTATTTTTATTCAAAACGTTACAGATTGCAGCTTTAAATACTCGTTGCCAAATGTTGCTGTAGAATTTTCCATGTTCAAAAAATATACTTGGTGCTAGTCTTTACATTCTTATATGATTTTCTTTTAACAAGCTTCAAATAAAATCAGAAGTTTGTTGATTTGATTGATTTGCCGATTACTTGAATGTGGTAACAGGTTTAATTGGAGACAGTGCTGAGGAAATTTTACATGTTGAAAGCTTTAATGTTACATGTGACCACAAATACAAACTAATATTTCACACAGTTTAAAAAAAATCAAGTGGAATCAATTTTGTGAACATTAAAAGCGGACAAATTTGAAAGATGGTTAAAATAGTTTTTTTGTACAAGTGTTTGTACATGTTCAATCTATTAATTGTGGAATTTTAATCAGTGTTTAAACATTTGGGGAATTTGAGCCGAACCTCAGATGCTCATATGGTGAGACAGTTGACATGTTTTTCTCCTTTAGCTGAGGTCGAATAGAAAAATAAGTAACGTGTGATGTGGCACGTCAGTACGTTGTAAGATTTAAACAGCAAGTTACTGGGACACATTTGCCACTTTAACAAATTTCCTCATGATTCACAGACCACATGTACACATTATGTACCAATTATGTGTAATCTTTTTCCAGTAGCCTGTTAAAAAGAAAGTGTCAGGTGCATACAGAGATAGGAAATATGTGCACACCTCAATTATTTTAACATTTCAGTTTTTGACTACTCAAACCGCCTGGCTAAGAATCTTAGGTTGTAAAAACGTTTCACTAACATTTCCATTAAATAACAAAAGCATTAAAAATGTTATTTTTAATGTTAAGTTTTAAGAACATTCAAAACAAACAGTTTTTTAGATGTTATATTGATGTTATTGCTTGGTTATAGTAATATTATTCAAGCATCTTTTAATTCTATTATGTTTTTCAAAGTTACACTAACTACATATACATATATATATATATATATATATATATATATATATATATATGTGTGTGTGTGTGTGTGTGTGTGTGTGTGTGTGTGTGTATGTATATGATAATGTTAAAGAAATGTTTTAATAACATCACTGCAGGAATGTTTTTTGATAATGTTAAGTAACTTTTAGAGAACATTAGCCAACGTTCTTTGAACACCCCCTGTTAGCTGGGTGACTAACAAATTAATTTTGACTATTTTTTCCAATTCTTTTTGGAACCTGCCCCAAGTTTTTATTTCTTTTTAATGAGGGTCCCTTGTGCCCGACCCTCCGGAAAACATTTGTAGTGAAACTGAAACAGAATTTGCAGTCTTCACTGCATGTTTCGAAATGACATCTGCACTACTTGCCAATGTAAGAATGCAATGAGAGAGTTTAAGTAACATGTTTTGATTTTCTGTGAATGATTTATTACAGTAAATCAATGGGTTTCAAATAGGTGATCCACGAGCTGAAAGAAAATAAAAAAAAATAAACTATACATTTTAAGAAGAAAAACAGTGCTGAAATGTCAGAGGTTGATGGAGAGAGAAAGAGAGCGAGAGAGAGAGAGAGAGAAAGTGAGAGAGATAAGCTTAAGGTTTAACAATAACAGTGTGACATCATAGGGTCCCTCCCTCCTGTTAACAATCCAGTATAGATGGAGCAGTCGTACAGAAATCTCTCACAATCCCATCACATCAACAGACTTATTTCCAAACACACAAAAATCATACGCACCCACACACACGTTCTTTTACACATTCTGTGTAGTGACATGAACAAATCTGGGGTCATTTAAGAGGACAAGGAGAGACCATATGATTGAAGAAAGAGAACCTGTAAAAGTTTAGAGAGGTTTTTGTGGACTATAGAAGTTCTGTATTGGGGAAAAAGGACAACATGCAAGCCTTCCTCTTCCTCTTCCTCAGTGACATCTTGCTGCTGAGACTGACCTTCGCAACCTCACTCAAAGGTATAAAAACAGCTTTGAATTCTACACCCGTTTTAGGATCATCAATTGTTTAGATCATATAAATACCAATTAATAATTAATTTTTGACTGTCTGTATATTATACAGTTTGTGTTACCTGTAATAACAAGCAAAAGAAAAAGGAAAAACAGTTTTACATGTGCACGCATGATTGCTGATTGAAAACGCAATTTATGAAATGTATTGCATGCAAAAGGAAAACTGTAAAATCATGCATGTGACTGTTGTAATGTGATCTTATATTTGATCTTATTGAAGCCGTAGGGCTGGTGTGCATGTATGCATGTTCTTGGTTAGAGAATGCAAGCTCAGCTGTTGTCAGTGTATCTGTGTGTTGTCTGTTGTTTATTGGAATGGGGAAAAATTATGCCATTCTATAATGTTAATAATCTATACAACCTATTTTAACTATGGAACCTTTCAAAAAGGAACTTGTAAGTCAAATTAAAAAAAGCTTTTATTTAATATTAAATAATGGGTTCTCATGACACTGCAAAAAGTGGATTTTTGTGTGTTGTCTTTTGTAGCAGTCCAAGTTAATAAGCCATCAGCAGACTGTGCGTGTGTTTTGTCTGTTTCCTGTTAAAGCTTAAATCTGTGAGGATGGATATTTACAAAAACCAAAAATAAATAACGGGAGTGCATGAAAGTCTTTAGTACATGGACGTCCTCCAGAGGTTGAATCTGCACTACTTTAATTTTAGTTTACTTTAGTATGTAATATTAAAAATGACTTCACACAGTTCACTGTGCCAGCGCCTGGATTTGTTTTGGTCGTGTCCTTCCCCTTTTCCTGTGTATCATGTGTAAGATGCACAGAACAGAGCACTGCCTGTTGCTCTGTTACCTGAAATAAAGCCAATATCCCATACGAATGAAATATCGAATTTTTGTGATGTGGAATCTTTCTGTGGAGTTGTTTTGGAATGAACCTGTGACTCATCTTGAAAGTTTGACTTGGCTTGCTGGCTTTTCGACTATTTATTGTAACACCTGCATACAGGACAGGACATTAAACATTGACCTCTTCATTCTGACCTCTTCATTCTGCGTGAGGTGGTGTCTTTTATCTGACCCTTGACTAATTTGCACCAGGCCACTCATCTGTTTCTATGACCAGTTTGGTGATGTCCAAATCTCTTGTCGCCATGGAAATCCTTGTGTTTGTACATTGACCATTGTCATGTGTTGTACACACTTGTTGTTCCTCAGAGGTTGGTCTTTTATAGCTCAAACCTGAAATGACCTTTCTTTTTGAAAACACAGCAAATAGTTGTGATCATTGATTTATGCTTCTGCTGTAAGTAATGCATCCTTTCTGAGGTCTTGCCCATATTTAACACAGTAATGTAATGACATTTAACATTAACGTGTTTAAGATTACTGCAATAATACAGCAAATGACAAATGACAAAAGTCTTGAAAAATGAGCATTACTGCTGAGAGCTCTTTGAAGATGACCTTAATATTTCAGCCGCCACATCTCTGTCTAAAAGCCTTCTCAAAAGTGGGTGTGTACTGCATTGTGGAGAACTGGCTGTGTGTTAATTATACTAGTACAAAGTTTGTGTGCCCACAGGACCCCCTCTTATCTGATGGAGATGATATACATTGATTCTTATCTGGTCCAATGGATGTCTTATGGGCATCAGCACAGGAACATGACTAGCACAGTCATGAGTCCCATACTTCTGTTGAACTTGCTGTTTTACTTTTAAATATGTCCAATTACAGATGTAAAATGTGTCGTGAATAGCATTTTATGTTGACTTGAATTGATACTTAACCTAAAATTGCTTAGGAGAAATAAAAATAGAAACACATGAGACAGTTATTGGCATGCAGTTAGAATGTGAAACTATAACAGTGATGTGGATCACATATCACATGTAATTTGGTTTTGGCTGATTTTGCTGAATAATGTTTGAGTTGAATTTGAAATCTCTGACTTTTGATTACATATTTTGGTATCTTGGCAAATCTAAGTCTATTGTGACATTGTTGAGATCATTTCTGAAACTCTAGAAGAGACATCTGAGGTTACTGGAGTCTATTTCTCAAGAGAACAATCTGAGAAGTAGGAGACGTCTCCATTTGTTTTCCATTTAATCGCTTTTATCTGGGAGAAACGGGAGATGATAAAGATAAATAATCTAATTTGTGATTTTCCTTTCCTGCAGGTTCAGATGTTATGTGTGCCTTTGTTTAACAGTAAACACGCATGCAGCAATAAACGCATGTTTTCTCACATTGCGAGCTAGAGCCACACCCCCCCCAGATGATTTATAACATATCTCTGCAGTGCAGCAGTTTATCTGCTTACATGATTCCTCTGGGAAGGGAGTCGTTCTGATGTAAGGAAGAGGCTGTTTGTGTGCTGTAGAGCTCTGTGTTCAATGCCAGGGGTTTCCCTCACAGCAGAAACAACTTACTCTGGCACAGGACAGCGTTTTCATCATTTATTCTTCGGAAGGGCCAAACACACCATTTATGAGAAACAAACCACTCGCACTGGGCTTCTTTCATGTGTTTGTGTTTTGTTGTCATAGTTAGCAAAACTAGGTAATTATAACAACGAATCTGATTTTTGTGTAGGAGGATCTTCTGGCAAGGACATAAGGTGTATGAGTAAAACACTTGTAGAATTATAGCTTTCTAAAAGAGAAAAATCTGACATTGGACTGTAATTCCCAACCTTTTGGCAGAAACCCTACAGATACAGATCGCATGTCTCTTCATAGTTCTGGCTGAAGTCATTATTAAATGTTTAATCTTGAACTGTAAATGACATCACTTTCTTGTGTTTGTGTGCGTGTATACAGGTTTGGCTATACTTGTAAAGGCTAAATGTTTGCAAACATCCTTTCAAATATAGTGAAACAGGCCGAACAGGATATTTGAAGGGTTTCGCACAATTTGACACGCTCACCATTCAGCCAAATCATGATTCACTTCAAATCTTATAATGTCAACAGGTTTGTGAGAGGATTAGAATTCCTGTAGCTTAATTGGTAGAACATGGTGCAAATAATGCCAAGGTCAAAGGTACCATTTCCAGAGAATACACATACTGATATAAAAGGTAAGCTATAGCTTGAATGCACTGTAAGTTACTTTGGATTAAACTATCAGTGAAGTGACATGACTGGCAGGCCAAGTATGGTAACCAATGCTAGGAATTTGTCTTCTGCATTTAACCCATCCAAGTAATGCACACACATTAGGATTGGTGAGTTGTAAACACACACTTGGAGCAGTGAGCAGCTATGCACTAGGGCACACAGGGAGCAACTGGGGGTAAGGTGTCTTGCTCAAGGGCACTTCAGTTGATTCCTGTTGGCATTGGGAATCAAACCAGGGACCTTCAGGTTATAAGTCTGACTTTCTAACCACTAGTCCACAACTCTCCCAACAAGTTAGTCAGCCAAGTGAATGTAAATGGTTATGTTTAGGGGCAAGGATAGGGTATTGTAAATATTATCTTAGTAATACATGTGTGTGTGTTTGTCCCTGTGCAAGGACAAAACATGAGGGTGCATATCAGTGCTTTTGGAGACACCATTACATTCAAGTTCATTCGGCCCAATGAGTACAGCAGACTGGAGGGATACATCCTGGGCTATGGCAGCAGCATGTTCTCCAAACAACTGATCCAGCTACCTGAGGATGGACAACCCTATGAAACTGAGACAGGTACACTTTAAATAAAAGGTGTTACTGATGCTGTAAAAGAACAAGAACAAGTTCTTTAGAACAGTAAGAAGGGAGTGGTTCTTTAAAGAAACTTTGACTGAATCGTTTTTCAACTTTTATTTTTAGGAGTGTATCATCTTCCTGTTGAACACTCTTTCTTTCAGTTTATTTAAGTGATTATCTTCTCTGCTATAGATGCTGAGCCCAAATATTTGATTGCCGTGCAGTCATCGAATGCAGATGAACCAAAGAAACAGTGCACAGGTAATCTGTACCACCAATATAATCAAAATAATTAACAATTTGAACAAACTTACAGTGTTAAAATATTCAGCTTTCAAACCACACTTGCAAGGTGCAAGAAGGCGTATGCATTCAATACATAAAATATAAAAATATAACATAAAAATATAAAACCTATGTGACATTTTTAAGATAGTACAAACACACATTTCAAGCAAAACATTTCACAAAATACATTTAGTAACATTTGAAATAAAACAATAGATTTAAACCTGCACTAAAACTGACATGCACTAAAAATAACCTTGGCAAGTTGGTTAAAATGAAAAATAAGACACAAAAATAAGACACCTAGCATCATTTAAAGTATTTGTAGATGCCACTTGGTTCGACTTCTGCATACATTTCCAAACCCTTCTTTAGCTATTTGTATTTAATGCATTGTAGCTGATTTCCAACTTTTGACCCCTAGGAAAAGTGGACCTAGAGAAACCATTACACATTGTGATTGGCTCAGTAACACAGTCCTCAGTGCTGCTGTCTTGGGGGACGTTGCTGACATCCCCCTTCACGGATTCCAATGTGGATGATTGTATTGATGATGGGTATGTTTGTGCATGTGTGCAGGAAATTAATAACCAATAACCAGACACCCTAATCATAGACAAAGAATTAGACTTTAAACGATAAAAAAACTTAAAAAGTAAACGGCAAAACACTGTAATATGATAAGCAGATGTTATTTTTATATTTTAAAGTAGTACGTCTCACACGTGTATGGTCAGGCAGACACACATATCATTGTAGGGACTTTCCAATTTTTTCACACTGAGCTAATAAATATATTTATTCCCTAAATCTAACCTTCTCACTAACCTTTGGCATTTTCACATTTTCATTAAGATTTTATTTACTGTGTTTATTAAGCTGTTATTCGTTTGGGGACTGTTGGCTGGTTCCTACAAACAATATAGGTGATTTACCATCTTTGTGGGGACATTTGGTCCTGACCCACACAAACACACATTGGAAAGGCTAGTGGAAAGCTTAACCTCAGCTCTCTATTAAAGAACCAGTTTGATCCTTCTACTCTATAAAAACCCCTTGCCAGAGAGACGCTGGCAAAGACTGAAAAAACAACAGCTGCAGTTTGTGTCTTTATTACATATGTGTTCTGTTTTCACCAGGGCGTTGCTATGCTGTTTTTAAGGTGTTCAGAGCTTTTTCAGCTCATTGCTTTACGAATGGGTGTTTTAGATGGTTACTTATGGTTGAGTCATAAGATTTATAAATGAAATTTATGGAAAATAAAACTGATTTTCTGTGGTGCTATTTTCTCCACTCAGACATTTCACAGTACGCTACAGAGAGAAGGAACCCAGAAATATCTGGAACTACCAAACCTGTCCAGCCACCAGCACAGTCATAGACAATCTCAAACCAGATGCTCTGTATGAGTTTGAGGTTCGAGCAGACACTGAAACCACCAGTGGAGTCTGGAGCCCACCAATCATCCATAACACAGCAGGTGTGTCCCTGCAGAACTACTTTGTGTTGTTTCTCATGACTCATTAAAACAGCAGCAGAATACAGATGCAGTCCTCTCTAACAATTTTAGGTTGTAAGAATGTTTCCCTAACTTTCCATTAAGTAACAAAAACATTAAAAATGGTACGTTGAAGGTTTCAGGAAAGTTCAGAACATCCAGTTTTTAGACCTATTAACATTTATGGTTATAGGAACATTATTCAATTTTCTGAATAATAATATATGTATAACATTAAAACATGTTCTACTAATGAAACTGCAAGAACTCTTTGATAATTTTGAGAGAACTTTTAAAGAAGCTTAACCAATGTTCTGAGAACATTCCCTGTTAGCTGGGATTGTGTTTAATACAGTTACATACTTGAACTGTATTTACTTACTTTCACCTGTACTAAAATGTGGGCTGCAGACATACACAAGCTTTGATGTGGAGTTCCACAAACGTCCCTTTTTACGCCCCCTTGCAATATATGTATTCTCAAGAGTTTCAGAAGAGATTTCAACAATGTCTTGATCCCATTTGCCAAAATACCAAAGTCTGCAATCAGAAGTCAGAGATTTCAACATCAACTAGACAGATATTTTCAAATGAACTGACCTGCTTTCCATATTCATTTCATGAAACTTAAATGAAATACTGAGAAGCCTTATGAGGCTACTGTATGACTCCTTGTTTGTTATCAAGAATTTTATTTATGTGTTTTTCTCACAGATGAAATAATTGATGGGCCAAAAGAACTGAACCAAGCAAAGCCTGAGGTGAATATGTAGCCGTGCTCTAATCACACGTTTTGCCCTCTCCCTTTATAATGTTTTATTTCTTTTTTTAAACAGAAGCCAGTCATAACAGGTCAACCATTCGTCCCTACGGTGTCAGGTAAAAGATCTCCTTTACCGTCCCGAACAATGCCACTGATATCAATATGAAAAGTCTGACTTTTTGCCACCTCCCAGTCTTGACGAACATCACCCCGGCTAAACCAGCTCCCCTCATCAGACACATTGTTCCTGCAGAGCCACCGAAAACCTCAGGTAAAATAACACTTTATATTCTCTGAAGTCAAGCGTACATTACTTGTTACATTAGTGAAATGGAGTTTTAGCATGCTGGTTACTAGAGCATACTGTGCAATATATACTGTATACTTGAGTATGGAGGTTTAAACTGTGGTATGCTACATGGTTTCCATATGACCTCACTATATAGCATGCGAGATATCATCAGGGAAATAAATATGGTTATTTTTCATTTCAGTTTAATGTACAACGATCACATACACCTGTTTTCTCTGTTATTAATTGTCTATCTTAATAATACCTCTGTGATCCTGCACAGTGAGTTGCCATATGTTTTTCTTTGTCTGTTAAACGTTTAAAGGTCCCCTGTCACAGTAGTTCTCAGGATCAATTCCAAACAAATGTTCTTCTTGTGTATTGAAATTCCATATGCCGGAGATGTCTTTCCAAGAGGCGGACTGTGTCAAATTGGAGGAACTGTGTTGACATTGTTCTGCTCTTTATTTTAGCAGACGGCTTGACATGAGGCAACTTAAAAATGTAATTATGAAAATCTAACATTTGGAATTCAACCTGCATGACTAAATCAACCAATGATTCTAATCACTTTCCTTCTAAATGAGTTAAAGTCAAAATAAATATGCACTGAAAACTGCATTTTATTGAGATAAAAATCCCTGTTTAACTCCTGTGACAGGAAATCTACATACCATCTCTCATTATAACCAAATGGAAATAAACATCTCCTTATTTCAGCTTTTTATTCTAACCATGCAATTTTCTTTGAATGTCTATAATACAAACAGCATCTGTACTCTGTTTTGTATCTCCACAGAAGCAGAGAGAGTCACGACAGCTTCTATCTCTTCTGAACATCTGCCCGTCTCTACACAAACTCTTGTTTTCCCTCACGCACCTATTATCCTGCCCATGCCAAAGACCACAAGCACAGTGCAACACACCAGTCAGCCTAGTACAACTGAAACAGATCCGCTGACAGACAAGCAACCATTAACAACTCATCAACCTTCTATAAGCCATCAACCTAGTTTTACCCCACAACAAACCCATCCACAAACAAGTACCACCCAACAGCCTAGAACAACTCAAGTACATACAACCATAACACAAGCGTCGAATGAAGATCAACAATATACAACCAGTCAGCAACTGATTACAGCCCAACAACAGATTAGTGAAACCACATTGAAGCCCATATTAACACAAACAAATCCATCACCAACTAATCCACCTCGTCCCCAAACCCAACAACATACCACAAGCCAAGCTCTACCCAGTACTGTCCAGGAATACACCCCCCCTTCTAAGGATCAAGACATCATAACTCAAGACAACCGGCATATGGAAAAAATTCAGCCCAGTGCCAAGCTGCATCGATTGAGAACAACGCTTCGTTCACGAGGCACGTCTAAACACCAAACAACTGAGTCTTATCTATTACATACAACCACTTCTTACTATCAGTTCAGCACAATCAAACTCTCTGAGTCTGAACCACAGCCAAATACAAAATCAACATCAAGAACACACACTTATTTGTTCACAAATAGCTATTCTCTGCCAAGTACATTTTTGGCCCCATCCTCCGATCTACCAAGCAGGCAGAATGGCTTATTGTCACGACAAACAACCAATGTTAGCAAACAACCAATTTATAGTACCAAGCCAACCATTTCTAAAGAATATTCTACACACCTTCGTCACACAGCTAAAGAACAACCTCTTACTGAGAAGGGACCTGAACCAGCTTCACACACTATACAGCCAACCACTATCTTTTCATACCCACCCCAACTCAGCACCACAATGCAGCATTCCAGCACTGCTAAACAGCAAGTTAGCAAAACTAAATACCACCCAAATCCAGCAACAACCCAGCCCATCACTACAACACAGCATTCCAGCACTGCTAAACAGCAAGTTAGCAAAACTAAATACCACCCAAGTACTACCCAAACTGCTACAAAATACCCAACAACAACCCAACCCAGCACCACAACACAGCATCCCAGCACTGCTAAACAGCAAGTTAGCAAAACTAAATACCACCCAAATACTGCCCAGAGTGCTAAAGAGAATCCAGCAACAACCCAGCCCATCATCACAACGCAGCATCTCAGCACTGCTAAACAGCAAGTTAGCAAAACTAAATACCACCCAAATACTGCCCAAACTGCTAAAAAACACCCAACAACAACCCAACCCAGCACCACAACAAAGCATTCCAGCACTGCTAAACAGCAAGTTAGCAAAACTAAATACCACCCAAATACTGCCCAAACTGCTAAAAAACACCCAACAACAACCCAACCCAACACCACAACACAGCATTCCAGCACTGCTAAACAGCAAGTTAGCAAAACTAAATACCACCCAAATACTGCCCAAACTGCTAAAAAACACCCAACAACAACCCAACCCAGCACCACAACACAGCATCCCAGCACTGCTAAACAGCAAGTTAGCAAAACTAAATACCACCCAAATACTGCCATAACTGCTAAAAAACACCCAACAACAACCCAACCCAGCACCACAACACAGCATCCCAGCACTGCTAAACAGCAAGTTAGCAAAACTAAATACCACCCAAATACTGCCCAAACTGCTAAAAAACACCCAACAACAACCCAACCCAACACCACAACACAGCATCCCAGCACTGCTAAACAGCAAGTTAGCAAAACTAAATACCACCCAAATACTGCCCAAACTGCTAAAAAACACCCAACAACAACCCAACCCAACACCACAACACAGCATTCCAGTACTGCTAAACAGCAAGTTAGCATAACTAAATACCACCCAAATACTGCCATAACTGCTGGAAACTACCCAGAAACAACCCAACCAAACACCACAACACAGCATTCCAGTACTGCTAAACAGCAAGTTAGCATAACTAAATACCACCCAAATACTACCCAAACTGCTGGAAACTACCCAGAAACAACCCAACCAAACACCACAACACAGCATTCCAGTACTGCTAAACAGCAAGTTAGCACAACTAAATACCATCCAAATACTACCATAACTGCTAACTACTACCCAAATACTACCATAACTGCTAAATACCACCCAAATACAACTCAAACCGCTACAAACTACCCAACAACTACTTCTCAGGTTGCAGTTCTACCACCTAACCCCATAAAACAGTTGCCAGGTACCTCCACAAACCTGGAACTGAAGCCTACAAAGCCAAAGCCTTTCGCCAAATCTGATGTCATTCAGGACCCACCTGTGGCAGAGAAGGTAACAGTAAAGAAGGATCAACCAAGTGGCCAAGCGGGTAACTCCTCCCCCATTCTTGTAGTCATAATTAGGAAACAGACAAGTTGTAGTAAATTTAACTTTGAGCTAACATTTGTATTGAAACTAAAAACAGCAGCAAAGCTAAACTGATCTGTTAATATGTTCCATGCTGTATGAGATTATGTAAGGCTGCCTCTGTATGTCACCCAGTTCCCAGCCAATCAGTGGATGAACAGCTACTGTCAGAGCCCACACTAACAAATGAGGTGGCCAATAGGAACTGGGGTAATGATGTCAGTTTTATAGCTCCAGTTGTATTTCTCACACTGTATTTCTGTCCATATTAACCACATAAAACCTCATTGTACACAATAAACGTCATGGTTGTTCCAAAGCTGGGCTGTCACCAAACATCACTTCCAAATGTCATCCTGCTGGGCAATGATCACAACATGGTGTCGCACCACAATTGTCTTTAAACCATCACCCATGACATCAGCTCTGACATCACACCATGCCATGCATTCACCTGTTCAACTACTTCATTCACTCTTAATGTCCACTATTATTGTCCACTTAATGTCTCAATGCTATGCAGACCTCTTTCTCCAGCTTCTCTTTTAGATTTGTTGGCCTCTGTCTCTAAAGAGCTCCCTGTTGGAAAATCTTAAGGTGTTTTTTTTTGGAGGATGTTAACAAGCTGATCATTAGCAAGCTGACAATGCACAATGTTCTAACAATAATTTTGACCACCTTAAGATGGTATGACCAGTTGGTAGCTGGTTTGTTGTGGTTCAAGATGGTCTAGCAGCTTGCACCAGCTAATAACCATCCGAAACCATCTAGAAACCAGCTACCATGTTCTACAGCTACTCACTCAAAGTCAAATGGAGGTTACTCAGACTCATCCTCATTCAGCCTGCCAACAAATCTGTTGCTATAACCTTTAATGACATTTTCTTCTCCATGGCTGACTGTGTTTGTGTTTATCTAGGCAAAGGAATCTTCCGCAATACTTCTTCTGTGTCCCGCCCCTTGGCACGAAATGTGACACATAGACTGAGGCCTAATGGGCGTGTCTCTCCAATTGTGCCTACCAATGTTTTAATGCATCGAAACACCACCCTGAACAAGAAAAAGGGTATAAAAACCTTGCAATATTGTCACACATACACAAACCCTATTTTTCTTTTACATGCGACCATCAGACTACCCAGCTAACAATTTAGGGTGTAAGTACGTTTCCCTAATGTTTCCGTTAAGTAACAAATATGTTAAAAATATTATTTTGAATGTTGTGTATTGTTTTTAAAAACAATAAATTTGTTTTTAACTTTGTAATGGTTTTAAACCATTCCACTAACAACTTAAGAATAATGCTTTTGATACTTATGATATAAAACTTTAAAAGATGTTCTACTAATGTTACAGCAAAAATGTTTTTTGATGACTTTGAAAGAACTTTGTGAGAACTTAGCCAATGTTATGAGAGCGTTTCCTGTTAACTGGATATCCAGCATTTCTTTTATACATTCAAATAACCTATTTATTAATGCACTCTGTCTGTTTAGCTGTCTGAAATCAGGGCCCAAAATAACAGCCCACTCTAGTAAATAAATCAGGTGCCGACCAGTTGGCCAACAGCCTTTTTAATGAATTCAGTATAAGATCAAATTTTTGTTCTGTCTGACATAAGCAACATGAGCAATTGCCTCAGTAACTCTAGAGATCTTTTATGGCCATAACTTCAAAACTTCATGTGATGATGCATTCCTGACCCTGAGCCACTCAAACCTAAAATCTAAAGTAAACAATCTTATGAGTGATGCCCTTTCATCACTAGACCGGCCAATGTATGACTCTATGAGTGACTTGTGCTGTTTTCTGCAACATCTGACACAATGACAGTATCATATAGACAAAACCTATATATGTATACTATATACTATATAGTGCATAATTTATTTTAAAAGTATGACTGGTACACTTTATACATTGACTGATTATGGTAAGCACTGCAAAAAGTTAAATTTGGACCCTGTGCATAAGCTTGATTATAAATATGTATCTGGGTCACTGTCTGTAGCACATGGTTTTTGGGTGGGTTTGTATTGGATTCTTTAAGGGGCTCTCAGGACCTTCTGACATGATTCATGTGTCATCTGCAGGGAAAAGACACACACATACACACACACACACACACACACACACACCATCTTTCTGCCAGAAGTCTGTTTCTCATCCTTTCCTCTCACACTGCCATTTCATTCTGCACAACAGCTGATTACCCCTGTGGCACTTCATATTCCAACTAAGTCTCTTTAACTCAATGTTTTTGTCCTTTCACATTTGATTCCTTCTCTTACCATAATATTAAATATTATTTCATGCAAACATGACAGAAAGTATATGTCTCTCTTTTTTAACAGTAATTCTGATACTTTTTTATTGTTTATCATTTAAAAATGTAAAGATTTTAACATTATTTAGAGTACTGTTGTCAGATCTCTTGAATGTTCATGTGCGGTTTGGGTGTTTTTTTCATTTGAAATAGATTTGCCCATAACAGCCTTTTGTTTTCTGACAGTACACAGTGGTGAGCATCATATAGGCCTTTGGGGACCCAAACCACAGAAGGATCCCAGAAAGAATCATGGTAAATCATCTCATCTTTAAAGAGAGACTTCAGGTTCTAAATCTGCTAAACGTTTCCAGCCACTGATTAGATAAGTTCTTAAAAAAAGAAAATCTTAGAGAACTTACAGTGTTCTGCGCAGTTCTGTCCTTTCTGCCCGGTGTAAGCGATAATTTTATTTAATCTCAGTATTGTTACACACAACATCTTCACTAATGTAGATGTCAAAGTTATACAGTAGATATCAGTTTTATTTTATAGGGTAGTTGTAATATCACAAGCTTATCACAATCCAAGTGAAGAAAATAGTAGTATTGTTTTCTTTTCTTGAGTTTATAGTGCAGTTCTGTCGTCCCTGTTCCGGAAAACTGTGAACCCAGTTGTACAAAGTGCTTGGATACAGTTTTTACATGGTGTTACGATATATGTGCCTGTTTGGTTGAAAACATCTCCTGTGCAGAGGCTGATTCCCTTGCAGCTGTATTTTATGATAATTCTAGGCCAAATAAAATATTTATGCGCTGTTCATGTCAAAATGGATTTTAAGGGCTTAAAGTTCTGTGGAACAGCCTGACAAGTCAGTCATTGATAAAACCTAGCCAACCAGTGATGAGAACACTCTTTATTCTCTCTCTCTCACTCATCAACTCCATCACTCTCTCTCAATCAAAGACAACATTAAAACTAAACTATGAGGAGCCAAATCCCTGTGTCCTGACTCCATTGCTCATCCAGTCCGACTTTTATTAGCAGGCCTACTTCCCTTAGAGCATTTGGCTGATGTGTGATTACTTGAAGAAAGGCTGAAAAGAAAAGCTAAAACTGATCTCCAACTTTTCTTGAAAACCTTCTATTCATCGTAAATTGGATGCCTGGTTGAAATTAGACAATTGGAATATTTTGGAAATTGCATATTGGAATAATCGGCCTTTGGAGAGTCGGGATGTTGGAAATAATTATGTTTTGGGATTGATTTATTGGTGTGCTTTGATCTATATTGTCCTATGCTTCTATTCTGAGTAAGTACCCAACATTATGGTCATGTAGTTCTGCACTCCATCAAAGCATTCGGCCCCTTAGAGAACATTTTGGATAACTTGCAATCCTGACAGTTTGGCCAGCATTAAATCATCACATTTGGCTCACACAATATCCTGACTGTGCGGACATTGGCCCTTACATGCAGTGTTTTTGTAATTCCATCCCAGTGAATGTTATGCAGAGCTTTACTTTCACTTCTGAATGATACACACTGTTTCAGTATTTTTGGCCTTTTATAGTAATCATGTGTGATTAGTTGTTATGGTTTAAAATTGAAAATATAAAATGACAAGGATCAACACAATGTCAAAAACCTATTCAGCAGGCCAAAATCATCCACAAACATCTCACTGAGCACTACATCCATTTGGGATCTGTTTGCATGCTTAATCTAAAGCGTAATTTAGTAGTTTCTCCTGCTAATCTGCTTTTCTCTTTCATAGTAAAGACGAAGATAAACCAGGTGTCAGAGAGAAAAGACAAGGGTGAGGAATTTAACTGATAAAGATGCCAGAACTGGGACAATAAGTCAATACACTGTTGCAACTGCTAAACTCTATAGAACACTAACCAAAACAATGTGGGTGTACTCCATGGATAATTAACAATTCATTTCCCTGTTTTCCATTAGAAAAGGTTATTGATCTGAAGCAGATGGACCCAGTGCCACTAAAACCTCTAGCTCCACCCACTACTGAAAAACCAGCCAATCAAGAGCCTACGCCGACAACACTACAATCTGTTTTTAATGGTATGCTCTAATGACAGTTTGTGATTTGTAGATTTATTTTACAGTGAATAGAACTACACAAATGTATTAGGACCTGATGGTTTTTTTATGTCTTTCTTTGAATCAAAGGGAGTCGTTTTGACACTGGTGATAACTCCTCTGTGTTCAGCCCTCATCCCATCTCGGATACAGATTCCATGGGGAGGAAACGTTTCGTAGGTATAAATGACAGCAAAGTACTTATATACTACACCTACAGCACTATGTGCCACAAAATTGTAGAATGATCAGCACTCTGACCTGAACTGCATATTTGCGGCCATTTATTTTATAATTCTCAGGGTTTTATTGGCTCAGTAATGGAGAAATCACGTCACTGTTGGAACACTAATTGGTTGTATTCTGCTTGCAGCTCCTCATGTGATCTATAAAACCGACAAACGTCCGGAGGAGCCTTGCTCCGTCACACACTCACTCAGCTTCTTTCCTGATGAGGAGGTGGGATACTTTAATGTCACCAGCCCACCCAAGACCCCTCCCTCAAACCTTACTGTGGTGACAGTGGAGGGATGCCCCTCCTTCGTCATCCTTGACTGGGAAAAAACTGACAATGAGACCACAGGTAGTAGATGGTGCATTTCACCGCAGTCTGAGTGCCAGTTTCAATGAATGAGTTTATTTGCTATGTTCAATATGATAACTATGAATGGAAATCTTTCCTTTCTGTTAATATAGCGTCTTTTTTCTTGATGCACATCAGTTGGAACAGCCTGAAAAATACAGTTTCAGGATATAATTACTGTCAGATTTTATTGCTGATTTGATGCATGTTATTACAACACAATCCTGACAAGCAGTTCAAGAGAATTTGGTGTTTCTCCAAGTAGATAGGAGCTGTTTGACTATTGACTACATAAAAAACAACTGCCTGGAGACAGAGTAAACTTTATATTTTTTTAGAAAGATTTTTTGATGAAGATTCAAAACACTGTGTGCTTTGTGTTGTCTCAACAGAATATGATGTTGAATCCACCACCAAGGGGCCACATGGAAAAGAGGTGTCCATTGTGACAACCAATCAAACACATACAGCTGTAGAGAACCTGAAACCAGAGAGCAGGTATCAGCACACACACAGCTTTTTATGGGGACATTCCATAGATGTAGTGTTTGTAAACTGTTTTCATACTATACAAACGGTACATTTTATCCCCTACACTAACCCTGCCCCTAAACCCAACCATCACAAATGTTCTTCTATTTTAGATTCTTAAAAAAGATCATTTTGTATGATTTATAACTTTGTTTCCTCATGGGAAACACCTAAAAATGACCCCACAAGGTCAAAATTAAACTCTCCATAATGTATAAATTATTGATTTTGAATGCAGCTTGCTGATTTACAAATTTGTGTTTGGCAGTCAGTTTAATCCACAGCAACTTCATCTTAATTTAGGGTATTTTATAAACTTTATAAACCAGCTGAGCTACAGGAGCACCTGAGAAGTGTTGAGTTTGATTAATTGACTCCAGTTCTCTTGCAGCTATGAATTTAAAGTGATACCCAAGAATGAGCTCGGTTCCGGTCCAGCCAGCGATTCAGTCACCTTCAGTACTGAGTCAGGTAAGCGGAGCTGAAATAGTTAAGGCCAACAACTTAAAATCTGTCTGACCTCAAAAGGTCTAATATGTCTGAAATAGTTTCAAATGTGTCAAACTTTGGTGCAGCATTTATTTTAACAGAATTTGTGTTGAAAATGTGCAAGACATTTTCAGGTTTTTGTCTCTTAAACACTGTAAAATAGTTTACCCAAATTTTTAAACATTTGTTAATCTCCCATCAATTGTTATGCATCAATCCCTGCATAAAAATACAGGTTCATATATATGTGAACCTGTATTTTTATGCTTTCTTCCATGAAGCGCAGAAGGAGATTAGCAGACGTTACAGTGCTATAAAAACTCGGAAAGAACTTCGTTAAGTGATAGGGAACTGTAATGCAGTCAACACACCTGGAGCAACACTTATTATTCACTCATGAGAAAATGAAGTCCGGCAGAGTAATTTAAGAATGAAAGATCAATTTCACAGTTCCATGAAACTGGCAATGAACTGTTCCTGAAATGAATGTATAATTAGCATTCAAACATTACTGTCAGCAGTAAGAGTAGTGTGCCTAATATTAAACTAATCGTTTCAATATGTTCACGTTTCTGCGTGTATTGCAGTCATTCAGGTAAAAACACAACACCGTCCAGGCTGCCAAAAAATAATGAAAGCCACAAGGATACCGACACAAGCTCTGGAAAATTGTACACCATGAGAGATCGGACACCCAGGGGAATCTTTCAGGGGCTTTGGAATTTCAGTAACTTTGTTAGAAATAAACCCAAAAGCATGCTGTTTTGTCATTTCCAGACCTTGAGTGGAAGAATGTTCCTCAATGTATCTAACTTATATTGACTTATGATGGATAGTTACCTACATTACAAATGATTGTGTCTTTGGGTAAACATAATTCATATGTATAGTCTGATACCAAGGTGCAGTAAAATTAGTAGTCATTGGAAAGTATTTCCGTATATAACTTAAATTGATGCTAAATAAAACAAATTACTAAAAAGACAGATTCTAGAATAGTTAGAAGTTGTATAGAAGTTGGTGTCCAACATTTCTGTTAAAAGGAAAGGGGTACGGGACATTTCGAAGGGTTTGGCCTTTTTTACTGTACATTTTTATTGTGTATATCTACTGTTTTTCTTTTTTAGAAGCACACTCGTATATAGACAGCATTACAGCCAACACACATGAGATCTAAATTGATATAATCTCTGAATATGACATGCTTTACTTTGTATTGCAGCTGATCCTCGTGTGAGTGAGATCCCCACTGGTAAGTCATTCAAAAAGAAGCAATATGCCTATCCATAATGTACTGTACATGTGTATTTAATTTAATTTTGGCTTCTGCAGGTAAAAATGCCATTTGGTCATCGTTTCCATTCAAGGCAGATTCGTACTCCGAGTGCAACGGCAGGCAGTACATTAAGAGAACCTGGTACCGCAAATTTGTGGGTATCCAGTTGTGCAACTCGCTTAGATACAAGATCTACCTAAGTGACTCTCTCAAAGGTCCATATCTTCACAGACTCACCAGATGTTTATATGTTTAAGTCACTAAATCATACTGATTCAAACTGATGGTCTATAGGAAAGTTCTACAGCATTGGAGATGAGGCAGGGTATGGAGAAGACCACTGTCAGTTTGTTGACTCGTTCCTGGACGGGCGAACTGGAGGCCCTCTTCCACCATACCACTTACCACCCAGACAAGGTTTCTACTAAAAGCATTTTCAAACAAAAACAGACAGTCTCACACCAGGACAAAAGATTTGATAATTTCTCTCTTTTTTTCTCTTTCTCTCTCTTTTATCAAGGCTTTTTCCGGGCTGTGCGTCAAGAGCCTGTCAAGTTTGGTGAGATCGGAGGACATACCCTTATCAACTATGTGGCCTGGTATGAATGCGGGATACCCATTCCTGGAAAGTGGTAGGACCCAGATCAGATGGAAAACATGGCCGACATAGAACATAAGGTCACAAGAGAGAAATGGTTTGTTACATAATCAGTGTGTACAGAGAATGATTTTCTTGTAGTATACATTTATCTTTTTTATCAGGCACATATAAAATTATTTATAATCTCACACAGCGCATAAACGTACAGAGAACTAAATGTGTTACTATTAAGAGTAAAAAGTTTAATTTTTGAGGACATAGGGTAGCAGGCTCCCTCAGAGGATAAAGCAAATGTGTATATTATTTATCAAAATGTTGAATATGCCAAACAATGGTTACCCAACCACAGAAACAAAAGACTTAGATAAATATTTAATAATGTTTGTTCGAATGTCACGCGTTCTCCAATAAACTAATACTTCTGGCCAGATTGCAGTAGTATTTCAGGTTAAAAACTAATTTATCTCTGTGTACAGCATTTGTGGAATACTTTCAGTTATCACAGAGAATAATATTCACATCTCCCTCCATTTGTAAAAAAAAATATATATATTGTGTTTACAGTAATACACCTACAATGGAAGTCTATGGTTCAAGGCATCCATACAAAAACTGAGCTAAACCTGTTTAAATTATCTTGAGGTGGGAGTCTACATTATCAATATATTTACTGAGTAGAGTTTTTTTCTGTAAACGTTAATGGTTCCTTTCTGGTATCCTTTCAAACACGATTTACTGGGTTTATCAGCAGAACATTTATAATGGGAGTTACCGAATATTGTTGTAATACTGTTTATTTGTATTTTGTTTATCCCAATGTCCCCCAACCACAGACCATAGACTTCCAATGTAGGTGTGAGGGTTATTTTTCACTTGTTTATATAAACCGAAGAACGAGGCAATTGTTTCCTGTGGTTATCAACGGCATGTCATTGAAGGTATGATAGAAAAACTGGATTGTTGCACAACATAAAAGAATATTTTATTTCAAAATTTATTTCAGAATATTTTATTGAGTGTAGCAGCTCAAACACAATGTTACACAATAAGAGGATTTAAAAAAATAGGTTTTATTCAAGGTTCTTCATCATGCAGCTGTGTGTAATTGTCAGGAACACAACATGAGTGGAGAGGCTGTTGTTTTGTACAGAAGTTCAATGATTTCCAGAGTTTTAAATGTCACATTTCATAGGACTTGTTTTTATATTCAAACTTTATACGATTTTTATAAGGGTAAAATGAATCTGCTTTACCAATAAATGCACAAGTATTTTGTTTAATGATTTTTTCAGTGGCTACTGTTAAAGATTTTATTTCTCAGTCTATGAAAATATCTGATATGGTCTGTCTTCATGTTGCTGTATATGTGATTCTTGCTCTGAAAAACAAAACCATTTAAAAAATCTAAACAGCAGATAAACACTAATTCCATGAATAAATAAACTTCTCATGAATGAAGTCTCAAAGCCTTTATTTACCTACTGAAAACAATACAGTTTATACAGAAATGACAGCCTTCAATACAGAAGGCCAGTCAGGGGTTAATAAAAATCAGGGCATGTGAAAAAGGAAAGAGTAAAGAAAACTAAACAAGTCACGTCATTTGATTATGATTTTCTAGTGTTTAAACAGACTCATGGTTTGTGACAAAATAACACCAACAAGGAGACCGGTGATAAAATAAAATGCACACACAAAACACACTTCCACTCTCATTTCTCACACAACATACACAGCTGTCCAACTACAACTCTGTCTGGTCTCCCATGTGTGCAAACACACATATAAACAATCTCACTAGCTCATTTCTGCACTCACGAACATTCATCAACATACACCCGGAGCACAAACAAACACAAAACACGTTATTAGCATGTCAAACACAGATTTCGGGGGTGATGAGAAAACTTGTAGCGAGCTTAAACTCCCACAGAGGCTGTAGGGATTTAAAGGCCTTTACCGATACCCAGGGCCTGGCTGGGTGTAGCCCTGGCCGTAAGTTGGCCGGTTTCGGGCATAAGGGTTGGTACCTCCAGGGGGAGGGGTGGCACCTGGCGGCGGGGTGTATCCAGGACGGGGCTGATACCCCCCTGCGGCCTGGGATGTGTAGTTTTGAGGCGGAAATGCTCCAGGTGGATACTGGGTGGGTCCTTGGGGAGCAGGAGGTTGTGATTGGCCAGAAAACCCAGGGGCAGAGCCAGGAGCACCAGCAGCCTGAGAGGTAGGGGTGGGGTAATTCTGGAATTGCTGCTGAGGGGGAGGAGCCTGAGGAGCTCCAGGCTGAGGGGTGTAACCTGCTGAAAAACAGTAAACAAAAACATTAAAGCTTAGGCAGGTTTAGATCCTTTTGGAATCACATGCAAAAATATACAAACAGCTGCATTATATAAAGACAAGGTTTGCTGGAATATACTTAAAAGAGCTAGATAAAAGTTTGAACAATGAGCTTTAATTTATGAAGAAATCGTTATTATGTGTTTTAAAAAAGAATTACCAGAGTACTGCATCCCATACTGTTGCTGGGGTCCAGCTGGTGGAGGGTATCCACCTGGAGCCTGATACTGCTGATACATCTGACCTGTTTAAGGCAAAAACATGTTCATTAGTTTAAGATAATACTGATTTTTATAAAAAGATTTATTTTTCCCCCAAAGGATTAAGAATTACAACGTGAGGAACAAAACAGAGGGAATTCCACATCCAGAAAAACCTTAGATCCAAGGATCCACACACAGCTGTTGGATTATGGCAAGGATATCCCACTGTTCCTTAGTTTCATAATCAAACGTTTAGGAAAAAACTGGAACACTGGAGAGCCATAAATATGAGGTATTGATCTCTTTCTCTGTACCACGACACATTTTAGTTCAAAATATCTGGCAATTCATTTGGTACTGGCTGTTCATTTGCTGATATTGTAGAATAGTTGGTTGGGAACACAAATTTGAAAACAAAGAGCCCAACAAAGAATGAACAAACAAACTAACAAACATGAGATGGACAGTGAGTCTGCTAAACATCTGGGTGAAGCACAGCTTCTGATTGAAGGTGAGGGGAAATGTCAGACCAAAATCCAAAAGCCTCAAACACAAACGGACCATCCAAGGTTCACAAACTGTTTGTGTGTATCGCACCAAGAAACTAATGAGAAAAGGCTGCATATGTGTGTGTCATAGTGTCATAGACAGCTGATGTGAAAAATAAAGCAGAGAAAGGCATCACAACTCTGCAACCAAGGAAACTATCTGCACAGGCTGCCAAATCCAGAATAGTTCTGCACAATTTCTCATGTGCTCTGGGCTGATGTGTAAGGTCTCTGGAAAAAGACAGAGGAGATCAAATCCAGAGGATGAGCACAGAATAACATTACGCTCTGATCCCACTACAAAGACTAGCAGGCTATTTGATTTCTGGTTAATTTATTTCTAGCTGGAATATTTCCAGAGAGCCTAAGTTAGAAGACAACATGTGCAAGGTGCTTTCACACTGCAAACACATACCCAGCAGAGATGTCCTGCAGTGTTTCGTGTATCAGTGTGTGAGAATATGCATTTCTTCAGGTGTGTAACATTTCTGCCAAACCGCATGACCTGCCAAATTGAAAACAGTACTGCGCAATTTCTCATGTCCAATGGGACGATGTGGAAGTTCTTTGGAAAAGGGGGTGAACAAATCCAATAGACAAGAAGAGAAAAACATTATGCTTTGAATCTACTACAAAGACGTGCCATTTGGTCATTTTTCTTTCACAGGCCTCAGTTAGAAGACATCTGCACTAGTGATGTGAAAAGCTGCATGTTTTCCAAATCGATTAGTCGGCGGGTTGGAAGAACTGAGCGGAAGCCCCTTATAATTACACTAGTTTCAGACTCACACAACATTGATCAGATGCATTTCTTAGAAGGCGGCTTGTGCAAGACACATAAAGCTCAACAAAGTGGACAGCAGCACAGGGTCTTATTTTTAAAAAGTTGAACTGTTTTTAATTTGAAAAACAACCATAGAAACTTCTCAATAATCTGCAAGTGATCAGCAGATACTAACACATAATCAGTGTAATCTTGAGTGTTTTGTGTGCGTGCCTATAAGGCCTGAGAGAATCTGCATGTCTACAGGTGTGGCAGGACATTTACCATCCATAGCAGTAGAGGGAGGTTGTTGGACCCCTGAGTATGGTGGGGGGGCCTGGGGAGCCACAGTGGAGGGGGGCGCTGCTGAGGATGAAGAGGCAATACTGTCTGGAGTAGCAGAGCGCTCCTCTACAGCAGCAGCAGCTGCTACAGCTGGAACTGAAACACAAGAGAGAAGGTTAACACTTATTTTACAACGGGGGGCTTCAGCAATAAAATTTGATGTTTGAAGCCACTCTAAAACAGCAGGTATAGAGACACCAGTGAATGCACTATATTAACCACTACAATGATTACGATCATTACAAAGTCACACATTTCACACAATGACTTTTGATTGCTGTGTCGCACAGTATTTCAAGAACTATTACTTTGTAAATAAAAATAGTTTTATTATTATATACAAACTAATAATAACTGCTTTTAATTTCATATTCAAGTGAATTTAATGATATTTGTGTTTTATTTTGCTGATGTCACAGTAAAAACATTCTGAGGCCTTATGTTACTTTACCAGTGAAGGCGAGTTGTAAGGCACAGCAAAAGTGCATCAACACAAATGTACATGTACCTGGGGCAGGTTCCTCATGCAGACCGAATGCTGAGATTACATTCTTGTTGACCTCTTCCTGGTTCTTCAGTGGGTCAAACGCAGACATGCTAGCAGCACTCACTGGCGGGGCCTGCTTCACTGTGGAATCTACTGCCTCATTAACACAATCTGACACACACAAACAAAAAAGCTTAGCTTTGCCTGTTTGTGCATCTCTAATCTTTCTCACAATGTTCCAAACCCTTCCTTATAATGCAGCAATATTCATATATATACAAATATGCAATAAGCACACAGTATCTGTATGACAAACAGACCAGAATTAATTTAGCAATCATGTTTGAAAGAGGTGGAGGGGAATTTCAAATCATTCAATAATGACTTAAATGTGAACTTGAGCAGCACTAGTCAAAACTGCAGTCTGTTAAGCAATGGCAAAAGTCTGGGGTGGGACAACCTGTTTGCCCGAACAATGCAAAACAGGAAGAGTGCTTCAGACTTGTTTGTTTTTTCAATTCTCTTTAATGACGTTAGTGGTGTAGATAACACTTTTTATCCGTTCTGTTGTTTGGTTGCAGGACACTTACAGCACATGTTGTATGGACTAGATTTGTGATTTGCACATTTGTTTTTTGGGAGCTAGACGGGCCCTGTTGTTCCATTAAAAAAGACTTGAAATGATGGCAAGCAAATGATGACCAAAGTTTTGGGCTGACCTGTTGCTTTAATGTTGTCCTACTTTCATAATCTAAATGAGTTTCTAGAGTGACCTTTATAATGCTTGGTTTGATGTAATTCAAATGCTTTGAACACAGAACTGGATATGAAGAACATGAGAATCACTCCAGGAGAGTGGGTGTGTATACCAGTTTCTGGGTTGGTGCTCTCTGGGACAGACTGTGAGGGCGGCTCCAGGCTGTCCAAAAGGCTGTTGACTTTATTCCTCAAATGGATCAGTTCTCTACGCAGGTGTTTCACCTGAGAAGACTCCAGCGGCCGAGGTTGCCCATTCACTGTAAACACAGTTCAGTGATCGTTAACAACAGGTTTACCTTTATATACATTATATACCTTCATGCATTTGCCAGGCACTTTTATCCAAAGCAACTTACAGTGCATTTAAGTTATACATTTGATCAGAACGTGTTCCCTGGGAATGGAACCCACAACCTTGCTTTACCAACTAAGCTTCAGGAACATTGAGGCATCTATACCACATCCTAATCAGATACAAAGTGATAAATCACATCTTTTCCATATTAATCTGTGTTTCTTGTCCCATTGCGTCCACTCTTTGGTTTCAATTTGACATATCACTCTACATAACAAAACCCAGAAACAGCATATTAATCGTAAAGTATGTTCTGATTTGCTGTGTGTTTGTCAACAAATGAATGATCATTTCAATAACCAGGCTAAGTCTATATGATGAGGTAATCCAGAGTTTTGGCTTTGTGTCTGACCTCGGAATTTTCTTTTCAAAGTCCATATGTGTGAGACCGGCTGCTGCTTGAACCATTCCAGACTGTTCAGACATCACACAAGTGCTAGCAGGCGTCCAACCCAGCCCCTGGGCGCCAGTCACACGCTTGGGACGCATACATGCACGTGACATTATACAACCATGACCCAGCACATTTAAACTCTTAAACTCTTCCTAAAATCACATCCCTTTTATTTCTTTCTTCACAAAATTCTCTTTTTAACTAGTTACACTATGTGGCAAAGGGCAGGGCTACATCTGCAAATACAGGACATGACATCATCTGGCTGGTGCATAGAGGCCTTGGACAGTTAAAGGCACATTGCAGAATACACCTAAAGTAATAACTTTTTACCCCCACACAGCTACCAATTGGTACTTAAAATTGCTTTTAGCATGTGAACTTTATGAGTGTCTTGACTACATTGTCTATAATAGCAGTATAAATAACTGCCTTTTGTTCCACACAGATTGCAACCTCTGATTTTGGCATGACCTGCCAAATAAATCACTGTGTAAAACAGTGCATGAATCCACCAGCCCAAAACATAGCATTTATGACATGTGAAGAGTAATCGGCACATGTTGAGCGCTGGCTCTGATGCCGCAGTGCAGATGTACCTGTGCGAGCCAAACATTGGTAAATCACAAAGAGCGTGACTTTACTGGGCAAGAAACTGTGGTCAGTTCTCTTCTTTTGGAATACATGCTTGTGCCACGTACCAGTGTGGAAAGAGTTTTTCTTCTGCTCACCGTATGATTAAGAACAGACTCAGAGCCAAGTAAAGTCAAAAGGATGAGCTTGTTAATTTGCTCAATTATATTGAAAAATTTGTTTACAAGCCAACCTACTCTCTCAAAATATAAGGGCATTGGTCACCGGCTAATGTCCTCTTGTTTAGTACTTCTTAGTGCTATTAAATTTGATGATGTCATATAATGTCATATGCCAAATGTCATATATACATAAATATATCCCCATTACTGACCAATGTTCCTGTAGCTAGCAGCATAAAAGGTCGCAGGTTCGATTCCCAGGAGACACACAGTGCATTCAAGGTATACATTTAATCAGAATGTAAGGCACTTTGGATAAAATCATCTGCCAAATGCATAAATGTAAACGTTGTTAAAGATGGGCACTGTTTGTATACACTGACTCTTCTCATCCAGACACACAACCCAATATTAACTTAAATCTTCTCTTATGCCCTCTGCTGGACATTAAAATCTCCAGCTGATTTATCAAAGACAAAACTGACCCCTCCTGGTTGGATAAAATATAATCAAGCTCAATATTCATAAGATTAAAAGTGCTTAACTCTGGAACATTACACTATTCATGGTGATGTGGGATTATCTTCTTAACAGAAAGCCCATTTTAACCCAAAGGTTAGAGCTCAGTACATCACACTCTGTTTTCTGGGTCACAAACACACAGTGCGGAATCAAGAGGCTTAACTTGATATGTCTCTTTTATATCAGCAAGTAAAACTCAAACCCAAGCACATGACAACAACCAAGGGCTGCTTAGTTCTTTTAGTCCTGTATCCCTTTCTGTTATTCTGCCCAGGGACACCATGACCACTGTAGCATTTTTGGAATATGATCGCCTACAGGTAATGTAAACCTACACATGCTCAATGACCTTAACTGCAAGCAGGATTAGAACTGAGTGTGTTAGACAACATCTATGGCCTGCTGTCCATTACCACAGAAAATAACTTTGACTCTCAGTGTGCAAAAACAAACAAACCATATACAGTTGAACGGTTGAAAAGCTTGTGTTGTTTTCCGTTTAAAATAAATGTTGTCTTTATGAGGTCCATTTGAGGTAAGGCTGCTTTTCTAACATGGATTGTGGAATTACTCTGCACAACTCTCACTGCATTACAAATATCACACTCACTTCATTTCCCTCCTTAGTATCCTTGTACCAAGCAAAATGTACCAGATTTACTTTTTTTGGCTGGCCATGAGATGACAGTGCTGGTAGCTATTCTAACACACCAGTCTCATGCTGACATTGTCACAGCTGCAGGTAGGCGTGTGTACTAACCTCCCATTGTAAATATATTTCAGTCAACGTCTTCTTTTTTGTTTTCATAAACTGAGAAGACAAAAATTAATAGACTTCTGCGGATCCTAATGTCAGAGCTTAAGCTGTGTTTAACCTGCGATACTTCTTTAATATTATGCTGTGTAAAAACCTCCAAGCATTGCTGGTTTCTTACCAAAAAGAGTGAGTTTCAATATTCTGCTGCACTGGATTGCAAAGGACAAATCAGAACTGTCAAAGATGGTGATAAGGTCATCATCTGAAAGAGAATAGACAAATTAGCAAACAAGTTATCAAGCTTTCTTTAGATCTATGTGATTGTTAAATGTATGTTTGTAGGACTATAACTGACCTTCATCCTTGTATTTGATGGTGACCTCATCGCTGCTCTGTAGCTGCCCACGAAAGACACGCTGCATCATCAGCAAGAGCTCATCGTAAGTGATGTCTTCATTGTGAATGGGGATCCGGCGAATATCATCCCCCAGCTGAGCTTTAATGATCAGCTTCCCACTCAGGTCCAGCTGGCCATTCATACTGCTGGAATAAAAAGTATTTTTACTATTACTGCTAGTACTGGTCAAAATATGGGTTTTGGACTGATATAATGGTAAATAAGGCAGATACAAGACTGCTGTAACTAATAAATGTATATATAGCATTTACATTTAATGTTTCAATTTATATTTTATATTTATATATATTTTTTTAATTTAGATTTAGCTTTGATATTTTATTTGTTATGCAATATAGTAATAAATATATATAGTAACCATATAATGCTTATTTATGTAAATCTTGCAAAATGCGTCTGTTTTTATAGTTAAATCTGACAGAATGTGACTAGTTTTTTTACACATTTAATTTTACAGTTGGCATCCCATAGTTATTGATTAAAATTTAATGCATCACATTCACTTCAAGGCATCAGTGCAGCAACTAGACAAAACCAAGCACACTACAGGGGTGCATCTGTGACAACTTATAAATGCACACATACACATTTAAAGAGTAAAATCAATGACATGATCTATGACAATTATTAATTATCTTCTTTGTGAGAAGCAAAGAACGTATGTCACTTCTGCTCACACCACACACTACATGAGAGATAACCATGAAATGTGATAGTAGTAACTCAATAAGCTTCTTTACCCACAGCCAGCTCTCCTGCTTTTGTTATCAATATAAACACGTCAACTCCAACAGATCTTGTGACTAAATAATACAACCACGCAACAAAAGTTAAGAGCAGGCCTATATCTTTCATAAGACGTCATTCACTTTAAATGTACAAATTATACTAAACACTACCATAAAATAAAAGAAAGGCAATGCCAAGCCTCATATTAATTAAGTCATAGTTCAACCATCTGCAATGTCCTACTGTACAGCAAGTGCTGGAAAATACTACAGAAGTCTAAGGGTCATAAGATATAAGATGATTTGGCAGATCCACAATCTTTCCCAACACAGACTTTGGCCTTGTTGAAACAGCCTGTAATGATGAGAGACCCATTTGGGGGTTTTGATCACAATACATGAATGTGTATCTAATCAATCAGGGACAAACCTATCATAACAATATCATACATAGACTCTCTTCCTCTGATTAGTTTAGTTCCTCACATTAATTTTAGTTTAATCTCATTTCAGTTTAATCTAAACAGCACTGTGATTCAAGCCAAGTATTTTGACAATCTTTGTGGGCTGGATCAAGGAAATAATAAAGGAAATCAATGCTCGGTAACTTGTCAAAAATGCAATAGCGAGCTGTATGATGCGATTATTTCCTTTAGTTAAGATCTTGTATTATTTTAACATTAATTCATTCATATGAGACGTTGGACGTGTTGGACTCCTGGAGCTCAAGATGCACGTTTTGGTTGTAAAAAAACCCCACAATAAGCCATTTCTCTTCATCACGCCACCGTGACGTTTAACATCATTGCCAAAAACATGATCCATCAGGCCTACAATCACCTGATGATACAGCAACTTCCTGTCAAAAAAGGGTCAAGCATAACTACTCTGCCGGCGTACAAGGATTAAAATGTACAAGAACCTAAAACAACATTATTAAAACACATTACGTCCGCGTTTTAAAACACTGACTTTTGTGTACACCGTCTCCATTTTTAGCTTGCCCTAGTTTCTCAGAGGCTAAGCTAATGCTAGCTTGCTTGACAACCGGCTAAATGCTAGTGGTTCATTTTTAAAGGCGCCCTTAAAACCTAAAGTGACCATATAAATGCAAATAAACGTTTATACAAAAAAGTTAAGTGCTTTTACCTGGTGGTTTGGAGATGTTGATCCCAGCAGCAGCCTAGATAGACTTTTACTTAGAGACTGACTGACTGACTGACTCGGAAACGCCTCACAGCGACCTGTACGTGGCAAAACCACAAACGCGCATGCGCAGAGTCCATACGCAGCTCGGACTTTTCTTTTGAATTTATTTATTGCTGATGAGGTGGCTTACATGGCGTCTGAATGTATTTTGTTATTAAACCAAATCGAAATAAAGGTATTAAATATAAAGCTGTATGTCATGTTTAATTCATTTACATCTAGGCATATTTACATAATGAACCATATAAATAGCCTTACAGCTTTAAAAAGTTGATTAATATAAAATTCATTTAGATTTGAGTTTACAGAATTAATATTTTACTTACCAGCAATTGCTAATTAAATTGTATTTAAATGGTATGCAACATCCTCTTAAATATGAATCCATACATCTGAACATCTATACTAGCTACTGTATGTTGAGATCAGCCCGAACTCTTCCTCTGTGCTGTCATAACACAAAATCAGTACGAAAAACTGCAAATATATATATAAAGAAATCCTTTATTTATAAAGCATTTAAAATAATTACTCAAATGTTTCTGATGATTAGATGTTCAAATAAACACTGGTTTTAAATTTGAAATAACATAGTAAATATAATTTAAAAAAACAGATTTTTTTACATAATTCATATAATTGAAATAATATGAAAGTAAATGTGAAAATTAAGGTATGCTTTGTTGGCTTACAATTTGTAATTTACAAATATATTTAGATTAAGAATATTCTCATGCAATTTACAGTTAAAGAAACAGAAACAGTGATGCATAAATCATGTCCCCCTACAGTAACATGTTTATTTCTTCTTCTTCTCTTGAGTGGAGTTAAACCAGGCATCCAGGAGCTTTTTGCTGTAGTAGATTTGCCATGCGTGTACCTGAACAGCTATCACCATGAGCAGATACATCACAGAGACAGCCGAGAAGCCAAAGATAAAGCGGTAGGCCTTGCCATGCCGGTACAGCTGTTGGGCCAGTGGAAACATTTCCATTGCACCAAAAATCAGGGGTGCCACTGAGAACAAACCAGCACTGATCATGGAGATCACCAGATAGCTGATGTTGTTCTTTGGCATGGCCAGCGCGCCGATCAACGAGGGCAGAAGACTCAAAAGGTATGGATACTCCCACTGATAGGGCAGGGCCACCAGGTCATGTGACACCAGTTTGAGATGACTGACAGCCACCTGAGCTGCCACAAGCAGCCATATTAGGAGGTGGACAATGGTGAGCTTCTTGATCTCGGATTTGAGTGATGCACTGCAAAATATTCATATCTCAAATACTCTGCTACAGACAGTTATTTGTATTATAATTTCCTTAACAGCGTGAAGGTTATAGTTACCTCATCTGATAGTGAGATGCTACTTTCTCTCTGTGTTTAAAATCACTTCCATCTGTCCCTGTAGCTCTTGGGCCTGCGCGTGATGCCATGGCAATTCCCAGATGTCTGCTAATACATACCATAATACCAAAGGTTACTCACGAGCCTTATACATAACACGACACATCTGCAAATGACAAATTACTGTAATACCCACAGAAATGCACATTTTGAAAAATGGAAATATTCAGTATTAATGAGCAGTACATAAAATCTGCATTATTAAACCGAATATCCTCATCATGTCAGGTGAATTATGATGTTTTTTTATTTTAAATGCTCACACCCAGACAACAACGTCAATCAAATTGCAAATAAAAACATGTCTGTTCGCTTTACAATGTCTAATTTGAAGTATGAAGAACATACAGACAAATTTTGCCGGCCGGCTTCCTGATGGACACATTTATCGTATCGGATCATCGAACATGCGTAAGCGGTTATTTTATGCGCCGCATCTTTTTAGATATAACTTACCGTGCTATCGATTGCAGAAATCAGTCTGTGTAGAGGGTAATATTGTGGCTGGCAGGAAATGAGGAAATGCTGAAACACAAAGCCCTTTTATTATCGCGAAATACGCTGCTCATGCGCAGAACGGAGCGACAGCATCTCTCCGCCCCTTCACGAGATGTGATCTGACAGCGCAGCATCCCGGTCTGCGCATCCTCAGCATCACTGATCTCAAAGCAGGACGCAATGGCTCGGTTGTGCACGATTAGTTAGTTTTCGTTAACTAAAAACATTATGCTCATTATTAGTTTTGCTGATAAAAATCAGCAGCAGTATGAAAAACATCTTTATTCCTTTAAGTTGTCAACATACAGCTACACTGAATTTGGACATAGTCTTTATTTCAACCCTTTTTTTGTTATTTGTTTTAAAAAGATAACTACTATGGTATTTTGATGAAAACTGTTTTCATGTTGTTTTTGTAAGAGCATGCCTGCTCATACATTAAAGCAACAGTAGCCTTTAGTATTTTAAGCACAGGTTACAAATGTTAATTTCAAAAATGTAAATAATATCAAGACAATAATGTCATAGAAAATAATAATTATGCACAGTTATAAAGATTTTAAAATTGTATTCATTGCGTCTGGGACATTTTAGAGTATTTTGTACCTTTTTATTATTTTGTACCTTATGTTTGTCAACAAGATACCAATTAATCTGACATAGTTAACTGTGTTTGCAAGTATTATGTCATGTAATAGTGGTGCACAATAATTTGACAATTATGGATGTAAACCACTTTTATTTAGAAAAAGAAAATCACAAAAAATGGCAAAACATAAAAATGGTAGTAAAATGATGCTTTTTGTTGACTGCATAACTTCAGCTACTGCTGTTGGTAAAGTGACCAATATATTAAAAACAACGTTTTGTTTACTAGACAGTCAGTAGTTAAAAAAACTAAACTTGAAGTTAGACTTAAATGAAGGGTGAGGTGAAGATGTCTGGTAATTGATTGGTGACAGTTTTTGTTAACAAGAAAATTTAAATTATTCTGAGTAATACTTTGTAAGGCCTAACTTAATAAGTTTGACAATTATTCATTATAGAAACAAGAAGTTTTTGTACAAATGTGTGTTAATTGTAATCACTAGGAAATTGTCTATTGTCTCTTGTAAAACTTACAAATCAGACATACACACACAAACATGCTCACAAACATACAGACACACAAATCAGTTTCTCTTATTGTAATACGTTTGCTGTTCATGCAGTGTGTTTCAATATTACATGTAAAAACCTTTGGAATTTTAAAGGTTATTGAAATAAGCAATTAACTTTGTGTGATATCTTTTAAAATTGCCATTTCATTTTAGACATAGATACTAGTTTAGTTACGTAAATGTCACAATGGCAAAAAATAAAGTGTAGTCATGTTGGATATCAATACCATCAATTAAACAAATACATAAATACATTACAAATACAATCATTTAAAAAATTCTGTTAAAATGTGGTGTTGAGCACTCCTGTTCTAGTTTGTGAAAGTCTTTGTGAAGGTTGCCATATCAGAATAAACATAGTACTCTGTTATGTATCATTGCATATTCACAGCCTGTACATGGATATGGCTGGGTTGCATTTAAATATGTTGATTATTACTTTTTCCCCTGTGAGAATGGACTTAAAAATACTGGCTTTTTTAAAAGTCATTTTAATGGCAGCCTTTTCTTTTTTCCCCTTTGACTTCTTATTCTTGCTTTCTACATTGGGTACAGTAAAAACCCAGAGAACGAGGAGTGGACATACTGTCCTGCATAAAATCCAGCTGCCTGGTCAGACGGTAACTGTATGTAAACTGTGTCTCCAGGTTGTAATGGAATCACAGCACTCCCGGATGCCTGATCAAGGAATCCCTTTGTGTACTCATCATACGTATACATGAGTGGTTCCCCATTCCTGTAGAGCCCAACCCAGACATTTGCACCCTTGCAGTGCACATGATAGGCAAAGTAGTAGATGCCTGGAAGGTCACAGGTGAACACACCTGTCTGAGGATTGTAATTTTGACGTCCATTATAAAGCAATTTGTCAAGCACTATTGGCGTGCCAGCTGGAGGGAATGGTGTTGTCAACTGGGCAGTGAAAGCAGGCATCTCCAAACCATTAGCACCCATCATATCCCCACCACCTGCATACTTCCCTTTCTTGTACACACCAGTTTTTATACCATCAAGGGCTGGGCCCATCTCAGGAAGAACACCCATCAGATCAGGGGAAACGGGGGGACCTGGAGGTCCGGGAGGCCCTGGTAGACCTGGAGTTCCTGGCTGACCCGGGGGGCCACTTGGGCCAGGTGGACCTTGAGGACCAGAAGGACCAAGAAGACCAGGCATCCCTTCACCTGGTGGACCAGCTTGGCCTGGTGGACCAACTTCTCCCTTTGGCCCAGCAGGTCCTGGGGGTCCAATTGGTCCTCCTGGACCTACAAGTCCTGGAATGCCTTTAGGACCTTGTGGTCCTTCTGGACCAGGCTGACCATGTTCTCCTTTCAGACCAGGTTGGCCAGGTGGACCTGGAGCACCAGGTTGACCACTGTTTCCTCCCTCTCCTTTGGGACCAGTGGGACCTGGTGGACCTCGTGAACCGGGATCTCCATCTTCACCTTGGAGGCCTGGTTGGCCAGGAAATCCTGGAGGACCTGGTGGCCCCATAGGTCCCTGATCTCCCTTGGCTCCTTCTGCACCTCCCTCTCCTTTTAGTCCTGGTGTTCCCATTCCACCTGGGGGCCCCATTGGTCCTGGAGCACCTGGGGGCCCAGTTTGACCTGGTGGTCCAATCATACCTGGTTGACCACTGTATCCCTTGTCTCCCTTTGGTCCAGGTGTGCCAGGCAGTCCTCCCATTCCCTTTTCACCCTTCGGGCCAGGGTATCCAGGTTTGCCGAATCCAGGTAAACCAGGCTTCCCTGGTAACCCTGGTGGTCCTGTTAATCCTTTGTGGCCAGGTGCACCTGGCTGACCTGGTAATCCTGTTTCTCCTGGCTTTCCAGTACCAGGGATTCCTTGTAGTCCTTGTGGACCCTGTTCACCAGGTTGACCCTTTGGACCTGGCTCCCCAGGCTGTCCTGGTTTTCCTGGCAAGCCAGGTGGGCCTGACATACCAGGAAGACCAGGTTTACCCACTCCCGGTAATCCTGCCTTTCCTGGAAGCCCTGGTGGCCCACCTGGCCCTTTGGGCCCTTGTGGGCCTGGTTGTCCAATTCCTCTGTCTCCTTTAGGTCCAGGTAACCCTGGGAGACCTGGTAAACCTTTATGTCCTGGCTCACCTTTACCCCCTGGCTGTCCTGGTAATCCTTGTCCACCAGGCTTTCCAATACCTGGTAGGCCTGGGGGTCCAGGAGGACCAGGTGGCCCATTCATGCCTGGCTGTCCTTCTTCACCTCTGGGACCCTGTTCACCTTGCTGTCCAGGCTGCCCAATACCCCCTGGCTTGCCTGGCACACCTGCCAATCCTGGCTTACCAATTCCAGGAAATCCTGGAGGACCAGGAGGTCCTGGATTTCCAGGGGGGCCTGCAATCCCAGTACCTTGAGGCCCAGGTGGTCCTTGGGGCCCAGGTGGTCCAGGGGGCCCTTGAGGTCCAGGCTCTCTTGGAATACCCTGCTCACCTCTGGCAATGGTCTCACCTGTAAAGGAAAAGTAAGATCAAGACCTGGCAAAAAGTCAAGCATGTAATTTTGCATGTTTTTAAAGGATATTTTTTGCATATAGCATCTTTACTAAAGTGTTTGCTGTAAGGCTACTTTGGAACAATGCATGTTTGAAAAAGTACTGTAGAAATTAATGGAAAAGTATTAGAGACAATAGGTGCTGAAAACAGCAGTTGTTTATACCTTTGGTAACCTGGCCTTTGTTTGGGTGCATAGGTATGTCTTTCCTGTAGTGCGGATATGGCATGTGTGGTAAATCCTTTCCCATGCCCAAGTGAGCCATCTGTGGTAAAGGTTGGTGTTGCTGAGGATGTGGCTTGTGTCCATAATATGCACCTCCAAAAGCTAATGGCAATAGAGACATTTGCACCAAAGCTACCAGGAAAGCAGCCATGGCCATGGCCTGTGAAACAAAAAAAATTAAATAATAAATCATTTAACCTACTGTACGGTTGTTCAGAATATCAATTCATTATTAAAATATAAGTAATTGATCAATAAAGTTAATCAGCCTGTCAATGTTAATCTTAAAATTCTTAAATAAACATGTAATTTTTACATTTTTATATTCATCAATTTAGAAATCCAGCAATAATATAAGCAATTAAATAATTCATAATTTTAAATGAAATGAAAATGAAAAAACTCTTACCCTAACCTACTATGCAAATTGCTAATAGTATTATAACTATATACTATATATTATAACTATATTAGTATTAAACTAATTATATTCACTGCAGCGTACTATGATGCTGTCTGATATGAAAAAAAATAAAGCAAACATAAACAACATAAAAAAAAAAAAATACATAAACAACGATAAGTACTATCATCCTAAATTACACGACCAAAACACTACTAAATTGTTCACTGACCGGGCCGTAATGTGGTGCACTGAGTTAAAAATTTGACCATGGAGTGTGATCTTTATCATTTTTTACTTCATTTGTTTTCATTATTTTTTACCAAAATTATTTATTATTATTTATTACCAAAACAAAGGTTGTGGCAGCACAGAAGAATTAAGCACAGTCAAATTCAGTTTGAAGACATGAAAACATAAAAGTCAGTGACTGTTGCTAAGAGAGCAGGACATTGAGAAAGTGTCGAGAGCTGCTGAGAAAGTTCCCCTAAAACACACTAAAACACAAGTCACGTTCAATGAGCACCTACAATCCCTTAATAATGTAGATAATGAACATCAGAGTTGTAGAGAGTGTGGCTAAGAGCTGTGTCCTGCAGTTGTGCTTGTCACCTATGTCATATGGTAAGCAGGGTTCACAGCAAACAGTGTGTGTTCATATATATATGTATACATTTGTGTATTAAGGCTTTATGTTTTTAAGCCTTTAAAGGTCAAAATCCATGTTGCTGATTGTCTCTTGCAGAAATGTTTTTAAATGTTTACAGAACATATCATTCTGATGCTTTAATTTTCAATGCAAAACTAACAATTTGATATGAATGAGTCAAAGACTCCATAATGAATGAATGGAAGTGGCGATGATGACCTTTGACCTTTCTCGGGATGCTGGGGATTTTCACACATATATGCTATAGGCCCTCTAGGGTTTCCGCTCTTTGAAATGTAGGGGTCTTTTTTCTGACCAATCAGAATGTTTTCTAGGATAATAATAATGGCAGACAGCACCTTATCACATGCAACGATGGAACAATTTGAAACTGACCACGTGAATATTATGCATAATGTATCTAACTCATGTCTCTATGAGAGAGAGAGAGAGAAAGTGAGTGAGAGAGAGAGAGAGCAGAAGATAAATAGATATACAGAAGTGACTCAAGTGATGTCAAACAGTAAAACATTCCATCAGGTGGTCTCTTTTCTCTTTCTCTCACATACTTTATACAATCCTTTATACTGACTTGGTTTTTTTTATAAAGGTCATGACACACATTCAGACGCTTCCATTGTGTCAGCTGTCTGACTGTGTCATTCCATGCCATGCACACTGTTTGTTGAATCCTTAGAGATGTGATTGGAAATTTTTTTTTTTAAATTAGGCTTTGGAATTCTGCATGTACTATAACTGAAAGAGAGCAACTTAAATGTCCGTAATGAGCCCTGAGAAATACTACCCAAGCACTCACTTCAGCTCACGCAGACTGACACATACAACCCACTAACAAATAAAGTAATCAGTTCAGTTAACAATGTTACAAGAATGATTTGCTAACTTTTCTTACACCTTATGGACAAAAAGACACATTATCGTCTTGATTATCCCCTCGATATCAATATCAATATATCATACTATATTTGGTTATGTCATTTTGTAAAACACAAACAGAAAGAACCGATTTGCTTGTGCACTTCCATCCCAATGCTGGCAATTAATTAGTAATGATTTTAATTTTCAAACTATCACTATCTGTCGCAATAGGAAAATTATCAAATTATTAGCATTAAACATTCCTATTTCAGTGCATGCCTAAGCAATTTTAACATTACTATCCTATTCATTACTCTTCTCATACCTTTTAAATGTTTAGTTTAAGGTTAGATGATGTGACTTCCTCTAGCACCTAAATTTAGCCTTGGTCAAATGTGAACTCTGACCCCAGTTACAATGAAAGTCTTCCAAGCTATTTGTGAAAGGCTCTCCTGGAATCTCAGGCATCAGTTACTAAACACAGCTTATACAATGAACACCTCAGCAAATACGTAAAACACACACTCATGCAGCACAGCTTGTTTACAGAATCCCCTTCATTGTTCTTGTCTGTCCATTTATTAGGCCATTCTGCTTCACATGCTCTTTTCTCTCAACTTTACGACACCTACACACATAAATCATCAATGACAAAACATTTATTCTGTTTCTCCATAGAAAAGGAGAGCGTGGGATAATCCTTAGGAGCAAACCATGTGAGCACATAGTAGAGGTTGTGATGCAGTAAGCAATATATTCTATTCTGATACTGCGAAGCACTAGAGGATCTCACTGGATCATTCCACCACATTTAACTATTGCTGCGTATAACACGTATGTATCTATCATTATCTAGATCTATCATTAGCTAAAGATAGATCTTATGTATCTATCTATCATTATGATCTATATCTATGTCATTCATATGATTTGGTAATTCAATATCTTGGTAGAAATTAGAAAAATATCTGAACTCTGGAACACCTGTAAGATCTTCCAGTGTGATTGTACCTGCCTGCTTATGTTACACCAGACCAATCAGATAATCTATATCCCAGCTGAATGTGGCTTTGTGATGTAAGCAGTCAATGGCTCCTTTTATCTATCGTATGATGTAGCAGATGATTAAAGTGAGCACTGGGATTCACAGCTCCCAGCCCAGCTGCAAGACAAACACGCCCTTCTGAGGTCCAACAGGGTCCTCATTCTCTCTGTGCATCTGTTGGGTCACTTGAAAGCATTTTGACAGCTTAGCGTTAATAAGAGTGAGAAACACAACAGGGGACTGCTAGCTTGAATAAGAGAGAAAGAATGTCTGTATGAGAGAGAGATAGAGAGATAGACAGAGAGAATGAGTGTGCACAAAGATGGCCAATTATCCTGTGTACATCAAATGACCAAAGGCACATTTCAACCAGTGGCCCATAATAATATTGCACAGTATATATACACATACAAATGATACCCATCTAACAAGGAATGTTCTCAGAACATTGGCTAACATTCTGTAAAATTCTCTCAAAGTTGTTTCATATTTCATAAAAGTTATTTTTAAGTTGTAAGTTGGAGAATTAAAAAATGTCTAAAATGATATTCTTATAACCTTTAAAATAACTTTATGGAATGTTAGGGGAACATTCTCACTGACATTCAACCCAAAATTGTTAGCTGGTACTGCCCAATTCTGATCGTCTTAAAACAGCAAAATATCAGCCACTTTAACTGCTAATTTCAAATATTCACCTATAAAATTATATAATAAATTTACAGTAAATCAATCAATCTATCAATCAAAGAAAGGTACATGCTGAAACTTTTACTTTTACTCAACAGTCACAGATAAGCTTTAGTTCTGAATTTAAAGGTTCAGACAAGAACTGGGTGTCTTTTTCCCTATGTGCCTCTAATGGCTTTCCCTAAGTCACATCCCTATGTGCCTCTAATAGCTGTGTGTTTTGTCTTTCCCTCACAACTCATAGTTAAACTAACAGACAGAATATCAGGTACACACTATCACAATTACACACGCATGCAAAGACCCCACAATATGTGGCTATGACCAGAAGGGGGAGTCAGCAAATTGTTCTGGTCACTTTACACCAAAACTGTTAAAGCTTAAAGTTTCTGTAATAACTATAAACAAAGTCTGTGTACTGAATATTAAAATAAACAATAATGGTGTAGCAGCTCAGTTTCCCCATAGCACACTGCTGTTACACACTTAGTATTAATTTTGTAATACTTAGTACACAACCTTAATAGTACTTAATAACTAATAGTTTCTAAAACACTTCCTACACTGTAACACCCAAAAACAATATAAACAACAAAAACAATAGTGACAGACACACAAACTTTAATAATACAGAGAGAAACACTCAAGCATTTTATATTCATTCCAGGTAAAGATCCTTAACAACAAATTCCTCATTTTTAACTGTCCACTTGATCACCACTTTTTTGTAAACTACAGAATGCATCACTAATCATCACAAATTAATAGACTAATGAAATGCAGAATGTATTAAATGCACATCCTTACCTTTCCTTAGTAAGTGGCTGTGGGAGGGGATAATCTCAATGAATCGCAAGCTCACTCACAGAAAGAACCTAACACACACCTTAACCAACTGACCAGCGCTAGCTGGACTAAAACAAGAAAGTGACTGCAGATGACCACCTTTTATCCACAGCAGGGTGGAGCCATAGAACAGGGGAGGGAATACTACAGACATATAGAGAGACTGATACAGTATGGATGACCATGTGGCAGTATAAAGGTGCAGTGTTTTCAGACATTTGTTTGATTTTCCAAAATCGCTGTCTGGTGAGGGAAGCTACACCCTTACTGCGGTACAGGATGTCTATAAGTTTTCCTGTTCACTGTTTAGTCACCACATTCTTAATTGAGGTAGGGCTACACTGCTATGGAGTATAATAGAAAAGTGCCAGAGAGGAGTTGTGAAAAAAACAAGAGTTTGGGTTAAATAATGAGTTAGTTGTACGAGCTGTAGCAATCTACTAAAATAAGGCTGAAGTAATGTTTTGATCATAACATACGGTGGGGATCAAAAGTCTAAGACAACATTAATAATTTAGTAATTTAGGAAATGTGATTTAAACATGGAAATAAACAGAACAAACTGTAGGATTCTGTAGCAAGCAATGTTTTAACAAAAGGATTAAGAAATATTAAAGATAAAACAATATTTCTTGGACCCAATCAAATTTGTTAATGACCACGTTAAGTTAGTTGTACAAAAGGTCAGGTTCTTCTGCTTCCTTCTGTTGATGCACACAAGATGCTTTTAGAATATTCTCATATCATACTGGGATAATATGGAGTATCAAAATCTGTGCCATGCATGGTGTCATTAAAGCAAAAGGGAATTAATGAATACATGAATTGTTAAGGTCATCTTTTAACCCAAATTCTTATGCTAATAGTTTGCAATGAAATTATAGACAGAATTTTGGCCCCAATGTACATCATACCATACCTTCAGTTCCATTGGTTGTATTTGATCATTTATTTGGTTTATGCAGTATGCAGTTTCAAATAAATGCAGTTTTGGACAGGCCTACCACCACAGTGTGAAGCATATTAGAGAGAGTAACTATCAGTGCGGGAAAGAGGCTGATATTGCCCTCAGCCCTGTGTTAATGATCAGTGAATGAGGGTGCTGTAAGGAATAAGGTGGGGGTAGATTGTGTCCACTGTGACGCCACCATGTGAAACTAGTTGGTTTTCTTAGTCTTCCAGGCCCGTGACCAAAATCAACTGTAATTGTCATTTACTAATTCATACATGTCTGGATTTTCCATGCATTCAGTGCCTACAATGTGTTGAACCAACACTTCATTAACCATTGCCGTGACAGCTGTATGAAGCAAGCATGCAGGAAATGTGTAATGAAGTGCTAAGTTCATGCAAAAGGCCTTTGAGTCTTAAAAAAACAACTTTCTATAAAATTGCTTTGTGACATGTATTTACAAGTGAACATAATTTGATTTCTGTTCTGTTACACCGCATGATTCCAAAATTCATTAACTTGTGTGTTTACCCATGCTAATGGTCTTTAAGTTTTATCACAATCACATAAAACGTCATGACTGTCTTTAAGGCTAACATACTCCTTGTGCACATTCAAACACTTTATCACAAAGACACAAAACTCAATTAGCTGTGCGCATGTTTGCTAGTCACACATCATCCTGGCATCGGTTTCACAGTTTGGCACCAGAAAAGAAATAAGTTTGAGAAAGAGGACGAAAGCCTGTAGCCTTCATTTGCAGCATAATTGAATCACAGCAGGTACTTTTATAACTGAGTGCACAATCTGATGGCATAAAATATGTGACAATTAATCAGTCATATAACGTCCACGTCAAACCAGATGCTAGCGATATTGCACTAATTATAGCTTTTAACCCAATGTGCTTAACTCTGTAAAACTGACTAGCCTCATTTAAAATGTTTAAACTAGCGAGAGGCTAGGCTAGTTTAAGATATATAAATGATTTTGACAATGTTTTTAAAGATTTTAAAAAGCCTTTCACATTAATAGTAGAACATTAGTTAACAGTATAAATTATTAAGCTAAAAGATCTAATTGTCTGGAACAGCTGGTTAGCTTCATACTGGTGTAAATATTTGAATAGTTTACGATTAGCTATGTTAAACGTGTTGGTAAGCCAGGTTGCCTAGGTGACAGGGCCTAGATTGTATAGTCAACAATTGCTGTAAATTCACTACATTCCCACAGCTGCTGCTGTTGTTCTGTTTTGTGGCCTTGGAATGCAGAATGCAATCACTGCCACGGAAACATGCCAAGGGACGTCAACCCGCAGAGGGCAAATAAGTTTCGTAGCTCAAAATGTCATTGTTGTAAATGTACCCAACACTGCACACATAATCAAAATCACTCCAATCCAGGTGGTTCAGGCAACAACAACAAAAAATGTAACTACTAATAATGCATCAGCACATTCTCAGTTTGTGTGTGTGTGTTGTGAAAGTGTGCATTTGAATAAGTGTGTGTGAGGTCTTAGCCCCCCTTTGGCTCTATGATGCTGACCTGACCTGAGTCTGTTCTAGCTGTGGAGATACGGGTCTGATTGGCTGCTCCGTCTGGGACTTGTAAAGCCATCACCATGGAGACCTAAACCTGTCACCAGTAAAATTTGGGGGGCCCAGTGGTTGTTTAAAAAGTTTCCCTCTGACAGCAGGAAGCAAAGGTTTGTTTCTCTGTTTTTATAAAATAATTTCATTTCGCACAGGTACACACCCACACACTTGTTCACACATACGCACTACATCCTCATCAGATCATTATGTGACAAGGGTGCTAATGTTCATGGACTATTGTTTTGTACAGCTACAAAAACAATGTTTTTAGTCTTTGAAAGGTAACAACTTTGTCCATCCTATCAAAAATGTTTTACTTTATTATACATCGATTTTTAATTAAATTACTGTGTATAAACATTTGTCATTAGTCTATCCTTTATTAAGCCAATAATTTTTATTTACATCATGCCAATACTAAATACTCAGACATACTTCGACATGCAAAATAAGGTCATTTTTGTTATGTCTTATGCATTATGTCTGGTATAGCTGTATGAAGGAGTCATTAACAAGCCTTTGTATGTGTGTGTTTATTTTGTGCATGTTTGCAGTGAGTAACACACCGATGTACTTCATTATTGTGTTACTATCTCTCACCACTATGCACACACTCACTGTCTCTACAGACATACAGTAGAATTGCTGGTGCCGTCATGTTTGACTTGCTGCGTGTGAGTATGTGTGTACTGTGTGCAGTGGTTGGGTGGGTTGTGTGTTTAGCTGTAAGGGTTTACTGTGAGTGTGTGAGGCAGATGGCTCACTTCTTACAACTCCACGTTCCTCCATACACACTACCCAGAATCCTTTGCATCGGTCAACAGCCTGTAACATTCCAGCACTGAGTCCTGTCGTGGGGAAGATGACATCATTACTCCAGTCATTATATCCAGTCTAAACATCTTCACACTAAACAAGTGCCCTGATGCAAAGATTCCTGTACCCACAGTGGCCCTATAATGGACCTCAGTCATAAGCCAGGAGACTGACGCTCTGCCACAGTTTCTCGTTGCTGTCTCTCATCTGTCTCTGTGAGTGAGTGTGAGATATCACTGTCTATGTGTCTGTACTCATACATGTGTGAAAACTACTACTAGTAATGCTGGAGCCAATTTGCTTGACACTAGATAAATAACAAAGCCATCAGATTATATTTTGACAAAAAGAAATAGAAAAGGCAAATAACATGTTCATGTTAAAAGCAACACACTTTTCCTAAGCTTGTGACACTGTGTTTGCATGCATGTGTGTGTTTGTGTGTGGCCTTAGAGTTCTCAGGGAACTGTGGAAATGGCTGCCAAGCTTCATTTAGGGTGGACAGGCTGGCTGTCCGTATGGACCCCAACTGCACATACCTCTCCAAATACTTTTACACATATAGAAAAATGGGAACATGTCAGGTTTCTTCATGTTGTAGTACTTGTAAGATAATGTACAATGTATGTATAAAAATTCAAATTCTCAATATAAATTTGAATATAGAATAAATGGATGCCTGGGGATATGTGGGCAACTGCAAGAAAGACAACGAGCAAATAACTCTCATTTTTATGACAAACCTCCTACAGTAAATATGACTGTGTCCCAGGTCTACATTCTCATATGTTTTCTGTACCTGGTCACAGGGGTAAAAAGTGTATATTGATACCATTTGGCCATCTCACCTCAGACAGACTGCAGTCAATATGAAATATAACTCAAAATTACAGCTGCACACTCTGTTTTAGTTTCACACCCTATAGCCATTTGTGATAACATAAATGACCTCTCACACACACAGATCCAGACACCAGTACACCAGAGACTCCTCATGTCTGCCTGGTTCTATATATCTGTATGAAACTATGTCTCTGTTGGAACATGTTATGGTCTCTAAATACACGGCTGATGTCAGATTTGGAGCATGATGTTTGCTCAGCCCCACTGATTCAGTGCTTTGCAAACCGTATGACAGGTCTGGCCTTTTGACATGATGTGGGAAGATAAAATGTCAACCAATACATTTGACCTTTTCCTTATTAATGCACATTATGGATGTTTTTATTAAACACATTTACTACACTCTAACTAAACACTCTAACTTTGTGTTATTTCCATGCTGCAAGTTAACTATGCAAGTTAATTATGCTTTTGAAATACAATAAAAAACATAATTAAAAAATGACAGTACATGTATGTCTTTAACTAACATTAGTTTGGTCTAAACTAACTAACACTGAATGGGTTAAACTGATAGCATTCGTGTTTCTTTCAAAATTTTGCTATGGAAGTGACTCCTGTATTCCATCCCCACAGAACAATAATTAGGAGGATTTATTCCTTTTTTAAATGCAGTCTTAAAGCTTTGCTGTTTGTTTTTTGCAGTGAGAAAATGCACATAAATGAATGCATGAATATCCATATACTGTAAATGCATGTGTTTATTAGACCAGTGTGCTTCTGTGCTTCTGTTAATTTCAGTGGACTAATAGCATAACCACTGACTCATTATCATGCTGCTAGACTACATAAGTAAAGGTTAACAAGAATCCTGAACTGAAGTGGTAAGTAATAATCAACACAATAAGGTTCACACACATTATCTCTGTCACCTAATATTTTAGTGGGCAGTCTTGACATCATAATTCTGGTCCTTATTCCACAGCAGAGGAATAAATTATATCTATAATTACAGGCCTTTTATATTACATTTTTATAGTAAATAGTTAAATATGTAATCTAAATATGTTGGCTAGTTAGCAATTCAGAATGGTTTTACTATTCCACATTTATGTAGTGTACGTACTGAGATTTTAAATAGTAAAATGTGTAAATGATATTACATATTTATCAACAGCACACTTTATATTCATTTTAATTTACACATACACACAACCTCCAACTCACGTGCATACAAATGCACACACTGTGGATAATAAACGTGGTCACTTGGAAGGGAAGGAAGATTTTGAGTAACACTGAGGTGCAGAAATGTGGAGAATGTCTATCATGTTTACCTGAGACAAACACAATTGCCCTGTCTTTGTCTGTGTGTGTGTGGGGGGGGGTTACTTAACCGTATATTGGGGACAAATTTGTACCCAAAAGTGAGCAAACTTGACAAATATGACCAAAATCTCCCTTTGTGGATGTCTGCATATATCGTTTTTAATAGGTAGATTATAGTTTTTATAATAGTAAAAATGCAAAAAAAAGTTTTAGGGTTAGAGTGTGGTTTAGGGTTAGGTTATATCGTTTATAACTATCTATGTAAAAAAACAATGTAAGTCTATGGAGTGTCCCTATTTAGATAGATAAGTAAATGTGTGTGTGTGTGCGTGTGTCAGGATCAGTGACAGTGATTGACCTACATTTTAGCAATATAATGGACTGCAATAATGTATTCCAAAATCAAAATAGAGTGAATCATGAATTTAATAACCATTGTGATGTCATAACTGGTTTACAATTGTGTGTCTAAAGAATGTAACAGACAGAAGACAACAGAGGCATGTGTTTGGTCTTATCAGCCCTCTTCTTTGTTACTGTGTTTATATGCGGTTAAGCTTTATCTTTGTTACTGGTCCTGAAGAATGTTGCTTTTGCTCAGATGTTGCTCTTTAAAAGCACGGGACACTTAAGATCTCAGTTATGTTTCATTTATGTATCATCTCGGATATTTCTTCACAGATTCTGTAGTAAAAATAAAACAGATTGGCATGAAGTGTATAGAGCAATAACATTATTGTGGATCAGAAAAGCTGGTGATAATCTGATGAGAAACATTTAATTTCACATTGAGGTCTCTGACCCTAAAGAGACACCAGTAAAGAAGTGATTTACTGTGCCTCAAAGAAACCCCTGGGGTGACCTTTAACCCTTCTGTACAGTTTAGTTATTTTTTCAGCCTTTGATTTAATTACCCTGAAAATGTTTCCTAAATACACACACTTTCATACATACACATCCCTATAACCAGTCAGACATAACCTCTGTGACACCATAAACCAAAGACCACCAGATGTGTTCTCCCTCAATCACAGTTCATGTGTTAAACATGCATTTTACATTCACATACACATTTGAGCAGATATTTTAACAAAACCTATTACAAGTGGAGATGTGTTCACTTTTAAATAATAATAAAAATATACTGTTCAAAAATTGTGATATAAAGTGTATGGACACTTTTGTTGTCAAACATTACTAGAACCATAGTTAATGTGATGAACTGGTCCGTCTCATCATCCTCTGCTAGGACACCTGTGTGAACTAGAAGGTAACTGACTTTACACAGTTACCAAAAAATTCATTGGAAGCACTTGGTTTAAACAAATTACAAATTACAAAAAAGTGTTAGAAAAGAGAAGTTACTTCAGCTGTAGAGAAAGAATTACAGCACGGCAGTCAAACACTTCACTTTTGCAGCCCACCAGGTCTGAATTCAGCCGAATCTTCCCAAGAAGTAAACAAATGCTTGCATATTGAAAGAGACTGACAGGTTGAGAATTAAATGGGCGTACTGTTTATTGGAATGGATGTGTGTGTCTCTGTGTGTGTATATATTTGTGTGAGACGGGTTTGGTGGTATCAGAGATGATGTGTTTTTTAGGAATGTTTACAGTGGGAATCCATGCTGGCTGGAAAGGAAAATACACATGAAGTAGAAAGGAAGAAAGAAACCAGATGGACCAAGAGACACAGATACTGAAAATGAGACATTACCACAATTGACTAAGTCACATATATATGTGTATATATACAGTGTATATTCTGTGTATATATATCTTCATTCATGCCGAGTAACCCATAAATATCTATTATTCATAAATCAAACCGTTTACACCCCAATTATAAATCATTTAAAACTAATGAATTTTTCATGTGACGTCTTAATTTTGTTGTTTATGCTGTAAATCAGATAGTGTTAATGAAGTGTTTCAGACATCATCTGAATTCACAATGGAGTCTATCCTCCAGAACAGACAGAACCAATAAATCTTCTCCCTGGGAGCAGGGCAGATACTGTGACATGAACTTATGAGATGGACCACACTCTGTGTGAGTGACAGTTGGGGAGTCATTTTTAGCAGTAATGGTACAGGTGGGACGCACACACACACACACTTCATCATGCTGCAACTTTAAGAGTACATTTTGTTCCATACATACCTCACTCACACACACAAACACACACAAGTGACTATAATTCACTATAATTATTCATTATAAATTATTATTATTAGTATTTTTGGAAACTCACATCTATATACACATCTCACATTGTATATATGCATGTCTTTTGCTATGTTTATGTATTTATATTAGTGTATTTGTATTAATATCCTTCATGTATGTATGTGTTTTCTCCAAATGCAGTGAAAAGATCTTTTGTCCTGTGACATCCCCAGCAGGTGTGTACTGGGGGTTGGGGGGGATTAGCTGAGGGTAGCAGAAAATACGACACAGTCAATTTCAGCACTTCTTAAAGTCAGCATTGAAAATCCTGGAGTTGTTTTTTATGTATACATACAATTTGAATTAGGATTGTGAGTTTGTTCAAATTCTAACTCTTAAGTATGAGCACCTGTTAAAGTAACGTTTGCCTTAATTACATTATACCATACAGATCAAGTGGCAAGGGACAACCAGGAATGCTGTCCTGGGCCCTATGATGAGAGGGTCCTGCTAAGGTCCTTTATTGTATAGCCACATTTTTAGCAACAGCCCTGTCACTAATAATCACAAACCTTCTATTGCTCCATCTAAGATTCCACAGGTGAACACATGTACTATATGTGCATGTTTGGCTCTAGGTGTGTGTGTGTTTGCACGCATGCATGCAACAGTTATCGATTAACTTCAGATCACCCACCTTGTCTGTCTTCATTTGGTCTCTTCCACAGTCAAAAAAAGCATTGCACATTCAGCAGATAAGAGGTCACCCAACCGAATGTAAAGAACAAGCCCACAAATCACAGTGGCTGCCCATGTGTTATTCACAGGTGACTAGTGTCACTTCAGAGAGTAAATAGTTTTCACCAAGCATGTCATTCTCTTATATTTGGCGTTTATTTAATGAATGCAGCATCAATTTTCTTTATAATTCTCCATTGTTCCACTGAAGAAAGAAAGTCATATGATTTTGGAATGTCATGAAACAGAATACAAAACAACTGTTTTGGGTGAACTAATGTACAGAAACAAAGCATGATTGTTTTTGCAGGCTTAATCTACTGAAACAACATATGTGAAAAACACATACTGTACACACATACGTGCTAACACAATTCACACCTGTGCACCACTGTCCATTATATTCAGATTGGAGTATGATTACGGTCGGTTACCTACTGTAATTGCCAGATTAGATTCATTCACCGCAATAGCTTTCATCTAGAGAGTTTCCACTCTGGTTCACTCCTTCATTGATACCAATTTAAAGGAATGTTCTGGGTTTAATACAAGTTAAGCATCTGTGACATGCTGTCAATTACCATAAAATTCAATTTTGACTTGTCCCTTAGTTTGTAAAAGCAACCGGAAATCATGTGCACACTAATGCACTTACAACAGAAGTATTTAGAATAATACCTAAACATTAAAACAAGGGCAAATGCTACAAAGCATATCTAACCCAGCAGGACGCCATTAGACATTCTAGCTTCTTCAGTCTGCTGTTTGATGGAATGCTCAAAGCTTAGCTGATCTCCATGTCTCCCAGCTGCAGAGAAGTGCTGAAATACAGACAATGTGATGTACGTATTCTGTGCTGCTCTGCTGAGCTCTTTGTTTTGATAGACTGTATAAGCTGGCCACCGTGGTGAAGATCAATTCTGGCTCCCAGAGGTCAGATAGGCAGCACAGACCGGTTCTGTCTCTTTTCAGCTAATGAGCTGGAGTGCCTTAAAGAGATCAGAGAGCAGTTTATCATGTGTTGTGGTCAAAGGCTCCACTAACAAATACCCAGCTGACAATTCTAGATTGTAAAACATTTCCCTACTGTTTCTATTAAGTAACAAAACTGTTAAAATATGTTCAGGTTAAAATGAATGTTCCTTTGAATGTTCTAGTCCAGTTTTTTAGACATTGTTATTAATGCTATGGCTTGGTTATAAAAATGTTAATCAAACATTTTTTAACCAAGCCATTTTTGAAACGTTACACTAACAACTAAAGAATAACGTTTTTGATACATATTTAAAAACTGTTCTAATAACATTACTGCAAGAACAACTTCGAGGGAACTTTTAGCGAATGTTAGCAAACGTTCTGAGAACATTCCCTGTTAGCTGGGTAAATTTTAAAAAGAATTTATTGCTGTAAAAACAATATCCCAGGAAATATGATAAAGCACAATCATAAGTACTTTACTGCTGTTTACAACTACACTTAAGCATGTAAAAGTCCCTACCCCACCCTCAAACTCAAAAATCCTTGTTATGTAATCACAGTTTTAACGTTTGTTCTCATCTCCCATGTATTCCCAGAGATGGACACACTTTTCAAGATATAAACAAGTTAAAGTAATACAGTACACCGCGGTATTGCCACGCAACATGTCAACAACACATAGCAGTTCCATGGTGTGCTTTGGTTATATATCCATTGATTGGATCACTTCATGGTGTTCTGGGGTTACCGATGAGCTACATGAGAAGATTGATGTGTTTAACATATACAGCAAGAGAGAAATTAGTCTGTGCTCAACAACAGAAATAAAAACCAGACTCACATTTACCTAAACCAGACTTATAAACAGTATACTCATTGCCAGGCAGAGTCAGCCAAGTTTTTAGGTCCGTAATATTTCTGTAACAACATGTTGTGAGGCACAAAGCTCAGAGCAGGTCTTCCTTTTGTGTAAGTGGAACTGTGGAAGATTTGTGATTTAGTGGCTCCAGTCTGGACACTTTAAATGTATGAATGTCATTGCATTAATAACAAAACATCAGTGTTTGTACACAGACTGACAAACTTATCACACTACCTCGCCTTTCCACCGTGGGGCAGTCGTGTTGTTATTCTTGAAATGTAACAAGCTGTCGTTCAGGCTTGCACCACAAGGTGGCGTCTTAGTGTTACAATTGATCATTTACGCACATACGTAAAGAGAAATGTGGACGTGCAGAATAGACTGATAAGATAAAGCATAAGAGCCTTGGCTAAAGGACTCTGATTCAGCACAGAACTATCTTAAGGACAGAAAAAGGATAATTAGATATAGAGAGAAAGAACAAGCAACAGAGGGAAAAGGATTGCCTTTGGTCCAAAGCAGAAAAACAGGCAATAGTTAAATGATTTAGTCTTTTACACAATATTAACAAACTACATTAGGCTACTGTGAAGTATTTACAAGAGAACAAATGGCACACACCAAAAACAGGCACTGCCTTGTTTCTATAAAGGATGACACATTATTATTCATTATAAAGGGGACTGTGACAGTTTTATGCTGTTTTTATATGTGTGTGGTGTGGGGCATTTTAATATTACTTTTTGATCAGACTCTTTTTTTTAAAGTAAACCTTTTTATGTACACTCTCTTTATAAGGGAGGCTAAAATTATGAATATTTGTTGCTGACCAATTTCATATTAAAGCAATGGTGAATCTGCACTAAAATTACGCATGTTACAATCAAAGCCACCCAGTTTGAGATCTTAAAATATCTACAATTAGTTTTCCACTCAGTTAAACAATGTGACATCTATTGTTTCATCTGCTCTTTTTCTCTTTACACTGGCTTACCCATGACAAGTTTTTGGATGTTTTCTCAAATAATGTTTAAATGTTGTTCAGTGCTCTGAGCATATTGCAGTCAAACAATAAACCATATCTCTGATGATATTTATAAGAGACTATAAATCTATCCATTCTATCAGCTATGAAGCTCATGCAAATACATATTTCTCGTCATATTAAAATAGGAAAGTCACATAATTATTATAATTATTATAAGCCCTGACAGCTTTACGTTTTCTCGTATATATTGTTGAGATTGCGTTCATTGTTCTTAATTTAAAAAACACACACAGAAGAATGATCGTGCCCAATTCACAACAATGTATGGAATACCACAGAATTCCCATCTAGGGGCCGCTGTGTGGTGGGAGGAGCGGAAGTTGAGGAAGTCGTGTAATGGATCGGGGGATGAAGAGCCAGTGTTTGTCCAAACGGTGAGCCCAAGAGTTCAGGAAGCGTCAGTAAAGCCATCCTGATAGTGCAAACACGGGATTGGGACACGCTTACGGGCGTTTGGATCAGAAAGCTTCTGCATTATGCATTCGGACTGCAGGCTGCTGGGATGGACGGGTCGGTAATGGTGGGCAGAGGGACCGGAGGGGCTGCGGTCTTCATCCTGATCGTCTTTATCCTCCTCCTCAGTGCCAGAAGCTCGCGGGCGCAGAAGGGTACGTGAACTTTCTTCGGGTTTGAGTTTTAAGGAGTTGGTCCGACTCGTTTTCACCGCTCCGCCTCTGGGTGAGGAACTGTGATTGCGCTTTCATAACAAACTCTCCTTCATGCGGTCTAGCGGGACAGATCTGGGCTGGTGGCCGAAAGGTTGCAGGTTCGAACCTCACGAAGGTCAGCTCGTGGCGTTGATAATCACCCCGGTTGAACGGCGTGTGAAAGGAAAAATGGGCTGAAGCAATGAGCCAGGGAGAATGAAAGTGCAGTGGTTTTATTGTAAGTCAATTGGGGTAAAAAGCAGATAAATGATGAGGTGTGACGTTGTTGCTCTTCGCTACAGCTGGGGCAGGAGAGGAACGTGATGACGCAATGCCTCCCCCTCTCCTTTCCCAAATATGTAGAGAAAGCCTCTGTCAGGACAGCCTCTGTCCAGTGTTACCAGTGACTAAAAGCTGTTTATTTCATGAAAGCATGTTGCAGAGCACTCATTTCACGCTCAGCCCCCTGGTTAAGTGTTTTGATAAAGGGTGCAGTGACTAGATGATCCGATCTTCTCTGAGATCTTGGAGGATTTTTATTTATTTGGCTACACCATCCCCTTTTCAAACGGCAGGTCAGATTTTGGTCATGGAAAATATCCAGCAACTGAGTCAAAAGTTCAACGGCATGCATTGTTGTTTTGCAATGGTTTTCTTTGTTTGTTTGAAACATCTCAAAACGGCTATACATTACGCTTTTGGTATGTTTAAAATAGGGCCTCTGGACCAAAAAAACCCAATCTCATGCTTGCTTATATGGGCACATGTTCGCAAGATAAATGTTTCGTGGGTGGTGGAGATGTCGAGTGTCTTTGTTGTAGCCAAAATGCCTTGGTATGTGTCTATACAGAAAATGACCTTTAGATATACACCTATCCTGAGAAATCTTCACTGTAGTTACTTGTGTCTCCTAGCGTTATTGAAATGTTATTTGCCGAGCACAGTACTTTCTGTGCATAAAAGTTTAAAGAAGCTTTCTAACTTTAAAGTTTTTGTAGGTGCAGAAAAGCTAGGGGAAGCACTGGAGACTAGAGGTGTGTGTATGTGCATAGGGCTGTTGTTTTTGCTCCGGGGGCCTGAATATTGTCCAGCAAGATTACGTAACAACAGCGCAAGCAGAGATTCATTCGGTGTGTAAACGCGTGACAGGCAGCGCAAGCAGCTGCACAGCAATGCAGTCTCATCTCTCTCTCTCTCGCTCTCACTCTCTCGCTTTTTCCCTCTTAAGATTCAACATTTAAGAAGCCTAGAAAACATTTACAGAAACTGGCCCCAAGTATTTGAACATCTGAGCTACATTTAAAATGAATAAATGTCATTTTATTAGAGAACAAAATCTCAAATCATGTGGCGTTTATTTTAAAGATAGATCAAGCACTCTTTAAAACCAAAACATTGAACTAAAAGAATTGTGTTAGGTTATAATTAAATAAGAAATGACAGACGGCTCAGAAATAAGGCAAATTATTTGGACAGTTTCTGCTTGTCAGACTTAATAGAACATGTTGATGTTTATTGTGATGAATCACAGATGTAATTACTTTTGCTAGGGCATCTGTGTGAACTTAAGAGGGAACTGACTACATCATTAACTAAAAATGACCTTGGTAATTTGCAAAAATGACTCAGAGTGAAGATGATAGTTCTCACTAAATATGTCATTTTCTCCAATAAGTTCATTTCCGTAACACCAACAAAAATGTATCCAAATATATTACCAGTTTTTTTGGAGCATGTGCTGTGGAAATTCTTAGAAGTACCTTGGAGCGTCATCAATATCATGGTGCATGAACCATGGAATACCCTCTGTTTCCTTCACAGTACCACCACAGTTATTTATTAAGGAATGGTTTATCAGGTAAGTCATTACCGCTATACTGAGCTGTTGAAGATTTGTGGATGTTTCAGGAGATGGCTGCGGACACACAGTGCTGGGTGTGGGTAGTGGGAGCCTGGCATCTCTGGGTTACCCTCTGTCCTATCCCTCGCACTCCGTGTGTGAGTGGGAGATCAGCATGACCGCCGGACAAACGATTCATGTGCGCATCGCGGACCTCGACATCAACACAAACAACTGCCAGGTGTCTTACCTGCGGCTCTATAATGGGATCGGACCTGGCCGAACAGAAATCGGTGAGAAACGCATATGAGTTCAGAAGTGCTTTTGTTGTGGTCTTCAGTCACATTTCTTCTGCATATACAAATGGAGAAATAGGTTTGTTAAAGGGATATAAAATCTAGCATTGTCATATTTACCAAGTCGTGTCAAAACAAGTTCACTAGTTGGTCTTAAACTATGTATCTATAACTTTAAACCGAATATCTGTATCTTTTAATTGCACAAAATTGTCATAGTCTTTACAAAACAGTGACCTACTGAATTGCTCAGAGCAGGTAATTTGAAGTCCAACAGTAATTCTCTTGAAACAGTGAGTTACTGAAGTGCTGCTTTAAATGGCGTAGCAAACGGTGCTTTAAAGAGGGTAAATTTAGAGATGCAGCTTCTTAGAGAGAATTTACCGTGCAGGAAGCACTTAAGCACAACACGCTCTCAGCATGCTAAAATTCTCTCTAAGAGGTTGCATCTCTTAATCCCTCAGCAGTCAAACCTGAAAAAAGGTAAAACTAGATAAACATGTCAACTTACTAATCGACTAGTCAGTTGGTGGATAGCTAGTCAAGCCTTCTGACCCATCCCTAATTAAAAGTCTGAGACAAGAAGGTGCAAGGTACAAGCTGTGATTATCCAGCAACACTTTCCGAGGCTTTTATAATCCCTGTGATAGTAACAAAATGATAAAAGTGGGAAATAAATATTCTTCCTGTCTCTGCAGTGAAGTTCTGTGGAGAGAAGGAATGGAGAGATACTACTATAGTTTCAGAGGGGCATCAGATGACTGTGCAGTTCATGAGTGGACCCCACAGCAACGGCCGTGGCCTCTTTCTCTCCTACAGCAGCAGTCAGCACACAGGTACCTATTCCACTCAAGTGTAAACCCAACATTAACATTGCGTCATGATAGAATTGCCTTCAAGTTCAAACCAGCAGTGATTTTTATGTTTTTAAAGTGCCCATATAAGTAATCTTATGTTTTTAAAGAAGTTGCTGCCATGTAATGACAGTTCACAGTGACCACCGCAGTCAAATAAGACATATGGTAACTGTGTGAGGAAAATTTTGTGTACATTCCCTAAAATTCATTAAATCCTGGGTATTACACTTTAGATCTTTAAGAACCCAACACTGAATCAAAGCAATTTGCTGCTAATTAAATTATGCTAATACTTGTTGCAATTTAAGTTCATTAAATGCAGTAAATGACCATTTCAGAAATGCTGCTACTTGTTCTAGTTTTACAGCACAGACTTATGGTGGATCCACAGCATAGCAGTTATTGCATATGTTTCACATGTTGAGCCTTGGTGCTCATTTAAGTGACCGGTTCAGATTTGGCCTCCCCTTTCCCAATAGTTTCATGGCAACCTTTGTGTAATGAAAGAGCCACAAAAACCCTACAAATATAGTATGATACCGACTGCTTATTCATGGTAATATTTGTGTATACGTTTGTATAAACTAGTGTTGACCTTGGCTTGGATGCGACTTAGAATACACAAAAGAGCTGCTGTGACACCTGGTGTGTGTTTGTCCAGATGAGACTGAGGGATCGCATGTGAAACAGATTAAAGAGAGCGTTTCAGCAATATGCTTCTGACACAAAGGGTGTTAGTTTTGTTGAGTTTTGTTCTCTGTCTCATGGTTGCAGGGTGTGTCTGAAGACTTTATGAATGACAAAAGGTTAATTTAGCAGATGTTTAGCAGTAGTGGAAAGGATTTGCCATTTAAATAGATAAGAAATTATGTCATGGATGTTTGTTCACACTGTATAAATATATCACCACCATGATGCTAGTGTGTGCTGTGTGGTTGCTAGGTGTTTGCTTACTGATCCAAGTCAAAAGAGCCCAGCCTCCAAGTCTCGATCATATTCTGGTGCCTAGATATTGCTCAGGTCCCTCCTTTGATGTATGTCTATGGAATTGTTTTGCCCTAGTAAGCAACACCAAATATAGGGTGATTTGCTGTATTGCTAAGTCAGTTCACTCACTTTAAAAAATACCTCTGTACTGCATGGCACTGCAAATCTTTGGACTCACAGCTGTGCACTTCTGTGTTTAATGTCTCTTAACAATGACATTTGCTCTTTGACCTCTGCGGCTGCCTGAGGTCAGGGGTTCACAGTGCCTTGTGGGAGCTACACCTGTTTACCCCAGTTGAGAGCGAGAGATCGTATTTCCCATGATTCAGGAAAGAGACAGATGAATCTATGCTGTGGGTATGAGTAATGGGTAGAATAACACCACAAAATACCTTTAACCTGAGATGATTGGAATAAACCCTTAACATTAAGTATCAAACCGACTAGTAAGTACCCGCATAGAACATCCCAACAATGGCCTGGCAAACACCCAGTAAGCACTAGCATTGTCACAATGAGGCTTGCAAGGGCAAGAACAATTTATATTTTCCTCTGAAATGTACCAGATGCACATCTAGTTGGTATTGATCGGTTCATTCAGATGGAGGCTTTTATCCACAAATATGAAACACAATACACCAGTCTGGTACACCACGTATTGAGTCACTCACTGAATGTCTGATGTGCACATAACTCACACACACACATTTGACACCATATTGTAAATCTGGTGTTCATAATCGGATTCAAACCTGTTATAAACAACGTTATGGGATTTTTGAAACAAAATTGCAGTGATGAAGGTTGCAATATATGCAAATTTTTGACATTGACCTTGTCAACTCAACCGCATGTTGTTATTACAGCAGAAGGTGATAAACTACACTGTAAGAAACCCTAAATTTAATTTCAGTCTTTCAGTTCAACTGTTTTTGGATAGTGACGTTGGATAATGTAGGAAGCATTAGGCTAGGACGGTAAGGTGGGCTAGGTCTTTGTTTGAAAAGATGACATTAATCAATATTGTCACCATGGCAACCATCTGCTGTGCCACTTTATCTGACAGTGGTACAGTAAACACATTTTGAGAGGGTTCAAAGACATGGAAAGAAAGTGGCTCTCTCGTTTCTCATTCCCTCCAGATCTCATTACCTGCCTGGAGAAAGGAGACCACTTCACAGAAGCAGAGTTCAGGTATCCACTCTCACAGCGTTTTGGATGTGTGCGTACATGTTTCTCTGTGTGTGTCTCATTCTCCTGCCCTGCAATTACAGTAAATTCTGTCCTGCGGGATGCCTGACTGATTTTGGAGAGGTTTCGGGAACCATACCGCACGGATACAGAGACGTAAGTGCGCCGCTGTTGTGTGGGTGTTAAGTTAACACTTTTTCTCTTTGTCTTTTTGTCTCAAACAGTATTGTTGGCCTCCTGGTCTCATTGTGACAAAAGCGCTTTGATTTTGTTCTCTTTTCTCTTACCACTTAAAGTTATTATATTTGAAGTTGAGTTTGGTGATGCTAGTGGCGTAAAAATTGCCTACCTCAGTTTTAAGCTTTTTTGACAGCAAATGAATTTACAATGGTGCACTTACAATGGAAGCCTAGCTATCAAACAGGCGGGGGTTTAAAAACACAAATGTGAAGTCATATTGTTAAGGCACTTACATAAAAGTGAGTTTCGATCCATCAAAAAATTTGTTTACTGATAGCTAGACCCGAAACACTCACTCGCACAAACATTTGAATGCAAACACTTTTAGCTACACAAGCTTGTTGTGTTCCACAATGTGCCAGAATGCAATTCATAATGCAAAAAAGTTAATAATAATAACACATCCAATTTAAAAAGCACAGACATTATGAGGGTGAATCTAAATCTGTTTCCACCAACTGAGTACTGAGGTTTGTTATTGCCATAGAAATGCAGGAATGCACAGTAAGACTTTTAATATTTGGCCAAACATTGATATCCGTTCCATGTTTAAAGGTTATTGTTTCACTTTCAAAACAGTTGCATGTTTAATTGTTTATCTGCAGTTCCATTGTAGATGCATTATATAAACAGTTTCTGTTTTCTTTTAAAAATAAAGGTGCAATCCTAAATTCTTGTCTTCGGTAATCAAACGCCTGTCTCAGATAATGTTGTCAGAACTGGAGTATTTCTTAAAGAGCAATGACTACATGTTGCCTTGGCTGTACATTAGGTCATTGTTGATGACCTCATCACATTTTAAGTCCTGCTTGTTTTCATCAGTTTGTATGATTTTGCATTTAAGTTTGACGGTGTGAACGCAATTTGCAGTTGTGTTTTGCAAGCATGTTTCAGTCTGCAACATGATGTTTAGGGTGTATAAGTATGTGAGTTAGAGGGAGACAGGCGTTCTTTTGAAGTTGAGTCATTGTAAATGATTCTGTGTGTCAGTTTTAGAGCTCTTGGTCTCTTAGGGGCGCGTCAGTGTGTGCGTCTGAGCGCATGTGTGTGAGTGGATGTATGTGTGCATGTATTTATGTGTCTATGACAGCATGTTTCTCAGGGAGATGTTAGATCAGGTTTGGCTGAATGGTTTTCTAATGAACACCAGCTGACAAGAGTATTAAGTCTTTCTCTCAGCTCAGATACACCCTTAGAATTAGTGTGGGGCCCATATGATTCCTTATGAATGTGTGTGTGTGCGTTTGGTGTCTGTGCAGTGTTGTTTGTGGCGAGAGTGGGGTTTTATTTTGCCCAGAGGAAGTGGTGTATGTTTGCGGTGTCTTTGTGTGGGTGTTGAGAGTTTGCCTAGTGTGTGTGGGTGTTGAGAGTTTGCCTAGTGTTTGTGGTCTCTCTTAGGTCTACAGTCCCCACTGTGTGTGTGTGTGTGTGTTTATGTATAATCAGAATTTTTTTAAACTAGCAATTTTACTTTAATTCCAATGCCAAACAGCAAGTGGCTGCTCTGTGGCCATGTTCAGACTGCAGTTAAATGCACTTGTCACTCTTTTCTGTGTGTTTAAGCTGTCCTCGGGTCCTCCTGCGGGACGTTCTTGCATGCGAGTTTGGAATTTTATTGTGTATTTATCAGAATCAACTTTATTGCCAGATACGATGGGTTTACATGAACCAGGAATTTGTCTGGCTGTGCCGGAGCTTAACAGATAGTAAAAACAATAATAATAACAATACAAATGTAATTTCTGACAAAAATGTGTTTGGCAATTTCTGTCTTCTTCACTTTGTCCTTTTCACACAGAAAGCTTGTAAATCTCTAATGCGAGAAATAAAGAGAAAAGGACGCACATTAGGTGTGTCATTGATGCTTTATGAATGTATTTTATTCTTCTCCTGCTGCCACAGAGAATGATGGGAAAGGTTTTAGTTTAAGCTATCACTGTGTCTCATCAACAGTGCACAAAAGGCATACAGTAAATAAATTGTACAGTTCTCTTTCAGTTGTAACTTAATAATGACGAATACCAATTTGCTTTCACTTTGGTTCTTTAATAAACACACCTCATGATTGCATATGAGGTTGAAAACCACATTCTATAACCAAATTTACTGACAAAATATAGACAACCAAATTTCATTTGATCTACAACGTATTTACTATTATTACTATTATTATATTTACCGAACTGAACTAGTTGTTAATACAGTTGAGGCATTCGTAACGTTTAATACTGTTAATAGTCTCTGCTTTCCCATTTTTGGGAAACCTGTGAGTGACCTGTGCTGAACACTGTATGCGTGTTTGTGTAACTAAGTTCAAACTGGAAGAAGTTCCACCAATGAATCATGAAGCATTCTATATGGTGTGGTATGGCTTCCAGGATGTGACCTCATCATGCCCAGTCACAGCTTGTGGGTTTTAGGTAAGTGAGTCAATGTCAGCTGTCTCATCGTTTCTCTGTCTTTTTCCGCAGTCTTCTCCACTCTGTCTGGCCGGGATTCACGCGGGTGTGGTCTCCAACACTCTGGGGGGGCAAATCAGTGTGGTCAGCAGTAAAGGAATCCCACACTATGAAAGCTCACTGGCTAACAATGTGACATCTGTGCCGTGAGTAACCGTTTTGCATTCCTGCTTGCTTTCTTCATGGGAAAAGCCATTGTATTTATTCATAGTGTCTGCAATACTCTTTTTTTTATATATTCTTTCACACATTTTTCGCAAGTAATTCAACCACAAGCTACTTAATATATAGACTAAAGTTTTGTTTTTTTGTTTATAAACTCAGCCTTACTTTAAAGTTTAAAAAACTTCCAGTGACTTAGATTGTTAGAATATTTATCAAATCATAAGCAATGGTGATGATAGCATTGTAATATTTGCATTTTGATTGGTCATCTTTCTTGCACTTATTTGCATACTGCATTATGATTGGAATGTAAGTCATCTTTACACGCCAAAGATGGTATAACCATCATTCATCAAGTCTTGTGGACAACCTAAAAGAGAACCACAAATATGATTACGATTTTCCATTGGCTGGGTAGAACAATAAGTCAAAGAAACAGCAATTAATGCAGCATTGCATTCTTTAAAATAATTCTTTTGCAACGTTAAAAGTTACTGGAAATACAGTTCTACTTTGAGTCTGTTGATTAATTGACTGATTGACAGTTTGATATGTTCTGTGTGTCTTTCTCTCTCTCTCTTGCAGTGGTAATCTCTCCCCCAGCCTTTTTACTTTCAAGACTAGTGGTGAGTAAATCTGTAGTAGATCAAAAAGTCTCAGTAGTAGATCAAAAAAGTATTGTAATGCCTTATAGAAAGCTGGTTTATCAAGTAGTCCCTTAATCACTAAGATCTTTGGCATAATTGTTAAAAATGACATAATTATGAATGTAGGATTTTCTTTATTTCTGTCACTTCTACAGAGATTTCTTAGACCTAGGTCCTCTATTAACAGAAACCTCACTTTATTCTGTGTAAGGTTGCTATGGTACTTTGGGTTTGGAGTCAGGGGTGGTCAGCGCCTCTCAGATCACAGCCTCCTCAGTGTGGGAATGGGGTGGTCATGGAAAGGAACCCATCGTCTGGGGCCCCACAGGGGCCCGCCTCAAAACACCAGGACGTCCGTGGGCAGCAGCCAACAGCGATGTTAAGGAATGGATTCAAGTGGACCTGAAAAAGGAGAAACGAATAACAGGTAGTTAGTGCTTTGTGTGAAAGAGGCAGAGAGAGAGAGAGAGATCAGAAATGGATCAGTGTGTTTGTGTCTTGTTTTATTAGTCTACTTTGTTTCTTAGGTATTACCACCACTGGCTCCACCCTCACAGAATATCAGTTTTACGTGTCGGCCTATGAGGTGTTATATAGCCAGGATGGACAGCAATGGAATGCCTATCAAGAAGTGGAATCAGATAAAAACAAGGTATAGAAGATTGTTTGCATCATTTGGCATTGTTTCTTTGTCCATTCTGCTTGTGTGGGTGTGTATGTGGGTGGAGAGCAGTTGTTGAGGTTAGATGGTGGTATTGGAACTGCTGCAGAATGACATCATTGTTTGTCTGTTTCCAGCAAAAAAAAGGGTTTTGCAATCCTGAGGTTGAAGGACCCTGAAATGAAAGTGCACTCTCTGGTCATTAATAATGAATGTCCATCGATTGTCAGTGAACGTAACGAGAAGTGCATTGATTAGCCGTAAATAAGACAGACCTTGATCTGAGGCCAAATTCTCTTTGTTGCCAAGGTAATATGTCCTTGTGTCTCCGAACCAGATTTTCCAAGGCAACACCAACTATTTTCAGGAAGTGCGAAACAACTTTATTCCTCCAATCGAAGCACGGTTTATTAGAATATGCCCCTCCCAGTGGCACCAGAGGATCACCCTTAAAATGGAGCTGCTCGGCTGTCAACCACATGCAGGTGAGATTAATTAGAAACAATAAAAAATATAATCTTTCATGGTCTCAGATCACCTATGTTTGGGTGTCTTTATATTGATTAGCGAGGCCAAGGATATTCCACCCAGCCCCTCCTCCACCCCGCAGGAGAAGTACAGTACCACCCTTACAGGAGAGGACAACACGCACACCCAACATTCGAAACTCCACCATGCCTCCTCACTCTCACAATGGTGAAAAACGTTCTTCATGCAATATATATTGTCTAAAAGCTGTCTACTTTGAATGGAAACTTGTGACTGATTTGAAGCAATGCTGTACATGTACAGCAACTTTGCTTATTATAAAAGTAGCACTGCTCACAGTTAATTCCTACAGAATCTATCTATCTATCTAACTATCTGTGTGTGTGAGTGAGTGTGAGTGAGTGTGAGTGAGTGTGAGTGTGAGTGTGAGTGTGAGTGTGAGTGTGAGTGTGAGTGTGAGTGTGAGTGTGAGTGTGTGTGTGAGTGTGTGTGTGAGTGTGTGTGTGAGTGTGTGTGTGAGTGTGAGTGTGTGTGTGTGTGTGTGTGTGTGTGGGTGTGTGTGAGTGTGTGTGTGGGTGTGTGTGTGGGTGTGTGTGTGGGTGTGTGTGTGGGTGTGTGTGTGGGTGTGGGTGTGGGTGTGTGTGTGTTGGGTGTGGGTGTGGGTGTGGGTGTGGGTGTGTGTGTGAGTGTGGGTGTGTGTGTGTGTAGTGAGTGTGTGTGAGTGAGTGTGTGTGAGTGTGTGTGTGTGAGTGTGTGTATGTGAGTGTGTGTATGTGAGTGTGTGTATGTGAGTGTGTGTGAGTGTGTGAGTGAGTGTGTGTGAGTTTAAATTACAAATTAACAGAAAGTAACTATATTGAATATGTTTCAGAAGTGACCCTGGTGGCAGTGCTGGTGCCTGTTCTAGTGGTGGTTCTGACGACCCCCATCTTAGTAATGATATGCTCGTGGCTGTGGAAGAACAGGTCAGTGTGGCACAGAGCCCCTCCCTTCCTGAGTTAATGGATGAGTAATCAGCATCCTGTCTGTTTACAGTTTACTGTTAGTAGGGCATTTTTAGCAAAGGCTGTTTTACTAAAGATCTGTTCAGTCCATTGCAACTGTATAAAATCAAATGTACAATGTATTCACAAATATTATTTTGTACCACTGTTTATGAGCAATTGAAATAAAACAGTCGTAGTAATAATAGTACTACAGTAATAGTAAGTTGTGATATGACCATTTGTAAATATTAAACTGCAAAGCCTACAATATATATATAGTCTGCTGATATGTTCCACATTTGCATTCAACCATACAGAAAAAGCCCAGAGGCAACTTATGACCTTCCACACTGGGAGCGAACAGGTGCGTCTGTCCTGACATATTTCATATTGTATTCTTCTTATTCTAACCTACATGAATCATCAAATGTGTGTGTGTTTGTTTCAGTGTGGTGGAAGAGTATGAAACAGTTGTTGCCCTCTAAGCTGGATGGAGATGATTGTGTTCGTTACAGTTCCACAGCACGAGTGGATCATCAGAGACCACAGCTGGAACCTGCAGGTATACACACACATACACATGCATATTTACAATCAGAATGAGATTTATTTTTTCAACCAAAAGAAACTGTTTTCTGCTTCTCTCTCACATCTGCCTAGAATATGCACAACCACTTGTCAGTGGTACCATGGCTTCTCTAGGGCAAAGGTCAACCTTTAAGCCAGAAGAGGGTGATGACCCGGAGTATGATGCACCTATTCCCCCAGAACATTATCATGCTTATGCTGAGCCCCTTCCTGCCTCTGGTGCTGAATATGCCACTCCAATCATGATTGACAGGGCTAACCACCTATCAGGAGGCACACTGCCATTCAGGGGGCGGGGTTTGCTTGCTCGGACCGACAGCAGCCAGTCAGCAAATTCCTTGTATGACACACCCAAGAGCGCTTCTGATCAAGCCACGCCCACAGAGGGACAGTTGTACCAGGTGCCTCAGAATACCCACAATGCACCATGTCAGAAAGTAGACTGACCAATTACAGAACAGTGTCTTAGTGTGAACAATGCGTTGACCCTTCAAGAAACCCTCAGCTGAAAACTACCTTCCCCAAAGAAACGCAGATCAGAATGTGAGCGTTTGTGCACGCGTGCCGCTCCAAGCGTTCTCTAATTGTACGCCGTGCAAGTCCTATCACTGAAATAACACGCAGGAATGTCAGGAGAGAGAGAACAGCAGAGATCTTGTTACACTACTGTGTTTTGTAGATGTTTTTATGTGTTCCTGTGTCTAAATGTGTGCGATGTGTGTATGCATATATGTGACTCTGCTATCAAACTGTGAGTCCTTACAAATCTGTGTTTATTTTTCTGAGAGCTGTGATAAATTTAATGTCACAGCTCATTGCGAGGCACATTCTTCCCCTTAGACAAAGATATGTGGAATACAAACGCCCTCACACAAAATAACAAACTTTCTTAGATAACACTCTGTTACACTGTCATTTGCACTTTTTATTGTGTTCTGTTTTATGTAGTCGTGCATCCTTTAAAACAGTGGCACGGGCCCTTGTTCGTGTTATTACCCTTGCTCTGTTCCAAAACCATGCTGTCAAACCTTACTTAGTCAGTTGCCTTCTAAGTTTTGTCCAAAAGTAATGAATTTAGGTACGTTTTTGGAACAGTATCTGTGTCTGGTGCACATCCATGATGTCTTAAAATGGTTGGCAGGTATTCTTGGTAGGCAGCTCATTAGGTTTTAGAACAGAGCATTTCTTTAGCATGTATTGTCAACTTCAACTTACTCAGTCGGAGTAAGGTGAAGTATTGAATAGTGAAACCAGAGTGATTAAGACTGACAAATGTTTATTCAGACCGTGCTGGTCTGTCTTCAAAATAATGGTACAACAATGGTGCTGCATTGTCTGATTTCTCTGCACATACACATTATTGCCAAAGGTTTTTTTGATTCATGCCTGTCAAAGAGCCTCTGTCACGCCAAGATTTTTTTTCCTGCTGACGTGTCTTGTATTAATACTTCCAAACCACTAACAGGTCAAGGTAAAGCTAACAAGCATGCACTGCTTCCACAGTTACACTGTCTTAAAGGAAACCTTGCCAAATATAACCCTTTTGTGGTCAAAGGTTAAAAAGTACAGGATGCCAACATTCTTGCCTATAAGATTCACCCTGTGCCAAGTTGTCATGTTTTATCTTGTAATGTTTTTTTTGGATTGTTGACTTGAAGACCAAACAACCTGATGGATAATTCAGTCCAAATATATCCTCCATCGTATCTAATGTTATCAGACCAAATGTTGCCTCATGGTATGGATGGGGAGGTTGCTCAGGATGTTGCACGTTCTAGGTCAGATTTGTGAATGTACACTGTTACGCTTGTCATTTACCACAACATCGCACAGGTCATCTTTCGGTACTTGCGTTAGTTTACTGCCTTGCAGCTCAGAAACTCACTGTAACGTCCACAATAGTGTCTTATTAGTGTGTACTATGGATGTGTGAATATCGTGTGTGTGTTTATCACATTCAGTGTATGTGCATGTCTGCCTAGTAGAGTTGTAATGTATGTTGTGTTCCTGTGCACTGTAGCCACAAGCCTGTGTGTGTGTGTCTGCCCTTCACTGTACATCTGTCTTTAATGGATGATTGGTACTGTAGATTGTATAGAAAACAATTTTAGAATGTTAAATTGAAGTTTTATCAAAACAATGAAATGTAAGTGCAAAAATCTTTGAATTATTAAATACATATTCTGGACCCTGTAGTGCATGCAGCAGTGTTTTTCTTAATAATGTTATTTATTACATAATTGCACTTGGACTTTTATATTAATACATAAACACAAAACACAAAGCATATTACTAAAAACAAGTTTGGGTAGTTGACAAATAACTTTATTTCAACATTAATAGTTTGGCTTAAAATGTACACATTAATGAATAGGGCAACGTGTTAAGAACTAACTCTTTACCCTTTGGGTTTTTTTTTTTATTTTATTCACCTTTTAGTTTTTCTGCTGTTTCATTTTAATGGTTCTGTTGTGACACAATTTTAACAGTACAAATACAGGCACTAAATACAAACAATGTAGTTTTTGTACAATGTAGACCTGACCATGTAAACTAATACATTTTCATACAATGTTCAAATTCAAAATGACATCTTTGTATACTGTAGGCCTACAATAAGTAAACGCTATGTTCAATATGTTACCTAGTATCAGGTTTTTGCTAAGTTGTCACAGATGCCCCCTGCTGGCAGAAAGTGGAGGACACTACAGAATCCAGCTGGAGTACATTTCATGGATATTTTTCAGAATATTAAAACAAGTAGTATACTACTATTTCTAAATAGTAGTATGTGAAACAGTATACAGCTTCCTCTGGATTATTCTTCACGCTTGAAATGGAAAGCCAGGTCACACCCATTGCATTATAATATTCACACAACATGCTCGGTTGCATTCTGCACAATTTAAAAATGCCATCAAGGAATTTGGTAAACAAATTTTACACTAATTAAATATCAAAACTTAATGGTTCAAGGCTGCTAAGTAAATGTTAAATAAACGTCCCCTGCTTCCATCTGTATTTATTTTTAATCCATATAAAAACCTAATGCAAACATCTTCATTTAATGTCTCAGAGAAAGTGTCTATTCTGTAGACCTCAGTCATTTTCACCCACTTTGAGTAATTTTCAGTAATTTTCCTTATTATCACTCCTCCATGTTCTTGCCTTTTTTACCCACTTTAACATACACCGTTGTGAGTACGATAGCTGTCACCAAGATCAACCCACTTGTCACCAGGTACGCAATGGGCAGGAAGAAATTCTGCCCCCCAAACCAGGACACCATAGAGATCACTACAGCCTTCTGACCTCTGAAGTACTGAACAGGAAAATCTGGAGTTTTTGTTAAAGGCTAAATCAGTTTCTAGGAAAAATAAAATGGAAATGAAACATATAAACTTAGTATCTTGTGCAGTGTAAAGATACAAAAAGTAAAACTATTGTAAAAACTATTTAAAAACTTTACAGTGTAAATTTGTCTTTTATGAAATGTGTGTGCGCATGTGTGTATAGTTAAACACAGATGCCAAAATGTTTAATATGCAGATGTGCAAAATGCAGATTTTTAAGTATACTGCAATACTTGTCTTAGACTGTAACTTGGTTGCACTTGCAATAAAAACATCAAAAAAATCTTTCAAAGAGGATATGTTTTCCTGAAAAGCCAAACAGCACATGACATTACGACCTGTTTTCAAATAATATATCCTGAATAACTGTATTTGTTTTTGCTGTTTTCACATGCTTTAAAGTAAACATAAAACAGTTGTGGGGGCAGTTGTGGCCTACTGATTAGTGAGCTGGGTTTGTAATCAGAAGGTTGCTGGTTTGTTTCCAGCACTGACAGGTAGCAATTGACCTCCTTGAGCAAGACACCTAACCCCCGATTGCTCACAAGGTGCTCTGGGTGCGTGTTTATGACTTGCAGTGTGTGTGCACTCCTCACCAGTGATGGGTTAAATGCAGGTCACATTTTGGGTATGGGTTACCATATCTGACAAATGTCACTTTTACTTTCAAACGGCTAGCACAGTGAAAAAGTATTAGGATATTAAACACAATAAAAGTAACGACTTCATCCATCATCTATCCTTTAGGCCATAAAAAGTACATGTTCCATACCATAATGAAGTCAGACCTGAACTTCCAGTGGACTGTGCGATCTAATGTGTGTGTGCATGTATTGCTATGTCCTTTGTAAAATGATAAAGGCTGCATAATAGACTGGGAGCATTTTAATACCTGTAGTTTGTCTGTACAAAAAGTTCCATCACTAAACTGAAAGACTGCCAATACTGGCGTCCATGAGCAAAGGATACTGTAATTGATGGAGATGCTGTAGTTGCCAGCAGGCAGGCCTTCGGTGAACGGCCTGTCAACACGACTGAGAACCCCATAAAGCTTTTTGAAATTAGGGAAGGCTGCCTCTCTCATCCAAACAATCAGGTCGTCATTTATGAAGCCATTATTGAGGGGGTCACCTGAGTCCAGCTCATAGACAGGACGCTGCCAGTATAAAGGTCGAGTCGTGCCTGGGAACAAAAGAGAGATAACAGCGACCCAAACAAACAAGCAAAAGTGTGCGTGGAGCATCGCTTGTACCTTCAAAAGCACGTTGGAGTGTAAATGTGTTGTTGGTCGGGGGGTTACGAAATTTCACGTTTTTGTCTGTGTACCACGCAATGCCCTTCCTGTAAAGCGGAACCAGCACTGCCGGCGCGTTAGCTGGATGATACATTACGATAAATGAGTCTAAAAAAGAAAACAACGAATAAACAAACACACGCAGCAAGTACAACAGTTTATCAGCATAACGCCAGCAGATGCATCTCACCATTGAACATGCTGTTGGCCACTGCGCCACAGGGCGCAATGGGTACTCCGTTTGCATCGTAATCGAAAGGAAGGCAATACGAGCTCGGGGTCTGTAGAAAAAACAGCTTGCATGCGATAACAGCGCTACTAATGTGAACCATAATGAGAGATCAAATAAAGACAGACGTTGTTTTAATCAGCGAGTGGGAGGGATGAGAAAGAGAGCGAGTGTGAAAGAGCGTGAAAACAGAAGGGGAGTGAAAGAGACGTCGCACACCTTCAGGTTTTTTTTCCTCCCCACCATCTGTGCGTCGTCACGGGAGTCCATGTACCTCCGCAGGTTCTGATGAAAGTTCCTCAGACCGTAGTAGAAGAACACATCACCCTGAGGGAGACAGCCCGCTATCTGACATAGTACTACATCACGTTGAAAGTGTACAGGCTGAGGACAAATTGTGAGGTCCACACAGTTTCTCATTTACATCAGGTTTCTGGATTTTGCTCTGTGCCTTTTATCCCAAACCGTTTTTACATAAAAGTCCATTTTGGCTATAAAGGAGGTCATCGACAGGGGAGGGACAACAGGGAATGTTGCCCAGGGCCCTGTGATATTTTTTTTTTATCAGGGCCCCATGAATTAAAGAGGCCCCCTAATGGATTGGTTGTTCTTGAATGTTAGAAATTACATATGAATAAATATTAAGATATTAAATATTAAAGCAATGCTACGGGTTCAGAAACACTCTCACTCACCTGATAGAGGTTTGGAACATTGAAGCTCACTGAGCACTCGCAGGCGTCTTTGGCATTGGTGGCATTCTTCCGTAACTCAAAGCATCGTTCACATGATCCAGCATTTGTGTAGTCCACCTGTACAGCAAAGAGACCCACAAACTATTTGAGCAGAAAATGTGACTGTGGTAAGAGCCGTAGTCACACATAATACAGCAATGCTTGGTGCTTTGTGTCGAAACCAGACGTTTTCCTACTATTTAATGTCTTTTCTATACTCTCCAATAAAGAGAAACATTTTTGGATGTTAGTGTATTGTCATGTGAGTGTTTATCGGCCAAGGTCAATCCCAAGCGATGCAGGGTCCGTTTGCAAGGGGGAGGAGGGAGCCCCCCACCCCAAGCACCCAGAGGACAGCCCTGACCCCACCTCCAATTGTGTATAATGGTCTCCCTTCCAATTAACTATGTTTAACTAAAATTGAACTTTGCCTGTTTTATTATACTCCATTATACTCCATACCTTAGTGAAGGTATATTTATACAACTATCATTAAGGCAATGCATTAATAAACAAAAGAAGTTTCTTATCACTGTATGTCTATATAGGCCTCATAGCACTGTAAGAAAAATATAGGAAAAGAAAATGTATTAACAATTTGGACCTTGTTCTATAAAGCTGCAGACATAGTTCAACACAGACACTTAACTTCTTAACTTCATAAAATGGATTGATTATATTACCTCAATTTTTATCAATAATATTTTGTCATTTTTTTGTATAGTTCGTGTTTGTTTGGTGAAAGAGCTATAATGAAACAAATATGAAATTTAAGTTATAAAAGTGGCCCTAGACCACAAAATAAACAATTTCAAAACATGGAATACAAAATTACAATTACAAACAAAAACAGCAGATTCACTTTTTTATTACATTTTATACATTACAGTTTATTATTTAAACATTTATTTGGATGGACGGATAGGTTGCGTCATTTGAGTATGTTTACATAAAAGAAAGCCAACCTATCAAAAACAAATGACAACTTCCTGATCTATTCCTCCATTTGTCTTGCACATTGACACCCAAGATAAAGAGCGTGTCTAACCTTCAGCTCGTATGTTTTCTCAACAGTGATGAGAAGCCAGATTCCCAGTAACAAACACACCAGAGACAGAATGTAGAATGTTGGCAGGACAGTCTGTGCTGTGAGAGACGGAGACCAGGCTGGTAACCTCTGCTGTTTGAACGCCGAATTATCCGGACGCTTTGACAACGGCCCTGTACCTGCTTGCTTCTTACCCATTTCAGACACTTAACAAAGATACTAAAAACACAAACTCAAATAAGAAACAATGGAAACAACAGCCAGGGGTTCCTATTCTATAACTGCCACAGAAGATTACCCAGCATGCCATGCGACTGAACCTTTGAACCTGAAGTGACTGTTACTTATTAACTACAACCACTCGAGCTCATACACACCCAGGGCTGTTCTCGCTGCCGCTTGTAGCTCTGTTAAACCTCCCTAGTGCTCCACACATTCTTTTCCATCAGAACTGAGTATGTCCTCATTCCTGGACCCTGTTGTAATGTGTGGGAGCAGCGTCTAAGTGTACGTGTGTGTGCTTTGCGCTTGGGTTCGTGTGTGTGGTGTAACAGGATACTGCAATAAGCAGAATTTCCTGAATTAGGTATAAACAGTCCATCATACCTTCCGTGGGAGAAGTTCCTGGTGGACAAGACAAACAAATGGACCAATCAGGTGTCCAATCAAATGGGTTTATTTATAGCACAAACAAAACTCTGAAGGGCTGATATAAGCTAATATAAAATGTGTTGCAACAGTTACATCAAATACATATCAAACAAGCACAGTGACATGAATGTGAGGGTATCATCAATCAGACGGTCTGTTCAGAAGAGTCCTATTTTAACCGCTCCTTCTCTGCAGCTTTGTACAACACCAAGGTCCATCATTTTCAACAAGTCTCTTCTCACCTGTAAAAACATTTCATAAAATCATTCAGTATTCATGACAACTGGTTAAAAAGAATATTTGTGGCTTTTAGTTGACATCTCTTATGTCTGAAGCCACTGAAATACTGGTGTGCTCCCAAAAGGTGTCTCCCCAGAAAATGGCCAAATATATTTATGACTCATCTTGTTTGCAGGGACATACAAATACATGCTCTCTAGAATGAGAAATGTCTCCTCTCCTGATACCACCTGCCACTGACTACCAACAGCAGGTGCTAAATTATGATTTGCAGGGCTGTGATGTAAATTAAATTTATTGTCTATTTAAAAAAGGACAAGCTCATCAATATGCCCTGCCCCAACTTCCTGGTTTGGTTGGAAATATATATCAAAACAGGAAAAGGCAGCATTTGTCAAACATTTTATGGTCTTTACCAAAAATAGTGATGATGATGATAACATGCAAACAACTAATTTGTTAATTTAATGATTACATATATTTATATCCAGAATGATGTTGGTAAAGTCTACATTAAATCTCAAACACTGGATATCATTTTCAGATTAATCACTGAATATCTATATTGTACTTCATTAGGCCATCTTCATAATTGGCATTGTAAATATAATCAGGTGTGAATTGTAAAGAGCGTTACCTCTGGTATATCCACCATTCTTCTGTGCTTTTGGTCTCGATAGTTCCAGTCCAATACCAGATATCGCAATCCATGCACGGTCAAACCCTCTAGAGCACATTCATGAAGTCAAGTCCCAGTCGCAGTTTTGCAATTGTTAAAAATAACAGGTATACACTGAAAACGTGCATCAAAAGCTAACCTTTCTCCAACAGGGCAGCAATTCTCCCAGGAGTTCCAACACCAATATGAGTCACACCTTTACTTAAGTATTTTATATGGTCATCCAATTTGATGTGCTTCGCGAACAACTTCAGCACTTTACCTTGTCCATTAAATGCCACCAGCTGCCTAACATAAAGAGACAAAAATTTAACACCTGAGAAGACAAGAATAATGGATAAGAAAGTCTCCATTATTCCAAACAGGGTAGCCAAGAGCCAAAACTTACTTAATGAGATCAATGGTTCTGAGAGCAGATCCACAAACAATAAGCAGCATGATTGATCGAGTCTGGGTGTGCTGCTTCTGTATTTTAGCCCACTTTGGACAGACTGCAATATAAATTTTCAAAAGTATCTTAATAAATAAGCCAGACAAATAAACAACAATAATGCCAAAATATATCAGAATACTGTAGGCATACTGATGTGATATGACAATGAAATATGGGTAAACATTAAGGTAAACGTTTTTCAAAGGTATTCAAATTTAAATATGGACAAGCACAACTGTGAGTTTATTTTTACAACAAAGTGTGTGAAAAAGAAACTGTCCATATATGGCTTTTTACCTTCCTTGAGGTAGGAGGACAAACTATGCGTGAGGTCATTATTGCTAAGAAAACAAGAGTCTGAAACGGACAAGAACACAACAAAATCAAGCTCTTTTTCAAGACTCAAACAAAACCGACCAGAAAACAGAAACGAGCAGAAACTGACTCACCCTGTAGCGTCAGTTCATCCTGCTCAATAACAGAGAGGGTTTGGCTGTAGTGGCTGTTCAGAAGGCTCCTAAGGTCATCTGGAGAGCCAGGCACGGGCTCTGAGCTGGCCAGGACATCTGTGATAGTTTTCTTCTTCTAAACACATAGAAGAATGGCAAGTTTTTAAAAGACATCAAGGGTGGAGACCGTGACTAGAAAAGGCAACAATGGATTTTAGAGTTACTCTTTCCTCTAATTTATTCAAAGACAAGCTTCCCAACATTGTCTTTTAAATGAAGATAAAATGAATTAGCATATTGGGTTGGGCTAAGGTTTTCGAAATACATGGAAACATAAAATGTTATAAGTGAAGCATATCTGTCCTTACCTTTCGTCTCTTCTTTTGGGTTTTGGATTCTTTATCACCTGTTTCCTCTGATCTCTCCTGTGTGATGAAACATTCCTTCTGCAGGAAATGTATGACAATCTTTATTTAAACATGCCCAGCTCTGTTTTTGATCATGAGACATTTGTCTCAAAGACATCTTTTTGATAAAAAAGTTGCACCTGACTTTACTGCAGTGTTATGATGAAAATTGAGGGTGTGCATTTTCAGATTTTGATTAAAGATTACAAGGGCACATTAATTAAAAAAATAATGGTGTGTACAGATAAATCATTTATAATAAACACTGCAGTCTTTCATAAAAATAAGAATTGTATATTTTGATTTCATAGCGACTTTAAATGACTAAACCCAGGAAAAATACTTGCTCAGCTTTGAAAATATGATAATTTGATCAAATAATTTGAACAATATGTCGTTGTACACCTAAAAGTTGACTGGATTTATTTTTATTTGAAAAACACATTTAAAATTTAAGTCTTTTTCTTCTGGAAAAATTCAACAAAAATACTTATGACGCATGATGCACAACAGATGTCCCTCTCACTAATACCTGCTACAACCAACAAGAAAATAGCAACTCATGATTCATGGCTGTGAAGTAACTTAGACCTATTGGTTGTTTAGGAAATACAAATATACAAAACAAAAAGCGTGCATGTCAAATGGTTTTATGAAGTCTAAGACAACCTGAACAGCTTTCTTTTTTTTCGCTTTGTTGGTGTTGTCTTGAATCGGTTTCTCACTCTTCCTTTTCTTTGATGCCGATGCAGTCTGTGGCTCTTCTGCAGATGGCTGTGTGTCCTCTACCTCTAACGAACCTTAGTGATAAACAGCAAATAAACTCAAATAAACTGTGAAGATTCATGTATGAAGGACTAACACAAAAACGCCTCCAAAAATGTTTTAATGTACATCACATTAACAGCACAAAATGATGCTAAGAACTACACCAGAAGACCACACTTCCCACAATGCTTTACGAGTGGCTCAACCACGTGTTTATGTGAGCTGAAATAAGTAAAAGCTAGTTTAGCCACAGATCAGTGAACATACAAATACAAACCAGATGGTACTTATTTAGTGGCAGGCTCTTCATGTAAGTTTATCTGAATTTAAAGTAGCAAATTAATTTTTATTAAAAAGAGTTGCAGTTACAGGATGCATCGCCACAGTAGGACCGGTAGGTTTCTAACATCCATACATGATAAAGCTAACATTACTCAAAGAATAGCTCGCATTAACAGCAGGAAAATGGTAGCTGGATATCTTTAAATGTAATATTTTTACCCAAGTTGTCACCCTGAGTCCACCACTCGTCTTCTAAATCATCAGCCATTTCTCAAACAGCATTGAAGTGTCTGCAGTTTCTGCACGGTAGATTCGCGTAGCCAGAAACTCTGAGCGAATCTGCGGATAGAAAACCGCATCAATATGAAATATGAAGGAACTGTCTGGTAAAAAGTGTTTAGAAAAATCTTTCAAATAGTTATAACCAGACAAAACCATCAATCTCTCATAATAACGCAACAGCTTTTACGTGGTACTAAAATATTTACTACGTCATTTTTAATTGTTGACCTACATTTAGGAAAGCATGAGACGTGTAATCTAAAATAAGAGAAGTTGGGGAAAGCAGCTGGAGAAATTCAATTTTCTTTTCATTTCATTTCATGTGATAGTCGAATAAACCAACCAAACCACTAGGTGGGGCTGAGTCCCATGAAGTTATAATTATCTTGATTATAACTCTGCAGGATGTGTGTGAGTAAAGATGTCCCCACAAATATATTGATGAAGACTGACTTGTGAAGACTTGTAAAGTAGCCGTCCCTGTTTAAATGCTCATAAATATGACAAATCATGTGCTTTACACCTAATAACATCAACAGATTTGTGTGAGGGTTAGGTTTATTATAGTTAGCGGGAATAGTAAATGTCATTATCATAGTATGCAAACCATTAGATCCATGAGAGGTACTCACTAACATCTGTGTATCTTATGTGAGGTTATGTGCGTTCCTTTAGTTGTTTGTTCGTTCTACTTTCCTCTTCATAGGCCTACTTTTTGACAGTCATCTCTAACCATAATTCCTCCCTTCTCGTTCTAACCCACCATGCGCACACACACACACACACACAGAAACTCGCATGCAATTATTTATTCATTACTAACATGAATTAAAAATCTCTGTTTCCCTTCAGCATACAGCACTGAAAGCATCTTCACAGCCTGTTTTCTCCCAGTTCTTCCAACACACAGATCGCTGGTGGTTGACCGAAGAGGGAAAAGATTTAAAGAAGAATTCTGTAAAGCTATGTATCATTATTTAAGAGTCGATGGCAGCCATATAGATAATGCCTTCTAGTTTGTTTCTACACTGTTGTTTCAAATTCCAGTAAAAAAAATCACAGAATTTTAAAGCCTAGACCAAGTTCTTTCACAAACCTGAGCTCAGAATTTGCAGATCTGTTTTATGTGTCTGAGTTAACATTACGCAATTCCAGCTTGGTCCGTGAAACGAGGAGGAATATTTTAGATTCTTGCACTTTCAAATGCAACCTTTAAACATACATTTACATACATATACACACACACACATACACAGTGAAAAGACTCAGCGTTCTGATTTACCCATAATTACATCTATTCTCTCATTGTATCCATCCACTCTTTCTTTCTTTCTTTCTTTCTTTTCTTTTTCTCCCTGAGTGATCCTTAGTAACAAGCAGGTTCTCGTCATGGCAACATGCTCCGAAATAGACTGTGAAGCTGAGTTGGATTCAAGCCGTGGTGGTCAAAAGACTGATGGAGTGTGGAATGCATTCACTGCATTACGGGCTTCATTGTTGCAGTGATTTTCTGTTTTACTGAAGCACTCTGTTAGACTCATGGGATCTCGATGTAGCAATCAAAGAAATTCTTTAAACCGAGTGCAACTTGTTACTAGATTGCGATTAGTCATTTATCTAACGTTTTAATCCATAGTGACTGGAAGTAAACGTATCGTAAGTTCAGTCCCTCTGCTGTAACCCAAGGTTGAGTGCTTTGATCAAGGGCACAATCGTGAGAGTTCATGGATCAGCCCTTGTGGGGCTTCATGCAATTGCTGTGCCTCATTTGTTTTACACTGAATTTTAAACATTCAGGCAATGAAAAAAATATCTACCTAGATAGATATAGATATATATCTAGATATATATATATATATATGTATGTATGTATGTATGTATGTATGTATGTATGTATGTATGTATGTATGTATGTATGTATGTATGTATGTATGTATGTATGTATGTATAGATAGATATTATAGATATTTTGTTTATAACATGCTGGTTGAAGGTCTCTTCACATCCTTATAGCAATCACTAAAGTGGTATAAATGTATTTATACATTTATATATCTTTGGTGGAATGCAATGATAGGATGTCCTACTTGCCTGTCAGACTATGTATTTGCATCTCTCTGCACACTGTTGGAGGAGGCGTGGCTGTGAAGAGTACTCTGAATGGAGGGTGGGATTTTATGCTTTCAAAGCTAGGTTGATATTGCTAGCCTCTCCAAAACTTCCTATCCTACTTTTAAATACTTTAAAAGGAAAACAACAGCAGGATCATGCATCAGTTTTATGTAGCGAACACAGGCAATGGGAAACGATACAACAGTTCAGTTATAAAATAATATTAGCACTTTTGAGAAGCTCCTTGTCTAATCAAACTGAACTGTTACTGTCATAACTTATGCAAAAAATTATGTCATTTGTTGTAGCATTAATATGATTTGACCTTTAAACTGACGGAGGACAACGAATTGCCTTCAGGTATGTAAGACTGCAACAAACTTGGCTCCATTTTATTCTGTCCTTAGTATTGTATATCCAAGCCCAAAACAAGCCCTTTCCCCAATCAAAGCAGGCTCTGATTTAGTACTAATCTCATGTTACAGCACCAATCTGGGGTTGAGTATGAATTTGGTGGCTTTCACTGTAATGGCCTATTTAATATCAGCATAGCAGATTATGTATCTTTTATATATGTGGACCATATGCAAGTTAATGAGGGGCTGGTAAGTTGTTTGGAAGTTGCAGGCAGTGAGAGGAATGGGAACAGGAATGGGTCACAGAGTGTCTAACAGAGCTTCAAGAGCCCTAGTTTAAGCACATCACAAAAGGATGCGGTTTATGTTTAGAGCTGAGAGTTCTTACTCAAATGCAGTGCTGACAAATCCAGGTCAGAGCTTCTCACTTGGAAATGATAAGAGTTTATTGTGGCTGGAGATTTGAGCACTGCAGAAAAGTACGAAACAACTGCCGTAATTCATTTCAAGACACACTTGCAGACCCTCAGCCGCATTTTTTGAATTGCCGTTGTCACCGCGGGTCCTCCTCGCTGTGATCATGATTTGAAGATTAGAGAGCAATTTGCCAGGTCTTCATATGAAAGAAGGAAGGTGATTTAACTGGATTTTGAAAGGCAACAATCTAATCTCTCTTCATAATCATCTTCTGTTGTTTTCCTTTCTTCCTGAGAATTTGACCTCTCCGTTACGCTGAGACGGACATACATTCAAACACATCTGTAATATAGGCTGTGTGGGAGCTCAAATGGTGGCAATTTGTGCAGCTATAAGCGATTGGTTGACACAGAGGTGCTGATTATGGGGTATAAGTGTTAGGTTCCGATGGACCCATCCACACTGATGCCCTGATTATGGATAATTTACCCCTACTGTGGCAGCATGGGACTCTACCCACGCTTTCATTCTCTCTCTCTCTCTCTCTCTCTCTCGCTCTCTCTTTCTCTCTCTCTCTCCCCCTCTCTCCTTCCTTCTCTTATGCCTCACATCTGATATCAGAGAAATGGAAAAAACGGTTGTCACCAATTCTGATGCCGCTACCATGGAAGTCGTTTCTACGGAAATGCAGGAACTCATAAAGTCACGATTAAATTGAATATCTGCAGCCTCATATTCTTTGACAGACCCGTGAGGTTTTCTCATTCCTTCCACCCTTATGACTAGCGAGTAACTGTAAATGATGATAGCCAAATCTCTGGGTATGCTAGACCAGACCTTCTCTTTGCCTTTTCTGCATCTAATACAGCTGCAAACGACCATCTATAAATTACATAGTATGTGTAATATATAATCTTCTGTAAGTGTGTAAGAAAGAGGCTTGCGGATCAAGCACAGAGTGTAGCGCTCTGCATTAAATCATTTATGGAGCCTGCATTCAAACAGGCAGAGTGGAGGAAACTGGCTTCAAATGCATACATCATTTAGCAAAGCTTTGTGCATGCAGAGCAGCGACATTTCTTTGCATGCATTTGAGCTCATCTTGAACTGTATTCAAATGAAACGTATAGTATTTCGTTGGGAAAGGCCGATGAATACACCCACGTTGTCTTGCGTGTTACTCGCACGGGAACGTTCCGCCTACAGTGACACATGCTGCTGTGTGTGGTCACCGTGTTTCATGAACACGAGGACACAGATTTCTGTCATATGTGCTGTGAGGGTAAAGCAACTGGGATTTTATTTTTGAAGTACTGGAAGAATGTATATGATAACAAAACAGCTGCTGGTTGGTGCTAGTTTGGTGCTGATCTGGCTAATAAACCATGATTTAACAAGCTTGGTCTTTTTGATGAAGATGATTGATCAAGATAAAGTCTTACTGGCTAGTTACGCTAGCTACTGGTTAGGCTAGTTAAGCTGGTGAAGCTGTGTTGGTCTCCTTTTTTTTTTTCTCCCTTTTTCATTTTATCTCTCGTCTCCAACCGTCATTTGATAAAATTAGTCAGTTCTGCATTGCTCCAGATGCAATAAGTCTTTAATACTGCAACCATTCCTTTCCATTAGAGTGAATTCCTCTTTATCAATACTGCATTTAAATGCTGCAATCAATAAACAAATTATTCACTAAGTGTGGCATCTCTCCCCTGCTGTCTCACACTGAATAGTTCATTAGCCCAGACCAATACACTCTATGATGTGGAAATATTCATAGACTCACACATGCAAGGTATTGAGTAAACATAATGCCAAAAGCACACAGCTAGGTTGACATTAGAGTTATATGCATTAATTGTGCAAGAATGGCGTGTATAATTCAATTACATTTCATCATCCTAAAGGTACCACTGTAGGCACACAAGAGTGATGACTTGATACCTGTAGGTCTGATTTAAATATCACCATAACATTTGGCTTTACCAACCATGTGAAGTTGATTATATTTTGATTATACATGTATAACTTGTTTAAACATAAAAAGGGCAGAAGAAACCATCTTGTTAATGTGTGTCTTTATAGAGTAGCTGAAAAATCCTGGTGGTGAAATCTCAGAGGAAATATTTATTGCTCAGAGGCTCTTTCCTTTCCAGGGAGAATTAAAGCTTGAAGTGTGTAATTTCCGTGCCACTGGCATCCCCAAACAGAATTGCAAAAATAAGAAGTGTTTTCAAACTGGTTTTCTATTGGATAGACAAACAGACCCATCAAAAAGACGCATCCCAAATTCATACCATTGGTTGAATCGATGTGGCTGTGTTGGCCCGGTTGGGATGCTCAGACAAACAGATTAATGTTTTGGTAGCACAATAGTATCACAGTGTTTATACTTTTTGAGGAATTCAGTTCACAGATGTCTAACTTACAGTTGTCTTTGAAAGATAAAGTATTTTAACTTCAAAACATTACAGTTTTAGCTTTGATTATAGATCTCAGTTGTGTATAATTTATGTATCATTTTTGTCACAGATGTTACTCTTAAAACTGAGGAGCTATACAATTAATGAGGATATTTTAGCTCTGATAATTTGATCTTGTTTTATTTGATGAGAACTAAGTTCTTTTTTACAATCTCTGACTGAGGTCTCTTGGCAGATCTGAGTACAGTTTATAACATTGTTGAGATCTTATCTGGAGCTCTAGAGAGCGCATATGTTAGATTACTGAGGTCTTTCTCCCAGGGGAAAAATCTGAGTAGCACTAGACTTAAGCAAACGTCTCTGTTTGCTCTCTGTTTAATCACATTGCTGTCTGGGAGAAACAACTGGTATATTATAAATCTAATTTCTGAATTTTCATTCCTATGGGAAGCTTCTTTTCATATACAGTGTGCATCTCAGATTAACATGCAAAGCTACCCAGCTAACAATTTGAAGTTGTGAGAATGTTTTCTTAACATTTCCATTAAGTAACAAAAATGTTACTACCTATGTAACTACCTAAAAATAATGTTTTTGATATATGATATGTAATGTTAATAAAAACTTCTAGTAGTGTTACTGCAAGAATGTTTTTGATAATGCTTAAAGAACTTCGAGAGAATGTTAGCCAACGTTCTAAGAATGTTCCCTGTTAGCTGGAAAATACTATATGTAATAAAAAAATATGTATTTGTCAGTTGTATGAAAGCATCTTAAACGTTCTAAATGGTGTACAATATAGTGACAGTATGATACATGTTTGTATTCCCAGGTGATGCTGCTGCTCGCTCGCCTGCACACATTTTACATACCCAACAGCTCAGCAGAACCCAGGAAGAGCATGAGTCAGAGGAGAGCTCTTACTGCCAAATGAGGATGAAAGAGACACTGGTTTAATCCACCCAGTAGATATAAGGAGGGTTTGAGAGAGGAAGAGAGAGGTAAGTCCTCACAAACTGGGTCCTATTCTCCCTTAAAAAGCTGCAGGGTAATTTACTCTTCTGAATAGTGAACTGTCCACTCAAATAACTCAAGACTCACAGTGATGTATTGGGATCCTCTCTCCAGAGGATTATGGGCAATATGATGTGCATTTTTATGTGAAGGTGGATTTTTGTGTGTAGGTGCGTCGCGCTGTGTGTTTGAGCGTGTGTATAGCGGATCTGGTCTTAGTCTTGAGGCGAGCCGAGTGTGACCCACTTTCCCTCTGAGCTTCTCTGCTAGAGATGCACTCAGGCACACACACACAAGCACACACACGTCTAAACGCCAACATCAGAGAAGACAGAGAGGAGGGGAGATAGGGAAAGAGGTGGGAGATGATGATGCATAGCCACTGCTGTAGTCTTCAATTCAAAAATCAATCCCTGTTCCAAGCCCCTTCCCTCCAGCACTATGTCATGTGCAAAAACACAGCGCCCATTTTGCTGGAGGATTTTCATCCAACAAGTAAGCACAGCTGCAGTCCTGCCTGCCTGCCTGCGCGCGCGTGCGTGCGTGTGTAAGCGCATTTGCGTACATTGACGTGCGTACATGCCGTGCGCAGAGAGTCACAAACCTTGGCTTGATCCCAGCATGCGACATCTACATGTACACCAGCTTGTGCATTAATAGTTCATCTAAATTTAATGAGTCCCAGGAGTAATTGTACCACAGGGAGGATCTGCAAGAAGATTACCCTTCAAACTTAACCGCAAAGTACAAATACAAGCCAGTAAATGTGTTGTATTAAGTACCAGGTCAGGGCCCATAACATTAAACACACTATTAATGCATATTCTGTTAAAATTATGGTGCCTTAACATGAGGAGCATGTTAATCAAATGGTCTGTATTATGTACACATACTTAAAGGAATAGAAACTCCAGCCCTGTATTCCAGGTCTTTGAATCTGTACAATAGCTTTGTGATCTCAAATCTCATTTGCATGCCCTTGTTTTGAAAAGAGCAGCATAGACATTCTGTCTAACATCTCATTTTGTGTTTGAAAGAAGAAAATAAACCATAATACATGTTTGGAATAACACGAGGGCGAGGAAATTATGATAGAACCGTCCTTTTGGATGAATGATTTAGATTTGTTGAGTAGTGTCATGGGACCATTTTGTAAGCTGCAAGATGCTCTGAATTTCCAAGATTATGTAGGGATGGCACTGTCATAACAATCAGGTGAATATTTTCCCCTGTATTTGCAGGATTTAAAATTATCACAGAGCAGAACTAAACCTGGATAAAGTAGAGTGACTGACAAAACTGACTGACTAGATTTTTTCACAGCTCCATATGTCTCTCCAATCTGCTGGCTTTGAGCAAGGAAGTCTGTAAATACCTGGAAAAAGCTTCCTTTTTGCTTTGGCATTCATTTGAATGGCAGTTGCTCAGATGTATGGGTATGGAAGTCTTCTGCCATCTTTGCTTATGGCTATCCCGTTTTGGACATAATTGTTTTTGAGTTTTAAATGTGACTAATTCCTCTAGAGTAATCCAAAAACACACAGTCCTAAGAGACTGTGTTTCACCAGCAAACCAGGTGTATAAAATTGAGAATGAAAGAATTGGCTTCCTTTGAAATCACTGTAAATTTTACTGGAATTAACCACACCCCACAGGTGTGGCCAATGAAATCTTAGCAAATGGAGCGTTCTTTCACCCTGGTCTATATGAATTTTAATTTATGAAATATAATGAAATAGTTGAAAATTGAATTTCATAAATGTATATAGGTGAAATCTGAAAACAGATCTATCTGTCCATCTGTTTGTCTTTTTATGTCTATAAAACCTTTACACTTCAAGACTTTTTAAAACTTTGCACACTTTTAAACAAGGCTTTGTTAAAGTCAGTCTTGAATTATCATTGATGAAACTTTTGCACTCTGCGTTTTTTATTTAACACATACACATCGTATGAATTTCTTGAACTTTTGATACTTTTTAATTCTGCTTCATTACATTCAAATTTAGATTGCAGTTCTGTATCCTGTTTGCTAGATCAATTTAAGTGCAGAAATTTCATTGGAATTTAGGCATTCTCAATTCAGTTCTGATTGGTGCACAACTCTGCTAGTGACTATCCTGTCAGTGCATGAGCTGTGATGTCAAAGGCTGCAGACAGGGAGAAATATAAGTCCATTTCATGGTTTTAAGAATCCTCCAAAAATAATCTGTCCCCTCACAACATCTACTATAATGTAATGAAATTTCTGGAATATACCAGAAGGGGCCAACTGGGCCATGCTAGGCCTGCTGTGTAATCATGTGAGCTGTTTTGTTAAGTTCATTTAGAATTCAGATGAAACTTTTATAGCTTTTGAAGACTTTGCACCGTTGCTTGTTTGACTTCATTTAATGCCAGTTACAGCCTTAAATAAAGAGTTTTTCTTCTCAGAACTAAAATAACTGGTGGAACTGTGCTATGTTTATGCATGAATTGGAAAAAAAATTAAAACTGGTTTGGGTAAAAATTTGGCATTCAGCATTTAAGTGGCAAAGGTTAATGTTGTAAGTTTCTGTGCAAATATATTTTAGAGCTTTTTGCTTCACATGTGAAACTTTGTTTTGGCATTCCTGGAGTTGAGGGTGACCTTAGAAGGCATTTGGGCACTTTAGCCACACGTACAAAATGTATAAATGTCATTGCAACAAAATATCAAACCAAGTGACATTTATTTCAAAGAAAGGAGCACAAGCATACTATTCAGGCAAAACATTTAACAAAATTACATTCGGTAGGTTTTAAAAGCTAAAACAGTATATACACTGTTTAAAATGCAGACAAAAGGATTTGGACACTTTCTGGTTGTCAGTATGTCAACAGTTAATGCAGTGAATGATATCTGTGGTTGCTTTGCTAGAGTAGATGTGCAAACTCAAGGGGAACAAGGGGACTTCATTCGTCCAAAAACTGGACCTTGGGTGGGACCAGTTAATTAAAATTATAGGCAAAAATGGCTAGAAAGGGAAGTACTCAGGTGATTTATATCGAAATGTTATAGAAATAAAGCACATATAATATAAAACACATATATAATATATATTTTTATTTATTATACACACACACATATACATATTTTTATATATATATCTTAAGTGTTTAGATTTTTTTTACAAACTCCACATGAGATTAGATTTCAGATGCAGGTCTTTGTGAGTGACACCTTAATGTAAACACAGGTAATTAGCAAAAAGGCAGATGTGCACTCGCAAGAAAAAATTCAGAATGAGCAACTCGCCGTGTGGCGTAAACACATTGAATAAAGAGAGAGAGAGAACAGGAAGCAGTCTCTAAGCTCTTTTAGGAGCGCATTAGCGGTACTTGATGAGTGGTAAAACGCTGCATTTGTCATTGTGACACACTTCTGGCCCCCACAGAGACAGACTGCAGTTAAAACTCAGCCCTGATAGATTACACAGACGACTACATTCATAACCCAGCTGTATACCTCCATGCTGAGACATCACACGGATGTGTCCCGCCTGCGGATGTTCAGGTGTTTACTGATGGATGTATTCAGATCTGCATAAAAATGGCCTGTTATTGCTTTGTTTGTTTTTTTATTGTGTCTGTCCTTTTGACAGCAATCAATCTTGGTCATGCACCAAGGTCAGTGTGTGTGTGTATGTGTGTGTGTGGGAAGTGCGGAGAAAAAGAAATCATGTGTCTTTCCAAGTGTAGTTTGTCTTGTCACCACATAACAGATTTATCATAATGATGTGTCACTATACACAAGGCATTGTAACAAAAGCATAATGTCTGTAATGCATGTCAAACAAAACAAAAGGCTGCGTGCACACACACACACACACACACACACACACTTTACTGTTTATTTGGCTATGCAAAGACTATCAATAACTGTATTCTCAGCTTCTATTGCAGTCTTAGTCATAAACAAGCTTTTTATACCCTTCTCTCTCTCTCTCTCTCTCTCTCTCTCTCTCTCTCTCTCTCTCTCTCTCTCTCTCTTTCTCTCAGTATCAGTATGCTTAATGAAGGAGATTACAGGATGTGCATGCTAGATGTCCCAAATGATCTACTGAAACTTATTTCCATTAGAAAGCCAAATGCAGTGAAATAATCTCCTCACCAACATGAGAAAATATGTAATACAATACAAATAAGTTCTTGTTTATCAAGAACCTTTATTGTGAAGCATTTATTGTGATTCCGCATATAGTAATACATACAGTATGTCACAGTCGAAATGCAATTTAGCTGGCTTTTATATTGCACACTTTCTTTGCTCTGATTATGAAGTCAGTCACTGTGGTTCAGTAATAAGAGATCAGATATTCATGTTCTGTGAGAATTCAATACGCATTTAATAAAACATGTATTCAGGGATAAAGTGACTACCCAGAGGAAATTATTTTGGCTCAGAGGTTTCTCTTTCATAGCTCAGGAGACTTAACAGAGTTCCCAGTTATGTTTCCTAAGTATCAACATAGTCTCAGATGTGTTTTCTAAAAGTCTTTGGGGGAGAAAAAACTAGAGACAAAAATGAGGCAAATTTTGAGAAGCAAAATCATATAAAGCTATAAATTTCATAAAAATATCATAGCTTTATTTAATAAAGAAGGAATCATTTGAAAGGACTGTTTGAGTTGTTAATGAAATCTCTGGCTTTTGATCGTTGACTCTGGTATGTTGTACAATCTTATTGGTTTGTGACATCACAAATATGCTTTCAAATTTTAAAGGAAGAGAAAACCATTCCCTTTTTTATTACATCAAAGCGCATATTTTGAAACTAGTAAAATGACACCAGCATGTTTTTTATCCCTTCATCCTAGAAAACCATAAGCAAAAGTAAACAATGCAGAGTAACAAAAATACAACAAAAACACTACATGAATTCGGCTTCACTCAGCCCTCCATTCAGTTCTGGTATCTACAGTAAGTGAAGTGCTGTCTGTTGAGATATTAAAGAGATCTCACTTGTGATTTTTCTTTCCTGTGGGATCTAAGCTCCGCACGAGGGCATTCGTGCTTAAATGCAGAGCTGAATTGGTCCGGCAGAAGGAGATGAGATCTGCTAGCAAACATCTTGAGATGTCACTGTGGATCTGGACTGAATGCTTCTTGAGGTCATAAAATGTTGACGTTGATTATGTATTTTTGTCCTATGCTCTCATGCCACATTCAGGGCATCTGTTTTTAGAACAAAAGCCATGATTTCATGTCCCAAAATAACACTGACTGTACACAGGAGAAAACTGTCTTGTGTGCACACATCACAGAGCTGCTCAGCTGAGGAAATGCGGGTTACGACAATCTGCTTCATCATTATCTCTCTCTCGTTATCGCTGTGTGTCTCTCTTTCTTTTCCTCTTTCTTGTCTTGAGGTCCCTGTTTCTCATCTTCATCTTTATTTTTATTTCCCTCTCTTTTTTCGTCTTCCCATACTCTCAGTCCGCCCCTCCCTTCACTTCTCTGTCAAGAAGTGGGCTTTGATTAAAATATATCTCTTTTTGTCCCTGAAACCTGACTACATGTGCTCGCACTGTACCAGCTCGCATCATTATGCGATGAGCACCAAACAAAATCTGCTCCTCTTTGTCTTCTTCTACTCTGTGACTCATTCATTACCATGTGAGAGATCAAACTCGAGCACGATAGCTCTCACAAAAGAGAACCACGCTAAAGCGAGTTTTCTGAGCCATATTTAAACAAACAAACAAACAAACAAACAAACAAGCAAGCAAGCAAACAAACCACCCTGCCGCAACACATCACGTCCTCGTTTAACTCTATGGCGTGTTTGATTTGCGCCGCGGGCGGCTCGCGAGTTGCCTTATGAAACGGAACAGCTTATCTGGAGCATCTCGAAGCAAAAGCTTGAGGAAATGTTATTATTTTATTTATTTTTTTCTCCAAATGAGCCGAGCCAATGAACCCGAGCAGGCCTGGTCCTCTCCAGATGGATTGTAGGCAGCCTCATCTTCTTCATCCATTATTGATGAGTGGGGCAAAGAGAAATAGGTCAGAAGAGAATGAACTACATTCTCTTTGTTCACTCAGCTTGTTACATAAATGATTGAGATTTATTGCTTCCACTGTCATATTTAGTCACCGGCCTCTGATCGTCTTCCGCGCCTGCCCTCAGATGATTGTTTGCAATTTTAATATATACACTCCTCTGCTTAAAATTGCTCCCAGATGTAAATAACTCATTTTTTTTCATGTAAGTGAGAGGCAGATGTAGAGGCAGGTATAGATGGTGAGTTAAGTGAGAACACTGAACTCAATACATCATTCGTTTCCAGAAGTTGGTGGTTGAGTTACAGCCCGAGCTGATAGGGCCTTTGACTGCCAGAGACCCGTGAAACCTGCTGTGGCCTGACAGCTGGAAATAGGGCATAGAGAATGTAAAATTAATATAGACAGACAAACAGCACTTGAATGTCAAAGTCTGTTATAAAGGAGGAAATGAGATATGTTGTTGTCCCAAGCATCTCCTCAGCATTAATATTACCTTCTGAATATCTTATTGCAGCTTTGAAGTTTTATTACCGGGTACTACACACATGGTGTGGTAGAAATTCCTACTTTATTCCTATATTTGCTGTGTAACCCTTTTCATTTTTACAATGTATATTGCTGTTTTGACTTAACATCAGAAATTCTTTTTATATAATTATGTTTCTAAAACAGGCTTACATAATTAAGGCTTCCAGGAGACACTGGCAATTAATACAAACATTTCAACATTATCATAAATCAGACAATAAATACAGTATGTTCTTCACAGACAACAAAGGAAAGTAGAATTAATGATAGTAGAAGATAATGCAGACCTCAGTTCTCTAGTGGGGCGACAAGGGGGCACCTCCAATGAGGCTGGTGCCCTAAGGCCTCACCGGACCATAATCCATCCTGATTTGACATTAAAGCTCAAAGCTCTGCTAGAAAAACCAAGTTATATCAGTTTAATTTGGACAAGCTAATCAGCCAACTCAAAATGTGTTAATATCTGTTGTAGTTTTGCTATGGTGGTTTAAAAGGTTGACATTTACCCCACCAGATGTGGGTCCAACTAAATGGTACACCACGTAAACCAGCTTGGGCTAGCATCAACCATTTAGAAACTTTAAAACCAGCTACCATTAGAAGTTTTCAGCAGAGAATTAATACATATAAGGGTTGGGGCATGCTATTAGAAACCATTGAATTGTATTACTTCACCACTGATCAATGGGCATCCACAAGACAACCTAGTAGCCCTACAGCTTAACAAAGACTGTCAGCACGGGTAATTGTTGGAAGAGCTTGTACATGACCGTGTATTCATTTCTATGCTCTGAACCTTTTGGATATCATACTGATTTAGTATGTTATTGTCAGTATGAGAAATGGGACATTGTTCTGTATTGTGAAACAAAGTGCAATAATTCATTACGATGCTAATTCCACTGATGACCTTTCTGTGAGAACACTCGCACGTTTACACACGAACACACATGCATTAATCTTCTTTCCTAAATTAACCTTTATTAGAACAGTGTTGGTGTACAAAGGGCTCCAACATCAATAAGTGAATTAGAATAAATGTAATTAGGAGTTGGTGATTATGATTAAGGGTTCGTTCGTGAAGTCTGTCGTTGTTTGCTATTGCACATTGTTTCGTGAGAGGTGCCTGGAGAACGCTCGCAGCTAGAATGCAACCGCGTGATGACTTGATTTCCTACGAAATCCACTATCACAACACCACCTGAACCCAAAGCATTTGCTCTTAGGCTAGAAACAAAACTTGTCAAATGTGTGAAGTCATTGTTTACAAGCACCTGGTGTTGTTCCAATTAGCTGAAGGGTGGTAGAAGTAAATTGTCGCTTGAATAAATTATGATCTGAGATTTTAAATGCAGAAAAGAGGAAATTATGAGCTCTGCATCTGAGTTTCAGAATTATGGATCAGGATCAGGAGCTACCAAATTAGAATTATGTATCAGGAGCTACAGGATCAAAATTATGGATCAGGAGCTACAGGATCAAAATTATGGTAGCAACAATTAAATGTTTTGATAATAATTCTTTTGCCACAAAATATAGTTCTGATATCGAGTATAAAAGATACTCAAGAATACAAGGATAAGGAAAACGCATATATGTGTGTGTGTGTGTGTGTGTGTGTGTGTGTGTGTGTAATCAGTACCCCTGTATCTCAGTTTTGCTATATTTGCTGTTTTTCATTATATTCAGTTCTAGGCCTCTGGCAGTGGGTTTATATGGGCTAGTTCCTTTGCCGACACTGTGGTGACCTGTAGCTGTTGGATATCTAATCTTTCTATCTAATCTAAAGTAGTTTTTGATGAAACGAACATGAAGAAAATACTCCAAACAACACTTGAACACTGATCAACATCAAAATCTACTTTTATGGCGAGCGCTGTATATTTTAATTCGGTCATGGATCAGCCAGTTATTTAAAATGTATTATGAGAGCATTTGTTGTGCTGTGAAGTCCCATGCATTTTTCACAGCTACTTTTGTATTTGATGATGATTTGATTTTATAATTAACAGTCATAATTCTTTTTTTATTTTAGAAAATGTAATTGAATTATTTTGCATCAGTGAGCAGCACACTGTGTTTGTATATGCTTAGAAAAATAAAATTGTCCCTGAAAATCAATTCCAGAGGGCAAATGTTGCCCCTTGATTAAACAGTTAATGTCACGTTACAGTCTCCACACATTACAGTCTCAATCTGTTCAGTCCTGATGCACCTGAGCATCTTTAATAAGGGCAAAGGTTAAAGCCGCAGTCAGGGGTCAAATTTAGGATCGCTGGAGTCATGAGTTTTAACCCGTGAGGTTTATTCTGACAGGCATTCTCTTGCTATTTCTGCCCCAGTGATTCATGGGTAATTTAATGCAATCTGTCACACTCCAGCATCATTGTGAACTCTACACTGGCTGACACTTCAGAGTCAGCTCTGATAAATGGGGCTGTAGTCTCCATGGAGGCCGTTTTGGATGCAAACGCTGGCTAATCCTACAACAGTCGTTGTAATAATTATCTCTGAATGATCAGAGTCTAGACACTTGATCTGTTTACAGGCCCTGTCAGGTATAGATTTATTAGTGTTATCTGACAACAGCTCATCTTCCAACTCCCTTGGAACCTTATTAAATTAAGTCAACGATCTGTTTTTGCCCTAGTGGAAGATGGGAGCATTTAGGAAACCTTCTTGAAAACAGTGATTATTTTTTCAACTCTGTTTGCTAATGCTAGCAGTGCTGAAATGACACACATCGGCTTTAATATTGCAGCCTTTAACTTAAGTTATTAGCACACTCATCATTTAATACTTTATATACTCTTTGATTAGAAATGTTGGCAGGGGAAATCTGGTAGGAGATTTACGATTTTAATTAACACTGCTTAAAAATGAACAGAGCTGACTTTGTTGATTCTTATTGTGTAAACAGAGTGAATGAAAATAATTACAGTAATGAAAATAATTGACTCCTAAGTAATAAAATGCAGCAAATAACCAGCACATCATTTGGTTAATGCAGAGTACGAGTTCGTTGAGTTCTGCTCTGTTCTTGTCTCTGCCATTTTTAATCCACTTTAAGCCTAGGAGAGCTGTAGCCATGCAACTAATGTCAGCTGGATTTGAAATGCTTAGCAAAGAGAGGGGAGTACATTCATGCACTGTATATTTCCCAGTATGCATTGCTTTATTAAGGTCTCCCCCCTTCAGGGTCACAGCCTATGTACTTTAAATATATGTTGATGTTCATTGTAGAATGAGCTTGTGTAGGATGTTTGTCAGGGATTTAAATAATACGGTTCTTTCTGGAGCTAATGTATATGCAAGCGCTGTTCAGCCCTGCAGTGATGGAGAAGACAGTGAGGTGAAAGGACAATCATATATATTCTGGAATGAAGCTGGGTTTAAACTCACAGGGGCTTTGGTGAATTATACGCAAGCCAGAGTTAATTTAATTTCTATATTAATCTCATTCAAATAAAGTCACCTGCTCTCGGATCACCTGTATAAAGATGTTTGCAGGCAAGGCAGAGGTCCGGGAGGACGCCCACTTATTTCTACAAGAGTGAGGCGGAGCATGCCCTTCAGCTGAGTTATTTTAGAGTTGTCCACCTGGACTTTTTTTTGAGGGACAGAAGAGGACAGACGAGAGAGAGATCAGGCCTCCCAGTGCTGTTTCTGGGACAGTTCCCCTGACCACGTTCGACGGATAAAAGAATGACATGAGTAAGAAAAGAACGAAAGGTAGAGGTAAAGGAAAATCAGCAGGATGGAAGAGCAGTCAGCCATGCTGATGTCACCTGGGGCTGAATCTTTTGGAGGGGATTTGTGAGTGTGGTCTTTGTAAGGACAGAGATTATTAAGATGACGGTAGATGCCCTTTTCAGCATGCCACCCCCTGTGATCCTGCACCGTGCAGCGATAGCGCGGTCATTACTGACTTTTTGAGGACATTGTGACACTATCAGAATTCTGCAGATGCAATGACATCAGTGCCCTTTCGCAAAGTCTATGATGTCATCAAATCCGCCCAGTCATGATGTCATCACTCACCCCTCATAGACTCTGTTACATCACTGACTTTCCATCAGTGTAGTGGGAACCGCTTAATAAATCCTTAATGCACATTATATAATCTAGTTATTTTTTAAAAACTACCTCAGTTACCTTTTTAAGTTAATTTTGATACTTTAATATTTATTTACTGCATTATCCTGACAAAATATATTTGCCAGAGTTGCCTTTGGCTTGCTCACTTGGGGTTTATAGACAAATATATCATGAAATAATTCTCTTGACCATTTAAAAAGACATGGTTAATGAGGAACTAGAGAATACAAGACATTGTACTACAGTGTGCAGCTGTAAAGCTGTTCTGAAACAGTGTGCATTGGGACAAAGGTTGAATTGTGTGATGCTGAGTCTAAGGGTGTCTTTTCTTAAAGGAACATTTTGGATATGGATTTAGATATTTTACGGTGGGTGGTGCTACCCAGCCCGACTGCCATGACAAAAATAACTTGTTTTCTATATGCTGATCATGAGAAAACAACATTTTGTTAAAACATAACATACGACATGCAATGCATTTTTTCCTGCAATTGTAATTCCGATTTGAATACATTTATGCCTCCTCTGCACTGCATTAAAAAGTCTGTGTAAACTCTCTTTTTTTACAGTATATATACCACTTCAAACGCAGCTTCTGTGCCAACTTTTCTGTCTAAAGGCTCTAGAGAAACAGCCTACCCACATGCTTTTGTAAATGCAAAAGTAATGCAACAGTATCTAACAAGTAATTTTCCATAAATCGTAATAATGTAACATAATTAGCTACTTTTTCTAGGGGTAATGCAATAAATGCAACACATTACTTGCAATGCAATGTTCCCCAACAATGCCCTCCATTGACAAAATGAAATCGCTTACTCTTCACAGATGCTGTGACATCTCATGGTTGCCATGGGTACGCTGTCACAGCCACATCATTAGCTGCCCACTTTCACAACAACAGTAACAACCCTCTGTTATGACCTCACAATTGCTCAACAGGCACAAAATCTTTATCTTCTAATGGTTGTATAACCAAAATCACCATGATATCATGAGATAATCACCCACCGGACATGATGACACAGTTTTTGTCTTTTATTCCTTCAAATAACAAAGTGACTTAATGTCTTATGCATTTCAAATGGAATGTGCAGTTGCAACTCTCATCTTGCATGCTAAAATATTACATAAATGATTGTGTGTTTGAATGGGCAATTATCACATGTGCATTCTTTCTGTCTGCCGAACTACAGTGAATCTGTAAAGAATCTGCCATTTGAACGCTTCACAAAATAATCTGTATGCCATTCGTCAGTATTCACACTCTAAACAGATATTTGATGGCTGCCGTTCAGCTGAAAAACCTCATTGTGACTGGGTTATTAAATGGACTGGGCAGATGTGATAAATGCCTTTTGATCTATTATTTAGTTTTCTATAGCATTAGCATTATTTGAATGTTAAATGGGTACTAGTGTGTTCTTTGACTGAGGCTATCAAAGCTGCTGGAACAGTCTGTGGAAATGAGTTTGAGAGCAACAGCTGATTTGTCACGCCTCTTCCCATGTCCCCCTTCAGTAAATCATGCCAATTAAACCCTCATGCGTCAATTATTGTGTTTATCTGGAGTTGGTTACTGATGAATTATGGGTAAATTTGTGTGTGTGTGTGTGCATGTGTGTGCATGCAAGTAACCTCACCTAATGCTACATAGGCAGAGAAACAAAACATAGAACGGTTTTCTCTGAATATTCCCTCCATAATGATCTCGTTGCAATGGAGTAGAAATTTCTGCTATTTTTTTAAATATAATATTAGCCAATGAGTGCCTCTACACCCCACTGGGAAACAAAAAATGCATACTCTTGAATTTTCTTACCTAGTTAATTGAGGTTTTATAGCAAAGTGTTAAAAATATTTTGTTAAAAATATGTGGAATCCAAAGGGGGTAGGTAGCTGCTCCAGCTAAACAGATGCTGTATTGTTAATATTCAAGCAATGGAAAGTGTAACTGTTCGGCTTTTTGTAGAAGCACAAGCTGTTTAAAAATTTACCAGATATCCAAAATGCAGGAAGTTCTTTTGTAACTCTCACTGTTTCATGCACACATTGAGCTGTTTTTCCTCAGTTTTTTTTAATGGTTCTCTGACAGGCTGTTCTTATTCACAAGTTTTCTTGGAGTACTTTTTCAGTTTTCCTTTTTTAAAATATATTTCTGTTATAGATATAAATGTCACGCTAAAATAAACTTGGTTAGTCATATAAAAATGTTCCTCTCATTAAGCTGACCTTTGTCATCAGGTTCTGTTTTAAACTCGGCACGATTCTCCACAGATTCGACCATTCTAGCAGAAAATTAAATTAACATAAAATCAATTAATACATTAATTAGCCTGCTTTAATCACATCATTCAGAGTCGACTTTGGGGACTAATTATTTATTTCATAATTAATGGTGGGTGATTAATTGTGAGGCTTAGCCCAAGTATATGCCCATGCTAGTTCAAAAGACTCTCGCGGCTCACAGGCAGGTGCTACTATAACATGCTAATACAGTAAGCATGCTCTGACTTTCAGATCTTAGACTGTGTAATAATAGTGTAGCATGAAAGCGTCAATTCAAAATTCACATCCAGAACAGGTTGAATTTGTGCACTGCCACAAGGGTGACATCCTTGGCTCAGTCCCAAATTGTTATGCAATTTACAGTATGTTTTATTACAGAAACAGTCCTCCTTGAAGAATCTGAGGTTAAGCACTTCTCTTCAAGGGCACAACAGTGATACTTAATCAGACCGCAAAATCTCTTTAATCTCTGCAGTATCTGAGTTGTTTCACCTAGATGTCAATTTAATTAAATGAAGATCCCTTTATACTAAATAGATAGTTCACCAAAAAAATGTCAATTCTGTCATCATTTACTCACCCTCATGTTCCTTAGCTGTATTAAGATCTTTCTTTGTAGAACACAAAAAGAGATATCAGATGTAGGGGCTGACAGCCTCAGTTATCATTCACGTTTGTTTATTTTTTTCAAATGAAAGAAAGTTATTATTTGGAGTTTGAGCAGCATGAGGACAGGATTTACACTTTTGGGTGAGCTAACCCTTTTCTCCTGCAAAAGAGACACTAGTTAGCCCACATGTCTCTCCTCTAGATTTTTTAAAGAGATTTCTACATCATAAAATACTGACTAAAAAAACTGTTATTTAATACTGACTAAAACATTTCACAGCAAATATCTTGAGGAAACAATGCAGTGCTTCCATAATAATTTTATTGTTCGGTACTGTATTTCAGCAATTGTCTCCTTTTGATGTGTTTTTATTATTCAACATATGTATTTGAAACAACGGTTAAACATAACTTTTATAAAAGAACTCCATTATATCTCCTGGCCTATAAAAGAAATGCAATTTTGTTTTGGATTTTATGAAGCAGCCTTCTGGGGTTCAAACCTGCTTTTTGTACCAGCCCAAATCTCAAACACTACTCTCCAACACATGCAACACATTTTAACATTATAATGTTGTATGAATATTGACATTATAGTGTATGGGACCAATCTCTTGCTCTTTAGCCTCAAATTGGTCGTGCTGTACAGTCTGAGAAGACCTCCATCACATGGTTTCTGGCAGTCACACACCTGCTGGTGGAGTGCGCTCAGGGCGACTTTCCTCCTAATTAGCTGTCATTGGTTTCATGCCCATATCAGGGGTCATGTTATCATTGGGGCTGATATATTCTCTGTGAAGCCACCCCACTCCTCCAAAGGGTACGTTTGAGGGGCTGGAGGGAGGTGATGTGAACTTGGGGAGTTAATGAGGAATCAGACATCACTGAAACGCAGATGTGTGTCATTAATCTCGGTGTCCTCCCTCACTCTCACGCCCGCTCGTCTCCTCTCCGCGCATCTTCCTCTCTGAAACCAAGCTGGCCTGATATAATCAGGGATAAAGAAAACTATTACACCATACGTGATGCGTTTACGATGCTTTTTAGACGGCAGGGATCGCCGGGGATCTCGGCTCAAACGCAGCCCGTATAGCGTTACTTCCTGTTGCGCTCCTGTGGAAACTTTTCATCAGCGCTGCTTCTCGTCCGGGCGTCAAACTTCTCTCTGCCCGCCTACACAAGCGTGCGCGGCTCACGGATGAGAGTCGAGATAAATGGGCAGTCAGCCGGGCTCACATCCCAGAATAGACCGGTAACTACGGCGACTGTACTCGTACAGAAGTTAATGTAACCACCTCCTGCGCTTCACTCTTTCTTTCGCACTCTCTCGGAGTAATTGCGCGTAATTGATGGTCCGCGGAGACGGTCTTTCCACCGTGCGTCCGTCCCTTGTCTTTCCTCGATTGTGAAGTGCATTGCTCCGATAAGCATGCATGTGTTTAATCGATGTTGAGAGGCAGCCCCGGAGATGACACGACCCTCTCGACCGCGTACCGTAATTATGCCCGCCCCCGTCATGCGGTACTTGATCGCCAACAATGTTTGGTTTTTTTCCCCCCACCTCTTAATTATTTTTTAATGAGCAGCCTCCACACAAGAGAGATTTGGAAACGCAAAGCACCGGAGATCATTCCGTGGTTAATTACTGTACGCGCATATGGTGTAATTTTTTGTGTATCGTGTTAAATATCGGTGCATGTGCATTATTTCGCATGCACATGCACCGATATTATATATTTATAAATATATATATATATATTTATATTTCGTGTCATCGCGAGGTGGTTGCCCGTGCAAAAAGCAAAAGCTCTGCGTTATCAGATTAAAAGGATGCTTTTTTTTCTAGTTTTTAATTAGGTGTTTTAAAAAAAAATCAGAGAGCAAGAAACTGAAAAGTGAAAAACGAGGAAAAGAAGAAAAAGAGGCTTTTGTACAGAAGATTATATTGTATGATTCCACATTTACACAATCGTGCTCTTTATGAGGCTTTGGTCGGGTGATTGTTATAGTTTCTGTAGGTGTTTGTGTGGTGATTAAGATCACCATGACAACAGTGAGCAGCTGAGCCAATGCAAGAGGCTGCTGCTCATTACCTGTTACATATTGAACTAATTTCCAAAAAGAACCATATAGATTTATTTGTGATATATATAATTATATAGGTGTAATATCTAAAATCATTTTAACATCCGAAGTGCTTTTCTGTTTCTCCCTCTCACTCCTATTTCAGATTGTCCTTTCCTGTTTTGAATGGTGTGCTATTGTATTCATACTATTTTGGGATGTGTAATATGTAGGCTGTGCTGCACTGTGTCCAAATGTTCTGTATGCATGGAGTACTCGGGCGACCTTCTGCATTTGCCAAACAATGTATCCCACAATGCAATATGCTCAACCTTTCTTTTAATAACATTTTCTTGAGTAATGGGGCCCCGTTTACCCTGGCATGGAGACGTGTTTTTTGTGATCTGATCACGTGATGAGCGCTAAATAGAAGTGTAAACATTGTCTAAAAGGTATTGTGATTGGATGGCAACAAATGCATGCAGAGGCAGTCTGAAACACGTGACCGCATCACATTTACAGTGTAAATGCTAACCCACCCTGATGCGTCAGCAGTGATAGGCCGCCTACACACTGTTAATCAACCGCTGCACTAAAACAAGGGTTTAAACTTTGCTGGTTGTATGTATTCACTGTATGAAAGTACAGTATGTATGTGTCCAAAGTTATGAAATTAGAGACCCTCCTCTCAGATTTTGCGGTCACATGAGATGCATTTTACTGCCAAGTGTAAATGTCTCACCCGACCACCTGTGATCAGATCATGTTAATTCCATATGTAAGCAGGGCCATATTGTGTTTTTTTATTTTTTTAAAGTATCTGATGATAACTAGGCATCAGTATCTAGCGAATTAGTGAATTAAACATGCAACAGTGAGGTCATTGCGCGTTTTCTATACATTTTGCATACTGCATGCTGTTGCACAATATGTTTTTTACAGCATATGCATTAGTAAATATGCTATAGTATTCTATGAGGTTGTGCTCACTAGATTTAAGTCTGTGATCAATATCTCTATAGCGCTTATGCAGTTGTCATTCTGTTATTTTTCTCCTCAGGATCTGTTTTTCTTCCGAGCAGCTGTTGATTTTATTGTTTTAGCGTTCTCATATTTAAGTACATGAGCCAGGCCATATGGTGGCAAAATTACTGAGCCAGGACTAGAAAAATAGATAAAGATAGAGAGAACCAAAAAAGCCCCTTAATTTCCTCCCATTCTGTGTCTTTACCCTCTTATCATTAGCACTATTATTAGTCACGCTGTTGTTATGGTTGTTTAAGGTGAAGGTTGATTGCTTTCAGAGTGTGTTTATGCTTGATGCTGCTGAGGTTGCAGGCAGGATTGAGTGTGTGCAGACAGGCACATTTTTCACCTGTTCACCTCCTCTCGTTCGGGCTGCCGCTCAAGGTCTCGAGTCCTTACAACCGCACGGACACAAACGCAGCCACCCAAAGAGTGAAATGACACAGGCAATTTCAGCATCCATCTCGCTGCATATATTGACTTCTATATAGGAGAGAAGTACTTTCCCCTGAAAGCCATTTGTGCCCTTTGAAATCCTGAGGCTAACAATGGCCTTATTTGTACTGCAAAAAGACTGTTTTGAAGAATGATATAGGCAGCCGTGAACCTTGAGTTTTGATAGAGAACGAGAGACTGCTAAATAAATCAATGTGCTTGCGTGTTTTTGTGTTTATCTGTGCACATGTATGTATGTGTGTTGGGACTGATTTATCGGTGTTAAATGAGAAAACACAGTTCTATTTTTGATAGTGTGAAGAGTGGTGGACTTTGACACATGAGTAACTATAGCAACCTTACCTCTTTGCTTCATTGAAAGAGTGCCAGTTTGAATGTTTTGGAGTGAAATGTGGCCAATGAACTTTCTGAATGAATCTAGATGCGAGTTATGGCCCAAATCTGGGCTCGGAGAAGGAGTTATGAAGCAGTAACCAAGGGCATGGATCAGAGGGGTCATCCATCTCCAGCACCTGTTTTCCAAGGCGGGTTTCTGTGTTTATTATGGCCCGTATATTATCAAAACGCTGTGAATTCTACCTGCAGTCACTAAAAAACTTTATGAGTTCCCTTTATAGAATAGAATACATGGACAAATTCATGGCACAGCATTGTCTAAACCTGAAACTCCAAGCCCAAGCATGAAAACAAGATAAATCTACCAGTATTTAAGTATAATGTTGTTCTGCACAGTAACTGTAGAAAATATTTTGTTACCTAAAAATGTGCTACATAAAAATATTACATCAAAAGGGATAATACCATGAGGAATCACATTTTCATTGATCTTTAGATAAAAGAGCTTGTTGTATTATGGAAACATACTACAGCAACTTTAGAACTCAAAACTTCTTCCTCAGGCCAAAAGACAATTTATTGAATCTCAGCTGCAAAAATGAGTCATCCTCTCTGATGTCAGTCAGATAAATACATAAACACATGAATGTGTATGTTTCTACATCAATAATGCCTTCGGTTCTAAAACTTAGGAAACATAGATATTTGTAATATTACACCAAAACATAATCATCAAGCAATATATATATATATATATATATATATATATATATTGTGTGTGTGTGTGTATAACAATACAGTATCATTTGGAACATTTCAGTCTGACTGTATTCATTTATCTGGTACATTTTTTCTTAGTTTCTTTTAACCTGGCCCATTGTAATGCCTTTGCAAATAGGCTGTTGTTGAGAGTCGCATCATTAAAAACTATATTGGACCCAAAGGCAAACCTGCAGTCCATGTTATAGCAGAGCAAAGTGTTACTGCTCCTTCTCTTCTGATGGAGGCGGCTCTTATAAACAAAGCAGCAAAAAACTGTTTAATTATAATGGTCAGAGAGAGGGTGAAAGTGGTCGTGATAATATAAATTCAGAAATGTTAAAAATGAGCTATGACCTTTTAAATTGGTTTTATTAAAGTCAAAAATATAATTTTATTTGACTGAATCAACCTGATAGCATTCAGTAATGTCAACATAGGTTATTCTGAATGATCAGAAGAGTTAGAAATAGCTCTTTCATACAGTGGGAGTTAATTAATGAAAATAACCACTCAGGATTAGGGACCACTCAGTAATGTTTGTAGATAACATTTGCAATCTTCTGACAAAATATCCCCATGTGTGGCTTGACTGTTTATTATTGGGAAAGCTCTACAAAAGCTGACCTGTGCAGCTGCGACTCTATGAGAATTATGTAGTTGTTTTTGGCAGAGACTTTAAAAAATAAAATGATAAAGTCTAAGCAGTGTTGGCCTACTTGTTGTTTAGTGTTGAAAGAAGGATCCCATTAGGCAGAGTCTCTATGGTTTCTCTCTCTCTCTCTCTTCTCTCTCTCTCTCTCTCTCTCTCTCTCCACACATCCTCTTTCCCCCTGGTGTGAAGTGCTTGTGAAGTGCTTATGGTAAAAGTTCCATATGTTCTACATTAAAGCTGGGCTTCAGTTTAGATAAATGCTAATATAATCAACTGGCCTCCGTCCATATCCTCTCTCTCTCTCTCTCTCTCTCTCTCTCTCTCTCTACACACACACACACACACACTTTTTCTCAACTGTCCCTAAATATTTTCCTTTTTTGAATATAACCAGAGTGACAATTTACACCAAAGTGTAATATTAAGCAAAATACATACACCATGTACATTCACAAAAATTCCACACTATAAAAATGTTTTTGTCAGGTAACCTAAAAACATGCTTCTTGTGGTGACATCTAAAGTACATGGTTTTATTCAGGTCAAAATATTATTTATGACTGAATAAACCCGACAACATAAGGTTATGCCAACAAAAGGCATTTTTAAAGTGTTAGCTCAAGTAGAAGTACCCATAGACAGGACAAATAACATATGAGGTCTCTTTAATATCTCAATTAGTTCTCCAGCAATGAGTCTCCTGTATTTCAGATGTTTCCCCTGAGAAAAAGACTAAGAAATCTCACAAATGTCTCCATTAGAATTTCTTATAGAGATCTAAGAAGAGATCGCAACAATGTCAAAAACTGAGCTCAGATTTGCCAATAATGCAGTCAAAAGTCAATATTGTTGAAGAGTTCAATATAAACTCACTTCTTATCAAATTTACCCAAATCCAGATTATTTTAGCTATAATCTACATTACTTTTACAGCTCCAAGCTCCAGTTTAACAATTGTCTTATTTGTTTTTTATTTCTCCTAAGCAATTTTAGGAGAAACATCTGAGACAGAGCTGATGCTTAAATGAGAAATGGCTGAGATCTCCATCAAATCTCCTGAGCTATAATAGAGCAACCTCTATTATATAAGAAATGTTACCCTTGCATGTTACCCTGTTTAACAGTGCGTTTTAAATTAGAAATGAATGCATACATTACACTGAGTATTATCACCATAATTGTAATCAATTTTCAAATTCTGTAAATGAATGCATTGACTTCATTGTCATATCGATGTATTTTTACACCCCTTGTTTGGTTTCTCTCTCTCTCTGTCTCTCTCTCATCGACAGTAGTTATTTGCGCAAGTCTGGGTTTAAATGCCGTGTGTCAGCAGGGCAGATAGTAATATGGATTCTTGAATGATTGATTCTCCTCCTTTTCCTGAGAGATTTCTGATAATGCTGATTTTAAAATAGCTCACCTTTCCATATGGGATTTTTATGCCGATTCTAAGCATGCAACACTACAGTGTTATGCTGTCTTCCCTTCACTGAACGGGATAATGTATTGTTTTTATGGATTGCCATGACAGCTCTTGCGAGAGAGCAATGACAGAGCTGGCATTCATTAGTACCTTGAGGATGTGACAATCGAAATTAGGTCTCTGTGATGTACAGGTCCATATTTCATCTCAAAGCTGGAGGCCTTTCACTGCTAACATTCTGTGTTAGGTAACCCATGTTTCACGCAAAATACCACTGTCAGACATGTCTGTTCGCGGTGTGTTCTAGCATGAATTAATGTGATATCCTACGCATCCACTTTCTGTCTGTGCTGCTTTCTTGGCTTTATCCCAAACTCTTACCTCGTGCCATCCCTACTCTTCGTTCTGGGTCAGTGCGTGTGTGTCAGTGTGAAGGGAGGGCTTGTTCATTCTGTGTCACCCTGCTGTTAACCAGATACCATTACCGAGGTTAAACCTTTTCATCTATCATGGCTATGATGATCAAACAGAGCCAAGCCCGTGGCTTGTGCACAGGAGTGCTGTTAAACTAAAGGACATGCCAAAATGGGCACACACACACACTCACACACATGCACACAGGCATACACACACTCGCACACATGCATGCGGGCATACACATGCTCACACACTGGGCATTGCTGGTAAAGACTCATCTGGAAGAAAAACAGTCTGTGAAACCAGCCAACCGAGTCTGCACCAGCTGATCTGTTTGTGTGTGTGTGTGTGTGTTTGTGTGTGCTTTTGGAGAAGGAAAGAAACATAGTCCATTTACTCATCAAGACAACACGTCGAAACTTTGAATTCTTTGTCCACTAACGTGACTTAAATCAATACACTGTGTTTGATGTCGATAAACTGAGAGCCCATTCTGAAACTCATCTCACAGCTTGTGGCTTCGTTTCTAAAGGCAGAGCTTTAAGCAGCCAATATTCAGGCGCCTGACACAAGTTTTTTTTTGCACACTAAAAGTTGTACATACACAAGGCTGTCTAAACACCATCTGCGATATTCAGTGGTAAATTGCGCAGGAGTGCAGAAATAACCCAGAACAAATCTATAAATACCTCATATTTCATTTTTCTTGCATTGATTGATTCACTGGCGAATAATACAGACAAGCAATGTTTAAATATTTACGAACATATTATTTCCAATCTGATGAGTTTTGAGTTTGAATTTAGTTACATGTCAACGCACAGAACTATTAAAACTTAGTTACGTGACATTGGCGTTATCAAACATGTTAGCATGATTATTGATGAAAATTACAATTTGATCATTAGTTAAATGTCTTTCAAACCCACAGGATTTGTCTTATTAAGTAAACAAAAATGAATGTTCATGCTTTTTACAACAAAAGTGAATATGTACTGGGGCTATCAATCTTCAAACATGACAAACTCCATATGATTTGTCTATAGATATGAGTTGTTTTTCGAAGCCAAATGATAGCTTTGTGTAAGGACAAGACCACAATTTGAGTAATTATTTACTAGAAATCTGCCTCCCCTCTCTGAGATTCAGTTTAAAACATTCAATCTTAAAATGTTACACAAAAAATTATGTTTGAAATTCCTAAAAATATCTTCTTGAAGTTTCACGGACAAAAGAATGAGTGAATTGTGTTGAACACGCACACATAGTTTAAATTACATTCACACTGTACAGTCCTATCTCTGGCCCACAGAAAGTTCTGGAATGTAACGGACACTCAACTCAAGTTTGGCAGGAGCTGAGGGGTTTTATATAGACTCACATTAATCTTGTGGCCTTCAGAAAAAAAAACTCTTATTAACCCACATAACCAGAATAAGATAATTACCTTTGTTACTGCTCTTCTGTGTTTAATTCTCGACGGGGGATGAGATGTGTGTCTGTGTGTTTGTGTGTGGGTGTGTGTATATAGGAGGGATACTATAATCTATGAAATATGAATATTTTAGTGTCTTTTAATTAAGACTTATCATTTTCTGACATTTTAATATTGCTGGTAACAAAGAAGTGGTTTTTTTTAAACTTCAGAGTCAAGTCAGCAAAAACAGTCAGCAAAAACAGGGTGGACTTTATAGTGGACACTACATTACATGATGAATAAGTAGACAGACTCCTCCACAGTGCATGAAAGAAGGAAAGAACTGAGACTCAACTTACCAATGCAGATCACAGCGGTGAAGGGTTGATCTCAAATGATGACACATACTCCACTTCAGGAGCCCACGTGCTACCACGCAACACACACACATCAAAGTGGCTTTGATCACTGCACACACAAGCACGCTGTGCAGGTAAACAGTGGAGAGTGATCGAATGGAATACTAACTTAGGCTGTTGCTTAGTGCATGCTGTGCAGTGTGCTATTTTTTAAATACCATGTAAAACAGAACCCAGATGTGGTGATTGTTTCGGGTGGCATTGCTTTCGCACATTGCTTTTGCATGACCGCACTATTTTGCCTAAATTTATATTGTGGTTCTTTTGCCTTTGCACATCTGTGTTTGTATAAAAAAAAATAAAAATCCCAAAAACTCTTAACTTCTGCCAGTCACTAAAGTGATGTTAAAAATCATGACCAGAATTACTTTTGGTTCATTCATCATTTTGGAAATGGTATGTCAAGTCGAGTGAATTGCATTGTGGGATTGGCTTACAATACTCCTCATAGTATGCTTTGTTTTATACTGCACATTTTGGCAAATGTAAGAGGTCATCTGAGTATCCTGTGCATACAGGCAATTAGCATACTGTGTACAGTGTACAGCAAATACAGCACTGTGGTATGCTAGTCTGAACATAACACTTGTATATAACCACAGAGGTGATTGTGCATTAATAATCCCTCAACAGCTGTGTGTATTTTACTACAACCTGTTATAATGACAAAAGACCCTTAAGAGTGCTGAAAAAAACTCACCTTTGAAAAATGAGTTCTGTCTATTTGAGGAGAAGCTTAAAATAGCGGCTAAAACCTCTCGTGACTTTCCCCTTTCCGCTCTAATTTCCGTTAAAATGATGTTGAATATAGTGGTACACCCAGACACTCTGACAGACAGACGGACAGATAACAGACGGCCAGACAATCTGGAAGGGCATGAGACCTGATATAAGTTGTGTCCCAAATGATGTACTACACACTGTGCACTCAGCCATTCAGTGTATACATTTAAGAAGGTTAGTGTTGTCCCAAATGGAACACTTAAATTTTTTTAACTACATTCACTTTTTCTGGTTGAGGGAAATGGTGATAGAAATGCGCACAATATCTTGCACAAGCTTTTACACACACACTTACATAACAGAGCTCTCAGGAATTGCTTAAAAGAATGTCAAGCAATAAAGGAATAAACACCAAATAATATTAAGCATACTTGCAAAAAAGTTCAACAACTAAAAAAATAAGACTTTAACTCTGTCATTTGATGTGCTAAGAAATTATTTACGTAAGAACTTTCTTTTGGTCTTATTAGAGGTACAGTGTCTCTAAAAAATATTTGAGCACGTAAGTCTCCCTTAAAATGTAGTATTGTCATTGCATTAGGTAACAAGATATCAAACTAAGAGGCATTTATTTTAAAGCAAGCCCACTTTTCAAGCAACTTACTTCATGAGAAGATCTATAATAGGTATAAGTAAGCTGTCTCTGAAATTACAGTAAATGGAACATATTTATAGTTAATGTAATAAATTACAAGGGTTTTTACCCTGCTAGGGCAGCTGTGTAAAGGGCAACTGAATTAATTTACTACAAATGACCTTGAGACCAGCTGGAAAAAAGGAAGGAGGTCTAGCATAATTTGTTGGCCAATTGATTTGATATTTGAATTTATACATTTTAAAGTGTGGCTTACAGTCAGTGGTTCAAATATTTGTGGAGTCACTATATAGGTTTGCGAAACTAGATTATAACATGATCTGTTTTAGTGTTCCTTGTAACTTGAGATGTTGCATCATAAGTTTATTAATAGGATTGATACTATTTTTATCTTGTTGGGCCAAGGCATTTATTTTGATTTAAAAATAGACCCACACTTCTAACAAATACTATTTTTGCTCAGTAATGTAATTGTATATTTATTTTTTAAATTAATTCAGATCAAACATAAATTGGAGTTGTCTAATGGATAAATGCATTTGCTTTTGTGGTTGACCAGCCTAGCGGACAGAAAATTCTGTCCAATACACTCACTGGAACCAGGTTTTACAATGCACTGTGTAGATATATTACTGTAGATATATAGTTCACAATCTCCCTTACAAGAGATTGAGCTGTATGACATCAGCGGAGTGGGCAGCAGATACTGGAAGTTATAAAAACACGTGGACAGTAACTGCAAGAGAGAACTCACTCCCTTGGGCAGGGAGAGAGGTGGTGGAATATACAGAGAGAATGTGTGTGGTTTTTGTGGATGAGAGAGAGAGAGAGGGGTAAAGGAACAGGCGAAACCAGAGAAAGAGAGTGTGTTTGTGTGCGTTTGTGTTCTGAGTGGGCTTTTCTTCTGCTGTGAACCTCCTCATTGTTATGCAACTCACAGAGCGAGAGACTCACCCTGGACAGGACAGCAAAGTGTTTTGGAAAAGACTCTCTCTCTCACTCACTCTCTCTCCCTCTCTCTCTTAGAGACACACGCACACACTAATGCACACACCTGGGTCTCAAGGCTGTCTCCTTTCAGAGCTCACTTATAAAAAGTGCACACATACACACACATTTGGTCTCTACCTTTAAAGGCATAGATCACCAAAAATGGAAATGAACATCCTGTTATTACTTACCAACCTTACAAATGTGACTTTCTTCTGTAGTATTTAGAGAAGTGTCCTGCCCTCTTTTCCACATTAAATAAAAGTGAATGGGACGGGGCAACTGAGCACTAGCTGACAAAAAAATCATAAAATGTAGTTCATATGACTTGTGAACTATATTCCAGCTCTTCTGCGGCAGAACTATAGCTTTATATGAGAAACAGACTGTAGCTGAAGTTATTTAATCTTGTTCTTTGCTCTGGATCTTAAATATCGCTCATCTTTGTATGCATTCAGACATGAGGATGGTGTTTAGTGGATAATGGTTTACATTTCGTTCTGTGCATTCAGATGTCTGTTCAGCATGTGCAATATATCTAACCGACTACCTTTATGGTATGTATCATGCTTTTTTTCATCCATTTAGGATCTTGACACTGTATGTTGACGCTGGTCACATACTTTCAGCATAAAGACACAAACATCGCCATTGAACATCCAATCTCTATAACTTCTCCATGTGTACAAATGAAAGCAGTGGGGGGGTTTGAACGACATGGAGAGGAGCAAATGATGACCGAGTTTCATTTTTAGCAGGTCTTTTCCTTTAATTGAAGGTGTTCCTAAATCCACACAGCCCACCACGGTCGTTGCGCACGTAGGGTTTTTGGGGCGGACTTTAGGACCACGGAGAGTTCTCCCACAGTAGCACATAGCGCGTCTTGGAGAGGAAACCCCCACAGGAGCGCTTGCTGCCGGATACCTGAGACATCTCAAATCATCCCTTTCCTTGCGCCGCATCTGACCGAAGAGCGCACGGCGCGCCGCGGAATGCGCAGGGCTGTCCGCTGGATGAGGGCGCACGGTCGAGGCATGGGTCCCCATCATCGTGTTTGAGTTTTTATTGCATTGTGATGTGACAAAGTCATAGAGACCCTCGGAAAACCTTTGAATTCTCGCTTAAGCAACGTCTGTATTGGAATAAACTCAGCTGCTGAATTTCTCTGTTCGGATGGATCATTTGGTCAGATCCCCCATTCGTCGTGATGCGCGCCGTTTCCATTTTCACGCGTCTTATTGACTGACCGCGGATCAATTTCTGGACGTGGGCTGACGGTAAGCTGTCGCTCAGTTTACCGAGCGAAGTTTAAATGTGTGTTTTTGGAGAGCTTTCATGGCGATGCGGGGGTGGCGAGCTGATCCGCACCGGCTCGTAAAACGCCAGCGTGCTCAGACCGTCACCAAATAACGGGTAGATGTGGACGCACAGACGGTAACAACTCGTTTTAATTAGGGGAGAATGAAACTCACGATCCTGCACCGGTTGTATTTCACGCCACAATCAAAAATAAATTGTATTGCATTAAGAAAATTAAGCCCAGACTTGGACATTTGGACTTCTTTGCTTTGCGACATGTTCGTGGCAATGAAGTAGCCCTCACCCCCATTACCGTACTGCGAAAAATAAAGATACATGTTACTGACACCGTGTAAAGTATTTATACATCACGGTCGTGTTTTCTGTACTTCAATTTGTGCTGATTTTTCCAAATCTATGCGCAGACAGATTTATATTACTGTACTACAGAAATAGCCATCCTGTGCGAAGGTTCATTAAGAATGATGAGAATTGCAAACAAACTCAAAAGTGAAGCCTCCGAGCGCCGCACGGTAACGAAAACCAAAATATCATTTCTTGTGCATTTTCATTGTGAGATGGAGTGTGTTTTTTTCCCCTTTAGATTGCCTCGTAAATACAATTTCATTATGTTCGTTAACACCTCAATATGAACCACGGACTTTGCACAGGCGCAAAAACAAGATGTTTTTAATCCTCGTCTTTTCATTATTGGCAAAGCGGAGGTACGACGCTCATTCCAGTTGCGCCACATATGTAAAGCCACCGTTGATGCAACTGTGTCATCTCACATTTTAGCATGCGTGCAACCTAAATAAATTCAGAAAAGGCGATGCGATGCGCGGCTTGTTTAAAGGCGGTGTTTGCGGGAGTATTGCACCCTCCTGCGATGGTATGGACTGAACACACACACACATTTTCACTCACACACTCACTCACACTCACTCACACACGCACTGCAGTGGCGTCTGATCACAGTCTGCAAAGAGAGAGAGAGAGAGAGAGAGTGCGCATGGAAGTGAACAACAATCTGTGCCTACATATCCGACTGCTTCAATCTCTTGTGAGCTTTTCACACTTGAAATTATTAACCCTGGGTCGTTTTTGAACTCTGGGTAACTGTGGGGTAATCCTGGGTTACCTTGTTCCGTGTTTCCTGCTGTTCATACTTTAACATGGGTTCGTCAGATTTAATATTTATTCATCTTGGGTCATTCCTATTTGCATATTTGTGAGGTTAATAACGTTAATTGGTTAGGTACAGTAAGGGTGCTAGATCTGTTTTAATAACTGCTTGACTTTTTGGGACAGACAGTGCACAACTGTCTTCTCCCTCACTGTTCGACATTTTAACTGCTTCCCTCATATACCTAAACTAAACATAGCCTGTGAAAGCTTCTGTGACTGTGCCCATTAATATGTAGCAATTAATAATATTTAACACTGTTTAGTTTATGATTTATTGTCTGTTGTGTTGTCCTTTAGGTAGGGCTAGAACTGATGGGCTTCTTAAAATGGCCTTAACCCAGGTTTATAAAAGATCTTAACCAAGGATTAAGCATAGCACAGTGTGAAAAGCCTCTTGCTGGTCTGGTGTTGCTGCTACAAACCTCAGTATTTCCTCTGAGTAATTGTTGCTATGAAATAATTAAAGTTCCTTCTGTTTATATGTTATGTGGATTCTGGTGGTTGCATCGACTATTACCGCTGTTTAGTGCACTTTATAGGTCGCAAGAGCTCACTAAACAGGGCACAAGAATCATGTCAAAATCAACAAACCCAGTGCATGGAAATTAAAACATGTCATGGATGAAGATCTACAATTCTGTTCTGATGAATATTCATGAACTCCCACAGCACAAGGATCCCATGTGCCTCCCACAGAAACTCTCGATTTTATTTGTGGTATTTCCCCATTTGTTGTCTGATCATCATCAACAAGTGAATTTCCTAATACAATTGATTACTTTAGGTTTATCCCTCAAACGTGTGCCAAGAATCCACAGATGAAAAGTTGACAAAAATGGCTTTGACAGTGCCATTGACTTCTCTTAAAGAAACTGTCACTCAGGTTTGGATGTGGCATAGTGCACAGCTCGTGTTTTTTTGTGTGTGTGTGTGTGTTGTGTGTGTGTGTATGCACGTTTATAAAGAATGCATCTAGTCCCATGGCGTGGCTCTTACTGCCTAGGGTGAGTTTGAAGGAGGCCACGCACACACTTTACCCCATTTAAACTATGTAGAGCAGATGAGATCCAAGAAGATCTGCTATAGCGTGTGTCATCACCAGGAGCACTTGGATGCCCTATTAATAATCAAGGCATGTTCTGTCATGAGCTTTATTTTGCCTGGAGCAATGGTTAGCCACTTGTCGATAAAATCTGTGAAGGAGGTATAGTGGAAACCAGCAGGAAACCAATAAGCGTTCGAAGCAGCACGCTTTGATGTGATTGGTGCTGTGATTGGTCATTTGACTGTGAGGGCTTCTGAAAGAACAGTTCTCTGTTTGAAGGAGCCGAAGTACATCTGTCAGAACATTCTTAGCTCTGATACATCAGCAGGTCAAGTCAAGATCACATATCACTTTTGTGACAAAACCACTGTGACTGTCGCCCCTGATCTGTGAAAAGTTAAAAGTCGTGTCTGTGGCATTCTGATAAAAGCGTGCATGCGTAATTTAAAGCCTGCACCACTATCAATTTTTCAAAACTTCCTTAAGCAGAATCCACACTCAAATTGATCTTCAGATTGAAAAGCCTTGCTTGGTAAGTTGGAGTAAACAGATTCTGAGTGTGTTGCTCTTTTGATTTGATCTGAAATGGCTTGTGTGTTCCAGAAACAGTCATTGCTATAAAATGGCTCAAATTCTTGGACCGGGTTAACTTTTGAAATTGGTGTATTGGATTGTTTGTGTGTGCGAGCGTACGCATGTACGGGAGTTGGTTGTATTGTTTTCCCGGCGAATAAAACACGCTCTCGAGACCCCCAGTTTCTAAGGGACCACTTTACTGGGCACAATATCAATAAAAAGCTTCTCGCTATCTGTGTGTGTATGTGTTTGTGTGCATGTGTGCATAATGAGAAGAGTATGCTGTGGGAAAGCCCTCATTATAAAACAGTTTGAGCTCTCAGGCCATTAAAGTCAAGTAGAGAGAGAGTGAGAGAAAAAGGGAGAGAGAGAGTGCAGGATACTCAGGTGGATTGCTGATGATTGAAACAATAAGCTCATTGTCTATTGTCTTGTCAGTAATGGCTGCTACTGGAATCCTTTGGGTTGAAGGCTGTTGTCAGCTGTTGTCCAGATGATGTGACCTGCGGTTCATGCTGATTGATTAGCTTCTCAAAAGAATAGTATTCGATCGGTAATAAGAGAAGGGATGCCATCGATTTGGGTCGGCGAGAAGTTGCAGGTCTTTTTGGAAAGTGCATGTGGGTTTTCGTATGAAAATAGGCGGTAAAAGACCTTGATGGGTTCTATGTTCAGAATGCACACGTGCAGGCGTCAAACATCGGTGCTGATGGAGGGGATTAAAATTTGAACATGTACAAATGACACATGCACATACATAAATAAATACAATGACTGTACTGCATATATATTTGTACACTGGCGTGCGGTGCAGAATATGCAACTCAAATTGATGCATGCACGCATAAACTCATTTACTGCTGGATTTCCTGTGGCTGATGAAGTCTGACATGCAATCTTTCCTTGGGTTTTTTCAAGCTCTCTTTCTCTCTATTACCGTCATTTTCTATCTCCCTTAAGACTGTCAAGCTGTCAGAACCCTCACTGATTCCCACCGAAAAGTATTGAAACCTGCCGTGTGTATGCCGGTGTGTGAGTGTTTGTGCAGACCCAATTTAATCTCATATGCAAGGACGGCATCAGGCACTTGCTGTGTAACAAGAGTTCTTGGTCTATACGGCACTTCCCACACCGATTCTAGTCAAAAAATACTTCAGTGTGTTTCTGTTACACTGTTGTTCGTTCATTTATTCGTTATTGATTTCAGACAGACAGTAAAATTCAACACCTGATCTCTCTTTATGGCCACAAAATTTCTCTTTTATTTGCACGGCTTGCAGTGGCCGCAATTTGATGAAAGCCTCATTTTTGTTCTCCCTCATCAGTTAACCTTGAAATATAAGCTCGCGACAACCTCGCAGGATTCTGAGCTTGACAACCTTTGATGGAATTGAGTATCTGAATCCATTTTCTGTCCTCTCTCCACAGATGAGATGGTGCAGTCATTTACATTGACAAAACTGAGTCAGGAAGCTAGTCATCAGACAGAAAAGCAGTCCAATAATGACAATCCCAGTAATTCTGAAAACATTGGTTAGGATGAAGATTTGGATTGAGCTGGAATACTAATTTCCCTGAGGAAAAAGTTGCATAGGAACGTACTTAAGGACATAGAGTGGGGTAGTCTGACAGCACCATTTTCTAATTAAATACAACAGTTTACTGTAGTGCTTTACAATAAGGTTCAGCTGGTTATCATTAGATAATGTATTAGGTATCATGGACTAACAATGAACAATGAAATCATTGTTCACAATTTATTAATCTAGGTTCACGCTCATTTATAAATTATAGTATTGTTCATTGTTAATTCATGGCCATTCATAATGCATTAACTGCTAATGTTAATTTATACTACTTGAAATGTGAAAATGTATTAGTATATGCAGAAATTCACATGAACCAAGATTTATAAATGCTGATAAAGTATTGTGCATTGTTATGTAATGTTGTTTCATTGCGTTAACTAATGGTAACAAATTGAACTGAATTGTAAATATATATACTTGCATATATAGATATGTATCTATATATATCTATATCTGTATATATCTATATCTGTATATATCTATATATATCTATATATCTATTTATATCTATCTATCTATCTATATAGATAGATAGATAGATAGATAGATAGATATATCCATACTGTAGATACACATTGTTTAATGATTATATTGTACTTTCAGTAATTGAAATTGTAGCAATTTATGTCACATGGCATAAATTGTCACGTCACATGGCTTTGTTGATAGGCTGACACCTAATACAAAACATTTAATTTGTATTATTTTACGTTTTTGTTGCGTTATGCTAAGATTTGATTGAATCATGGTTATGATAGGAATACTGTACTGACAGTTATAAGCCTTTATTGAATGTAATTGGTTTGGACACTGGAGTGTCATTGGTGAGTAATGATGTTGGTAATGCTTTGTACATTCAAGTATCAATTTTGAAGCAATGTACTGTCAGATGGTTATTAGACTTTGATGTCTTTGTGAGGTGTTTTTCTGTTAATGTCATCCGGTGATATCCCAAATGTTTTCAAATGTGATTGTCTTTCTCTCTGTATTTTAGAAACCCAGAGGAAAATGTTATTGCTCACGAGTTTGTCTTCAAATCTCTGGTGACTTAATGAAGTTCGCAATTATGTTTCATTTAAATATCAACTTTGTGTCACATTTTTTGTTAAAAGTCATAGAGTAAAGAGTATAGAGCAATAAAATTGAAGTGGATACAATGACTCAGGTTTAAATAATTTGGTCCTGAGAGATTTTAAAAAGAAATGTTTAAGTAAATTGATTGTTGATTGTTTTGTCTAAGAAAATCGGAGCACTGTTTAAGACAGTGTTCAGATCATTTCCGAAACTTTAGAAGACACATGTTAAAAGCACAACATTTAATTGGATAGATACAGAAAAATGAAATGTTTGTCCTTGTTTACTCATCTTCATGTTGTTGCAAACCTATATGACATGCTTTCCTTTCTCTCAATTGAACCTAATTGCTGTTCAAAAGAAACAACTGAGAGATTACATCTGTGATTACATTTTTCTTTCCTGTGAGAAAATATGACTTAGTTCAGCTAACAACAATAGTAATCTCAATGGTATATTAGCAGTTAAAAACAAACAGCAAATCAAAATGTATTGACTGAAACTTCATTATTAACATACAGATTTCTATGGTTCACTTGTTAAGCCATTGTGCTAGAAGAAAAATTGGAGTTGCAAAAACTTTTGCCTGGTTTTTGTGATGCAGCTTAGACTTTGCTTTTTAAATGTAACTTTTTTATTGATGTTTTTCAGCTAGAGAGAAAGAGAAAAGAATTTGACTGAATAACAATTTGACAAATGGTCTGTTTTTGTGTATGTGTTTTATGGTTTTTTTCTCCTAAAAAAGAGAGTTTCCTTTGCCTTTTCCTTAAATTACTGCTCTTTTTCCTCATCCATGAACATTTCAGAACCATCCACCAGCAGGATTCCCAAAATCATGGAAAACTATATTTTAAAATGGTTATTTTTCAGGCCTGGAGAAGTCACGAGAGCTGATGAATTCCTAAAAGAAATTTCAATATTGAGTGTAAATGTTTCTAGTTCTGCTCTGTTAAAATATTTCATTGACTAAATATTGCTCTTTGTGAATTCTTGTAAAATATGATATGATATGCTTGGGCCTGATAATGTCAGTCTGTCAATTTGATGGTAATGGCCTTCAAATCTCAGGACATTTCGAGTCTTATTGGAAACATTTGTTTCCTAATAAGTGGAATCATTCGGATCCATTAACTCCAGACATAGCCAGCATAAAGATAAAAATACAGCAGCATAAGCATAAAAATGCACCAGCAACCTCTACAAATGATTATCTCATAAATAACTATAAAGGTCATAGAAATTCATTGGTCAAAAGGTTTGGGAACCTTGCGTAGGTTAAACATATACACCTTTCATCATGTCCTGTCAGATGTGATTAAAATGGAAGACCTTAAGTTTCTTGCACAAGGCGAGCTCTTTCCCCCCTTTGCTATCCATTATGTTTGCTGGCCTTTTGACCATCTATTATCTGTTCTTTTTTGACTCCTGACTGAGAATGCGTCTGTCTGGTGAGGGGATTAGTGGTGCTGTGTGTCTGGAGGTGGTGTAGGAGAGCGGTAATACTCAATAATTAATCACCATCAGCAGCGCGGAGCATGGAAGAGTACTCAGGGGTCCCTTGTTAGCCGGGGCCGATCACTGAAGTGTGAACAGTCTGCAAGCCACTTAAACCGCATACACACACACACTCTTGATCAATATTCCCAACTTCAATCCATGTTAAGGGCATAGTAAGACTGATAGTAGGATTCCCGAGTACATGTGTGTTCTCCGACTTCTGAGAGAAGGTGATGGTCACAAAGGAATAGCTGTAGTCAAGGTTACGTGTGCACTAACAAGTCTATGACATAAAGAAACTTTCAGGGGTCTGTATTTGAGTCTATATTTATTGTTTTTCATTTGAGAAATGCTTATGCACTTGGTCACACACACACACACACACACTCAAACACACTTTATGCCCCCGAGCGTGTTCGACTTCCTCTCTGATATTTGGCTGGCAAGAAGAAGCTGGAACTGCCACAATAAATAATGGAGTCCACAAAGACCAGCTTGGTCTTTATCTTTTCTTCCGTACTTGCACAAACACAAGCCCACACCTACAGTAACACACACATACACACACACACGTATATTTGGCTCTCTTGTGAACTGTCATATATGTAATGTCTGAATATAGATGCAGGACTGGTTGTCCTTGAGTCATTCGTTCTGCTGTGGCATAAGTGTGTGTGTGTGTGCGTGTGTGTGTGTGGGTTTTAACGCTGTGTGTATCTCTGTTCATAACTCAGCACTCTTCCTCCAGGGGCACTGTTATATTTACCGCATGGTAAATGTGTTGACTGTCAGGCCTGGAGGTGTGGAGAGTTTAAATTGGATTAAATCATAAAATCACCACATCAATCATTCACAGCTGGGCCTTCCACCACACGCCTGTCTGCGTGCATGCGTGTGAGCAGGCGTACATGTGTGTGTGGATATTAGCTCCAATGAGAAATAAGAAAGACCTTCTGTGTACATCCCTCACTGAAGCGGTAATTGAATTGCCAGTGGTGACTGTGGATAAGGCATCGTTCGTGGACTGATATGATCTACAGAATGTTCTGCGAAGGAGATTGTCAAAAGGTGTGACTGTATTATTAGTGGGTTTTGCTAAGGTAAGCATCTCTATTGCTTTTGAGCAAGCCATAACCCCCTAATCTTTGTAAGTCTTAACTGTAAGTCTTAATCTCTGTCATTACTGATAACTTAAATCATGCGGATTGTTGAAGTGAGGTTTGCAATTATTTCACAAGCCATCTGATGATTTTCTCTCAGCGTATGATACACTGGAGGAGAGACCCGAGCTGTATCTAAAGACAGAATATCATAAAGATTTAAAGATACAGTGTTTTAAATTGGGCTGGTGAGATAATGCCTAGCAACCACATACCGATGCACTATAGCATAGTAACATCCTGGAAACCACCTGCAACAGCTTAGAATCAAGAGTTTTGCATGGCCAAGCACCTCTTACGTTTTCCAGATATGTAAAAATTCAGTGAAGACTGATGTTTTACCTCAACGTTCTGTTGCATATTAATCGATTTTGTGTAATGGCTTAATTAAAGCTGTAATCAATGATCCCATACACATTAACTGCTGGCCTGGAAAATGTGAAATCCTTACATTCTACCTTTTCCCAATTTTTTAGCCTCTCTCTGTCTGTCTCTTTCTGTCGCTCGCTCGGTCTCTCTCTCCTCTTTTAGAACCTTGAGATTATGTGTGGGAGAGGGATGATAAGCCCTTTAAAGAGATCACAAGAGCACTTTCTCTCTTTCGTCCCTCTGTCTTTTAACACACACACACACACACACGCACGGACACATCAACACTCCCACACACACAAAATAAAGTCTATTAACCTCTCAAATGCTACTGTTCCTGATGGGATTTAGACCTTCCAGTGTCTGAATTTGGCATGCAATTTATCATCTGTAGAATGTTATTGTGAGATAATTATGCTTGAACAGGAAGGGTTTGCGCACACTTATTAAGTTTACATTAATGACATTAAAAAGCTAGGAAGCAGGTTATATAGTTCTTATTGGATCTGGTGTAGCATGTAACATATAAAACTCTTGGAAGGAATTCCAAGAATACCGTTTAGCTGCAGGGAGCAATTTAGGGGTCTACGGAGTGACAGAAGCAGTGCATCATGGGTAAATCGCTGTGACAGGGTTGTAAAGAAGGGGATTATGAACCTGAAATGTTGTTAGGGTGCCTTATCCACTGGAGACCTCAAAAAAAACAGACTGAGGCTGTTAATAGGTAATTGACAAGACTTGTCAAGCAATGGTAACATTATCCAGAAATGTGTTGAAACTGTCCTAAACAATTGTTTGGACAATTTAAAACTATATCTTTATATACATATACACAGTATAAAGAAAAAGAGAGAAAGAGAGAGAGAATGTCATACTGCAGGGCTATTTAAATGAATTAATGATCTAAATTCTCAACTATCCATATAGTACATTTGCGCTTGAATTCAGACGCTGAAGTCTGTCTTTTTATTAATGAATATTTCAGCCAATTGCGTGTTCGATGGACTTCAGAAGCTTGTACATAGCGTTCAGATATCATGTTGGTCTTTCTAATCGCTCTCCTCATTTATTCTGTCACTTTGAAATGGAGATGAATTGCAATAAATTATTGCAGCGTGTCTTTTTCTTTTATTACTGGCTTCTTTGTTAACTTGCTTGATTAAAATGAATGTGGGTATTATTATATTATATTATATTTGCTTTCATGTGTTTTCCAGCTCTTCATTGAATATTATTTAGATCTGTATGGTATAAATATTCATACACATATACCTGGTCTGAATAGCATAATGTACTCCTTAACTTTACCAGCAGCTATTTGGAGAAAGGAGAGAAGAAGAATCTCATAAATTGTATCCACTGTATATATTTCTTTGTGGTGGCCATATACTGTATGTCATTCATTATTCAAAAGAGACAGAAAACAAAAATAATAATTTTGAGCTTATTCTTTTATGGAAATCATTTGGTTCTCTGTGAAAATAGACTTCTGTAACCTCTCAGATGTGAAAATCGTATGGATGTTGTGCACAGGCTGCAAACAGAGATTAAAATAGATTTCATATATTAACACAGAACTCAGGTGATTGAGTGGCTTTGTGGAAAGGCACAGAAATCAGATAAAATATGAAGAAGTCATATGTTAATATGATTTGACCAAGAAAGAACTGCTAAAAGATTTTATCTCTCTTTGCTTTGTTTTACGCATATGCATATATATAGAGGAAGTAAAAAAGTTAAATTGTCTGGATTTCAGAGAAATTCAATTTTTCTAGCTGTACACATTATTTCCAGAACTTGGTAAATAAAGTACAAAAGAGAAAAAATCCATTATAAAAAGATGGAACTATAACTTGTACAACAACTTTGCTATACTCACTTTCATTTTCATATATTTTTGGGGAGGATTTTGTTATATTTTATACAGGACAAAGTAGACAAAAGAGGCAGAAAATTACTTGGTATATATATCGAGGTATAGAACCAGTATTCACTGATTTGTTAACTTGCGCCGTGGCACTTAGAATCAGCACTTTTATGAGTTATTATTGCATACACTTTTGATGAAGAAAATAAAAACCATGTTATTCATTTACAGCCACATAAGACACACTCATTTAAAGCTGCGGTGTGTTTTTGTGCCACTGGTGGCATCAAACTAAATGCCAAAAATAATGGCCATTTAAACATGTTTCCCAAACAGATGCCCCAAACTTCAACATTGGTTGAATCAGAAGTTGAAACAATGGAACATTCAAAAAAGTAGAGCAATGTTGTAAATCGCAACAGAGCCACAAAGAATATTTCCCCTGATATAAAGACCAGCATCAATAGCCATGCTGGTCCTGGCTGTTTTATGCTGGTTATTGCTGGACTTGCTGGACCAGCATGTTACTCACCAGAAAAATCTAGCTAATGATGCCGGATGACTAAAGAATCTTATGTTAATCTCTGATTAAGCTAGTTAAATCACCCAGTTGGTACCCAGTTCACTAGTATTGAAAACACAACATATGTTGGTGGTCACCCTACTATTGGCTTTCTTCATAGTTGTCTCTGCAGATTAAACAAGGATCAGAGAAAGTATGTAACAGAGAAAATGACACACTTCAACTTTAAATCCTGATTTTAGAGGCAAAGCAAATGCAGGTTTGGATGTGCTTATGCAGGTGATTGTATGTTGCCTGTATAACATGTGAAGTTTGTCTCTGTACTTCCATCAGGCTGGAGAAGAAGATGACAGCCCTCAACTCAGTGCTGTTTCTGCTCTGCGGTGTCTCTGTCTCTATGACGCTGAAGGTTGTGTCCAAGAGAGGCTCAGGTACGTCCCTCCCTCTCTTTCCGATTGCTCACAGAGTCTAGTTTTAAAGCGTAGCATCAAATAGTATTTTACGCCATAATGCAGGCTGCTATGCTAAACTGTGCTCACGGCCCATGTGACTGTACATATTAAAGCTTGATTTAATGCAGTATTGACGGTGAAGGTCATTGGTGTGCGCTCAGAGCGGGCGTGTGTGCACTTTCTCTCACGCACAAGTAGGCATCACCAAACCACATACACACACACACACACAAATGAGAACACGTGTAAACACACACATGCAATCTTTCAACAGAGAACAGGTTGGGATGAGAGTAGTGCCAGCCCATCTGTCAGAGGTGATACTCTAATGTGTGTGTGAGGGAGGGGGGGGTGTTAGTGGGTGTGGGTGTTTTAGATAGCGAGAAATTGTGTGTGTGTGTGACTGACTGACTGGGAAAAAGAGCATAAAATGAGAGCCAAGACCACCATGTCCTCCAGATAATTAGGTGCAGGGAGGTGTTATGAGTTCAGCTGCAGTTTGATGTTCTTCAGGACAAAAAATAATATTTCCTGATACTTCGGTTTTCTCTCTCCTGTAGCATAATGAGCACACGGAACAAGAGTTACTCAATTACTGAAACTCAAGCTGTTCACCGAAAACCATCTAAAAATATGAACCCGATTTCATTGTCGGCTAAAAGAACAGTTTATATGCATATTGTGGGAACTTTTGAGGACAAATTCAGTTCCTCCTTTTAAATTGGGCATGAAATGGCATTCACAAATACTCTTTAAAGGGTAGTTCACTCGAATGAGAACATTTTGTTGTCATTTACACACACTCATGTTGCTCCAAACCCATATGACTTTCTTCCATTAAACACAATAGAAGAAAAACTGAAGAATGTTGACACTGGTTTTGTTTATAATGAAATCAATGAAAGTAAATAGGGACAGAGTCTGTCAGCCTGTAACATTGTGATTAATATATTTTGTGTTCAGTTGAAGCTATACAGGTTTGGTACAAAATGAGAGTGTGCCATTTTAATTTAATGTTAAGTAAAGCTACAATCCGTAACTTTCGGCTCTATACCGCCATCTCTGTTTAAAACATATAATCGGACCTGACAGCTCAAATTATAAATCATTATTATACACTTACCATTGGGATTCAGGGTAAGAATTTATGAAAATGTATAATTTATGATCTTTACTTATTTTTACTTTTTTCTTGACTAATTTTTACCCTTTTAATCTCTTATGTTATTGCTATATTCTGTTGTTATTGTTTTATTGTATGCTTTTCACAATAAACAAGCACAGCGCTCCTAATTTCGTTGAATGCAGAGCTGTACAATGACAATAAAGGCATTCTATTCTATTCTATTCTATTTATTCTATTAGGTAAGGAAATTGTTTTGTACATTAATCTGCCATGTACTTGTTTAATAACTGATTTTTGTTCATTTTTAACCCAAAAAAGTTTGATTGCAGATTGCAGCTTTAAACAGGATATACTTTGAGTCATCAGAAATAAACTGAATCATAAACAGTAGGCATTTCACACCAGAATAGTGGCAGACCTAAATGTGAGTTGCTAAAACAATACCTAAATAGCTATTTGGATGTTGTTTAAAATGATGCAATAGCCTACGTTGCCTAGGTGACATGAGGCAAAAAGGAAAACTCGTTCCAGAGCTCATTACAGCAAGTTATTACATTTGAATGATGATGAAAGATTACAAAGACAAACATTTTTTGGAATAACCTCCACTGATGAATCGTGCACAATAAGACCAGAGACGTGACAGGAATTTCATGACTCCTTCAAACAGCCTCTTTCAGAACACAGTCATTATATGAGAACACACTTCATTGCAGCAGGTTTCTCTGTAGCTCAACTGGCAGAACACTGCGCTTGCAACAGCAGGGTCATAGGTTCAATTCTCAGCAATCACACATACTAATAAAATGTGTAAATGTCATGGACTGTAAATCCGTGTGGATAAAAGTGTCTGTTAAATGTGTAAATGTAATGTTAATGAAAAGATGCTTAAAATGTGTGTAAGATCACATAAAATACAGCCGTATGGAGATTTGACCATGAGTTTGTGAAAGGCACAGGACTATAAGTGATTTTAAAAAACAAACATAAAACACCAAAAGGCACTTTAAAATTACAGTGTTGGAAGCCCACCATTGCTGTGTAATGAAAGCATGCTGGCTGCATGTCTCATACAGGGATGTACTCAAATGTGAACCTGCAGGGTTTGCTCTTAAAGGAATATTCTGGGTTATTTTCAGCATGCTGTTCACTACCACAAAAATTAATTGACGCCTTTCTCGGTTTCTGAAAACGAACAGCAATGGTTCTTTCAACAAAAGCCTAGCAGGCAGGTGGGTTTCACTGCAGGTAAACACTTTAGGTTTCAAATTCAGTGTTAAATAATGTTCAAAATCAAACAGTAAAGTTAAATGTTACATTAATTCATCCATCTAGAAGAGTGTCAGATCTCAAATGAGTGATTTAGACAAGGGGTTCTCAAACTTTGTGGGGTCAGGGACCCCTTACAGAGGAGACAATTTATCAACAACCCCCAAGAACACTTTGTACATTAAATCACATTAGTAAAACTTCTGTACTTTAATGATGGTCATTTTGTTTTGATTGCTTTTGGATTGCTTTTGATTACTTTTCAAGTTTTCTTAAAAAGCTTTCTTAAAAATCAGCAGTAGCAAGACAAGGAATAGTTCTGCTAACCTCAGACAGTAAACATAGTGTGCGTGCTTTAAGTGTTCTAATAATAAAGCACAATTTTATAATTTATAGCAAATTATCATTCCGCGCACCCCATCTGTAGATTTTAAACCACCAGGGGTCCTCAAACCCCACTTTGATTTAGACACTGTCCCTGCTCAAGGATCAGACATTTTAACTGAAGAATTTCATTAAGTGCTTTAACAAAAATACAAACTTGACAACTTACAATGTCTGGTATTTAGCAGCAAGCTACAGATGCACACAGATACTGTTCACAGACCTTAAAGGTAGGGTAGGCAATTTCGAAGAGGTTAGCAATAGCAACCTAACTTAACCTAACCTAGCGCTCTTCCTTTAGAGAACTCTCCAAAGCCATTACTCCTACAATCGTGCACGGAGGTGCAAGTATATAGTATGACAGACAAGTAGGATATCCTATGATTGCTTTCGGACCGAATGCAATAATTGGACAAACATTTTATGGTCCTGAGCCTTTCACAGGCAATATATATAAAAGTATAAATATGTTCATACCACTTTACTGAGTGATTGCTGTCAGGATCTAAAGAGACTTTCAACCAGTATAACAAAAAATGTTTCTGCGAAAGATCGCCCTCCCTGCCTAAATTGAAAATAACCTGAAATATTCCTTTAATGAAATGGTGAAGTTTGCTGAAACCGGCAGGTAAGTTTTTATTGGACCACGCGTATGCTTGACGCTGTGCTCAGATCAGTGGCGCTTCTGAGCGTATTGCGGCAGTCTCAGAGCTTCAAAGACACTATTAAATGTCAGACACATCAACATCACTCCAGTTCCAGATGAAATAATAACTCTCTCCCCTTCCATCTGATCATCTCAGCAGAGGCCCAAGGCATGGCCCAAACATCAGTGTGTGTGTGTGTGTGTGTGTGTGTGTGTGTGTGTGTGTGTGTGTGTGTGACTTTGAGCAGCACAAACACACATCTCATCAACACTGCAATTCCTCTTGATGTGTTTTAAAGGATTTCACAGCTGTAATTGAACAGGGCCATGTTCTGATTGATTATGAAATATCATGCTCTAATTTTCTCCTGCCTTATGTGTTATGAAGAACTCGAATGTGAGCGCAGATTCATAAAAAGAGATTTGAGAAATGAGATTGAGGAGAAAGTAATCCTTAGTTACCTTGGAGAAAAAAGGTTCTCGAGAAACATACACCTTTGAATGAAGACTGATTCATTGATGTGTTTCGCAACATTTCTGACAATATTCGTATTGGTCTTGTGAAAAGAGTATCTGGTCATTTCACAGAGATGAGAAAAGGATGTATTGTCATTTGACAGGTGTTCCGGTATAAACAAGTTTACTTGCCAAATACTCATTAGTTGTAGATGTTGCATTTAATTTAACATAAAAATGAGGCTGTGAGTTCACAAGGTCATGGGTTTGATTCCCAGGAAGCACACAAACTGATAACATGTTTAACTTAAACGCACTGTAATGTTGCTTTTGGATAAGAGCGAGTGATGTAATGTAATGTAAAGGTTACATATGCTGGTGTTTTAAATGTGGTACATTCCTCCCACCATGTCTTTGCTGTTATTAATAAAATATAGAAGTTTAACACACATTTTCATTATAAATCACAGAATGTCAAGTTAACACAAGCTGACGCAACTCTGATGCACACAAACATACAAACGTACATTTAAAGTGTCAATTCGCCCTCTCTCATTAAGTGCACTGCAGTTCCTGCTTTCTCTCTCAATCTATTTCTGTGTTTTTAAATGCTAATGACGGATTAGCCCGTGCTCTGGCCTCAGGATTTTCTCTCTTTATTCCCATGTTTGTTTCAGTTTTCTCTCTCAGGTCTCCCTCTTTTCTTTCCCTGTCATGTTACTCTGACCCACAGACCCTCTCTCTTTATGAAAGCCAGTGAAAGGCTTCAAACATCAGAAAAGACTTCAATCCCTCTTTTCTCCATCTTTGTTGAACGAAGGAATTTTTCCATTATTTCCTTTGGAGCTGTGAGAAAGTGGCTCTCTCCTATTGGTTAACAGAGCCACCTGCTCACGCAACGAACCTGCTCGACCTCTGTCTCCATGGCGAACCAGAGGCGGAGGTGAGCGGATGAGAGTTATGGGAAAAGATTAGGAACAAACAGTCGTGCTATTGTCCAACAAAGACCTGTTTGAGGTTAGTTGAAATTAAGGAAGGTCAGCTAGAGGTCAAGGAAAGGTCAAAACAAGTGGCGGGGAGAAAGACGTCCGGTCGGCACAGTGCGTCGTCATGGAAATGTCCTCAATTTGCCTGATGCATTCTGACTAAGATAAATTAGAGGCAGACAAAGCGATTTTTGCAATCGTTGGTCCGGGAGAGAGTGAGAATCCATGGGAACAGTAAATAAGAAGAGAAGTGCATTGTGGGAGATTAAAATCACTTGTTTGGCCCAAAACACATCAGCTCAGAAATATGGGCTACATAATGAGTTTATATGAATATACCTACTCAAAACAGCTATAACCATAAAGCACAGCAAAGCAAAGGAGCCCAGCTCTACCCCTTCCCCTCTCTCTTTCTCTCTTTCTCTCTCTGTCTCTACGGAGAGCAGTAGGAAATGGAAATGCACACTTTATGGGTCTGGGTGATTGGATTTGCATGGCGTCAAGCCAGCACAAACACACACACACAAACACACACACACTAAAGCACAGAAAGTGTCTAAGAGAGCCACGGTAACTCAAAGTCGACATGACAGTTTTACTGGGGTGCAGTTGCTCTCAGTTTCTAAAGCAAACAGCCATTTACTGTTGCACTAAATAGCAACTAGGGTTTGCCCTCAATATCAGAGAGAGAGAGAAATTACCGACTCAAATTCAAGCAGGGAATAGGAAATTACAAACCAACATTTGAGCTTCCTCTTAAAAGAATAGCTGTTAATGTCCAATTGCGGTGAACCAGACAATCAAGATTGAAAAAATGAATTTCAGATTTCACTAAGCATGATTATATACCATATCTCTCAATTACAAATAACTGTTTCATCTTTAAAACTCTCATTTTCTCATTTAATGGAAAATTGGACTTGCCGTGCACTCTGAAAATACTCAGACCTCTTCCATTTCTGTCCGAACTCTTGTATTTATTTCTGAAAGCATTGAATTGATTGTAATTACAGCCGAAAACCCATTTTTACAAACGTCTCTCATGTACAGATCCACTCAATTATTACTGCAACACTCCAAATTGGCTTTAGACGCATTCGCTTTCCTTTGATCATGCGTGAGAGCCTCTACAATCCTGCTCGAGTCTGTCGAATTTGATGCTAGCCCACCTGTGGCAGGATGACAGCGTGTGCCGTACCGCCGCTTCATTGCCTCTGATCAGAGGCCTTTACCAAGACTTATTAAGACGTTGCAATTTAAGTAAGAGAGAGATATAGTCCATATTCTTAAACGGCTCTTTGTTAAAGCAGAGCATTTGAATTAAATGAGACACAATTGTTAATTTAATTCTACTGTAATTGACTCCAGTGGTCGGGTGTACCATGCTAATATCACAAGAGGAAAACTGCCTTCTGGTCGAAAGAGAGAGAGTGGAAGAGTGACAAAGACGGCGAACGAGTATTAGGAGACCTCCAGGGATGTGGTGACCTACAATTAGTGACAGTAACATGATAACTCAAGGCCAACAGCAGTCGATTAGCATATTTCATAATTGATTACGGGAGATCTTCGGAGGACGAATATTTATTCAGACCTAGTTAGGGCCAATTTGAGGTTGAATTAATGAGGAAACGAGGCTTAAAAAGAGACCTGTGCTTTCTCTTTCTTCTCCCGCCCATTCCTTTAGATGTTGAATTATGCAGTTATGTAAATTCAAGGTTTATGGCTGTAGAGGAAAACAAATTCCATAACTAATTTTCTATTCCATGTGACCCTGATGGAGGAGATCTTCTCAGTCCATCCAGGTTTCAACTGTTATAATCACAATTGTGCTCATAACTGTTAACTCTCTCATATATCTATATTCAACCCTTTGAGATTCCTACATTTGACAACGATTCCTCTGAATTCTGTTCTGTTAAGTAGGTTCCTTCTCATGCAAAAATTAAAATTCTGTCAAATTTACTCATTTACAGCATCATTGAGATGTGTCATTTAGATATATTGTCTTTAGATATCTTAGAAAATATTCCTTTGTATTTCATGGGAGAAAGAAAATCATACAGGTTTGAAACAACATGTGGGGTGAGTAATGAATGACAGACTTTTCATTTGTAAGGGAACTTGCGTCTTGAAAATCTCTAAGAATACAGTTTGTTCTTTTTCTCTGTGCACTGCCACATATGTAGGCAGTAGTTTTATTTTAAGGTGTAACACACCAGTGTGATGGTCTAATCATGACCGCACTACTTGGAAATGCGTCTGTAGTTATGGAAACTCTGTAGTGAAGCATTTTAACAAGGTTCTTATCTAAGCAACAGAAACCCACTTAAACTAATTCCCAACCTCCACCCACCAAACAACACACACAAGCTCCCTTGAAGATGAGTGATTCCCTGAAACTTAAGAAACAAGTGCACAGAGTGAATATTATAAGTGAGCCAAGATTATTTCTTTCTCTCTCTTTTATCTCCTCCTTTATTTTATTTTAATGCATTTAAAATCACCATCATACACCATCTCCACATCCGTTCATGTGCAATAATGGTAATAAAGCTAGATATTTAGTGGCGAACTTGCCTATGCAAAACCAAATGCTAGGCTTTTGTGGGTGGTTGTCAGGGCATTGCTATGCAGTTGCTAAGGTGTTGTAAATAGTTTTAGTGCATTGTGATGCAATTGCGTGAATGTTCGGTTGGGTGGTTGCTATAAGATGGTTGTTTACTCTCGTATGTCACAAGATAACTATACTATTCGGATCACTAAATATGACTCCTTAAATATAATATGGAATATTTTCATCAGTTTTTATGTCCACAGGGTCAAAATCAAAAGTCGTAAAATGTAAATTCACATCTCTATTCAATAATCTGTGCAAATTTATTATAGGTATTGTTAACGTCTGTGTGGGACAAGTTATGCACGGAAGTATAATACTTTGTTTAATCGTAATTAAGTTTAATAGTTTAGAACAAATCCCTAACCAACAGTATGAGCAATAATAATAGTGATTCTTGCCTTAGCATACGCCATTAAAAACCAGTCAGCGTATTAGTAACAGTATCAGTAACATACAGTAGATTTAATTCCCTCTTCCTTTCAGGTAAACGCAGTCATGCAAAACATTGTTGTGACCAGGGAACACCAGCGTCATTTGCTTCTATATTCGTTTCCATTTGCGTATGTGTGTGTGCGTGTACATTTAATTTCCCATGAGGACTGCAGAGGGGAGAGAAGAAGAGAGAGTTGTTTGATCTTTAACAGGATTATTCATCGTCTTTTCCTTTTATTTATTTATATTCCTCTTTTATGCGCAGAGCATCTGGCCAGCTTTTACACCATTAAGCCACACACACCTCAAGAGCAGCCCATATGCTCCATTTGTGTGTTTGTGGCACGTGTGGAGGTGGATTTCCTTGACCCGACAGTCCTGTTGCGTGATCAATACTGCGTTAAAAATCCACACAAGTTCGTAAGCCACATGTTTCAAGTAACAGCCGCACTGTCATAGAGCTCACTTGCTCGATACATTCACACATACACCACACACATACCGCATGTGCACAGTGTAAGTCAGCCCTGTAAGTGCAATCTAAATTGGCCGATGTACTAGATATTTACACAGTACAAGTGCACTGTACGCTGTCATGATTTAATTACCTGAAATGTCGGTACTTTGCTTTGTGGTCGAAGAAAAATGTAACAGAATGTTCCAGGTTCAATACAAGTTAAACTTTATTGACAGCTTCTGTCCACCACTGAAAACAGGTTTTCCTTTAGTTTGTAAAAATGAACTGAAACTTACAATTAAAGTCTACAGGACATAGACAGTGCTATACAAAAAAGATAAATTAATTACTTCAAGTCCCAGTATCAATTTCTCAATTAATTTGCAGTCCCAGTATTAATTTCTCAATTAATTTGGCAGTCCCAGTATCAATTTATTAATTATTCAGCTGCTCTATTTGTATCAAATCTCTGAAAATGTGCATTTATATTTTGTTTATGTACCATATGTAAACATTCACATGTGCAAAGGGCTCTATATTTGTCCGTGGTGAATGTATTCAAGATCTTAAACAGAGCAAGGTTGTTGTTGTTGTGTATCAGTTAAGATGTTTTGTAGAGAGAGGTTATTGCAGTTGTTGTGTAAGTGTAGAGATGTTACGTAGAGTGATGTCATTGTTATGTGTCTGTAGAGATGTTATGTAAAAGGAGGTTATTGTTGTTGTGTATCTGTGGAGATGTTATGTAAAAAGGTTGTTTTGTATCTGTTATATAGAGAGAGGTTGTTGTTGCGTCTCTGCTGATGTTATTTAGAGAGAGGTTGTTGTTGTTGTGTATATGTTAAGATTTTATGTAGAGAGAAGTTGTTATGTAGATTTTGTTTATTGTTGTCGGTGTGTATTTGATGAGATGTTATGTGGGGAGAGTTTATTGTTGTCAGAGTGTATTTGATCAGATGTTATGTGGAGAGAGGTTGTTGTTGTTGTTGTGTATCTGTTGAGATGTTATGAGTTTATTGTTGTCAATGTGTATTTGATGAGATGTTATGTGGAGAGAGGTTGTTGTTGTTGTTGTGTATCTGTTGAGATGTTATGTAGAGAGAGTTTATTGTTGTCAGAGTGTATTTGATCAATTGTGGAGAGTTGTTGTTGTTGTTGTGTATCTGTTGAGATGTTACGTAGAGAGAGTTTATTGTTGTCAGTGTGTATTTGATCAGATGTTATGTGGAGAGAGGTTGTTGTTGTTGTGTATCTGTTGAGATTTTATGTAGAGAGAGTTTATTGTTGTCAGTGTGTATTTGATCAGATGTTATGTGGAGAGAGGTTGTTGTTGTTGTTGTGTATCTGTTGAGATGTTATGTGGAGAGAGTTTATTGTTGTCAGTGTGTATTTGATCAGATGTTATGTGGAGAGAGTTTGTTGTTGTTGTGTATCTGTTGAGATGTTATGTAGAGAGAGTTTATTGTTGTCAGAGTGTATTTGATCAGATGTTATGTGGAGAGAGGTTGTTGTTGTTGTGTATCTGTTGAGATGTTATGTAGAGAGAGTTTATTGTTGTCAGAGTGTATTTGATGGGATGTTATGTGGAGAGGTTGTTGTGTATCTGTTGAGATGTTATGTAGAGAGAGTTTATTGTTGTCAGAGTGTATTTGATGAAATGTTATGTGGAGAGGTTGTTGTGTATCTGTTGAGATGTTATGTAGAGAGAGTTTGTTGTTGTCAGAGTGTATTTGATCAGATGTTATGTGGAGAGAGGTTGTTGTTGTTGTTGTGTATCTGTTGAGATGTTATGTAGAGAAAGTTTATTGTTGTCAGAGTGTATTTGATGAGATGTTATGTGGAGAGAGGTTGTTGTGTATCTGTTGAGATGTTATGTGGAGAGAGTTTATTGTTGTCAGTGTGTATTTGATCAATTGTTATGTGGAGAGAGGTTGTTGTTGTTGTTGTGTATCTGTTGATATGTTATGTAGAGAGAGTTTATTGTTGTCAGAGTGTATTTGATCAGATGTTATATGGAGAGGTTGTTGTTGTTGTGTATCTGTTGAGATGTTATGTGGAGAGAGTTTATTGTTGTCAGAGTGTATTTGATCAATTGTTATGTGGAGAGAGGTTGTTGTTGTTGTGTATCTGTTGAGATGTTATGTAGAGAGAGTTTATTGTTGTCAGAGTGTATTTGATGAAATTTTATGTGGAGAGAGGTTGTTGTTGTTGTGTATCTGTTGAGATATTATGAGTTTATTGTTGTCAGAGTGTATTTGATGAGATGTTATGTGGAGAGAGGTTGTTGTGTATCTGTTGAGATGTTATGTGGAGAGAGGTTGTTGTTGTTGTTGTGTATCTGTTGAGATGTTATGTGGAGAGAGGTTGTTGTTGTTGTTGTGTATCTGTTGAGATGTTATGTAGAGAGTGTTTATTGTTGTCAGAGTGTATTTGATGAGATGTTATGTGGAGAGAGGTTGTTGTGTATCTGTTGAGATGTTATGTAGAGAGTGTTTATTGTTGTCAGAGTGTATTTGATGAGATGTTATGTGGAGAGGTTGTTGTGTATCTGTTGAGATGTTATGTAGAGAGAGTTTATTGTTGTCAGAGTGTATTTGATGAGATGTTATGTGGAGAGAGGTTGTTGTGTATCTGTTGAGATGTTATGTAGAGAGAGTTTATTGTTGTCAGAGTGTATTTGATGAGATGTTATGTGGAGAGAGGTTATTGTTGTTGCTGTGTGTCTCGAGGCATTGGATCATGGTGGATTAGCAGTAATCTTGGCCAGTGACACTCCCAAATGGTCGGATCACTGAGCACAGCCTCTCAGTCTTTCTACTAAACAACCTTTTAACAGCAGCTACAAGCGTGTGTTAACCTGAGGTTTGTGTGATTAGCCCACATATGCAAGCACACAAACATTTGATTGCTCAAGACAGTTGGTGTCTTAAATTGTCAAGCGATCATTAGTGTCTTTCTTAAGGGACACACACAAACCAATAAAACCTCTTAGAGTAAGCGCGCAGCGAGGGGAAAGCTAATCTCTTTGTATTCAATTTCATATTAAAAACAAAGCATTTTAATGTGTAAGTTTCTCATCACAAATGGCTCATTTTTACTAATGACCCTTTAGACAAGCAAAAACTCAACTGGACTAGAATTCTAATATCTGTCTCGGAGCCAGAGCCATAATTCAACCTCCCTCAAATGTTTTAATGGTTTTCAAGCAGTCTTTTCTTTTACTGCCTTTAAAGACCTCATGAAACTTTTCAACACACAATCTCCTTTCTTGTGTTGACATATGTCCTATTAAAAAGAATATCTCAGAGCTAGTGTAGTTTTTAATCGTCAATACCTTTTGGTTTACATCACAGCCCAGCAAAACCCTCATTTTCAACCCGCTGTTGCTAGTCGTTTGCCCTAGTCAACAAATGATGGCACAGAGCTGTACCGTTATTTTTACCCCGAGTGATTGTTAAATACCTTTCAAGTTTCATCCTTTTAAGTTCCATTCCATTTTGATTTTATGTGCCTGAAAGTGACTGAACGGGTGAGTTGTTTAGTTTGTAATTAGTCTGTCCGTTTCTGCCAGTCTGACCTATCCAGGCTGATTTGTGGACCAGATTTAAATTTGACGGGCAGGCATTGTCCTACTGACAGCATAATCAGCCAATAATAATTAGTAATCAGTGTTATGTATGCACCGCCTCCTAATTTTTCGCCTGTATTGTCTGTAATTGTGCGTAGTTATGGTGAATGTGGAGCTAGATTGATGTAAAAATCAGACAAATCCAGTCAGACATTTCACACTAAAGTAACATGATACATGTAATGCAGTTTATTTCCACCTATGAAAGTGGCCAAGATCGAAATTTCACGTCATATACAGTGTGTTTTTAGGCATTCACACAGTCATCCAAAAAGATCTGTCGCATGTAAAGGGGAAAAAAACAGATTTGGGCCACATTCAGCAGCAATGTGAACGCAGCCATGTCACACACGGCTTAGAAAGATGAAAGTGCACCGCAACAGAGACCTGAGATAGGATTGTGCGTGTGTGTGTGGAGGGGTTCAGATACAATTTGCATGAAAAGCATCCAAAATCTTAATGATTTGCAAGCTGGTTGTTTTATCTTACACAATGGGAAGGAGAGAGGGAGAAAAAGAGCGTTCAATCAACTTCTCGTTCCTTTTCTCGAGCTCCTGTTTTTCCTGACTATTTTAGTGCAGTAGGTTGTGCAGGATTGAGAACATGTGAATGTTTTATAGGCTTACATAAGGGACCTCACCCCAGAGACAACCGACCTCGTTATCGTTCATTTAGCAGTGAAAAACAAGATAGATAGATGGGGTGGGGGGAGATGAGAGGATGAAACGAGAATGGGGAATGCAGAGGGAGTGAAGCATGCACATGCAGAGGAGCTGAGCATGATGGGATACATTTGTGAAGTGAATGCAGGAGAAAGAGGCATTGGGGGCTCGGGGTTTCAGGTGTGCGAGTGATACGAGCGTTCGGGGAGAGACAGAGGGTGGAGGGGAGAAAATAATGCAGTTGATTCCAGCTTGATTCCATTTCGTTTCTTTTATCTGTTACCCAGAATGCCTCAGGGAAGCTTAGCTTGTTAGCATCGCTTGGGCAAAGAAATATAGGTTTCTTTGCTGGAGATAAAGATGAAACATCTCTCTTTCCTTCCTGCTTTCTGTTTTTTTTTTTTTGGCTTGCATGAAAAAGGTCAGAGTTTTCTATAGCAGTAGAGTGCCATGTAAATCGCACTTGATATTAGAGTAGAGACTTGTTTGTGCATACCTCATAACTACATATCTCTGCCTTTATACATCTGGGAAATTGTTGCATAATGTGCAGCCAACTGAAGCTGTGTGTTTGCACGTGTGTATTTGAGAGCCACAGGCTGTATGTGCTTGTACCCTGAAGTTTATTGGGTCAGTGAGTCCAGGTTTAATATGACTGACTGTGTAATTGCCTCATCTGTCTTTGCCTGCGTTATTAGTGTAAAAAGTAATGACCCCCTAGAAACAGGGTTGTTATACTTTTAAATTTCTAATATAGTTTTTATTTCTATTTGATTTTCAATTTGTCCTTTCCATATCGTTTTGGTTTTCATTACTGTTCACTCTATGCCTGTTAGTTTAAGTTTCATTTTAATTTTGTCTGTGTAGAGATTTCAAATTTGTTAACACACCGAGTATGTAAAACTAAAATTAATTTCTTTTTTTTATTAAATAAATTATTAACTTCATGGAAAGTTATTTGTATGCTAGTATTTTCAAGTGAGCTTTTCATTTTCAGTTAACAAAAATGAACAGTTTTAACCATAATGAATTAGCCTATGCTGCCTAGATTTAAAAATAGCAGCTTGACCTCAGCACCACAGACAGCAGCGGAACTGGAGAACAGGGGACACATGGAGAACAAGGCACTGATGGGGAACAGGATGTCATGACGGCTGAAGAGGTTAACAGGGCGTGATAGTGGCGTCATTTCAGTCAGTACTGTTACAGCACACTGATGCAAGACGGATGTAAGACAAAAGAGCAGGAAAACAGTAAGATGGAGAAAGGAGAGAGGGGTGATGTAATTGTCACATTAAATGTAATTTATTTGGCACGTAGTGCTGAAAATTACGCCATTTTGCATGTGTCATCAAATACATTTTATTCACTATCTTATTTGTTTAAAAGATTTGGCAAATTACCATCTATTGCCTCAGCGTTTTCATAAGTGACAATCGTCTCAGTCTGGTGGGATGTTAAGGAAAACTTCTTGAGGGTTGCATCGAACATGAGCAGTGTGTCACTAAGCATTTCTGCACGGTTTATGCTGTTTATTATCATACCTTTTAGCACAGACAAAATAATGAGTGGATGTTCCGTCCTCCACAGCGGGGAGGAAATGTTCTGTAATGGGTTTCACTTAATTTGAACACAATTGGAAAGTTATTACAGAGACGAATTTAGCCATTTGTGAATTTGGTCAAGGCCAATGCTGTCAGGCGGGAACACAGAGGACTATGTTCAATGACAAGAGTGTAATTTAGAGTGCGTAAAATTGTATAATACACCTTTATGCTGTAAATACTCTCACAACTACCATAAATAAATTTGTGTGTTTCATGACATGATGGGATTGATTAGCCTGTTAAGCAAGAAATACTATTAAGGAACGCCGGAGTCAAAATTCTAAAATTATGTTATGCATAAAGACAATTAAGTCTTAAAATGATTGCTATTTTTACATGTTTTTTCAAGACACATTAAACACAAACACTAAAATAGTCAGACAAGTAATGTACTGTAAAGTAAAAAAATCATTCTCTACTGTATGTGAAATTGTACTAATGTTTACTTCACATAAGTGTGAAGTTTTCAAGTTGTACTGCCATGAGCTTGTGCACTTTATGTGATGACATTTAAATGAATTTTTCAAGTAAAGCAACTATTTAATTACTGATGAATATATCTCTGAATATGGATTGATTATTTTAGAATTAGCTCTGTAAAGTTTCTCCACTGGCTTTTCGCTGCATTTTTAAAGCATGTTTTTTCTGTCAAATTATGAATTCATTTTGACAACCCATGTACTTTTCGGATGCTTTAATACTCAAGATTCAATTCCTAAAATGTGTCGTACTTTAAAAATGTTTTAGCAATAGTTTGTTTAAAAATATATATTTTTAACACGCACACATTGTGAGAAAAACTGTCACCTAAAGGCCACAAGTGCCATGTCAAATATTTGACAGATTAATATAATGGTTTTGTTGGGGACATTTTGTAAAATCACATTATTTAAAATTGGGGGGCCTATTTTGGGTTTGTTTTTTTTAATAACTTGCACTACGGTCCCTTATTTGACTATCCCATCAGATTTTAATCGCTTTATATTCTTCATCTCCAGAGTTTCAAAAAGCAATTAACTGCTTTTATTACAAGCTCATGTCATCTCCTGAGTACACACACACATGCGCACAACCATTTCCAACACACACACGTACTTGCATATGCAAACATTTTAAAACACAGCAGTTAATTACAACAATGAAACATAATTAGTTAGTGTATAATTAGTTGCAGGGGTTAACTTCTCTATAGCAACCAAGCTTTAAAATGATCTGTGACTCATGTTGACTTAACATCTCAATAATTAAGAGATTTTCTGTCAAAAAATCTGCATTTCAATAGATTAAAATTTGCCTTTTATCACAGCAGCGTGTGTGCATGTTTGTCTTAAGCTTTATGCTGCACTGGGGTAAATTAATGATTGTTTATTGAACCTACTGGATTTGAAGAGCCCAGCAAAAGTAGAATGTGCTTATTGATTAGATAAGGCAGGTCAATGAAACAGTAAAGTATTTTAAAGGGACACATGTTCACCCAAAAATGAAATTTCTGTTATTACTTAACCTTGTATGTTTTTATTCTGAACATTTAAAGAGATATTTTGCACAGTGACCAGCAGTGTCATTCATGCTTAAAGCTGCAATCTGTAGCTTTTGGGTTAAAGATGAACAAAAATCAGTTATTGAGCAAGTACCTGACATATAAGTGTCTCATAACCTTACCCATTCCAAATGGTAAGTTTCTAATAATGATGTATAATTTGACCTGTCAGGTCCAATTTCCCAGGAAATGCCAGTTTGGCTTCATTTGATTTGCATAATGAAAAGTACATAAAATAGCCTGCAATTTCCCAACATACCTAATAAATATATGTAAAATAACCAGCAATTTTATGTTTCAAACTGAGATGGCAATAGAGATGTGAAAGTTATGGATTGTAGCTTTAATCAGCTGATATTGCCAATTTCTAAAGGTGATCAGACTAATTTCTGTCATCCTGTTTCTCTGCAGTGGATGGCTGCACTGATTGGTCCGTTGACTATCTGAAATACCGAGTGTTACATGGGGAGCCGGTGCGGATAAAGTGTGCTCTGTTTTACGGTTATATCAGAGCCAACTACACCCAGGCACAGAGCATTGGACTAAGTCTCATGTGGTACCGCAGTTCTGGTTTGGGTCATGGTGACTTCGAAGAACCCATCTCCTTTGACGGAATCCGCATGAGCAAAGAGGAAGACGCCATCTGGTTTCGCCCAGCCGAGCTGCAGGACGCCGGTCTTTACTCCTGCGTTCTGAGGTGAGAGAGCGTCACACACACATGTACGGGCAGCTTAGTGCACGCAAGAACAGTCGCATGCTTAGATATGCAAATCCACAGAGAGACACAAGCACACGATCTGCCTTTCGGACATTAGCTGGATTATGGAACATGGTTAACTTCTTCCTTTGATCTTTTTGATTGTCTTTCAAAAGCCTTCAAGAAACGTGGCATGCTGAGAAAAATTAGTGTGCGTGTGTGTTAGCAGCTCCATGTATCGAGGATGTGTGTTGCATCCAAGTCTTCTCAGGGACAGTAAAACTGGAAGTGAAATCAGTAAGACATGGCAGAGGACAGTGGAACGTTCTGTCATCCATCAATCAAGTACTGACACTCCAGCACTCTCCTATAATGCCGCAGGCCACTGTCACACATATTAAACAGTCAGGAAACTCTCCAGGGTCCTCATTTGCTCAGGTTCCAACCGACTTGAGGTCAAAGCACATAATCTACTCATCATATTCACTTTTGCATCACATAATCTCACACTTTCTTTGTGTGTGTGTACGTGTGTGTGTGTGTATGTGTTTGAAAGACAGACAGAACGAAAGACAGGTAGAGAGAAAGGGAGTGAATTTTAAATACTGTGCTGCCTTAATTCGTAGCATTCCCTTAGGACAAATACAGAATTTCACCATGCACTGATTTTTTTGACATCTTGCACTCTAAAATACCAAGTACAGAAGTAAAATGAGACATAAGCTCTATTCTGAAACCTACTGAGCTGCTTACCTTGCATTTTAAGGCCTCAAAATGGGGTTGCAGAAACCCTTTTTTTTCCCAAAGCTTCTCAGACAGACACATAATTTTGTACAAATTTAAATGTGGCAATCCCAGAATGCATTGCAACACGCTTAATGGAAGAATTGAGAAAAATGAAATATCCGTTTTTAATGTCAATTTTAAACATCAATTAAAAATATTTAAATGAACTGTTAGTATTCCTAAAAAAGTCAGATCTAAAAATATTTATTAAATATTTGTGTGTTCCATGTATGTTTCACCTATGAGTGTTTTGTGTATTTTCTTAGCAATGCTAATGTCAGACCTTATTGAGATCATTTAGAGGTCTAATACACAATACCTGGAGAGAGCTATCCATTAGCATTCTCATTCATTTCAATGGCACATACTCAGTTGGCACACGCAGCTCTGGAAGTACATGACCTGGATGCCGCTATTTTTACTTCGTGGGCATTCAGTTTTAGAGATTTCATTTTTGGAACCAATCATCTGAGCCGTAAAGGTCATGTGACTGATTGTTTCATAATAAACATCTTTGAAACAAACAGGGAAAAGTTTAATCTAGTTCATGCTGTTAAGGGTCTTCAAAAATTCAGCCACTGGTGACAAATCTATTATATTGTTGTGCATTTTTATACTAAGCTAAAATGTTTATTAGGAATACACAGCAACTTTTAAATGTCAAGTCGATGGAAAAACGTGGGTTTTTTTTGTGTCTGCATAATATGTACTGCTGTTATAGCATCAGAGGCTAACTGACGAAGCTAACCAGGCAAATATTATACCCTCCTCCCTCCCTCTGTAAATCAATTGTGAGGCTTTCGTTACCCTTCATGTGAAGTGCTCAGAATTACTGCCTGTAGAGTGTTTCAAATCTGTCACTTATGAGATTCCATTTGCGTTCCATTTTCAGTATGATGCTGCTTTAGAAGGAGACTGCCTGTGAAGGCACTAGAAAGCAGGACGGAGCAGTAGGGTTTGGAAAAGAGTTGCACAGATCTGTTTATTAAGAACCCAGTTAGCAACAGGAAACAGTTGATGTTTTTTTGGCTTTGAGATGATTAAACCATAAACAATGGTTTTCAGCAACATACCGGTAGGGGAAAACAGATAGTGTGTATTTTTAGGTTCATGATGTGATGAAACAAGCCCATTCTGACATATGCGCAACTGGAAAAAGTGAGAGTTTTTAAAACAAAGGTTTTAAAATATGGTTAATAGAGAGAGAGAGAGAGCTTTAAGGTATTTTTTGCACATTTTTGTTTATGCATTTTACAAAAGGCAAGTGCATTGCAGGTTGCCGCCCCAAGCACTCTGTAACCACGGTAACCCAGCAGGAGGTGTGAGGTCATTACATTGAAAAGGTCAAATTTCAACAAATCTTATCAGCAGCTATTAAACTCAAAGCCCTTGGATAAAACAAACATTACAGACTTTTTTAATGGAGGCACGCACATCAATATGGAGTTGCATATTGACATGCACGGCTTCAGTATTACAGAGTGTGCGTGTTGTTGTGTACGTGTGTGTTTCGATGTGTACTTCAAGACACTTTTTTAACATGGTGGCAGAAATCAGCATATATGCAAAATGAACAATTCATTGTCAAATTTTCTCCGATAAAAAATACAATTGGCCTGTTAGTGGCACAAAAAACTTGACTAGCATTACAAGTGGTCCTCAGGGTAAAAATAAAGTGTTAAAAAATGTATGACATGACCTCTTTAAACTTTTTCCTATTCATTTTCTCCCCATATGCCATTGAGTTCTAGTTATTTTTAGCCTCAATCTATATTGTGTTGTTTTCAAACTAGAATAAAAAAAATTAAATTTTATTCTTGTGTAATTCATCTGGTTTCTAGACAAATGCGTGTTCAGTAATATCTGTGAGTCAGTAAGTGTTAATTAATTACACACAACAGAGTTTATATATTCTGTGTTTATGTTGCAGGAACTCCACATTTTGTATGAAGGTGTCTATGACTCTGTTGGTTGCTGATAATGACACAGCAGGCTGTTATAATTCAAAACTGCGCTACAGCGAGAAAGCCGAACTGGGCAAGAGTAAAGACATCTCCTGTCCTGATATCCAGGATTATATTCAGCCTGGAGAGAAACCGCAGATAACATGGTACAAGGTACGGTGTGAGATATGGTGTGTTTTCATTATAACAATACATACGTTTGAGATGGTGTTTATCTTCAGTATAATGTATCCCTTTTCTGCCATATACTCTCTCTCACTCTGTGTCTCTATCTCTGTTGCGCAGGAGTGCAATGTGCAGCAATGGAGGGCCAGCGTGCTACAGACCGCAAACTTGCTGTCCATACAGGAAGTGAGGGAGGATGACATTGGCAACTACACCTGTGAGCTGGTATTCGGAGGGTTCCAGGTACGACGGACGACGTACCTGAGTGTGACAGGTAATACATGTGAGGTCTCAGCAGTGTGTGTGAGAGCCTTCTCTGATGGTTTGTGGAAATGTTGTAACATTTAAAGCAACCAGATTCAGTTTGTTACCATGGAACCTTTACAGCATTTATCAGTCTAGTCTAAAGGTAAGGTAGGCAATTTCAAAGCAAGCTAGCTTTAACAGGCCAGTAGGACATGCTTCATTGTGTTCAGACCAAATGCAATGATTGGATGAACATTTTATGGTCCTGTGCATTCCTCAGAAGAAATACATTTATATAAAATTTATATTTAATATAAATATATTTACATAAATATTTCACAATCACTGTACTAACTGATTGCTATCAGGACACAAAGAGACTTTCAACTAGCATAACAAAAAATGTTTCTGGAAAAAATTGTTAATTAATGTTAATTTATAAATAATCTTTTTTATTGTTAATGCATGTTTGTTTGTAATACTTTATCGTCCATTTATGCAGCTTTAAATGTGAAAAATTTAATTCTATATGTAGACATTAACATAAGGCAAGATAAATAAATGCTGTTTAAGTATTGTTTAATGTTATTTCATATTAGTTATTGCATTACCTATGGTAATATAAAGAAGCTTGTGTAAAGTGTTACCAACATTTTTCAGATACCAATAATGTAATAAGCAAATGTGGGACATTGACCTTATTAACTGATTTGTTCTTGTGAATTTGCTTCTGTTAAAGGGCACAAGATGCTCTATAAAACATTTTCAGATCATTCAGAGATCAACAAGGTTTTGCACAAACGTGTGGAGTCCATGCCAGCTTCAGGGTATACTGTCATCAAAGCAAGGGGGACATAACAAATGCTGAAGACATGCTGAAATTTTTCACTCAAACTGTTATGGAGAGGTGTGCCGTTTTCTGTCACGTCTTAGCAACCGCATACACATTCACACTAGCATTGTGAAAACAAGTTTTGAGGAGGCAGGCACCATATTTTCTGTAGAAAATCTAAGGTAGATCTAGTCTAATTATTTAGTCTAAAAATATTAACAAATCTAGTTATTTTTGCAATTGCTTTTGGTGCCACCACTATTCCACATGGTATCTTTAACATAAAAGTTCATAAATGAACAGTTGATATTAAAGTGCTCCATGAGGGTCATTTTTAATGTTAAATGCAGTGATGAAGTGCTTCATTATAGCACAACCATGCACTCTCACACATTTTTAAATATTTTCATGTTTTAATTCTTGGGCTTTTGACCTTTTTAGTCAAGAGAGACAGTAAAGTGGAGCAAGAGAGTGTGAGAATGAAATGTGATTATGTCACAGGGCCAGATTCTAAACCTGCTTTCCCCTGAGCTCATGTGTTGTGAGCGTGTGCTGCCCTCACTGCACACATTTGACCTCCATTACAGCTTTCTACACACACACACACACACGCACACACACACATACACACACACACACACACACACATACACACAGATTGAGAGTGAGATAGAGATTGACATTTATAAAGACACAAAACAAAATTGTCAATGGAAAGGTCTTTTCGTCAATATTTTTACGTTTAAACATCTATGTCTACATTTAAACAAATTTTTATTGGCCCCTTGTGAGGTTGGCCCCCTTCTGCCTCTGTGGTAGGTCAATAACACAACACGTACAGTTGAAAAGAGGTCAGACGTTATTCTTTTTTATTTCTGAACACTCATTTTGTTGAAACCTATTAAAACACTCTGCGCTGCTCTTCCAGCACTCATTTAAAGCCTATTTTAGGACTGCATTACGCTCTCAGGGACGATTTCCTGGATTGAAGTTGTAGTCCAGGACTGCGAATGATTCTCAACGGAAAAACCACCATTAACGGCACAATTTAGTCCATAGCTCAATTTAACCTACGTCCAGGAAACAGGGTTTTCATGTTAGGAGATGTATAGCAGTTACAGCAGAATCATAACAACACACCTCAATTTGTTTGGAGCTGGTTACAGTCGTACATCTCTATAATTGCTACAAAAACCTGCTTCGACGGTACATCTCTGTGGCGGGTTATCTAGTGGAACCGCCTGTACGCCTGAGGGAGGAAGTTAGCGGAAAAACACGGAATCATTTTCTTGTTTTTGAGTGCTTACAGACAGTCTATTACTGCGGACATGGTTTTCGACAACAAAGATTGGAGCGGTGGGTTTTTTGTGCTTGGGAGTGTGCGTGCATGTCTGAAAATCCGAAGCGTGAAGCTGACCTACAAAAATACACGGCCGATGATGTGAATCAGTGCTATTGTACATCCTCTCTCAGGGCAGAGGGCCAAAAATGTGTGGTTAAACAGTTAATCATGCGCATTGCGCACTCACAAACAGAGAAAAGATGAGCAAGGGCCAGTGCTGAAAACGGACTTCCTGCGTGAGCGTGAGCGTGAACGTGTGTAGTCGGGTGTGAACTCTAGATGTCAGTGATAGAACTGATCGTGATATTGATGGGACAAAGAAATGGTTTAGGCAGTTTTTGTCAGTGAATAGTTGCCTTTCAGAACAGGGCTGTGTACTGTTATAAATCTACAGGCCACAGGCACACCATGTTCTCATAGATTCAGATGTCCCGCACACACACCTGACTCATCTGGTTCCCTCACTCTCATTCAGTGATTCATCATGCTTTGCTTAAGTTCAGGAAAATAGATATTGTGCTACAAGGAGGAAGAAGATAAACAGCTGTATATGTTTTTAATAGGAAAAAAGGCAACAGAGAAGATAAAATCCTTAGAAATGGTTGAGGCCCTTGTTAATGAAAACGAATATCAGATTTTTTGTAATAAGGAACACTTAATGGAAAAAAATCATGTTCAATATCACAACACCATATTCGAGGCCATCACATACTGTGGGGGAAATGTCTCGGAAATCAGTGATTTGTAAGGAAAGTTGTGGTTTCTAAAAAAGAAGTTTTAAAGAAATAAAAATAATAAACTGCCTGTCTATTATTATTTTTATTTTTCACATTCCAGATAAATAAATGTATTTCAGGCACTTGTGTCGACAGTGTCGAACATGATATTTTTAACCTTTTTAATTCTTTGCATTTTTCAGTTTATCAAAAAATTTCACTAAATAGAATTATTCATTATCCAGGTTATTCATTATTATTTTATTTTTCTTTGGGCCTTTGCTTTACGTTTTTTCGCATGTCTTGTTAACTACAGGTCATGTAAAATGCTGTTTTTACATGTTAAAGCTGGTATCATGTTTCAGTAGAATGAATGTTTCTGAAAGAGCAGCAACATCCTTTAAACTACCATAATTTCCCTCAGGAATGAAATCGAGCATGAGATCGCCTTAATATCTCAATTGTTTCTTTTAGAGAGCATTGAGATTAAATGGAGAGCTAATAGACTTGCTTACATCTCCTGCTTCTCAGATTTTCTCCCTGAGAAAAGACTCTCAGGCATTTCAATATACACCTAAAGATTTTCTTATCCAATTCTTCTAAAGCCAAATTGTCTGAGTTATGCTATGCACATAGATTTTATGGCTGTAAAATCTTGTAGTATGTCAACAATTGTCTTATTCGTGTCTAGGAACTCAAACTCAAGCCATGACAGAGCAACCTCTGAGCAAAAACATTTTCCTTTGGGTTCTTTTTTAAATGAATACTGACGGGACCCTAAAAATCCATTTGTTAGGTGTCTAGCTGCCGGCTATGGAGCTGTGTGTTAGTGCGATCTGGTTGAAGTAGTTCTTGCTGGCAAACAGTTTCCAAAAGTAGCTTGCGTTTCCTATTGCTATTTTAGTACAGACAATGTGGTTTCCATGGACACTTGCGTGGTGTCCATGCCAACGGCAGGTTTGCAGCCATGTAAGCGTGTAAGCGCATGTGCCCAGAAGGGACTTTCAGTGGACTGTTCCAGGGACAATGCCAGCCATTCTTTACCTCTCCCACCTGTACCCACCTGTGCCCTTCCCACTAAATCACCATGGCAACGGTCAGGGGAGGGCAGTTGCTCAAATTCAATCCAGTCACCCGTAGGCAGAAAGGATTATGGGTACTGTAAACTGGTGGGGAACCGGTGCTGAGTGGCAGGGTAGGTATTTAGTGGTTACAAGATGATGCTCGGGTAAGAATGTGTTTTGTTTGTGTTTATCCATGGATCTCCATGTTGATTGGAGCCCCCATGGTCTTTAAATCCCCCATGGTGCACTGGGGCTGTGATCTCACATACTTTACACATGCTCCTAGCACCATGCATCTGTCAGGTCTAATCAGGACAAGATAAGTGTGCGTGTGTTTTGCGCATGAGTGTCGGTGTGTGTGTGCACGTGTACCCCCTAATCAGTGGAGAGTTATGTAATCATATTTAATTAAGGATTAATTACAGATGCTGCTAAGTGAGAGTGTGACAACTTAACTCTGCCTAAGAGTCGCCCCCATAACACGCACATTTGTTTTTCTGTCATGATGGGGACTTTCCATTCTCTTGTATGGCTTTTATATTAAAATAAAGTTATTGTCTATCCTAATCCAGACTCTTAGAACTCTTAGTTAGAACCCTTGCATTTATACATTTTGGGACATTATATATAAATAATGTCAACAGACCCTATTTATTTTATTAAGATGTTTTCGTAGTGGGGGCCATTAGTCTACAGTGTAGGGAAAGCCAGATCCACAAACTCACTTAAGGTAACACACACAGGGTATGTGCAGCCGTGCTCTATTGTGAATATAGTCACGGCTGAAGGCCATTGTTAGGCACAATACGAAGCAAAGCCATGAATATAGCACAGCTATTGACCAATCAGCATCCAGGACTGGAACTATGCATTTTATAAATGCCAGTAACACACATTCCGTCTTTTTTACATTCCGCCCTGGTAGTTCTTTCCCTCAGAGGCCCCTTTTATCTCACTGTTTATTTCTCAAGGACATCTGAACAGGAATAATGCACAGCATGAAAATCTCTGTCATCGCTGAAAATAGAGTCAGATCTTCTGAATGCTCAACTAAAGTGGATCGTATCCAGCGCCGTGTGCTGCAGTGATCGCAATGAATACATTCTCGTGTCCTCCCAAGCAGCAAATCTGCCCTAGTTTCGGCAGCGAACCGTGCTCTCGGGCTAATGCTAGGTCATTGCTAGTAGCTTTCACAGGTTAAAGATCGTGCAGGGCTTATCTTGTAGTTTATGCTGCAGCTAAGTAAGGCATGCCGTTTGGTGTGTGTTACGGCTGTGTGTGCGTCTCTGATGTTGGTGGAGCTGTTGGGCGTTTAAGGTGTGTGCTTTTGATTAGCTTTGCCCTGAGGTTGGGTTATCTGTAATGGAAAAGTAGTGTTACAGTAGTCGGGGGGCACATGAATTATTTACCCCGCACTGCACACCGTCTACAAAGAGTTATGCAACATGGACTATGACAAAGAGAGATAAAGAATGCAGACATCATAGAGAAAGTGGGTCTCACATCAGAATAATTATGCAATTTAAATGAGATCCCAAAAAGTATTGGAACACTTAAAGGGATGGTACACCCGAAAATAAAAATTCTGGCGCTTATATGTATGACATGTGTGGCTTTCTTTCTTCTGTGGAACAGAAGATGAGAATTTTGTAGAATGTTGACGCTGCTCTTTTTTCTGTACAATGAAAGTGAATAGTGACTGAGGTTGTCAGTGACTAATGTTCTGTTTGATGTCTCTGCTTGTGTTTCACAAAAGAAAAATGTGTTTAGGACAGCAAGTCACAGTTATTGAAATGTATGTATGCCGTTGCCTTAAATAACAAAATATCAAAAGTGGCATCTGCAATAAAATGATTAGATCTTTTCTTCAGTACAGTCAATTCCCCTCACTTTCGCATAGGGGTCCTCACCAAGTAAGATACCATTCACACATCAATCCCATAAATATACGTATAAGTAATAATGCCAGTAATCGTTCTGCATTCACACATCAGTACAGCATCATATCGGTAATTTGCTGGTAATCCTGTAGTTCTGTTCACACATGATCTCTTAACAGTAATTTACCAGAAAATTTGCCAGTTAAGACTGCCTGTGTGAAAGGAGCTATTGTGTTTTCAATTCAGGGAGTCAGAATCCTACGTACTTGGAAAAGTTCAATAAGATGCCACTTCAAGTTGGACTTCCGACTTGGAAACTTGTCTGGTTATCTAATGGCCAGCCATTCATACATTTTTAGGTGTGACTGGAGTGTCCAAATACTTTTGGGGGCTACTGTACATGTGTGCGTTTGTGGGAGAGTTTGAATGTGCGTGCTTACGTGCGTTTGTTGCCATGTGTATATGTATCCGTGTGGGTGCCTGTGTGTGTGTGTTGGAGTTGTGAACCGCAGAGGGAACGAGTGCTATCACACCTCTCCTACTCGCAGTCTGTCAATATATCAGACTCAAACTCTGTGAACTCATCTCACACTGAACTACTCCACACTTGTGTGTTTGTGTGTGTGTCTGTCTGTGTGTCTGTGTGTGTGCATGTGTGTACGATAACACAAGAACAGAGCATGGAGGAATTTAAAAGACGAGAGATTCTAGTGGATTTTTCTAGGTTGTAGCTTCCCCCCTCCCGCTGAGTGTAACCAGTCTCCCTACCGTGCCGGCCCGAGCTCTCGTTTTATTTCTCTCCTCTGCTGCATCACGCCATCCTTCCGTCACACTCATCCCTTTCTCCTGAGCCAGCCCACATTTCCACTCCATCTCTCTCTTTTCATCTCTCTGCATCCCTCTCTCTCTGCCTCAGTCTCTCTCTTTTATCGTTTAGACATAGATTCGGCTGCATCTTTATATTGAGGGTGTTTGTCACTGCTGATGGTTCGAGACGCAGTGACATGACGGTCATTTTCTGTTATTTAGTACCTTTTGAGCTCTGTAAGCTTAAGAAAATAAATGAATATGTCTGTGTTGTAATTTAAGAAAGAGTTTTCTTTAAATTGTATTGCAGGCTTTTAGTGATATGTTTTGGTCAAGCTCAGTCACTTTTTTATTTCAGCTTGATTCACACAATAGCAATAAAATTAACATAATGCCTAACAAGATGGAACTTCACAGAATGGAAACAGTTATTGTGCAAAGAATGACAGAGTCAGAGTGTCAACTTAAAGATCAATTTGATCTTTTCGAAATTTTCATACATCATATCAGTTTCAGGATGAAATGTGTAAGACGAACAAATGGATAAAATCTGAGAATTCATAAAATCTGATGCTAATAGTTTATGATGCATGTGCTTTTGTGCAAAAATAATTTCACTTCCAGGAGGGTGATGGTGTCATTAGGGAACTGGCTTAACTTAACTAGTTGAGTTTAGTTTTTGATACTGTGGACACAGGAATTCACCACTTTGTGTTCATAATTGTGAAAATATGAAAATGTACATTATTTCCTATCTTTAAAAATCACATTATAAAATCTATCATAACATAAATGATGGAATTGTACTGCATAACAGAAATGACCCACTTCATTGCTCACTGCTTGGATTAGCTGTGTAATTGTTCTACCAGACAGCAAGCAACTTGTATGGTGACTCATCTTCTCTCTCTCTTTTTTCTCTGGTATTCTCTCGTTCTCTCTATCACAGCACGCCTGAGACGCAAGCTGTGTTTAAAACATGTTACGATAGATGCAGTCTTGACAACCTCATTAAAAGCACTCATTCTCCCAAAAAGTCTCATCGCCTAAAAACAAGCATGAAACAAAGCTAACAAGTGTCCCTGCAAGCGTCAGTCGTATTTGTGTGTATGCACGCGTGTCTGTTTCCCCTAAAACTTCAACAGGAAAATGTGTGTCGTGGGTCAGCGGAGTGATGTGTATATTCCGGAAGCGTAATTCATTAATTTGCTGTTTGCTATCCGTCAGTCACCCGGAATAATCCGTCGGGAGGGGCCAGCGCGCTTTTCTCCGCTGAGTGAAAATTGGATTTTGGATGAGCGATCGCGCAGCTTAAACTTCCACCAGCTCGCTGTCTATTAAGCGCACCCCCACCACGTCACACACTCGGGGCTCAGAGCCAATCTAGCACCACAATAAACACACACAAATACACAAACATACATACTTGAGTATTAAGACTTACTTAAAGCCAAATGCAAACGCGCGCGCACATGCGCACGCAGTAACGCAGCGCCTGGTGTATTACCTAGAGCAATCCTGTGCTTGGAAAAAGCCGACTGAACAAACACAGTCAGCATAAATCACCAGAGAGAGAAAAAAATACACACCTCTGTGACTCAAAGGAAATGAGCTGGAATTTGGAGCATCGTGCCCACATGGAGAGAGGAAGCTCTGGAGAGGGGGAGGGGGGTTGATGGATAGAGAAAAAAAGTCAAGAGGAGAGAAAGAACGGAAACGAGAGCACCAGGGAGACCAGGACAATTCTCGCTGAGATGTTGATGGCGAGATGCTAGAGTTTACTCATCCAATCATGAGCGTGTGGGCAGAGAGGGAGCGTGTGTGCTTCATCACAAGTGCTTGATGGCACTTAGTAAAAATAATGCTGTGTGTGTGTCTGTGTCTTTCAGCTCCTCTGACTGAAGAGCCCCCCAGGATTCTGTACCCCTCTGAAAACAAGCTTCTCACTATGGACGTGCAGCTCGGTAAGAAGCACTTTTGTGTGTTTGTGTGTGTTTTCAGAATGCCATATTACCTACTGTTTTAGAAGGAAAGTAGTGTGCGGTATGCATGCTGTGCGGAGTATGCATATTTTTGTGTGTATAGAATACACAGGTGATATAAGACTGTAACACCTGAAAAAGCATATAATTTCTGTTCATCTTCATGGCAGTTGCTTAGCTGGCTCTGCAAATACAGAATGTTTATCTAACCTGCCTTTTTTTGGTCATGGTAGATCAGTTCTGCAGGGGTTTGTGGGGCAAACACCTAAGCTTTGAATGCCACATCATCCTGGAGTCGCAGGAACAGTGACATCATAATATAGCAATGCTGATTGGCTGATGACACCAAAAGATCACACACACTTCTTTCCTCCTTTCGTCCAAATGAAGTTTATTATAGAACGCGCCAGATTCACAAACATCAACCTATTGGTCTGATGTAATTAATATTTCATCACTATTGCACACAAAAAATGGTGGTAAACAAAATGTTACTTAAAACGGATGTTTTTGTGAATTTTCTAATGATTAATCAAATGATGGAGATCCAGTGTTATAACTGAGTATACACTCTTTGCAAATTGCAATTAAGGTTAGACAGTGTGTTATCTATTATCAGATTTGCATAATATTTTAGTAAATCATTTATATATCATTGCATACTGCATAGGTATTTTGTTTGGAATGTGTAGTGCATACTGTGCAGAATATACTGCAGTGCAGAATGCAGTAAGCAGCCCAAACATAGCTTGTGTGTTTTATGTATTTGCTTAAGTGTGTTTTACGTAATTGTGTTTATATGCAAGAGACATTTACTGGCTGCTTACACAACCACACACACACAGAAAAACAAGCATACATGCATAAACACAAGTTTCAACAAATGATTCTCTTCTGTTATTGAAAAGACGTCAAACTGTTACTAAAAGAAACTCATCAAGAATGCTTAAGCTCATGCTACGCACTGTTATAGCTCAGCAGCAGCGGAGTTGGTGTGTGTGTGTTTGTCAACACACACATTCCAACTGAGAGGAGTTCCCCTGCTAGACAGATAGCTGCTATAGTCAGCATTATGAAGCTATGTTGTTTGGGCTCTGAATAGAAGTCATTCAAATAAATGCAAATCCTCTATGCTAATTATCTGCTGTTGTTTTCCAACAATAGCAGCTCCATATGGTGCCGAAACATTCACTGGGCCCTCTGTTGGATGTCACTGCGTGTGTTAAACCAAGCATGCACGTGCCTTTATATATGTAGCGGACAGAGAGGTGCTTGTCCGCGCATGTGCGCCAGTCTATTCGCATGTGCATTGAACTGAACCGTGTGTGTGTATGTGGTGGATGGAGGCACGTCTGTTTGTTTGGCCGAGACTTTGGATCCAGGCATGTTGGAAACAAGAGCAGATTGGAGCATATTGTGAAGACTCTGACCATGTTCTGCCTTCAGAATGAACAGACAGAGAGCAGGACACTGCTCATCGACTGGAGACACACTGACCACATGATTAGTCATTTTGAGGCTTAGATGCTGCGCGTGTGTGTTCTGCGGGCGGCTTAGCTAAACTAATACTAATAGAAGCCATTGGAGTTGAGCTGGAAACACTTCTGTTCTTATCTCGCTCCATTCAATTCAATTTAGTGTGCATTATTTGCATGAGAAAAGCTGTAGTACAATATACATTTGTATTGCCAAACTATTTGCAGCATAATAAGAAATTGGCAGTCGTGTTTTGCTAATACTGACACTAAGCAGCGTGGATGCAACATCACACAGAAACGAAAGATTTCATTTAATGATTGCATAATAAAAATGCACTATTCGCAGTCAGCTATGATTTGTTTATTTAGTGAGTAAAAACGTCCAATAACATGCGGGTTACTGGGATAAAGTGAGTTAAATTGTGGATGTGGCATCATGCAATAGCAGAAGTTTTCAGTGAAATGTACCATTTGCAGTCATGCATGATTTCAGCCGCGAGCCAAAGTGCTACAGACTCCGTGTAAAACAGCTTTCATTAGGCTGCTGATAATGTGAGTGTAATTTAAACTCATTTTTCAACAGTACGTTTTATGTTTAAGACTTCTTAATGAGGGAAAAATGACTGAGTGCACCTTTAATAAATGAAGTAAAATGTAAATATACATCAAACATAAAAAAACAATACAGCAAAATAAAATAACACTGCAGAAAAAACGAGATCAATGATCAATGAATGTAACAAACATGAATAAATCAAAGTAATGCAACATTATGTTAAATTATGGTAATTAACAAGGATACACTAAAGATGAGCAAGGCTCGCCAATAATCATCAGAATGAATTGTACGTAGAAACATGTTGCTGTTAAAACACAACAGTGTCCGTGTTCCACTAAGAGGGGCATTCTGTTGTTCATCAAAAATTGAACCGTGTGGTGTAAAAGTGTGGGTTGCAGGTGACATCTAATGAAAGAATTTGAGTGACAGATGGAAATTAGCAAGATTCTGAAGGGAAGGAGAGCATTAAAAAATAAACGAGGAGGCTCTGGGAAAGGGAGGCAGAATTCTGAGCTGGTGGAGGAATTCTTAACGCTTTTAGAATGTTTCAGAAGGGAATCACTTCTGGCTGAAGACTTCCTGCAGAAATCTTATTGGACACGCACAGATACAGGCGCACACACAAACTTGCATGCACACAGTTTTATAAGTATATAGCAGGTAAGAGGATATTGCTGGTCTAATACTAGTTATTTCCAGCATTTTTGATGCTAATGTGTAATACTATATGGTATGTATGATGTATATGGTCATTACTTTGCCATAAACATGCTTATTAGGAGAGATGAGCTATCGGAATCATTTTTCATGCTATCTGCCGTGGATGTGGAGCAGATGATGATGTGAGAGGCTTGGATGAGGGCATGAAGAGTGACGGGTGGAGAGAGATAAATAGACTGTGCCATGTGTGAACCAATCACTTCCAAACATTATTAATGACAACAGGGACACAGTGTGCGCACCTACACACACACACACAAACACAACTTAAATATTGCAGACAAACAAAAAAAAGAGGGAAATCTCGAGAGGTGAAGAGAGAGATATAAAGGAGGGTGAGCTGACACATTCAACATGAAAAGAAAATATTGTGACCTTTCTTGTCCTGTCTCTTTGTGTCTAGGCAGTCGCCATTCAAGTTGAACTGATAGAACAGAACATATGCTGGAAGGGCTGAAGCTACATTTCGTAATCAAATCTAAACTGTATTGAACGCATTGATCTAAATAGAACGATGAGTGTAGGTTTGAAACAGCATGATGGTGAAAAAATGATTTATATCATTTTTATTTTTGGCTGAACTAGTCCTTTAACTGAACTGAAAATAACAATTGAAACGTATTCACTGTATATCTTTGCTTCTCTTCCTCCACAGGAAGCACACACAGATGGCACAAAACGCACGCACAGTAACACACACACACACACATATACACACATTAACACAGAAGTGGGGAGGATTTGTGCAGAGGTATTCAGAGAACACTTCTTAATATTAATCACCCTTGCCCAAAATAATACAGTTGTTGCTAAGCAACCATCGGAGAGATGAGGGCATTTCTCTAAATAAACATCTCAATTTATTATTGGGTAAGATTGGACAGTGATATCCTTAAAGGAACAGAACAAAAACAGTTGATGTATAAAAAAAACTGTTTCCGTTGTTAGGATTTTGTGCTGAATAGCCCAGAACCAGATATATGCAGTTTACAAGACCATTTTCAGCTGTGGATTAAATGATTAATTTTTTATGCCATTTCCTGTTAGCTCAAATCTAATCTTTGTTTATTAAACTTTGGTTTGTAATGCGCAATAGGCAAATGAGAGATTGTAACAGCAGCAATTGCTTATTTAGCCGAATCACATTTTTGAGCCTTCCATCCTAGTCACATGGTTCAATTTTCAGTTCAGCTTGAGATAGAGAGAACAATAGAGGAATGACTAGACCTAATAAGAGAAAACTCTTTTTTTCTCTTGTCTAAAGTATTCACTCCAGAGTTCTTTGTCCCACATTTTGGGTCCACAAGGGCACGTTCTAATCACACAGCACATGTGCCTGTTAGAGCCATCATGACCTTTCATGCACTGGCTGTTTCTTATGTGCCCTTTAAAGGAATGTTCTGGATTCAATACAAGTTAAGCTGAACTGAAAGCATTTATGTTACGATGTTCTTTACCACAGAAAAGAATTTCCACTCACCTTATTTAAAAAAAAACACCTGAATAAAAAATAATGGAAGTAACTGGGCCAGGCAATAAAACTGTATGCCTGTAATAATACATGTCATTTGAGAAAAAATTAACTTACATGACATTCAGAAAGTCTTTTCCTGTTGAAATTGTTAGTTATTGGCTTGAGTGAGCAGTAAAACGGTCCAGACTTTGTCGATAGTCAGTAGTCCAGCTAAATGACACATGAAAAAACTGAGGAAAATGTTGGGTATGTTTGAGCCATATGTAAGAGAGCCAACCTGTCCCCGCACACAGACAACAGATGCAGTGACATTTTACTCTCTCTTTGTGTTCTGTCTATCAACCACTTGCATCCATCTCTACACTCTTCTTTGATGCTTAACCTTTGACTGTATATCTTCTGCACCCCTCTAAATTGTTTGATCTCCGTCCTTTCTGTCCTTGCTTTAGTAGGAGGAAATCCTTTCATCTGACATTCCGCACCATCCTCTCTGTCTTCTTTTAGTGAGGTTTAGTATCAGCCGTACCTTTAAACCATACATAAACCACCTGTCAATCTGTTAACAGACTCGCACTCACCTGCATTCAGAAAAGGAGCATTAAACACACACATACACACACTCACACGTGTCAAACACAGAGCATTTCATGGTCAATCATTTTGAAACTGTTGGATGTTACATGTATAACTGCCATTTTTATTTCTTGCCCGAGCCCGAGCCCGAGGAATAATCAGATCAAATCAGATTTGCAGTCCAAAAACATCTCATTTGTGTCCATCTTGACAATTTGTCAGATATCCAGAGTTTATTATCTTTACATTGGGGATTTGACTGCACAATCCCTTATGGCTGGCTCTTCAGCTAAAACTGAAGACGAGGAGGAGAGGAGAGAGAAGATCCTTCAAATACAGACAGTACAGCCATCTATGAAGTACCTTTAAGTGAATACACTCTTTAAAGAAGGTGCTTCACAATGCTGAAGAAGAACCATTTTTGGCTGTATGGTTTCATAAAAGAAGACATCCGTAGAACCTTTCTCTTTCACAAAAGGTTCTTTGTTGTGGTTCTTTAGACTGTAGAAAGGTAAGAAATGGTTCTTTTAGCAACCTTTGACTGAATGGTTCTTTGGGAACCAAAAATAATTTACCCATTGATTTTTTTTCTCCCATGGACCTGGTATCAGCATTAAATACCAGTGTAAACTGTGATCAAAACATTTCGAGATTGAATCAGTTAAACCACATTTAGGGATACTCAGAAACCCAAGGGACCATCATATTTTATTTGCAGTGTAAATGCTAATTTGTTCAGATGCATCAGGGATGCATACCTGTCATTCAACCAATCAATAATTTGGAGTGCATGCTATCCCTAGGTGTAAATGGCGATCTGTTTCACCTGACGAAAATTCCATTAAAATGTGATTTAAACTCCTGCTCACCTCAATTAGACTGCCTTGTACTGTGGCCACATACCATTGTGATGTTGTGTGACTGAGATTTCCCAGCACCATACATGATCTCTCAGGGGTCTGAGTAAGTTTGAACCCACTGTCAGCTGAAGAAAACAGACAGGAGAGAGAGAGAATGCTGAGAGAGAAGAACAGAGGCGGCGGGTTGAATACGTAAGGGCCTGCTGACAGGCTGATATATCTGGATTCAGATTTATTTTGGAGATTGAAACATTCTCTGGAGAAATTCTGCCTGTGGGAGGGGAGGGGCACTTTGTGTCAGTATGTTTGTGTATGCTTTTGTGTTAAAAGACCATTTTAACATCATACTTATCTAGAATAGTTGTGTGTTGAGTCTGTTTTATAATAGAAAACTTTCTCTTTGTTCCCGAATCTCCTTTTACAATTCAAATGTGCTCAGAGCTCTAAAAAATGGATTAAACTGTTCTAATTGTCTTCTCTTTCTCATTTGCACACTCTTCGTGTCAGATGCTGCACACACACACAGACACACATACACACGTTAACATTTCGGGTTCGTGTGAGAGAGTCTGAGGCAGGGTCTCTATTATGACATCACAAAGAAAGGATGAGGGGAGGACAAGGAGTATGAAAGGATTTGCGGAGGAGTACCTGTTCACAAAGCCCTATTCTATACAGATAATTAAAGTCTTACATGTCCCCATTGGGTTGCACTGCTGAGGAGCAAATCAGCAGAAGAATAGGAGGAGGGGAGAAAGAGAAAAAATATGGGGATTCAGTGGCTTTAGCTGCCTTTTAAAGAAGAATCTTTTTTCATGACTGAAGTGAATTCTGAGTGAAGGTCATAATGTTGGCATATTAAGGTCCCTGCTCGTTCAAGGATGTGTGATGCCTTGAAACCTGCAAAGCCTGTTCGTGTGTGTGTTGTTTTTGTTTGTAAGGGAGCGTTTTTACAAAAGTGCCCCGTCAATGTTTCTGCAGTGTCGCTAAATGGAGCGAAACACGGCTAGCAAACAGCTCGCTAAACTTGCATGCCTTTCATTCAGACAGACAAATTGAGGCAAAAACAGCAAAATGGCTGGTCAGGACTCAGAGCTCCCTCTGGTGGCAGACCGTATTAAACATCTGCAGCTGCAGCTGCTGCCAGCTATTTTCTAAATGATGCATTGAAATTGCTAAATGATTCTATATTTGTAGCAGGTTATCCCCTGATTAGGAGAGCAAGGCAGAGCAAGCTTGTGAAGACAACAGAGAGGAGAACAGCTAGGCATTTTAAGAGGGAAACAATAGCCTTTGCAAGACAGCAAATAATACTGCCACTAGCAAAGGAATACTGTTTGAACGTTGATTCTGTTTAAATGAAATGCCACATAAGATCACCTTAATTGTTGCTGATGACATGACATACGTGACATGATGTATGCGTTTTGGTTTCTCTTGGGTGTACATGTAATTTCAACACGTAACATGGCATCTTCCTTTTAGTATAAAGAAAAAACAATTGTAAGAAAATGTTTCATAAGTGTTTAAATAAAATTGTAAACATTTTAGATAAAACAGACATTTTTAGTGTTAATGGAAGCACTGTAATCTTAAATTAAAAAGTTTGCTCAACCAAACATAGCACACAAAGTTGGAAAGGAAAATGTACATTAAACAGTTTGAGCTGAATTAATTGCAGAAATACGTGAAGGAGAAGAGGAACAAGATTTGCATTTCCCAAAGGAAATACCAGTGCTTACAAGGCAAAAAAAAGAAATAGAAAAAAGAATAGTGTTAATGTGTTAGGTAAGGTTTCAGGCTTTGGTTCTGAATAAATGAAATGCTGCATCAGAAAGGCTTTTGTAATGACACTGAGCATTTTTCTTGTTATGTGTCAGCTGTGTGTGGGAATCAGCGCATAACCTCACACATTCTTAGCAGCGGTGAAATAGATACAAGTAGGAAAAGACCAATCCCAATTCAGTATGCAAATACATGTAAGAAGACCAATTAACATTCATTATGCAGATTACATGATGCATCATCAATGTCCGTTTTGAACGGCGAACATTCTAACAAAGTCAATGAGAGACTTTAAAGCTCAGCAGAATTGATAGCATAACTAACATTGAAATGATCTTAAAAGCTACGAGAGTTTGAATGGAATCTACACATTTAGCGGTTCAAGTCGAATGAGTTCTTAAAGAAACTAAAGGAGAAAAAGAAAAGTGCTAGATTTTTACATTTTCTGAAGAAAATGTAGGTGGTGCTTACAGGCAAATGTCACCACCTAAATTCTAGGTTATTCTAAGTGAATGCCAGGGCGTTACTGTGCAGTTGCTAATGTGTTCTGAGTAGTTGTCAGTGTGTTGCTATGCGGTTGGTAGGGTGTTCAGAGTAATATCTTACTGGTCCAGGTCAAAAGAGACCACCCACAGATCTCTGTGATTTTCTCTGTATGTGGCTTGGGTTCTAACCTTAAGTATGAGCAATAATAACAGTAAAGCAAATAGGAAAATAAAAAAAATAACTGCATAAGAAAGTGCAGAGATTCAGTCGAGAGAGAGCGAGGCAGAGAGCACTGTCAGTAAGAGAGTTAATCCATTAGGGGCCTGTGACAGGTCAGGCTCTGATTGGCTGAATGAAGCGCGATTATATACGTTGGTCCAATGAGAACTGTTTGTGAGAATAGAAGCTTGTATTAACCCTTTGAAAAAGTGTGCGGTCAATCGAAGAAAACAAGAAACCTACAAACTGATTTATAACTACATGCCGCATAACATGCTGTAAAAGTAATTTGAGTTTATTATTGTGTGTTAGCCACACATCAGATGAATTCTGTGACTTGAGTACAGTATGTGGGCATGGTGCTGTTTTATAGATTCATGATCTCAGTGTCTCTTTGATCAAATGCTCCACATGTACTTCGCATCCTGGTGAGAGACAGACGCTATTTCTGGTTTGTTTGGGGGCCCGGAGCAAGATCTTCCCTGGTGCTGGGCCCTATTCGTTAGCAGTCTAAAGACATGCCTAATTAATGTCAAACAGCTGACAAACATCACAACATTAAGGCAGAAATACCTCCTCATCCGCAACTACAGAAGAAAATAAAGCAGCTTCTGAAACCGCAGAAGATTCTTGTTAAACAAACATGTTCATGCATCTGTAACAAACACACTGTATTTAGAGTTTATGGTTTGCAAATTCAGTTTTTAATTTCAGCATAAAAGAACTAACAGTACGATTCTCTACGGTATTTTTGAATTAAATTCTAGGAATAATCATTACTCTACCATACAGGTTATTGCTTTAGAGCAAAAGATTGAATAGATCTGATTTGAGGTTTGAGAGCGTTTAAAAGAAATATTAAAGAAATGCAATTCAAAGAAATTTGAATACATTTTATACGCTGACTGAACACGTAGTATTCTACCACAGAATATTAGAAACAAACCTTTTCTGTGCCCTTCCGATTTCTCTTTTCAAGCTCACTGGTGAGTCTCAGCCACCACAATACGCCATTGTGAGACGGCCTGTCAGTTGCCATTGACCACAGAGAGACCACCTAGTGGCCATTGCGGGAAAGTGAGTCATTATCTACGGCTTCATAAGCACAGCATGAGCCCAGAGTTTTCTTCCAGAAGGAAACAGCCCAAGGCACAGAATCGCTGAATCAAAACATGAAAGATGTTTGTATCAATGTGTAATCAGAAACTTCACTGCCCTTTGCAGGAAGCATGCTGAACCTGACGTGTCGGGCTTTCTTCGGCTACAGCGGCGACATCAGTCCACTTGTTTATTGGATGAAAGGAGAGAAGTTCATAGAGGACATGGACCAGACTCGCATTCGAGAGAGTGAAATAAAGTAAGAAGCACAATGGCAACAACAAATGAACCGAACTGAAAAGAATAATGAATTATACGGAAATCATGCAGACTGAAAAGCTGAGTGAATATGCCAACAAGGAGAATTGCACAAAAAAGCTACCCTGCTGAAAAAAGATTACGTTTTTATGGTTAATGCTGATCTGACGGGTAAACTATTATAGACATGCTGTTTACCAGCAGATGTTAGCTGGTGAAGTTGGCCAGCTGGTATGGTGGTGCTTGTGAAGCTTGTTTACCAATGAAGTCTTGCTGGTTTAGTTAAGAAAGCAGCTTTCTGGGGACAGCCAGGTTTTAAAAACAACCCAACATAAACTGATGATTAACTACACTTTATTAAAGAGGATAGACATCAGAACTGTAGTTCAGTGTAGAGAACATTTGAATATATCAAGTATATAGAAACTGACTAATTATACAGCATATAAAAGAGGGTTAGTCATTTCTTTCATTTTTGGTGTGCACTGTGAGAAAGGTTCTTCTGTAGGCCGTCTTTGATAGATGGATGTTGAAATAGAAATTGCACTGAAAGAGGACCACACGGGTATAATTACTGCAAGCTATTTGATAACTTAGAACTTAATTAATGGCACTGTGAGTCAACTGGAATAATTGGCATAGTCCTTTTAGTTATGAGCAGCTCCACACAGAGTAGAACACCAGTAGAATTCTGCAGAAAGACCTGGAGATGTCCTCAGAATTAGAACCGCTGTCATTCACAAAGGTACACATACTGTACCCCTCACCCATTTATTAGGTTTTTGGCTTACCTCACTTGTACTTTCAGCTATATAAGTAAGAGTATAGTGAATTTTAGCACCTTTGAACACATTATAATGTTCAAACTTATTCTGCAGATTTCACTTCAAAATCAGTGCAGAGAACACGGAAAATAAATAACTGCAGATTCCACCTGGGCCCAGTTATGATGAAAAAAAATGGTCTAGGAAACAATAATCTTCTTGAAATACAATGCATTAATGATATAGTTTGTAACTTCTGTGCCACCAAGTGGCATCAAACGACAACATAATTGTAAAAATAATGACCGTTTCTAAACAGGTTATCCAAACACTGCCACAGTTTACAGAAAATCTTTAGAAAACCAGCCTATGAATGGCTCACTTACAGTCATTTCTGCACATTTAACTGAGAGAGGAAAATGTGTTTTAACACAGAGAAAAATACACATTTTATACTGCCTATAAGAATCATGGCAGTACAGTGCTTTATGAATGCATTATGTAATGCTACTGTGTTCTTTAAATTGCTTTCGAGTACCATTAAAACACTATGGTATATGTACAGTAATGGTAATCATTCAGTACCATAGGATTCATGAAAGGACAAGAGTATTACCATCTGGTACCATCACTATATCAAAGTACTTTTTAAAGGGTATTCAAAAAACAGTTGCTTTGAAAACAAGTTCCCACTGTGAAATTGCATATTAAATACAAACGATACTGCACTTTAAATGCTCACCGAGATGTAGACAGTACATTTTCAATTACTGATATCACAAGCTTGTATATGAGCCTATTTATATCTAGCATGGGTGGTGGCGGTGATGACACACTGTTATTAATTCCCCTGTCTGAACGAGCTGGATCAGAGCAGCGCTGAATACATCCCAATAACACAACGAAATGTATCGTACAGCATGCAGCAAATGCATTTGCATTTACATGCAGTTATGAAGCAGCAATGTCAGCATCTTTTAAATGAAATTTCAGTTTCGAATGCTTCGGCCAGGACAAACAAGAGAGTGGATGCGTGTTGCTATAATTAAATGAGAGCTACATTTGTTGAGTGCCAACCAAACCCAAAGCTTGTCCTTCCAAAATTTCTAATCTCTACAAGCTGCTCTGTCTAAAATATATCCCCCCAAAATCCTGTCAAATGGAATTAATTTAAAAAACTACTTTTTATTCCACATCCCTCTAGCTTGATTGGTTGTTGTTACCTGGGACCATCTGTGAAGAGTAGCTTATGGTTTGACTCTTTTTGCCAGGACTATCAGAGAGCACCTGGGTGAACAGGAAGTGTCCATTACACTGACCATAGACTCACTGGAGGATGGAGATTTGGGTAATTATTCCTGTTATGCAGAAAATGGCAACGGGAGACGACAAGCCAGCGTACAGATTGGCAAACGAGGTAACATATTCAACCGTGGCACATATGCTTACAACTATTATCCCCACAGACAGTCATTACCGGTTGCTTCTAATTTAAAGGAACAGATCACCCAAAAATTTTAATTCATACTTTATCCAACCTGCCTTCCTTTCTTCCTTGTATAGCTAACTGGGACGTTTTCAGAACGTTGGCAAACATTCTCTAAAAGTTCTCTCAACATTATCAAAACATTCTTGTTTTTGTTATATAGTGGAAACATGATAATGTTCGTACAACCTAAAATTGTTAGCTGGGGATGTTTTGAAAAATGATGATTACCATTTTTTCCATACAGTGAAAACAACTAGCGACTAAGGTCTATCAAGCTTGAAAAATGGGAAAACAGTACCAATATAAGTGTATAGAATGCTTTATTCAACGTATTTTGAAGTGATCAATAGCTTTGTGTGAGGAGTAGACCAAAATGATTACTGACATTATTTATTATTCATTATTCACTGAAAATCATTCTCTCCAGTATAGCTCTCAAAAATCATTCCCACTTCCACATATCGAAGTTTAATGGACAAAGTTTGAATATGTGCATGTGTGAGAAGATTTTCAGTAAATGTTATGAATTGCAGGCTGTTCCTTACACAAAGCCACCGTATATGACTTCAGAAGACTTGGAAAATATAGCGTGAGTCGTATAGACTTCTTTTATGGGGCTTTATAAACTTTATGGAGCTTGACAGCCCCTGGTCACTGTCTGCTTTCATTGTATGGAAAAAAGCAGGAAAAGAATGATTCCTTTCTGTGTTCGGCAGAAGAAAGGAAGTCATAAGGGCCTGGAACAACAGGGTGAGTAAGTGATGACAGAATTTTCATTTTTGGGTGAACTATTTCTTTAATGTACTATGGGAGTTCTTTACATAAACAGCACAGCGTGTTCCTGTGTCTCGTTCCCCTTTTCAGTCTCTTTCTTTCTCTCCTTCAGGGAAATACATCAGCATCTAAAATTCACTCTCTTTTTGCAAGAGCTGCTTTGAAGGCGTCCTATCTTCTCTTTTAATGGCTGTTCAGAGGAAGAGACAGCTTCAGCAGTTCAGACATATTCTCTCCCTCTCAGCCCAACTCAAAACTATTCAACTGTTCTCCCTCTCCCTCTCTCTCTCTCTCTCTCTCTCTCTCACACACACACACACACACATAAAAGAAAACACATACATACTCTTTCAACTCGTCCCAGCCATATACACACATTCCTGCAGATAATCTCAAAGGACACACTCACACAAACACACACAAACCAAATCTCTCATATGCACGCTGTCTCTCTCTCTTTCAGCTCTCTGCTTAGCACCTCACACTTGCACACTCACACACACACGGTTTCAGAGTGTCTCGGTGTCCCTGAAGCATCTGAGTGTACTTTAAGTGTTTTCCTCCATTAGCTGTAACACTGCTGGTTCACATAGGATGATAGGAACATCATTAGCACTTAATCATTCTGAAGTCAATTCTTATTTCTCTCCCCTCGTGTACGCGTGTCTGCTCTTTCCTTTTGTTCATTTGTTTGAAGGAATTTTGTGTGTGAATTCAGTCTGCCTTGAATCAAGCCCGCTGAATAGACCAGCTTAGCACAGCAAGAATTTCCGTGCTGGTCCAGGCTGGCTGGTGCTGGTTTTGCACTAATCTCCTGAAACACCATGCTGGTTTTTCTGTTAAAGCTGATTGACAAAGAGAATCTTGCTGGTTTAGCTAGTTAAGAAGCCTGGTGGAGACACCAGCATCCAATGCTAAGATGCTATAGTATTAACATGGTTTTTGGATTATCATGTTATACTATGGCACATGAATATGAGAATCATACAGTACTGTGGTACATAGCAAATTAACATATTATTATTATTATCTGATCCTTATCTGAACATAATATTGCTACAGTGTCAGTAAAGAAGTTAAGAAACATTGATAAACACTGTCAGTTAAGAAAACTTTACTTTTGCATCTCTCTCTTGTCTTTTTGTTTTTCTCTTTCTCAGTAGAGCTTATGTACACTGTGGAGCTGGCTGGTGGATTAGGTGCGATTCTTCTGCTCTTGGCTTTGTTATTGTCTGTGTATAAGTGCTACAGGATTGAGCTGCTGCTCTGCTACAGGCATCACTTTGGTGGAGAAGATACAGATGGAGGTAAATGCCACACACACACTCCCTCTACTGGAGTTACTGAAGATAGCACTGCAGCAATCCCATAAATCCTATTGTAATGATTGTAAGATATATTGTAAGAACCCTAAATTTTCAAGACAAAACCGTCATCCCAGCTAGCAATTTTAGGTTGTAAAACATCTCCCTAACGTTTCCATTAGTCACAAAAATAGTAAAAATGACATATTTTAGGATTTAGGAACAGTCAGAATGTCCAGACATTAGGTTAATGTTATTGCTTGGTTATAAGAACATTTCTTCAAACATTTTTTTAATTTCCTATATTCATTTTTTTAATTGAAAACATTACATTAACAACAAGAATGTTTTTGGTAAATATAGTATATAATGTTATTTAAAACATTACACTATCACTTTATAAACATTACACTAACAACTTAAGATTTTTTTTGGTAAATATGTATATGTGTATATATATATATATATATATATATATATATATATATATATATATATAAAACATATAATAATGTTACTGAAAGAACATTTTTAAAATAATTTGGAGAGAACGTTCTTAGAATGTTAGCCAATGTTTTAAGAGCGTTCCCTGTTAGCTGGAATTTTGCTTTTCCTCCTTTTGTTTTATCTTCCGCTCAGTGTTTGCTTTGCTATTTTCTCTTCAGAAAATAAGGAATATGATGCATACCTGTCGTACAGTAAGGTGGAGCTGGATCAGTGGGGTCAGGAGTTACAGGAGGAGGAGCGATTTGCTCTTGAGATCCTCCCTGATGTCCTAGAGAAACATTACGGCTACAAACTCTTCATCCCCGATCGAGATCTCATCCCCACCAGCAGTATGTGCAGAACGTGTGTTATGTGTGCGTATGTCCGCGTTAGTGTGTTTGTTTATCTCATTAAATGTTTAAAATACGTTCACTGTGAAAAGCCAAAAGTTCCCACGACTTTCAGGAATAGTCATAGTAATGATTTTTAGTGATGTTTTAGGAGCATATTCAGAAAATCATTGCCATCACACAAAGAAAATGCCATTAGACACAGATTTTAGAAACACTAATTATACAGAACTAATGAAAACCTTATGATCATTCATAATCAGGTGTGGCATTTTCAGCTCATAAACATAACAGGAGTGTGCTGGATTTACCTTGCTTTTTAATGTGCACTGCAAAGTTATTAAATCATTTGTAATTAAAATCTAATTAAACCCCCTCATATGCAGTAATATGACCAGAAGGCCTAATGGTAACTGGAAAATAGAAAGAAAAAACTCTATGTAGCCTTTGTTAAAACTTTCTGTTGAATAAACATATGTTGTCTATGAATTGGTCCAAGAATTTAAAAACAGATATTCCCAAATGCTGGCTGATGATAATATTATAAAAATAAGTTTCTGTTTTTCATTGCAATTCCTCAGAGCCTGTTTATGTGACACTGTATGTTTGTTTGCATCATTATTTGATGTCTATGTCCGGTGTTTTTGCCTTGTACGTGTGTTGTGTCTGAAAGCTGAATGTTTATGTCCAGGTATGAGCAGTGATCATTACCAGGATGACACACATCTTCTTAGAGGTACAGCTTTCTTTTAATGCAAAGACATTGACATGCGTGCACACCTAAATAGTGTGCACAACATGCATACATTCTGCATGCAGATTGGTCGATCTGCTGTTCATGAATGACTGTGGTTGTTGTGTCTTAAACGTGTTTGTCTTTTATTGTCTGTTATTGTCTTTTTTCCCCTTCCCCTATCGTTTAACGTTGCTTGGCACTCGTCTTATACTTTCTCTCCTTCTCTCTCTGTTCTGTTTTCTGTAGCGTACATAGAGGACGTATCTCGCTGCGTGGACATGAGTAAGCGTCTGATCATCGTGCTGACCCCGAGCTATGTGCTGCGGCGAGGATGGAGCATATTTGAGCTTGAGTCCCGTCTGCGCAACTCTCTGGTTTCAGGGGACATTAAAGTGATCTTAATTGAGTGTGCTGATCTGCGCGGAGTCATTAACTACCAGGAGGTGGAGGAGTTAAAACAGTCCATTAAATGCTTAAGCGTGGTGCACTGGAACGGCCCTCAGAGCAACAAGCCCGGCTCGCGCTTCTGGAAGCAGCTCCGCTACACCATGCCCTACCGCCGCCCCCAGCAGACCCTGACCAATCATGCGCTCGACAACAGCGAACCCGGCCCATTCGCTGACCTGCAGACCGTCTCGGCCATCTCAATGGCAACTGCGACATCCGCCGCCATGGCACCGGCTCACCCCGAGCTGCGGCCATCCCTGAGGAGCTCATATCGCTCGCATTCACTGGCGCGACAGAAACAGTCGCACTACCGTAGCTATGACTACGAGCTCCCCTTCACGGCTGGAGGCACGCTGCCGCCGCAGCACACCTACTGCAACCTGCCCCTCACCCTGCTTAATGGGCAGCGCCCCGTCAACAACAAGACCCTGCGCCAGCACAGCCTGGATGAGCACCACGGCAACAATGCCATGCTCCCACTTCTGCCCAGAGAGACGAGCATCTCCAGTGTTATCTGGTAATACCGAGAGGCAGACAACAAACAAACCCCTGTACCCAGTTTAAGCTGCTATAGCCAGGGTATGCCAGACCAGACCTGGCTCACAGGAGACTAAACATGCTGATGTCACTGGCATGCAGCACAGAACACGCTGAGGTTAGTGGGTTCTGCAAGCAAAATGATCATTCTGTCTAGGGTAAGTGGGACTAAGGATGTCTTACCCACTAAATCTTCTTCTGGGCATTGCTCCAGCAGCGAGGGATTACATAGTGCCATACCAGTCTTATCTAGCTGGGACTGTAGGAGTGAACTGAGCATACAAAGTCACCCCACACAGAGGTATACAGGGTCTCGTGTAGATGTTAGTGTTATATTTGTAGCACCACCGTCTTCCTGTCTTCACACGTCGTCTTTATTTTTACTCGTTAGCTTTTTTTGTCCTTTTCCCTTTTTTCTTTTTTAAGTTGGACATGGACATCGAGATTTGTTTTTTCTACCTATTTTTGACAACGGACTGAAATAACCTATTCCTCGTTTGATTTAACGACTGTCATTTTGCTCGAAAGCTACTGCGTTTTGGTCCGTCTCTGTTTCTGTTGTCCGATGTAAGTTACGTATTTATGGTTTCAACTGTAAATTTTTCAAAAAGGAAATATATCACAAATTATGCAAAATATACGAAGGCCTGAAGAGGTTGATGGAATCGGTCAGAGATGGTGCTGTTTTCTCTCAGCAGATGTGGGGGAGAAACAGCACCCTTTCTCAAATACTAAAGGGGATTTTAAATGACAAGAAATCTATTTTTATATCTGAAGAGTGCTGTTTCTCTGTAATATCACAGGGTCATTGGGACTATGGGACTGAAGACTCTTATTTGTGAATTTGGGTATTTTATAAAGTTTACTATATTGTCCTCATCTGTGGAAAAAAAGGAAATGTTTTATGTTGACTTATGAAACAATAGCCAACTGCATTTTTATGTTGTTTTTTCCTTTATGTTGATTATGATATTTCACTTCTTGATAATTTAGGACTTTGGATCCACAGACACACCTATTCACCTTCTCACATTTCTGATGTGTTTAACTCTCAGTCTGATGTCTTAACTCACTGGTTACATGCTTGTCTTTTTCTCCTCTAGCTGCTGTGTAACTCAGATACATGCTGGCATGTTTAACAGAGGAACACAGGCCTGTAAACCTGCATTCTTCTATAGAGTGTAAAACATAATAACTCGGCTTGAATACATAATAACATATGATTTAATAAATGCCCAAAGTCAGCATTATATATTTGTTGTATCTTGTCTTATGGCAGCATGTACTGACTTTAAAGGGGGGAAAACACAAAGTTAGAATCAGAAAATCAAATTCAAATGGTTTTACAGTAAGAGGTCTAACTGTAAAAAAAATCTGAAACTACTCCTGTAATTTCCTTTGTCTTTTTTTTTTTTTTACAAATTCAGTTGCAAAAAACAATGTTGTTTATAAAATGAATTAGAATTATGTATGAATGTTTACCTCTTGAGTATGCATAGAGACTAGTTGTGTATCCTGATTTGAATATTTACTGTATTATGAACAAAAGCTATCACAGGGAGATGTGTAATCTCTCTAGAGGCACAATCATTTTTCTTTTTATATTGTTTCTCACTGTGTATAGTAAAGTCACAAACCACTATGAGCTGGTCAGTGAAATTATGTGTGTGTGTGTGTGTCGTGTGTTTGTATGTATGTATGGTGGAGAGGTGTCACCATATAACATCAGGCCTGATATGAACTCTGCACAGATTCTCTGTATGTGACACTTATATTTTAGAACCAAAAACACACGGTTTTAGGTTCTACAAGAGTTGTTAAAAATAAATAACCCCATTGTGCTCTTGAGCAAGTTAATACTTAATACTGGATACTACAGTTGAATAGGCAAAAAAAATCATTCCATAAAATCGGATCTTAGGTATATGAATTTACCTCTTTAAATAAAAAGGCAAATGAGAAAATGAGAAAGCTCATATGTACTTATTTCTGTATTACTTCTACAAACAAGGCAGACTGTGTGGTATAGCCTCTGATGTGATCAATAACTTTTATATTATCAGACTATTTCTTCATGTTATGTTGGCACACAGCAAACTTGAGAGTCGCTCAGCTTGTTCTGACTTTTGACTTTTCTATCCAATCATATTTATGGTTTTCCCATAACTCATCTCATGCACTTCCAATAAAAAAATTTCAATGTATAGCATATATAACATAAAATTGCAGGTTACTTTACGTACTTTATTTACATATGCAGAAAACAAATTAAGCCAAACTGACATTTCCTTATCATTATTATAAACTTACCATTGTAAATCAGGTTAAGGAGACTGTTTTGAACACTGATCTATTATGTACTTGCTCAATAACAGTTTTTTGTTTATTTTTAAGCAAAAAAATTACGCTTACAGCTTTAATATAATTGCCTAAACTAATTATTTTGTTGATCTCATGTCATACAAGAGCACACTAAGTCATTTTAGGACTTTAAATTTAATTTATCAATGCTAAAGGGCTCCTTTATCGGTGGTTTAACACTGTATTATTAGAATAGGCAACACTAAATTACTTTCAAAATGGTAATTGGAACCAGTAACTCCACTGACAAATATCATGTGTTTAACAAAAATCAGGTTTAAACTAAATTTTATAAACATTTGAGCATGTGGATAGTTGCCATGTGGTCGTCATGGATCTGCAAAACCCTTTATCCTCAGAAAATATTGTATGTTTCTACTATAAAACCAATGACATTAAAAGAGATTTTGTACAGCTTAAATTTCAGTCTGTTTCTCAAACACAGCTTTCAAAATGCTGTAGACATTTCTCTTTACTGTACAGAAGGATATGATTATGATTTTAATTTATGCTAACCTTTTCTTAACTAGGAACTTTATAATAAATGTATAAAACTGAAGTTGATCTAGGAACTACAGGAGAAGTGTTTGTGGAGATAACAACGTTAATGATACTTCAAGAACTTTTGGTCACAACTTGGTCAAAATAATACATTACAATACTTCACTGCGTATTTTGAATTCAGATCAATTTATGCAGTTTTAAATGCATGACTTCTCGTTGCTGGTTGCGATGGACGAATCCCAATCCCAATCGTTTGTGATAAGTGCATAACATAAAGTTTTAGTAAATGCAGGGGCAGATAACATGTATATGCCAGGCACAGCATCTGGTACCAAGTAAAGCTCCACTGAAACTGGAGGTCTTCAAGTTTGAATTCAGCTCAAAGCGCCCCCTTGCGGACAATAACAGCAGGCGGCGCTGACACACTAAACATTATAATATTGTAATAATATAATAATGACTAAAGTTTGCAAACAACCTAAAACGAAAGACGCAGTATTTTAGTTTAAATCATGGCACCAAATATTATAATACTGTAATAAATACAGACTTTTTCATGGACATACGCTTGCAAACAAAGCTGTGTATACAGTTGTCTTAGAGGAATTAGTTGGCCAGCTTCAGGACCAACTCTGGCCATCTGCAGTTCATGCAAAACTCTTAAATTGAGATATGATGTACCAGAGACATATCTGAGACCACAGCATTTGCGTGGTTTGAGATTGTAACTATTTTTTTTTTAAACAAATGATCTGTTCTTCTGCCTGTGTCCATTAAAGCATCTTTCACCTTCGTGTCAGAGCAATTCATAGATGTTGCTAAAAGTTTTCACTCTTCAGTATATCTCGTCAATATATGACGGGCGTTTCTCTAGTTTAAAATTAGCTAATGATTTCATAAAGACTGTTGTATTGACTGTAACTGTTTCTCCCCACACAAAACTGACTGAAATGTGGCGTTGTGTTATAGTTAATAAATATTTTGAATTTTAAATATAGAGAAACTTATTTAAAACAGTAATAATCTCTTGCAATATTAGTGTGAGTATTTTTGTGATTAGATTTGAGATTTGTTTGTTTGTTTGTTTGTTTGTTTGTTTGTTTGTTTGTTTGTTTGTTTGTTTGTTTGCTTGTTTGATTGTTTGATTGTTTGCTTGCTTGTTTGAGGTTAGATGAGTAGGAGCCATGACTGGGAAAGACATTTTTATACTGACATGTTGATTTCTTCCAGGAGAAACTTGAAACCACTAAAATCACTGCAGGAGAAACAAAGAGCATTTGAGGAGATTCAACAGACTCTGGATCAAACAGCAAAACATATTAGTATTTAGAATTAAATATTAAGAATGTCTGAGAAATTTGAGCTTTAACAATGTTTAACGCATGGAATGTACAATCGTTTTGCCATTACATCTTTTTCTGTAATGTCTTGTTTTCCTTCAGGTTCAGGCCCAACACACAGACAAGCAGGAATTCGAGAAACTAAACCAGTTCCTGCGTGTTGAAGAAGCAGCAAGGATAACAAAACTGAGGACAGAAAAGTCAGATGATAAAGGAGAGGGTTGATAAGATTAACATAGAGGTTTCCACTCTTTCAGATACAATCAGAGATATAGAGGAGGAGATGAGAGCTGAAAATATGTTATTTCTTCAGGTATGAAGTATGTCCATTTATAGAATATGCAGTGGACTTAATAATCACAATTTCAGTTTGATTATAATTTAAGCTGCTATAATAATTTGATAATAAGCTGCTATGAAAAGGAAGGTATAATGTTTGCTGCTTCTCTCTGTTGTTTCTAAACCCACAGCATCACTGTCTTCTGAATGTTTTTCTAGATCCCAGTGTAGGTTGCCAGATCCAGAGAATATTTCAGGAACGCTGATCAATGTGTCAAAACACCTGAGCAACCTGAAGTTTACTGTGTTACAGAAGATGCAGAAAACTGTTGAATACAGTAAGTACCAGAGGACAACAATGAATGAAGTTTTTCCTCAGTTATTTGTCTTATTTTATTTTCACTTTAGTCAGCACAACAAAAAAGTATTAAAAACAGACTCAACAACTTTTTGTTTGTTTGCGGTATTGATTGTTACACTTACTGAGTTTTGTCACTGACTCTGATAAAGAATAGTTAGACAAACGACTGCCTCTTTTTTTCAGACTCTTGCAGGAGATTGTGAAAGATTGCCAAAATAAACTACATACACAATTATAATAGATTGGATTACACTGCATTTCATGAAGTGACTATCTGTGAATGTGAATGAGAAAAGACATTGAGTTATGCTTTTCCTGTCTGCTGAAAGATGTTTTAGCTCAGGTGATTGGCTCAAAAAAACAGTTGTCCATACACCATCTAGATTGCTGTTCTCCTAGTAAGTATAAATTGGTTTTGAGTTTTGAGATCAGTACCAATCCCCCTTCCCTCTTAAAGGATTATAAATGATTTGTGAACTAGCAGTTAACTTCCCGGGCAGCACTCTGTGCGTTTTATTTTGCCACTATCTGCTTACTTCAGCTGCTGTAAGTCTGCACCAATCTGTCTAGAAACAGGATAAGCGTTGTGACCATGTAAATCTCTTTACCTGATGTAATGCAGAAATGCCTGGAATTATACGACATACAGTACAGCTCAAGGTAATCCGATCACAAATTAACAGAACATTTATAAAATGAGAGAAAGATGCTGTGGTCTGTCGTTTAATGTTTATTTTATTCTATATGCTAGTGATGTAGAAATGTTTATTTTAACATTTGGTCGGACACACTTATCTAAGCAGTGTCAGAGAGGAATCTGGCTTGTGGGGCTTTTCTCTGGTGCACCATATGTTCAGTTTGTGTACCAGAAGCGGTTCAGCTAGACTGGAAGAGCTCTCAGTTTCTGACCCTTTAATGAACACACTTGTATATGAGTGTTTCCTTTTACAATGCGTTAGCTGTAACCTTTCTTGTTGTTCATACCTGTAAGATTACGTCATGAGAGGTTATCCTGTCCATTATTATTATCTGTTACTATAAACGTTCATGAATTAAAGCAGACAGGTTTCTTTTTGTGTTTGGGGGAGGGTTATACCGTACTCAGTCAACATACTTTCGTCTTTCTTTCCTTGTTTTCTGTACAAAAATTATTCTGTACAAAAATGATTTTCTCACACTGGTCCGTCTAGGCGCTCGTCTCGCGTATGACGTCACGCTTCCAAGCGGACGGTAAAGAACGCCATACACGTCACCCGGAAATCCTGCAGAATTCCTCCAATCGGATGACTTCAAAAGTCCTGCACCGCCCACTTATACGGTATACGGTTTGACCGACACGTCAAGTGACCAATCGCACGTTGTCTTCCCAGCCGTGGCCCGTTTGTAGGGGCGGGTAAATCCGAAATGGATGATCATGATGGCACAGGGTTCTCCGCAAAAACCCAAGACGGTCGACAATGTGTGCTTGCTGTGCGGGCAGGAATTTTATCCATCCAAATGTAATAAGCATCGACTGTTTCAAGGCCAAAAGTCGAAAAGCAAAGCGGAGTACACCGTTGTTTTGGAGGATTTCTTTGGCAAATTTCAGGACACGACGCTGGCCGTCTGCACCTCATGCAGAACTCTTATAATGAGGTACGATCGCGTATCCAAAGACGCCGAAAGAATAAAATGGCTCATTAAGGACATGTGGAGAAAGACCAGAGAGAAACGGTGTGCGGATGCAACGCCTAAACTGGAGGTGAAGAGGCGACTTACCGACACATCGACGCATGATGACGGCCCTGCATCCACCTCGATACAGTCCCCCATCAGCGGAGACATTTCTGCAGCGAAAGTGAGTTTGTGCATGCAGATCAGATAATGATCAAACACTGGGAATTAATCAATAAGCCTGTAGTGTCCGCCCATGACGTAATCAAAATTATGACAAGCCCTTTAAATGTTTAATGCTGCAAACCTTATACAATGGGATGATAATGTCTCAAAACTCATTTGATTTAAAGGGGTCGAGCATGCACCCTGAGAGACACAATACAAGCACTCCTGTGTGTAAACATAGGTGATACAGAGCTGCTGTATTCATTTAGAAATATCTGACTACTGAATGTTGCGATTGACCAGTTAGATGTCCAGAGAGCTATGTAATAAATACAGTAATACAGATAATGATATTAAAGAGCATAGTAATGAGATGGAAAGAGACCGGAAAACATGCACTCTTTATTCTGACGTGTTGATTTCCTCCAGGAGAATCTCAAAACTGCATTGAAGCCATTGCAGGAGAGGTTGAAAATACTTGAAGAGTTTAAAAAGACTTTGCATGAAACAGCAGAACATATTGTGGTAAGACTTTTAATAGACTAGAAGCTGTTGAAATGTTTACATGTTTGTGTATTTATAAAATAGGCTTTAGCTCAGCTGCAATGTCTTTTCTCTCAGTTTCAGACTCAACACACAGAAGGACTTATTAAGGAGGAGTTTGTGAAACTTCGCAAAATGTTATGCAATGAAGAAGCAACCAGGATAAAAGCGCTTCGAGAGGAAGAAGAGCAAAAGAGCCTGATGATGAAGGAGAAGATTGGAAAGATGGGCAGAGAGATTTCATCTCTTTCAATCACAGTCAGAATGACACAGGAGGAGATGAGAGCTGAAGATGTTTTATTTCTGCAAGTATGAAGCATGTGTATTAATCAAACATGTAGATTTTGTGTTATATACTAAAAATAAATGTAAATGTATGAATGTTTGAATAACGTGAATTTGCATGTCTGTTTCTGTGTTTTTAATAGAACTATGAGGCTACCATGAAAAGGTTTGTATTGTGCTCCTTTGTATATTTACTTTTATGTTTTGAACCCAAACCCACAGCATCACTGACTCCTGAATGTTTTTCTAGAGCCCAGTGTAGGTTGCCAGATCCAGAGAACATTTCAGGAATGCTGATCAATGTGTCACAACACCTGAGCAACCTGAAGTTTACTGTGTTACAGAAGATGCAGAAAACTGTTGAATATAGTGAGTACAGAGTGAAACAATTAATTAGGCTTTTCCATTAAATGGTTATTTGACTTATTTTATGTGTGCATGTCTTTTGTAGTATCAATAACTATTGAATTTATTACATTTAATTTGTTTAGTTCTCAAACTAGTAACATTTTTTCAGTGCATAGTATGTTACAATAAAAAGAAGTAATGCATTAAGAGGGATAATATTTCTTTTAATATTTTCCCCCCACATTCTGAATTTGTGTTTTTTCTGTTTCTGGTCTGTTGTCGTTCCTCAGCTCCAGTGACTCTGGACCCCAACACTGCTCATTGTAATCTCATCCTATCTGATGATCTGACCAGTGTGAGATACAGTGATGAGGAACAGATGCTTCCTGATAATCCAGAGAGATTTGATATGTTTGCATGTGTCCTGGGTTCAGACGGCTTTGACTCAGGGACTCACTGCTGGGATGTTGAGGTTGGAGACAGCACAGGCTGGTTCCTCGGTGTAATGACAGAATCCGCTCAGAGGAGGAATAAAATATTTTCAAGGTGTGGAATCTGGCTTGTGGGGCATTTCTGTGGTGAATATAAAGCACATATTCCACCACAATCACCAACTCTCCTCGCAGTGAAGGACAAACTCCAGAGGATTACAGTTCATCTGGACTGGGACAGTGGAAAGCTGTCATTCTCTGATACTCTAACAAACACACACATTCACTCTTTTACAAACAGGTTTACTGAAAGAGTGTTTCCATTTTTAGGTGTTGGCTGTAACATTTCTCCTCTGCTTATCTTGCCAGTAAATTCCTCAGTAAAAACAATCAGTTAGAATTTGTAAGAGATAAAACTGTGTGTTCATATAAACATTATGAATAATTGAAGATCACAGGTTCACATATCTTAACATGAAGTAAGAAAGTTGTTTTTGGCTAAAGTGTATGTTCTGTCATACATAATAAATAAAAGAGGTGCTTAGCCAAATCACCCTGTCTTGTAAGACTATATACAGTACATGTGCATTTTACTCATATTACATTCAACTTTTCATGAAGAGACATGACAATTCTGATATGAAAATGTTACCCGTGCTCACTCATGCTTGCGTATTCAAACTGGGCATGTCACAGTAGGGTTGTGTAAATGTTCTGCATAACTCTTGCTGTTGATGCAAACATGCATGCATATGTTCTGAACATAAGCATAAGAGACTTGAATTTCATGTGCCCTAAATTATTTGTCAAGCCTGATGGGAAAAAATGTGATGTGGTAAATTTATTTTACAGTGTTTGTTACATGTTACAAGTACTTACTGTGGTAATAACAAAATAAATTATATGCAAATAACCCTAATCCTAACCCTATAGGAAGTACATGTTGTCAATTAATATTACTCAGTACTTAACTGTAACAAGGAAACCTTAAAATAAAGTATGACCAAAATGCTTATATGAAAAAATTCTGCACATAGAATGTTAAACAAAACCCATTTCAAAAGGTGATTGTGGGCTGGTGAGCATGAAGAGTAAGTTATGAGGAACTGGATGAAGAAAAGGTCCAAAAATACATGCAGTGGTACTAACATTTTTACATTTTAAATGTTCTTTTTAAAACATGGCACACACAGATAGATTAGGAAAGGACTGTTGAATTTTCTGGCTGTTTGTAGGAAATATAATACGATTAAATGTTGTGGAGTATCACTATATTGCAAATGTACACATTTTGTTTCAGTTTCTGGCTTGACACAGAAAGAAGTACCTTAAAGGAAGAGTTTGAAAAAACTTCACAAGGAGATGAGGGCTGAAGACATTTTATTCCTGCAGGTGAGAACTATACAATACCTTAAAACTTCTGATGTTGATCAATACTCCCCAGTTACAATGGCTGCTACTCCAATGATTTACAGAACTCTTAAATAAAATGCTTGTTTCAAGCTATAACATTAGATCATGTACAGCAGCACAACATTATCTGCTTGGTCTTTCTGCCACAACTTTTTTTTATCAAATTTTCATCTACCTCTCCTTAAAATCCTTTCTATGTCTGCCTGTCGTGAAACTCACTTTGTCTCAGTGGAGATCTGCAGTAGAGGGGTGCTGATCTCACTGGACTGATAACTGCTGGTGACTTTAAGCAGGCAGCTAAGCAGCATGTCTTTGGCCCGTGCCGTCTCCATGTTCTGCTCACGGCTCAGCTGCAGGGTCATCTGGTCCAGGCTGGTCTGCAGCAGCTCTGAGGCCATGACGGGCCTCGTCCCTGCTGGTCCCTCAGTCAGGTACTGCCTGTACAGCTCCAAAAGCTTCTGCTCCAGGTAGCTGTTAAGCTGGGAGTTAGAGAGGGGGCGACCAAGCTGTAGAAGAGAAGAACGTTCGCGCGCACTTTCCTCCCTCCAGCGTCTGGAGCTCCTGTATTGATTGTCCAAAGGAGGAAGGAGGGAGGGGGAAGGAACATCTCCAGACAGAAGGAAGGGCCCAGGTTGGGGGTCCTGACTGTGAATGCCCTGTGCATCACCTGCATTGGGGCTGAGAGGCAGCACCTGGCCACCAGCAATGTGTAGATCACTGTAGTGCTGACAGATGCTATGGCAGCTGGAAGGCACCAGAAAGGCCTCTGTCTCCGGTGAGTCTGCCTGTCTGGGGATATTCACACCTAAGGAGAGCTGCCGTCCTGCTGCAGAGGCTGTGGAGGAAGGGTGGGCATTGGTCTGTTGGGTTGAGGTTGTATCAATGTGCTGATCTGAAGATGCATGGACTGGGATTTGGGCAGAGAGGTGATATCTTAGTGGAGATGATGATGGAGTTGTGACTGAGGAACACGTAGGAGGATTTGCAATCTCAGGTGCAGAGTCATATGCCAAACACCACAGTTTACTTTCACACAGCATCTTTAAGTACACACACAGAAGTTAAAGTCAGCATTAATTTACAGATCAAATCATTTAGAGCATAACTGACTATTTTCTTCAAAAAATAACATTGTTGCATAGTGCACATACAACCCCTAGATTATATGTATTGAATTTATCCTTTAAACTGTGCAAACTCCGATTATCTAATGATGACCTTTCCAAAAAATGACAGTAGACCAAAAAATAAAATTGTCATCACTTATCCACGTATGGAGAAAAATTAGAAAACATTAACATTTTTTTAAATTGTGCTATTATGTCCTTATACTTGTAAACATAACTGTGCATACTACGTTTAATGTTGCCTTTTAGACAAAGTGTCAAATGTTCTCTGAATTGTAAGTCACTCTAGATAAAAGCATCTGCTAAATAAATAAATGAATATTTTCCACAGAAAAACGTCAAACAGGTTTGGAAAGATCTGGTTTAGTAAATGGCAACAGAATTGTGATGGTTTGAACAAACCCTTTAATTTGACCAAGCTTACCTTTTCAGTGAAGAATCTCTGATGCTGAGCTAGAGTGCACCTCTGGTTCTCTACAGTTATGTCTGAGTCCCTGCAGCTTTCAAGCACTGCTGTAAGTGGTTTTGTTTCATTATAAGTGAAAGCTGTGCTACAGTTCTTTAGTTTTATATGTCACAGAGGGGGGAACTGAAAGCATTAAGCGTGTGGAGATGGTCTTTCGTGTAAATTTGGAACATCATATTTATGTGTATTTATGTATAAACAGTTCTTCATTTGTGCATCTTGTAGTGATATACATTTTGTCATATTGATTATAACAGATATAGAGCCGTTGTTCAACATGTTTCATTGAACTGTTTGATTGAAACAGTTTTTAATGAAACATTTTGCAAGACTTTGTGTGACACCTGTGTATGTTGGAAAACACCCACATTAGTCTCAGGGGAACACACACCACCCTCTGTGCTGTGTTTCCCCTAGTTTTTTTCCCTAAGTAAGAGAGGGTTATGGGTAATTTCCCTAATGGAAGGACTATATAAACCATTAATACACAGAAATATTAAACAACTATACACGTTATGCTTGTGAGTAAAAAAATATCATTATAAAGTCTGTGCTAAATAAGAGATAAACTAGGGGAAGGGCACTTAGTAATATATTGCTGCACTATTTGTAATTCTCAGTTTCTCTTCAGTTTTCTCATATTACTTCATACAGCTGTTTGCCTTGTCACATAAAGATTATGGCTTGTAGTTTCACTAGAGAAATGTCTCTGTTTCTTCTAATATGTAATTAGAGGCAGCTTGCACCTGCAGCTTCCAAATTTTCAGATGTCAGACCCAACCCAAAAAGCAAAATGAATTGCAGAGAGTCGATCTGCATGTTAGTTAGACTGTTTGAGTGGGAGATTCTTGGCAAGAATAAGCTATAATTTGGAACTGTATGCCCCATGCCAAATGAGTGCTAACATAGGAGTGTTAACAATAAAGCAACAAAAAACAACCATTTAATTCAAAGGGTCAGGCACAGAGTGGAAAATTATTATTAAAAGTATACTGTATGACCTCTGTAAACTGGTTTGCTGTTTATCAGCATCCCTTCTGTTGAGGCTGGAGACCACATGCCTCCCAGAGTTCACCCAATACCCCACCAGAAACTTAAACTGTCCTGGTGACAGTTCAGATCAGGTGTCTGACTCATTTGTTGACTATAAATACATGATTCTGTACTATTTGTATGTATATTCTCAGTCTTAAACATTTTTCTATTAACCTGCGTCTATTACTATTGTATTCTTGCATGGTGGTTACTATAGCACATATTATTCAGGGATGCTCAGTGTCCAGAGATATTTGCCTGTCCTAACAACACGTGATGTCCATTTTTTTAATGTGTGTGTGTGTGTGTGTGTTCCATGTGTTACCTGTATTTGTAATTACATATAGGCTATGTTTAGTTTTATATTTAGTAATTAGTTAATTTTATCCATAGTGTTGTATAGTGGGTTTATACCTGCTACAGTAACAGTTTCTTCGGAGCAAGGAACACACACACACACACACACACACACTATTACTCTAATTGCATAAATTATTACTCTTAATTATTACTCTAATTATCTAATTGCATTCAGATTTCATAACTGCAGTATAACTGTGTCCAACAAACATTACTTAGACGTGTGTAGCCTAATATGTCTAAGGTTGGTTAATTATTAATTTTTCAGGGTAGGATTACAAGCGCAGGGTTGCCATGGCTGAGTCAGAAACCTGCCATGACTTCTTTTAGCAGATGAGAAATGCTCATGATCTGCAGTGCTGTCTTCAGCCCCTTTGTTCTCAATGGAGGAGTTCAGCACCATGGACAAGATCAGCCACTAAAGCTCTGATCTAAGGTCCGATCCGGTTTAACAAAGGCATGTAGTAAGTCTGCGTGTGTGAACAAAAGTGTGAGGGTATACGAACAGAACCGCTAGAGTCATCAAATGTTATCCCTTCGTTTATTTAATGTTAGATCAAAAGCACAATGCTACTTGAACCCTCGCGGGGTTTGAACCTGCATCCTATCAGCTTTCCGTCCAGCTATTTAACCGCTAGGCCGCACCACCCGAGCGCCGTGTGATGTTGAAGAAAATCAACGCGGCTTTCCGTCCGAACCACGGGTATCGTTTGCGGGACGGGTTCGGGCCCAAGGATGACTACCACAGCGCATGCACCGTGAAGCTTGTCCGGAGCACGTCAATGCTGGTGGTCGGGGAGAGCAGCGGAGCGCGGCGGGGCTCCACGCTGAAGCGCAGCCTGAGCGCCGTAAATGTGGAGTCCAGTATGACCCTGTACTACTACCAGAGCAGAGAGGACCGAGTGTGGCTCTGGTCCCAGAACCAGAACTGCTTGGAGTACCTACAGGAGCTGGTAGCGCTCCGGCGTCAGTATACCAAAAGCATCAATGACCTACAAAACGGCGACCGTAAGGAGAGCGCCTCCCGCAAGAAGAAACCCGCACCCCCGCCACCGCGAACTAAAGTACAGGTGAGGTGCAGTAAAGGGCATCACAGAGCAAAAGCATGAAAGCATGCATAACATGCATAAAAGTTTCAGAATATGTTGTGCATTGTTTTGTAGGTTGACTCTTATGAACAGTGCTTTACTGTCACTGAGAATAAAACCTAAAGGTTTTGTGGTGATGATAATGATTAGATATGTTTCTTTGGACGAAAGAGTGATGTGAACGGATCTGCATTAGAGATGTTGAGATGAGGTGAAATGATTCAGATGTGGTGCTTTATCAGTATTTCTTAAAACACAATACTGATTTTGAATACAATCTTGAAGGATATCATTACAGGAAATTGTTTATGTGTATGAAATGTATTATCTCTTGGATATCAAAGACTTCAAGGCCTGAGCCTTCTGCTCCTCCGATCCCGAATGAGGAAGATACACTCCAGTTCTTTGATGCAGTGATTGCAAGCTGTGACCCAGAGCCCAGTCGAAAACCACGTGTGGACAACGGGCATGCAGATGTGGATTTCGTAGGCAAGTCTGGGGCGTATTGGGGCATAAGATAATCTTATCTTTAAACATTCAAACTGTAATATTAGGTACTATATAAAGCTTGGAAGAGTTTTACAGTCATTCTGAAAATTACAGGGTGTTGCATCTGGCTGCATTTCTATAGAAATTGTTTGATGTGTAATTCTCTCCCACCTCCCATTTCAATTTCTCTTTAGTGGCAACCAGTACCTCTGAGCATGACCTTCACTCAAACTGGGTGCTTCGGGACCCTCGTCGAATCTCCATGACAGAGTCACAGCCCAAGTCTTCAGATAACAGCCCTGGGCAGGCAGCCCAGCAGAAGAGAGACATGGGGAGCACAGGCAGCAGAAGACGCTTGCAACGAAACCCTATCCACCTACCCAAAGTGGTGGAGAGTGCCTTTCAGACTTTGCGTTTTAAACCCAAGGTAAAGAAGAAAGACTAAGAAATCATATTGGAGGAACACTGTTATATTCCACTTTTGGTGCCCAAAGGACAATAGAACTCCATGTGACCAAGAGTTATACACTATGGGAATGAACCCATTCAAAAACCCTTGGGTAGATTGAATCAACCCATAATCGTAAAACTATGCGAAGCTGTTGTAGGACACAAACTGTGATGTATTGTCAGTGTTTTAGAGCTTACTCACTGCCTATCAATTATCCAGCAAGTCTCTTTTTCAGTAGTTCTCAATAGCACTCTTAAAGGCATCACCAGAGCGTAACCACTCGTCTTAACACAGAACAGTCATTCTGTGCACTGATTCCATCCAGGCTGGGCAGATGGAATTTCCTTATCACAAAAACTCAACTCAATGGATTAATTTACTTTGTTTTCATTTTTCTTTGTAGCTATAGTGCTTTACACAATACACTATATTGTTTCAATGCAGCTTTACAAAAAAACATACGCTAGTGCCTTAATCTTAGGCCTGGTTTAACAGACAGGGCTTAGATTAAGCCACAGGTAAATTATCTTTTATATATAAGCCATAACAAAAACATTATTGGTGTGCATCTCAAGACAAAATGGCACTGATATACTTTAACATGTCAATGCATGTTGGTTTTAGTAAAGACAGCTCAGAGGTGTACTTTAGTCTGGGACTAGGATTAAGCCTTGTCTGTAAAACCAAGCATTAGAGTCTATTGTTTTAGTCTTTAGGCCCCAAGTGAGCAAGCCAAATTAACTGGCATTCTGGCACATGGATGTGCCTTCAAATAGAGTAAAACTTTGGGCCAACTTGCTGTGTTAATGTTTTTTTTAAAAGAACATCCTTAAAAACTTCTATGCAACTAGTTTTATCTGGATTTATATTAATAAGCAGGTAAAGAGTGCTAAATCTTGTGTTAACTAGCAATATATATGTATAAGTATATATAAAGTGTTTAATAGGAAGATATTTTTACCAATAAAACTTATAAAGGGGAACTAAACATGTTTAAATCTAAAGCTAAACCAGCTGGTTTCTTCTCTGAAAAAAGGAATTAGGTATTACCCATTCAGATGATAAAAACCCCATAACAATGGTCAACCAGACCTCAAAAATACAACAAACCAGGTGTAGTGACTCTTTTAAATAATTATAAAAATTAGGAAAATGACAGTGAGTACTATTACATAAAGCTATAGTATTCTACATTGTGTATAAATGAAGAAAGCATTATGGCAAATTAACACTGCTCATGAGGAGCAGAGAATGAAAAAACAGAGCCAGATGTCCCTTATTTTTTAATACCTTTATTAGCAAAACAAGTACATGCACTCATACGCACACTCACTCAGTTCTTCTCTTGTTTGACTTTGAAGAATGATGACATGCTCTTCATGCCAGTTTTGTCTACTTTGGCTAGAGTCTTCTGGGCTGCAGTCATCTTCTTTGGAGGCTAAGATGACATGGACCAAATTTTAATGACTGTGGTTGGTAACAATATTTGCAAAACAATGAAACAGTATTTGAAGCACGAACTGCAGAATGATTTTTTGTAAGGCACAGACAAAGAAACAGGCAGAGGCAAACACAACGATCCCCAAATAGTTCTGCATGCTCTGTTGCATTTCATGATGCATTTTTTATACATTAACCTCATCGCAACTGTGTCTATGCTTCTAACTCACTTTTCGCGCAAAGTCCGCACTGTTGAACTTCGTGTAGTCTTCTCCAGCCTCAACTGGTTTATCTGACAGTTTTCGTTTCTGTCAAATGCAAGACAGCAATCACAACACCAGCTGACGACTGACATACAAGTACACCACTTCTGTAACTTCAATTGCATTCAGCTGAATTAGTTGAGAACTTAAAAATTAGATGGAAAACAGAAAGCAAAAGACAAGGAAAATAAAAGCAGCTACAAAAATAAAGCATAAATCAAATAAAGCAAGAGCCAGGTACAATTTATACATTCAAGCTTGACTGTTACATGCGGGTAGCTGAAGAAAGAGTTACCTTAGAGGGAGGCTCTGTCTCTTTAGGACTGGATATTTCTGGCAACCTTTTAAAATGAAACAAATAATATTGTACACACATTCAATACAAATATTTAACACTAACTGTGACCATGTCATGGCTTAATAACCCAACAGTAGTGACATTATGATAATTATGCTGAATTATAATTAAGAAATATATATTTAATATATTGAGATATATATAATTATGAATAATATTATGAACTATTACGCTGTTTAATAATGTGAGATGATCTAAGTACTTTGAGTGTTGTGTATGTGTACATACTGCAGATGCTTCAGGAGATCTTTGCTCAGATCTTCACTGATGTACTCAGATATGAGACCATGTGCATAACGCAAGTAGTCCTCTGAAAGATTAACATATAAAAACTCATTATCAGATAATGCAAACAAACATGCCTGTACTTATTCCAAAGATGGCCACTTGACATTTTGTCTTCTAAGTAATCATTGTATAACATTAACTTTAAAATGTTAACATGTGTATGTTAAACATGTGTATGATTAACTGATTTTGTTTTTTTTAATTGATGTCCAAGGTTTGTTAATTAAGTAATAAAATATTGTGTTTTTATCTGATCTATCATCGCTGTCAGTGAGTACTCTTGTATTTGGACCCATTCCAGAACCGTTTACCCTCTTTTACCTTCTGTAGCATCTGTTTCCTGTTTGACTCTCACAAATGTGCTGGATTTCACTCCTCCGCCTACAGATATGTTGCTCTTTTTGAGCGTGCTCACTGTCCTCTGAACCTAAGAGTAAGTATTTAAAAAATATTTTAAATTAATACTCTAAATACCTATTTCAAAGTGTTTTAAAAATGTGTTAAATCTTACGCTGTTAGTGTGGCAGTAGGAAATATTAGTATATATTAGTATACAGTACATACAAACAAAGATCTACTTTCATTACATGACTCAGTAGTTAAATATAACAAGCACACAAACATAAAGTCTATGAACCTTTTTCTTAAGCCAGTCCATGGTCTTCTCCTGGTTATATCTGTGGAACTTTAGACTTCCAACCTCTAGGGAAAAATATTGCTCTTCATATATTTGAGCACAAAATGTGCATAAAGTACCACAACACCGCATCGATCATTTATTAAGCTCTCTTCGTGCCTTCCAGTTACCTTTCTCATCTGCAACATGATGAAGGGATTTCAGTCCCTGTTTGCATTGCAGAAGCCGGGTGACTCCAGGGTAATCTTCATCCATCACCATGTGCTCCACTGGCTGGAACTTCCCCTACGAGAACACAGATCTTATTATTCATGAAGGTCACATGACAAATTGTGCTTTTGTTGGTACATTTGCATTTGAATTATTTGTGTACCTCACTGGCAGCGCTCTTAATGTATGGCAGCAGCAGAAATAAGGGATCTATGGGAGTCACGTACAGCAGTCTGCCATCTGTGCATAAGCAGGAATTATACAGCTCTTAGTCCGCTTAAAAGTGAGCATCACAAAATGAGAATGCTCAGATGAGCATCAAAACTCCATGAGCAGATATCATTTGTTAAACGGGTGGTCCACTTTATGCAATGTGAGTTTACCTCTTTGCACAGTCTGCCCGATAAACCAAGAGCGAAACTCTTCAGTAAAGGCCTTAACCTCGTAAACGCTGACGTCAGCACGACCAAACAGGTATAGCGACGAGCTTTCTGTTCTCATACACAATGAATAAACTGAATGATGAATTTGTACAGAACCGCTATACTGGTTTAGTAGCATAACAGCACTGTCAATCAAACTCAATTCATGAAATTGTTATAGTAAGACTAATAGCTTTATTCACCTGTAGCTGGATTCTTTAGTTTGACAAAGGACGGATCGCTGTCTTCAGAGCTGCCTGTATGCAGCACTGAATCTAAAAGGGAAAAACACAACACGTCTCAAAATCAAATTGCATGCATTTGCATAACGACAGATATATTGAGAAGCACGGTGCATTTTATTGGTATAAAGCGTTGATCTATGTGCACCGTGTATTGCAACACTGCGAATTGGCAAAATAAGTAAACAATCATTCAAGAAAGCAATATGCATCCTGTTTATACAAGTGCATTCGTGCAGCATGTTAACTCGCAGGGCAAATGCAGGATACCTGGTGCAATAACAACCCAGCTGTCGCTGTGGGTGTGCGAAGAGCGTTTCTTCTTCGTAGTCATTTCAACAGCCCAAATGTTAAATTGTTATAACCGGTTGTGTGACTCGTTTCATGCAAAAGCGCAAAGCTAATAAACCTCCAACCTCCAGAAAATGGCGGCACAATTGTGTTTACAGCAGAGATGGGGGCGTGAAACCTCCACGAAGTTTAATGCCGCTATTGTTTTTAAATACGACTTTACAATACGATACGATTTCTCACTAGTTTAATAACATTGTAATCTGAACCAGGATTTCTTTAGGCAGTCTTCACACAGATCTGCAGTATAGTTTGAAATAGCTCCTGCAGTCACCCCTCAAAATGGTACATTCTCCCATGATCCCTTAAAGGCACAAACTTCTCAAGTGTTGAAATGTCTTCCTCAATATCTTTACGTTATTTCGCAATCATTTTGTACGATACAAGTCGTCACATCTTTCACATAATTGTGAGCCATTTTTCAATTATACATGTAACGTGAAGTAGGTCCATTGCCATTCCATATCATAAATGTGTTTAAATATTAGCTTGTCAAATATGCATTTATTATTATAAGAAGAGCGTTTTATATATATATAATCGCGTAATTTCAGCACAACAAGATCAAGTCTCACCGTTATCCGTTATGTTTTGTTGTCGTGAAAATATCAACAGTCTATCAAAATCATTGACGTTTCCATCAGTTCCCTCAAGATGGCGCCAATCTCTCAAAAATTAATGGACAATTCCCTTGGGCAGAACTGATGGCACTCATCTATAGCGCTATTCATTCAGTGTGAATTAATTGTTGCAAGACATTATAGTGATCTTACTCTCACTCTTAATATGAAAACTTTAATAAAACATAAATGAACTGATAGGCATCAAATAAAGTACAATAAATACACTAAACGTGTCGAAAAACAGAGTTTAAACAGACCATTCTTATTAACCTATCTCTAAAGACATTTAACCTTTGCCTACAAGACAGTCTTTTCATTTGTAAAATTGTACCCTTTCATCCACTGGTCTTTTTTCCCTTTCCTTCCACAGAGATGTGACACAGACATCATTGAGTAACTACACGTGTGTTGTAAGACAGGCGGAATGGAAGTTGGTTGGAAAAAGATATTTACATTCTCCACACAGGCTTGTTACACAAATCTGACACGTAGGTCTGTTTTATAAGATGGCTGATGGATCAGTTCACAACCTTTTCAGAGCAGATGAGAATAGCCCTTCTTGTTTTGCATCTGAGCCATGCCTCCTACACACATGCAAAATTAGGCAAACACTGCCTTGCACTTGCTGGAAAGCAAAAAGGATAAGAACATTTTACTGGGGTTTTGTTGAAGTTTTACACTCTCACACACACTCACACGGTCTTCGAGCAGAAGCAGGCGTTACCTAAACAAGCAGCCCTACAAAAAAGAAATATGCACAAATAGGGTCAATTTACTGGGTATGGAGGAGTGTGTTTTAAGCCTCTTACACCATCACTTACCAGCTGCTACGAGCTTTCTAGTTAATGTGGAAATTGCCTGAAGTCCATCTAAGCATTTATCGATGGGTGAGTAAACTTCCAAGACTGAGAAACGTTGTGTTAAATGACCATGCCGATCTTACTGATCCTAAAGCGCTTGTTTTATTGGCATGATACTCTATGCGACAGCAAATACTTTACGACCCAATATTTTTTTGGTCTATATGGTATAAACTAACTTATGAATTTGAGTCTTCGCAATTGCAATACAAACGAGTGTTTTAGTTTCAGCCTCAGATCAGCTGAAGCCAATGGGTAATATTTCCACATTTTCATCTAAAACTTCTGATGTAAGAAAAGTAAATGTATGCTAGGGTTTGTGGAGTACAGTGACAGTGACAATATTTGTATGTCATTGCAAATTGTCGATATTCGATATGTAGGTTTGAGATTTGTGAAAATGAACTATTTAAACATCGCAGGCTGTGCGTTTAAGTCTGTAAGAATGGGTTTATTTATTAATATAGGAAAACGCAGTGTGAAAATGGCATTTTTAAACGAAAAAAGGATTTGGGTAACCTGGTAAGTTCAACGATGCGAAGTAATTCGTTAGTTATTAGTGCAGACGACGTTTCTGGTTAATAAATTCATTCGTTGAAGGTGTCAATTCGTTGGGCTGCGTTTTTATTAGTTTTGCCTCGCAGCCTGAAATCGGTTTCGGCTGTTTTCTTAAAAAAAAAGAGGTCAATTTTGATCCTTCAAACTTATTTTCCCAACTTTTGTTCCTATTTATCAACGTGTCGAGTCGCAGCAAAATACCAACAGACGCGAAAGCGACGACGGATCGGGTTAAGAGCCGGTCCAGACGATCCGATTCATCGCTATAAAAACAGATAATCGTCACAAAAAAAACGCAAACATCTGTTTTAAGTGATGAAACGACATAAATCCTAAATGCATTACGATGCATTTAGATCACTTTCTCGGATTTTGCTGCATACCTGTTTGATAGTTCACCTTATCCCAAAATCACCTACAGCCACCCAGTGATGGTCGTCAGACTGTAATGCTTGTTTGAGAGTGAGTACAGGAAGGTTGGAAAATGCTTAAAACCTCACCTCAGCTGTGTCAACAGGCTCTGTGTTTTCCCTGTTATAAATAGACCCACTTTAAATTAACTTTCAAAACGTCACGTGCCATCCACAACAAAAGCATTCAGATAAAATGTCCTTATTTAAGGTAACATTTAGCACAACGATTGCAATTGATCGTAACCCTTGTGTTGTACATTTGCTGGCAGCTGTTGCTGTGCTTTCCCACGTTACTCTAACTTTCAAAGTCAATGTTTTCGCACGCAAATGGAGTTTTGTTTTGGTGACAGGGCTTGCAATGTGCACAGCTTGTGCAAAATAGGAGTAAATGCACTTATTATTTGTACAAACAACAAAAACACATCTATCACACATCTAGGTATGTAACCGTGTATTAATAATAACTACAAACATTAACATTAAAAAAGAAAACCTGTGTTTATGCACTATTTCTTATTGTTAAAACTTGATTTAACAAAACTTAACTCAAAGTTACGACGCTGCGGTCTCAGAGTTCAGCATCCGCTGATATCTCGATAGGCTTTAGTTGCTTTAATGCAGTTCAACACGTAACCAAACACCACCCATAGGAGAAAACAACCGCTCAGATCATAGTAAATTTTTTTTTTGCAACTTCATACAAGACACAGAGTCTCAAATATTCCGATGGAGGTGTAGCCTATCGTTTATCAATTCAACGTAACCTCATTATTTGACTCAAACAGTGCCTCATTATTCATTCATTTCGGGCAATGTACGAAGACAACACTTACTGTTTCAAAGGTATGATTTAACAAAACGAGCTCGGAAGTTTCTCGCCACTACAAGATGCCACACTTGAAAAGAAGACCTGGTCATATTTTAGCCATTTAAATGTGCGCTTTAGATGATCGCAATAAAGCACTTGACGTTTCTCGATCAGCTAAAACCTCCAGCCACGACGTGAGCTGCGACCGGTCCCGGTCTCTTGTCTTGGGGATCAGGATTGTTTGCTGTTATGACACGGGACTCGGTCGCGGCTCTGCAGCACGTGACCTAATCTGATCCTGTGGTTGTTGTAAGGCTGGGTCGTGGAGTTTGAGTCTTGAGTATATAAGGTCGAGCTTGGCGCTTGGTCTTTTTTTCTCCGCTTCGCGCAGCGCTACCGCTCCGCCTCCTCAACGCGCAACTTTGACGCCGTGTATAAATACTGGAACAAAAGAACTTCCTCGATAGCTTGTGAAACGGCAGTAAAACTGCAAGCAAAAGCCGAAACCGCGATGCATTTTGAAATGATCGTGATGGAGAAGGTAATGGTGTAGACTGAGCAGAACATCAACTTAGAGACAAGTGATGCCTTCATATATATCTCCTCAATTTCCCCGGCGCTTTGGGTAAGTGCCATTCATATCAACTCTTGAGGTAACGATCGCTTTCTGCACGGTGTATAGGCCATTTAGACGTGAACATTACTGTTTAAATAAATGTTTTAGTTTGTATGTTGGTGGAGTTCGGGTGGCGGGGAATAAATGGCAAAAGTGTTAAGCTCGTGTTTTTTTTATTAATACAATGACTCCACAAGTCCTTATGTGCAAGAGAGGCGACATTGACGTCGAACTAATAGTCGAAAAGTTTTTGACTCTTCACCGGATCGCTGTCTTCACTTCATCTTATCGATGTGCTCGCAAGTCGTTAAATCCTAATGTGCCGTGGATCAAAAAGTCCACCTAAATGTAAAAGCTCTGAAATAAACCTAAAAAAGGCGCTACTTGTCAACACGCCGTTTTGACTTAAACTGTTGTTTTAAGTTACCGGGTGGCTTCGAGATACGTTTCTGTCTATGTGTCACGTAGAAATATCAAGCAGGTTTGATTGCGGATCGTGTTTATCTACTTGTTTAGACGGTATGTCTGTTTTTTATTTGTTTCTCGTAAACAGCTGTAGGGTTGGGTCCGTAACACGTACACTGTGTTTTTCCCGAGTACTCTTTTGTCGTGTTGATCTTCTCAGCCTGTGAACAAAGAAACGCGTAGCAAAGGCTCGGGACCCGAGAGCCCGTGGAAAGTAAGAGCCCTGTTTACAATAATAACACTGGACTCGTGACGTCATGTGACTGACGGGGGGCTGCGCCAATCGTGCTGCCCCGTTGCTTCGGCAACACGCTATATTTGGAAAGCGTTACCTCATCGGAGGTCTGCCTTTTAAAGGCGGGACATCCGCGACGATTGACGCGCTTGTCTGGACTTGCCTGCAGTGCGTTTTGTTATTACTGTAGCTTCTGATAAAATATAGAAAAGAAAACACGAAGCGTGCTCGTTTAACGTTTGCAAAGGATCGGAGAGGGTAGTAGTCTGCTTCCTTACATTGAATGAATGCATGCACTAGGCTAGCCAAGGGTAGAGCTGGTCACTTAAACAATTGTGGAAAAGGTGCATACATGAAAGTACCAAGAAGTTTCATCAAGTGACCTAAAAAACGCGAAAATGGATTTCAAGTCGCAAAACTGGCATTAACTTGAAAGTTCTGGGTGGTGATGCTTTTCGCAATGTTTAAATGGTCTCATCCATGGTCTCATCGTGATGATGGATGAAAAGATCAGTGTTAACGAGGCTGTAGACGCACAACAAATACTATGTAAACGTTTTGAGCAGTTTATGATATGCTTCAGCTTATGTGTTGAGATTTTGGTGCTGTTCCAAAGGTTACAGGAGTGCAACTTGGAAGAATGGCCAAGAGGATGACTGTCAAAATGCTATATGGACAAACAAAAATGTAAACTGAACAAAGGCAAACTATTTTTTAAAATAGTATGAATGTGGGCACTGTAAAAACATCTAATAATGACCTTATGTGCCAGTCACATTTAGTATTTATAGCTTCAGGTCAGGATTTAGAATTGTTCAGATAAAATTAAACCTAAAAATAGAAAAGGGTGGATGTAAATTACTAGAAGGTGGCCATGTTTTCACTTTATAATATAATGTTGGCCATAAAGTTTTTCACTTTAACAAAGGTTCATAAGGTGTACACATTATTCAGTATACATTGCTGACACACTTCCTGCCCTTTCTGTGTCCATTTCTTGTCTCACTGTTCACACCCATTACCACATAAGAACCACTCATACGTGCACATTTTGTTGTGCTGACATTTGTGTAGGCACACTCACTTTCAGATATTTCATGCTTATGTTAACTGCATTCTTTGAGTTCATGGAAGGGTGTCTGAATATAACAAATGCATATGATACAATGATTTCAAGCAATTATTAAAGCAAAAAAAAAAAAAAACTGAAAAGCTTACTTTTAAACAGTCTGAGTAGAGCTATCATGCCATCTTCACCTGAAATTCTATAGCTAACAAAGCATGTATAGCAAACAGCTCTGTGTTGAGACCGTTTTGCCCAGACTCTTGTAAATTAGTCTTTGTCTTGGTTTGTCCAGTTGAAGTTAATCCCTGAGATGTAAGGCTGGGGTTTAGAAAGTGATTTGGTCACATAGCCACCAGATATTTTGAATGTTCCCAAATGAATCATGAGTAGTTGTTGGTCAAATAGTTACAAAGCAGTGCCAAATTTTGAAAGTCTCAATCCGAATGATGCAGTCGGCAGTAATCAGAAAGGGGCGGATTTGACAGATGGAGCGCAGTTTCTTTCTTCTCCCAATCAACCTTCACGCTGCTGGTGGTGTGAGTGACGCAGCTCGCAGTTGCTCTCTGTCTGCTTTAGTACAGCGCAGACTCTGTTGTTCAGCTACAGCGAAGCGGCTGTTTGCTTCGGCTTTACACTTTGTAGCACCCGAATGATTTGCATTCATGTAACTGTATTCGCACGTCTTGAGTAGATTACAGATAATATGTTTGCTCGCTTATGATACGAGTTCCCTCTTATGTTCAAGGAGGAAAACCGATAACGCTTATTCTACATCGCATCATAGCTTTGTCACACGCTCACTAGAAATCCCGCACTTCTCCATCGCAAACATACATGTCATGTCAGATGCAGGGTGTTGACTACACACGAATCAGATCAGCTGTAGTTTGCACGCCGATTTCTTAATAGTGTTCCTCTGAAAGGTGATGCAACTGAAGATCCGGAGCTTACGGTGTTTATAAATAAGGACATTCGCATGAAAACAATGGCGTTAAAGCGTTTGCAACATTAACTAACATATATATCAGACACAAACTGGCAGAGCTACAGTTAAACCGTGCTCTGCTGTCCGTGTAAGGATATCGTGCGTGGGTTCTGGGTTGCTAGCCGGTTTGAGGGTGCATTTTGTCTCGACCAATCCGGCGCGGTGCTCCAGGTCCCGGCATGCCCAATGCGGGCAGGGGGAGGCTCCGGCCAATTTGAATGAAGACTGGAGCTTTCGGCGCCATTTTCGAGTGAGCAGCTATAGCAACAACAGCTGCTCGGAGAGGCTCCGTACTGTAGTCAGTAATACGAGCGAGGGGGTTATACTTTTCGCCTGTTCCGGAGAACAAAAGAAGGGCTTCATGCCTTCAATTGACCGCACGTTTGAAGCAGTTGTTTTCCGCCGTACAGCGACGGGGCGAACGAAAGACAACGTAAAGCGACAACAAACAGCGAAGTGAAGATTGAAGTGAGCTAGCAGGCTAATCCGGCTAGCATCGCCAGCCGAGAAGGGGCGTCCGATCGGAGCCGCGCGGTGGAAACCGAAATAATCTTATTTTTATGGTCCGAAAAAATGCAGCACGTACGCGGACGGCCTGAAAAATCTGTAAAAATTTGGAAAATTAGCGCAGGCGACGGGGAACGGATCGGCGTGGGTTGTTTGGTGGAGCGACGTGGTTTTGTGCATTTTTTAAACGTTGAGTTTGAGCGGGATTGGTGATGGGAGCGAGTCGACCGGCGAGCCCGACAGCCTATCAGCGAGCGCTGCACGGAGATCCACACCGAGCAGCATTTTCACCACATTTCTGTCCATCTTTCGGTGAAATGCGTAACGACGACCAACGTGCATTTATTTTTCCTTTTCTTGTTTTGCCAGTGACTCCGCAAAGAGTGCGCCGTCGGCTTTTTACGGTGCATGCCGTGTTTTTGTGGATTTACAAAGACCGTTCAGGTGCTCGGGTAAGTGCGACGTTTTGCATAAAATACGCTTTATTTTGTTTAAAACGTATGACGGTGGAAACATTTATGCTGCATTAGCAAGCTAAAAATAGAGCGATAGTGAATAGAAGTGCAGGAGGAAGCTGACCAAAGAGGAAACTGACGGAGTAGGAGTTGGAGACTGAAAGGAAAAAGGAAAGCAGTTTATAAACAGTTTGTACGACAGGATCATCTCTCGATCATAATGTGGTGATCCACTGTACCACGCGATTGCAACATCAGGGTCGCAGCTTCACTCCGAAACATTTCTCCCCTTGCAATTCGAGAGACACAAAGTGTTATGGACACGTATTCATACTTTTATACAGGCAGGCCTATAAATTGAAATTACATAACCAGGTTGCATTGTCGAATAATTTAAGGCCTAGTTGTATGACAGTGAAGTGCGGTTATTCATCATTTTGATTGTTTTAGGGGTTAAATATACTTTCCTGACCATTGGACAACGAGGACGAGTGATTTTTCTGTCATTTAGAATAACGTTAGGTGAAAATGCGTAGGATAGTTAATCGGCAATTTTGCCGGCTTTGAAAAGGTTCGTGTCAGCGTTTGCGCCCCGGTTTTTTATAGCGTCAAATGTTTTTCGGTCTCAGGTTTTCAAGTCATTTTAGTGACCATTGCGTTGCACTCGACTCTATAATCAGTCCCCAATGCTTCAAGAAAAGTGGCACTTCTGGAGCTTTTCTTCTGTCTAATGCCGTAGTCACATGCAGAAAGGTCATTAAGTCATTACCATGATGCTTTGACCTCCTAATTGTGTTGATTGATGTAAAGACCTGTCCATGTCATGTGATGTCACGGGGGTTAACCCAGCGCAGACCCAGGGTCAGTCTGAGCCCGAGCTGGCTATAAAAAGTATGAGTAAGGCCGGTGACTTAAGAGAATCACATTTGAAAGTCTTTAGTTAAACTTCTCATCACGATCATAGTTTTATTGCTTTTTTGCATATTTACAGTAGAAGGATGTAGCACATCAGGTTAAAGTATTTAGGCGTATAGCTACTAGTAATGTTAGATGTCAGTTTTTCAAAGTCTGTTTAAATGCTCTCTGTTTTAGCCGGAGTAACTATCTTAATTTGGACTAAGTTTAATGGCCATTCAAAAAGCATGAGTGACACAGGTTACACCACATATCAGCACAAGCCCAATTACAGCAACCTTATATTATAACAAAAGACACATTGCACCATAGAATGACCAGGCACAAAATGTCAGGCTTAATGTTACCATTACAGATAAATTGCATCTGAGGTGCAGTCATAATTTATTATGTTGCCAGAATTGCTCATTCCCTTGTCCATTGGCTTGCAATGCAGTGCTTAGTGTAAGATTCAAAATTATGGTCCGTCTGTCTGATCTTGACACATACAGACATTTCACATTTTGGGCATTGATCATTTTTTATTTCGAATCTATTTATTTTAAATAAGTGTTATTTTTGCATGCTGAACATAGCCCGATGGTAAACAACAGCATTTGTCAAAGCATTAAATATTCACACATGTAGTCTTTTTTCACACCAGTGCTTACTTTTTACTTGTTTTATTTTTATTTATTTATTTTTTTACATTTCCTGGCAGTTTTCTTCCCATGAGTTGATCCTGCTTGCAACTGTAGGGAAATCCCCACAAGTAAACCACAACGATCTCTTTATCATGTTCACAACATTGCAATTTAATCAACACGTCATACACCCACTGAAATGGTCCTTAGTGTTTCAGTAACATAATGATGATATTATAACAATTTCACATTTATATTTATTTTTTTGTGTTTTTTTAAACAGGAGCATTTTAACCATAACCAGGAATTCATTTTCTGTAAATAAGTAATTATTTGCAGCACTTAGTATTTGTAATATCTGTATTTTCAAATGGCTTAGTGGATGTCGTTACGTTTGTGTAGACTGTTGGTAACCCTTTAAAGCTTAATCCTACACACACAGTTAAAATGAATGCACTCCATAAGACCGATAAAATAGGCATGGTCTATTTACATCAAAATTTGCGATTAACTTATGGATCATGGTTGGTTAGTTACACTTTACACATGGAGTTAATATGTGTCTATCATTTATACCAGATTGTGTTGTAAGATGTATTTTATCCATTTATTTGGCTTTTTTAGCCCCTGTCTCATTTAGATGAAGAGAAACTGGAGCAATTTGCCACCAGCAGGTACAGTTTTGATAACTGTGTTCTTTGTTTGCTGGCATAGGAAAAATAAACAAGATTTATTTTTATTTTATTATTTGTTTGTAATGGAGGTACAGGCAAAGTGGTTATCATGCAGACAGTTGAACTCTGAAACTGTATTACATATTAAATAGTTGGCTATAAGGTATTGTGATGGTATTACATATTAAAATATTGCATATAAGGTGTTCCAGTATCTAGGGCTGACCTGTTGTAGAAAGAAATCCTAATTTTCATGCTGTCATTGCTACTGTAAATTTTACAAGAAAAAAACATAAGACTTGTGAACTGATTGTGGGGTGTACAGAATTAAACAACTAGTTGAGGGATTGCAATGTTGATCATGCTTTGTGAGAAAAGTGTAACTTTCAGAAGATAAAGTTTTACCCTCCAGAACTACTGACCAGGGGCTATAATACAGACTTTAATATGAGACTTAATATTCATTTAATTGTGTAGATAATTTTATGATATGACCATAAGAAATGTTAATACAATATGCCAAGAGGTTCTAAAATAGCTAAATAAAGAGAAATCATATGACCTTTTTATATTTATTTTTTTAATGGAAACCCTGGTGTTCTTGTGTTGGCCCATTATAATGTGCAGCAGTAAATGTGTGGTTGCAGAAAAACAGAATGTCTTTGTGACATCACCACGGTCTTTTAATGATTATAGGAGAAGTTGTGTATGTGAGAGCTCTTTTTTTGTAAAATGGAAATCAACCCAAACTCTTAAAGAAAATTTAAAGAACAGATATTGCCTGATTAAAGTATCTGCTATAGAGTACAAGCTGTTGTAGATGCAGTGTGTTTGTTTGAGCAATGCAGTTGAAAGGTTGCAGTCAGGGCACAGGTGTATGTTTCTGTGTGTCGTTTCAGCCGCATTCAGGTGCAGTGATGTCGTACAGGTGTGCAGGCTTGCCTGCTGTCATTCCTGCTTTGCCTAAATATTTACATTTACATACTTTTTTTTTATTTTGTAGGAAGTGTGTTGGAGAGAGGAAAAATCTATGTATATATTGTTCTTATTTTAAGTAGGACCATAGTTAAATTAAAGGGATTTGCAGAATATTGATTAGATACTATTTACCCTTAAGGGAAATTGACTGTTTCTTACCTCTACAAAGTTTACATTGTTTCCTAATTATAGTCGTCTTAAGTTACACATGCTAAATGAAACTTTATTTTTGCTAAAGTTTGTTTTGACCTTTTAACTATGAGAGTAATTAGTTGGGAGGTTTTATTCGGTGCTCGAGTCTCTGAGTGTGTGAGTGTGTCACATACTGATGTTGATGGGGGAGTGGAAGGTGATGCCCTTTGACCCAGAGGTCATGTGATCTCAGTTGAACACAAGCAGAAAAAGGTTAAATGTTATACATTCATTCACACACTCTACTCACTCACTCAGACTCATTCTGGTGCTCGGACGGTCCTCTGTATACACACACACATACACACACACACACACACACCATTTAAGATTATAAGAGTTTTGCTAATACTGTTATATATGTATCTATCAAATATGTTTAAAATTATATTACTATAAAATTTGCACAATTGAACAGTTTAAAATTATTCCATAATATGGTGCACAAAATGTGCACTTAGCTTGTGGGATTATGATGGTGCTAGTGCACAAGATTAAATGGTCAAAAGTAGAGACTCGACCAACTACAAATGTATAATAAGTTTGAAAATTCTTAACTAAATGTTGCAGCTAATTATTTCCTTGTTATGTGAAGTCTGTGTGGATGTGTGGCAACACACACACTCACACACATTTTTTTAAATAGGTTTGATTTGGGGATTTTAAAACTTTATTGCATCTTATCAGGCAGTATGTCACCCAATAATTTACTCGGTCAATCTAAATGTTTTCCTGTGTCTTTTTGAGCCCTGTCAGTTTGGTGTTACTGAGCCTTTTTTCCTCCATACTAAAAATTCATGTGGTCAGATGTTTCCTGTGAAGATACTCATATAATATCTTAGCATGAGATGTTAGTTTGTGTGTGTGTGTGTGTGTGTGTGTGGGGAGAGAGAGAGAGAGAATGAGAGAGAAAAAGACATACAGACACAAGAAGTTAGAGGTTTAAAAAATTTTTATAAGTCTCTATTTATGTGCTACATGTGCATTTCTAGTTTGTTCCTGAATATAAAGCATAATGTTGCCCCCTAAAATCTAGCAAATCTAGAAATTTAAGATACTTTATTACTTATGTGTGTATGAGTGTGTATATATAATTGACTATACCGTACACCATTTTGATGGCTTTTGATAGATTTGATATTGTTTTTGGAAGAAGTTTAGGTTTCCTTAGATTTAACTGACATGCTCCATAGACCAAGACACATCATATACATCACTCAAATATATGACATCAGTTTTTTCCTCATACACACTCTGTTACACTAACTGTAGCTGTTGTCCTTGTGGTGTTTATGCTGTTGTTGTCCATATTGTCTGTTACATGAGTCTCTAAAAGCTGCATGTCAGTGGAAAGTGTTTGTTGATGGTACTGTTTGCTGATGTTTTTTTTTCTCCAGATTTTGCATGGTGGTGATGTCAGAATACAGAAGACAATTCATGGTAATGGCATCTCTCTGCAGTTTCACTCATGTCATGTTAATTATTGCTATATATTTCTAGTGAATTACACTTTTTCCATCTTTTGATGATCTGGCAAGCCATCTTGGTGTTAAAGTGTTAAAATCCCTTTTAAGCAATGATATGTCTGCTTCAGATCGACACAGGTCATTTACACTAACCAAACGTGAAATCTGTTTTAAATCTCATTAAATGTAGGTGAAAAGAACTGGATCATTTATTATCCACCCATTGTCATTTTTGCCTGTCAAATATTTGCCTGCAAAGTATTGTGTTGTTTATCTCCACACCAGCAAATAACCGCTCGGGTAATGAATAATTGGCTTATGTTCAAGTTTAAATTTATTGTAATAATAATTGTAATGTAATTTTTTTTTGCATTTCTTGGCTCTGAGGTACATGTGAAAATAAATCTCAGATGCCAACCCTTGTTAGGAAATATTTATAATTTTATATAATATGGTTAATAAGTTTGTTTATATTGTCTGTTAAGTACAGGCCATGGACGCTAAGATACTACAGCACTGACTGTATGTTGTGTGAAAAACCTTATGGGTCTAGTTGTCTTATTGTCCATCTCTGACATCACAACCAGGCATTATGTTTTATTGAGACCAGAAAGCCTGTTATGGAAAGCTAGTTATGGAAAATTCTGTTTCTCTCGTTAGCTGTCAAAGTCACCTACACTTCTTCAAATGAGAAACAAGGCAAAGTATTTCATCAGGAGCTAAACAACATATCAGTAATGTAGCATTATCCTGTTTCTTGGCTGTGAAGCCATATTGCATCATTGACCCAAATTCCATAATTATGTTAGCCAGGTCGTAACCTTGGTGTCAGTTTGCACCTCAAAAATCCTAATATATGTATACCAGTTAAGAATAATCTCAATTTTAATAACATTCACATTTATGCATTTGGCAGATGCATTTATCCAAAGCAACTTGCTTTGTATTCAGCTTATACCCTTTATCAGTGTGTGTTGCCTGGGATTCGAACCTACATTCTTTGCTCTGTTAACGCAGTGCTTTACCAGCTGAGCTACAGGCACAACTTTATAAAAATAAAGTTGAACTAAAAGTTATTTTGTTTAGTTTATAAAGCAGTATTGTTTATTTTATAAATAAGAAAATATATTCAAATTTTTTTTGACAATAGGTAACAACTATTACATGAAACCAATTAAATACTGATAATTTATATTGTATATTATATTGTTACAGCACTCACCTTTCTTCTGTTCACACAACCGTTTGATACCTGCTAATGCAGGCATGAAAAATTACTAGAATGAATGTAGAGAACCGCAATTCTTACATTGCTAATTTGGTACAAATTTATTTACTTTAACTTGAGTGTATGAAAGACGCACAGCCCAGCAATTCATCCAGATAGAACAACAACTATCCAGTGGAACACCTGATCTGTTTTAGTTTAGTGGAAGCCTAGGAGATTTCTGCTAATGGAAAAGCTGTTGGCAGGTTAGTGTCTGCTGTTGAAGATGGTTTGGAGGCTGGATGTTGAATCAGCATCTTGAAGGTTAAATCTGGTTTGTTCTAGAAAACCACTGATTTGGTTTACTTTGATTTCCATTTGGATGAGTAGCTAGATTCCAGAAGAGGTGTCTGCAAAGCCCAGTCTGTAGAAAATCAGGAGGGAAAATAATACCATGGTAATGTCAATGTAAAATGTAATTTTTTTTAACTTGTATCACTCAGTATTGAGTTAAGTGTCATGTCCCAAAATAAATAACAAAATGTAAACAGTAAAATAAGTTAAATAACAGTACAGAACTCCAAATGACTGTCTGCAGTATAAAGCATGGCATTACAAATGCTGTTATTCCTTGTGGCTCTTCACATTAATCTATAAAAATGTATCTACCAGGTGCAGCGTGCTAATGTTGCATGGGATTAAATATGTACATGATAAATTTACATATTTATTGAATTATGTCAACACTATTGCACATTTCCACAAAATGTATTTTTGTTTTACTGTATGTAAATGATATGCAGACAAACACAAACATTAGGAATTTTACTGCAAAGTGACAGCATCACGTCCAACTGCTGTGGGTATGTTCTTACTCAAGCGTCCTGCTCTCTTCTGTTTCAGACCGAGTCCTGGAATACCTCAAGTCCTACAGAGGGAGAGAGAGAGAGGAAGAGGAGTCACTCGCTCTGTGATTCTGGCAGTGCTTGATCATGTTGTACGTGGGTGTACGTGATTGAGAGAGAAAGAAACCCTCTCTAGGTGATGGTGTAGCAGCACAGAATGGTTTGTGGTGATACAGAGATGCAGGCCGTGATGTGCTGCAGCATCAATTCCTGGGATCTACGCAGCAGGAAGGAGCATGTGTGTTTGTGTGCAAATGCGTGTGTTGTCTTGCTTTAGCAGCATGTAAATATTGGAGTTACTCTTTGGCCAATGCCTCCAATATTGCTCGTGCTGCTGAAGCAAGAAGTCACCAAACGGCACATGCACTTCATCTTTTCATCACAGCTACCAGGGCCTTGCTGGTGCCGGCAGTGGCTGACTCACTGGTACGAAAATACCTTCATGGACTGAATCATCAATCCAGCATAGAGAAGGCAGGACAACACTCAGCTTCACTGGAGCAAAGTGAAGGGTCAAAGGTAATGATAGACACTAGTGTTTTTTGTATAGTTAGTAATTTTTTTTAAATCTGCAAAGTTTTTTTCATGTGCCAGATTTATGGTTTTATGTACCTTTTTTCCTCAGTATGTAAAAATCTAATTCTACCATTTTGTTTTTGTCTATTGCCTTTCAATAAATATTCCAGCTAAAATCGTTTACAAACGCTGTTGCAAATGACTTTGTCTCAGTACAATTAAATAAAGGAAGATAAGAAAGGAAAAACCTGCCACCTGTCCTATTGTCGTTTTTAACTTTGGCACTGTTCCGTTCTTTTTGTTGATTTTATTTTTTTTTTGTTAGTTTATTTTACGTGCTGTTTTATGATATCAAGGCTTTGTCCTTCATCTAGTGTTTTACTCTATATTAATGAAGTATTGCAGTAGAAAAAAAACTTTTGTTTCATCTGATTGACGAGTGCATTATCAAAATGCGCTTTACAAAAGTTTTAAGCATCCACTTTTGGTGAGTAAAATGAGGCCACGAAGCACCGCTTCCAGATAACGTTATAACATTAAAACGCTCAAAAGCAAGTCATTTTAAAGCTTTTTATTTCGGTCGGGCATTTTGGTGGTTGTGATTGTTTTCTTAGTGAAACGTCGTCCAGCAGCACATCCTTAATGTCTTAAAATATGTTAAACGCTAAAAAACTGCGAATGTCTGTGCGAACCGATTTTTGTTAGTTATCCCCATAGTTGTAGTTTATCCGATTAGTGACACGTTTTGTGTCAAAGGTATAACATGCAGTTTTTGGTGGATGTTTATTTGCAAAAATATATATTTAAAAAAATAAATAAAACCGCTTAATCCAAGCATGCTGTCGGCCTAAATTGAGAAGGGTTAACAGTATCTCTTACTGAAGGGCTGAATACTAAAATCCGCCATTTAATGAGATGAGAAACGACCTATTTGTGAGTCCATTTTGACTTCGGTTTGAAGCAAAAAGCGTACATTTTGATCAAATGATTCTGTTGTTACCAATGCAATAACGCCGAGGTCAAAATATTTAGCACAACACTTTAGTGTTACACTTTCATTTTTATCAATATGCTTTTGTTATTTACTTTTTTAATGTCTGAAGCGTGCGCTTTCCTCTATCTCATCTCGTATCCTTGGCGATAAAGAAGCGGCGTTTTAATCGGTCAGCGCTTAAACCTTAACTCGTAACATGAGCACTTTTGACACGTATCAATGTGATGATCTGATGCTTCATTTTAGTGATATGATGCTTTTAGACATTAATGAAGATGGAAGGCACAGCTGTTATTTTGCAGAAGCAGTCAACAGTTTCATAGAGCTGTTTCAGTCTGTTATTTGGCTGACATAAATATTACTGATTTAATGGCTTTGCTGGTGTCAGTTTTTGGAGATATTGTTAAGTTGTTTCACAGGTAAATGTTGATGGGAATTAAGTTATTTGAGCAGCTTGTGTCAGGCACATTTTATGGTGCGTTTCATACTTTTCACTTTATACTTTTCACTTTTATTTACTTTCTGGATTCAGAATTAAATTTCCTTTATGCTGTTATTGGCACTCTTTTTTTTTTACCTTTTAATAATGCAATATGTGCGTTTGTGGCTGTCGGTGTTTACAATTTGTATTTTGGTGTCTAAACTCTTGTCGCTTACCCCGCCATGATTACAGATGAGTGAAAAACATTAATTTAACTTTGTGATCAAATTTTGCGTGCGTTCTTTATTTTGTGTGACGCGCGATTTTGTCTCAGGAGAAAAGGAAAGGTCAGTCTATATTTTTAATGCATGTTTGTGGTGGGAAACTTTGAGCTGGCCTAAATAATTTACCTTTATATTTTCCATCACTGGAAATGTGCTGTGCATACATCTTGCGGCCGCTATGCTCCTAATTCTATAGAAACAAACACACGCACAGATTTAAGACTTTAATCCGGACGGCGCTTGCATATTCTCGAGTGCCTTAAATGTCAGAAAATGGCATCTTTATTTACGTTTAACACATTAAACGATAATTTGTTTTTTCTGACAACCATGAGAATTTTACGTGCAGTTTTCTATCATAACCATAACTTGCAAGGTTACTTTGAGATTGCATAAGGCGACGTATGATACTGTTATGGGGCTTACAATCGAAATGTAAATAGTGACTTCATTAACTCCCATAACTGGCGGCTTTGAACGTCAATATATTTCAACGTTATTGCATATTTGGAAATGCTTGTTTTCCTTTTTCACTGTATACAATAAAGGAAACTAACGCATTACATTTTCACGTGTTATTATATAACACAGACTGGAACCTTTTATGTGGCTTCAAATGTCTCCTATTTTGTTTGATGCAATAACACAATTTAAAGAGAATTCAGCATATTACTACAATTAATATCCATATATATCCTACGAAGAGAGACATTTATTTGGTGTTATATAACAGTGTTTCTACTTTTAAAACTGGGGACAAACCGGATGGTTATGGTTCTGTGCAAGAGTCCTGCTTTTTAATGCACGATTCCTTCAAGAAATTAATCTTGATAATACAAAACCAAATATTACGACAACAGAATTAAACACAGGAAGACAATAAGTTTGAAACAAAAAACACCTTTGCTGGCTGCCTTTTTTCCTGTTATTCGTTTAAGGTTGAAATATGGTAACGTGAAAACTCTTTTGTTTTAATAGATAATGTTATATTTGTTTCGAAAGAAAGAAAACATCTAGGAATAGGAATTACATAACGCATCACCATTTTAGAGTGAGCTTTCTATTCCTTACCAATGCGTTATGTGGGCTTCAGAAGGTTAAATATTTAACAACAAATTTGGTATTCGGTTTATTCTAAAGAAATTCAAGATTTATTTGTGCAAAGTAGCCTAAAGTAGGAAATTTCACTTTTTTTCTCGCATTCGCCTGGCAACAGTCGGCTAAATATATGTGCAGTGACGTGCGCAGGGATACAGCAATGACGTCATACTAAAACAGTCATCCGTGAATCCCTCTTAGGATTTCAATATCTCAGCCGTGGGGATAAGCGGGAATATCTCCTTTTTCTCTCATCGGTCTCAGCTTCCTGTCAATGTATCAATTAAAGATTACAAAGAGACTGACATTTTAATTCATTGAAAGAATGCAAAATAAAATGCATATAAATAACTAGGTCTAGTTATAACTACCAAAACAAGAATCCATTCGATAAGCCAATGTAGCTCAGTTAAACTACTGCAGGCACCAAATGTCAAGACTTTGAAATGGATAGCAAATGCGACACTGTGTTTTAATTATTGCATTACAATAAACTTAATTATACCAATATATTACTATAACTAGGTATTGATAGGTACTAGGTATTGATTAAGTATTAATGACTTACAACATGTAATAAAGTGGTCTTGGTGTGAATCTGACTTTTAGTTATTAAACATATAATCTGTCGTCGAGATAAAAAGTGTCAATGCATGACTGTAACCCAAGTGTTTCTAATTTCTGTTTTTAAGTTAACTTAAGGTGTTTCCAAATCTACTAATAGCCTACAATAATGACAATTTATTGATCTGCGTTTTGTTAGAAGAACTTGGAGATACGCGGTTCTTTATACTGACGTGCAAAGTGAAAATGCATTTTATTAACTTGGGAATGTTTTTAGTAAACCATGATCCACCAACACGTTCTTTCCACTCAAAATCAACAGACAAAATCAGTGTAATTCATAAGCACCGTATATATATGAAACAACGTTACAAATTCGACAACAAACAGAAACAAACTAAACTTCAGAAATGCTACACATCTGCGGGATATACTAGGCTGAAACGCTGTAGTACTTAAAAAAGTACCTAATGAATGGAGTTATATAATCAGCTGATGAAATCGGATGTCGTGTTTATCAGGTCCAAGATACAGTTCCGACACAGCTCAATAAGTAGTGTGCAGATTGCTTCTCCTCCTTTCCAGCAGATCCCGAACCAGCGAAAAATCTCTCCTGGACCGGGCAGAGAAAAGCCACCGAGTTCGGCCACTTTGTGGTGAAAACTCAGAGACAGACAGTCTGAAGGGAGAAAGTTCAGCGCAGGGAGACATGCACATACAACCAGAAGAACCCTCCACAGTATGCGGGTATAGCGAGGAGCTGCAGCAGGAGACAACGAAGCCAAGTAAGAGCTGTTTTCGTGGGGGGCGCACAGCTTGTCCACCTCTCCAAGACGCGTCCGATCCCATTCCTTTACATCAAAGTGCTGAAGGCCATGCAGACCCACATCCATCAAGTCAGTCCTCGACGGCAACGGCGTTGTCCCGATGACGTGCAGCTTTTCTCTAAAGTCTTGCATCTGCTGCAGGAAGGTGAGCGGATCGGACAGCGAGCGGAACGATTCTGCGATGGTGAGGGCGCGCCGTTGCTCCTCGAGGGCCGAGCGCAGTCGATTGATCTCGGGGTCAAAGGTCTGCATGACCGCGAGCTTCAGAGTCTCGAAGTCAGACAGGATTTCGCTCCGTTTGTGCTCCAGTGTGCGGAAGAGTTGGTCAAAGTACTCGGAAACTCGATCCGCGTCCCGGGAGACCCTCTCCAGCGCCGTCTTCTTCGCCCCCTCTAACGATTCCAGGCACGAGTGCACCTCCACACTTCTCCAGCCCTCCACCACACGAAACAAGTCCTCAAACGCGACCTTCTCGCGTTCGTAAGCCTCCTCCAGCGCGCAAAACGCGTGTCCTTTATGATCACCCGTCGTAGCGCAAAAGCCACAGATGAGTTTTAGATCCGTCGCGCAGAAAATGTTGAGCGGCTGGCCGTCGTGAGCTCGACAGAGAGACATCCTCGGTAGCACCCGAATCCTGTTGTATTTCTCCACGATGCCACGTAAGGAGTAATTGATCTGCAGGCTTGCGATACCGTTGTGCACAGTCTCCTTTCGACAGGTCGGGCATTTGAACTGGGGTCTCCATGCAGGACTCCGGTTACCGTCCAGGATGCCCTCGAGACACTTCTTGCAAAAGCTGTGCGAACAAGGCAGAACGCGCGGGTCCTCGAAAAGACAACAACATATGGGACATGTGAGGTCCTCCTCCAGGAGTTCCATCGTATCCTAAAGTGGAAAAAAAGAAATCAACATGAAAGCTTGTCGGAGACATGACACATCAATACAACTGCCATCATACTGGGTAGATACTTTCAGATGCAACTCTCGGTGAAATTTAGACCGCGGTGCCCAGGACAATCTCCATTACGCACAATACACCAAACACACATATTTCTATAAGCTGTGTTTTGTCTATCGAACAACAGTATTTTACTCTTATATCAGGTCGAGAATACCCGATATAGTTAAAATCAGATGACTGCGAGTAGATAATAAAAGCCAACTGACTTATATTGAGATCAGGAAAAACACATAATTATAGTAGCTTAGTTGTTTAAATTAGAGTTTCGTGTGGTCGCACGGCACATTTTTATAATCTAAGGATCAATGTAATCTGCATCGACCGATTGTTTTTTAAATGAGTGCATGTCAAACGAGTCCGTGAAGAGGCACGACGATGAAGCTTTTGCCACTGAATATAGTAGTTCAGATTGCCTGATGATGAAGACTCCTGGGTGCACCAGTACTTCATTTTTAATTGCCCGCGTGACAACTCTCGTGCAGTAATATCCGAGGACCTTGCCGGCAAACTTCAAGGTATTGACTTTGGGGGAAAAGCAAACGCCACCGTCGAGTTGTCAAAATATTCGGGTTTCTCCGTATGTCTGGGTCCGGTTGTCAAGGTATTGCTACGGTCGTGGCAGATTTTGCGGCGGAAAGCATCAGCAATTGGACTAGAAGCGCACTAGATGCTTAGGCAGTGTGCAACGCAATCGTGGCTCTTGTTGCTGTGCAGACTTAGCCCTTTCCAATTGGGGGATTTTAACTAGTTCAGGTCAAGCCAGTACGCCCGAGCATTTAAAACTAATTCGCACAACGTGTTATTCAACAATGCTACGAGAACCATACGCTGCAATGCCAATTTCAGCATAATTTCCAGAAGGCATGGCGCATTTACACACACAGGTAGTTAGATACACGTTTTGTGCAGTGCCCAAGAAAATGCAGAGGATCCCTTTATTCTTGGATGGGGTTGCGCTCTTTCCCAGATCAGCGTTTCTCTGCAGATTACGTCAACACCGTCGTTACCTATTATATACCCACAAAGGTGCTGAATGCATCTATTCATCTTATATGGACAACTACTTCATAAGTGCCATTTATCACTAGCCATGACACTGTGCTGCTAACAGAGAAGGCATCCCGAAAACATCTCTTTAAGATAACATAACATCGGTCAACCGTATAGTTTCCGCCACAAAGATGATCCTTCTTCACGCCAATGTGGTCGCATATGTTCGTGCCATGTGTCAGGATCTTGACGCATCGATAACCAATCGCTACAGAGTCACGTGTCAAAATATTTTGACCTCGATTTTTCTTCCTCTGTTTCCATGCCATCAGGAGGAGAACCGCATCCGAGGCTTTGCGCTCATTGGTCAAATCAGGGATGAAAGCGCGTGAAGTGACGTCATTGCCCACGAGAGGGCCAGAGCCTCTGCGAAGCGTGGATTTGTCATAGATATAGGATAATGTCATTCTTATTTAGCATTTTATATAAATAACTTATACGACCAAACATTTAGAAACAATTCATCCTAAACCAATTCAATAAGCTAGTATGGTTTTCATACATTGTAATAGATATTAAGCATGTAGGCTACTAAAATAAACATACGACCAGAACAACTAAAGTGCAGACTTTTTTAAAGATTGGCTTCACATGTAACACGGCTCGTTTTTTGTTATATGTGATATTTACCAAGAATACAAAACGCTAAATGTATTATGTAATTATGTTATGATGAACGGCAATGAACATGAACTGAGGAATCTGAAAAGATATAAACAATGGGTCTAAATGATAATTACTATATTTGGACACTTCACGGTCAATTCACTGGTTTTTATAATTGTACTAATAATTAATTTATCGACTGTTGAAGCAGCGCAAAAACAGCGTTGTCACGTGGTACTTGTTTATTTTCTCAGCAGTGGTGACGCTTGACCAACCACTGTTGTGCGCGATTGCCGAAAAGGTTTTCACAGCTCATTTTTTATAGAGATTGCCATTGCCATTTTTAATTGTCGCAGTCAAATATTCCTATCTCTTTTTTATAATTAATGATTTTAAACGAAATTATTTTCTAGCGAAGATGCTTTCCGTAAGACACAAAAACGTCCCGGGTTGTAATGCAGCCCAAACAAGGATCAGCTTTTTGTTCCGCTTAGCGCCCCCTTGAGGTATATCCATTGAGTCTCATAGGAAACTGTTACTTGTCGCCCAATGGTTTTACTATGGGATGGAGGGTTGTGCACCCTTCAGTTTGGTGTGTGTAACTGCACTTCCGGTGATTTCAGCGCTAGAATGGCTGCAGTATTTACGTGTTGTTTGGGCTGCTGCGGGGATGGCGGGTCTGGTCATGCACCCCTCAAAGAAATGCCAACCGTGCAATTAGACACGCATCACATGGGTAAGACTTATTCACACGGTTACGTGAATCCCACAACAAGAGGGTCACAAAAACGCACCGATTTTACTTCACATGGAGATACGTGTCAAACTAGCCGACGACGGCACGTCCCAAAAGCAGCAGCTAGAAGTTCAGCTAATGGTCTTGTTTTATTGCAAACAGAGATGCATCAGTGCGATGTTATATCTGATCGATCGTGTCGATTGCTTTAATCGTTTTCGACAAGCCATCAGTTGCTTGCTGCTATTTTGTAGCTGACAGATGCTGCATTCATTTTGATCCTACTTCATTTTAGCGAATCCAAGGAACGAGTCTCTAAAAAGCACGTTAGTTTGCATATATTGCCGATAGGGTTTATGAAATACATACCTTGTGGCTGTGCTGTGTGGTCATGAGAGTTTGCTCGGCCTTCTTTTCCAGGGACGGATGTGGTCATCGTGAAAAGCGGGAGGCGGATCTGTGGAACTGGAGCCTGCCTCGCCAACGCCCCTCTACATCAGAACAAAAGCTATTTTGAGTTCAAGATCCAGTCCACGGGTAACTGAGAAATGGACGAATAGTTTATTCTGCCTGTGTTTATGTGCTTTTAAGCAAAAATATTTACGTGAACAAAGGGGGTGGCTTTGGTTATTATTATGTAGGCCTGTGTATTATAATCATAAACGCTATGAATCGTACATACACTAGCGCTCAAAAGTTGAGAGTCACTCACCTGAGATGTTTGTCATGATCATGAAACCTTTACATGTGAAGGCATACGATTCACTTTTATTCATTTGCTTTACAGAGCGTAATTGTGGCGATATTTTTCTTTCATTACAGAACTAAAATTTTATTTACAAAAACGTTTTTGAAATGGATGAACTTGACCAAGTAATGAGCAAAAAGCAGGCAACAAGAGACCAGCACAGATGGGAACTCCTTCAATACTATTCAAAAATATCTCAGGGTGATGCCTTAAGAAGCAATATAACAGTTTTGATTTATTGTGGATAGTTTTTGCAACAACATAATTCCCCAACGTTTGTATTATCCCATAGTTTTGTTGAGTTTATTATAAGTAGTATGTTAACTTTATTACTAAGTGTAGGGAGTTTAGGGTCACTTAGTAAAGTATCTGTCTCATAAGGTTGTATGGATGTTTGTGATGCAGGTGTATGGGGGATTGGTGTGGCCACTCAGAAGGTGAACTTAAACCAGGTTCCACTGGGTCGAGACAGTCACAGCTTGGTGCTAAGACATGATGGCTCAATATACCACAATAATGAGGAGAAAAATCGATTACCTGCTAACAGTCTGCCGCAGGAGGGGGATGTAGTGGTAAGTTTTCCCTTGTTTATGTGTTTGTTACATTGGGATCAAGACTGTGAGCTAATAAAAGCTACATTGTGAAATATAGCTATGTTACATTGTGTAAAACATTGATTGTGGTCATTATTGTGTGTGTCTCTGTTTTCAGGGACTGACCTATGACCATGTAGAGCTTAACCTGTATTTGAATGGAAAGAACATGCATTGTCCAGCCTCAGGTATTCGAGGGACAGTATTCCCTGTAGTTTATGGTGAGTTAAAGGTTTGTTGTTCATTGCTCTGGTAATAAAATGTTTTTATGAGGGATGGTTCATGCTGCATATTACAGCACTGCCAATAAATCATAAACTTGTTGCATGGGTATAAAAAGTTAAATTATCGATTTCCATAAAACAGTTCCTGTAATGCTAAAGATTTTTTCAGCAAAGCACCATGCACATTCCTAATTTAAATGAGCAGGCAGTGTTAATCAGGAAGATATATATATATGTGTGTGTGTGTGTGTGTTTATGAAAATGTGTGAGATCACACAAATCAATGGAGAGATTAAGTTGCTTGACATATACCATAAAATGTATGTCTAAGGCTATTTTCATGTTGTTTCTAATCTGTCCTCCTCCTCTCTCACTCTTTCTCTCTCAGTGGATGACAGTGCCATCATAGACTGCCAGTTCAGTGATTTCTACCATACTCCACCTGAAGGCTTTGAAAAGATTCTGTTCGAACAGCAGATCTTTTGAGTTTGCAGCTATGTGTGTACATACAGCTTAAAGTGAAGCTGTGTGCCTGGCAGCACATAGTTGTGTCCTCTCAGTGTTGCTTCTGCCTTTGTTGTTATTACTGCTGCTGTTGTCCCTTTGGAAGACAAACCAGGTTTGTGTACATGCACAAGATATGAGAATATATGTCCTACATAACACTTCACATAAGCACTAAAGACACAGATATCAACTGTCTATAAGGGGTGATGGAGATGTGTATTGAGAAACTGACCTTATCCTTTATTTTATGTTAGTGTATCAGGTTTGTGTTTATATTTTGTATTTGACTTTCATTTAAATTATGTGGAATTGCAGATTTATTGTTGATTAGATTTTCTTTCTATATTGACACAAATATAGATACAGCTCTCTTAAATGAAAAGCTTGTATTTGCACTAGTTATTTGTGATGGAGAATCAAACCAAACCTCTCTTCCTAAAATAGGAGTTATATGATCTTTTTGCAAAGATTTTTGATTAGTCTGGTACTCTTATTGCCTTTCCTCTAAACTAGAAATGTGTTATCTTTTTCCTGTTGCTGAAGTGTTACCTTCTATAAAAGTTTACAGTATTTCCACAGTGTATTATCACTTGACCTCTGTGATCTCTTTTGCACATTATAATAATTGACTTAAGCTGTTTTAAATACCCTCACGTTTTATGAAATGTTTCAGACATGCGTGAATGAATTGAGGTGGCTGGTGAGGTCTCTAGACAACATATAATTGATAAGTTTGTTGGTTGAAATGTCATTCTTTTTGTGGTGTTCCTATACAGAGTTTTTGTTTTGTTGTTTGTTAAATGTTTTGTGTTAGCTTAGAAATGTTTATAACAAGAACTTACCATATGGGTTCATTTCTGCTAACTTTATACTCCTAACACTACCCTTAACATTGATTTGCATAATTTATCTGGTTAATGCAGAGATGTGCTAGCAGACCCATTAACACAAGTTATTAAACTACTCTAAGCTATACATACAACAAACATACATGATTTTTACTTTACTTAAATGCAGAGAACATTTAATGTTAACAAAAATGTGTTTACCCAAAGGTAATGTGCTTTTAAGACAACAGGCATTTAAAAACTGAACTTTTTGTTGTCTACAGCTGAATTCGTACTGTATGCCGTTTCACAGTTACATTCCATACGTTCTGTATTCAGCTGACTTAAGTATTCTGTTATTGCATCAGACCTGTGTGTTATAGTGTTGAGGTCAATGGCATATTACAAAATAAAATGTTGAGGAAAAAGAATTGCTGTTAATTAAGCTCTCATTTGAGGCCAAAGTGCGCAAAAACAGCGATAGTGTTTAAATTTATATCCAGAACATTGTTTGCAAAGTTTTAAGATAGTTCTAGGTGGAGGATTAAATGTGTGGCAATGCAGCAATCTATAAATGTTTGTATTTTGCCCTGGAAACTTTGTTTTGGAGGAATAACATGGTTAATTTTAACTACTTCCAGCAATCATGGATGAGCAAGAACCATGTTCATGCCTACACTGATGTTTATTTTGAGGTGAGAAAGTAATTTTTGAGTAATTGCATAGATAAAACAACATAGACATTTCTCTGTTTTAATAATAGATCCTGTACAATGAAAATACATTTTGTAAATAAAAATTCCACTAATGCTTATATTACCAGCACTCAATATTAGTTAATATAATGGGGGAGACGTGTTGTAACCAGTTGTCACAAACTTTGAAAAATATATAAAGTATTCCCATGTTATCCACAACATGTTATAGTTAAGAAATGTATATCTACTGTGAAGTACAAAGACACTTTCCTATTGCCAGGGCTGGTTGTAACACTAACAGAAAACATGGATGTCAATTTAAATTTTGTGACGACTGTCGATTATGTTTAAAATATTTATTTTGTCACCCTCAATTTAATTCAAATGTTAAACTCAATAGGCTTTCATGTACATTTCAGAACAAATACCTAAAATGTGTGCCACTCCAGCAGTCCAGTTTAAGAGTCCAGCTTTATAGTGTTACTCTCCCTGTTTAGTCAGCTATGATATTGGCAGGTGGGGACTGGTAGATAAGGATTTAACCCTTGTCTAATTTCTAATCTGTTAAACGGATGGTGTGAAACAAAACCACAAGTTTCCCCTACCAGACAGAGAGATGGAGAAACACTTTATATACACCAACCCTTATTTTGCTCTTATTGTCATCTCAGCATGCCAAAATATTAGTCATGACAAGACCGGTGAAGAATTCAGCAGGCTGAGAGTAAATTAAATGCAGAGCTCTTAACTGGCCACCAAGTCTGTAAATCACGTCTAATATATGACAGTAGTTAATATAATGTATCACTTGTATTTGTGTTTCTTAAAGAGTGAAAGATTTAGTGTTTTTTTTAATAAAACAGTAAGAACTGTTTGCAAAAAGAGACACGAGTTGGTGGTTCCAAAATGAACATAAACCCAATGTATGTAAAGGTAACACTTTATAATAACTCACATATAACAACAACATTATTATCCTATATTAATAGTTTAAGTGAAATATCTGTTACCCATGTATTATGGTTTTGATCTAAAATAATATAAAAATATATAAAATAAACAGCTGGGATTGTCTAGTGAAAAATCACAGAAAGTTCCACTGTTTTGCATAGACATAATTTTACAGAGTTTGGCTGAGTTTGTAATGGGGTCTGCTGCCACCTAGTGACTATGGATGTTTCATACTGAAGCTTCTCCTTTAATCTAACAAAGAGCCACGTAGATAATTCATTTAAATATCTCTTAAGGCATGTTCCTGGTTGAGGCTCCATTAGAGGTTGTTTTGTATGTTTCCTGCTGTGAACAGCTGGGTGTGCTGCTTTATAAGCTTAAGTTAGATCATAGCAGTAACTTAAGTAGATAGTTTCTACAGTATACTTTGGCTTTTGGAAAACAAGGCCCTGAGCATTTGAACGCTGTATGAACAGTGCTGTCTCACGTCCCCACGGTTTCCTTCAACCTGAATGCAAAATACACAAGGTGTGTCCGCATACAGGAGACAGCGTGTACACCCAAACATGCTCTTGCCTTTAGGCCACCATTTTGTTTTGTTTTGAAAAGATAAGGATAATAAAAGATAAACTGGTAGGTATATTTTTAGGAGATTTAAGAAATGTTAAGGGTAATTTTGAGCTCATTTTAAGTAAACAATCTTTTTTAAGAAAGATTTTATTAAAAATACGAAAAATAACATCTTCAGCACTTCCCAAAAACCCACTATGGATAAGCAGTAAAAAGTAACGTAAAAAGGCACAATTAAAGTAAATAAGTTCTTTGTAATTTCATAAAAGATAAAATTTTTGTATTAACATTTACAGGAATTACATATTACTCTTAAAAATTCATTCTTACTGACAAAAACATACACTTGATTCCTGTAGCTAAAAACAATGAAGTTCTAATAAACCAATAAAACCTATTAATACTTTTACAATATTATGTTAGTTTAGACTATGAATACCTAGTACTGCTCTGGCATCTTTCAATGCTGCTTTTTTCCTCTGCAATTCTTGTTCCTGCTTCTCTATGTCTGGAAACACAAAGAGCAGTGTCATTTTAAAACAGTAATGTAATTCAGTAGGATAGGGTTAGACAGAGTTTGTAATAGTAACTATTGGTACTGTGCAATGCACGTAGTCAAGACTGGGGTTATTAGTTTAAGATTCAGACTGAAAAGTTAAAACATTAAATATTAGGAAATGCAGCTGGTCTCCAGAGGTTACGATAAAATATTCATTTCAAATGCTGTACCTTGTTCCAGCTGTGTAATAATTGTAGGAAGCCTTCGAGATGCCTCTAATACTTTCAGAGCGACATCAAAATCTGTGAAATTTTCAATAGCTTTTCATTTGTATTAACAAACACTCCATGTATGAGCTTTCTAGAGAGTTAAAAAAATATTATACAGATGCGTCTTTAAATCTTGGATTTATTGTCTATGTGTGTATTGTATTATTATTATTATATTATTTTACTATTCCTTGTAAAATGTGCCCAGTTTTAGAATGTTATGTCTTGTATTACATTTGTTTTGCACTATGATCCTTCACAGACACTGTTTTCTTGTGTCTGAAATGACCATGAAAACTTCCTTTAAATTAGTTAAATCAATGTCCTCACCCTGGTGACTGGCCTTCTGTGATTGTATCCGTTCTCCCAGGCTGCTCAGCTGAGACATGAGATCTGAGAAGATTTCTTGAGTGCATCCGGCCTTATTACATCTCGCCCAGAATGTGGCGGCACTGGACTTCACGCTTGCCGTCGCATCCTCCTTAGCAGGATGATCAGGTGAGGAAGACACAACTGCTGGAGGAGGAAGTTCTGCTGGCTGATCAGCTGTGACGTGAGATGGTGGAAGTGGTTGTACAACAGATGGTAATGCTGCTGGAAGTTCTGAGGTGGGGCTTGGATGGTCAGGTGACCTTTGCTGATCAGAAGGACCACAGCTTAAATGTTCCTGGTGGGGCTCAGGGTCAGCAAAACCTGGTGAGGCCAATTCAGAGGTTGTAGACTTGTCCTCGGGGGCAGTTATGTCTGTAGATGCTGTTTCTCCAGGTTCGAGGGCAGTGACAGCAGTGACAGACCCAGGTGTGGTGCACACATTAGCTGGGACAGCATTAGAAGGTGAACATGGTTCTATACTGTTCTCTGAAAGATAGAGAGAGAGTGCATATGCACCAATTAAACTCACAGCTCATTTGTCCGCTGCAATGGCAGCAGTAAGACAAACAATGACAGCATTTACCTGATTCCATCGAGGGTCCTGAGTCTATTAAAACAAAACATGGAACAGTGACATTGTAGGGCTCTGACGTTAACAAACTCAGAGACACATCCTGACACACAGAAAGAACACTATAAGCAGTCATACTCCTAACTCATGCAGTTACAGTAATTAAACTTGATTGTAATGGACAAAGTATAAAATTCAGGGGACAATTGTTTTTTGATAATGCCATTTGTGGATAATGTAATGACTGTATATTACCAAACACTAAATAAACTGACAAAAATTATGTTAAAAATGGACTTGATTTGAATTGAAAATATGTGAAAAGAAAGAGCTTGTGGATCAATCAGAATCAAGTATTCCAATGAACTGTAATGTTTATGGTACAGGAAATGAGTGTGATGTGTTCTGTAGAGATGAACTCACTGATTCAATGTCAGTATCATCACCATCATCTGAAAACACAAAGATGGAATGAAACATCCTGTCTAATTACATTTTAATTTGTACGACACACAAACATACCTTGTTTATTTGTACCTGTAATCAATGGATTGAGTTCTTCACAGGGCCTGCAGTGAGACAGTAAAACTCTCTTAGGGAATGTCCTTACAAGAATTTACTATGGCAGCCATAGTGTTTTTATTAACTGCTGATTAAAATGTCTGTTCCTCAGATTTATATGTAAATTGATGTAAACATACCTTGTATTTCCAGTCACAGGAGTTGAATGCTTTTAAAAATGAATAGAGAGACAATACATGACTACAATATTACAAGATACTGAAATTCCATTCACACTGCATTTAGCAACATCAGATTCAAATCAGAGTAATTTTAGTGTTCATTATAAAGCCATAAAACTTTGCACATGTAGACATATTAAATAATTAATTAAATCACATTTCATTATGTGGCACTTACTGTGTGAGGTATCAGAGGATCTGACACTGCTGGAAAAACCCCAGGGTCAGCACTGGCCGGAAGTGTATCATCATCTAAGAGATACAGGTCAAGAAATATTTCTATTCTATTTCTGATGTTGAACTGCAATTACAAAATAGTAAATATAATCAATAACAAATACCTGAGTAAAGTACTGACAATTTCCTCTTCTTTTTTCTGGGAGTTTCCACTTCTGGTGACCTGAAAGAAGCCAAATATCAGATCATTTATAATAAAACACTGTGATGATTCATTTGACAATATTCTGTGATTATTACTGTTTAAATTAGAACACAAAGGCACAAACACTTACGATGTTGCTGAATCAAATTCAACCTGTTATTAAACAAAAAGAAAAAAGACAATAAAAACTTGTTTTCAATAGATCCCAGAAATCACTGGCATCTTTTGGCCAAGTTTGTCAACTTTTTCCAAAAGTCATTCTGGAAAGGTCACATCTGTTTGATACAATCAGATCTGTTGTACACTGTTATTATTGTATAATTCTGCAGTTAATACTAAAGCTGCTTATCTTGTCCTGAGTCTTATCATCTGTTCATTCAACATTCATACATTTTCTCTATTTTGTTTCTCATTCTTACTTTTTAAAAAATAAATTGTGAAAATGTAGTAACCTTTGTAAATGTTGACGAGAAACCGTAGCTACTGGTAAAGCTAAAAATAAAGCTTTTTAAGATTTTCATTATTTCCTTTTCCCAATTTAGTTTTTAAAAAGTAAGAATAAGAAACAAAACAGAGAAAAAGGATAAAAAAATTGAAAAAAGTACCAATTAATTTATTTTACATTTTAAGGAAGTGAAAAACTAAACTAAATCGCTTATAAAACATACTAAATGGTACATTTTTGTTAATTAAATAAAATGCCAAAAGTTGTCTGTGAGAGTTTGGTTTAGGGGTGAGATTAGGGGATAGAATATACAGTTTGTACAGTATAAAAACCATCTATGGAGAGTCCTCATAAACCACATATGCCAGCATGTATGTTTGTGTGTGCTCTGACCCTGTCGTTCAGTTGTCCTGGTCTGGCTGGTGATCCATCACCCATAGATTTATTCAGACCAGATGTTGAGGCCTCACATACTGAACCAAACAAACAAACCCAAACAGCATTAATGTAATTTATTCATGAAAGCCTTTCTGTACAGATGGACTCCTGGGTCAATATCAGTGTCACCACCATCAACAGAGAACAGATGATTCAACTAAAAATAATGTCTATAGTAACAAAGGGATCAATTCGACTTCTCCTTCCTTCATTTGCAAAGCAGACACAAACATGCAGTGACCATTTGTACCTGTGGATGACGGATTGAGTTCCTCACAAGGCCTGCAGCGATAGAGTAAAACAACATAATCAGGATTTTGTCAGTATGCTGGCTATCACTGTAATCACATCTCAACCCACAACATGTTTCATGCTGGTTTCTTGGATGAATAAGTGAATAAAACATACCCTGTACTTTCATCCACAGAAGCAGACTGTTAATAAAAAAAAAGAGAGACATTATAAAAAATTCATGACATTCGTGAACTGTGCTTTAAATGAATCAGTCAAAAAGACTCAAATTCATGAGCTAACAAGTCAGTGTAACGATTTAATTGCAGAGTCAGAATCTGCCTCATTACTGACTTGATGTTTATATGACACTGTTTATATGACACGGTCAAATGTACACATTCACAAAAGTTTTGAACTAAACAAAATCTAATTATGTTACGAAACACAGCATTGGTTTGTTAATTGCCTCTCCTGTCATTCTGTACGAAACATGTTTTAAATATCAACATACACATACAAAAACTGATATTGTGGCTTATAAAAATTTGAACAAAGTTTATTAGGTATGGTCCAATTAAACAGTCATGTTTTATGTTTTAGCATGAAAAACTCACATTGTGCTGTTTTGGAGGTGTACAGTTGTCTGGATCTGACTCGACTGGAGCAAATATGGGGTCAATGCAGGTCTGATTTTCATCATCTATGATAATCATATATAATTACGTTCAATTACAATATCTGTCATTAGCATTCGTTCTACAGTCCCTAACTGATCTGTAAATGTTCATTGGGTTATCAGATATTACTGAAATGATCAAATGTACTGTATTAACATACTTTTATTGAGGAAAGCAACAGGTGACTTGCTCTTCCTACCACTGGCCAAACCCACTTCTGATGACCTGAAAGAGCCCAAACACAAGAGCATGATTCCTCATAGCTCTGCTGTTGCTTACTGATATTGTGCAGGGGGCTATGAAAATGTGTACAATTGTTGGGAAAAAACTAATATGACAGAGTTCTGTGATTAAAACAGATGACGACATACAAACTGTACACTCACCCTGTAGATGAATTGGATTCCCTCTGTTATTAAACAGAGAAAAAGACAGAACATCTTATCAAACCCAACATATTATACAATTCTTTACTAGTAAATCCCCACCCAATGTGTGTTCATAAAGGTTAGGGTGTGTGTGTTTATGTGTGTATTCTGACCCTGTCAGACTTTTGTCTTTTAAAGAGGTTCAGACCAGACGTTGAGGCACTGTTTCCTGAACCTGAGAGAAACAAACACCAAGAACAAATCTCAACTTACAAACTCACGCAATCTTTCAAACCGGGTCAATTGATTGTTAATTGATTATTATCAGATTCCAAAATCTTACTACATTTACATTCGGCAGATGCCTTTATCCAAAGTGACTTACGGTTCATTCAAGTTATACATTTTGTCAGTGCATGTGCTCCCTGAGAATCAAACCCACGATCTTTGCGTTGCTAGCGCAATGCTCTACCAACTGAGCTACAGGATTAGTTTAAGCTAATCAGACAGTCTTTCAATCAGAGGAATAAAATTAGTTTGAGAATTACCACATATACACATTAAATTATGATAAACATTTACTTACGTCCAAATGTAGCTCACTTAAAAAAACATTATGCTTGATCTAAAACAGAAAGGCAAACTACAGACATTTCCTTTACACAGCCTTATTACACTCAACTTAAACTTCAAAATTGAAACTTACTTGTCTTTTTGGTTTCTGGATCATGGTTTTTACAGAACAGTCTAAAAGAAAACACTGATTAATTTTACTACCGTGTAATGATATTCATAAAATGAAATGATAACAGAATGCTCTGGCTTACGTAAAACTGCCTTTTGCACTGTCTTCAATGGCTCTGGCATTATCCTCTATGGCACAGGGATAATGGTATGAGCGCTTACAACGCTTTACATCACATCCTGCAGTAGCACCTCGTTTTTCACAGCGGTGACAATTCTATACGTAAATAAATAAACACAAAGCTGTTATGTACCAGTGGTTTATCGTTTAGTGACAATTGACATTACAGTGTAATTACAAACAAACAAACAAACAAACGTGTGTGTGAGTGCATACACACCAACTTCTTTCCTCTCCGCACTTCTTTCTTTACATCTCCTACGGCGAATCCGAACAGGTCATCATAGGTTGGTGAGTTTTTGCAGAACAGTCCTGATGCATACAACTGTGGACACATTCATAAACAATGACAAGCGTTCTCCTGTCAACTTTTTCTGCTTATTCTGTAGTGCACACAACCTTTATGCTTGTGTAATGCACACAATAGGTATGACGCTAGAAATGTTAGAAAATGGACAATAACTAAACTTGTTTTGTACCACACTGAAGTGTGTGCAGTAATACTTTTACAGTGCATTCAAGGTATACATGGTATCATTATAGGTTTCTTACAGGGCATGGCAAAGAAGTCCACTCCCAAAAGCATTGCTCTGGTCTTTTTACTGTAAGTCTATCTACTTTATCTCCTAATCCTAACAAGAAATTGTACTGTTGGCCTTTGCAAACACCATTAATGGGGCTCTACATTTGTGACGCAGTATGAAAACACTTACCAAACAGTTTTGGTGAGCTGAGATGTCCTCTTTGGATGAGAGAGCCCCGGTGATATCATTCTCGTCTGATTTTAGACACAGTACACAATTGATTTTACTGGGTGTATGATCTAGATCGGATCCCATGTTAAGTTAGGCGTAAACCCGCTGTTTCATTTCACCTTTACGGTAGCATTTTACTGCATGAAGCCGGATCACAAATCCGCGTCGTTTAGTTGGTTTTCATTACTTTTCCACCGTTTCAGGCGATCATCCAGGATTCAGAAAACCTCGGTTTCCTCTGTAAGCTTCAGTTCATGTCGTTTCCTGACATTAAGCGACAGTTCATGTTCAGTTTCGTTTGTGCGCAAAATTTGCGCGCTTGCCTTTCAAAGCAAGCACTCCATTTCCCGGACGCGTTCTGCGCCTGCGCAGTACGACCGCAGTACGACCGCAGTACGACTCATATAGAAAGTGAAAGGCGTAACGCTACATCATGTTTTAAGATATTTATGGCTTTTGTATTTATTGACTCTCTTAAAACTATGGATCACAAATAATCCAGTTATAGACAAATAATCTGGTTGTAGCACTAGATTATAGGTTTTTTTTTAAATAGTTTGGTTTGTTTGTCATTTGTTATTCGTGTAAGTGTGTTTGTTTGTTAAAACAATAAAACCATTCATTTAATGCCTAAACAAGCCTTCCTTTTCACTAATAATGAAATAGACAAAATCATTAGCTATGGGTTTATTTTTTATTTGCATATATAAAACAAGTTTACATTTGAACAGATTTTACATACAAATGGCACATGGTGAACACAGTCACTTTGAGAAACAACATCTGCATATATGATATGCTTGTCCTATTTTCCTGCATTGTACACACTGATATAACATCTGTTACATGCATTTACATAAGAGATCACAGGACTTGACAACAGACATCCCATATCCCAGTATGGACACCGTTACTGTGGCACATATTACTAACTCTATAAGTTTTAAGGGATATGTATCACAGCTTATTATGAGACAGTGTGTAAAGCATTGGCACGGGTTTATCTGTGAAATTCATTGTTTTGTAAGACTACCCTCATAAATTAAAAGTTCTTTTATCAATGAAAAAGATCTTGGTTTATTCTCTAGCATCAGGCTGTAAACCCTTCATGATAACTGAAACCTTTATTTTTTAAGAATATGTAGCTAATATGTATTGGTTTATATGTCAAATTTCCCACTTTTACACATGAAACACAGTGTATATGCTGTACATTAATGCTCCCTTATGCACACGCACACACACACGTTGATTTTCTAGGCTTTGTGGAGACTTTTCATAAATATAATGACTTTAATACTGTACAAACTGTATATTCTATCCCCTAACCCTCAAAGAAACCTTTTTACATTTTCAAATAAGCATCATTTAGTATATTTAATAATCAATTTCCCTTGTGAAGACCACTGGCTGGTCCCCACAATGTAGGTGTGTGTGATTTTTACTATCCTTGTGGGGACATTTGGAAAAGAAAAACAAGAACGCACACTCTCATTTTTCAAGATTCTCTCTCTCTTCAGAACATTGGATTTCTTCCTCTGTCCTTACAGGCAGCGGTTCTTCTTTACACTGAATTATAAAAGGAACAAATGGTTTATACATGACTTCCACTTGCACTCTTAGAGTGAAAAACTGACGTGGTCTCGCACCTTTTTCTCTTCCTTCTCCTCCTCGGGGTCAGAGGTCACCTGCTCCTCAGCACTATAGTATCCATCATGCTCCATAGAGGCATCCAGTGAAAGAGACCCTTTAGTCCAACCTGAGAAAAGAACAGACAGAAGAATATGGTTGAACATGATTAAAACAATATAAAAAAGAAAGAGTTAGAGGTTGTGAGAGTTTGTATTACTGAACACAAAGTAACATGGAGCATGTACAGAAAAAGCACCACTGAAACCTCACCGTGACAGACAGGAGACAGACCAGTGACCATATCCCAGACCACAGAGAGAGAGCATGCGTGTGTTTTTGTGTGTTAATAATAATGTAGTATCATTTCTGGGTTCAGTTAAAGTTGATTTATATTGACATCTGTGGCATCTTCTCAGTTACCACACGACAAAAGTTAAACATATCCCTCAGTTTGTTACAACAAGCAAGCATGTTTACAGTAATGCACCTTCAAGTATATTGGCCTGGAAAAGTATTCTCACCAATACAAAGATGCGTTAGACAACACACATTATTGTATAATCACAAAAAGCTGCACATTTCTGCTTTTTACCTCTTTGAAATATCTTGCATCACAGTGCATTACTTTAACAGTTGTTGCCTGTGGTAACTGACAGCATGCCACAGATACTGTCAATGCAGCGTAACTTGACTTAAACCCAGAACATTCACTTAAGGACAGAGATGTGCTTGATAAGTGAGGACAACTCAGCACCTTTCAATAAGCACCAGATGAGACACACATACAGTCTATGAGAACATGCTACCCTAGTAGCACCTCAGAGTAGTATGCGTGCATGTGCACATACGTGTGTACTCAATATGTGTACTTCTCCTACGATTCTGAAACAGGCTTGATGTACTGAACCACCTGACTCCGCCCAAGTTAGGGTGTGTCCCTGTTTCTGAGAGGAAAATAACCAGAATGGTTCGTAGTTATTAGCAGCATGCCCCCTGCCCTGAGTTAAATCTGTGCAATGTTAAATGCGTTACTCATTAATAAATGCCAGTTACTACATGCTAGTGTTATTCCAAAACTTTGAAAGGTTAGTTAACTTAGGAAAATAAATTCTGTCATCATTTACACACCCTTGTTTCATTAAAGCCATGCGAGTTATTTTCTTACATAGAACACAGAAATGTTTTGGGTAAACTATTCCTTTAAGAATTAACCCTTTTTTTGCCTTTATTCTTCAGAGAGCTCTCCATAAATTTCAGCTTGGTGTCTTAGTAATAATTAGCCAGTTATTTTTAACATCAGAAATCTCTATTTTTGATTTTTCTGGTTCCACTGGGACAGTAGATATGAAGAACATGAGAAGTTCATGTTTGAGTTTCAACAGGTCACCTAGAGGTGTAGGGTCACTCCGGATATCCTGTCGTTTTGGTTTTGTCTCAGACCTGCAAGAAGACCCTGTGAACCACCAAAGAAACAGTTCAGTCAAAACAAAAGGTCTCATAACATGGACTAATCCTGAAATATTCATTCCCACGCATTCAAAATCTGGCTTTACGATACATGCAGGTTTGCATAAAGCCAAAAACAAGCTTGACAAATTGGATAATATGCTAAGTTCCCTTTGTGTTCCACAGACATGAAAGGTCATTAAGGGTTCAAGTATTATTCTGGGGAGCAGAAGACATAAACTTTTGTATCTGCTTACCCTTCGTTCTCTCTGTCATTCTAGGTTGTAGAATGCTGTCAGGTTCTTTTTCCTCCTCTGTCTTCTGTTTCTCCACTCCTCCACTCCTACTATGTTCACCTTTCACCATTCTGGCAATATGATACATTTCATGTTGTAAAATAGGTTCAGATGATCTTCAGTCTGTAAGTGTGTGAAATCATACCTGTTGGTTGAGCTGGTATCTGAGGTGACCTGATCAGGGGCCTTCTGCTGACTTGCTTCTGCATTTGATGTGTCTTTGTTAGACTGGAATTTTGCAAATTGTTGAGTCTACTGGAATGCATGACACTGACACATACACACGTCATACCTTTGCAGGCCTCCAGCTGCCCTGTTAGAAGTTTCCGGATTTCTGTCACCCAGATGGTCTTAATCTCCTCAGACGTGGCCTACAAGACCACACAGATCATAATAATCTAAGAGGTGTTATTTGGTCAATGCAGCTTTAACAATATAATCCGATAATAGAGATTTGATTGCTGACAGAACTCAAGCTCTCAGTGTGGGTCACAAACACACATGCTCTGTGCTCACCTGTACTGTGTACACCTCATCCCTTGACCTGGACCAGATCTCAAACTTCTTGCTGTCCCCTTTAGCCTGCTCTGTTATTCCAATAGCACTCATCTAACAAAACAAAAGACAATACACTCCTTTTATACAACCCAGTTTCTGTATATGTGACTTTATCCATAAGCATTTTCAAATTTTCACATTAGGCAGTGTGTTTAAATACGCTTATTGTAACGAAAATAATATTTTCAGCTCAGTATTATTGCACAGTAAATACAGACATATCTATGTCCTCTCTATGTCCAAAAACTGATGATGCACACTCACACTGAGCTCCTGCTTGAAGCTGTAGGAGGGGGCTTTCTCGTACCCCTCCCCGCTCTCCTCTCGTCTCTTGCAGAAGAGCAGAGCTTTCTCATGCAGGAACAGGTGTCTCTGCATGGGCTTAAACCTCGCAAGCTCCATCACTTTCACATGGCCTCTCTTATGCTCTGCCCACACACTAAATGACCCCTGCATCAGCAGGCGACCCAAGTCTCCAAGGTTACCCTGCATGGTATCAGAGTTGCAGATGAACATACGCAGGACATATGGTAACATGAGAGGGCTGGGTCAGTGTATGTGTGATTACATAATTATACTTCAGGTTAGTATAAACTTACATAGTATAAAGAGGTTAGTATAAACTTGTAAAGGCAAAACTCATAAATGAGGCCTGAGTTCTAGTTCTCTGATTAGTCTGATTAGTTCTCTGACCCCAAGCCCTCTAGTCATGTTTAGGTGGATTATCCCTTTAATAATTAACTGTATAATAATAATACATGTCGGCAGTATGTCCCCATTTAGATATGTATGTTTCACCTCATATCCAGTGATGGCGATGAGATGCATTGAGTCATTTACAGCCTTCAGGATGCCCAGTATAGAGGAAAGAGCTGCCTGCAGCTCCATTAACCCTTCACAGCCTTTACTGTATTTAATCATCTCCTAAAACACACACAAACACCCTCTTTTATATGCTTTTATCTGCATTTATGCAATTTACAGGTTTAAAACAAACACTTAGTAATCACATATCCACACACGCACATTGCAGTACCTTCAGCAGTAGCTGGTATTTAGTGATCCTCTGCACAGGTTTCAGTAAGTATGAATCCAGCCCCAATTTGTGCTCAAGTTTCCTTTGACACTCCTAATTGCACAAAGTGATAAAGTTGTTCAACACTGCATTACCAAATATGGTAATATTTGTAATTCTATTTTGAACAAGTGCATACCTGGAAGAAGGCACAGTCTGAGCACTGCCTCCAGAGACTCTCAGAGCGAGGTTTATTGTGACAGTATTTCTCATATATCTGCAGCTCTCCCATCTAAACAACCACATCGACCAAACATTTAACACTCACTGGAAAAATAAACTCACACCAGGTGTTTTTTAGTAGTGTTCACTTAAAGCTGCTATCCGTAACTGTTTATTGAAAAAATAAATGAGCAAGTACATGACAGATCAGTGTTTTAAACAGTATACTGACCTTACCCTGATTCCCAAAAGTAAATGTATAATAATGACTTATAATTTGAACCGTCAGGCTTGATTTCTCAGGTAATGTCAGTTTGACATCATTTGACTTCAACATAAAGAAAACTGTGTAAAGTAAACTGCAATTTTATGGTTCAAACAGAGATGGTGATAAAGAGGCAAAAGTTACAGACTGCTGCAGCTTTAACTCTTTGGTTACTATTATTTTAAACACACCCAGTCCAGAAAGCAGCGCCCCACCAGCTCAGGGCAGTCAGTGTAGGTCTCCAGTTCTATGAGGAATATTCTAAGACAGAGGACAAGAGAAAGGGTGAGAAACTGCTTACAACTTGAGAATACTAAATTAGAAGCCTTTTTAAAGGGGCCACTTTCTGCACTTTTGTAACTCTTCTACAAAGAGATCAAAGAGATTTAGTATTTCAAAAGAGAAATGTTCCCTTTAAATGGAATTACACTGATTTACATAATGCAGATTCTCCTGTCCACCAGATGGCGCTCACCTTTTGTGAAAATTATAAATCTCCTGCATGTTCCCAAATAACACATCCTTTTTGTTCTGCAGGGCTGCAGGGATGAGAGGAGCCATGGAGGGGTTGTCCATTTCAGCAGCATATCCCTGCGAAACACATAAGCAAATAATACATTTCATGGGGCACACAATTGAAAACAGGTTTCTGTATGGAGGTGGTTTTCATTTACGAAAGAACTGCCATATACACGCACCTGCAAAACACACATGAGCTCTTCCACATACGCCCGCTCTGTTTCCAATAACTCATTCATTACATGCCTGTAAACATACACACACAATGAAACTTGTTATAATGACAGTACGACAGGTCGGTCTGTTTTGCCCCTATGACCTTGAACTGACCTGCGGAGCACAGCCAGTGTCTCCTCCTCCTCAGATACAGAGGCACTGCGACTGCTCCTGTCAACCTGATCACAGCTCACCTGCACAGACAGGATCATTCTAAAGAACAGTCTGAAGTCTTTAACAGTGTGTGATCACTGATCAGAGAGTGAGTTAGAATGACTGGGAGAACGTACATTGAAAGGATTGTGAGGATGTTAAGATGAATTACACATACTTGTTTATAAGTCACTCTATCTGAGTCATCACTGGTACAGATGATATCATGATCCCTGTGAGCTGAGAGAGATACATATAAATAAAAACATAAATAAGCATAAATAAATAGCCTCCAAAAAGGACAAAATGTTTGTTTTAAAGGTCTACAGGTAACTTTTTCACTTAAAAAACTTGACTCCAGTGGCCTAGAAAAAATTTACTGTTGAATAATGAGATATATAGATGAATTTACATTTATTAATTTAGCTGATGCTTTTATCCAAAGTGACTTACAAATAAGAAATCTTAAAAATTCCAAAACATATGGAATAGATTAAAAGAGAGACCTGGAGAAGAGAGTGACTCTGGTCGGGGGGCAACAGGTTGGACTGGGCGTGTTTGCTTGGCTGCTAGTTTCTTCAGACTGACCCTCCTCCTCTCAAACATCTCCTGTAAGGAGGCTTTCTTCTCAAATGTACGGTTAACCTGCTCCTGTTACACACACACCAACTTTAAACAGAGTTTACTTAACAAATAAATCAATACATGGACATGAAAGAATGATGCGCTTGACCAATCAAGTATCTATATAATCACGTATTTCAATCATGTATTTCAAAGAGTCTTATAATCGGATTAAATAATATTTTTAAAGAGTTTTCTTTATTATTTTATTTCTTATTTATTTACAAATTAATAAATGGGAAGTAAGAGGTTGGGGTAACTGCTTCTCTATTTTCATATTGTTTAACATTTTAAATTAAAGTGAGTTTGAATTACAAGTGAAGGTATTGCTATGAATTCAGATTGCCTCACCCTGAGCTCAGTGTTCAGAATGCTCTCATATTCTAGCCAAACTGTGCTGGTGTCCCATTGCTGTTTCTCATTGGCTGTCTCCAGGTAACACTCTAGTTCTGATAGTGCGGACTCCGCCCCCTCCTGTGACTGGCACTTGTCAAGAGGCTGTGACGCTAGCATGTAAATCCCATCATCACACCATTTACAGACCTGACAGAGCGAGATAACAAAAAAGCATGAAAACATGATTTGCATGTATATACTTATGAATGTGTAGAAGATTTGCATGTGCAAAAGTAACTGCGTGCAGTTAACTTTCAGCTAAGAAATTTAACTCAAGCCAACGTTCTGTGGTGGGTACACAGAAGTGGTATAAAATTAAAGGTGTATGTTATAGCGGAACCCTACTGTTGAGTTATGGATGGTGTGGATCAGGGCTAATAACTGAGAGATTGTCAGTTCAAACCTTAAAATTGTTGATTCATGAACAACTGAGCCATTGTGATTGCACTTAAAACGTCAAAGGCTGAAATCTCATTTTAACATCACGTAAAGCAGCCAATGTATGTACACTGGGTTCACATGCATTTAAAATCACCATGTCCAGTCTTTTATGTAGCTCCATAGCCCGTGTCAGAATGGTCCTTTTGTCTTTGAGCTCTTGGGTGAGTTTTTCTCTGACTCTCTGAAGCTCACTGCATTTGACTGCAACACTGTCATCAACATTCTGACAGCTGTCAATCACATCTTTGCCCTCAGCAACCAGGGACACAACTTTGTCCAGCACTTCCTGCAGAGAAGGAAAGTGTGTTACAAAGACAAAACAAGGTTTATTTTAAAGTTTACAAGCCAATTGGAATAATATACGCATAAACTGTTTGTGTTAGGCAGTGGGTGGAGACTCACACAGGCCTTTTCTTCGTGATTGGTCAGCTCTGCAAGGAGGTGTTCTGTTTGGGCGTGGCTTATTCCAACATCTGAGATAGCTTTCAGTGTGTCTGTAGCTTGCTCCAACTCTGCTCGTACCTACAATACCATAAACACAAGAAAACAGTGTACAAATGTGGTAAATAAATCCTAATGTATTGCAATAATAACACAATTAAAAGCTTTTATTCGTAAAAGATTTAAAGCAAGACCTGTTGAATGTTGTGTTCAAACTGGCATTGCTTCAAACACAACTCCAGCTTCTTTTGATGCTGGAGCCAGAACTCATCAAAAGCAGTAGAGCTCTCGTTTAACTGAGATAACAGCCTGTAAGATGAAGTGAAATAAAAGAGGACTACATTGGAATGCTATGAAATCTCGGTTTGGATGCTGTATAACAATATAGCTGGGTACTGAGGAATTCTCTCTAAACGTTTTTAACCACTGAATTGATTTTGCATGTCACAAAATTGCGATAATACACTTTCTGTTACATTCTGTTTTGCTTTGATATTAGAGCATGTCTGAGTAATGTATTTTTATAATCAAATGAAAATTCCTAGACTAGTCTAGAAAGTTATAGACTCACCTGTGCACTGTAGCAAGGTTCTCCAGCTGATCAGGGTTTAGGCTAGTATCTGGATCTCTGCGTACAGGTTCCCTAATATTCTCCAAAAGTTTCCGTCCCTGGCTGAGTGCTCCTGTCATCTCTTCCTAAAAAGAAAACAATGAAGAAATAAAATAAGTTTTGTGTTTTTACCAACATTATCAATGCTTGGTAATTGCAGTGAGTTTGTACGTGTTGAATTTTATGTGTGATGTTTTCATAAGTACTTTCAAGCTCTCCTTCCTGCTGGTGTGTGTGTTCAGCAGATTGTTGGCTGTTAGGAGGTTGTTAGGAAGTTCTGTTTCTGCAAGTTCCCTGCCAAACACTTGCAGTCTCTGAGCCATCCTCTTCACTAGTGCAGCAAAGCTTTCAAGATCCTACACACAAAGAAATCATAAATCCAATGTAAGTTATCATAACAATGCATGTTATTTTGTAAATAATATGTTTTTACTGTATAAATATTGCACCGCAGTGTCTTCTAGGTGCACTGGCAGTCACATGACTGTGTTAAAGGATTAGTTCATCTAAAACCTAATTTAGTTTTCATCATTTTCTCATGTCTTTAAAAGTCTATATGACTTTCTTCTGTGGAAAAGCTATTTAATGTCCAATATATATATAGAATATGTCTTGTTCATACAATAAAAGTGAATTGTAAGAAATTGTATGGATTGCTCTAATAATTTTTAAGGCTCTAGTCCCCTTCCACTATCACTGTATGGAAGAGAGCACATTGGACTTCTCCTTTGAGAAGTCAGAATGACAGAATTATCATTTTTGGTCGAACTGTCCCTTTAAGATATGTTTGTTCTTACTGTGCGATGAGAGATCCAGGTCTTGTGACAGTAGTATTGAGAGCCACCCAGTTCTTGTGTCAGCTGACTCCGCTCAATATAAGAATGTAGCTCAGCCACTGAGCTCAGCATGATAACCTTCAATACACACACACAGACTTTATTATTTACAACGCACACACAGGTGTACACTGTATATAAACAACAATAAATTGTTCAGGCTGCTTACTGGCACTTTGAAGTCGTCTCTGTGGAGTTTGAAGAACACATCAGACAGGGTTCGCTGCAGTATGGCACTGGGTCTCAGCACCAGAACAAGCCGGAGATTACCAGGAAACCAGCCCTATGTGCAAACAAATAGGCATACATATAGGCACCCAAACAGGCTAAAAATAATACATTAATTTTAAATCAAAATCATTATATTTTTGCTGGTATAAACACTTTCACACTTCTGGGTGTGGTAAGCCTTCCCACAAGATATTAAAAGATGACAGTGGTTATTTGCTCCAGTTTAGCTACAATCTGATTACATTTTCTTGTTTTAATAAGTACATGAACAGGTCTGACCTTTAATCTTTATTTGCAAAGCTATACAGGTGTGTAAGAAATATAACATCTGCAATGAGGAACTAATGAGGAAGACTGTGACAGTATTCACAGTAAATAGGAGATGCAGGTTTGGGCAGATTCAGAGTCAGTCAGACTTACTGAGATACGTAGTAATGTTCCCTTTAAACAAGCCCATCGATCCTGACGCCTGTCAATCACTACGATAAAGCCCACACCTGCTGCACTCAGACTGGTGAAGACACAGGCATGTGTTAGGTACTGCTGTCCGCATGTATGATTCATATCAGAACAGTCATAAATGTGTGTGTGTGTGTGTATTTACGTTAAAGCGTATACACCATACAGAATGATCTTCTATTTAAATCTAAAATTGCTAAAAGCTTTGTGTGATGGTTAGTGTAAGGGGATAGAATTTACAGTTTGTACACAGTAAAAAAAATTACGTTTATATAACATCCCCATTAAATATGAAAACCCGGCGTGTGTGTGTGTGTGTGTGTGTGTATATATATATATATATTTATTTATTTATTTATTTACCTAGGAACACTTGTCAGGTAGGTGAGAACATTACGAAAATCTTGATCTTCAATTTCACAAAATGAAGGGAATTCTGGGAAGATAATAATAGGACTACCATCCTGTCCCCTTCCCCCTAAATGTGGAAAAACAGAAGTAGGTAGATTCAAAGAGGCAAACTCTGCTGTTGTAATCTGTTCATTGTGCAAACAGCAGGGGGCAGTAAACACCAGAGAGCTGTGTATGCTAAAATAGATTCCGTCACCATTGGTGAGCTTTGTGTGTTGGCATGCATTGCGTATCTTAAATCAGTACACAGGCAAGCTAATGAAAACCTGCTCATGCCACCTGTATGCTGTATCAGAGTCTTTATACTGTGTGCTAATACTACCAAACAACAGATGTTTGAGAGAGAGCTGTGACAATCAAAAAACAACACAAACACAAATCGCCTTGTTCTGCTATCAGTTTTGAGCAAAAAACAGTTTTGAGCATTAAGCATGATAATGTTGGTTTATGTCTCATTCCCGGGGGGATTCAAACCTTACTGGTTACCAGCCCTAAGTGAATAGTTATATTTGACTTAGTATACAACACAAATGCATATAATTGAAAAACTATGGCTGTCAAACATATAAACACAGAGAAACTTCCCCCAGGAAACAAACTAACATTTACACGTTCATATATTTAGCATGTATGCGTTTATAACAATGTGTAAAGTGAGACTCAGAAATGTCACTTTATTCTGCTCTGTTTGATCCTACTGTAAGTCAGGAGAGTGGTGACGTTTGTGTGGGAAGACGAGGATGACAGAATGAAACGAGACAGACAGAGAGAAAGCCACTGGGTAAAGAACCCCATGTGACAAAAATGTAAATTTGGCAAGTCATGCCTTCTTCTCCTTGTCTCCATGACAACAGGACAGGAGATTGTGTGATCATCGTTTACTCTGTCTTGTTCAGTTTAACAGTAACATACACCTCAGGCAGACAGAAGCAGGAATTTACAGGAGGTGAATTTTGACTAACAAATCTACACATACATAGTGTAGTGTAGTGTGAATTCTCTGTTATGTATTCAAATAGGTACCTGGAAGAGTTGAGTATGATGACACATCGTACAGAAGGATGAATAAAAAGAGACACAAAGTTATTATGATTATGTTTACATAGAGAAGGAATACATAAACAATAAATGTCCATAGTACAGCTCAGATATCTTAAAGATGAATATGCTGAGAAATGTTGGAGTGTTTGGATTCAGTGTTTTCTCAGGAGACGCATGAGACATTTGCTCTCCATTGCTGTCTAGGAGAGACAAATGGAGGTATTAAAGAGATTTAATTTGTGATTTTTCTTTCCTATGGGTCCTTAAAAAATAACTATGTTGACTTCTGAACACTGTTTAAATTTCAAGAGCCAGAAGATGAGGTGAACAATATATAAGTAATATATAGAGTAATATAGGAGAAATGTAAATGCATGGAAATGTTACCTGATAGGAATACAAACTGTTTTTTGAGCTCAGTGATGATGTCAGCAGCGCAGAGAGGGCTGGACTCTTTCTGCATGATCTCATCTGTAACAAACACACAGACACACAAACATCATGTCTGCACTAGTGTCCTAGTTTTCTCCTGTTTTGTGCTCTAAGAGCTAAGACAATAATCCTACAATATCACCTGTTAAACTTTAAACAAGTTAAAACATACTTCTCTGCAAAAAAACAACAACAATGCAAACAATCTTTTAAAACCACCTTCCATCTATTTGCTGTTATTTTACCATAAGATGAAATAAACCACAGGTGGTTTTGTGCTCTATTCTAGGGTCTGCCTCACTAATATATCACTACCCATCCTCAGTGTATTGTGTCTTTGGTGGTGTCTATTACCATGAGTGCAGGTGAACCTTGCCCAGAGCAGTTCCCAAGCTCTGGTCAATAGAAGATCAGACAGGAGTCGTACTAGGTGATTTCCTACAGTGTCTCAACCAAAACCACACCACCACCCCAGGATATGGAGCACAGACAACTATACTACAACCAGAAATGATCTTAGACACACACACTCATAAACGTGGACATAGTAACTAGACTGCAGGCATTAGCAGATTTTTACACTTTCTAACTCAGCTGAGTGTGTTAGGTATTAACTCAGCTGTTAGGGTGTTGTGGGTGGTTGCCAGGGTATTGCTATGCATTTGCTACAGTGTTCTGAGTGTTTTTTATCATGTTGCTATGTGGATGCTAAGAGCCCTCATTCAACTTAATTCATATGGCTCAGGTCCCTCATTCTATTTGTCTATAGATGTTTTTCATGTTTTAAAAGTAATGGCACAAGCCACCAGAAGCCAAACAATTCATATAATTTATGTCTTTAGAACAAATGGCCAAAGTTTAATACTTTGGTTTAGGGATTTTGAAAACCTTTCTTTTTTACAAATAACAAGTATTAATTTGCAATTTACATATCACACGTTTACAGTGTTTACTGTTTTTTTTTAACCACAGAAGAATTTATCCTTTTAATAACCCATGTGCTGGTCATTTTTTATAAACATCAAATCAAAGAAAAGGCATAAAATGTATCCATTGTCTTCCTTTGTACTTTAAAAAAAAGTGTGTTGTCCCACTAGAGTCAGGTTCACCCCCTTAGGATGTTCACACACATACACACACAGAACAGAAAGTCATCTGTCACATTTCAAATGACTTTTACTGCAGCGTTCACCTGTTCTCACAGATGCATCTGTTTTCACACCTCCTAATATTGCCCTCCAATACACACTGACATCTTTTACCATAAAGTGAAATGATGCTACAGCAACTAGACTAAACAATAGCATTAAACTAAAACAAAAAATTAAGTTTAATGCTAAATAAAACTAAATAACATTTTAAAGACAAAAATTACAAGAAATATACGGGATAATATGCAAAGAGAGACAAATCCCCATCCTCACTTACTGTGTAGCCAGTGGCAACGACGAGAGAACTTGTAATATTTCTCAACCTCTGCTAGAGAAATGCACACCGTTTTCCCTCTGTTCTGTACATCCATCCTTCTGTCTCACTGAATCTGTTGCTCTTCCTGTTTTTCCGTGAATTCTCTGGTTGTTCTGTAACTCTCAGCAGCAACCTCAGAATGAGCTACCTGACACAGGTGCACCAGTCAGTGACTTCCTGTTTCTCTCTCTCTCCCGTTATTTCCACTCCTCACCCAGACTTCCTGGAATGGACTGGTCCCACGACACACACACACACAGGCTCCCTTCATCACCTACATTTTCATAACTGATAACAGTGATGGATCACTGACTGTAAAGAACTCTGCTTCCTTTGTTTCCTGCTTTTCTCCCTGTGTCTGCCTGATCAGCACAATCACCCCCAAAATGAAGGTCTCCCCCCCACCCAAGCCCCTTCCCCCATCACACTGGTGAATGAATGAAACCCTGTGTGTGTGTGTGTGTGTGTGTGTGTGTGTGTTGTGTGTTGAGTTTCTCCCTGGTATAAGAGGTATCTGAATACGATCTGATCTTGCTGAGTAGGGAAAGATAAGACTGAATTCACAGCCACTCAGAAGTCAACAGATAACATTTAAAGCAGAAGCTCTCTTTCACACACACATACAAATGTACATATGCACATTACCTTAGGTATTTCTGTGAGCTAAACTAAAGTTCAGACAAAATCACTTATAACTATCCATGTAACAATAAATTTGTGTTCTACCCAGCTAACAGGGAACATTCTCTGAACATTCTTTAAAAGTTCTCTCTAAGTTATCAAACACATTCTTGCAGTAACGTTAGCAGAACTTTCATTAACGTTACATATCAAAAACAGTATTTTTAAGTTGTTCATGGAAAATGTGACTAAATTAAAAATGTTTCAGTAATGTTCTATAACCATGCAATAATGTTAAAAGACTGGACGTTATGAATATTCAGTTAAGCAAATTTGTAAAATTCATCACTGCAAAATCATTTTCACTAGTGGTCCCATACTTTTGTGACGCACTAAACACAATCTAGGGAAAAAACTGAAAATGTTGGTTTTAGCATACGGTCACTCACTTTGTCCTTGTGCCAGCGGGACCAGAGGAAATCCACAATCACTGCCTTGTTTGGGTCGCTTTTTTCTGGGTCTTCTCAGCATAACTTTGCCCTTTAGCATTGTTGATACCTGACTTGCTATAAAGCTCTTAAAATGATCATGTTGTTGTTTTAATTATGCTTTATGACACTACATGATACTAAACTCAAAGTCTGAATAGCTATACTCCAAGATCCAAGCTGTTTCGTAGCTTTTAAATTACAATGTACAGCAATCGGATACAAAACATATATGCTTAATACAGCCAATGTACTATCTACTGGAGTAAGCTGTTCTGCTATTGTGGAAAACTGTTTTATGGTATCTGTTTTTGTACTCAGAAGTGTCCGTTCTGCCAAACACACACACACTTTGGTCAAGTCACCTCCAGCAGAAATCTCTCAGGAGTTCTCTCACAGCCTTTGGGTTTCTAAATATGAGAAATGCAGGAATCATTCATTACATTCATTGGTGCACAGACTTATGGTCAGGAAGTTCTGCATAACTGTGAAAGATGCCATAAATGATGGAATCTTCTTCACATGTTCTTTAACAGTAATATTCCATTATGAGAGTAAAGGACATTCCTTTGGCATATTGGAAAAAGAATACTCTGCATGAGGCAATGACCTCAAAACAAATTTTGTATTCACATCTTAAGGTCTTATTCTCTCTCCCTCTTCTTACTCTCTCTCCCTCCCTCACTTTCTCTCCCCCTCTTTTCCTCTGTATTTCATTTTTATTGTCATGTCTTTCCTGTGTAGTAGGAGAAGAAACTAAATGAAACCAGGTTGCAGAACATTTCACACAGATCTGTGCAAAACAAACGGTTATCACAGAGACTAGAAGCCACAGACAATAAACACAACTGACAAACAATTACAAGAAATACCTGTATAATAAGTGACGAAAAGCATGTCACATATAACAAAAATAACAGCTTTGCTAAGCAAGCATCACGGCCTTAGGTGATAATGTCCGTATTTAAAGACTCACTGCTGCTTGCCAATGAGAGCCGTTATTAGATCAGTAAGCCACTCAAATGTAGAGACATTTAAACAGACCAAAAGTGCCACTGTATCTTTAATATTTGTATGTTGATACACACACACACATACACAGTCCTTACCAATGCTGTGAGCGGCATTGCTCAACCTGCGTTGTAGTTCATGTACAACCACCTTCTCTGTCTGCATCCAGATCATCGCCATCCTACACTCAGAAGAAGGGAGGACAGGAAGAGTGGACTGCAGGAGAGAGAGAAGAATATCTTCTGTCCTTCAGTGATGGGCAATTCAGCATCAGCACCACACAGAGACATAGGTGGAGGAGGGGCTCTCAGATGACACCTACATGGTATGACTGTGTAAGAATATGTAACCAGCGACCCTCATACGCATGTGCACATGGCTGGCATGGCATGCTCTCAACTTAAGACACTGGCGCCACCACCAGGACAGTCTCAATATTACAGCATATTTCTGTGAATCCAGAATGAAAGGGAGAGGTAAACACTGAAAGAAGGGATATGAAAGAAGGAATAACAGATATGTTGACAGGTTTTCCTGGCTAACAGTCACATTGTGCAATAAAGTTACCGATATATGAAAAGATATTGCGGCTAAACATTATGAGATCTGTTGTGTAGAATAAATCAAGGTCATCTGGGCTTGTGGTAGAAAGTCAAGCGGATCACAGAGCATGTGAGCTGCTCTGCTGACCTATAACATGAACTGTGATATTTACAAGTAGAATGTGCATGTCATGTTGCCAGATATATTTCAGACTGTTTATTATTGTATATTCTTCCAGAGATGGCTTTGTTAACCTGTGCAAAAGGCTGACTGTGCAGACATTCTTACCTCAGCATGGATTTCCACAACCTCTCTCGCTGAATTATAAACCCTCATTGCTTTTTGGAGGTTTGGAGTTTAATTTTTTGAAATCCAGAAGTCATGACTTTGTTTCTTCTCTATTGTCAGACCAGCAAGAAAGGATGATAAATATTTAAAGGATCTTTCTTATCTGTTCTTGCTGTTTTTTTATTTATTGATGCCCTGTGTTAGGGAAAGTTATACATAGGCACATAACAGTGACTGCCAATGAAAGGGCAGAAACTGAAGATCACGTGATTCTCTGCTTTTAGTAGGATGCTATTAATAGCAACCAGCAGTACAGAGACTTGGCAACTCAATCTATATCCTCAGTCTCGCTCTCAGATGTTTTTATAATAATTAATAGAATGATCATTTATATTTATTATAATACGGCTGTAATAATTGTAATAATCAATCTGCCAATAATCAATCATCAGTCAATAATCAATCTTAAAGTTATGCATGCATTCACATGTAGTTTAAAATGTAAACCCTGTACGCAAAGCAGTGGCCAGTGTTTTCGCAGACTTTAAAAAATTAAAAGTCTGTACGACGAAGGGATGCCTCATTAACTTACACACATTAACTTTCTTTTTTTAATAGTTTTTAAGGTTTGTTTTGAATCACCCTATACAGACGTTCCTTGGTTATCCAATTGCGAGCATCTGGCTCGTAAATCTTTTTATTTTATGTTTATGTAGTTGTATATTAAGTGTTTATATTAAGTATTTTTATATGAAGAGTTAAGCGTACAGTACTTTACAGGATTTGTCCTTGACGAACACGACAGATGGGCGGTACGACAGCGACGTCATGACTACAGTTCCCAGAATGCAGCGGTGCGTTCATTTTGTTTGTCCGTCTCGCGGGCTTTGCTTTGTTATGGCGGTATCTTTCGAAACTGATCCACGTTCAGACGTAAACCGCTGAAATCTTTAAATACCCACACCGGCAACCTAAACAAGGTACTGCGTTTACATCTTCAGCTCTTTCCAAATGTTTCGATTTCTTAAACGCAACACATTGCTCGAGAAATCTGACTTTATATCTCTTTTGCTAAAAGCAAATAAACTGCAAAAATTATTATGCAACGTGCGTAATAGAAGTGAAACTCATTAGGTTTCGAGATTCAGAGATTTACGTTGTTAAGGTTCAAGTGTAATCAATAATATTCACTAGTTTTCATTCATGCTCGTTAAGGTAATTCGGTGGCACTGACAGTTTTGTGTGTTTCATGATACAGAGACATCGTTAACATAGACAGTGTGACTAATGTGGCTACTTTAACGCAAATGCATGATTGTTTGTCACGTAAACTCACCCGTTTAGGACTTGAGCCAGGCCATCATCATCACCATCATGTCATCTCCAGCTGGCCTCCAGCCGGGACGCTTTAACTTCCTCTCCCAGTGGATGCCGGACAGCTCCCGCGCTGGGGTCATATTATACGGGTCCCCGGGAGAACTGGGATCCGGGTCCGCCCGGAGCAGCGGCAGTCTGGTGGTTCGGGATCCAGACGACTCGTTTAGCTGCCAGTTTGCCCCACTGTCTGAATCCCGCAGCAGCAGCTGCCCCAGCGTGGACGGGTGCAGTCGTGAAGGTGACCCGACAACCGGGGCAATGGAGCCGTTTGATGCACCTTTAAGCTGTGACTTGCAAAGTATCCAAAACATGTTAAAAAACACACGGGATCTGCCATTAATAGCTAAGCTTGAACAGGTTAGTTCAGAGTTCAAGGTTTCCAAGCATCCTGCCAGATGCATAAATGTAAATATTTTTGTTGTGAACCAGCTGAATATGTTTTGCTTGTTAATAGTTGGTTGTCTGTCTTAGGATGTCTGTCTTAGTTTAAGCAGTTAAAGTGTCTGTAATTTTCTGTAATATGGCATGTGTGACTTGAGTAATGTGTATCAATGGCCAATGTGTTTATCCAGCTGAAGCAAATGCAGCATCGAATGCAGGAGCAGCTAAAGGCCCATCAGCAAGAACAGCAGATGAGAACACAACATGAACAGCAAAGGTTTCTAGGAACAGCACAGAATACTGCAGGTACAGGATATAAGGAGTATTTCTCATTCACCTGTACATAGACGGCTGTCATTATTTAGCACAGCCCTGTTGCTGGGTTGAATTTTAACAAAAGTGAGTTGAGAACTTATCAGTGTGGAGTTTATTGCTAATGTATAAATTACTATCTTATATATAAGGAATCCGGATAAGGAATATATAAGGAATAGATATAATTATATCTAATATAGTTACTTCTTCACATGCTGTTTGAATGTCTCTAGAAACCAGAGACATGTGGAACCAGGAACACAGTGTGATGGAGTCAAACACTGAATGTGATGACAATGATTGTGATTATGAAGATTCACAGTCCATGATGGAAGATCAAACTGGGTACAGAAGCAAATGTGATCCAGAGCCAGAGGACAGGTACAGTATGCCTTAAATCTGTCATTCTTCTGTAAGACATTATATAAAATGTAATGAATTGACTCTGTATTGAACATATGTATAGTGAGCATGTTATTTATAATATATGTATGTGTTAATTTTTAGACCTATCAGATCAGGTTTTGGTGGGAAAACATTTCAGGAAATGCTGGAGGAGCAGCTCAAGATGGAAGATCAGAATGTCATTGGCAAGGTCAGATATTAAGACACTTCAAGTTACTTCAGAACTAATTTAAATATTGTTACTTGTTACAGGTATGTAATTGTACACTGCAATATGACATTTATAGTATTTTTAAATACTATCTTTTATAGTATTTTTATACCCTGTAATGGTACATAGCTTTTATATATCATATCTATGTTCTATCTTTCTTCAAACTTCACATGTAGAATGCTCCTGCTGAAACCGTGAAGATAAAGAGGCCTTTTCTTAAACGAGGACAGGGTCTGGCTAGGTTTACCAGAGGAAAAGGTGGTGTACCATCACACAGAAAAAGTCCACCCAACCCCAAGCTCCGCTCATGCCCAAATCCCAAAGTCTCCCAAGAGCCAGACATGAGATCCAACAAGAACTCAGTTTTAAACAAAACTGAAGGCTCCAAATCCACACATCCTGTGATCCATCGCAAGACTGCTGTGCTCAACAAAGAGAACCAGCCTCAGAACAAGATCACAGTGGCAGTTACCAAGACAACCATTCGTCCTGGCATTCTGGGTGCACACCAGGGTCAGAATGTGGGCTCTATCTCAGCTCAGTACCAGAGAAACAGAAAACCTTGTCCCTCCTCTAAACAGAAGGTCGACAGCGTCCTTAAAACAGAGGCTAACAGGGAAGGCACGTGTAATCGCAGGGAGGGTAGTGATTGTGTTGCGGAAAACTCGTTTGACGTGTGGTTCACACAACGGCGGGAACATTATGAGCAGGATCACCGGCGTGAGTGCGCTGAACTCGGGGAGTTTGAGTTGTTAGAAAGGGCAGCAGAAGAAATCTCCTTCTCCAGCAACTCGTCCTTCATCAGCACCCTTCTCCAGAGAGACCGCAGGCGTCTCTCTTCCACACCCATCAAATCGTCAAATCAGTCTGCATCGCCAAGTTGTCATCAGGGTTTTGCAGAAGCTCCTGGTCCTGAGATGGGTCGTAGTGGAACAGTCCCTCCTACAAACAGTGTGATAATGAGAGATGCCATTATCGTGAGAGAAAAAGAACCAATCAGAGAGTTCTCTGAAGAGGAAGCTGATGCCCAAATGGATGATAAAGATTTCAACATCTTACCGCGCAGTAGATCAGAGTTGCAACCTTTTCCCATCATGTCTGATCCACCCATACAGCACTGCTTTCAACCGCCCGCTCTGCCTTACAATAAACACACCTATCAGGACAGGGATGGAGCGAGTAGCCCAGAAGGCGACGAGAGAAGTTCTTGTAACAATGAAGATTCGACTCTCGTAGACTCTAGGGGCCAGTTAGAGTTTGATGATGATGACACCTGGAACGAACCTGAGGAAGTATCTAGCTGTCCTGTAGAGGAATTCTCATCAGAGAGAGCACTGAAAAGAAAAGTTGCCTTCTCTAAAGGGACAAAGCCAGTGAGTGTTAGTCCAACCATAGGAAATGAGATCAGAGCTCCTCCCACATGCCCACTGGTATCAAAACTGTTTCCAGCACTAAAGCCAAAAACTTCTCCTCCAGTAACAGTGCTGGCACCACAGAACTTGCACAGTGAAGAGACAGCAGGTATATAATAGTGACATAGAGCTACAGAATAGTTATTTGCATAATTTACTGTTTCTACATTTTAAAATGTTTTCATAATTACTCAGAATTTACAATTTCATCTCAAGAAACCCTGTTAATTCTTAGACCTAATGATAAAAATATATCGTGTTTGTGTATCAGCTCAGTCCAGCTTGCTTCGTGAGCGTTTGGTGGAGCTGGAAACAGAGATTGAAAGGTTCAAATCTGAAAATGCAGCACTGATCAAGCTAAAGCAGGAGAACCAGGAGACCAGAGAGAATCTCAGGTATGGCGAGATGTGAACTAATTTGAGTCATCTTTACTTTTTCGATCATTACTTTTCTTTTATAGCTAAGCTTCAAATGTTTTGGCAATACAAATGCAATTTATTGGTATGACAAATAAATGTGTATTTAAACTGAAACTTTTAAAAATGACTTTGACATACAGGAAAGAGAGGGCTCAGTTTGAAAAGGAGAGAATGGAGGAAATTGCCAAGTGGGACGAGTTTAAGAAGGAGGAGAACAAAAAACTGCTACGTGAAAGAAAGCTTTTCGAGAAACATGCAGCAGCTGTGAGAGCAAGACCTGACAAACAAGAGCGAGATGAGATCCAGGTGCATTTTGCCATTTTAATTAAAACTATGACAGCATATGAGAGCAAGCAATTTTGGATTAGCTGTCAATCTTGGCTGTTTATTATTGACACAAAGTCATTGCATATGTTTTTAATTTAATGGTTTATGGCTGTTATCAGGCTCTGAAGCAGCAGTTAAGCACATTGCAGGAGGATTTACGCAAGAGAGAGGCTCGGTGGAGCAACACACAGAGCCGTCTCCGGCAGCAGGTGGAAGCCGTGACTGCAGAGAACTCATCCCTGAAAGATCAAGTGCGGATGCTGGAGAAACTGCGCCTCAGTGCATGGAAGAGTGCTGAGAACGAGAGAGAGAGGGACAAAGGAAGGTCCAGTGCATCAAATAAAATCAGTACTGGGCCCAAACGCACAGATGTGAAAGTAAGTGGCAGATCTAAAATGACTTCTCTTTAAAGACTGGTATATTCCAAAACTGTAGCTAAACACAGAAAAACTTAATTTGCTTATTTAAAGAATATTAACAGATGTTTATTTTATATTAAGGTTGCACACTTAGTCTTACTAATGTGTGTATGTCTAGAGTCCCTCCCAGAATTCCAAAAGCAGCATCAGCAGGAAGGGAAGTCCAGAGATTCAAAACCCTCCCACAAACTCAGGTATTATCTCAAGACACCATTTCAGTATTGTTCAGCAGGATCGGCATCAATTACATTTTAAGTGTCAAGTTTTTAAGAATGTTTTTAATCCACACTAATTAAAACCCCATTTAGTATCAGCTTCCCACTCCGAGCCAATGAAAGGGCACATCAGCTCTAAAAATGAGCACAGCCCATCAGCAGGCTCAGGTGGACTGGTTATAACTGAGAAGAACTATGACGCTCCACTGATTCACTCCCTCCCCAGCCCTGCTGCTGTTGGACATTCAGAGCAAGAACAGGAAGACATTATGCATTCAGACAGCAAGGTAATCATTATATGCAAAGCTTGAACCAATTTGCATGTTTTTTAACTTTTGAATGGAATTAGCCAAGACAAAAATGTATGATTTTATCAGATAGAGAAAGTACTTCCTGATGGAAGCCGACTCATCGTTTTTCCAAATGGCACGAGGAAAGAGCTCTCTGCAGACGGACAGACTGTCAAAGTCATGTTTTTTAATGGAGATGTAAAACATACCATGCCTGATGAAAGAGTGGTGAGACTCACAGACTAAATGCTTGCACACTGAAACAGTAGATTTAATCTCGTGATTTTTGCACCAAGTGTAAAAACAAATGCTGGATTGTTGTTTAGTAGTGATACTAAGAGTCCATGTGGTGTCTTATATTGAACACAAAATGAAAATAAGTACATTTAAAATCAGCAAGTATTTGATTAGCAGTATCATTCCCTTTCAGATTTATTACTACGCAGAGGCCCAGACCACACACATTACATACCCGGATGGCATGGAAGTGCTTCAGTTTCCTAACAAGCAAACAGGTAAACACAAATCCTGTTCAAAATCAACAATATTCCAACTAGGTTTCGTTTGCTATTTAGTTTAAATCACCCCCCCTCCCCCTCCATTTTCAGAGAAACACTTCCCAGACGGTCGTAAGGAAATCACTTTCCCTGATCAGACAGTTAAGAATCTTTATCCTGACGGGAAGGAGGAAAGTGTCCTCACAGATGGAACAATAATACAGGTGAACCTGTGAGTACAACTTATGACCTACTCCAGTGTGTTTGTGAAAAGATGCCAAGTACATTAGGGTCATAACATTTTATATAATGCTTTCAGAGATGGCAGTAAAGTGATCCAGTTTAATACAGGTCAGCGAGAGATCCACACTACAGATTTTAAGAGGCGGGAGTATCCAGATGGTACAGTAAAAACCATTTACGCAGATGGACGGCAGGAGACACAGTACCCAACAGGTCGTGTGCGCTTAAAAGATGCTCAGGGTAATGTCATTATGGACGCTAAAGCGTAAAAGACCCAAAACCTAAAACTTTGTTTTAATGATAATGAAAGGAAAACAAGTGGACCTGAATGAATTCTGTATGAAGGAAAATGTGTGTATTGTGTAAATGTGTGAGGTATTTATTATGAATGTTGATTTTGTGAAAAATAAATTTTCTTGTAAGTGCTTAAGTGGTTCAAACAGCACCAGGTCACTGGTTTAAACACCCACATAAAGGAAAACCACATTACACTATATTGTCTGGAATCAACAGCAAAACATTGAACATCTAAAAAAAAAATCAAATGAAGATTTATTTAAGTGCTGCTCAACTTACAAAGATTACAGTACACGATAACACAATCTTTGAAGCAGCCTTATACATGAACACAGGTGCACTTGTTTTGACATTTGAAATTTTTAACAAAATGAGTAAATGTAACTGCACCAACCAACAACCTTACATAAAACTTTCCAAATATTTAACATAAAACACCTAAAAAAAATATTTAGTAGCATAAAGTATTTAAATATAAAATCAACAGAGAAATGTGTGAGATGGCTAAACATTTTATCAAAACGCGTTCTTCAACATCACTGCCACACCCTAGAAAAACAGTAAACAATCATAAAATGCCCATTCAATCACATTCCCTCCCTTTATTTCTTTTACTTTCATACTCGCCTTTCTAAAGCAGAAGAATAGTTGCTGTCATTCATAATCAGCAAGGCCTTTCTCCACCAGAGGTGTGTGAACAAGCGTTCCATCCATGTTGTACAGCAACACGGTGAGTTGTGGTTCTGTTGCCTGAACATTAGCAGATTCACAAACATTTTTGTGCAATTGCTTTGAATATACATGACAAGTTAAAACCGCATTAGCTATACAAATCATACCATCACAAGAGCAGTCAACTCGCTGTTCAGAAGGTCAATCATCTCCAGCATGGCTGTCATGCTCCACTCAGGCTGGTATGGAATCCGCTCCTGCTCTGTGCAAATTCTTGGTGGTTTGAAACCGGCTAATTTCACATACGCCGCCGCACATGGGAAGTGATGGAGGGACGCGGGGAGCTGGCGCAATCTGCAGTGTGAACATGTATGTGTAGGGTTCATCAAAGTCTGCTATGGCCATTCTAAATAATGAATTAATCTGCAAGTTGCCTTTAAAATATTTCATATCACAGGTGTATAAAGGTTCTATAAATCTAAAGTGAATGAGCCAAATTCAGTTCAGATTTTTGTGTGGCCACTGCAGATCAACCATATTAGGCAACGGATATTACTACCATTTTCATGCAAGACGGTAATGTAGTGTCAAGCCAAACCTGTATAATCTTACTTGTGTACTGGTAGAATGTCATCAGAACCGAAGTCCACATGTCTCACAAGAAGCCTGACAGTAGGAGTGAGTTCAGAAAAACCTAGCAGTTTTGCACGGTAATATTTACCATCACTGTATTCGGCCAGGCAGGGACACTCTGCACACAATACAATAATACACAATCCCAAATTTGCTTTAATTTTGAAATAAACATGATTAAAAAAAGTCTGATTATCCTCCAAGATCAAAACGGCACAGAACTGTTTAAACACATCAAAATGCACCATAATAAAAAAATACCAATGGGAAAGTCTGTCAGCAGGCTCAGATTTTTGATATTCTCATTCATGTGATTGAGAGCTTCCTCCAGGCTCTCTTCCTGATTGTCCCCAGTCTTATCCAACACAGAGAGGAACACCTGTAAGGACACATAATAATTACAATTACTCAGTCCATGTGTGGAGTAGCTCTGTCTATTTGCCCACAAAAATAGCTTTATGTGTCACTGTTGATGTGTCATGGTAGGTTTGAATGCCAACCTATCAGCTCACATGATAACATACCTCATTTGGGGAGCGGATGTGCTTGACCTTGGCAGAGAAATGTTTCTTTCCCTCAGAAAGTTGTAGTTCTGTATAGACCCCTAAAACAGGCTGGGTCTCCTCCAGCCCCTGAATAAACCCAGGATATAACAACTAACCAACCAGAGTCAAATCTGCACGAAAACAACAGATTACGGATTTTTACCTTTGTGTTTATGTCCCAATCATCCAAATCAACGACATTTGGCTTTACCACATACTCCTGCACATGAACACACAGTAAATATCACTTTATAGGACACTTTATAAAAGCCATCCAACCCCCCCCCCAAATTTCCACTGATCAAACCTCCTTGCTGTTAATAGTGGAATCAAAGATGGCATACTGGTGGTGCACCATTATCTTGCTGAGTGGCATGCCATCCACGATCATCTCAACGGTAACACAGCCACATGGATCCTCAGGGTGTTCCTGCAATACAACAGGTTTACTAGAAGCGGCGACTGCTTGTCAAAACAAGACTGTTTACACATAGATGCAAGTTCACAGGAACTTTACCATAATGTGGACATCAACCGAACGTCCAAGTAGCAGCTCCTTCATGAACACCACAGCGTCCCACTGCCATCCCTTTCCAATCTGAAACCGATAAAGGGATAGTTTACCCAAAAGTTAAAACTCTTCAGTTACAGCAGATGTTTAGAGTTCCAAAATTAGTAAAACTGTGTTGTAATTCACTATATGTAGTTCACTTCATAAGTATGATTAAACTTTTAGTAAATCCTCAGTGTTTGAAGTGATAGTTCACTCAAAAGTTAAAATTCTTCCATCATTTACTCATCCTCATGTCATTCCAAACCTAAATGACTTTTCTGCTTCTATAGTGAAATATATTTTGAAGTATGTTGGTAACCAAACAACAGTGGCACCCAATAACTTCCACTGTATGGACATAAAACCACAAAGACATTTCTCAAAATATCTTCTTTGTTCCAGAGTAGTAGTAACAGAAGTAATATAGATTTGGCATGACATGAGGATTAGTAAATGATCTTCCCAAATTAGGGAAAGTTTGTATTTTTTTACGGTTCACATCACAAGGAATCAAAGTCAAGTGAAATACGCACGGGTATGACTCCGTTTATCTGACAGGGTACACAGAGCTGTGGGACGTCCTCACAGAGGACCACTGGGTACACATGGCAAACCGGAATACTCTCCACAAGCCCCTGATCCACATACCGTACCTGTAACAAACATTTACATATGCATTTGGCTGATGCTTTTATCCAAAGAACATTATAGCGCTTTCAAGGTATAGTTTATCAGTACGTGTTCCCTCTTGCAGTTAAACCCAGAACCTTTGCGCTGCTAAAGCAATGCTCTACTAAAGTATATTTACAGATGCAGTACAATTCAGTAAAAGTCCTGTGAAAGCACAGACCTTTACGTGTCCTCCAATGACCTCCTGCACTTGCCCTCTGTACCAGAACATATCGGTTCCCATGACTGCACAGCCTACAACATCTTTCCAGTTGTAGTTCTTCTGTCTTGGCAAGGTTTTAATGTGCTGGTGCAGTCGTTCTCGTAAGCGATCAAACTCACACACTGTATACACAAGAGGAAAAAATAAGCTTCAAACAATTTATACATTATTATAACTGAGCACATAACTGTCCACATACTATCACCTGTTCCGCATTTAGGCAGTTTACATGGAAATTATTACTCCTTTTACATTCAAGTCATGCCAAGAGATCAGCCAATCACAACAGAGGTCATTTACATATTAAAGTATTAAAGGTACAGTAGCAATCATCCAATTTAACTGACAAACTTGCAGATTTCTGTAAAAAAAAGCACCTGCTTCATGTGTCATTGCATAAATGACACCTTGTTCAGAGACGGCCGAGATGCTCATAAGTGTGAGTCCACAGGGAGGCAGCTCTGGAGGAGGGTAGGCGTGCGTTTTTACTCTCTCTGGAGGGGGATTGACGCGAGGGGCAGGTGTGGGTAGAGTCTGAGGTGAGCACTCAGTTCTCCGTGTCTCAGGGTTCTCCTCACTCAGCACACACTCCTCTAAAAAAGCTCTCTGGGACATGGAAACATCCCTAGGGACACTATTTACCATTAAGTATTATAATTATTATTTTACAGTTAACATAATAATAATAACAATAATATTGCACATCAGATTATTATCATGCAAAATTCATAATTGCTAACATGCACCATGGGCCATTTCAGATAGGATGTGTTGTAATGTTTCTTCTGCACTATTTTTAAATTAGCTGACAAATGTACACTGTAAAACTACACTGTTTGAAGTATTTAAAATCAAGAGGAAAAAGTATTAAAAGCATCATTATTTTGATATGGAGAAAAGAGTTATGAAAAACATGAACCAACAACACCTGCAAACCCAGATTTTGTCTTACTTTCTCTCTTTGAGTGCAAGACCTTCACTGATTAGATAATCTGTGATGCTGATGTTCTGGCCAGCCCGGTTAGAACAGAACAGGGACACCAGCATCGGCGTGACAGTTGGATCCTGAGGAGAGATTAATACACAGGTGCAGAAAACTGAATTTTTTATTAAAAGTAAGTAACCTGGACACATTTCATACAGTAACTCTCTACAGTAACTTCATACAGACATTCATTCTAACCTTTATGGTCATTATGGCCATAGCACCAGTCAGACAGTGAGAGATTAAGTCACATGCTGTGGCTGTCCATGTGGAGCGATCACCAGCTGGCCTGACAGCACAGTTAAAGAGTAACGAACTTATTACACGAAACAAAAACATTAAATGAAACAAATCAACTTTCAAAATTACATTTAAAAACGTGTCGCTGCCATGGTCTAGTATTTGTGCTCATACTGTATGGAAAGCACAGATACAAATCCAGTGTGCATTTGGATGTGGCAAAAATGTACTTTATATAACATTATTTACCTTATACCACCAAGGTTACATTGCAAAAAGAAGGAGCCGATCAGATCAGGCCGAAGGGGTCTAAGATTGTTAACATGGAGCTTCACCTTATTACCGAAGTCACAGCGCAAAACCTAAAAATGCACACACCAAATTACTTTATTACTAAGTGACACTCTTTCCAAGACTCAAGGCTCGTTCACACCAACAAATGATAATGTCCATTTATTCAAAGTGCAAGCTGAAGTTACGTGCAAGAGATGGATTGTGAATGAAAATTGCTCTGAAAGTGATGAAACAAATGATATTTTTCTTTAGTGTTATTACCATTATAGCTATAGTGTGGACTGCACTATTCTCTTAAACAATTTTCAAAACTTTATGGCTATAGCTACCATTATAGTTATTACTGATGTTAACTGGTCTTTATTCAACTATGAAAGTATGCATGCCTACCTCAGCCACACCCCTGGATACGCTGCAAACTTTTCCTCTTTCCCAGACTCCAGTGTTGTTGGCTGCGCAGGACATCTCTGCTTCCCATTCAATCTCCTGTGGATCTGACTTGGAGTAGAGATTCTTCAGCATATCATGGATTCTGAAAACATGCAAAATGGCAACACTGCAACCTCTAAATGCACCATGCAACTTCCAAACCCCAGTCTTCATGATTATGACATCTGAATCATAGGCTTTTTTTAAATATCTGGCAACCCTAGTTTGCATATCTATGAATATTCAGTATTCAGCGACTTGACCCGCCCTGATAAACTACAGCATTAGGTAGAAAAGAGCTTTGAAGGATTTCTGAGGATGGCTGAGACCTTTTCAGCTGGCAGTCAAACTGCAGCAGCTGCACACAGATGTTTCCAGGAGAGGTGACGTGTGTCACACGAACTCTGAGGTCTTTGAGACAGGCGGGCAGGCTCAGGGTGGGCTGTAGCTCCTCAGAAGCAGGAGAAGAGGGAGGTAGCTTAACAGACAATTCCTCTTGGACCGGAGGGTCCCATATGGTTGTCTCCAGGGGCTGGGGGTCTTTATCCCGGGCTCTAAAGAAGCATCAGGCAGTAACAGATTGGGGAAAATGGATGGTGTGAATGGGTGGATAGAAAGAAAGGAAATAAGAAAGAAGTGAACACACCGTTCAAGATTGTGTTTTTCTCTACTCAACTGTTTACTGGAAACCGCAAGACCATTTCTGATCAGTATCTCTCCAATACTGCTACCAGTACCATCCTCACTGACCTCAAACAGACACACAGGAACTGGTATATTGCCAGACACAAGCTCTAAATAGAAGATGGATGGTATAAGCAATCTATAACAATATTCTCAAAATCTTGGTCATATCTTAACTCACAATGTCATGTATACGGATGCAAAGGTTAAACATACAGCATCTAACATATGTCCTGTTAACACAGTATGCAAGTTGTCTAAAAACATTCCATAAATGTCTATTTCAAGTCTAATGTACCATGAGCTTCACACATGTATATTCCTGGTACAGTCTTGTGTGTTTGTAAGTTCTTACTTTTTGCCACAACAGTGACAAGCCTATTCTCTACCAATTCCTTCAACACTTCACATGCTTTATCACTCCACATTGTCTCCAAACTGGCCACATCAGTCAGACTGCACCACACTGCCTGGAAAACAAGAGGACAGAAATCTAAAAAACCTCTGTGGGCACAGAACAAACAAGTCTGTTGCGGGTAGTAACTCCACGTAAAACATGGTCACTTTTTTTCCACCATGTCTAAAATGACTTGTATTAAAAAAAAAAAAACGCTTTTGTGTCACAAAACATTTGTTAATAGATTTTGGAAATGCACCAGTGGGAGGTTAACATCTATTAACCAGACTAGCCAATACAAAAGAATATCATTAATGTTAAAATGTATGATTCATTAAAAACGTGTTTTTGATTCATACCATTTCTGGCAACACAAAGAACTCATCCTTGATCTGTCTCAGATCTTTCACAGAGAGAGTCTTTCTATAGCCAAAGTCCACATATCGAATATCAACCATTCGACCACCAGGGAAACCTATATGAGAAAGACACAGTCAATCATTTTGACCTGAAACAAAGCAACAAATGTTTTTTTATGGCTGGCACGCACATACATACACACAAACAAACACACGCACCTGTGACCTGGGCCCTGCACCACTCTTGATCATAGCGGGCAACACATGCCTGTGACAGAGAGGGGCAGTAGATCTGGAACTCACTGTCTGATGTAAGACGGCCATAACAGTCCTGAAGCTTCGAATGCAACAGCAAGTACTCCATGTTTTCAACCTGCATTCCCATAAACACTCACTGTAGGTGCACCCATACATAACATAACTGCATACTGTAGTTACATGAAAAACGCCAATTTGAACCCAAAAAAAACATTGCCTCATTTTACTCAACATGTGTAACAAAAACTTTTTTCCGCTGCAACAAACTTTATATTTGTTTCACAGGAAATTTCATAATCACTTTGTGTGTGTGCTTTTATACCCACTAGTTGTATATAGAAATCTGAAGGTGTGTTGACATGAGAAACCACAGCATTAACCTCAACATCCAGTTTGGGGTGAACTGAAGGATAAAATAACAAGGGCTGACTGGATCCAGAGGCTATAATAGGACAGTAGAATCTATACACACACATACACATCCCATTAATCCTGCTAACAGCACAAGTTCATGTTAATGTAATGCATTGATGTGATCACAACAAATGATTAGTAACAACATGAATTACGATTATTAGCTTGCAGTATTGACTATTACAGACCTAGCCAGTTCCATAAAGACCAGGTGTTCTCGAAGAGATACCATTGGCGTCTTTTTCAGATCCACTAACAGCGTGTCACCGTCACCACTGAATACCTGCATCTCGACGGCCTCAGAGCCCAGCAGGCGCCTCATCTCGTCACTGGCCTCTGAGCTCCACCCCTTTACCTGATACACACATAAACACTCATCTATTTCCATGTCTCGCCAGTTTTCAAACTCAGCCGCCACTTCTCAAAGCTTTGTTATAGGGTGACAGTCAATAAAACCACCTATGGAAGCCTCCTGTTTTAGCTCTCACCAGGTCTGTAGGAACAATATCTTTAAGGGCACATTTGATGGCCAGTGGAGCCCAGCCGCTAATTTCAGAGAGAATATTGGCATCAGGTTTCCGCAAACACTCGTTCAACCCGCTTAAACCTTCATCACTAAGAGACAGAGAGAGATAAAGAGATAGATGAACTTGACAAATTGTTTTATACCAGTCTTATACACAATTGTATTCATTCTCACCCTGTGATCGCTAAACTCTTGGTCAAGCCATAGTCCAGAAAGTAGACACACAGACGGGAGACTTCTGAGGCTGGGCATCTGGTCACGCTCTGTAAATGCTCTTTTTGAAAAAGCTCAGTCACTGTTACCCTGCACCATACATCAGTCTTCCACCAGACAAAGAGCAGAGAGCCTTCCCAGAAACAAACAGATCCCAGATCAGCCAAACACAGTCCCACATTACACACTAAATCCGCAGGCTGATTAGTTCTGTTTGGATCTGACTTAATGGTCTCTAAATCGCAGCATACACTCACAATAACAAAAACCAAAAAGCCTGTTACGTTTTTGCAGTTCAAAACATAACTGTTAAAAGGACACTAAGAGCTGCTGCTATTGATTATGACTTTCCTGAATTTAACTTATTGTTAGTAATTTACTGTACTTGCTGTAATTGCATCATTTACAGCAATACACTGCACCTGCTATAATTCAATGAGTCATGTTTACCATTGAGGGACAATAAGCACATACCTGTCTTGACTTCATCACCGAACGTGAAGAGACTACTCTCCCCTGAGCAGAACGCGTTGATCTTTTTCGTCAATTTTTGTCCCGTCTTATGTTCCATCATATAACGTGTGTAGAAATGCCCAGGGTTCTCAACGTGGCTCACCATAACAAAGTGCACCACTACAAAATAAAATGCATACATATCGCATACAAACAAGGGAAGAGCTGCCTGAAATCACCACTTTTAATTTGACTGGCTTTCTTTACACAACTTCTGGAATTAAATGCATACAGACTATCTGTCTAGAACCTAAGACACAGTAAGATACCTGGATGACGCATGAATACCAGGATGACACATGAATGCTTTTAAAAAAATAACATCACTGGATTACCAAAGTTCATGGCATTAAAGTTTGGGGCATTTTGTGGAGGAATAACCTAACCTCAAAGTAGCAATTGATCAAAATATAGCTACGGAAAAATATCACATGGTCGCAATGATCCAATTGCCTCATTCAGTTTAGCAGATTAATGATTAAACAGGATGCACATACGTTTAGGAGGTGGATTTGAGGGCTTGTCAAATTGTGGTCTGCGATGTCTTCTCTGCACCCTGTGTCTTTCTTTGTGTCTGTGTTGAGGGACTGGTGAACTGTGTCCTAAATACAGACAACATATTAACAAAAATAAAACCTACTCATACAGACATGTAAACACACAAACACTAAAGGTATTCTCATTCAATTCTGACCCATACGTTCTTCATTTCATTCAAACCTTCATACGCACGTCTCTCTCGCACACGTTGGTAATATACTTGCATCATCATGTACAAAACTCACATCATGAGTCAGTCACTGATATTATCAGTCACTGATAACTTTTTTAGCAGATGGTTTGTATGGTTTCACTCACAACAGAAAAAAAGCTTGTCAGATTACTGTTGCATTAAGTTGCATGAGTTTTATGCTTGAATGGAAGGGATCACAATTAACCAGAAAAAAAAAAAAAAGATATTTTTACCCAGCAACACACCTATGTCTAATATCTCTGCACAAGGGTCTGTATCTCCCATGAATTCCTCCATGTTACTACGTCTGTGCGCTTTCCTTTCTAGGAATTCTCTTTGTGTGCTTTTCTTTTTAGGAATGGGGTCAGCATTTTCCAGAGCAGCCAGACATGAACTGTCCCAGACTTCCACTGCCTCCCCAGGCTCTTCAGCCTTCACTTGGCAATGGAAAGGCTCCACTGTAACATCTTCTACGATACTGGCAAAACAAAACATACTTGGTCAAACTGCCTTCGGTTTTAGTGTCTGTAGTCCAATAATGGTCAACAATTTTTTTTAAAAATTTTTATTAGATAAAAATGTAACTAAATACCAGTATAATTACATAACATTTTTTTACATACATTCAGTGGCGTACATTACGTAAACACTCACACATCATCATCATCACACTGATGATTCTAAGATATTTTCTGAGACATTCTGTCAGGTTGTCCACCTGAAGACTGCAGCTGTTTACAAAAAGCGGAAGAATATATAAATATTAAGATTTATACATGTTTTTTTAATCACATTTGTGAACTTTTTTTTTCTTTGTAGAACCCTGATACAACTTGACCACTAACAAAGTAACGTAACTAACAAAAAGGCAACATAAGAGAGAGAAAGATGGAGAGACTGATGGTATTAAACCTGAGTCCTGAACGCAAAGTCAGAGAGCTCATGTCATAAGACTCAACATCTACAGGAATGTGCAGAGTCTCCAAAATCTTGAAGAAAACAAAACAGTGAATGTAGATTGTCATACATTTTCATCCACAATGCACTGAATTTCATGTGTTTCACAAATTAAACCATATAACAGGAAAATATAGTAGGGTAGGATTGGACTGAATCATAGATTGTTGGCTATGATATTTGTGCTTAATATTGTATATTATATTTTTCTGCAAGAAAGCACTCTATTGACATTCCTCAAATGTTCTGGTTATGGGTTTTCTAAAACCACATCTTATAAACTTACACAATGACTCCATTCAAACAACATTCTGTAGACTAATTAGCCATAAGGATCACTCACATGAAAACTTTCTAGTGATAAAGTGAGAGGAAGTAATTTGAGGTGACAAGCTATATTGTGCTGTCCAAGTAAAACACTCCCCATGGAGCACTGCATGACGTCCAATGCAGCATTACCTCATCTAGATTGCAGTAGGTCCCTAGAGAAGGAAACTGTCGGACATGTCGAGCTTTCTGAATGGCAGTGCGAAGCTCCTGTACTCTCTCTTCTATTCTCTTACACTCCTTCCGGCCATCCAGAGAACAGAAGATCCACAGCACTCAATTTCGACACCAATGCAGTCCGTCTAAACAAATGAAATCAATGAGAAAAAAATCAAAACACCCCCAAATAAAACATAGCCAGTTCTAAGGTCGTCCACCAAATTTAATGCATTCAAATCCAATAAAATTTGTTTTTAATGAAACCAATTCTCAGGTCCACCTTTTCAGCAAAATGCTCTTTGCCTTTTCCATGGCCTCATCGATTTCTCTGATAATTCGAGATCTCTCTTTCCGCAGCTGAGCCTGAATACCTTTGACAAGAGTCTTTTTACACAAGCACAAAACACTGTTATTCTGCATTCCGCAGCCAAATACATTTATATAATGACTGATGCAACACTGTCCCTGATATATATTAACTGCTACAATCACATCCTTAGTAATCAAGTTTTTCATATTTTACCTGGCAAACTGCATCAAGCTCATTTAGGTTTTCTGTTGCCTTCAAGATTGCTTCATCCAAAACCTTAACTATGTCTGGCCTCTACACCAAAGCAAATATACATATAAACTCATTAATTTAACTCATATTGACAGTGCAGTTTCAGCATTTACAAACAAGTCACATGTATGAAAAGTGTGTACAGCACCACTTCAGCATTCTCTTGTGGGCAGACAGCTTCAGATGAGGCTGTGCTCTTCAAGCTTTGCGATTTCCGCTTGACTTCCGAGTGCCTAATGATAACAACCTTTTTTTTATTAAAAACAATAGTTTAAAAAAATGTGTCTTATTTTTTGCATAATGTTCATTTACAATGTGTCAGTTTGCAAAGTTCTCTGTATACCCTCTTTTTGTGTTCATCCGCGCAGTATAGATGAGGCCAACGATTCTGCTGTCCACCTCCAAACTATCAACCCCATCCTCACCTACACGGGTGTCCATCTGTAATAGAAAAGTGACTCCATCATCAACATTGATAAGCAAAGAAAATCTATTTTAGACAATTCCATTCTGTTATACATGGAATAAAATATAAATAAAATATAAAAAATATGGAATAAAATATAAAACTAGAAAATATGATCTTTTAAATAGCATTACTTATATAATAATGTATGCTTAATCCTACATTACAACTGCTTTCATTAACATGTACTGCTGTATGTTGGACTAATACCATGTTAATTCATAGAACTACCATGTAAATTATTTAGTAGTACAGTATATATCAATGCATCATGCTTACCTGAGATTGCCATACACTCAATGCTTTGACACACTCAATGCATTAACCATAAGCCCCTCAATATATTAACTTAAAACAAGCCAATCATTCGTGAGTTCGCATCAACCCTTACAATGCTACAGTAAAAATAACCCTGTATCCCACTTAATACTTTCAAAAGAAATCCACTGATATAAAAACAGACCCATAATCAATTTACTGCGACAAACAGATTTTATCACTATGTGTAAGCTGCATGTCTTTCACGGAATCATTTTATGAAGTGCCTCCAGTATCGCACCCCAAACTTTGTTTTAAATGGGTTCAATATGAGGAAAGTCATGAATATTAATCAGGTTACATGCTTGGACGCTCCCTGAAGGTTACCAAGCAACAATGATCTAATTAACACCGATAAGCCTGTACCCTAGTAGGATTCAACCGCTTGCAACCAGGCACCTACACTGGATGTATATTTTAAGCAAAATATAAATATTTATATTTATAAAATATTTATATTTACAAAATATTTGCACGCTGTACAGTTTTGGTCACGATGTGATCCAATATAATATCGACCATACGGTGACCGATCATCTGAACTCGCGCGGTATAAACTCACGTGACACTCCGGACACTTGACGACGTTCCGCGCGGACTCGAGCGCGCGCAGGCACTCAGTGCAGAAGATGTGGCTGCACAGCAGCACGCGCGGGAGATTGCCCAAAACGTCATCTTCTGCGTGAAAAACAACACACATCCGTTTAACAAAGCATATATTTACATGAAGTTCCTTATATCACACCAAACAAAGCCGTGGATAATAACGCTTTCCTGGAATAATAATCCAGTCACGTTTACTAAAGGCCACACGCGTCAGTTTGCCGAATTGCTACTATCTGACGTACGGTTCAAACAGTGTCGTTTTTTTTTGCATCACCGTAAGGCTAGATTTATTGTTTGTTACCGGGTAATGTGTACGCCGAGCCACAAGCATTACAGACGACCGCCGCCTCCGACATTTTCTTCTGGGACGGAAATATTCAGAACCGTTTTAATTAACCGACGAGTCCGCGGGCCGAACGTGCTGCGATACTGTCCAATCAGAGCTCTCCTTATAAAATACATTAGTGACTTCACTGCGCTTTCGTCCAATCAACTGTCCTGTTTTAATTGCGTAGAAACGTCTTACAACCGATACCTGTTCATTTTGGTTTTTTTATTAGTTATTATATTTTTATTATGTAAAAATGTATGTAATACATTTATTATATAAAACGTTATTATATAAAAATGATAGTTTTTATATTAGTTTATTAAGCTCTAAAATGTTGGCCTGCTCTTAGTGTCAGCGTGTTACTTGTTGTTTTATCCATTGTTGTTTTTCCATTGTTTTATAAATGTTTTAACCTAAGACTTTTTCCTTTTGGTTTTTACGAGCCTTTTCTTAACTACTCATGGTCTAAAATATGCCCTTTTTGTTATGACTATGTTTGTGAGGACATTTAAAGAAATGTGGCATAGACACACACACATTCCTTTTCTATCTTTGTACACATTCATTCAGGACAACTCCTTTCTTTGTTCTTTCTTTGATTGCTATGTTTGCTTTAATACATTCTTGAAATGATTGATTATTGTTATCTTACATGCATAAGAAGCTTGATAAAGCTGACAAGAACTGCAGACAGTGTGAATACAGGACAGTGAGACCATGGTGAGATAAAGTATAATAAAGTTTGAGCAACCATCAGTCTGGTGCATTGTTTTGCACATTTTTTCTGACAGTATGTTTGGTAAGAGGCTTAAGTTTGTCTGGCCATTAACTCATTTTGGGGAGGGGGTTGGAGAGAGGGGTTATGAGGAAATACTGGAATACGGTACGTCATTATTCTCATTAAAGAAAAAAACGTGAATTTCTTTTCAATCTAGTTTCCCAAAGACAACAAGAAATGCAGAAAGTTGTTCCACAAGACATAAACGTAAACTCCTCTCTCCAAACTATAGCCATATGTTGTAGTATACAGACAGATCTCATCCCCTTATATACTAAGATCCCGCCTTTTAAATCCTCCCCCTGCTGCTCTGAGACATACATAATCTTCCATCTTTCAAAGGGGAAAACAGAGACCTCACTGAAACAAGAAAAAGAACAGGAACAGGAGGTAAAGAAACAGGTGATGCTATGGAAGCGTTGGTCTGTTCATTCTTCTAAAAGACATTTTTGCAAAGATTGTGACTATGGGATCGCTACAAGAGCTTGGATGGCAGAAGAGGGTCAGAACCAGAAGTTGTGGGGAATTCCACCATTCCAATGTAAGTGAAGCTGCATAAGCAGATACTCATGTCTCATTCAGAACACTCTCATAAACCAATAATAAGAGATGATTTAAGAATACATAAATAAAGGTAACCTATATGATTTAAATACACTACTGTATTGCTTTTTCACTCATTCAGCATAATGATCAATGTCAGATGATTTAAACCTTCTATTTCATATTTTGTGACAGAAACAACGCTTCATTAATATGGCTGATAGTTCTCAAAGTTTTTTATGTATAGGCCAATACATTTGCATTTTATTTCAAGGGACAAATGAATGCTCATTTATATGTACAGAATAATTATTGGGTGTTTTGATAAATATGGAAAAATGCAAATAAAAGACTATGTGCATTTTAGCATTGCAAAGTTTCATTTCAAGTAAATGAAAAGATGTTTCACTTGTTTATCTGTATTACCTGCTTCTAAACACGTTTGGGTAAAATAATGGCCAGATATTAATTATATGCATAAATACATAACACTGAAGCATTGATTTTTAATTTAGTGTTAAGTAGACTACTCGTTTTTTCACTTGATTATTTTAACCTTGTATTTAATTGTTAGGGGTGTTGATAGATTACCGGATTATCTACAGTAGATAATCTGTGATTAATATTCAGTACAACAACACTCTTGCTTGTGTGATATTATATTGATTTTCTCTCCCTTTGAATATATTATCTAATGTAAATGTAAATGTGTACATAACTACCTTTACCTAATTATTTCACTTTCTCTGTAATGTGAAGTCCATCTCTCAGCGGAGACGATCTGCTCCATCTCTTAATGTCAAAGCCCTCTCAAAGTCAAAACCTGTCTACAGGTATGTTACCAATTATTAAGACCACAATCATTTCCATGTCTTTACAATACAACAATCATGCACATACATAAAGTATTAGACTGTATGTTCATCAGTTTATCTCTTTCCAGTAAATTCAACTCAAGTAAACCCACATATAGAACAATGTAGCACACACATACAGTCAGTCAGCACTTGTGAGCATGCAAGAGACCTCTGAATATATTTGCATTTTTCTGAAAGGAGACAATGAAGAGACGTTACAAGAACCAGCCTGTGTGTGGTCCCACAACCAATGTGTCTTATATGCACGTGTGTGAAAGAGTGAACAAGACAGGGAAATAGAGATGTCTGTTTCCAGACGAGCTGTCTGAAGAGAATGAGTATCTCCTTTTGTCAGATGTACAAATGTAACACTAAAGCTAATTAATCAATGAAACTCGTGAAAGCTGCACAAGTCAGAAGTCTTGATTAATTAGATTAAAAAGACTGATTGAACCCCGTTTAGTCCCAAACTCTACCACACTCTTAAAAATTATGTCATTGCAGAACTATTTCTGGCTGTATGGTTCCATAAAGAACAAAAAGTTCTTTTCACAAAAGGTTCTTTGTAGTGGAAAAAGGTTCTTTAGACTATTAAAAAAAGAAAGAAATGGTTCTTTTAAGAACGTTAACTGAATGGTTATTTGGGGAAACTACAATTTTTTCAATGTCATCACTGTGAAGAACCTTTTATGAACCATTATTTTCAAGAGTGCAGCTAGCATATCTATGACAGACATTAACTTTCAGAAGAACAACCCTGAACTATTTTCTGTGCAGCTGTGTGTTTATGTGTGTTTCAGTATTGTGTCTGTAAATATGAAAGAATGTGTAACCATTGATGTTGTTCTTTCAGTGTTCTCTCTTGTTCTGTTATGTGTGTGTCAGGGGCTGTGTATCTCAGGTTAGCCAGGACCCTCACATCCTGATCCAGTCTTTACTCGGCCCTTCCAGGAAGCTCATTTCACAAGGGAATGTGCTGCTGCAGACAGGTGTCCAGATTCAGGAGCGATACCTCCTGCTCTTCACGGATCTCCTCATCATTACCAAGGCTAAGTATGAAGGAAATCTGGAATGATGATTACCCTTTCATAGCTCAGGACCTAGCTAACAGGGAATGTTCTCAGGATATTGGCTAACATTCATTGATGGACATTTAAGTTTAATGACTGTAAATAGGCAGCAATGTCCTTATCTGTTTCTGTCAGGTCTGTTATGCAGGTGAAGCAGAAAGCATGCGTGCGTGTGAGTGAGATGTGGACAGCCAGCTGTATAGATGAAGTGTGTGAGGCAAGCACCATTGCAGAAAGGAGCTTTGTCATGGGCTGGCCAACTTACAACTGTGTGGCTACTTTTAGGTAACACACACTCCTTTACCTAACTCTCTAAATGCTGAGCTCCCACAACTGTTACTATTCTTAAGTAGTAAATGATGTTTTCTTTGCACTGTACATCTCTTCCACTTTCTTCAGCACTCCAGAAGAGAAAGAAAGATGGCTTTCTGTCATCGAAAGGTCAGCTGGTTTATGATTATCATAAAATAATTCATTATAATACCAAAACAAAAAGATGAATGCTCTGTACAGTACATTTCTCTCCCTTCTCTTTGTACTTAGTTGTATAAAAGAAGAGAAGAAATATGATGATCCAAAGATAATTCCATTGGAGATAATTGTGAAGGATGCTGACAGCTGTGACTGTGTAAGAAGTGATTATTATTGCTTTTGGGTTAATGCCTTGATTATTTTTTGGGGATTTTGTACATTAATGCAAGTTTGTTTCTGTCTGCATAGGCAAAGACAGTTTCTGTCAGCAACACAGACTGTGCTTCTGATGTCATTAGCACAGTGCTCGAACAGTTTGGTCTTTCAGTAAGTTATCAATACACCCATTAATACGCCATTAATAATAATAATAATAATAATAATAATTATAGTATATTTGTTTGTACACAAGGGTGGAATTAAGGATTATCAGTTGTGGGCATGTTCAAATAATGATGAAACTCCATACCCTTTAATTGGTAAGTTAACTAAATATTCAGTTCACACACTTCCCTTGACTTTCCTATAGTTATTACCATATCATCACACATTTTTGTAAGAGGCATTTCTTTCACCAGGTCATGAGTTCCCCTACAGCATCAAAATGAGTCACATGCGCTCACTGCAGCAGAACGCAGTAACAATATCTCACCGCCAGGAGGCGCTTTTGCTTATAGATTCATACTGCCAGTTCTTCCTGAGACCCAGACAAATGAGCAGCACAGGTGGGATATGATCAGAATTCTGTATTCATCATTACCTCAGTATTAATAATGTGTACAGAAAGCACATATTTTGTAGCAATAAATTTGTCAATATGTGCAGGAATTGATATTTAATGAATTGAATCTTGAATGAAATTGAACTTTAAATACCAAAATCATAATATGTAGCCGTGGCGTAACACACTCATGTCAAGGGCGTCGCTAGGGTTGGAAAAGATAAGGGGCTTAGCCCCCTGAGAACAAACTTAATGAACCGGTCAGCAGTAATCTTCAGAGGACAACACACTCACATACTTTTCATCACAGACGAACAGTCTACTGGGCAACCAAAATTAAAGTCATGACAAATTTTCTATTTGTGAAGTGAAACATTTGTAAATCTTATAAAAACAGATCTGGGGTTTAAGCCTTAAATGCCACTGACACTCACAAACGTATTACAGACACTGTACTAACTAGTTTTCTTGAAGTTTAACTTGAATAATAATCATATGTCCATGTACAGATACATATGGTGTAGATTTGGGCTTCAATTAGGCACCCCCCTCACACACACATATTAAAATCTCTGTTACTAATCTCTCAAGCCCCACAAGTTAATGATATTTACTAAACTCCAATCCTAATCCAACCATTAAACCTTGCCCTCACACAACTGATCACTATGTCCTCAAATGTCCTCACAAAATGTATTTTGGTTATATCTGGGGACAAAAATTTGGCGCTTAAAATTATAGCCGAACCTGTGCACACAAACATACGTTTATTGAGTTCTGTTAAACCTAAACCACACATGCAGAAACCATAACCATAAAGTCTCTTTGATTTCCACTCTCCTCCTCAGGTGAACAGAAGAGCAGAAAGAGAAGGATGTCTCTCATTAGCTGGGCCTTTAAACGAGGCCTCAGCATTGAACAGGAAGTTCATTCTGAATCACCTACTTCCCCTGGCCACATCATGACATCCACTTCTGGTCATCTGTTTGGTCGGCCACTCCATAATGTGATAAAGGACAATGCCCTGCCATCACCCATCATGGTAGGAGCTAAACATACTGTAAAATGTTTCTCTCCACCCTGTCACTGTGTATATCAATTGCTGATTGATTGAAGCAATATACTACTAAACATTAACATTGTTATATTGTGCCGGAGGAGTGGCCCTGTGACTCAGTGCTCCAAACTCCTGAGCTGTTGTGTTCATAGGAAGCTCGGGATTGAGTCTAGCCTGTGTCACATTCCTAACCTGTTCACCTCTGATTTCCTGTCCCTCTAACACTATCTATTTATTAAAAAAATTATAAAAAGTAAAATCAGCAGTAATAATGAAGTAATGTTAAAAAGCAACTTTAAAAGCACTTCTTCAAGTATAAAAATAAATTCCCTGATAACCACTGGTAGAAATGGACTAGATTTACTGAGGGAATGCTAGTAGGGACGTTTTATGTTTTTCAAAACTAGATGCAGAAAATTCCACCATATTTATGTATGAAATCTGCATAGGGTTTGGAGGCTATTATGTGGATAAAAGATGGAAATCCTTTACATTTTAACTCCCCCGAGCACAAGTGATTTCCAGCCCTACTGATAACCATTTCTTACCATTTTAAAAAACATTTTTGCAACTTGGTATTACACAAAAGTTTTGCAACTTGGTATTACAGCCAACACTGTCATTCAAAAGTTAGTCAAAATGACCCAAGTGATGACGTTCCATATTGATACATTATGATTTTATGCCAGTAACAATATCTATAGTAACTCTGGTATTTTGACAAAAATTGTTATGGTTATTGTAACCATTTGTGTGAAACGTAAGGTAATGATCTCCACCTGCTCTGATAAAGGACATGCTGATGTGTCTGTGCTGCGAGGGGGCCGTGACACGTGGAATATTCCGGCGCTCTGCTGGAGTGAAGGCCTGCCGAGAACTGAGAAAAAAACTTGATTCTGGTCTTCATGAAAGACCACTGAATGAAGAATCTTTATTTGTCACTGCTGCAGTGTTTAAGGTAAACAAATTTGAACCCCTTCAGACCCTGCAACCATTGGAATGGACATCACGTATTTAGGTTTAAACCAATAAGAATGAATGCTTTTGTATTATTGATAATGCATGGTCACTGATTGGTCCCTGATCAACCAATCACAATGAATACATTAAATGAACTCCTAACTGAATCTAAAGCAGAGGTTAATGCCTAAAATACAAAAATGAACTTATAGAAATAGAAAATGTTTATATTTCTTATCCCAATGGCAAGTCATTTTCATGTGTTATAAACCTCCCTACATTTCCTTTTCAAGGGTTTTTAGCTATATTTAGATATTTATTTTGAAAAAATATAAAAAAGATTTTTTTAGTGCAGCTCTATTCAGAGTACTCACAAATCTGAAAATTTCAAGAAGTCATAAATGCAGCTCTGTGTCCTCATCTCTGCATATGTTATCTTATGATTGGTAGGATTTCTTACGCAATATACCAGGCAGCCTGTTGTGTGAGGAACTCTATGGGCTGTGGCTCAGGGCAATGGAGCATGATGATAAGAGATATGGACTGATGTTGGGAAGAAAGCAGCTACAGGAAGTTCAGAGGTAAAACGACACATTTATTTGATGAAAATCATTCCTTTCCATTAAAATGTTTGCACCTTAGAAATTCTTAAAATAAATGTAACCAATAATACCAAAGGAATATTTCTACAAAGGACACACTGAATAAAAGCATCTAGCAAACAAATATTTGTAGTTACCTGAGGTGCATTGGAAGAGCCAAACCAGACATGATGGAATCACCCTTGAATGATGGCCCTGTATTATTGCATTAAAAACATTGTGTGATTTTAATGCATTTGCAAATAGACTGGCAAACAGTAATGCTCGTGAGCCTTCTAAATAGTAGATCAGAATGATTGTGTCAAAAGCTGGACTTTATGAGGCTGTCTTGATTTTCTCAGGCTTCTCCAGCTCTTGCCTAAAGAGAATCTACTGTTGCTAAAACACATAATTTCCATGCTGCACCACATACAGCTCAATGCTGAGCACAACCAGATGAACTCTTTTAATCTGGCTGTATGTATAGCCCCCAGCTGTCTGTGGAACAGCAGTCTGCAATCTCAGGAAGAAGACGCCAAAAAGGTGAGCGCACACATGTGCATGCTGTGGGTTAAGCATACTAAATAATATCAATATGTTAACTTGCTTGATGATGCGGCAATAAGTATTTGCTTAGGTTTTAATTTGAATGTAATCTGTGGACAGGTGTGTGACCTTCTGCGTTTCCTGATTGACAACTGCTGTGCTTTGTTTGGGGATGATATTGTAACCCTATTAAAGGATTCGACTGAAGACAACAGAAGCAAATATGGATCAGGTTACTTGAAACAAACACAGTATTACTGTATGTAATACAGATTTTCGATAGCTCCTTAAACTAACAACTCTTTTTTGCTTTAGTTGGGTCCTTGCAGCAGATGTCAGACTCAGGTTATGACAGTCTGAAGAACGAGATGATCGCTGATACAGAAGACATTTTAAAGAACCTTCCTTATAAGGACAGTCATAGTATGGACTCACTCATTTCAGTGAGCGACTGTGACCTTGATTGCCCAAATGATGAACTGGAGACAGACTCATCCCACCAACTGGTACAAATAAGGAATGTTACACCCACTGTGCATCTGCCCCAATCTCATAAACTGCACAGACACCCTGTGCCTGTAACTGGCCATGATTTTAAGTCTCATGGGCAGGAAAAAAGTCTGGAAAAAGGAAAATGTCAGGTTGAGAAAAAGGTTGAGACACCTGCAGATGAAACTGCTGATGCTGATGTGTTATTGGAACATAGCTTTCAACAACTAAAGCTTGTGTCTGGAAGAGATGGGGCTGGTCAACGGAAGAGAGAGAAACAAACTCCACCTCCTCTATTACATCACAACACACCTTCTTCAAGCGTGTCATCCCCATTTACTTCACCAACTGGCTTGTCTGTGAATTCAAAGGACAATGTTTTTTCTCTGCCCAGTAATCATTTAAGATCCTCCCTCAAGGTCTTCCATTCTCCCCATAACTCTCCACCCAAGGTTCAATCTGATTGGTTTCGCAGGAACAGCGCAGATTACCAACACCCGATCAGATTGCTAAATGAGGATTTGTGTCTGTCGCATCATCAGAGGGACAGCACTCATTTTGAAATGGGTTTACCACATAAACTTTCCAGGAACAGAAGTCCACCTTCTTATCAGCATGCCTTACTACACCTAAAGAGAAAAGCAGTCTCACAGACTCACACACAAGTGCCTGTGAGATCTACATTGCAACTACTTAAGGGAAGAAGTCTTTTCTACAGGGGGCCTGTAGAGGATCACCAGGGGTTCCCTGCTCCTCAGACCTTCAAGCCAACATCCACTAATACTGAAACAGGTGCTGGAAGTGACCCTACATATATGAAATCCAAGAGAGAAGAGAACGTCACACTACCGGAAAGTATGTTTTATGGACAGAGCTGTAAGTTGACAGTGCACAAGGTCAGGGGACAGAATCTGCCTGTTTTACCTCCAGGATCTAAAACTGGTGGCCTCTCTGAGCAACAGAGGAAGTTCAAAGGATTTGATGTTTCCCCTCTAGGGGACAAGGTGACAAAAAACCAGGCTGATGGGAGAAGCCATAGGCTCAGACGATGCAGTAGCAGCCAATTGTTTGGTGAGCTGGGATTCCATTCTGAAGAGTCTTATGTTTAAAAACACCCACACGCATACACACACATTCATCATATCCCTTTTTTAGATGATTTTGTATTTGATATCACATGTTTTACCCAGTAACAGCAATCTGTAATTTGGTGCAGTAAAACTGTCACAGCTCCATATTACAAAATGATTTTAACTCGTTAACTCGATTAATTATTCATTGTATTTTAATATTTGAAAGGTGTGTTAGATGTTAACTTTGCCCAAAAACATATTCTTCTCTATATTCATTCTATATGCTTTGTTGTCACATTAGCGTCCGTTTTGTAAATACAAACATAAGAAAACTATGACAGAGTTTCTCATGCAAGTCCACCTTGTAAGCTTATAAAGACCTGAGTAAAACCATTTTGTGTTTGTGTAGGAGTAATTGATACTTGTTACATATTTATCCTATTTTGAAGTCCAAAGCAATTTTATATATGCTGATATTAGCAAACATTTTAATGCTTTGAAATGTAACCATGCATATTTGACAGACAAATATTCTCATAGAATTGCATATTTACATAAGTGTTGTTTACATAGTACAGCGGTAGTTTTTGTATGTTTTTCCTGTTTTATCAAATTTTAAGTCAAACTTTAGAGCTTATTAAAACCTCTCAACACCTTATTTGTGTTGATTTGTTTAACTTTCAAAGCAAATCTTACTGTGCACAATATTTTGGCTTAATACTTCACTTTCTGTATCAGGCCTTCAGCACTTAAACAGTTTTAATTCTAATGCCAAAGTACTTGGATACAACTGACAAGAAAGTACACATGTACAATTCATCTGAACAAAGAAAGTATTGAAATAAAACAATGCGCTTAATTGAGGATGACATTGTAGCTTTTAAATACAAAGGCAAGATAAAGACACCTTTAAAATAGTTAATTTTATTTATTACAATAAATCAGGTACACAATTACATTAGCATTCAAAATGACAATCTGCGCAATTAAAAAATAAAACTTATATGAAAGTGATGGAATAAACTCTATTTTGACGAGGTTTACTAGTGAAATACTGTCTATTAAGTAAACCTGCATGTTTATGAGATTATGTGGAGGATTCTTGTTCACTGGCCGCTCGTACATCAGCCACTGACTCTGGTACACGCAGAATCATCCCATCCAGATCTTTCCTCAAACACACCTGACAACCCAGACGAGATCTAAAAGACACACAGGCAACAGAGAAACTGATCAGAAGATTTTCTATGGAAAATCAAGAATAAGCATGTGAAAATGGATACTAATAATGTTAATATGTGAACACTGTACAATAGAATGACTTTAGTAAAGGATAGATTTTCTAGAATGACTGGAACAGATTTTCATTTAATAATGACTTAAAGGTTAAGTGTCTTAATTTCTACATTAGTAGTGTCTCCAGAAAGATTTATAAAATAGTGAAAAATGTTTTCCTGAGAACTCCACCTGCTATTGGCTGGATAAACAGATAGCCCCACCCCAAATGCATGTCATTGATTAAGTCAATGCTGCTATGCTGGGATGATTAAACTAAGTGGTTTGGGTGATCTGAGATGTGTTAAAAGTTAAAATCTTTTCAGTGCTGCTTTAAAAACTGTGGTGTGGCTGCGAAAACGTCATATTTAATAAAATAATACATAAATAATACATATTAAAAGTCAGAGCAGTGGATCACAACAACTTTGATTGATCTGGCTCTTATAAAGGATTATTGTGAACATTTTTAAAATGCTTTCTGTCCCTTTCCACTGGAGACAGAATTCCTTTTTTTTTTTACCATGTCCGGTTCAGTCATTTTAACTTTCAGTTCTTGAATGAGAAATGTCTGGTTGCCAGGTTCTTACGTGTCTGTGAGCCCATAAGCCAAGTCCAGCATGTCCATTTCTTCATCAGAAATTGATCCAAGCTTTTTATATACGTCCTCCTCTAAAATAACATGGCATGTAGAGCAGGCCAAGGTTCCCTCACACGCACCTAGTTAAACAACCCAAAACATACAACAATATTAACCTACAAGCGTGTTTAACTCTGTGTACTTAAATGTACTCGATGCCAAGCACTAAAATACTTTTCTAAGCTACCCTTGGATTACATACTAAAGCAAGCACAGCCTTCCAAGTCAATACTCTATATGTGATAAACATACTGGTTGTTTGGCTAAACAAATAAAAATTATTTTTGAAATTACATATACATTTTTTAACACTTTGCAAAGGATTTCTTAACTTACCAAATCCATCAAAATCTAAATTCTGGTCAATGACAACATCTAGTACGGTGTTTCCTGTTAAAGCTGTCACTGAAATTCTTTTTCCATCTCGATTTATAAAGTGAATTGTCACCTTCTCCTCAGTCCTGCAGATCACATTTGAAAGGTTTAAAGGCACAATCAACCAGAAAAATAAACATCACCATTTACCTTCATGTTGTCCCACAGAACACAAAACATGATAATGGCTGTCAGTAACATTTAGCCAAACAACTTATTTTGTGTTGCCAGGAGAAAAGTATAACGTTATAAATTATCCCTTTAATATCGCACAAAGAGAAAGAGAGAGACCTCACATATGATCAGCATTGCTCAACTATTTGAAAACTCTAAAACAATGATCTGTTGTGTCCTTAAGCACCTTTTACAGAAAACGTTTTCTTTTTAAAAAGCCTATTGTGGAGGAGGCCAAGGGTTTTCCCTTGAAATGTAAATCCCTACGAAATCCAAACTCTTGAATAAAAACCAGGCAGTCATGGGCTGGCTGCTCAAAGGATTTTAGTCTTTATTCTCTAAAATACCTAAAAACATGCAAGTCCTAAAATCTGAATAGCTACACAGATATTTTGGTATGTTGCAGTTCCTTTTCATTTATTCGTAAACGAGTACTTCTGTTTCATAATTTGATGTTTAAAAATGCCCTTTCACACATCCAGCAACAGTTAATAAAATGTAGAATTGTAGATATCATTATTGCAATAACACTACTTTAGTATTCATACTAATACACTACTAAACAGAATACACAAATAGTGAAGACAGTGAAATGGAGTGTGTTTGTGTGTGAGCAACTCTCATACTGACACTTTGTGCTGTAATTTGGTTGAATCTAAATTAAACACAATTGTAGCATGTATTGGGATAATCAAACCCAACAGCATAATAGCAGGGCTACCTGGCCCTTAAAGACAACACACCATGGCATAATATCTGCACACAGTGACAGATAAACAATATCCATATGGACAACCCTGCTACACAGGCAGAAACAGGAAAACATGGCTGCCACTGGAATCAAGGTTATGTCCGCTTTGCAATCCAAACTGATATAAATTTAACAAAATTTTAACAAAACTAACAAAAATTGAGACAGGGCTGCCCTTTCACAACAGAATAAACACAAACAGGCCTGCACAAACTGGAAAAGTTCATCCTTTAAGCCAAACAGTATGAACAGTATGAGGGATAGTGATTGATTTGATTTGCCCCGTGTTTCTTTTCAATGTTTTTTATATTGCACATCCTAATTATTTACTTTCTTTTTGTTTCACCTTCATTTAGTGAAAGGTTTTGCTTGAAATACGTGCTTATGAAATGCGTTACCGACCCTTAAATGCCACTTCGTATATACTGAAAGGTCCCATTCGTTAACATTATTAAATGCATCAGCTAAATTTTACGGCATGTCGATTTTTACGACATTTTTACGACATTTTTGTTGACGTCAGTTAATACAAATGCAGTTGTTCAAGTTCACGGTGCATTCACTAATGTGAATAAATAAAACATTTGATATAGGAAAAAAAATCACTAGTAAATGTAATATTACTAAGATTAATAAGCGCCGTAGAGATGTTGCTCATTGGTAGTCCATGTTAACTAATGTAGCGAACTCATGTTTAAAAAGCAAACCTCATCAATGGAAATGACATTCGTGCGTTTTGTGCAACACTTTATCCACTGCGTTAAAACAAGTTAAGAGACAACATTACAGCAAACAGATCGTGGCATTTCAAGGCTTCTTACCTCAGCGGATGCATGAATGTGTTTATTCCTCTGCTTTGTCTGTATCGCTGGGTCATGCATGGGGAAAACGCATTAGTTTTACTTAACGTTTGCTGCGCTGCTATACGCATCAGAGCTGCTCGATGAAGTAACACTCTCACCAGAGATGACGACATTGTGTTCAATTCTTGTTGGCAGGAAGCGAACCTAACGACCACTACTGTATGCGTGCTGTAAATAATAATGCTCAGTTGTGACTCCTGATATATCCTCACGGTATAGCAGTTTGTTTAAATGCGTATCTCCCTAGTGTGCAAAAGGTTGCAGGCATGCGATCGCAATGAAATCTTCTGTGATTGGTGGAAAGAGGTTCGGTCCTTGATCTGTGTCGACCAATAAAATGAAACTCGCCCCTAACGTGCAATGCGTCATTTCCGGTTTTAAAGCCGACGGTAGATGCCATTAAATGGTACAATTATTGAATGGTACAATACTTAGTCCGGCAGCTTTAGTGATGTCCGAATTAATCTTTTAGAAGAAGTGAGGCTTCCCATACTAATGCTTTTCTCTTAATGCTTACTAATGGAAGCGTCTACACGGTTTGATTTACCGCCATCTGGTGGTCAAAAACGCGAAGCGCACTTAAAAATACGCGAGCAGACATTTATTAACTAAAGAGGGAGGACAGATTGTGTATGTTGAGGGTTACGGTTCTTTCTGCAATCAGATCAAAGTACTGTCTGATTAGAAACCACTGCAGTCACGTAGTTTCTCAGCCGAACGAAGCTTCTGTGCCACAGATGTATTAAAACCAACTGAGAAGTATTAAAACTAAGAAGTACAAACCCTTTAGTCCTAGAGGTTATAGAGGATGACACAGACATAGCAGTTGCAAAAGTTATTTTGTTCTGATCCAGTATATATATATTATACATAATGTATGATTTGCTAGGCAGGGCAAAAAAATACATCAAATCACTACATGATACGTTCCAAATAAGCTTTCCATCATAACATTTCCAAACAGCATTAATGCGTAATAAACGTAAGCCAAGTTGATACACATTTAGTAAACATCAATAGACATTTAAATATTAGTTAATACATTATACACAGCAATACAGTTTATAATACAGTAATACAATCACTGTTTAGTAACACAGTAATACAATCACTATTCAGTTTAAATTACAATACATTACAATGCACATACATTTTACAATGCACATAGAGTAAAAGAGTAAATAGCCCTATCACAATATCATAGCCCTAAAGTCTGGAGCATGTAATTCACATAAATGCTCTAATCTAAGAAGTTTTTTTAAACAAATATTGATAACCACTGCTGTTACGTATTTGAACCTTTGACTTAAAACCTTGTAGTGCCCTCATATACACACTCAAGGTCATAAGAAAAAAATTAACCTTTGATAAATATGTTTGATAAATAGGAATGTGCAGACAAACAAATCACATATCAAAATGTTTAAAACCTGTTTGTAATATTATGATGCTGAACACAATTCCTGTTGTAATAATATGATGCTGTTCCTACAATTTACATATGAGATCCACTTACTGAAGATGCTGCTGAATAGCTGGAAATGTAAAAACAAGGATACCACAACCACTTCACAAACATCTGTTAAAATGTGTAGACACTAATGCTGAGTATTAGCACTGGTTGTGTAGGAACTGGATAAGCTGCGACAGCAGTATAGAGACTTCATTATCTTGTCAACATCACTCCTTATGAACAGATACAATAAACAGTCAGCCAGTGGGTTAAGATACAAGGGATAATGGGAAAATACATAAGCTTTATGGGCAACATGCTCAGGTTTGTCCTCTACAAACAGCACATAAATACTTGTAATTGAGAGGGGGAGTATGAGAAACGTGTAGATCAACAGCACAAGAGACAGGCTCCCCAAAACTAATGTCCGCTTACGTGACGTAAGAGATACTGCATGAGAGAGACCTCTCCAAGTGCCAAAAAAACACAGGACAATTATTACATAGGGAATAAAAAATGCTAGACATTGGGAAAGCAGGGTAAACAGCTCATCTTCTCCTATTTTTGCAAAGGTGAGAGGCACTAACCAGATGATCGAAGAAATGAAACAGGAGGTTTTGATGGAGTGGTGAAATCTATAAAAGTGAGGATGAGAAACCAACAGGTATCTTTCAGATGCAATACATGTCATGAAAAATAGGCCCACCATTAAGGTATATTTATAAGCACTCCACAATCTATTATTCACCCATGGAGTTGTAAAGAAAAGCATCATCACAGTCTGTAAGAGATCTGAAAGAATCAGATGTAGCACATAAACTGAAGCAGCATGATGAGATTTGATGAGAAAACACAATGCAAACAGGGTTAAGAGAATGAGTGGAATCTCAATGACTGACACGATCCAGATAAATACGCGTTCTTCAAAGTCTAATTCATTAAGACTCTTCTGAGTTGCATTCAATTCAGTCGAGTTGTTGTTGCTGAATTCTGCCATTTCCTCACTAAGTCTTGACAGTCAGCGCTGAAATAATAACAAACACATTCTTCACTTATTTCTGACTTAATGTTTCATGCAGCACAAAGCATGCAGTCTGTCAAAGCACCTACACAATGATTTCCGTAAAATTCCACACATTAGATCGTATGATCTTACCTGAAATCTGGAGTATGGATCCAATCTGGAGTATGAATTACCTGGAGGATGGATCCTCTTACAGGACCAAAGATGTTGCTCATCGGTTGATGGTGATATTTATGAGATGTTCATGGTTGTCATGTTAATCTAGATTCTAGAGATTCACAATCTAGAGAATTGTGAGCAAATGACTTGGTGGTTACACCAACAGTGGTTACAATAATGAGAAAATCAGTGGTGAAAATCAGAGCATGCAAGATTTAGTAGGCATGGCTTTTACACAGAATCTCTACAGTGGAACAATAGAAGGTCTTTAATGACCTAATGATCTTCTGTTAAAATCTAATGCTTTCCTCCATTTCAGACCAGAGAGTGTTTTTGAATTTATCAACACTCTCTGGTCTCTGCAATTATAATCCATTTCCTCCATTAACATTGAAAAACATGTTTTAAAGTCTTAAAAGCATTATTAACTACATGGTTCTCATCAGTACATTAGGTAATGATTCCTGTTAATACAATACGTAAATCCCAGACCGTTCACAGCAAGCCGTTGTGGGGTCGTGCAAGTCAGAGACAGTAAAAAGCTCAAACATAAAATAAAAAAATATTATTGATAAACATCTAATAAATAATAATAAACCCTAATGAACCACGCGTGGCACCAGACAGGAGTTTTTGATAATACGCAGAAACGGCGCCCCCCTGTGGTGTAAGACTTTATTGTAATGTTTAAAAAATATTTTTTATTTTATATTTATACTGTGTCATGAATCTATCCAGCAATCGCTTACTATGTGGTATTAACGCTGTCGCTGTTGGACGAGAATCTTTTGATTAAATCCACATTATGTTCAGTACAAAGTCCATGAAAAACAACTGACTTTCCTTATATCATGACGATTTTCTGTCATGCTCTGTGTTTCTACAGTGGTTGTCTTGACACAATTGAGTGTGACTGTATCTGGTTGTGTTATAAGGCTCTTTTCATACATTATACTCTATTCTAGTACATAAGGGCTGCAAATTTTTATATTGCGAGTCTATGATATTGCCATGCAGCCCTATCTCATTATTCAAACAGTATCAAATGTGCACAGCAAAAACACCATCAAACAGCTGAGGGTCACTGTTACCCTTTCTACACACTCACAATGCCAAAACAATAGCGATCATACGATATGCGTGCATTTGTAGGCAAAAAAAATTATTAAAGGCAGAATTATTAAAAAAAAAAATGCCCGTGTGCACTCCGTCGCTATCGCGCATGCGCACACAGAACCAAAATAACGCTGCCGTGGCCGGCGTTAGTTGAACAGCGCGTAGTAGGCGGAGTTTAGAGAAATATCAGCCAATCAGAGCGACCCACGACCAATGGGCATGATGTCTGCTAGCCTGACAGCAACGCGAATGCTCGGCGTGTCTTTAGTTAGTTAATGCATTAAATCTGAGACTTGACGGACTAAAGAAAGAAAATATAATAAAAGAAAACATGGTTGCCATAAACCCAGTGGCGCACAAATTACTAAGTTACGTTCCCTTTGTGCTGGTTTTGATGGATCTTCGATATGAAGGTAAGCGATGGGGTAAAATGCTGGTTCATTGCAAATGGTGCTTTTTTTTTTTTAAACGAGCTGTTCAATCGCCTAAAAGTCCTAAAATAATATTTGGAAAAGGTGACTCGTTTGACGTAATGTCTAAAGAAATGCTGTCGAGGCCATCACAGCTGTTGGGACATGCACACGTCACTTAAGGAGACACACATGTCCAGAAGCACAGAGCAGATCATTCACTTTCCCTGTCAGATGTGTTTTAAATCTTACTCAAAATGATCATATATTGTATGCACACGTTCTTTATTTAGTTGTTTATCGTGGTTGAACTTTGTGTACAGTGTTATGTGCTGTGCTTAATGTGTATTGGATATGTTTTTGCTGTTGGAGCACTGATTTCGCATATATAAATGAAGTTTGCTCTTCTTTATTTCATTTGACTTCTTATTAGTATGCTTCACTTATTTATTCTGCCATAGTGTAGTTAATTCTAGTGTACTCTTCAGTATGTTAGTGCAATCTACTCTGGTGTACTCTAATCTGCTGTAGTGTACTATTTGTTTTTAAACTTGTAAACTAGTCTAGTCTATTTGACTCTATTTAAGTATGAATGAAGTACTGTATGAATGAGACATGCTATTCTTACTATTCTTCTTATTTATATCAGTGTGTGTGTGTTCCCTGGGAATCGAACCCACATCCTTTGCACTAACGCAATACTCTACTTATTGGGCTATGGGAACACCCTACTGAGCTACAGAAACACCCTTCTTACTCACCCTACTTAGTATGTGACCCATTCTAGATTCCAAACTCTATTTAATTTTCACATCAATTTTAGGAGTCATCGGTGGTAAGGATGGTGGAGTTGAGAACCACCTGGAGATGGGGAAGAAGCTTCTGGCAGCAGGGCAGCTGGCTGATGCTCTCTCCCACTTCCATGCTGCTGTTGGTACGTTCTGGAACCTCCTGATCTAACAGCCTGAATGCAATGTTGTGTTTAACACACAAGGTGAATTATTTTTAGCTTTGATATATTCAGCGTGTGTGGATTTATCTATATGCCTTTTTACATTGATCAGATGGAGACCCCAGAAATTACATGGCCTACTATAGGAGAGCAACCGTGTATCTAGCCATGGGAAAATCCAAATCTGCACTACCAGACCTCAGCAAAGTGATTGAACTCAAACCGGACTTCACATCAGTGAGTTCTGCTCCTCACAAAACCATCATCTCTGACACAAAACATCTTACAACCAGCTTAAGGTGGTTTGTTGGTCTGAGCTGGTTTAAGCTGGTCTAACTGGTCTTCCAGCTGACAGATGCCCAAATCCCTGTGCAAAACCACTTAGCAGACCAGCCTAACTATTCTGGCTAGAACAGAGAACAGAAAACCTCCACAGGCTGGTTTAAGTTGTTTTGTTCAGTGGGTTTGACTGACTACAGGGAAAATTGTAATGACTTACCAACACCAACAAGAAATTAGCCATTTTCTTCCTAATCCATAGGCAAGGCTTCAGAGAGGCAACCTGCTGCTGAAACATGGCAAACTTGATGAAGCAGAGAGTGATTTCAAAAAAGTGGTGAGTGACATTTAATTAGAGAAACATTTATAAGACTATTCTTTATTAATCTGTGCAAATCTGGAACAGGAGAAGTAAAGGCACGGATAGCATTAACAGTTATGAGAACACTTTCTAGAGCACATAGTAACAGTTTAATTGTGTCACTTAAGAGAAAACACAATATTTAATTTCTCTCCTAATTAAGTCTCCCTGAAGTGTCTTAATACTCGTTAAGCACTGTACATGTCTTTATATTTCCTCTTTAGGGATTGTGAGTTGAGTCAATTACTGGGGCTTATAACCAGTCTAATTCTCCAAAAGGAATGCACTTAAGATCTTAGTTTTTGTTGAGGGCGGGACATTGCTGTTGGGAGTTATCTTTTGGATTTGTGTCTTCTCTCATTCAGCTGAAATCAAACCCAAGCAGCAGGGAAGAGCAGGAGGCTCAGAGCCAGCTGAAGAAATCAGATGAAATTCAGAGACTGGTGGCTCAGGCTCGGGGCGATTTCGACCGCAAAGATTACAGCTCTGCGGCCTCACACCTCGACATCATCATCAATGTGAGTTAACCTGAACATCTCTCTTTAGTAACACAAATGTTTGTGTTGACTTTATTTGAGGTTGTGTTTACTTTAGGTTTTCCACTCTGTTTTGTGTCTTGGTGCAGAAACAATCCAAACGTATCTAGTTGCTTTATAGGAACTAAATCACAAGCTGTTCAAATCGAATCACATATCATAATTTTCCATTAGCATTACTGTCAGTGTGAGTTTTGGCTGCGGAAGTTGATGTTGTCTTATGATTTTTTTTTTTTTTAGACATGTGTTTGGAATGCAGACTCCAGAGAGATGCGTGCCGAGTGTTTCATCCAGTTGGGTGAAATGGGCAAAGCCATCAGTGACCTCAAAGCTGCTTCAAAACTGAAAAGTGACAACACTCAGGCTTTCTACAAGCTAAGCACCATCTATTACAACCTGGGAGACCATGAGATGTCTCTGAAGTAAGACGACATATGGTTATTAATGCATTAAGTCTGGGAGTTTAGACTCATTGTGCTATAAAATACTACTAAAGATGTGTTTGGAATGGAAAAGTAGCGTACTAGCATACTGTGCCGTATGTGTTGTATACTGTTTAGTGTGTTTTGAAAATAGTATGTGAAATTGTATGCAACAATAAACAATCAGTAGCGTCACACATTACACTGCATGTGCCATTTAGCAAATGGCTTTGGAATTAATTTAAAAAATAATTATTTTTGATAAACCTTTGGCAGTTTTCAAATAGTAGGTCAAGAATAAGATTTAAAGTTGCAGTTTGTTATTGCTGGTTCATTGAAAACTGAATGTAAGGTATAGCGCAGAGCATTGTGGGATACAGAGTGCCACACTCTGCTCTGGTTATATACTGCACATTTAAATCATTTTCATGTGTCATCCAGGTATTCTATGGCTACCGAAAATTAGCATATCATATATTGCAAAAATAGTAGAAATAGTATGGTGGTATACTATTCTAAATATATACACAATATATATATTTGGACAAATCCAGGGTTACCTTCCAAACCCATCTGTATCCAGGTCTAACCAAGTCTCTTGTTTTGGTTTTGTTTGGCAGTGAGGTGAGAGAGTGTCTGAAACTGGACCCTGATCACAAGCAGTGCTTCAGCCACTACAAGCAAGTTAAAAAACTCAACAAGCAGATCCAGGCTGCAGAAGAACTAATCCAGCAACAGAAGTATGTCCCAATACTATTACATAACTAGCCTTCTAAAAACATAACTGTCAGGTTCAGTAGGCGAAAATATATTTCCCTAAATTATTTGTTATACTGATTAATCATTGAGGAGTCTTTTGTACATCTCTAAGTTTCTTATCTTCTGGTATAAATTGTGTAATATTCTGAGAGAATATAAATACTGATTAAAAATGTGCCTTGAGTGAACCGTTAGTCCCTTTGGATAAAACCATCTACCAAATGTTTAAATGTAATGCATACATGTAAGTGTAGTATTTTAATCAAGTATGTAATGGTGATAATTGATGGTCAAATATAGAACCTTTAAGTTACCAACCCGCATTTTTAACAACTAGACAGAACTAGACAGACTAGTGTACTTATCAAATCAAAATGATGACAAAATTAAATAATGGTCCTATATTCATTATCTGAAGGGCAGAGCTTCTAAATACATTAATTAACACCTCTAGCGAATAAAGAAAAGTTTACTTGTTAAAGCAAATATAGACATATTGATTAACACTGTTGTGTTTTAAAGAAAGGGATTGGTTTTCATTTTCCAAATTCAGGTACAGCGATGCAGTTAGCAAATATGAATCTGTTATGAAGACTGAACCAAATGTTCCTCAGTTCATACTTAACGCCAAAGAGCGCATATGCCACTGCCTGTCTAAGGTAAGATGGATCTCCTCGACCACCAGGTGTTGCTGTTTACTAACGTTTATGCTGCATTCCTGCATAATGTATCTCTTTAAATGTGTGAATATGGTTTGGTCTATTTTCACAGGACCAGCAAACTGCCAAAGCCATCTCAGTATGCAGTGAGGTTCTGAGCTCAGATCCTCAGAATGTAAACGCTTTGAAGGACAGAGCAGAGGCTTTCCTTCAGGATGATCAATATGAAGAAGGTAGGCCTGAATCCATTTTCATGGGATGACTGTTTAAGCTTTATGACCATTTAAGAAAATTCAGTCTGCAAATGGTTGTTGCTGGTCTGAGTTATTTCAAAGAGGGAAAACTTTCCAGATATGGCCCAAGACACAGAGACATAGTGGCTCAGTGAAGGCTTTTAAATGTAATTTATTTTACATTCAGGGCTGGCGTTAAATACTGTTGTTTTTCCCTGTTAAAAAGATCAAGCAGACTGGTGATTTTTAATGCTGTTTAATCAACAATGCTCTCGAAATGATCATGTGGAATAAGAGAATTATGTTCTCCTGGCAGCCATTAAAGACTTTGAGAGCGCTAAAGAACACAGCGAGAATGACCGACAGATCAAGGAGGGTCTGGAGAGAGCACAGCGACTGCTCAAGCAGTCTCAGAAGAGAGATTACTACAAGATTCTGGGTGTTAAGAGGTTAGATATTAGATTACCACAATTCACCACCATCTTTTCATCAGTATAGGGGCCTAATATTAATTTTAAAATAAGTATACTTCAACATAAGTACACACTTCAACCAAACCGATGTGGTTGCAGGACTGCCCAGAAGAAGGAGATCTTGAAGGCATACAGGAAATTAGCACAGCAGTGGCATCCAGACAACTTCCAGGATCCGGAAGAAAAGAAGAAAGCAGAGAAGAAATTTATAGATATAGCTCAAGCCAAAGAAGTCCTAACCGACCCGGGTAATGTATCAAACTAGTAAAAGTTGTTATTCTGTTATGGTTCCGCTACGGTAACTTGAGTAGTGTGATCTGTGTTTAGACTTGAGTCATATAAATTATAATTACAGTATGTTTTATCACTTTATATCTAAGCCTTAGATTTAAGCAGTCAGTTTCTTCCTGCTGTAAGACTCTTAGGTAACCACCCTCAGTTGTGATTGGCTAAAGTCTTTGCATGTGAAATGAGAAGCAGTGCCTATAGTGGTTTGCCGTAGAATTACATGACCTTGTTAACAAGACATTTCGGTAGATCAAAGGTGTATTTTAAATGGTCTAACAAAGTTGTTTTTCATGAACTCTTTCTTACCATCTAAGTGATGAGATGCAACATGTTCTTCTGTGCCTCTGCAGAGAAGAGGAGTAAGTTTGACCAAGGCGAGGACCCCATGGATCCAGAGAGTCAGCAGGGAGGAGGCCATCACCACCATTTCCACGGAGGCTGGGAGAGCTTCCATGGCTTTAACCCTTTTGGTTCCGGACCTTTTAATTTCAAATTTGGTTTTAACTAAAAGGCTTTGCTAAAAGCATGTATGGACATGACCTGGATGTGTGCTGGAGTCAGCCAATAGGAACTGAGACCTGCTGACCCTGCCCACAAGCCCCCGCCTACATAAGTGCCCGTGATGCTGTTCACTGGTCATGTGATCCCACTTGCATACTGTCGCTCTTAGTTGCAGTATTTGTTATTTGAAACAGCTCCTCTTGTTCAGGGACCTTAGAATTTGGAGCGCAAGGTCGTTTTTGACAATTGCAAAGCGATGCATTGACCTTCATTCCCAAGAATATGTACATAGAAAACAGCACTATTTTTCTATGATTTAAAAACGCTGTAAATATTGAAATAAAGAGATGTGAATGCTTATTTAAAAATTAACAAGAATCTGTATGGTCGTACACCACAGTCTTCCGAGATTACAGTAACTGAAAAGCATAGAGACATTTGCAACAGAATAATCAAATGAGCCATAGTTGTGCTCAAAAGCTTTTATGCAGTAACGTGACTGCTGCTCACTAATCAGAAAGTTCAGGTAAAATATATTCAAGTTAACATTTAATGCATTTCAAACACTGGTGGTTAAAAGCCAAAGATCACAGATTATCTCTCTCAGAATAAAAATAGCACTTTATTCCTGAGAAAATCCACACTCTTGTACATCATGGCATAGTAACAGATGATGTCTGAATAATAACGAACAAAGAACAGGGAATGTAAAAAAAATGATATGCCAACAGTTATTGTGTTTGTACTGTGATAGTTTTGAGGATTAGAGCTGCAGAGCTCAGATGACTGAGGCCTTGACTGCAATATTATAATGGATAATTTAATCCACAGTAGTTAGTGTACAGGTGGCTAGAACATGCTGGAAGTAGTTTGATAATCCAACATTGGAGTGCGTTTTGTAGATTTAATACGTGTTTTACAAAAAAGTATTTTCAAAAGCCTCAAGTGAGATACGCTTCATATGTAAACAATGACCCTTCAAAAAAATATGACAGAATACTCACTAAAAACATTAAAGGCCATGTGGAATGAACTGCAAGACAGTACATTTATAGTTTCCTATAGAGGAATGTACACAACATTGACATTATTTCTCTTTATAAATATAAACCAGTGCCATTGTAAATTCAGATTGCCCAAAAACAGCTCACAACACTGCAATTTCTTCCTTCCCTGTCGACAATGTTGCTAAAAACTGGCATGATGTATTCAGCTGTTTACCTAAAAATCAGAAAGGTTTTATGAACCTTCACTCAAAATCCATATATACATGACAAAAATGGCATGAAGTTCTTTAAAAACATTTATTTTAGTGTACATTTCCTCAGTATCTTCTGAGCTGTTGCGTAACGGTGCTTCCTAGTATATGTGGTGGAAAACATCTGTATACGGTTGTTGAGTTGAAGTTTCACAGGAAGATCAGGTGCAAACATCCATCTCCTCTCTGTCACTGAGTGTTCGAGTGTTAAAGTTCATCCCGTCGAGTGCCTGTCAAAATATAGATGATTTTCAGCAACAGTGCTTCAATTACATTACACTGAGTCAATAGTGACAGATCTTTCATTTTGGGTGAAACGTTGCTTCAACATATACAGCACTTACTGGGCTATGACTGACATCTTGCTCCTTAGACTGGATATTGTGGTGTAGTATTTTGAAAGTTAGACAGGTTTACATACACATGAGAAGCTTACTTTCTTAATATAGTGATGAAAATGGAATGACAATGTGGGTGATGGCATTAGGTTCCTGTAGAGTTCCTGTTCATAATATTTTCCTGAAGCTCAATTGGTAGAGCGTTGCGTTAGCAGCTCAAAGGTTGTGGGTTTGATTCCCAGGGAACACACATACTGATGAATTGTATTCCTTGAAGTCATACGTCATGCAGTCGTGACATGCAGTCATACCTGTTTGCTGTGATGATGAGGATGGTCTTCCCTTGCCAGTCGTTTTCTCTTTCTGCTCATCCACCTGTCTCAGAAACTGCTTTATCTCACTGTCGTAGTCGGACCATTCTGGAACAATCCTTACTGCTGCACTCAGCTTGGGCTCTTTGGTCTTGGGGTTATTGCACTGCAATAAATCAACACAAAGCAACCCATCAGTTTTGGCAGCGAAACACTTCCTTCATCGGCAACCCGTTCAGACTGTGTCTGGAATGACCTTATTTAATTTCACGAACCCTCTTGAAGTGAAAATTGCCAACGCTGTTCATCTATAATAGAGTTTGAAATCAACACTTTAATGACTTGTGAGTCACAAAGCTCATATTACCACATAACGACACTTTCATTGCACCATTGGCGCAGAGAGTTGAGAAAGTTGGAAGAGAAATGACCCCCAAAACTAAAAGCACATCACATTAAACTCAAACCTTCATTCTGTTTATGACCAACTTCTTTATTTCTTTTCTAAAGCTTCAAAATCATGTTCTGATACTATGGTGTCAGAATGGTCTCAAAATTAATATACAATACAAATCACAGGTAAAACATTTATAATAACACACAAAAATGATTACTCTGTTTAGTAAGTAACAATGTTTTTAAGGGATTTTTTACTCTGCTTCTTAACAGAAAATTATTCTTTCATGTAAAATATATAATTTACTGTGATAAGTTGTGAAACAACAGAACAATAAAACTTTCAATGAATACATTATAGTACTGTAGTACTACAAGTACTGTGTGTGTGTGTGTGTATATATATATGTTACTTATACCAAAAGATGGCAGGTAGATTGGTAGTAGTCTATGAGTTACAGAACTCCTACTGTATGTCTGAGTAAAAATAAACCCATATACCCCTGGAGTAAAATTATTTAATGGCTGAACTTGGTGTAGATAAATGAGGCAAGAGATGTGGACAGAATGACACGGTCAGCATTCTGAGACAGCAGCAGACCTGAGTCCACACTCTAAACCTGTTCTCTGTCTGCTTAGTAACAGATTTCTAAACTCACACCCATTTCCCGGACTGCTGTCTCTAATGAGACATTTCCCTCCCCACCTCGCAGGAGCAGCCGGCAGGGAAGGAGAGGGTGTAAATGAGACTACTATTTTTGTCATTCTGTGTATGTGTGTTAGCCATAGTGGGAATGAAGAAGTCTGGATATGATCAGACTGCAGGCATTTTAACCAGATATCACATTATCATGTTTTCAAGGTGATCTTTTGTGAAATTGTACCAATAAATCATGGATTTGTCATCATTGCTAAAATACTAATCTGCAGTTACGCTTCAGGATAACATTTCTAAACTCTGTAACATATAAAATACATGTACATTCAACTTGTCACTATACTAACAACTTCAATTAAATCAACAAAATGTTTTTTGCATATGTAAAGCAATTACACATTTTCAAACTGACATTTTCTAAATCCAAAGCCCTCTGACATGGGTCTACCGTTTAGCTGTAGTGTTACCTAGTGTTGAATGATGGTGGTATGGAAGCAAACTAACCAGATCTATGGTCTTGGCTGAGACCTTGGAATTGTCGTCACACCAGGTCTCGCACCACAGCCACTCCTGGGGTAGGGACTTGATGGCTACTTGATGGATCATGTTGTTGGGAAGGTCCTGTTAGCATCAGAGACCAAGGAGAAATATTATTGAAATAATGAAATAATAAATAAATAAATATGAAATAATATTATCTACTTCTCACATTCAATTCTCATTTAATTCACTTCACATTCTCAATTGATTCTAGAGTGAACGAATGGGGTGCTGTCGAGCAGATACCTGGTCCAGGTTGGACAGACTGTTGGGATCTTGGCTTAACGCTTGATACTGTCCTCTAAGCCTGTCTCCAGCTGCTATCTTTCGGAATTTCTTTAGGTCTACCACATAGAGTGCACTGGAAAGTAAGGGCCACATTTAATGAATATATATTAAAATATCCATGCTAAACAATTACATTCAATTACATTACAGTCTAGAGTATGATTATCATTTAAAGGTAGATGATTTCAATGTACAATGATGTGATCTGTTTTTGTCTCACCTGATGTGGTACTTCCTGTGTCCAAGATGGGAGGCCCAGTAGCCAGTTTTCCAAAACCGGTAGCCTTCCATCTCTCTTCGGCTGTCACAGAATGGAGTATATCCATAGGGAGCACCTTCTAGATCCAAGTCTCTCAGCTCCTTCAAATCCGCTCTGACAATCTAAACGTAAACCATTCAGGTTTCCCAATTAAAAAACTAACTTTACCTTTAAAATGCTTAAACAAAAGGATGAATGAACAAAGAAACATGTAAATAGTTTTGGCTGGTCTTATTTTATGAATGCAGAATTGTAAGATGCATGGTAGATAATTAAAACGGATCAACACAGTTTCAAGCTCATTTAAGCTTCAGGGAAAGACTGGATATGTTTGGAATAGCATAATACCATATTATTAATTTTACTTCACATGTATACATATTTAATGTATGCTATGCAGAATGCAAATGTTTCATTTGGGGGATAGCCACTGTTGTTTGTCTCACCTGATCAGCATCAACAAAGATGATCTTGTCCACAGCTAGAGGAAAGAGCACATCCAAGAAGAGAATCTTATAACCCCAGATGATGCGCTGCTTTTCTGTCTGCTGGTGAAGCCAGCGAGGCCACTTATACTGGACCAGTTCATACTGGAAACCATATGCCTTCGCCATGTGAGGAATAGTGTCCTGTACACAAACACAAAGCTAAATAGTGGAGAACAACACACTATGATAATATGTATCCATTAATTTCATTTCACTTTATTTTTATTTGGCTAAGCTTATGGTAATCCGTTTATTTTAGGTTCTGTACTGGAGCAGGCAAGGTCTGGCGTAGGAAGGCTTTTTCCACCATCAGCATGAAGTTTGGTCCACTTTGCAGTTTATTCTAGCCAAGAACCGCCCACTCAGACAGGAAGAGACTGTATGACTGACGTGAAAACTATCTATAAGTATGTTCATTCCATTTAGGGGTGGACAAATAGGAAATCTTAGAAAATAACTCTCTCAAACAGCGCAGAAGCCAGCAAATCATATTTCAGCAATCTACTGCATTTTTTTTGCAGTATGCGTCAGACAGCCATTGGAGGGTGAAGCTGAGACTAGATCATGCAGGACTGTATAAGTCTTACCTTGAACGAGGGGGAAAGGTAGTTTTTGAGAAACCAGAACTTGACAGGGGTTGCGGTGTGTTGAAGGACAGACAGCATCATTATTCTATAGCAGGAAAGGGGGAGCACAAGACATGTAAGGATAGAAAACAGTGCTAATCAGTGTGTGTTCATACACAAGAGATGAGCGCTTTACCTCAGGAATCGCTCGTACAAATGTCCAGAGGCCACCGAGAAGATGTTGAGAACATCTTTCTTCTTCTGGTTGCCTTCGTCCACACTTGGGCCACCTGCAAAACTGCAAGACAAGCAAAAAGGTAAACTTCTCACAAAACGTTGACTGAAGATAAATGTCAGTACAGATAAGTTAATACTGTGTTGTGTTTAATCAGTCACATCTGCAAGCAAAGCTTTAAAGCTACAGCTACTGTATTGTGCTGTGCCATGTAAATGTCATGCCAGGATTATGTGTGAACTACTTGTGTTTATTGTTTTGACTCAGCTGACTACATGAGAATACTCAAGACTAAATCATATACATATCGCCTCTTGCAAGCAAAAATATCATGTTCAAACACACTGATCTCCATGTGAACACACACTGATATATATCCATGCACACAAGAGCAATAATTCCAATGCTGTTTTTTTCTCCCCATTTACTCAACTAAACTTTAACATTTACATGAGAAGCATTAAGATGTATAATAAGCACAGAATGGAAATTTGCTGACACGGTCCACTGGTTAACATGGGTCAGTGCTGGGCTTCAGGCAGAGTTGTGGATATTGTAAAGCCTCTCAGTTAGAGGAAAAAATAATCAGGTTTAATCGTTGAACAGCTTCAACAAGCACCTCCATTTAACAAACAAGATAAATCTTCGCTTCTGCCTAACCAACAATCTTCCTAATATTTCCTAAAAATACCCCAAAAAATCTAAACACTTAAGCCACACTTAAAAGATGCATGAATTTTAATTGCACTGAAAACAAACATATTTTCGCAGAACTTAGAACATCACAAAATATGTGTATTAAAACCTAGGAAGCAGCCTACCTATGCAGCACTTTTGAGCATATGTACAAGCAGCAAGATTTGGAGACAAAACCCAAGTTATTCAACTTGACGCCTTTAGATGCCAAAAAGTTTGCTTTTCCATTAAGCCACTCAACAGAAAATGTACGTTGAGGACATTCAGAGATTCCATAAGACCTCAGCCTACATCACGGCCACACAAAAATCAAGTGCCATCTGTAGCTTTTGACAACCACTCAAGCCAAGATCTCACCTACGGCTGCCTCTGCATAGATATTCACATTAGTTATTTTTTATATAAATAACAAGCATCATGAAAGCATTTCTGTCCCCAGTATCTGAGCTACATACTTTCACAATAAAGACGAGGCTCAATAAAAAGCATGGACGTGGTTTAACTGCTGAGTAAGAGAGCAGTATTTTAAAAGAACCTTGTAAACCTTTTTAAACTGTGGAAAATGATGTGTAAAAATTCAAGCCCTTCACCAACTCACTGAAAAAGACAAATTACTGTTTACAAGCAAAGGTTCCTCTTTGTCTATTCACTTAGTGTAAAAAAGTGAATTACATAAGAAGGGCAACAAAAACAAAATGTAGAGAATAAGTTCCCTACCTGTTCTCCAAAGAACTCCATACACTTCACAAAGACAGCAAAAGAGACAGATCACAAAATGTAATTAACAGCTAATTAAAATACAAACCCTCCACACACAAACAGTCATAGAAAGGCCAACATACAATCTGCGTTTTGTATAATATTCTGCAGAATGTACTTAAATATGGTACATACACTACGCTGTGAGGCCTACACTGTTATTGGCAATTGAATGCATATCAAGCAGGCCAAGATAATTATAGAACAGAGATGTGCAGAAGTTTGTGAATGACAGGTGTGTCTGTATGGACATCTGTCGGGTTCTATAGAAAGACACAGATTATATGCAGGCTTAGTCTTATTCAGAGAGCCTATTATACTGTTAATATGACAGCATCATTTAGAGATGATTTAAGCAGTTTTGTTCCCCTCAGCCTTCTGTGCAAATTAGCACAAAAATATATAAACTGGCAGTGACAATAGCTCTGTTCCAAACCTTGGTAAGCTACCTCACTATCAGCTGTTTACATAGGCAGATACTTCTAAGGAAGCATATCTGTCTGTCACAAGAGACTTACATAAAACACTCTAGTTAGCAACTCTTGGTGATGGTAGTACTCATACACATCACACAAGTAATGCATTCCACAGGAAGCGCACTAAAGACTCGACTAATGCTGACAGCTGATTCCAACAGAGACCGACAAATTATGCTAATGGCTTTGTACTCTAATGGGCACATAAATATGAGGTAAAAAGGTTCAGTTCTAATAATGAGCTATTTTGATCAATATGTTCGCTCAAAAAATTTAATGTAATATATTATGTAATTATGCAATATATAATATATAAATGTAATCGTGATGTAATATTTTGGCCAAAAAAAACAAGGTATCTTAGCAGGCAGCATAATTTTGCTGCCTATTGTTTGGAACAGCCTTCATGTCCGTAGTGTGTCTAGGAAGCTTTAAAATGCTGTCTAGGTAAGCAGCGCACTAGGATTTGGAACAGGAGCTAGAATGTGGTTAAAACTTCAGAGAACCAACTTACCTTGTTATGGAGTCCCACAGCCCTTTGGATTCTGTTTCTTCACTCAGAAGATCTTCGTTAAGTTTGTCTGGCTTTTTCTGGACCTAATATTTAAACAAATGTTGTCTTTCATTGCTCCCCTCTGCTGGTGTTTTACATGCAAGCAGTCTGTGAATGATCATGAGTACATTGCGAATTCTACAGTAATGCGAGCACTTACTCTAACTTTGATTATCTTGCTGTGGAAGCTGTTCAGCACCACGATGATATCACCAGCATCAGCGGGAGAGTCCGTCCCATCATGCCTTCAACACACCACATCAGTTCATTAGCTGAATTTAAAACACAGCGTTACATTTTACCACAATAGACAAGATTTCTTTAAGGAAATACTAGCACTTGCTAGGAAGCAAATGAATAATGGTAGAAAGTAAAGGTCAATAACAGTTATGAAACAGGCAAATCGTAATACACAGTAGATGGATGGAGGAAAAGTAATTAGCTAGATAGACAGATAAATAGATGGAGTTGACTTAATTATAGAAAGTGAAGAAGTGGAAGAGGAAAAAAACAGGAGGAAGTGGACGAGAGAAAACAAGGAGGAAAAGAAAGAAGCAGCAGAACAACAGAATAAGAGAAGGAACAAAAAGAGAGAATGTTTGAGGAATATTACAATTAGGTACAATTAGTCACAGTGGAATATTGGAAGTATTTTAACTGTCCCTTTTGTCAGTAAAGATTTAAAGAGGGGTTTTAGAAACCTCGAGTTTTAGGTCAGTAGAAAGAGTGATTGTAAACTTCAAGTTGCTCTAATCTCAGAAAGAGGGCGCGTTAACCTTAAAAGCATGATAAAAGTTCAGCGATATAGGACACAGAGTGCCGTTAGCTTCAGCCCCCTAAATGAAACCCGGGATCCATTAGGCTGCACTTCCTCAGCAAAGAATATAAGTGAATTACACACTGAAGAAACACTGCCTCCCTTTCATTTGGCAGACAGTGGTGTGTGTGTGTGTGTGTGTGTGTGAGAGAGATTCTTTCTCTCTCACACACATTGTTGGTATCATTTTGTGCCAAACCACAGACTGTATGAATAATTGTACTGGCAGTGTGAAAAATGGTGCCTTCTAACTTTAAACTGCATGAATGGGGTATAAATTTTACTGTCTCTGAGATTTCTAGAAGTCACTTTAAGGAACTGCTAAAATGGGCATCTGAAATATCTTGATATTTGAGACAAGAATCTTAGAAATTACATGAAGAGTTTAAATCTGTAGTTCTGAGTGTATTATGTAGTTTGAGTGGGTGGAAAACACTCACGCCTGGATCTGATATATGTCCTCGGAGCGGCCCTCACGCAGTCTCAGGATCCAGGCTCCTGGGTTGGCCTTTAACTGGAAGTAGCCCTGTACAGTGAGTCAGAAGCAAGACTTCAAAATCATGACTAAAGTGAGAACTCTAGTGTTGCAAGCCTTTTTCTTAATGAACTCTTTTATGATACTCTGATCCTGCATAAATAATCATTTTAATTTAACCACATTCTGTTGAGGCTGACTTCCCAGAGACCCTGATGCTGTTAAAAAAAAATTGAGTAATTTAACATTCTCACACATCACACCCTCATCTAATCTCTTCCAAATCTAAACATCTTACTGATCTTATCAAGCACCAATCCCTTCGCCCCCTCCTCCAGTATTTATGTCACCAAGACCATGTACTACCAAGACAAAGCAAACTTTTTTTTTTGTGACCAAGGTGGCAACCCTTCACTGAACGGTTGAGGACTCCTCTCTCTTCTCCACTTTTATGCTAAATTTTGCAAACTTCTCCCTGTCCCCCTCCCATTGCCTTTAAGCCATCTCTCCTACATTCATAAACACTGAGGCATAAATCTTTTACCACTGGCATGTTTTCACAACATTCAGGCAGGGTAAGGTGCAGCAGGTAACGATAGACCTGTCATTCCTGCCCAAAAGCCTTGAACCCTTGTCTTCAATCAACATTCTGCAATCATTTAACTAAATAACCTGCTGGATACCAACCAGTTGGGCTTTAAAGATGTAAAATCCACACTGTTCTTACTTCTTAACTACCTTAAGATCATTAGCCTTCTTGCTTCAGCCTTTGTCATGGTGAATCATCAGGTTCTCCTACCAACTCTCAGAGCTGGGCATCAGCAGTACTGCTATCTGCCAGATTTAATCCTCTTCCAAGACCTAACTAACTCATGTGGCACTCTTCTGCTTGTAACACACTCTAGATGAAAGCATCAGCTAAATAATAAATGTAATGTACTGTTGTACTATAGTCTCTCTGACCACAAACAGAACAAGTTAAACTACCCATAACATCAGTTACCACAGTAATTAGTTTAGTATCATCCCTCAGTTAGTAAAAACAAACAAAATGTGTTTATATGGAAATTGTACTGGGATAAACTTAAAAAACTTAAGACTAATGTGACAGAATCACTTACAGCTCAAATAACACATTTATGTACAGAAGAACTAATATAATCAAATTATAAGCAACACATTTCTGCTGTCATACCTTGTGGAATGCCTTCCCCCATATCATCTTACAAATAAAGCTGCTAAAAAGGGATCATGGCAGCGATGTCATAGAAGAACAATTCATGGTTCTCTAAAGAACCTTTCATTCAAAGAATCTTAAAAGAACCATTTTTCTTACCATTTTCTAGTTTATAGAACTTTTTCCCCACTACCTTTTGTGAGACTAGGTCTGTGGATATTAAAAGCTCTTTATGCAACCATACAGCCCAACAAAGAACCTTTTTGGAACCTTCATTTTTAAGAGTGTAGAGTTAGTTTTTACATACCAAGGGACACAACAAAACTCTCAGTTTCTCTGTGTTAATTGACAGTGTGCCATGGATAATGTCAATAGTGCTTAACATGTTAACCAAGAACATTGTTTTAAACAAGAATAAACAGAACCTGAAGGATGCTGAAATCAGAGCACAGGAGGACAGATGGCACAAAAAGGACTGGATGGACTCACCAGGTTGGCCATGACGATGGTGTCGTGCATGAGAGGTTCCTGCCTCATGCCAAGTGTGAACTGAAGTCCTCTGGGAGGCTGACCTGTGGACAGGTCAAAACAATGCCCCTCCAAGAGCAGATACTCCAGCTCGTACTCCGCATTCACCACACCGCTGACCTGACAACAAACAGCAGGTGATTTCCTCCTTTTCATTATTATCCACTTTATTTATCCAGATCTACCCTGCTGATATTAAACACATTTCTTTCCAAAGAGCTCTGGCTGAGCGAGGCAGCATTTCAGTCAGTTATAATGAAACAAATAAAGACAGAAAAATGACATTTTAAAAAAAAGGATGAAATAAAGAACAAAACAGCAAAGTTACAAAGTACAAAGTGTAATAACAAGAAAGATAACCACAGCTCAGGGTGAACAGTAGCAAGGTAAATGTAATAAATCAGTGTGCCTTGCTACAGTCTGTTTATATGACTACAGTATTGGAGTACAGAAGATTCATGGCAGATATTTCAGCATACATCTCACTAAACTTTATTATGTATATATCTGCATTATATTGCCCATTGGTCATCTGTTATCTAGATGTCAGTACCTACCATTGAAAAACCCATTGGATTTGACCACTGCTAAAAACTAGACTGTATTTGTGTTGCTATACAAAATATGAAGTCGACAACTCAGAAACCCAGCTGAGATAAATCTGACTGAAACACTTTAATATTGTGCTTAAGAGTCAGAATCCATACCTCCTGTAGATGGATGTTGTCTAGATCATAGGGGCTCCTGACCGCCTGTACCATCCAGCTCTCTGGGGTGATCATATTGAGGGTGAGCAGAGGGGATTCTGGGATTTCAGTAAAGCGGGCCATGGGGCCAGGGGAAAGGGAATCGTTGCCAAAGAATGACACATCTGACTCCAAAACAAATCGATAAAAGCTGCCAGAATGACAAAAACAAATACATAAACTTTATAACCGATGTGCCATTTTGTGGTGGGAATCGCTAGAGATACCCTGGTACAATATTATGATTATATACTTTTAATCCTTCATATCTTTCGTGAATCTAGCATAATTATTAAAATGTGTTCATTTAACTGGAGTAAAGCTTTTGTATGACAACGCTTGTAAATTGAATGTCACATTAACTGTTCACGTTAACATCTATAGCGCTGTAAAAATTCAATGTGAATCTCTCCATCAGATCACATGTACATGCAGATGGAGCATCTTAAATTAGTGTAGATGTGCTAAAATATCTTTCATCACAATCATTTTATACCACATCTCCTGAACGAAATGTGTCATGAACATTCTGCCCATCTTCGGTGTTCCACAAAAGTTTTGAAAGACATCATAGTGAGTGATTTCTGGAAATAACAGTGAACTATTCCTATAAATACAGGAACTCCGGTTTTATTGACACATCTAATGGATCGAGGAAGGCTTGGACCTCTTAAATGTAGGGTAGGCAATTTTGGAGAGGCTAGCAATAGCAACCTAGCTTTGAAAGCAGATTGGAAAGATACCGCCCTCACTTTAAAGTGCTCTCCAAAGCCACGCCTTGCATGTAAAATGAACATTTTATGAACCTATATATAAATATATTCTATATATCCTAATATATCCCAAATAAATCCTATAAATAATATATAAAAACATAAATATATTCAAACCACTTAGTCACTGCTATTAAAACTCAATAACAAAAAATGTTTTTGAAAATGATCGCCTACTCTGTCTTTAAAATGCAGTACAAGTGTCCACTAAATCTCTACGCTAAACAGTGACGCTGTCTAAGAGAAATGAAATGACAAACAACGCTGTTTTGATTTACAAATGGCCCAGATACATAATTTACAGTTATGGAAATCATAAGCCTAAACCTCGAGTCAATCATTCTGCATTCTGACTTCACATTTTAAAGATTAAACTGTGTATGAGAAACAGCATTAAGAGAAGCAAAACTGTTGAAAAAGCAAGGTGCTATCTGCAAAACACAGTTGTATGAACTCTGTGTGTATGTGTGTGTGTGTGTGTGTGTGTGTGTGTGTGTGTCCCTCGACACTCTCAGAGCTGAAGTTTAATTAAGCTCATGCTCTCACCTCTTCAGGGGCATCTCAGACAGCTTGGCTCGACAGTTCATGAACACCTGCACCTTCATATTGACCACTTGACCAAGCACCTGCAGCACACAGAGGAGACAGTCTGGTTATTAGCCACACACAAACAACAGCCTTCAGGAGAGTTCTGCCCAAGGTCCAGGTCATGCTCTATACCACCGTGTCCAGAACAGCCAATCACCATTATTTCAATGTCCTTTAGAGGACATGCTGTTTAGTACACCAGGGACTCTACATGTTATGGTGGCTAGTTTACCATCTATCCTGGTGCTTTCTGTTCTCTGACAAACAAACTTAGATTTTTTTTTAAAGTTGATTGACTACAATTACATATTAAAATCAAAGGGAAGTTGGACGCAAAGAACAATGCATAACTATAGTTTTACCTGAGGAGACATAATGAAGCCTACACTAAAGTGAATGACTTTGGGATGACATCATAAAAACTGAATACCAGAGCAGAATGACGATTAGCCCAAAACAGAGGCTGTGTTTTGTTGCCTCTTTGCCCTATTAGGCAATGACATCGCAGGCAGCGTTTGCACATGAAGGTAGCAGTTTCAGACAGGCTTCATTGGCATAATTAATTATAATTGAATTTGAAATTATATTTAAAATACAGCTTTGGCAATAAACCAATCAAACATTTTAGAACTACAATACTTTCAATACAATACAATACTTTACTACAGTACTTCTTGGTACAAATGCAATTAAATTTTTTTTTAAGCTTGTCTCTGTTCGACAAATCACCTTCCCCACGGATGCATATGCACCGTATTATGGGATATTAAAGGTATTAAAGGTGCAGTACATCTATGCTATGATGAAGGTATCTCCAGAGACAGGGACTGAGGCAGACGTTGATTTTGTGCCTTGATGCTTTCCTACACTGGAACACGTCCTTCATAGGCAACATTTTACCGCTTTCATACGTAGTAAGAGAAGCAGAAAGTGGTTGGATCTTAGCTGGTCAGGGTTAGCCAATCACAGCAAAGTAGTGTGGTGATGATTTTTTAAATGTATAGCAATAAAAGGCAGATTTTCACTTGTATATCAGAGAGCAGTTATTGGAATTAACAGACTTAAAATGAAGAAAACATTAAACATATACAACTATTCAACAAGATTCTGATTTATAAATGAGTTTCAGTCATTTAGAAGATTCGGCAGTGAAACCTAACCTGGAGGAAGACAACATTTTGTCTCACAGGAAACAGTTATTAGCTGTTAACATTTGCTGCCCAGTGAATGGTGCAGCTGCAGACAGCCCAAGCAATGAATCACAGCGTACACCTGCCTGAGGTATGATAACCTCTTAGAGGTGTTCTGCTGCACAAACCAGTAACCTCAGCACATTTCACAACAGAGAACATGTACGTACAATCAATAAGGGAGCAAGCTTCTGTGCATCTCTGGTGAGTGGATCCACGATGGCCACCACATCATAGAAGACCTCATCTTCTCGCTGTGCTAGATGAAGAACACTGTCAAAAGATACATCTGGTCAGGGTGATACATTTTCAAAGTGACAGTGTTGCATAAGTGAAGTGACTGATATTGCCAGTACTTTAGTACCACAAGTACAAATGAATGGCAGACATACAGTAACAGACAGGTCAGTAACAAAGCTGATCATAGCCATGACATCAGAGTTGAGCGGTGGGGTTGATATAGTTAGATTTATGTAAGTATATGTAGATGACTCACCAATTTGGTAAGCGAGACTTGCTCAAACTGATTTGACCAATTAAGACTGCTAACTCCTGATTTTATTTCTGGCTGACTGGTGGACCATTTTCACTGATTCATTGACGTAATGACACAATTGTGAAGGGAACACTGCTATTACCAATACTAATAATCCAGTAATTCCATTCCAGGAAAAGCTTTAGCTTAGTACTGAACCTGTGTTTGTCCTTCAGCAGCTTGACGTCTTTTCTGGCCTCTCCTTTAGGCGCTGCCGTGAGGAGAGCATCCACTTTCATGACAAGATCACTGGTTCTGTAAAGAACACACAGATTGTGATTCTCCATTAAAATGACAGATTACAGCACTCTTACAAACATAACTGCCACAAGGTAGGAGATGTGAAGACGTAAAGTAAGATGTAAAGTTAAGAGACAAGAAATATTTGCACAGGACTGGGAATGACACAAGAATGTACTTTTGGGCGTTCAAGCTCATCTGCTTGATCTTGGCTTTGATCTTTTCAGCTGAAGTGCGCAGTGTGATCTTTTCAAGCAGATGAAAATCTTCAACGCTGAACTCCTCTTCTTCCTCCATCAGAGCCAGGATCTAAAAAAAGACAATAACCGTGTTATAGGTGACAGGAGACAAAAGAAATAAACTATATGAGAATGCGAGATGATCAAGACATTTGCAAAGAAAGAGACAAAGGAGACTTGGAGGGATCATTAGGTATAAACTTCATTCACTTATAGTGTCGTTTATTTTCACACACTGTTCTGTATTATTTCAGCACTCCCAGTTAAGGAATTATGCAAATTAGGTAACAACATAAATGGCCAACATTTTTGTGCTAAATGCAATCTGAAAGGTGTAATGCCTGACAGTACAGCCTCTCCCTATATGCAGAGTACGCAGTTTGCATAGGGCACCAACTCCCAGAGGGGCACCATCACCGTTGCTCAAAAAAATCCCCAAAAAAAACTTTCGTTCTGTAGTAATGTTAACATATACAAAAATTAAAATATAAACATGAACATGCATCTGTCTTAAAATTCCATGTTCCCTATTTTGTTTATTTGCTGTAGTGCTACAATTGTAATTAAAAGTAATACAATTTAAAAACAATTAATTGACTTTTACATTTTATTAAAGCTCTGTTTTGTAGAAATAGACTATATATATTAGGTGTTTTTGTTTTTACTTCCATAATATTTGGGGGAGGGGGTACACCAGTACCATTCTGCTTAGGGCACCCATTTGGCCAGCAGTGGCCCTGATGCCTGATCTTGCGGGTTGACTCAGATTGCTAGGTTGAGAAGGTTGCTAAGGACTGCATGTGGATGTAAGCCTGGTTATAAAACTCTTTATCATCTGACCACCAATTCAACATTTCAAAACAACTTTCATTTACCAGCTGCTTTTTGTGGGCTGTAACAGCACAACCTTAATTATGGTGAGAAAAAAGCACCTTTTAGTGTTGTTTGTGAATAAGGCACACATATATCTAAATAAATATAATAAAGCCAGATTAACACAGAAAGAGTTGAATTTGCACTGAAAAGTATAACCATGGCTTGAATTTTTACCACAATTCCAACCACCCTTGCATGTCTACACGAGAGACGTGGTAATCTGTATGCATGTCAACAGCAGACCACTTTTAATGCAAATCAAAGCAAGGCCACCTGCCATAGCTCATCTCTTTGCCAGATGGCCATTCCATACAAACGCAGCATCATTCTGTTTCTAACCCTGTAAAAACAACCACTTTGTTACTTTGGCTTTTAAAATCTATAAGTTTTTACCATAAACTGACTTATTTTAACATACCAAATGAAAGCTAATCAGTTCTCCATTTCTTGCTTATCTTTTTCTCATCATTTTGTTTTCAGCTAGCAGAGCAATCTAATTACATCAAAATTGCATATTCGAGTAAACAAACTAAGCAAAATTATTACATTAAATCTTTTACAGTTATAAACTAACTACCAATTAAACTATAATGCCTTTTTTATTAACTACAACTGCTTTAGGATAAATAGCTAATGTATGGGTGGGCAAATATGACAAATATTTAGGATAGATTTAGATGATAGATTTATTTTGTTGGTAATATGAAATTAACCAACATTGAGAATCATCATGATCTTATTGTGTTTACCTGAAATGCTAATTCAAATTAAACGGTACAAAACAAATTGTTTGCATCACCGCAATTATACAAAAGCCCCTAAATACTAAGTTAATTTAGAAACAATTTGCACATTTGTTCATATATATTACCTTTTTACTTGTATTTATTTGGTGAAAAACAGAAAGTTTATGTTTTTACTGTATTTTTCATTTGTGCATTACTTCTCAACAGTAGCTCACTATTTGTTCTAAACTGTTGTTCCTCTAACAGAGAAAAATCTTAATCAATCTTTTAAGGCATAAGAAAATACATAAATACATAAATATGGAGATAATATCATAAACAGGCAAAAAATATTGAGTAATGTATTTTTAAGTTATTTTGCAGAATATACTTATTGAGGTTCACTATTGTGTGTGTTGAAGGATGATGGGAAATGTCACTTCTGTTTCAGTCTGCAGCCCCTTTTCATGCTTGTCTATCAACAGTGATGCTGCTGAGAAAGAGCAGCTTTATGAAGGTTCGGCAGTTCTGTGTGATCTCTGACCCCTGCAGTAGAGATGCTGAGTGGATGCTGGAGAATTAACGCCAGGCTTCATCTCCTAACAGGCTAGGACAGGCTGTTCAGACCACTTAATACAGAGTCGACAAAAACAGCAGCCCTATCTGAGGGACCAACCGATGAGACCTTGCAGTTCAGACTATTTATCATCTAGATCAGTGGTACATAACACAGGTCATTATGTTATAAATGATTTTAGAACTCCTATGGAAATTCTCTTACAGGAGGAGGGGGGTGTTTGTAAATCTCACCCGGCCGTTGCTGACCACAGCTCTCTGTCCTGCCTTCAGCTGCAGAACATCCTTACAGAACTTCTGCTGGCTGTGCAGGAAATCCACCTCCATTGTGTTGAACTTCTTCTCAAAGGCATCCTGGTCCATACCCTACAGGAGATCAAAACACACATTTAACTTTCAAAGACCCGTACTGTAAACATGCGTCACTGTTCACCAAAAAATGTAATGAAATCTTGTAGAATTTGCTTCCATGACTTTCACATAATGTTGACACAAAACTCGCCCCGTAGGAAATTGGGGTTAAGCACCTTGCTCAAGGGCATGTCTTGCTGCTTGTGGGAATCAAACCAACAACTTTCCAATGACCAGCATTGTGTCTTCACCACTAAACTGTAACCTACCAAATCTCATATCATGAGAACAGGAAACATATTGTATGTAAAAGAATTATAGCCTTTTTACCAAATACACCCACAATGTAATTAAGGTCACGTTCACACTTGAGGTGCGAAGCCACTTCTCTTTCATATCAGATCTGCTGGTTTGGTTTGTGATAGAATGTAGAAAAAATGAAGGAGGAACAAGCTACTGGCTCATTAGCTAGTTTTTTGATTACACTGCAATGAGGAAATCTCATCAATAAGTTATTGACAACTAAAGGAGGCACATTTGCAGAAGTGCAGTCTTTTCCCTATTTTGAGTACAATATTAAATTGGCCAGACCTATGAAAAATGTGTCGCCATAGGAAACTGTGTAGTGTTAATCAATCATTAAACATTTTCATTTATCAGACTTGTAATTAAAAATGGCTTCACTGTCGATAACAAATCTCTGGTGTATGTGCTTTGCAGAGTCAGATTTTTAGTGTTTCCAACATTTGGTTCTTATGAGAGGGGAGAAAATGCTAATATCAGCACAACTTGTCTCCTTGCCATCCAATAACAGAGCCATAACTGAGCTCAAGCACAGGCTCTCAGGGAACCAAACTTCTCTCTTTTTGCCTTTCTTCAACTAACAGTAATAAAACTTGCTGGGATGGATGGATGTCTCTCTTATACATTATGAGGAAATAAATAGAGACACACAATAAAATAACAAGAGGAAGAAAGAATCAAAGCAAAGCTCCATGTTCCTGACAGACCATCAATCTTTCTGAGAACTGCAATACTCTGTCAATAAGTCCCTGGATTCAAACTGTGGCGGTTTAAGGTTCAGGGCAGCCATTCTCAGAAATGCAGTTGTCTGTGAGTCTGCCACAATTATGTGCGGTTGGATGATTTCAAACGGGCAAACCTGAGAGAGGCACAAGAGGCCATGATCTTGTGTCATGTTTCCATGGAGATGAGAAGTCTGATGTCATGTACTTTGGAGTACACAAGCCTTCTAGATTGCAGCAGGGCTCATCCAATCAGATTTCAGAGCTGAAATGAACTGCTTTAAAACTAATTTGCAGTTACAAGGTGTAATGTTTGCTATTAGTTAGTACGTTTTAGTATCAGCATTGTTTTTTATAATAGATGTTAGCATGTAAAGCTGATGAGGTTTAGAAGCATCTGTAATTCTGTAATGTACTTTCCAGTCCTGTAACACAATATACAGAATGACAGGAAATAAAGAAGCCATGTTGTGTTAGGGAGCATAAAATGTTAAAAGATAAAACGGGGAGGAAGAAGAATTGGAAAAGACAGGTTGGAAAAGAACAGGTGTCTTAAAATAAATTCCAAAAGTCAAAATGTTCCACACATTATTCCACATTAGCCAGACAGTACATTTCACACTCCACTGACCTGTTTAAGTAAGTGCTTAATCTTGGTGCCTTGATTGAGGAGCTCAACATTTTCCTCTTTGAGGAGTTTTAAGGTGAAGTCGAGCGTGTTCTTGCTGCTTTGGGTGAGGAGTGATGCCCAGACAGCTCGGTACAGAGCACTGTTGTCCTCGGTGGGCTTTCCACAGGGGTTATTGATCACACCCACTCGACAGTTAGAGCCACTGGATTTCTATAAGCAAACACTGTGGATCAGAATCTCTCCCAAAAAAAAAAACAGTACACAGCAAACCGGTTAGAATAAATACTAATGTGATTTTGATGATATGAGTATGGCACTAATGATCACACAAAGCTTTTTGTGACAATTTAGCTGCAATGTTTTGATACGTTTTTTTAATAAATACAACGTTTTGTGATGGAAGACAGGTCACAAATGTTACTATTCCTATCTTTGTTAATTTGTCATACAACATACTGTGTCACATCAAAATACAGCATTTGTAAAAGTGCACCATCTGGAAAGCATCACATTCTATTTTGCTCGCCATAATCATAAACACTGCAATAAACAACAACATCTGCTCAATGTAGTTCTAACATTTAACAAAGAACTTTGTAGTCACATATTACACATGAAAACACACTAAAAATGCCACCTTCCCACTGAAAATGCATTACCTGTACACTCTGCTGCTATATGTGTGGTATCTTAAGGTATTTGTTAAGGTCACTTCTATGCTAACCTGCCATTTAAACATAAGCACAGATTTGTGAACTTACTGCTTTGATTCATTTTGAAGGTAAACTGTAAAAAAACATGCCATGCCTGTTTTTTACCTCATTTGTTTGCAATCTAATTGCAATCCACAGCATTTCATATAAAAATACATCTATAAAAAATTGTTCCATTGCTTAGCATTTCTCGTTGCTTGTTTATTAACCAACACCACAAGAACGCTTTCGAAGATTAATTGCTCTGAGATAAATTACTACAATGCACGTGACTCCCAGCTCTCTAAAGATGTGTTTCCTGTGGATACGGTTAATTGGAAACAAAAACTACAGTAGTTCACCATATGTTTCAAAGCGCTCCGTAGCAACAGCCTCCCAGAGGCCTGTTCAATATCCGCAATAATCCACATGGTCACGCCGTACACCGCCTCTTCCTCTACAGAAGAACACAAACATCACAATGTTGCATATTTGGAGAATGTATTGGAATGTTTGGAGAATTGATAGCTTCGAAGCTAAAAGAATTGTTCAGTACAGCAGTATTAGTAAAGCATTACATTTCTGGAAGAAATTGTAATGTACATGTGACATTGCCACTGTTTATTATGCTAACAGTGGAAGCAGTGCATCAACACACACTCGATCAGTGGCAGCTCCTTTACCAAATCAAGCAGTCTAGATAAAGATTAATGGCGTCAAATGGTAGTGCTTGCTAGGCAGTAAAACAATACTGTTGAAGTTTTAGCGTCCCATGTGAATGGCTGTGCATCTACTGTGCATTAGCAGCATCAAAAAAATAAGAAAACAGATGCAAGAGATGATGGCCCGTCTTAATTTAATATGCAAATAGATGCAAGTCAGAAGACCAATCGGAATTCACACACAGCTCTTACAATAGTGTCATTTTTGCTAGTTAAATGTTCCAAACATTCTATCAATGTACGCCAATAGAATATTATCAGATTGATATCTTAAATTTAGATTTAAATTTGCAAAAAAAGAAAATAACATAGCAAGCACTGTAGTAATAAATATGTTCCTTTATTGGATTGTTGAGTTTGTGAGCCCTTTGTTTACAGCACAACAAAAGTTTTTGTGTTTCTGTAGCTCAATTGGTAGAGCATTGCAGCTGTGGGTTTGATTAGACCCTCAATGCACTGTAAGTTGTTTTGGATAAAAGCGTCTGCCAACTGCGTAAATGTAACAATTTCCAAAATCTTCACCTGACTCACTCACCATCTCTGATGAAATACTTCATTCTCTTAGAAACAACTGCTATTTTGTCCCTGAAGTCCAGGTAGGAGAACATTGTGGCATCATCCCAGTTATCAGCAACTATTTGTTTAATAACAACACAAATATAAACATTTAATAAGAAACATTAGGAAGACAGTGATGATGTTATTTTGATGGAGGGCTGTAATCATGACAGTGATAATGTAACAGTGAATGATCAAGGTGGCTTGGGTCAGGCGATCATTAAAAGCATTAAAACATTACCTGGTGAGGCAGTGAAATCCAGGTATCTCTTCTCAGAGCTCAGAATCAGAGGGTTGATACGGGGAACTACATTGGCCTGCTCCATCAGGAAGTCCACCACATCAACACCCTCAGTAATCTGACCCTGTACATGACAAGAAATTAGTTTGTTAACTAACCAGATGAGAAAATTACAGTCAACACATACAATTAAAAGGGCCTCCATGCTACCATACCATGAAGACAGCTCTTTGGAAGAAGTTGGTAGTTTCCATGATGCGTTGGAGTAGAACTGTCTCCAGCTCCTCTGGGTCCATCTCTTCACTGCTGAGTGGAACACCATTGAACAGACCCACTGGTAGAGCCCCTAAACCACTCTTCCTATAAAACACACCTCCAGCCTACAGTGACATCACATGAAAGGTTCAGAAAGACACAGCAAAGACTAAGTTTGGAAAAAAAAATGGTTTGACAAGGAGTACATTTATATTTATTAACATTAAACTGTGCTTTTGCATTGGTTTAATTGGCAGTTGGTTGAGTTCGTATGTCAGACTGAATAATGCTTAAAGTGCCTCAGAGCCACAGTATTTACACAACTGAAGAAATCAAACTACCAATGCCTTTGTTATATTGTATGTGCATACACGGACAATAAGGTAATCTAGGATGTTATCATCATTTAAATCATGACACACAGCAGCTTTAAGTGGCATTTCTAAAAGCATAAAGATGTATAAGTGTACCTTTCTGTTGTCATCATAGCTCGAGTCCACTCCTAGAATTCTGGCAGCACTTGCTTTGGGAAATTTCTTCTTCAGATATGCAGTGACTGTATTTACTGACAGAGTCTCGCCAACTTCCACTCTGTTATATATCTGTGTGCGACAAAAAAATAAAAGCTCACTAGAATATAATGGCCAAATCAGTATAATACAGTCACAGAACACTTGTAAAGCCCTTCCCAGCCTCATAAGGAAATAAAAGTACTGCAGGATATACTGTATAGGGACCGGGCCCGACCCATAAAATTTGGTTTTAGGCCCTGTGAATTCTAGCAGTGGCCCTGTTAATGCAAACTGAACTTTACATTTTACACTCAGAAGTGGTAGAACTTCTGCTGAAATAACATTTAAGTCATTGTTGGTGTCACAGAGTCACAGAGATACTTACTGACACCATCGACGTGAAAGCTTGCGTTTCATCATACTCCTCTGAAATGTAGTTTAACAGTCTGAACAGGGCAACACCTGCATCTGAAAATCCATCTACTTTATCATCTGTACTGACAACCAGTACAAATCCAATCCTGAGAGACACAGAAACGTACAGTCAAATCAATGCATGTACAGTACAATGTACAGAGACTTACAAAATCTCAATAACTATAAATTAACATATTGATTTTGATAGGAAGTACAGGATAATGTACAGACAGAGGCTTACTACACAGCTAAGCGCCAAATGAATAAATGCAAAATTAATTTTAAGTTGAAATCATCTTTTATGTTAGAAGAAAGAGTCAGTGGAATAAAACTGTGACTGTACTAATGGTCTACTAAGAATATGAATGCACAACTGACCAATCAGAATAAAATATTTCATCTTGTAATAAAAATGTTAAATTAAAAAGGCGCTGGTGAGATGTATTAATTAAGGCTTGCTGTTGCTGAATGAAAGTGAGCGTACCTCAGGGGAATGTTATGTTTGTAAAAGAGTTCTGCTAATTTCACCAGCTCAATGCTTTCTTCTTGTGCCGGGTCAAGAAACAGAACCTGCAATTCACAAACAACTCTTAAATCTTTTATTCAATCAACAAAACAATAACCGGTCACATTAACATGTCATTCTGATATAATAATAATTATTACAAACATAAATTAACACTATAATTTTGATCAACTTCTATGTTGTAACATAATCCGTGTTAAAGTAAAATGATAATGCCATTTGGTCTCTGCCATTTGGAAAAGGGCCAACCTGCTTATACCATTTTAAGATATGCTTGAAACTAAGCCAGTCATCTAAAATGCAGGAGCCGACATCTCTCACAGAAACTGCAAATCTGGGAGCTTACAAATTCTAATTAGAATAAACAAATGCACAGAAAACTGTTCTACACCAGCTCTGAAAGAATACTGTCGTACGTTGAAGATATACAGAGGCTTAACAACCAAAAACACAAACAGTTACTGCATATTGCTCAGCTAGAACTCACAGGTAAGACTACTCACCAGGTTAAAAAAGTTACGGCGTATTTGTCTAATAACGCCTGGAAACGTTGCTCTGAGAAGCTCCTGGAGACCTGAGGGCCAGTGACGATAAGTGGAGTCCTTTTCGATATTATTAACCCACTAGATATCAACAAAAACAGACATTTGTGAAAGCGTTTCGGAGCAACATCAAGAGTGACTATCTGTTTTTTTTATATAGCAGTCTGGGTTCCAGAACCTTTTTACCATTGATTTTCTCCAGCCGCATTTCAAAACAGATTTCAATAAAGAGCATTGAACAAAACCAACCAGCTCTGAGATGAATCACAGTCTATTCAAGCAAAAGAAATCTGAAAATCATCTGTGTTTTTGTGAAAAAAAAGAGACATTTTGACATCTTTATTTATTTCATAAAGCTCTGAAAATATGTTTTTTTCTTTCTCTGTAACTTATTTTCTAACCAGATCAAGTCTTCTTAAACAGTCTTCTTATGTGATCTTATGTTATATCGTACATTTATACAAAAAAATCTGGACACTTGAAAAGCATTTTACTCCCTTTCTACCCACACGCATATAGTAGTTCTGGTCTTACCATTATGGCTGAGTGACGGATGTCCAGAGCATAGCTGTCCTCCACAGTGGCAGATGCTGGTAAATGCAGGAATTTACTCATGGTGCTTCCTTTGATGCCAAGGTTATGAAGTCCTTCAAGTATCTTAGCCTCTCCTCTGAGTATATCCAGGATGCTACAGGACAAGCGAGTGATTAGCACACATAACAAATGAAGCAGCTTTGTCAAATTATAAACAGTCGATACCAGTACCAGTGAAATTAAAGAGGTTTAAAAGCAGACAGAAGGAGGTGAGGAACTTGTACCAAGATACTACCTGAAAGGGTTATGAATATCCAGGTCAATGTGTATTCCATTAATAAAAAGACTGGCATCTCCAGGATGGATCCCCATCGAGTCACTCAGCCTCTGCAAGTAAAGATCATGTCAGATAAAAACAGCTACACCAAGACCTTGATTTCAAGGTTATGATCTTAGATGCTTCATCCTGTTCACCCAATACAGTTTTAGTCCCCATGGAATAACCTGGGGCTGAGTGCTTTGATCAAAAAGTGATAATTCACAGTTGTTCCCTATGGGGCTCGAACCAGCAACCTTCCAGCTGTCTATGTACCTTCCAGTATGTCTATGCACACTATATATCCAACACACTACTGAGAATATGGGGTCTAATATAGGTTATTTATAATTATTTAAAACCCAGGGCTGACACATTGAAAGCTTCTGTGTAGCTCATTCCGTTAGCAGCACAAAGGTTGTGGCTTTGATTCCCAGGGAACACATTTACTAATAAAGAACGTATATGTTCAATGCACTTTGGATCAAAGCATATGCCAAATGTAAAATGTAAATCAGAAAGCTGGGGGTCCATTTAACTGTGTTTGAAACTTTTTAAAGGGCTCATCAAGAAAGTTTGTTTATGAAATCACACCTTTTGATTATCTTCTATTTCCTTCTTCAACTCTTGGTTTATGGCCACTTTTGTCAGTGATCTGTGGGAACAGTAAAAAAAAAAAACGTACAGTCACTCCCAGCTCTCCCCAACATCCCAGACCAGTCATAAAAACTCATTTTAATCTAAGAAAACCTGTTCTGCCTTAGATGCCATATCTGCTATGCTGACAAACTGTAAAGCACAGTAACACTGACTCAGCACATTCTGAACACTGCACATAAAGCTGTCTGGAGCTGCAGAAGAGGAAAGTCACAGTCACACATTAAAAATGACCTAGACATTCTGCATATGCACGCATTCTGTGCTATTAGACACATGAAGAAAGGCATTGTGGGATATTACCAAGAATGATTTTTACAGAAAGTTGCTTTGATTTGGCTGCAGGCAAACACTGTCATACACACACAAACAAAAACAAATTATGATACGATTATAGAAACCATTCAATATGGCCCCCTTTTAGAAAATACACATCAGTTTAAATATTTTTTTTAATTCTGAACCCTTATGAAGGGTAACAAGTTAATTGCATTTGTGATTTCCACATAGAATTCTCTTAGATACATCAAAACTGAATTGTGGATTTTGCACCTGGCTCTGCTGGGGAAATTTTGGCTGAGGTCTTGCATCAGTTTGAGAGAATCAAACTTTGGCACACTCATGATCCGAGATGCTGCCTGGAAGCTGAGGTCTGTCGGAAACACAGAGAAGGCATTTCAAAATGTGCTTTAGAGGAGCCAATGAACCTATGCAGAATATCTGTATGAAGTAAGACAATCCATTTACATGTATAATAAAGTGAGCAATATACACCATTTTAATTAATCAAGTTCTGTAATTACTGTTCTTCAAACACTTCCTCTTCTAAGATGGTAATTAGGAAATGTACATTTGATGAGTGGAAATACTACAACTGTGATTAGCATGCAGCATAATTATTAAGCTATTCTAAATGGTTTGGAGTGAAATATAAAAAAATGATCCAGTGGGTTTTAGAATTCTGCTCTGCCCAAAGTTATTACAAAACCAACAGACCGTTTCAACAGCCATCATGGGAAGCTCTTCATCTCAAAGAAAAATAAATTGCTTCATTTGTCTATCAGCACAAGAGTGCAGATATTTAGCCATTTTGGCTCCAAATCTCACTGAGCAAAATTGAACTCGGCTGTGAACATGAGCATCTGTTCAAAAGTCCGAACAGGAGCAGGACAGATCGCTGCACCAGGCAAGAGGTACAAACTGCAACCTTCCCACTGCTTCCCAATTCATCAAGTGGACAGTTCTCTCCAGCCCATGAGGATCGGTTTAATCTTGCTGGACACCATACCAACTGTAAGAGAGGACCATCAATTACAGCAGTCAGCCCACCTTGGAGCTCCCACACTTTGAGAGGAGTCATGTCATTGGTGCTTTCCAAAAGATGCTTCCTCAGCTCCCCAAGTTCCTCCTGTAGTTCCGGGTGAGACTTTCTGGAGGTGGAGATAGACATGTTGGGACATTGTTTCACATAATGACAGAACGAATCTGCTTGCTTTTACTTTAAAGGTGGCATTAATTGGCCAAGTAAGATTTATTTTGCATCTATGAAGTGTGTTTTTTAAGTAATATACAGAGTGCTTATACTGTATACAATATATAGCATATCAATCAAAGTGCAACAATATAACTTTCTCATAAATCTTGGTCCCACCTAGTTTACAAAATGGATAACACAATTCAGTATTCATTTGGATATATGAATAGTTATTAAATAAAACAAGAGGAAAACATAACTTGAAACTTTAAAATGTCAGAGTGCTTACTTCAATCTCTCAAACAGAAAACCTTGAACTTCATCATATTCATCCTCATCATCTGTGGTGACTGATTTGGAATCTGTGAATACATACAGAAATTCAGCAGGGATCATTTATCTCTTCTGTTTGTCTCTTCATTTTAGAGATCATGTTGTCACTTCTGTCTCTTTAACATTATTTGTAATGATCGTTTTTATTTTTTTTTTAGCCAAATATTGCAATAAATTGCTAGACATTGTATGGTACCTTTAACCTGTGTGTCATCAATGGCTTTGTACTCAGTGCTTTTAATCGCTAGTTCAACACCATATCCAGACAACAGCATCCTTTCTTTTTTTGGCTCCTGTGAAGAGATGATTAAATGGTTCCAGCTGCACACCTTAAATTAGGATGTATATGTATAAAAGTAAATTATGCAGATACTTACAGCCACGAAATGTCGCAGCATGTAAATAAGTTTGCCTTCCTGTGCCCGCTCTGACAGCACCTTATGAAATGTGCTGAATTCCTTAGTGCCAATTTCAGCATAAAGAACAACTACAGGCAGATCAGTCCCATTGACTCCTGGGTACCGGTGGTCAGACTTGTATAGGTAAGGTCTTGGCCTGTACAGGACACAGTTAAATGTGAGAAAGGTAAAATAAGAAGGTTGCCTGCATGTTACTGCTTAGCTGAAAACATAAAATTAACATTTGATGAGAAATTAAATTGTTTTCCCATTATAATAAAATCATGTATGCTTATACAGAGACTATTATATCAAATATCTAGAAATATTCTCAAACAGAATGTTATAAATCATTTGGCTTTACCTGCTTGCTGCTGCCTTCAGGAGCTTCTTCATGTCCTTGGTGTTGCAGGCGTGTTTACCGTGAACAGCCACAAAAGCATAGCAGCCGTCAGGAGGTGGTTCATCAAGTGCTATCTACAAGATGACAAGACATAGACATAGTGACGACCATTGCAAATAAACGCCCAAACAAATATGAAGAAAGTTCAACTTCAAGATCATGACTTTGGTTCCCAGGGAACATAAACTGTTTAAACTTACACCTTTAATGCACTGTAAGTCAGTATGGATATAATGTAAATGCATTAACATACACTCACATAAATCTTCAGGGTTTGAATTTTCAAAATATTCTTATGACATAAAACACAAAAGTATGTAAGAACATACTTGTTGGAAAGCGTGTACAGCTGGTGAGTAAGCCCTGAGAGACAAAGACAGCTTCAGGAGGTTGACCTGGAGATCCGTCAAAAACTGTCCAGCCTTCTTAATGATTAGGTTATAATATGACCGGACAGACTCTAAAGACAGGATGTGTATATTAATAATTTTTCATGCACATTTAGCGCAACAAAAGCAAGATAGACAGCTCATATTTTTACATGCATATTTCCTGATACTGACATCAATTTATTAAGGCAGTAACATAACCCTGTTAATAATAAAAAACACATGTACGCACAAAATATTATTCTATTAAATAGACAGACATCAGCAAGCGCAGAACGAGCTATTTGAGAAAGCACACAGTTGAATTATGAGTCATCATAGAGTGAAGGAAATTTCAGCCAATGTCATTACCTCCATTTTTGTAAACAGTTAACTCCTTCACAGTATCGACAAACTGCCAGAACTTCTCATCACCGTCCTCTCTGATGAACTCGCTGCGGAATATTAGATTTGCAGAACAAAACAGATATGGATGACAAATGTGAGAGGCAGTAATGCATACAAACAGCGAAGGGACCTCGAGTAATAGAGAGATCAAAGTAGGTGTATATTCAAGGTGTTGATCAAATACAAGGCAACGGAAGGTCATGTTTGTCGCTGCCATAAAACTTTTCAACTCATTCTCTGTGTGCACGAGCAGGGATGAAACTGAAGTTTTCTGCGAATAAATTTGAATACACAGCATCTCATGATTGGCCTATTAAAGCTTCGGTGATTAAAAGGGTGACGAATAATTGGTTAACCAACATTTTAACAGTATGCATACACATGTATTTAACAGAACAGCCAGTGAGACACTAAATTACAAGATGAAAATTACAGTTCCAGCCCACCTTGTTTCCAGCAGTAGAGGGGTCATAGCCCATTTGGCCTGAAGGCTGGCAATTACTCCCTTAGATGCTGAGAGCGCGTGCTGAACCCTCAGCAAGACCAGCACAATAAAGACCACCCTCATGATCAGACACAGCTAAAACTATAGGAAAACCACATTTTATTAATCAAATAAGTAATTTCATTACATAATGATAGCATACATTAAGACTTACAAGTCACAAAACTTTTTTACACGTTACCCAGGGCAGAACATGGCTAGTTAATGCTCTCGTCCTTTGTAAGTCGCTTTGGATAAAAGTGTCTGCTAAATGACTAAATGTAAATGTAGTTAACACAAGAGATTTCTCTCAATAACTATATTTTTTTAGCAGTCCAAATTAATAAATGCTTGATTTTTCCCAGGCTGTTGTTACTGTATGTTGTTTAAATGCCTAATTCAAAAGTGTAATACATTAAGGCAAGCCAATTATATAACGGAGGCAGATCTTAACCTACAGCTTATGTTTAAGTTAAACAGCTATTTGATATTCTGCCTTTTCATAAATGACTGCTTTATTGTTTCAACCATTGCTGAGAAACCAGTCCGTAGCAACATAACTACAATGCATAGAAACACAAATATATTGTGAAAGATTTTTTTACTTTAGATAGTATTTCCTATTCAAATAAAGACACTCTTCTTAATCGAGTGACGATGAACAGCAGTTTGTTTGTGTGAAAACTCATATCATGTATTGTGACACATTTGTTAAATTAACTTTATCTTTTTTAACCTGGGCAATTACGGTTTACCGTCCAAAGGTTTCTTCTATTATTAAGAAGCAAGCCAGGTAACTAAACATCAATTAAGGTCTAAAATAAATCTACCCTGGGTACAATTTACCACAGTGAAAAGTGACAGCTATCTCCCCTTTAGTAATGTTTGAATGTGCACGAATTCCTGATGTGTCCAGCGTAATGTCTGCTAACGATGTATTTATGCAAATGATAAAGTATTATCAATAAAAACACCGAAAATTGAAATAGAAAAGGAGCTTTTCTGCTTCATCAAACGCCACGTATGTGCATCAAAACCAGACAATGTAGCAGACAGCTTCGCGATTGATACAGCCCCTTTCTTGTCTCCTTCATGATTTATACACTTTATACAAATCGGATGAAAGTGGCTATAATTTTCATTGGTTATTCTCATAAATGAATACACAATGAGACAGATAAGTAAAAAATAAATAAAAAGCGATTAGCGCTCGGCTTATGCCCTCACGCCGTTTTTATGTACCATAATATCGTTCAACAACAATGAACATCCAAACTTGCTCTTATGATACAGACTATGAATATTAAAACATACCCAAAACATCAGATTGTGAGCCGCTGTATTACCTCGGTTACACAGGACGCCGCCATTTAGGGGTCCTACCTCTTTAATCCCCTCATCACTGATACATGAATGCCACATGCGTTATAAAAATGCGAGGCTACGTTTAAGCGTAGGGTAGTGTGTTATGTAAAGTTAAGTTGAGTTTGTGAAATATTTTAAAACATTAGCGTGTTTAAAGGTTTGCGTCTGGAGTGGGTCGTTCAGGCATATTTGCGGACAGCTAAAAAGTAATTGATGTGCAGTAGTATGAAAGTAACGGGGGAGCGTCATCTGTTCACTGGCGCTTCTGTGAATGTTTGAAACCTGTAAGTAATCTCAATAAATACTTGTGTAGAAATATGTGTCGTTGAATATCCACATATAAATAATATAAACAGTTCACCGTTAGACCAGCAGGATACAACAAACACAATAAATTATATTAAAAGAGTAATGAAACCCACACCAGCGTTAACATCAGCGGTAACTACAGACGCAATATGCTTCCCATTTATATATTGACTGTAGTATAGGCTGTATTTCTTCCTGATTATTAAAGGTGATTTTTTTTTCCAGAAACATTTTTTTTGTTACGCTTGCTGAAAGGCCCCTCACATCCTGGTAGCAATCATTAAGTAAAGTAAAGTGGTCTAAATATGTTTATATATCTTATGTGGATGGCACAGGACCATAAAAGTTTTCGTCTTTGTATTTGGTCTGAATGCAATGATAGGATGTCAAACTATGTGTGTGTTCCTGTGTTGGGGGTTGGTTTGGAGAGGGCTCCGATGGGGGGAGAAATCTTATACTTCACTGCACTACTTTTTAAAGGCTTTCAGTGCTTGGTTGCTCTCTGAAATTGTCTACCCTACCTTTAAGTATCTACCCATATTAGATTATTAGGTTACAGTGGGAAAAACTGAGGTTTTAAGCCGCACCAGATGTTACCAGAAACACTGGTAGTTTACGTGACGTCACTTTCACAGCTTGGAGGATATAGGATAACGGATTAAATGATCAAGATTAAGATATTAGCGCAAAAATGTTGTATGATAATTGGTACAAATCAACGATGCAATAAAAGCCGTTAACACAACTGGATCTTTTACATACGTCTGCACGAATATAACGGTAATAATACGCGGGACTGCAGAATGCACGGTATAGCATATCTTTACATAACACACAACAGAGGCGTAGCTCGATATCAAAGTGCATTGGTTTAAAACATATATTTTTGCATAATGTTTAAATCACTTTAAAAGTTAAAACACGTAGAACGGCATTGGGTTTTATCGCGATGTGACGCCAGTCGCATAACACGTTTCCTAGTGTAATTAAAAGTAGTGGAGAAAGCGCCACGAAAAATATGATAGAGACGAATCCTCTCAGCATGGAGAGTTTATTGCCGGTTGTTACGGAGAGAAGGTCTGGGTACATGTGCACAGGCGGGCGCAGATGAAGTGTGCGCGGTTCGCGGTGCTGATGTTGCTGTCTCTTCATTGATGCGCTCGTGTCTCATTGACATCATTCGCATCACCCAGCTGATGCGCGTTGCGGGATGGATGGAGAGCATATTCTCCGCTCGAGTGCATGGACGATCCGCGGAAGAAATCAGACAGGAAATCAGCGAGGCGCTTTAATTCGTTTAATTTCCACAGGACGAAGAGACGTTTGTATTTTTCACTCTTAACACTTTCATGCATTAAGCGACTCAGTTGTGGAGCCCCGTTAAGAGGAATCGCTTTAGGTATTCGTTCGGTGGCTTAATGAATTGTGCACAACTTTGTTAGACAGCAAACGCAGTGAAGACTGTGAAGACGGTGGATGTCACACTTTCGCACGTCTTTATACCATATCAACATGTGGCATGGGGCTCATGTTTTGGATAGCGAAAGAACGTCTTGGAAGATCTGGAGAGGAGGTCATGATTCACACTAATTGCATGAAGCTTTCTCTCGTGTTAAAATGAATGATAAACCCAATAAATGGATTTTAATCCCAATTTTAGCCATTCTTTTTGTCATGATTGGGTATCAGTATATTTGCCCGGCAGGTAGCCAGTCGTGCCATTTCAGGACAGGAGACAAACTCGTGGGAATCGGTCGGCTGTCCACTCCGTACCCGACCACCGATGACATGTACCGGGACCAGGACCCGGAGGAAGACAGCCCACCTAAATGCGTGTCCAAATTCAACTTCACGGAGCGGGATCTGACACGCGATGTTGATTTCAACATCAAGGGAGATGATGTGATAGTGTTTCTTCACATTCAAAAGACAGGAGGGACCACGTTTGGCAGGCACCTGGTCAGGAATATTCGTTTGGAACAACCGTGCGACTGCAAACCGGGACAGAAGAAATGCACGTGCCACCGGCCCGGTAAACAGGAGTCCTGGCTCTTTTCGAGGTTTTCAACCGGCTGGAGTTGCGGTTTGCACGCAGACTGGACCGAACTGACCAACTGCGTACCTGTGATTATGGACAAAAAACAGTCTTCAAAGCGAAAGAGGTATCCCCCTTAAACACTGATTATAATTCACCTGTCTCTAAATAATTTAGTACACACACAAAGAATTACCACAATGACAAATAACAAATATTCTAATAATACCCACAGAAATAATGTCAATATTATTATTAGATATCATTTCATAAACTGGATATTAGTTACTTGGTTTGCCAGTGATCAGGTGGTCATCAGGTGGTGTTATCAAATTTTTGAAAGATTTGTAGAGTTTTGTTTAAGACAATTAGTAAAGTTGGAATATTTTTCCCCTGTTACAGCTGTCTTTTATAGTATACTCTATTTAGAAATAACATTCCCCTAAATGACTCAAGAAAACAGTTTTACTGTCTCTGTCTAAGTGGGTGTTACTTGGCCAGATTAAAGGGATAGTTAACCCAAAAATAACAAAATTTCCATAATTTACTCACCCTCATGTCAGTCCAAACCGGTATGACTGTTTTTCTTCTGTGGAACACAAAAGAAGATATTTTGAGAAATACCTCAGTGGTTTTGTGACTATACAATGGAAGTTAATGGGTGCACTGTTATTTGGTTACCAATGTATTTCAAAATGTTGAAACAAAAATGTTGTGAAGGTTTGGAATGACATGAGGGTGAGTAAATCATGGAAAACTTTCAGTTTTGAGTGAACTATTCATTTAAACTGAAATGTAGACCACACCTTCAGATGTTAGTCAAAAGTCTTGCAACTACGAGATGGTCTCTTAGTAACTTTAATCCAGCTCTGTGAGAAATGATCCTCAGAAGTCAATCAATCACTCTCTAAGTCCAGCTGCTGAAAATAGATTAACCCACTTTGATGGAGAATGCAGTGTCTCCAAACAAAGTCTGTACATAAATTTTGTGTCCTTCCTATTTCATGTATTCTGCCTGTTAGTTTGCTGGACTCTTAGCCATCTGTTATGCCTCTATTTTAATCTTTAATACATTTGTTATAAAGACTTTTTCACTGTTTAAATATGTAGTTTTGGTCCAACATCAGACCTCTCTACTAAGACAGATTGTCTTCACATTATCATTTGATTTGAGATATCATGACCCTTTCGGAAAAGACAGTGTAATTGGTTTTTTTATTGCCTGTGGCTCTGATGTGTGACTCAAACACAGCAATGTTATTAACCACATTCAAAATACAGGAAATCACTTATCACCAAACATGATTTACGGCAAACACATTATAATGCAAAACAGAGAGATAACTAGTTTTAGTCAAAATGACTGGAGGACAAGACTAAAATGCTGCAGTGTTTTCTATCTGCGGCCACGTTTTCCCCAGAATTTTCTTTAATTCAGATTCTGTGTTCTCATCTTCATGATGGAGAGCCTGTGCTATAATGAACTTTAAATGAGGTATCATAAACTTGAGCTTAGCTGAGCTGTCGAGCATTCCTATCTATAAATTTGACAGTGCCAGTCTGGACACGCAGGCCATTAAAAAGTTATTTTAGTTGTTTACTAAGTATAATTATGACTTAATATGGTGAAAACATGCAGAGTTTCACTTTTTATAAGTGTCTGCGAATAAAAGACATATGTGTTTTAGTGCCTGTGAATGCTGGTCTCGTAAATGGCATATAAAACTGTTTTGTTGTCATCCCCTGCTACTTACTGATCTAACATTAGTTCATGAATTATGTTTGGATGCATCCGTCTCTGTTCTGCTCTGCTCTCACAAAAAACTCGCCATGTATTGTTTGGCAGTCATTTATTTAAACAGTTGCCAAGAAAATGGCTCGAGTTAATTAGTTGCTTGGCCTGCAGCGATTTTTACATGGTTCAGTGTATTGTAATGAATGAAAATGTCTGCTCATTTTAGGGTACGCAGAATTAATACCAAATGTTAAAATGTGTTTGAAACAGCTGGCAAGGGTGCATGTTGTCTTTTAGTGAACGTTTTCAGAAAAGAAATATTCTTTTTTGTTGAGCAGAAATTCAGCCACACTCGCACCCCAAAAACAGCAAGTCTGTAGCCATATGATTCATCTCTGCAGAGTCAGCTGACTTTCCCTGTGAGTTTGCTGCCTGCATGCGACAGAGACCTGAAGACCGAATGAAACATAAATTCATCGCTCCCTCTCTCCCTGTGTGCTTTCAAAATCCTGCTTCACATTGCTTCTCTAAATATACACCAGGAGACACAAATAAATCTCTTTTGACAACAGGCGCTTTTGCTCCCTGAACCGCATGTGCTAAGTGGTTACTATATGAAAATTTCATCTTGATACCCAGCTCGGTTTATCACAGTTAAGATGGATCACTCTGTGCGTGGAGGAGGCTTTTCATGGATATATAATCCTCATTTTTTGCTGTGTTAAAATGCAGCATTCACACTTGAACTTGCTTCACTCATTCAGCAGTATTGCATAATCTAATAACCCAAAATAGTGCAGTAGATTGTTATGCAGGACTGGTTGGCGCAGATGGTGGGCTGGCAGTGTGGTAGCCTGGTTTTTCTGGCACGGTGTGGCCTTTTCAGCCTGGCACGGAGCAGCAACGAGTGCAGCACAGGATCTGGAAAGGTCAGACGTGTCAGTGCGGATCAAGAGACACTTACAGTTGATGGGAATGGAAAGTTGCAGCCAGCTCATCTGGGAGAGAGGGTTCTCTTCTCGTGTCATTCTCTTAGACTTGCCTTCTCTTTGGGGCTTTGGAAAGCATGCTGTTATGAAAGTGACGTATGATCTACCAGTGCTTGCTTGTTTAAAAGCCCACAGACACACACACACTTAAGACTTGAAACTCTATGCAAGTAGGTGGCACAAATGATTCTGCCTAATGGCACAGACATTTGAAGGTAACTCTGTGACCTCCTTGAGTATTGTGGTTTGTTGCCACCACAGTTATGCAAGAAGTTGTTTTAATGTGCCATTAAGTATGTCCAACAGGGCCGAATACTTGGTCAAGCATTTGTGTCTGTGTTTGTATACTAGTATAAAATATGATTTCAGCTTCAGTCAGGCAAAACAAGCAAAAAAAATCATAGACTCCATTCTCTTGCTGTATGTAATTTATCTATGTACTTCTTACTTGACAGATGTCACTGAAATAGGTATCCTGAAATCACACCTGCCTTGGTGACAGCACTAGACAAAAAAGTACATTCTTCATCCAATCAGAAGACTTCGAGGTGTCAGCCATTTTGGTTCACAGGGCAGCCCATGTATGGGAAAGCGCACGTTTGTCAGTTTGTAATGTAAGAAGTCAAGCTTTTGGGCTTTTTGGGTCCTATTGCTTTTGACAGCTAATGTCATAATTAGTGCATGTCAGTGTAAAGCTGAGTTCATGTTTTTTGGTTTTGATATTTTTTATGTAACTTAAATCGTCACATACCTATCGCCAGTTATACCGTTTTCAGCATGTCTGTTTGATTTATGTAGTTGATTGTAAATAAAACAGATGAAAATGTCTAAAACGCTGATACAGAAAAACACCCCTGACTCATTCTTTCACCTTTCTTTCTTCACAGCTCTGCCTCTCTTTGGGACCTCTCTCTGGCTCTTTTTATTTTAGCACTAATTAAATTTGCCAAGTCCCCTGGCATTATAACCAAATGGAGTTTCTGGGTAGTCACGAATGTGCAATCTGCTGAAATGAGATGCAATTAACTAAGGCAACTGCACACAGGTTCTGAGATAAAAGGCGCCGCAGCGGTCTGCACATGTTTACGGAAACAGTCTTAAAGTTTGCAGTTAAAAACAAAAACGCTAAGAGAGCTACTTCATAATTAGGAACACAAAGCATTCAAATGCTTTTCATTTTTTGCTGCACAGCACTGATTTTAACTGTACTTACTAGAATGAGGGTCACTTTTACAAAGATTCGGTTTTAGTTAACTATACCTGCTGAAGGAGAAAGAATAGAGAGAAAAGAAATATTTAGTTGTTTTAGGATTTCCGGTCCAGTCATTGATACAGAACATTCTGTCACATTTTAAACTTTACCATCAAATAACTAAAATGTTATTGTTTGTTTAATTCTTTCTGCCATGATTCCTGAGCGTTCAGTGTGATTGCTGGTGTGTTGTTAGTGTAATGGGGAATCTAGGTGGATGCTTAATCAGCCAATCAAAAGATCCCACCACCAAGTTTCCATAATATTGTGGTGCCTAGACATGACTCAGGTCCTCCCTTCAATGCAAGTCAGTATGTTTCGTTTTATCTTTACCTGTTTTGTTGTCTGTCTGCAAAAATTGTAAGCCCAATCCCTTTTGTTCACACTGCCCATTTATTTTCTACCTCTAAGCATGAAGAATAGAAAAAGTGATGCTTGGATCATTAGGTACACATCTAGAAAGTTCCTTTAGACATGTTGCTCACTGTGTTAAGTTTTCATAGTTTCTGTGGTATGGTGTTTTCAGGAACAAGCCCACAATAGTGTAATGAGACACAGATGCTGAAAAATCTCCCATTGTTCTTACGGAAGTCCAAACATTCAGGGCCCTGAACAGCCGAGGTCCCTCTCACCCCCTCAACAATTAGAGTACAAATAGATTCACTAGCTCCTCATTTCCCAGACAATCACAGTAATGAGTAACCTGCAGCTGCGCTAATGGGCCATTATTACTCACATGAAGAAAGTGATAACATCCTCTTGGCACAATAACACTCTTTGCATGATATTTTATTCATTATGGTCAACACAGAGACCGCACTCACCACAATTACCATGAGTTTATGCATGGATCAATTCTTTGCCATCTTTTGCAAAGAAAGTACATCATTTTTTTCTTGTCATCTTTTCAAGTTCGTCTCCCTGTTCCAACCATCATTAGATGGCCACTGTTGTCATATTCAGATCTTGTCAGCTGGATCTAGCAGCCCAGGTTCTCTGTAAGCATGTATCAGGCTGCAGGAACTAAATTTATAGGATTTACAGCCAGAGGAACCTGACCGAGCCCCATGTGTCCTCACTGGTGTAGGATGTTTATTAGGTGCTGAGCTGAGCATGCCCTAGTGGGTTAGGCAGGGCTGGGTCTGGAGATTGCCTTCACGTGTCATTAATCCAGGTTGCCATATTCTTTGGAGAAAAAGCTGTACTCTGGTTGCTCTAATAATTAAATGGGTATATTATATCTTTTTATATATAAAAAGATATATACACATCTTTTTATTTATATATATATATTTATATATATATATGTATATATATATATATATATATATATATATATATATATATATATATATATATATATATATATTTATATATATATATGTATATTTTAAATATAAATATATAAAAAGCATAACATTGAACATATATTCTATGGAACATTCTTAAATAATGTTGGAATAAATCAGATCATCAGGTTTTGCACAAACATTTGTAGTCCATGCATGCAAGCTTAATTATACACTGTCATTGAATTAAAGGGCGACAAACAAAATATAAGGACATCATTACCTTTCCATTTCATTTATTATGCTAATAAACATTTATTTTTACCTACCTATGGTTTCACACAGTGTTCAATATTGTATACTGTGTACTTGTTTTTATGTGGCAAGCGGTATGCTGTAGTTAGTAGGTCATTTCACACTCAGGGATTAGAAACTTCTTCATTTAATTGACACAAATGGGTTCACTTATTTAATTCGTGTCACTGTGTTCTGGTTCCTTGTTTCAGTTTATAAAATAAATATAAAATTACACATTTGTTCCGCCACAACGACTGTACCAGCTTAATTTTTCCTCTAAAACAGTTACCCAACCAGTGGTTTAACATTTTGCTTCCTCTCAGGTTTTGACAGCAGTCCTCAGGGACAGGAAGTGTAGCTATATGTCCTGATGGTGATGAAATTCAGTATAAATTTTGAGAGGTTGAGGCGTACACAGTGAAAGCTACTCAGTGTAATGAGACAGGTCTTGCCAGAGCAGACACTCAGCTCTTTTGACAGTGCTGTCAGAAAATTTGCTGCTATAGCATATATAACTCTCCAATTGTAAGCCAGTTCCTGGTTTCTTATTGGCTGCGGCAAAGGTTTGGGCTGGCTTACTGCTGATGCATATAGGGACTTTACTGCAGGGATTTGGGTTCTGATGTTAATATCTACATTGGAAACCAGAATGTTCTTCACAATAGGAATTTTTGGCATGCATCTCTTCATTCATACAACATCACTTAAAAATGTTTTCTTGTTTGAAAACCTTAGGGAAGTATTTGTTTGATTGAGTTATTTATTGTAATTTTATGGTAGGCTTTATACATGTGAATGTTCAGATGTTCTCATAATTACAATTCCAAAAGTTTTACAGCAGGCTTTCTTCAAGATCAAGCTGAGCAAAATGTGAAGAAATCGAGCACAATGTGATGATGTTAAACACAGATGATCATTTGATAACAGATGAGTCACACATAGAGGTGAGGCCTGCTGGAAAATTACTCCTGAAACCTTTAAGTGACTACTTTGTGTATATAAATGTGTGTGTAGCAGGATATCTGTAGACACTACTGTGAGCTGCAGTTTTTGCTCTTTGTTAGAAGACTGTATACTGTATCCTCAAAGAATTACTTTGCTGTCAGCCCTCTCCTGGTTTACAGTATGTAATGTCTGATAGCACTCTTACTGCTTACCTTATATACCACTCTGTGTAATCTTCTGAGTTCAAATCAAGTTTGACCTCAGTATAAATTATGTTTATATTAATGCACTTAAAGGAGTCTATAGGACATGAACAGCTAGTTATGTCTTACTGACATAATGTAACTGCTGGAATTTGTTTATTTTGACCCAGCATTTTTCACTATACTTCTATGTAACATGCAAAAGCTACAAAGTTTACTTGATCCTGTCACATCAGTCTTATGCATAATGGTTGTGTCTTATGGCTATATTTTTGAAACAGTGTGTATTTGAATGTTAATTCCATTGCAGTGCATTTCTGAACAGACTTTTAAATGCATTCCTGTAAACATGATTAATTACAAACTCTTCTCCTTATTTCCCTTATCAAAATAATTTCCTGTAGTAATCAGTGCTGTCACAGATGCTGTTGATAAACTTAATTTGTTTGAACAGAACAGTCTACTTATTAGATTTAGCAGTTTCTTGGATCTCCTGGAATTGCATGCAAGAGGCCCGAAGAGTTGTACAGTATAAGAGGCTGAAATTTCTTTCCTGAGATAGCAATACAACAGACACAATAAGGAATCAATACTATCATAGCGATTGATTACAATTTAATGCAAGAGGAAACGTCTTGCACAACTTTCCTATAAGCCCATCACACAACAATACCTCATTCTGGGGTGATATCCCAGTCTAAACCCATCTTATTTTTAACGTCTTGTATTTTGGAAGACTTCCAGTCCAGTGCAAATTTAGTGTTGCAGATGTCAGTGTTGCTGCAAACAGGGATTTACTTCCCTCTTGTTGCCTCACTGAAGCCCTATTTGTTTGACAGATTGACAGATCAAACGGTGACAGAGAAAATGCCAGCTCAGAGGCTTCCTGCGTGTTATTTTTCAATCGTAATCAGTCAAGCCTGACCAAAGGTATCTGTACAAAATAAGTCACTACAAGCATGATTCATCACTGCCATGCCATGAAATGTCATATTTCCTTATTTGGCTTGGCCCCGTTGACAGGTAAATGATGTGGAGAGTGGGCGACTGCGGGATGGGGCTGGAATGGAGTCACCTTCATAACACCTAATCTGATCAGTGGACCTAAAGCCGACTGCTCTGATTGCCGCAGTATTGCTCGGCTCCTCTGACAGTTTCGCTGTAACTTACTCTGTAAAACACTGCAGTCCCAAAAGACTGGGACTGTTTGTTTGGTACACACACCATATCATACAGGTGTATGAAGGAATGCTGAAGAATATTTGAAAGAACATTCAATGCTCAGGAGACTGAAAGGTGCACATTGTAATTTTTTTTGCTTAGGCTCGTTTGTTATCTGTCCCAGTGGTTTTGGACATTATACTGACATCTGTCAGTGTGGATGCATGGCTTTGTTTATTAATTGCTACGAAGGACATCTGAGCTGTTTATTTTTTGTTTAGTTTTCTTTATGCCTGTGTTTTCACAGTCTCATAGTGCACACTTCAGTAAGTTTCTTGGGTTTTAATTTTATGCATTGTTAGTAGTTCGGTCAGCTGCAAGCTCTCTCTCTCCCTGAGTGTGCTGTTTGCTGGAGTGCAGCTGTGTCTTAGTCTGGAGGGATTTCATGGCATGGTGGCTGTGGCCAGGATGGGTTTGTTTTTGGGTGGTTGGGTGCTTGGACATTGAATTTTTCACTCGTACTCATTCTGTTTGAACTTGTGGATTGCACACAATCCTGATGATCAGTACAATTACTTCAGAGTATGCTGTTGACTTGAATTATATTCGTCAAAGGTGCAATTTAACTGTAAATTTTTAATTAAAAAATTATGTGTGCACATTTAATGGAGTTCTCATTATGTTTCATTTAAAGCTGCTGTAAGCAATGTTAGCTTTCAGTGGCTCTCATCTGCCTTAACCTCTAAATGACTCCAGAACTCAGCCCTCCAAGACATGTAAGGTAACCTGAATGCTCAAAATGACTGACAGGCAGAGAGCACCCCAAAATCCTCTGATTGGCTAAAAAATAGCATCCCTTGGTCAGATTATTTTCTGCAGTTTACAGAGCCTAGGGTTGTCACGGAGACAGCTGTGATTTCTCAGGACACCTATTTTAGTGATATCTGTCAAGTAGAGCTATTCTATAAAAAACACGTACACCACAGTTATATAGAAGCCCTGTCTCAGATCTTTCTCCAAAAATTCATTAGAATAAGACCATTGTTGACATACAGTAAGAGTGTAGAGGCATTAAAATAGGTGTAGAATTTAACAAGAAATGAGTTCATATTGAAATCACATGGGAAACAGATGAGATTTAATTCATAATTTCTTTTCCTGTAGTTTTCTCTGTTTGTGTCGCATCTGGTTTCTTCATCATTTGAATATTGCACATGTTGTTCTAAAATGTCTTTGGTGTGTTTGGATATTTTCAAGACACGCTTTGAGTGGTGTTGAATGCTGAGAGCTTCGTGCTTGAGAACAGGGAATGATCTCGGTGAGCAGATTGCCGTCCAGATTGCGTCTTAAATTTGCATGTTTATAAATAGGCGACTCTATGTGACATAGCTTACATTTGCATGATCATTTGATATGTCTGCCTAAACTGAGTACAGCTGTTTCTTCAAAGTGTATCTGATTTTCATATCTTTGTGACTCTGATTTTGGGTTAGGTCAATCCACAAACCCATTTGTTTTTTGCATCCTCTAGTGTCTCTACTTGAGAAATTCGGAACTCATGGAAAAGACAAAATTGATTCTTCCAAAACTGAACACTTCCATGTGTGGCAGTTAATTCCTAAAAGAAGTGCAATCGTCCTTTTGTGTGATTTTTACACATTTTTACACCGTGAAATTTAAGCAGTGAAAAGCTCTAACAGTTACAGTGAGAATGTGGTGGTGAAATAACATGTTCATATAGATATATGATATATAGATATATCTTATATAAAGATAATAAAGGACAAGGAGAAGTTTTCAATGTTGAGAAGAGATGATTTGGAGCAGTTCACATTATGTTACAGCAAAGCACTATTTACAGAGACTGAAATGGGAAAAAGTGTATGGCTCTATCAATAGCTAAACTCCTGCTCATGGTATCCTGGGATCTGTTTACTTTTATCTCTGCGTATAATAATTAGTTGGAATGTTTTATTTAAAAATAAAATCAGCTTTTTAAAGTGTTTTTCTTCTATAATCAAGGCTACATACGATATGCCCTCATTTGGAAGCTTCAAAGGTTGGTTTGAAATTTCTAGTTTGCCTACAATGTAAGACATTTAATAGTGTTTATTAATAGGGTAATTTAGGTAAACATTTGGGATGTGGCCAACTCTATAAACACCAATCTACTTTACAGCTAATTCTGCTTTACAGCTTATTCTCAGTATAGCAATTCAGTGATCGCCAACAATGAAATCGCTGTCAGTTTACATGTCACATCACCTGCAAAACTTATGTAGCAGGCAACCAATCAGATTAGAGCTTGCCAGATGGACAAAGCTCCTCCTGTTTTTGTATTCAGTGTGCATCAGACAGTGGATGAACAGTGTATGGCTGTGTTATGTGAGGTTGAGAATAGGTTACTGACATAGTAAATGACCTAAAGCATGGGAGAGTGTAAAGCAGACAGTATATGCCATTGCAGAGCAGGAATTGAGCTTGTGTCTGTTCATCTCATCAGGGGAGTGTCAGCTTCCTGTAGTGAACAGCAGTTTAAAGGCACTTTCCTGCAGTGTGGTCAGTCATGTGAAAGGTGTTTAGTTTTTAACTGTGTGATGAATTCATTCTTTAGCTCTTGTAAATTGCAGTAATGTGTGGTCAGTCTCAGACACAGGTTCTTTACGCTTTGCGGGTATTTCTCAAAGAAAACACTGCATCTACAGTAGATATAAAGGTTTATAATTGGTATGCACCTTCTTACAGAGAGCTAAAGTAATTAATTGATTTTGTCACTTTTTGGCTAAAATCCTTTTGGAGAAATAACAACAGACGCAAATGAGAAAATCTATGACAGTAAGAAATTAACATAAATTGCATATCTCATATCATTTGGTCCTGGAAGAAGATAATACATTTTTCACATGGAAATCTGACTTTTCAGATTTTGATGTCTTGCCACAACTGAGCTCAATTTGAGATGATGGTGAGAGATCTCGTGTGATTTTTTTTTCTGTGGGTGTCACCTCCAGCAAAGTGATACAAAGTGCCTATTAATCAAAGTCAAACGTATTTGATGATGGCAGATGTTTCTCCAGGCTTTGCAGTCATTTTTGCAGCTCCATCTGTCTGAGCTGTTTGTGTATAATGATGTGATGAAACGTTTGTCCTCTGTATGGTCATGTGCAGGAATGTAACAGCTTGACATTTAGGCCTACGTTGTGTTGAGAAACCTAAAGGTGAAGTGTGTAAGTTCTGCACCACTAGCGGAACCAAACAGAATTGCAAAAATAATGATTTCCAAACCACCCCACCCCCCCATCTTCCATTGCTCAGAAAACATGGCCCCACACTCGTGCCATTAAGTCAGATCCATTTTGAAAGTGCTGAAATGGCTTTCTTAGAGTTGTCTGTGCACATTTAACTGCATGTTTTACCATAAAAAATGACTTAACCTGTGCAGTGAATGGAATGAGTTTGTTTTTTTCGCTCCTGTGGTTTGTTCCTCTGCCTTTATTTGCTAATTTGTCCATCAACACTAACGTGGCGACGCGGTTCCTAGGGGTATCAAAAATTGCAAGTGAACACAAACGCACACTTGTTTCTATCTGACTTTGATAAATGGTTTCTCCGCGTAAAGAAGACAAACAACATGCAGAGGAGGGTAACAGTACCGCTGGTTTTAATTACCGCGCCGCACTTGCAATAACAGCAATAAACCTGTCGCTCCTGACGTTTAATGAAGGCAGATCAAAGTCAGAGCCGTCCAGCGAGGCTTCCGTTCCCTTCGCTAATGCAGGTTCATGTGGGAGTTGTGGGTAATATTTATTACCGTGTTCACTGTCGATCCACAACTGGAGGTGTCGGCTCAGGCAGACTGAGATATTCTTAAGGTGCCCACATGACCAACGCTTTATCCCCAGATTTGCATTCATGGGAACCAATGTACATGTAGGAAGTGTTTTGAGTAAAATACAGCCCCTAAAAGAATACATGCACTTTATAAACACTTTAAAAATGTATGGATGGCATTGCATTAAATAAAAAAATACTGAAATGTTTTGCTAATGCAATGACATGAATACCTGTGTGGTTGCAATATCCAAAGAATTGTTCTACTCTATTTATATAAATAATTCCTTAACATTGGTTTCCATTCATACCAGGGTCATAGTAAACAGCTAATCTGATGATAACTAGTGACCCGGTACACTGATTGTACTAGGTGGCATTAGCCATGGTGCTAAATAATCACCATATAATACACACCCGATGAATGTGATCACTGTGTAGTTCTTCAAAGGACTTCAAAGTAAACAACATATAAAAAAACAGTCAAAAAATTGATAAAAAAACTGTTTTACCATGATACTTTTAGTTAGCGGTTTCTTCACTCATATGTGAAAATATGCTGCGCTGGTATAGCAGAACACATTCGGCTGTTCTTAGGTGTTGTTTACTGGGCTGGTGTATGAAGGGCAACGGCGAGTTCAAAACCTGGCGAGAACAGTTTGATAAGACAGATGGAAAAAAATCGATAGCCTCACTTTGGATGGTGTGTAACAGGGCCTCCCTGAGTGGTGTCTGTCACACTGTGTTCTCCGAGGAAGTGCTGACCACAGAGGTGTCAGACCATTGCAGAGGGAGCCAGTGCTGGGAGAAAACACTCTCTTTAGGACCACGGACAGCGACATCTGAACCCCGTTTAAATTAATTTTCCTCTCAAATTCGCCTCTTGATAATCCAGGAGGAATTAAAACTAATTATGTTCTGGATACACACTGTCAGCTAGAAAATTAGGTTGCATCTTATTGGACTCATATTCAGATATGTTCCAAATGCCATCTCCCGCTTTGTTTGGCCTAAAGCTAAGCAGAATTCATTTGTACTCATTCGTTTTATCGCAGTCTTGGTATTACGGCTCCAACCGAGAGCTGCCGATGATAATGAAGCCACCAATATAAATGTTTCTGTCACTCATGATTAAGTGCTGTGTCATGCTCGGAGTAATTGCCTTAATTAGCTATTGAGCAGGTTTCAGGGTTAATGGGACAACAGGTTGGTGGCGAATGTGATTTAGCGCTAGAAGTTAATGATTTTACTCTCATCTTCTCTGAAATGATTTGATTAACAGTAGAGAGAAACAGATCCTCCTTGTTTGTTATTACAAAATCAATTTCATGGCTGGATGAACTTTCTCTGACGATCCTTTTGTTGGGCGAGCGATGCCCTCACTCAAAGGCTGGTGAGCCAACAAACAAATCCTGCTGGGATAGGCTGAGTAAATCCGACTTCCTCCTTAGGAAATAAATGTATTTTACATTTTTCTTACTCAGCTGGTAACAACTGTCATTCTTCTGCTGTTTGTTTATTGAACAAAGACACTTTAGTCCAATAATGCTATGTAGAGTGTCCTCTCCGATGCATGGAGATGAGGGGAAATGTTTGAGAAATAGCACCTTGAGGATAATTGGGGAGACAATATGCTGTCAAGTGCCAGTAAAAGGAAATTTATAGCCGTTTGAAATAGTGCTGGTGTGCAGAGGCAGATGGGAAATCGTAACAATGCTTCAGCTGAATCTACTGTGTAAGTGGCTAATCAAGTTAAGTGGGACACTTAGAATCATATGCATTTTTAAATAAATTCCATATTCTCTTTTAACTTCAAAGACACAGTTCTGCTCTGTGCCAAAGTGATAAAGAGATAAGAGGTAACATGGAAACATCGAATTATGGCAAGTTCATTTTTTTAATAATGAAAAAATGGTTTATGTTATGTGCTGTCACATAAATTATGCAGCAATATTCATAACAATTAATTCCTGTTGTTTATTCAACATTTTCCGTCATTTGAATGAAATATCTCAGTAGTTAATATACTTGATTTGTTTTGTCCTGTGGAGTGTCATGCTTTATCTCATACCATTCTAAACAGCATTTTGCTGATTGTTTTATAATGATTATGAATGCAACTTTTATGAGCTCATTAAGACTACATGGACTATTTGTATTTTCAACATTTAATTGGTCACAGTACAGACCATAACAAAATGTTTTCATGTTATTTTGGCAGTAAGATATTACTGATTGTACTAAGATGGTACTGTAATGTATTTATATTAGACATGGGATTGACATCTGATATGATCATCAATATCTGAGCAGAGACCTGTCTTAGCTTTCAAAAGCCATCAAGACAAATTCCAGTCATAGTCTAGTGCATTCGAGAAGTCTCTCCTCTCCACTTGAGTGTCTGATGAAGTTTTAATATGCCCTCTGTGACAACAGCCTCTCCATAAACACACCTTATTTTCAAGATTATCTGTATGCCTCTTCTGTCCTTCATTAAGAGTTAAACTGCCTTTTACAGGGATTGAAAATGCATAAATCCTGTTTTACATGTAAACAACTGGAAATAAATAAGAATTTTATCCAGTAGTGCCTAAAAATGAAAATAGAACAATTATTATGATATTATGATGTTATGATGATAATGGTGGGAGATGAAATTTTACTGTACATAAATATCAATGAACCAGAGTATCAGTTCTCATCAAAGTTCTGGTTAGTTTTATGATCAAAAACTAAATACAAGAAATCTTAAGATTATTCGTTTACTTTACAATTAACATATCGAGTCATATCGAGAGATTTTAACATAAATCCCAATTTACACTGTAAACATACCATGATCTTAGGAACTCAATATGTCCTTATCCACAGATAAAAAAGTTGCTCTGTACTTCCACATCTTTCTGACATCAGACAGATAAACAGATTAACGCATGACCGCCCACATTTGCATGTCGACGACACCTATCTGTTCCCATGCTGTAAGCTTCTTCTCACAACCTGTGATCAATATCCTGCAGTGGTGAGGACAGTAATTATGACACTTCCCCTCAGCATAAGTCAGCTCATTTAATCATGATTAAGCACACGTAACTGCCTGCAATTAAGGAAATCTATAAAGGGCCCGTTGGCATGGGTTCTGATTACACCTGCTGGAGCTGTGGCCATGAAATGAGAGCAGACAGAATGGAACAGAAGCAGAGGGTGAGGTATGCTAGACAGAAGATGGGCTGTAGCACTATGTCCTAATCACACACAATGTGACAAGATTCCAGTGACCAGCAATTTTTCTGTCTGCAAGTGAAAGTAAAAGCTGAGTGATGCAACAAAATTACAGCCAATCAGAACAGTGTGTGGTGAGTTCTTCATGTGTGTGTGCTCTCTTGCAGCAAAAGAGCATAAACTAAGAACATCTCACTTCTATTTTCATAACTTTTGTGCTGCTTTTCCAGAAGACAGCTGTTTCAAGGGCAGATGAAGCATTTGTCATATAATATCCCATGTTGTTTCTCAGCTTGCAGAAACTATTCTTTAATTTCATATTTTTCTTACATATATATGAATAATATATATATATATATATATATATATATATATATATATATATATATATATATATATATATATATATATATATATATATATATATATATATATATAAGTCTATATATATTCTTCATATATATATATATATATATATATATATATATATATATATATATATATATATATATATATATGAAGAATATATATAGACTTTATGTTCTTTTAACAAAGCAAAATTACAACAACTTTTTGTATAGAAAAAGTGATTTTTTTGTGTCCTCTGAAATGTGTCCTCTGAAACGTGAAATGTGATATTGTTTGTTGCTTGTTCCAGCAGATAAGGAAATAAACCTTTGATGAACATGAAAGGATTAGACCTGGCTTTTCATTTTGCCACATCATGCCTTGTTAGGACACAATGTCATATGGTAGCACAAGTGGAAGACTGGGTGAGCTCTGATCACAGATCAGGCAGAGGGCAAAGCAGCAGCACTTTCTCCGTTTCAATCTCACAGTTTCATCATCTCTTTCCCCGCATATGACTCTGAACTCCTGAGTGTGTGATATTGTTTTCTGATTATTAAACACTAGAGCAAAAGGCTTTCACAAGCACTAGCTCATCAGCTTTTACAGGTCTGGATGGAGCAGTGTTCTGCCTGAGGAAATCATTTTGTTCCTCACATACTCAGGTTTTCACATTGGATAGCATGTAGAAAGACAAGCAGGATTTCAGAGGAAAGTTTACTTGAATGTTTGTCAGCGAGCGAGGTGCTGTTGTCTCCGTCAATGTTCCTGACAGCAGAAAATGAACACGAAACCTGTCGTTAAGTTCTAGCTACGATAATAGCCATTGAGAAACAGAGATGTGGAAGGTTGTCCAGTTTCTCCAATTTTATGAGCCGTCATCTGCCTATGTACGTCAGATCTGTTAGCTCTGTCCAAACAAGCCGGTCTAAATCTAGGTTCTGGATCCATGAGTGACGAGTGTGAGTAATGAACGACCTCAGTGTGACGTTTCGTCTGAAGCTCAATTGAGCAGATGCACCAAACGCTGCAGGATCCATCTGTGTCCATCTGCTGTGATGCTTTACACTTGGCAGGTTAATTTGGCTCGGAAAGAAAACTTGGAATTTTAATGAATTAGGACATATAAAACAAAGACTTGATGAACTTTTGAAGAGGACTGATTTGTAAAATTGTCAGTTGTAATACCGCTGGATAAGACTTGATGAGGCACTCGGGGAACAAGACCTCAGCTTTCCTGACCTCTGAACTGTGTGCATTAACTTAATCATGAATCAGCCAAACCCAGGTCACAAGTGCTAGTTAGTAATTAGCATTTTGAGGAGCATTTCTACAGTTGCCATGGTTACAGCTTCTTATTACATTCATTTAGTGATGTTTGTCCTGAAAAAAGACAGAAATGGTTTTTATGTGATTTTTACGTTCGTCGTGACCATGGGGAAATTGATTTTGCAGTATGATGGTTTCATTTGTACCCCCAAAAGCACGTCATGTAATATGATTATGATTAATTCATAGATTGATTTTATAAACTGACTGATTGATGCTGTGAGATGTTCTGGTTTTGATTTGCTCTCGGTCATCTTAGCTGTTCTGCTCGTGTCTGTGGTATAACCTCTAGTGCAACTGGAGGACTATCGATTCTAGACCGACTCAAGATGTTTTATAGATCATTGGATTAAATTCCTCTCTTGTATTGATTATGGTTTTTGAGGGCAGCAGTGACACAATTTCTGGGGGGCATTATCACAGTGAAGAGCCATGGATCGATTCGGTGCAAGATATTACATTCCAAATCAATTACCGGAACATTTGAGGGAAGTAATCAGATTAAACTATTAATGTCGTCGAGAGCTCCTGTTTTCAGTTACTTTGGTGGAGGAGACCACATATTTTCTATAATTACAGAAAAATCGCAAACATGCCAGGCAGGAGCCAGAGAGTAAATGTCACTGTGGCTATAAAATAAAAATATTAAATAAATAAAGGGAGAGAAAAGCAAGTTATGGCTGAAAATAGGAGAATATATCAGTGGTGGTATTGTCCTGTTGCCTGTTAGCTGAGAGATGTTTTTGTGTAATGAGGTAAGGAGGAACCATCCGTGTTGGCTCTCTGCATCCCACACACACACAAATCTCTCTTATGAGAGTCACGCTGTGGCACCTCATGTGGCTGCAATGGCAGATGCGCAGACAGAGGTGTCATATTCCCATTCAAATAGAGAGTATGATACTTCACCCTGACGTGATTTCTGAAGGATTGTGGGTATATAGGAGGGCGTGTGTTTGTGTGTGTGTGGCTGTGTATGTGTGATTTTGGGATATGTGCACTTGGTCGTGTTTATGTGCATATAGAACATGGTATATAAGGAGTTTGGCTGTGTGGTTTTACACTCTTGATGGTGGGTTGGTGTGTTTGGGCTGCAGGCCAGCTCTGTAGGGCTGTGGAATCATCCAGGTCTCCAGCATGCATCAGGATTATCTCTTCCACACAGGAAAGGAGAGCGGGCGTCACAGTGTTCCACACTGCCCAAAGCCATCAAACCTTACCAGCGCACAGCACGCCATCCTCTGCGTCAGATCTGTGCACAAATACAGAGGCAAGCAGCAAATTTAGAATATTTATGCATATTGCCATCACACTTAGATGTGATTATAACAAATGAAGCAACTGGCTAAAGTGATCCATTAAACATTGGATGAGTGTTCAGTGAAATGCAATCTTGGAACTTTCATAAAGAAAAAGAATGTTATATAGATACAGATGTTTATCTTCTCACTACCAAGCTTTGCTTTGGCACTATTATTTATGTGCTTTCCTTGGGAAAACCATTGGCTGTGGGGACATGGTCCTGACCCTGACACACATACACACACACATCTGGCCACCTCAGCTCTCTCTTTCTTGCAGGCTGGAGAGAGTTCATGACCACAATAGGAAATCAAATACGAGTTTTAGATTTTGCAGTGAATGGGGGGTGGAGAGGTGTGTGTGTGCTGGGGGGGGGAGTAAAGAGGTAATCCAGTTTGTGCAACACAGAATGAAAAGGATCACTCAGCTGCAGTCTCATAATCCCCCGAAATAACAAGCTTATGTACCAAAGCTTTCATAATTTAATCTGGAATCTTTCATACAGTGGCATTAGAATGACATCAAAGCTGGGCCAGTAATTCACGGCTAGCAAATCAATAGACAGATGAGCCATATTAATTCTTAATATGTGGCAGAGTGCAGCGTGGACTGAAGCTGGGGTCTGTGGCTCTGGTTGGGTTGGGCTCAGGTAGCTGGTCGTCTCTGGTGCTCACATTATCACATTATTTTGCATTTTTAAATGTTGCTTTTATTGTTGACTGTTCAACCATCCAAAACAAGAACTGATCTGTCATCAACCTCATGCTTTACCAGTTTGAACACCTTTGAATATAATTTTTGGTACATTGTTCCTTTAAGCATAAAGATACTGCACGGATTTCTTAGGTCCATCTTATTGTCCATTGTCTTAAGTGTAAACACATTTAACCGGCTGTTTTTGCATAAGGGAATTACAGACTGAATTGCTGATTAAACTGTTGAATTGAAATTGTGTCAGGGACAATAAAACTCATTTGGGGTTACAAGAGTTGTAATTAGGTCTATTGAAGCTTTCCCACTATTAATAAATTTCTTAATTACAGTTAACAGCTGAATTGGGTATATCCATCGTACCTTCTTGAGTGTTTTGTTTATTTAAACAAGATTTCTCCAGAGCCTTAATTAAAAAAATGCCTGAACAATTAAAGGTCCACTCTGTAATTTTTCTTCATTAAAAAATCACAAAGAAGTAAATAGCACTTCTGACAAATATGGGCAGCTCAGCAAACAACAGAAAATGACAAGTCCCCACGCCAGTAGGCGTCAATATGGAGTCCATAACCACATATACAAACCAACGCATGCTAATATGAACAAAAAGCACAGAGTGTAAATTTTACAAAACCTTTATTTGTGTGACATTCTACCTCAGTGGTGCTGCATTGAATTTGTACAGTAATGAACATTTACTAACGTAGATTACAGTAACCTACCCAGCTAACAAGGAACAGTATCAGAACATTAGCTAATGTTCTATAAAAGTTCTCCTAAATTTATCAAAAAGTGTTCTTGTAGTAATGTTATTAATAGTTTTTTTAACAAAATATACTGCATTTATCAAAAGTGTTATTCGTAAGTAATTAGTGGAACATTTTAAAAACTTTACAGAATTAAAAACAATTTTGAATAACATTCTCATAACCGAACAATAACATTAATACAACATGGACATTTTGAACATTTCTAGAACTTCCAAAATAATGTTTTTAACATTTTTGTTGTTTAATGAAAACATTATGGAAATGTCCTTACAACCTAAAATATTTAACTGGGTAGTGTGGACATGGCAAGATAATAATAATAATAATAGTTCTAAACAGAAGCAATGTGCAACTCTGTTTGCTTCGAGAAGAGATGAGGAGGAGATGGGGTGGAGGAAGAGGGCTAAAGTGAATCGCTCTGCAGCTATTGATGCTCTGAGGTAATTACACTCAAAGAAGTCCGAATCTGTCTGGCTCAAGGACACAGCAAACAGCAGAAACTCCATTACCGTCACTAAAAAGTTGTGTTCACAGGTGACACTGGTGAGCACCTGTTTGTTTTTGTGGTTATGAAGTTATTGAAGTTATTATGGTATGCTCCTGGTTTAGCATGTTTCAAACGGATGAGGCCTGACAGATTTGGAATTTGAGGGATTTATTTGGAGGAACTGTTTGGCTAAAATGGAATAATTTGGGCACTGGGGACATTTTTAGCACTTCACATATTTGGGCCCCTTTAGAGCGAGTGGCTGACAGGAAACCAGTTCTGAGAAGTCAACATTAAAGGCCATAGGAACTGAAAATTGAATTTATGTGGCTTTTAGTCCATGTCTATTAGCTTTGAGGCTATATGCTAGTGTATAATAGTTGATAAAATAAGCTTTTAGCAGATATACACATTTAAAATAAACAGACCTTTTCTTCTGGGAACATCAGTCAGAATAATGACTCATTTTGCTGGCACATTTGCATTAAAGAAGCAGTCATACAGACGTAGCTCAGACAGGTATATGTAAAAAGACTTACAGCTGTAATTGCGGAACGCACTTTCCGTAAATCATTATCTAATGTCATGTTTCTAAAATATAATTTTGTTTACAAAATGTTTGAATGTTTTTAACATGACATGAATTATTATTTCCGAACCACAGAACTCCAGCCTATTCCAACACACCAGTCCCAGAGACCTTGATTAGTTGTTTCAGGTGTGATTAATTGGGGTTACATGTACACCCTTTAAAATAGTGTTATATGCATAATTATTATATGCATGAATCCTGAAAGTGTGTAATCATTATTTAACAAGAGTTAAATAATAATTATTTTGAAGACTTGTTGAGGACTTTGTTGGAAACTTTTCCTTCAGAGACCAGGAGACGTTGGGATATCGTTCAAGCAGAAGTTACTCTTATGAGGACTCGCTCGTATATCCAAGTCTGATATAGTCAGAAGTGGGTTATACCCTTCAAGGGGAGTGATAATAGAGGTGGAGACAATCTAAACAAAGCATGCAAATGTAGTACAGGAATCAGCCGGTTGCCGGCGTCTCCTCAATCCTGATCTAATCAGCATAACAGTGCCATTCAAATGCATAGATGTTAATCCAATCAATTTGACAGTATGGCCCATACCTTCACATTATCATAGGGACAAAGGCACAGTTGTGCCTTGATCTTAGCAATCACCTTTTAACTTGGGACCCTGCCCAATGCTCAGGAAGTGCGTAAAGACAAATGTTGAATGTCTCAGACGCCTGGGCTATCTGAATTGACCTACTTAGAATGTTAGCATCTTCACCTTAAAATGTATTTATCCTTTTATAAAATTTGTAATCCCACAGTTCCCCCTTTGAGAGTTCTAATAACTCTCACAAAATACAAATTTAAACACTTAAAAGTTATTTCTTGTAACTTGTGATCGTTACAGGCACATTGCACTTGTTCTGTGTTGATTGTCTGTAGTTACTAACTGCATGCTGACACAGAAACAAACATGCAGCTTAGAGTTGGTGAAATTTTTACAAGTAATAGTCTTTTATGGTTGGAACTGTCATTTCCTTGTGATGGGTGTGGGTTGATTGTTGAACGGTGATCTTGATCATGTTGATGGATGACCTGAAGTTCTCGTATGTGATACTCTGCGTTGTGTTTTTTTTTTTTGTAGTGGGTCTAGTTGTCTTCTATAGGTTGTGGTTCATATACAGGAGAGGAGGTTGCTGCGTGTGGATCTCAAGACAGCCATCAAGTGGTATCTGCACAGAGAAAAAAAGAAAAACAGAGCAGTATTTGGTTGTAAAAGACTGCAACTAGGGTTGCACTAGGGTTCCTCTGTTCAGTCTGAGTCTGCTATTGTTGTTTCTTCTTTCCTATTTCTTATTTATTTTATTTTGTGACACCTAAAGAACCGTGAGGATAAAGGGATGGACTAGTGGTTGGGGAAGGTCTATGAGGGAGTCTTCACCGCAGGGGTGGCCCCTGAAGCCTATTGCATTCAGATCTTCCCTGGGCTCCTCGTTAGTTCATGTGTCCTATCCTATCCCTGTAGGAGGGGAACAACTTTACAGTGTGACACGTGGGTCCAGGTTTTCCTTCCTGACACAACACTGCGGCTGCTGTAATCAACATCACTCTTGCCTTAACATCAGCATCTCTTTCCCATGTAGTTAAACAGTCTAGGTTACTGCTGATAGTTCTGTTAGACCAAGATAGATCTAGGAATGGCAAGGTTTCTGTACTCGACTACAAGACCATCTGACCAGATGCGGACTAGGGGTCCCTTGTCATCTAACACACTTTCAGGATCATCAACTATCCCACTGTAAGTTACTGCTGACTGGCAAAATCTTTCAGTATATTCACTCACAGTTTCATCTTTTCTCTGCACACAGTTCGTGATTCTGGACCAGTCAATTTTGGGTCCCAAAATATTCTTTAGAATTTTCAAAACACCTTCTCTTAAATCACTTTTACTGGCATGTTGCAGTTCAGAAGTAACAGCAGACTCAAAACTGTTGAATTCAGATTCAGTTAGAATGAGTGACATCAGCTGTGTGATTCTGCCAACGACATGTCGTAAAGGCGCATTTTACTGATCAATGCTCTTCTAAATTCAGAAAAATTTGAATGTGCTGAGGGTAAACTCTGGGATAGTCTCTCTATATCTTTAGGTCCTAGCGCTTTGGCAACAGTTTGTACTTGGACAACAGAAGAGTTTGGAGGAACACTTTCAATTCCCTCAATTCCCTGCGATCTTCTCCTAGCTCCACATACCTTCACTGAATCTATAGGCACATCAGTTACTGATTGGATGGTTACATCCGTTTCAAAGAAAGCTTGTAAGTCAGGATAAATGTTACTTGACTGACTCACATCTTCCCCATCAGCTTTTGCTGCCTTTTGTTGCAATTCAATTTTAGTTAAAGCAGATACTCTAGCACGGAGCTCTTTGTTCTGTTCTTCTAGCTCTGAGTTACGCTGGGATTGTTCTGTAGCTAGAGCTAAACCAAATTCTCTGTGGCAGCAGATAATACCTTTCACATTGTTCTTGCGAATACATGCTCCAAGTACTTTTTACACTCATCTACCGACCAAGTTTTGTCTGGATGGATCTCATATTTCTTAGCTAACTCTTGTCTGACTTTCTCAGTGACTATTAGGTTCATTTGCTCTCTAACAGTGATTTGAATTCACTATCTGACCATAAAGGAGTCGCTAAGACCACCTTTCTCAGTTGTGGGGACAAGTCTAGGGCTCTTCCTAAACATTTTGTGAGTTTCTCTGTTACTACACAATCAAAACACTAAAACTTCTCTGATCAACAGAGGGTACACTTGTAAACACAAAACAACTAACAAATTATTAGCACTGTATGCTAATTCTTCCCTGCCAACATACAGAGGATAATCCAATTCTTCTCTGTCTAAAACAGAGGATAACTTTTCTTCCCTGCCAAACACAGAGGATAAACCAACTAGCAGTTTATGCTAATTCTTCCCTGCCTGAAAACAGAGGATAGACCAACTAGCAGTTTATGCTAATTCTTCCCTGCCTGAAAACAGAGGGTACAAATATTAACACGTAATGTTAAATCTTCCTGCCTGGACAGAGGATAACCAATATACGTAATGCTAATCGTCCCTGATACCTGAAGCACAGAGGATAACCAATATTAGCACGTAATGCTAATCGTCCCTGATACCTGAAGCACAGAGGATAACCAATATTAGCACGTAATGCTAATCGTCCCTGATACCTGAAGCACAGAGGATAACGTTCATCTCTAAAATACCATTTCTTAGAGGATATCTTAGTTAACCAAACCCTACAGCTGTCTGTTAACTCTTCTCTGACGGCGCAGAGGATAACAAATTTTTACTGGTCTTTAAAGGTTCTTTTGAATAGAGTGACACTCACCAACCCTTGGTTGTACAGAGATTCAGTCTGGAACAAAGTCAGATCTTTGTTGAGCTTGAGGTTTCAATCTGGATTCAGGTGAGGAGCTCTATCCGGGTCACGGCACCAAAACTGTTGGAAACTTTTCCTTCAGAGACCAGGAGACGTTGGGATATCGTTCAAGCAGAAGTTACTCTTTATTGAGGACTCGCTGTACGTCGCTGTAGTCATCCAAGTCTGACTATAGCTCAGCACAGTGGAGTTTATACCCTTCAAGGGGATGTGATACATAGAGGTGGAGACAATCTAAACAAAGCATGCAAATGTAGTACAGGAATCAGCCGGTTGCCGGCGTCTCCTCAATCCTGATCTAATCAGCATAACAGTGCCATTCAAATGCATAGATGTTAATCCAATACAGTTGTGCCTTGATCTTAGCAATCACCTTTTAACTTGGGACCCTGCCCAATGCTCAGGAAGTGCGTAAAGACAAATGTTGAATGTCTCAGACGCCTGGGCTATCTGAATTGACCTACTTAGAATGTTAGCATCTTCACCTTAAAATGTATTTATCCTTTTATAAAATTTGTAATCCCACAACTTGTTTGCCATTGGTCAAATGAACAGACAGTCTTGCCACAAACTCACACCATTGGTTTGAGCTAGTGTTGTTTTGCTGGGTTGGTTGTGTTGTTGAAACAAATAGAGCATATTCTGATACGGTTTTAAATTTACAAGTGGCTTATTTACAGTTGTCTCTGCATATTAAGCTGTGAGGGGAAAAGTATTTAAGATCAAAATAATTACACACCTGTCTGATGTGCAAATATACATTATTTGTTATTAGAAGTTTTTTCTAATATCCTTATATTTATGTGGTGTATATATAGCATGTGACGGAATCATAAGCTGAAGAAATCTCTGAGCGCTAAAATAGGACAATGAAGAGCTTAAAAACATGAATCTCAGTTTGATTCAGGGTGCTAACCTGAGACCGTGTCTTTAAAAAGACAGAATGCTTTCAGATCCCCTGCTCACCCACCCTCAGACAGAGATGAGACTAAAGCACATCAGTTATTTAAATGTGCTTTTATGAGACAGGATTGTGTCATGTGAGTTTGGGCAAACTTCCCATGGTCACCCTGTCAGATGGAATGAAGATGCTGTCCTGACATTCAGACTCAAGATGGCACAAGGTTCTCTACTGCAATCATATGATATTTTAGTAATAATTCAAAGCTTCTTCCAAGTTCCCTATTCACTGTGCTTTTCTCTAACATCACAAATCTCAGAAATAATCGAAAAGAATATCTCAAAAATTTAAGTCTCCATTTACTCTTCATTTAATCTCAGTTTTGTCTGAGAAACAATTGTGATTTTTTTTGTGTGATTTCTTACAGTTTACACTTTAAAAAAACTGTAACAGCCAATCAGAATTCTTTATGATGAAACATGTTTTTACCTCAATACCTCAATTTACAAATGAGCTTTTACCTTAGGCTGCATAATTCTCTTAATAACGTCATGCGTTACCTTCTAATATAATATTAGACCGCAGCTGAAAATTTGGACAGAGCATCTACCAAAGTCACCACTAGAGTGACCATTAAATACAAATGTGTATTTAAAAAGTAATTTCCTTATTTGAATTCAGCCAAGAAGATGCACATCTTCATTCAGGGAGCATACGACAGGGGCTACAGCCCGGGCCCTCATCTGAGAATGTCAGAGAACACCTTGAAACCGGCTTCATTTGTCAGAATCAAATTCTTGGCCCAGCTACCTTTTTGTATTCTGTGCAGTCAGAGCAACAAGCTCGTAGGGACAAATCGTTTATCCCTGAAACCCAACTGCTTCGCACAACATCAATAACGCCGGTGTTTAACATAGACCCGTGTTCTCGTTGTCAATGACTCGAGACTGCTCTGGAATTTATTCACGCTGTGACAAAGGCCTTTTTCAGACCTGCAGCAAAAATCTGATTTTGCGGCATATCCAACTCAAATCCGTTTAGTTATTTGTAGTCTGAATAGCAGAAAATGCATGAAATCAGATTTTCGCAAACCATATCCAACCCGCATTTGTATGTGTTTGAAATTCAATTAAAATCAGATTTCTGGAAACGTGGTTTAGTCTGAAAGGTCAGATTGGATCTTTCTCAACACTCAGGACATGAAGTATTTAATGTTATTCAAACCATGCAGCAGTGCTTTCAGCTGTGTCTTAACACAATCATTTACACTCACATGTGGTGTTTGTAATGTGGTATAATTAATGATTAAACAAGTGAGCGGTTTTGGACACAGCATATGCATCAGTCATAATAGAAAATTCATAATAGAAAAAGGCATTTCTGTACTCTGTTGTCTTCAACAGCTCTATTGTCTTGTACTGTATTTATCTTTTTATAAATGGATGGTATACATAAGGCGTTGTTATTTTATCTTAAGCAGTGGATATATCAGTTGTCTGTTTTTCTTTTTAGCCACTTTGATGGTTTACTCTGCGTTTCTCACAAAGCAAAATCAATGACTACATGACCCTTAATCACCTCACTCAGTGTGCTGCTTGTGTCTTCATCTACAAGACTCTGTGAGCTGGATTCTTATGAATTCCCCTGTTCATTGATAGTTTTGATGCATCACTTGGTTTAACCTCTGCTGATCGAAGTCAAACAAATTCAGTGTGTCATCTATTTAACAAAAGTTGGTTAAATTGCTCTCTTACAATCAATGCATAATGCAGTTACATCTGTCGAACAGTCTGGCTGTTTGAACAGCTCTCTTTAAAACTGGTTAATTTTGGATTCCTGTCTGTATATCTATAAACATATCTATACATCAGCAGTATGTCTGACTTAGAATAGAATAGATGCTAAACCAGGTGTCTTTGTCTCTTGTTATGTTACAATGATATAATTTGTTTCAATATAATTTGCAATAATCACTTTTAGCTTCCTCGGTTGAAGGATGTGCTCACATTTGTCGCAGTTACTTGCAGACATAACTTGAAAAGATTCCAGACTATAGCCCTGTCTCTTAACTGCATTCATAACCTTTACTATTCGACTGCCACTATCACACCATGAGGTCAGTCATCGCTGTGAATTATTTACTCTGCTGTGGCCACAGAATGTCTCTCAAACCCTCTTTCCCATTTCCTTTAGGTGATACAATGATAAAGTTACAACAACTTGAGAGACTTTTGAGAGAAGCAGAGAAGGACCATTCACATTGGAGTGTGCTGTTAGGAAAATTAATTTTCTCAGGCTATTTGCATTCTGTGGCTCGGACAGCCTCATGTAAGCATTTCTGCTTTGTCTAGCCCTGAATTTATGTTGTGCTAATTAGTGTCCACTGAGAGAGGCTGTGTTGATGTTGACTATCTTTTATGTGGTGTGCGTTTGTTATTTTAATAATTCTTTAATTGCCTTCAGTTTTGCTGGTCATGCCAGTCCACGGGAGAGAGGGGTAGAAAATGGTCACGGAAAACAAAATTATGGCTGTTTTGGGCCAGTTTAATCAGAAGCACGACTGTAAAAAACTAAAAGACTCGATTTTATTGCCACTGCCTAAGGCTTTGCTTTAGGAAGGGGTTGTTTTGAATACTCACAATGCGACATTTTTTGGACTATGTAAAGAATATAAATATAGAATATGAGCTGTTTATTGGCGTAGAGATGTTTGCTGAAAGTGTATCTGTGTCAAAGAAGGGCCACATATGAATTATAAATTTGTGGTTATCATATCAGTTGTAAAAAGGAATCAATTGTATCGCCGCTAGCACTGCAGACCATCTCCAATGAATAAAGTGTATTAAAATGAAATAAGAGGCAGGAATCGATTTAATAAGGGAGAAAAATAACATGTACTTCAGTTAGAATAAAGTACATAGACTTAAATATCAGTATTTATGTGGATTTTTACATTACTAGCTCTGTGTAGTAAGCGATGTAAGCCATTTGTACTGTAGGTTGACTTTTGTCACTGGTCCACTTGCAAGTTTGGGGTGGGACTACCTGATTGTCCAAACAATGGCAGATGGAGGGGTAGTTCCAATTCCTTGTGGTACCACTAGAGGTGCAGAAAACACACACTTCACCTGTAAGAAACATATTTAAGCAAAGTGAGCACGCATTACCTTTTTGGACTATTTTGAGTTTGTTTTCCAAACTGCATTACAATCATTTATGCAGTATGTAAGATGGGAACAGAGATGAAAGAACGTTGTAGAAAATAAAATAGTCATACTATATTGAAATTATATGAGTTTGAGTAAATGATGACTATTTAATTTAATTTATTAGAACTATAATAATTATGAAATGAATTATTATACAACAGTTAGTTTCAGTATTTGAATCTGATTGGACGAGAGGCCTTCCTGAAGTATTGATATGCTGTAACAGCAAAGCAGCACTGGGAGGTTTTACTGTTTTGTATCACTCCACCAGTAACTGTTGAAACGATACTTTGACAAAGTTATCGATTCCTTTAACAGATATGTCACTGCAAAGGCAGGTAATCACATATCCTAGTCACTTTCTCTCTGTCGCTCTCTCGCTCTGTCACACTCTCTCATACATGTCCTGCCTCTACTCCAGTAGCTTCTCAGAAACAGCTCTGCTAGGAGCTAGTTCTAAGTATGCACACACACACACACACACACACACACTCACTCCCTATCGGCAGGGTGAAGATTAGCTCCATCCGAGCACTCTGCTGTTCCAGAGATTTGCCAGGAAACAGAGACACAAGGTTGAGCCACAGATCTCAGATTAAACCTCCTTTATCCTTCTATTCGCTCTCTCCCTCTCTCTCTCTCTCTCTCTGACTTTCTCTCCCTCCCTCTCTCTCACTCTCTTTCCCTCACTCTGTCTCTCTCTCTCTACCAGTCTGGACAGGTGGTTTGATAACACATAATACGCAGTGTAATCAAATTTATCGATTCTCATGCTGACAGAGTGGTTCTAATACAGTGCATACAAATTCTCTGCTTTGTGGTGATGCTGAGTGAAGCTAAACACAATCAAAGTAAGTGCCCACTGCTGTGCAAAATGTGCCACATTTATTTTCCTGCCTTGACCTCACTGAGCCTAAATGACCAGTGAAGTAATTGCATTTACATTACTGCACAGCAAATAATGGGTTAGAGACATCCTTGAAATTAAAATTGGATTTTTGTGGCTTTTAGTCTGTGTCTGTTAGCTTTGAGGCTGTCTATATGCACACACAATCATACAGTTTGACAGAATTTACTTTCAGAAGGCATTACAGTATTTGCAGTCTTCTTTTTTGGGGAAAAACAGCCTCTCTGATTAGCAACAGCAAGTAGCAAATCATGGTTAATACAACAGTTACTGTGATGTAATAAAGGATTTAGGCCAATTAAAATGTGTGAGCTTCCCTTATGTCCCAAGCTTCCCCTTATGTTTGGCCTGAAGTGGTGCTGCCCAGACCAATTATGACCTCAAGTACTTCAAGGGTTTTCGAGAGCATATAGCTACATATGCTTTGAATTCACAAGACATATACTCTGATGTCATGTGCTGACTGGTCAGCGCAGCCACTTAAAATGTGATTAATTTAAAAAAAATACACAAGACATATTTGTAAACAAAGAAACACAAAAATCGATTTTAGATGTAGTCATATGCAAAGAGGTTAAAATGTTTAATAGCATCTATAATCCAAATTCTCTGATTAAAGGACTCTTGGGATGACTTTAAGTATCGTAACTGTAAGCAATGGTGACTGAAGCTGAAAATCAACAAAGTGTGTTAAATAAGACAAACCAAATGTGCAGAGCCCCAGGACCAGAATTCAGAACCACTGGCTTAAGAATTGGTCATTAAAACCCCATATTGATCAAACACAAATCTAAAAAAAAACCTTCTTAAACCACATTCTGACCCAGAGAACAATTTTAGGTTTTAAGAATATTACTATAATTTTTATATTAAGTAACAAAAATGCTGAAAACATTATTTCGAAAGTTTTAGAAACTTTCAAAACATGTTGTATAAACGTTATTGCTTCATTAATAGAATGTTATTCAAACATTAAAAACATTTACTAACGTTACTGCAAGAACATTTTGATAACTTTGAGATAACTTTTAGGGAACATTAGCCATCATTCTAAGAACGTTCCCTGTTAGCTGGGGAGGTAGACAGAAATGCACTGGGGAGGTAATCACATTGCATTTGTTACTTAATGCAAATCACATTGCATTTGTTGTATAAATGCTAATGGATCTTAGACAACAGTGAAGAATCCACCTACTTACAGAACATGCAATCATTGCAACAAGGATTTAAAACTTTCCCAGCTGGAACTGGTGTTAAAAAAAACAACTGCCAGATTGAATTTGGCTTTCTCTGCTCTGCTTTAGCGTCATTTTAACTCCTGTGTAGCCTCCCTCATCCAGTTCCAATTGCTTCAGGAACTTGGAGATGATTTGATGTTCTATAAATGGATTGAAGGTCTGCTGGTGTTGGGAGTCTCCTTCACATCGTGCAGAACCAACAGCATGTCATCACCATGGATTAAGTGCCTTCCTGTGTTTCACACAAAAGCAGACGTCCCACTTGCTCTCAAATGTTGCACACAATGCTGAATGTATACAGCAAATACTACAGGAGTTCAAATTTTCTGCTTTTCTGATGTGGAGAATAGACTACTGAGTAAGCCTGCATTATCATCTTTGTTGATGGACCATCAAACATTGTAAACCAACCTGTGATAACATTCTAGCCATACATGGTTAAAACAGGTCTGATCAATCCAAGCTGATGTTTATCTAGTTAAGTAAGTTAGTCTCTCAGCCCAACCAGCTGACAAATGCCCAGATCCACTCTAAACCAGCATGCCAGGCTGGCAGACTCGCTCAGACCAGCTAACTAGCTGTGCTGGTTGTAATAAGCAGAAAATAAATACAAGATTCAATTTTATTTGCCTCTAAACACTGATGTATTTGTCGCAGCATGCCTGGGTCGAAGGGCAGACATTCCTTCAGCATTGTAACTGCCACTGATTGCCATTTTCAGTATGCACACCATGTCAAGCACTCTTAATGCCAGCTTCCTGACAAGTAAATGAAGGGCCCCTCGTTCCTCTTGTTTCTTCCCAGGTGACATGCCGTCCCCATTCCGTCACTATCAAAGAGACAGAAGGAGATTCAGAGAGTCTGGAAAACGGTCCATTATGGCCTGCCAGAGGGAGTACAGGCACCATTAGGGGGTGATATCCGTTACAAATAATGCATGTTTCCAGGCTGTCGCTCCATTCTGTCAAGAGCAACGGGAGAAGATTGCAGAGAGGCAGAAATGAGCACATTACTGTTCCAAAGCACTAAAGAAAGAAATAAGTGTACATGGGTGCCATTCGAGTCCCTAAAGCAATCTACACGTGTCAGTTTACTTTCAATTTAGCCATTAGATATGCAGATATTTACAAATGACTAATTCAGGTGGCATTTGATTAAAAAGAATCTGGTTAAGTATTTATTAAGTGATGTTTTTAATGATAAATGACAGATGTACTTAAAAGGTTGCCTTTAAACTGTGGCTTTAACCATGCATAAACTGTTTATGGGTGCAGTGAAATTTGAAGTTATTAAAGATATCAACCATTACTTTGCAGATGGACACAGTTTTCAAATTGTGTCATGGTTTGTGAAGACTGTTGCTAGATGGTTCATTAGATTTTTGGAATTTTTTGGTATTCCTTAACTGCTAGAGAGAGAATATAAAGAGGAAATTCAGCGAGATTGATGTTTAAAAGCAAAACTTAGCTCACCTCTGGCTCAATCATTCAATTTTTCAAGAAATGTATAAGAATTTAATAGATGTACTAAATTGCTTTCTGATGAAATGGTTAGATATAATGGACAATTTCCTGGTAACAAAGCAGTCTGACTGAACTGAAATAAACACAGAACATGTGTCATTCATAAATATACCACTTATGTAGTTCTGTTAAGGCAGAAGATGAAAATTGGCAGAAGCAAATTTTTCTTTAATCAATTCAAATAAGCAAACAATTTCCGCAGCCTTGACAATCAAACGTACAAGCATAGTTTACCAATTCACAATCACATCAAGGAAGTTAAACTTACAAAGTTTACCAAGTTGACTACAGAATGGTGCATAAACACCTTGACACACATACTGTATTGTACACGTGGAAGGAGATACAATATAATAGACAGAAGAAAAAGAAGAAAATAGGAAGCACTTAGTAAAGAGAATGAAAGTGATGAAGAACAAGCTCTCAAACAAGTGCTTTGTGACACCTTTAAAAGGTGCTAGTGTGTAAACTGTTCGTCTGTGAAAAGTGTCCCAGCTTGAGGCCAAAGGCAGGACGGCGGGATGATTTTTGGGGCAGTTCATATTTAGTCCACCAGAGGGCACCTCAGAATGTGGGAAAGCAGAGATCGATTTTAAAGAGACAACATTGAACCTGTTTTATATCGCCGATTTATACAGACTATTATACTGACATGCAGAAATCATTGGAATAACAGTTTCAGTGTTATGATGACTAAAAGCCATACTGGAATGTCTGATCAAGATTATAAATGTTGAGAAATATTATTAGGCTGTTGGGACACTACCTTTTCAATTACTTTGCCAAGATGTGGAAGATTAGATGTAGGTCTGTGTACTGAGCATAGAAGAATTAAGAAATGATTCACGTAACTAAATTCTGGTGTGGACTGATTACTGTCACTGTATGCTCTGAATGTCTGTAAATAAAGAGTTCGAGTATAGAGAAAGTTGATGGGTAATAGATGACGAGAGGTCAGTTTGAAGATTTCATAACTGACATGACCGTATGAGAGCTGACCACTGTGAAAATGGACGTATTAATTTTCAATGCATTAGGTGGAGAGTTGGAAATCAATGTGACAGGGTAAGTGCTGGCTGTGTTTTTTATTACTGTATGTTAGTCATTGTATCACTAAAGAATGCTGCAGATTAATGTTGAATTTTTCTGTTATGAAATGTTCAGCTAATGATGCCTTCATCAGAAAAAAGGTTTTATGTTTTGAGCTCATTTTCTGCTTTGACACACACTTTAAAAAACTCATTTAATATTTTTTTAACACACATGAAACAAGTGTTGTACATTCTCAGCTATGTTATGATAATCAATGAAATGGCTTGTTTGTATAGTATAGTATTTGTTCCCTGATTAGTTAATCCTGAAAATTATAATAATAATACAATTCTGATAATAAGGGTCCTAATGTGCCTTTCAGAACACATTTAAGAAATCTGTATAATGGAAAAAAACACTCTGCTTTAAAATCTCACAAAATGAATTACATGAAAATCAATCCAATACTACTACTGATAAGCCTACAACTAATAAAATATAATACAAATAAAAAGATTTAACATTTCCTCAAACAAATATCAGAAGATGAAGTATATAACAATGTAACATGTTTGAACCCAAAGCCTGTTTACACATTAACAAATCTGTGCCTCACTATCTAGTGTTGCGTGCACTGTGTTGAATACATCATAATGTATTAGGCTTTGTGCATTGCTATGAGTGAGACGTTTATAGATAGTATTAAAATAATTTCTGATTAGCGTGTTATGAGTTGGAAAACCATTATCAGATAATTGGTCTCACAGAGGAACACGGAGGAACTTTTGAAAATACATTCTCCTACTGACAATTTCTGTACATAGACAGTCATTATTATGTTCAATAAACCAGAACAGACTTTATTAAACTATAGAGAAGACAGAGGGACTGGTATCCATTTTACCTGATGACATTTGTTTGTAGACAAATTGATAATTATTAGACAATGGCATTGAAATACATTACAGACATCTTGCACAACATAGATTGAATGCAATATTTTTTATAACACTAATGTGGTGGATAAGAAAACTCAGCTTGAGGTAGCTTCTCATCAAAGCTCCCACGATGCATTGCAGGATTTTACACTGTACATACTGATTTCATTGAACTTGCTTGAAGAAATGATGCAAGAAGATATGAATATCAAAAAAACATATTACTTTATCACTTTGATATTATAGAGGAATAACTGATAGAAGATCTCTGCAGAAACCAGAGAGAGATTCAAGTGCCCTAAGTAGCACATTTGTCATGATTTCACTCTCTTCAAAGGAAACTGGTAATTAGAGCTTTCAGCAATTAATATGTCTTTAACGTGCAGTAAAATGGCACCGCTGTCGAGTTCCTTTATCATTTGCTTCGCATGTGTCTGTTACAGACGGAACACTAATGATATTGCGACTGTAGATCATGAATATAATATCTGCTCTTAAAGACAGCACGTCTATTATAATGTCACTGCTCAGTGTGAAATATTAAGTGAACAGTGTATCCATTATCTATTCATTTTAACCTACAACCATTTTCAATTGATGATGTGATGTCCCATATAGATGCATTTGAGTCTAATCCTCTGGACTTTTAATTATGATGTTGGACAATTAACAAAGCTCAATTAAGCATTTGAAAACATTTTGAACTGTCTTGTAGTCATAACTAGATGTTTGGTTTTCAACATTTACGTTTGTTTCTGTTTCCATCACAAGATGTCTTCTGGGACTTCTTGCTTTTACGTTGAGTATTGCTGTTTCAGTCAGAAATACATTGCATTGCAAGTCGCAAACAGTTTAACTTTGACTTTCTCTGTCCTTGTACGCCCTATTTTATGTTTTCTTCAGCATTCTGACTTAAATATTAAGTCTGTAGATGGTAATGCAGTTTCTAGCCTAAGGGATGGAGTGCTAGGGACCTGCATAGGGATTATAGCTGTTGTTTGGCCTGAGGATCCACCAGAGGCAAGCTTAGATCTACCAAATAAAAACCTTTTGATTGTTGTAACTTTACATTTGTCCTTAACATCATATTTAGACGGGAAATAAAACCCAATACCCCAAAACCATTTGACCGAGCAGACGCACAAAGATGTTATTGGCAATTGCACTGTGAAAATAACTTGTTGTGGTGTTGTGAGAGCTTGGAACTCCTTCAGTCAATTGTTTGGCAGTAAGGTTTTTAGTTAGATTTTTACATCAATTCTGTTATATTTAAAAGAGTAAATAATAATAATATTATTTAAGAGCCATTTTAAAAGAATAATTAAATAATTATACTTAAAAATAAACTAAATAACTAATTAATAACCTAATTGCTGATAATACGATTAGGTAGCTGAAAGCATAACTTAATTAGCAAAAATTACCAAAAATATTTAAAAGCAATAACGTAAGGGGATGACGCCTTGAAATAAGAAAGTGTTCTAGTCCAGATATCCCAAAATACAGAAAACATTTTTAAATGCATGTTTTTCAAAGCTATTTTAAAAGCAAACTGGGGCTTAAAACAAGCTGGAAACTATGTGAAGAGACATAGTTTGTAGCATATAACAATACACATTGTGCCTGTAGTACCGATAAGTATCTGTTCAGTTTTTTTTTTCAATGCAAATGTTTCTCTTCTGATTTTAGCCCCTCTTCCCCTTCTCACATGGTGCTCAAAGATCCTCCTTATCCACAGGTTTATCTCTCAGTATGAATCTGGTCCAATATAATTTCACAGAGAATATCCCTGTACTGAGACAAAATGTCATATCTGATACTGATAATTAAGACGAAGAACGCGAGACGGGGCCGGAGACGGAATGAGTGATGGACGGATGCAGAGCGGAGGAGAACAGATAATGGGAGGCAGAGGGAGGGCTGAGATTCGTGTGAGATTCAGCAGAATCAGAGGCGTGATTAATCCAGCAACCTTTTGAGGAAAGGTCTGAGGTCCCGCTGGAGAACTGATGGCTGCGAGGCACGATGAGGAAACTGAATCGGGAAAGGGCAGAAGTCAATGGAGGTGCTGAGTACATTCTCAGCCTCGATCATAACGCCCTTACCGTACCAGACGAGCACTGTAAATACATCAGGTTCTCTTTCAAAACTCAGACTGAAGTCGTAATTACAATGGATGTGTGCAGGAAATATTCTTAAAAATCATTGTGGGTGATCTGTCTGTAGAAGTTTTTGATGTTTTATGTTTGTAATACTTTCCCAAGTTTTGGAGTACCGCTACACAAGACCTAGATGTTTTTATTTGCCTGCACAGATGGAAACATAGCATACATAGATATACATAATATATTAGTGACCCTGTTCTAATATTAGCATGGGCCTAATTAGGCTGATATTGGAAGCCGATAATATCAGGGCTTGTTTTGGCATTTCTTTGGCAGGTCTACCAGGAAAATAAACAGTTGGTATTCAGTAACTTTGTGTTTTGGTGCATGCAGGTCCATCTAATGGTGTTCAGTACATTTGTGACAGCTGTGATCTGGTACAACTAGGCTAAGTTAGATGTGAATAGATTAGTGCAATTCTGAGTTTCTTTGAATATTCATGCCGTTAGAAAAACAGGTGCTCTACAAATATAATCAGCCACAAGATGCAAATTAAATCAACCTGCTACTGCCTCAATACATTTTTGTAAGGGTTGATAAAAAAGACTTTGTCTTTCTTATTCACCGATGGCCACTTAGCAAGTCACTTTAATGCACTACATTTCAAAAGACAAAGGCTTTATCAAGACATTATTCTATAAGTAAGAATCTATCAGGACATAGACCTACAGTCTCTACATTGTGGTAACATATATTTGGCTACTTGATAGCATGTAATTTGATAAACAGCAGCAGAGCTTGATCATACCATTGTGCCTAATTACAGGCTATTAAAACACAAGACTGAAAAGGACGTAGCTAAAGAATGAAGAGCTCTGCCGGAACTCAGTTAGCTTTTCTTAGTGTTTTTCATTACTTTTGTTAGCTGTTGTTGAGTGCTGTGTATTTAATTCAGTCTGTTGCACATAAAGGAGCACAAGTAAGAATTTTATTGCTCTGCAATAACTAGTTTTCTAGTTTGTAATTTTGGAGTATTAATGGAGTTCTCAGTTGTTGAATTGAATTATCAACTTTGTGTTAACGAATGAGATCAAGGTTTACATAAAGAGTACAGAGTCATACAATGAATGAAGGTAGCATAACCCAGATAATTTCGGAATAAACAGAAAAATCTCTGACATGGACATCTCAGACTAGATGACACGAGATCATGGCATCTGTTTCTCAGAAGAAAAATCTACGAACGTTTTTAAGCAAAGGTATCAGTTTGCTTCATTTAATCTCATTGTTGTCTAGGAGAAACAATCGAGGCAAAGTCATCACTTTTATGACTTTCCTTTCCTATGGGTAGAACCATTAGCATACCAATTTCAAACCAGAAATCCTGGAGAGAAGCAGCAGTGGTTTTAACATCACATGTTGTATTAGCATATGCTCACAGGAGATATCTCTCAAAGTGTCACTCATTAATGCTCTGTGACATTTCATCTCTTTAGTCTCACCTGTTTTCATTTGATCTGCAGTTACTGCACTCTGTGAAATCACTCGTGCTGTGTGGTGTTGCCTGCATTGCCTCTAGTTGTTGACAGCTGCGCGTTATTGAGACACATTGCTTCACTTCAATCACTCTCCCAGGATTTGAAGAGCTTCAGTGGGATTCTGATTTCAGACATTTGGTAAACCTCCAGTAATCTTTAAACACATTTGTCTCGGTCTACAGTAGGTGAGCAGCTGAGCTATATTTGCACAAAAACTTTGTGTAGACGAATAGTGCACCCAAAAATGAGCGTTCTGTCATCATTCATTGACTCTGGTTTCTTTCCAAGCCCATGTGACTCACTTTCTCCCGAAAGCACCATAAAAGTATGAAAAGCACAAACTGACTTTAAAATCCTTGTGCTATATTCTAAGTCTACTGAAGCCATTCGATAGATTTGTGTGAGGAATAGACCAAAATGTATTCACTGATGCCAGGTTTGACATCAGCCACAGTAAACAGCACTGGTTACTGCACATCTGGTAGCCGAACGCAATGCAGTATATTAACATACATGCATGTGTGAATGAGATTTTAGCATTTGATCTACAGCAAAGGGCAAGATTTTTCAGTGAATAACCCGTAAAATACTTACAAATAAAAAAGAGGAAATGATGAAAACATTTTTGTTTTAAAGCTGCAGTCTTTATCTTTCTTGGGTAACATATAAACAAAAATTAGGTATTGAGCAAATACATGACAGATCAGTGTTCAAAACGGTCTCCTTACCTTACCCTACCCCAATTCGAAATATTACGTTTATAATAATGATTTATAATCTGAGCTCTTGGGTCTGATTTGCCGGGAAATGCCAGTATGGCTTCATTTGACTTTAATTTATGTAAAGAAAGGCACATAAAGTTACAAGTAAGTAAAGACAGACAGGCAGTATATTCCAAGACATTTCCCAGTTGTTTAGTAACATTTTTTGGACAGATATAGGTGATTTGTGGAATGGTTGTGGGCTATGACTCAAACAGATATCATCAAGCAGAAGAAATGAGGACGGCTCGCTGCAGCTCTGCCTGGGTCTAACTTGGCTGAGGTAGAGGCTTGGGAAGGAGCCGTTTGAGGCTAATATACTGTGACACTGATGGTGCTTACCATGACCTTTTTGCAGTTGGCTTGTTCTGACACTACTTTCTGCATGTGTTTGTGTCCCTGGGACAGACTAATGAGAGAGAGTCTGCACTCCGCCCACTCTGCAAGACAAGCCGGATACAGCTGCTGCCGGCAGGGTTCTAATCACACCCTACAGCATAACACCCCCCATATATGTGTGTGTGCGTTAAACCCTGACGCGTCTCACCGCCCACACAACATAATTATCGTGTAATGCTATCCACTGATTTTCCAGTGAGAGTCCCAATGAGACAAATAGCGAGAGTGTCACCTTTCTATTAATACTATCTCAGTGGAGTACTAACAGTGTCATTTATTTCCACTTAGCAATTTGAAGGTGATGCATGTAATATTTCATGTTAAATTACTTTCTCCTACCCCAGTTTAACTTGCAGAAACAAGGCCGTCTGTAAGATAACATTATGGAAAATGTGATGCTAAAATGTTTTGTATAAGTGGCCCAACTATTTCTGGAGCATGCTCAGAACACTGGCTATTGTTCTTTAAAAGTTCTCTCAAAGTTATCAAAAATGTTCTTGCAGTCACATCTTACATATATATCAGAAAACGTTATTCTTAAGTAGTCAGTGGAACGAAAAAGTTACAGAATTACAAAATTGAATAACGTTCTTATAACTAAGCAATAATGTTAATAAAATGTTTAAAAAATGGACATTGTGAATGCTCCTTGAACTTTCAAAATATGAAAGTTATTTAAAACTATTTAAAAATACTTTTAATGTTAGCAAAACATGGTAGCATGCAGGTCGTGATCTCTCCCCTTCCTAGAGTTCTGCTGGTGTTACTCAAATTACAAACTTTACCTTTAAACTTCACAATGGGGCTATGTTCTCTATCAAATTACAACTGCTGTAATACAAATCCTGTAGATCACAGGCTAACTGACATCGATTTACAGAAACAACCTGGCATTACATCAACTCCAGATTACTGGAAAACACAAACTGTCTTGTCAGAGGTACACCGCGGTCAGAGACCTTGAAAGCTTGGAAAGAGACAGAGAGGGACAGACAGACAGAAAGAGAGAGAGTCAGCTCTGGGGGTTCCATGTTCTCAATCTTGGTTGTGTGTCCTCTCTTGGGGACAACATAGCTGCCTCATTCACTGTTCTCCCCAGCTCAGAGGCAGTGGAGGCAGTCACCACCTGCCTTGGTCTCATTCTCCAGGCTCACTCTGTCAGACCATGACTGTGTGCCTGTTTCTTCTCTCTTCATTAATGCATCAGCCTGCTGCTGAAACCACTTTGGTGGCATCTGCTCTCTCACGTGTTTTCCAAATGAAAGCCCAAAGGAAAGCAGCTGTGATGATCAGATTCATGCACAAGGGACATTTAATTCAATGAATATAGATGTATAAGCTGTATCTTTGTCTTTGTGCATAATATTGTCTTTGTGCAATACAAACATTTTGGTCCATTTTCCGCCCATTTTCATATCTGCATTTACGTTTACAAGGTTTTGCATTTTTACTGAATAGTTAATTAGGCTTTGTGTAATAGTTACTCCAGTAACCTCCTGCTGTATTTTTCCTACAGACCTAAACACTGCCAGACATTGTCTTAGTTCACTGTAAAAGTCGTAATGGTCTGTCTGGCACATCACATGTTCAGTCTTGAATTGTAAATAATTTATTCAGTATGTTACTATTTAACCTACAGATGTCCTCCTCCACAGTATACTACTGAGAATGGATGAATTGAAACATGCTTCATGTGGCTGTCCTCAGGCCTACACGGATTGAGAAGATGGTCTTTCTCTGTAAGAGAGGCAGTGATGTGTGTTAAAAGAATATGTTCCCTTTTGCTGTCACTCTGTCCTGAGAGTGCAGTGGATTACACTGTATGATGGAAAGGTTGAGCTGGGGGTCTGTTGAATGACACGGTCACTGTCATCACCGATTTTTATCAGCAAGGATTTTCCAAAAACAAAATTCTACATATGCTTTGCCTCCTGTGTATTTATTTCTTCAATGTTTTGGTAATGAATACTTTTTAAATATCAATTTAATAATACTTTAAGCTACCAATAAGGTACTACCAGCTTTGCCAAATAAATTTTTTGATATTTAATTACATTTGATCACAATAAGTGCAGAAATGTGTGCAGATACAGTGAATTAAAAATAGATAGATAGATAGATAGATAGATAGATAGATAGTATGAAAGGTATGAACAGAAGATCAGTATGAACAGAACAGTTTGACTCTACTACTTATGCTATAGCATTAATAATGAAAAGATACATTCACAGCAAATACAGCCAATGAAACTAAAATGAGTTTGCACACTATACTTGTGCAGTTCATTATTGGAAATCTGAAAAATGTGGTTAACTTTCGGTTAGTTATTACTCAAAACGTACCGTGGGAGAAAGTAAAAAGATCATACAGTATATTTATATTAAGTCTTTATTTAACAAACTTTGTGTTTATCATCGCAGGAACTTCTACTACATCACCATGTTGCGAGACCCTGTATCCCGTTACCTGAGCGAATGGAAGCACGTGCAGCGTGGTGCCACCTGGAAGACTTCCCTTCACATGTGTGATGGGCGCGCACCCACACAGGATGAGCTGCCCACCTGCTATACTGGAGAAGACTGGTCAGGGGTTACACTGCACGAATTCATGGACTGTCCTTCCAACCTGGCCAACAACCGCCAAGTACGCATGCTGGCGGATCTCAGTCTGGTGGGCTGCTACAACCTCTCCACCATGAACGAGAGCGAACGCAACCCTATTCTTCTGGCGAGCGCCATGAGCAACCTGAAGAACATGGCCTTCTACGGCCTGACAGAGTTCCAGCGCAAGACGCAGTACCTGTTCGAGCGTACCTTTCGCCTCCGGTTCATTTCTGCCTTTACGCAGTTTAACAGCACACGTGCGGCCAACGTGGAGCTGCGTGACGACATGCGTCGCCGCATCGAGCAGCTGAATTTCCTGGATATGCAGCTGTATGAGTTTGCCAAGGACCTTTTTCTGCAGAGATACCAGTTTACACGCCAACGTGAGCGGCAGGAGGAGCGATTGAAGAGGCGTGAGGAGAGACGCTGGTTCAGGGAATGGAGAGTCAATCAGAACAAGCAACCCAGCGACGACAAACAACCTCGGGTCACCACAACTGAAGACTATGCCAGCCAGGTGGTGCACTGGTGATGCCCTTTGGAAACATGCGCTAAGACACAAAGAACATGACGGACTGTTTGTGGAAGAGCACGTCACAGTTTCAATAAATCACCATGAGTTGTTCCGAGGCCACGAGAAAAAAGTTTTATGTGTTGTGTTTTAGTAAAAACAAAACCCTAAAATGTCTTTAAAACGAGATCAAATTGCTTTATAAAAGATAATATACTTGTTTTCAGAAAATCTAGCCTAGAGTTACGCATAAAAGAAAAAAATGGCATCGTAGTAAGAAAAATAAGCATAAACTAAGATGCATTCTCTGGTAACGTGCATTTTCTCTTGAGGAGGTTTAGGTTTTTACTCGAAAATAAGATATGAACACAGTAAGACAGTTATTTTTTATTTATTTTATTTGTAGGGTGTTTTTTTTAAGATTTATGCTGACATTTGCAAAGAAATCCAGATGGCAATCAAATTGCTGACATTAAACAGAACTGTAGATGTGGCTGTGTGCCCATTCAACAAGCAACCTCCAACATCTTTGTAAAGGAACAATAAAGCCTGCACCACAGAGTTATGTAGATATTTCAGTGACGGTGTAAAGGGCGTACATCCAGGATTTGTTCCTGCATTATAAACAGCTAGACCCAATGGAAAAGAATGGAACAGAATGCCCAAACTCTTCTTTTCAAGTAGACTTGAACAGTTGTCTCCCAGCTCCTTTTTAAAGTGCTTGTGGTGGTTTCATAATGATATGTGTTATCAGACAGAGCTATGACAAGAGCCTCATCTGATATTATAGCAGACAACAACAATAAAACACTATGTTATATATCCAAGGCACTTGTCCCCTAACCACTTTTTATAGCAGACCTAAAAAACTATTAAAAAGGTTATGCACTTTTGTTTGTTAAACAGTTTCTAACTTTTAACAAAAAAGCACAGCTCTTTTTTGTGAGATACAACAGCTGAAGGCATCTATCCTACAAGTTTACTGTGTCGTTTTAAAAGTGATGCACAAGGAATGGAAGGATGTGTCCTGTGTGTACGCCTACTAAACATAAAAGTCAAAAGTGAAGTCAAAAGTGGTTTTAAATCATTTTCAGCTAGCATGAAGTAACGTTTTAGGATGGAGCAGTATAAAGCTGGATTATATGTATATAAGAACTGCCTTGTCTGATTAAGAAGCAGGAGAGAAGTGTCCATTAGTTTTAGAAAGACTGAATGAATGGATGAATTTTTCTTTCATCATCCATTGCTTACACATTTCTGTTGACCTCACTACAATGTCTACTGGCTGAGAGAAGATTTCTAATGCCAGAACCTGACAAAATCACAGGGAATGAAGTCTTTACATTCCTGTACTGGTGTAAAAAGAAGCTTTGTAGCACCTTTTGAATAACAAGATCCTCAGAGATGCTGTGTGCAAATGAATACATGATATAACACTGCGGATACAAATCACAAATAACAAAACCAAGAATGTGTCCCAAAAAGCAAATAAACTAGCTGTATTGCTCTTTGTGGTTATGGAAAACGAGAATGCAACATTTAAAGATAAAATATTTGGAATGCCATTATTTTAGACCAAAAAAAGCTAAACTATAGAAGTTTACCGTTTTGTTTTTTGTACATGTTGTTGTTCTGTATGTTTCTATTTTGAATCCGTGCTGCTATTTTATTTTTTTATTACTTTAGCCTTTATTATATGAGGCCAAAAGACCTGAGGGTGTGTGCTATTATATGTGTGTATGTGTGTGTGTGTTCTTTAATGAATATCAGTGTTGCAATGTATTTTAATTGCTTTGTTCACTTAAGTGCAATATAATATTAAAAAAATAACCCCTTATGGGAAAAACAGATGTTTGTGGAATATGTACAGAGATTTTTTTCTGTTTTTTTTGCTTGTTAATAAGCAAAGTTGATAAATATTAAGTATTCACATAAAATAAATGAATCAACACAATAAGGGAAATTCTCATAACAAACCACATTGTTGAAGCCATAAGGTTGTTTATACTTTAATACATATTTTTTTCCATATACAGTGTTCGGACACTTAAGCCACACTTTCAAAATTTAAGAATGTCATTGCATCAAGACTGTCGTTATTGAGGGCATACGTTTTATGTAGATTTGTTTGTTTGGTTTTACATGAGTAAACCATGCTGTTCAAAAGGATAATAAGGTATATTTGGTTGCCTAAGTGGAACATCCACATATAATGTGATCTGTAGTTATTCACCTGCGTGATCTTGAAAAGATAAGTCATACATCCACTAAAATGACAGCAGTGGGATTGATATTTTAATATTCAATGCAGTGAAATTAATACACAAGTAAGTGTGGCTTAAGTAACAACATAATGTGTGAAGTCACTGTAGGAGATATCTCCAAGGCGCTGTAGATGCTGTATTAGTGTTTCAACCACTAGAGGGCAGAGTTGCGCCATGAATGTTTTGATGGAACCCATTTCCACATCTTCCTCAGAATCCGTTTTTTACATTTTCTTTTACAAATTTGTGTTTATACACATTAATATGACTAAAGCTTTTCACTTATATAACACTCTGGAACATCACTTGAAATGAGAACAACCCAATTTTCTGAAACAACAACACAATGTTTATGAATCTGTAATAAACTTTAACAAATGTGTCTTCGTGGACTTTAATGTGTGTAAATTGTCAAAGCAATCAAAAGCTGATAGATACTGCTATGATTTTACTTTTACTTATTTTTTAAAGTTAAGGTTTACTTAAGGTGAAGTTACTTTTAGCACGTGAGATGAAGAATCTGTTTAATTCTACAGACGTGTGCGTTGAGTAAAGAAATAAATTAATCATGGATGACAAAGAAATTAAAACTTAATTTTAAGTGTCATTGGTCTCAATATAAAGACTATTTAAGATCATTACTGGATTGGAAGGCAAAACATAATAGTGTATAATGTGGTGCACTATAAGAAAAAAGCAACACGTTTCCAGTTAATTTAGCAAAATGACAAGATGTCAGGTTATTAGAGTCACCTAATACCTTTTCTCTTCTCACACTCTGCATGTCTGCCACAACACATCCTAAGTGTGTCTTGAAGTGTTTTAAGAAACTAGACAGAAATGGGGTCTTTTCATCCAAGTGTTAGATATTTGTCAGAGTTGTCAGAGGGGAAAATATTTTCAGATCAATGAAAATTGCTATTTCATTATAAGATCTTTGTGTTCCCCACTTTAAAAGAAAGACTTGAAGTAAAAAAAGGCTTTTGTTCCTGTATTTGTTTGATGTAGATGCAGAGGCTTGTTTTGTTTGTTTGTTTCACAGGAACACTGCAGATAATTGTACAGTTTGGTAGACCTATAATGTCAATAATTAACTACAGTATTAACAGATGATATGAACTTTGTCACTATCAATCCATGCATCTATAGTTACATTTCCTTTAACAATCATATTATAATATCCAAACAGTAAAGTTTACAGTATATATAAAAATCCATATTCATATCATTGGATGTGAATGTCTTTGTCATTTTAAACATGCTTGTCAAAAGCTTTCTTCATTCCTGTAGGAGTTAAACTTTTTAACAGAGATAAAGTTACAAAGTAGTAACTTTAAAATTAGTTTTAAATCAGTGCATCTTTAGGTACATCTAAATTTCTGATTCAAAGGTCTAAACGTAGTTGTTCCTCTCTGTATGTCTGTTCTCTGATGGTGTCTACTCTAACAGTCTGTTCTCTGATGGCGTCTGCTGTAATTGGTTTGGGAAGGTAGAGGAGTCCTCTCAAAATGAACTCATTTACCAGAACGTTCTGACAGTTCTCCTCAAATAGCACAATGGAAGAACAGAGCAATGTTCACTGTTGAAAAGGTCCCGGAAACCTGACTGAAGGAATGTGGGTTTACTTACCGTAATCTTTCCTTATTGTAATGTAATACCTAACAGTTACTGCAGTGCTTCTGTGATTCGAATGGCTGACCATAAATAACAGTGTTTCTTTGTCTCTATATTCTCAGTCATCCATGTAATCAAAGGATGTCTTATTTTGAACAGTATCAGCACACATCAGATGTAATGGTGGTAATTTCCCGACAATAAAGTCGACATCTTAAACTAATAGTCAACATCTGAAACAAATGTCAGTTCTAGACAGTGTGTTTCATTGTGAGAAGTAAAACATCTGTAACTGACATAGTGTAACTTTTTATCTTTGTATTAATATAAATATATCTTGTTCACTAATATTATCATTCTTCAATAATTCTCTCACTTCTCCAGGCCATACAATATAATGAAATTTGAATGGAATTTAAAAAAGGACTACACAATACAATATTTTACAATGAGGACATTCCATAAACTTCTATTGTTTTGATACACAGCTATTTATAAACCATATAACCTTAACACATTATCCAACTCTAACAGAAAACACAATTAAAAAACACTTTGTTTGCTATATTTTTAGTGTTTTACAAATGAAGACATATCCAAAAGGGGGTTTTGCTCAGATTTGTCAGGTTGACTGTTGGGTACAAATTTGTCCCCAATTTCTGGTTAAGTAAACCCCCCAACACACACATTCCTGATATTTACAACTTAAGTTTACAAGGGAAGCAGCTCTAAACCAGAGCACAGACAATGTTTATAGTTTTCTGCTTAAAACTCACTGGGGATACATAGTGTACTCATCAACATAACAGGGTGCCTTTGTATTAATGATATATATATATATATATATAATTATTAGCATTATTGGTTATTATAAATAATATTCTTTGTACAGTATACAGTGGTCCCAAAATGGTTGTGTGTTCAGATCCCAGGGAACACACACTGTGATAGAATGTATATCTCAAACGCAGTGTAAGTTGTCTTAGATAAAAGCAACTTACCTTCCAAATGCATCATTTAGCTTGTGTGCTTTCTTTAAATGTCAGTGTATGCACTGAATGCAGTACCAGTCATACATTTAACTGTGGCCTAAGTGTCACATTTTTGAGGCCGCTGTATGTTTTCATGTTAGGTAGCAGGTCAGATGACGTTATATTCAGATCCTCAGGAGGTCTGACTTGGACAGGTTATTTGGAGTGTGGATCACAGCTATCTTGCTGTTTGTGTGTTCCCCCCTGTGCACCAAGCTCCAGAATGCCCGTTGAAATTCGTCTCCTGCCAATGTATAAAGTGCTAAGTTGAAGAAGGTGTTGATACCTGCCAGGGGTCGTGACAAGATGTAGGCTGTGTTGATGCTACTTCTCCGCATGCATGATATGTCACTTTGTCGCAAGCTATCCACCCTCAGTGTGCGCATGATATGATATGGCAAAAAACATACCACAAACACAACCAGAATCAGAATGGCTAGCCTGCGAGCCCGAGAACGACTCTGCCTGTGTCTGGATATGCTGTTGCCCAGAGTGCCTGCTATGTGGGCGTAGCTCCAGCACACGACCAACAAGGGTACCACGTATCCAAAAGTGGTAAGTATCCATCCATAACACCACACCACCTGTGGATCGTTACTGGCAAAGTCTACGCACTGTGTCAGGTTGTCCTTCTGCAGCACTGTAATCATTCCCAGCATTGGGCCAATCTCCAGCAAGGATATAATCCAAACGGCCAGGCAGGCTAAGATGCCCCATCTTTTCCTCCGAATCTGAGCAGCCTTAAGCGGGTGCACCACCACGACGTAACGGAAGATGCTGAGGCAGGTGAGGAAGAGGATGCTACCGTACAGATTGTAGTGGAAGCAGAAGCGAATGAAACGGCACATGAACTCCCCCAGGGTCCAATTTTTGGTAATGTAGAACTGAACCAGGACAGGTAGACTCAGTGAATAGAGTAGATCAGCCACTGCCATGTTGACCATGATAATGCTGCTGCTTTTCCAGGGTCGGAGCTTTGTCAGGTATATGACCAGTGCTGTGAGGTTACCCATTGATCCAACTACACAGATGATGCCATACATCACTGGCAGATAATATCTCTTTGTGAACTCATCAACAGGAAAACAGTCATTATTTTTCAGATGTGCCATTGTTGCATTATGTTGCTCCTGAAAATCATGCACAATTTCTTTTCACTAAAATGATATAATTTTCATACGAAGGCAATTGATATACTTTACAATGCAAATGTATACATTTAAAACTAGAACATGAAACATAAACGTAACTTTACATAAAGGCACTGTTTAAGGTAATGTAAATATAATATTTGTCTTATTATGATATATAAAATCAATTATCATAATCACATTCCATACCATATATACAGGTTACTTCAAGGAATGCAATAATATTATTGTACGCTATATGTAAAACTGGTACATGCCAAAAAAAACAAACAGTGTTATTGTGGTGGTTAGGTTAAAAAAAGAAAAAAACATGGTAGTGTGTTAAGAAAAATAAAGGTAATACAGCAATAGCCTTCAGGAATGTAGGCTTACCATGATTGTTCCTTCAGTGTGTTGATCCCTCATTTTATTCTCCAGTGATCACCAGAGATCCACCACATGTGTTATGTGTCTGTGGTCTATCAAGTTATTGTCATTGTGTTTTGTGCTGTGATGTCTGGTTTCACTCCTAACAACACATGCTATTGGAATGAGTCACAAAGTTCTCCTCCAGAGAAGACAGTATTTGAGTTACTGTTTAACCTTTCCTGCAACTTCCCAATAAAATCACATTTTTTGAAACGCGTTGAGAAACTATAAGGTTTTATAACCCACAGACACTGGGAGTTCCTGTGATGAATCATCTGACACTTAATGAATACACTTTATATCAATGTCTCATGCACCCCCACATACATGTCTACATGTTGTCCAGTGAACAAATGTGTTTGTCTGAGGACATGCCAAAACACAAAACTTTACAGAAATGTTTAATCTCTATTTGTAATATGGGACCAATGCTTAAATTATAATAAAGATTGCTGAACTGGTAGTTGTTTCAGTGAACTGCTTGGTTGAAAAAAGAAATATAATATATATATTTCTAATGACCATCAGTTCATAATGTCACTAATTCTAATGACTAACAACTGAATGACACAGCATAATTACACTGCTTTATTATTTATTTTGCAAAGTATTGCAGATTATTGCAAAGTTTTTTATTTTTTGGACTTCATACTATACTTTTCCACAATACACTTTGTATGTAATTACATTACAATTTTTTACAAAGTTCATTTTTACATTTTCACATTTGGCAGATGCTTTAATCCAAAGCAACTTACTGTACATTCAAGTTATACATTTTTGTCAGTACATTTGCTCCCTGGAAATCAAACCCACAACCTTTGCACTGCAATTGCAATGCTCTACCAACTAAGCTACAGGAACACCATTTTCTATAAAGACTGAGTTTAAATGTCCAGTTAGGTCTCATTTCCGGACCAGCTTTGTCTCTCCTGCAGCGTTGCTGTCCTCTAGTGGACTTCAAGTGCAGTATCTCACTTTCCTGTGTGCAGCCAACTGTTCTCCCTATCTCCTGCACTCCTGCAGTTTATGAAAAATTTTATAACAGAATAAGAGTCATTAAGACATAGAGCCCATTTGGATAAATAAGGTGATGATAATGGAAAGCCTTGTATTGCCTCATGATTTGCATGCTCACCACGTGTGCAAATTGACAGTGTGAAATGACAGTGTAATTTTCTGTAAACTCTGCTCATAGAGTGTGTGTCCTCTCTGGTTACTTTGGGTCCTTAATTTTGCACAGTAGAACTTTCTTTTTATTATGTGTGTGGCATTCTGCACTTCTTCTCAAGATCTAACATTGCAACCCTAACTATAACCTTGTGTGTGTGAACTGTCCCAGAGCAACCCAGTTCATTAAACCCTTAAACCTTGTCAATCATGACAGTACTGACAGGTACAAAGAAAAATATAAGAGGCATATAATGAGTGTCTCTAAGTCTCTATCGGACCATTATTAGATATGCACTGAGGCACCAAAGGTGTCATTGTTCTTGGCTGGGCCCTTTGCCAAAATGTCTGTGCCATACTTTAAACTGATTTATGAATTCAAAAGCAATCTGCATTGTAGGTGGTAAAAACGAAATCTTTCAAGTAGCTTATTGCCAGTGCTATAGATGTACAGCGTGGGGCTGGTAAAGTAACACTGTAATTTCTTTTAGACCAAGTTGCAAATCAGAATTTTCTACAGGTAAATTGACTCAATTTATGTAGTACTTTAGAATTGAACTGAGAGCACTTCACACTCACTGCCTCACATTTATCCATCAACGACAAAGCAGCTTCACACAGTGCCAAATGATGCCCTTCAGGAGCAAGTACCTGCTCAAGGTCACTTTAATGCATCCAGGGGGGCCTGTGATAATGCAAATATATCTGTGTGCTATATATACCTAAGTTGTGCCCCTTAAACCTCAACCCATGTGTAAAATCCTGGTTCATGCCCCTGGTGAGTCCTGTCACAATGCATCTACCGTATGTCCATTAGAGAGCCTACTACTAAACACACTGCTAAAACACAACGACTTCTAAAATCTCAACCTCATTGCTTAAAGCTAAAAAAGCATGGGAATACTGATCATATCATTTACATTTATGCATTTGGCAAACGCTTTTTCCAAGGCAACTTACAGACAGTGTATTTAAGGTACACATTTTATTAGTGTATTTGTTTCCCTGGGAATTAAATACACAACCTTTGCACTGCAAACATAATGCATTTGCTTAATCAAATATTATATTATAGTCTATAGCAGCAATGGTTAGCAATGTATCTTCCTTCAGTTTTAGCTGAGATTAAACTGTAATTCAACTGTGAAAATTCACATTAGGTAGTCTGGTGAGTTTATCTAACACCTATTGAAACTAGAAAGAACAGAAAAAACTGAACTCTAAATGATAAAATCTATACTATCTATTCAAACTTATTTAATGCTTTATAAAATGTTATTTCAGCATAATTTACCATTGCTTTAATTAGTTGTATTTTTATTTGCTCCTCATACGTTTTTATTTTCTGTGTTCGCACCTATGCAACTAAGATTTTTATGATTTATTAATAAAATAAAATAAAACAATTTTCGAGTTTTAGCATTTTCAGTAACCGAAAATACTTTGTACGGTTATAAATAAACTTCTTACAATGATTTGTTTCATACCAAAGTCCACATAAGTAAGTTCAAGCAAACATTGAACAAAGGCAGTGAGTGCATAAATAAATGGCGATGTTATTGGCGTTTCTGGGTCAGCCCTAAAAGCCTGTTTAAGTGCAAACTACAGAGTAATTCAATAGGTTTCAATAGAGCTGTCGTTATATTGATAAGAGCTACATAACAATTCTTTTGAGTTTCTAACAAAGTTAAACAAGTTCAGGACGACATGCAGGTAAGTAAATTATGACAAAACTATTCATTTAAAGACCCTGAAGTGTCTTGCGACGTGCAGCATTATTTGTTGTGTTGACCATTTTAACTGAATCCCCCTTTAAAACAACCAATGCATAAAAAATGAAACTGATGCTACAGATAAACACAAGGATAATTGTGATGTGTAATTTATGTTGGTGCATGACATCAGTGCTGTTTATAATGTAGTGCTGTTATAATGTGTGAGCTGCCACTGACACTGACGTGAAATCAGACCTCATTTGCCCCAATGGACATTTACACTGTATGAGTCCCATATACTTTATATAATGCACTATGTGCCATTTAGTATAGGTAATAGTAAATGTGTGAGCAATTGACCCATTTAAGAAGCCGCCTCAGTGTCTTTTATTATGTATGGAGCATATTCAAAATGAGCATATTCATACTTGAAGAAAAAAAACCCTTTTTTCATATATTTCATATATTGATTTCAATATTTGTTGATTGCTATAGACCTTTTGCTAATTCTGATTGTCTGGTGAGTTTTCATATTTAATAATAATCAGTTACACGTATGATTTCATCATAAAATGGAGGGTAAAAATGTAGCTACTTTAAATGTATGACCCTGTGATGATTGTTTTTCACTCTGGAAAAATCAAGCAAAGAACTCTGCGATCTGTCTGACAACCGAGAATGTACTGAACTCAGAAGATCTGTCATCTCTAGAACTACCTGATCCTACTCTTAGACACTTTGTTCCCGATGCGTGAGGAGGGGGTGACATTAAATGCTTCTTTATAAATTGTCTGATGTCTCAATAATCTATTATTATTGAGCAGTATTTCACAACAATATGTTGAAAATTAAATGAATTATAGAATTGCTTCACTGGAGAATGCTGTGATGAATGTACAGGGAAATGGAAAGATTTGTTGCTTAAACAATTTGAACTTTTTTTGTAATACATACAAGAATAACATTGCTCACTAAGCCCCCCATTTTCATTTATCAACAGATAACGATACTTTTGATATCATGATATCATTGACTTAGTGCTAATTAGGGTTTCACCTTTGCAAATCTTCAATTTGAAATAATTGTTTTTTTATAATGCTGTTTACATGAAATGGGAGTCAGGGAACTGTCTAGATCATCGTCTCACAGTAGGACATATGATAAACAAAGTTCTTACAATGGCAGAGGCTGCCAAATTACAACTCACCCCAATCCGAAAAGGTCAACTGTACGAATGAATTCTGTCACACTGTGCGGTGTGGTACAGTAGTAAACAGTAAATGCCATTACACTAAACAGAGCCTTCTTCCTGCTGAGTTTAGTCCCAGGCCTGCTCCAGCGAGGGATGTGCAGATGTCTAGAAATGAACAGTAGATGAGTAGTTTGAATGTTTAGTTACTTATTTGACTGACTGATGCATCAGTTCATACTCGTACATAGTGTAAAATCCTGTTTAGCAATCACATGCCAGTACAATAAAATGTTTGTTATATTAGTGACAAACAGTCACTGTATTGCTCACAGCATTAGATGATTTCTCTGTGAAACTGCATCTCAAAAATGTGGCCTTTATGTGTTTGTGACAGATGCAGCCTTCCTAAAGATGTTTGTTTACTTCTGATTTGGTGGTCTGATGCGAGGAATATACAGCTATGTTTTTTAGCAGATGATATGTGTGTCTTTGACATAGCTGACAATATCCTATATACTGTAAGTCCAGTTATTGGTTAATTATGGAGAGTGTTATTCTGTTTCATTCCATCCTACTTTCTGAAAACATAGCCAGGTGCCACCATATAGTGCTTGGCATTGTTACAAGTGCACATTCTTGAGTACAGTACCCAGCATGCATACAGCAGAGGTCTTGATTAATCATTACTGAGTGTCTTGACAAGTTGTTGTACTATTTTCCTCCATAATTCTTCACCCTGTCACATTCATTCATCATATGCAACATTGCTTCTATATCTGCTCTCATTTTCATGCTTGGTAGGATTAGAGTTGTAGGATATGTGTATACTGTAACCCCAAAACTTTGGTTGAAAACAAACTTTTTTAAATTAAGAATTTGATTATAGCTTTGTGTGGAAAGAAGTTGTGTTTAGAGGGAACGCTCATCTGGTTTTGGATAGAGTCAAGGTTTCATATTAAAACACAATGGAAAAAGTACTTGCAGGCTGACCTGCTTTGATTTTTTTTGAGTTTTTTGAAAGCTCTTTTGCTGTCCATTTTTCTTTTGCTATGCAATTTTTAATTTGTCTGGGTTTCAGTGACCCAGTCACAGCGACAATGTTCATTGTAATATTTTTATGATGTCTTCTGCAGAGGTTTGGGACACAATCTTTGTCTGTATTTCTACTGCCTGTATCATTATGCTTTAGTATTAGAGGACAAATTTACTTTTATATTTTACTCCTAAACCCATTTGAGAGACAATTCAAAAGATCTGTGACAATTTGTGGATGTTGGACAAATCTTACACTGTTTAGAAGGTTAAGTAGGAACAAATAAAACAAATGTTGATGTACATTAAGTTCAGGGTGGGCGATTTTGTTCCAGAAGCATTTTTTGTTAGGCTGAGTGAAAGTCTCTTAAGATCCTCATAGCAATCACCAAGTAAGTGGCCAAAATGTTTTACATGCCTATATCTTCTGTGGAAGGCGCAGAACTATAAAATGTTCATCCTATCATTGCATTTGGTACTGCATTAAGATGTCTTACTTGCCTGTCAAACTATGTATTAGCAAACCTCTGTTCACCCTGCCCATGCAGACAATCTTGTAGAATCAGCATGTTCATATGATGGAGGATAGTGCAGGTGCTAGCCTCTCAGAAATTGCCCGACATACATTTAAGAATATAGAGCTATAATAATAATGTGAATGGTATAGATTATTTGTTTTTAGAGGAATTTAATAAGAAATATTTCAGGTATTATATTTAATACTGATTAATGTTTAATACAGTTTTTGACATTGCTGTGATCTATTCTGAGTATGTTTGTTAGAAGGAGAATTTGAGAAGCAGGAGATGTAAACCAAAGTCTCCTTTTGTTCTTCATTTAATTTCATCGTCTTGGAAAAACAATTGATATGTTAATGAGCATTTTTATTTTGAATTTTTGTTCCTTTCAAAACCATAGATAACAAAATACAAGAAAGAACCTGTTTCATTTTAGCTAGTTGTTTTATTTCAGAACACCCTATGAATAAAGGCCATTCACTTCTTTGATCTGTGGTATTGGAAAACTGGTCTCTATCCTGCAGGAAATCTAGTAGCCATGGATTTAGTACTTTTTCAATAGCTATATCGACTGCACTGGTGCCAGGGCTTTCTGAAAGCACAGACACTTCATTACTGTGAGTTGCTATGTGGTTGACAAGATGACAGATTAGCATGTTTTCTGTTGAGCTACTCAGAGTCCGCTCTCTTCAGGAAAAAGCTGGAGAGTATGAGCAAATGACCTGGAAGTGCTAAAGCATCGTTTTTTTTTCTGAGATTCCTTTCAGGTCTTTCAGTTCCTTTCTCAGCTGAAAGGGGTCTTTACCAGGTCTAGCAATAAGAGTATATTTCAAAAAAGTTAAAGGTTCAGTAAGTAACTTTAAAAGCCACTTTAAAAGGGTTTGACACATTCACAGGCAAAGAAATCACATACCATTTAATTGAATACAAATACCCAGTTAACAGGGAATGTTCTCGGAACGTTGGCTGAATTCTCTAAAAGTTCTCTCAACGTTATCAAAAACATTCTTGCAGTAATGATAATAGAATGTTTTTAAAATTATATATCACACATATCAAAAAATGTTATTACATAGTTTGTGGAGTGTTTTAAAAATGTTACAGAATTAAAAAAAATGCTTAAACGTTATCACCAAGCAATAACGTTAATACAACGACTAAAACATATTTTTGAATGTTCTTAGAACTTTCAAAATAACATCTTTAATGTTTTTGATACTTAATGGAAACGTTAAGGAAATGTTCTCACAACCTAAAATTGTTAGCTGGGTATGTTTAAGGGCACATTCATACAAGAACTTTTGGTGCACATCTGAGTCTGTATGACATCAGAATTTGTCATTAGGGTATTTCTCAAATGGCCTTTGTTGTATGTGATGATGCATCCATGCTGATTGGGGTCTGTATAAAATTCAACACCATTGTTGTGTAAGACAGCCAACTTTAGAGCCTTCCAACCTAGGTACCTGGTGAAAGAAACAAATTGACCAGCCAATCAGATTTCTTACCATCCTTTATTCTTTTCTTTCTTTATTGCTGTAGGTCTTTGATATAGGTCTGTGTGAATCTGGTAATCAGATTTCTCATGTACATCACATAAAATGTGTGTGCACCAGCTCTTCACTAGGGTGACACCTGTAAAAGCTCCACATAAGGCTTCTGCTTTTTCCCTTCATTTATCCTGCTGTAACCTATATGTGCATCATCGCCATCTGAGCACCTGACATGACCTAACCCTGGTCATGAGATGTTGCATTTTAGGGGGCAGCATCACCCAAACAGCCCGACATACACTGCTAATGGCATGATACTGTAAATGATTATCATTTTTGACACTTTTCAGGTCATTTGGACAAAACAAACAAATGTTTGTTAAAAGTAAATAAATTTAAAAATAGAGAAATGGAAAAAAAATGGAAGAAATAAATGGATATTTCTTACAAAAGCACAGATTGTCTTTTTAAAATTCCCCTTAAGTTATAGGACACGTTTAACTAGAATTATAGATGTAATTATAATTTTAATTATTTAAATGTAATTATAGCACACGTTTAACTAAAGAAAGTCGTTCACATTTTGTAGTAAATTAATATTTAAGTTTCAGTGTAGTCATTTTGTTAATGAGTGAAATTAAAATAAAGCCGGAGTAATGTGCGCTTAAAAGTCTATGTAATTTGTGAATTTCTTTTTAGGGTCTGTTCTTTAACAATTAAACTAGAAAATCTTCAAACGCAAAGAAACTTTTTCTTTTTTAACTTTTCGGAGCTTTAATTTCTGCACACAGTGCAAATAATTAAGCCATATGGGAGTGGGATATTTCCAGTATCATCAAATATAATCGATGTTGTCAGGTAAGATATGACCTGATTAACAGGCAGTAATGATGGAAGGAAAAACCTGCAGAGAGAAAAGTATCTGAATGATGTTGGGTCCCTGGGAACATATACCAGTTTTTAAACATTCAGTATTTTAATTATATCACGTTTAATGTGTCATCTGTCATATAGGCACTGTGGCATAACTGGTGACATTTCCCCTTCCCCCTATTATTCTAATAACTGCTGTTCTCTTGTGGGATTAGAGGATTTCTCAGCTCAAGACCTTTAATACGGCTTGAGCTTTTGCTCCAGTAGATATCGAAGAGCGTCTTGAGAAATGTGAGAAAGGTGCTTGAGAATAAGCAATAAGCCTTTTGTTTCCCTAGTTACTTTAACTCTGATTTTTACTTTAACTCGCCGTCCAATAGTGGACATATATGGTTATCTATCTTTCTATAGTTATCTATCTATCTATCTACCTTACTATCCATTTTCTCTCTCTCTCTCTCTCTCTCTCTCTCTCTCTCAATATATATATAGATAGATAGATAGATAGATAGATAGATAGATTTATTATATAAATAAATATTATATAATATATATTATGTTTCTATATAATATATATTAGTTGTTTTCCATTTTGTGGCATACTGACAACTGGACTTTCCAAAAACAGTGCATTTTTTCATAGTTACTTAAAACTGAACACCAGAGTCTTTTTGTCTGATTGTTTCTTCACTATTATGTTAGGACAGATGGGGGTTTGAGGGCAGAAAAGGCCTTTTCTTGGCACCATTAGCTTTGAAAGAGCATAATGATCTGAAAAAGTGATTACAAAAGAACATCTCCATACCCTTGTTCTAGATTCGTGGCCCACAGATGATTATTATCATCGCAACTCTGCTAATTGCAGGAACATCACACCAATGCAAAACAACATATACAGAAGCAAGGAGAGAGAGGTATGGCAGCTCCTTCACCAACAAACAACTTCTTTCACATGCGATTAATGGAGTGTTGCTACAGCAACAGAGGTAACGCAGCGTTGCTTGCAATTATCTTGCAGTCAGAAGGAAAGTTCCAGCTAAACTAGATGGTTAAAGGATGGGACTTGTGTTATTGCTTAGAATACTGATAAATAATGAGGTTTAGAAGTTTTAAATTATCTGTAGGAAGGTTTTTTGGTGACTCTTCTGTCCACTCCTTTGTTCTCAGTATATTTATCCTTGTTAGGGCTTTCGGTGTCAGTGTTTTGTAAGTGTGTTGGTAGATAACAGTGTTTTTCCCTCAGTATATTATTGCATCCATACATACAGTATGCATGAATAAATACATGAGTTCATGGCTGTTGAATTACATGAGACCCTCAGCATTTGTTCTCTGAGTAAGCTATCCATTTGTGACATTGACAGTAATTGTTGAGTGAGCATTACATACCCCTATGGTAATTCCGGTAATTGTGATCATCACATCAAACAGGTCATTGTCAGACATGGCTTTTCAGACATTAGAAAATAGGCCCGCCTCCATTTAGTGGCTTTGATAAAGGAGGAGGAAAGATACTTCATATGCTAAAGGCACAAGTGACTAGTTACCATGCACAGCTATGCCAACTGTTATGAAGAAAGATGATATTAGTGGACAGAAAGGAATGGAGTTAGTCCAGCATGTTAAGAGCTGATTGATCTTACTTATTGATTCCTTTCCCCTGAGCTCATTTGTGGATTGAATTTATAAGTACAGCTTTAAAGGGATAGTTCACCCAAAAAATGATTCCATCGTTTATTCACCATAATGTCATACCTAACCTATATGACTTCTGTTGAACACAAAAGACATTTTTTACAAATATTTTCTTTTATGTCCATACAATGGAAATTAACTGGTGCCACTCTTGTTTGGTTACCAATGTACCTCACAATATCTTCTTTTGTGTTCCTCAGCAGAAAAAGAGTCATACATGTTTGAGGAGTCGATGGAACAATTTTCGTTTTATGGTGAACTATCCTTTTAAACATGTCTGTATAATTTTAAAAAAGGTGGAATAAAATGACTTTATATTATATGGAATAGACCACCAATAACTCCACCAATAACACCAATCATGTGTTTAACTGAAAGAATAGTAGCATATGAATTTGTAATAAATTGAATGAATGACTTAGTAATAAATGACTTGCGTTAAATGAGTACTTTTGCATGTAAGTACGGTTTTAGGTTAACTGAGGAGACATTTTTACAATGAGGTTATGCAGAAATACAACTGAGAAACAGCAACAGGATGGTGGGGTACATGATTAAGGAACTTGCTGTAAAAAGTTCAATATGCCATTCAGTGTTTTAGTAATACCCTTTCATTTATGCTGTGAAAGCTGTTATTCAGTTTCTGTAATAATTCTTGAGCCTGGGAAGCAAACTAACAATGGACAGCTGAGTGTGGTAACAAGATGAGATGATAAAACTGCCCACATACAATATTTTAAAGGTTGCATTGCTTCTCTTGCAAGGCACGTGCTGTCAATTCAGGGACTTATGTAACTGTTCCTTAAAGGTGAAGATGGTCATTTGCTTGTTAAAATTCTTTCTTCTATCCTAGTTTATTATTATTATTTTTGTCAGTGACTAATGAAACTTATGTTTAATAATGATTCATTACATGTGTTTCACTGAATTCACAAGTCACAATTACAGACTGTGGTACTGAGTTTTACAGAAGTAATCAACACAATTATGTTGCAATAAAAGCACCAGCTGATAATTAATTATTTTTATTCAACAGAAATGACTTCAGTTGTGAATTTAATTTGTGAAAATAAAAAAAATAAAATTCAAGCTGCCCTGGATTAACTTATGATTACTATATTATGACGTAGTATATAAAGTTGTGCATAATGGTAAAAGCAGACAGCTTGTGGTTATTTCACCTGTAGGCCATACAAATTGTTTTAACAACATTATTTTCATTGAAAATTTTACATCTATTGATAATAGCATGTGCTCATTGATTGGTGGATTAGTCAGAGCTGGGGCTGTATGTAGATGATCTGTTTGTGTTAAATTGTAGTACATCAAAAACTACAATAATATAACACTGTAGATGTTGATGTCATTGACAAAGTTTTTTATGCTGCTCTTGTAAGTAATTCAGTGGTGCTTGTATGGGTCAAATGTGAAAATAAGCAGTGAGTTCTGCCAATGCGTTTTTTTTAGTTTCACGCACAAAATGTGCAGCGTGTGCCATGTCTCTGACACATTATTTATAGCCTGTTTCATTTCTGTTTTTGCCAAACCAACAACTTTAAGGCTGGACCATTATTTTTATTCCTTGTAGTTTGTTAAGATCATGAATAATCAAAAAAAAGTTTAGGTTCATAGTTCATAGTTTGCATATGCAGGTTTTTGTGTGCGTAATCTTTAACTATAGACACAATGCTAAATGCAATGTGTGCAGCACCTGGTTTGTAGAATAAATTCTGGGATTTAATTCAAGGATCCTTATTGTGTAACTCCATCCTTTCTATATAACGTATGAGGTCACACTCATTCATGACCTACAGTAGGTTATTAAGATGGCCTTATGATACAGCCTTATGATAGTAAAATCCAGCATATCTTCCAGGTCTATTTTACATTTACGTCCACCCATGTTTTTAGCTTTAAATTTGACTAGATTTGTTGCTCCATGTGCCTGCATTTTTAAATCTATGGAAAGCATATTACCCTGATAGGGATGTTCAGTGTGGGTCAGAGCACAGATGAAAGGACTGGTGACAGATTTTATGACCTCTTCAAAGTCAGACCTTAAAAACATGCTTATTTGCAAGTCACGTAGAGTACCGTTTCTTCATACTCCTCTCTTTTTCACTCATTCTTCTATCCTGACTAGCCATGTTTGTCAGAAACGTGGATGTATGCTGTAATCAGGCTTCTTTTTCAGTAGGAGTGTTGGAGATGGAAAAAAGAATCTTAAAGTCTTTGAAAAGTTGAGATCAGTCGGATAAAGGGAAGGTTTCTTTCATCATGATATGTTGGCTGCTTTGATTGACAGTTACCTGCTTGGTTGATCTAAGGGGTAGACTGTCATTGGGATTTCTCTGAAAAAAACTAGTGTGCAGAATTACATGGAGAATAAAACATGGTGTGCATTTCTTCTTATTTTTTAAATCTAGTGATGATAAGCAAGAAGTAATAAACATTTTCATTTGTTAGGATTTCAAAGGCAGCCAATGCGTGATTAAAGATGTGTTGTTGCATGTTATTGGATGTGTGGGCATGGGTAAGGGCAGGGATCTCTTGTAGCCAGACCATTGACAAACAACATGTCACACAGGTCCACATTGTAGCTTATTTTGGCCATTTACAGTGTACTTACTATTTAATAGTAATTAAAGAAGTAGAACTTTGTGTGTCAGCAGCTGGTCTAAAAAACACCAGCTGATACATTTGCTAAAATACATGTGACTTTGTAAACTGTCCTTTTTTTTAAAAGTTACAATAATTTCACACTCGTAATTGAAAAGTCAATGCAGGTATTTTCACTTACCCTGTAGATCTCGCTTACATTCTTTAACTCAAAAACATCAAGATAATATAGGGGTGTGATACCTTTGGATGAGATATTTGAGGGTCCACTAAAAGATTCATGATCATTCAGTGTGGCATCTATTAGATTCCACTATCCAGCAAATTGTGCTGTATGTTACATTAACAGACACTGCATTGCAATGTTAATTATCACTTTCCATATAAATAACGACATATGATGACCAGACACTATTCTATGAAGTCATGATATTTTGAGTACATGCTACTCAATACTATTGAATACTAATACTAATATTGCTCATTAAGTTGGAGACTGTAGTGTAAGCTATATATGTTTTTTTATCAGTTCATGAATTTCTGATGATGTTAGGTACCGCAGTAAGTTTTCTTTACATGTTTATAAATTGCTGATGATTAGGTAGTTAGGTAGCAAAGTGGACACTTTAAATTAAATGTTTTTAATTTTGGAATATACACTGGAAGTGACAAGCTGGATAAGAGTGCATGGATCAACTAGCCATACATACTGTTATGCAGACACGCTTGGGTGCTTTTTTTAACCATTAAAGTGAGTCATAATACTGCCACCGTATTGAATTCACCCAACTGGATGTTCATTAAAAGATCTTTGTTTGTGTTCCACTTAATAAAGAAAGTTCTACGTGTTTTAAACCACTTGAGTGAACTAATTATGTAATGCAGCCTATGGTGGTTTATCGGTCGTAACAAGTGACCATGCAAATGCAAAAAGCATTTCTCAAATAAACTACCACCCAACATATATCATATATGTGCTATATGTGCCACCTTATTTTTGATCCAACAGCATTGTTTTAAAATTTACTTGTCAGAGCAAAAGTAAACACCCTCTATATATTCACCAGCAGAGTTAATCATATGTTCATGGCATCACTCATAATAGCTGGTGGTTATTTTGAAGTTTCATTCCTTTTCATTTGAATACAAATGAGTGAACATGTCAACACCGATTAAACAACGGAAGCAAATGCTCCTGGGGACTTGAGTGTTTCCTTAGATCTGCTTGGCTTAATAAGAAGCCATTTGGAGGAAGTGAAACAGTGCTGATGTTCGACTGAAGCAGCACTTATGGTTCACTAATTATTTTTGAGCCGGCGTTTGCCAAAAAAGCTTGGGATCATGAAGTAGGAAGCCATCTCAGTACACTACAACAAAAGATTCTAGGTTTGCAAACATAAAAATGAGTATTATATATATATAATACTCATATTTGTAGTATATATACATATATATATATATATATATATCAAAAATGATATATATATATATATAATACTCATTTTTGAGTTTGCAAACCTAGAATCTTTTGTTGTAGTGTTAGTAGGAATTATAAGTTTACATTTCAAACATTCTTTTTGCCATTAATTGTAATAATCCAGTGAAATTTTGTATGCACAAGGAGACAGACAACAGCCAGTGCTGCACAGAGAGATCTGATCTCACAATCATCAAGTCTGTCTGTGATCACATTATGAACCAACAGAAAAAATTGAGACACACTAAATCCAGAAGAACTGTGGCAGTGTCTCCAAGACGCTTGAAGAAACCTGCCTGGAAAGCTACAATGCTATAAAAGTTGCCACTTGTTTAAAAATGCTGTAAAGTGGGGATGCTCTCAAAAATAATGTCATAAATAGATTTTATTTATCAATTAACTTCTAATAACTAAATCAAATAAATATTTTGTGTGAACACCTTTTGGTTAAAACCTCTTTTGTCCTTGGTAAACATGCACATAGCTTTTCAGGTAGCTTTGCAGGCAGGTTTCTTCAAACATCTTGGAGACACTGCCACAGTTCATCTGGATCAAATACATCATATTTGATCTACAGAATCAGGAATAAGCAGTCACGCTATAACTTCTGCAATTATGTCACATGCAGAGTAAATTGATGCATTCTGCATTAAATTTTGACTATGAAGTGCATCAACAAATCTCTGCAATATTTATTTTGCAGATTTAATGAAGACAACCGGAGCTCTTCCGGAAAGCACACACAAAAATGTTATTTCAAAAGCCAAACTGCTACAGTAATTTACATTGTAATGAGAGCTAAAGCATAATCATAAGCATAGCACTGTTGTTTGTCAAGAGTTTGTTTTCTGCTTGCCACTAGAGCTAATTTTAGATGGATAAAGCCTGTCATTTTATATTATCTGTATAGACACAGACAAATTATGAACTACCCCACAGACCAGAAGCAAATGTGGGCTTTTGGGCTTCAGCTGAGAAGAATGCTGGGAAATTATTCCCAGGGATCCAACAGCGTAATACAATAAGAACAGTCAGAGTGCAAACTGGCTTTTTTACTGGCTTAAAAGCATCTCATTGAAGAAGACAGGTGCTGCTAGTTTTGCGTTGTGCAAGATCAGGAACTTTGTTTTTATCTCATTACAGTTTGCATACTTTTTTCTCACTTTTCTTTGAATTTAGCCAGTTAGGTTTCTTTGTGTTACGTATAGCTGTTTTTTCTTTGCTTTTCATACGAAACAAACAGGAAACAGGATATTTTGCAGTAAATAACTATAACACAATGCTGTCATCCAAGAATAGTTTCCCTAGCTGAGGCGAAAGAAGTTTCATGAGACAAATGGGACATATGGCATCCTTTTTAAAGGCTGTAAAAAAATAAAAAGAAATCATTCTATGTAATGTCTACATTATCAAAGCTGATCTGTCATGAGAAAGTATGTAAAAAAAGTATAATGAGAAAGTATCATGAGAGTTGTACATTACAGTTCATATAATTGCATTAAGAGCAAGGTAGGTGATTTTTTTCAGAAAAACATTTTTGTTATGCTGGTTAAAAGTCTCTTAATATCCTGATCGCAATCACTAAATAAAGTGGTCTAAGTATATTTATATCTTTGTTTAGATATTTTTATATTTATATCTGAGGAAGGCGCAGGACCATAAAATGTTCGCCCAATTATTGCATTTGGTCCGAGTGCAACAATAGGATGTTATAATTGCCTGTCAAACTGTATGCGTCCACGTGTTATGTAGGGGCATGGCTTTGAAAAGCGCTTTAAAGGGAAGGCAGGATCTTATGCTTTCAAAGCTAGCTTGCTATTGCTAGCCTCTCTGAAATTGTCTTCCCTACCTTTAACATGGTAACATGCTCATTTAAGAAGAAATGGATTTTCATTGTTTGTGTTATTTGCACATGAAACACAACTTGAATATAGCATACAATTTATCTTTGAATATAATTGAATACAATTTTTGAATACATTTTCAGAACAACCAAATTTACAAAGTAAAATTATACTGATACAAACTCTTTTAATACAAAGCTTTAATAACACAGTTACATAAGAAAAGTGTATCTCTAACAACACTTAATTTAAGAGCTGTGAGCAACACTTTATTTTTTAAATCAACTCTCATTGTATCACGATTTGTGTGTGTTGATTAGAAATTAGCAAACTACACGGGAAAGTGACATTCTTTAATTATAGTTTTGTAGGTGTTTGTCTAAAACTTAAGAGCTGAAATGAAATTTCTGCCCTATGACCTCTGAAGGTCAAAGAAGAACAGACCCAATTATTCCCACAAAGAGAGGAAACCGCCCCTCATCGTGTAAGGTTATGAGTCAATTAGAAGTGAGTTCCTGCTGTGTCAGTGAGTAGCACCAATCACATGGTGACGAGCACACAATCAATCTCATCCATTTATAGAATGATTGGAAACACTCTCCTGCAGTAAACCAATTAGCAGGTGGAATTACAGAACTGGAGGTAGGTAGACCATGGGGTGTAGTAACAGTTTTTCAACTGTGTGATTGTTTGTACCTTGTGTCTCAAAGTTTGATGTAATATTTCCATATTTGTCTGCACAAATTACAAAGTGGTTTATAAATCTGTCTGCCAGTGGTAAGAGTGGTTTGGTGAGGCATGTTGCTTGTGAGAGCAGCTGGCTTTGGTAACAGCTGCGTTGTAAAAAAATAAAAGTGGTAAAGTGCTTTATCATTTATCATCCTGGAGCCTGACATTTCACAGCAACAGGTAGATGATTTATATAATACTTGAAATTGCTGATAGTGTTATATACACCAAGTCTGTCTATCTGTCTGTCTACCCTAATTATCTGTAGTTATCCACATATCTCTATATCTGTAGTTATCTCCCTATATCTCTAGCTGTCTTGCTAGCTGTCTATGTAGTCTATATCTCTAGTAATATATGTATATCTATCTCTATAGCTGTCTATCTGGATAGATGTATTCCATGGTTATACCCAGTGATGTAATTATATCATCATCATCATACAGCATTGTACTATAATTATCAGATTGATTGTTATTGTAGATACAGAAGCCTCATAATAAGTTCTTATGTAGTCCCTCATTGCTTGTTTGTCTTTGATGTATCAAATACAATAAAAAAAACCAAGCATATGATGTGTCTGCTGTAATCAAACACTGATAGAATCAAAAATGTCAGACTACTGAAAGTAAATAAACCAACAATGTCTAATAAAAAAGGCAAAAAATATATAAAAAGCAATATTAAAAATAATTGCTGTGCTTGAAGTTCAAGCAGTAGTGCTGCTGAAGGAGTGAGAAAAGAAAAACAAATGTGCTGTAGAACATGCAATAAAAGAAGCTGTAAAAATGCCCACAAATCACAGACATTTTTCATGTTTATTTGATTTATTTTTATTGGTTTCCTTATTCAGTAATATTCAGATAAACCTGTGTAGCATACCAATTATAGATAAAAGTCCACAACTAACATTGTGTTTCAAAAATGAAGTACTATATGTATATATGTATATTCTGAATTAAATATTCATGCTTTGAGTATTATGATACCTGCAAGAAAAAGACACCAGTAGATCTCTGTTGCTGTAGATTTAATGCTTGCTTGGTCTTAATATAGTGTATTTACTGTTACGTTTACAGAAGTTTGTGTTATTATGCACAGTGAAAGCTACACTTTCTTATGCATTTATACATGCATTATGATTTATGTAAAGCGCGAAATATCTACCCAGTTTTTAGGGACATAATCTACTTAACCGTTTGATGAAAATTACCTTATGAGAATATGAATTTGAACGTTTACTTTTTTAAAAAGGCAGTGTCATAAGTTTGGGAAAGATGCTGTGAAGATAAGCACTAATGAGGTATGGTCTGTTGTAATGCTAAAGAGAGACTTTTGGTACATATCAACTATATATAAGAAAGAACTGCAGGCATTAGACAAAACAAGTCAAGGAAAAAAGCCCCTGAAAGTTGAGCTATCACAATGAGACATTTTCAAAGAGTGCACGCAGCCCTGATCCTTTTTTTGAAATCTCTTGTAATTGGATCGCCTATAAATTAGTAGTGTTTTATTGTAAAAGCTGATTTATTTGGTAGAGAGAAATGTAATGATACATGCCCAGATTTTCCACACACGAGTCTCTGAACCTTACTGCCTTTACCAGCCTAACAAACTTTTAAGACATGCAGGAATAACAGTGTGCCAGTTACATACAATGCTTGCAGTAATTGGGTTATTGGCGAGTGTTAGATCAATTCAAACCACACACATGTTCTCAACAGCTTGTCAATTTTAACAGTATGTAAGACAAACGTGTACCCTTTTATCGAGTATAAATATGAATAGTAAGGGCAATATCAGTGTCAATGGTGAAAGGTTATAATGGAAAGAATTACATAGGATAAGCAGCCTTTTATAATTCTTTTTAACTTTGTCAGTCTGTGGTCAAACATCTTTTAAGGTGGTGCTTTTGTGAAGGTCATTACTTACACAGAAAGGAAATCAATTGGAAATAGAAGATGGTTTAGGAATTGTAAAGAAATTTGAACTGGAACTGCTTCCTTTTTTCTGTCTTAATTTAAATGCAAATCCTAAATGCAAAGAAGAAACTGTAGCACAAAGAAGGCTGGAATCCAAGTGTAAAAATTCCAAGGCGGAAAAGATAGGTTCTTTCAGACCTTTGGGTTGCTAAAGACACAAACGCATGCCAAATGAATCTTAAATAAAATATATTCCGCATTCTAACAAAAAAGCAATAAATATGTTAATATTGTTCTTTGAACAATAACAAAAAGTCTTTTACAAAGGAAGGGTCAGAGTGTACTATTATCTGCATTATCTTGTTTACATATATGCGGTTTTGATATGACTTGCATATCAAATATATCACATATCACATTTTTGTATTATTATTATTATAAGTATTTCAACTGATTTGTTCACTGCCGTCATTCCTAACATATCTTTTATTCACCTAACAGCTTACAAAACATGTAGTTAGGCTATCTTTTAAGCGTTGTTGGCCACTTTGGAACCATTTCAAAGCAAAATGTGCATCTTTAACAGCTCGGGGGAAAGAACAATGTGTGCGCTCAGTATCTAAAATGCTAAAGCAGTGGTGTGCCATTGTCACTTCAAAGAGATTGACGCCAACTGATAACAGTTATGCTGAATCCTCAGAGCTCTGCTGTATAGCCAGTGTGCTGTGCGAGAAAGTGTGTTGGCGTTTTGCTCGGCAGGATTCCTTTTCATGCTGGTTCAACATATTTGTGATTTGTGTTTTCTTTTTGGGATTGTATTACTAAACTATGCAATTTCCATTACATTGGTGTTTCTAAACCTAAATTTCATTGAAACAAAAATAATTTAATGAAAGCCAATATGTGCTGTGGCTATAAGTGGCCAGTAAATTAGGAACTGTAGTTGTTAGTTGGTGTTTCAGCACCATGGACAGGTCCATAGCACTGTGCTATTTTAAATGACTTGCTCTATCATTTTACTGACTGCTCTCTCATGTAGCCAGCAGTTACAGTATATGTTCACATACTTTTACATATTTACAGGTGTAGTCCCTGGAGCAACATGGAATAAGGATCTTTATGGCAAAGTGGCAGTGGGGATGATAGTTCATCGCTCCTTTGGGGATTTAAACAATCCTTTAAATACCAGAGCAGACTATAACACACAGATCTGCAGTAGCTGAGAAGATTAATATGACCTACTGGATAGATGTAGTTTTCACTTGCTCCGGTTTTAAATAGCACTCAACACTACATACATTGACAAATGCTGTTTTAATTAGTACTCGACAATACATACTAACAAAAACAAGTACCGTGGAACCACAATGTTTTTTGGGATATGTACTGTGGTAATATGCTACCATATTACTCTGATATACCTTAGGGTACCATGTACATACCCGGACCTGGTACACGAATAAGATAATCATACAGTACCATGGTATTACCATCTGATACCATACCTGAATGATGGTGCCACACTACAATTGAACAGTGTTTTGCATAGTCAATAATACATTTGTAGTAAGATGGAAATTGTATCAGTTTAATGTAATTGCTTTTTATTAAAAGGAGTAAAGTAAATGGTTGATTTATGGTTTCCTCTGCTTATCTTCAGCCAGCACTGCTCTCTATGTGACAGCGAGCACTGAGTGAGTGAGCGCTGCTCGTTACTGCTTCAGCATTTCTGCGCCTATTAAGAGATAAGCGGAAGAACAAATAGTTCCCTTACTACATAAGAAACTCGCTAACCTCTCTGATACGCAGTCATTTCTCTCCCCTAAAAAGAGTTAAATGACTATTATAAAACACCTAGTACTTACATTACTAATGCAAGAATCGATCCTCGCCGAAATGTCCCTGCCAGAAGTAACGATGTTCCCAAATCGATCCGCCCATCCTTACCGAGGCGCGAGCTGAAGGTGAGAGGAGCCAAGACTCACTGACGACGAGAACTTGAGCAGAGCTGGCCAGGGGAACCTCTTTATGGAGTACACTCACAAACTTTGAAGCTGCTTTTAAGTAGTTTCCTTGAACGTCAGCCTCTTTGGAGAAGTTCACAGAGGAAAGACTTTATGCTTTAAACCTCTTCGGTGTCTTCATCATGTGTTTAACTAACGACGTGAGCAGATCATGGATGGAGAACGCGAGGAGATGCGCGAAGTCTTGAGGGCAAAGTGCTGCATGATCTCGCCTGAAAAAACATCATCGCGGAAACATGAGACATTGTCTCCTGTGGAAAGTGATTTTGTTTTGGACATTAGCTGATGCTCAGGTAAGGTACTGCGTTTATATCCAGGGGCGTCATGCATCTGGTTTTAGTCTTGTATCTGTAGCTTCTTCGGGTTACTGAGATCTGACCTAAAACACTTTTAAACAACTATGTAGTTTTATATACGTAAATAAGTAAGAGGATCTGGGTTTACATAACTATTTGTCACACTTTTTCTTTTCTGAATATTCTCACAGTGCGTTTAAAGCCTCGTCTACAAAAAGCTATTGAACAATCCGCTATTGTTGACAAGGTTAACTATGCGTATGACTATGCATACATTTTCTCACTATGGGTACATTTTCCTGCTGTTAACTTTCCTATTATAGGCTTTCAAGAAAAATGTTAACGGTATAAATAAGTTTAAAAATTAAACAACAAATTTATATATATATATATATATATATATATATATATATATATATATATATATATATATATATATGCTGATGTTTGAACAAATTGTATTAGTTTTTCTGAATATGCACGTGAGGTTATTAACTAGGCGTTTGAAAACTAAAAACAAACCTACTAGAGAAGACAAACTTGTCACACATATGACAAAACCTTTCGGCTGAGCGTAAGAAGCGACAGTTTCCTTTATATATTTATATATAAACAGCAAAATTGCAGCTAAACTTGTCTGTGAAAGTCAGACACGTGTGGGTGATGACAAAATTTACAAAGCAAATGATCTTCCGAAGTTACAGTGAGCAGATATGGACATACAACCTATATAGTGATTTCTGCAACGTTTCAGACACACATTGTAACTTACTGTAATCTTACGACTTGGGATTTTATTTAAAAAACAAACTGCATAAAAATTCACTTGTTAAACCACGAGGGCTACGTTTGAATGGAAATGACGTTTATGTTGGTATGTACTGTAGCTGAAATGACTTACCCTACTTAGTTGTGCATGGACTTTTTGGCTTGCATTCTGGTTTTTAATGGCAATTCAACACAAGTGGATGCCCTACTTGTTTTTGCATAAAGCATACTGTCTATATTGTAATATTGTCCTGACATGAAATGCAAGGGTTTGGTTTGAGCTTTGCTTGTTTTACAGCTCTTACAATACTTCATAACTAATACTGCTTGCACTTTATAAGGTGTTGCTATACTGTTTGTATAAAATACATGAAGTATACATGAATCATCGGCATTTTAAGCCTTCAGTTATAGTAGTGTTGATGACACATTACACACTGTTGTCATTGATTGTCAGTGATAAATTAACGCATGCACTCGACTGAACACATCTAGACATGCTGTGGGTGAAATGTACAATGAAAGCACACTTGAGGAGCGTTTGCTTTGTTTTTAATGAATTCTAATGAACCAGAGAAATTGTGCATTGTCTTGCTGGATAATTCCACCATCTGTATTCTCTTCTGTTATACAAACAGTGTTACGAGCAATCTGTCATGATATAATGGAGCTGTGTTGCCCCTTTAGTCAGCCTGAATGTGTGTTCTGTTTCTCACCTGCCAATGTTAACATAATGCTCATTCTTAACCTGTGTGACCTTAAACTCCTACTGTAATTCTGGAATCAGCATATCAGGTTGAGCTTTGAATGTTTGTTAAATGTTTTTGTAACATATGAGGTTTGTTTCTCATGCAGATGAAAGTTCTACCTCTGTGTAACACAGGGCATGGGGATAAACCTTGCTGAGTGTCTAGAAATGCAGCTAGCATTAAACCTTTGATCTCTTCCATTCGGCCTTGCAACTACTGTAGTTTGCTTAAGTGTTGCCCTGATAGCTATTGCCAACAAGTAGCTGAAAATGAGTTCCACTACATTGCAAGAAAGTCATGAATACATGCATAAATCTGCTCATCATGTGTGATTCATATGCAGTGAAAGTGTTTTCTAAGGGACTGTCAAAATTTACTTTATGTGGTCATTTTTAATGAACTGGTTTAATTCAAGTTACATATATTGTTAATTATAGCTGTTAATTCTGGTCTTCCAATTTGATTGGACAAGCATCAAAGAGTGATGATATTTAGTATAACAGCACTGGGCTTTTAAGGTTTGTGTCACTCTAATTGTTTTAAAACAAAGTGAATGTGGAGCAAAGAAAAGGAGTTAAATACTGCATTTAGAAATTGCTCTCACTCCACTGACATACTTTATTTGAGGGCGTTGGTCATGTTTGCAAATTAAAGTAGCCTTTTAAGGATCAGATGAGGTAGGAAATAGTGCATTATGGCAACAATATAGAGTTTTCACACCTTCCAGGCTTTCCTCTCAGACTATTCCTGCTTTTACATGGACATCAGCTCTAATGAGAACGTGATCCATTGCTTCTGAGAGTAACAGAACGAATCAAGCAAAGTTTGTTTACATTTGAACAGCACAAAGAAAAAAAAGCCTTGATGTCTTAGCAACGAGATGTGGCAAGCTTATCAATTTCATTTGGTTTTGAATGAGAATCATATGGTTTATTTTTACATACAGTACCCAGCCAGAATTGTGATGTATTTCACAGATGTACAAATGTCACATACTTGGAACATCTTTCACAGCAGTATGAAATTTGGCGGTGTCTTGTATGTAAAGGATGTGTAACACATTAGATAGTATAGGTGAAAAACCACATTCTCTGCTTCATGTTTGCATGTACTTTGAGACGTATGTTTTAAACAAATAGTGGAATTAGAAATAAATAAACATACACTACTGTGAAAGTCTTAGATGGAAAGTCTCCCCCATAAAAAAAAACAGAGACAGTCTAACCGACTAACCTAAAAACGGTATGCAGTTGTCCCAAATACAAAAGGATTATTGTATGCTCATTGCTCATTTAGATGCTTGATAAAATCCATTCATGGAATTATTATTTAAAACATTCCCACTTTACCCTGTTTTTTAACATGTGCCTAAAATATTCACATTCATTTTGTTGGTTCTGTATATTTTAAAGCTTTGACACATATTGTTAAATGTGCAAGCATGTCAGAAGTCTCAGAGCATGCTTGATTAGGAGTGAAGGTGCCTGATGACAGTAATTAAGTTGTATATTAGTATATAAGGAACATACATATATGTATGTATGTATGTATGTATGTATGTATGTATGTATATATATATATATATATCATATATACATACATATCATACATATGTGTGTGTGTGTGTGTGTGTGTGTGTGTGTGTGTGTGTGTGTGTGTGTGTGTGTGTGTGTATAAGTTGTATATAAGGAAGATATATAGAGATACAAGTGAATTACCATAGGTGACAGTGGTTACATTGATAAAAGGTTACAAAGGGACTAGTTTCCTGTTGTAACTTTGTATTTATTTTTTGTATTTGTAATAGATTCAGTAGTTTGAAATCATATTATTATTTGTGTAATCTTAGCAGTCTCTCTGAGTATAGAAGTACATGCTACTGTATTGTTTTCATGAAGGACAAACATGTCTGTAAATAAAAGTTTTAAGTGGTTAAAAATTCTCTTCAGGTCATGTTACATGCTTCCATGTGCTGCAAGGCAGTACGCATGAATTCCCTAGTAAATGTAATTCTTAATGAAAGTGACTTCCTAAAGATTTAATCTGTAGGTCTTTACAGTAATTCATTCAGAGCATTCTTGCCCGCTCAATTAAATGGCCTTCACCAAACAGAATAGAAAGAGCAAATTTAGTCTAAATGTGAATATAAAAGATTGTTAACCTGCCATTGAACATTTACAGCAGCTATAAAACATATTCTTAATTTTATAAGTAAAGAAACCTTTAATAGATCAGTTTCTTTGAGATACCGTGTGTTTAAATATAATGCCCATGGGCTACATCCTACTGTAATGTCTTGTTAAATTCATTGTCAATAAAACTAGGCAATTGTCCGGACCAGTTTTGGACCAATGAGATCACTGTGGGCAGAGCTACAAAAGTGGCCTGTTAGGACAAAGCCTCTGATTTTTTTTTTCTGGTTAGGACATGTTGTACGAATATGTACGTGCACGTGTTAAGCATAGTATTGTTCTATTAGAGTAAATTGAGGGGTAGTAATAATTATGCAGTTTTTAACATTAGAATTAAAATTGTACAATCACTTTTTTGACTGTGCAGCATTCTTATGGATCTTAGTCAGGGAGACTGCATGTGTAATTTTACATGAATAAGAAGCACAGTACAGTTCGTTCAATGGGTGATTCAATAACCTTATAAAAGTGTAACCCTTTGAACAGTCTGTGCTTCCCTCACAGACTTGTTTTCATTTTTCAAATATGGCATTTATCCTTACTAAGATTTGTTTAAATTTGTTCATTCAAAAAGTACTAAGGCAAGACATTGATGATTGCATCTCTGTTCAGCTTACCCAATTTTTTTCCATAGTGGATTATATAATATTGTTTTTCAGTTGTATTATATCATCCTCCTAAACAATTCACAATTGCTAGACAAAACAATTTTTTGCTCTGCTTGACTGAGAAAATGACTTTAATTAATTTGGTTACTATCAAGCAGAAATCACAGCTCCAATACCCTCCTGATATACTCTGGAGTTAATTTAAAACCTTTCTCATCGTTGCAGAGAGTGAATCTTTTAATGTCTTTCATCTCTTCGGGGTATTTGGAAGTTCAAGACTTCACACTCCCCCACAGACCCGCTAACCAATCAGAAATGAGACACAGAAAGAGAAAGTCACCACCAACCCTTTGATTAGCACACTAGTACACAGTTTAAATCTTACATAACACACGCTGCTTTTATTTCCTAAGAGAATTAAACAGTTATGTTTTTTATGGTGGGAAAATCTGTCTTGATACTGTAAATTCTGTTTTGAGCTACTCCAAACTCATATGACTTACTTTCGTGACGCACAAAAAGACATGTTTATAAAGAGATCAGAATGCTGAATTTTCATGCAGCTCTGTTTCATGCAATAAATTTGTGTGTGTTATCACTGTCATATATGATAGCTTTGTGTAAGGCACAGAAATTGAGGTTGTTATTACCTAAAAACCTATTGGCATTTGGGTTACTACCTGGCATGATGTGCCTTTCAATTTTAAAAATGTGAATGAGATTTTAGAGGGGAAGGCAAGATTTTCAGTCAATAATGACTTTAATTTTTGTGTATACACAAAAGTATGATATTAGTATGAAACTTTATGAATTTGTGTTTTACAGAGACAAGTAAATAATACAGGTTTGACAAGTAAATAACACTGTCTCTTTAAATTTTCACCTGATCTTTAGATAAAGTATAGAATGGCTTCAGAAGACTTGGGATATATTACATGCATGAATGGAGAAATGAAACTAGGCTTTTTTTGACAGGCAGGTGAAGATGGAGAGATTACTGCGGAAGAACAGGTACAGATGCTCCTGGATGCCAAGCTGCAGTGTCTACAGAAAGTCTCCATGGACGACCCTGCAGGTTGGCACATTACCACTGAACAATTCTCTTACACAGCATGTAATTAAGTGGCCTTTTCAATTTGCTTCTCCACCACTTTAATCGTGTTTTTGTGCACCACCTAAAGTTGTTCACCTAGAAATAGTAACATTCACAAAGATATGCTAATATGCTTATATGTGGAGCATCACCGCCGTCGCCAAAATCTTCTTGCCACATGAATGAGTCAGCTCACTTATATAAATGAGACTTTGGAGAGATAACAGAAATAAACTGAAACGCACAGATGATGAGACTTCTTTAAGACCTTTAATTGGCACAACTTTCTCTGCAGTTTGTAGATTCAGTTAGTTTTATAACTTATCACAAATAGGGGAGAGCATAAATTTCTCCTCATGGAAAAAGCAGCAGACTCTGTTGGAGATGACTCATTGTATAATGGCCTTCCTGGTCATTTTATTAGCAGTGACCAAGCAACTCACAAATATTAATTTGGCTCTCTCCCTACTCCCTTTTATCTTAATGCTGTCGTGGGGCATGAGGTTACGCCTAAATTGGGAAGATCAAAGTAATTATGTTCTCTGAAAAGGAAATGATTTGCAGTGATGCATGAATGATCAGTTATTATGTATACAACATGTTTATTTTTTGAACTGGCATGCAACCAGTTTAGATGGACTGGGCTCAATTTACACTAGAAGTGGTAAAGTGTTAATGGCATAATGCCATTCATCTTGTGTTGTAAATGTGTAGTGTTGGATCGTACTGTTTTTCATACCATAGGACTGAATAGGAACATGAAAATCAACATTTACCCTATTTACTTTATGCACATTACTGGCATTGTTTGTTTTCGTAATCATTTATCAGAGTGTAGTAAGCCTGAACCCGGCTAACAGGGAACATTCTTATAATGTTGGCTAACGTCCTCTTAAAAATTCTCGAAATTCATCTAAAATGTTCTTGCAGTAACATTAGTTTGAATGTTTTTAACATTATTTATCATATATCAAAACATTATCAAGATACAGCATCTTAAAAACTGGTTTTTTTAATCTAGTTCTAGAACATTCAAACATCTAACAATTTTTGTTTTAATCTGTTCTAGAACTTTCAAAAGTAACATTTTAACATTCTTCTTGTTAGCTGGGAAATGATCTAAAATAAATAATGAAAAATAATTGTAAATACTTCTACCTTCAGTTGGTGTGTGCCCTCCAGAGTGGGATGGTTTGATATGTTGGCCAGAAGGTTTCCCTGGAACACTGACCAAGACCCCCTGCCCCAAATACATCTATGACTTCAACCATGCAGGTTTGGAATGTTTCTTCTCTCTGTATCATCTCTGTTTGTGTGTTTCATTGGTAATAAACATCAATGTCAATCTTACAGGCCACGCCCACAGGAGGTGTGACTCTAATGGTTCCTGGGTGCTTGCAGAGAGCTCAAACAAGACCTGGGTCAACTACACAGAATGCATCAAATCCCCAGAGCCCAACAAGAAGAGAGTATGTTACATCACAGCTGTCAGTAGTGTTTAGCAGATGGAGATGAAGGAAACTTTATAGGTTTTGACACGCCTCCTCTTTGTCTCCACAGCAGGTCTTTTTTGAGCGACTGCATGTCATGTACACAGTAGGCTATGCAGTTTCCTTTAGCTCTCTTCTCGTGGCCATCTTTATTATTGGATACTTCAGGTGAGTCACTAAGTGTGCGTGTTTAATTTATTTACATTTATTTACAACCCCAAATCAGAAAAAGTTGGGACAGTATGGAAAACACAAATAAAAAAGTAGTAATTTCTAAACTTACTTTGACTTGTATTTCATTGCAGACAATACAACAGCACATTATTTAATGTGTTCCTCATGATTTTTATTGTTTTTTCTTCAAAAAACCAAAATTCCTATTTTGGTTCTTGCAACACATTTTAAAAAAAGTTGGAACAGGAGCAATTTACGGCTAGTAATCAGGTAAATTGGTTAAATACTTTTCATGTTAGGTCATGTTATCTCAAAGGGTTTTTAATTCAATTTAATTTAATTACTTTATTTATTCGCAAGGAGTATCATGTGTAGTCATTGCATCACAAAAATTAAAAGGGCAATTGTTAAAGCCTGATCACACCAAGACTGTTGAATATTAAGTGTGAAGAAGATTTGAGTCAAAACAAAGAGTAAATTATTCACAGAGACCTATTCACACCAGAGACAGACATTTTGCACTGGCACATTGAAGCTGTATTCAGTTTGTTTGTCTGACTTCCACTGCTGCTGTATAATCCACTGCACTAATGCATTAAAAGGAAGATCCAGATCACCTGCATTAAACATACCGCTCGCCTCTCATTTTTATCACAGAATGATATGCTTGAAATAAAATTGCGGTTCATGAACCCTTTGTACTACAGATATAACCCCAGACTCAAACGAAAATATATGTGCATATGTAATAAATGTGTATAAGACACTGTACAGGGGTTATTGCAACTTTTCTGTCTTTTAACTCATCTCTCGCACAACAAATATTGGGGTTGCAACCAGGGATGGATAAATGAATAAATAATCTCTTTCTCTTTTTCTTTATCTCTTTCTATGCATATGTTTCAAATTTAATTTAAAGCATTTTCAGAAAACACTCAATTTAATGCAAATCTTCAATAGTTAGGTAACATAACCTGCCTCGTTTTTAAAAATGACTTTTGAAGCTCTGTCATCGATGACAATGAAATTGCTTTGCTATTCCGTAACTGAGAAACATTGTGCTTTAATAATGCACCTTTAAAACTGCAAACAAACAAGCTCTCTAAAATGTATTTTGGGTTGTTTTTAAAGTTTTCCCCATAGAATAAATATGATGTATTTAAATATTTAGAAAAGCAGCTGAAAGATGACATGTGCAGGCTGTTGATAAGGTGGGGAAATTGTTTACATGTAGAGAAGTAATTGATATGTGAGCTAAATTAATTATGACTGGGGACTGAAGGCACCAACACTCCTGATTCATACAGTATTTTCTGATACAGAATATTCATACGGAATAATTAAGGGGAAGTGTTCCTCACACACATCGAATCCGTTGGCAGATGAGGTAATACTGTAGGTTGCCACCATGATTGGTGGACACAAACCAAAGTGTTAACTCTTGAGGTGAATTTCACATGAAATAAGACATAAGTGGCAGTTTGCTTTTTGTTTGTGCTTGAGTCAAGGCTACTTATAAGACTGCTGCTCTTTCTAACACTTAAGACCAAGCAATAGAAGGCTGTAATTCTGAAAAATTTCAGTGTCAAATTTTCAGTGGGACAGGCTGTTCTTTAGTGCCCTGTAGCTCTTTTTAAAACCCCTGTGAGCTGCCTACCTAGACAGTATGTTAAGGAAAAATGGTAAAAAATGTAACAAAATCCAGTAAAATAGTTATTAAAGGTAATGTTGATTATAATATAATTTTATAATTTTTACTGAAAGATGATGCTGAACCTCACACTATGAGAAATATTTTGCTTATCTCCACATGTAATGCAGTTTTTTCCTTGTGTTGATGAATTTGTGTAGAAGCATGATTTCATAGATTTTCTAAAAAGGGGAACACAGAATATTGCATGGCCAATAAATGTTTATATCAGTCTGTCTTAGTTTTCTCTAAAGTAATATTTAAAATGGAGTTATATGTAGAAAGCCTTTATAATAAAATACATCAGACTTTGAGAATTGTGAACAGATGGCTGTAGGGTGTATTGGTATTGCATAGATCCTGTCCCCTGTGATGATGAGACACAACAGACAACAGTTAGAGAGATGTAAGCACAAAAGAATTGTACTAATATTATTAAGTGCTGTTAGCTGGCAATCTCGTCGTAGGCGTAGCAATATTATCATTATTATCATTATGTTTAGATACAAGTTAACACAGTAGTCAGCTGGAATCTTTTCTTTGTCCAGAAGGACGCATTATTCCTGAAATCTACCATCTTTTCCATTCTCTGTTCTAATAAGCCTTGCCTGTATTTCTGTGTCTTCAGGCGCCTCCACTGCACCAGAAACTACATTCACATGCATCTGTTTGTGTCCTTCATGCTGCGTGCTGTCAGCATCTTTGTGAAGGATCATGTGGTGCACACCAGCGCTGGACTGCAGGAGTTTGACGCTGTGCTTATGAATAACTTCACTAATGCAGTGGATGTGGCACCAGTGGACACATCACAGTATGTGAGTCATCTACTGTTTCATTGATCTCAGGAGTATTTCAGCAAATGTTTATGTTTATCATATCAATATTAATATGGATCATAGCTATATTGTTTAAAAAGTTAATATATAAAAGTAAATATATATCTCCTGACAATACCCAGCTAACAATTTTAGGTTGTAAGAACATTTCCCTAATGTTCCCATTAACTAACAAGAACTTAATGTTATTTTGAAAGTTAGGAACGTTCAAAATGTCCAGTTTTTTAGACATTGTATTAACATTATTGCTTGGTTATAAGAACATTATTCAAACATTTATTTTTATTATGTAAAACGTTTTATTTTTCAAGTTTATAATGTTCCATTAACTACTTAAGGATAGCGTTTTTATATGACATATTTATATGACATATATGACATATATCTACTTTTGTGATAACTCTGAGAGAACTTTTAGAGAACGTTAGCAGAACATTCTAAGAATGTTCCATGTTAGCTGGGTATTCAATATCTGTTCATGTGTTGTTTAATATCTGTTTAATATCTGTTCTCCATATCTGAACTCCATCAGTGGAATCACGATTTATCCCAAACAGTCATTGTAGTGAAATAGATTTAAAAGCATAAAGGAATAGTTTGTACTTCATCTGGCTTTTTCGATACAACAGTTCATAGTGACCATGTTTGTTAAGCAGTGGTGTGCAAAGATGGGGTTTGTCATTACTGGTCAAGCAGAACTTTTGACTCATTTTGAAATATTAGGAATCTTTTTACAGAATTTGATTTAAAAGATCAGTCAGGGCTGCTTTAATTTGACAGTGTAAATATTTCTAATCTTACTTATTACAAGCAGTATGTATATGTGATTCTCAGGGCTCTTAAATAGATATGGATATTAATTCACAAGCTAAGGCCACTGCTACTAAGTACGAGTCTTTTAAAAAGCACACAGCAGTAGCTAAATACACACCAAATCACTTAAACTAGATTTAAACTTCATTGTGTTTGCGTTTCCATATCTGTGTGTAAGACTGCACTGCAATTTAACAAGGGAATTTTTTCTGATTAGCTGGCTTTGTGTGTGTGGGGGGGTGTTTTAAAAGATAAAAGAATTGCTTCATTACTTCTCTAGCACTCGGCAACAGCAGGCCTCAAGCATTTGTATGGTTATTGTTGCCACTGTGCACAGATGGGGTAGGAGGGGATCGAGTCCCTGCCTCTTTCAGTCCTAACATAAGTTTCTAAATATAGGCTAAATAAGATATTAATATATAAATATAAAATATGAAAATAAGAACAAATATTTATGTTAAAAAAAACTCATAACAGATGCATGAAATTAGTACAAATGCAGCCCGTTTGTTAAACAACCCTGTGCTAATTATGTAGCAACTCTGTAGCCACAACACCTCAATTACTTCATAATATTTTATACATAAGTTATTCAAAGACATATACATAATACATATAATATACATATACAAACTACTCGACAAAAGTGATTTATGAGTCAGCAAGAAGAGTTGAGAGAAGAAATACAAGAGACAAGAAAAATATTATTTAGGAGATGAAGGAGAGGATGTGCATATTAGAGATAAGGAGTATATTAAGCACTAGGTGCATTAACTTATTAAGACCTTTAAAAAAATGTCTGATTTAGAGAAACGGGATTTTATAATAAATGAGAAATGTTTAAATAGGCAACTGTAAAAGCAAACTGAGGGAGTTATGAATGTGTACAGTAAGTGCTTTTTATTAATTTAATTTAAAAGTACATGCACCGCTGAGCTTTGCATGTCACTGATGGACAGATGGATGGATGGATGGATGGACAGACAGGTGGATGGATGGATGGATGGATGGATGGATTAATGATAGATAAATGGATGGATGTTTGAATGGATGGACAGATGGGTGAATAACTGAATGTACCCATTCTTTCAATATTACTAGACAGTGGCAAATAAAAGACAGGAAAAATGAGTAAATATCTGTGACAGTATAGGTGAAGAGCACATAAACAGCATGATTTTTCAATCATCTGCTGTTTATTCCAGGCACACACTGTGCTATATGCAAAATGTGCCATTTGATTGCATAACCAGAGGCACAAATTTTTCAAATGTCATCCATTACAACCTTAACCTTGCTGCATAGATGCACCACAGAGTGTTGAAGAAGCCAGAAAGAGCAGAAATTGAAAGGGGTCAAGTTGGCTCTTGAAGAAGTGACATGCGGGTAATGTCTGGCCCCAGTTCTGTTTCTGGCAATAAATAAATATTTTAATGTTAATGCAAGGTTGTGCCCCATCTTGATGCTTTGTTGGAGAGGGGGACTGAAATTGTTGGAGGAATTGCCAAGCTTGGGGTCAAAGGTTATTGGATTGCTGGAAGTTCCCACAACATCATTTTTAGACGTGTTATAGCACAGCTTACCATAGGGCTTTTGTTCTGCATCACCTCTCCTCTCCTCCCCAAATCTCATACACAATATGTCTGAGTGCTTTAATATATTTCCTCCCACCACAAGGCCCGTCTAACAATCCTTTCAGAGAGGCTAAAACAATCGCTTGTCCCCGTTTGGTGTGTTTTGGTTGGGAAATGATGATCTATTCCCACCTACGCTTGTATCCGTGCCCGTGGTGGGCAGTGTTGGAGATGTACTGACTGCACTCTTAGCTTTTTTCTTCAAACAGCTGCATAGCAGGAGATAAGTGCTATGGAACCTGCATATTATGGAGGATTTCGGGACCAGTTGCTTTGCAGTCTATAGCTGCAATGTTTATACTAGGTCCAAACAGCAGTTTGGCTATATGTTTGCGGAGATCAAAGCTACGGTGGGCTTTGATCCGTCTGTCTTTGTTTATCAATAATATGTACCAAACCAAATACTGTTTGTTGCGTATATTTCAGTTATACAAAACTCACATCAATAGAGGGCTGCTGCTTAGGCAAATTCACATCTCAAAGGAACATGCGAGACATTTTCTGTTCTTTTCCTTCCGTGGAAAAGTATCAGAAGCAACTTGTGGTAAAACTTTACTGTTTGTATGCTTTGTGAAAACTCTTACCTTTACCTTGTCTTCTTTGCTTTCATTCAGGTTAACATGATTTAAGTAAGACTAAAGATATATATTTGCCATTGTTTTATATTAAATGAATGACAATGTATTTTTTTAGTGACATCAGTAAAATTTTCAGAGGTCTGTGAGTTTCCTTTTGTACACTCCTTTTTGTCTCCAGTACTCTATATTGGCAGATTTCATGAAAAACATTTTTTAAATGTCACATGCAGAAGATTAAAAAAAGTTTTGAAAGGCCCAATACAAAGGCATAAAGCTACTATTTTAGGTTGCAGGTCCAAACCAGATGTGTAGTCACAGTTAGGGCTGAAAAAACATCTAATATTTACAATATATTTAATATTATCATTAATAATAATAATGTTGGAAATGTAGCAGCATTCATTTGACCTGAAAACACTGTTTTCTATCTTGCTGTTGCTACAATGTTTTATAATGATCTTAGATCTCATAGAGTTTCTAGCGTTAGATTTATTATTTCTTTACTTTTTGCAGTGTGTTTCGTCATTTCCCAGGCTTGAATGATCAACTTTCTGTGACCAGGGGTCCCTGATAGTAAGAAATTGTTTTATTTTCAATCCATTATCCGGTCCACAGTATTGTGTGAAAATCAGGCTTACCTCACATTTCTGACATGCAGTGTGTTTCATTATTCATAATAACCGGGATCTGCGTCATGCAAATTGTACAGAGGCTGAATGGGCATTGTGGTTCTTCGTGATGTAAAGGAGGATAAAGAGATCTCAGGAGACCTCAAGTCGACTTTTTGCACATTTCACAGAATTTTAACAGTAGACATTCTTCATTCCGTGTGCTTGTCTCCCTGCTCTTCAGTGTTTGCGTGTGTATGAATAGAATCGAATGAAGTCTAGTCTAATGTGATCGTACCGTTGTCGGGAGAGAGGCAGAGAAAAGATAGAACAAAAGTTTTAGATGTTCAGGTGAGCCGTTCAGATCCTCCAGGTGTATTGACAACATAATCCGCACCTTGCTTTCCTCTGGCGCCCCTTTGATCATCTGTCAGAAGAACTGAAGCTCTTGCAGTTACAACTGGTTTCTGGCACTTTCATGTGTCTAGAGTTGATAAGGCTTTTATTGTCCATGTTTAGAACAGTGGGTCCTTTAACTGAGTTGCTGATGCAGGCACTACCCAATCCCCCAATGCATATCGTAGGGAAAGAGAATATTAAAGTAATAGGTCACCCAAAAAAATTCTGCTGTTTCAAACCGCTACTTTTATTTGCCTCCTTGGAACACAAACTTTTTGATATTTAGAATAGTGTTAACACTGCCTTTTCTGTCCAAGGGAAGCATATGGTGAACAGGGGCGGTCAAGCCGCAAACAGGAAAATTCTGAAACGTACAATAAATCATTCTTTTTACCGCAGCTTTTTAATTTTATTGAATACATCATATCCTAGTGCTTCTGAGTTATGAAAAAGAGTGCTATTTTTACTGGTAAGAAACCCAGAACCACCCACAAAATACTACGTAGCTTCTTTACTTTTGTCCATAAAATAATCAAGTTTTGGACAGACAGAATCAGAAAGTATATGCACATTTTCATTTTTTCACAATGTTTTCATTACAACTGTTTATGGAGACTGGCTTGCCATTGTTTGGATTCAGCTTCCTCCTGTTTTAAATAAACAATACATGACACACAAATCAAAACAAACTGTGGTTAAGCTGTGTTAAGTCATGTAAACCAGACTGCATGCGGTAAGTCAAAAGTCTGACTACCAGCAGGTGAACTGTCTGTTAAATTCTAAACAGATCTTTATGCTCAGAAATCATTAAAGCATGTAGGAAACAATGGTGTGTGTAAAGCTATTTGGAATACACACACCAGATGAAGATGCTTAAAGTATTTTTAAAGATCTTTAATGTGAAAATTCTTTTGATCACATAGAAAGCCCATTTGAAATCACATATTAATGTCTTAAGAGTAAAACCATCGCACTTCAACAATATTCATAAGATGAAGATAGGAAAGATTTTACGGCAAAATTCAACAGCACAGTGACCGATTTCAAAGAGTCTGTGAACACAGGAAGGTTAAAATATACGACTGAAAATCCAGTGGCGTTTCCTGTAAAAGCAAGGTTTGATCAAAGAGATCCTTTTGTTATTGACAGTGTTGAGGTGTTGACACGGTTGAGGATGGGTCTGACAACCCCAAAGGGACGATTAAAAGCATCTGTTCTGATGTGTGATTTGCTTTGGGCAGGTTTAGAAAGACATGCAAGTTAATTCATGTAACTAAAAGTCCAGGTATGAAATTGAGGATGTTGTAGGTGTGCAGAGAATATGGCAGAAAGGTCAAAACTCTTTTGTGAACAGCAATGAGAATGTTTTGACTGATACTGTTTAAAGATGCTTTCATATCTAGAAGTGAATAGAAATTTAATCACCTCTGTTACATTTGGCACCATTAACGTTGTTAACTGCTCGCCGTTCACAAAAGCACCAGCAGTCATTTTTCAAACCTGTGGCAAAACTAAGCTATTTAAAAAAAGCTGCTGTCTAACTTGATCTAAAAATGCCAAAGAATTTTGTAGGATTATGATCATAATTACAGTAAAAATTGTTTTTTTACTTTTTACAAACCAACAATCAGTCATTATAACAAAACTGTTATAGAGATCAACCAGAAAGGAAACAAAACTTCCTATAAGGTATCAGGAAATTGAAACTAGACAGATAGTTTTAGACAGATGGATATGATCTCATTAAACGATTTAAAACGATTAAAGGCTTTAAATTACTTGGTAGACAAATGTAACAAACTAATTGTGCCAACATGTGAATTTCTTTACAAATTGTAATTGTAAATGTTAATGTAATTTGTTTTAATCAGTGTGTGTTTTTTAAATGGATAAGTCAAACCAGACAGTGCCAAAAAGAAGCCAAGCAGTGCCCAGTATACGTGGGAACTCCTTAAATACTATTTAAATGCATCACAGATGGTTGAGATATATAGCTGAGAGAATGCCCAGAGTGTGCAGAGCTGTCATCTAGGCAAAGCAGACAATTTTAAAGATTTGATATGTTAAACAGTTTTTCACTGTATAAATCCCATCATCTCGTATTTATATTTTGTATTTGACGTCTTTACAATTATTCTAAAATGTTTCCAACTTTCCTATTACAATTTTACTAATTTTACTAAAATAAAAGTAGTATTAATAAAGAGTGTGGAGTAGATGTGTACAGATTTCTGCCTCAAAATTGATGGATGGGTGGATGAATGGATAGACGGATGGGTCCACACAATATGCATATGGCTGCCAGTGGACATTGAAACAAATTGTCAAGAATGAGAGGATAATTTTATTCACTGTAAAACTTGTTTATAATTACCTGCATTTATTCAGGATATTAAGCAGAGAAATATTCATCATGCTTTTGTTTTGATTTGTGACGTGAAATTCCCTTTGATTCAGTTCATTGGTCTGGATATACTTTATGGTCATTAACCACACAGAGCTGTCATGGCAGTAAGCTAATAGCTTCATTAAACCACATAACTCTCCACCTCCAGCCTGCAGTCAGCTGATTGTAATGAAAGGTTGTCACTTTGTCCCAGTTCTCTGCATTGCCCTAAAGAATATTTCTGTCATTGGCTTTGACAGTGTGCCATCAGAAACGAAGTTGTGAGCCAGTTATTCCAATACACAATGAATGGCGATGATACTTTTGTAGAATGTTAAATTGGTTGCTGTCTGATGAGCATCTTTGGTCAAAGGTATGTGTTTTTCAGCTGTGCACAATCTCCTGAGTACACCTCATCACATGCTACACATGCTGTTCTGACTATGATTTGTGATCGATGGTGTCACGTCATGCCCAATTTTCACATTTAGTGTGAACAGACGAATTGCTTGTCGCTGTTATCTTGCCGTGGCGCGTCTAGTTAGGACACAGCAATGGGCAACCCAACGGGGGACTGGCCCCCAGCTGCGTACAGGAAATCAGTTTGTCACATTCAGCATTGCGTCCCAACCAATATGTTTTCTAAATTACTTGGAACATTTGGCTCCATTTGTTCAAAACTGCTGTTTGTAAAAAGGGTGTGATGTGTTGACTGCTTCTGCTTCACTTGTTTTTCAGATGGGTTGCAAAGTGACAGTCTTGCTGTTCATCTATTTCCTGGCTACAAACTACTATTGGATTCTGGTGGAGGGCTTGTACCTGCACAGCCTCATCTTCATGGCTTTTCTGTCTGACTCCAAGTACTTGTGGGGCTTCACTTTGATCGGGTGGGGTGAGTATGTAATGGTAGTGATTTTCCTGAAAGAAGCAATTTATAGATATTCCCGCCTGTGTCGGGGTTTGTAACATTTCTTGGCAAATGAGATGCTGCCATAGCCGGTTTAGTTCTGCTGAGTATTTAGTTTTGCTCATGGGCAGTAGACATGGCATGTAATTTTACTCTCCTCAAGGATGAAGTCCTATCATTTCTTTCACAAATTCATCAATTTGCTGGACAACAAAGAGCACAGTTTTTACCTGTAATCACAATGATCTATTTAAATTGTTTTTGGATTGTTTTAGCAAATTCAAGTTAAATGTGGATACTGTCCTGCTGTGTGACTGTGCTCATAAAATGTCGAATACCAAAATGTATTAGAACGAACAATGTTTACAAAACCGCAATTCTCGTGAAAATTCCTTGTGGAAAATGTCGCTAATTAGAGTACTAACAGGAATGTTTTCATGTTTGTAATGGACCTTTTAGCTTGTACTGTTACGTAAATGTGTTATTTTTCAGTAGGTATAACACCTCCACATAGTAGAGCGAGAGATTTTTAACATTAATAAGCTTAAAATAAGTTAAAGCTTCATTTATTTATGTGGGTGGTGGCGTATGAGAGTCTAACTGTTGGAAACTTTGTGTCTTAATACCTTGAAATGTCCTACAGTGTGACATGTTAAGCTTTGTCTACAAGTGTATTAAATAGCATTTTTATAATTGGATTATAATTATAGTCATGTTGTTTTCTTGACCTCATGTTCGTGAGACTACATGGAATCCTCATTAGACTACATGGAATATTCGTGCTATTACAATGTTGTTTAAAAGTAATAAGAACATTAAAGAAATAGTGACTAGTTACGTCATCCAAGAAAGTCTACTTGCCAGCTAGCTTATGCGATTAGATAAAAAAATAATTCTGCTAGTTGCCTGAAAGTTACTCAAATCTCAGATTAAATGAAATCAAAATTGTTGCTTGCATGTTGTCCGTTGGCTAAAAAATAAGATAAAAAAATCAAGGAAAAATAAACTTTTTCTTAAAACTGTGTCCTAATTACATCTGATTTAATTTCAGTTTTTACATTTAAACAGTTAATGTTTTTCTTATAAGAGTTGTGATAAATTGTCATTTAACAAATGTTTTAGGCATATTCGGTTTATTAATAAATATTCTCTAGTTTCTTTCTCATTCTTTCCAAATTTAAACCCTGACAATGATATTAAATCCTGCAGGAAAGTTTGCAAACTAAATATTAATTGGGTATAAATAATTTCTCATTACCTCGTGCCTCGTCGCCCTTCCTGTTTGTGCATAGTGACTAATCCTATTAAAAAGCAAATTGACTCAATAGTTCACAATGAATACAGAGCAGAACCATAACCTGGATTCAGCTGTGGGTCAAAGCAGAAGATAACATGATTCAATAGGGAAGTTGATGGTCAACTCATTTCCATTCTGTAATAGATCACCTACCATACAGTAAAGAAGCTGTAAAAATCTTTTTTAATTGCTGTTCATAGTCAAGAATCCCCTCAACTGTTTTCGTCATTTTGCTTACATGTAACTGTAATACAGTACATGTGGATGCAGCTTTTAAATATGATGTATTTCTTTGAGAAACATCCCCCAATCAGCCATTATTCATAGTGTTCGTACCCTCCCTTCACTCCTACACTGTGAAACAGCAGAGCAATAGCTCACTGCAGTTTGTTTGGAGAGGTTGCTTCCTTTTCAAGTGGTTTCAAGTTGAAGTGTTCTTTATTTGTCATTCCTGTTTGATGTGTTCGTCCTGGAAGGGCAGAAATGGAGACACCTTTGATATGCAGATTTTCCATTCCAAGAGCGACTGCTCACTACATTCTCATCATTTTGTTCACAGTTGTTTATTAATGACCTCCAGGTTACGTCTGTGAAAATACCACACAACAATGTACATTGCGTTCGATCGGCCGCGTTATTATAATCAAAACAAACCGTGACAATCACTAGGGCAATTTTAGGGATGGTGACAAATTATTTACGCTCATGTCGTTTCAAATATGTATGATTTTTTCCCCTGTGGAACACAACAGATTGTCAGAGTGAATGCAGCTGTGCAAGTAAAATCGTCCTTCAAATATTTGATTTTTTGTTCAAGACAATAAAGAAAGTCATTCAGGTTTGGATAAAGGAAGGATGAGTCAATGGTGACAGAATTTATGTGGCCTGTTCCTTTAAGAACCTTCACAGTGGGATCTACTTACTGTACACTTAGTAATGTAGAACCTTTATTTTACTGACTGCTCCCTACTTTTTTCTCAATTTACCAGAGATTTTCCCATTGACTGGTAGGTTGTCATTCTAGGACGCCTTTAGATCTGAGACAACATGTGTGCCTATTAAAGCACATGAAATAGGCTCCACACTTTCAGTGTTGTCATCTAGAGAATGTGGTACAAGGCGAGGCACATGCTATTTCTCAGAGATAATCCCTGACTCCCACTGATACCTTATTATCGCCATGGGAACTGCGTACTGAGAGTAGGGGACCCTCAAACAGCAAGCTTACCCTGAGATCCAGCCATTTCGCTTCTTGATATGCATGATATGGTTCCGGTTTCTCTGGGGTTTAAACCGTGCTTCTTATCAGTGGGAAGCAACATTTTTATTCAGTTGCCAAGTCACCCAAGATTAAACATGCTGATAAAATACATTTAGAATAAATGCAGTCAAGCATATGCATAAATATATCCATATTTATTATTCTAAATGTTCAAGATTCAAATTTCTGTGGAATAACAAGGTCCAACAGTGGACCAATATTAATAAAAAATAATCAGCTGATGTTTGATCATTTTGAAACAATTGCTCATTCCCCAAGTCAGGTTTGAATCCAGCGATTTTTAAAACGACACACTGTGTAATTAAATTAAGTTACATTATTTATCAGTGTTATTGCTGCTGTTTTCTGTATTATTTTTGTAGATATCAGCATTGGTTATACATGTTCACCACTTCTAGGCTATGAAATGACAAGCGGAGGGCATCGTCACAAACTATCCTGTAAGGAACTAGTCAGGGTAGTTTTTTTAAAAGACAATCAAAAATTACTGACAGCTGTGTCTGGCCTGATAACTTTACTTTTATAACTCTATAATTCCATTACAAAGAGTAATTTGTCCATGCAATGCAAAATGACAAAACAAAGTCAATATAACTTTGGTAAAGTAATCATCTCTAAACTTTAAAAATATGAATTTAGAAAAAACAGCCTTGGGGGTTTTATGAAAACACATGGGATCTTTCCCTGATCAGAATTAGAAATGGGTTTTATTTTTTTCCAATTCCAAAGCAGGCTGATGTTAAATTCATGCGAAACATTCAAAGTAAAAGCAAAATTATTTAGACATTGTGCCTGAATAGAAATGTTCAGTCCAGCTGAATAATTTCTTTCTAGCCAGAAAATGTCATTTAATATTCTTCCTGTACAGTGTGGTGTTTGAATGAAAAAATATATATTGACAATGAATAATGAATCAGCTTTTTATCAGAATTACTCTGCAGGATATCTGTCTCTGAGCGCAAATCTCTGTGGGGACCCTTGAACCCCTGGGGATGTTGCAGGTTCAGATGAGAGTCATGCTTTAGTGATCCCTGAAACCTTTTAAAAGGGAAGTTCACATGGGTGTTAGCTTTGGTTCACACCATTAAGATCAGCAAAATTTCATATTAAAACAAAAAATAGTGCTGTTGTACTATAATACTGCTTTTGTATTTTTAGTACACACTAAAATGCCATTAAAGCATTACAGTAATTCTCATTTCTCACTTTTCATTACAGATTAAATAAAATGAGTTTTATTAAGTCATTAGTCTCTTGTAATATTATCATGTACTTAACCACTGTTATAACAGTGTTTGCAAACAGTAAATGACACATTTTCTCTTTCAGGTGTTCCTGCTCTCTTTGTTGCAGCATGGGCAGTTGTCAGGGCAACACTGGCTGATGCAAGGTGACATCCCTACACAAGTTCATGCGTTTATTCTTGCAGTTCACATGCTAATTATCATAAATAATAATCATACAGTAGATATGACGGCAGACATATCAACACAACACTGTAAATATAAATTGTACTTATTCATTCAGATTAGATCTATAAATATAATATATATGGCTGAAATATATGACCTAAAAGAGTGGGGGGGGGTTTTCACCAAACTGTATTTGTTGCCAAGGAGATTCAAAAAGTTTCTAGCAAGATCACACTGTTTTATTTCTTATTTTCATGGCTCCACTGGCACAGTCTTTTTTGGGAAAAACTGACTAAATAACACATGCATTAAAATCACTGCAATATTCACAGTATTGCTTATTTGTTGTCAACAAAGTAAAATATTGCAAATACCCGATACATCCCCAAAGCTTCCAGCAGCTTACTTGCTCTGGTTAGTGAACTAATTAGATAATTGGTGTTGGTTTTGTAAATGAGTTTTTTTGTTTTGCCGCACACCACATTCAAGCTACTTATCAAGCTACTTATTGTCAGATCACTTGGAGTTTAACACTCTTTAAAACTACAGTTTTATTATTATTTCTATTTTTAACTGGAATAGTGTTAGACTAAGTCTCAGGCATTATCTTCTCCTCTGGTTATTTTCAAACACTTGCAAGGAGAACGATATTGTCCCCCTGAGAGTACAATTTGTATTCCTGCAGCTTGCAGGCTGTTAGCGCCGGTACAAAAGCAAATGTCTTCAAGCAACAAAGTGTTTCTCTGGGGACTCTACACATTTGTTAACAACATACAGCTTTGTTTTCAGCCGTGGCGTTTCTACTGGTGTTAAAGCGGCCTAGTTAAGCTTATCACAGAATGTGTCTTTAAAGTTTTCTGTAACACTTACTCTAGACTTGTGTAAACTTTTTGCTAAAGGCCTAGAATCTGATCCACTTTAGAACTTATTTTGGCCCATTTATACAGAAAAATCATCTCATTGACATGTAAAGCAACCAACAACGGTTTAGTTTTGACATTTTTACATGCCATTATCAACTGTAATAGTTGATTACTGTAATTAACTGAGATGGATGAGGCTTTTTTAAAGCAGTGATGGTCTACAAATGGCTGCAAAAAAATGTTTGTAGGCTGTGATCAGAATTTCATTCAGTACAAAAGTGAAAAATAATTTTTTGACATATTTGTAAGATAAAATGATGCATGTAACACTAAATTACAACAAGTTTAAGTGCAAAACTCCTTGACTAACATTAAAATGGAGCACATAATATATGATACTGTATGCCACTTCAAATTTTAATTGCTGAATTAATAAGATGCTTTTTGTATTTGATGTTTAGTGTGACCTTGTGAGCAGCTCACTTTCCTTTTTCAAATTCTCCAGCTTATCTGAGAAAGAGCAAATGGACATGACTTCAGTTCAGAAACTTAGTTCAGTCTCTTTGAATTTAAATACTTTTCTTCCATAAATTAATTTCCTTTCCTTTTATGGAAGATTATAAAATCTGCTCAAATTCCCAAGGAATGCATAAGCATTTGGGAGAAATGAAACGCGGGATGGACCATTGCTTCTCCTTTATGTCTGAGATTAGATTAAGGAAGGCAACATGTGAGAAGTCAAGCTTGTTAAATTCAGTTCTAATGTGTTCAGTCAGATGTCCTGACGTTTGTCAGTTCAGGGGTTTATGCCATTGCGCTAGACCACAAGATCTTAATATTCCACACTGAGAAGAAACGGTTCTGAAAAGATGACAGGTATTCCCAAGATGCTCTGGTTGGCTTTCCTGAAACTCAGCTGCCATAGCACGGCAATAACAATGCTGAGGTCATGGATTTAATACCCAGGGAATATACTGATAAAATACATTGCGTAAAGACACTGGATAATAACATCTGTCATAAAAAGAAATGCAGATATAAATGTTGATTTTTTTTGTCTCAATATGTTTAAGCTTTTTGATCTCAAAGTACATCAAAAATACAAATTATTCCAACATTTACTCACCCTCATGACATTCAAAACCTGTATGACCTTTTTGCTTCTGAGGAACACAAAGAATAAATCTGAAGTATGTTGGTAACCAAACAACAGTGGCACACATTGACTTCCATTGTATGGACACAAAATCACCAGGGCATTTGTCAAAACATGTTCTTTTGTGAAAGAACAAAGCCATCATTTTGACCAAACAAAATAGATTTCAAATGTTTATGATAAGTAGTATACATTCATATAATATACTAGTTAGAAATAATCAAGGCATGTTTTTCACACTAAATGTTCACAAAGAAGAATAACATTGAATTATTTAGTTAATTTATACTGTGTTATATATATACCAATACCACAATACTATTTAATAAAAGGTGTTGCCCTTTTGTTGCCTTTCTGCTCTAAGGCTCATTTGTTATTTATCTATTTAAAAGACCCTGACTCAATCTCCTTTTAATTCCTATTCAGAATGTGTGAGCAACAGAATGTCACATGACACACTGTTCCACATCCTGAGTGACTGTACATTAAGTATATATAACAGTGTATATATTCAAGCCTCCTAAGGAGGGTAATCGAAAGACATCATCATTCCTTGATAATTAGAATTAAATATCTTCATTTTGACTCTTTAGTTTTGCTCCAGATTGACCATGTGCTCAGCATTTCTCTTATAGTATATTCCATTTATAGGCAATAACCTCTTGCATGGTGGATTATCTATTCAGCTACACATCATAGTAAACATTCCTAATGGGATTATGAATGCCGAAGCAAATTGGTGGTAAACAAATGGAAATGAGTTCCATGAAGCGCCTTAGCACGCTTAATGTGATAGAGAGAAGGGGGTTAGTGATTGCAGAGAGAGACAGAGAGAGAGAGAGAGAGAGAGAGAGAGAGAGAGATTGAATTATAATGCATACAGTGTTTACTGTGAAGTACAGTCAGGTTCCTAAACTGACACTCACCGAACACAAGATGTAAGTAAAACTTGGCCTTGGTGAGCAATGAACCAAAATTTCTTGATAGTGGCATAGGATGCCTAAAGTTTTTTTCAGAACTCAATGTGGATTGTTTCCTACATTAATCCAGCAAAACAAATATACTAGGAATAGAATCACAACATATTTGCATATGTTTTTGTCACAGGTGCAGTTGCTAAGAAAAAATAGCTTCTGTAAATAAATCTATTGTCATAGAGGCAAATGTGTATGTAAACACAACTTCATGGCCAGTAAGCAATATTTACATTCAGTACATTTGTTGAGTGTGGTGTATTATTATTGTGTTAGCACTTATAAACTTCACTATATCTTTCTGTCTGTCTCCCTCTCACGCTCCCTCTGTCTCTTTATAAATATCGCCACTATCAATTCGTTTGTCTTCCTTCCATTACCTCCCCCACCACTCTCTGGTTTCTTGCTGTCTCTGTTGCTATCGTTATCTCTGTAGATGCTGGGAGCTAAGTGCAGGAAACATCAAATGGATCTATCAGGTCCCTATTCTGACAGCCATTGGGGTGAGTAAGAACAACATGCAAAATATGGTGTGTGAACCGAACGGCAGTCTGAGAAACTGTTCAAAGACTGAGGCAATCCTCCCGGAGGAGGCAGAAATCATCTGACTTTATCTAAACTTTTCTCTTTTCCATTATGCAACATTGAAAGATGAAAAGCTCTTTGGCAAAGAAGGCAAATGTCAGCGTAGGACTGGCAAGAACATTAGCATAATTACAGCGTGTTTGGATATGTGTGTGTCTCTGCTAGTTCTGCCAATTACTGCATGCCGACGGTAACATACAGTATGATTCAGACATGGGCACCATCAGAAAGACTGAAGCATCTCAGAGGGGGGGCCCACGTGTCAGTCTCACTTTTGCTTTCTACTTCATCATACTCATTTAATATGAGTAAATGATCAGAGTTTGAATTGAACAGAGCACTTGTTTATCAAGCGTAAAATAAAGGCATGATTCTAACTGAACTGTTTGGGGAAATGTCAGTTTCATTCAGGTTCCCTAGCAGAGTTACCAGAGCTAATAATCTGACAACCCATGCATGTTTTGTCGTTATTTTGAACAGAATAACTATAGTTAAGCTAATTATTTATTGCAAAATGTTTTGCTTTAAGTGTGATTGTGATTTCATTTGTTGAAATCAATGCTAGTTATTTGAATACTCTGTGGAGCTATTATAAAAAATGAGTAAAACATCAAGTCTGTAGGAGCTGGAATATGTCAGTAGGTGTCAGCTTGCGTGTTTTACCTGTATTTTAACCTAAATAATACATAACAGTAAGAATTTTAAACTACTACATAAGTATGTCACATGGTGGATTAAATAAAGAGATACTGTAGCTTTATACAGTTACACTAAATAGTCAAAAGTATGTGGATAGTTGTATCTTTGCATCACTTTTGCATCTTTTCTGTTCTAAGAGACAGTCTCTTTTGAAGCCATGAAATGTCACATATTCAGCTTTCTGTTTTATGCTTGTTTATATCACAGCAGTGTTTTGCTGAGACTTCTGTCCTCACAGCTGCTTGTAGATTATCTGCTACCGGCTTCTCTCTGGCCGACCTGCTGCCAACCAAGTGGCAGAAAGGGTCACTGCTAATGTTTCCTGTCAGAAACAAAGTGGAGTGCTGTGAGAGTGATGGATCCACAGGTGTTAGCCCACCTCATCAAAGTGCTTGAACTGACTGGCCAGCACAGAAAGTTCTCCCAGAGAAGCGTCCAAGACAATTGTAATGCTAGTCTCTAGTTCTGTAATTTACAGACTCAGTTCACCCAAATATATATAAAAAATTTGTATGACTTTCTTTCTTTAGTAGAATGCAGAGCAAGATCTGGCAGAAATGTCCACATATCTGTTTTGCATATAGTGAAAGTAAACAATTCATAAAATAATAAAATATGGTAGTGATTTACATTATCTAAATGCAGGGGAAATGTAGATTAGCATGTTTTAACCCACCTACTTGGATCAGTGGATTAAGCTGTTAATTAAAAGGTCAAATGTACAGTGTAATGATAGACGTACAAAATCTGGCCTATGACTCATATGTTGTAAACTGGAGAAACACATTTCCATACTCCCACTAAACAGATTGGTGAATATGGTGACCAAATTCTGCAGAATGGGATTTTTTAAAAGTGAGAAAGTTAGAATGACAATGGGAGTTCTGTGTGGAGAAAGATACATGGTCTGTTAGTAAATATACCTATTATTATAAGAAGATATGTAGGGTTTCATTATATTCATTCTACAGATCTATATCCTAACATGATTTGCGTCAAACACGGCTAGAAATGCAGTACAGGAACCACATATTAGAACACATTTGCCCATCATAGAAATGCATGTAGTTCAGTCTTTTTGGATCTTTAAAGGATAAATATAAAATATCATAACTCACATTCCACAGTTCTGAATGGAATCATTGGTATCCATGACCCCGGAGAACCATCGTGGCACCCAGAGTGCATTGTTGTTTGTCTTATTGATTCCAGATTTGGCTCAACAGCATGAAGGGTCAAGGTTTGCCCAGACCTCATTTTCAATCACACACACATTCCACCATTTATGATTAAGCAGATGGAAATTAGCATTTTTCAAATTACTTCCCTTCTCATTTTGCAAAAGCTTGCCATTCAAAGCACTCAGCTAACCATCTGCCAGTGACCTCTCTAATGGCCTTTATTGTCCAGTGATCCATAATGGAACAAGTCACAAAATTCAGTCCTGATTTAATCATTATTCATACCTGCCCTATAAACAGATTTCAGGTCTGTGGCTGACCTGACCCTGTTTGAAACTTTGTATTTTAGCACTTTAGCACTAGTTGTTGTTTGTTTCAAAGTGCCTCTCATTTTGTAAGGCACTGTATAAAAGCATCTGCTAAATGTTTAAAAAATAATACTAATTTGAAAACTTCTTCCCAGACCAAATTATCTGAGGTTACGATAAAGCCTACACATTAACTTAATAGCTTTGTTATATTACAGTACGTCCACAGTTGTCTCATGTGTCTGCTTGCAACATTTAAGATCTGTTCTGTAATTTACATATATTGTAAGTGAAACTGCAACTGTGTGCAATAACATTTTCTCTGGGTACCAACACTGTGCAGTGCAGGGGTGGTGGGTTAAATGAACGAGCATTTTTAGAGATAAGAGAATGTTACATTCAGAAAATGAGCTTTGCAGTGAGACGAATTTGGGTGGATTGTGTAAAAGAGGGACGAGGGATTCAATTGGCTCTTACTCTCCTGCTCAGAGCAACCTATCAACTCAGTGCCACCTCTTTGCACTTTCTTCCCCAGCTCAACTTTATTCTGTTTGTGAATATCGTGCGGGTGCTCGCCACCAAAATCCGCGAGACGAACGCGGGCAGATATGACACGAGGAAACAGTACAGGTTTGTGAGCCGTCTTCATCTACACAGACTGTCTAACCTCCACTGGGCCTGATTTTAAATTTTAAGTGCCCTGAAATTAAGTACTGAATATGTTGAACCATTCAGAGTTAGCTGTGTCATTAGAATGCTGAAAGCAGTAGCATCTCCTTTGCCTTTTTATATTGCTGAGAGCAGAAGCCATGCCCATAGCCTAGAGCAACTGTTTATTTCCTTATGTAATTTAGGCAAAATCCTTTCATCTGACAGCTTGGAGGCAGAATTCCCCATGGTTAAAAGATGCAATAATAAGCTTCCCTTCCTACGCCTAGTCATTCGATGATTTGATGCTGATTGTAGCTTCTATCATTCCCATCATGCATTACAATCAGCGTCGTGTTTTAAGCGTGCTGCGTTATTGGAGTTTCGAGCTTGTTACATGCTGAAAGAAACATGCTTAGCTTCCATTTTGATTTGGCTTCTGGGAAAAAATGCTTTCAGATCCAATAAATGCACAGTCGGTTGTTGGCAAGTCAGAATGTTATTTTGGATTTACCCTGAAAGAATGCAGTTGGGAGCAACACAATGCCAAGGGATGTAATTTTGCTTGGCTAATAACAGTAATCAATTTGATCATTACTGCCTCCCTGCTAATTTGTGGTCCGTGGAGCCACAGGTGTCAGACTGCACAGCTGGTAGGACAGACTGGGAGACACAAACAGTGATGTTTGCAAACACGTAAGTCAGTGTGAAGTCAAAGCAGATCAAAAGTGTGTCTGCTCGGCCGAAGAGAGCCAACATGTTTTGAATACAAATGTATCCGTAGCGCTAAAAATGTGCACACTCACATCACTTAATTTGACTCCAATTTGATGCTGCTGTTACTAAAACACTTTGATCAAACTCAGTCAAACTTCAATTAAAAGAGGATTTACCCCTCATAATCTTACAGTGTTCCTTTTTCCAATTATTTTCAATGACTCTTTCATGACTAATTTGCGAGACATTTTCACCTGCCTGCCAAGAAGGACGTGTCCATTAAGATAATACGCATTTCTTTATTCTGATTAAAGCAGTGCATAAATGTGTGGGATGACATTCATCAAACGAGGATTAAAGACAAACTTTTTTAACCTGTAATATCGCACCTACCTACACAGAGATCTCATTAAAATCACTCCGAAATCAGTTTTAGCACGTTACAAATACATGCAAATGAGAGCTGTGATAAAGGGAGGTTTTCAGTGAATAATCACCTACATTTTGGTCTGTTCCTCACACAAAACATTTTTGGACCTTTCATTGAGTTAGAACATTTTGCATGTGTGCTCCACAAAAGAAAGTCATTCTGGTTTGGAACGGCATAAGGGTGAGTGAGTGAGGGCAAATATTTTAATGAACATTTTCATTTCACTTGTCAGGAAGCTCGCCAAATCCACGCTTGTGTTGGTGTTTGTGTTCGGGGTTCACTACATCGTGTTTGTTGGAATGCCTCACACCTTCGAGGGTTTGGGCTGGGAGGTGCGCATGTACTGCGAACTGTTCTTCAACTCTTTCCAGGTAATTGGTAATGATTTATTTAATGCATACTTAATGCAATCAGTGATCACTGCAAGCCAAGATGGATATGTTTTCATTTTGATAGTCTTAAAATCATAAATTCAAATTTTTGTTAGCATAGCATCACTTACCATAATAAACACTACGCATCTATTTGCATGATTTAGTATTGATTGAGTGCGTACAATAAAAAATGAGAAGAACAGTTTGGAAAAAAAGGTTTTTGTGATTTTTTGTAGGGTTTTTTACCATGTAACATCTTTGTTTATACAAGCCAATGGTGAACCTTAATTCTTCTAAACTTATCTGTCAAAACAAGCAGGTTTGTTTTGAGTTTAAGTAATAATACAAATTTATGCATTTGGCAGATGCCTTTAACCCAAAGCTATTTACAGTGCTTATTGTTGAGCATAAAATGAAGAGTAAATTGATTAAGTATAGTTTTTTATTTCACCTCTTGTACAGGCGTATAATTACATACACAGACATGCTTGTGCTGTGCTAGCATTGGTTACACTTGGAAAGGTGCACAGCAGGTCGAGACAGATATGAAAGAAAACATCAGCACAACACAAAGACCATCATTCAATTTAAAAACAATTTAAAGACATTCTCTGTATGAAAAATGGTACTCGAATGGAAAAAAAAGAAATCAAAACCTGGACTCGGTAACTTGAGTCACAAAAACAATTTCCCACGGAACTGCTCTCGAGATATTGAACATATATCTTGAGCCGAACATACATGGGGACAATACAAAAGATGTGTGTGGTAAATTTGAATTTGATCAGTAAGGTTCTTATTGATGTGAAACATCATTTTAGTTTGATCAGCATTCGGCACCAGCTTGAGTTGGCGTAAACAGGTCTCAAACAATGTCAGAAACAATCTGTAAATAGTGAAGTGTCTGAGTGGGAGTAAATGCCAATAACATTATCCTATGCATAAAGATGGTACCTACCACTTAGTTCCATATACTGTCACATATATTTATGCATATAGATAAAACAATGAAACATAATATTGACTAATGCTGAACACTCAAAAAATAAAAAGAGACCTTAAATAGCACACACTGGGTAGGTGGAAAGTCATTTGGTAAAATATCCAACAGGTTGTTTTGATATCCAAGTGCTCAGATGTCTCTATAGAAAGATGCAATGATTAAAGGACAAAAGATGGGTACATTAGATAAATCCAGGAAAACGGCTGTTTTAGCTGCAGTGATTGTGCTGTTGTTTCCTAAAACTAGAATTGTGCATCAGTTCTTAAGTGTCAATGAAGAACTAGTGCAGATAAGCAATAGGTTCAGCACTGTAGTCAGCAGCTACCCAGCCAACAGGGAACGTTCTTAAAGCATTGGTTGGTGTTCTTTAAAAGTTCCCTCAAAGTTATCAAAAAACGTAATGTTGGTGGAACCTTTTTTAACATTATGTATCATATATCAGAAATGTTATTCTTAATCTTTCTTAATTCTTAATGGAACATTTAAATTTAAGATGTTTTAGCGTTTTTATAACCAAGCCATAATGTTAATTCAATGTCTAAAAAAATGGACGTTTTTTAGAACGTTCCTAGAACTTTGGAAATAACATTTTTATTGTTTGTGTTGCTTAATGGAAATGTTAGGGAGACATTCTTTTTTTTTAGCTGGATAGCCTTAGACAGTATGATAGTATGAGGTGACGTTTTCTAGTGTACATTATGGTCCTCAGCAAGTCCTTATTGCTGAAGTTCTTCTTCAACAAGTTCAGGCAGTCAGTATATTATATTGTAAAATATCAATATAATTCAGTGTGATAATAAAGATGACTGACTTTTTATTATCACACAGAATTATCACACAGATTTTTTTTATTGGATGCTTGTATGCTGTGTTCATGTAGCCTGATGCTTTTTTACAAACTGCAGGGAATATATACAGGACGGTGAAAGAAACAGAAGTGTCAGAAGTTCAGTCCAATTCAGAGTTCCCCGAAATGAGCCTGACATCTAATGACACACATTATTGATTTCTGCGATGTTCAGCTGTGAGTGACAGTTGCTGGTTCAGAGTCTTTTAGCCAGAGTTAGGTTAGACGGTGACTCTGCTTGTGGGCAGCATGTCGTTTCGTCTCAGCATCAGAGAACAAATCGCTCCCATGTCCACTTACCTTCAGAAGCACAGACACACACTCACCAAACTGGGGGAGTTATATGATGTGCATTGAAAAATTAAATAATAATAGTATTTAAGTGTTTAATTTGGTTGACACTGATGTCCAAACACCACGCACAAAAAGTGTAAAAATCTAGTTTGTTTTCAGTTTAACTTCTACCATTTTTCTGTTTGTCAGAAGATTGATGAAACATTTGCGCAGTGTAACGTTGTTTTATTGCTCTTCCTCCAGGGCTTCTTTGTGTCTATCATCTACTGCTACTGTAATGGAGAGGTGAGCATGTACTGAGAGGAAATGGTCACAGCAGAAGCCAGTTCTCCACTCAGGACACATTTACACTCTGTTATTTCATTGTTGATGTATGGACACGTGCCAGACAGTCTGCGTGGCTTCTCACTGTTTTGCAGTATCTTTTGATTGTTTCAGGACGTCGAGTAAATATAATTCTTTTGTTAGAAACTGCAGCATGTCAAAGTCAGTTTTGTAGTGATGGACCATTCAGAAGATGAGATGTGGGCGGGACAAGCATCTCATGTTTTCAGTGTCTGCAGTTGCAAGAATTGGGCTGCATGAACAAATAATTTCTGTAGCTAAACAAATCATTTCTATGTTTTTCAGTCACAGGATGCCAATGTAGCCAATTACATTTGAAAACTAGTAGCCAAAATAGTTAAAATAGTCAAGTCATGTTCTCCACACTTTACCACTTCACTAAATAAACACAAGGAAGAACAATAAATGTTTAAACATTGACTTTTACATATTTGAATTTATATAAACCAATGTACTGTAACAATACATAGTATTAAATAGCAATATTTATTTACACATATTCCTCAAATGGTTTACATAATTTCTCTAAACTACGGTCAGCACTGTCTTCATTCAACAAAACAGTTCCATTTACCGCCATATATAATTTCATACTGCATTCTTTTCAACAAACACATTTATTAAAAGCAAATACTGACATTCAAACTGTGTTTGTTCTTTGTTTGCCCTGAGTTTTCATGAATGACTTTTTAGCAAAAATTAATGTTGCTATTCAGCAGAATGCAGTATTTGAGAATATGCTTTAGTTTAGTTGTCTGTGTTTTAAAAGCCCGAACCTTCTATCTTAGAAACGTGTGTAGTTTTTCAAGTAAATTATGCAAATTATTTGAATACAATTTACTGTATTGTTTACAAAACTAGCATACGTTTGCTAAAGAGGAAGAAAAGGTGTAGACTGTGAAGAGAGGATGTGGGCAGAGGAAGAGGATTTGTTCATTCATTTATTTACACTGCAGGAGAAGGAATGACTGGAGCATAGGTTTGCTTTTTGCTTGTGAGTGGTTTGATAATCATTCACATTGTGATGGTGTTCCTCCACCTTTCATTTATGAATCCAGCTGAAAAACTCCTGCGGCTGTAGGTGGAAAGTGTTTGACTGCAGCACCTACAACAAAGTAGCTGCTCACCAAGCATTAGAAACATGTGTGCCAGGCATGTATTTAATATTTACACCATTCTGTTCTTAGATACAGAGCTTAGGAAAACATACTGTGTGAAGTAAATGATATTCTCTAGGCGGACAGAAATGAGTGGCTTCATGAATACATCAATTCTGTCGTTTTGAAGTGGATTTTATATTCATTGGTTTTTAGCATACAGATAAACATTTCAAGAAAAAAGATCGAAAAAACATTTTAAAAACAAACATTTTCAATAGTGTTTTTGCATATCTATGAATATGTTATATAATCAATACAGAACACCCTATTGGTTTTGATGTCAGTATTTGCTTTTAATATGTGACTTCACAGCCCAAAAACAAGTTTTGTAAGTATGTGCCTTGACTGGGAGTTAAACCCATGTTCTCAGCATGCCTTATTAAAAGTGAATATTCAATATATCGGCCAGCCCTAGCTGCAGCTGAAACCGTGTAGACTTGGCCATTATTCTGTTTCTGTAGTCTGTTTAATTCCAATATGCTGTAATATGTTTTTGAAGTATTCTGCATCTGCTTAAGCCTTCTGGACATAGACACAAATTGAGTATTCTCAACTTAATTCTCAGGTCCAGACTGAGATCAAAAAGACGTGGACGCGGTGGAACCTGGCCTTTGATTGGAAGGGCCCGGTGGTGTGCGGCAGCTATCGCTATGGCTCCGTATTGACCGGCCTCAACAACAGCACCAGCAGTCAGTCCCAGCTGGCCGCCGGAGGCCCAGGCACACGATCCACCACTCTCTTCTCCAGCAGAGTATACCGCAGCAGTGGGGGGCCAACCCTCAGCGCCCATGCCACCCTGCCGGGCTACGTGCTCAACTCGGACGCTGACAGCTTGCCACCATCCATACCTGAGGAGCCAGAGGACAGCGCCAAGCAGGTGGATGACATCCACCTAAAAGAATCTCTGCCCACGAGACCCAGCAGCGGCCTGGAGGACGATGAGGAAACTCTGTAAATAATGAGGCAGTAATAGTCAGATTTGTGTGGGAGCGGTTTACGAACAAACCTGACAGCATGTTCCATTCAGTGCACTCTCTTGTGGATAGCAACTTCCTCTCTGCAACGGACACTTCCTGTCAAAGTTGACACATGGCTTTGTTGACAGAATGCCATTAGCAGACAGATTGATTTGTTCATAGCAAGATGTCTCCTCATCTCACTATGACAAAAACTTCACAGTCATTGCAGAACTGGAAATTCCAACAATGGAAACTTATAAACTTAAAATCTTCTGAAACTGCCAGGTGGGCGTAGAAAATGCTTGAGCTGTTGGTATTGATTTGCAATGTCAGCTAATTTATTTTTCAATTCTGGTTTCATTTGCTAGGAATCATGAGAATCTGTTGTTTTATTATGTGGTGAGAAGCATGACTTTCCACACATTTGTGTATTCTGTGGAGCGGATGCTCAAGATAAATGTTTGTTTTAAAAAATATGAAATGTTAGGCGGAATAACATCTATTAAGGCCTCCATCATACTCTCTAGTATTCCATTCCAGAAGATCATTTTAATTATTTAATAAAATGTATTTTAGATGCATTTGTTGTGGAAACAGTTGGCCACTTTCCACTTTTATGATATTAATACACAAGTATTAAGTATAATCCACAAGTCTGATCCAATCAAAGCAGCCCTTTACTTCGGAATGTTCACTAGCATTGGAGGCTAGATATTAGCAGAAGATTTATGAACTTCATTCACACAAATAACTTCTTTCAGCTACACTGATTATAATGGAAATGTTCTTTTTTTGTGTCATGGTAAGCAACATGCATTGTGTAGAGGTATATCAAAATATATTGGTATTGACAATAACCCTGATATTAATAACCATGATTACTGATATTGTGTAAATAGTACACATATGATAATGTTGGAAATCATTTAGCACCAGTGTCTTGTTGACACTCCAGAACAAGGTTTTAACATTTAACATTTTGCCTTAAGAGCCACAATGGTTACAGACTTTTCCCCTGCCTCCCTGCACTATATTGTGAGTGTGATTCATTGGCCAAAAAGAAAGAAAAAAACAAATAAATGAAATTAAAGATAAATTTGACCGCTAGCATCATTTATTAGTTATTTTAGAACTTTCCAACAGATAATACCATAATTGTGAACTATTTTGGCCAAAATAGTCATGTAGTGAAAATCTTATATTGTGACAGCCTTAGCATCGAGTGTAGCTATACAGTAAGAATAATTGTATACCTAATTTAGATAACGGCTGATCACCTGCTGATCACCATACAACTGCTGGTATGCTGGTGTGTTGGTGTACCTACCAGGTGTCTTAACTAGCTTGCTGAACCAGCTAAGTTTTGCTGGTGAACAGGATAAATATATATCCACCAGCTTGATCAAATATAGAAATGTATACTGGCATAAGCAAGACTTTTCATTAAGAAACGCTAGTAGAGATATAAATACTAAAAATACCAAAAATACCAAAATACTAGAGATATATGATGTTATATGTATAAAACTAATACATTTTTCTTTACATTTAAATGATTATTAAATATATGGACAAAACATGTCTATTTTTTTACTTAGCACATCTCATCTTTACGTGAAATGTATGTTTTGACCCAATAAACAGCAACTCATGTTGTGTTGCAAGTCTACATTTTTTATGCATGTGTTTTACCCTATAAAGTTTGATGTTCTTGCTTAGATTATCTTTTTAAATCTGCTCTGTTGTGATCCTGTTTCGTGTCATCCTGTAGTACAGCTAACAGATGGCCTTCACAAATGGAAGAATCTTTTTCAATATCTTTTTCAATATCTTCAATTTCTTGAATGTTACCTATTAAGAATCTTAACCTGAGGATACTGAATGAATTACTTAATGTTAAAAAAAATGTTGTTACTTTAAAATTTTTCTTTGCTTCAAGGACATCCACTCAACCTTGTTAGAAGGTAGACAAAGTTAAGACGCACAACACAGTACATGCGATGCTGGCAGTGCCAAGGTCATGGGTTACATTTTTAGGCAACACATAAATTGATAAATTGTACAGGACATTGAATGCATTTTGCATAAAAGCATAAATATAATTCCACAATCCATAATTTTCCTACTCATTCTATTTTTTCATGTGTGTATCACAGAGTATGGAAAGTTTTGAAAGCTTATTGCTACTGCCCAACATTACCAAGGAAAGATAGTTATACAGGCTTAACCATTACCTTACTTTACCAGTATGAGTAATTCAAGAAACCCTAACAAGGGTTGAGGGCGCTGTCAGAATTTGGGGAAGAATGACTCATTTCCTTGTATGTGAACACATATTAAAGTTTACAGTTTGTTTTATTATTAAATAAAAGGAAATATTTTTTAAGAAGTGTTTAATTAACCATTTCTTTCAGGCATAAACTTCATAAGATCATTTGGTAAAAAAACAGGGAGAGTGTGTTGTGACTGCACAGATGAACAGGCCTAAATTAATTTAAAATTATAGACTAGAGAAAGATTAGCGTGGACATGGCAAGTAATTGCCCTGTCAGTTGATACGGTACGTGCCCTTATAACAGAAAACGGTTTATTGTGTTGCCACTCTATTACACTAAAATGATAAAGCTATTATGATAAAATTAATATGCTGTTTATCTTAGTCAAATCATATGAACCACATACGAACCAAGAGACTTTACATGCTAACGTCAACCTCTCTTAATAATGTCTGGCAGTTATACAGGGTTTTGAAGTGACCCACATCCAGTTCCAATTCTTAGAGAAAAATAGTCTATAAGTGTTGCCCAAAAAGAATACCATACCTTTCTTTGAACAGATGACTGTGTTTTTATGGAATCCATTCTGCTGTAAATCTGTTAATAATCTTGTAAAATACAGTTATGTAAAATATTCTTAAACAGAACATATTATGTATAAACTGAAGCAACTTAAGCCTATTCATCAGTGTATTTTCAGTTTAAAAAAATACAATATACTTGGTTATATGTAAGTGAACATACCAGATTATAGGCATTTACAGCAGGCAATATTGTGGAGTTCAGGTACTGAATCTCTATTCCTAAAGACGCTTCGTAAGTCAATTTGGTCAATTTTTGACTCTGTTTACAAAAGTAGGATTTTAATTAATACTTCCAATTGGTGCCCTTGACCTGGATCTGTTTGCAAATATGTCTGTATTCTATATTAATGGAGGTTTTAGAAGCATAATTCCTTCTTTCTCCAACATTTATTTTTATAATTAATGCACATTTTTAAACCCATGAACTCCATCATGGAAGCAGGAGGCATTTTGTTCTTGTCGTAAATGCAATGGGGTCTAAACATTTTGAAACTAAAACAAAATTATATCTTGATATACCGACAAAACTGATGGCAGTGAATGTGAAAAGTCTATTTCACGCTTCAGCTGTCACTGGCAAAAACATCTACTATAATGTAATCAAATATTTGCTATTTACATGTTGCTTGCAAAATGCTTGATTTTGTCAGAATACATGTTTGCTTTTGAATGGTCGCCATTGATGCACAGATGCTTTTTTGGCAGCAGAATGAATCTGGCAATTAACACGATCTTTTAAGTGAAGTTGAAATCACTGACATGTGAAGCCTATATTATCACAGCTAATTGTAGGTCTGTACATTTTCACAAATCTCAGTTTGTCTGTGGGGAAAATGAATAAGAAGCCTTTTGTTGTATTCTTTTGCATTTGAATGTAGCTCTTTATTATGTATTTGTGGCTCTTGCTCTGGCAAGTGTCATTATTGTTAGTGGTGCTTGCATGTGCAGAAACTATTTATTTGTGTTATTGATCTCGGCAACAACTCACCAACTGGCTAATGTTAAATTATTGCTAATCTAATTCCTAGTAAGTCTGGAACACATGGGGGAAAATCTGAAACTATATTACATGTACACTGACTTACATTTACTTCTTCAAAGTGACACCTGAGGAACAACACAAGAAACTGATCACCAGGGTAAATGGTTAAACCTGAAAATCTAGGAAATTTCCTCTGTTTCTTTAGGAAACCTCTGCCAGCTTGAAGACAGCTTGTCAAGTTTTGTTCCCCTGGGTCACACTTTGAGAGATGAGATGTGTTTCCTGCAGTCTCCAAAGGCTTTATCATGTTCGCTGACTGCCCTGAACCTGTTTCCATGAATGTGGAGATGAAACCTTTCTGGATCTTCACCACCTTACCAGTAGGACCGCATCACTCAGCTGTGTGCTAGTGTGTGCTCACAGTAACAACATATGTATAAAGGTTATTAGGGTTGCAAAATAAGCAGAGTACAAGATCTAAAGACCCCCAGTCTTTCTACTCTCGTTGAGGTAGCAAATAAAATGTTAAAATAAATGAGATACAAATAAAATTACTTTGGAAATGACTGAAGAATGTCTTAGAAAGCTTTGAATAATAATAATAATAATAATAATAATAATAATAATAATAATAATAATAATAATAATAATGTTCTGATTCTACAGCTGAAGAAACTAGAAACTGGAAACACTATAATCAGAGTCATATGACAGATGTATTTTTTTGCAGATGTATTTAACATTAAAAGGTTTCTGGTATCTGAGACCTAGCTGAATTAATGAGCTTGATTGATCCTGGGAGAAATACACCAGATTCTGTTTGACAGATGGAGCCCATCAAAGTTTTAACACAAAGGGTTTCTATTGGTGGAAGAGTTTATATATTTGTGACAAAAGCATATGCATATGCTTCACGTACACTTCTATACAAAATTAAAATAGTATTTTTGTTTTATTATTAATATTATTGTTATTATTATTATTATTTAAAAGAACATGTTTCTTGAGATAGTAAAGGAAAAACTGCCCACAACTGACCAGCATGGAAACTCAATGCTTTTTTGTTCAATGCTCAAAAATTGCACCTCATATTTCTTAGTTTTGATTATGTTTTATCCAGACTTTGCACTGGTAGTGTATAGTATTTGTTCTTTACAGGTACATAACAAGTTTGTGAGATAGAATCGTAAATGAGTTGGCACACAACCAGGACCTGTAGACTTTATTTCACAAACTTCACACCATTAAACGGCTTTAAAATATAGCCATTCTTTTAAAAATCAATAAGTACTTTAAAATCCTAACTCTTCACCTTCTATTTCAACCAAAAGCCGCTTCAAATACAAGCCATGAGTAGCTGAAGGCAATGACATTTCAGAAGAAAGTTCAGCTTATTATCTAAAATAAGAAGCTAGCATTCTGTGTTAACACAAAGCACCTATGTTTTGTTCAGTTAACTTACAGGGCTGCTGCAGAAGACTTGAAAAGACATTTAATTTTCTGTTCATTGCCCAGACTGACAGGAAGTGACATCACTGCACAGTCTGTCAACAGTTACGTTTTTTAAGGGCAAAATTAAATTATATTATTGAATTCATTAAAAATGCCACATGTTTCAAATGTGGGAGTCCACTTTATGAAGTGTGTCAGACACAATATTTCTGATATTTAACAACTGTGGCTTGTTATACAACAATAAATGCTCATTTTTAACTTCAAGCTTAATGAAGATAATTGGGTTTGAAAGCCTTTCAAAACGAAATAGTTGCTTTGGAATTGGGCCCTCATCTTTACTTGAGTCATTCATTTTTAATTTACAGGTGCAGCCTTGACAAATAACATAACTACAAAGTGAACAAAAACATACTTAACAATTACTACGTAATTGACTTTGCAGCCTTTGGCAGACATGCCCTGATTCAACCGTAAGCTTTCCACTATTAAAAAGCCATGTACCTTCAACAATGTACAGAACAAAATTAATTATTTTAATAAAAGAGAGCATAGATCTTGTCAAATAATATACTTTAACATGCTAACCGAAATCCACAGAAATAACTCTTAGTCTCTCTAAAAATGCTGTTTGTCAGTCTTTTCCATAAGACTGTTTTTCCACTTCACATGAACTCAAAATGCTTTCTAAAACCATCAGTACTACAGCAGCAGAACTATTATGCTGTATCAAATCCAGAGTTTCATAGAAGCAACGTTTATTTTACAATTTATGTCATCTGTCCATTTAAACTCCTTCACTGATGCACACATGCATAAAAATACTCTGAATGTCAATCCAGATCTGCTGTTAAAAATCTCATGCACTTGGCTGTATATCTGAGATAAAACACAGCTTAAATATTGGGATGAGCCTTTCATAACTAATGGAAAGGAGTGACTAATATCTTTCCCACACAGTTTTATATTCCACATTGTATTTGTACTCAGAAAAAGTGGCCCCATCATTCAACCTAGCAGGTCTTTTTTGTTTGGAAAACCTTTTAATTTTAAATCTATCTATGTAATAGCGTAGATAGATTTATCTGTGCTGGGTCTGGGCATCTGAGATATTTGCAATACCAACGTATGCTATTCACATATGGATAACTAGCACCTCACACCCAAGCTCAGATTTCCCATTACAGGAAACTGTGTTCTTAGAATGATGACTCACAACCCCATTCACATAATGACCATCTAAAACAACCTCTTATTCTAGGAAACATTCTCTGTATACTGCTGTCTTTTGCCCATAATGACCTTTGAGTTCTAACATATTCTTTTTTAATGCATCACCAATAAAGATGATTATCAGATTATTACTGCTGCTTGCCACTGTAATTCTGAACATACTCCCTAACTCCTAAACCACCGTATTAAACTTCATTGTTAACATGATCTCACACAATTTTTACATCAAATGTGGTTAATACCACAAGTATTTCTGTTTGACGAGAAGACGTGTGCTGTTAATTTAGTAAGCAATTCAGTTTTAAAAATGATTTTATAAAAAACAAGCCCATAGACTGTTGACATAGACTTGACCTGGGACATATTTTGGGATAAGAATATCATAGAGACTTACAGGAGCTCACTAAAAGCCACTCAGAACACCTTAGCAACTGCAGGGCAATACCCTGGCAACCCCCCTCAATACCTTTGCATGGTGTGTTTTGCACAATCATCCACATTTTCTTCCAAAAAAAATGTCCATTTCTCAACACCTGACACTACTAACTATATATCTGGATGAAGATTTTGCTAAAACAGCAGCAATTAACTCTAGGACTGGGCTCGTCCATCTGACAGGGGGCAAAAGTTGTTGTTAACATGCTGAGGAGGCAAAAGACAGATTTTTGCCCTAAGCAAACTCCAGCACAGACCTTGGGAACACATTGTTTGAATCTCAGTGAACTGACACTTGCCTTGACTGGCACTTCATTAATGATGTAGCTTGCTAACCGCGATAACGGTGTTATTTGGAAGTTTGATGCTGTGTACCGAAAGCCAATAAGGCGATAATAACAGAATTTTTTCCCCCAGTTTAGAGTGTTTCAGAAGTCAGCACCTTCTACAGCGATACTAGAGGAGGAATACAGCAGGAGTGAGAGATCCTATGTGTCAATCACCTGTTTTTATAATTCCCTACTTGAATCCAGTAATTGTCATTTTAACAGTAAATCCAGATGCTATTCAGCATTATGCATTAAATTATTTGCAAAATGTGCTTCTATTGCACTACTGGTACTTGGTTCTAAGACTATGTTAAGAATAACTTTCTATGCTCAATACTCAATCCCATGATGCAATGCACTTCATCAGACCTTCCATTTCATTTTTGTATGATTTACAAGTAATGAAAAAATCATATTACTCACCCGATTATGTTGTCCAAACTTGTATCTCTTTCCTCAGTGAACACAAAAGAAAATGTTCATAATGTTAGAGACTGACAGCTTCAGTTACCATATTTTGGGAAAAGAGCATTGTGAACATTCTTCATAATTTATCCTCTTATGTTCCACATACGGGTCTTATGGGTTTGAGTAGACATGAGGGTAAGTAAATGACAACAGAATTTTCATTTTGTGGTGATAGTTTGAAAATGAATAAAATAACCATTTAAAATAACAAGATGATGCCAACCCAGAGTTCAAAATTAATAATGTAAAAAGTAAAGTAAATAAATACACTATATAAATGAACTCATTTTGTAAGGGTTTTAATGGCATTTTCAATGGAGTTTAATATTTGTGTAGCTTTGTTCATCAGGGAAAGCACTTTCTTTTTTATAATTTGACCAATAGGTGGTGCTGTCTCACAATTGTGGTCTGGATGTGGTGACAATGACACATGCAAAGTCTCATGCTAATATGCCAATGTGTTGCCAAGCTACAAGTTTAGATTATTTTTGTCCTGCTAGTTGGCTGGTACCTGTATTAGAAACTGCATCATAATACATGGTTTTTATCAAAATGTAAGAATGATATTTTGACCCTCGCTGATGTAAGTAATGTGTGATTTAAATCAAAAACATCTGTCACTTGCATCTCTTCAGGGTTAACTTCTCCGGTACGCCATGTGGCAACACATATGCTGAATATACATTGCATTACACCCAATCCAAAAGATTAGAAATAAAACGACAAAGGTCTTTTTGTGACAGGTGCAATTTTACTAATTGATTCCATATATGCTGCAAGTGAAACAAATATGCAAAGAAAAACAGCATGCAAAAATACAGTTTCATGATCAGTAAGAAATATTTCTGGCAAAGTAACTTTTTATCAATTCACCTGTCATAAACAAAAAGTGCCAAACGGTATCTCTGGATCCTGAGTCAACTGCTCGGCAGTAGTAACCCAGTATTGTATTCTGAACATAGGCTTTCAGTACAGTGGAGTCCTGCCTTAGTAGTTAATTCTCAGATGTCTCTCCCCAGCCAGCCTAGTTTATACCCCAGGGTGGCAGCTCAGAGTCTGATCTGTGTTTGTACAGCACTGCTGAATCGCAGAGCCACAGCTGGGCAGCATGAAAAAGTTCTTCATGTCCAAACAGTTGCCTGCTGTGGCAATTTAGCTTCACTAGCAACATCAGCAGCACCACTTAAAACTCCAGCAACATGGTCTGGCAGATCCCCATGTTCAGACCTGTTGTACAATGGCACAGATGCAGTTTAAAGGGACAGTTCACCAAAACATGAAAACTCTGTCATCATTTACTCACCCTTACTGTTGTTCCAAACCCCTTTGACTTTATTTTTTCAGTGGAACGTGAAAGCACATATCAAACAGAATTTTTGTGAATAAGAGCCTCAGTCCCCATTCACTTTTATTGTATGGGGAAAAGTTTAGTGTCAACATTCTTCAGACATTTTTCTCATGTTCTGTGAAGCCACACGGGAATGTGTGAAACTGAATATGCATCATCCAACAATAACCCTTTCAAACAGGGTTCCTGTAGCTCAACTGGGAGAGTGTTGTGTGGGCAGCACAAAAGGTTTTTGGTTCCATTCCCAGGGAAGCACACATACTGATAAAATGTATAGCTTAGATACACTATAAGTTGTTTTGGATTAAAGTACCTACCATGCATAAAACATTTCAAACAGTAGTATGCCACTGCTATATTGTAGTCACATGACCTGATTACTTTGCATGATTAATTCAGGTTTCATTTTGACGAGGTTATTTTATGTTTGTGTATAAAACATTAATGAAGATGAATTGTCAAGTAATGATAATGAGTGAGGAAATTGTAAAAGTGTTCACAGAATCACAGACATTAATCATTAATTACAGTGGAAATAAAAGGTTGAGCACATTGGGGAATAGAGATTTTCACAGAGTGTGCTCTGTTGTTCAAACAGTGCACAGTATGCATACTGCAGACACATTAAGAGTAGTGTGGAAGTGTGCTGTTCCATATAGCTTTGGTTATTTCCTGTACTTGTTTCGTGTCTTCACACCTGTGCCTTGTCTTTCAATCAGTCAGCATATGTTTCAATGTTGCTTCAGCTGCCAATTATCAGGTTTTGTGGTGGGTAACTTAAATTGAATGTGAGATTAGAATAGTGCATTTAAAATCATAACACACTGAAACAGTTCAAGGCCAATCCAGGTGCCTGGATGGCTTAATATTTTTGGACTTATAATTGCCCACATTTTGCACAACTGAAGAGGAGAAGTTCATGATGGTCGGTCTGCTTTTTCCATAGTTGCAAAATGGTAAGAAGTGTTTGAAGTAGCAGTTGTGACTCTGTCATATGAGTTTCTTCTGTGTTTTGTGTACTCTCCTCCTCCATCCTTCTCTTTATTCGTCTCTTCTCTAAGCCCCTTAAACAACCTCATCTTGGTCTTTCATAACTCTTTGAATGTCTGTCTTTAAAGAAGGAAACCTTTGCCTTTTCACAGATGATCGCTTTATGCACAAAACTTGTGGTAGTTCTTTGAACAAATAAAAGTAAAACCTTCCTGTACTGTTTTGTATTACTAACCCAGCAAATATTAATATGATGCTCCTTGGCCACACTTCATCTGTATTTAAGAATATGACTTCATGTGGTGGTCTGTTAATGCTTTAAAAGCAGAAAGCCTGGATAAGGGAAATTATTTAAATACTAGTCTATACCCAGCTAACAAGAAACATACTTAGAACGTTGGCTAACATTCTCTAAAAGTTCTCTCAAAGTTATCAAAAAATGTTCTTGCAGTAACATTACTAGACCATTTTTCTAATGTTATATATCATGTATATATCAAAAACGCTATTCGTAAGTAGAATGTTTTCTTCACTTTCAAAATGTTACAAAATTAAAAATGTTTGAATAATGTTCTTGAATAATAATGAAGCAATAACGTTAATACAATGTCCAAAAAACTGGATGTTTTGAACATTCTTAAAACCATTATTACAACCTAAAATTGTTAGCTGGTATGTAAGCACAGTATGTTAAAAGAATAAAGAAGCTCCATGTGGATTCTCTGAGGTAAATGCTTCCATATCCGGTGAACTGGCATCTGCTTGGCGTTTGTTGCCTGCATTCATTAAGCCTTTTGTCACTGTTGAAATACAACAGCTGCAAGAACAATTATGATGTGCTTTTAAATACGAATGACAAGCATGTCAATGCCAGACTCAAACCAGGAGTGTATAGGACAGTAATCGCTCATATGTTAATCGATTGCTCATCCATGCGTAATACTATAGTACCTATCTTTTTCCTATCTAATCTGAATGAATCTTCCCCCACCCACACACACACCCTCACACAACACAGCCAAATTATTCAAATACATTCATAAACATGCGAGCAAATTACAAAGTATTACTACTACTAGCGATAGATGCGAAATATTTTTTGCTCCGTCTGATTCATTCTGTTAGCACTCCACACGAGCACCTTGCACAAGGTTCTGGCCTGCTTCTATATAATCTAAACATATTTATCTATACATGTTTTACCTTTATGCAAGGACACTTATAGACTGTGTAAACAGGAAGCCCTCCACAGATGGTGGGGAAATTAAATGGATAACACTGATTTCACAAAAGCCTCATTCTCATGTGCGTGCACATGCATAGGTTCACCTGAGACATGTATGATCAGCGCAACTCAGTGTAAACACTTGCATTAAGAATCAGATGTGCAATGCAGCATTCCCCTAATATACAACATTTTCAGTTTCTGTTTTGCGCAGTATGATCTTAGACTATAGAGAAAGCAGAGCTACATAACCACAAGCCTCAATGCTATTTTTTTCATAAATGAGCCTCAAAAGACACCCTAAGGGCAAAAGCAGACTTTAAATTGACATTAAGGTCCTATAACCTTATATATATTATTTTTTAATAAATCCACTCGAAATTGACGATTTATACGACCTTGAATAGACCTGGGCTTTGGCATTTATTTCATTGTACACAAATGGTTATACAAATGGTTTTGATAGATCAGTCAGCACACCAGCCTTAACTGTACAAAGAAGACATTTACTTTAGACGGTTGTTATAAGTGCTACGTCTGGTTTCCATTCATACTATGTACAGTAATATTCTAAACAGTTATCAAGAATTCCATGAATTCAACATTTCAGAAATTTAAGATTGATAATTTAAAGTTTTTAATAAAAAATCCTATTGATTAGAGGTAAATGAATTTTAAAGAGGCCAGCAATAGCAAGCTGGCTTTGAAAGCATAAGATCATGCCCTCTCTTCTGAGCGCTCTCCAAAGTCACGCCTCCTCCACTACACATTATGATGGAAGATTATCTGCGCAAGCAGGGTGTTCAGAGGTATGCAAATACATAGTCTGACAGGCTAGGACATCCTATCATTGCATCTGGAACACTTTACTTATGATTGCTATCAGGATGTGATGAGACTTTCAACCAGCATTACAAACAAATGGCCTACTCTGCTTTTAAAATACATACAAATGGATTCACGCAGCTGTAGTCTAATTCCCCCCCCAACAAAATGGTGTTTAATAATTCCCAGCCTACAGAGCTGCTTTTGAAAGGCTGTATAAAGGTCTGCATAAATGCCACTGGTTTAATGAGTCACACAGCAAGAAAAGGATAAAGGACAATATGCACAAGTCTTCTCCTCCTGTTTCCTGTGGTTCACCCTTTTTTGGGCCCTCTCTCACCTGTGGCTTATCTAAGGTCATGCCCCCAATCTTTACCTCTAAGTCTTGCTATAATAATCTCCAACTATCTATCAATGTATTGCTGCAAAACCTCTTATTCCTTTAAACCACGTGTTCAATTAGTCAATCATCAGTTTTTTATTGTTTGATTTTTTTTAATTGAATGTTTTTATATTGAGGTTTGCTAAATGTTATTTGCTGCACCCACATCATACATGCCAAGGTAACGTAATGTTCTCAAAACGTTGGCTCAGAATCTCTTTTAAAACAACATTCTTACAGTAATGTTGGAACTTAAACTTTATATGTCAAATCAAAAGCATTATTCTTAAGTTGTTAGTGGAACATTTTAAAAATATTTTAGAATTAAAAAATGTTTGAATAACATAACCAAGCCATAATGTTAATACAATGTTTAAAAACCGGACATTTTGAATCTTCCTAGAATATTCAAAATAACATTTTTAACATTTTGGTTACTTAATCAAAACCTTAGTGAAATGTTTGTACGACCTAAAATTGTTAGATGGGTGTATGTTATAGATTTTTCCTTATAAGGTTAAACATCTTTACTCAGTGTTTCCTCAGTAGCTAGTGACTGGAAAATTGAACAGGTTGAGACCACATACTTGGAATCACTTAATTTTTAAGCTACTTGGAGGCTCTGCTACGCAGAATTTCAAATCCTGAATGCTTTAAAAATTCCACACTTAACATTTAACATCCCATTATTTTGCATATTCAGCACGTGAAGATGGCTCTTCGAGCCTGCAGTACAGTCAGAGGACAGGGAGAAATTCTCAAAGGAATTGTGTCAAAGCAAGAGTTGAAAAAGTGCTTTGAAGCCTCAGTATTTTGAACGAGGTGGATAACATATCAAATTAATTTCCTATCATCTTAAAATGCTCAAATTCTCATTTCACATTCATTTAGTAATTAGCTAGACCTTTTCAATATTAATATCCATGAATATTAAATTTACAGCAAAAGACATGGGGCAGAGTACATTATCAAATTTAACATGCGACTTTAGACCCACAGGTCAAATATATAAGGCCTCCATTATTTTAAAGAAATTACAGCTAATGTTAAAGAGAGAGAGCTCTTGTAAAGATTTAAAGTTAGCAGTCAGTGCACATGCTCTGACACGCTGTGATTAAAGCTGGCCATCTGCTCCCATCCTTCTCCCCATCATTTCCTGTCCTTCTGAAACAATACCTCTAAACAGCGATAATAAAAGATATAAATGTTTCAGCATGATTAAAAAACAATAGAACATTAACACAGGTTCTTACATCAGAAGAAATGTGTTATTTGGGTGCTGTTCAACATTTTGAGTCATAAATTTATCCAAAATCAGTTTCTGAAAACCTTTTTCCTTTACTGCCATCTGCTGTTTGATGCATTATTAGATTCCCTGACTGGTATTTATGTCGGCTCAACACAAGGCTGGCCCTCAGTGTAAATGTTTAGGAGCACAAACAAACAAACAAACAAAAAACGTAATGTTGCCCCTGCAAAATCTTTTTTTCGTTTACAAAAGTAAATAAAAACTGCTATTAAACTGTCATTAAAGTATATGTAAACTTTGAATGTGCTGTAAGTGTTTTGGATAAGTGCTGTGCTTTGGATAAAAGCCGCTGCTAAATGTGTAAATATAAGCTGTAAATGCACATAAATTAAAACTGTTTAAATACAAATGTTTCATTTCAAACTCCTCACTAACAATCCATCATAACACTGTTCTCACTATGTCAACTCGCACTTTCATGTTTCATTTTTTATAATGACATACACATTGAAACACAATCTTATCGGTGAAGGTAAACAAACAAGAAACCATATATTTGAAACATTTCGTTGCAAAAGACGTTTTTCTAATTTAGCAAATGTTTGTTTGTTCGTTTTACTGTGTTGATGTTTAGCAATGACAACTTAGCCTTAAAAATTAAACAAAGCCTACAGCCCAAACCAAGTGGCCTTAATAAAAACAATGCACAATATGTTTTTTATTTAAACAAACACATTTAAATGAAACAAACAGAGTTGAATGAAATGAATGAAACACAGAATGAAATCTTGCTTGAATAACAATAGTCTTTATTTCCTTTTTTACAAGCAGTTTATGTTAACAATTAATACTCAACAAACATCATTCAGATCTATCATAACAACACAGCTTTGGACTGGTCCCCAGTTTTTCCCAATGTAACAACTGTAATTAAAAACAAAACTAAGTTACAGCAATATGTGTAAGAGTCAACTTTTTTATTTTATTATGAATTGAATTATATGGATATTAAGGCCAGTATCAGGACTGCGGTGTTAAGTATCCTGTTATGTCATATTCTGTTACCTCAAGTTTGACCTGACCCAAACATGTAAGAATATTTCAAATTATTTGTGTTTAATTGACTAATGAACATGTAGATGTGTCAAGCTTCTTTTCTATTTAAAGCTGTTAAATACTTTTATTTCACATAGAAGTGACATTTAAGGACTTACAAATTCAACACTTCATGTCTTACACTGTACACATTAAGGCATTAGAGTTTCTACATCTGTTCAGCTGTGCAAATTCCTCCACAATCTGACTGTCTCCTGCTACTGTTAATTGTAACACAGGTTCTGGATATGTTAAACTCTGTAGCCGATTAAACCTGATGCTTTTGTGTTTCCACAAAACAATCCAAACCAGGCACATTGTGCCCTTATTATTTACTTTTGTGTCATTACACATACACATAAGCAGAGTAAAGCTGTATTGCATATAACATATAATTGGCTTGATGGTCCCTCATGTTTTTTAAACTCTCCTTAGGGATTAGGGTTAGAGGTACTGAAGATTAGAGAATCTGTTGCTGACTATTTATTACTCTGTCACAGGCACATTAATTGGTCCAACGAATAGGAAACAGAGGCACATGAGGTTTCACCAACTGTTGTATAATGATGGTTGATCAGGCATGAAATCTCCCATCTATCAGCCTATCCATCAATTTGAATTACACAACTTCTCTCTAGCCTTAAGTTTCATTGTATGCAACATAAGCAGTATATGCAAGCAGTATAATTAAAGGTGCAGTAAGCAGTTTCAGACATTCTGCTGACTTCAGCCAAGGGGTCAAGGTATGGCTGGTTAGTATGACTCTGCCTTGTATTCTCATAAAAACCTATTTTAAAGCCACTTTTAATCCCTTAGTCACCATGAAATTAAAATATACTATTCTTATTTTGTTTTAGAAATTGCAGCGTTTATTATAAATAATTTGTCTGTGCATGATAGTTTTTAATTTCATGTGCCTTCGTAATATTTAATCAAAATCTGAAAATGTACTTCCCCTGTGGAATGGGAGATCTTCTCTGATGATGTCAGTCAGATGGATTGGGTGGGGCCAGAGCTGTTAAACACTCTCTAATGGTTAGTTAATGCCAGAATTGAAACACTTACTTTATTATAGTCTTTAAATACCCAGTGGAGAAAACAAGGCACCCCCCATTTCTCTGTTTCACTCTGAATTATGACAACACTGAAGTAGTTGGTTGGAATTTTTGGTTCACACAGACTTAAACTAAACTAAACGTTAAAAACAACTATTGTTGTTTTTGAGCCATTGAGATCATGAATGGGAATGCTAACAGATTTCAGTTTCCTCCAGGTATTACAGACATCCAAAGCCCAGTCTTTTTACAGGCATAAAGCATTTCTGATTGACTAAAAATGGCCTGTACCTTGACACTTGCTTTTTTGAGTCTAGGATTGTCATAGAGAAAGGTGTGATTATTCACAACAACTGTTTCAGTAATATCTGTCAAGTGTTGTATTACAGAAGTCGCCTACAGCACCTTTAAGTGCCACAAAATCCAAACTGTATAAATACTATCACACCAAACAGCAAAGACCCCACAAGTAAATTACATATCCTATTGAGAAAGTGCCAAATGACTTGCATTTGTGTGCTAGTGCAATGGGATTTCATTTGTGTCAGTACTGTTTGTGCTTAACAGTAAAGGCCATACTGGGGACGAGCAAACACTCCCATGATGCTAAAAAAATGTCCTGATTATAAACAAGCGGCACTACATCTACACTCTTGCTACAAATCCCTTCAAACATGGCATTACATATTCATTAGTAAGGCAGATTTTAGATCCTCTAGAGCTTCCACGAACTCCAACTTACTCCCAACTTAATACTACTGAAAACTAAATGTCCAGAAAACTCCAAAACAATCATCAACATATAATGACATAAATGTTGGGAAACTGTCAGGCAGGCAATTTTCTAAGGTCTCCTACCATGCGACCACCCTGAAGTTAGAACCAGCATCTGAAAACATTAAGTGATCCTATCACGATTAGTTTAAATGTGGAATGTTAACGCTGTCCATGCGGAAAATTTCCTGCTATGTCCTAACCACGGCCAACGTGATAAAGCAAAGAGTGTTAATGTACATTCACAATGATAGTGTGTTGCAGCGAGCAGCTGACTGAAAGCAATTTGTTTTCTAAGAAAGTTGGTGATTTAAGGCTCCATGGGCCATTGGAGATACAATGAAGTTGAACAGATTTTAACTGGTTTTAAGAAAACGAGTAGAAATTTCATGTACTAACTACCAATGGAAGTGAAGACAGTGGTGAGCCACTTCCTGATATAGTCAGATACTGTAGTCACACAAGAACACCTACTAGCGACCAACAGTACAGCCCCTTAGGGAGTTTTGTTTATAACATTCCTAGAACTTTCAAAATAACATTTTTAATGTTTAAGTTACTTAAGGGAAACACTATGGCAGTGCCCTTACCACCTAAAAATGTTTTCAGGGATTTCATGTAAGCTAATTATTGTCAACCTATTACGACTGCTGGGTGGTCATTAGTTCACAGCAGTTTTCTGTTTTTGGATGCTTCTCACTAGCTATCCTTGCCAACACACTGAAATCTCAGTGGTCTACTATCATGTACTCGAGTATGTTAAACATCAAAAATGTACTGATTGGCTGGTTAAATTTCAGTGATAACAGACTGACACATCACAACTGGTTAGGACACAGCGTCTGTATGTTTTTTCTCAGCTTCTTATTGCCCCGGTTGAGAGCAGATCCACTGAGTCCCCTAATATGCCTCCCTGAGACAGGAAGAGATTGTGTGACCCCATGTCAACTGTTTTGATACCCAAAATCTGTGGTCCTCCAATTAGAGCAGATCTCCAGTCAGTCTTCTGTGGTATTTTACCGTGCAAATGCTAATGATGATGTCAACAGGAGAGGTAGTCACAACATCACACAGTGAAGTTTGTGTGAACTCATGGCTCTGTCTCCACGCCATTTCATCTTTTTCTTCTTTTTCAAACTCTGCTCTGGAATTTGTTGTCTAAAATTTGAAAGCATGAACGAGAGTGTCAGATCACTTTAGATGCTGGTTTTTAAATACATTATTCAACATTTATATCTAGTTATAAACTAGGTAGGATGCCAACTAGATAGATACAAGAAGATAATAACATTTCATCTTTCACTGTATATCAAACTTTTACATAATATAATGATACAAGACAAGACCTCAACAAACATGACATTGACGTTTGGGATCATAAGTTTTATTTACCTGATAACTCTGACCAGTTCATGAAAGGCTTTGTCCACATTCATTGGGGGATCCTTGGCACTTGTTTCAATGTAGATAATCTGAATGAACACAAATAATGCAAGAAAATCAAAATACATATATCTTTTTTACATGTTTAATTATAGTTAGGCTTCCCAACTTTTTCAGGTGAACTGAAACTGACAAAAAGCACCATAAAAGTAATTCATACAAATTGTATGCTGTATTCCAACAGCAAAACAGCATTTACCTCAATGTGTTTTCATTACATGGAAAAATTTTCGAAAAAAATATTTTTTGTGTTCCACAGAGGAAATAAAGTCTTTTAAGTTTGAGGGTGACTAACAGAAGCAAAAATGTCAGTCTGCAGAACTGATTCAACACACAAGTCCACTGCCCAAACACACACCCAGACACACACACTCAGTCCCAAAATAAATTTGTGGGCTCACTGACAGCAAATCTCATTAGTGTCAGTCCTTAGAGATAAAAAACTCTGGCTCTCGAGGCGACCGAAAGCTCTCTCTGCATTGTGTTTTCAAATAAGACAAAAAAAATGTTTATTTGGGCTATTAGGCATGGGTTAAAAGTTCATGAATCCATTGAAACAAACATTAGAAACCGAGTGAAGAACACAAAAAGTGATCCTACTGTATTTGTGTGGAGTGCTTGTAATAAAAGAATAAATCCCTACAGAGGTTTTACTCAAATATCAAGTCTCTGTTTAATTAAATGTAATACATGCAGTCTGTTTGCCAAGTTATAAATGTCAACAAAAGGTAGTGCTCATGTTCGTGTAATGTTTACTCTGATCTCTTGCAGACTCACGTTGTGTTTGGCAGCCATTTCACAGCCCTGGTCATTTGTCACTTTCCTCAAATGTACCAGATCCACCTTGTTAGCCACCAAAACCATTGGAAAAGACTCCCTGGTGTAGACATGAAACAAATAAGGAATACTCTAAGGTTGGTGAAGAGATTCTGTCATCCTGAGTTGAGGTACACAGAAGTTCTGACCTGTCTTTCACTCGCAGGATGAGCTGGTGAAATCGGTCAACATGTTCAAAGCTGGCCTTGTCTGTCACAGAGAACACAATGAGGAAACCATCTCCAGTCCTCATGTACTGCTCTCGCATGGCACTGAATTCCTCTTGACCTGCTGTGTCTAAAACTGCAAGCAACAAAAGTATTATGAGAGTATGAGAACTTATAAAACTGACGATCTTCCTGGAAAATCCAGGTCATGGAAGGTCAACCACATCTGCTCTACCAGCTGATCAATCATCCAAACCAGCTTGAACCAGCTAATGACCATAAATGTCCAAATTATATCTATCTGCTGCCATCTGGATTTTTCAGCAGGGATGACTTTTGTTGAGACACTAAAGCTTTGATATACTTTTAAGGTTACAAATACACAGAATGCTGCATAATGTAAATACTACTGATGAAGTATCGGCTCGTACCATCCAAAATAGCCCACTGGCCGTCGATCTCTGTGTGTTTCAAGTAAGAATCTTCAATGGTAGGATCGTAGTCTGGCACAAAAATCTTCTGGAAAAACTGGATGGTGAGAGCACTCTTACCCACGCCTCCATCTCCCACAACCACCAATTTATATGTCGGGAGGTTGTCGCTAGGGACTGCACTGGTTGCCATGATAACAGCTATACCTACGAAGAGAGAGAGGAGCGTTATACCTGATCATAATTTAGGCCTATGCGTTGGGTAGATGACAGCCCTTGATGAGCCCTTCTCACATTTGATATTAAATAACAACGCTAAAGATGCTGATTTGAAAAGTTCAAATGAGGTTTTCTGTGGGTTGGGAGCAGTTTTGCAGTCCAGTGAGAGCTAATTTAGGAGAGAGGGATACATTACTAAGGATATGGTCTAGACACAGGCAGTGTGGTTCTTTGTAATTGCTGCTATTTTCTGTACAACACAAGCTCTTCCAAGCCGAAGTCTGTTTTATTTGTTTATTATAGTCACATAGAATTACACTTACACACAATAAGCTTCAGTAAAGATTTGAAATGAAGTGGAATGAACTTTCCAGTATAATGTGAATGAGTTGTTAAGCTAGAAGTCATTTCAATTAGATTAGGTCATTGTAGTGGTTGGCGTAAAGTATTTTACACTAATGTTCATTGTAATAAAATTTGTAAGAGTACTGCTGCTTCCTGTAACAATTTTGTAACACTTTCACTAGTCACTCAGTTACAATAAAATTATGAAAAAAAAGACTGACCATCTAATTTCCTCTAGGCAACAAATCTAAAATGACCTAAAAAGATAACATGGTCCATTTTATGCTAAAAAGGTTTTGACATTTCTTCAATAATATATGCAAATTAAACTGTCTGACCAATACGTTTCAAAAATACATAAATGTTTCATTTTACAGCAAAAATTACAGCCGAAATACAACAAATAACCAAAGAACAGGCAGTCTAGAAACATCTTATACTATCGTAATTCTAATGCCCCAATGTTACCATATACAGACACGTACAAACAAATAAATAACCAGTTGTCCCTTAATTTGAGAAACAGAAACACTTTTCTTACCTAAAAATGGCCTCTCTTACAAAAGCAGGACTTGTCTTGAAAACAGCAAGGCTAGCGTGGGAGAGTTTGCCCAGTCTCTGAGCAGGGCACTGTGGGCCGCTAAGAAGGAAAAGTCTGTCAGTAGGTGACGGCCACCCCTTCCTGCGGCCCACAATGTGAGGAAGCAGCAAACTTCCTTCCTAATTCCACCAGGCCTGGGTATTTAAGTGAACTGCGAGAAACCTCTGCCAGACACCACACAGAAAGACCTCAAGATGACATTTAAACTGACAACTCAACAGTTCATGTACTTAAAGGGATGATCCACCCAAAATTAAACATTTTGTCATCATTTACCCTTATGTTGTTCCAAACCTGCAGGACATTTTCTCTTGTGTGGAACAAAAGAGGAGGTTCTGAAAAATGTTCAAACAGCCCTGTCCATTCAATGAAAACTTACAGTCACCAGGCTAAAATTTAAGGTAATATTGAAAATCATACCCTCTGTCATATCTCTCAAATGTCAATTGTGCTTCATATAACTTTTATTGTGGTTTTTTTTAGCTTGATAGCCCCCGGTGACTGTATGCTTTCTTTGTAGGTATTTGTAAATCATACACGTTTGGAAAGAAATTATGATAAATCTTTTGTATTTTCCAATAAAGCCAATAACCATCATGTGCAGCAGTGACCATGATTTAGAGAAACAATGAAATTAAACAACACTAAATATGCTGTTTGTATTTAGAAATCACAGGGTTATAATAAGCTTATTTAAGAAGTACAAAAAGTTATACATGTTTCTTGTATAGTCATATAAAGCAATAAAGCAGTAATACAAGTAATTGAAATGTTTTTCATAGAGGTTTATTTGTGGCGTTCGTCAGAAATGACGTCACTTTTGACTCGACTGTTTATGACGTAGTCTGTTAGATCAGTCATTCAATTCGGATTTTTTTTCAAGAAAACCATAAATAACACACAGCTCAATCTGAGGGTCACAAACTGGCATTTCTGAAACAGTCGTGTCCGAAATAACACGCAGGACTGTGACTTTCTCGTTGATTGTTGTTAAATAAAAATGATTATCAAACTCTGAGCAGGAAACTTACCAGTGATGGGTTGGATGATTTGCCAAGTGTGCAAATATCCCGACACCTCGTCAACATCCCTGTATCTTTTAGTTACAGACAGTAATCAGGTTCTTTGTGAAAACAGGATCTGTCCTGTAGATCAAATGAACAAATTAAGACATATCCTCCGCCCTTATGAAATTACAATGTAACAATCTTCACTTCGCAACTGCTGATACTATTAATAGAATGGATTCGCCGGGATGGGTGCGTTTTATTTCGTGTCAGCATTTATAGAGACAATCGCTGTTTTATGTCACTGTTTAATATTACAAGTGTTACAAACCGTACTGAATATTCAATCAGATCGTTTCTGAAAACTCTGCAGTTTTACAAAACAAGCAGACCGTCAGATAAATGGTCAAATTGTCCCCACAGACACAAATGGATCATTCCACTGGCTCATCATCGCTTTTAAAGCGACAGCTTAGTTTATTATACAGCTCAAAGAGTTTACAATCAATTCGTTTTAACAGGAACAAGACCCAAAGGAAATCACATGACATGAAAAGCAAAACTTATGGCTGATGTTAAGTTTTAGTATTTGGTTTTATCCTGTATTGAGCATCGGATAAAACATCAGCACAATTGTAGGACTTATGCAATTACACATATAAGGCTAATGAGAAACTATGTTTTATCTGAAGACATAGTATAAAGAAGGTTGATCTTTCCATTGGATTATGATATCATAGTATTTTTATCATAAAAGGATGACACTTGCATTTAATTCCAATGTATACTGTTAGTATTATTAATTAGTTTAATTACTGGTTTCGAGTAAAAAAGGTTTGCTACTCCAAAAGCATTTTTCTAAACTGAACAAGAGATTAAAGGAAAAAACTATATGGTCCCTCAGCTATGATCATCTTGGGTGTGAACTCTGCCAAGAAACAGCAAATTCTTTGTTGGGCAGGAAATGTCGTCAGATTATAGCTGCTTTCTATCAACCCCGAGGGTTTATACCACCAGGGGGCGCTGGGTGGCTCGAAAAAGAGGAATCACCTTTTCGGGCAACCTTGGTACGATCTGACTTGTAGCATCGCAACATTTGTACACTATGATTCACACCTGACATACAAGCAAAAATCTGCCCAGCGGTCGGTGTAAAATTATGAAATAGGAAGTCCTATCCAGGATTGAAACACATCCGGACTGTGGTGAACACTGTTGAGAAAAGTAAAAACAACTATGACGTCTGTTTCGTGACGCGTTAATAGTCCTTGTCTGAAAACAAGTTGTGAATTATTATCCACCGTATCTGATAAATTAGAGACCGTGTTAGCTAATTCTCGCTGATTTGTATAAAGGTATACCACGTAGCGGTCATTATACCTGCTTAATCTATTTCTATTAGATGTTCAGCTTTCCGATGCTGACGTAAAACTGTCGTAAAGTGCTTCTATCTTACGGCATGTGTTACAATAATAGCGTGCTGTCCTTGTGAGAATGAACGCAAAGTAGCGAGTAAGAAAATACTTGTTAGTATTTTGTACACTTGTAGTGTTATACACTTTATTGGTCGGTTATGTTTAATAAGTTTGTTTAAAAGTATGTTTTTGATCATGGTTCTGATTAGAAAATATTAGCTCGGAAAATTGCTTAGGTTATAGTCTTGCTAGATATTAACATTAGATTATTCACGCAAAATGTGTGTGTGTGTGTGTGTGTGTGTGTGTGTGTGTGTGTATATATATATATATATATATATATATATTAGTGTGTGTGTGTGGTCTAGACAATATAGAATATTGTTGTAGAAACGTAATTTATGTTTAAACGGAAGGTTAACAATAAGATTAGACAACACATATTAAATAAAAATACATTTTCATATTCACATGACAGTTTTGGCTCTGTGCTCAACAGAAAAGAAGAAATGGCTTCGCCTTTTCTGAGATTCGCCGTGCTGATTCAGAAGTATCGCACACCTCTGCTTCTTGTTGGATGTGGGGGCGTCTTCTCCGCCAACATTTTCTATCATGTTTTCCCAGATCACACATATAGAAGAGTGTACCAGGCCTGGCACAAAGGAGAACCAGTCAGCCTGTCTGAAAAGCTTAATAATGTCTTTCTGGAGGTTTTAAAAGATTATGCTGTCAGCTCTCCTGATAATTTCCATGCTTTTGCTGCCTTTGGATTTCATCCAGTAGGGGCAGGTGTTCCGTGGCTACCCTCTGGAGCACAGATTGGTATTCCAGCTAACTTCAACAGCACCACTGATGATCAGTCTGGCATCACCAACCGCACTATTCTCATCAATGGTAAAGAGGTGGAATGGGACAGTGACTTGGGTACTGCTCTCAGAAATTCCCTGGTGTTCTCTCCAGAGGCGCAGAAGTTTGCTATAGCCCGAGAGGTAGCTCGACTTGGATCTGGGGGTCCGGTATTGCATGCTGCAGTGGCCCCTGCATGTCTTGCAGGGGCTTGTATATATAGTGTAGCCCTCAAACAAATCTTTGGTCTCCATGCCAGGTCCATCATTCTCAGAGCTTGTGTTAATGTGGTTGCTCTGGGTTTGGGAGTCGTCTCCTATGTCGTGTCTTCTGATGCTCTCAGCCAGTGGTTGGACTACAGCTCGGACCGCCGGGCGGCGTCCTTGTCTAGTGACTATGCGAAAGGTGGCGTAGAGTTTTATGAGAAGATCTTGACACGGAATAAGATCCTACGTGCTCTGATGGGTCCTAAAGGAGAAGAGATGTATGCCCCCAGTGGAAACCTGTTTCCCGGTCACCTGCTGAATCTCAGACACGCCCCTTACACGTCTAGACGAGATGGGATTTTAAATATTTTGAAAAATGAGAAATTATAAGATGCAGTAACAGATTTTTATTATTATATACATGTGAGGGAATGACTCTTGGTGCCCACCATGTGAAAATCTTGTAGGAACTTTACAGTTGCTTTAAGCCTGTCACATGTGAATACTTTTGAAATGTTAAAACACACATGAATATCATTTTCTTCTCTCTTGAATAATTCATAAGCTTTTTGCATCAATAGGCAACTATTTACTGTATGTATGGTGTCAAACTGATCTAATACAGGCGATTAGAAATGACTACTGTAAAATTATTTTATATATAACACATACACATATTGTATAATTTACAATGTATATGTATATATAATTTTAGTCAGTCTTTTAATGCATAAGTAAATAAATAGCCTTTGTATGCATTTACTTTTTATGCATATTATAAATGGCCTAAGAGTAGGAACCAGTAACTAATTTCTGTAATTATGTACTTTAAACATTACAGTATATAACATTATCAGTGTAGTATGTTTGTCAAGAAAGGAACAATTATTTGCCCTGATCAAATTCATTGGCGCCGCTCTTGTTTTAAATGTATAATGATCTTATTATTATTTGGTTACGCAACTGCTCATTATGTACGTTTAAATTTGAATTTCATAAATGTGCTGAATGAAGAGTGTATGTCAAAGCAAAAGTAAGTTGTAATGTTGTTATGACAAACATTTACAAAAAATAAAATGGCTTGCGGTAACATTCTCAAGTTGATGATACAATGACTGAAACATTTCCTGCTGATGAGTGACAGCCATATAATGGATACCAGAAAAAAATGTTTTAGAGGCTTGCTGAAGCACACATTGAGTGTAGACATTTCCCATTACTTTCTATGTGTCTACACTATACAATACATTTTTGTTCACATTTAAATTAATATATGTGATGGTCCTAATTAGTTTCAGTTAACTAAAACATTAACGCTTTTACCATAAACTAAGCATGTCTTTTATTTTAGCTATAATATTACATTAACATTACTATATTATTATTATTAAAGTTCCACATATTCATTTTTAAAATATTATATTAAAGAACTTTTAAAGCATTAGCATGATCCGGCCGCAAGGTGCCACTGTTGCCAATATGAGCTCCAGCCTTGCCAGCAGAAACGCTGCATAAAACTCTTGCTGTAAAATAACGAGGCAACGACGATCATTGTTAATCCGATTATGTGCGCTCGCATTAAATAAGCGTGTAAACAGCATAACTGTTTACACATCCGGATTGTTAACATAATCCTTGTTTTGTGCCAGAGTAATCAGTTGCTGACCACACGTCAAATATTAACGCTGAAAATAAAGTTGCGTCTGTAATTTACAAATGTAATTGAAGGTGAGAGCGTGAACAGCAATTATTCCATTAATATTTCAAGATATCTAAACATTTGTATCGTGATTTATGCACAGAGACGTATCAAAAAGAACCCTAGTATCAGATCCTTGCAGAACAGAAGTAGCAATACATAAATATGTATATTTCTTCTATTTGATGTTGTATATTAAAGTGCAATAGCATCACTAACAAAATACTGTGATAACATTATTGCACCACAGTATTTTGTCCTATTGTGTTATGTGAAATGGCCATTATAGACCTCATCGTAGAGATACAGCGCGTTACTTCTATGCTCCGCCTCTTCAGGTTGTGACTCCACCCCCGACCTCTGGTGGCGCTATTGAGGGATGTCGCGCCATGTTACAATGTAACACTCAGCATTGCTGTTGCTTCTGCGGCTGATACAATGTAACAGAACCGTGAACGGAGACGCAGCTGAGAAAGTCGCCGATCTCGATGAGTCGACCTGCGGTGTGGGAAATGCGTTTTGATCGCCCAGCGAGATCTCTTCCATCGCCGTAGCGGGCCGTTCACTGGATTGTAAAGTGTCGTCGTTTATCGGGTTCACAGGATTGAGTTTATGTGTCGATGATTTGAATCCGGAGGCCCCGAGTTGAATGTGAGTGCTGGTCTGGAGCGGGTCGGTATGAGGCTGCTGCTAGTCTGAGCGGGGGTCTCCGCTCCGCTGCTTGAGGACTCCTACGAAATTACATTTGCTTTTAAAACTGGACACCCCTGGAGCAGTTTATGACGGTAAGACTCGGCATGTCACTTTGGTTTTGCTTTCTAGTGTAGAAAATCAAAATGCTGTCCGCTTTGCTTCATAGGCTACCCTAAAATCCGAGGTAATTGTTTTCTGTACTCGTACGTTCTCAGAAATCAATTCCTTACAGTAGCCTGTATAATTATAACGCGTTATAAACTACTGCATAATTGTACATTTAGAGGCTCTTGAATTTTCTGTAGCTCTGTGTCTGTAGTTGAAGACGTTACATACAGCTTGGATGTAGATGTAATAAAGGACAGCCAGCACAATAGTGTTTTGGTAGGAGAATACAGTTTATTTATTCCCTTACAGTGTATTATTAATACAACCCTTACTCAATAATAGTCCAAACACTGACCGAGTTTGTATTGGTGAAAACAAACGGAAAATGGCAAAGATTTGACGTGTTTATGTGGTCAGTCATTTATTAGATCCATTTTATTTGACACTGGCTGTCTACATGCCGATGACGTCATCGCTTTTGTCAGGGCTTATCTCGGTGTCATGAGGCATGTGACTTAATCATGGTGACGTCATAGGGACAGGTGAAGCACGAAGCAAAATAACCAGTTGTTCAATATTCCGTCTTAGAATTCCTCCGCCTTCACGTAGGCATGAGTACAGGAAAATGTGTGAAAGTAGTGCAATATGGCGTATAAATCTCTAAAAAAAGGACGTTTGTGCAGAAAGATCAAACAGATGCAGTACAATACGTGATACATAGTATACAACATACATTGAGCTAAATACTATAAACAGTCAGCAGTGCAGGAAAGTGTACAATTCTACAACAGGGACTTTATGCCAGGTGGTGTGCAAAGTGTAACATATGTATGTGAATATGTGTTGGGATTGTGGTTCTCTGGGACGTTGGTAACCCCATTGAGCAGAATAGATTTAATGCAGGAGTAGTGCTGCTCATTTTAGGGTGTCAGCTGTTGGGGACAAGGCCTGCAGCAAAGGCCCTGGCAGGCGTTTCTCTGCACCTGAGCCAAGGCTATGTAGAGCTGAATTTGGGGGGTTTGAAGAGGGGGTAAGAAGAGGCAGGTGTCCAGACAGTTGGAAGTGACAACACCTGCCCATCTCAATATAGGAAACCACATTGCCTGACCTAGCACATTACAGCGTGAGTTTAACCTTCTGAGTGCAACCCATGACCAAGTTAAGCACTTTATTATGTGGAGGTTTCAAGAGATGATAACCCCCTGTTGTCTCAGACTGAGCAATTGTTTCTTTTAAAACGGAAGGCTCTTCCTTTCCAGGCTGAAAATAAATGTCTACTGGTCAGTGGTGTCAGTATGAATCTCTAAGGCTATAAAAAGTCAGCTCACACAGTTACACAGTAATCCCCTGTGCACAAGCTATAACACTAAAAAAGCAGAAGTGCTTGTATTATTTTTCAATTTGATATTAATGCAGAGATTAAAATTTCTGAGCGTTTATGCTAGAAAAGCTAAATCTAAAACCTTCAATCGGCGTGGAAGTGTTTTCCAAGATTAACAAAAAAAGTTGATGGTCAGTCTATGAACTAAGCTGAAATTACCCTCATGTTTTTGACCCCCAACGTTTTTGGTTACAAAGCGGAACCACCCATCAGGTTTACCCGGCTGGTATGTCATTCATTTAAGCATTGTATATCCTCTGCTGCCTGGTCTAATGAATTCAGTCATATTACCAGTATGCTAGTGTCTTCTCAGGTCAAACAGAGATGTCCCTAAAGGATTTACTGTTTTGACAGCTTGTTCTCAGAAGAAAAACCTCAGTGTGGGGTGGGGGTGACTGGCTATGGCGTTGTGAATAGAGAGTGTTCTGTCGGCACTGTTGTAGTGACTGCTCATGTGGCAATCCAAAACAGATCGCCAGCCACATGTCACATGTTTTTTCTGCAGATATCACAGAAGCAAAACACAGCTGTGTGTAGAATCTATCTGTCACAGGCCCGTTTCTTCAAGCAAAGGTGTTTAACCAGAGCCACTGTACAGTTTGTGTTTAGTGAGGGATGATTCATTTAATTTTCCTGACTCAGATTCTGTAATAGCATGCAGTTTCAAATCCACATTATATATTTTGTTAATTATAAAGCTCAGTGTCCTTCTGTTGTCACCAAACACATATTCAAACCTGAGGAAATCGCTGAGAGTGTCACATTTCTGTGGTGAGGGTTCCAAAATTAAAGGGCACAGGGAGCTATCTCCAGCTTTCTATTTACTCTGAGATTTATATCACTCTGTGGACAGGAAGTGAAACATTTATCACTTGAATTATGTTTAACACTTATTATAGATGTAGCAATGAGGGTGAGAGATCAAAGAAATTGCCTGAGCAATTAGGTAGCATCATCCTTCCATCTTTCATTATTTTAAGTAATTTCTAAAGAACCAAGTCAACGAAATTTGCTGCAACAGACAAGTGCACCACTTACACAATGTCAAATGTAACCTCTTTTTTTCCCCCTTGAGTTTTTTTTAAGTCAATACAAATAATGTAGAGGTACAGTGAAGCACTGAGCTGTACTTGCCTTTTAAAGATCATATTATGAAAGATACAATATTGACTAGTTATTTGTGTTTAAGAAGTTCCTTGTGAATCAGAAAACAAGATTTATAGGGGTTATGTTAAGAACTGATGCCACTTAAGATTCCCTACTGCATTTTATTGGCTTCTTTTGCATGTCTGCAACTAAACGCAGACAGATAAAAATAGACGGCCTCCTTTATCCCTAATTTTTTATGCAAGGCTCGTAACACATCTCAAAGAGACAATGAGATGCTTTAAGTATTAATGACTGAAGTTCTTGTGCTTTGGAGGAAAGAGGAAGACACTTTTTTTGGAAGATTTCCACTGCGCTGGAGTCTGATGTCTAAATGAACAGCACGTCCACTGTGTTTGGATGAGATGAGACTGAACACTTTTTTTTAACTGAACATTTACAATATGCTTATGTCAGTTGCTTTTGAGCCAAGGCTGTTTTTGATGTGTTTGTGCGTGAACATAACTATAATTGTGGTATAGTTCATAATTTGTGCTAAATTTATTAAAATTAACTTTGTTGTATGGTTCACATATGTGATAAACGCATTGTCTAACAGTCCCTGACAATAAAATAAGAAATGTATGTATTTAAAGGAAATAAATTGTACTATATGAAATAACAAGTTTATGGTAATCATACATTTGTTGGAATAATGTTGGAATGTTCAGTTTAGAAAGAACCACAACCTTTCATATATTTTAATGCTTTTTTTACTAAGAAAATGATGAATTTTCATAATTCAGTGGGATTAGATTACTGTAAGTCTTGTTTTATTGACCTTTTCATATGAGATGTTTGATGTGATTTTTACAATTAAAGTTGTACAGTCTTGTTTCTAACTGGAGTGACTGATTTTAATTACAAAGCTGTGAATGGCAGAGCCATCACAGGCAGAGTGATTTCAGACGCCTTCAACAGATGTGCTGAGCTGCCGCGGAGCTTCATAACAGTGCGAACAGTGTGACTGTAGTCACACATTGTGGCCTGATGTGGAAGTGTGATGGGAACATTGATCACATGATGCAAGTGTCAGCACTTAGCAGAATTGCTTTTGTTTAGGCATTGGACATGTCTCTTTAATGCAGTCTTTCCCAAGGTGGTTATGATGGCTCCAGTAGTTGAGATGTTTCTTGGCTTTAACATCAGTGGATAAGGCACTGCGTGCTTGGCCACATCAGCTGAGGTTGAAGGGTCTCCTGGGCCTTATAAACACCATGAGGATAATTTCAGCCTTTTGATTGGTTCATAGATGAAACCACGGTTTGTACCTTGGAAAATGTTGTACAATTGTGCATATCAAAGTATTACCACCTAATAACATAACAAATAAAGAAATTTTGTTGATCAGCCTATAGACAGACCAGCAGACATGATTTGATTTGAACAAACTCTTATCGGACCAGTGAAACTAAATGATTCAAATTGTGGGGATGATTATAAATCTGTATAAAGTCTGTTGCATTTTTTTATTACTGTATGGAAAGTAATGGGGCTTGTGCTAATGTACAATAAAAGTCTTAATATCTGCAGTGCTTTCCCTTAAAACCTCCTGCTGTCCGAGTTGTTTTCTTCTTCCACCATCCACATTTAAACTGTTTTTGAAGCAGAGCGGTTGGAAAATCACTCTTTTCCTTTTTTACTTCCTCCATTAGTTGCATTTGTGGTTACAGTGCCAAATGTAGCCAGAGGCTGCAAAAATCTCAAGCCTCGTCAGAGAACGACTGGGTCGTGCTTGTAAGATCTGGTTACACGCTCCTGTGGACACAGTGTGAAAGTGTGTGTACTTACCTGAGTCAGGAGATCCGCCCACTTCCCCCGCCCCACACCCCAGAAAACACACTCACTGTACATTTCGCTGTTTATGTGGGCTGCTGTTGGCCGCCCACTGTAGAGGAAAGGTCTATGTTTGTTCTCCCGAACTGGGAATTAAACAAACTGCAAGCAGGCCAACTCGCAAAATGCAGTAGCCATTATTAGTGTATGTAGGCTATTCTAAGCGTGCTGTTTTTTCATTCACTGCCTGCATGCAGTTCTGTATCACGGGTCTGCGGTATAATTCTGCATTATTGCAAATTACTTCAGAGGAAGGCGATTTTACAGGTTTTTACATAAATTTTTGACATATGGACATTTTTTGAAAGCAATCATTTTTATTTAAGGAAGGATGTTTAAATGGTGCATATTTAAGGTCGTTCTGCCACAATATCAGTTTATAAAAGAAGATTCATGCACTTTATAGTGGTTTTATGTTTTTGTAAAGGTGTCATATAAATAATAATTGTGATAATTATTAGTAATACATTAATTTTTTACTGAGCATTCAGTGTATTTTATGATATTGTTATTGACAGTTTTATATGAGTAATACATAACTTAAAGCCAATACAGCGATTTACAATACAATTTTTTTACCTCAGCCTTTGATTGTTCTTCCTTGTGTAACATGATTTTTTTCAATAAAATGGTTTGGTGAACTAATCCAGTTGGTCCCTGTGATGACTAACCTCTACATCTATGAAGATGCTGCAGGCTAATGGACAGAGTAACATGCGTGTCTCCTGAGTCATCTGTATCTTAAGCAAGATGAATGAAAGGAAATGTCATTGGGGGTTTCCAACATGCAACAGATCCCTGCAAAGGGCTCAAGGCTCAAGTTGACTGTGTAGCACACACAGCTTCTATTGATCTGGGCGTCCCTCGTCTGGGGATGTATAATGAATACAGAACATCTTGCTCAAGCTAACCTTCTTCTCAGCTGTAGCTCCATTACTGAAGTGCTTTAAAGCCTTTCCCACTGTCTCTAGCCCAAGGGAGACATTGTTACATCTAATGAAGTGAAGTAGATTTCGTTTACAGGATATTGATTCGGTGGTAGGCGTTCTTTTATTCAGGCAGATGTGTGTTCCTGGTGAGTGTCTTGGAGGAGAGGACGGCTGTAGGAGCAGGAATGCGCTGGGTTTAGAAATTCACTGATTGGATTGGAGTGCACAGCCTAAGCTGTTAGACCTCTTACTGTAAACAGAGAAAAATTAACCAGAATGTGCAGCTTTAATCAAAATTGTGTTTCTCTTTAAATATGAGTCAGACTGGTTGGGTTTTGACCAGTCCATGTAAGTGTTAGTGTAACACTTACAGTAGTGTAGTGTTTCTCCAGGTCTTACTGTTTGTACCTGAGAACACATAAAAATGTTCTTGTGTAAGCTGCTAATATTATGTGCCAGTAATCTAACCTGGTGTGGTGTGTTTTATTCACAGTTTCTGTGTATTTTTTCCTACTATTCACATTCTGTGTTTGAAAACAACATTTAAAGGATATTTCAATTTAAATTACTTTCTCTTACCCCTGTTTAATATGAAGAGACAACTGTAAAGCTATTCCTTGGTAGGTTTTTCTGAGTGCAAACACTGGCCTTGTGCTTAGAAAATGTGTATTTAAGCATTCTTGGCATAAGCAAAAGTGTGAGTTTCCTCTGAATACCTGTTTGGCCGAGCAATAGAAGACAGGATGAATGTTTTGGGAAACCTGCTTTTGCTGTCTTATTTGATGTCTCAAGTGAGACAGGAATTAAAGTTAATGCTTTCTGACATTACAGGCTCATTTAGACTAGGAATGATAATAAAATTTTAAAAATCATTCTAAATGAGTAGCAGAGTCCACACCACAACTATAACACTTATGATACATGTTATTATAGACTATATTGTATATAGTCTATAATATATTATAGATTATATGAGTTATTATTATATGATTAGGATCGCTCTCAGAGCGTTTTTGTTTTTCAGATGATGAACGATTAAACACTGACAGCCAATCAGAATCCATTCGAATTTAAATGGCTTGCATGAGCTTATAATAAACATAACGTTACCATCTGTTGGCGTGTGCACTAACCGTTATAGTTACCTTAATAGTTATCATTCTTGGTCATCTTGGCCTTAAAAATTACAAAGCTGAGAATCCTTGGAAAAAGAATGAGTTTTGTTGAATGTAACAGAAGCTTATTCACTCAGGCTTATTTGATTAGGTGACATCCCCTGAGGGAGTGATGTATGAAGTTAAGCTAATGTAGCAGGGATCAAGCTATGCAGAGGACACCTGGGCTTTGCGTCCGCTGCAGTGTTTGCTAACCTTTGCACTCAGTTTGTGTGCTCAGAATGCATTAAAGCTGATGTTTTTGGAACATCACGGACCAAAGTAAACCATTAAAGGTGGCATTTCCTTTTTTTGCTTAGACTTTAGGAGTGAAATTATCTATTTTCATTATTATATTAAATCACAACAAGAACACATTTTAAAAAGCATCTGTTTTACATTTGCAGACTTTATCTATTTTAATCTTTTTCTGTTTTGAACAACCATGTTTTTTTCCATTTTACTGCCATTGTTGACTTTGAGCAGTGCAAAAGAAAGCTCCTTCATTCAGGTGGTAGTTATCCCTGATAAATCAATAATGAATGTGTGTGAAAGGCAGGACTTTTATATTTGTTTAAAATGCAGAAGCAGAATGTCATATCTTCTTCCATCGACAGTGAAATCATATTTCACTGATATTTCTCAGCATGTCTGTGTACAACATGAACTCCTGATGGTATGTTAAGCTTAAATTTTAAGCCTCCCTGCTGAGCTTCCCTGCTTAGTATTAGACTATCTATTATTTTCACAAAATGAAAACAGGGGATCTTGGTTGGTTTGTAAACATTCATTTGACATGATCCCAGTTTGTTCCCAAACTTGATCCCACTAAGACAGTTTGTAGGTTGTGCTATTGAGTTAATTTCTATGGGAACAAACCAACGATCTGTAAAAAAAAAAAAGGGTGGCTGGGCCTTTATTAATATGGTGTTTCCTAGTCTACACAGTTTTGTTTCCACAAAAGCCCTTTCAGGCAGAATGTCCAGATATCCCTGTGAAGTGCTGTAAAGGTCAGAGATATTTCACTGTGACCTTTGCATGACTGTAGATCTATGAATGAACATGAGAGGAGTTCAGGAGTCTCTGTGGTGGGTCTGATGCTTCTTCCACATGACTGGTCCTACACACAAGCTGTTCTGTTCTTCTGTTCACCTGCATAACAGATCTCCACTGATAAGACAGCCTGGGAGAAATCTATGTGGGGGAAAACATGAACATAAAGTAATAAAATAATCGAGTGAATTTGATTTGAGTGAATTCACTGAATCTTGTGTATAGTGTGTCCATTCTCTAAAAATATCTTGCTTGCTTTTTCTTTTGCCAGGAAAGCTGTTAAAAGTATCAGAACCCCTAAGGCAACAGTTATATTTAGACAAAATGTAGGCTGTATATAAAAATATGTTTGTTTTGTGTGAGGTAGGTCTCATTTGAGGGAGAAGCACTGTTAGAGACAAACTGTTAGGTCTTGTGTTATTCAAATTTTACCTACTTCAGTGCTTGTACAAGCTGTAGAGTAACACACACACAAAAACAAACATGTTAAGTATAGCCTGTATTTTGTAGGTGGTGGGTGTTTTATGCTGTTGACAGTGGTACTAAATGTTCTGTTTGTGGTGAAGAGCTTTGATCTTCAATCTTATATGAAAAGTGGCCTATAAATAAATCATTTATCATTTGCATTTTAAAATGTTTCACGAGGATTGCTTGTGTTGCAGACTCTGGTTGGACCGTAATGACCGCACGCTTCCGGTTGCCCGCAGGCAGATCCTACAATGTCCGGGCGACGGAGCTGGCACGCGACAGGCAGCGTACCGAAGTGGTCTGCAACGTTCTTCTTTTGGACAACACTGTCCAGCCTTTTAAAGTCAATGTAAGTACATCTTTACATGTAATGTAAATGAATCCTTTGATTTCTGGTAATTTTCAACCCCCTAACCTTATGTTTGACCATAATAATGATGATGATGCTTGCTTGAGCAAACAGCAATAATAATAAATTTCCTTTTTACGTGTTAAAATTGCAATCCATAATTGTTTTTGGTTGAAAATAAACAAAAATCAGTTATTTTGCAAGTACATAACAGATCAGTGTTTAAACCAGTTTCCCTTACCCCAATTCAGAACAGTAAGATTATAATAATGATTCTGATTTCCTAGAAAATGTCAGTTTGGCTTCATTTGACTTCAACATACATAAGAAAAAGTACGTAAAGTAACCTGCAATTTATTCTTAAAAACAGAGATGTCGATAGAGAGGCAAAAGCTATGGATAAGAGCTTAAGTAGTACCTCATTGTTTCATTCCTCTAAATGTAATTAAGTGTAATCAAATTTATATACATATACATAGGATTTTAAATCAACCTCATGTGAAAATGCTACGTCATATACACTCAAATATATGTAAAAAAAACGTATTGGTTTTTGTTTTTATGCAAGTTTTGTGTGTAATGGTTCAGATCATTTTGTGCTGCTGTGGTAGCTATAGGGGACAGTGGTGTAAGTTCTGCTTATAGAAGAGTTGCATGCCTGACATTCCAGAAGGATAAACGCGTCCCTCAGGCTTCTAGAGATTCGTGTACACACATGCACCTGCAATACAGAATAGCTAAGACACGCCCCCACACACGCGACAAATCCACAACTCTTTCATTTACTGTGCAGATTACAAAACGGGTCTTTATTCGTCCTAGTCCTCATTGTGAAAAGTGTTGTGCCAACGGGTCCTTACAGAGATCAATTAATAGTCCTAACATGAAATAGAGCCTAATGCTGATTCAAATGAGGATTGCTTATTGTGTAGAGGGTGGCTCGGGGTGTAGAGGGTGCTCGGGGTGTAGAGGGTTGCTCGGGGTGTAGAGGGTTGCTCGGGGTGTAGAGGGTTGCTCGGGGTGTAGAGGGTTGCTCAGGTAATAAAATGTTTCCTGGGTTATAGAAGGTTGCTTGGGTTATACAGGCTTATAGAGGGTTATACTGGGTTGCACTGATTATATAGGGATCTTTCTAATACCTTGTCATTATCATTTTCATGACCTTTCCCATAAGTTACATAACCCAATAGGATTTCCTGTGTGTCAGGAAGCATTTCCATATATGCATCAAAGCGAGAGATAAACCTATGGCATTACAGCAGGGCCTTCCCACATAGCTGCTTTAAAACAGCTGCTAATCTGCTAAATGAATCAAGCCGTTCTTTCCCTGTTTGTCCGTCGTCCTGCTCTTTGATTTGTTACCAACATTTCCAGGAAAGCCAGTCCTCATGTAACAGCCCCATTGATCAAATTTACTTGCTTGCTCTCTGGCCTCCTATATTTCTGTGCCAAACCTCTCAGTGACCTAGATAGTCCAGCAGAGCAGCGGGCTGTAGATGAGTATATAGGGTGCATATGAACGGAAGCAGACGGTTTAATGTAAGGAGAGAGGGAGGATCAGAGGCAGATGATGAGGAGGGGGTGAGGTGTTGACAGCAGGAAGGCTGTTATTTGTGTTACAGGGCTTGATGTTGTTGATATTACGGAGGGGCCATCAAGAATATGTCTTGGCTGTTTGTACAAGGAGATGCACGTTACGTCTGGAATGCAAAAAGGAAGCTGGAAGTTTGTAAATATTGGAATTGGTCTGTTAATTTAGTGATTAATGTAGTCTGTCTCTGATTTTCTTCTTATTTACATTCACATTTTACATTTATGCATTTGGCAGATGCGACTTACAATGCATTTACAGTATACAGTATTTTTAGCCTTATGTGTTCCCTGGAAATCGAACCCACAACTTTTGCACTGCTAACACAATGCTCTACAAGTTGAGCTACAGCTAAGGTTATTGCTAGTGTTTGCTAAGGCATCAGATGGTAATACCATGTTACATAATTTCCAAAAGCATATACCATGGTATTTTCACAGTACTTCAAAGAATGCTATGGTATTGACATTATTGTATTGTCAAAAAACAATACAATAATCATGGTACTATACCAGAACATGGTATAACATGGTAGAGACTTTAATGTGAGTGTGAAGTGTAGTGAAGTAATTAAGGTACATTTTGATTTCAAGGTGACTTAAATTGTGGTTTAGGTCTCTGAATAATTTCCGGAGCTACTGCAAAGTCTGCGCCACTCTTTCCTTGATCATCAACACACATGACGTCTTTGGTTTGTTCAGCTATGAATAGAGTGTTTGCTGCCTGTTTCTGTGGTTGCCATGTTTAGTTGGCTCTCTTCAAAACACTCACACACTTCCTACAGACCTCCTCTGGACAAGCTGCCGCATGTTTGCTTGCATTGCTGTCATACCACTGTTCAAACTCCTCTCAAATGCAGTTGATGGTTTGTCAGCACTGCCATTGAAATGAAAAGGCAAATGTGAAGATATCACGGCTTCAGTTTTACAGTGCTGTTTCCTAGTGTTAGCACAACAATAACATCACAATTCAAATAAAAATGCAGTTTCAGTTTTACTTTTCTTTCTTACATTTACAATTCTCCATGTACAGGTCAGCATGTATATTCTATGTACATTTCTTATTTTCCTGAGTGCATTTATGGCATGAGATGTTAACGGGATGTTAAGTCTGGCAGCTCGGTGGCGCGTCAGACCGTTTCCTCTCACTCCCGGCCTGCCTGTCATTCATTTCTGCTGATATGACTGTTGCCATATTTTGTTTATTGAGCAACACTGCAGGGTATGCGGGTTGCACGGTCTGTGTTCATCAGGGACCATGTGTACAGAACATGCTGTCTCGGCGGCCCCGGGGCCATTTAACAGAAGAGGGAAGTGAAATAGCCGCTGCTGCTTCAGCTCTGCTTTCAGAATGCTGTAACGGATACGACAGCCAATAAAACCAGCCAGTAAATCCCAGACTGTTTTTAGCTGCCATAGAGGCCTGGGCTTTACAGAATATGTGGAGATACTTCCTGTTTACTTCTGTCCTGTTTACGTTCTGTCTTCTGCTGATATGCTTAACTCTTAATGGTGTCTATGTGGTGACCCTTGTTCTGTGAAACTCTTACCTATGTGCATTTGCTTTTACCAGATTGCCAATACAAATACAATTGTCACTTGGAGGAAGAAGATCATTATAATCATAATAGGAATGGGGAAAAACATAGAGATCTGATAAACAGATCTATGTCACATCTTTGGAAAAGTCACATATAGGCTACTACACAAAGGCTAGTTTATGAACATTTTTCCATCATTTACTCATCTATGACTTTTTCTTCAGTGGAACACAAAAAAAAGGTATTTTGAGAAATGTCTCAGTGGTTTTGTGTCCATACAAGGAGGCTATGGGTGCCACTGTTGTTTGGTTACCAATGGACAAAATATCTTCTTTTGTATTCCTTAGAAGCAAAAAAGACATACAGGTTTGAAATTACATGAAGGTGAGTAAATGATGGAAGATTTTTCACTTTTGGGTGAACTATCCCTTTAAATGTCCACCAGGCAGCTAAAGCTCTAGCTCAATACACAAAGTTGAGTAGACCATTGTGATGCAAGCAAGTCTCCACAAGTGACTTTTGAACTAGACATGTAGCAGATTTTTACTTTCTTAAACTTTCTTAGTTTTTTTAAGAAAATATAATTGTAATAATACATTTGAATGCCTAAGTTGCTTTAGATAAGTGTCTGCTAAATTGTAATGACAGTTAAATATTCACACCCTCTCCAACTGTCATTATAGTAATTATTAAAGTATGTTAAATATTAAATATGTTATGATTGAATACGATTGTCAGTTGTGGATGATCAGGACATGCTGTTGGGTAATGTAATGAAACGGTAATGACAATTTAATGAGAATCATAATTAAAGTAATGAGGATTACAAAAAAACACACAGGTAAAACATCTGGACCCATTATAGTAATGAGAATCGGAGGGGTAAAGGCAAGTACTTAATGGGCATGATAATGATGTCAGTTTGTTTAATTTTTTCTTAGATTTTTGGGTTGAGATATGAACTGGATTTTGTGAGTCACCTAAATGTTCTTTCTTCACTCCTTAACTCTTGTGTGTTTCTGTGTGTTTGTTTGTATGCTCTGTAGAAGCACGATCAAGGACAGGTCCTTCTGGACGCTGTCTTTAAGCACCTGGAACTGACCGAGAGAGACTATTTTGGCTTGCACCTGGCCGAAGACTCCTCTGATGGCCCGGTGAGTTCAAAGGTCAAACTCAAAGATGGGCTGGAGCCGTGCTGGTTGGCCCTCTGGGATTCATGAGGATTTCGCTCATAGCATTTGAAACTTGCGTGTATGAATGGGCAGTGTTACTGAAATAGATTCACATTTAGGAATGTAGGACACACTACCATTTACTGTTAAAAGAAACTAGAATTTCCCCTGTCCAGTTTCAAAAAGACTGTTTTTGTGTTTCACAGAAGTAATAAAAGTATTATAATTTAACATTTTTAAATTGTTATTTTGGTGGACTATTATTTAAGCACCTTGCTGTAACACAAACGTTTGATAAACATTTTAAAAATAAAAAATCTGAAACATCATGTAAAGACCATCTGATTGACATTCTAGAATGAGATGCAGGTAAGAAAACAATGTCTGCATTACATCAGCATTCAAGTTGCACCTTCATCCAAGTACCAGTAATTATCTACCAAATGGTCAATCTGTAGCTTACAAGACTGCATGGTTATATTGATTTACTTGAAATTGGATCAAAGTTGAAGAGTTCTTTTTTTACTCAACAAGCAAACAGTTTGTCTCTTTGTGTTGTAACTGCAGATAAGTACATCCCCGCCTCCAAACAGCAGAAAACACAGGCCTGTTGAATTATTGAGTGGCATTAGGTTGTCTTGGACTGTTGCCATGTTATTAAAAGTTCTTCTTCCCCTCTCTCTCTATCTCTGTTTTTCTCTTCCTTTTTATCTCTTCATCTCATCAATATTTTATAGAGGTGGCTGGATACAAATAAACCTATAAGGAAGCAATTAAAAAGTAAGTCTGTGTATACAACAGCACAGTTTAGAGGCTTGTTTAACACAAGATATTGATCAGTTCTTCCTCTGATTTTAAGCATATCTTTGTACTGAAGCATGTGTTGTGATTGTTGTGATAACAGGGGGCTCCCCGCATCATCTGAACTTCAGGGTGAAATTTTTCGTGACTGACCCCAACAAACTTCAGGAAGAATACACACGGTAAGTGGGTGGATTTCATGTTAACTGTAAGCCAAAGGTTTTGTCTAGTTTATGAACATAACTACAACAACATTGGTGGGGCTAATGTAGCTGAAATTGCACGCTTCGTTTTAAAATGTTCATTCAAAAAACTAGTGATTTTCTCACTTGAATCAGTGACTAATTCATGGGGAATCATTTTGATATTGATGCTTTAAAAATTGGCAGTCCGCCTTTTCCTGATGTATATTTACTTTAATGTATTTACAACTACTGAACAGTACATTTGAGTAATTTTAAATGTAAACCCTGTTGGTTATTTGTACAGATATTTCTTATGTTCTTGTATCTATCTGTGTGTAGGTACCAGTATTTTCTGCAGATTAAGCAGGACATACTCAGTGGAAGGTAAGCTGTTTTTAAATGTTAAAAGGATATTTCCAGCTTCATTAAGGAAACGATTAACACCAATTATAAATGATTATATCTGACACTATAACTGCTGTTTATGTGCCTGTTCCAATGGCCCCTGAAGACTTACTGTGATATTGCAGCGCTTTATGTTTCTAAAATTATATGTGCTTACAAATTCTTTAATAGTTGTTTAAATACAGTAATTTGGGACTAGTTTGACTTTTGGCTTATTCTTCAGCAAATTACACCATTAACTTAATATATTTTTTGTTCTTTTTAGGCTGCCCTGTCCGCACAATACTGCCGCACTTTTGGCATCATACGCTGTTCAGTGTAAGTATGAGCTCTTCGTTGTGGGATCTGTTGTTATTATCCATGTGAGTTCTGTGTGCTGAAACCAAGCTACAAAACTAAAACTATTTCTGGAACAGCGCATGATGGTCAGTTATAACTAGGGCTGGCCGAAAACTCGCCCAGCAAATCTCTGTCTTTTAAGCATACTGGAAATCTATCTCAATAATTATGTATTTATTTTGAAATGGATTAAAAAGGTTTTTTCTTCTCTGATTAAAGGATCAGCTAGTTAGACTCAGAATGTCAAATGTAAAATACAGGTAAAATCTAGATTAAAAGCAAGGCATGTTTTTCACAGTGCATTTTACACAAGAGTGATATTTAATCATTTTCATTTAGTTGCACCAATTTCACAATATAAAGTTAAGAAATGTATGTACATACTTTGCTAAAACGTGAGCTTTTTGTGTGATGAAACAGATTATTGAATCTTTTTGTTTCATTAAAATCATACTGAATTAGTAATTAATGTTACTTTCCTGTTCTTTTGTGTTTCTGTTCTGTTGCAGTGTCTTTAGGTTTTTCATTTGCTTGTTAGGCAGCACAGTACACTATAGACTGTATGATTTAAAGCAAAACCCAGTATTGAGTTTCCTAGGAAACACTGTGTGCAAACCACCAAAATGCAGCAGTGCAAACTCAGCACGGCACATTCCATCTGTGCACAACACTTAACAAGCACTAGCTTGTAAAACAGGAGTACATGCAAGCAGGAAATCTCTTCGAAGTACAGCAGGAATCAACGCTGCCCAACACATTATAGTAAACCTAACAGTACCCATTTGAGACAGAGCATGACATGCTGTTTGCAGGCATGTGTGTGTGCTGACGGTGGCATATTCCGGGCCCTCAGGGGCTCGCTCTCTAGATTGACCTCAGTAATAATGACTCTTGACAGATTGGCATAGTGAGCACATTTGCTTCAGTCTCTCAGGGGCTTTTAACATGCAGTTTTGGCGCTATATAGGTCAGAGGGCGTTCTGCTGAGCCTGGGACAGCACTATCCATTGCATCCATTGTTTGTTTTAAGGTTTTGTGACAAGCTATTATAGTAAAATTGATGCAGCTTTTTTGTCTTTGTTGTCAGTGGAATTGGCGTGTTTGGAGATCTGAAAGCATTACTAAGCCGTTACGTGTTTTATATGATGGCAGATAATGTAACAGGTGTTTGATAATGCTAAACCCTTGAACAGCTTTGAGCGTTATGCTAAACCCTTGGGAAGCTTTAAGCTTTTTTTAAATCAGGATGAGTGCAATGCTTGGCTTATGAATAAGTGAAGCTGAATTGATGCTTTTTGGCCTCAAAGTCAGTTCAGATATGGATTACTGTCTCAACATGTTTGAACTGACAACATTTTGCCCTGGGTCAATGACGAATAGGAATGTGCAAGAAAGTGATGTAATCTTTGTGTTCTTGTTGGACTTTTTGAAAAAAGTATCATTTTCAACAAACGTTTTGATTTTATATATCAAAAAAATTCCAAATCAATTAAATAATAGTTACTTACATCTTGAGTAGGCTACACATCAATTATTATACACACATATTTAGCAAAGTATATTTATACTTTTAAACTATTAAAAATGTTAAAATAAATAGTCAAATAAATAAACCATGTAATTGCCACAGTTTATACTTTTGTAAGGCATTCCTTTTTTATTTTAGCTTTATTTTTTTATTGTGGCATAGATGCCGCATAATGTGTGTGCGTCACACACAAAGTGATGGATTAAGAGATTTGTAGCTTGTGTCTTGTTACCTGATCCTGTCCCTTTGTAATCGGTATTTGGTGGCGTGTGCTGAACGTTGTACTGTCATGACACACGGCCGTTGTCCCTAACACTCTGCTTGTGTTGTGTGATTCAGCTGAGCTGGGTGATTACAGTGAAGCTGAGCATTCACCGGGGTACCTGTCTGAATTCTGCTTCATCCCTAACCAGCCACAGGGTTTTGAAAAAGAAGTCACTAAACATCACCAGCAACACAGGTGAGGGTCACAACTTAAAACACACCCACAGATCTCTGACCCACGGAACTATATTATAATCAAATATTTATGCTTTACATTCAGCACAGTAAAAGTGTGTTTTAATGTATAAAATGTGTTGTAATAAAGAAGTGTAAGGGTTAAAAATTATTATTAATTTTTTTTGCATATCTTTGGCTAGCAGTGCAGATCATTCACATTAAAAGTTATTAGACACAATTTAAGTTACACATTACTAAAAATGTCCAGCTGGTGAAGACTGTTTTGTTTACTCACAAAAATCCCAATTTTTATTCTCATTCACTGCTCTTTTCATGTGTTAATTTCAAACCATGCAAAACATGAGTTGCACAGCTCACCTACTCTACTGTCACGTAATCTGATGGACCCAACTTTATTTAAACTCTGTATTCTACAGTGGACTTGCACCAGCACAGTCTGAATTCAACTACCTGAACACTGCACGAACGTTGGAGCTCTATGGAGTGGAGCTGCACTATGCAAGAGTGAGTGTAGCAGAGTTGTTTCAGTCATACAGTTTTTACAGTGAATTTAACACTGGTAACTATTGCTATTATAATATTTATATAAATAAAAATATCAGAACATTTTTTGATTTATTTTTTTGCGGTGCAATCACTTTATTAGTTGAATGAAGTATATGTTTAGGGTTAGGGTTAGTTAGGTGATAAATGATTAAAGAGATTTTATTTTTAGGCAAATTTAAGTTATAAAAAACATGACAGCACAGTTTAGAAAATACTGAATGATCCTCATGAATTGTTTCTCTCTGTTCCTGCTTTCAGGATCAAAGCAACACAGAGATTTTCATTGGACTGAACTCAGCTGGCATAGCCATTTACAAGAACAGGGTACGAATCAACTTCTTTCCATGGTAAGTCAGCTCGTCTTAATTGTCACTCAACATTCATTGAAGTGGTGAGGTGCAGTGGTTGGGGTTTGGGGAATAAAGAATTGTGTTTTTATGAAATTTCATGCATGTTAATATCAGCCTCATGACATCCTTTCCAGAATCTAGTCAAGTTCTCTTGCTTACTTTGATTTTTTAAAATATTGATATGTTATGTATGTTACACCATGTACAACTACATGTCAGATTCCAGTGAGTTCATTTGTGTCCACACTGCTGCATGATATGGCAAAGTTATAACAGCTAATTTAAAACAGCCAATTGGAACATATTTGATGTTTGATATACTGTGTTATGTGCAAGATTTTTGGACTCCTTTAGCAGGCATCGATTTCATGCCAACCAAACCGCATGTACTCATGAATCCTTCTGCAGTAATAAAGTAATAAAAAAAGTTTCAGAATTTTTTGTGACCATTCCGTTTGGTTTTATGAAATGATAGAGTGACCCCAGAAATATTTCAACACCTAAGCCACACTAAAATTGTGTGAATGTCATTGCATTAACAAAATATCAAACCAAGTAGCATCTGCAAACAAATTAATTTGGACCTTCTCACTGTTTGTTTCTCATGCATGTATTGGTCAGTCGTTTCAATTATTATTTTAAACTATAGGGGTGCTAAATGCACAGGAATTTTAGGTTTCTCACATTTTCACATTTCTTGTTGAAGTCTACATTGTGATACAGAAATAGCAACCCCAAATACTCATCACCCCCAAACACACACACACAGGCTGTTCTTGACACAGCACACGCCAGCTGCTGCTGTAGCTGTAGTCCAAGCATCTCTTGTTTGAAATAAATGCACATATGCTTTCTGAACTATGGCAACTATGTTTAGCCAACAAAAAACACAGGGGCTGTTTGTCACAGATGTCCAGTAAGATCTCAGGGCAAACAGTTGCACTTATCAATGATTCTGTCACTTAGCCCTGCAGTACAAGTACAGCAATGGTGACAGTATTACAAATAGTAACTCTGACTGTAGGCGTATTGCTTGCAAAGGTGGAAGCAAATGATGAATGGTCCCTACAGACATATGAACTTCAGTTCAACCAGGTTGAGTCACGGACTGTGTGTTTGTGTGTTGTACTTCAGCGTGTGACAGAATGTGTCATGAGTGGGTGACGCTGCATCGACAAGTGTTTTTTCGGACACTGGAGTGTGTTTTCATGTGTGTGCTCCGTGGAATATATTTAGCTTTGCTGTGAGTCATGTTTTAATGGGAGGGAAGCTTGCAGACACACTCAGGGCATAAAATGGGTCAGGAAACTTTAACAGCTTAAAATGTGCATTTGTTGCTGCCCTTGAAAATGTGTTTTCGTTTTGCCAACCGCATTATATTTTTATTCATTTTTCCTCTGTTTTAGGTTGAAGATTGTGAAAATATCTTTTAAGTGCAAACAGTTTTTCATCCAGCTGAGAAAAGAGGCGGTGAGTGATACAGTTTTTCCCTTTTCATTTTGAGATCACTTGTTTCTGGTTGAAGATTTAAAGATGACATGAGTGTGTTGTAATGTATTTCACAGTGAAACAGGATATACAGCAGGAAACAATGCAGGGCAGGATTTGATTCTATCATTCGAGTTTTTAATTGAATCATGGAAAGCAAGCTTTCCAAGCTTTCCATAACATCAAGTAACAATGATGTTACTGATGAATATTTTGCGCATTGGAACCATAGCTTTGTGAGCAGCAGTCTGACATTGTGTGGTCAGCGTGATGAGCAACTCTAGTTCACGCTCTGTCTCGAGGTCCTGAAAGACAAAACTATAATAATTATTTTTCTGCCTGCATGGCATTGATTATGTCCATTACTAAGTCCTAATTGCGTGTTCTTTAGAATAATGTGCATCAATGAATGAATCACAATAAGACCATTTTTTACCTTTTTTAGGTTTGTGTGTTTCTGGTGTATTTGAAGGTTTGTGTTTGTGTGCCCTGTGCATTCCTTTTAAATTAGGGGCGATTGTGTTTGTTTACCCTTGCTGATTCATCTCTCTGTAATCTGATGATTATTTGTAAAATTTGAAGTCTCCAACAGACATTGTTATTCCCATTTACTAATAGCAGGGAGCTTTCTATTAATAAACCATCCAGCTCAGACAGTATCAAATTAAAGAGCGTATTGGTTCCGGTGATCTTTGTTCATTTGCACCACAGCACCACTGATCTTTGTTTATGTGAAATCCTTTCGTAATTACTGCCCTGCTGTCACTGGAGGTGCAATGAGAGAGACTCTTTACAGCTTATTAATTATGGAGAGTAGATAATGCAGTTTGCCTGTGGGGGAGCGGGACATAACCTGACATTGGACTTGTGCCATTTGCCGGGAACCGACGTGAGCCCCTGAGCCTGATCCGGTCTTTGCGGCTTCAGACCCCTTGCTGGAAACCTCAGATCACCCTGGCAATGTGAATAATGCAAGGGGACCTTTCAGAAGCAGTTGTACTAAAAGCAGGACTCAATGATGTCATGATCCATAATTGATGCCCAGATGGCTCAGCTTGGCTGAGTGGGTCCGATTTCTTTGGACATGGGTCGCGGTTCCGGTGATTTGCACTACCAAAAACAGAGCATGAAGTGCATTCTGGAGTCCCCGGTGACCAATGGAGTCTCGCAGATTTGAGTGTCGGTCCTAATAGGTCTCTCCAGAACAGAGCCTTCTGGGTACTTTGGCCATGTTTCAAATGGAAGCTTGTGTTCATGGCAAAACAAGACAGCTGTAGAAAGCAACAACAACAACAACAAGAAGGTTTTATCATGCAAGCCATCAAAGAGCTAGAGGACAGCATGCTGTGAGCACACAAATTAAACCACAAACTTGATATACAAAAAATCTAGATAAACTAGTTGACCATCCTGACCCATCCCTAATTATAAGAGGTATGATGTGAAACGCCTATTCACCAAGCTACTATGTATTGGTTTAAATGCTTTTAAATTGTTACTGCTACGTGATAGTATGCACAATACAGCCCATCCTCTCCTACCTTTCCTTCTGTATTTCTTAAAATACAGGGAGTGCAAACCTTTGCTACAGATGATTCACTACATGCATTTCATTTCTTAAGCTTGTAGCTCACCCCAGCAACAGCAAACCATAAACCTGTATGTATCGCCCACATCTCCATTGTACTGGGTTAAGGATGCAGAATGCATGATGTAACAGCCTTAAGATGATATTTACTCTTTTATACCTCTCCATGGCTTTATCTTTTGCTTACAGAATGAGACGAGAGATACATTGCTAGGTTTCAACATGGTGAACTACAGGGCCTGTAAGAACCTCTGGAAGGCCTGCGTAGAGCATCACACCTTCTTTCGGCTTGACTGCCCTGTTCCCCCACAGAAAAACTTCTTTGCTCAATACTTAAGCTTAGGCTCCAAGTTTCGTTACTGGTAAGATGTTCCTTCACTGTTCCTGAATTCACATCCCTCTAGAAATGTTTTAAGAAAAGGAAAATATATGGCTTGTCGTTGGAGGAAGTGCAACTTAGCTGCTAAACTATACTGATGATTGTACATGTAGTTTTGCAAATCCCAAAACCTTTTCTTGAGGCATGTGCATTTCTGTTTTCAGTTTTACATACTGTATTTTCTGTTTGATTTTTTTTATTTTTGTGTTTCTCACCACCAAAGAGCTTGACCTTAGTCAGCCCTAACAAATGCTCTACTGAATTCTTAGGGATAAACTCCTGAAAAATGTATGATGCTCTTTTAGCCAAGTTTAGATATGGGAAAACTAGAAAGAGAAGATCAATAATTAATTTTTCTGTGCTTTTAGATTTTTATTAGTATTTATCCGTGCCGTCTACCATATAATAATACACTGTTTTTTTTATTGATCAGCAAGAGCATCCTATAAATTCACAAAATGTCACAGATACTGTATCACACAATGTCTTTGTCGTATTGTTTATGAAATTGCAGAATATGGTAAGAATCCTAATAAACATTGTTCTTGTTCCCACAGCGGAAGGACAGAAGCACAGTCTGTTCAGTATGGGAAGGAAAAGGGAGTCAAGGACAGAGTGTTTGCAAGGTAATGTGGGATTCTGCTTTGGGTTTCTGGTTTTGGGAGCCTGTCTTAGGATATCTTGGGCCAAACACCCTGGTGATGGTGGCTACTTCATCTCAGGGCTAAAACACATACAAAGACAAACACATTTACACTTCACTGACATCAAATCATTATTTACAACAGTGGAATCAACAATCATTTTTAGCTAAAAACAGGCTATTTTAATTCAGATGATCCCTTTACCAATAATTGTTTTCCAAAATATTGTGTTGTTGTGTCAATCAAATCATAATCAGTTTATTCATAAACCATTGTAATCAACTCTTCTACAGCAAGAGTTAACATTACTGCACTTGTAAATATTTAATGTTCTAAATCAGAATTATGTGAAAGTATACAGTCATCACTGTTTTTATTTCAAAGAAAATGGAAAGTTATCTGCAGCAATTTGTAACTTATTTTAACTATGGCAGTATACCTCAACCAGGCAATAACCTGTACTGCGTTTCAGGTGTCTCATAAAAACGACTGATATTTAGCAGGCTTGCAATGAATTCTGTTCTGTCTGTCTTAGATTCTGTGATAACACTGCATTCTTGAATGTCTAGTTTTACTGAAATTGCTTGAAGCAAAGGGATACTTACTAGAGATTGCTCTGTCAAAATGTAAGCTGAATACCAGCAGTAAAACATTTAAAATTTAAACAGATCATTGTAGAGCAACATAAAATGATCAACTCCAATTTCTAGGAACTGTGCTGGAAGCAGATATTTGTAAACATTTCAGAGAAATGTAAACTGCTCTCTTAGATAACACTAGAAGAGTTGGACTCACAATCAATCAGCAAAGAACAAATACAACTTGAAAAGCTTAAAACTGAAAGAGACAGCTGATGAGGTATTGCTGTCGTTGGTTTGTCAGGAGAGGGATTAGGGTTCAATTCAACACTCTTTTGATAACCGACTGCATTTCATCTTCTAGATCTCCTAGCAAGCCCCTGGGCAGGAAACTGATGGGTGTGACAGACTGGGAAGCAGTGAGCAGGAACTCGCTGTCTGAGGAGAGGCTAGAGACCCGCAGTCTGCCCACCCGCTCGCCCCCTGGGACGCCCAACCAGTGAGTCCCTCTCTGTTTCAGAGCAACACCCAACATAATGATCAGAGACTCAGTAGGGTGTTTAAGAGTGATGATGGAAGACAGGTGTAGAGATGTATTTAGGTGAATCTCACAATAACATGTCCTGCTCACGCTTTTTTCACTCAAAACAAAAATAAAAATAGTTTATTAATGCAAGTTTGAAAGAGTTTGCAATGACCTGGAGAATTCATGCCTTCATGAATTAAGTTCAAAGAGTCTGCAAGGAACTAGTCATGTTACAACCATAAATGTTACTGTATAATATTTAGTTGGTTTATTAGTTACGAACACTGTAGTTATTTTCCTTCAATTGATTATCCAGCCAGAGGTATTCACTTATAAAACATACAGGTGACAATGATTACATCAGCTGTAAATGTTTTATCAACAGTAGGAACTCCTTGTTTGTGCAAGAGGGTCCCCGACTGCGGCCCTCCTCCATGGGTCACCTGGTGGACCGTGTCATCCATGCCTCACCCAGCCTGCCTGTTTTCTCCAATCACAAATCAGCCCCCTCTACGCAAGCCAACAGCATCAGTCTGGAGTCTACACCGTAAGTACTTCCTCTTGCTTCAAGAACTGTATAAGCAAGCACGACTTCTTGTATTGTATAATGCTTAACTGTTAATTAGTTAATAGACATTTAGAATGTTGCCGCTCAGTAAAGCAGCGTGTAAATGTTGTTAATGAGTCATGACAGCTGTAAAGTGTTACTAGTGTGGATGTCAAAATGAATTAAATTCTGACATTATTTAAGGTAATATTAGTGACATTTTACATTAAGCTTAGATTTCCCAGAATTCCAAAAAGCACAAGCGCTCTATCCATATGTGATGTGTGCATGGTTATTGTCTTAAAGGAGAATACCACTAAATTGTTTCAACAGACGCTCGTTTTACTCTTTCATTTTAATAGTGTGCTTTATAATACATTTCACGTCTTTATTATTTGTTCAATTTTACCGCAGAGCCACTTTAACTTATTGAAACGTTAAATCATTTCAGCTATTATAATGCACTATTTGCAGAAACCACATAATTTGGTGTTAAAAAAAGCTCAGTTCTGTTCTTCATATGCGAAAAGTGGTTTTACTGCCCGAAATCCTTTTATTGGCTGTTTGTTTTGTCTGGCCCTCCAATCACAGCCACCACCCTCTGTCTGTACCCTAAATCGGCCCCAAATGGAAACTAAACGCACGCTGTGCTGCTGTAAAACGTGTTTACCGCTTTGAGCAGTGGGCAGAATGCTTCAGATTTAATGGGTTTGTGGTAAATATGTCAAGCCCTTTGTGCTCCTCTTGAATAGATCTGCAGTATACTTAAGCTTAATGACAAGGCCAGTGGTAGATATTTGCATGGCATGTGGTTGTTTCTGTATTTGTTCGCTCAGCTCATTCAAAGGGAAAATATTGCCCTCACACCCCTCTCCCCTCCTTTGTATAAATCTTTAAGTTACAGAAACAGCCTGTTTACAATCAACACATTAACCCATCTGATAACAGACCATGTCACAAAAACATAATTGTTAGTGGCTGTTCATTTTTATGAGTCCATTAGAGTTGTTCAAAGTCACAAAAATTCTGAAGGTAATTTTGATTAGGAGATTGTAAAGCGATTAAAGTTGTTTATTCGCATCTTTTAAAGGTTTACTGTTAGAATAATATGAAGCTGTAGAATACCCAAGAACCTGATGGCCATACAAGAAAAAATAATACATTCTCTAAAGAAAATGCCTTGTTTCAGGCTTTAGTTTTGTGCAAATGAAATGCCTCAGAGTCAAAAGTGACATTTGTAGTATATTGTAGTTTTCTTTGTCTGTTTTTATATTCTTCCAAGGAATTTAACATACAGGTTATTTAAACACAGTAGTGCACATGACTCAAGTGATATATAACATACTTTCAGGTCTTACTTTCTTCCTAAAGAATAAACTAACACACACACACTTAGTCTCTCCTTGTTCGTCTCTGCCACAGTTTAAAATGATGACGTACCTGCTGCTGCCCATCCTCAAAACCCAGCAGAACCCAGTACTCTTAAGTGCACTCATTAGTATTTCCTACAGAAATTTTGCAGGACGGCAGTCTGACACTGGTAAAGCCTGTAGCGCAGGTGTTCTTAGGAAGCATGCACTTGAGTGTGTAAACTCATGTGCTTCATAACTGAATGGTTCACCAAATTGAAAGTATGAAAGTGTAATGTGTTCAGTTCAAACTAACATTACACTAAAATATGCTGAACCAGTCTGACATCTGTAATAGCTGTTTGGATTCCAAGGATGCTAATGCACAATGCTTAATGATTGATTATTAAAGGGACAGTTCACCCAAAAATTAAATTATCACATTAATTATTTTTATGGTACTAGATTCTCCTTTTTGGAGCTTGACAGCCCTGGTTACTGTATTCTTACGTTGTCTGGAAGCTTTTCAGTTTCACAACATGAGTGTGAATTGTCATTTTTAAAGTAATGGTCATCTTTAAAAACTCTCCATGTTTTTTCGTTGTTATTTCTCCCTGAATGCATTAGGTCTCCAGAAGGTGTTGAAGGCCTGCCCCCCGCCCTCCCCCCCAAACAGTCCCGGAAGAATCTGAGCCAGCTTATTCTCTCCCACTCACAACAGGACTTAGACAACCACATCAACGAAATGTATGATGTCCCCATAGCAACAGACAAGGTTACGGTAAGACAACATCCACTGACTCAGTCAGCCCAGTCTGTCTATGTGGCTCTTTGTTGTTCCTCTTCTGAAGTTGCCTGAAATTCACGATAATAGGCTTTCCCTCCCTTGTATGGTACGCTGCTGATGTGGTCACACTCTTGTAAAGTGATATAACACTTGGCGGTTTAGTGTATTCATTTCTGTGTACTTAATCAGTTGTCACTGTGTTCATGTGAACTAAAATTTGAGGGTGTTTTATATACATCATTTAAAAAGCATTGTTTATGAGAACATTTTTAAAATGTAAGGCTGTCTGTGCAGATGTTTACTTTATTGTGAAATTGTTGTGGATTTAGCTCAATGGAGTCATTCCTCATGACAATCTTGTCCTGATCAAGATGAAACCAGATGAGAACGGACGATTTGGGTTTAATGTGAAGGTAAAAAATTCAGTCTAATTTTCTGTGACTTGTTTGTTGATGCTTTTGTTGTTTCATTGTAATCACATTTACTCTCTGTTTGTTTGTCTCTCTCTCTCCCTCCCTCTTTTTCTCTCTCTCATTGTCAGGGTGGCTCTGATCAGAAGATGCCTATTATTGTATCTCGGGTAGCGCCTGGAACATCGGTACGTTTGAGTAGCTGTTTATGGTCATAAATACTGCCATATAAAGCTTTTATAGTGCAGCTGGGATTAAAGATGAAAACAGACTCACTGAAGAGTGACCCCTTTAGGGTGAACAGTGAACTGTTTTAAGCATGAACTCCCAGTCTCAGATAAAACATAAATAAGTTTTCCATTTGGATGTTCCACCTCTTTTGAGTTGAATGGAGCATTAGAATGTTTTGAAAGAATGAATTTTACATTATGACCTGCTTTTATCCGTCACCACTTTAGGCTGATTTGTGTGTGCCTCGACTAAATGAGGGCGATCAGGTTGTGCTGATCAACGGTAGAGATATTTCAGAGCACACGCATGATCAGGTGGTCATGTTTATCAAGGCCAGCTGTGAGAGTCACTCAGGAGAACTCATTCTGTTGGTGCGGCCCAATGGTGAGCACAGGCCTTGTGTTTAATCTTTGATATGCTAGTATTTTGCTAATGTAGTTGGCATAGCATTAACAGCCTCCCTTTCCGCAGCTATCTATGATGTCGTTGAGGAGAAACTGGAGTCAGAGCCTGATTTTCAGTACATCCCAGAGAAATCTCCCACAGACCCCTCCCAGTTGGACCAGGATGCATGGAGGGACTCCATGCTGCAGCTTAAGGAGGGTCTTAACAGTGGTACCATACTGGCCCAGTTTGATGTGAGTTCACAAAGATATACTGATTGATTTCTTGAATCTAAATTAAAGCCTTTGTTTTTGCTCTGTTATTAAGTGGCAGGAGATCCAGGTTATAAGTGTTTTGATTTTCACAATTAACAGTTTTACTGTATAAATCATTGCAGACAATTGTTACAACACTAAGACAATTTTCTGTAGGAAAAATTCACTTCACATAATACTTATTCTAAGGTTTCTTTATATAGCCTTAATATAAATGTTTATATACAAGTAGGAAGTAGAAGTAGAAAAAGTTGGATTTGGATATGTACAAATAGAAAATTTGGATTTTTTTAGATATGAATAGTGGGATAATACATAAGTTAATATATAGTTACACTTAATATAAAGTTATAGTTAAATAAATTCTAACAGCTTAAGCAGTTGTTTATCTGAATTTCTCATTTACAACATGCTGTAAAACTCAGGAATCAGGGTCATTTAGGATGTGGTCATATCAACAAGAAACGTCAATTACTTCCTGTCTTTCATCAGGCAGCCCTAATGTCTTCCTGTTGTGTAGGTGTGTGTGGGCATATGGTGAGCAATATGCTTATTGTATGACTCAAGGAGGGATGTTTCTATTAACTTCTCTGATCCTGCAGTGATTTTGTTACATACAGCAGATACTGGTGCCGTAGTGCAGAAACATGCATTATTTATGTATTAAAATGCTTCCCCATCATGCATAAAAATCCAGTCTTGACCAGATTTACTTATAAACGAGATATGATGGCCTTTTTTAATGCTTAATGCGATTTGTGTGGCCATGCATGCATTTACACATATAAAGCAATGGATATAATATGTGTCCTTAATGTGATACGCTCTTCAGGGCTTATGTATACATGTATCTCGAATGCACATTAAAAACAAGCTATTTTTAATAAAGAGCACTTGTCATCTAGAGACACAATCCGTACTGATCTCTGTAGCACCTCTAATAATAAATGTTTTAACGAGGCTAATGTTTCATATATATGACATTTCTGGTTTTATGCTCAAAAGTAGAGACAAAAATATGCTTTCCTGTAGCTCAATTTACCGAGCATAATGCTGTTAACTTTAAGGTCACGGGAATTGTTTTCCAGGGAATGCACATACAGATCAAATTTATAGCTTGAGTGCACTGCAAGTTGAATAAAAGCATCTGCCAAATGCATAAACAAGGATTCCTGCCTGTTAATGAGTTTTATTAATTTGGATGTTTAGACTAAATGTTTTGTGTTTTGTTTTCTTTTAAAGCAACTGTACCGAAAAAGGCCCGGAATGACAATGTCGTGTGCCAAATTACCTCAGAATATTTCCAAAAACCGCTACAGAGACATCTCACCTTGTGAGTATCACTGCATGACATTTTGTGTATTAATAACTTGTGGAAGTGATAGAAAGGAATGAGTTTTTGTTCTCTTGTCAGACGATGCAACTCGAGTCATCCTGAATGGCACAGATGATTATATCAATGCAAATTACATTAATGTGAGTGGCTCATAATTACTTTATTATCTTGCGCACAAACTCAGACTCCCAGAGGAAGACTGGGATATATTTCACAATGTTGTTCTGTCATTGAAACATTTGCAGATGGAAATCCCTGCCTCCAGCCTCATAAACCGCTATATTGCCTGCCAGGGGCCGCTGCCCAACACGTGCCCAGACTTCTGGCAGATGACGTGGGAACAGGGCTCCTCTATGGTGGTCATGCTGACCACTCAGGTTGAGCGAGGACGTGTACGTACCACACCTGATCATTGATGTTATACCTTTGGCAATGCTTGGATTTTAACAAGTGTTAATCATGCCATGTCTTTGATGAAAATATATTTCTGTATATTCAACTGCAGGTGAAATGCCATCAGTACTGGCCGAATCCTTCAGATAGTGCCACATACGAAGGCTTTCAGGTTTCCTGCCAAACGGAGGAGGGAAACTCTGCTTTCTTGGTTAGAGATATGATTCTGACTCACATTGAGGTAAGTATTTTGCAGATTTTAGTGTTACTTTTTGTGCTTAGGAGGACATCTAAATAAGCTAATTCAAAAAGAATGACAATGGGTTAATTTAGCTGGTTTTTGTATTGCTGTTTATGAGAAACAGCGCAGGTCATTGTCACTCTTAACATCATATTTTAGCCTCCAACTTTCTGTCAGTCTGAATTGTGCATGTCATTTGATTCAGTGACAGTCAGTCTCATTTTTAAAATTCAACTTAAACTATGTTGCGGTTCCTGATAATGTTAATGGATAAATTGTTGTTTAATGAACTGATCTTTTGACACGAGACGAGTGAGTTAATTTTCCATCCAGGGACTATATTTGCAGTGCCTCTTTTGTTGTGTTTATAACCTTGTGATTATAATGGCATTGTGTTTTTACTCTGTGTGCTGGTAGAGTGGAGAGGACAGGGAGTTGACTCAGATCCAGTACCTGGCGTGGCCTGATCACGGCGTACCGGACGACTCGACAGATTTCCTGGATTTTGTTGCTCTGGTTCGGAGTAAACGAGCTGGAAAGGATGAACCTGTTGTGGTTCACTGCAGGTAAATTAAAAAGCGGTGGTCATTTGATTATGGTGTGTACGGGTCCTTGTTCTGTGCATGGATAAAATGGACAATAGTGTTTCTTGGTGTAGTTGTTTGAGATTTTCTTATTTTTCTTATTTTAAGTACATTTTGTTATCCTAAGTGAATTACAGTGTCTTTCTCCCTCTCTTTCCACCATGACGCAGTGCTGGGATAGGTCGAACGGGAGTTCTCATTACCATGGAGACGGCAATGTGTCTGATGGAGTGCAGTCAGCCTGTATTTCCGTTAGACATCGTGAGAACCATGAGGGATCAGAGAGCCATGATGATTCAGACACCTGTAAGCCCCTCCCACCCTGTTTATTAATCTCTTATCTGCTGAATATTGCATGGCCTATCAGCTATAAAAAATTAAAAAAACATTATTAAAAAAAAAAATTATATAAAAAAACTGAGAATGTCAGTTTAAACAACAACTCAAAAACGTAATAACACATGTGGGAACAGTGGCGTTCCCCAAATGATTTGGGGGTCCCCTTGAACCAAGAGACACAGTGGTTACCTCATAAATTAATGTTTGTGTAATGATTGATACTTGCAGTCGCAAATTGATTTTCAATGCATTTATAGATCTTGCATTGCCAGTGACATCTTGTTGTCACTGGCAGTGTGGCGTGCATGAGAATGATTAACCACAGTGCATGTGATACATTTTTTGCTCTGTGCTATTTAAATGATAAAAGAATACCATGGTGTTAACGTCATGTAATTTCTTTTTGTCCACATCCTGTCATCTGTCCTCCAAAATAGTAGCATGTCTTTTAGTTTGGGTAACAGTGATTCTGTGTGCATTATGGTCCATTTTCCACTCTCTCCATCTCATACACAGACACAGTCTGTGAGTTATGCTCTCATGCCTGTTTCTCATACCACCTTCACACTTGACTGCTAAAGCGTGACTGACTGCAACATCTTCCATTCACCATGACTTCCTCTCTGTTCCGTTTCTCCTCAGAGCCAGTTCAAGTTTGTGTGCGAGGCCATACTGAAAGTTTACGAGGAAGGCCTGGTGAGACCGCTCAAGTCCACGCTGTATGAATCAAACTAATGTGATGCCAGCTTTTCCTGAAAACCATGCTGAGGTTCACTGACAGGACTTTGTCCACGAGATGATATGGAGTACTGGAGTCAGGAACACAGGACATAAATCAAGCACTGCTGCACTTTAAATTGGCAAAACAGACAATATGCCAAGCTTCAAGGAGAAAAAAGGACAAAAAAAAATCTAACAAAGGTGAATTTGGTACTTGTTGGGACTTTGAGTGTTCAGGGTTTTGACAATATATATGTTAATAATGAATATAGTGGAGATTTCTGGTGCCATATGTAAGTGTGTAAGGGCAGGCCCATGAATGAATGAGTTTTTATGTGGTCACCTCGATTATTTGGAAACAAACAAAAAAATATATGACAGAAGACGATTCACATCCAGGCCTGTGCTGCAGATGAACTGTTGCATTTTTATTAGGAATATTTATTGTTTTAATCATAATGTTGAGCCCTGCACATTGAACAAAGCTACTTACAAATCAAGATTTGCATTTCTAACAACAGTGATAGTGGATAATTTGTTTCTGTTAGCTTTGTTCAGTTTTCAGTGCAACGTGAAATTCATTTTTGTTTATTGTGCTAACTGACCGCTCAGCTGAAATCAACGCTGTCAACAAGGATTGGAAAGCAGTACAGTCCGAAGTGCTTTGTGTCTGCAATATTTAGCATTAAGTCTCACTGTATCAAGATGGATTTTGATGCTACATGCTTGCCAGCCATTACTCATCAGTTTGGTATCTAGTGCAGATGTTAAAGAAATAGTTCAGTGAAACATGAAGATTCTGTCATCATGTACTTACCCTCTTGTGCTCACATTATAAGCCTGTATGACTTCCTTTTTCCAATGGAAATGTTTAAAATAACGCTCAGACTGTTTTTCCCATACATTATAATTATATTATTATTATTATTATTACTGTTATAACGAAAAACAGCATAAAAGCAGTCCATATGACTCAATTATTATAGTCCAAATCTTCTAAAGCTATATGTTAAATTATTGAGAGTAACAGACTGAAATTGAAATCATTATTTACAGATGATATTCCTCTTTGACATACCCTTCATCTAACATGCCATTAACAAACCAAGAGTGTGTCCAGTGTGTGTGCGCGTGTGAACATAGGTGTGTTGAGATATTACTGTTTCTCTCCTGTATGTGTCAGTATGTTTTTTTTTTTTAATTCTGTTCATTGTTTGTGCGTGATAGTCCAGTTCTTATTAAGGTTTGATCTAGGCCTGGCTCAACACATTAGATCTCATATTTTTTCTTTGTTTATTGAGTTTATTTAATTGGGCCCCATTTTTATGACAAAGCTTGTGTTTAGAAGGCATCAAATACAATAATGGCTTTGGTTCTGAGAAAAGAACATTGTCCTTTTATGCTAAGATGTTTGCAGTCATCTTGAACACAACACTTTTAAAAGTTAATTTGTTACCCATTTCACAGACTATCACTAGCTGATTGGTGAGTCAAATTAGTCCAGGCCTATACTCTTTGTAAGGTACTATATACTTTAACAGGAAAACACCTGTCATTTCTTTGTAGTCAAACTTGCTGGAGAAACTAGGTTTTAGGACCAAATAATTCCCTTTTATGCTCAACATACAGCAACATAACTGATTTTACAAAAGACGTTATTCAGAAGCAAAACAGGAAAACAAAAGACGTTTGAAAGAAATGCCTTGTGGGTAATACAGCACTTTTTCAACAAATACATGTAATTACAAAGTGGTGTTAACATTTTATTTGCTGCAAATAACAGGAAGGTCAAGTTGTTCCACTTGTCCGTTTTTATGAAAATATTATGAACTGTACATACAATGTTGTATATTAAAAAGAAAATCTTTAAAATTAAATGTGTGTGTGTGTTGTAGATTGTTCTTTCAGAAGGTGTTTAGAACTTGAGAGAGTTGAAAAATAGGCTACATTGATACCCTTGAAACCCTGTTCATGTGTATTTTGGCAGGGAGGACAGTCTTTGAAACTACAGCTTTAAGCCCTTGTGCTGGGAGTAACCTATGGGTGGTGCTGTTGTAAAAATACAGACCACCTGACTATTAGTAGGTTACATGTTATTCCTGTCTCTGCCAGTGACAGTGAGAGAGTTGGCCCCAAAATCTTTCAAACTGGCCCTGGGTTGTCTAATTGTTTAGCCCTGCATGTAAAGGTCTTTTATCTGTGCCATGGTAGATTAAAATCGTGATGTTTTTGAAACACACAGGAATACAACGCCATAGTACATTAATAAGATAATCATTCAATACCATAGTACGAACACAGTACTTTTTTTGTTTAGAAAGGATGACATATATAGATATGTATACACTAAAAAGAGTGCAGCGTTTTACTAATGTCACTGTGCACACAACTAACCTGGAAAATGATACTACCTTTCATGAGATGTATTGTTATATTCAAAAGGTGCATTTAATAATTTAGAAAGATAATGAAAACAAAGTTAAGCGGCGTAATAGTTGCTTTCACGCGCACCAGCCCTTTAAATGTAAATCCACTATTCGGGATTTGCGTGACGTCATTTCCTGAGGGAAAACAGCCATCCCACAATCTCACGGTGCGGGAGAATATCAGTTACGCATATCTACCGAAAAATAAGCTGGTGGAGCCAGACTGCAGCGTAGAAGATGGATAATTCAAAGCACAAAGTTGTTTTTTGATAAAGGCGATGCGAGAGGACTCTTTTAGCGGCGGAATAGCGATAAATCTTCAGTAAGTAGCTTTTGTCTCGCTTTTGTTTCTGGACTGATGGAGGATCAACAAGTGGATTCGCGCCGCCAGAGCGTGAACGTCTCGAGCTCGCTCATTTCTGAGGCTGACGTTGTCGAAATTGAACAAAGGCGACAATAAACCCAACAGAACACAGTCGTGTAGTCGTATTGTGAAGGCTGAATAGTTGTGCCGGTCGTTAAATACCGTGTTTTCTATCGTTTTACGTTGAACGGTAATTGGGCGCAGTTTCTTTTAGGCAAACAGGTGTCACCGGAGTTCATCGCGTGATCGCGCAAACGTAGCGCATCCATCGGCGTCGTTATACGTTTGCACACGTTTTGTATGCAGTTCATTTTAAAGTTGCTAAACTTCTTAAAAACAAATGCATAACTAGTATTAGCAGGAATTTCATAACAAATACTATTTTGTTACATGGAAATCTATTTTGTTCTAATCTATTTTGTTACTTGATTGTTACATAGAAACCATGTTACAACCATGTCACAGGCGTTCAGGGTTGTGCCTGTGGTTACTGTGTCTTACTGCAAATGTCATATTTCATTGTGGTCTGTTGCTACGGTCTTACTACAGATACCACAGTTAAACTGTGGTTACTATGCAAATGTCGTGGGTTTTGGTGGGGTTGGCCTGTGAGTCAAACTGAGATGTTTTTGTGATTTTGTTTGTTTGTTTTTTCCAGGCTGGACTAACAAATCTTCCTGATCATGCTCAGTTTCCTGCGCCGGACTCTGGGCCGGCGGTCCATCCGCAAACATGCAGAGAAAACACGACTTCGGGAGGCCCAGCGAGCTACTACACACATTCCTGCTGCTGGAGATGCCAAGTCCATCATTACCTGCAGAGTGTCTTTGTTAGACGGCACAGATGTCAGTGTTGACTTGCCGGTGAGTTTTTTATTTTTGTGTACATTGTACATGTACACAACATGTACATTAAACATGGTGGTTATAGTGAAAGCTGTACTTGCAGTGGTTTGGTTGAAGTGTTTGTCATTAGTTGCACAACTGAAGGTAAAAGGTGACCTTGATTTGACATAAGCTGAGTCAAATCCAAGGCATCAGTTTTCAGCCTGTGCTGTCACAGAAACACATCCTTGTCCACTGAGTCACATATAATAAGGGTTGTGTTGCTTCTTGTAAATTGCTGTGACAGGCTGTTTTCTGTGAGATAAACTGAGGAAACAGTAGTAGTGAAACTAGTAGTTTCTGGTAATTTGGACCCTTATAGTCACCCTTTGTAACCTTTATTTGGCAATCATGAAAATGATTTAGTCAATCATAGTCAATCATGACTGTTTCATAGTTCAATTTTTTTTAAATACCACACACAATATGGTCACCAATACTCATTATTATGAACTATTATTGGTAATTAAGCATATTTGTTTGTAGTTGTTTATTAACAACCAGGAATAAGGTATCCACATCCTCATTGAACATGTAGATGTGTACAGTCATGACATTGTATTCATCTGTCTAATGTCAGAAGTTCTAAATAATCTGCACTTGGTTTCAAGAATTGGTTGTTTAGTACTTCAGAAGAAGATTTGTATTCTGAATTCATAGAATGAAACAACATCTCAACTCTTATCTGAAAGGTTCAAGGGAAATTACGATGATCCTTTAGGTGCATTTGACTTCCTAACATGCAAATTAATTTCTTGGAATGGAAAAATCAGGACCTTTCCTGAAATCTTAGGGTTATTTCCATTATTACTTGAGGCTTGATTCTGCAGTGATGATTCAGGATGTGCCCTCAACTTCCAATGCAGATGGGTGTCATTCTGTTTACTGATTAGTCGTAATGGCATCATCCCTCTTGTAGCTTGTGGTCTCTGGACTGTGTTGACAGTGAATTACTTGATCCCCTCAGCTTCCTGATACCTCTGTTTATGCTGTGGGTGAGACATTTCTAAAACCTTCATGATGTGTGGGCCTGTTAGATTTTAGGTGTTTGAGTACTTCAATATGTTGTTGAAGAGAGTCAGGGCTTTACGCTTAAATGTTTGTTTAGCAGTACTCATGCTCCTAATTTAACATCTTTAGAGTCAATTATATACATAAATCAGTAAAAAATTTAAATGTTTATGAAAATGCTTAGTTTATATCTGAAACTATTTAAGTCTAACATTCTTAATGGGTCTGTATGCTGTTCATTACAAAGACTACGATAAAAGCTTGGCTAATCATGACTATGAAAGATACTTTAAGCCTACTTTGTTTAAGGAATATAACATGCAAAAGTTCAGTTTCCTGACAGATTTCACTAAAGTGGATATACTGAAATATCTGTAAATTGTAAACAGGATTGTGATGGTGTAGTCACATTTTTTAAGCAATCAGAATGATTTTGGCTATTTAATCATTTTGCAAAGGCCGCCAGTTTGTAGTGAGAGAATATTTTATTTTTGACATAATATTGCCATTCTGCCATAACATGTCATTCTGTGATCTCTTGACTGATCCATGAAGATTTCTAATGTTTGAAGCTGGGCAAGAAGAACATAATCAATACATAGAGAATTCACATATCACAGTAGTTTACTCCAACATCTCAATGTTTATTTTTGCTCTGTTCTTATTCTAGGTGGCTGATAGTATTTTGTTTCTGTTGTATAAAATTCCCTCTGATCCATTATACAAAGGAAAATAATGGGCATGAACTGAGCTAGTGATGACTGCTAATTGAGAGGGTCTTGACAGGTAGTTCCTGTTGTTTATAACCAGGAGTTAAAAATCCCACCAGAGATATCAGATGAGTTGTGAGTGTTGTCCACTAACAACTTCTAAGTTCATTTACATGGCCACAAAGCTATTGTAGCGCCTTCAGCTAACTTAAATTAATTAGCTTTTTTCACATCCTGTAATTCGGGGCAAACTGTTTATCTTTCTGCCTTCCTCCCACATTTCACTCAAGAGTTCACACAAGCTAAGCTCAGATATGCAGAAAAAAACAAGCACTGTACCTCTGTAGATAGAGAGGGAGAGACATTAAAACCACTTGTATAGTGTTTTGCTACAGAAGAAAAAAGACAAAATATCTACAGTCTGCAAGCTGCACAAACATGCATTTACCATCTGTAGTATCTCCAAGGAAAAGCTTTTCAAACAGTCACCCCTGGATACCCTTAAATGCCGAATTGCTGTTTCACTGCCCAGGCTACAAGTTAAATACTTTGTTTCCTGGCTTGACATGTATGTCCTTTTGCTGTTGAATGAAGCCTGATCTACACAGAGAAGCCCAGTGTCACAAATCATGTGACGCACACACTAGGGGTGGGTCAGTAGGGTCAGTTAATCAACTAGGTCAATATAAAATCAAGAATTTCTTTTTTTTTTTTTATTAAAATTTGTGTGTCAGTGCTTAATGCAAGTGAACAAATCCAGCTTGCTAGAGAACATGGAGTTTAAAACTTCTTTTGAGTTTAAAACTAGGTGTTGGGAGCAACAGTACGCCAACTTTTTTTACACAGAGAGCAGCCTCCCATGATTTAGTGGATTAGGGCTGAATTTACTTGGATTAGCCTTGTATTCTATCTTAAGGCATTTTCACACTAAAGCTTTTGGTACTTACCCAAGTTTGTTTGACGTCAGAATTTGACTCATATAATTGATGTAAAAACTATTGTTTGGGCTTCAAGTGTTCTTGCAGTTCTTGCTGACTCTAATATGTTTCACAATTGGTATTAAAGCAGTCCTGCTGAACTGCTATTGAGAAGCCCATTATTATTGTAATGCATTAGTATAATGCATTTGTTATTGCTGCTCTTCTGCCGTAATTGCCTCTAGGGAGCAGCTTGCATTCTTTGCATCTTTTGCAATGCATCTACAGTTTGAAGCAAGACTGTGTGTATTAAGATTTGGTATAGGAAATCCAAAGCAACAAACAGCTACTGTTAGTACTCCTGGTGATGCACCACATTTCAAAGGCAAATTATGCAATGTAAAAAGAGGGAGGGGTGTGAAATTGGGTTCGAACTGTTTCTGTCCTGCTTGCTGGAAGAAGACAGAGGAATGTAACTGCGCCTCCAAAGGCTGAGTGTTGGGCTAGCAGGCTGGAAAACTTCAGCTGAACAATGTGAGCCCTGAGCCTGGGGTTCACTCAAGCGGACAATGGATTCTTTGTCTGCATTCTTGTTGCTTGCTGGGATGCTTTGTAAGCTATGCCAACTCACTGGGGCCTCCGTGAGTATCCGGTGCTGAGTGCCCAGGCTGTGGCTACACCCGTCTTCCCACAACAGTTGGGTGAGCTTGTGAGTCAGCGCTCTCTGGTTTCTACGCAGAGATACAGGCTGCTACATCCATGCTAATAAGCCCCTACTTCATGTACTTTAAGACTGAAGACTAAGCAGTTTGTTTAGCTGGTGTGTGAAGCTGTCAGCTAGATCTTTTGAAAACAAGAAATGCAAGTGTTTAACTCTTTGATTTGTTTAATCAAACCATTTAAATAATTTTTGATTGAGCCCCCACAAAACGGCCCCACCAGACTGTGTTAGTAACGTTTATCACTTTAAATATAAAGTTGTGAAATGTTTGACTGTTCACGTTGTTGTTTATGTCTCTGGAGGTTTTGGATCAGGGGCGTCTTGTGATAAGATGATGCAGAACTATGGTTTGAAATAAAGCACAGATGGAATCAGATGGTTGTTGTGGAGGGTTATTATGGTTACCATAGAAGAACTATTCCTGCAGGTTGTACACAGTACATCTTGTTCCATCATGTTCCATTAAACACATGTGAAACCATAAATAAAAGTGAAGTTTGTGAAGCGTTGCCTGCAAACTAGACTTTAAGATTTAACTCTTATCTTTTCTCTCCCCAGAAAAAAGCCAAAGGTGCAGAGTTGTTTGATCAGATCATGTATCACCTGGATGTTGTAGAAAAGGATTACTTTGGCCTGCGCTTCATGGATTCAGCCCAGGTCCCGGTAAGAGCAAAATGTTTTTAAGTGTATTCAGGATGTGCCTTAAGTTGTCATCGGCTTTGACTAACACAGTGGACCTGAAATATTAAATGAACCCTTTCAACCTTTTCAGAGTACAAACATAGTAGTAACTTTTTCTGAAACTTCAAGAGTGATAAAATCTGTAAATTGCAACAGACAGCGCTCAAGCTAGCATAGAGAACAGAGAGAGGGAGGGAAGAGCGTGAAAGGAATGTGGGGGAGAGGACACGAAGACGCTCTATTCTTCCATCAGCATGAGTGCCTCCACCCTCCCTTCCTCCCTCCCACATTGTTTATGCATCACCCTGTTAGAGGAACACAGCTTAATAGACAGGACCGAAGTTTCTAAAGCACTGACACAGAAAGTTGGTTCCTGTTAAATGGTGTCTGTTTGTTCAAGCATGCAAAAAAGTGTATAAGTGTGTAACTTTTGTTGCGTGTGATTGGGGGGATGTTAGGTGCGGAAGCCTTACAGAAAAGTATTCTTGCACACTTGACCTTGTCCATTTTACTATGACGGAACATTTGTAGCATGCTAATATTTCTTTGCAGACTTAAATCCTTAATGTTCGGTAATTTATTTCAAAACTGATTTCTATGTGCTAAGATTTAAATTTGCAGTCCTTTGAAATGGTGCTTGTTGGTAATGTCTTGCATAGGACTGTTTAAGCTTAATTTATTGATACAGCAGCCTAAAACTGTGACACATTTTCTTATATTTTACAGCATTGGCTCGATGTCACCAAAAGCATCAAAAAACAAGTCAAAAGTAAGTAGAATGCAGTTTAATTGCCTACTTAAGCAGTTCTAGCATTGCCTACTGTTGTAGACAGCACACTACCTTTGGAAAAAAGCTAGATTTTTAGTTAGTCTACCTGAATGCTCTTAGAAGTAATATAATGTTAATGATTAACTGTCTGTGAAGTCCAGATAGTAATGAACCATGAAAAGGAGGCTCTGTATCTCATTCCTTTGACTCTGTATCTCTTGCCTGTGATTCTCCCTCAGATTCCGTTTCTGTTCTTAAAGCGTTGTGTCTTGGCAACAAGCTGTGCACCAGCTAATACACATCATTTTGCCTTTTTGACAGTGTTTATTATATTCTGTTCTTTGTCTATGTTTCAGTTGGACCACCATATTGCCTCCATATGAGAGTAAAGTTCTATTCCTCTGAGCCCAACAACCTGCACGAGGAACTTACCAGGTTTGTTACCTATTTGTGCCATTAACAATCTTGTAATGTTTATGCAGATATTTTACTCAAACTTCTTTGTCAATCATTATTTCTTGTAGATATCTTTTTGTACTACAGTTAAAGCAGGACATACTCAGTGGCAAGTAAGTAAAATTTACTATTATTAAAGACATCTTTGTGTAAAATACTTAGTTTTGCCTACATTGACAGTCTGTCTACTTTGACACCGGTCCATTTATAAATGTACAGTGCCCCAAAAAAGTATTTGGACATTAAAAATGTTTAAATGTCATTGCTTTAATAACATTATAACAATAACAACATCAACTCACTCCCACTCTCCCATCCTCATTGAATACTTAAGTGCTCAGATGCTTTTCTATCTGTAAGGTTTTGTAAGGACACCAGAAATTTTTTACGTCTGTCAAACCTGTAAACCTTTCTTAAAAGAATGCTCATATGATCCTTAAATGTCTGAGAAAAGTATCTAAATATGCTTTGATGGTCTTGTTGAACATAGGTTAGAATGCCCATTCGACACAGCAGTGGAGTTGGCTGCATACTCTTTGCAGGGTAAGTGATGGTACTGTAAGTTTCCTTACATCTTAGTGGTTGCAAGTTAGATATGAATCTAAATCTAAACACTCGTATTAGATTCTCTCCTTCATTTAGAATTTTTTATTTTAGTTACATGACAGATAGACTCAGTCTAGTTAGGAATCATCAATGGTACTTGGGTTAGGTGAATCAGAAGTTTATATTGAGGCAGTTTCATTGGATGCTGTCATTCATCAAGATATCTTTACCTTTCAGCTGAACTGGGTGATTGTGACCCGGCTGAGCATGCACTTGAGCTAGTGTCAGAATTCCGCTTCATCCCAAACCAGACGGAAGAGATGGAACTTGCCATCTTCAATGCCTGGAAGGAGTGCAGGTATAAATGAGAGCGCTTATTCTATTAAAAAGTAGGTATAGCTAGGTATAATGACTTCACTTTGAACAGTCCTTAGAGGGCAAATCTAAATGGAAAGCAGGTTGATGAATGTCAATATGCAGGTCATCACCTCTAACTCTGCCTGGATCTTTCCTGTCTACTCAACCAAAGCTCTACTGTTGACCCTGACCTTTCTGTATATGATTTATGACCTGTCATTGTAGCCTCGACAAGCTGTAATCTACAGCAGATATAGAGCAGCTTGGGTTGTTTCTGTAGTCTTCTTGCTTAAAATTTTGTTTTACTCGGCCTTACAGGGGCCAGACACCAGCGCAAGCTGAGATAAACTACCTGAACAAGGCCAAATGGCTGGAGATGTATGGGGTGGACATGCATATGGTCAAGGTACACAGATCATTGCTTCTCTGATTGGGTCGCTGTATTTGAAGCATGTATGAGCTTTCTAACATCATGGCGTTGAGGGGGAAACATATATGTTTGTAATGACTTTTCAATCCAGTTACATCCAGATACTTACTTGTTCTTTATGTTGCCGTCTCCAGGCACGAGATGGAAATGAATACAGCTTGGGTCTGACCCCCACTGGAGTGCTCGTGTTTGAGGGGGAAACTAAGATTGGCCTGTTCTTCTGGCAAGTGTTCTCTTACTTTAAACTGGGACAGTAGATTAAAAAAAATGACCCACTTTAACCCCTGTGGTTTAATAACATGTTTAGTATTTAATATTTGTAGTTTAGTATTTGTCCTCCAGAAGTCATAGATCAGTAAATACATTAACAGTCAAAAGCAATTTTATCTGAAGTGAGCTGGTTGTTTACACAGGCCCAAGATCACACGTCTGGACTTTAAGAAGAGCAAACTTACCCTGGTGGTGGTGGAGGATGATGAACAGGTAATTCAGCAGACAGAAGAGGTAAACACACACCTCCCACACACACACAAATTCCTTGACTTTTATTCACAATTATTCATTCACAGTGGAAATAAGGGACATATGTCACCGTGGTGTAAAATTGGTGGTCAAAAACAAAGTTGTAATGAGTAAAACAATAATGTCTTAAGCTGCTGCAAAATGCCTGTGATCTCTTCAGTATGTGGGACTCCAGAACACTGACGTGAGTGCAAAGGGCATTAGAGTATTAAAAGCAAAGTTTAAGCCATTGTTTAGACAAGGAGGTGGTTCTTTGATGATGTTTGTGTTTACATTACAAGTGCCATATGGTCACATGTCTTTCTGACAACCCCCAAATGTGGTTTGATTGATTGGATGACAAGACTCTTTGGACCCTGTGAACACCTGTATTTAGCCCTGTGATTGGTTCCCCATAAACAGGTGTTAAAACCAGCTGTGAATATGGGGTCTTATGTTCTTCTCTTCCATCATAGTGCTGTTTATACCTCCCACTGCAGCTGTCAGTGTGAAATGTGGCTTTAAGGGTGCCTCATGTTCAACTCCCTGTTTTTTATTTAATCACAGCATACCATGCACTTAAAGAGTCATTCTGTAATAATGGTGACTATTTTATACACTACAGGTGGTCATAGCTTAGTGTGCAGTCTATAGTTTGCTTACAGTAAATTTCAGAGAGGAGAGGGCACTTGCTCAGGCAGAGACACAGTTTCATCTTTTGTGCTGTTAACATATGGATACCTTGTCAAGAAGAGTCTGCTTATTCTACAGAAAGTCTTTCAATTACATGGTGCTGTGCTGAAAAATTGGAAGGCCAGACCCTCACAAAAGGGTTTTGATAAGAGCGGGCTCAGCTCCATGGAATTCAGCCACCTGCAGCAGCCCAATGCTTCGGTGGATTGCTTGTGTTACATGCTTATGTTTCTGACTTATTTCTTATAGTTTTTTATAATGCTAATTTTAAAACTCTTTTATAATGCTAATTTTATAATATTAAATAGAAGTTTATGCCTTTGTGCATCCATGGCCGAGAAAAAGTGTGTTTATATCTCAGCAAGAACTTCTTGGCATCTCTGTAGCTTGAGTTAATAAGTGACAGTCTCCCTTCAGGCATGCTTGGCATCTGGAGAGCTTCACACTTTATAAAGCACTGAGGCTGCTAACATGAGGACAGAAATGCCCGCCACTCTCTTAAAGTCAGTCAATCTGAGCCTGTGTCTTGATGGTATTCAATTCAGTTCACATTAATTTGTATAGCGCTTATCACAATACATGTAGTTTCAAAGCTGCTTTACAGAAAATAGCCAGGAGTGTGTGTTATTAGAAATGATTTCAGAAATGTTTAAGGAATGTTTCAAGGTTTAAGATAGCCAACTGCCTAATCAGTACTAATATTGTGTATAAAATTAAGAAAAAAAGCCAGCACTGTCAATGATGAGAGTACGACTGTCTGTTACACCGTTTATAGTATGTAAACTTTAAATATTACCAATAAAGCATTGATTTTTCCAAAAATATATCCCTATATGATTATTTGTATTCTGTTTTTGTCCTGTATCAGATGAATGATTTCCCTGTTTGAGTCATGTGCAGCAGGCATTTGATTATAGCACAGCAAAGTCCTGCAGAATCCATGGGTCATGTTGATATTGTTCCTCAGCAGGCCAGCTGATAAAACCCCCTGACAGTGTTTGATTTGCCTCAGATAAGGCAAATGGAAGTTAGATTAAGCAACTAATAACTGCTAGAATCTTTTTTTCTATAAATGTGCTATCAGTGAATAAAGAGACTGACAAATAATACAGATCTGTTCTAAAACCTTTTGAGCTGCCTGCTGTCTACCTCCATAGAGTTGAAGCATAGTCCATGGTTTGGAATAGTCTATGTTGGGAATGCATCTATGATGCCCTCAAAAGCTGTTGTAGTAGGCAGCTCACCAGATTTTGGAACAGAGGTGTTGCATACACTACAAGAAGAACTTCCAACCTAAACAAGTTTTTGTCAGTTAAGTCTTATCCAATAAAAAAAAAAAGGATAACTGAGCCATACTGTTTCCAACAAGTTCTCGATTTTGCACTTGTCCAAGCCTAATTCATTTGGGCTAAGGCTTTTGCAATTAATTCTGTTGTCACACCAGAGCATAAATTTGTTCTTTGCGCTTACATTTTGTCCTCTGTCACAGGGGAAAGAGCAGGAGCACACGTTCGTGTTCCGCATGGACCATCCAAAGGCTTGCAAGCATCTGTGGAAGTGTGCCGTAGAGCATCATGCTTTCTTCCGCCTGCGCGGCCCCGTCCAGAAGAACTCGGCCCGCTCTGGGTTTATCCGCATGGGCTCACGGTTCAGATACAGGTGAGAATGTTCTGAAGTATTACCACACTTATCCAGGATGGCTGCACTTTACATTTTAACAACCCAGAGCATAACTAGTGAAGTTTACTGTTGTGGCATTCCTTAAAACACATTCTTACTATCGCTCAGGTTTAGGGGTTTAAACAACCTAATTTTTAAACTTCAACATGTCACTCATTTTTGCAACCACACAAAACACCTTAGCAACTGCATAGCAGTGCACTAAACCACTCTTCAGCAGCAACACCGTGTCGTTGTGGTGGAGTGTTTGCATGGGCAACCACTTTTCCAGAAAATGTAAAATCTTTACTTTTTTTTTTTATTGTTCATAGCAGCAAATTTAGAACTGATTTTGTCATTTTAATTTGTTGGACTGGAAACATGAATTTTATTAGAGCTCTGCATGGAGATCAACAACTGAAGCCCTGGCCTCTACTGAAGCCACTCATTACACAATCTGAGTAATAAGTAATGCCTGTGGTTCTCTAACATTAGTACTTAAACCCTTTGTATTTAAGGTTCAGTGGTTAGGATTTTTTACCTGCACTGAGACAAGATTTCCTGTTTCTTACAGCTGTCCCTAACAATATCTGCTGTCGAGTTGTAAATTGTAACGTGATCTTGTCTGTGCAGTGCTGTGTGTGTTTATGTGCACACGGGTGTCCTCTCTGTGGAATCTTATCTCCAGCTGCCAGACCGGTGCTTTGACGCTGTCCAGTTCGTCTCACTGTTGGAAGGGCTTTTTGTTTTTCTGTTCCTATTTAGCGCCTCTCTTTGCTTCAGAATTAACCTATTTTTTGACTCAATGAGTTAACTTATCTTTAAGTTCACCTGTGTGCTTCTGATTGTTCAGTTTTGTTGTTAAACTATTTGCTAATGCTGGGTAGTCTGTGTATCCTCTCAGGAATAATGTGTTTACACTGTGAAATTAGTCTGTCCGATAACATTAGACTTTTATTACTCTAAGCCCATAAAAGTGAATGTCTGAAGACTTATCGAATCAGCAGGGATTTATCTGGAGGATGTTAAAGAGAACAGTGTAACTGACGTTAATTTTGTTTTATTTGTAAGTGGGAAGACAGAATATCAGACCACTAAGGCCAGCAAAGCCAGGCGATCTGCCTCGTTTGAAAGGAGACCAAGCCGCCGTTACTCTAGAAGGACCATGCACAACAGAGGTGTGAACATGAGTTTCATACTTGTTACTTGTTGGGAAGCTGTAGCATTGTAGTATCACAATGTTTGGTTTATTCATTTGATTTACATCATTACTGTTTTCTCAGATGTTTCTATGCATCATTTTATGTTATGAGTTGAAACATTCTCATTTTAAATGGTTATTATTTAGTTTGCTACAGTTTGTAGCAACAAAGTAGCTTGCCCAACATTGGTTTAAGCCTCACGTGTCATTTTATTATGAGTCATTTTGTTATGACTTTAACATTATACAGTGTCTAATAAAGTACTCATTCTTTGTTGATTTTTGCAGGTTTTAACAAGTCTTCAGAGTAAGTATTTTATATTCCTTAAATATGCTGTTGAATATTTATGGCTGACACCTCTTAAGAGTAAATGCTTTTTGGAATTGGTGTTGTGTCATATTAGGTTTAGATGTCAGAAATGAGGTAATTCTACTACAGTTTTTATCAGGGGCTAAAAACGTAATTAACACAACAGAGTGTTAAGCTTTGGTCTTCTGACTGCCTGTATTTAAACTATAATTCAGCTGTGGTTAAAGGTGAAACATGAACAATCAGCATTTGCTGGCAGTTTAGCCACATTAATTTACAGGGTGTTTTCAGCACCCATGCTGTGACTAATACAGCAACTCAAAATGATTCACAAATATGACTGTTTGACTCATTGTGTTTTTTACAAATCTGATCACATGTTGAAAACAACGTCAGTAAACCAGAGGGCAAGAATATCATTGGTCACATTAATCCTGAGGGACTAGTGCTGGTTTGAGGTCACCTCTGTGAAAGGTCCATCATTAGGTTGCTTACTGAGATCATTCAACAGTACCTCATAAACCCTTATTTTCTCTTTCCACAGCAGCCACAATAATGGAGTGAACCCAAGCTTAGAAGCAAAGGTACTGCCAGTCTGCAGTTATATCACAGGAAAATATTTTTCATTCCTTACTGAAAAATGTGCTTGCTTGTCATTTACATGTTAAATGTAAAAAAAGCTTAAGTTTCCTTTAAGCAAAATGTAGTTTTTTCTTTCTTCTGTTATGAGATAATTGTAGCTTTCTGTGGGATGTACCTATTTAATTATCATGATATCTTGTTTACCCTAGTTCATTTTGTTGGTTTGTTTGTTTTGCTGTACCTAACCCAACCCACTCATCTTTTCAGCCCACTCAGACACGGCCTCCCTGGTCTGGTATGCCTGTGGTCAGCAGCCCACCCTGTGTTGCAAGCCCCGTGGAAATCGAAACCCTACCCAGGAGCCCTGGTGGCAGCCACTCGGACAAGAGGAGGTGAGCTGCTTGCAATTTTAACACAATTAGACCTCTAAGCTGGTTAATCTGATGCCCTTCTGTTCAGGGCACCCGCACAGGCACTTAACCTTAGTTTGGCGAAGGGCAACACTTCCATATATGATATGCTTGGGCTGTTTGGTGCTGGTCTGTTGGAAGCTGGTGTAAGGTTGTAGTGCTGGCTGGTGACTGGTGCTGAAGGTACTTCATGCTGTTTAGCTTTGACGTTGAGCAGATGGCTGCCTCGGCTCAGGAGAGAACGCCTGCTGGGCTGACAACAACAAACTTTCTCTTGATGTGAAAGAACGCTCGCCTGTCTCTCTCTCCTGCTCTCTTTCTGTCTTGCTTTTCTCCTGAGGCTGTTTTAGGGGTTATTGTGCTATGCAGAGCTTTGGCATAAACTTGCTGAAATATTGAAAAGAAATTAAATTAGACATTGGGATTATTTGTGTATGTGTGCACGTGTGTGCATCTGAGAAAGGGCATATGAGTGTTGGAGATATTTTCCTGTCTTATGAAAGTTTGATCCTTGTTTCTTAATGTTCTGAATGTTTTAACTTTGTTCTAGTCTGATGTTCTGAAACCCAGTGGCCTTTTCATAAGGCAAGGTATGTATACTCCTGTTTTCAACTTTCGATATGCTTCAACCAATCAGTGCATTTCTGCAGGGGTTATCAGGAATGGCTTTTGATTGGTTAACCTTTATCTGGATAGGCCAATCAGTTTCTTTAATCAATTTTGTTTATTGATTCTAGTTCGACCCAACCCAATCAGTGGGGTTAATCATACAGCAGTGATTTCAGCTTGGTCAGTAAAATGGTGCAGTGTAACAGGGCGCTTCTAGTTTTCTGAAACATGCAGTTTCCTCTTTTTGGCTTTGTGACTGTCCCACCTTCTTCATTCTCAAACCCGCCACTAATACAGACATCAGTTCTAGTCACTTTTAGCTGACTAGTACCGTTGCTTGGAAAATTCAAGGTGCTCCCCAATCCACATGATTGGTTTATATGGGGTTAAGGGGATCAGTCTGAAGAATTGTTCAATCCTGTGTCCTTCATCGCTTGCTTTCTAACCTGTGCAAAATCTAGGAAAAAACTGAAAAAATCATGGCTGAAGAAATTGCATGAACAGGTCATCTGCCCTTTTCCAGTCCTTTCTAATGATCTGATCTCTCCCTTCTGGTCTTCTTATCCTAGTTGGTACTAGAATAGTCATTGTTTTCAATGCTCCTAACCAACCAAATATAGCCCTTTTCTGCCTAATGTAGTTAACAGGCTAAAAATGAATGTCAATTGTTGGTTATTTCTCTTTTTTTTTTTTTTTTAAATCACTGCACTCTGTTCTCATGTCACCTTACATCTGTTTCACCATCTGCTCCCTTTTGACCTTGATTTCCCGCCTAATCATTTAAATAGTGAAATGTCCATGTTGTGTGCTTTGAAAACCTTAACAAGTAATAGTTAGCCGGAGGCATCAAGAGGGAGATTTAGCTACAGTAGTAGTAAATTGCAGGGAAGCAACATCCAGGATTCTAGGCCAGAAGAATGACTGGGGAGCCATTGGACCTTGAAAGGATACATGCATTTTAACCAACAATCACTGCCATGTGCTGTGCTGAATATAATAATCCATTTTTGTTACATATTGACTGAGTTATACTTAATTAAAATACCACGTGTAACAGCAAGACTCTTGTGAATGTGTAGCCTAGTGTGTAGTCTTTGATTAGCAGTTAGCTGTTGAGACAACTACACACTTCTAAATACAAGAGAATTCCTCAAGCGTGTTGAAGGTTTTAGACCATGCTTTAGACCCAGTCTTAACCATAATGGTGCTGTCACATACTGAAGATGATATTTACTCCCTTCACTGGCTTATTCATATTGCTATTTATATTACATAGCTTTAGTGATACAAACCTCATTGCATTCTTTATGCATTTACATTTATGCATTTGGCAGATGCTTTTATCCAAAGCGACTTGCAGTGTATTCAATACATATTCAATTCAATTCTATACATTTAATGAGTGTAGGTGTTCCCTAGGATATGAACCCACAATCTTTGCGTTGCTAACGCAATGCTCTACCAGTTGAGCCACAGCATCAGTCAGTCTATTTGTTCTGTTAAGAACTGAATAAGTTTACCCAGGTTATGGATTTCACAGTTTTGATGCTTTATTATAAACTAGGTTAGGCATCTGAAGCTGCATCTCAGCACTGCACTGAATATAACTTGAGTCAGTGAGGTATTATGGCCACAGATTATCTGGTCTAAATGCATTTAAGATAATTTATAAGATGAGACGTGCTGTCTGACTCTAAACATTCAGCCATCTTCTACACTATCAAAAGTTTAGGGTCATTTTAAAATATTTTTCAGCATTTTAAAATAAAACTTGGATAACACAACTGGGATTATAGGAATTATGCCGTGACTAAAAGAACAAACACCTAAAATTAGTACAAATGTTCTCTTGGTATCTTATCCAGCATCTTGAGGTGTCACCTTGAATTTCTGTCTATGCTGGACTCTTATTATGCTGGATCTTGCACAACTAATTTCAAACATTTAAGAATACACCTTCAGATCATGAGTTTATGATCATGAGGTTATGATCATGAGAAGCACTTCAGTGACCCTGAACTTTTTATGTGTAGTGTGTATCCTTATCCTCCTCTTTTCCTTCAGTTTTTCTCTACTTCTGTAATCTGCCATTTTTTGGTTGCCTTTCCAACTTCCCTACATCAAACTCTACAGCATTCCTGTCCTCTAGTTCTAACACCTCCCTCCCCCTCCACTGACCCATCCAGGCTTCACCCCCCTCCCAAATCCCACCGCTGACACCAGCGTGACCGCCAGGCACCTTCCTGCACCTTCTCTCAGACACGGACGCTGCCACAGTCCCTCCACCCTTGCATTCCTCAGATACAAACTCAGCTCCATGAAGCGTCAGGATAAAAGGCACGTTCTCTGGCAGAGCTCAAGCGAAACTACCTGGGCTGAAGTCTTCCCCTCACTTTAAGCACAGAAACTGCTCTCTGTCCCTCCCCTCTGTGAACGAAACCAGCCTGAGTGATGTGATAATCCGCCTGTTCACAGGAGAAATTGTGAAGAGTGCTTGCAGTAAGACTTGGCCATTAATCAACCAGCTGTTACACAGGAAATACTCACTTTTTTAGCCTTTTTATTTGTCATTTTGAATGAGATGGTGATCATTGTAATCAATCACACTTGTTTTTTATTAAAAATATACAGGACTTAACAATCAATACATAGCGATCAAAGTTATTAGGCATTTAGCACAAATAGGACATAAAATATGATGAAAGCTCTTTTTATCAGAAAAGTCAATTTTCATCAACAGAGTCAGTGATTTGGAGATGCATTATCTTCAGAAAATGCTTCTCAATCTCAGGAGGACAAATTAAATTATAATCTAAACGTTTATGTCCTATTAACTTTAAGATAATTTTTGCTGGAGAGTTGTGTCTATTACTTTAAAGTTTTGGGGCACCAATTTGTATGTTATGCAAAGAAAGTGTTAAAGATTATATTTCAGTATTACTCTGTGTAATCAGAGTGGACTGAACAGTTACATGGTATCTAAGTACTGAACGTTTTGTTCTGTGAGTTCTCACTGGGATGATTTTTACATTTTAATTTACAAATATCTGTTGCAGCTGTAACAGTATACACTGATTTTAGCCTGCATTAACATTATGGCCAACGAATAGCTGTGTGTTACATGGCTTGAAGATGATCGATTAAAACTATCAGTCAAAAGTAACTCCAATGTTTGTTTCAGTTTTTATATCACTCAATGAGAAATGTATGTACTCTTGGTGTGATATCTGTTCTTTATTTCTTTAAGTGATGAACTGTCATGTCTCAAACTGGAAGGTACTTTCTGTAGCAGTGCTAATAACTTGCTCAAGGGACTGAATACTGTATTGTGCACAACATGTTGGGTTTAGTCAGTGTGGCGAGGAGTGACCCGTCCAAAGTTAAGCCTCCGCTGAGCTTTAATCACATTCCAGCAGTTTATGGAATGTGACTTGGTTACCTCCCACATTTCTCTTTAGTATAAAAGGAGTATGTAACTTTTTGTGACTTCTGTACCAGTATTGCTATCAGTACTGATATGCATTACATGATTGTGTGTGTCTGTGTGTGTGTGTGTGGTCTTTTAATTTAGGTCTATGGAATGTGGAATACGTGTGGTCAGTTGGAGTATAACTTTGTTAGATGATAACCTCATTTCATTGTGTGAGGTTCTTCTGTAATGAATTTTAGTGTTGCTGGCTCTCATTCGTTATAATGTTCCACAAGTTTGCTATGATTGCTAAAGGTTTGATTTATACCCATTAGGGCTGGGTGATATATTGAGTATTTCCAATAAATTTGTGTTCATTTTGCTGCTGATATAAAATAAGGCAACCATTGTGAATAATGCAGTGTTTTTGAATGTACTTTTGTTCAATGCATACCAAATATCATAAAACTGAAAGGTATTATAATGATGTATTTGCATTGCTCAGCTCTAATGTGAAAGGGTGACAGTTACATTTTCAGAATATAACTTTATTAAAGGGCACACTGTATGATTGCAGGGCAAAAACTTGTATTTTGGCCCAGCATGAAGGACATTTGTCCAGGTAAGTCGCATGTGTCATCTAGGGGTGTAACAATATTCCGAACTGAAAACCGTGGTACATAACCCACAGTACATACTGTGGTACTCTCAATGTCCCCAACCCCCTGCTGCCCCGACTCAGCCCTGGCCCATTCTTGACTCTGCCATATGTCACAAAACAAGTTTTTTCCTTGACATTTGATTAGATATTAATTGGTACACTTTAATACCTAATAAGAGCTGTATTTTGTCAAAATATTATACTCCAGGGCCTAAAATTCAGCGCAGGATTGCGGGTATTACGCAAATCTTTGTTCTTTCAAACGTTTCACATTACTAATCCAAGAAGCGCTCGCTCTGTAGCAATGTAGATTGCTACATAAAGCTGCTGATAGTTGTAAAGGTTTCTGCACCTCAAATGATAAAACAATTGCATTTTAAATCAGTGAAGCTCGTGGCACTGCAGCGATGACCACAACACTACAGCAACACTTTTGACTCTGACTTCAATCAGAGTCCATGATTACCACCTTATAGTGCATTTGTCACATGTATATATTCATACTTTATACATATTGTCTGTCTTTAATATATTGTATATTTAATGTAACTTAGAAGGTAAATGACTGTTTTTGAAATAACGTTCTGTCTAAACAAGGATAGTTTTTCAACAACGACTGTTTTTCAACATGCCATCAATCCTGCTCCCATAGCACATAGAACAGAACTGAACAGAACCCATCCGTGGCTCCAAAACCATGATATAAACAGATGCGTTGGTATATTGTTACACCCCAAGTCATATCTAATGAAGACCTTGTACAGGCAGCACTTGCGGGGTACATCCTCTGTTTTAAAGGTGGTAATTAACCTTTTCATTCTTCTCAGCATGCCCTTGGTGACTGACCTCCTGGAAACGTGTGTAGATGAGGTTCTTCGGGCCCCTGTTCCCATGGTGACACCAGAGGAGGTTGGACCCAGTGGTGCTCATGCCAGCACAGTCACTGAGACCACCCTCTCTCTGACCGGTGAGTTAATGCAGACACTGTAGAGATGCACTGGTATACACATTATTAACAGCAAAGATGTTCTCACCTGCTGAAATCAGTCATCAAACGTGTAACATTTAATATTGATACTGTTTGTGTATTAATTTATATATTTAAAGGCGTCATACTATTTATATTAGAAGTTGGCTTTTTATTTGTAAATGCATTGGCTCAAAATGTACTATTATTTTGTTTTTCATATTTAAATAACCATGCAGTGTCGCATTTTTGCTTTTTATTGTGTTAACTGGTTAACCCCAAAGTCCGTTTACTAATCCTCACACGTTTCTGTCTGTCTCTCCTCTACAGAGGCTGCAGCACGGCTCAAGCAACTGGAGATTGAAACCACTCCAGTGTCTGCTCCATCCAGATCCAACATTAACCTCAACATGAACAATCAGGTCAGTTCAGCCATCCAGAAGACCACACACATACATACACACACACAAACTGAGAACAAAGCTTTTTGTAAATGGTGTTTGTGCAGTTTGCTTTGCCCTGTATTGACACATTATTACTTCTGAACAACTTGTTTTACCACCAGTGTATTTCATGTAATTCATTTAAGGAAAATTTACAGCATAGATCATGTTATTGAGACAGTAAACCTAATGCTCTGCTCTGTTCTGTGCAGGAGGAAGTGATGAAGCTGACTGAGAAGACCTTGAATAGTGTGGGCAGCAGTCCTGTTCTGAACCAGCTCAAAGCTCCTGATGAACTCAAGAGCAACATCCTGAAAGCTCAGGTTGAAGCAGCGCTCAAGGTATTCCACTTTTCCCATAGTCCCCAATAACACTTGGTGTTAACATCTGTTTCAGAATATAGGGACCTATTTACACCTTCTTCATTTTAATTCATTTAATCACATCCTTTGGAACTATTGTATGTCATTTGTGTTGTGTTTTAATATATTACTGAATTAAAATAAAAAAGCTGTTTTTGCAAAACACAGCTGTGGCTGTAGATTTATCAGTTCGAAATGTTTTTTTGTTTAGGATACTAGAGAGGAACTTGGATTGACTCCAGACAAAAACTGCAACCTACAGGAGGCAGCGTTCAAGTACTGTAGTTTATATGACGTGTGTTATTGTAAATATTGCATGTAGTCTTTCATTTATTGAGGACATAAAAACTGTATTATAATGAGAGAATAATTAGACATGTTTCTTGTTGAAGCATGCCACACTGCAGGACTGTTTGCCATTTCATGTTGTCAATGTTTGTTATATGTTTATTACTATTATGTTAGTTAATAGGTTATATTCAGTAGTGACACAAGTAATTGGGCAGTAACGTCTATCTTTCTCATCAGATTGACGGGTCATGGTGGGCGAATGGGAAGCACCAGCTCTCTGCCAGTGAGCGGTCGAGTGGAGCGGCAGGAGTCCTGGGACCTGCTCAAACAGCCCGGCCAGCCTTGCTCTACCAGCAGGTGAGATCTTACAAAACCTGGTCTGAGAACAGTGGCAAACACCAAAAGTGTTGCACAGATACACTTAGGGGTTGTTCTGAAAAGAACCATTGCTTTGTTGGTTGAGTGTGTGGATTAGGACATAGTGCCATGTGAACAAGTCTGCGGGCCTGTAATCCTCCTGAGACAGAACCTGAGGTAGTGGAGCACAAGCAAGCTGGCAAAAGCAGATTAAAGGAGCCACCTGGCTTCTCCATCACTAGAACTGTTTAGTTAACTAGGGAAATCTGCATGTAATCAAATGTTCACAACTACTAGCAAAATGATAAATAAATATTTTAAAGCATTTGACAGAAGGCAGATTTTATTTAAGTTGTCCATCACATAATTGGTATAACCCAAGCACAACAGATAAGTACAGTACAATTTTGGCTCAACCCTTAGTTTTTAAAAAGAACTTAAAGAAACTGAACATGGCAGTTACAGTAATGCACTCAGAATAGAAATAAACCAGGCCAGCATTCAGGAAAAGATGTGACTTGTATTTTAACACGCATTCATTTTAAATAAATATTACAATAATTATTCAGTTAAAGGTGAATTAGCTGAGTTGTAAAGGTCTCTAAGAGTGGGAATGCGAACTTCTGGTAATGAATTACCACAGAAAGTCCTGTGGATGGAGTCAGTGTATGTGAAACAGATAGTAATGTCACTTCCCTTTCTAAAAGTTTTTTAATGTTTACTTCCTGGCACAGTGTACCTCCATTGTCAGTGCCTTACTGTAACCATGACACTTTCTTTGAAGAAAAAGAAAAAAATTGTTTTATCTGCTTGTGCACATTATGCCACATTGTGGTCAATAGAGCTTTTGTTGAACCCAGAACATTCTATAAAGTACACTGTTGTCCTTTGTGTTTGAAGCACTCTGTTGCCATCTGGTGGAACTGTTGATTTGTAATCACTGCTAGGACATGTGAAACATGGTCTGTAACAACATACACATGCTATACTGGCTGTACAATTAGCGCTATACTATAATATGTCCACAGAATGTGAAGTAAGGATTGTTAATAAGGATGTTTTTTTCTCCATTCTACATTGCTGTACATCAGAAGTGGCTTCTGCCATTTAAATTCATAGTAAATTGGTGATTAAACAAACACCCGTGATTGCACATTCTATATAAATGCACCCACAAAAATAGTTTTGGTTGACTTTTGAATAATTAAAATTATATTTTTATAAACGACATAAACCTTACAGTGATATAAACACAATAAGGGGGTTTTAAACATGTCAGTTTGCCTAAGAACTTACCTCTCTAGTAAATCTCTGTAATGCTTGGCCTTGAGTGGCTTAATTTTATAATTTGCTCTACATTTGTAAAATGCCATAAATTGTTAAACTTGTCACAGTACGGGTGGAATTACAATACAGTCTTTTAATCATATGAAATTAAGTACAATAACTGCAATTTGCAGTTACGCTGTATTCAAAGACATATTCAGAATTGTTACTAAATCAAAATGAATATGGAAATTATCATTTTGAGGACTCTGATACACACACACACACACACAAAACCCTAATCAACAGTACTCATGAAGTGACCTTGAGTCATTTCCTCAAACGCTTCAGAAGAGGTGTTCACAAGACTTCATTCAAGGGTAACCTTGTGATTTCCTGTGTGTTCGTTCTTTGAATGAGCACTACTGAATAGCCTGAGAAGTGCTTCCTCTGAAGAGCCCAAAGGTTTTCCACATCTTTATGCACTTCGGTGCTCAAATCAAGAGCTTTGTTACACTGACATGCTTCATTACTATTGATACAGATTGATTATTTATCTTTTTTTATTCTTATAACTCAAGTACACATCTACTTCCACAACCACCGTTGTGTTTACATGGCATCTTTTAAGATTCACTCATAGCGCATTTGTTCGTGGAAATACTGAATTTTGTTTTAGCAAATCATCTCTTCATTATTGTCTGTCTTCAGCCTTGAAGCGAAAGCAGATGACTTCGTTTCCTCTGTGCCCTCTTTGTCATCAGATCCAGTGAGTGAAGCCCAGTCATCCAAGGTAACAAAGAGTGGCTGAATGCCAGTACTGCTGCTGGCACTCTGTAATGAGAGCCCACATCAGCTGTTCACATTCGCCATCATTGACTGATTCCTCACAGACACAAGCTCCCCTTTAAAGGGGAATAGAATTCAGTAAAATAACTGCATAGAAAATGTCAAGTTGCAAGCACTGATCTCTTCTTAGGAAATCCACAGATGTAGTTATTGAATGTGTTGGTGATTTGAAAACCCTTTAGAGCATGTGCCTTTTCACAATGCAGGTTAAAGTTCAGGACCCTGACCTTCTGACCGCCCCTCTGGCTGAAAACCTGATAGACTTCACAGACCCTGTCCCTGCAGTAAGTTCATCACTTCAGAGCTTAGATGCGTTTTAAAGCAATTAAAGACTGAAAGCATATGCTTTTGATGTTCGTTGTTTGATGTTAGTTTAACTATATGGTGCAATAATGTTTCTGTACCACTTGTTCTTTTGAAGATTTTTCCACATTGTTTTATAGTCATTTATTATTTACACTGGATGAAATTTATAAATGATTTGACACAGGCATCAGCCCCCAAACCAATTATCACTCCTCGATGGATCATTCCAGCATCAACACCTACTTCAGTGAGTTCCTACTTCTAAACTGACCTCCAAAATGCTTCATTCTGATTGGCCAGCTGTTCATTATCCCTTACATGTCATGAGCCATTTGCTTAATATACTTACATATGTAGTAAAGCTTTCAAATTCAAACTTATGATGTCAACAGTTGCTCATACTTGTTGAGTGAAGTATACGTCTTCACTTCTCACTTCTTGTCTTTCTAGTTCACTCTAGTAACTTACTGGCCAACTTTTCCACTTTCTCCTCTAGCTATCTGGCACCTTTACTAATGGCCTCCTTGACTGCACAGCAAAGACATCATCTCACCATACCGAGGGGTCTGCTATTTCCCCACTCCCCAATCTCTCTCACACTCACAATGTGATTGCCACCAGGTTTGTTTCAGCCCTTCTCCATTACCTTTCTTTGTAGCTCTGATAGACACACAGCCTTAAAAAAGACCCTGTATTAGGACCTAAATGCTTCTCTAGTGAAACCTTCAGCACTGCCACAGCAATCTCCTGCAGTGTTCTTGGCTTGTTAGAACCAATCTGTGCAATTGCTGAATCGGTCTCTTGTCATTGACAGCATTGTGGCTGTCCCAACCAAGGACGACAACCACAAGCCCAAGGGTCTGCTGACCACTGAACTCTGAGAATGACACCTTGAGCAAATGCACAACACCTGTCACTGGACATCAGAACTTTTTCACTTATAACTACATTCCAGTCAGACACATTCCATCCCTTACAGTGGAGGCACGGACAACTGGATTTGAGGATACATCAGCTCTATCTTCAACAACACTGGTTTTGGACAGATGGCGTCTCCAAGTCCTGACCCTACACTGATGACTGATGAGTTTAAATGCACAAAAGGCTAACAGCAGGAGTGGGGCCAGTGTTTGGGAACCAATGTTCCTTGTATTATTTTATACCTCTTAAAGTTGACTCTTAAGTAGCACCAACATTTGGATCTCTGCAAGAATGTTTAAAGCTCTTTCAGGATTAGATGATCACAGTCCTACTGTGACTGAATGTTTGATAATGAAATGGTGTTACTCTACCACTTGCTCTCCACTTCCTGTTTAGTTGCCCTCTGATTGGATGACTGTGAAAATGCTTGTGAACCCATTTAGATCTCGGTGTATCAAGGACAGAGTTTTTAGAATGGGTATAGTTTTATTTTATCTTTGCCTTTATTTTGCTCTGCTTTTGTTATTCTAGTTCAGAATTCAGTTCTTCGCACAGCACTGTTATAGGACTATTCTGTAGCATTTGGCAGCATGCAGTTAGGAAGTCATTGAGCCAAGTTTTTCTGTTTCGTTCTTCTGTCAGGGCTGTTTTTATCCAAACTTCGTAGTTAAGACCTGCCTTATTTTAATGGTTCATTTTAAGGTTTTATTTGTCAAATATTTGCGTTAAACATTTTACACTGAACATATTGCAGCATAGAACATATTTTAATGTCATTTTGTTATAATCTACTGCATTTAACTGGAGTAATTCACTGGATCGTCTGTGTAGTATATGGTAGCAGCTCTTATATGTTCTTTTACACTGTTTATGAATGCTGTAATCAATGTTAGGTGAGACACAGGAGCAGCTGTTAACCATCGGCTCATACTGTACATTATCAAAACTGTTGAAGGTGTGGAAAATGTAAACATACAATATTATTATTATATGTGAAAAGCACCATCTGCAGTTTGTGCCAGCAGTTGCCTCAAAAAGAGAGGCCTTTGAACCCTTTTGTCACCGAACATTCATTTGCTGCTGTTTTTCAGTATACGGAAGAGTGCATCACAAAATAATCACGTCTGTTCACTGGATCTGAAGTCACTGGGATGAAATGGAAATGTTTGTTAAATTTCCAGTGCCTGTGGATTATGCTTGGAGGCCCAACACAAGTTTTTATACAATCAATATATGTGAACAGTTAGACATCTTGAGAGTTGTTTATAAGATGTACACATTCTGGTTTCATCTGAACTTCATGTCTAAAGTTCAGAGCATTTGTAGCAGAAATTTATCAATATGCGCGTCACTTCTGTTTCTTTTCCATCTCAGTCTGTAGGTTTATTTACATATATTAATGTCATCTGTAATGTCACAGTAATGATCTCTTATATATATACTGACTGTAACCTTTCTCATTTTTTATGTGAGGCGTTCCATAAGTAAAAGACCTTTTAACATTGCTGTTAAACCTTGTGTGTTTATTTACAGTTAATTAGAGAGTGACATTTCATCAGCTTTATCCACAAGTAACTTGATATACAATGTAATTAAATATAACAGGCAGTGGCACATATCATTGTGCTATATTGCATGTTGTATATAGAGGATGTATTAACTTTTGAATGTATCAGGACGATTTTCATTCTGACTTTATAACAACAACTTCAGGTAAAGATTAGATTTAGACTGGATCTGACCAGACAGCAGACTCTTAATTTTCTGTAGCGGTGTATCATTAATGGAATTATAAATGCATGTTATAATTATATACAATGGTTTCTTTCTAGAGTGGAATATATTTCCAGTTTCTGAAATGACATAAAAGATGAAGTCATAACCCCATTTTTCCCTATATTGATTTAACCTGGTCACTAATTTAACCAGTTATTCTTTTTCTTCAAAAGAACTGAAAACAGGAGAGTTGATGGAAACAACAAGCAAAACCTTAACAGGTTACTACTGGTAAGAGACAAAGATGGAAAATTCAGATTTTTTATTGTAATTGTTAAATTTGTGTTCATTTATATTCCCCTCGCAGTGTGACTGCAGTCTCAAGTGAACCGGCAGGTGGCGATAGAGTTCTATGGATGACCCGACATGCAGCGCAGACACGTGCGATTGCAATACGAGTTCAGCTCGGAAACGTTCACGTTTTAGTTGACGTTTACCGATTGGTGGAAGTAAACGAATTAAATGCTTTCAGTTTAACGAAGTTTATTGTTGGAAATGACGGAAACGCAGTTTACTGAATTTATTAGCTTCTCGTACGACATTTACGTTCATAAAGTCTCAACAGAAATAACCTGTTAGTTTTTCTCGCCCTTTATTAACAACTGCTACTGCTTTCCCACAATTGCCCTCCTGTATGTCTATTGCCCTCCTGTATGTCTATTGCCCTCCTGTATGTCTATTGCCCTTCTGCTCGTAATGAAGTGGATTAATTACGCGAGTAGTAATTCAGCTCGTCGCCACAGGTGGCGCTAAACTTCACTTCAGCGCTTGGCAGGCTCTGCTCTTCAGTTTAATGTGGAAATCAATATTTGTGACAATCTATCAGAACAGTTTTGAGGTAAATTAATCTAATCTTTGTCATTGATTTTTTTGTTGCAAAACTGAAAACAGCACTGCGTTAAGATACAGAGGTAATATGAAATGCACATAAAGAAAACCTCCATTTGTGCGAAAATATATCATGTTCTTAGAAAAATACTACGAGTTTAAGAGATTGCAGTTTATATCCTTGTATAATAGTATAATAGCTTATTAAACGAAAATATTGAAATATGAAACGAATAGGGAGATCGATCGTGCGAACGCTTTCTGGTGCGTCTTTGTCTTGCTCCTACATATTTAATTTTTCATTTTTTGCTGCTTGTGCTGTCTTACTCCCCTAATGAATTATTTTTGCCTTTATTATTAGCTAGCATAAATTGATGAGCCACGAACCCTCCCTCGCCGGATTGACTTTAACCATTTCCATACCGGTTGCGCGCCTGACGCGCAGTCTGGAGCGCAGAGCGCGGCTGTCCGCCGGCGACTTCACGCGTCCCGCTGAGCGTGTGCGCTCCGTCTGACCCGGGCACGGTTTACTTCACGTATTCATTCGTGCTTTATTGGGGACTAAACCTTTTGGTTAACATACGGGGCATGGTGACAGTGGAGCGGGGGAATTCTTCCTCCTGCGTCTTCGGTGGAAATTCAGCATTGAGGTTAATGAAACTGTCTGCATAATGACCTGCCCAAAGCGAAGATGTGTCAAGCTGTGAGGGAATAGCGTCGATTCATTGATTTCGACACGACCGAAAGTCTCAACAAACTTCTGTTTCGTTTGATTGACATTAAGGCGTCATGGCATCTGTGTGGTGGAGACACGCACTTGTCTTCTTGGCAATGGGTAAGTTTACCTGGTTTGTCCTGTTTTATTCTCTGCATTGCAACCTATTCTGTATGATTATGACATCAAACTATAACTATAATATAAACTATAATATAAAAAGTAAAGAAAGTCTGAACACACCAGAACTGCACAAGCAACTTTGGTGTCTGTTTGGGTAGTTGGTACTAGTTGATCAGTGGTCAAAAAACTGCAATATACTGTAATTTTTGTATTCATTTAAAATTGTTGTTTGTAATTCTGATCTACATTTATGAATCTGGCAGACACTTTTACCCAAATCCACTTGCAGTACGTTCAAGGAATACATTTAATAGTGCATGTGTTCCCTGAGAACTGAACCCACAACCTTTGCGCTGCTTACGAAATGCTCTACCAGTTGAACTACAGGAACACAGTACCATGAAACACTTCAATTACATAAATGCAATTATATCTTAAAGTCAGATTAAACTGATGTTACTGATGTAACTGAAAAACAGGTAAGCAGAAATGTCACGCATTGACATGCTATATTTTCTATGCCATTGTCTATATATATATATTTATATATAGTTTTTATGATCTTATATTAATTATGAGACCAATTGAAGTATTTGTATTTCTAAATGAAGCCAATATGTAATTAATATTGCAAAGCAACTGGTTGACCAGATACAGCTCTGAAAACAAAGTAGTTTGCTAAGAGTGAAGACTCCATAAGTGACCAACCCAACCACGTATGAGTCAATTATCTAATTTTCAGATTAATAATGCATGGCAACCTTCTTCTGTTGGAAAGAATTCATTTCACACTTACCTTAACAAGCTCACTGAGGTGTGCTGAGCATGACTAACAAGCTCCTTTCTGCTTGCCTTGATTTCCTGTCGCCACTCATGTGGGTGTGCTATATATTACTTAAAGATTCATGGCTGTATAGCGTTTTAAGGAGGAATTTTATATAAAACTTATATATTAATGGCAACCTGAGCAATTAATTTTGAAGGATGCAAATGGATTCACACAACAGAATGGATTTAGGCAGAAAAACATGGAATTGGTCTGTAGAGCTTTATTGCTCTTGGATAAATTAATCTGCTCCAGTTGTCATGTTGTAGACAGTGCCCTATAAAATATGCAGATAGGGGAACTTATTTTTGACTGGAGGAGCGAGGGGTAACAGTAAATTCATTGGCAGTGTATTGTAGCTCTGTGGAAGTATGTTAAAACAAACCTCTAGCTATCCAGGCTCAATTTCACACATTGTTGCATTCTGAAGTGTGTCGGTGCAATTCATAAATTCATAAGAACATTCTCGGCTTCCTTTTGTTGCCAAGCCAGTTAAAGCTAGTTATGCTGCTGAAATGCTTATAGCTTGCTAAATAATCGCACAATTTAATGGCACAGACATTTGAGGGCACTAACTGTTGCATTGCCTTGAGTACTGAGGTTTGTTATTGCCACAGTAATGCAAGAACACACCTTAAGTATGTATGATGAGACCGAGCACTTACAAGTTTAATTCTTATACGTAGAGTACTGTATATTTCTGGCCTGTAATTCCTGCTCTGCCAGTTTGTTCTGAATATGGAGAGGTCCGAGTAGAGACCTTTGAAGCACACACATTTACTGTTTTTCCTTTTCATCCTCTATTTCCTTTTTCTTTTTCCCTTTTGCCCTTTCATTTTCTCTTTCCCTGCCTTCACATTCGCTTTTCCCTTTCCCTCTTCCTTTCCTCCTCTCTCCTGTCCATCATGTCAGATTATGTCAGCTGTGATAAGCGAGTGATTCTTAGGTGTCTCAGGATATTGATGGCACCATGACTGTTCGTTGCTGGCACAGAGAACAAAGGTGGCTTGAGCCTAATGTTGCGAGCTAAGAGATAAATGTCAAGCACACTTTTAAGATTGAACAGCGCTTTCATTGTGTCCAGGCCAGAACTGAATGCTATCTTTTGAAAGCCCTGGAGATTCATTGCGCTCATGTTTCTGACAATTGAAAGTCCCCTACAGATAAAAACACTAATTCCTCAAACATAATAAAGGACACGTCAGCATGATGGGGAGCACAAGGGTGTGTACACTACAAGTTGTGTTAGTACAAAATAGCAGGTTGCATTTCTCTGATTAAGGTAAATAAGCTGATGGCAGTGGGTGGGGGGATCTGGACAGCAGTAACAAGCAAAGATAAATATATGGGTGCTTTAATTCTTTGCCGTTGTCAGGACTTTGTATTTCATTTCCAATGTACCGCCTTAAGCAGTTCCACCCTTGTGTGGGATAATTCAATTCAGCAGGTATTGTGCACAAGTGCATTGATGAGTATTGTGTGCAAAGAATTTTCTTTGTAAATCATCATGATTATAAAATCTGTCTTATCACTGAAGCGTTTTGTATTACATCTGGAGGGCTATTGAACTACACAGAATATGGAGACATTGATTTTGCTTGTAGACATTAATTGTATTAATGTAAAAGTGAAAAAAAAAAATCTGTACACCAGCACTGAGATGCCTTTAGGACCTTGTTTTGCTCCCCAGTGAAGGTGTTGCATTGTTTATTGCATTAAGGAACAGGTGTATGACTGAAATGCGGTTAATATTTGATGCCTAACCTGTCGTATGATGTCAGCAGGGAATTAACATGCTGGAATGTGCAGATCTCTGCAGTGCTGTTGGGTGGCTTGGAACTCCACCCTGCATTAGCTGATTATTCATTATGCAGATCGAGTGCTCATGCGAACAGCAGTACATCGCTGTGTGTATAATTTAGACTCAAAGGAAAACAAGAGGAGGATTGAGTCGATTGGTTTGGCATCTGTTGTCCTTTCTATTGTGCTGGCAGGGTTGAGATTGAAGGCTCTGCGGGCCTCCCATGTCAACCGAGGGCCAAACTGCATGACACTGAATGTGCCCCACTGTGGTGTAATGTACTGAGAAGTATCATTCTGGAGCCCGGGGTGTTATTGTCTAAAGAGATATCTAAAGCACTGCTGCAGCCAGTACTGGCTTTTTAACACCCCTTTGACAGCTAAAGATCCAGAAACACGCTCTTTCTTGGCTCTTGAGTGGATAAATGCTCTCAACCACAGTTGCTTGCCCTAGAATTCTAAACCAGACTCTTAAGCAAGTCAACAAAGGTTTTCTTTTTATTTTTTAGGTTTAGGACATACACAGAAAACAGACAGATTAAAGCATGTCATCTCAAAAACAAAAATCAACCCCTCTTTGTATAGTTTGTAAACCGTTTCCTACAGAAGTGTAATGATTTAATTCTTTTGTTCCACTTATAATATAATGACCTGTATGCAAATACACATGAAATGAGTAACAGCACACTGCTGCAGGTTCCACATAGCTGCGCAGCACATTCCTTCAATAACAGCTTCTGTGCAGAGCCTGTGTTGCTTGACAGCATCAAAAATCATTGAAATGAGCACCGCAAACTATTAAGATCAGACTGCGATGATGAAAGGATTTGTAAAAGTAAACCTCAGCCACTCAATTTTTAGCGTTGTATCTAGCAGACGTCAAAAATGTGGAGGTTCGAAAACAAACAGTTTTTGGAGCTTTGTTTCAATAACTCGTCTATTTGAATGATGAAGTTTACTTATATTTTTTACAACTAAACCAAACTTTCAAAAGTTTATGGGAAATTAAATGTTTTATGTGATCTAATGTATGGAGTATAGCAGAGAGGGCAGTATATGTTTAGCTTATTAATGTATTAAGACAGCATGTACATGCTAAATAGTCATTGTATTAGAAGACAAGCATCATTAGTATTCTAGCAGGAATGGGCAGATGATCTGCAGAGATTCCCAGTCTTCACCTGTCCTTACTTCCATAAAGCTATAAAATAGTTTTTGTCAGCAGTGTTAAAAGACTGCTCGACATTTATGGATATACAAATTATGATGCAAACATACAAACTCTCTTCCTTTTTTGGCACTTGATATAAAGCATGCTTCAATTACTGGCTACGGCAAATTACAGTGCAAGGTGTCGATTAACTCTTGCAACAGTGAGTCATGGTGACCCACAGCAAATGACCTTCTGTAATGGGAAGCAGCCGTTGGTATAATGGCCGTGAGTGATCCATCACCTGTGCGGCCAGATGCACTGACATTCATGGCCCCTGTAATTGCTCGATCACAAAGGGCTAGTGGCATGTAGATTATCTTGGAATGCCATAATGGATGTTTTGTGTGTGTGTGTGTCTGTGAGATAAGCAAATGTAAATGGTGGCATTTTTTATCAGTGATTGTTAAACATGTTACACAATTAGAAAGAATGAGAAAAGCAAGCCGGTGTTATTTCTTCTCCCCTATTGCTTATGGTTCCATAAACGGCAGATGTTTTCTGCATATGTGATGTTTAATATCTGTTTAACACAGCTTACTCAGCCAGCCAATGATGTAGCCAGTGTGTGTTAGCTTATAATGCTACAAAAAGGGTTTCATGGGAGGCTTCTTGACTGAAAGTGCTGTACTTGACTGTTACCATGTATTCCCTGTAGCACATTGCAGCCTAATGCATCTGTGGCATTAATGCAGATGTTGGCGCCCTCTCCTAAAGTTGCTGCAGGCTGTTTTTGTTCACACTATGTTGGCAGCATCTTAGCATCTCTGCACACTTATTTCTGTGTTCCTTACATGACAGGATATAATGCATTTGTTTAGCAATTTATTGTCCTGCCTGTCATACGGTAATGTTGTTTTGAGGCTTGTTACTTTATAATGATAGAGGCAGAGAAAAGAGGATGGGAGAGTAATGCATGACCTAACATGACATGACCTGCTTTTTGGGGCACATGCGTTAAGCTCTAGAGGGCTGAAAATAAACAAACTGTTTAAGTTGCGATAATGTTTATTTATGAATGTTTTTAGCAGCCAAATTGTATTAATTTTTTAAAGCTATTATCAGTTACATTTGGGTCTCTAGCGCTATTTCTGTTTGAAACATAAAATTGCAAGTTACTTGCCGAGTTTTCTTCACATGGATGACGAGTTAAAATTCTAGCAACTGCTGTAAGAACAAGCTGTAAACGCATTCACCATACTCAGCACCCACACACACGACCTAGTAGCCGAGTCTTGTAGTCAAACTGACATTTACCACAAAATCTGACCCAACAGCTCAAGTTATAAATCATTATTATAAACATACTGTTGAAAATCGGGGGAAGGATATCGTTTGTGTACTTGCTCAATAACATTTTTTGTTCATTTTTGGCCTAAACAGTTATGGATTGCTATTCTAAAATGCATTTGTAGCATAACTCACCGAAATTTCAAAATAGTCCCAGTCATTTGCTTCCTTAGGCATAATGCATATCACAAGGGCTCTTTAGATCCACTTACTGTCTGTGTATGTGTCGAGCTATAGAGATACATGCCCACAATCTGTCTGTCTGCCTGGGTCTGTTTACCTGCGTGAGACGCTCGCTGTGACAGGTGTTAATTTGACCAATTATGTGGCTGTTACACTTTCAAAGGACATGACAGCTTGACAGCAGCACAAAAAGCACACGGAGGAAAGGAATTTAGTTAAAGGAGCAATTACAGTATAATACATCTGTCAGCAATATCTGTCAGGCACAGTCTTAAGTGCTTGAACCTTTAAGGAGCTAGTTTTAAATGACAGCTCGCTAAGGAATGTTCCGAGTTCAGTGCAAGTTAAACTCCATCAACTGCATTTGTGCCATAATGTGGTTTATAAAAAAGATATACAGTAATACACTTGCAATGAAAGTTTATAGGGCATTGCATTTTATAGCCACATGACTTAAACATTACAAGTTAACATGACACCAGTGTGATAGAATTGCTTACTAACCTTGTTTGTGTAAATTTAATCTAGCGTATCCAGACCTTTGTCTATGACAAAAGGCTGCATGCTTTTTTGCAGCTTTAACCACTCACCTAAACAGGAAGAGACATCTGACTTACAATTAAAGTGACCTATCATGGTTCATTTTGTTTTATGTGCCGTTTAGGGGTGGAGTTATCGAAGATTATTTGGGAATTACCCATTTAGTTATTTCCAAATTGTGTGTGCATAAACAGTGAACAGATTGTTATGTTCTGTTGTTCCAGATGTTGTGTAGTAATTTTCAACTTCAATGCCATGACTATGTAATACTGTAAACCTTGTCATTTCACATGATGTAGGATACAGGAAAGTTTACTGTTAACCAGTTACCATTTTACCAATGATCAGTAAAATATATGCAAATATATGCAAATATATGGTAAAAACAGTTTGATGGGGAATCAGCTATATAAACACAAGTGAATACAGGAACTCACAAGGTTGTTTATGTTTGGTTAAGCATAATAGAGATGATGACACAGGAGAGAGAGAAGGACACCCTGCTGAACCAGCAGCTGGACCAGGAAAATAGTTCATGTCTCCTGTTAGGTGCTTTAAAGCAGTTTAATTCAATAAACCCAAAGGGCACTGCTGAGTTTCTAGGGTCTATACTCTCCTTTTTATTTTCCCTAGAATCTGAGCGGAGAGGACAGGAAATGTGCTCCGTTTACTGGGGAATGACGTGAATGTGGCTTTGTCATTCGCAACACAAACTGTGTTTAGAGCTGCCAGTCTTAAAGAATAGTTCACCCCAAAAATTCTGTGAAAATTTACTGTCGTTCAAACATGACCTGATTATGTCCATACAATGAACGCATATGTGTAGGGTAGAAGTTGGTCCACACACAACATACTGAATTCTTAATAGAATGAATGAATAGAATGAAATGAATATATTATAGAACTAATATATATATATATATATATATATATATATATATATATATATATATATATATATATATACGCTTTTGCATTCCATAAAGGAAGGAAAATCATACTGGATTTATAATGAGTAAATAATATATTGAACAAACTATTCCTTGAACAGTAAATCCTACTGCAAGGCTGCAGAAAGATGTTGATGAATATGCCAAACCAGTCGAAGCTCCAGAGATGATCAAGGGGCAAAACTCGTTCAGTTTTCCTCCCTCTCAAAAGTAACTTCATGCTCCATTTATATTCTTTGGCAAGGTTTTGCATGTAATGCAGTCACAGTTCAAGATGAAAAGCACGAAACACAGTAAATTGACTGTTTGAACATTTTTTGTGTATAGAAAAACAGCATTACTAAAACGTCATTTAAACGTGGTACAATACCCAGTAAACATTAGCTACTATATTATTGCAATGTTGTAATATATTATTGTAAGTTTATTTTTATATTTATACATTTAGGGCTGTCTTGTTTTGAAAACACTTGATTGTTAGTTTACTAATTAATAGAGAGCAAAACAGATGGATGACATGATGTGTGTCCCATCACCCTCCTACACTCTCTAGACTCGACTTCACTGTTCACCTCACTTATTCACAGAACTCAAACCCAGTTCTGCACAGTGTCCTATAAACATCTGCTGCTTTTCCGTGTACTTTAAAACTTCTCACTACAGTCAATATGCACCACATGCACATTCCTTCTACGTATCCTCAAGATGATATAATTAGGAATGAATGAGTGTTTGCCCTCTTGTTTGTTCCCTTCAGTTTCATGATAAGCAATAGATCTGTGGCTGTTTTTAAAATCATTGTCACACAGTATTTGTTACACAGCTGAGGGGATTCATTCATACAGTGCCCCAAAAAGCATTTGGATGCTCAAGGCAGATTACAATACTGTATAATAATTTAAATAAAACAGCATGAGCTTTTTTTCAAAGATGTTAGTTTCAAAATAAGTTTGTTTTAAATGATTAACCAATACAGACACTGTAGGTTTTTATGTACTGTACATACAACATAAGAAAGTATTCATGTTGTCACGCTTTGTATTAATACTATTCCTGCCTAATTAATAGCGGTCTGTTCCAATATCTGTTTTCACAAGTGTGGCTCCTGAAAAAGCAAACGCACTAAAAGAGTAAAGTACTCCACTGTGACCCCTTCACAGTAAGTGCAGTCTTGGGTTAAAATCTTTGGCATTAGCAAATATGCCACAAGTCTCAAAACTAGAACAATGTTCCATTGTGGTGTTATATTTTCCTCACAGACATCTTCAGAGTAATGTAAATGCTTACGTCTAGATGCTAGAAACGCTCATGAAACAGAACTGCTCTGCTTTGGATGCAAAACAGTTTAGGTTGTGTTTTTTGTTTTGTTTGTTTGTTTGTTTTGAATGGGAGAAATTTCCAAGGTGTCTTATGTGGGATCACAAGACAGTACTATAAAGTAATGACTGGATTTGTAACATTTTAATTGTGCACAGCATAATCATCATTAGACTCACATTTGCACACAACAGTAAATGCAATTAATATTACTGACTAATAGACTCTGAAGGATCCTGGATATCATCCAGATTAGCAGCATATTGCAGATGTGAGGTAGTTATACACACACACACACACACACAACAAATGCTGTCATTGTCTTCATGTCTATATACAGCAATAGCTCATTAATTAAGTCTTCTCAACGGTTCCTGTCACATTAAAAATGAATGTTGGCATTAACTGTCATATAAAAATGTGACATGCTTGATGTTTTTCCTCTGGACTTGGAGAATGTATGCATGAGAGAAGATGGTTTTTGTGTGTGGTAAACAGACTGAGATCTCACTGTGATGTTTATAACTGCTTATTTGGGAATTAGATCAAATCACTGGAGGATTTATTCATGGCTGAAATCCAGGGTTCTTTCCCTTGCTTTTGGGTTAGTTTATCCAAAAAGATTTGATTCCCACTAAATTTCCATTAGTATCAGTTAGTATTGGTTCCAACATTTTGATAGAAATTCCAATAGGAATTCTGTACACATTCCGTAAAGGAATATTTTAGGTTTGATACAGGTCCAGATAGTTCTGGGTTCAGTAAAAATCAACAAAATCATTAACCACAAAAAATATAGACTTTTCCCTTGTTTACTTAAACGTCACGGTTACATTGACATTTACAAATAGAAGTAAATGAGTTTATAAATATGATGTACATGATGTAAACATTACACGTTAACATGATTTTAGCGCAATAAATTCACTTACCTACTTGTTTAAAGTTCAAAAAATCACTTACCTTACCTACTGTGTTTAAAGTTATATCCAACATGACCCTCCTTATGTTACATCGCCAGGGCAACAATGTTGTAATATTGGATATAACTTCACAAAGAGACAGATCTTTTTAGTGGTTATCAACATTATGCCACAAATGCTGTTGATTGAGCTCAACTTGTATTGAACCCAGAATGTTGCTTTAATGATTTTTGACTAGATTGCGCACACATTCCTAAAGCTTGTTTCTTCCTCTCCTCTTATCTTGAGGGAGACACCTGTCACATAACTGATGTGACAGAGCCGTTGTTGACTAACAATCAGCCGTGGGGAGTGCCGTCGCTGCTGCTCTGACTGTAAGCCCATCCTCTAATGCTGATCAGCCACTTTCCTCTACAGCACTGAGGGCGAGTGCCACTGCGTATCTCTGTAAAGAGGGAGGATGAAACAATGGGAGAGAGAGAACGGAGGACATAAGAGGAAAGGACAAGCTGACAATGGCTGTTCCATTTACAAGACAATTGTTTTTCCAAGAGCTGAACATTAATCCCATTATGTCAGAGTTAATGAAAAGACCTATTGTTCAAATTCTTTTCCCCATTCTGCTCTATTCAGACCCTTGTTAGTGTCGGACACTCTTTTAATTCGTTACTTGCTGTGTTGCAGAGTATCGTTTATGTTTAAATTAAATTAAGCGAAATCGGTTACAACAGGATTACTGGGAATCAGTAGTGACGTTCAGGATTAAAGAAATATTCCAGGTTCAAAACAAGTTACATTGGTAAATTGTGTCACATACCAAAGAGAACAATTTAGAAACATGCATGGAAGTGCAGAAATGTACAGCTTGTATTTTTGTGCTTAATTTCTGTCAGATAAAAAGACATCTTATGATTATGATTATGATAAATGGTACTCTTAACAACTGATTCCCACTTAGTCCAGTGATCTGTGAGAAGTATAGTTTAAAGATTCTTTACCCTGATCCAGCTCTTCCTCTCTTGCAGTCAATCTGTCTGTGCTAACGACAGCATGCAGCAGCCACTATGAATACGCCATTGAGGAATTCTGCCTGGCCAAGTTCAAGCTGGATATGGAGGTTCTTGATCAGCGTCGGTGGTGCAGCTGGGAGGACACAGTTGAGTGAGTGATTGTTTTTTTTATAACATAACAATGTTACATGCTTGATTCTGATTGGCTTGAAACAGTTTCTTGTTTTCCAGTAAACATATAATCCTAAACAGTTTATATGAGATCCTTCATTGCATAAGAAATGAAAAACAATCATTTCAAAAATATTTTTTGAGACACAAATGTGGTAACAAAGGTATTAGTGTAACAACTGACAAATAATTATTGTAAATAAACACACACAGACCTAACAGCCACTCAACTGTGTGCCATGGGTGCATTTCTGACTAGAAAGTGCCTTAATTTTCCATAATCCAAATGCTATTCTTTACTTACATAACAAACAAGTCCGGAGAAACTAGTTAACACAGTGGAGGTAGTGTGTGACATGAAATAATTTCAGAGAATTTTGAACTGGTAATGTTTCCCTAAAATGGACTGTAAATGTTAAAAAGGTTTTTTTACTACTTCCTCTACATATCACAGGCACATTGGTTTAGCGGCCATTTAAAAACTCCTTTCGGTGTAATATCATGTTGCAGTCAACACGCTTGCATGTATATTTGAACACCCACAACAAAGTCAGCGAAGGGCAGAGTTTTCTCTGTAAAAGGGAAGATGGGGGTTCCCATATAATCACATGCTTCCAGGGATTCAGAGCACCATGTGGCAGAGCTCCAGGCATTCACCGTTCCTAGGTTCCTCCATATGCCCAGCTGTCTCTATGATATAACGGAGGAGGTTATTCATGGTGCTCCATGGAACACGATAGGGAAAAACTTTCACTTTCCAAAGTTAACAAGAAGAACTGTCCTGCTTTGACAACTGGCCTCAGACAAACTCTGGTGTTAGACAGAAGCTCCAGCCACAGTGTGAGGAAAAAGCAATCAGGACAAGTGACACTGATGTTCGAGGTGTTGGTACGGGACCTGAGGCCTGCCAGTCTCTGTCACTGACACTGCAGGCACAGTTTGTCCCCTGTGACCCAACTTGTATGATTCTGTTGTAGTTGTTCTCAATACACAAATTACTGACAATGTCCTACAGTAGGTCTACTGGAAATCACTGCACCCAATACTGCAGCAAATACTGTAACTTTTAACCCAGTCAGTCAAATCTAGTCAATAATTGAACTTTCAAGTACAAGTATGAATGAACAAAATCATTACATCCCCAGCTAAAAAAGGTTGTAATATTTCCATTAAGTAACAAAAACTTTTAAAATGTTATGTTATTAAAAAGTTACAATTCTAGGAACATTTAAAACATCTTTTAAGGCTTTTGCCTAATTTTTTTTACATGTTCCACTAACAACGTTTTGATATATATATGATTCTAGAAAAGTTAACGTAAAAAGTTACTACTAACATTACTGCAAGAACATTTGTTGATAACTCTTTGTTGAGAACTTTTAGAAAACATTAACCAATGTTCTGAGAACATTCTCTGATTGCTTGGTCCATTACTTTACATGAAGCTCAGTGGCTGTTAATAACACCAGGTGATTTGAAGTTTAATAATAATTATCTTGTTAAAGGTGTTGAATTTGTTACAGAGGCTCTGGTTTGATGGCTGCAGTGGCTGTATAGATGGAGTGGATTTGGAGACTCCTCTGAGAGTTTTATCATACTTTTATCAACAGTACCTTAATGTAGTAATAGGATGTGGTTTAGACTGGCCCACTCAGGTTGAGTGATTATCATAGGGAAATAACCTCATGTTCCATAAACAAACAGTGAAGTTGTTATCAGTCAGACTAAAATCTCTGCCTGTCGCCTCAGGGTTGTAAAAGCAAACTTGTTAACCAGAATTGTGTTCAGGAGGGCAAACGATTCCTGTGGTTGTTAAATTGAGCCTTTAAACTTATTATTCATATCACCTGCTTGACTGAGTGTGTCACCTTTATTAAATGCCTGTTTGGTTGTTTTGTGCGATACTCTTTAGAGATTTGACAGTGAATCACAGGTTCTGCTAACCACGTATAATGCTTAATAATAAACAGCAGTGACCTTGACTTCTGCCATTTTATTTTTTGCATCTTCACATTATAAGTGCTCATGCCCTTCAAACAAAATATACACAAGAGAGCCAGAGCCTTTTTATACAGGCTGAAAATGTTTTTCAGTCTGATTGAATTTTCAATGATCTGTTTAAACCATAATAACAAGCTCAGACTTCAATTAGCTGGCTTTTAATAATATATTGACAAAAATGATTGAAGATGCATCCTGACGCACCAGCAAGAATTGCTGTTTTAACTAATATTGATTTCTTGCGAGCTACTGTATGACAGTTCATTCTCTCTGTGTAATGTTTCAATCACATTACACAGGGTGTGAAGGATGTTTATTTATTGTTCTCATAGGATAACTTAAAATACTAAATAAAAAAAGTTTACAAATTGTGAGTATAGCAAAAGACACCATTTGCTTTGCTAAGCCACGTATAGTAAATATATTAATTCGTTTAGTTTCTGTGCAAACCTTCTTTGGTTGGTTAAAGCACAGGTTACAGTGTGAGTGGATTCTAGGTAAGGAGAAGCGTCTCTGAACTGGGCACAGGTTCAAGTCCCTTTCTTACCGGTGTGAAAGCACTCATTAAAGTATGTATGGCCCCTGAGCTCCCTTCATGAGGTCATCCAACTCCATTGCTCAATAATGCACAAAGCACTATCTAGGGACAGCCACAGGTCTGGAATCATGTCTGAGCAATACAGTAGTACAGCGTGTGGCCTCCAATGAGCCTTGGAAATGGTGCGGTAAGACTTATCGAGCTCTGAGGGCAGTGAAGTGCAGGTAATTAAGGTTATATAGAAACTATTAGAGGAGCCAAACACTATTGCACTGCAGCAAATTGTTTCACCTGGGTAGTGAAGCATTAAACGGCCTCAGAGGGAACCTGCAATCTACAAAGCCACCCTCCTGCCCCTCTAGAGGACATTTGTTTGTTGGTACAGTATGCTCCTAAAACTCCTCTTCAAGCACAGTGAAGAGGCATGTAAAATGTACAAATTGACAATGCTGAGTCTAGGATTACAGGCAGGTTTTTATGTGAAACATAATTTCTGCTCTTCAGAGGTGACCTTGCTTAAAGTGTTTTGCTACAGGTTTAATAAGTACAGAACAACAGATTTATATAGGTTTAATAAAGTGCAAATACTGGATGTAAGTGGAGACATAAAATTCTTTATCTGGAGATACTGTTGTGATTACTATAAAATCTCCTTTAAAAAACTCTTTACTTTAAAGTTGCAATTCATAACGTTTTTGGGTTAATTGAGTTACTGGGCATGTACATGACAAACCAGTGTTTAAAATAATCTCTTTACCTTACCCTGAGTCACAACAGTAAGTTTATAAAATGATTTATAATTTGAGCTGTCGGGTCAGATTTCTCGGGAAATATCAGTGTGGCTTCATTGGACTTCAACATACATAAATAAAAGTATGTAAAGAAACGTAGTTACTTTAGAAACATCATTTTATGTTTCAGCCAGAGATGGTGGAATAGAGGTGAACTTTTGTTGGTATCAATTGATTGGATGGTTTCTGTCAACACTACGTTTGTCATTATCAGCATCTAGTTAGAAAAGAATGTATTTAAATGCTTTATGGCTAGAACAATCTGTTTTTCTGAACATCTGAAAAGCATTAACATTTGGAAAGCTTCATTACGATAAAAATATCCACCTAGGACATATGTCATATAAGTGCCCAGTGTAGCTACAGTATACGGAAGAGGCCATATTCCCCTTTGATCTCTTCAGAAATGTGTTCCATGATGGAGGTTGAACCAGTAATACCTCTGAGGTCTTGTAACTCCAGCTCAGGTCTCCTCACTCATTGTACTTAATTTCCGTCTGCACCATCTGGTGTTTGAACACTTCTGACTCTTTGGACCCTCTGTGAACTGTTGTCCTGTCCCTGATGAGACCAAATAAAGAACAGCGGCTGATGTGCCTGCTTTTTTGAGCAAGATAAAGATGAGACAACTGGAAGTGTTCAACTGTGAAAGATCTTTCAGTAACGTGAGGTCTGAAATTGGGGCTGTGGCATCATGATGTCATAAAGTTGTAATTGTGGATAATAGATTTGGGGATATATTGTTGTACCAATGTTAATTGATCAGAAATATCTGACCACTGGATAATACATCTAAACAGATAGTTGACCCAAAATTGGTTCCATTTACTCTTCTTCATATAATTTCAAACCGATTTGACTTTTTTTCTGTAGAACACAAAAGAAGATCATTTTAGAAATGTCTTTTGTCCATACAATAAAAGTCAAGGGGTGCCACTGTTATTTATCTTCTTTTGTGTTCCTTTGAAGCAAAAAAAAAGACATGAGAATGAATATTGGAATGAAAGTTTGGAATGACATGAGAGAGAATATTGCCCCACAGAGATTATAAGGTTTTACTAAAAACTTGTTTTTTGTTTGATGAACTGAGGGACAGTTCCTGTGGCAATTGTCAGGGTCACAGAGTCGAATCAGGAACATTTTTTAAATACTGGTTTTCAGTCCCAGGTTTCTGATGTCAAAGGCCATCTGCTCCCCAAAGCATGTAGCCATCAAACATTTAGTGCAGGTGCTTATGGGATTGTTTCCAGTGGCTCTGTAGAATGTGACCGCACTTGAAAGCATTTAACCCCTTTGTCAGCTCTGTGTTGTCTGATGACACTTAATGACTCTGAGGGAAACACAATGAGAGTGCGACATTTATAATGTTTCAGCAATTCAGTTCTTCGGCAGCATCCAGTAGACAGAGGTCAATGTAAGTTACAGATAAAATACTGATTTCATCCATGTTTTAAAGGATTTTTTAAATAATGAGTGTATCATTATTTAGGGTCACTGTTCTCAAGGTTCCATGACTAAATGGCTGAATGTGTTGTTTCTTAGAGATCCAAAAACCCGGAATGATGATATTTAAAATCTGTCCACTCATATGGTTATTTTTAAAGATGAGAAACATGGCTGACATAAAAGAGGCTTTATAACTTGAGCATGATTGAGCCAGAAAGGATTGCCTCTGTACCAGAATAGACACAGTTTTCTATTTACACAATAGTTTACTTTTTAAACGATAAGCCTCTTTCTATAAATAGAATAGTGTATAATGCTAGTATATAGCCCAGATCCTTAACTACTAGACTGGTTAGTCAGAGGTTTTAAAGTACATACCAGCAGGAATCTGTGAACTGTTTGTGTGGTTCACTAGCTTAAACTCAGCTAACCTTTACCTGTATGAGTTTAGAAGGCCTGGATCTGTAATACTTTGGATAGAATAATATAAATGATGCATCTGTAATTATGTGGAGCCCAGGTTGCTCACACTTTGTCCTAAAAGAGGTCACATCATAAGTAGTCAGATTCTCCTTGATCTCTTGTACAGAAAGTTTCAGATCTTAAAACTTAAAAGTATTTACTTAAAAAGTATTTCTTTTTATTAAAATTAAGCTGCAAAAATGGCTTGCTTCAAAAATGCATTGATATTCAGCCAAAATGATCAAAATGCACATCTCTACTGCCAACTACAGTATATTGGACCGGATACCAAACCCACAGTTTACAGTATGTGTGAGAGCACTGTTACTCACTTCACACTCACAGAGGCTGTTAACCGGCATCTCAAAAGCACAGCAACAGAAATGATCAGCTGAATTGTGAGGGTCAGAGAGAGGCTGGAAATTGTCATGAAAAACGAAATTGTAACTTGGTGCAAAAAGCCTTACGGTGCATTATGACAAATTATAATTGGACCTCAGGGAAAGATAAAACTAAAAATATAAAAAATATATATTTGATGTGAGTCCTTTACACGTTTTTTATTTTTAAATACCCATCAGCCTGTTGTCTGCGGCCTTTAGCAGAAAACTGTTAGTTATTGGAAATTAATGAAACCAGATCTTGTTTACAAGAGGTACAGTATCTCATCCCAAGAGCAGTGTGTGTGTGCTGTAGTCATGGTCTCTGTTGATGTTTGTCCCTGCCGGTCTCTGTCCTCTCTCACAGGTTATATTTAGTGGTGTTAAACCATTTTGAAATTCGATCTGGTGTCTTACAAGACTGAAAGCTGGAGGGAGACTTTCCCACCACATGAACATCAGAGATAAACACCAATGGTTCCTGGATTCACCCTTGCAGGACTGCTGAAAATGTAAATATTAAATTAAACATTAAGATCAAATCCAAGCTAAAATTAACCTGTAAATAAATTATATGATAATCTCCAAATATATGCAATGCTATATGGGGACTGCTCCAAAACTGAGGAAAAAAACACCCTTACAGTAGTTTGTGTGATTCATGAACTATATTCCAAGGTTTCCTGTAACCATTCAATAGCTTTGAGTGAGGAACAGAAATTGAACTATTCTGCCCCCGTTGATGTGTAAATCATCATATGAAGACGCCTTGTCATATGAAGATGGACGCCTTGTCTCTACAGTGTGAGGAAATTAACTAGGCCAGATTTTGCTCTTGAGGATCTTCTCCCAGATTCAATATGAAAAGCCTGTTTATTCTCCATGGTCTTATCTGTATTGGCTTGTTAATTGCATAATAATACTGTGTGTCTTGACAGGCCAGTAATGAAGCTCCCAGGGTTCTTATGATCCAAATTCAATACGCTCAATGCATGATAGGACGAATGAATGATGCCACAGCTATAACTGATGATGACACATGTGACCTTTTCCTCATCTCACAAATGTTTCCATGGTTGAATGAAGGAACTAAATATTAACAAAAAAAAGCATGTTGACATAATTGTTTCATTCATTTCTCTTCAACAGAGCAGAAAGTAATTTTTCAGTTAGCTGAACACGGCTCCTGTTTTGATGTATATTTGCTTCTAATAAATCAGGCAGATGGCCTTGCAACTAAAATGGTTTGCAATTTATGTCATGTATTTATTATGGCATTATGATGGCATAATTTTGAAACTAGTTGAAAAGAACACAAGAAATTTCAAATGGTACATCACATAAATGTGATCACATAAATTTCACATCACATGTGAAAATAGATTCTAAGAATCACAATTCATCATTGTACATGTCCAGTGCTGTAATGCATGGCACAATCTTATGCACATACTGGAGGGTTATTACATAAGGTGTAATCCTGGAGAGGATTTGAAATTACTAGACTCTCATTTTTCCCCGTTCGTAATGACCTCTTTGGTGCCCCTATGAAATGTCATCATGGGCCATTTGTTAGGTTTGTATGTGGATCCATCTTCTAACCTTTAAAATATGCTGCTGTGTGGTTTCAAACAAGGCCTGTTGTCCTTTGCACCTTGTGACCTGTTAAAATGGCAAAGACCAGCAATATTGTCATATGCATCTATATATAATGTGCTTTAAAAATAATGCATAAAACTACATTCAATTAAAGTGAGAAATGTATGATATTTCAACTTAATAATAATTTTATTTAAAATAAATGTTTTGATCTTAAGGGTACAAAAATATTTTTTGAAATGCCAGTCATTGCAGGGCAGCAAAGGAATATGAGGTAAATATTTAGGTAAACCTAGTTTTAGGTTTTGGGTAAATGAAATGCTGCATTAGAGACTCTGCTGTTGTCATGATAGTTTAATTTGCTGTTGGCTATCAGAAAGTCAAAACACAGCACAACATGTAACTTCTGTACATCAATGGATGGGCTTTTGAGATTGAACAAAGTTTAAACTGCATTAATAGCCAAAGTTCGTGGAGAAGAATAGCCACAGTTTTTAATTTGTAGGTTGCATGTTTACTTTAAATTTACTTTAAAGATATGGACAGAATAAATGGATGGATAGATGGGATTGATATTTGAGTAGTTTGTGCATGTCACCACCTATGATGCTAGTGTGTTGGAGGGCATTGCTTTGCAATTGCTAAGCATTTAGCATATTGCTATGTGGTTGCTTGGGCGTCACTAGGTGGTTGTTTACTAACCAAAGTCAAAATAAACACCCCTCCAAGACTCTATGATGTTCTGTTCCCTATTTAGGGTTAATATTTTTATTCTCAGATATGAAAAACACTAGTACTGATGCTTGCCCAGTAAAAATAGAATGATTGAGGACTATGAATACAATTCTGCCTAGCAAGTGTTGTAATTATTGGAATATTATTCAACTGTCCATTTGTTGAGGTGCAGTGGGGTGGTTCTCTGAATATTTAAGTCTTTAATGTGAACACACATTACATGCTATAAATACACAGGCAGACAGACACAGTGAAGGCTGTGAGCTCAGGGTCAGTCCATTAACACACAGTAGCGCCTCACTCCCACCACTGGTGAACGTCTATCACACGTTTGTGTTTGTGATTCATTTTACTTCAAGGCAAGACAAGTTCATTTAAACCTAAATAGCACATTTTATGCATAATTTGGTAGATGCTTTAATCCAAAGCAACTAACGTTGCATTTGAAAGTATACAGTTCGGTTCATGGTTTCCCTGGGAATCGAACCAAAGATTTTGTCACAAGCAACATATTTTTCTGTCTGAGCTACAGGAACGCATGTCAAAATAAAACATCTTTGCTGTTTCATGTCTGCATACTTCTGCTTTAATTTAGATTTTACTAAAATAACAAACTAATGTCATGAATATAAAAGTTAATTTTAACTTAAATTTTAAAAGAATGGGGGACTGAACAAATCTGCACTAAACCCTAAATTGATAGCTGTTTCAGTCATTCTCGGCTGGCTTCTGTAATTCCCTCCTGTTTCCTGTACCCAACCACCTTTACCCTCTACAGCCCAGCTGTGCACCCCAGAGTGACCTGGACATCCATTTGTGTCACACATGCCTCTCTTGGAAGATGAGACGTGCTTTTTGCCTGGCCCTGCTGCTTGGCAAGCCATCTTTATCCCTCCGGGTGAAATGTGAGGGAAGGAGGCGTGCAGCCTGTTCCAGCCCCTAAAACAGGCCCGGAAGAGAGCTCTTGATTAAAAGTCTGCACTGGTTATGCCAGGCATCCCACGCTAGGCTGACTGGGCTTATAAATAGACAGTTAAGGGTTGGGGGTCGGGGTCTAACACTCACACAGGGGCCTATTAAGAGCTCATCTGTAGAACAGTTCTTCTTGAGCTCCTCAATGGAGTAGACATCTTCATGATCAACAACATCATTATTGGGCCGATTAGACTGCATCAGGGCCCCTTAAGAGGCACTGAGAGAATCACTTAAACCGAGCAAAGACAGTGTCTGTTGGCCACGTGCATAGGTGCACATGACGGTTATCATGCGCGCCATCACACAAACACGCAGACGTGCGTTTTATACATGATTAGGAACAGCATCAGAGAGATTCAAATGGTTAGCACATGTAATGTTTAAATAGGGGGAGTCCACAAAATCATTGTCTTGCTTTATTCTGTTTTTACTTAGTTCACAAGGTTCAGTTTGTTTTAATTAATAATAAATTATTATTCTTAGACTCTTTAAGTCGTCGTCCTACTGATGGCTTACTGTTACTTATAGTCTTCCTCCTACATAGAGTAGGAGAATGTATTTTAACATAAAAAAAACCTTCACTTCAACCATTTTATCTTGATCATGGCCCATTTTAAAATGCTTTGAAACAGTATTTCACCTTGACAAATACAAAAACACTTATGTAAGAGTACAGTTTACAAGGTTTCCCTTTTTGTTTTTGTAAAGGTCTTATGGAGAACTGACGAACTGCACGTTTCTGGTGGCTCTGAAGATGAACTGCTTCTGGCCCAACCGACTGGTGGACGAGTTCTTCATCCGGGTGCACAGGCACTACTTTCACGACTGCTCACTGTCTGGACGGCTGCTTCACGACCCGCCCAATCGGATTCTGGGGCCGTTCATCGTGGTGCCCATTCTGGTGACTCTGCTCATGACTGCTCTAGTGGTGTGGAGGAGTAAACGTAGTGAGGGGATCGTATAAGACTACAGCTACTAATCAAGTAACCCCAAATTGAACAAGAGAATGCAAGATGGACAGATTGTAAACACTGGGAGTGTTTTATTATGGTTGGGTATGGAACAATCTAAACACTAGTGAACACTTTCATTGTGTTATCGACAAACAGGTACCGTAAAACTTTGTAAGGACAAACACTTTAAGTATTTTGGATTAAATATCTTGCCATGCCAGCATTTCATTGATAAAACTGATCTCCAGTCTGGATGTTAGTTTTTAAACATGTGGATAAGTGTTACCTTGGATGGAAAATCAAAAGGGAAGAAACTGCTATTCCTGTGTGTTTGGCATATCTTTGCTGGTTTTGTGAATACTGGACATTTCATTTCATGCATCATTCTCACTATATTTCACACTCATCAAACCTTTTCTTATGCTTTGTGCCAAATGCTGACAGCAGTAGTAATGAATAATATTATTATGTGATGATCCCAAGTATGTAAATATGTATTAAAAATAATAAAAGGCCTTATTGTAGTCCTATATTGTGTCAGTTGACTCCTAGATAGAAATATTTTCTAGATATTTAGCAGAATTAACTTGAAAATTAGCATTGTCAGACAGATACCAAAAACCTCTTTAGAACCTTGTGAACAACCTACTTAGAGATGTTAAGGTGAACTCCAGACACACAAGCTGTTCCAAAAGATTCAGAAGAGGATTTTGGCATTTTGACCAAATGCTAACGCTGATTCAAATGACAATGACAAGACAAGAAAATGTCATCCATTTGACACTTCATCCAAGAAGACGATGACGAGAAGGTCAACAGAAATGATAATTCTAAAATATGTTCTATTCAACACTGAACTATAAAAAAGTATAAATAAAATTGGACTATTGTACCTAATTTGTGTTTGTTGTAGTTTTTTGTATTTGTGAGTATTGTGAGTGAGTTGAGTTTGTGTGACAGTTGCAGCCAGTGTAGAGTCCCAGTTAATTGCGTGATGTATATATATATATATATATATATATATATATACTGTATACATATTTTTTCACTGCTAGCTTTCCGTGTGATCTAATTTAATTACACTTGATTTTATCTTTGATTATTGAGCTATGATGATAATTCAAGTATATCATAAAGGACTGCAGCTTTGTTTAAAGGGCCTATCTAGATCTGATTGTATAAATTCATATATACAGTATAAACTGCCTGCAGACAGTAGACAGCAAGGTAGCTCAGCAGGTTTATGAAAAATGCTATAGTCTTGTGTACTGAGCTAATATCAGATATTATTAGGAGCAGTTAACTGAGAGAATCGCTTGGTATTTACGATCTCATGGGCTCTCATAAGGTCATCATGTCAAGGGAAATTTCTTTTCATGAAGACCAGTCTAGGAACTGAGGAGGGTACAGTATTGGCCATGGGATTATTCACCGTATTTACCCTAAAAGGATGTTTTCATTTAGACTATTTTGCTAATTGTATTTTTAGATATACGCCTCTTGAAACATCTGTACCTGTGGGTCCACAGTGAGTGCTGTAAAAGCCTGTGACATTTACCTGCCTGTGGCTTTATTATAGCAGAGAGAAAGCAGATCTATCTGCTGAAGTTCAGAAGCCTCTGATTTCTGCTGCAGCTGTAATAAAGTCATTTGCCTTCAGCTCTTTTATTCTAGACACTGGCCCTCATTAATGCTTCACTTTAGTAAGGTGCAAATGGACACAAGGGAAGGCATGTGGTTATGAGTCACCAGAGGTTTGAGTGTAAAATTACTGCAGGTTAGTTAGAGAAATAACCACTCTGCCCCTATTTACCAAACTAGTTCATTGTTGATGCCACAGTCTCTGCAATGTTTTTTTTTTTCATTTTTTATGACGTTAGTGGATTCATGTTTTACGGTCTTATACTTCAAGTGTAACCACAGAGACAAATAAATAAATTCTTAAAATTCTTAAGTAACTTTTTTGCATCACCAATAAGCAACATAAGATGTATTGCAGTTGATCTAAACACAAATTATATTGCACAGTGATAGTAAAATGAATTTATCTAGATTTATTGAGATATTATTATTATTATTATTATTATTATTATTTTATTATTATTAAGTGGCTTATTGTTTTTACAATAACAACCCATCATTTGTGTCTTAGGAAGAATGATCAGATTCTAAACACAATAAATTACTCTAATTAAGATATGTGTTATGTTTAAACAGCGAAATCATTGAACTCAGCTTCTATCTTTCTGCTTCCAATCCAGCTACAATTCCCATATCTGCTTATGACAGAATGATTAATAAGCCTAATTTCTGTATTTACTGCCTGTTATATGTAAAAATGTCACAGCATTAAGATGTTTAGAGCTTAACCATGATAGAATTTACAAGAATGTCTCGCACTGAAGAGAAAGAAACAGAATTCTTATTGTATTTATTTAAACTGACCTTAGATATTCAGTCGCATGTGATGCTAATATAACAAACGCTAAACTTACAGACAGAACAGTAATAGAAGAAATCCTATAGAAGAAATAACCACAAATGATATACAGCTTTTCCCGCAGATAATGGATGTTCCTGGGCCATGCAAATTTTGTTTTGCTCATCTCAGGCAAAGTTTGTGTCAAATAATATAAATCTCTAAATCAAACTATAAACTGTTAATATTAATGTTCTGTTAGGCACAAATGGGGTAGTGGCATACACTGCAGATTACCAAATATTAACACCTGTGTTCAGATGACAGAAACCACCTAGGCAGGTCTAACCTGTAGCACTAACAGTACAAGAGTTTACACGCACTTGAGTTTACATTTACATATTTGGAAAACACTTTTATCCAAAGCAACCTACAATGTATTACAGTGTACATATAATTTTTTTTATCCGTATGTGTTATCTGGGAATCGAACCCACAAGTAATGCTCTGCCAGTCGGAATCATCAGTACTGTACAAAAACAGGCTGTTTGTCATTTTGTGAATGGTCTTTGTTTGGTCCACATTCACACAAATCTACCACTTTATCAGACTAAACACTGAACTGATTTGTTAGTGCTACATCAGGGCAGTTCATTTCTCATGGGCAACATTAATAAATAATCTGCATGTGCAATCAATAGAGGATTTTTAAATACGCAGTTCACCGGCCCTGTAGACTGTTTATTGATCACAAACAAAGTGCAGAGTATAGAAAGTGCAGAATAAATCTTTGCCTTATTACATAGGAGGTCATGTTCAATACATGCTAATAGAAGGATTAAAATAGTAAATTACCAGTTAGCGTTGACAGCTCAGATAAGCGCCATCAATCCGGAAATGAGTGCATGAGTGTCAAAGCTACGTGTATAGCTTTAATAACAGCAAATTAAAAAAATGTACTCTAATCACCTGTATGGGTGAGGAGGCGAATAATTGTCTCAAATATGAGCATTTTGAGTCATGTTTGAAAGTATGAAAGGTAATCAGACAAATTCGTCATCTGTCTTTGGACTTTGGACTGAAGCTAATAGTCATCACAAGAGAGTTATTTTCAGGGACACTCAGAGTTACAGTAAATAATGCACAAATTACAGAAGCTTTTGTCCCGAAGGGCTTTTGAGACAAGAAGTTTGGGCAATCTGTAAACACTTTTCATTACACTCTAATTAGCCATTTTCACTCATAACAAACCATTTAATCATTGATCTGTGGATGCGGATCCACTCTTTTGTTGTTCAGAAAAGATAATGTAAGCTGAATGTATGATTTCTTTTAAAGCTAAAGTCATTTCTACAATGTTAGTGCCAAAAAATAACAGTTTTCCAAAATGGTTTGCCAAATAAACTAGTCATGAGGCCAGTGTTTCTGTGTCTGGCTGGCTGAACTATGCTTAAACAAACAGCATATTCAAGTTAAACAAACATTCTTATTGTTGACACTTTTCTAGAAAATCAATCTACAAATCATTTCTGCAAATTAACCTGGCATACAAGATACTATAATATTTTAATATAGTAAAAAAGTACAGCTCAGCTTTAAAACTAGAGCAACAGCAAAAAACAACAACTGGATATTTGCTTGAGGTGATTTTATATCATGCATGTACAGTGAAGTGAAAGGCTCATTAAATCAGCAGTGGTTCTTTTGATTGCTCTGACAGCGCGTGAGGCTAAGGCAATCCCAGATGTAATACATGCAAATGAGCTCTGACCCTCTGCTGTGATACATGCACTTTTCAGACCTGAAACCCACCCGGACACAATGATTCAGTGACCCTGAATAACATTAAGCCAATCACATGTCTTTGATAGCAGTGACAACTCATTGAAAGTTCACCAAAGCACTGTACTGACCAATCAGTATTAAGGATCAGAGCTTTATGTTTTATTAAAATCCTTTTAAACTTATCAAAAATGTACAGCCAATTTCAGAACAAAAATTGAAAGACAAAGCCAGCATTCATATACTCTGGCCCGCTTTTAAATGTGTGATATTCCTTCACATTTGTGTTTCTTAACAGTGAATCTGATTTTATTCAAACTGCAGTCACTGAGCTTCTAAGACTAGCACTCATTAGCTTCTTCCAATCAGCACAATGTTTTGTGAGTTAGCATATTGCCATTTATTATAAAATGTACTTGTCTAAAACTCTTTGATCTCATTTCAGTCATTTCTAACATCATATCCCAGCATGCCAATTTCATCCTGCTTTAATGAGCCAAGCTAAGCAGATGCTAATTTTCTCTCACGTTGTGACCTTCAACAATAATATCAGGAAGTTAAAATGATGAGCACAGAACTTTTCTATTTTTTTGCGACGTAGAATTGCCAGAGATAAAATCTACAGCTACAGATTTTGTGTCTTCTGGTTTGTCTTCATTGGATCATTATTTATTGTGTGTCTGGGCAGCTCAGTATATGAATTCTCATGAAAGAGCAACATTGGATCCATACTGTGCTTCAATGAGACCCCTCAGTGAGTTGTCTCAGAGCAATACTGTGGATGTTTATTCAGTGTTTTATTCAGGTTGCTTAAAACACACTGCAGTGTGTACTAAAAGCAAAAGTTTTGTTGGTCCACTGTGGATATTTTTTTAGAAAGGTGAAACTTTTGAGTAGGATGCTGTACATGGACATCAGAAGTGGAGCTCATTGCATAACAAATATATTCTCTAACCTCTCTACAAAGAACAGGAAGAGTTTAGTAGGAAAGAGGTAAGTTCTATTCTAATTAGTACATCAGACATCTTTCTAACACTGTCTTGTAGACAGCTCATGATGATAAAAGTGCAGACCTTAAAGCAGGTATGCAGTAGTTTTCCAAGAGACCAACTTCAGGCATTCTCTTTGAAATACTGCAAGCAACACCTGTCCATCCTGAATCTGTAATAGAAGATGTGAATCTAATCACAAGTGTAAAAACATCACTGGATGGATAGAACACCCTGCAGGAAAGGTAAGGTGGGCGACGGCTGTTAGATGGTTGACTGGCTGGTAGACCATCTTTGTGAAGGGCATGGCAAGAAAACCAAGGTCATATCAGCTTAAGGTGGTCAAGATGGTTAAATGGTGTTTTTTTCTGGTCTACCAATCTAGCCAGGATTTCTCTGGTTTGTTGTCCAGCTGTTCACACTCCTTAATGGCTTGGACCTGCCCTCATGTGCACGCTGGTAGATGTAAAGATATACATACAGTCTGGTTAATAATAAGGCATAAATATACTGTATGTTATTTCTCATTATTATGTCACAGCATTTGATGATTTAGTCATTTATGGGAATTAACAGTTTTCAGTTTTTTCCATTATTGGATTACCATAATATGTTACGATTGTGAGGAACTCATCTTAGTTTCCAACCAATTTTCTGCCCCATTTTCGGTGTTTAATTTGGCAAAACTGAAAGGTGTTTGTTTGCATGAAGTCAGAGCTCTTCACAATGCCTCCCACGTGTACAGTGAGCGTGTGGGTTTCTTCACCAATGTAAAACGAGTTCATGCTACCGAGTGCTCTGAATGTGGGCGGGTTTCACGATTTAAAGCAAAGAACACAGACTCAAAGGCTCTTCATCAGACTCAACGCATGTGGGGAAAACAGGGACACCCAATTCATTCTCTTGAAAAACAAATATTCTTTAAAGCATAAGCCAAAGTCTAACAAAACAATGACTACTAGTTTTGCTACTGATTATTTTCAATCAACTCTATAATTTCTCAAGATTCAAACAACATCACCACAGCAGGAATTAATTGCATGGATATGTGGATATTTTGTACAATACACTATTTGTTCAGTTAAAGCATGTATTTTAAGAACTTCTGAATTTTTTATGAACTCAGTGACAACATGGTTAGACTTTACTGAATCTCTGCAGCTTACAACAAAGTTTGAAAATGAATGTCTAACTTCTCATTAAATGTTTTACAATGTGAATAGCAGGTCTGGGATTTGAGTAGCAGGCCGGTCTTAAACTGCATGATGTTTTATCATTACATATCTTAAGCGCTTAATCAAACAGTGACACTAGCCTCATTCTCCAAGAAAATGACTCTCAATTTAACAACACGACTATAAGCAAAACACTACAGAGATTAGACCACAAAATGGTGCAGAAAGAAAGTATATTCACATAAATACTGCAGTTGTATAGCTTGTAGGACAGGCCAATAACCAGGTATCTGCAAGCCTGCAAAGATTTGGCATTAGGAGAGACCAGTCATTTGATTGACAGTTGAAGACAAAAGGAAAGACAGTGTGCAACTTAGTGTTTGGCCTACATGCTCTTCCAGGTCATCGCGTGACACATTTGAGCCAAACGAAAAGAGAATTATAATGCTGGGCTCAAAACTGGCCTCTCTCTCTCTCTTTCTCTCTCTCGTCTCATGCTTTTCTCTCTTGGGTGAGTTATTTGCAGCTAGTGATCTGCTTCAAACGGATCTGGCATAAAAAGCACTGACGAAAATGCCCTTTGCCCTCGCCACCCCAGCTTGGCAAGAATCATAAACGTTCCAGATCCATAGAACACAGTGTCTGTTTCTTCCACTATCTAAAATAGAAAAAAGTATCAATCAATCAACTAAACAAGCATCCTCTTTGAACAGGAAGTCATGAGGGAGAGCAAATGCTCCAGATGATCCAGACATAAAAAAAATAGTTCACTCAAAAATGAAACGTCTGTCATTATTGAATTACCGTTGTGATTCCAAACCTGTATGACTTTTCCTGTGAAACACAAAATACTATGATGCTAGCGACTGACAGCCTCGGTCCCCATTCACTTTCAAGAAAGAGCCACGTCAACATTTTATTTCAAATTTCTCCTTGAGCGCTTGGTGGAAGAAAGACAGTCAGGTCTGGAACCGAATGAGGGAAAATAAATGATGACAGAGTTTTCTTTTTGGATGAACTAGCAGTTAAAACATGCAAACGATTATCTGTCAAAGTGAGAGATTACAATGTCAGTGCAGAACTGTTCTTTCATAACAGCGTGTGTGATAGTGTCAGGAGAGTTGTTGGCTCTGAACTCTGACTGGGATGAAATCTATTCTTAGATCTGAGAGCTGAAGGGATGAGCAATAGGCAGTTTTATTTAGAAACTCAAGTGCTGCTGAATGAGGTTCCTACAGTTCTGAAGTTTATGCAGGTGAATATGAGTCACTGGCTGGTGCATTATTTGGTTAATGTAATGCAATAAACATGATTTTACTGGCCCTGCACTCCACTCCTCAACAGGGTAATTTTACACAGCTGAAGAATGATGAGAAAATGTGATATGCATTTTTGGTAGTCATGTTTTATTGATATTCCGAACATGTTTACGTCTGAAAATATCCAGATGGGTTTTGACTGTGGCGTTGGGAATTGGTTGATTTTAATTGCACCAAAGTGAATGATGAACACATTTGAGTTAGAACAGCAACATGAAATGTATCAAGCAGATAGAGATCCCAACAAATAATGACAGTCGTTGGTTATGACAAAATAGCAAAGCTCACATATCCCAAAAAGGTACTTTGAAAAGAACATGATTTTATTTAACAAAATTTAAACAAACACAAATGAATACCACAACAGTTCTCAGACTAAATTAATCATTCCAAATGTTTTTTAACGGGACATTTAACGGGACAGTTTACCCAAAATAAAAATCCTGTCATCGTGTACTCACCCTCATGTCATATGTGGCATTCCTGTGTGGCCTTCTTCTGTGGAATTCAAAAAAGAAACATATCCAGAGTGAGTGAGGGTTTCCAGATAAAGTACAAACATTTATTTGATCAACTGCAAAACTACTACTGCTCTTGAGATATTAAGACATGTTTTTAAACTACATTGTTTTAATCACACATCAAACATAATTTAACGAGGTTTGTTCTTAACAATTTGGCAATTAGGAAAAATAATTTCAAGATATATTTTGCCAACAAGTCCTACACAAGATTTATGTTGCTTTTATGTGTGTGTCTGTCTGTGTGCCATTTGTGGAGCTCAACAGCACCAGCCCTCATTAGAAAAACAAGCTCTCTGGACATTCTGATTTATTTCGTCTTTCGGCTTCAGTGGAAGAAAGAAAGTCATACGGGTTTGGAATGACAATAATGTTGAGTCACTAATGAAAGACATCTCGTTTTTTGTTGAACTGTTTCTTTAAGTTTGGCCATTTCTTCAAAAAACTCAAGGACTCTTGGGCCAAAGTGAATCTGGGGAGAAATAAGTGTGGAGGGAGAAAATGGTGCATGTGTTTAAGTGATATCCCTGGAGATCAGGGCAGTGTGAAGGGATGGTCATTAAGAAGCAAGTGAAGAGCTCAAAGCATTAAGCTATTGATACTATATGTCAGTCACACTTCATGAGAAGAAAAAACAAAAACAATCATTTGGCTTCTCCTCACTGCTAGTAAATATATATATATAAATATATATGTGTGTGTATATATATATATATATATATGTGTGGTGTGTGTGTGTGTGTGTGTGAGAATATTTCCTTATTGTTACAAAAATGTTAAAAACCTTAGTTTGAAAGTTATTTCAAACATAAAATTCATTTGCAAAAACATTTTTAGACGTCGTATAATTATTATTGCTTAGTTATAAGAATGTTATTCAAACATTTTTAATCCTATAATTCTTTCAAAACATTCCACAAAAAAATCCTTAAAAATAATGTTTTTTATATATATGGTATATAACGATAAAAAACCTTCTACTAACATTAATACAAGAACTTTTTTAATAATTTTGAGAGAACTTTTACAGAACGTTAGCCAACGTTCTGAGAACATTTCCTGTTAGCTGGGTATAGGCTGCTCTCTCAGTTATACAGATCCACAAGATACTACAAATGATTGCAGAAGTGTCAAAGCAGCACCCACGGGGTCCTGAGAGGGACAGGAGACACAGCAAGTCAATCTTCATGCACAGGACAAAGCACACAGAGCAAAGCTCAGCAGAGCAGTCAAAGCCTGCACTGAGGCTATGATGAGAATAAAAAGATGTGTAGGGGTGATAAACTACCGTCTCTATTACTGTAAGACATGTTAAAGGTGTTAATTTACTGTCTATTAAAGCACTGGCACATTAGGTCAGAACATACAGTCTTCGCAATAGTTCTCAAGCTAAACACTGAGATGAATAATTCCTGTGCTGCCCAAAATAAGCTTCAGTTCTTTTAGTAGAAAAGACATCAAATAGCTGTTACATGCATGACACTTTTCTCAACCAACTTTTCTCAACTTGTAATGTTAACTGCTTTCAAATGGTTGAGATGGGTTTCCCTGAGGATCACTGGGAAAACAAGTAGATTCATGGCTGAATGGTTTGTAATGTAGAAACTATACTTGAGGGAGAACAGAGTTGGAATACAGCACCATGTTCACCTCAGTTATATAAGAGAGATGGAGTAACATTACTTGGTGGAGAAATGTAAGTCTAGCTTTCCATGGATTACAGTTTGAGAGTCTATAAGAGCCGTAAATAACCAGGGTCTCCAGAGAGTGACCTTCATATTTATGTCTAAGATGTAGTGGGTGCATTTCATTTCAACAAAAATGACAAGAAAATGTTTTATATAGCAATGTATTAAAAGGTAAAAGTTGTCCCAGGATTCCTGGGGGAATACTACATGAGCGAGCAGCTGGTTTTATGGAGATCGTTCAAGGAATTTGGCAGCTCAGGGAGACGGGGCTTCTCGGGCGATTCCTTCCAGGCTCATTCTTTGAATGGAACGTGCTCGGTTAATCCAGCCCATTTGGGCAACAGACATTATATTTAACTAGATCATCTTTTATTACTGGCTGTATAAACTTTGTTTATCAGCACAGCAGGTGGCTGATCTCTGGTGCCCAGTGACTGAGCTCTGGTTACGGTTGTTCTTGGTGTTGAATACATCCTGATGATGGCTGGTGTATCAAGTGTGAGATGTTAAACTCACTAAGACCAGTTAAGTGTATCCAGTGCTCCGGGTTAAAAACTCCCATGCACTTTTAATTTTCCCACAGGTCTTCCCCGGATATTAAATGTCACACTGGTTCGTTGGGACGCACTGATTTCAGGTCTGGAAGCACAGCTGCCAAATATCTACAACAAGTGAAACGTGTGTGTCACTGGGTGACATGATAAATAATTCACCAAATATAAAATTTGGTCATAATTTACTCTCCCTCATGTCATTCCAAAACAGAATTTAGATTTTGCCACCTTCAGCATTGATGAACAGTGCTGCAGCATTTCTTCAGAGGCCATGTAAATTGAGAGATCTTTATCTGCTGCTCTGTAATTAAAGTATTTGACTCTAAGATGCCTCACAGAGAGAAAGAGAGAGAGAGAGTGAAAGAGAGAGACAGTAAGACAAAGAGACAAAGAGAAAGAAAAAAAGAGAGACAGAGAGAGAGAGAAAAGAGAAAGAGAGATGATAGGCAGTTAATTTGGCCTGTGGAGAAAGTTAAACTGCCTGGATCAGGATGACAGAAATACTGTCTTCACAAACCGCCTCTTGAGATAGAGACTATTTCTCCACCCACAGTCCGCTGCTTACATACAGTAACATAAATATTCCCAGGCTTGTGAGGGCTTTAAATAGTTCCACCACAAATGGGTATTAATCTGGGTAATAGTTTACAATAGTTTAATTGTAATAGTTTAATAGTTTACTGGATTGTCTTTCTTTCGCAAGCATTTATATTTGTTAAAAAATACTGAAAATACAACTGAACTCACTGCATGAGTCAAGACATCACTGATTACACTTACAAATGTAGAACCAATCAATTACAATGTTATTCCTGCCCTGTTCTCTTGGTATCTCTGCTTTACAACAGCCACTGATGTGATAAGCAGATCATATGAGCCTGTGGGAAATCTTCCGCATGACGATCATACATAATACCCATGACAATACACAGTCAGAATGCTGTACAAATACAGAAAACTACAGTAAACAGGATAAAGAGTACAAAAAAGGGGATAAAACTTTATACTATATACTTTCTATCTTCACTGGTTTGCTTAACTTATCCAAGTCAAGAAACCTTAAAGAAATACTAATGGGATTTACATCATAATGTGAAAGCAATCTTAAATGACCAAAAAAAAAAATCAAAATTCAAACTCAAACTAAATCCCACTGGATAAACAGAAATTCTGTTGTTTTGTCCTTGATGATCATTTTTCTGTGCATTGGAATGGGGCAGCTGGGATTAGCAACACTGAGTCATCTGGGAAAAGATACCTGAATATTAGACAAGACCGATTCAGGTCAAATCACATCATTATGTGACAGCACTGCAACACACATAGTGAGCCAATGGCTGCTCTTACGAAATAGTACCACAGGCAGCAGCAGCAAAGCTATTAAAGGTCTAAATAAAAGGAATTTCACATAGGAGGGTAAGTTCAAGGAGAACTGGTGTGATTTATGAATATTTACAGATGCAGGAAAGACTGACCTTTCAGATGGATTGTGCAGCTTTATGAGATCTGTTTTTTGCAAACAAAACAGAATGTGCTTCATTGCTTTTTTATGTGTAATTTTATTATACTGTGATGGGAAGTCGGAAAGAAAACCTGTGTGACTCATATAGGTGCTTTAGGCAAACATGCTAACAAAACGCAAGAAAGCCACTTCCTGTCTTTAATACTGATATGATACTGCACATTCACTTTCTATGTTATGTCTTCATCATATTACCTTTTGGATAGACACAATGCATGTTATTTATACAGTATTTAATAAACTTAATTGCAATTTAGTACAAAACAGCTTTGTTAATAAAACATGTTCTTTGGAAGTTAAGTTGATATCCAAATAATGAATCGTATCGACTGAATTCTCAAGTGTAAGTGCAGAGACAGGAGGACGTGAGGTTAGCCACATATCCACGGAACACACACACTTCCTCCCTCTCCCAGAGAGGAAAAAAGAGCCCCACAACACTCATTAGACATACTATAGTTACTGAGAAATAACATGTATGACATAAGTGTACACTTAATGGAAAACTGTTCCCCCAAATCCATTACATTACATATTCAATGACCTGATATGTTTGGCGGGAAAAGGTGCAACAGTAGTTCTCTCCACACATGCATAAAAATAATCTTTAGAGTCTATTTGTTTAATTTTCTATTTGTTTCAGTATTCATTTGTTTGTTTTGTTTATTTTCTAGTATGAGATGTTTTGGGGATTTTGTAATCTAAGTTCCATTTCCTCTGAACTGCCTTTGATCTTCTGATAAAATAAATGTTAAAGAATCAGATCTCATTGAAAATTATTATAGAAATGATAAATTACATCAGTCATATGGATTAAGGGTAGGCAAACTGGAGATAAGACTTTCTTCAAAACGATCATAATCTAACAAAAAGATCTTCACTTACATAAACTGCAAGAATATCTTTAGGTGGCATCCAGATTTATTGTAGAATATGTGGTTTATATAAAAGGGATTTTACTGGTCTTTGAATTATGTCATTTTTCACAAACACACAAACCTTCTTTAAACGCATGTAATACATCAGTAACACTTTAGTATGTGGACCAATTCACACTTTGAACAAGTTGCCTATTAGCTTGCATACTGGCTGTATATTAGTACTCATAAAGCACATATTGACACCTTATTCTGCATGACTATATTGTACATCCCTTAATCCTGCACTTAAACACTACAACAACTACCTTACTATGTATTAATAAGCAGTAAATTGGGAGTTTATTGAGGCAACATTCACAGTTAATGGTGAATATGTGTTCCCCAAATTAAAGTGTTATCAATTCATATTGCCAGGCTGTCTAATTACAATTATAGCAGAAAATATCCTGTCTGGCACCACTAAAGAGGGAAAACTTAACAACATGCAAATAACTAAATTACAGTATGTTCACCTGCATATGACTTTATATTCTCTAAAAACCTTCAAATTAATCAACATTAGTGAGTCATGACCTTACAAGGCTGATTTCCCTCATTAATAATAGACACTGAAAGAACACAGAAACAGCAAATTAATGACGTGTGAAGGCCATGCAGATTGTAATCCATTGCTTGATTACAGGCTATTTGTGTATCTCTGTTTATATAAAGAACACAGGATAATTGAAGTGGATCATAAGAAACAAAACACAGAGCTCTTTGGAGGACTTTCAACCATGTAGCCAGGTTTCCATGAGAGCCAAAGCTATGCTATTAATTTTGTGGTCGCTGGTTTAGTCAGAAACAACGTTGCAATGTAAAAGTTTAAAAAGGAAGATGGCATCAACGCCTTTGTTAGTATTTTTATACTCTTTTTCACATAGAACCAAAGAATAAATGCATAACTTTGCTTACAGAACATTTTAACACCAGGTTTGCAGCCTTACCAGTATTGACATTTCCCTCTAGAAAAGTAAATCTAATTTTCAAGGAAAATCACCACACAAATTCTCATTCAGTGAGTCTGGCTTGTTATTGTCAATAAACAGATCACTTGCTTGAGATCTGTCTCATGGGATGCCAGGCTTTTTCCAGGAAGCTCTAATAGGCCTCAATCCTAGCATCCATTGAACACTGGGGTCAACACAGACTGAACCCAACTGGCTAACACAGAGGGAAGCCACATGATTCCGTGATCCTAAGTGGCTGGTGCCACTAAAGGGTAAAAATACTGATCCAAATGCCTTAGACTGCCAACTTAGAGAATCAATGCTTTCTGTGGACTTTCCTGTTCAACTCAAGAGGTTAGTTCAATAGCTGCAGTTGACATGATAATCCCCTATATGCAGTACGAATACTCAGACTGTAACTTCCAATAAACTGACTCAGGGGTTCAAGGCCTTTTAATAAGGAGGGGCTGACATTTTTTGAGGGTTATCAATGAGTTGCACGGAGGTTATAAAAAACAGCTGAATTAATTGAGATACCCTGTAGGCTAGTTGGCCACACAAATTGTTATATATAAGTGGTTTCCAGGAATATCTGAGTATTTAAGTATAAGGTGATCCCACACCATGATCTACTGTAAAACTTTTATTGTAACATTTACATGTATCCAACCAGGCATTGAGTAAATGATAATAGCTAACTGGACATATCAACACAAGATCTGATTATAGTGCTTATTTGCCACCTTAAGAACCCTTTCTGGCACAAGACTGGTTAGATGTCGGAAATCTCTTTTTCCTATCATTAACTCTGATATATACTGTTGGAAAAGTAAGTTTCTTATAGATTACAAAGACCTCATTATAAAATATTTTCAGACACTCTGACCAATGTAACTGTAGAAACTGTTCTGAGGTTAGAATACAGCATATTTAAAAGGCTGGATTATGTGTACAATCAGATCCCAGATCTTCTCTAATGTCTTGATTTGGAAAAGGCTGGTAACTAAGGAATCAGGAATCAGATTGTGGCTCTCTGTGCTCAGTTTTAGCAAAAACAGATTATGAATTGGAAGTTTCAATGTAGGGCTATCTGAATATAGTGGGGAAAGGTCAGCGGCAGCTAATCTCTATGGAATGAATTTAAATCAAATTTTAAAGAACATAAATATTGCAGCCTGAAGGAGGACTGTAAAACATGTATAGCACAGAGATCATGAAAACATGTATAACGCAGAGATCAGATGAAATTATATACTGTAGTACTAATAGATCTTGAAAATATGTATAGCCTACAGAACTCATGAAAACAAGTACAGCACACACAAAGCTCATGAAAACACATACAATACAAAGAGATTGTGAAGACATACAACACAGAGAAATCATGAAAACACAACACACAGACGTAACTGTAACGTAAGGTAATAATGTACTGTATAACACAGAGACATCAAGAACGCATATATAGTACACAGAGATCATGAAAACGTAGTTCCAATCAGTCATTAACCGATTTGTCAATTGTATGTTCATGCAGGTTACTCTTGTTAAAGAATTTTTAATCGCAGATTAATTGCAGAGTTTTGTACGACTTTTACCAAACAATAATCCATTTCAGACTCAACTTCTATTTATTCATTGCACAAGGTCACTGCTGCTTAAAATGTTTATGCTGTTAAAAACAAACAAGATTTTTGTTTGTTCTATTTGTTAGAATTGAAGTGCTGCTTATGCAAACCAAGATAAATATGCAGCCTAATAGGAGCTGTGTACCCCCAGAGCTGGGGGGCATGACAAAACATTTATGGCCATGCAATCAGAATGGGCTACCTGAATAAGAAGGCATTAAAGTCCCACAGCAGAGCTTTATGTCTCAATTGTGTCGAAACACTGCTGTCCACTGTGTTAACAGCAGGGTAGGTTTAGTTTTTTACAGAAACATTTTTTGTTATGCTGGTTGAAAGTCTCTTCACATCCTGATAGCAGTCGCTAGTAAAGTGGTCTAAATACATTTATATAAATATATATCTATTGTGAAACATGCAGGACCACAAAATGTTTGTCCAATCATTGCATTCAGACCAAATGTAATGATAGGATGTCCTACTTGCCTGTCAAACTATGTATGCATTAATGTGTGGAAGGAGGCGTGGCTTTGGAAGTCACTGAACTACCTTTTAATTCCTGTTTGCTGTCAAAATGTATGTAGCTTTGCATATTTCACAACATTATAAGTGCCACAAATAAAATCAGTTAGCTATAACCTTAAAGAACTGTGGGCTATACTGTATTTGATTATCATCAGCACACAGCATGGCCATTTTTTATCAACATGTCTGTTTCTCAGAATCAATTGCCAAAGCACATAATTCAAGGAAAATTAAAACAAGAAATAAAGAGTCAACTTGTAATGACATGTTAATAGTTTATTTTGCCAGCAGAAATACCCTGAATGGCATCCATACAATTAAATGTCATTGTTTCTGGGTTGGAGTTTAATTATCTAGACTCCCAGCAATGCATTTAATGAGAACAACAACACTTCTGACAGCCTTAATGGAACTGCTTCTGAGTACAGCTGTGCAACTTTTCCCTCACGATCAAAGCTGGCAAGTTTTATAGTAGGATTTAATTAACATGTTTATTCTGAAGCCAATACATACAGATGCTTGCTTTTTAAATAAAAATCTTGGCTGGAGAAAGCAGAAGTGTTTCTGTATGTGCAGGGAAAGGTGATGCAACAGTGGGCCTGCACAAACTCTCTTGCTGGGATGGAAAATTGTTTCCGCTGACACTTGCATAACCCCTCTGTGACAGACACACATATCTCTCACTGCTCTGAAAACAATAAACATATTACTTGAAACATGAAAATGCACTCTTTTTCCTTCCCAATCTAAAAATCAGTTTTTGAAACTAAGCTGCAAAAATTCTTCATTCCAAAATCAGTGATGTTACAGTCATGTGTAATATTAACAACAATAACACGTTAATGAGCCCTGTTTGGTGTTCAGAAACTTGGTCCACCCAGTCATAGTAAAATAATAATTAGTACAATAAATAAATACAATAAATACTAGAACCCCAGAAGAACAATTGTGGATGGAAAAAGTAAATGAAATGATAAATCTGGAGCCTGATACTTTTAAAACCAAACAGATCTAAAAAAAGAAATGAGAGCAAAGACATTGTGAAAGCGGTTAGTGGCACAGTTGGTAAATGGTTAATAATCTGCCAACACACAGAAACTGTAAATCTACTGAGATCTCAGTGCAGCTCTATCACCTGGGCAGTAACTGGACAAAGAGCAAAACTCTCAACATTTCTGCAGCTCTGGAGAGACTGTCCCTGTGCTTACATATCACAGTGAGTTGATCTGGATGAAAAGTTAACCTGCTAACTGGCAGAGATTATGATTTAACAGATACTGACAAGAGCCTGCCTTGCCAGAGTCTATTATGAAGTATCAATCATGTAGTTATGCAAGCTATTTAGACTGATGACACTTCACAGAGACACAGCATTCTAATGTGTGAAAATTGGCAATGCATTAACCAGTTTTCTACTCCATGAACAGGTACTCAAAGCAGATTACGGTACACTGATGTGTTTATCGTAAAAAGGCACACATTTGTTTCCTGCCTCGATGAGGTGAAAATAGCCTGTGTGCAAACAAAGGCAAACAAGAATATTATGGAAAACATTTATTTAATTTATAAAAAACAATAGAGCTTGAAGCATGTTATGTGCAAAAAACACTTAAATTACACTTGTGTGTTTATTTTACCAAACACACCAAGATAAAGCTAAAAGACAAGCTGATCGGAGTAAACATTTATTAAACCAAACCAAATATAGTTGTTATACATTGCTAGTGATGCATCTAAGTGTACTTATGAAAGGCTGGGCTAGAATGCATATTTACTGTATTCATATTTATTGTTGACATGCTATTGACACACAGCTGATCCCATTAGAATTTATAGCCGGAATTTTTTTATTGTTGTTTTATAATCAACAACACACTCATATAAACTACACAGAGGAGCTGGTTTAGTTAATTGGGTCTTGTGTCAGAGTGAGTTTGTGTGTGTTGATAGTTGGAGCAGAGAGAGTAGGTGGTCGTGGGCTGAGAGCCATGCTGACGGAAGATTGGTGATGTCATGTGATGGATGTGTGGGCCGCAGCTATCGGAAGCACTGAGAGATTGAAGCAGGATGCCGTCACTCAATCACACACACTCATTCCCTGCAGACAAAAACAACAGCACCGTCATTTATCAAACAAAGTCAACAAGAGTCCTGATCGTTTTTTACTGAAATAAGAATGATTTGTAAACTTATTTGTTTTAGGAATTCTATTATTTTAATTTAGTTGACTTTTTATTTTGACTGAAAGGTTAAATCAAGGATTTAGTTAATATTTTTAGCTCTCCGAAGGGAATAAAATTCTACTTTTTAATCGCTTATTTGCAGCTAATTAGAACATTAGCCCTGCGGTGTGACAAAGAACCATTTCATTAGGTGTCAGATAATATGAGGTCACAGGAACTGTTTGGATTATAACAATAACTAGAAATATGTTTTTTATAATTGTTTTAGATGGAGCACAGCATGTCACACGGCATATGTCGACTGCCCTTATCCAAACTCATTGACTACACTGAGGACAACAAATACTTTGCATTACATATCTTACTCTTACTGTCCTCAGTCTCTGTGCCACCTTAGTGCAGAAACCAAGAAATAAGTACCACTGTTCTCACACAATAAGCCGTATGCTGTGGGTGTGTGTCTGTGTGTATGCAGGTGCCTTGACCCCCATTTTCTTCACACTAATCCATATCGGCCTCTCGGCACTAAAAGGTTAATCAGACCAGCAGCAGGAAACCTTCCCTCTGCCCTCATCTCCCATCTACATGACAGCCAGCTCGGTTAAATTCTAGCAGAGATACATAATTAAATATATTATAACCGTCACTATAAATTTTTAATCCTTTAAAGACAACCAATCACGTACTGCTATTTGATGTATTATGATACAAGACTAAAATACTATATCTGATAGATTAGTATGCAAACAGGAAGACAGATAATTATGCAGCTATCTAATAAAGTCATTTAATAAAAGGTCAACGCTGATGAGACACTATCATAAATGTTTTAATACGGCAATGCGTCATAAAAGCACAAGAGAAAAACACAGCAAATTGTAAACAATCGATCAGAAAGCATCAATCTTCATTAAAACAGAGACTCTTCATCTGTTATCACAAGACACAGGAAGTGATAGATCGCTTTATGCAGCCATTCATCCCCAGCAGAAACGCGTCTCATTCCGTTCCTCCTGCTCTCTCTGCATAGCTCATTGATCCAAATGCACAGGAGTCAATAGGGTGAGTTATTAAAAATGTAGAGGTTAGGCTGCCCCCAGGCACATGTCCAGCAGGGACAGCTCTGCCAATCACAGAGACAGGGACACCACCATACTGTTCTTCCTGGAACGAGGGAAGACACAGCAGATGGTTCAGTAATAAGCAAAAATACAGAACCAAGGGCCTGAAGCAGCATTCACAATGATGTGATAAACTGTATGAACAAATGAGCCCGTTTTACCACAGATATATGTATTTATGTCTGGTGGATCTTGGGAAAAGTGCCAAACAAAACAAGGGGATCTTGGTAACTGAAAGAGACAGTCTGGAAAAATGGATGGTTTGTACAGCTAATCGTGTTATACAGTCTGAAGGGCAAATTCACTAAACATTCACAAATTGAATGTCGGGAGAAAAAACCCACAGTGCTTGTATATACCTGGAATGTATTTACGATAATATCTTAACACAGGTATGACGTAAGTACTTAAATTAAGGGCAAGCATTCTGAGCCTATTATGAAAATGTTCAGGCACACAGCTTAGATATAACAACTACATAACCAGCAATTCTAACCCTATTGTAAGCAATCTAAATACTTCTGTGAGATGCAGAGCCGAAGCACCGCTAATGCTAACAACCACGGTGGCTCTCCAGCCTCCAAAAATAGCCATCATCTCCATTATCTGAGCTCGCCCGCAGAGAGGCTGGGGAACTGAGCTGGCAAACGGGAGGAATTGAAATCAAGACAGCTTTATCAGCGGCAGATAACTATGAAAGAGTTCGACGTGATACGAGCGTTTCACAAACGCACTTATCTTCTCTACTGCAGATTTAATGAGGTGATACAGCCTTGAGCTCACTAATACACACACACATATTTTGTTGGCCTACTCATTTTTGGTTGAAGGCTACCCGAGCAGAATTAACTAAGGTGACTTTTCAAATGACAAACGATGGAATGTAGCATTATGAATTTTGTGGTATAAGTGGATGTGATTTGGCTCTCAGCAGAATGGCTTTTATACTTCTTAGTAACGTAACTTTCTTGTATGCCATGGAATTTTTTAAATAATACCATAAACAGAGCAAGTGCATTGCAGCCATCAGATTAAAGAAATGGATGGATATTTAAAATAGAACCAGCTGCTTCTTTTCTCCCTCTCTTACTCTTTCATACACACACACACACACACACACGTTTACAGAAGAACAAAACCAGACAGGAATTGGTTTAAACACTCTTGAGGGCATCCATGCTAAGATCAATCTATCCACACTTCCTCCGCTGCCGCTTATTCTTGGTTTTATTCAATACACAGTGATCAATGGCGTTTTACATGCTTAATCTTTTTTGATAAAGTCATGGACTTTATCATCCTTTGTCGGAAAAAAAAGATGTTTTACACACCTGGAGAAAGAAGTCTGTTAGTCTGTTCTAAGTTAATGTGAAGGAAGATTGTAAACCAGATGCAGCATTTGCACTTTTGCAAGCTTCTGACGACTGTGTTGGTAATGACTTTGGTCATAAACATGTTTCAATACTGAATGCTGGCTGTACAATTATTTTTGCATGTACTTGTTCATGTTTGTATACTATTTATGCAGAACAGTGATAAAGCTCGCCAGAAAATACCATCATTTAAACATTTATGAGCTGACAGGCTTGTGCGTGAAAACTACATTTCTCATTGTCCTTTGTTGCTGCATGAGAATGATAAAATACAGCTTAAAGGTTAAATTACTCATCTAATGCTCATCCTTTGCTCCTTTTTATTTTGTTGCATTTGCCAGTAACTTCTGTCTGGCAAAGTTAAATTGTCACTAAGTGAAAAGGAATATGACATTCTCTAAATCACCTGAACACATATCACATCACATCGCAATTACGACTTCTGAGCTCATAAATAGGAACCTCTAGGGAGGATCTGAAGGCAGCATCAGTTCCAGAATTTTTTAGGCAATTACCTGAGCTGTAAAAGCCATGTGAGAAAATGACATCTTCACAAAGCTAATTGGCTGATGGTCCCATGAGAATGCGCACAGTCCCGAACCCTCTTCTAGCACTATGTTAAACCCCTCTGCTTCATGTCTGTGCATGAGATGAGGACATATACTTTAACGAACCCTCAGGCAATATTATAACATTAAAAGGGCATGAAGAAATTTTTACAATTTGCGTTGCATGCTGAAAAAGACAACATGTCTGCTTTTGGATATAAATGGAAAAACCTGTGCTTAGCATCATAATGTTGTGGGTAAGGCCTCTACCCACCCAGCCCCCCCTCAGAGGTTTGTCACGGTCACAGTCAGTCTGATTTCCAGTCATATATTACAACAGACCATCTTGACAGCAAATCAATGTGAAGCTAGCCAATGTACGAACAAAACAAATATAAACAACTGTAATAGACCGAACTAGATTATTCGATATTTTGGAGAAAATGTAAGTGGGGTTTCTCTGTGCAAAACTCTCACAATGCCAGAATGTTGTTCAATCTACAGTAAAGAAAAAAAATATCTATTGAGTAAAAGTTCAGAAAGAAAAAGAATTGCATTCCTGCCTGAGCTGACTAGATATAAATCAAAAAGGGTTTACAGATCAACTCTGTAATTCAGTTTGCTACGGAGACTATTTAGAATATCCTGTCTTTCACAAAATCATGCACACTGCTAAAAGAAGCAAGAAATCTGCCCATTGACCGTTTGCTCAGTCATACTAACTCAGCTATACTGACTGAGGCAGAAGATAAAAAAAACACATTTTATGTTATGGGACTGGATTTGCTTTGTGCTGCAACATATTCCTTTTAATTTTAGCCATGATTACGAGGCGTTTATTAGCTGGTGACACTCACAGGGAAGACACAAGAATAACCAGCTCTTAATTACATAACCAGTCATTAAAGACGTTCGTATATCGTCAAAAGCTGAGTGCTCTAATGAGCTGCGGTTATTCTAACGGCTCTTTTTATTACCCACGTTCCCATCTGCTTTTGATGGGGATTTGACATTGCAGAAGGCTAATTAACCTTGATGTACAGTCAGACCCCTCACAGGCAGTTAAGGGGCAAATAAACGACTGAACTTTTCACATGAATCATCGCTGGCTCGAGGAATGACGGATGTTCGGTATTGATAGGCAGATGTGTGATTATCCAAATGTAGCAGTTAAAACACAGTTTGGAGAGGAGGAGACTAGCCACTAATAATAATAAAATACAACATGGCCATTGCACTGTCATGGCAGCTGTAGGAACGGAGGTCCCTGCCATGCAGATCCTGTGACACAGTTCAGCTTAGCTTTCAATAGTACTGGACCAGTATCACTGGAACGTCATTGCTGAAATTTACACTTTTGTTAAGGATCACAAGAATCTTCTCTGGTAGCATCACATCCACATACAGCAGAATTTAGGAAATCTACTGCATGTAGAGTTGAAATCAAACTCAATTTAAAAGTTCTAAAGTTGACCAAACCAAAGCCAACTTACAACATAACCCAGCTTGACCCACAACAATAACAACAAAAATCTGCATAATGAACTTTCTTCAGAATTCTCCACACCCTTTTGGCGACACATCTGTCCAAATCTGTATTTTTGCACCATCAGCTTTTTCAAGGTTCAAAGACATTTTAAGTCACTCATCTTTCAGTTTTTTCTTCATACACGTCACACTTCTTTCATCTGATTGATCGAGATATCTGACCGTCCTCTTTGCTATCAGTGAAGCAGAACATCAACTGGCAGAATATCAGTCTGGAGATCCACATAGAAGCTTTTGATTTTCACCTTCTCTATGGCTTTTGAACTTTTGAAACAAGACTTGCTGTCCTTGCCAAAGTAACCCAATAGAAGATATGCATATTCATATGGTACATGAATATTAATGTCATGCACACAAAAACCAGCTTTTTATACCAGTTTAAGAGTAATATTATAAATACATCATTTCCATGCCATTAAGATTTCATAAACAGCAACGGTGTTATCTTGTATCTTGTTTTCCATTTTTGCATTTGCCATTTTCCATTTTTCATTTAACACATGAATGGCAAATATGCTACACATATTAGCTTTATGGAGCTCTTAAAGACAGTTTACAGCAAACATCAAACCCTCAAGAAATCCATAGAGCAGTAAACACTACCATTAATCGTGCGATTATAGAGCCCTCCTACTGACACCTTCTTAAAGCCAGCTGTAGATTTATTGGCAGCTGCTCTGGAAGACAGCTGGATCAATAGCCCTCTTGATCAAAATCACCAGATCAACCATAATGACCAGAGATCTGAGATAAAACTGCAAGATTGATGATTTACAGCAAGAAAAGATGTCTAGGGCTGTGAAAAACTTTCTTTTGGAACAAACGCAGCGTCATGCACAAGTTTATTCTTCTGGGTACATGGAACAATGCGACAAAACTAGAATGCGTCTGTTATAATCAACAAAGCTGTCTAGAACAGGAGCACTTTAGTTTTGTTGTGTCATGTTGCTCGCTTGCAGTGTAGATAGATATTTAGTCCCCATTTATTCCCTTGAAAAGACATTTATTCCAGTACAGTTATTCCAGAAATGTTATGCAACAATATGAGCTGGCACAGGTCCCCTGTGTAGTAAACAGTTTGGATCATTCAATAGAAGACCGTCACTGGTTATTTATTACCATCAGTACACATAGCCCCTGTACATGATTTGACATAAGAAAAGCATTAACCACCATATGCTACAGGGAGTTCTAACTGCAGTGTTCAGCTGTTACAGTAGCTTTGATCTACAAGAGGAGGAAAGTAAGAGACAATGACAGAACTCCACTGTCTGATATACACTGGTTTGAGATTACCATGTGCTACTCTATCTCCAACAGAACAATACAGCACTACCAAGGCTAAAGTCAAGGGTTCGAATCTCAGGGAATGCATGAACTGATGTAATGTACAGAATGCAACATACCGCAACATGCTTAGATTCACAGATGGAATGCTTTTCTTTTAATTTAATTCTAGTTTAACTGGATAACAAAGGAGAACAGAATCTTAAAGAGCCAAATTCCAATGACTTTTAATGCATAATCTGACTTCAAATAAGAACTCTTAACAACATTCCAGGAATGATCAACAGTACTGAAATCTTTACAGTTTTTCATCTATTGTTTAGGTGCTTTATTTTGTACTGCAGGGAAGGCTATTTAAAAAGGCACAGGATAGCAACAGGAGATGGAAGCTATTCTGAATTTAGACATGCTAATTAAAAGGGGAGTACTTAATGGTTAGTCTGAAAAATCTTGTACTCCATAAACTACACTCGTAGTTGTGAATGGTCAGACAACAGTGTGTGAGAGACGTCAAAGAAACTAGAAAGAAGAATGACTACAACTGACTCACCATTTTTTACAGTATTGCATATGGTAATTTTGCACTGAACACGAAGGTTTAGATTCAGTCAGCTGTGGCATTCTCACCTCTTCATGACCCAGGAAAACAACAGTCACACTTAAAATGTTAATTACCATCTGTTAATGCTCAAGAAACTCATAAACAGATAAACTTTTCCTGTTTCGTTTTGTTTTTAACTGTTCAAACATATTACACAATGCTGCATTAACTTAGAAGGGTCTCAGGAAGGGTCACTAAGGATACATAAATGCCACACCACAGCATAGTTAGTAAATACATTTTAAAATACAGAAAGAGATAGCACTACATTTTTGAAAACTACAGTTTTATCTCCTGACAGGCACATCTTGTGACAGGCACATCCCGTGACAGGGACATCTCCCGGTAGGCTCCATCTATATTCAGAAGAACAGATAGCTTTGAGTAGTAGAGTGATGGAGGTGTCAGCCAAAGTGTAAATTAACTGGCAAATCCATTTAAACCTATAAAAGCCATTAAAGACTTGCTAAATCAAATGAAAACTGCAGCAAATGCCAAATATTAAGCCAATAGGTTAGCTGTAATCCTTCATTCTCCAGATCTGATCAGCCATCTGTTACAGAAAAGTGCAAAATATAACTAGAGGCAGGCCAAGAATTTAAAGCATGAAAAGAAGAAAAATAATACAACATAGTGCAATAGATAAGAGATGCTGGGATGAACTATTAAAGAGGATACAAGTCTGGCTCTTCTGGCACTGAAAAGTTGGTGATGGATTGAAGATACAGTGAAGCAAAAAGGAAAATGCCAAGTTCAAATAATACACAGACCAAATGAACAAATGACACACAAATGGCACGATTTATCACTTTAGATTCTGAATGTGCCTGTGAAGTTACTGTGTTTTAACTTCTCCCTCTCTAACAATTAACTGATGTGTGGTGACATATTTAGGACACATAAGTGTTTTGGCTGAGAATAGCCCCCTTTACATGCACAGCCCTCGGGAATCTACAGAACAGCAATTACACATTCTTTTTTTTATTCATAGAAAACACAGTTGCGCAATGCTCTGTAATCTATGCAGAACAATTAGAGGGAACTTGTGCAATAAATATTGCTACTGTTACACTTGAATTCACACCACCAGCCTCAACGCGAAAACGTAAAACCTAAAACTGAATGTTCAGTTTTGCGCTCACAAACCTGTAACGTTACGTATCTGCATGACCACAAAAGAACGTATTTCTGTAAACTGCTTGAAAACAATATATTTACAAAAAGCACAAAACAAATAAAAATAAATAAAAAAAATTGGATAAAACAACCCAGCATGTTCTAAATTATAATAAATAAATAAATAAATAGTTATGATTTATTATTGTTATTATACTATAAATAAATGATATGAAAAGCTTTTTTATTGAATAACAATATCTTAGTTTAAAATATCTGTTTCTCTATGTCACTGCATCCCCTATGATCCTCAATTACTGGAGAGGATTAAAGCTGTTTAACATGACATAATCCTGCTTTCTCTCAGCACAAACAAAAGTTAGACCATGAGAGGAGCGTCTCCTGGGGTTTCTGCCAGGGTTTGTTTGGCACCGTCAACACTAAAGGTCTTAACAAAGAATGTCTTGCTTGAGAAACAATAATGACTACTGGACCAGCGCTCAGTATTGCCCTAAACTGCAGCCCCGGATGGCTGTAACCCAGCTAACAGCTGTGAGGAACTCCTGTGAGGAAACTGAGATAAATGGACCTGACTGCATGGGAAAGAATAATGGTGATCCAGCTCTCGTCCATGTGTAGCTCGTAGCTGTGTTGATCTGGCAAAGGCAGCATATCAAGAAGAGCTTGTGTTTACACGATGATGGCGTGTGTCTGAAAATAACAGATGGAAAAATAAGATCATGATGGAACCCAAAGGCTCGCAGTCACGTTCAGCACAGTGGGTGCCTTTAAAACAGCCACAGGCTCAGGTCATACATGAGCCAATTCATCTGCAGCAGGGCTGAGATGAGAGTGACAGTAACATGACAATGAGACAACGACTGTGCAAAAAAATGCATTAGTCTCTGTCTGGAAATACGAAAGAAAACTAATGCCTTCAGTTTAGACCTATAAATTAGTAATGCAGCGCACATAATCAATCAGTTTTCCACCGGTGCAATAGTGTCATATATCACAGTTAGCGATAGAGGAGACCAGTGCTGTGATAAATATTCATGTACGTCATTGGGCCAAAAACAGGCCAGAGGCCTTCCTATCCAGTTTCATATCAGAGTTTCAACAGGTGCTGTGCCGGTTTCACATATAAAGATCTATGCAAACAGACTCGTTTATGTTAGTTTAACATATGTTAATATGGAAATCATGCAGTGCTGTTTTGTTTTGTAGATAGAAATGTAATTTATTGGAAACATAAAATAGAGGAATGTTGTCTGACAAAAACTGTTTGATGTATACAATGTTTTTGATGTCTATCTTAGAAATGCAGGTATTTTGCTGCACTACACTTACAAAACAGTACCATGATAATACCATAGTATACATTGTACAATTTGAAGCACTTGAGGGTACCAAAAAGTACCATGGTATATGCAGTAATATGTTAATTTAGTATTATGATATATATCATGATGTACATGACAGTTCTATGATGTTACCAACTGATACGTCAATGAACTATGGTAACACCACAGTACTTTCATGTTCAAGTTTAAAATACTCACAGAACAGTTCTTGTAACTTCCTGCAGTTCATCCTGACGAGCATAAAACTAGAAACAACAAGGTCACAAGCTTGTCCACCAGGAAATTCACATACTGATCAAATGTACCAAGCTTTGGATGAAATTGCCTGCCAAATAATAACTTAACAAAAAGTCATCATCAAAGCATCTTTCCCCAGTGACGGACAACTAATAGATCAGGGTGGAGAACCTTGTGGAAAACTTATAACAGTGCATATGGAACTCCACAAACCAATAACAAAGGATTGGGGAACATTATATCACAGTGCAGCATGTTTAAAAGACAGTTCTAGGCTATGAAAACAAAACATGCAAGTGTACAATTCACATAAAAATATATAAACTGCTATGGGGCATATTTACATAACCCAGTACAAAAACACCCAGGTTTTAAACAATGAATAATTCAAGGTGTGCACCCATTTCTTTTAAAAGCTCATACGATCATGGAGAACAAGAGAACAATCAACAACCTTGTAGTTCTGTAGTTTACACAAGTGCGTCCATTTTCCATATAGAACAAAAGGGGAATGGAGTGAATAATGAGTAAAGACCATTGAAGCTAGTATGTGGGAGGAAATATGAGTAAAATGCGGAACGACTGTGTGGCTTCTGTTTGATGAAATAATAGTGGAGGTCAAGGGTAGTTTTTATATTGCCGAAAACAGTTTTAAAGGTGGGAGCGTTTGCTGCACAGTAAAGCAGAGGAGATTACATCCCGTTTCTCCTGGATGTCAAAAAAGAGAAAAACTGTGCAATAATTTTATAAGATTTGAACCAACCAAAATCGAACACATATATATGTTATATTGTTCTCCTTCAATGATAAGCTCATCTTATTTTTTGACCACTTAATTACAAATAATTACAAATTTAAACCTTTAAAAAAAGAAAACAGAAATGACAGAACATGTGAATGTTAAATGTATGGAACTTTAAAAAACATTGTTTTGTAGTGTATTGATTTTTCTTTCTAAACCAGGTTAATGAAATACTTATGCTCACAAATACCTTATGCTTACTAGTTATAATTCCATAAAAATAAGGAATAGGAGTGCATAACTGCATAACCTATGCATAACATATGTTGAAGTATCGCTGAAGCTTCTGGCCACATTAGAAAAATATATTACATCTGCCTACAATATTCTGTAAATGAGTCTTTCTTCTTTGATTTGTGGATCTATAGATTTAAGCAGGTTAGTGTGGAGTCTGTGTTGAGCAGTGAGAGCTGCTCAATGGTGAGAAATGGATCAAACACAAAGTGGGAGTGGAGATGAGAGAGACAGAAGTTGACAGAGCGATGAGAGTTATCTACCGTTCCAGGCAGCAGCTGTCAGAAAGACAATATCACAGGGCATTTCCTGATTACCTCCTGATATACGATACAAGCCTCATCATGAGACCAGCTATCAACCATGAAAGAAACAATAAACAACTCCCCAAACAAACCGTTTCATACGGGCTGATCTACACGACCGCTGGCCTTTCATGTTGTGTTCTGCAGTGGAATCTCGTCTTCCTTTATTGATTTTATCGACTGTTTTCTCTGACTTGGGGTTCCATGTATACTTATTTGAATTAAGGCAATAGAGAAAAGGATGAGTGGATTAGTGTATTATAGAAAGGGTATCTCGATTTGTATTGGACTGTTGTTATTGTGCTGTCATGTGATGCAATTTTCACAGCATGGCTTGCATGTTTCATGCCATGGGAATGAGAATTCAATTGCATAAATATCAAATTTAATCATTTAAATTAAAGATGATATACTATATGAAGAAGAAAAATGTATTGCCTGACCTAACATATTTAATTAAGACTTTATACATTAGGTTAGGTGTTCCCCCTCCAACATACTCCCCCCCTGTATGATGCACAGCCATGGAAAGAAAAGTGGAAATGTAATGCTACTCATTAATTATTCAGTACTGTACAGCTGCTTCTGTTTCTACAATAAAAATAATGTAATTTTTGTTAATTGTTTATTACCAATAACAGACTGACTCTTTTGCAACATGCTATGAAGGAATGAAATTAACCATTGAAACACTGAACTCAACAATGTTCAATGAACCTAAGTCATAATCACCCTGTGAAACATGCAGCCATAATTTCTTTTGCAAACTACATTAAACAAATACAGTCTTTGTTGCATAAATGTCTCTCGTTAGCCAAGTCTGCCAAAATAAATGAAGGGCTAATTATACACACTGTAATAACTTTAGTAAGCAACTTGTGATAATGAACAGTGAAATTATTCAGAAAATGATATAAAAGTCTACAACCAAAAAGACAGCCACATCAGTGATTTAGAAACACATATTAGTGCAAACACTTGAAAGTGAAATTACATGGGTAATTCAGCCACAAAAGAAGATATTTTGAAAAATGTCTTTTTCATCACAAATAAACTCAGTGGGGATAAAAGAACTCATCTATTCTTTTTAAAGAATATTTTTTTTCTTTTTTATAAAGATTTTATATCTTTTGCATTTACAAAATTTTAAATAGTTGTGAACTACTGGTTAGTAAGTTGGGCTAGTAATCAGAAGGTTTCTGGTTCGATTCCAGCACTGGCAGATAGTAACTGAAGTGCCCTTGAGCAAGGCACCTAACCCCCGATTGCTCCCCAGGCATAGTAGTGTGCTGCCCACTACCCGCAATGCGTTCACTCCTCACCAGTGATGGGTTAAATGCAGAGGTCATATTTCAGGTATAGGTTACAATATCTGACAAAATATGTCACTTTCATTCAACTCAGTGTTCCAGTATTCTCAGTGTAGCTCAGCTGGCAGAGTGCCCATTCATGGTGCGAAACGCTGTGGGTTCAAATCCCAGGGAACATGCATACTGATATAATGTATAGCCTAAATACACTGTAAGACACTTCTGATAAAAGTATCTGCCAAATGCACATAATGCTGAATTTGGTTTTAGATTCACTAGCACTAATTTTAAGGCTGCTCTTCAGAGGGCAATGCACACAGCATGTCTGCATGCCTGTGAAAAGCACTCGGGCTCAAGAACCGCATAAATACTTTGCACAAGCACTGGATTATGTCAGCAGGCACAAGCATAGACCACCTGACACCCAACTGTGTGTGGTGCCACATTACAGCGTGGGGCTCTCACCCATTACTTGTGCTGACAGTATGGCAAATCGACAACGCTCCCCAAAAGCAGCCTGCAGTGACAGCTCCACGATGACGGCCCCAGAGTACACTGCATTTAAATGCATGAAATCCCTGCTCTAAATCTCACTGAGCCGTTTTGGCAAGTCCTCAGAGATGTGTTGGACAGCTTTGAGGGAACCATAATGAGGTGTATGTGTGTAGAGACCTCAATTATTCATCGGTGGAGTGTAAAATGCAATAGCAATGGTGCATAAAGAGCTCTTTAAAAGGAGAGATGGAAGCACATCAAGACACATCACAGGAGAACTGTACCTGTGTGGTATGACAGCTTTTACCACAGTGTCATGGTATGAAGTGACTCTAAAACTCCCAAATTCTTCTGAAAGTCTGTATTAGGTAAAGGCAGGATAAAAATTTAATCTGTTTTTCAACAATAATAACTGGAAAAATAAGGGAAACAGAAATGTGTATGAGTAAAACGTAATATTCTAGTAGCTCAATGGTTAAAGAGCCACAGTACTGATATGAAGGTCACGGGTTTTAATTCAGGGGGGTTCCTTTGAACTAAAGGGTTACAGAGATTCCCCTACTGTGCTATTACAACTGCACCAAAGCATTTATCTCTAGGAGATAACTGCTATCTCTAACTGTTCAAGTGTAGACACAGGAAACAGGCCAGGTAACAATTGTGTTAGTTTCAACAATACAATGCGGGCAATTTGCTTATTCGAGAAGTTCAGAGTTTAAAAGAGGCCCCATTTATCTAACCCCACATCACAATTAGAGGTTTTCAGAATGAATGAAGATGAAAGGCAAAAGAAAGTTTGTGAAATAAAAAGACAGGCACAAATCTTTACAGAGCGAGAAAGGATGCAGTGTGTTTCTAGGCAGGAAACACACCCCATGCAACTATGCAAACGAAGGCATAAGTGTATTTAAACTTGAACTAACTTACTTAGCATCAAACTGTTGTTCCATTGTGACAGCAGTTGACCTGAAAGAATAAACTTACTGTATAGTATATAAAAAATAGTAATGCTAGCTATAGTTTTTCTGCACTGAGATGGTTGTGTGTCATAGGTTGTTGTGTGCCACACATGAGATTTTGACATTTTAAAATGCAAAAACATGTGAAATCAATCTTGTTTATCTACACATTTGTGTTAACATACTTGTGTAAGGTGTGTTACAGGATTTACACATGCTTCTGATGCTAAAAGGAAGGGATGGAAAAACAAAGCTTCTGTCCTACAGCATGCATAATTCTGCACTTTAATTATCTTTTAAACTGCATGAAGAACTGTCACACAGGAAGAACACAGGAGTAACACTGCAGAACCAGCAGAAGCAATACTCCAGAGAGCAAATTATCCCAATAAAGACACTGGGGAATCCTGCAAGAGAGAGATTCCTGAGCACACTGAACTGTGTGTTAGCACAGCACACAGTACAAACACATAAAAGGCACAGAATTGAAAATGACCAGAGGAAAGACAGAAAAATGCACTGTCAGACAGTTACCTTATAACACATTACGGCCACCTATTGTACCAACTCTTCAGAAGAAGCTTACATTAATTATATATATATAAACAGTAATTAATGAGGTGTGAAACATGATTTATTCTCCTGTATCCACAATATGCTGATTATACTGCGAGAATCTGTGCATAACAGTAGGGTTGGTCTATATTTCTGCAGCCTCTGCAAAATAACAAGGGAGGAGTCACACTAAAAAGGCTCTCATGTGTGTGGAATGGATCTCTGTGCATTTAAAAGGATTAAAACAACCATGCAAGACAGACGAGGGTCTAAGTCTGTAAACACCCACTTTATGGCTAGTCATCAGAGAAGAAATGTGTACTTCTGAATACACTGTTAAAAATACTGATTATTTAAATTTTTTATTATTGATCTTGCCTGTGTTAGGAAACACACATTTTGGCCATCTGTCATACTATCACAAGATCTACTATTCGTTTTACATCCATTTAATGATATGGCAGGTGCACAATAGGCTCACAACAAAGAAAAATCTAGTATTGACTTAAACATTCAGTCATTTCATTTTTATATTAAAAGGAATCCTTTTAATCTGAATTCCATCTGCTCCAGTCTACATTTTGGTCAATTACACAGTTCTCTAAAATGCCTGATTCTGATTGGTTAGTTGCAGCATTTAGCAGTCAGATATGATGATTGTCTGTCCACACTATCTACAAACAAATAAAAGCATTTTTTTATCCTTATTTTTCCCTGATATAATGACTGACTGACTGTGCGTTACCCCTTAGGTACTTCAATATGAAAATGTACATTTCACAACAAGCATTTTTATTGTACATTTTACAAGTCAGCAGAAAAAAAGTTCAAGAGAAAAGTGTCAAAGCACTACAAAATTAACAAACACAAAGTTGTTCACAAAGTAGTACACAAAGGCTCACTTCTTTTGTTTTATTTAACAATCCTGCATTTATTTTACATGACTGCATTTTTTAGTCGAACTCAAACCAACATAAACACACAGATGCTGAACAAAACCTGACAGCTCACTGGAGCACACAAGCCTCCCTGAAACTTTCACATTCTGTGGAACAGACCACTGTCACAAGGTACCTCTCGAGACCATTTGGGTGTTTGGATTCACGCTGTAAACAATCTCAGCATAAGTAATGTTGTAGGGCCTGACCCTGCAAAGAGCCCTGCGGGAGGAAACTGTGTCGTCTTCGCTCCAGAGACTTTCTAACTGAGATAATCAAAGTCCCTGTGGTCCCACATTGCTCCCTCTAAAGATGAGGTTTTAATTCTGAACTGTGGAGGTGTGTCCCCTGCTGCTACCCAAAGTTATCCTCTTACATACACACAAAACATTTTCTGGAAAGAAGGAAAGGAAAAACACAACTGCTATAATCAAATACAATATCTCTGAAGATCCAAGCTAGCCTGCAGGCAATACATCTGTCTGATCCACAGGCTTTGCATGCTCCTGGACTTTTCTATAAGACACAAGCTAGAGAAAGACTCATGAGGAGGACTTAATGTGCTTCTGGACTTTGGGAGTTTGTGGAAAATATGGCTTTACAAAAAAACATATGCTTGCAACTGGCAGATATGAATATCAAAGACGTTAGAGAAAAATGTAAAAATATTCATCTTAAAACTCCAGCAAACTAAACTTTATACAACTAATACTGCGGCACATATACAGTTATCGGAGAGGATAATTAATCATTTAGTGCCTGTTTAAGGATTTACAGTTTCCTGAATAAAGTTGTTTACATTTTGAATAGTTATTTTTCGTTTCAAATCTTTTTTTTTAATCTGAAACCAGATCTAAAGGCTTAAAAAATAGAGAGAAAGTTTATTAGAAGTTATATAAAAACCTGGAACAGGCAATAAGGCAATAGCTGTACATTTCTAAAGACATGCTCTCAAAGACGCAGCAGCAGCAGCACCAGATGATATCATGATGGGAAGAAAGCTGTGATCAGAGCAGATGTGAGCTGGGAATGAGATATGAAAGACAGCCAGTGGTATATCATATATTATCTACATGTACAAAAAGCCTCTTTTGTCTATGGTTTGTTAATAACAATTTTAATCAATTCTAAAATAAATCTAAGAAGAACATGATAATGGCATCTCAGCACTTACAAAATGAGGCTTTGTAGTGCATTACACAAACTCTATTTAGAGTTTAAAAAAATATATTGTACTGTACTCTTGCTTGTGTAATAATTCCATTTATTATTACACAAACTCTGTTAGTCTTTAAATAAATTCCATATAACTGCTTCACAGTAACTTCATGGATGGGTTTGGTGGTAGAACATCATAGTTTTGTTGATGTGGGTGGTGCTAATGGATTCATCTTTGTGATGTCACAAAGTCACAAATAAAATAAAAAAAAGATGCTGTTTTGTTTCAATCAATCATCTTTTTATAAAGGTGAGAATTATAACATTTGATCACCATAAGATGTATGCCCTTATTGAATATTAGACCAAGTTTTATTTTTATAAAATCAAGGAGAATTACATTTGAATCACCAATTTCTTTCCTAAAGCTCTCTCTCTACCACCTCACCCATACCTCTTAATGGTCCAGAATCATGAAACAAGAGACACTGGGACAAGATGACAGCTGAAAATGTACAGAGCAAGTATCATGCAGCACAGTCATTATAGAACTGTTATGAGGAGTCATTATGAGAGGAGAACTCTTAAATCCACTATAGAAGAAGTATCAGCTGATTGCAAGCAAAGCCCATTCAATAATCCATTCAACAGTCACCCAGTTTTTTCCCCCGCTGAGAAACTTTACTACATCCTTTAGGTTTTAAAAGATTTAGGTTTTTAACTGCTCACTCTTGTGAACTTCCTGACACACAGCGAGGGAGCCCTAAAAAGTGATCGGTTAGGAAAAAAAAAGATACGTCGGCCAGCACAAAGTGCGATCTGAGCTTTTACTATGAAAGCGTTAGCTCCTGCAGTGATGTTTATTGAAGTGAAGGGATTTTTGGCTGCAGATGTGATGGTGAAACTGCTGACACCAGCCATATGGAAACGTATCACATGGGATAAAAGACTTTTGAGGAGAAAAATCTAGAGCAAACTAGTTGAATCAACAAAAAAGTGTCACCAGAGAAAAGGAAGATTGAAAAAATATAATATTTTAAGACCTGCTAGCACTCGGTCCCTCATGAGGGCCCAGTGAGGGGAGTCTGACATCCTTGGAGATGTTCATGTCTGAAAGCATTATCCATCCTCAGCTGATGGGACAGGGTCAGCACAGAGAGCGCAAACAACTTTCTGGTCATCTCATGTCAACCCCAACAACACCTGCAGTTATGCTAGACAGAAATCTTTGCATAGTTAGTGAAGTGGAACAATCTTACAGTACATCAGGTTAATAATAGCAGGTAATTGATGTGTTTTGCAGCAAAATAAAATTACCTCAAGATGTGGGGATAAAATACAGCTTGCAAACATGTTAAACAAACACTGAAAGTATCACAAGGTCTTTTTATGAGTGGTTCTATTTCAAAACAAGCATGGTTAAAGCACTGCCCAGCCCCCACTGGAAAATACTCAAAATGTTGTTGTATAATGTGATAAAATTAAAGCTACTCCAGGGACCTAACAAAGTACAAAAACATAACAGTTATTACATCAATAGCTGAACAAAGCTTCAATGCTTCAATTCAATGCTTTGTTTAATTTTTGAGAATTTAGAATGACACTCTATTACAGCAGTGAGTCTGCCAAGCTAAAAGAGATAGTTCTGTCTTCATTTACCTTCATGTTGTTCCAAACCTGTATGATTTTCATCCATGCAACATAAAAGATGTTAGAATGTTTTTATTGTATAAAGAAAGAGCAACATCAGCATTTAAAGTTTCTCCTCTTGTGTTTCACTGTTAAAAGAAAGCCATAAGGATTTGGAACGACACAAAGATTAACAAATAACAACAGACTACATTTGTGGGTAACTAACCTGGTTAATGAAAACTAACAATGGAAGACAAGCATCCCTATGCAAACTGCATTATTTGGTCACTTACTGGAAAATGGGTGACACTGACTGAACTCTACTAGACAGGCTGAAGTAAAATGAGGTCAACGTACAAAGGCGAGTAACTCATAACAAAAGCTGCATCAGCTCTCACTCAGTTTGTTGCCACAAAAAAGTTCATGCACTCACTAGCACACAGAAAATCCAACACACTTCTAAAACAAAAAAAGTTCATAGACGTTCACTTGCAAAGAAGACAAAAAAGCCAAAGTGTTGCTGGATTAGTTTGACAAGCGCACAATGCGGGGTTTGTGTAGCATTTGGTGTGAGAATTCGGCGTCTGTTATTAGTTCACAATTATCTCATAGCAGAGCTTCTGTCTCATCTGCCAGCAGTCATTAGGTTATAAAAAATACAAAAACAATATAGAAATGGTATACATAAGCAAACAAAATTAGAGCTATTCAAGTATAGTTAGAGGCACAATAATTTTAGACGATGCTTTTTGTCATTATAATCTCAGAGAAATTAATAATTATAGTCAAAGAAAAAAGGCAGTTTCGATAGCACATGGATATTGCCATTATCAATAAATGATGTAATGTATTTTGGTGACTATCCCAATATAAATTAAAATTATAGTAATATAGTTTTAGAAAATGTTGCTCTAATCATATGTGGGGGTTCTTGCTGTTTCAAAGTTTAAAAACCATTTTTCTAGACCGTTTCAGTAACTGTATGTAACATAAATGAACTGCTCCAGATTTCATTTCAAGCAATATTAAAGGTATGGCGGTCAATTCAGGGAGGCTTGCGTAACCTCCTATGTTCAGAGCGCTCTCCAAAGCCACGCCTCCTCCAACAGTGCACAGAGGTATGCAAATACATACTAATGATAGGCAAGTAAGACATCCAATCATTAGATGTGGCCCAAATGCAATAGCTGGACCAACATTTTATGGTCCTGCGTCTTCCACAGAAAATATATATTTATATTAATATATTTAGACCACTTTACTTTGTGCTTTGTGTCTTCCACAGAAAATATATATTTATATTAATATATGTAGACCACTTTACTTTGTGCTTTGTGTCTTCCACAGAAAATATATATTTATATTAATATATTTAGACCACTTTGTGCTTTGTACTTTGATTGCTATCGGTTTATAAAGAGCCTTTCAACCAGCAAAACAAAACTTTTGGGCAAAGATTGCCTACCCTGCCTTTAAGTACTTGGTGTTTGCTCCTAGCCATGTAACACAATGTAAACCTCTTGTAAGGAAATTGGGTCTGATGATTAAAGCTCTTTTCTGACAACACAACACTATTTGGCACAAACCAAATACAGCACAACATCTTTGCCATTAAGCTGCTGAAGACGAGTAGAAAGAAGTGTATTATAAACATGACCTGCAAAAAGTTCAGGCTTCTGGTAACAACACAATAGTAAAAGCTTTTTGTAGCTGTTTATAGCGAACTTACCTATAATAAACACATGATGTTATGGTGTAGACGGGTCTGGTAGCCTGCAGTTTCGATGACAAGCTGTAAATAATGAGCGTTTTCTTCAAATCTTATAAACTACAGATAAACTACAGATTGACGTCACTAATGCGTCCGCTCTTTAATTCAGTCCGACTGTAAACGCAGACACAAAACTATCGTTCCGCTATTAATACATGCTTCCGTCTCCTATAATTGAATGGTACCACATAAATATTACAGTGCTCTGTAATACTGCACTTTTTTCTGCTGTGATGGTGTTGGATGGAGGTAGCATGTTCCAGCATGTTTTCTGCCTTTCTGTGTGATGAATTGCTAGTGAGAGGTAGAGTGCAAACAAAATAAATTGTACACAGAAAGCTAGTAGTAACTAGAGCCTGAGGTTAAAACTACCCCAGCTGTGGAGCAGCTACGAGGGACTCATGAGTGTGTGCTCATTTCACACCCTGTCACAATACATGAACATGAGGTCTTGCTACCTGACATTAACACACATCCTATACAATGAAAGAAATTACACTGTTTCACAAATAGATAAGTAGACACACACTGTGTTATGAAATTTGCATATCGCCCCTTTGGATAAATTATCACAATTTAGATAGAAATGGGCACAGAGAATACACACACACACACACACATATACGATAGATATATGGAGAGATATATATGGATGTATCTCTATATTATAGAGAGTGGTAAGTAATAAATGAACTGCACAACAACCACAACATGACTGATATTCACTAATGATCTCGCCATATATCAGTAGATGAATAATGTGATGGATTTGTCTGTTTATCTAATAGAGGTTATGCACAGAAAGATGAAGTAAAACTGGATGCTTATCTGTTTTTAAAAGGATGTAGAATGATTGTGAATAAAGTGTCGTGTTTGATTGCATAGATTAGATGATTCATCAGGTCAAAGATCAGTGGCCAGCTCAATGTTATCCACTTATACTAATTATGTTGTGTCTCAGAAGAACAGAGGAAAAGCAAGCAGCATAAATTATACTGATTAATCATTTTTCCTTTCAAGTAATATATTTTTTATCTCTTTAGGCGCTGCCTAAGATATCTCAGACCCTGTTCATGAATAAACACATTTGAGAAGAATATGCAGGGAGGAGATTGTATATTGAGGAGAACCTGTCCCTCAAAAGGCAAACACCTGGGGAGAGCAGAAAAATGTATTTTAAAAGGAAGCATAATTTTGTGCTTTTGTTGTAACGGATGAAGGTAATTGTGTCCCGTGTCTTGAGGGGTTAATTATCTGAGCTCTGGAGCATTGTCTTCTGCAAATGAATGCAAACTAGATTCCTTTAAAAACAACACAGCCGTGTAGAGTTTTACAGTACATGTTCTAGAAAGGTCCCCTATTCTGAAAATGGGCCAGAAACTGGACAAACTGATTGATTATATTTAGTCCAAACATACTGAAAAACACACAGTGTCTTTATTACAAAGGAGCTTTGCGAATTGAACTATGATCTTAATATTAGGTTTTTGTGAGGCAGTCAGGAACGCAAGCCAGACAAGCTTTTTTATACCATAAAGCCATTTTCAAATAAAGCAAACTGAGCCACATCATTGCCTTTGTTTAAAGAGAGCATTTTCTATCCTTTCTAATCTCTACACTGTAAGTGCACTTATGTTTTTTTGTCACATTGAGGACATGCTTATGCTGGGTAAAAGGTGTCATTAATAAACACAATATAAAACACTAACATGAAAAAACTGGGCTTATATTTATTCTTTGAGATCAGGAGCAAAAGTCTGTGTCCCGTACATGTGAAAGTGGCAGATGATTCAACACAGCCGCCTCTCAACAGCTCTGCCTCATCGGCTCAGCAGGGATGAAAATATTTCACAGTGGATTAAAATGTGGCGTGTGATGGGTCACTCCGTGTGGTAACTGTACTGTGACACTTCAATGTCAAAACACAGACAAAAAGAGGTGGAGGTGAGCAACACAATATGTAAGAAGTGTCCAATTTCATAAAATTTTCAGAGGCTTTGGCCGGCTGCTGAGCATGCTTTACTGAAAATTGTAGTATTCATTACTCATAGATTCAAGTGAAGGCAGAATTTGAGAATTCTGCTACATGTTGTGTTTTCTTATGTAAGATCTGGCCAACAGAAAACCACCCTTCCACAGATACAGAGATTTTTAGTCACATTCCAGGTGTAGTTTAGCTTTATCAACAGAATCTGTGACACTCTGTCAAAAACCACAGAAAAAATGGACTTGTCCCTCAGTGTATTACAACAAACAGAAGTCTTGTTTACAGCAACACGTTTATAATAGATGTCTATGCGGCAAGGCACTCTAGAGCTGTTAAAGGCTTGTTTTTTGTAAAAGCACATTAATTCTGTTCAAACATTTTATTTGGGTTGTAAAGTTACTTAAATTATATCAGAATTTGGACTGTGGTTAGATTTTCTTCTATGTAAACTAAATATGTATACTGGGTTTACTACTGTTGTTTACCATCAACATAACAGGAGGTGGAAAACTGGATATAACTTTGCACAGACAAGATTAGTGAGCGATTTTATCACACTAATCTCATATTAACACAATGTGTAATGTTTAAGTCTTACAGCTATACTCTTACAACAGTGTGAATCTTAATGTTTATTCTCACAATGTATAACGTTTATTAACGGATTCATTGCTACTGAATTCTGCATGCAGAGTTTCAGTTCAGCCATTGAACATAACAGTTCAGCCATTGAAATTATAAATGTAATAAATACCAAGAAGTGTCAATTCGTCTACATGATTGTGTAGTGTCACCTGCCATCTGCGTCACATATGTGCATTGGCACTATATTCTCTTACATTCACTGTATCATGTGCTGTCATTTGATAGGGGGTTTGTGCATTACTTTCTAGGTAAGAGTTATGAACACACACTTCCTGTCATTCATTCTCTGCATTCACTCTTTGGCCGTTTGTGAATCCTCACAACTGGCACAAAGACACCCAATGACAAACCACTAACTTTCACTTCAGTTTCTGTCTCCAATAGAACATTATGATGAAGTCTGTCAAATACAAGCGTGTAAATCAAGAGAAAAAAAATACTGTATCATATCTCAAAGTGTGTAGACAAATACCTTAGTAAAATGATTTTTTTGAGTAATTGTGTTTGAACTTAGGGTTGATAAACAAACCTCTCCATCTAAATGGTTCAGACACACAAATGGTTAAGGAAAACATTTAGATTGTTTCAAAATGTGTGGCAAACTGTAAACATTTTCAAGTTTACACAGAAATGTCACTTTCAATTTCCTTGTCTCTCTGTGTGTTTTCAGGCTGTCTATTGAGCCTGTGTTTAATCATTGTACCGTGGAATTGCTCGAATGTGGCTTCTCAGGCAGCGGTACACATGGACTATGTTTGGCAGAAATAGTTCTCATAGGGTTGCTGCATGCCCAAGTCAACACTGCCCCCTGGTGGATGAGCTTTAAAATAAATTTGTATTTTTTTGGGACGTGACGCTCAATGCAATATAAATTACAACATGCAATTCATACAGTAACTTTAATACCTTAATACCTTTAATAACCTCTTTTATAATACACGTTTTTAAAAAGTACATTTATTTGTTGATGTTGCTGTCATCTGACAAGACATCCATTAAATAGTATTTTGTTTTTAATTATCACACTATTTTTTAAACTAATATTGAGGTTAGTTCATTCTCTCAAACACAAAATATCAGTTTTGAATAAAAACATTAAAAAAGTGATTTGTGACTGCGGTATGCAATTAAGTCATTTAAGGAATAGGATGTCAGTAATGTCCAGTATGTTTTACAACATGTTTGCTTTTCTTAGCTATTACCTGATTTTGTTAATGGTGTGGATATACGGTAGTAAACAAAAACATTTACATGAAATCAGAAATAATTTCTATGAAACAAATACTTAATATTTAGTTTCAATATCAGTTCACGAATGCAGAAATGTAGACAAAAAACAATTAGCCCTCTGCAGGTTTACAGCCCAGCACATAGAAGTATTTAACTCCTATGACAACCTCCGTCTCCGATGATGTCACACCCATTGCGCACAACAGTCTTTAGGGAATGAAGGGAGAGAAGAAAAGAGAGACAGTGATACACAAACAGGAATATAATGACACTGACTTTACATTAGCAGCTGTAGAGAACAGTCTAATACCTCTGTGTGATGTCCTGTGAGAGCTGTCTGGCCTCTTCTGGATCTTTATTTAAGAGAGCCTGGAAATTGGAGAAAGACTCCACCATTCCAATGTAGCCAGACACAGAGATAGGTTTCCTCACCCAAAACGTCTCCTGCCTTGAGACACACAGTAAATTAAAAAAAAAAAAATCTCCCCAGTCTCCAAAATAATTTTGAACCAAAGATTGAAAATTGCACATTAGACTGTCTACTCTGTAACTACTGTTAAAGTTTATATTTTCTAATAGCTAGTTATCAAACTACCAGAAAAATCAAAGGTCCAGCTTTAATTAGTAAAGAAAGCTCACATGGATAGGACAATGATAAGTTTTGTATGTACTATATACAATAATTTTTAACTAAATGCACTGATCCTTTTTTAAGTTCAACCAAATTTCTCAAGAAATTTTCTCAAGACTTTCTCAATGACTTATAATCTAATACATTCTGCTATAAAAATACAAATGCCTGCACATTTATCAGTTTTCTTACCATTCTTTGACTGGATACTGGAGAGAGCTGTAGGTTTGATTGTACATATCAAGAGAACTGGGACCCAGGTGAGGGTTCCGGTAAGGGAGCAGGGCAGAATAAAACTGCAATGGGCCACATGAAAATATAAACATAGCATGTGGAGACGAATCTTAGAGTGAAAATAAAGTGTATTGCTTTTGGTGGTTCTTATGGTGCATACAATTTCGACAAAGTCATTTCCCACCTCTTTGCAGATTTGGTTTAAAGCATCTGAACAGTCTCCATAGCTGAGCTCCATGTCCATAGTGTAGTTGAGCAGTGCGAGGCAGCCATGAGGCTTCAGCACTCTGTGAGCTTCCTGAAGAAACCGTGAACGGTCAAACCAATGGAATGCAGACATGGCTGTCACAAGATCTACAGACCCATCTTCAAAAGGCAGCTCCTCAGCTGGACATTCCCTTTGTGTTTCAGAGTAAATTAACAAGAAACATATAGAACTATTAAGATGTTTTATATTGTGACATTATTCATGACCAATGAACTCTCTTTACCTAAATGACTGAATAAAATGAATATAAAGTCTTGACACATTTTTTTATGTAACTTTGTAGTTAAATTTGACCTGGGCATATTCTTGGTTTGAGATGCATCTATATACTGTATGAAGCTTTTGAACAAACAAAAAACTTGTTTTCAACTACTAAGTAGTATCTTTGTACTCAGCTTCATCAAAAACAGATTACTGTTTCAATCCATTCTGGCAGACTTCCCCTAAAAAGAGTAGAGAAAACAGCTGTGAAACTAGTCTGTTAGTGTGTTGTGATTACAGCGGTCTATGGAATAAGAAAAAAGGGACCTTCCCGGTTTCTTTGTAACTTGCTTTTGTGTTAATGAAAAGTATGGAAAGATCTGGGAGTGAAACAAATCAAGGGCCCCCTAATTGTAAAGGAATCAAATGCAAACAGCTGCATTAAAGTACTGATGTAAGGGACCCAGAGAAACAATGTCTGTTGACACAAAATCCCTAGCTATGACCCTGTTGATACGCAAGGGGAAGAGGTCCTCTCCGTGGGAATACTGTTTCCACTTCAGCTGCTGCTAAATGTGTCTGCAATGGTTTGAAAGCTACAATAAGTGGCACAGCAATAAGTGCTAATCTTTCAAACTAATAGAAAAGCAAACAGAGATATGAGACGTTATTTAATTCCAGGAAAGCAAGCAAAACCAGGTTTGCTTACCTGAAAGAGATATTTGAGCAGCTGACATGCATCACTGCCATCTCCAGCTGAGCAGGACTAATGTCTGTCCCCACCACCTGAGCAAAATGAGGTGCCAGCAGCAGCGTCCCCTGCCCTGAGCCGCATCCAGCATCCACCGCCAGGTCATAGGGTGAATGTTTCTGAATGAAAACGCCAAAATATGTTTATCCAAACTAAATTAAAGTGACAAAAATAGACAAAAATCGCCTATGCCTAACAAACAGCCCTTAAAATATAAAAAACCCTTACATTTCTCCCAAGGAACTGCAAAACCTTGGCGATGAGCTCCTCAGAAGGAGATATCCGGTACTTGCAGTAGGAAGACGCGTGTTCTTTACCCTCAAATAAACGCACAGCCATGTGGACGAGCTTCTCCGGTCACAAAGAGATCTGAACCGGCATTGCAGCTTGTGTGGAGATGATCAGTACATGGACTTTGGACACATGCACGATACATTTGTCGTATTGCTGTCTGTTTTTCTTCCTGTCTGATGTTTACCGTCACAAATACGTGCATTGGCCGCTTCTTCTGTCAATCCTCACACTTGGTGACGTCATTCCTCACCTCTGCCAGTCGATCGTGGCACCATCATGCTCAACTTCATTGCTTTGCTTCGTATGTCATTCTGCCCTGTTTTGTCTATTGTCAATCCAGCCAATAGCCCAAGACTGTTCAGTACATCATTGTGGGTCAGCTGTAATGTGCTTAGGGTGCTAATGAGGACTTTGGGCTCACATACAAGAGTTTTCTCTCATTCACTCTGTAGTTTAGGACTGAAATGCTTTTCAGGGCCAATAAACATCTCCTAGGCAACAGGCAGAAAGGAGTCAAAGGTTTTTAGGCTAACTGGACATCATGCAGGGAGGATCAAATTTAACATCACATACCCAGTGACATTTAAGCATGCACAATGTCTTGAATTTATATTGACTTAATATTGACACAGTCAAACAAAATATCTTTAGTTGTTGAAGTTAAAGAGCTATAAGGCCCTCTTGGTAGAAAGTACATTTGAGTAATCATGATCAAACAATTTATGTATTTAAACACTGTACTCTGCTGGGCATGAATATCATGTTGATATTGCTAATGAAGGGCAGGCTTTTAGAGTGAAGGAAGCCTTGTGTAAATGTACAGCACTGATATTAAGATTTACAAAACCTAAACACATTAAACATTTCTGTGGGATCTAGGCAATATTTAATGTACTGCAAAAATACACCAGCATTGATTTATTTACAAAATTAGATCAATGTGTGCATGCTTTTGAGAGAATGTTACATTAATAAAAGCAATTAACATTACAATGTATTAACATTAAGATTAACATTAAGCAATTTAATGTACTGATTTACATTTTCACAAATCTTTAAATTATTTAAAAATAGCTTATTTGTCATATGTGTAATACGAAGATTTGTTAACAACTTCATTAACAAAACAATCTATGAGAAAACTTCTTACAGGAACAATAATTAGCTGTGAAAGCTATACGACCGAAGGTGACAGTACTGAAGGTCTGAGAAAAGGTGGGTCATGTGACTCAAAGGCATGTGTTACTGAGGTTTACACGCCAGCACACAAAAGTACTCCATTGTAAACTCAAGCTTGGCATCTGTTGATGACACATTCATTTCCTCTAGAAAACTGGAACACAGTAAGCGACAAGCAATTACAATACTGTAATGTATGTCTTTTACAAAGAACAACAGACATGATAGTTATTCGATACAGGGAAAAATGAACATACAGTGCTTCTAACAGAATGTACAATTTAATTTTGTGCTGCAATCAACTGCCAATGAGGGTAAAAGACTATAAAAAATTACCGTGATGTTGCTTTCTCTAATAGAGCTGTTGCAGCACTTGGATCCGCTCTCAGATAGGCTTGATACATGGAGAACGTCTCAATAAACCCAACTGTTTTCTTGATGGTCATCTGCTTCTTTACAGGAATTACATCAATCCTTTCAAATACACAACATAAGGAAGACACGAATATCAGACAACTTATATCAATGAAGACGTTTTGTAGAATCAATATAAAACATAGAATACAAATGTGTACATACTAGATAAAGTTAATGTGCTATAGAGGCACTACAATGTCTACATAAATACATAGGCATACAGTGCGTAGAGTGATAAATTAATAAAATATATGCTTTGAATGCACCATAAGTCACGGTGAATGAATGTGTCTGCCAAATGCATCCATGCAATGTGATGTGAATGTAGAGTCTGATTAATGATTGATTAATCATGATATTGCAGTGACCTGGTTTACCTCTCTTTGTCTGGGAAGGGTATGGCTTCATATAACTCCTGAATCTTACTGTTGGCAAGAGCTACCTTAGTGTTTGTGAAAGGCAGCAGTATTTGCTTTACCTAGCAAAATAAATTAAAGCATTATTATACTAGGCAGATATAATTAGTGTTATCAGTACATTTATCCTTCAGTAAATGGATTGGTAACCTAGTTAAAATGCATTCAGTAAGTTTAACCTTTGGAAGTTGAAGACAAATCTGTGTCCACCAAATACATGCATTGTTTAACCCGCATTACGTCAGGTTTATAACAAAGATGAAAGGTGTGCTGCAACATTTTCAATGTGCAATTAATTTGTATTCTTTTCTAAACATTTTGTCACAGATTCTGTTTATCGTATATAGTACATATAGGTAAAGCATGAGCTTACATCTCCATATATGTTATTAAGTTGATCCCCACAGGATTCGCAGTGTAATTTAAAGTCGTCTCCATAGCCAAAGAGAGCCAAGCAGCCATGAGGCTTCAGGACCCGTACAGCCTCCTTTAGGAAACCCTCTGGGTCAAACCAATGAGCTGCAGATGCAGCTGTCAGCAGGTCCACTGAGCCATCCGGGAACGGCAGTTCTTCCGCTGTGCCCACTCTGTTCCAGATAATGATAAACATGGACATGGACTACACATTAATCAGACAGTGTAACACTGCACAGTTTTATGCCTAGAAGACCTCATGTTCATCTTCTTTCAAGGTTATATAAAGGTATTAAAAGTTCTAAATCTCAATTTAGTATTATATCCTGGATATCATAAGAAGTGAATAGTGATAAGACATTATTAAAGGTGTGTAGAAACTGCATTATCGACCTGTAGCTGAGGTTAGGAAAGCCCTGCACGGCTCTTGCCTCCTCCAGCTGAGACTCACTGATGTCAATGCCCACCACCTGTTGGAAGTGGGCAGCCAACATACGAGAGTTTTGTCCTGTTCCACAGCCTACATCTACAGCTAGCTGATGGGGTTGTCCTTTCTGAAAAAAAAAACACATTTTCACCATCAACACATTATGGAATAACAGCTTACATACATTTAAGTACTATATGTAAGCTATACCACAGTGTACAATCTAAACTACTTATAACATATTAGACGCACCACATTAATAGTAACATGACAAATACGAATCCATTGTTATTACTAATGTCATTATTAGTGTTATAGTAATGTATCACCACACGATCATATTGTCTGTGAAACATATTTGCAGCACCATAAGTGAGAATATTGTATTGTCACCTTTGTGTCCAGATATTGAAGAACGATCTTCTTCACCTCCTCGGGTGGATTAAAGCGATACTGCTGATAAAGGCAGGAATGATGTTTTCCTTCAAACAGTCTGTAAGTCATCTTCACTGTCACTTCAGATGTCGAGCACAGCTGCGTTATATTACACGAAAACAGGCGGTGACCATATTGTGGGTCCGAATGGGTCATTTGTGGGAGTGAACGACAAGGTTCAGGGTCCAGGAGCGGAACCAGGAAGTCGGATTCATTTCCGCGAATCGGTTCGTTCGATCGGTCTGTCTCAGATGAATCGATTCACGTCCACATTCAGAGGTGTTGAATAACTGGGTCAGTCGGGGATAAGTGCAATAAATCCTTCATAGGACCCAAAGAGATTGCTGTGCAATGTGTACGCAAGTGTCTGATTTGTGATGGGAGAAAAGAAGGCTTTTCCAAACTTGGACATTATTCCCTTTTGGAGGGGATCCATGCAATGGAAATGCAATGGAAAAAAATGCAAAAAAAAAGCAGATAAAATTACAGATGCTTTAAAGATTTCCATAACGTAGAAATTAACATTTGTGAGTATACTATGCTGTATTGAAATACGCTTTTGCGGAATATATAGACCTTCAGGTGTAAGTATGAGTTGGTTTTCTGTTTGTTTGGGTGTTTGTTTATATGAACGTCACATAACTACATTATTATAAAACTGACTTAAGATCTATACTAACAGATATTACATATAATATATGGAGTGTGTAAGATGAGATATCTAGAGCTCTGTTCATTTCAACAATTTACCTTTGTAAAATGATAATATAACTGCACATCATACACAGAACATAACCATTTGTTGTAGCAAACTGCTACTTTACAGTGAAAAACCCTCAGTGAGAAGATCCTCAGCGCATTAAGATGTTTGAATACCAGGTGCATGTTCACTGTGAACTTTCCCCATGAGTATATTTTTAAAAGCACTTCTCTTTTTTATTTCCTCAAAAGCTCTGAAGTCTGAAAAACATTTATCATTATTGTTATTGTTCTGAAACTGAGCACAACACAATGCATGTTATCTTATTTCTTATCACAATGTTGAGAGGTGGAATTTGTTATAATGCTAATGAGGGTGAGTGTTACAAACATACAAAAATGTTTTCATAATTGCATTTTCTGTTGTTGTTGAATGAGTTTTTGTTCTTTCCTGAAAATTATGACCAAGTTTCTGCTCATTCTAATTCTGCTGACTCTTTCTCCATCAGCCCAGAGAGGATCTGATGTGACATTGCGATGTGATGTCCCTCTCCTTTCTGAATCCTCAACATTAGAGTGGATAAAAGATGGAGGCCAGACATCCAACACGACTCTTGTGTACAACAACTCTGCCTACATCATCTTACACAATGTTGATGAAACGAGTGAAGGAAAATATCTCTGTAGATTAACAGAAGATGGAAGAGAAGAAACTATTATTCATCACAAACTAAGTGTCACACAATGTAAGCGTATTCTTTTTTCTAAATGCATTGTTGTGTGTGCATAGTAGTGATCTCTATTTTGTTTGTAAAAATATGTTAAACAAATAGTTTACTTAAGATACCAAAAAAATCGATGTACACTTTGGGGCAAAAAATAAATAAAATATGGCCAAGCCCAGGTGCATTGGCTTAATTCTTACTATTTTTGTTTAAGACCATTAAAATCCTAATGTTTAGCCATTTTGGGCTTGACCTGTGTATTGCCCAGAATAACAAATCTAGACCTTCTGATATTTAAAAAAACATCATATACATTTTAAGCGACGTGAGTATACTGTAAGCAGATAATAGAATTTTATTTTTGACAGAACTATACCACAGATCAGTTGCTGAGATTCATCTCTACTGTATACTTAATATCTTTCCAGATTCACTGCCTAAAAAGTTTACCATTTACAGACAAACCTCTAATCACAGTGATTTATCACTGAGCTGCAAATCTAAAAAGCACTATCACAGACTGATGTGGATCTTGGAGCAGAGCCCTAAATCACAAATTGAGTTGATAGCTGTCGAGAAAGGAAGAGAAGTTCAAGTTAAAGGACCAATTAAACCAGGAAGAAATTCTTCTACCAAGTACGATGGCCATTGTTTTATTCTTCACATCTCACCAGTGAAGTTTAACTATAGTGGGACATACAGATGTTTTCAGAACAATAACAATAGATTCTATGCAACCACAATACTACACACCATCAGAGGTTTGTAAAAAACTAATATTAAAAATAATTATTTCTTATGCAGGTATAATTATTTCTTAAATATTTCTTATACTTCATCAACAGATGAACAGATGGAATTGATATATATATATATCATAACAGTATAAGTTTGCTCAATTTTGCACTTGTTTAATAAGGAATTCATACTGTGGCTAATTTCAGTGTCTGCAGAGCCCCCTAGTGGTGTGTTGAGGAATCACTCAGCGGTTCTGACCTGTGAGGTGTCTGATGTAAATGTTTCAGTGATGCTGGCCTGGCTCAGGATGCAGGGGAATAGAGGAGTGCTGGTCAAACAGCAAATTCTGACTGAGAAAAACAGGAAGATAATTCTCACTCTCATCAGTCAGACCTCCTGCACTGGCAGTGTGCAGTTTTCACTGAGAACATACTCAGAGCTGTGGCCCCTCTAACAGTCAGTCTTACTACAAATGCTCCAATTATATTAACAAAAGTCTTCCCTACAACAAATCAAGGTACTATAGTTTAACCAGGGTCACTTGCATAAATTGTCCTTATTATGGAATTTACTCATTTGTTTTCAGTTATCAATTATTTTTTATTGATTTATTTTGATTAATGTACAGATTAAATTGACAGCTCTACTTTTAACGCTTTCTTAATTTAAAGTATTATTGACTTCAGACAACAGTCTGAATAAAATTCACCCAACATGTGTTATCGAGTAAATGTTCTAGCATGCTGTGATTTGGTGATTTCCCATGGTAAAAAAACATGACGCTATTGTAAATGTTTTTCAGAAGACACCTCGACAGGAGACAGCCACCTGCACACTGTGATCCTCGTGGCCTGTGCTGTCGTTGTCAGTGTGCTGATCCTGCTGGGACTTCTACTTTTTAAATGTCAGCAAAAAACATTCACTGGTGGTAAGATTAATACTAGTGCTAAAACCTTTGTTTTTAAACAGCGTAAGACATACAATTCAGACAAACATGTGGACTCATGACCTTGGCTCTACAAGTTGAAGTACAGTACCGGAATACAAATTTTACTGTAAAATATGCATGTTTAAAGCTACAATCCATAACTTTTTCTGGTTAAAAATGAACAAAAATCAGTCATTGAGTAAGTACATAACAGATCAGTGTTTAAAATAGTTGTTTAAAACGATTCGCAATGGTTAGTTTATGATATTGATTTATAATTTTAGCTGTCGGGACAGATTTTCCAGGAAATGCCAGTTTGGCTTCATTTGACTTTAATATACGAACATACGGAAAGAGAAGTATGTAAAGTAACCTGCATTGTTATGTTTTAAACAGAGATGGTGGTAGAGAAGCTAACGTTACAGATTGACAGCTTTAATTTTCTTAATCATTCTTTTTAACATGTGCTCTTAATTGTGATTGGAAAAGAAAATGATTGCATATTCTTTCAACAGATGAAGGTTGCAGCACTGTACCGAAATCACAAGAGGACGAGGAGGAAATCCATTATGCTTCAGTTACTGTGGCAGGATGCAGTCAGGGTAAGACAGGAAGGAAGTTCATATTAACCTCTGTGTGTCCTTTATAATGAAAAATTCTGTGCAGGAGCTGAATTCTGTGTGAAAAGTATTTTTATTTAGGTTCTGACAGCTGCATGAAAAGCAGTCATGCACATTTAAAGGTCAGCTATGACACATATACACCAGACATCCATTTTGATGGTTAATAAAAAGTTTAATGAAATGGCGTATTAATAAATAGCATGAAGTTTGAAGGCGAATAGACAAACTTTGTCTTGTACATGTTTGTGAGAGTTCACTTTCTGAAGTTGTATCTCCATCCACAGGCGCTGGACAGCAGTGATACTGTCATCTACTCTGCTATTAAAATACACTGAGCCACACTGTTTTTTTTTACTGTAAATTCTAGATGTTTTGATTTATAATTGAATGGATGAGAAAATGACTTGCAAACTAATAAGAAATAAATCTGCATTAACAACAGAATGTAAAAGTTATTTATTATTTTACTTTATTACAACAAATTCAAGACTACCAACACTTGTTACATAACAGTTTGTTACAGGTGTGCTAAACCAGTAAGGGTCTTTGGATTTCCTTTGCTTTCGGAAAACAAATGCAGCACAAACTTTTGCACCAAATGTTTTCTTTGAGCATAATCAGATTTTAATCACTATGCTTGCGTGTGAAAAAGAAACCTCAATATGGTCTCATGACATGTCTGTGACAAATATAGCACTCTGTTTCCTGCTATGGAAAAAGCTTAGATGATTTAGCTTTACAAACATATGTTATTGAAAGGCAAGCATTTTAAACTATGATGTATAAATGTTATTTAAATGTTTATATATATATATATATATATATATATATATATATATATATATATAGACAATGCAAAACATTATTATGGTTCTATGAAAGCAGGGGTTAAAAATGTATTTAAAATATATAGTAATAATATTTTTACCAGAATAACTATTAACATGAGTTATTAGTTATTATTATTTATTTGCATTAGTTACTAAGTTATTATTTAAAGGTCTTATCATTATTAAAATATAGTTAGACTTAAATAATAAATATACCCCATAAATATCACCACCATACTCATCAGACCCTAAAACAAACCAGATAAAGTCTTTACTTCCTGTTTTGTAATTATATTCACCTCAGAGGAAGTATTATATTAAGATTTTATCAAAAACAATGGTAACAAGACTAACACACTGAACATCATGTGAAAAGTAGGTAAATAATCATGTTGACACATGGCTAACTTCTCTCTTTTTTTCTTCCAAAAATTTCTTCCAAAATATCATCAATAAATGAAAGAAAATATTAATTATTGTTATTATTATTATGTTTATTATTATAGGACAAATATACAACGACATGACAAACACAATGTATATGTGGTTATGGTACAAGTGGGTTTAGACACAGTGCCAGTTTGAGAAAAAAACTCTAATAAAGCATCAGGCAGCTGTGTCATATGGAATTTGGTGAAAGTGTTGTCTTTTATTTCAATGTCTTTTTTGTATGTGCATACACAATAACCTTTTAATGCATAGCTTGGGTCTTTAGTGACCCGGGAAATCATCCACTACCCTCTCCCTAATCATCTGTTGAGATTAGTTTTGCATCTTTTTATAGACAAATAAAGTTAAAATATAACAAAATATGTTGCTTTTGTAATTTTGTAATTGTTAAAATATTAAACTTTAAACAGTTTTATACTAATAGGGCAGTTTAGACATGCAACTATGTTAGATATACAATCTGTGTCGCTAAAGACCTGAATATGTAATAATGATTGTCGAAAACACTAATTGCATTTAAAGGTTAACTTATTATCAAAAATGAAACAAACTGAGTTAGTGAGATTGTGAGTTTAGATCACACTGTGAAAAAGATCAGATTTGTGTGCTTTAAAGAAACCTCAAAATGGTTTAAGTTAACAAGACAGTTCCTGTTTTTTTAAAAAAATTAAAAAGAGCAAACCTTTATATTTCATAACTAAACCAGACAAGTGCAAAAACAGTATATTTTAGTAAGTTACAGCAGTTTTCCAACATGTCTTATTCTACATATATAATGCCTCATTTTACATATACTGGATATATTTTATATACTTATTTTATACACATTGCTTCCTACGACAAACAGTTGTTTCTGAGTAATGCACCGCCCAGTAAAAGTTACCAGCTAGTTCTCATTTAAACTCCCCAGAACACATCACTTCAACTGAGGCACCGGACTGACCAATCATGCCACTAAAACCTTTTAAAATCCTGATTTTGATGTGTGGATTTTGTTCCAGAGTTCATACTTTCTGTGAGTCTCACTTTAAAATGATCATATAATATGGAACAATTTTCTGTAAACAGTTGTTCATATTGTTTCCTCTTCTGTTGTTAATTTAACTGTAAACAGCATACCTATTAATATGAATTAAGAAATAACTTATTTAACTTATTAATATTTAACTATGTTCAAGCCATTTGGAAATCATTTTAAAGATACCAAAGATACCATCCAATGAAGTCTTAAATTTCTCAAAACAGGTTATTTATAGGTGTTTAGAACTGCTTTATCCTAAATAAAATTAAACTATTTTGTCAACAAGGACAGAAATTACACCCTACACTTGTGTGCTATCCCATACTACAATACTGTGTTCAAATCAGACAGAGTTTTTCGGGGGATGGCTATCACATGCAGATATTCACACAGATGCATAAACACTTCTAACCTCTGTGTGTATACAATACTATGCAAATGTGTTATATACATATTTCAAAAGTTATCCCTCAGCTGATGTACCAATGCATTCAATGTATTCAACAAAAGATGAAGGTTGGTTGAGTTTCAGTTTACATTTACATTTATTCATTTAGCAGATGCTTTTATCTAAAGCAACTTACAAAGAGAGAGAGCATTTATCATTTTGCCCTAAGAACAAAGCTACATTTTCAAGTAGGAATAGTTCTGATGCTAGGGACAGGATGAACAGTAGAAACAGGAATGTTTACAGAAGGCAGTTGGCAGGAGGGGACGTATATCCGAAGGAGTGAGTTGAGGTATGAGGGTGAAGTTACGGAGGGCCAGGGCGAGAGATTTAAATTTGATGTGGGAAACTACAGATAGCCAGTGGTGTGATATCTGGAGGGGTGTGATGTGGGCTATCAGTTGATTGAAGACCAGATGTGCTGCTGCATTCTGGATCATTTGCAGGGGTTTGGTTGTGTTGGCTGAAAGGCCAGCCAGTAGGGTATTGCAGTGGTCCAGCATTGATATTAACAGTGCTTGGACTAGGAGTTGTATTGCATGCTCAGACAGGAAAGGTTTTGATCTTCCGCATGACAGAGAGGTTGTTGCAATCTGAGTTAACAGGTTGATGCAATTAATGCAACAGTAAATAAAAAATGTTTCTTTGTATCTCATAGTCCAGCAAGGATCTGATGTGACATTGCGATGTGATGTCCCTCTCCTTTCTGAATCCTCAACATTAGAGTGGATAAAAGATGGAGACCAGACATCAAACACGACTCTTGTGTACAACAACTCTGCCTACATCATCTTACACAATGTTGATGAAAAGAGTGAAGGAAAATATCTCTGTAGATTAACAGAAAATGGAAGAGAAAAAACTATTACTCATTACATACTTAATGTCACATCATGTAAGTATATTCTTTAATGCTTTAATTATGTGTTGTGCATCATAAAAATGATTATATCCTTACTTTTAAAAATGTTTTGGGTAATAATTTTCAGTGTAAGTATATGTTTTGTGTTATTACCTAAAACAGTGAAATTGTTTTTACAGATATGTTTAATAATGTTTAAAATAACACACTTACATGTGATAAAGATTTCAGTTACCATCATTATTGGATACTTTTACATTTAAGTGCATTTTGCACTTTTGAAATGAATTCATTCCAAATAAAGTCATAGAAATTAGTAATAGTAGTTAAAAATTATGGCATGAATCTTGTGGAATAAATGTATTTATGTATTTAGGATAAATACTGTTATTTATAAAAAGCATCAATAATTGAAAAAGTATTGGCCAATAACTTCAAAAAACATCCCAGCATTAAACATTGTTAGGTTGAATGTTTTTGTGGTGGCACTTCACTGGCTGATGTATGATACATACACACACACATATATATATATATATATATATATATATATATATATATATATATATATAAAGATATATATCTAAAGATATATATCTTTATCACATGTGAGTGTGTTATTTTAAACATTATTAAACACATCTGTAAAAACAATTTCACTGTTTTAAGGCAAAAATAGGCCTATTCCATTGTGGTTATAGACTGTAAGTCTGTTTAATGAGTTTGAGTTACTGAAATTCAGGTTTTGTCTTTCCAGATTCACTGCCTAAAAAGCTTACCATTTACAGACAAAGCTCCAATCACAGTGATTTATCACTGAGCTGCAAATCTAAAAAGCACTATCACAGACTGATGTGGATCTTGGAGCAGAGCCCTAAATCACAAATTGAGTTGATAGCTGTCGAGAAAGGAAGAGAAGTTCAAGTTAAAGGACCAATTAAACCAGGAAGAAATTCTTCTACCAAGTATGATGGTCGTTGTTTTATTCTTCACATCTCGCCAGTGAAGTTTAACTATAGTGGGACATACAGATGTTTTCCGGACTATAACAGCAGTCCCTATGCAACCACAATACTACACACCATCAGAGGTTTGTAAAAAACAAATATTAAAAAACTCTTTTTTACATTTAAATATGTTTCTTATACTTCATTGACAGACTTCTATAACAGTATAAGTTTGCTCAATTTTGCACTTGTTTAATAAGGAATTCATACTGTGGCTAATTTCAGTGTCTGCAGAGCCCCCTAGTGGTGTGTTGAGGAATCAGTCAGCGGTTCTGACCTGTGAGGTGTCTGATGTAAATGTTTCAGTGATGCTGGCCTGGCTCAGGATGCAGGGGAATAGAGGAGTGCTGGTCAAACAGCAAATTCTGACTGAGAAAAACAGGAAGATCATTCTCACTGTGAATCTTACCAGCAATCAGTCAGACCTCCTGCACTGGCAGTGTGCAGTTTTCACTGAGAACATACTCAGAGCTGTGGCCCCTCTAACAGTCAGTCTTAGGTATCTACTAACAACTGAAGTATCAACTGCAAATGCTTCAGGTAAATCAACACAAATCTTTAACAAATCAACGTAATTAACTTTATTAAAACATTGTTTGTATTTTTGTTTTTAGTAATTGAATATACAAAGATTACAACAGTCACCGTTCTGATTTTGTTTGCTGGGATTCTGCTGGGATTTTTGTTTTATTACTGGTACAGGAAACACATGTCAGGTAGAAAAATAAGGTTATTCATTCGTCACATGAACATCATCCCCACATCTTTTCAAAACAAGAGTTTCTTTACCACATGACAACAAAATCTCTTTCTTTCTTTCTTTCTTTCTTTCTTTCTTTCTTTCTTTCTTTCTTTCTTTCTTTCTTTCTTTCTTTCTTTCAGGTGTCACTGATGATGTGTTATCAACTGTCAACATGCACTCTCAACCTGAGTCAGAACCAATCTACATCAACATCTGCAGAACCAGGAATGACAGAGGTAATCAGATCTGTTACATCTCCTTCTTTCATATAAATTCACTTTAAACATTACATTCAGTTCAGATCCATTAGCTACAGGTTACAGTACATATACTTTCAATTCCAAGAATAACAAACAGCATATCTAACAAAATATTGAATGGCAGCAATGTTACTTTAACTTCTGTGAGAGGAGACAAAAGTAGAAGTAACAACAACCAACTCAATGACTTACGCAAGAACAAACCTAACTCATGTTTTCTTTAGAAAACGAAAAAGAAAAAATTCTTCTTCCTGAAGAGAGTTATAAAACAATGGGAAACAGAAATCAGAGACCAGAAAGTCATCATCATTTAGGCAGAAACAGACATGGTAAGATCATCCAGTTTTATTCACCAACACAAAATATATTTTTCATGAATTACAATAATTAATTAACTACAGTATCTGTTTCAGCAGGACAAAAGAATTACGTTAGAAGACAAGAGGTGAGGGAAAATGTTTACTCACAATTTAATATAAGAAATAAAAATATTGCCAGACGAGTTAAATAAAACAATAAAAATGTATTTATAATGGAAGCAATATTGCTGTTAAAAATGTTTTGTTGCTTCACAGGCACAAGTTACGTCAGACTGTGTGACCTATACAACAATTTACTTCAAGAAATCCAGGTTAAAGACGTCACCTAATGCAATTAAAGACACAGGCTAACTCCACAGCACTGCTATAGGAATGTGAAATTCTTCAATGGATCGGGATTGTTTTCCCATTTTTATTTACTGAACAGCAGATGGTAGTGTCTGACTACAAAAGCAATCCACTGAGCCCACTGTGGGAAATGCCTTTTACTGCTTTCAGTAAACCACCATAAAATAATCTAGCTTTCTAAAACTAGATAGTTGTCAATGCAATTCGTCTTTTTGTAAAGTGCATCAGCTAAATGGCAAAATAATCTTTATTTTTGCAGTTGTTGAATGTGTAAACGGACGTCATGCGTGCATGCTTGTGCAATGTGAAAATGTCCATTTGATGGCACTGTTTGAAAACATACTTAAAAAAATGGAAAAAGTGTAAGTAAAAAAGCTAAGGCAGTTACACACGCTCTCTCTCTCTCTTTCTGTCTCTCTGTATGTCTGTCACTTTCATCTTCCTGGAATCCACCCAAAAAATCATGCTGCTTCAATGTACTTCAGTCTAAAACACAAAAGTGTGAAAAGAATGTAGTATGAATAGGATGTCTTTATGGGTGAGAGATAACACTCCTCACTAACTCAAGGTTGCTGTGCTTTGTAAAAATGTTTTTTTATTTAAACATGTAGGGAGGGGATTTTTAACCCCTTTCCAAGGTCTGCTAACTACAAACACTGAGTAAAGAATCGAAATTCTCGTTACAAACTGATGCTCTCATGTTGATAGAATAGGTAATGTGTATAAAACCAAGGTTAACCCATGGTTTGCTTCATATATCCTGTCTCTAATATGTAGACGTCTGATAATCTCTTTTAATTAAGGGCTTGACCACATCGTGTATTAAAGAATTATTATTACAAACACAGTGAACACAGCCAAGATGGACAGACTCTTATGAGAAGTCTTAACTTCAAGTACTGACAATCACAGCACCATTTTATTTAAGCAAAGCTTTTCAGCCTGGCTTAGACGCTATGATTTTGAATAAAAGTTTAAACTTTATAGTTTGATTTATTCTGTCCATTTTCCCAAACACTTTTGCTGTTTCCTTCCACATGTACACACACACACACACACAAACCAAAAATATTTCATGAAAACAGGCATTTGCATGAAAACAATAATGACGCAATAACACTTTGTGTAATGTTTGTCTTTGCATTCATTATTTTAGGCTGTGATTAGCTGTACCCCCTCACTTGTTCTGTGATTAGCTGTACACCCTCACTCAAAACACACTGTCTGTTTGTCTCATGCTGAGCTGCACTAATATAGTCATAATGTACCACACACATGAAACGTCTATTTCTATGGCACAGCCCTGCAAAACTGCAAATGCACTGAAATACACGGCCATGTGACAAACAGACTTGCAGACTTGCAACATTATGTTGCACTCACTGTAAAAAAATACTTTGCTGCCTTAAATTTTTAAGTTTAATAATTTGGCTGCACAAGTCTTTTCAACTTTGTAATCTTGACTGGTCTTGAGTTGCTGTAACTTTTAGGAAATGATGTGAAATTACTTGTATAGCCAAGTTGATTAAACTTAAACATTTAAGGCAGCAAAGTTTTTTTTACCAGTGCTGCTTTAATTGAAGCAGCACTTTAGGAAGTATAAAAACACAATAAAGAAACAATAGTTGAAAGACATAAAAAATTTATACACACTGACAGTATAAACATATATTTCAGTGAATCAGTTTTTATGACTCACAGTTGTTATACAGAGCTGCTATGAACACATTAGAGACAGCATGCAAATGTCAGAATACAGATTGTAAAAATGAAACTTCAGCCTTTACTTTTGACTATACGAATAATTTCATGTCAGTTACCCAACATAGATAACTACTGTATGTCACCAAAAATCTACAATATGCATAACTGAATTGAGGTGATTTAAGCCAAAACTGAATTTACAAAATCTTAAAACTTAATGAGAAGAATATAAAATATAGTTTAAGGGAAGTCCAGGCTGTTTAAGCCATTCAAACCATCGTTCTTTATTACCTATTTTGAACAAAATCTTGAGGTCATCCATGATTTGAATAACAATGTGTTGTGTGTCAAGAATTCAATAATGGAATATGAAAAATTGATATTCAGAATTTCAGAGCCAGTCACAAACTAGATTCACAACAGCCGAGCAGGGATTTAGCAATGCTTTACCGTTTGCTTACGCCTGATAAGGTTCGCCTTGGGATGTCTATGCCACCAGATGTCTGTTGTCTGGGTTTCTTACATGGAGATACATTCCTGGGGCATGAATCTTGAGTATGTTGGAGGAAATGTGTCCTTGTGAATCTATTATTCTTTTGTAATGGAACAAGAGCCTCGCCGCAAAACGACTGTTGTGGCGGAGAACAGGAAATCTTTTTTGTCGGATCTTTGCTAATGTGCTTATTAATGAGTATGAGAAACAGCTAAACACTCTGAAAACAGAAAAACCTCTTCTGATCTATGACTTTAATCAGGCGTGCTGCAGCATTTTGTTAGCATAAGTAACTCCATGCTGCATTTTGGCCGCTTTGCACAGTCATATTATATTCATACCCAAATTAAGTGAATGCAGATATAAACAAAAAAAGCAAAGTGCGTGACTCTAAACACTGGGTTTTAGGAAGAGTACACAGTGCTTGAGTACGCAGTGAAGTGTAACTCACTGCCAGTCGATTTCCTGCAGAGAGTGATGGAGTGACTGAGTGCACATTGGATGCTGGGATACCGGGACTCAAGGTTGATGCATTGATGGACATCGCTGACTCTCTCTGCCTTCACTGAAAAAAAAGCTTTGAGGAGCAGCACACTCTCCTCAGAAAGGGGCAAGAAAGTAAGATAACTGCACCAGAAAGAACAACATTCAGGGAACCATCCAGTTTAAAGAGGAAGAGGGCTTGGGGTGATATAAGTTTTTGTCTTATGCTCTTCTATTTATTTCCCCCTGAAACTGTCCCATTTAAATAATTTCCAGCATCCCACCATTCAAAATCTTCATTTTAAAGGAGGAATTGTAGTTTATCATTACCAGCAAAGGGCATGTTTGCGCTAATGTCTTACGTTACTGAACGCGAAAAGGTCAAAGTGGCCATCGTAACATTTTATTAGCAGTTCTGTTTTTAGAACATTGGATTTCAGGAACCACACTGGCTACACAGTATCTGAATAGACAGTATTGTATGTGAGCAGAATGCTGCATTGTCATTTGTTTAATTCGAAACACTAGGTTAGATAATTAAACCAAGTATTTCTACTGTAATATCCAGTTCCCAGCTGACGATATAATCTGAGATAGAAAAAACTTTGAGAAAAATTTGAGACAGATAAAACTTTAATGATGACAATAAGCTACACAAATAGGGCATGTAAAAAAAATAATCATAAACTAATCTTTTAACATCTGTCAGGTGGGCAAGGCTGGCTAACATATTTTAAAAGTAAATGGTAACTGACAGATACTGTAGCACCAGTGTTAGTGAGGTGCAGGTGGACCAGCTATGCCTGCAGTTCTGATATATGAGTTCTTTTACCTTTAGCAGTTAAGTTAGGACACAGTGGGGTAGATGGCGTGCAGTCTCCAGCACTGCAATACAAGTGTGAATGCCCTAGTGAGCCTGTTGTGTAACAGGGTCTCTAGCTGCAGTCTCAAACCTGGCAAGACCTAAACACACACACACACACACACACCAGCCTTTAAACTCAACTTCCTGCTGTGTGCATCAGTGCACTCACTGTGAGGTCATTACAGTTTACAGTACACATTATATAATGCATTGTATGCAGTATGTTAGTATTCAGAATGTACAGTAGTCTAACCTAAATTAGCAATGAAAAACACTGATGCAATGAATGTTCGCATGCAGGTTCTAATTGTTATTTACAGCTTTCAGTATTATCACAAAGGTACATTTGTACACATCCATTTAGCTGCATGATGAATGAATGAGGGGTTTTTTAGAACCAAATAACACATGCTAAAGAATAGAAAAGTTCTCAGAACGCTGGCTGACATTCTTTAAAAGTTCTCTCAAAGTTATCAAAAACATTCTTGCAGTAGGGTGAGTAGAACTTTTTTTAACATTATATATCATAGACCAAAAAACATTGTTCTTAAGTAGTTAATAGACCATTTGAAAAATTGTTACAGAATTTAACAAAAATTGAATAGGGTTTGTATAACCAAGCAATAATGCTAATACAAAGTCAAATAAAAAACATTCCTTGAACTTTCAAAATATAATTTTTTAACATTTTTGTTACTTAATGGAAATGTTGAGGAAATGATCTTACGATCTAAAATTGTTAGATGGGCTTCTAAGTTGAAAAGTAGTTGTCACATTGTCAGTCAATGTTACATTAGTAACAGTGGACATTAAAAATGGATTGGTAACTTCGTAACAAGTCATAATAGGGCCATTTTAGCTGTAATTACAGCACAAATGAGACATGTGAGGTCTTGATTATGATAGAAGGCATGCCATAACCTAGTGTGCTTTTTAATTTAGTTTTTCTCAACTCCAGTGCTCTATTATAAGCTCTCTGGGGTGACAAAGGTTCATTCTCTGTACAGGCAATATGCCGGAAAAAAGAAAACCAGTGCTAATTTTAGAGTCACTCCTTATCTTCCACATTTGCAATTTCATTTTAATTTAATGAATTCACTAATCCTCATCTAGCAGTATTAAAAAATATTTAGTCATCAATTATTTCAAATGTTTCTTAGTTCTAACAATCTTCATGTGTAATTTCCCATTTACGTTACATGTCAAGCTGATCTGACTGCAACATTAAAAAGCGACATGTATTTCCTTTTTGAACCAAACGTCTGCTTTTAGCAGCCACTGAGACGCTTTATTCTGTTTTGGGTTGTTTTATGGTTCAGCGGCTGCAGTATATTTGCCCGCTGGACAAAGTTGCGATGAACCAAAGGACAGCGTTCAGATGCTAAAAGTGAAAGCAGGTTCTCATGGCTGCTGTCTCTCCAGTGTCCTGCTGCTGAGGCTGTTCTAATGATCAACTGTCAGAGTGATGACGCAGCTTACCGGCATCTCAAGAGGAGGAAATGAATATTTAATGCCCTCTGCTATGTGGCCGCATTGTGGAATGGAACTGTTTGCTGTTAAGTGTTACGGGTCTATTATGTGTCATTAGGTGCAGGACTCTCTCTCCCCATTGTGTTGTCGTCTCCCTGGAGAATTTCATTCTTTCCTCCTCGCATCAATCTGGGCATCCTATCTGTGCCTTCAACATCTCAGAATGTCCCAAACGTCTGGCAGATGTGGGATTGATTGTCTTTTTCTCTGTTCTTCTGTTCCGGTGCACCATCCTGTGCTTGGTTGTTGATAAATGTTCACTGTTTTTTCACCTTTTTCTCACACTTTATATATCTTCTCATCCCCAGAGGAAAATGTTATTGCTCAGAGGTTGCTCTTTCAAAGCTCAAGAGGCTTATTAGAGATCTGAGTTCTCATGTTTCATTTAAGTTAAAAAAAATCTTGGGAGAAATAAAAATAGTTTCCAAAGACACAACTGGTAACATTCAGTAAGAGCTTAGAGCTATACAATTTATTTGATTTTTAAAGGAATTTTATAAGAAATGTTCAAAATCTCACATCTTCTGTTTGTGACATTGTTTAGATCACTTTCCAAACTCTAGAGGGAGACACATGTGAGATTACATGGGTTTTAGAAGAAAAACCTGAGAAAAAAGAAACCTCCATTTGATTTCTATTTAATCCAGTTGTGATCTATGAGAAACAACTGAGACACTAAAGAGATCTAATTTGTGTTTCTTTTTTCTTATGGGTTCTTTTCGTTCAGTGTGAATACCTTCTGATTCCTTCTTTACTTTTCTATTTTTCCTGTTCCTGTTTTCTTGTTTTCTCCATCTGGAAATATCTCCTTCACTCCCTCTCTCCCCGTAATGGATTTTTTTGTCGGCAGGGCCTCTGTTTCTTCTGAAGAGACTGCAGCAGACATGCTCTGTGGAAATGACTGGAAATTGATTTTCAGTGCAGGCTTGAGCACAGCCAGCTATTAAACGGGAACAGGATCCCTCATTAACATGAAACCTGAGAAAGTTAATGTGGAGCGAACACAGGCAAGGGCAAGCCGCTCTGCTCGACGTGATTGGAGGATATTTTGTTTGCAGCATTGACAGCCAGTTTTTTAAGTCCATGTCTGAACGAGAGGGTTTTACGCCAGCGTTTACCATGCGCTGGTAAAATAAGCTAGGTTGAGGTTTAACACTACAATATGACAAAAAATATACACAAATACAAGTCAGAGTGCATGTGGGAGAAAACCATGAGTCTGTCTCCCTGCTTTTGTGTGTTTATCAAATAACTAAGCCTTCTGCTAATTTGATTTTGCCAATGAAAAGCATCTGCGTGGAGAGAGACAGATAGAGAGAGAGAGAAAGTGGCCGGGAGAGAGACAGAGGCAGAGATCGACAGACTCTACAGAAGCATTTATAATTGCCTCAGTTGATAACCTAAAGCCTGCATCAACAATAACAAACATAATGGCTTTTTTGCAGGCTGTTGTCTGAATTACACGCGACCGCTCTTCTTTCTCTTACACCTAATTTGTGTTTTTTTCTTTAATTCCATGCCTAGAGGCTGAGTCATGATTAGACTGTGGCGAGGCTATTGTTAGCCGCAGGAGGAGCGCATGTACCACGCTGCTGTCACCATGCCAACACATACTCCACGGCAACAACAAGCGTCCGGGAGATCACTGTGGATGCTTTTTGATGATGAACCTCAGGGGCCCCCCTTCCTCCCCCTGCCCCCCACTCACTGAGCTACATTAGTGGACAAATTTCATCAAATGCCTCGTGTGTTTATGTGTTCTCTCACAGCGGCCTGGCATAAATCTGCAATGCTGATGTCTAGGCTTAGAGAGGGGAGCTCTAGGCGCACGTTGTCTGTTAAATACAACCCTGCTTAAGTATTCATTGCTGTGATATATGCATATTGGAACGCAGTTTGCCAATTAGAGGGAGGGGGATAATAAAAACTGCAGCTAGCATGTGTATGACTGGTGGTGTCATGAAGTGGAGGGTTCGGCTGATTGAAGATCAGGTGGAGTGGGGGGGGTGGGGGTTTCTGTCAAGCTTTTATTTCTCCATCCGTCACTCAGCCACCGATCAATAACCCTCTTTAGGCCCCTCTGTTCTCTGTGGAATCCCACAGGGTGGACATACAGATTGTGCTTTTTTAGTTTCAGATGCACTACCTTTGTTTTATCCAAAAAACAGCATCCATCCGGACCCCCACAACAAACCGAAACCCCATGTTGTCAATTGGACAGATCAGCCCCCCGCTGTCAGAGCTTGTCTGGAACCGAGGTGGTTTCGACATAGCACGTGTATGATAAATATGTAATGGATTGGCTAAGGAGAGTGATGCATCATGGGATATGAGGTAATGTGCAACTGATGTGATTAGAATAGATCATTTTTGCACAGGCACGTGGGGGAAGGAAGATGCATGGCCCCCACCGTCCCACAGATGAGGGGGTCCCGCAGCCATCTATCCTTCTCAGTAAATGAGTAGATATTATTACTGTGGATGGATATCAGAGCGCAGGAAGGGATTGGACAGAACAGCCTTATTCATTAAGCCCTTACAACAGACTTCATCTGTTTAGTGTGACAGCTGATGCAAATTGTGTCACAGTCAAGTAGCGAAATGGTATGTTTGTGTAACAGGAGCAGACAGGTTCATGTCTGTAATTTAATATACGGTGCATGTGCATGTGAGAGACATAGAGACATACCTCATCATTTATGTCCCGTTAAAAGATTACAAGTAGTTGAATGTCAGTGAATGCTGAAAATTATGCAGTGGCTTAATGATGAAAATCTATGGGGCATTGCAAGGGCTAGCACATCTTAAAGGAACAGTTTTTCCAAAATTCATATTATTGTCATTATTATTTTGTCATAAACCCATACATAAAACCATAAAACCATTGTACCATACAATTGTTCTGAAGTCATATGATAGATTTGCATGAAAAAACCATCAGGGACAACCTTACCGTGCTTTTATGATGTATTTATTGTTCTTTTGTCCTTTTGTTTGACCTTCCTAGAGCTTGAGAGATGAAGTCACCATGAATAGTTCTTTAAAATGTCTTCTCGTGTGTTCCACAAAAAAATACAGCATACAGATTTCAAATGACATGAGGTAGGATAAATAATGACAGAATTTTTATTTTTAGGTGAATTGTTCCTTTAAGGGCCTGTGAACTTTAAGTGCTTTTACTTATGTTGTGCTGAATACTACACGGTACATCAATGTGTTCACTTGCAGTCACCGGTCATCCATACTGTAATTTACAGACTGTACTGTAATTTGTACAGTAAAACTGTAAACCATAGCACAAGAGATGCTAATCAAACAATTCAAGCTTTTTTCTCAATGGAACCCAGTGAAAGTGACATTTGTCTGTATTAGTGAGATTACAATATGCAACAGGGAACGTTCTCTAAAAGTTCTATCAAAGTTATCAAAAAAGCGTTTTTGCAATAACGTCTGTAGGTTTAACTTTATATAACATATATCAAAAACTTTATTTTTAAGTTGTTAGTGAAAAATGTTTGGAAAAAAAATGTTTGAATAGCATTTTTATACCCAAGCGTTAATACAATAAAAAAAAGTTAATACAACGTCTAAAAAAACTGGATGTTTTGACTATTCATAGAACTTTCAAAATAACATGTTTAACATTTTAGTTACTTAATGGAAACGTTAGGGAAACATTCTTACAAGCTAAATTTGTTTTTCTCCTCTCATGGTTCTGCCATTGCCATGTGCCTGTGCAGACACTCTCCCACAAAACTGAGTGATGTCCTTCGCTGTTGTGTACAATGTCAACAGGATGTTAGAACACAGCCACTGCAATGCCAGCAAACCAATTCTAAAAAGGTTAATTAAATCAGAGTGCTTAATTTATTGTAATTAACCGGCTGGTGGGAATGACCGGAAAGCATTCACCATGTTTCATCCGAGAGAAAAGAGCAAACGTCCAAAAAAAGAGAAGAACCATAAGTGGGCAGAAACTGCCCAGATCATTTGTTGGTAAGCAGAATAGCACAATGTTGGCACGTCACAATTATGAGAAGAATGGAAGACGGCACACGGGAGTGTTTGAGAATGTGTGTGTGGGCATAAAGGATCTGCAGGAGCTTCACAACGGGTTTGGTGTATTTTAGTATTATAGCGTTTCCTTTGTGCACACGAAGATAATTATCTCACTACAAAGCAGGGCAGCAAACAAGGGAGTTTGTCTTCCTTCAAGACAGCCCCATTAAAAAGCAAAGCACATATGCAGAAGTGAGCTCGCAACAGCAGCTTCCACAAAAATGAACCCTGCCAGGGATCTTTCTCTCTCTCTTATTCTCCCCACCTATTCTACCCCAGCACCCCATTCCTTGCTCTCTCGCTCCTTTTTTCACGCTCTGAAGATTATCATAAGTCGCTGCTGTGGAGTTCTGGTGCGAACATATCACTTGACCTCCGAAGCCTTTCATCCTCTCTTGTAGACCAAACAAACCGTGGCCTCCTCTCATTCCCCAACATGCCGAGGACACCGACGTTCTCCACCCATAAAAGGAAACAAAATCAGCAGCCAGGGACCAAGGAGGATTCAAACAAATCGGATTCAGCATACTTCAAGCTGTCATTTTTCCAGCCAGACTATCTAAGACAGTAGATGTACGTGACTGTGCATAATGGTTTTCTGAATCGCATGGAAATACTGGAACAGTTTGATGCGTGATGAGTCTTTGACTTGTAGATCTGTAATGACTCTTATTTTCTTTCCATAAGAAAAAAAATACACAAGAGAGATCCGTATAAATTGTTTTTCCACAACAACTTGGAGAATGAATGAAGAACTAACTGAAATCTTTGCTTCCCAGAAAAAACACCAGTAATCTCACATGTGGTTTCAGGTAAAGAGATTAATAAATAAAAAAATAAAAGTAAACAAAATTAAAAGAGAATGATTTGCAACAAATAAAACATAAATCAAAATCAAATCGTCTCAACAATATCAAAGTGTGATCAGATCTGCCAAGATTTTGTCTGACAAGTCTGTTATCAAAATAGCAAACTTAAATGTTTATATTTTTAATGGCTTTATAACTAACTATAAAACATTCTATACATGCTGTTTTTACGTTTACATGTTACAATATTTTCTACTATTGGATCTTATTAGATCATTTTTAACTTGACATTAGACTTGGACCACTTCCCACTGCTCTTTACCATGACATCCATCTAAAATACATATTTAATATATTACATTTAGATTTAAACCAAACAGGGCAGATTTCTGGCTCTTTCTTCATCAGTAGTAACAAATGGAGCTGAAGCGATGTTCCTTTCTGTCCTTCAAGCTGACCTTGTTAACATATCAAAGGAAGACGATCCCGACCTCGTTAGACACATGGATTTCATTAACTTCACGCTCTGTGAAATGAACATCAGAGAAGAACAAAAGGGTCTTCAAGAAAACCTGAACCAATGTCACCCAGAGGTGGGACTCCTGCTTAAACAAGCAAGCAAAGGTTTTCGTGATTAAGGACCTTGTTGAGATGAAGCTCTGTGAGTGTGAGAGAACAGGCCAGCAGCATCATGCATAACTTCACATGGTCCAGACAGCGAATAGACTCGTTCTTTCAGTGTAGCTATCAATCTTTGTAATAGCTTATCTGTTTTTATTTCTCCCCCACACATTCAGTACACGGCTCGGAAGTTTTTTTAATGCATTTCTATTAGGGCACTATTTCAACATACAGTGCCCACTTTAAAGAGATATAGCGAGGTGAAGAAGAGAGAGAGAGAGCTTGCTGAGCCATGCGTGCCGCCCCAGCTGTGGGAAATAAGGAAAATTGATCTGACATTGATTTTCCATGCCTGGTTCACACTTTATTCTGCTATAGAGGTAAGGTGCTGTGCATTTGTGTGCGTGTATGCGCAGAGGGTTTCCCTGGGGACACGGGGCCGGTTGCTGAATCAGTGCGCCCGTATTCACGTTCACACAGTCTGGTAATGGGGTTAAACGTATTTATATAGAACTACTGACCTGCATCCAGTCTTTCTTGTTAAGGGCCGATTGAAACCCCAGTCACCTCTCTCCTCAACAGGGTACAGGGGAACAGAAAATAAAAGATTCCTAACCAGACCTGATGAGCGCTTTTCCTCCCTGCATTCTTCGAGCTTCCATTCTCGCTTCTCATCAGAGAAGAAAACAAGGCAGGTCCATGTGATGCAGAGTTAATGCCGGCATCACTATTAATAAATGGCTGCCATTATGCAGGCAAATGGACTGGCCGTTTGCTATTTACTCAAAGGATGGCGGGCTGATATTTTCTGCTGATAAACTGGCAGCAGAACAGTGATTAGAAGCAGTGCGCCTTCTTTATCGCTTAATGAGAAAAGACGGGTGACTTTCTCCCCTCTCTCTCTCAGTCTCTCTTTCATATTTCTTTCTATTCTGTCCTGTTCTGTCTCATTCTGCACCCCCCCCAGCCCGCCTGGGTTGCCATGACAATGGTACATTGCCATGGCAACGGCAGGAGCTGACAGGTTGGTGTAAAAAGAGATACAGTGATATGAGCATCCCTGGCTACATACAGTAGGCATAGAACGATACAGAGAAATAACAGAGAGAGGTATTACGGACAAAAGATGAGAGAGAAAAAGAGGGAGAGAGATAAAAGGCACGATAACTGACATCTGAATAAAGAGCAGAGTAAAGAGAACGTGTTCCCTTTTGAACTGGAGAAAATGGAGCAGAATTTGAGATCTCAGAACAGGGTGAAACATCTGTCCAGCATATAACATCAGATCAGAGTTTTTTCCACATTCCCAGTCCTTTCCTCTCATGAAATACCTAATTTTATTGCTCAGAGCTTGTTTCTTTGTAGCGCTGGAATATTATATAAAACATAAAACTCTATTAAACATATACTTCATCATAGATGATTTCTTCCACAGTTCCTTTGGAGAAATAAAAACAGGCAGAATTAAGACAACTGTTGTTGTTGAAATTATAGAGCTTTAAAACTAATATGGACAGCATAGATCAGATCATTTGGCCTTAGATGAAATGATTTAAAGTTCTTATTCAAATCTCAGAGTTTTGATTGCATAATTTGGTAGACCGACAGAACTAACATGTATAACTAATTGAATTCTGGTCAACAAAAGGAGGCTTGCTGGTTGAACTAGCTAAGAAGACTGATGTGGTGGGGGTGCCAAATTTGAGTGTTATACTGTGCTTCTCTCTGTGATACTCAGAGGACAGGAACTGAACTGACACCCCATACACACACACACACACACACACACACACACAAACACATCCCTTGATTCCTCTTTTTTCTAGCACCATAACCTTGCTGCGCGTCTGTTGTGTAATCTAATCATGGCTCTGTCTGAACCCACACTGCAGAGATAGCAGCACGCATCCTCTCACCATCTGAAAGAGAGGAGACAGAGATGAGACAGGAGAAGAGCAGAGTAATATCTGAAAGGGCCAGGCAGGGAAAGAGAGAGATGAGAACTGAAGCAGAGAGAGGTGGATTAGAAATACAGGGAGACAGCTGAAAGTAGCAGAAAGGCGAGTGAGAGAAACAGGTAAGAATGGGAAGGAATTCTGATTCAGATTCTTATTCCACTTAATGATTCCATAAACAATTTATTTTGAACTTGTGACAATCTACTTTGCACTACACCCGATCCAATCCTTATTAATATAGTATAATGAACAGAAATTCTTACAAAACAATATTTTAGTAACCAATTTTCATGTTCTTTTAATATTCTTTTTAAATACACATTCTCATATGAGCAACCAGTAAGAAATTACACTAACTTACGTCTCAGAAGCTTTAAAATAAACAACAACAATTACTAGCACAGTTCTGGGTTTATGTTAGCCGTGATGAAAGTAATGACTACAGCTGCTCTGAACAGAAAACAAGTGTCATGAAAATAATTCACTTCCAGTATTTTATGAAAAATGGTCTCTGAATAAAAACAAGTTCTTCATTCCCAGCCCTAGCAAAAGGAGAAAATAAAGGAAAGGACATACACAGGAGGATGAGAGAAGGTTTTCTGTCCTCGGTTTGAAAAGCTTGGTCCGATGTCTTGACCTTGAGCTCTGTGCTGATACCCCAGAGCAGACGCTAATGTGACTTGTGCAGATCAGCAATTCCCACATCACATCACTTAAAATCTGCTTCACGCTGACCCCAGCACAGTCCATGCGGCACCAATTCCCATAGCGCTCTGCTTAATACCTCTCCATCTCACTGACTTGAGTGCAGCTTGGGCTATCAGGTCCAAACACACAGAACTAAACGTTTTTCTATCTCAATGAGTTCACAACAGCCCGAATGAGAAAACTGTGCTAAAAGAATATCAATGAAAAAGGTGCTTTTATTGATTGAGAACAGAAACACCAGTTCGGCCTTTTGCCAATCTCAGAACAGATACTTGAGCGATGCATTTATTGCGAACAGAAAATACAATATAACACAGAGTACAGCATGTCTACAGCAAGACTGAGTGGTGTGACATGACCTAACAAAACTAGATACCATTGCAATCAACAAAGCCCCTATTATAATCAAGGAAGCGCCCTACTCTGCATTATAAACAAGGTTGCATGCTTGCAGTGCAGACAGCTTTGTTAATTATAACAGAGTTATATTCTGTTTTTTATTTTAGAGAGAGGTTACATAAGGGCAGAATAGCATTCTGACACCATTGATTAAAAAGAAATTTTTGAATGCTTCCATATATATAAATATATATATATATATATATATGAGCATATGTGCTCAAAAACACATTTAAAATTCATTACATTAAGCATTGTGCTTCCCTCTAGTTAGTGGGGTAACTGGGGTAGAGGTGTCTAGAGTGGCTGTACTCTAGAGCCCCTTTCTCAGATGCACCTTCTATCTTGCGTCGTGATTTCACTGCAATGGAGATTTACAAAATAAACGAAACACGCCCACATTTCTGACACATCCACAAATATTCAGTAGCAGTTTTGTTTGGTTTATTAAAATTTGCATAGGCAAGTGGGTGGGTTTGAACCTGGGATCATTTATCTCATTTCTTGTAGCTTTATTTTTAGGAAATATTTGTATATATGATATTATTGCAAAACGGTCTTAAAACAGGTAAGGATTGCTCATGTCAGAATAAATACCAGATATTAGGCTCCACTAGCTCAGCAGTGTTGGCTAATATTCTCTAAAAGTTCTCTGAAAGTTATCAAAATATATATCGTGCTCCTGTATCTCAGCTGGTAGAGCATTGCGTACGTGGCACAAAGGTTGTGGGTTTGATTCCCAGGGGAGCACGTGTACTTACAAAACTTGTGTAACTTGTACTGTAAGTCACTGTGGATAAGTGTCTGCCAAATGTGTAAATGTAAATATCATGTTTATCAAAAACATTATTCTTAAGTTGTTAGCGGAACATTTTAGCAGAACTAAACAGTTTGGATAACATTCTTACAAGCAATAACGTTAATGCAATGTCTAAAAACTGAATGTTTTGAATGTTTCTAGAACATTGAAAATAACATTCTTAACATTTTTGTTACTTAATAGAAACATTAGGGAAACATTTTAAAAACTACAAATGTAAGCTTGGCCCCCACCCCTAAATCAGACCCCTGGTGTTTAACATCCCCATACTTATTCACTTAAATTGTCTGGAAAAAGCAATTCTGCAAAACATTTCTGTTTCACAGATAAAAGCAGATACACAGATCTGTAACGAAATGAGGGTAAAATAAAAGACTTTTTTGTTGAACTATTCCTTTAAAACTAAAACAAGGTTTTACAGTGAAAAGATCACATTACATGTTTACCAAAACCAGCGAGCAAAATCCATGTTGGGACATGTTGTGCAAAATGTGGAGATCAAAGATGATTTCTGTTTGGTTAAGATGCTGGAAGCAATGAATCAGCCTCACTGATGGTAGAAAAACTCCAAAATCATCAATATTCAGAAGAGCTGAAGGGCAGAGTTTAGTAAGTTGGATCACACACGCTGCGGTTTGCACACAGTGTGAAGAGAAATGAACAGTGTGGAAAAACATATGACTAAAGGCTTCCAATCTATTGTTCTCTCACTTTATCTCAGTTTTGCAAAATTAAACTGTTTTAAAGAAATAAATGACTTAAAACATAATGCCTAGCCTCTCTCACTCTCTGTTAGCACCATCACTCATGTCTAAATCTCTATTTCTCTCTGAGTTCCCTCTTTTATCTTTATCATTCTTTTCTACACTCAATTTCTCTCTCCCCTCATATATCTGTTGTGCTGTATTGTGGTTGCTTTATTTGTTATGATGCATGGTGTCACCGGGCTAAAGGAGATGATGAATGCTACATAAAGACTTAGAGCCTGAGGCTGTCCAACAGTAGTTTGCCACGTGCTTGCTCCCAAACGGAAACCATTTCCTCATGCCCCCAGGGGTCACGCAAAATCATGTTACCGACCCAAAATGGCTCCCCCCCGAAGCTTTCTGCTACCCCCCAGAATATATCCAGCGCACCAGCGCTAATAAAAAGAACTCTCTTTCACAGAGCGAATCATTAGCCGTGAAACTATGAGAAAACCCCCACCTCGATCTGCTGTTATCTCCTCCTCATGCTACTTGAGTCAAGCTCTCAATTCACTCGATAAGCCCCACCTTTAAAGCATTACTGACCTATCTTACCTTGTCAATTGCTGGCAATACTTTAAAAATGGTGATAACAATTGCTAGCAACACCTTAGACAATGGTTCATGCTTTTCTATTACTGTTTTTTTAAGTCTATGGAAGTTCTCGCCCCAGACTGATAATGGAATGGTGGGAAATATAAGGCCAAATAACTACCTGTTACCAATCAAAACTTCCCATCATGCATAATAAAAGTACCCTAAAGTGTCCCTTGTGCTGAATATGTGCTCTGTAGGGTATGTTTCCCATGATTCTCCGTTGTCCTCTAGAATTAAAAGCAAAATAAACACATAAAAATACATTGAGTGTGCCAATGCTGCATATCTTTACAACCCAGTAAGGTTACTGCATACTCAAGGGTCATCTTCCTTTCCCTGAAACCAATTTAGAAGCTACATGATTAAGGATATCCAATCACATGGGTTATACCCACCTAGGGTGAAGAGAAAACTAGAATTGTCCAGAGAAAAAAAACCCCAATGCAACATGCAGAGTATGCACACGTTTAATCGACCTCCCCACGAACATGCATTTTGAATTAAACTTGGAGGCTGCATCCTGATTGTGTATAAAAGACACCACATATCTAAAGATGCCGGCTGGGGAGCTTGTAGACAATGCAGGATTAGTCTGTATTCTAATAAACTGAGTAAGATCAGAGCCCTCTTCAAACTAGACAAGCTTCTGCCTACATGCAAAGCGAGTGGGCAGCTGTCAAACCAATACTCCCAATCATTTATATGCATATGAGGACAAAGCATGGCAAGTTTCAATACTGATGACATAATTAAACCCAATTTCACACAGTGATATATAAAATTATATTTGATTTGCGTAATACACCTCTAATTAAGGTTAACAGCTCTGAGGAACTGCATTTGCATTTTATGAGATATGAGTGGTGGGTAAACCCAATTGATATTGGCGTCTACACGAGCTACTTCCCGTGGATGAGATAAGACGCTCTTTCCCTTCCTGTGCCCTTCTGTTCGCTGGTCTTCCTGGCCTCCTGCCACAGCATGCTTTACAGATAATCAATGAGGAGATCATGGCCGCCAGAGTCTGTCAGCGTGACTCAGCATTCGCCCATTTTAAGATGTATCTCAGCCAGGTCTTACTTTAGCACCTCATATGAATTTACATCCTGAAGAACCTCACATATATTCACTGAAACTTTTGCAGACAAGACATTGATTATTATTCACACTTCTTTTGAGACTTTTTCTGCATTTATTCATCTGCAAGGCTGCGAGACAGGGCAAAGGGGGAATGGTTTAGTGGCCTTCATTTAAAAAAAGAAAAAAAAAATACACAGTTATTAAAGTTTTCAAAAGAGACCTCCGTGCCACGTACGGCAGATAACCTTAAAGTCTATAGCACCCACGCACCAACAATAAATTCAGTTTGTTCTAGGAGTAGGAATTTAGTAGCAATGTAATGTATGGAAAAATATGAAAGAGAATATGCAGAAGACTTACCTAGACACATAAACATCAATGTGTATTTAATAAAGTTAGATCTGAATGAAAACAGGACTGCTGAAGTTAATGCTTTTAATGATTAATGGTGTTATAAATGGTGTCAGGTGCTCTAGAATTACATAGACATACACTTCTTTCCAAAACTCCGGCCTTCAAATACATGCGCATAGAAACACTTGAAGACGATTGCAATCAAAGATGATGTCAAATACCAGCAGTGCATCTTCTCGATGTCACATGCAAGAAAAATCACACAGGCAAGCATTCTAACATACGCTCTCGACTTCCTGTTGCCCACATATACAATGCCCTGTGAACATACAAAATGATTGACAGGCATAAAACACCTCAAAGCATTCTAACTGGGTAAACAAATCCTACTGTGGCCACATTTTTGTCAGGCAATAGATGTTTTCTGTATGCTTTTTCAATAAAAAAAACCAAAGGTGCTGTATGCACCTAAATATGTTTATTTCTGTTTCAATTTACCAAATTTGATGGTACTGAATTTTACTGAATATTTACCGAACATGACATGTATTTTTAATACACACACAACAACAACAAAAATAACAATCCCAAAGTCAGACTCTCTATTAACAGTAAACGATGGAGAAAGACCTTCAGAACAGCTCATTTATTTATAAATGAAACCTCTGATGGGAATTTTGGCAAAAGTAAAGTCATTTGCAATCTTTACATAGTGTAATTAAATTATCATTGAAACTCAACGAGTATTAAAAAAATCACCTACAAGCAAAACACACAGTCGATGGAAATTATGTTATTGAGAAGGCTGAGGAAGAACATCAATAAAACATCTCAGGTACATATTGTTTTTGCGGCTGTTGTTTTTAAAAGAGGAACTTAACACATTAAATCTGAATGCATTACATTTGGAACAGGGTTGTGTTGGAATAGTCTGGCACTGCAGTGGTCGTGTCAGGCTGGACTGAGGCGGGTGTTGCAGGATTACTGGTCAGTGGTGGGCATGGGCTGAGCCCTCTGAGCCACTGCGGCACAACAGATCTGCTGACCCTGCTATTCTGCCAAACCCCCTCACCCAGCATCTCAATGAGCCTGTGCCAGGGTCTGAACTCCCAGGGCTGCTGGGTTTTAATCTTTAATGAAACAACAAAATCTATGGAAATCTGTAAGATATTGATTATTGCAGCAGGGCAGTAACCACCATAGACACTAAGGGAACATCTTCACAAGAATCGCATTTGAGCGGGAACAATACTGTATGTATTTCTCTGTGACAAATTCTTAAACTATTTGATCTTCTACCTGCAAATAACCCAAAATAAACCACTCCCTGCTTGTGCTGTGTGTCTCATCTCTGAAGACAAATCAATTAAAAACAACATTTACATTATCAAATTTGATCAAAATGTAGAATTTAAGACCCGGCTCCTTTTAAATTGATAAGTTATAATTTGAACTAAATTGGCCATACACCACTAAAAATCAAAGTACAATTATATTTGTGCATACTGTTTGCACCAATACCTCAGTTTAAATTCAGGACTTGATTCTCGACTCATGTCTGTCTAGATGACATTGAACTGTTATATAAGACATATTTTTTTTTTACTTCAAATCATATTTAAAGTTATAAAAACTAAAATCTTTTCCTCTTCATATACACACACAGACAGAAACACACAAACACTCGACAACACACAGCACATCACACTCCCTCAGTGCCATGTAAATAGACTTCTGCATGGGGAGAGATGTTGTACAACTCTCATTGACTCACACATAGCACACTTTCAATCTTCCTCTCCACTCCATGCTTCGGCTGCCATCCCCATAATCCTCTTACTGCCTGTGTCACACTGACATACATTCCCCCCCATCTCTGTCTCAGCATTGCCAATGCAGACTCACACCTCCGTGGCCGTAGCCAGTCAATTAATCAATGTTAATGTAATATGGCCCTCATGAGGACAGCGTCACACCACTGATCACCGTCCGAGATGCTTACAGGAACCCAAGGTCACATCTTACAGGTTGCAATGTGTTTAAGTGCGTATATAGCAATTAAAACAACAGCATCACAGTGGTGTGAAGGAGAGTCTAGAGGTGGATGGAGGGAGAACATGGAATTAATTGGCATGTTATTGGATCACGTGTCACAGGTGACAGGATGAGCCAGGTAAACATTTGAACTGGGTAATCAATGGTGCAAAGACATGAAGGGCAAAGAAATAGAACAGAACAAAATAGAACAGAACAAAATAAAATGGAATAGAATAAGTCTTTTTGGAAAACATTTAGAAACTGTCATAAATACCATAGATATTTAAAATGTGAAGCCAAAAAATGCTTTTGTAATGAATTGTGTAGAGGTAACATCTAATATATTTATTGTATTCTATTCCAGGTTCTATTCTAATTTCAAAGATGTTGCATAAAATATGACTTGGTGTTGATTTTATAGGTAACTGCCTTATTTTTCAGTACTTAAAAGGTGTGTATTTTATATGGTTAGAAAATAAATCTGCTCAAAAACAATTAAAAAAATTATAGAAACATCTTTTAATACACCATTTAAATATTAAAATGGTAAAAATAAATATACACATGACAGTGTTCAGAGTTGATTACAGAAGATTTTAGACTATTAAATGGAAAAACTGGCCAAATGTATTCAGACCCCTAAAATAAACACAGAGTTACAATAGCTGAGGGCTGAAAGCTGTATTCCATCTGTCTATTCAGATGACGATGATCCCATTCACAGACACTTTCTATGCTCAAATCCTGACGTGCCCGGATTGCGTTTTACGGCAGCTGATGCAGCCTGTGGATTCCAAGGCTGTTTTTTTGTCTGGCACATAACTGACATAATTCTAACTGTATCCAATTCCCATGTCTCATCCATTCGCTGCTATTTTCAGAGCAGATAGATGAAAAGAGGCAAACGAGTGGCAGCAAATGGAGGGACACATTCTAACGCAAGTAATCACTGTAATGCCAGATGAAAACAGGGGAAACAGAGGAATGCAGAAATGCATGGGAGGGTGTAAGAGAAACTAAGAAAACCCTTTCAACCAAGAAAAATCAACTGCAACTCGTCCCACTTTATATTTAGTGTCAATGAATACTGTGTATTTAACTAAGAAGGTAAACATTAAATATGTATTGCACACGTAGATGTTGTTCTAGGCAGGTTTGGGGTTAGGGATGGATAGATTTAGGGTAAACGATACAGTTACATACAGATACTATAAGTACAATTTAACAACCTCTGCAGTATGTACACAAAAGGTACAGGCTGTATATTTTTTCTTGACATTTCTTAAATATCTCAATTATTTTTACAGCAGATGTTGACATAAATGTATTATGATTAAAATAAGAGCTATGCCATCCACATTCATTATATAGTTCTATAGTCTTGTTGTATGTCAACAACAGACTTTAATCTCATTTGGCCTAAAAAGTTGACACAACACATTTGGCCAACACAGTTGATACTTAAATGAAACATAACAGAGAAAATTATTACAAATCATTGTTTCTCCGGAGCTATGAATGAACAAAGCAGCACTGTTTTCCTCTGGGTCACTACACTACTTTTGTGGTCTAGTGAAGATCACATATGCCAGCAGTGAGATGCATACTTCCATCTCAAACAAACCCAGAACAACAGGAGCAGGTTAGAGCAGGTCCTGTGTGCTTTTTACACGTCTGATCTGCAAAATCAGTTTCAAAAGAACTTTCCTGAGTTTAATTCTGCCTTTTCCTGTACAATTCAGACTATTATTTAGAGAAGGACAGAGTCTGATTGCCTGATGCACCATAGCGAATGAAAATCATTGATTATTGGGTTTAAGACTCTTGAAATCATTTGTCAAAATGTGACCCAATTTTAATGTGCTATCACAGGAAGATGATGGACTTTAAAAGATCAGGTTTTAAAATGGTTCGCTATTGACTCTGAGTTTATGTTGTCAGGGGGCCATTGAGGTTGAGACTAAAAGTGGTTAGTCGACAAGGGTGATTGGGTGAGATGAGGAGAGAGGCAGGGGTAACGGGGCAGATGAGACAATGGTAGACATGACATCACTCTTATATTTACGACCCCCCTTAGAACTTGGCAACTAAAATTGCTCTAGCTCCTCCACCCCACAAACCCCCTCACCCCCGTTACCCCACCTTTTTTTGTGATGATACTTTTTCTGTCACAGTTTATCACAGTCACATGGTCCATCTAATATGAAGAGACAGGCAGCTTTACTAATATAGATGGGGCCATTTTGGCTGCACTGACCCCGGCCTGTGTGTGTAAGTTATATGTAGTGCATAGCCGATGGCATTAAAGTCTTCTTTTGACAACAGCACTGGTGATCTCTCGATCCACATAGACATAACTCACCCCTCCAAAACTTGGGTTCAAGAGGTTTCAATGGTTACAGTTATGATGATAGCATAACAACCCATTATGTAACCCACACTTGTTCTCTTATGCATCATCACCTGATCTGAGACCCTGGAGCACCTGTAGGGTGCGCTTTAGTCTGCTACACATTCCAATACATTCGTTGACCTTTTGGAATCACATACAGTGTAATGTCATCTGTGCCATAAATTGAAGATGGAGAAAGAGGAATCAATGATTGCTTAGGCCAGAAGCAATGGTAAGCCATGCTTCATCTTTTTCAAATTTTACTTAGTACTTTGTTTCTTTTGATTTGTGGGGAGAGAAACTAATGTAGCCTTTAGCAGAGCAGAAGCACATCTAACCTGCTGTAAAATAAGAAAGAGAGGTAAACTGTTACTGGTATTGCTAACTTCATGTTACATGTAGTTAAGTCACTTGCTAATAACACTTTTTTAGAAGTGTGTAAACAACTGTTTGTTTTGTGTTTTCTTGTTATGCCTGTAAGTGTGTGTCTGCAGTGTGTGTGTGTTTGTGTGCAGAAATGAGGGCGAGAGAGACAGAGACAGAGTGATGAGAGTAAAAGTAGGGGATAAAGAATGAGGTACGACAAAAAAAAGAGAGAGTGAAAGAGAGGAAAAAAGCATGAAAGAGAGACAGAGAGAGAGAGACAGAGGGTATAAGCAAGGAGCCAGCCGTAGCTGAATTCTCAGGCTCATTCCATTTGCATCAGTGATTTAGCAGCCTTTCCAAAGCCTGCGACAAGCGTGCTCTCATTAATTAAAGTTCCCTAGCCCCCCCCCAACCCCCCATGTCTGCACGCACTGGGCACTGCAGACTTATTCTAAATAAATTTCCACATAGCCATAAAACCTGTCCCTCAGGATTATCCCTCAAACCCCTCCCATCTGTGTCTCTTTTCTCTCTTGATCTCTCTCTCTCTCTCTTTGTCAGACTTTATCTCAAACTTTCTCTTCTTGTTTTTCCTTTTGATCAACACAGAGGAACATTTTAAGGCGACTTAATGGAGTTCTCAGCTACGGTTCATTAAAGCATCAACTTTGTCAATGTTTCTTATATAATTCCTTTGGAGAAAAACAAACACACACAAATGAGATCATTGTTGCCATACAGTAAGAGCTATAAAATGAACAGAAAATAGATAGACGAGTGAAGACAATTTTGATCTTACAAGGATTTGACAAGAAATACTCAAGTACATAGTGAAATCTCTCACCTTTGACTGCAGATTCTGATATCTTGGCAAAACTGAGCACAACTGATGACAGTGTTGAGGTCTCCTCTGAAGCTCTACTGGAGACATATCAGATTACTTGAGTCTTTTTCCATAAATCATATCTAAAAACAGAAAAATGTTGCTGTCAAATGTGGATAGCAAATGAAGACAGGAGTCTCCATTTGTTATCAGTTTAATTCGATCAATGTTCACACTGTAGTTAAGACCAGCTTAACATGAAATTTCACCTTCGTTCAAACTGATTTATACTGATATAATATTGATAATATATAATATTGGTATAATATATATCATTAATAATGATATATTACTGGTAAGTGCTGGTTTGGAGCTGGACTAGCTGGTGGACAAACATAACGATGTTGTTTACCAGCAACAAATGCTGGTCAACCAGCAATGTCTTTCTGACATTGGGAGGCTTGTTTTGTAAGGTAGTTCCTATAGAGTCCCTACAGAGATCCTATTTCTGAATATTTAGTATGATAATATTCAGCTCTTGTTCATATCAGTTTTCCTCCTTCCCTTTTCTCTGATCTGCTTCCTTCATCAAAAGCCACTGCCAACCAAACAACCAATGGGTCACTGTACCTGCTTACCATTAAGTGTGTGTGTATGGGTGTGTGTTCGTGTGCGTTTGCTGTGAGAAGACTATGAAATTGACAGTTGGGACATCTACAGCAGCTGACATATGGGTCCAAGGAGACAGAGGTACATTTCTAACCCTTCACCTCACTGCTCCTCAAGCCACCACATCAGCATTTTATATAACACACCTACACACACACACACACACACACACACACACACACATGTATATTAATACAAATAAACCATACAATTTTGCAGGTGTATGACCTCAGCATGTTTTTCCCATATGTATATTTGCAAACATTGTGTATCTGTCTATCTCTGTAAGTATGTGTTAAAAGAAAGAGAGAAAGAGAGAGAAAATTTTAAAATGCATCTGGGGAGCAAACTGCAATGGCAGGGCTTTTTGTTCGAGTCCCCACGGGGCAGCAATCACAAATGACTCAGCAGCCAGTCGGATTTACAGCACATTGATTAAATTAGCATTCGTTCCAGCAGCAGAATATCAACTCATTCGACCAGCCTCGTCCTCCCACCCTCAAACACACACACACACAAACAAACACTGTCTCACACTGGGCTGACTGCCACGCTACAAGTCACACAGCCAGGTTCACCAGCCCGCTTTCACTTCTTTCCTGGCCCACAGCATACACCCCCATCCATGACCTAGGAATAATTTATTTCCTCATGACAAGGAGCAAAAATGGACTCTGTAGCACAGCAAATAAAAAATGGACCTTAAGGAGACAGATGCCAGAAATGTATCTCTTTTGTAGGTCAGTGTCCAAGACCAAGCACAGACTGAAATCAAATATTGACTGGCCATGGTGGAAGATAAGCCCGACTCTGAGAGAAGGCCTGAGGCTAAAACCCAACTCACTGACCTGCTACTCCATGATATGAGCTGGGCCAATTAGATTTTTTCTGCTCAATTAATTTGTCATGGGAAATTGGATCAATTAGCAAGGAAAAATAACAACAAAAAAATAACAACCCCGTTTCTTTGTTATTTCACTCATCTACAATTCCATTCTTCTTTTACGCTTGTGGAAGAAAAGTAAACAGAAATCTAAACTGCCCTGATAGCTTTTCTTACAGCAGTATGTATTTATGAATATTTAATCAATTAGCCAAAGCCCTTCACAGAGATAGCCTGTAGCGAACCACACTGAAGTCCTTATTTGAATAAAGCTTAAGAGATTATTACTGCAGAAATGCTTTGTGTTTGGTGGTCCTACATAAAAAAAAGAAGGAAATAGAAGAGATGGACGTGATTAAAGAAAAATGTGACTGTGAGTTTAAAGCTGCTGCATATAATTTCTGCACCACTTGTGGCACCAAGTTACATTAATGCCGTTTCCAAACAGGTTTCCCAAACAGAACATTTTGGAGGTTCCACAGAGCCACAGTGTTTACAGTCTTCAGGAACTCAACATGAATGGCTTACTTAAAGTAATCTCTGAACATTAAGCAAGGACAAAATCAAGTATTTTAACACTGAAAAACAGCTTTAAGACAAAGTATGAGTCAACACAAGATTTACAAAACAAATTAATTAATAAGCTGTTAAAAACAAACAATGTGCCTTAAAAATATAACAAAACAAGGGTTCAGCAGGAAAGTGTTTAAATGACAGGATTCAGATTACAAGATGCTTCATTGAGTTTCTGATTAGTAAAAACAATGCCTGATGTCATAGCCTGTCTTACACCAAAATATAAAGGGAAATAAAAACTAAACTCAAAGTGTAAAATGAGGGCTGTGGAGTGTGTTTAAGGGGTCCTTTCTTCTTTTTTAAGGGAACAAACAGACACCAAAGCTTGCTCATTTTGGGGAGCTTTTGAGAAGGTGGAAGGATTTGGGCAAAGGTACCAATCAGACCTCACCCAACCTCCACTAATCCAGGGTGGATTTAAAGAGCGTTTCATTTCAGGATGGTTACAAACCTCACAAACAGACTCTGCCCTGATCGGGCCTTTGTAGATAACACACCTTACAGAGACAAACTGGATTTAAAATTCAGAATAGATCCATTTAATTCCTTTATCTTCAAATTTACTTTAACAGTCTGTTTTTCGTGCTTGTCATCAGAACACCAGCTTGCTCCTCCCATATGCAGAACTCAATCCAGACCTCAGAACTGTGATGAGGTAATCTGTATCTAAGCCAGCTTTCTTTCTCACTGGATACAGTGTATCTCTCAGCATGTCATCAGTGTCCAGTTTTTAAATGGATTATGCTGTCAAAACCAATTAACTACATTTATGATACTGGTGCTGGAATTGCATTCCTGTAGCTGAAGCACAAATGTGTTTTGCAATTTTCATTTTTATGACATTTACAAGCAATCCTGACATCAAAGACTTCAGTTGGAATCAGGAGCGGTGGCGAGTCAAGAAGTAAGGCTCTGTGGTGCTGCTGACATTGGTTATTGATTTGGATGTCTGCTGCAGATGAAACTCCTGGCATGAATCTTCACACATGAATAAGGTGGCACTCAATGATCTCTAATGTTCACATAACGGTCAGGCAAAATGGATTTCGGATAAACGGTATGAGACTTGCTGTCAATAAAGAGCCACGTTTATGAATTTTGTTTTGTCTAAATGTCTGGCTTGGTAACTGATTGATGTTTTCTGCCTTTATCCGGGCTGACCCGAGGAAGTGTGGCTCAGCTGCTGAGGTGCAGGCATAAGTCGGGTGGACAGTTGTGGACCCAGCTGCCAAAGGGACATATGTCCAATAAATTCCGTAGGGTGTTGTGATGGCACGCAGGGACTTGGCTAAGTCGGACCTTGCCCTAAAAATGACCGGCAGGGCATCAAAAATGGCACATTGCAAATGCAAAGTTACACCAAAATGCCAATCACACCCATTTGCTCCTGCCTAGAGAAAACACAGCAGTACCGACCAAAAAGGACATGATCAAATAAACCCAAGGGACATTATTTCCTCCAGCCCATCTATTATTACCCTGTTTTTGAGGCTTCTTTCTTATATATCTGTCATCATTGGTAAATACCAGCCCCTGCATTAAACCTGCTGGCCTAATCAGGGTGCTGCCCGTGCAGACAGGATAATGGTCAAGGTCTAGTGCAGATCTATTGAACATTGTGCGCATTCAGGCGAGGCCCTAACAAAATCTATTGCACCAGGGATTTTTTGGGAAATTTCCCAGCAGTGCAGGAGCCTCGTTCATCATTTTGCAGGTGATAAGCAAGGTAGGCGTCACCAGACCAACAGTTAGATGGGCTTACGACGACAGAACCTTAACATCCATCGATTCCCTTAGCTCCTAATATTCATTATTTCAGCAGTGGGGTGTCATCACCTTACATCCAGCCAAGACTCCTGTTTTTTCTTTAGAGAGAGACTTTGGCTTGACTACAGAACCATATGCAAATATGTTCGTTTAGTATGCAGGTATCATAACGATGCTGTGAATATCAATCAGAGCTTCAGACAGCCAAAAGCAGCAGTGGTGCCTTATTCTGTGAAAGAATGCGCTCAAAAAGCATCATTCATATTCTAATGGCAGGTAAATTGACAGGTTTACTACACCCCCCTCGATCCATCTCTGTGTTAACATGCTCCTCAAACCACACTATACCTCATTTTTGATCCATTCTTGACCTGAATCAGGTTTTCTCTTCTGCCTCACCGAATCCATCCAGTCCTAATGTCTGTGCTGCATCCTGGACAAGATGTGTCTTAATGTGGTTATTGCCATAACAACGCCTGGAGCATACCAGCTCTGCCCAATGTCAACAGTCGATATACTCTTCTCTGTGCCCTCGTTATTGCCTCTGAAAGGTCCATCTTCCTGACCCTGCCTGTAACACAATTAAAAACCCACATTAGTCTGAACGAAGAAGAGCATGATTCGATTAAGAGGAAGCTGATGAAGGCCAAAGCCTTTCAGCAAGCACACACTCTTCCCTTTGTCACCTCTATAAGGTTTGAGGTCAGAGAGGATTTAGAAAAGAGAAAAGAGGCATTATAATGCATGTGAGTTGAAAATTGTTTCATTTGGGAAGGACTTTGACCCCTGTGGTTGGGATTGCATGACAGGAGCTATAAGTCGGAAGTTGCAGAATAGCTGGTCAAAGGTCAAGGACGGAGGGATTATTGGGCACCTCTTGTGAAGTTGTAAAAGAGGATTTATTGGCAGGGTCACACTCATATTAATCCACATGGCTGAAAAGTTACCTTTGATCAATATATTTTAGCAGAGTGTCTGAACAATAGAGCCTGTGAGACGAGCAGAGTGCATGTCTTCGTTCACGCCTCTCCACTGCCATTTCCCCGAGCTTACCTGTGAAGGGGGAATAAAATAAGATTCTGGATATTGGTAAATGGAAAAAGAAAATCCATTTATTTAGAGTGGCCTGGAGGCTAGTAGCACAACTATACCGTCTCTCTCTGGCCGGACAGAAAAAACACTCACATCCCCCCAGCGTGATCACACTACTGACGCTGGACCTCAGTTCCATCTACCAGACTCAGGAACACACACACTTTAACCCTTGACTTTCCATCGTGCTCACCCATGAAAATAGCTTTCTGCATCCCTTCACTCCACACCATGTCTAAATCCAGGGGCCAGAGATCAGCTTTTTACCCACTGAGGAAGAATTCACCTGTCAAGGTGCCTTTATATCGGCTCAGTTTAAGCCCCGGGGCAACAGCACAGTTGCGACACTGTCACAGTTTCGTTTTCTATTATAGTAGCTCGACCCAGTGGTGTGTCTGTCCGTACCCCTCACCCTCTGGGAGAAGTTGGCCGCTCTGATCGCTATACGGAGCGAGAGTGGAAACGTTGATGATTCGTGCCTCTATTATCAGTTCCTGCCAAGAAGGTGCAGGAGCTTTTCTCAACCTCTGTCCACCTGAGGGGAATGACTGTCTTGTCGGAGAGTTGACTTCTATTTCCCTTTCTTTATCGCACCAGTGCTTGGCTGACTGAGATGATCTCCCTCTCTATTTCTCCCTGAAATCCCCTCCAGAGGGAGGCACCACAGAGTTCAGGCTTAGTAACTCCCCCAACTCACACCTCCCCCTCCTACGTGCCTCTCCTGGGGACAGGAAGCTTGGAGGTACGTGATATAACTCTGGCATCCTGAACAAATAAGATAAGGGAGTCAGCACACATGCTCATCAACAGCAAGGCCCCATCAAATATTCATAGGCCTTGACGGACCCTACAGTAAAATGGCCAATTTGCCAGACTATGAATGGCACACTGAAATCAGCAGATATGCTCCAGCCTGCTGGATATCCAGAAGAGTGCAAGCAACCTCAAGACCCAACTTGCACAACCTTTTGGGTGGCTGTGAATTGTGATGGTGGTGCAGACAAAAACCATGTGGGCATGCTAAGCGGAGAAAGGAGAGCAGGAGATGATTTGGAGATAGTGGAAGTGGGTGAGAGAGGGAGAAAGCGAAAGAGAGAGAGAGAGAGAGAGAGAGAGAGAGAAAGAGAGAGAGGAGAAGGATTAGAGAAGGGAACGGTCAGCGGCAGAAGGCTTTAGCAGAGAGCTGATATTTCCAGGCAGGACTTATAGCCTCCAGTCTGTCACTGATACACAAACACAGAGACTGCACTACATTTCGCATACTCTTCATTCTAAATGGAATGTAAGATTACAATAAGTGCATCGCAAATAATAGCATGTTGAACACAGCGCACTGCAAAATATCATTTTCAATCGCAGTATCTTTGTCTCGTTTTCCAGTAAAAATATCTAACAATCCTTAAAAGAATACATATTTACTTGAGAAGCAAAATGACATGAAATGGGTTTGTTTTCAAAGAAGTGAGGTTATGCTACCCTTGTTTTTCCTTGAATTAAGTTTATTTTCTTACCCAAATGAAAAACAGTTTTCCAGTCTGCATAATCTTAAGTATTGTTAAAATACAGTATTAACAAAATATTATCTTCTGCTTCCCAAGTGTATTAATTGTGCCTTGTTTTAACAACAGATATTATTACTGTAAAAGAACAAAAATACTAAGCTTAAACATTTTTGCAGTTTAGGCTACAGAATGGTGTGTCCATGTACACGTTTTGAGCTCATATTTCCCACAACTCCTTGCACTCTGGAATAACAGCAGTCTGTCATGGTTTTCTTTAGACCTTTTTCGAAAAAAGTGAGGAATGTTAGACCAAAGATGCCACAACAGATTTTAAATGTATGAACCTAAAAGTAATTACTTTTAGGGTCCTGAAATTAACAATTGTAAATGCTATTGATCGAATGCAAATGCACACAGAACGTGACAGAGGTCTTGTGGTGTCAAAATGAAATTTCATGATATGGTAATATGTCCCATTACTGGTGTACTACAACCTCAAATACATGTACATTTTGGCATCCAGCCTAAATACATATCTCCTCCTTTGTGAAAGCAGACAGCAAATACTCCCCCTTTATATTCAATTTTCCCTTATGCTTTTTTAAAGGTTTACATCTTATTGGTTTAGATATAAACTGATATATAAACCTAAAATTGATGCAAAACATAAACCATCTATCATGCCTGTTTTTATAGCTTCAGTACACAGTGTCAAGTTCAGTGCTAATACGATCCGTGAGATATAAGAGGCCATTTGTGACACACTAAGGATGATTGAGACATAAACAGTCAATGCACTTGCACCCGAGGAGTCTATAAGCAGAGCCAGAGAATTATCTGCATAGGAGAGCAGCAGGGCCCATCGGTATAACTCAGCCTGCCTCTCTGGTGCGTCTGTCCTCACTGCAGCAGAGCCCTCAGCTGTTCCTGTCCCCAAGCACGGGCGCACATCACCACCAAAAGAGTCTCAGCAGTGCCCGCTAAAATTGATGAATTGTTGCGGGTTTCTTCCTTTCCTTATTGATGCAATATATATTCCAAGAGCTACATTGTAGTCTTTAAGATCCTTTGCTTTGCCTGGGGAAAGAGAAGGATAGAAAGAGAGAGAGGTTGTGTTAATACATTACCAGACTGAAGTAATTCGCCAGAGTGTTCATAAAATAAGTGCTCGTAAAACACAGTTCCGTCAGACTGGAGCAACTCCTCACATGGGGTGCCAAGAACTGAAGGTATTGTGAGGCCGGGGCAACGGGGGCAACAGTCAACACACACACAGGCTGCGTTCTGAATTTTAAGGTCCCTACATGGTGTTCAGTGCTACGTAGTTCACTTCAGTGAAACTGGAACGCACACATTCATCACTCACGTTACACTTTTTCACAAGACACACATAATGTCTCATCTCATTCATATAAACACACACATATTCAAGCTCATTCCAGTCATATGCTTTCAGACACACACACACCTCGCACATGGATGCAGCATCACTGGCCAGACTGGGAAAATTAGGTCACCTCAATATAAAGAATAATTGGCAATACAAGAGGAGACAACGAGTCATCAGACTAACTGCAGCACAGCAGGAGATCAGCAACTTCACAGAGTAAATCACACACATATACACAGAGGTGCTGAATTCTCCTGTGGGCCAGACTGCCATAGAGACAGAGACAGAAAGAGAGAGAGAGACAGAGAGTGAGATACTGGCTATGGGCGCATAAAGAGAACTATTTAAATTTCTTTCCCCATGTTAAAGGCATAAAAAGTGAAGAGAACGTGCAGTGAACTCTGCGATCCCTTTGATAGATTTATATGATGTGTTACAGCTTCATTTCTTGTAAAGAGGAACTAAATGAACAGAAGTGTGTGATTTATGAGTGTGGCCTTGTGGTGTGTTTGTGTGTGTGTGTGTGTGTGTACATGTGTACGCGTGCTGCATGCGGAGAGACAAGATGACATGATCCTCGCTTCAGCTTTGAGCTGCATTTTAATTAGTTCAAATAACATTTAAATGTTAAGACAGCTGTTTGCAAACATAATGCATTATTCCTTCTGTGATTGTCCTACAATGCATGTCTTTTTTATCTCTACACATTGGAAAACGAAAGTACAGTAACCACAAAACTATTTAGATGCACTAAAAAAAGAAAGAGCTTCATTACATTATGTAAGATCTAGATCTTAGATGTCTCAAAACAGCTGAATGTAATTGTAACACCTGACCATCTATTTACCTATTTATATGTCTGTCTGTGTAATTTGTGATAGAATGAGCTCAAAGACATTAAAGAGCAACAGAATCACATAGGTTATGTGGCCCATCGATCTTAAACACCACAGAGTCAGAGAATCGGCTGCCAATTTCGCCTACGAGTCACCACCAGGCCATCCATTACCCATAAATGTTTGCGTGGGCAATTGTGCGCACATCACACCTACAGCCGCTTTACAGCAGACCAGCCGGCATTAATTGAGGTATTGAGAGAACGTCATTACCGTGGTAATAACTCACCGGTGTAAATGATCGCGGCAAAAATGGCCGCGCCTCATTAGCCCCATATCTCATTGCTTAACAAACATGTAATTGAGTGCAAATGTATTTGCCTATTGACGGGTCCATTTCCAGCCCGGAGAGCTCAGCCTGGCTTGATAAAGAAGAAACTAAATTACACTAAGACAACATGGCGACAGTGCCTTTTTCAACCTTAAAATAAGTCACTCGCTTTTCTTTAAAACCATATGTCTTTATCACATTCTGTCAGGGTTGAATTTATAATTAACTTGTATGCATGTAATTGCGTCGTAATAACTATTACGGTTTAAAGATGTCTGTTCAAATTAGCCTCAAATAGAGCCATGAATCCTGTAGAACTGCTGCCAAATGGTCCAACAGCCCTGGCAGATGCAGCCCATTTAAAAGCACATTTCTGTCTGTCTGTGAGGGGACTGTGCTACCGGTTGGGACCCCGCTCACCATCTTCAATGTTTATTTGGTCTCCATTATCTTTTATTTGCAGACTGATGCTTTCTCTTGGCAAGAGATCAGCTGTAATTCAAGCATCGTAGAGGCAGTGAGGGAATGAGCAGCAGCAGAAGAGCCTGCTGTCGTCCAATGAGAGACACACTGGAATGGATAAATCACAGGCAGGTCTGCCGGGCTAAATAAACTCTGTGCTTTTGTTTCTGTGGAGGATTCTCATTTAACCCACTCCAATGTGACCCTCTAACACTACACTGTAATTCATAATGCACATTTCACTGTTTTAGTTCCTCTGGTGTTTTACTGTTTTTGCTACAATAATGTACATTAACAGCAATCAGGAGATTGTGTTTTGAAGCACACAAGATGCAGACATGTATTTACATGTAAAAGTGAAATGTGCATTCAGGAATTATTTGTACCTGTCTTGATCCTTAAAAATGACTTGTGCAATGAGGTGGATTCAGGCATGTTAAATATTTTACTTTAGATAACTTAAATTATATTAGTCATATGGCTTTTATAACACCAGTTAATTTACAGTTTTACATGTTGCAATATACATTACCACATAAGCACAATTTATGTTATGTGACAAAACTGCACTGCTTTTTGTTTGATTATTTGCATGACTGATTTTGCTTTTCAGACATGTTGCATATTCTGTTATCTATGTACAACACAATGAAATATACAAAGCAAAACAAAATTCACAACAAAAACAAACCGTAGCACAAAACAATTGAAGAGAACACACAGGAATTAAGCCACATGTCAATGTAAATGAACTCAATATGATTTTCATTTTAATGTTTGCTGCATATTTGGGAAACGTGTTTAAATGCATGTCTGTAAGAGTGAGTGACTGAGAGAGAGAGAGAGAGAGAGAGAGAGAGAGAGAGAGAGAGAGAGAGAGAGAGAGAGAAAGAAAACTTTTTAATCAACATTGGTCCCAGTGGTCAGTTGCATTTCTTTTGTGCTGTTGTTTAATTTTGCAATGCTGTAAACTTTGGTTTGCTTGGTGAATTTTGTTGTGTTGTGCACTTCTTGGCCACCGTAGATATGACATTTAACAAACATTCATTCAATAAGAGGATGAAAAGGACCAGAGAGGAGAGATGAATGATAGAGAGTGAACAAGAAACAGCAAACAATCCAGAGACATTAATGGAAAGCAGTCAGATTCCCAGCAGCTGCCCAAAAAACACATTTAAGATATGCAAATGACTGCAATGTCATAGTGAGGCACTTGACAACATGTTATTACATCTAAATATGCAAACAAAACAAGACAGAGAGAGATTACGGTAAAGAAAATAAGGGAGAGAGAGCGAGCGAGAGAGCGAGAGAGAGAGAATGGGACAAACAGACAACATAGAGAAGATTATCTGTTTGTGCTCTGCATTACAAACACTGACCAGGCCACACTGTCTAGTCACAACTAAGAACAGTAAAATCTTGTTGATGTAGAGATAACTGATTATTTAGGTGGAATTATTTTAAAACTAGAGTTTTACATTTTCACTATCATATTCACTAACCATCATTCCAGTTGAGCTCCTTAGCAGTTGATCAGAATAAAATAATGAGTAAATACAGAGACAGTGACAGATTGAAAAGCTGTGGATTGGGGTGTAAAATGTGCAGATTCAGTAACAGAGAAAAGCATGAAAAAGCTAGCTCTTAAAGGGCCGGCGCTCTGGTGCTGGACGGCTCAATGCCTGGCGGGCCGTCCAGTTGCCTGGGAGACAAGCATCTAAGAGGGACAGTAGGGGGGACGGAGCAGCGCCAATAATGAAGCTCCAGCACCTGCCAAAAGCTTAAATTAGAAGGAAATGCTGCAGCCAAATCCAGCCATGGGGAAAGGTCACATGGAAAACGTTCCAAAGCGAATGCAGAGATGCTGCGACCCAGGAGCGTCTTAGATCTCCCTAACCTGATAATGCTGAAATGGATGGGACAGCACAGACAAAAGCACAATCTGCTGTAGCGTGGTGCCTGCTTTCAGCCCGGTGTTTAACCCCTCTCAGTAAAGCAGACGCTAGGCGGAGCTACACAAAATGTCAAATAGTAATAGATGGAAGAAATTTGCTCTAGAAAGAAAATGAATGTGCCTCAGATTTGCTGGTCATTCTCAAAAGGTCACCAGAAAATATTAAATACCAAGCAATGAAAAGGTACGGTAAAGACTGGAGATTGTGTAATCAGTAACGAAGAGCATCCTCGTTTTTAAATGACGGTCTGACGTTTATTAGGTGCTAAATGAATCAGATAATTAATTGAGGCATCTTAATCGCTTTTGGAATTACAAATAAGATTTTATGGCACAATGAATGCCACGGTGCTGTTTGTTGGATTCTGACTATAGCTGGTGAGAAATTTGAATACAGTTTTTGTCTTTAGAAACTATTACATTTCCATTGCTCTGCAGGTTAATACATACAAAAGCATTTTAACATGAAAGCATATTTATTAGAATATAAATACAGTATGTGGCTCAGTGAAGGACACATTTGAACCTGGTTATTTTCACATCCTGTGAATTATATTAACTTAAGGCTGTTTTTTTACTGTAAATATGTTATCCAAATATTAACTAGATGTTACATTTACATAATTAAGAACTAGATAACACAATGACACATCATTGTTGCTTACTGTACATTTGGCACATCCAGCTACCTCATTATCTTCACGTCCAGAGCATAAAGTATACTGTACTTCATTCCTAAACACCCAAAGAACTAATGATAAGAGTGCAAGCTTGGGAAAAGTGTGTGAAAAATGTGGGGTAGCCTTGTGCTGCTCCTGGCTGTGTGATTTTAACAGTTAACAGCGGGCATTTCAGTGGTGTCGTGTCACACAGGCTTTGCAAGGAGGCTGTTATCGAAGAGCAAACTATATGTTCCGTGACCACAAACTCACAGCTGTAAGCAAACACTGGTACTCATTTCACATGTGAAGAGGACATTAACATACAAGTCTTAAAGGTACAGCAACAAAATTATGCAAAACAGCATAACAACAAATCAGCAAAATAATTCTATAGCTCAGAGTAGCTTGAAAATCAAACTATGATTTTCTGCACACTGACTAACATTATAAGCAGATGTCAAGGGGAAAAGTACATTATTACAAATATGTGGCATGACCCCTGTAATTTATAGTGATTCTTCAGCAAATGAATTTCACCTTTATGATTTTTTTCAATATAATTTGGATTTAGCATGTGAAATGTGGCTGGGACATTTAACTAGGGCAGGGGTGGTCCAAACAGCTTCTGGCTGTTTGTTTTGGTTCCTTGAGGAAGCGTGTTGTTCTGATTAAACTCATTATTGAAGTTGTAAACTGCCAGAGCTGAATGTTCTAAGTATTGATCGTCTGCTGAGTAAAGGTTTGCTCTAGCACCCTAAGGGCTTTAGTCCAAGATTACTATTGTCCACAAATGCTCTCTGTCTCTGTTTCTTACCCTCTGTGAGTGTTTAACTGACCATCACAGCAGCCCAAAAATTAACCACTGACCTTCCTAACCATTTTAGAAGACCAGCTCTGTATCACTCGGGGTTATGGGTCTGCCCACAGGCGACACTGTGTGAGCGTGACATGGATGATCTAGGTCTTCACGGACAATTAGCAAGAGGCTACTTGATGGACTGTCTCCATCGAGTGTCAGGGCTTGCTTTAGAAGGGTGGCAGAAGTTCCAACCGTGCCGTTGCGTGAACCCGTAACTGCAAAGGAGGTGTGAAGGCAGAAAGAGAAGGCATGCTGAGGTGGGCACAGCAGGAAGACAAAAAACAAGTCACCGGCCTCCCCAGGGGTCCGCAGGCAATGCAGGACCTAATATTAGCCCTTCAGTCACACATGCATTGTAAAGCACCACCTGCATTCTTAAATTGGTCATTGCCGTTCCCGAGGAAAACCTGTGCCTCTCATTAAGATGGCATCTGTGATGTGCAGCTTCTTCCTTGAGCACTTGAAATGAAGATCAGCTGGCATCCAGCTGAGAGCGAGACTATTGGGGCAAAGCTTTGGCAGTGCACCGGCTCTCATGGGCTGTTTGCCGTATGGTTCTGCTCTAAATGGCAACTGAGGATCTTTCATTAATTTTAACTCTCCCGCTAAATCGTTGCATTGAGTGCACTGGGGTGTCTAGAGGGGTGACCCATACTCAAAATCTGTCTTCTACATTTAACCCATCAAAGTTAGTGCATACATATTAAGAGTAGCAAGTAGTAAACACATTGCAACACGCACACCCAGAGCAGTGAACAGCCTTTTACTGCCTTGCTCAAGTGCACCCCACTTGGTTCCTGCCAGCATTGAGAATTGAACTGGCGATCTTCAGGCTTCAGGTCTGACTCTCTAACCAGTAGGCCACAACTGCTACTAGAAAAATGTGGATTATTACATCCAACACACTATAGAATTTATATTTCCTCAGATAACAGAAGTTATGTAATATTTCCCTGACAGAGAGTTGTACCAGCAATGTAAGCTACTGTAACATAAACAAACTATTAACTATCAGTCAACATAATGACAACAGGCTGTAACAGGTACAGGTACAAATATATGCAGGCTGTCTCAAAAGGTGTACCTACAGGTTTATTTGAATGACCAAAGATCATTCGCATTAAGTTAAATGAGTCCACTTGATTAACTATCATTTCTTGACACCACTTCTCCCTCCAGTTTAAACAGAGATTATGTGGGCTTTATTGAAGGTTCTGCCCTTCAATTGAGAGATGGCCCAGTCACAGTACAGAATTCTGGGGTGGCCAATTAAACTTTAGAGAACATGTCCCTGTAAATCAAGTGTAAACTAAATGTCCCTGTATATCAAGTGTAAACTAAATAAACTGTTAATGGAATGCATTCAGTCAATGCCATGTGTGTTTTCACATAAAAAATGATTTTAAACATCTCACTGCATCACCTCCAAATCAGAACACATACTGGTGAAGTAACTTTACTTTAAAGATGAATTCAGAGATTTATCTACTTAAATATTTTTATGATAGAACCAAGATGTCACAGGATGTTATGATGTCACAGGAAATGAACATTATATGTGGAAGCGAATTTTCTGTATCTAAGATTCTGGCTCCCTATAGAGCCTCTATCTTTTTAAAGTGTTCCTTATGGGAGTGAACCTCGACTCCACGCATGGGTAGCATCAGTGACTATCGCTGCAGCCTAGCCCACACTGGCGCCACCAGTCTGCAAGCCTAACAAGGTCCCACAGGTCATAAAACATACGGGGCGTGAAAATGATGGGGCTGGTTGAGGGAGTAAGAACAACTCCAGTTGTAAATCTGAACTACAGCATAAAAGAGATCAAAGACGATGGTGTTTGGTTGTTTAATTATTAGCTAATACTCTGTTGAATCTTTGGAGTTCTGTAGTGTGTAGAGCTCTGAGCTGTGCTAAGTACAAAGGGAATAGAGCAAAAGCCTCATTTGCAATTTGTATTTAGCGCATTCATTGATGTGCAAAAATGCTTTTGAAATCACACAGGTGGAGTTTTACTTTTATGGTTGGAGGGGAAAAATGGGGGTGGGGGGTAAAACATCATCGCATATAAATTATAGGCTTATATACTCAAAAATGGCCCATTCATGTTCAGATTTGGTAAGTCCAGTCCAATGGTACCTGTATCATATCATTTGCCTTAAACTTTTGACAAAAAAATTGTTTGTCATCCATCCACCTTCATGTTGCTCCAAACTCACAGAGGAAAATGTAAAACAAAATGGCAAAGCTGCTATAATAATGAATGTAATTTATTTACATATCCAAACAATGATTAAAACTCTTTGACCCTGACCATTGGAGGTCAAAGGAATAGAGGCAGGACAGCAGGATAACAAACCTTATTCTGATAACACTGATCATTCCTTTAGAACTGAACAATCATCATTCCAGCTAAACAGACAAACTACAACCATGTACCTTTCAACTTCTGATTTCTGGAGTTCAAATACAGCCATCTATTTTGATTTGGCCAGCAGTGATTTAGGTAGAACAGGAAGAAAAGCAAACCAGACCAATGTATCTTATTTTCTAACAGCTAATGTGTAATAATGTCCTCCTTGACTATTACAGGCAGTAAGGCCATTTACAGGGCAAGGTTTAAAAAAATCCTTTTTCACAAATGATCCTTGACTTTACATTTTACGTGGGCTCCCCTCGTCACCTCAACAGACCCATGAAAGCAATGAACAAATGTCATATGCTCATAAAAAGAGGGTAAAATACCTGTCACAGTAAATTTGAGCAATGAACCGAGCCCCCATTTCCTGGTCACTGTCTGGAAAAGGTCAAGAACCATTTAAAAATGCCCAGAAACCCACAGGACCCGAGCACATGCTATAAACATTACTGACCATAGCGGTTTTGGTATGGCTGGATGGGCAAATGTCATTACTGCTGTCAAACACTATAAAGCTTGCTGGTGTAATATGGTGTCTATATAAAAATATATTGCCCTCAGGCCTTCAGTGGTATAGAAGCATTAAGAGACCATTTTCCCAAAGACACTATTAAGTTTAAATATTTTCTCAACTTAGCTCTATGAAACTTATTAACATATTCATTAGCTAAAAAAATGCCATAAAGATAGATTTAAAGGATATGGTTGGAAAGTAAAATGAATTGCATCTGCAATGAAGGTTGGAGTCTTACTGTAATATGCTTCATATGTTATATGACCACATTTCAACAGTGACATTCGGTTTATTAAATCAAAATAAAGTCTATATTTTGTTATGATATATAATGCATCAATTTCCAACTAGTTTACTGTATACTATTCAAGCATGATCAGACAGCTAAGAGAGCTGCTTTACTGAGTATCAGCATGGCTGTGATTCAGCTATATGCAAGAGGTTCCAGTAACAAGAAACAAAGCCAAAGTAGGATTAAATGTTGTGTATCAGAGCAGACCAATGAAACAGAAATACAAGCACAGTAAAACAACAAGAAAGCTGTTACACTAAATATCAGCACTCTGAGAATGCAGCATGTCCAATCAGATTAGAGGACGAGAGCTAAAGTTTGAACAGAACTTGCCTTTCCAATAGCAGGTTGATGTGGTTTGAAGTTTTGAAGTTTCAATATAAAATTAAACAAATAATTACAATACGTAAGCCCCACACATAAAATAAACACAAATTCAATCACTTTTGTTTCCTCATAAAGATTAGTAGTTTCCTCATAGTCTGAACACTATAGACTCCTCATAGTCCATTTTCTCACCTTTATAGCTCTGGCATCAAGCACTTCCTCTTAGCCAGATCAAGAAGTTCAGCTTCATTAGAAACTGAATGTTGCTTGTTAATGTGAAACGCAGTTAAACGGAACAGACTGCAGAGTCTCAGCAGAGCTGCCACTTCCACAAACACTAAATCACCTCATTGAAACCTTGCCAGTTGTTCAGCAGCAAAAGACATCGGGGAGAGCGGGAAGAGAAGGAGGAGTCAAATAACTTGCCATGTTTTCTGATTTACGTGCTGATGTGATTGCTGTCTCTGATCGTGAGTGGAACACAAAGAGTAATGGTATACGAACCACATACAATAGAGACAGAGAAACGTGGGTGGCTGGATAAATAGAGTCTACTGCATAACCTGATAGGCCAATTGATGGTCATAGCAATTAAGATGCCATAACACTCAACAATGATGTCCCTTTAATGCATAAAAGCATAAATGGAAAAACACAGATGAAAGCAGAAGTGATGCACAGCAGTTTAATTTTCTCCAATTCTCAGCCAGAAGAAACAAAGTGATTTAAAAAGGGAAGAATAAACCTTGCAGAAAACAAAGACAGGAAGTGATGCAAAGAGACATGGCATGAAATTAGGTGAATTGGCATTGCATCACCACTTGTCTTTCTGTTTTAAATTTAAGTCACACTTTATATAGCACTTTCCTACACTCTGCGGTAAACCTTTGCTGAGTACACTTGCATTACCAAATATAATGTGTAAAGTTTAATGTGATCTTACCAAACTTTAACTGAGAATTAGTGTTCATTAGGTTTTGTGAACAGCTTTCTGGTTTGGAGGACATAAGAGCTGTTGGGACGGTACAGCAAAGCCTGTGAGTCTGAAAAAAACTGGTGAAATGCCCATATAGACCTTTGCCTTCAAAAGCTGCATCATGACCATCATGGAACCTTGATAGTGACTCATTTGTAGCAGTGCAGCATTCAACACTCCCTCAGTCTATGCACAAGCAAATCTTCAGCACCAAGGACAGCGAAATACACATGCAGCTGGAAGGCAGCAACCAATCAAGCTCCAGTCTGACTAACAACTGAATCCATATGGAGCTCATCAGTTAGACCTAAAAAAAACCTTTCAGGTACCCCTGACTAAGGGTATAAAGGCTAATACCGTTGTTTCGGTTTGCTGTCATATAGACTAAGACGCAGATTAACCCGGGCCACCCGACATCCTGCTGCGTTCTTTCCTTTCACATGCTGTGTCTCCATGACACCTGCGGTGACCCCATGAACACCTGCATCTACACATACCACATTCATTCTCGTGGCACCTCGCCCACACTGTCATTGCAATGTAGCTTCACAAAAACAATCATGGCATTCAGACCATCCTATTGGTCTTAAACGCTTAAACTTAGTTTTCATGGGCATAACTGAAAATTCCTGCCTTTGTTTGTAGTAACATTGCTGATAAAAAACACAGGTAGACACATATACACAAGCATGCACACACTTCATGCCAAAAAAACCCCTATAATATGCAAACACATGCATTTTCAAGTTTCTTCACCCCGGCACGGGAGAAAAAAATAACAATACAAAAGCTGTAATTGCTCAGAAATACCCTATTCTCTCTAATTTTGAGACTTTTGTTCTCAATTTCCAGAAGCTGGTGGTACCTGCTGTTGTCAGTGTAACTGTTGTGAAAAAATTGTTTACATAAACTATCAGTCTGCCACAGGTGCACGCTTTTGTGCGACTTTGCCAGCAAATACAAAAAATCTATTTAGAAAACTAATCTGATACAATTTTTTTTCTGATTGTTCCTCAAACAGGGCTACAGCCACAGAGGTCAGCTGGGTGGCATGTCTCAGTCCATCAGCATTTAAGTGGTGACAGCACCCAGAAATGGTTATAAGACAAACTGTACTATTGATCCGCTGTTGCCAACAAACAGAGGACTGGTCCACCATGACTAATGACTCGCTCAAAAATAATCTAATGATTACATGTTCAATAATTAGACGTTTATAAATCACTACCACGGTCGGCCTGTAAATACAAGCCAGTTGGACGTCAGTAAAGGTTGTGCGGGGGAAACCGAGGAACAAAGAAGACTCATATATTATGTGTAATTGAATATTTGCTATCCACACGACATTTGGAGCCGAGCAACGTGTAATCCATTGTGAACTGTGGTAAATGTTGCACAAAATCATTATACATATGTTTACAGCAACCTAATGTTGTGGCAAAGAAATCTGATAGGCCATAGGTTACAGTTCAGATGGTGTCCTTGACATAAAATCGGATGAGTGAGTCACAGATAATGTAAATCATCCAAAAGGTCTCGCTTCAAAAGATCATGATTAAAGACATGGTGTTCCACTATGATATTACAGTACAGCCTGTGTGATATTGTAATCTAGCATACGATTACTGGAATGATCTGAGTACATGACAACCCCAAACTAACTGTATTAAAATCACTGTGAGGCCTTGACTGGCTTATTACTGTAATAAACCAGCAGCCACTGTAATATGATAAAAAACAATATTTAATAAATGTTTTTAATATTTAGTTGCAATAATTAAAATGTACTATTATTCTGTCAAAAAAAATGCTGGAATTACAAAATAGCAACACATGGATTTTACTCATAACCGTTTATGTCATTTATGTTTATGTAATTTTAATTTTATGTGACATCACAAAGCTGAATTTAAAGCTAAATTTGGAGCTTCTAACTTAATTACGAGATCAACGAAGATGTAAATGTTTGTCATGAGAAACCTGATGCGAACACACCAATGGCCTAACTGCAGGCTGGTCACAGTTACCAAGCAACATTTTCAAAATAGCTTCAAATGTGGCTCATCGAATCAGATATTAGAACCTTAATTATCCAGTTTATAATAAAACAATGCACCATAGAAGGGCAGTACATTATAGTAAATTTACCATTTTATGGTAAATTTAAATGGTATTGTTAGGCCACATGGTCTCATAATAAACTATTGTTCTACAAAGTAATACCAAATATCTTACTAGCCTAACAGTATGCTGTTTATGGCTGGTGCATTAACACAGAACTGTAGTGTAGCTACTTGTATACATTGGCTATTTTATAAAGGAATATGAATCATCCAATCAACAAAGATTTTGAGCTGTGACTAAAATTTTTATTCGATTGCTGCTGTGAACAGAAACTGATCCTCATATTGAGTCTATGAGTAGCCATATGTTTCAACCATGTTTTGATGCAACTCCCACAGGCTATAAGCACCAGTTTCCTCTATACTGGTGGAGATAGAAAGAGAGAGAGAGAGAGAGAGAGAGAGGCAGAGCATGATGAATGAAGAGAAGATGACTGATCGGATGACATGGGGCTTTAGGGTATATATCCCCTCCCACTGGTGAGCAACTGAGCTCTTATTACCCATCCAGCTTACAACAGACACACACACAAAGTCCAAATTACAGATTACAGACACATGCACATACACACACATGCACATGCATGCACACACACACCATTATTTTACATCTGTGGGTCAATGTCAGAGAAAGCTGACGGCAAATCTGTGCATGAACACTCTTCATGAAATTGTCCTTTTCTTCACCCCTCATCTTCTGCTCTCACACTCATGAATGTCACTATCAGGGTTGAGCAAAATTCAAAATTTAAGAACAGACTGCATTTCATTTCATGAGTTTGAATTGCTCCAACAGGACGCTGAATTGGAATGACAAGAAGGCAATTTACTGCATTACGATTAAGGAAAATTCAAAACAGCCATGCAAAAGAGGAACAACTTAACAACAAAACGGGCAAGAACGTCTATGTGTCCTTCATTTTAAAGTAAATGGAGTAATTAAGTTTTCTTTCAACCTTTTTCTTTCCTGTTTCAACCATTGATTATTAATAACATCTCATGTTTCTGTAAATACCAAATATTTTGTGTGTGGCATAATGTTAATTGATAATGAACAATAAACATGCAATATTAAACTTGAGTTATGATTCCATGCGTGCTGTTTGAGTCCTCAATTCAAATTCAGGAATTCTGGTGCACAACCCTGGTCACCACACACATGATCCACAGAACACCCTTCTTTAATCTACATTTCTCATCTCAGTGCATGTCCAGCTCTGCTTAAGTGTCTTCTCCTGCCTGTTCCCAATCACATTTCCCCCTCTTTCTCCCATGTCTTCAAATCTGTCTTTGTCAAAACTCAAAGTTGATTAATCTCCTCCAAATCTATCATTCCCTCTTGAGCCTCAACCCCTAGGCAGCTCTGCAGAAGAGATAGAGACTGAAATTAAGCAGAAGAAAGAGAGGGAGAAATCAGGTGGAAGTGACAGCTTCAGAAGAGAGATCAGAGGCCGGGTGTCCGTGCATCCTGCCGGGCAGAAACGCAATATCTTACCTATACAACCTCTCCGTCACCATCCGCCCCAAATAGCACATAAAACCACTCAGCTGAGGAGAAATAAACTAACAACAGATGCAGCAAAAACAAGGTGTCAAGGGAAATGGTTTCATCAAGTCCAGCTCATAAAAAGGGAATTTATGGACGTAAGGTTTTTTTTGTGCGCAGCAAGCGCTCTCTCCCTCTCATCGTATGGACCTCCTGTACTGACCAGCAGGCCTGTACGCTCTATCGCTGCGGCTGTAATCAAGGCCAGGGTCGTAACTCATGGGGCAGCGCAAAAAAGAAATTGGGGCTGAATCCATTAAAAAAGGAAAAAAGCACTGAATGGAATCACACAGTGAGGTTTGAGTCTTGTAAAAGTGCCCTGATGGACCTGTAACTCCTGCTTGACTCGCCTTTTCTTATGTTTCAATGTTCTTTGGTTCTGTCCAACTCATTATTTTTATTCTTCTCCCATTTTTCTAAGTCTCTGGGTGTATACTCAAAATTTAATACCAGTGTATTGTATACTGCACACTATATAGGGATAATAAAGTGGGGTAACTGGTGGAGTGGGAAATCCGAGGTTAATCATCTGTCTGTCATTATGTTATTTCCATTAATAGAAACACACAAAATCCTAGTATGACAGTGCTGTCATCCTTCGGATTATATTTTACCTGTATTCATATACCTGTATTCTTATTCTATTCTAATTACTATGCGGAACAGTGCATTAAATACAATGATATATTTATTATTTGTTATTTATATCATTGCTGATATAATGATATATTCACATTTATTCACCCTATTTCAAGTCTATACTACATTGTTTGGTTGTGGCCTATACATATATACCCCATTGAATTATGGGATACAGTGTTCCACGTAATGTGCTCTGACTGCTATCTGCAGATTTTAGCAAATGCACTGTGCAAGGTCATTAGGGTATTCCAAGCATACAGAACATTTGCATACTAGGCACAGTTTACATACTGCAAGAGTAGTGTGGTTGCATGACATACTGAACATGCCCCAAGTTTCTGAGCCCATATTTTTTAGAAGCCTCAAAGCAAGAGCCTGACAGTACACAACAAAATCCCACCTCCGTCGTCTTCACACCTCTGGTGAAGAACACACACATGCACCACAGTGCCTCGGACTTTTGCGTGCAGGGTCACATTCGATCAAGTCAGTGGGTGTTTAAATCTCAACCTCCAAATCCCCTCCAGGCCTAATATGTTCCTTCTCATTGATTAGACTTTTTCACTCAGACAGACGCCCACAACACAGAGCAACAAAAACATCACTCTCTGCTGGTTACCAACTGGCCAAGAGCAGCTGGCTCTGCAAAGGAATTTAGACTGTCACTGCTGTATAAAAAAATATTTTAAAAAATGCATTCATATTTATTTATTTATTAAATATGAGCCTAAAAATAGCTAATATGATAAAATGTGTTGCACAAGGAAATCAACCCTTTTCATTACAACCCAGCTCTCATGGGCATTGTATCATTTGGAAAGCCAACCTTCCCAGCATGCCTGTTAGTTATTAATACCTCATTGTTGGCTTTTTCTTGAAAGAACCCAAGGAGGAAGATAAGAAGCATGCGTTCACTCAAGACTCCCATGCGAAAGGGGGGTGCATTAGCTCACGCTTCTGTCAAACCCCCACCCCCGCACGCCCCGATTTGACATGCAAATAAGAGGCGCATTTGCATCTACCTGACTAAACAAACAGGAATTAGAGGAGACAATCAGCACACATAAGAAGTGAGAAATTAGATCAGAAAACACCTCTCCCTAGGCTTATAAATAATTCAGCATTGTGTTTTAAGAACTAGCGTGCTCGTTTTAGAAGATCTCAGATTTGTGCTGATGCGGTGAGATCTGTCCCGCAGTTTGCCAGCGGCATTATGGTAGTTAACGTTAATTCTGAAGGAAACTTCTACCTGCTGAGGTCACGGCTGGTGACCCCTCATCATGATGGGGGAAGCTTGGATGCATTTTTTTTCAAAATGTCTCCACCACAATGTGGTCATATGTATGCATACCTGTGAGTGCGATCAGATGTTTCTTGCATGGGGAGATAATTTGACCTAAAAATGAAGGTCCTGGAGCGACACGGGCGGCCGTCAGGTCTCCTGTTCTTAATTAAAAATCAGCATCCGTACGCCCGATCTACCTTGGCCATGCCACAGCGGACTTTATGCTAATGAAGCTCTGCTTTAATGGAGCAGCTAACCCTCTCTTTGACAGAAAACACACCTTGAATTGGAAAAGAAGAAGCATGCAGGAGAAACTCACCTCTGTGAAATTCCAAACAGGGCAACTATTTTCAGATGAATGACACGGCTGGGCTGGGGTCAAAGATCAAAGCTGATTACAGTTCATGAGAAACAAGCAGTCCAGATGACTTTAATGATGACCACACAGGTGCCTTAGAAAGGGGAAAGAGATGTCATTACAAAAAGAAGTGCACAAACATAACTGCCTCAAAGTTACTTTTCAAAACAAATGTTTTTAAATGGCCCATTTGATGCCATTCAATCCCAAGACTCTTTGCAATGTAAAATCATCTTTGAGCATTAAAGATACACAAGCTTACACTGAGACATTTCATTGATTTCTAATTTAAACTAACTCTTCACATTCGTTTACTGGTACAGCAGTCAACTTCATTAAAATACATTTAATTGTGGCATCCTTACTAAACCTCCTACTGTATGAAAGCCCTCTCAGCTGAACAAGAGCTTGCCAGTTTGTGCACATTAGTTTCAGTGACTGTGTGATAGTAACAGCATCTTTTTTGGTTTAAAAAGATGATTTTTAAATCAAATTACCATTATTCTAAATCTGTAAATATTTAAACCTCTGGATTTGGATGAAGAAGTCTTTCCAGGGAACAGGAAATAGGCAAGTTACTTTAAAATGGAACAAGACGATCACCTTCACATCATAATAGCAAATCAATAGTTACCACATTTAGATATGTAGATGAGAGATAAAAGTAAAAAAAAACAGAAGCTACTGCAACACTTTCTTTTCATGTTCCTCTTCTTTGATGAAGATGTTTTTCCTTCTGTCTTACCACCCCACGTTTGATGCTCCAGGCAGCGCTCGAAAACAAAACAGTCATTAAGAAAAGGAACTTGTTTCACCAAACTATGAGAATCCATCATACCGTGTGTCCCAGTTGTTGCCTGTCTGTTGCCTCGCGCTCTCTGTATCTCTTAATGTGAAATCCATGAACATCATGTGCCACTGAGGAGGAAAGATCCAACAATGCACTTCTGCAAAGGAACCTGCTGAATACGAAAATTATGTACATACATTATTTACATGAATCATATACAGTACTTGTACAGTACAATAATCTGTGGCTTTCTTTTGTTGTTAAACCAGGGAATAAAGTTAAAAAATAAAATGTGTGACATTGGTCATGTTAACTCCCTGTATGAAAGGTGAAAAGTGATTGCTTTATTAAAAAGGGGTGAATACTGAAGAAATTCTAAAATGAACGTATTTTTCAATGCAATTTTTTATTTAAATCCTTGCTGTAAATATCATTTGTAATATAAATGTTTACAATAAAAGTAGATGCATTTTACTAGTAGTCTTAGAGTTTTGGATATATAGACCGACAGGACAGACTATAGATCCCCGTTATAGACCTGCTGGTAAATACAAATATTTCATACTGCATAGGTCTATTCTAAAGTGATTTCTTTCAATTCTGCTGTTCCTTGAAAGAGATTATCTGTCCCCATCTCTGCGCATTTACCATTCCTCTCAGAGGAAAAGTTCAGCCACCTTTAAATTGCTAAATCACGACTTGACTGCCTATAATCTCCCGTTTGCTTTTCTTTCCACTTGGTGGCTTTAAATCCTCCTCTACCCGCCAGAAACGGCAGATGGGAATGCAGAGCTTCGGATTCTTGCCATCCCATCTCTCCCGGACTCAAGGAGCAGTTGTGCGGTCCAGCCCTATGGAATCTTCCCTTGCTTCCCGTCTGTCTTCTGCACTTGAGGATGTTCCAGTTTGCAGTGTGTGAATACATGGGCCAGATGCTGTGTGATGTTTGAACACAACCTCATGGCTTCAACAGAGAAGCAGGCTGTGTGCTACCCATCCCCTTCAACAGGGCATCTTATTACCCACAGACACAACTGACCTCCATTTACACACCATCTGTCCTCAACTACGACAGCATGCGCTATAATTCACTAAAGGCTGTTTTCCTCTTCAAATATGTACTCGGTGATTGGAGGCATTATGAATTCAATTTAGCAGAGGATGTTTGCTTAGGCGCACACAATGCAATTCAAAGCTGTGACTTGTTTTCCCCCTGTGACTTCATAGCAGGTTATATCAGGGCTGGGAAACGCCTGAATTGCTAGCGGTCAGACGACAGAGCCGCTGATCCGGATATTGTGACTCATGGTTACATGTGTTTCATAACAAAGCATTTATTCCTGTTGTGATGGTAACAACAGATTCAATCCCCAGTCCTTCTTCACTGTGGATTTAGTAGTTATTGTTAAAGTATCACAACAGAGATGGGTTGCAGGGGTAATTCTTAGATCAGTGGATATTCAGGGCTTAGCCCAGGCATCTGAGGAATGTATTTGATCAAACATACGAATATGGTAGAGTTTAAAAAAGTTGAAACGTTACATCTACAGTATGAGAAGTCTTCTGAAGTCAAGTTTTAAATATTTCTGGAGGTGAACCTTAAAAGGCCCCACTAACATTAAAGGTCCCACTCAGCCAGACACCTTCAAAAGATCAAGTCACATGTTTTTATTTTCATACATATTTTGCTGTTGCTTAATTTTTTTTTTTACATTTAACACTGTATAAAAATACACCCTTTTCTCTTCTACTGTTCATCCTGTCCCTAGCATCAGCATTTACAACTATTCCTACTTGTAAATATAGCTTTGCAGACTAGACTGTTTTATGCACGTTTTAAGACAAGGCGATACAAATGTGGGGATTAAACTGACAATTCACTCAAATCATTATTTACTTAGCCTCATGTTTTTTCAGACCTTCCAAACAATGGAAGAAAGTCAAACTTATGTGACAAAAGATTTGGGAGAACTACACCTTTAAGCCCTAAAAGCCCACCACTGGCAACACCCATGATAGGTTGAGGTTAAACCAGACAGGTGGGGCTGGATTCACAACATGGTAACTGGAAGTATAGTATGAAGATACCTGTACACTTAAGCACCATTAATCAAGGCACCAGACAGCCACAATGAGAGAAAACAGAGCACCAGCACACACAACCAACCGCGGTAATTTTGTCCTGATCCACCTCCTCCCAAACCTTCCCACACTAGTCAAAACAAAACTGAGAAGCAGCTTGAAAGCCACAGAGGACTTTTTAATTTTTTTTTCCTTTGCTTGACTCCTTTCAACTGTAAGCAGCCAGCCATCCCGGCATATTTGGAATTTGACAGTGACAGAGTATTTCTTCAGTTTACAAACACACACTACTGGGAGAGGTTTCAAAGTGCACGCGGCTGTCGACAGCATTGTTAGTGCAGAGCTCGCATTATTCTGCGCATCTTCTCCCCGCGTCAACACTGCTGTCAATCCACCTTCTTGCCCTATCCTTTATTCATGGGGGTGGGGGAGGGGGGCTGCATGGGGGCTCAGGGGGACACCGTTACTCAAACAATACAATGCATTATTTGCCTGATCAAACATTTGGGAGGCACCTTCATACAATATGTAGCATAACGCATGTGTAACTTTGAAAACAAATGTGGTGCTTGTCCCATATCTTGCCACGCTCTACACGCGTGTGTGTCAAGACAAGGAAAGCAGTGTGTGTCACTGTCATCAACACAGCTCCAGATGGAGGTGTTAAAGCAGCTGCAGATGCAAAACTGACAAATAGTTACCCACAGCCCTCCCCTCTCATTTCCTAAAAATGGGAGGCAAACACAGCTGAGGGCGATGGCTGACCTTTCAAGTGACCACTTGAATTTATCGTTCACTATCCATGTTTCTTAATTCTGATACTTCAGCTTTACAGCTCACATCACTGTGAGATGAGCTTTTGCTTTAAGTCTTCAAATTTACCTGAAACTGAATATAAAGCGGAATGACTGTTTAAAAAAGTTAAACTGAAAGTTAACGTTCTGAATTTGTGCCACATACATTAAATATCAAACGTGATGTCATTCAATTTCAAAACTGCAATTCTAATTCTAACATTTAGGTTTACATACAATGGCACATATATTATGCAATATGTGTTTTTTTTGCAGGCAGATAACATACTTTTTATTTGCTTGCTTGTTTCGTCTAGTCCACCTTAACAACACTAAGTTCACATGTAACTAAAGACTACCTATGTCACAAGATCAGGGCATGTTTTTGCAAACACCAGAGGAAAATTAAGCAATGTTTAATTATTTGTTCACCAACTTAATGTAGAAGACATCCTCATATTGGAAGTTGTGAAAGTCTGTGTGGCAATGAGTAATGCACAGGTACATTACACCTGGATGGGATTGCTAAAAGTGCCTTGAGTGACTCAAGGCCATTGCTCAAGAAAATAAAACACAGGTCTGTGTTTGCGCAACACAGGGCTGTCTTCTCTCTTTAATTAAAGGGGCTCTTTGTGTGAGTTTAAAACTGTGAGTAATTGAGTTGGGGATTGAGGCTGTCTGGCTGGAGGTATATGTAATGATGTACGGCAGGTCTTGGGCCTATGGACGAACCTGACACGTACGTATACTCAATACATTCTTGCTTTTGTGATATTGCATCAACAAAAAACATGTTTACTTTAATACTACTGTAATACACCTGCAATGGAACTCTAAGAAGAAAGCAGACAGTTCCAGAATAAAATAAACCTTTCATCTCAGTGTTTTGGAATAATAACCATCTGTAGGATTCCGTCCTAGAATTTAACGCAGAATATTTCCTTTATGCCTTCATATACAGTTTTGTATTCATTCAAAAACACCTATTTTAAGTATTCTCATATGGAAAGGACATAAGTAGGCAGTTTCTATTTGAATACACTTGTGCCGCTTTCAGCCTCCCTGAATGCTTGTTTGCAGACTACCTTGCACATGGATGTCTGCCAAGCAGTTACATAAAATCAATGAGACCTTAGTCAATAGCCCTTTAGACTGATGGTAACAGGATGTGTTCCTTATTTTCTGATTATTCTAGATTAATCTATCCACTCTATTCCTACAGCTCATTCGGCACAGGGAAGACTGATGTGGTGTTAGTGGAAAGATCTGGAAGAATAATGTTTGAAAATCACATCTTGGTACCTGTAATTTAAGACTCATTGCAAAATGCAGCCCCAAGGCCCAGCTATCAGCTCATAACGGTAATGTCTCAAAACCCCAGCATTCAGTTTTGTTTCTACTCAAGTTCCATTATTGAATATGCGCCTGACATCAAACAGCTCTGATCTAGGCGGTTGGTATTGCCATCTGGAGTTTTGAATCCATGTAGCGCTGCTCCTCAGTTCCACGCTTCTGAAATCTTGCTGAGGAGGCGAGTAAGCCCAAAGATCAGCCATTTACCTTATCAGACATCTGTATCCTCTTTTCTGACATCAAATGGAGTTCTGGAATGAGAAAATGTATATTGGTGATAATGAGAGTAATTCTGATCTCCTGCTGTGATTACATCGAGACGGTACAGTGTGATGTGTAGGCTAGGGAACTGAATCTGAATCCAAAAAACATTTAATAAAAACATACAGGAACTGAATGATTTTCCAAGAAGTTCTGTTCTGTTTTTGAACTTCTACATTTTATATAGCGAGAACACTTCACAATGTTTCCTGTATCAGAACTCAGCTTCCTTAGAAGTATTAAAATAACCATTAATACAATTACCAAGAAACCAAATCATTTATTTAAATTGGAATTGGAATCATAATTAGAACCATTCAAGCAATTCATAACTTTTGGCTCTCTATCGCCATCTCTGTTTGAAACATAAAATTGCAGGTTTTCTTATGTGCTTTTTTCCAATGTAGAAAACAAATGAAGCCAAACTGACATTTCACAGGAAATTGGACCCGAAAGCTCAAATTATAATTCATTATTATAAACTTACCATTGCAAATTGGGGTAAGATAAGGACAAAGTTTTAAACTGATTTGTTATGCCCCTGCTTAATAACAAATTGTTTATTTTTACCTAAAAAAGTTATGGTTTGCAGCTTTAAATTCTGAATGTAACCCATCCTTAGTGATGTGTATGATAGTCATGTAGGTATATATGTTCTGAAGCTACTATGCAATGCATCTCTAAGTATGAGTTTGAGGGAAGACAACAGCATGTTTCAACATCATGTGCAACAGAGCAGGAAAGTTGACAGGGATAGACTGGAATGCTGGGAAGGTCCACGGCTTCACCTCGCCCTGGGCAGACACTTACAGTACATGCCTCGCCCACATTTATGAATCAGCCTTCAGGGTGTGTGTGTGTGTGAGTGTTATCTGTTTTTGGACACAAGCGTACAATACAAAGGGTGTGTATGTGAAGAAACAAATGTTTCCTTACCTTAAAGCTATACCATCAGAAGCACAGAGAAGGCTTTCTGAATGGCATGCAGTGGAGTTGCACAAATGTTGGGGGATGGGGGGTTGGTGTATGAGCAGGTTATGGTGTCATTACATGGAAATGGCTGAGCTCATGAATATTAATTCTTATTCATTAATACAAAGTTTGTAGCAAAGACCATCTCCTAGACATTCAAGTCATCAAGATTAGGTCTCATCATAAGATTAGAAATAAAATGTATATAAGCAATAAAATAAATCTAATGCATGTTAATGCTGCATCAATGTTAATGATCTTTTCACTCAGTTCATATGTGATATATTATTTGTGCACTACATCCTTATGCCTTAAGACACAAACTTAAATGTGAAGTTTGAATTGGTATGTGTGTTAGATTGTGTTTCTGTTTTTCCAACCTGTCAGTGCTTCTCTCTGGACCAGCACATTCCAACTTTTCAGTGTCACTTCTGGAAGTTCAGTAGGTTTATGGATAGATGTTTGGATCTGCCTTTTTAGGCAAAAATAAAAAACAACAGGAACACAAACTATAGAAAACTTTATACTATATCAGAAATGTACTTTTAATGCAAGCCATGAAAGGTGTGTATTTTAAGATCGGCTGAGTGGGATAAAAGCACAAAACAAGAAATGATCCTGGACAAACGTCCACACTCACCAGCACAGCTTCAGTATGCGAGGAATGTTCCCAGGCAGGGTTTGCTCAGTCACAGAGGCCCGTGGACCCGGACGCTCTACAGCTCGGCACGTACAGTATGAGGGGGCGTTGAAAACGTGAACCCTGTGCATCCTTTGTGCGCATTCTTAGCTGTGTGACTGCTGCTGAGAGGAGCGGTTCCGCTATGTTTAAGACGCCCAGCTGGTGCTCTGCCCTTCAGCACATGTAAAAACTGTCTGCCACTGTTGTCATTCCGACCCACCGCCGTGCTCCGCGGATGGGTGCCGCATATAGAAAACACTTGCATAACAGTAAACACACATCCATGGGCCCTACATTAAATTTGCATAAAGACTTTTTAAAGAGACAACGTTTTAAAAAAGTATGAGACATTTTATCAGGATCACCGTGTGAATATTTTATCAGAGTTAGTCTAACTTGTTTGATTCCAGGTCTTGATGGTACATTAGATATTCTGTTGCCAACAGAGCCCTGGCATGGTGTATCATCACTAGCACAAACTACCAGCCTCCTCAGCTGGCATTCCGCCCGGCACTAAAGCATTCCGAGGAATGGGAGGTAGGGGGCTGCGGGGGTCTGATGAAATGGGATGGGTACGCATTTTCCCCTTCACTTGCCAAAGTGGGGTTAATGCCCACAAAGGACAGAGCTGTTTTTCTTGTGCATACATGTGTGTGTGTTGCGGATGTGTGCAATGCCAGTGCATTGTAGGAAAACTAGGTCAGTAGTGAGGGCTCTCTGGAAGAGGATGTGAACTTGTCACCTCTGATTCCATTAGAGAGGCTGAACTTGGTGGGAGAAGATGGGAGAGAGAGAGGATATAAGGTCAGGAGAGTGTTTGGCCACTGTGCCATTTGACCAACGGGAAAACAAACACTGGACCCCAGGCAAACTTTAATGTGCAATTTCAGGAGATGGCAAAGATCTCATTAAGCAAAGATTCATGACCATAAACTTCAGAAAGAGATGCTGACCGGGGCTGCAGCTCCCCGCAGGCAGATCTCGCAGTCAGCAGGAGACACTAACTCCCTTAGAGGGCATTTCATTCCTTTGAATAAAAAATAACAATACAATAAATGATAATAATACAAACATTTCACTTAAATTGTATATATATTATGGCTAAATAGACAATTATACATTCATAAATGGTTCAGAGTTGCCAGTAGTCTGTTTTACACTTCTGTGAATAAAGAAGTCTGTGAATCATTTTCACATATGCTTGGGTTGAGAAGAATGAAATTTTATTTTGCTCCAATGCAGTTGTCACTGTTTGGCTCACTCTGCGCATTGCAGCAACACTTCCTGTCACAGCTGCCTCTGCTAAGCAAAGTTTTTCATAAACGAACCTCATTAAAACATGCCTGCGCTCACCCATGGCACAAAAAGGAGTAAGTGGTCTGGCTATCATCAGCATCAACACAGAATTGGCACAGCAGTAATCTCATGGTGACCTTTTGATGACTTTGCCACAAGGAAAAACAGACATGTACATTTATGAAATTATGAAACTGGTGAATACTGAAGCTCACTGAGTGGCAAAACATATAAACATGTTTATTTTTATTTTCCATTATTAATTAATATTATTAATTTTTTATATTTATACATGTATACTTTATATTGCGTACGTATATTATATATGCATATATGTATATGCATATAAAATTTAACTTGAAAGGAATCAGAAAGACTTATGAGAATTATATTTGGTATTATATAATACTGTACAGTAAAAAATATGTAACATATACATATTTCATTGCTTTTTGTTAAAGTATTTATTTTCAATTGCCTAGTCAATTCCTAGGATTCTTAAATGCTACTGGGCTCATAAACCGATCATATTCCAGGGCAGTTACGGACAGCATAACTAACTGGTTATCTATTATCTGTAATACTTTCAAAGACAGAGAAGGCATCTGTACATGACAAATCCATTTCCTTAAAGGTCACTGGACACTGAAGGTAATGGATTTGTTATGTATGTAACCCAACCTGGCCCTTCATCTTACTGCATCAACAGAATACCGTAGAGACCCACCGGGCATTTCCACTAAGCGGCTAACACTTCATCAGACGCCATAATTTCATACGGCAAACGCTCTTCATAAAACCCTGCTGACAGCTTATGGAAGTGCAGGAATGGAATATGTGTTGATCCTTCATTGGCTCTTAAAGCTCTTTCCTTTTTGGTTTGTGACTACTATCACCACACATACACGTTTATTTATTCATTTAAATGGGAACATTCCATAGATTGTTTTTTAAAATACAGCTTATTATAAACAATATAATCTAAATGTAACCCACACTCTAACCCTATCAGAAAACTTTCAGAATTTTTACAATTAGAAAACTTTATTTTTACAGCGTTTTTACAAATGAGGACCTCAAAAAGAGATTTGCTAAGATTTGTGAGGTTTTGCTCACTTCTGGGTACAAATTTGCCCCAGGATATGGTTAAGTAAACCCAAATACACGTACACACATACACACACACTGATGGAGGGCTGGTGGAGTTGCTACTGTGGCTCTTAGCCCACTGACGCAAACATGCACACTGTCAGCCCCTCACTGGGCCAAGGACGAGCTCTGACTCCAGTGCTGCCAATAGCAGAACGGTCTGAGTTTACCTTCTGCGTTAGCCGAGGAAGGAGACTAGTGTGGGGATTAGACTGCAGATCAGAAACTTTCCGAAGCGATATCTAAAATTTGAAGTTGTGAGCTCAGACTTTTGAGGGAAGCACAAATCCACAGCTGCTCGGTAGAGGATTAGCCCCCTTGCGCTTAAACTTAATGAGGACTAGTAAGCCCATTCCACCAGCTCCACGCAAGACATGATCATGAAGTGTGGTGAGAAATGACTGAGACAAAGACAGAGAGAGAGGGGGAAAAAGGATGAGAGAGATACAGTAAGAGAGAGCAAAAGTGAGAGCGGTTGTCTGCCAAAGGGGACTCTTTAATTCGGTCTCCGTTGAGGAGTGGGTCGAGTGGAACGCTGGATTGTCTGTCACCGCGAGGCTCCAGTGACCGCCTGACAGATCACAGCGCAGTGCCGCATCAGGGGGGCCAGTAAATTGGCCCGGGGGGTCTCCCTCTGCTTCCTTTACTGCAGCTGAATCTGCAGCAGTTTATGGTGGGGTTGATGGGTAGCGTGGTACACAGGAGACTGTTTATGAGACATTTTTGTCCACTGTAGCATTTTCAGCAAAGAGGTTTACATGCGTTTGGGATCATCAGGGGGGCCAAGATCCCCTAGGAGGAATATACAGGTAGAGTGTTTTATTCAAAACAAAGTAACATTATAGCCACAGCAAAATGTCCAGTAAAGGATGCATGAAGAAGCTATTTTTGGCTACTGTGAACTCTGAGCTAGGCAATAGCATAGCTTCAAAGGAAGCTATTTGTCGAAAACTTGGTTCTGGAATTGATTCCTGTTCATGGATGAAGAAACTAATTAAGCACTGCCCAGTTTAGTGTCTGCTGACACGATAAACAAAGCTCCCAGGAGTTTCCTGTGATAGGCTGAGCTTTAAAGAAAAGTCACATTATTAAAACTAGATTTTCACATTTTTTACAGCGTGTTTTCAGCTCAAAATGGCCACTTGCTCACTAACTCTAACTACTGTATGAGCAATCATAATGACGCTTGCCTTAGCAAATGCCACTAACTAGTTGTCAGTCAGGCCACTTTTACCTGATATTATTTGAACATTTGAATAAACAAAAATCAACAACTCCAATGGCACTCAATATTAAGAGGTGAAAACATTAAATCAAAGTGCAAAACCAAGCTTAAAATGCCACTCTACAAGAGCTGAGTATAAAAGCAAAAAACCTAATGGTGACAATTTAAAGTACAGCTGTTTCTCTCCCACACAGATTATTAGACTGCTTGTATCACAAGTGCACTGGACTGTTACAATATATAATAATGGCTTCACATTATTTTTAACATTTATTTTAAAAAGATACTTGCTGTTCCAAGAATCAGAACAGGACAGAACAGCCTGCCAAAAGACCTTGAGTTATGACAGTAGATATTTTATACATTCTGAAAAAGTACTTTTGTAACTTCAGCTTAAAATACTTATTTTGCATCACAACTCTGTATTTATTTGTTATCCTTGCATTTGCCTTTATTATAGGCAGATGTATTTTTAATTCTAACTTTTTCATGTATTGTATCACCTGTCAATTCAGTTCCTACTTATGTTTTCATAACACATTTATCCTTGTCAATATTTGCCTCAAATCTTTAGCACTTTACATTGCACTACATTGTTTGCTTAATAAATTTGCTTTGATTTAAAAAAAACAGCTCAAAACTGAATTGTAGTTAATGCTTCACAAACACTCAATTGATAAATGGAAAGCAACAAAGTGAGACAAATAGCACGTGGGCAACACTAAAGTCAGTACATCAGTCTTTGCTAGTAACTCTCAAATACCACCACACTGTCCTGCTTAACAAAGTAAGATAAAAGGAGTCAGGTGCAGGCAGTTTTTATCTGTGCTGAAGAACCCGCAACTGCTATGTCATTTCCACAGAATGAGGTGGACGTCATGCTGAACCCTGTGTGTGTGCACAATCAAGCCAAGAGCGAAGGGGGTTCCATTTCAAGCAAAGCAACCTTTCCTGGAGTGTAACCATTCATTACAGACATCCCGAGGCACAGCCTGCAAGTGCATCTCCAGTCACTAAGACTCAATTTGAACAGTGGGGGACCTGAAACAGAGCCGGCGCATATGGCTGACTCACCGCTCTTCTGAGCTCCGTAACCTACAGCCGTGCAGTCTATCATAACAGGTAGAGTGGCAGGCCGCTTCCACACGATTAAGTCGCTCAGGCCTTCTTTCCATGCACAGGGGTATAAAAAAAACACGGTAAGATACTATAATCCACGTGACGGAGCCCAAAATAGCATTCTTAATGTTTATCACCTCGAGTGGTCCCTGCCTACGTGCGGAGGCGCGCAATTGCAGTAAGGAGGAACGTTGGGTGAGGAAAAAGCAAGAGAGAAAGAAAATCTGTGACAAACGGGATGAGAAATCCTGACTGACAGTCAGTTTACTGTAGCAGAGAGGAAAATCACACACTCAGCCCGAGCTAAACCAGAAAAAACAGGTGACTGAAGTGTTTGAAGGTGCCCAAACAGTAAACAGAAAAACTAACAATTCCCACACCTGATGTCTGAGCTGATCAGAAACGACTGACTGTTTCTTTAAAGTTTAGTGATTTTGAGTCAGCGAGAAAGCAGGTGAGAACACGTCGGCATGTTTGAGGATATATACGCTCCTCAAATCCCAGCCGCCCTTGAGGACGGTGACTATTATTTTCTGTTGGGATGACAGTGTCAATGAGGCCAGCACCTTTGCGAAGGAGAAGCGTGTCAGAGGGATCGGCCAATGGCGGTGAAGGGGACAGGTGCCGGGGTGACAAGCTGTCAGAGTGTTTCACAGTTAGGTGAGCATAGGGAGAGATGGGTAACCACAGGTAGCCAAATTCCTCTCGATTGATAGACGGCGAACACGCCACAGTCAAAGTTCAAACAGTCAGCCTCTATGTAGGATTTTGAGGCTATTTCCTTAAAACAAAATTTAAGTTGGAAACAGAGGAAATGTATTGCATTTTCAACAGCTGTTAAAACATTTTCCACCAAATGTACCCATTGTAAGGTCATTAGCCTGAACAGGAAAATAATAAAAACCAATGTAATATAACGGCACGCAGATATAAACTGTATCCATTGGGCAATCACTGTGTGTTTTAGTTGTATTGCCCCACCATTAAGGAGCCACCAAATGTCGCCTGAAATAAAAGGCTTGGCTCATGCCAGTTATGTGCCTTTGTTATTAATATCCTACACAGTAACTGTACACCCTTTGATTCTGACCCTGCAACAGATTCCCAGCACAGCACATTCTATGGACTCAGCTCCCCACAAAAACACACACACAATTCAAATTCCTGGTTGAACAGATAGATTTGTGGTAATTGTGTTCAGTATGGCGCATTTCAAAGGCATATAAGCAAACACAAACATATTCAATACAATAATGGAAACCATTTTTCCAGTGATGGCTGCAAAATGCAGAATAATAAATAGAGTATAATGTGACACTGTGTACAGTATTCATATCTCTATGGCTCACAAAACTACTATTAAAAGGCTATTATACTATTATAAGGCTATTACCAATAAAAAAAATGAAAAAGATGGAAACTAGTAGATCAATATTTTGGTTAACTAAAAGTATAATTTAGATTTTACAGAAGACAAAATTTATCAGAAGCTATAATGTGCATTTTAATGCAAACAAAAAACTGTATAAAATAAAGCAATTGTGGTAGTTAACTCTACCACAGTAGAGTTAGGACTGGTGTGCAACAAAATGGTAGCTCATTTAAATAACAGCAAACAAAAGAATAAATTAAGAGTCTCGTTGTAGTTGCTACAAACTGCCTCAAACAAAACTCTTGAACATATTTCAAAGATGGTGACGGCCATCTGTGGCTGCAGACCTGAGTGGATACAGTCAATGCTGCAGAATCACAAATGCATAAAAGATGCCAGACTGGTCTTACAATACACTGGTAAATGTAGCAACAATGACAAATTTACAGTTTAGCAGTATGCTGTGTTTTTAAAACTATATTAACCTTGATTCAGTACAGCACAACAGATGACTGTAAAGACTGAGCAGCAGTTGTACGGTACATATAACACTGGAAATGTTTGCAGCACTGGGGAAACAGATGAAGGTTGTAGATAGAATTCTTACAGATGGAGGACACAAAAACAGAGCTGACTGACTAAGTGAGAAGTTAATATTTTTTATCTGCAAGGAACTTGTGTAAACTTGTGTAAAGTTGTCAGTGCTTCTGTCAGTGCTTCGGAGAATCATGATAAAACTGCATTTTCTATATAACATAATATGTATATCTTATATGTACGTATTTATATATATATTGAGACAAATACAGTATATAAATACAATTACTTTCCCTGTTACAGCTGCAATCTAATTGTATTTATGTTAAATAAACCTGCTCCTGCAGGTTAAAGAGTACGACCTGTTGCTATGACAACAACTGGCAATGAGCTTAAAAGAATTAAACAATCCAGCATCATGTCAACTCATAAACAATAAACAGAGCTAACGCACTAAAACACATATGAAAAACAAAGCCCAGATACTGAATTCATGCACATTTCTGTAATTGCAGATTAAAAACCTGCAAGAGTTCACAGCGCGGGATGTCCGCACATTGTGCCCTTCAGCAGTTTCTGATTGGCTGGCACAGAGACTGATGCAATGGAAAAGCACACTTCATTGTACCACTCATCATTACTGTATAATTACCTTCACTTCTGGGGAAAAATACAGGAAGATGCGAGATGAACGGATTATGTGCGTCCAATCTCTGTATAAATGTCAGAAGGCAAGGCTATAGGAAGTGAGCTTTGATTAAAGAAACAGAAAGAGAGAGAGAAATTGGAGAAACTTGGTTTTTCTCTTCTATCTCTCAGGCAGCTTCATCTGACTCGACCCGAGCAAATGTGGAAATCCATCGCTCTGACAGGAGCCTGTCACTTTCCATCGTTCTGGGCCGACAGATCTCTCTGTCTGATTCTGAAGGGTTGTTATGTATGAAAGCGGCGCCTGACTCCTCAGCCCCAGTGCCAACACTCTGATAAGCAGGATGACATCTGCGCTACATTATTCTGCAGCGTTTCTTTGTGCATGCTGTAGATTGGGAGATCGCTTGAGTATAAAGGGGAGGAGGTAGGTGCAGCAAACGTGGGAAAGCAATTACCCACGTTTGAGGGGAAGCCTTCATCTGGGACCCGGCGGAGTGCTGGGGTTTTGATGTGATGGTCTCTCTATCTTCCTCACTCCCTCCCTTTCTCTCTGACTTCCTCCTCTCTCTCATCTTCTGCCTCTCACACCATCTCATCAACTTCACTAGCTGCATCTTCGCAGTGAGAAACCAGAGTGGCTCCATGCCTCCTGGCCCTCCCACAAGGCCTTAGCTGTTGCCTCCAGCTCTCGGCAGATAGGCGCAACCTTGTAACGTTGAGGAAATCGAGTTCCCTGCAAGTGGATCTCATTATTCATGTTGCCATATATGAAGCCCTGCAAACATCTGGGAGCTGGGTAGCAGGAAAGCTCCTTATTTTATAGCATTGAAATTTATGATACCTTTAGAAGTTACCACCCTATCTTCCCTTTACCCCTGCCCCCAATACTCCTTACACCCCCGCGGCTCTAAAGCAGCCCTGCTGAGAAGGCAGCACTGTGGCCGGAGGCAGCAACAGTGGTGTTTAGATGCATAATGACCCTGATTATGTCTGTCGGAGAGGAAAAGGCTTGGAAAGGGGATCAGCCATTTATTAACTCTCAGACTGAAAATACTGAGATTTCGCTCTTGCAATTTAAAGCATTTTGGTAGATGACATGACGTGCCAAGGCAGCAATATCAGTGTCTGGTTGTGTGACATCCATCATCTAAAACTATTTAATTTTTTTTCCCCTAATTTTTGTCTAATTATTACAGATAATTATAAGCATAAGGCTTGCCACATTTTCTCAAGAATAATTTGGTGAAGGATAATGCCAACTTAGATAATGGCAACATGAAACTATGAAGTCATGCAGAGTAAAAAAAATGAGCAATTAATCATCACACTAATCGAAAGTATATAAGGAAATTTTTTTTAATTTGTCTTCTTACAAAAGACTATATGTAAGTGATTTGTACAAAATTAAAACGCAATAAAAAATGGTAATGCTGACCAGTCAACGCATACAAAATATTAAATTAAAATTGAAAAAATGTTTGAAAAACTACCCATAATCACCTTGAATTATGAGGTTCAGCTCTGCTGCACTCCTTTTGTGTCACTGTTTTACAGAGAAGGTGTCAGAAGGCACATTACCCTGTTTCTGCCTGTGTCACTTGTATGCATCAACAGCAGTGGTCAATTTCTGTCAGAGGCCATTTTGTTTTTATATGCACAGACACCAATAAATTAAACATCCAGCTGTGCTTATCAGGGATAAGGGCTGCTAGCTTCATGAGCTCAGCTCCAGTTTAACTGTCAATTTTTATGCATTTCTGGCATTTCAGGCATTAATTTACGGCAAAGTCATCAGAGGTAATCAGGCCTTATTATGGCTGGAAAGGGGTTTATCTCCTCAGCCCTTAATCCTGATTCACTTCAGCTGCTTCCGCAATTCTTATTTTTGACAAAACGGCATTAACTTTACACATTTGAATAACTTCCCTATATTGCTTTACACACATATACACAGTTGGAGTGTTTTGAAGCTGTCGCAGTGTTCAAAGCAGCCAGCGGTCAGGCTTTTGCGATGAGATGCACGGGTGGGTTGCAGAGCTGGCTGATTAGATTTTGGGAGATGATACTATAGCCAGGAAGTGCAGGGGAAGGGTTGAATCAATATGCATGTAGTAATTAGGCCCCATTAAAAAAAAGAACTTCAGAGGGAGGAAGGTTATAAAATGTTAATGAGACTTCAACCCCAGCTCTTTCCAAGCATGTGCGCTTCAGTGTGTGCGTGTAGCATCCGGGTCAGTTCAAACATAGCGAGCCATAACAACATACACAAATGTGGTTCTGCCAAACCTGCGCATGCACTGATCTTTATTCAATCGTTCATTCATGAATCATTTCAAACACAACGTGGATCTAAGCAGCATTTAAGAGAAAGTGCTGCAGGTGAAGCAGACCTCTGTGCACGATACACTGTTCCTGTGGCAGGGCCTGTATGGTAATTTATTGGCAGTGATAGCTCCCTACAGACAGTCTGCCTCCTTCAGGGGGCAGGCAGGGGCACTAATGGAGGTGGGTGCAGGCCCGATCAATATGAAGATGGCAAGCGGCCCAGCCTCACAGCTGTTGCCAGGCGAAAAGGCTCCAGTAATGGAGCCATGTTAGACAATGCTGGCGGAAGGTATGGGTTCATCTTCATGTCCTAACGCTCTCAACTATCCCACGTCTCGATCTTAAATAGACAAATTTGGAATGAGAAATAAAAAAGGCTGAGTACCACCGTGTCCTACAGCTACCACCATCAGCTTCTGCCCAGATCCACCTGAACCACAGCAGCCTCATACTAATGACCCTGATGCTTCTCCTGTCTGAGGTTCGAGAAAAAATGATGCCCAAACATTCTCCTATTTGTACCTGAGGCCCAGATCTATCAGTAATAGATGAGGCAGAGGAAAGAGACATTGAGTGTGTGCGCCTAATATTGTCTCTACAGAAGTAATCAGTGAAACAGGATGAGTGGTGGACTCTAGTGGGCCCGTCGTATGATACAACCTCCCCACCTTCCACCCCGTGCAGATGAATGGCTGCCACACTCCACCAGCAATTGGATTATTTGGAGAGCTTTCTCCTCAATGAATGGTTTGGTAATGCAATCTACCCACACTGCCACTGCGAAGATGAGCGGAGCGAGCAAAACGGCGTGGCATCGAACATACGTCCCTCTATGATGTGACGGATGACTCTGGTAGCCTAGCGCCTTCGGAGGCGGGCACTCCCTCCCATGACAGTGCCGTAAGTGATATGCTGTAGACCAGCAAGAATATTTTCTCAAGCACTGACGTTACGTCTCGGCACATTAGGGTTTGAATTCTGTAAACCCCTGAGATCCATCTAGCACCTGAAAGCTGGCCATTTGTTACATTGCTGTTATGTTATGCAAGTGATTTATGGCTCCAATTTGTCATTTATCAACATGTGTAAATGTGTTGCCAAAATGCTCTTAGGTATTTAACAGAATATTAATGGGACTTTGAGCAATGGGGATAAATAAAGAACACCTTTTCTTCTCTTCTAAAGTGTCACTGCTATGGGAAATGCCATAAGTGGGCATCTGGGACTTAAGCCTAATGTTTTTTGTAAACCACCCTTTAGTATACCCCCTATTTACACTAACACAAAACATTCAGTTTCAGTTCTACTCTGTACTTGACTTTTCACTGTCAGCAGGAGGTCTGGTGTATATTATAGCTTATCCTGCAACAAAGAGCATTTAAAAAGATATGCTACCAAAAAACTAATACCATTGTTTTCTCTCACCCTCACTCTATTCCAAACCCAAATTCCCTTCAGCACATAACTATGAAAAGAGAAAAATATACAGTTAATAAATACAGAAATATTTACACACAACCCTAGCATGTTTTGGTCCTTGCAAGACTATTTTTTTAATTAAGGCATGATGTTATGAACCTTACAAACTGGCATATCAAACTATTTTTTCCACATTTTAGTTTGGCCTGTTATGTGCTAATCAAAACTTTAAAACATTCATCGAGCCAATAACCTAACACAATGTTCATAATGTGCATCCACTAACCCTAGATCTGGTCAGCTCTTTCCTCCCCTGCAAACCTCTGAAATGCATTAACAACTCTTGAGTCTGATTTATAATACAACAAACATGATCAAACAGACACTGTCATTGGACCTCACAGAGGAGACCGGAGACAGAAGCCCACAGTCGTGACTTCCATATAAACTCTTGACCATGCTGCTCTCTGAAGCACTGGGACCAGCCTGCCCTCGCATGGCCATTTTCCCATTAATGTCGCAGACACCCTGACATCCTACCCAGAATACAGAGAGACCGAGGGGTTTAGTGAATGAGAGCTTATTCATGCTCCTTTGAAACTCTGGCAAGCCTCCTTCTCCTGCAACAGCAGATAATATGTCATATCTCATTCCGCATCAAATCCCTGCATATCTTAAAACTAGCCTCATTAATGGATTCTCCTATCAGATCATGAGCTGCTTTTCCTTCTCACTAAATGAGTATGATTTGAATATACAGACGTCTGACAGCACAGTTACAAGTCTACGTCAAGGAGGAAGAGACAGAAGGACGTGACCTGATTACTATCTCCGTCTGGCATCCAGCTGAGGGGTGGGCAGGTAGAGACCTTTTATCACCCAGTAGGAGGTCTAAGTTGACCTTGATTTCTCTCTAGAGTGACAGAAGAGAACTGTGCAGCATCAAGGAGTGAAATAATCACCGACCAGCTTTAGAATTTACTAACATGCCCCATATAATGGTAGGAGAAGAACAGCGATATTGCATATACTTTTTCCAAACATCTACACAGTGTTGTCCCAAAATCTAGAGGGTCATTCCGTCTGGAATAGTTAGTAGAAGCTGGTACTGCCTGGACTCGGTTGTCCTCTTTCTGCCTGGCTACACACTAGCAGTCATGCACAAAAGTGGAATAAATTATTCACAAAGAGTTCATCCCTCCTCCCCTTTCTTCTTCTGTCTGCTGGATGGGTTGAGTGGGTGGAGGAGGTGAGGAAGATGGGTGGGAATATACAAGTCCCACAGCTCAGCGGGAGAACAGTCCAGGCTACAGCAGAGTACGGTCCCCCGGCATCCCAAAGTCTGCCATTGTTTAATCATGTGTTACATGGCTTTCTTTCTTCTCGGATGGCACCTGTGCTAACAGTAGCTGTTTATAGCAAACACCTGTGCAGGCACTGAAGGAAAAATCTTAAAGAGGGTTTAAATAATTATTATTCGGTAACTAGTTTGTACTAGTCTGTTTTTTGTGTGTTCACTTTCTCCAACGTGTTACCCGAATTAATTTACTTTGGCTGGTCCAAACTTGACTCCAATTTAAAATACTGAAAGCATTTTTTTAAATGAATGGCAGGCAGAAAATGCAGTGACAGATTACTGAATTAGTCCTGAAATATTATATATTTCAGGACTGTATATATACATACATACACATATACACTCGTGAAAATGCAAATACAAATGTGGCCATAGTCAGATTCTTTGTTTAGCCAATCAGAATGTTACAAGACTCTTCCTGCTTGTCAATCATTTTGCACATTCATAGCACATACATGGTGATATCCTGCTCTATGTCTAAGCATCTCTTTCTGCATACACCTCTTTTGGCATGGTTTTGGAAAAAGGGGGTGTGTCAAAGTCAATCACTGAATCTGGCGAAATTTTTAACAATACTTACAGCACACCTAACAATGACTAATTCGTATATTGTATATATACATAAACATAATTTGTGTTTACATACTTATAGTAGTATAATTTATCAGTAATACCAGTTTACTGTACAAGACAAGTATGTTTACGATGCTTGAGTTTTCTTTTTCTCTCCTTTTTGTGTTTTTCTATCACCCCCCTTACTTTTAACTACTCTGGTGTCCCCATTGGGGTTTCTGTCACCAGAAAAGCACTGTTATTTTGGTGTAGTATGTCCCCTTAAGCGATATTTTGCAGACTGTCCCCAAGTATCGACAGCAGTCTCGTGTCTAGCCCGGACGCATCCCGCAGGTAATCCCACGTCGCATCTCTTCTGAGCCTATCGCACAGATGCTAAAAACAACCCGCAAAGACCGCACACAATTAAAAGTGCATGTGATCATGTGGTCCACCCCCCTGTGTTTTTTTCCACTTGCCTCTGGCCGTTTTTCATCCATCCAGATTTCTGAGCCCCCGGTTGGTCGCAGCCAATGCAGCATGTATCTGCTTGGGGCCACAACAGGATCCCAGAAACTCTGCATCTCAGATCAATAGAGACATCCAGAAGACACAAGCTGACAATAACATGACTGGTAGCAGCACTGTTCTGCATGGTGAAAAAACAACAACAACTGGATGAGCATAAATAAAACAGAGGCTTTCTTTTACACAGGCTAATTATGTTGAGAACAAAGCATTTCTGTTTTCATTCTCTTTGTGTATTCGTCGATATCAAATGGAACTGGGCTAATCACAACATTTTCCTCTCTATTTAAATTCTGTTTATTGCAGAACATTAACAAAACACTCTTTACAATCACACATTGCTTTATTGATTTCAGATTTAAAATGGAATACTTTCTACATTAAAACTAAAGGCCTCATTTGTCTTCATTAGTATAGACATTAATATTTTGGTAACATCGCATTCCTTGTCTGTTTGAGTAATATTTGCCTCATAATTTGACTTTGAAAATTGCTACAAGAAACAATCAAAGAGAAACAGGGGAATGAACAGAGCAGTAAACATAAGAATGGCTCTAATCAGAGCAAAGCAAAACCACAACCCTTTTAGGACCTCTTGTGCCTCACTGTAAATTGCTAATGGACAGATGATTGCTAATGGTTAATGCTCCTGTAATTCAAAAAGTCGTAACAGTGTCAGATATGAGGGTGATAGGTGAAAGTGGCTGTTCTTCAGCTTCAAGGGTCTTATCACTCTGTCACCTGGCAGGTAAACACTTACGGGGTGGTGGATTGGGCCCTTCAACTCTGAGATAACATTTCTCATTCTCTGGTCCAGTGAGGGATCTCATTTTCCTTGAAGGTTCAGTCATTCAGTCAAACAAGGCTCGCAGGAAGCAAGAGAACATGAGAAACCGCAGCTTCCTGCCTGGATGTACATCACACAGTGAAGATAAAAGCAAAAACAGGAGGTTGAGGAAGATGTACAGACATAACTATACATGTAGAGACTTTGTCTGACTGCAGAGGGTTTGTGGCGGATGTGAACAGAGACGTTGACAGTGAAATATGTGATAGAAACAATTTGAAAGATACCAACTGCCCTGCTGGGTAAAATCACGTTCAGCGTGGTATCAACCATGATTGATGACAGACAGTACAAAGTGACAGACTGCCTCCAAGGTGCCGTGACTCAGAATCAAGCATTCTGATGGCTAAAACAACATTGTTAATGATTATTCTAACGTCATATATTATCAAGTTATTTATTATGGATCCTTTGTACACAGAGAGTGATTGAATCTACTTGCCACTGTTTCCGTTTCAAAAACAGCCTTGCTCTAGACTTGCCTATGCGCTGATTGGATTTGATGGAGCTGTCTGCATAATAGCATTAGCATTACGGAGGAAAATGTTCATCATCATAATGCAATTTGTAACATATTTTCTCAAACGCGGCTGGATTTCCGGTGGGATCGATAGATAAGCTGCTCACAACAGTCCACCTCTGCCTCAGCATGAGTTAAGGGCACAGAAGTAGACAAGGTGACACAACCCAGGGGAAGCTCAGGCTAAAAGGGCTGTGTACTACACCTAGAAACAATGACTGTGCAGGAGAACCGACCTGCGGCTTTAGAGGTTCTTTTTCTTCAGAAAATATAAATCCCTGCGGCCAAGGCTTAACCCCAATCCATAACCATAAGAAATGCTCCAGTCGGGGTAAAATTACTCATAGCATGATATAAGATTTTGGTCATACCCTGTAGCTCTCATCTTACATCACGGTGTGAGTGATTTTATGCCACAATAACAGTATATATATATATATATATATATATATATATATATATATATATATATATATATATATATGTGCTTAGATAATCATTTACATTTATACATTTAGCAGATGCTTTTTTTAAATGACTTGAAATGAGGGAGGGAGGATTTAAAATTTTGGGGACACAAAATAAGACGTGACATTTTTATAATAAATATTATAAAATAACAACAACAACAACGCTTCACATCACTTACAGTAACACTTGAGTTAAAAACAAAAGGTGTGATTTCACAAAAGTTTTATATTAATGTGTCAATGCACTGCATTAAATTAAATAATTCCTCTTATAATCATTATAAGTCATTTGTGACACAGTTTTCAGAGTAGGCTACAGTTTTCTGCTTAGTATTACATCTTTTAAACCATGTTGTAGATATAACACTGTATAAATGGTATAACATTATCTCTACCAGTTGACACATCTCTCCTGTTGCATAATATATTCCGTCATATCGCCCAGCCCTACGCTCCAGCCAGTAATACTCGCTCCCAACTGCTTGCAGAGCAAGTCAGCATTCTCCTGCTTAGCTCAGACAGGGTTTTAGACATAGTTGAGCTTGAGCTCTCTTCTCTATTTCTTGGCGTGTGATGGAGCCATTCCCTCCGGAGGCCGACTAACAAGAGCGTGAGAGAGAACGACACAAATTCATCCCGGCTTTGGATGGAGAACGTGGTTATGACAGAGTTCTGTCAATTTGTGCTGCCAGTCACCGAGGGCGAAGCTATGCTTCTCTTTCACTCACTCTCTCTCTCCATTGCTCTCCGCATCCCAGATCTCTCCTCCTCCCCAGCCCGAAAACCCTCTGCCAGCCCTCCAGGGAGCAGCTGAGCCCCTGCGCTGTAGCTTTCTCAATCTCTGCCATCTCTCTCTCTTTCTATATCTCTCTCTCCCTCAACAGGCTTCAAACAACTCTCAGCTACCCTTTTGTTTGTCTCTTCCCTCTGCAAGGCCATTCGGGAGATTTTCGCAACTTCCAGCTTGCCAAAACTCTCGGGAAGCATCAGCGCTGTGTAGAGCAGAGTGGGAAAGGGGGTGAAAGTTTGGAGGGGAGTGAGGGATCATGGGAAGGCAGGCAGCGAGAGGAGACATGAGGTGTGGAGGCGGAATGCAGTTTGGAAGCGTTCTGCCGATGAACAGTGAGGAAAGTTGCAGTGTCTGTGGGTAGTGTGCAGTATTTTTTTCTCACAGAATGCTTCTCATTACTGCCTGCGTATATGTGTGTGTGTGTGAGTGAGTGAGTGGGTGGATTCTCCAGAACAGGCAGGGGCCTCCAAGGTTCACTACACTGAAAAGACAGAAGAAGCAACTGAGACACACAAGCAGATGTGAAGCCTAACATAATTAGGCTACACGGAATCTTCAATAGAATCTGACTTAAATTTGGCCACTCGCTCTTAAGCCTGAGCAACAGCAGTGATCTCTTGCTGTCTTAATTCATTTGCACTAGCTCATTCATTTTCTGTGGAGAGCAGGTCTTATCTACCCTTGCCTAACATTCAGCTATGGTGTTATATACACCTATGTTGCATGCATTCAGCCCTTAACCATTTTAAACTAACAAAACAACATTAAGAATAAATGGAACAAATAATGTATCTGACCCATCTTCAGTGTTGCTGAATAAGTAGTAAGATGCATTGGACATAATGAGTATTTTGTTTTTACATCCTAATTTTTGTTTTAATAAATTCACTAACAAATATAACTGAACATCTCTCCCTACCCATGCTGACCTGTGCATGCATGTCACCATAACTACAATGAAAAAGGATTGCTCACATTTAATCAAATAAGATGTTTGCACTGCTCGATTACAATAACTATACAGGGGTTTACATTTACATGTATGAATTTTGTACATGCTTTTATCCAAAGCATTGAATTATTCAACTTTGCATTGCATTCAAGGTATACATTTTGCCACAATGTGCATTACCAGGGAATTGAACCCATGACCTTGGTCTTAGTAGTGGCATGCCCTACACTTGTGCTACAGAAAAACTGCACTACAGGGTTTGAAATTGTTGCATGCAAACCACTTCCACTATTCATAAAAAGGAATTCTTTGAACTAAATTCGCACACATCAACAAGCAATTTTATAATTAGTGCAATAATAACTCTTTACTGAGCAACATTTCCCAGCATAGCACATCATATGCTAAATGTCTTACCTAAATGTCTCAGAAGGCAGATGACACCACTATAGAAATGGATCTATGATGGCCATTATGTATCTAAGCAAATAACATGCTCCAGCAATCTGAGATCAATACAGTGTTAATATGAAAACAGTCGGCCAATTGGAAACACACGAATGAAAATCTCATCTCCATAATTGTTGTGTCGAAGAAAGTAATGCATATTGTAAAATATAGCAGCATTACTTGCCTCTTCCACTGTAGATCACTCTGACCAGGCTCAGCATCTTCACAGCACTGCGACACATGGGTGCATTATTGCAATTAGGGCTTGACATGGCAGTTTTACACAGGTTTTGACAATGCTGCAATTAGTTCAGTGTACATGTGTGATATACACCCCAGTGCTAAAGAAAACAGATTGCGCTTTGATCAAGACTGTAGGCCACAAATTCTACAACACTATCATGTCAAAATAAGACATAGTGCTTTCATATCCCAGAATTCTGTGCCCACACAGCTGTTGGATACCTCTGCTTCACACTCCTAAGCAAGCGTGAATGTTTTAAACAAGCCCTCATTAGCTAACAGTGGCAGGTTGCTCCATGCAGACAGAAATGGCTGATCTCCTCATGACTGACCTGCATGTACTATAGTTATAAAATAAAACCAGCAAAGGAACCTTGATTTTCTCTCCCTAGAATGATTTCCAAAGCCTCAGCATGTACTGATGGGATGCAGACATTTTTTAATATGGGTTTGAGGCCAAAAGGAACTGACTGTGGCAAAGCTTTTGTCCATCCTGCTGAGGATATTATCTGAACACTTGAAAGTGTTTTTTCTACCCCCTTCACAGGTCATTAAATGCATTTTTCCCTAGACAGCCTCAAAGCAAGAAGAGTGTTTAACCACAGTAACATTGTTCTTGCTGTGGCCCGAAACCTTCATTTCTGCAGAGTTCGATGGGCATCCACAGACAGATAACAATCTGACATTTTAAGGACGCAGAGCACAGACCAAAGAATTCCCCACCGTCGCAGAGGCGACACTTAAAATGTCGGTGTCTTGGCTTTAATTAGGGTCTATGAATGGTCGGCGTGATTAGGCTGAACCAGTGACTGGTCTTGTAACAATGTGCTCTGCGACAGACCTTTGAAGATTGTTACAACTTAACCTGTGTACAGACATGCACCCGCTCTCGTTCTGTGCTGTTGACACAAAGGGCAGGATTTGAGAGATGTGACATTTAAAACCGAACAGCAGAGTACTAAGCCTGGATCGTTAACCTCAAAATCAATTAAACATCTCACTGTTTAGTATGTGAGCACCAGACTTGTTTGTTTATATGAAAATATGTGTGGAGTCTTTAAATGACACCTGGTTTTTGCCATATGAGTATTGTATGAGTATTTATATAAAGTATAATTCTATGCTTATTTACTTCCCACTGTCATGCATACTTTCGCATTTTAAAACTAGGACCAATCACAAGGGACACAAGATCCAACAGGAGTATTGATCCCAGTAAATAATTTAAATTTCTGTCTGTAAAATGAAAGTGAAATGAAATGAAAGTTCCATACAACTCAATGAAAGTTATATGGCTTTAAAAGACTTGGTGTATATATAAAGCATGAGTTAAGGAATGCTTTGGAAATGCTTATTACCAGTTTTGGCACTTAACAGCATCCATCTATTTACTTTCAATGTATGGAAAAGGGCAGCACCATCATTCTGCTAAACCTTCCTTTGTATTCTGTGAAAGAAAAACAGTCAGTTTCTGGAATGACATGAGAGTGAGTAAATGACAGTATTTTCACTTTGGGTAAACTAATCTATTAAAAAAACAGAAATAACTTTAAAAAGTTATAGTTTTCCTGAAGGTTTCCTGGTGGTGAGCCAAAAGACCAAAACTGAGTTAGAGATAATTTCACAGTCACCTGTTATCTGGATTTGGGCTATTGCTTGTCTATCTGCAATAACTTTAAAAGTCCAGCGTGTGGAGGTTTTGCCCTCTGGAGATGATGCTTATTCTTATTCTCCTGCCATCCCTAAAGTACGCCTGGAGCAGGAAGTCATCGGATCCATCAGCTCAACGTTAATTACTGCTACCCCACCACCCAACTCCCAATAGAACGGCAGCAAAAATAATTACCACTGTCACCATGAGTCCTCCAGTCCATCACATTAAAGAGATACCTGAGATGGCATTGGTCTTCAAGACGTCCAATCATTTCTCTTGGCCTGAAGCAAGGAGGGGGTAGGGCTTGGCATCGCCTCAAGTGACGCTACCATGTGCTCGTGCCAAATGCTCGTGTAATTCAATTTCCCATTTTGCTCAAATAGCAAGAACAGCCTCCTCCCAGTCCCATTTGAGGCGCTAATGTATCTTTTGTATGTTGCATTTGTCTTCCTGAATATGCATCCTAGGCCCATTATTTTTGAAGACCACACGTTTCCTTTGTTTTCTAAGTGGCTGCAGTCACATTGAGGCCCCTCTTATCAGCAGCGATTGCCATTTAATATCCGCATGATGGATGGAGAACATTACCAAGGATCCCGCCCTCCCTTTTAGAATGGGCATGAGACATGAAGGTATGAATGCAATCAGAGACACGTATCACAAATCTAGGACATTCAGACTCCATTGTAAGCATGACAGTGGCTGTACACAGTAGCTCCCGATGCAAGAAACCACTAGATCCGTGAAGTCCATCTGTGAATGCAGCCAGAATGGAACACTTGCATCTGTTATAATCCAGCTTTGGCTTGAGAAGCAGCAATGACTTTTACGCCAATTGTCTTCCATCCTTCCCCGTTCACAAGGTTGTCAAGTGTATTGAGTTTCATCGTTTGAATCGGGCAGATTACAGGGAACACCAATTCTGTGGAACACTTGAGAAGGATTATGGGTAGAGGAGCATGTGGTAGGGGGCTCTGGTGGCTCCTTGGATTCTGTGGGACTTGCTAAGCCCTTTAAATCAGCTCTGTTAATCCTTCTTCCGCTCTCCTAGCCACTGCTTCTTCCTGCAACACACAAACACACACACAAAACCCAGGCTTTTTTGTACCCCCAGCGGTTGTCTAAGTGCAGCATTATTTGGTTCCTTAATTATCTCATTTTAGCATTCTCCATTAGCACTACACTAGGGGAGCCACCAACAAACCTCAACGCAAATGTTGACAGCATTCATGTAGCATCAGATTGCATTCAAGCTCATCAATATATGCACATGGTGGGACCCTCATGGACACTAAACAGGGGAAAACACATTATGAATTACTTAGATTCACTTGATGTTTTGCTACCAGCTTTTTAAGTATTGCAGCTCACTATAGAGTATCTACTCTGCTCTGCTAGCTGATATTAAGACATATTTCCACTACTTTATCAGGCTTTGAAACTTCCATCCTTTAGTATGTTCAATAGCTAATTAAAAGCTCTAGACTATTTATTCAAGCAATATCTTATTAATCATATCTTACCATCTTATCAATATGACAGTTTTTGAGCCAATCACACCAGTCATGAATGCCATGTCACTCACACTGGAGTTGCAGGATTGATGTCATAAGCATGCTGATTGGCTGTTTGGCCCCACAATAACATGTATAGTCCCAAGCTGTTCACTAGCGATTATCTTAAGATGTGATATTGAAAGCAATAAATGAAAAAATATACACCAGGCACTGGTAAAACATCTACTATACTATAATGAAATATTAACAATATAAATGTTGCTTGAAAAATTTGAGTCTAAATACATAGTTAATTTTGAATAGCCATCAACTGAAAACAATGCTTTAATGCTGCAGTTAAGGCATCTACCAATGAGGGCTAACAGGGATTTGCTAATTAGCCAAACCTTGAACCTTTATTTAAGTATTCCATCAAACACTCTCCTGAAAATCGAACCCATGACCTTCATATTGCAAGCACCATGCTCTACCAGTTGAGTAACAGGAACACTGCATTTTGAGAACAGTTCTAGAAGTCCTATGACGCTCAGTTCACATCCCAGAGGAATGCGTTGCTGCATTAACTTATATCTGGCAGCATTAATCTCATGTGACAGGACAGCCTGATGAATACGTAAGAAAACATCTGTTTGCCGAGCTGTGAACAAAGAAGTTGCAATGGCTACACCATTTTCCTGCTAATGGAATCCCTTGGCCCAGCGGGCCTACTCACTGGAGCTCTTCCCACCCATTACACTGCTGGACTGAAGATAAACTGTGTACACGGCCGCAGATCATTAGGCCTCAGATGGGTTCTGGAGATGGCAGAGGAGATCCAGAATCTGCAAAAATCAAACACAGAGTGAATGCAAAGTGCAGAAGCTGTAGGTAAAAAGCTACTATCTTACTACTGGAAGGTTCTTGTTATTGATCAATCACATATCTATTTAAGAAGTTAACAGCAGATAATCATTATTAAGTACATAATTGATTCATCTTTTAATAAACAATACAATAATCAAATCTCACTATGCAAAATTCATTCTTTCAACCTAAAATAAAGTACCACATTTTCCTATGTTGTTTAATATAAATAAACTGAAACTAAGACCATAAATTGAACTGCAATTCAACTGCATAAACTGCAATTGAAAATACACTGATTTAAGTAGTAGAATGTAGGATTTATACTATATCTTTTATTACTAAAATGTCCTAAACTAAATGCCCATAACTCTATAATGGCTTCATTTAAACACTGTTTATTATTAGCATCTAAATATATACTGACAATCTTAATATCTAATGAAGGTGATTAATTAAATGGTAGCCAAGGAACATTGACCATAAAAAAAATCAGTGCAATGAACTGTTATGAAGTGCATCTTGCATAAAAGCACAACATGCATAAAGTGATTTAATGTGTAATGTCCAGGTCAAGTATGTTTCTGTATACATCAAAATCATGTAAAACAACATAAGTGTTAAGTGTGTGAAACACTAAACAAGAACCGTGTGCAAAATTAGCCACTACGATGAGCGCTAGAGCACAGGTCAGAGGTTCCACTTACTATTCGCCTTTTCATCTGCTCATGTCAGTTGTGATTAACCTCCTCCAAATACGTCTAATTACCACAAATTTCACAGCTACACAAAGACGCTTTTAATTTAAGACCAGGTCAGATGGAGTACTGAAGTGGCTCTGAGGAAAGCTCTCTCTCTCATCGCTGGCCTCCACGTTCGCATAAAGCCTTACAGTATTGGTCAAGTTATTACCGTCAAAAATCATGATTAGCCTTTGATTTGTGGACCCCATTTCTTCTCTTAATTGTTTTCTCTTCGTTTTACTGACAAATTCTGTTTTGCATTCTTTGATGACATCTTTGTCTTTGGGAGCAAAATGCGAAATGACGCGGAAGGAGAGGGAACAGAGATTAAGCCTATAAATAATTCACGTTATATTATCAAAACATAGAAATCCAGTCTAAATTGGAGAATAAATAACAGAGGGGCTAATCACATATTAGATTGCAATCTCACAGATCTCATAAACAGTAGGTAGAGAAGCAGCGCGTCCTCCATCGTGCCCCTCTTGCGCACAGTTATTCATTATAATCTTGTCACCTAATCATCTCTCATCAAGCCTTAAATCACTGCAAACACTGCGTATGGAAATCAGGCAGGACACTTTATTAATTCTTCAATACTATAATATAAGAGCCACAACTTATGCCCCCATAGACGCACACGCTTTCAACACTCAAACAATAATTATTTCAGATGAACTTCAATTATGAATTGAATAATTTACATTTAATTATGGACACTGGTTCCACACATCAGAGGAAATGTTTTCTTAATATTAAATTAGTGGCAGAAATCTAAAAAGTAGAACAAAAGATCAAACTAAGAACGAGTCGTTGTTTTTGCAGTTTAAATGACCAGACAGAAATAAAGGGCATTAGCATTCCAGATGGACTTGTTTTGACCTGCCACATATAGGTAACCATATGCAATGCTTGGTGTTGGCAAGAGACATAAAAAAAATAAGACCAACCACTGCACTGCCATTTGCTTAAAAAATGTCTTTGCTTATTAAACCCATCCTCAACCAGACGCTCTGCTCTTCACCAAAATGGTAACCCACCAAACTAGTAGAACAGAACACATAACAGAAATTCTTCTAAATCCCAAAAAAGAGTCACTTTTCCCATCTTGCTCAAAAACATATTAAATAATCTTTAATACCAGCACTACTCTCTCGGTCAAGTCCCATGCAAAGCATGCTGGGAACTAAAAATTATCTGACCAGTTTCAGTAATGCCTACAAATTCTGTTAATTTAGTCCCAATGCAAATGAATTAAGTAAACATCAATTTTATAAATTAAAATGGATTGCACGCAATGAAATTAGGTTGTGACAAAAAGTTCAGGAATTGTATTAGCTCATTTTAATCAAGTAAATTGAGCAACCGGCAATGTTTTTTTTTCCTGTACCTTTCTCAAACACATCCATTTCAAACTATAAATTAGAGTCAACACTTTTTCACACACATCTTTTGGCAAATATGACCCTATGTTTTCAGTTCATCTCTGTGGATTTTGTGCAATTTAAGCAACATGAAACCAGATTGAGACTCCTAATAGAAAACGAAGACCCAGATGTACAAAAATCAGCAGGGGGCTTTATCTAAATGAATAAACTCTCTGCTGGGGAAGAGTGCGAAGGGGGTGAACGCACAGCCACTAAATGATCAGAACGCATGGCAACCCTTCTACGCAAGAACTATGATGATCTTCTCCCTTTCTTCTCTCTCTCCCTCTCCTTCCAGGGGATCTGTTTATCCAGGCAGGGTGGCTTTGAACCCTGGAGCCTTTGTAGTTCTGAGGCTTGCGGTGGCATCTGCTAATGTCAATGCTAATGAAATGAGCCCCATTCCCCTGCCTGTCGACATACTTAAAAAGAGCAGCACGAGAACCAGGGGGGCACGTGGGGAGCACGATTTTATTTTGGGTAGGATCCCTGCATTTATTTATGAATGCATCCATGCACGAGAGAAAACAAAGACCGAAAAACAGGCAAAAGAACCACAAGAGTTGCCAAGTCTGGGACTGCTGCGGAAACCACTTCAATTGACGGCGCCACATTAGCGTGAAAGCAGGGAGATGAGTGTCCCTTGGGAGAGTACTGGAAAGCCTTTTCTTCCTCAACACGGCTGCAAGGAACAAAATGATGAAATGAAGAATTAAAGAAATAAGCTTTCATCCAAGAGCAGCTCAGAAGAGGGCCCAATGTGACGCACACTTGCTGGGCCCCGGGCTCCGAGGTACAGTCCACTGAACGATTTTCTGGCATGTTGTGAACAAAGGTACAAGAGTCCAGCCATGTCAGCAGCACTTGTGAGATGATCTCCCAGCAAATGGAGAAAAATCAGGCAGGTTTTGCCATTCTCACTTGAGAATCACAATTTTTTTGTCATGCATTTGAAGTACTTTTCTTCGGATTTGACAGAATCATAGCCAGCTGACATATCCCCCTCCCTCTGAGGAGAAACAAGCCTTTTTATTAAGTCCTCTTTTTGCCAATCACGGATTAGTTTCAGATCTCAATTGCATCTCTCATCTTCTAGCCACTGAATTCTATTGGCCTATTTGCTCTATGTTGCTCTGAATTAGCAGCTGGCGCTAACTGGCTCTCATTTAGCAATTAGCACCAGTTTGCACAATGAAACTAACTGCAGGTCTCCCTCCCTAAAAATATAAACACATCAAAAGCGATTCAATTAGCGTACCCACAAAACACAAATGGGAGATCATAGCATTAGGCAAATTAGAACACGATGAAGGAGCAAAACAACACGCTGGAACATGTTAATTAGAAACTTTCAGGCATTACAGATTCTGAGGGAAATGGAATTGACCTGAAAGGAGAGGATAAAACCAGGCGATTAGATTCAAACACCAATAATGCCACAGCATGATCCATTCCAGTGACTTTGAGAGGTTTGGTTGATTGATTGGACATGGTTTCACGTGATAATTATTGAAAGACAATTCGGTTTTGATGGCTGCAAATTGAAACTGCAAAACAAGATTAAGCTAATACTGTAGTGTTTTCCTGCAATGTGGAATACCTAGGCCCGGTTTTATGAGAATTGGTCTTTTTGCTCACTGTTACTATAACGTTATACAAATTGTGTTTATTTAAAACGTTTGCATCAACTTTGCGGCAGTGTAATGAGTCTTTTTTACTCATCTTCTTAAAAACAAATCAACGGCATAAATTATACCTTAGAAATATCCATTTATCATCTTCAACAACAAAGCAAGAGCACATTTTTCTAAAGACAGCCAGATTTGTGGTGCACGGAAGGAAATAAGCTCAGATGAGCTTGAATGAGCAAAAGCAGCTCTTTATCTGCCCGGTTTGTGCTGCTCCAAAGACACTCTGCTGGACTGCAGTGGTTATCGATGTGGGCAGCAGCGTTAGGTCGATACCTGCAGAAGCGCTCCGGCTGAGATCTCTACCGATTCATGTAATACTGTTGTGGTGGCTGGACACAGGTCATGGTGGTGATTAAAGAACAATAATCTTAAAGTCATGACTGCCTCATTTCAACTGACCTTTAACATTAAGTTTAACCTTCTACTTTTAATCTTACTTTTCAGTTCTTTAAATTCCAGATACATTTGGTCAAAAATGTGAAGTGAAAAATTTTTATTCAATAGTTGAAAATAATGTTCTGTGACCTGTGAAATGTGAATATATTTCTGTTCCTACTTTCTCCCTAGATCTTCAATCATTCCTTCACTGTCTCTTCCATCTGATTCTCCAAAGGTTTTCAGTGCTCTAGGGTAAAAAATAAGGGTGCAATGACATATTAAAGTTGATTCAAATCTAAACTGACAACGGTTTTGTCTCTGATCAGCGGGTGAGATTGAGTGTGATGGTGAAGAGTTACCTGTGGGCTAGCAGTCAAGATGATATTGATGGACTGCTCCTTTGATCTGGGCCGCTCCTGGACCAGCGCTCCAGCTGCTTTTAAAGGCGCTCCACCAGTTATTGAGGTCGATACCTGGCAGCTAACATGCTGTGTGTTGTTGCCATGGCTCCCCTGTTGAAAGACCAATCCCTAAGCCAATGACCCCTGGTAACCTCAGTACAGATCCCAGAGGTGCCTGTATTAGAGTGGGAAAACGATCTCCCGGTAAGATGGACAGGTAGGAAAGAAAAATCACAAATGTGATTCTTCAATATCATGATTATTTATCCTAGAGTGCAATGAGAGAAAATGAGAAGAGCAGATGAGGAGTATACTGCATTTTAAGTATCATAGTAATAGCAGTTTAAGATCACAGTGTCACAGACTACTGTATAGCATGTTTTCATCAGATTTTTCAAAATCAATATGAACTAACATTTCTCAAATTCTTCTAAGATTAAATTATATGAGGTATGCTACAAACACTCAATTGTTTAGCTCTATTCTGGGGTTATTCAATTAAAATACCAAGCAGTTCAATCTCCTAATTTCCTTCCCAGCAAACATCCAGACAACCATAAGTTACACTGTCAATACATTAAGTCAATATGTTGCATGACTATAAAATTAAATAAGCAGTGTGCCTATCAGTACTTTTCACTGCCGAAATGATTATAGGGCATTCATTGATTATAGGGAATATTACTGCAGGGGAAATTCAGTCTTAGGGGAGCGCAGCCCATATTCACAAAATGAGATGCTGTGGTCCTCAGGATTGTTTTTCAGTAAGTCATGGATTCAAACCTTGGTCAACTGACAATTAAAAAACTATGAAAACTGCAACTATATGTCAAGTGCCCAATATAAATTTGTGCTGACAGCACAGATAATTGCAGATTTTTAAGAGGACTGAGTTTAAAGACAGGTCTGAAGTACCCCCAAATAGTGTCTAGAATCAGGTATGATTTATTGTAAATTTTCTGGATGACAGCTATAACCCCTTGTAAAGGGATTGAAATTTGAATGCCTAAATAGTAAAAAAAGTCGAAGCAGGTGCTTTGCCTAGTATGGAATTCGTAATGCTTCGAAAAATGACTTCATTCATAAAACATCTGCAGCATTAGATTTGAGCAGAACAGAGATATTTTATGGGATTCTGCATATACGAAATGCTGTTTTGAAGTTTGTCATCATCATGACAATATTGTTGTCTGTCATCTGTGCATGAGAAACAATGTTTTCCCTAAAATGCAATTCTTAAAATATATACGTTTGTGTAAACACCTTACCATGGTACATAAAGCATGTTGCTTTAGATGCAGTTTCAGTGTCACCTTTGTAGTGTACAAACAGTTTATCTGTGTGTGGAAAAACACTGTTTACAATCATATTCATTTATGAGACATTGGTTCCATCTGGTTCCAATCTGGTACTCATAAACTCTGACTCTCATGACTGTATTTCAACAAATTTAATTTTAATGATTTTCAGGAGAAACTTCTGAGACAATGTTGATGCTTACAATAAACAAAAATTAGAACACCATTAAATAAGAGTTATAAAAGAGCTCTTAAATGTCTGAGGAATTAAAAAAAACTTCCTCTGGGGAATTAAGTCAAATTGCAAACCGCTCGATTTTGGATATGTTTTAAACAAATTGTCTTGGCTCTACATTTGACAAAATATCTTTTGTAATACTTTTCTTGGTACTTTTTTATGTCACTCCTCAGTCATTATAGCGCAGGTGTTTCTCCTTTCCTTCACAGCAGCACTACAGAAAATGATTACTCTTATAAGACAGGTCACATTAGCATCAAATTAACATTCATGGGACAGGCTGAGGTTGGAGGAGAACTGGTCAATCTCACAGTCTCGTCTTGTACTTACTTTGTCAGTCTGTCCTTCCCTTCGCTCCATTTCTGTTTAACTCTCTGTAAATGAATGCCCTTCTTGGCCCACTGCGCGTCTTCCTTGGCCATTTTTTCCACGTTTGTTCCTCTTTTTCTGCTGTTTATTCTTTTTCTTGGCACAAAAATCACCAACACAGCACTAATACTGACCCCGCTGAGAGCGCACTTTCTGTCTCTCTCTCTCTCTGTGTTTCTCACTCTCTCTCCTTCCTCTCTTTCTTTCTGTCTTCTCTTCCAGACTTCACCCCAACATCAGACAGTTTTTTGCTATCCAGTCTAGGCTGCGGCCTGTGACCTTCACTCTTACCCCTGGGGAGAGGTGAAAATGACTGGCCCCCAAATCCCTCCAGCTGAGAATCAGTAAGTGTATCTAGAATGCTCTGATGAACTCCTCCTATGAATGATTTGTAGCCCCTTCTCCATCAGTAAATATAGGAGCTATCGACCCAAACGCACCCTGTCTGCTTGCTATTTGCTCAAAGACCTCCCCCTTCCACTCACGCTGGAAAAGTATTTGAGTTTCTTCTTTCTGATGAGAACCGAGAGCAATCAGAATGGCCACTCTCACAACAGCAAAAAACTGCCATTAAACAAACGTGAAAACTGCATATTGAGCGACAGGCCTTAAGGGTAATGCAGTGAATGATTTGAATTCTATTCAAAGTCAGAGATGGGAAATGTGTTCTTTGCATTTCTGTTGATGATAGGATGCCAGAGAAGTTCATTTACCAAGACACCTTGGCAAATGCATGCTAAACAGGTTTTCAGTAAATGTAGTGTAGAAACCTTGACTCATTAACACACTATTTTTTCCACCTGGTGGCAAAGAGCCACCTGGGTACCACAGTGTTTTTATGATGTCATCTCAAAGCGGTTTTCTAGATGGTAGTGTGATTCAACTACTGCTTTACTGCCATTTTTCTAAGAAGTTGGAAATTCACTTCTTATGTTGGCAACATAGAGCCAATGGTTGTTGTATTGGTGTCATCATCGTCCTCAGTAAGCTACAGTCAATATAAGTATATTTAGAAGGGACAGCGCACACCACTGTGTCCTGTCTCTATCAGTGAAACCTTGATCAAGAACATGATCACTCCAGAAACCCTGTGAGGAAGCCCTCCCGCAGCTCCGGACATACCAGACATCACCCCCGCTGTTTCACACAAAAACACACACAAAAAACACTTGAGCCAAATATACAGCCTGCCAACCAGAGCAAACCCCACGGCTCACGTGCTAATGAGAGACAAGTGTGCTACAGCTACATGCTATGTCTTCCCTAGACATTCGGGACTCACTGCAACGCTTCAGCATCCCTCCTATTAAAAAAAAGACAGCATCTCACCACCAAGCGACAAGCCCACAAAGCCAAATTTAATCACTGGTGCAGTGCTTGTTTCCCAGCATGAGCCCCACGTCCAATTATGAATTCATTTATTTGCGATTTATTTTATGACAAACATGCACAGCACTCCAAACGTAATGGTGCACAAGCCTGTCGTGTGGCGAGCTTCTCGCTGAGTGACTGAAAAGAAGCAAAGCGTGATGGGATTGCTCCAACCTCTAATGGGAGTTTGGGGATGCAGGGTGAGTTAATGCTGCGGGCTAATCCTGGAAAAATCACTAGGAAAAGCCAAAAGAAACAAAAATGGCTTTACTGAAATGAGATTTCAAGGCTGAAAATAGACTGAATAACCATGACTAATAAGGGCCTGGTTAATGCTTCGTATAATCTCACCAAATTAATACGTTAGACGCAATTGGCACGTAATTAATTCCTGTGAGTACACCCAACAAGAAGATTTATTTTAAAATGTCAATCACACTGTAAAAGCCAGCCCACCAGAGGGATTATGTTATGTGGCCGCATAATTCTAATTATATGGTTATGTGGAATTACATGCTTATATTGACCATATATGCCGTGTGTGTATAAACAGCTATTACCTGTGCAGTAAAAATCACTGCTGACAAGGACTGATCATCAAAAGGAAGGTCATTCTAATAGATGAGCAGCCTGCCCATAGCTTTCGCTTTTATGACTTCATAAAGTATGTGTCTCAATGGGACCATCAGTATTCAGTCTCATCTCACAGTACAATTTCTCACCCTCTTTCTCCATAGTGCCAGGCCACATGGCAGTGTGGCCCAGCATCCTCGCATCTGGCTTGAAGTCAGAAGTCAAGGTTGGGGAGAGGAGAGAGGCGAGGTGGGCCATGACCGGCCGGGTTGGAGGGTAGGGGGGATTTGATCAGGGAGCAGATTTAAGATGGAGCGACAGTCCACCAGTGCACAGCTTTGTCCTGGCTCCAGCTCAAACGCCAACCAACTGCATGCTCAGGGCGCCAACGCATGGTGTGTGTGTGTATCACTGCACCCAGATGACAAGCTCCCACACACTAACACCAACACACACACACACTGAAACATCTGTTGATAAACAGACACAACACATACACAAGAAAACAGTCAATGCAAACAAAAACAGTCAGAAAAATACAAGCATACAAATATGAGTGTCTTCCCTAGCTATGAGCAACACATGAAGTAGTTAAACAACAGTAAATCTCCCTGTGATAAAGTTGTTAGAAATGCTGTAAGTTACTAATAAAACTACTGCACTGCACTGAAGCAAAATGCTTTTTAATGCTTAAACTATCAGATGATATTGTTTCCTTTAGCAATCAGTGTAGTACTTATCTGGGGAAAAAAGTAGAATTTCAATTCATTTTTCACTTAAAATTACCCTAATTTTGATATCAAAACTTTTGCTTCTGTGGAATGAGTCAATAAATCTGTTTATGGATTTATGCTTTATGGATCCAATTTACAAATTTAACACAGATTCATTAAATAAATCTGATCTACCAGTGCTACTTAAGACGTTTTAAGAGAATGCGCTCCTTAAAATTTATTTGTTTTTTTTATGATTATTTGTAACATTTTAAGGCATCACAGGCATACTGAAGACATGATGGCTTTCACAAAAGACACAAATGAATTATGATAAGATACTAAGATACTTTATTTTGGCCCATTCAAAGGCAGCATCACAAGTATTCTATACATACATGCAGATACAGAAGGCAATGTATTGCAGAGTGTTTTATATTAGTCATTTCTGAAGTTTCATTTCAGTTAGGTGCTACTGTAGGCAGCAGATAGCAAGTCAGCTCAATAAGTTAAAGAACAGAGATACATCAGCACATGCCACAAATGTATATCCACTTTCCAGCAACATACAGATACCTCCTTTAGTACAGTAAGACGATGAGTAATATTCAAACACTGAAGGGTCACTAACAATTTTAATGCTTGCACAATCTTGGGACGTTAGCCATCCATTTGCATTCTATGTAAATACCAGTAGTAACAGCCATTATTATTACCACTGATCAGCTAAAGTGCCTTTGCCTTGTGCTGTGTGCATTACAATGCCATTTTGACACTGGCTTATGCATCTTTTCTTTATTAAAATCTCAATGTAGAATTAGCAAGAGAATATGCTTAACCTTCTATACCTTCCACGGCAGGAGGATATATTGCCTCTTCTCCATTATTAATAAAATCACGGCACGGGGGGGCTGGGGTGTAATATCACCAGCTGTAGGCTGGATGAGGGCTATATTGCTTTAAAGAAGGTGTATGTGTGTGTATGAGCCTAGTGTCAGGTCTCATATCTCAAAGCTCAGTGAGGTCCTCACTGGACCGCACAACTCGGAACGGTAGGTGAAGGAGGGCTGTAGTTATGACTGCTTTGAACAGCTGAAATCCCACCTCATTCGCCCTGCCCATTTAACACATGATGACGATGGCAAGACTGGGGTTCTCCCTGGGTGCTTATTACTGGGACTAATTAAAGCTATATAATAATATAAAAAGTACACATTCACATCTACACATATAAAAAGAATAATTAAAAAGTGCATCTTCGAATATGTTTCAGTAAACTCAAAAGTTAAACAGACAGCCACAAACAGAAATCATATTCGCCTGAGGAAGTAACCATAGCAACAGTAGGTTGCTCAAGCACTTTCGTTAGGATTATTATCAGACATAACATATAAATACTGTCATTCTTTATCACTATTACAGATTCACATATCATAAATTTAATACATTTCTTTATTAAAGTTTTTAGTTATTTATAAAGTTTTATCAAAGGTTCAACAAAGGTTTTGTTAAAAATGAAAATGATCATTTACTTCTGTTGCTACACATACAAACCTATAAACCCATATGATTTTTTTTTCTTCAGTGGAAAACAAAAGGAGATTTTTGTAGAATTTTGAAGAATGTTACACAGCTCATTTTCCATACAATGAAAGTAAACTACAGCTGTAGGCTACAGCTGTCAGTCACTAACATCCTGTTTAATATCAGAAGATGGAAGGTCACATGGGATGTGTAGACAAGGGTTAGTAAATGACGTAAAAAATTCCTTTTTGGGTGAACTAAGATATTTTAAGATATTTCACAAATTGTACTAGGAATGCCAAAAAACAATATATGCTTTGCAGATGCAGAAACAAAAAACGTCTTAAAAATCCAGAGACATTATAAAATTTGTTCACTGGATTCTTTGCTATATCTCTGCTCACTGGATTCTCTGTTACATTGCCTATGGATAGTGTGGGCAGCTATAATGTATATATTGGGGGGGATCTGCAGAGAAGCTACCAGCGCTGCTCCTGGAGCCTTCTTTAAATATTTACACTTGGCAGAGCAGAGATAAGGCACTGAGATGATGCGATGGAGAAATCGTCCACCTTCACATGGTAAAGCGAACATGCATATAGAGGCTGATTCGTTTTCGAGTGTGTTACTGTGTGTGTCTGGCCATTTTTATCTTGATTCTCATGCAGTAACATTGAGTCGGAGAGACGGATCAGGATAAAAGGTGTGAGATAGAAACAGTGAGAAAGAGACGAGGTGTGAGACAGAGAGAAAGACGACACTTTCATAGACACAGACGGCAGTTTCAGTGATAAAGATGGAGGAAGTAAAGTGACACTGGGGATAAAGATAAAAGGCAGATTAAAGTGAGATTAGATGCAAAAAGTGATAAAGGACTGTGATGAACAAATATATAAAAAAATTATATAAAAAAAACTAGATGAGTCTAACAGTCTGAAAATGTGATTAAGGGCCTGATATAAAAGCAAAAAGGAGTTTTTTGGGGGGACAGTGTGAGGGAGTTCTCAATGTGTCAAATGAATGGATGTGATGCTGGGCTGTGCGGCCCACTCTCCTCTCTCCCATAATGCCATGAGCATAGCATGTACTGCCGGGTCAGCCTCATAGAGCATACTAATGAGATTATAGCCCCGTGTGCCACATCAATAGAGCTGCAGCAAAACCTCCTTACTCCATACAGAAAGCTGGATGTTTCATAACGCTGTTTAATTTGGAGACATTTCAGACTTTTTGCATCTGCACGATCTTGTTTTGGTTCCTCTCAGAACCGAAGGTACTCTTAAATAACAAAACAGCAATATGTAGCTCACAAATAAGGTAAAGGGAACCAGGTATGAAAAGCAATGAAGGTAAAGATATGCAACAGCCTCACCAGGAGTTTTTGGAAAAGAGAAAAGCAAGGCTCTCTGTTTTCAAGTTCGATTGAATTTACGCGAATTCGCTGTACCTCGAGGTTCATGGGCTTTCCCGCACACAGTTATACGAACTAGATGAAAGAGTTGAGATAAATGTATTCCCTTTATCATCTAAACTATTATTCCTTGTGCTAAATTAATCATTCTCTTCTCGAGGGGTTTCAAATCTAAAAAACCTTCTTTTCAAAGGAGACCTTTTTTGTGCTGTAGCAAAGCCCCTTCGAAAAACCTGATAATAATGGTTGTGAACGCACTAGTGGGGGACAGTTCTACCCTCTTCATTTCCCATCTCCTCCTCTACCTCCCTTCATCCAAAACCACATAAAAGGTGTTCTCTCATGCAAGAGCAAAGGTGCTAAAGGTCAGGGTCATCTTAGTGCACCAGCACAGACAAGAGAGAGAAGCGAATCAGGCTGAATGAGACAGGATAGAACAACACAGGAAAAGAGAGAGGGATAGAGACAGAGAGAGGGGAGAAGCAAGAGAGGTTCAGTAAAAAAGCAAGAAGAGCAGGGAAATCTCTCTGCACGTCTACAAGAGGGGAAGTCTAATGCAAGTGGACGTTTTCATCTCTGTGGCAGAGCTCCAGTCCAACCTAATTGGGACAATTCCCACTAGTGATATAATTTCATTCCTACCTCAGTGTGACTCCTATGATCTCATGCTGCAACCTCTTACTTCTCCTCTGATTCCCCTTACTGGGCTCTGCCACGTATGCGACCACTGCGCTGCCAACCAGGGTTTGATCTACAACCAAATGAAAGTCCAGCACATCGTCGGAAATCAGTGATGATGAATTAACACGCTCGTAAAACAGCATAGCGCTTGAAATACAACTTTTGGTATTGCTTTATCATAGCAAGCTTGTGTTTTCAAGTTGAGTAAACAGAATTCATCATAACTAAAAATGAGTCTATCTTTGGCTTCTTTTTCATCTCACCACATTTACGTTCCGCTCACTGAGAGCGACTGTCTGTGCAGACTTGTGAACTCGCAGCCGTAAACGCCTGCTGTGCAAGAACACTTAAAAGGATGTCAGTGAGTCGAGCGTGATCACAGGACAGAGACGAGATGGTGGAAAGCTGTGATGTCAGCTGGGGGGGGGGATGTGTTGTGGGTGTGGTTTACGTCACATGAGGGGTGATGGGTGAAGAGCGCCCCAGGGTCAACTGTTAGGAGTTGCTTGGGGAGTCGGACCTGGCGAACAGACAGCAGTGGCGCCAGGCTCTCCCCTGTGTGTGTGGCACAGCAGGGTGCAGTAATGGTACAACCCTGTAGCTGCTAGGATCTGTGAGAATCCCTGTGACACAAGGGACCGCAGGGGAGTAGAGTCAGCCCAATGTGTTTATGCAAACAGATCAGTTGCCATGACTATCCAAGCAGCAGCAGATTCACATGATGTCACCTTGGCGGCAAGAGGGAAAAACAATAACAGTCAACACGGTTAATTAAGGAGCATGCAAAGAAGGATTATCTACATGACACCCACAAATCAGTGACACGGATGATGTCTTGTTCGGAAAGTCTGTTCAAAAGAATAATTCAAGCAAAAAATAAAATTCTGCCATCATTTAGTCATTCTTATGCCATTCCAAACCCATGTGGCGTTCTCTCTAGCTACAAAAAGGACAGAAAAAACATCATAAAAGCAGAACATATGACTAGTGTGCTACATTTCACATCTTCTGAAGCCATACAAAAATTTTGATTTACACAAAACTAAAGTCATTATTCACTGAAAAAACTTCAGTATTTAAATTTAATAACATGAGAGTATAACAAGAGACATGCAAGAACCAATTGTGTTGCTAGGTCTTACTGGCACACTATGACTTAATGAGTGCGAGTTTTAGATATGCATGAATTCATGAGATATAATATTTAGGATTTAAGGGACAGATTTTTAGTAAATAAGTGAACACTCTCCCTATCATTTCTTTGTGTTCCACTATAGAAAGAAAGTCATGTGTTTACAATGACATGAGGGTGAGCAAAGATTTTTTTTGTTATTTTTTTTTTTGTTAAATATAAGTGTCTGTGGGTACATTCAGTTTTAAGCATGAGAATATATATATATATTTTTTTTTACAGTTTTTAAAATTCAACTCTTCAGTCTTGAAAGAGAAAGTGTGAGGTAGAAACTGCAGGACACCCTGTGTATGATCTGTTTGGTGTCCATGGCCTAGTTTGTAAGGTGTTGGGTTGGCCCTGGCTAGGCCTAGGCTCTGTGGAAACCAGCTGTTCCAGACTCAGTGATACAGAGGGTCAGCCACGGGAGGGAGTTATGAAACAGTCATCAGGGCTTCGACAGCCCAGCTGTGCCACAAAGCCTGGCAGACTCACACCTGCCCTTAACCCAGCATGCAGCAACACCAAAGCACACACCTGCTTCTTCTTTCCAGCACACTCGGTCCCTTGGCAAAGCCCTCTGGCCAATGAGTAAGAGACAGAACTTGGCTGTGTCCCACGGCATCTGACCCTCTTAGGCCACATGGGTCTGCAGCACAGGAAATCACATCCTTTTCGATGTTTAGCTTGTATCTTCAGGTATACATTTTTTTTAGACACAGGGTCTTGGAGAACATCTTCCGTCCCTCCATCCACTTGCACCTCCACCCCCACTCCAGCTAATTCTCTCTGGCAGAGAAACCTGTAAAAATCAATAGGGAAAATGTCCTGAAACAGCCAATCTAGCAACCATCTGCCCTGGTACTCCACTGAGACAAAGACCATTGTCCCCTGGGGAAGTGACGGAAGAGAGAGCAAGCACAACACACATACAAACTCAATTACTCAATGCAACTAAAACACTCTTTTATGTTGCAAAGTCCGGCTTTCACTTTTCTACTGTCACCTGTCACTAATTGCAACTGAAGTACCATTTACATTTACATATATTTTATCCGGTGTGTTGTCAATGTAATTTATTATAAATTTAATTCATACAGCAAAGGTCAGTGCCATTGCTGGTGCATATCATATTAAGCTGGCTCTACTAGCTAAATACATGTAAGAAAGTAACTTTAAATACTTCTCTTATATAACTTTTTTCATAATTATGAAGTTTCGTTTTATAAGGTGAGACATTAACCTGTGTTGGCTGAAGTTACTACTAGAGACATTGCACCCCCCAAAAAAGAAACATAAAAAATAACTAAAATACATAAAGAAATCATTAATTAAATACAATCTGCTTGTATTTAATGTACATGTTCATCAAACATGTAATTTAATTACTTTATCTTGGTATTTTATCACTCTCAGTCTACAGATTATATTAACTGATTTGCCATGTCTTACTGTCGTACTAATTAATTTTAAACAGAAACTGTTCGATTACCAAAGTAATGATGGAGGATTCCAGTAAAGCAAACAGCAAAGAAAATTAATCCTCCAAGCCAGCAGCTTAAGATCTCACATTCAGTATAATAAAATATGATGTGCAGAAGTCTTCTGAAAGAAAATTAGGTGACCAAAAGTTTTACCAAGTGTTATCTGTTCTTATCAAGTAAGATTTTAAGAAAGTTTCAGTCATGCAGTCATGTAGCCATGCAGAGCCAGAAAAACAGCTTGACAATTGAATTGTTGACCTGTGAAGCTCATTTCACACACTTGTAGTGTGACATAAAGAATCCAACATCACCAGTCTGTTCATGTCAGCTATTATTAGTGTTAAAAAAAGTTTTTAGCTCTCAGAGCTTGGTGAGGTTTTACAACAAATCGTCTTTTTATCATCTAGACCATGGTATCCCTGTTAAAGCTCGAGGTATAAATTAGATGAAAAAAAACATTACTTGACAACAAAAGAGGAGAATACACCAAATGTCTTCTGTACACTTCAATGAGTCTTCTGCTTTTTATTGAAGCTCCCATGTAACACACAACTTCCATTAACACACAACCTCCTGACACCAGCGATACGAAAACAGAAAACCATTACTTTCCACATTTTTTCTTCATATTTTGGCTATGGATTCATAGACAAGAAAAAAATGTGCGTAACAGTTCCTGGCTTGCTTACATGGCAAAAAAAACACCGATAAGTGATACCGACTCTTTACACGAGATCGGTATTGTAAATCAATGCCATCAATGGCGGAAATAGTTGCAATTATAGGTGCTTTTTTGCGGCGAAGCTGTAAAAAGTGCTAAAACTATTTAAAGTTACCCTGAACCCTTTAATCATAGTGTTTTTCCAGCACGTCCCTCCATATTCCTCAAGAATCAGTGCAATCTAAAACACACAGTTTGCAACTTTAACGTCAGGTCTGTGGTGTAGCCATTACTGTAATCTTTCCGACTGCAATAGCTTCATAAAGACGTAGTATTGCCCCATGTTATATACTGCAACATTACAACCACTTCGGTTTGTTGCCTTCTCTCCGACCGTATGAGCGACGCCAGCTCGCTGCCGCCGCTATATAGCTCTCTAAAAATAGCTCACCTTTCACTGCCATCTACGGACCGATTGACAGCTCCCGTAAACCAATCGCGTTACGATGCTCAGATTAGGCCCCTCCTTTTTGGCCATTTAAGCACCGCCTTGCTTGAACGCCAGTGAGATCATCAACCCTATTTACCTTACATGGTCACGCACGGAATTGATTGACAACAAGCCACTCCCCCTCGGCTCCCAGGTTCCTGAGACAGCGAGCCCAGCAACTTGCCTCGGTGATCCGCGGCATTCAAGAGAAGACTACCCGGAATTTATAGCGCAAAAGAGACAGAGCAATCAGGCGATGCGGAAATAGGTGGACAATTCATGTCACAGAGTTTGCATCCCACTCCCAGGCTGAGGATCTGAGAGTTCGCGGGGATTGCAATTAAGTGACAAGAATTATTTTTCATTTTTCCCCCTTTGCGCTTTTAAAGTACACTTCGCGGAGCATCCGACGACTTCTTTTGCGTCCCCTCGTTTTGACGGTGGGCTGAGAAGAACGACAACACTTGAGGATCACAGCAACTTGCTTTCGTGCTTGCGAGCATCGACATGGACGTGTTGGCGAATTACAGTATTTTTCATGAACTTCAGCTGGTGCACGACACGGGCTACTTCTCGGCGATGCCGTCGCTGGAGGAGAACTGGCAGCAGGTGAGATCCGGAGTTTACGCACGCTAGTTAGTGGCGCTGGAGTACTAGTAAATAAGGCGAGTGTATGTGCGCACATGCGTCTTATGGAAACCTTCACAACTTTAGTTAAGTAACGGCGTACGCGGATGAGCGGTGCTTAAAAACGCGTTGTTTTTTCTTCTTCTCCAAACCATTCCGCTTACTGGCTGCTATCAAACTCGCCGCGATGCAAGCGCTTCTTTTTAAGTCATGCACAACGAATGCAACGCATTATTTTTTAAAGGTGGCAGGAGATTGAAAGCAATTAGTTATTGGAGTAGTCTACGGTGCGCTTTAAGGGATGCGCAGTCTTTTATACACATCTCTGTTGTATACTTAGGGGAAAATATATCCCATTGACAGAGTCACACGCGTTTATTATAGAACCAGATGATGCATGAACCTTTTACTTGTAATGGACTCGATGGCGATTTGTTAAGGCGCACGTCGTTTGGTCACAGAACACATGCGCCTGCCTAACAATATGTGACTTGTTATTAAATAATGCATTCGCATCTGTCAGATTACTTCGTGTTTTTCAGCCCGACGATATTACGAGCAGCTCCCGATCGTCATGTATAATGTATTACCTCCGCCGCGAGGGTGCGCGCGTGAGGACCGAGTGGATGCCAGGAGGATGCATCCACATTCTCTTCTGTTCTCAACATTTTTGCTCTTGTTCTGCTTGACAATCTTAAAGAGATCAAATTAATACCCGATTATATTACATTTTCTGGACATAGCTTATTGATTCTCTGTCACTCACTTGATTCTCTGGCATACTAGCAGAATTTGAAAATGACGCAAACAGTGCGCAGTTTTTTTGTCAGGGTTTTTAAGTGAAGAGTTCTTTATAGATCAATGCAAATAAAGAGATTGAATTAATTGTGTTTTGGGCAATAATTGTTTTCCAGTAGCAGATTACGGCAATGTTACCATCGGGATTTGGGCATGCTGTAAATTAAACAGTAGCAATTTAATACTAAGATTTGTGATTTGAGAGCCAAAGGGTAAGAAGGACTTCTGGAAATCGATGTGGCAATGCATGTCTCTGCGCGCATGCACCGGCTGTCTTCAGCTCATTGCAATTCCATGTGCTCAACTGCAGGGAAATGCAGCGAGTGGTTATTTATCGCTGATGTGTGAACTTGAAACAGATCTACCCCCACAAGCACTTCTAAACCAACACACAGATTATCTGGTCGCAAATGCAAATACAGACATATTGGCATGAGTAAAAAGGAAAATGCAGATCTGGCATTTGCTCATCTCATTGCTTAGAACAGAATTGTATGCGCTGCAGGAAGACAAACAGGTCTGGTTCATCTGCTAATTCTGGCATAAATTAACTTAAAGCATCATGGTTATATCAAACAGTGGCTTGTGTGTGGGTGTACTGGCTTTCATTCCCTGCAGTGTGGTGAATTGGCTGTCCAAGCACACATGGGATTGCAGTTTTTCTTGCTGTTTTACATTTATCTGCTCATGTGCTCGAGACAGAGAGCAGAAGAAGGTGAGAGATGAGTTGAGATGAATAGAGATGAGTTGTGTTCTGTTATTATTATTATTATTTTAAATACATATTCATTTTTCTTTTGGCTGCTTAGTGCCCTATGGAGCAAAACGAAGACAGAATACATTTGTTTTACTAGCCTTGCAATGTCTACAGCAAAAACCATCTCATATTGTGAGCAGATACAACCTGCAGATGTGTTTTTATGCCACTGGTGCAGACAACAGAGACAGTCTCAGCTAGCAGCAGAGGAGGGGGACAGCCACCCTGGAACGGGACACAATAAAAGTCTGATTTGATGGCAAGAAAGTGAGCGTGAAGAAAAAAGACCTTGTTCAGTAGACAGGTGAATATAAGAGCTTTTCTCCTGAGTGACATCACAGTTAAAATTTGATGCTTTTACAGGTTAGGATGGTTTTAAAGCCTAGCCCTAGATCTGCCAGTGGAAGGTAAACAGCACCCTTTAAGCGAGAGACAAGATGGATAGCCGTGCTCGGCCCTTTGCGAGTGGAGCATGAATCAGACTTTAATGGATGCGATATGGGTGAATTGAGTTTCAGAGCTCAGGCTGAGACCGGGAATGGGCCGTAAGGTCTGCAGGAGGGAGGGTGAAAGAGCTGATGTGCTCAGGGATGACGAGAGGTTGTCCACCACCGTGATGAAGTCCTCTCTCGGCCCGACATGCACCGTATCCATTCCCCGTGAGGGATGCGGGCCGCTGGCACCGTCTCTCTCGACTTGAACAAAGACGTGATCTTTCACTGTCGAGGAGTGAGAAAAGAACACAGAGGAAAAGAGTGAGCAGGAGGCTCACTGTAATCACAGCTCGCCAACGTATCTTAGGGCACAGAAGGGAGGAATTATTTCGCCGGTGACCCGCAAGCGGGGTTAATTCAAAGAGCGGCTGTTTGTGCAACAACAGAGCCCCTATTGGCTTTCACCCCCCTCCCTGAGCAGTGCCACCCAGTACGACTCTCAGAGCTTCTCACTGGAGGCTGGAAAAGCAGGTGGAGTGGCCTAGGGAATGAGACAGAGGCAGTAAACAACACCATTAGAGGCAGTCAAGAAAGCCTGGCCAATTAGTAAGCATCACCTTAGAGATAGGTTGGGGGTGGGGGCAGAGTCTGTTTGTCTGCGTCTATCCATCTGTCCTCCATCAGCCAGAGCACCACGTGGGCCTTTGTTGGTGTTTAGTCTTCTGACAGGCGAGCTTTTTTTGTGGGCCATAGTGAAAATGGGTCACTCTCTTTCTCTTTGTCTAGCAAGCCTGGCAAACCTGTCCTTACAGTGTTCTTCTCTTTAGAGTGCTGTTCTGAAAGTTTCCATTGCCATCAGTAATTTGAATCATTCACCCTAAATGTCTTTGAGCTGTGCAAATTCAGAGACAGGGTCTGATTGTTATGCACCTATCCTGAACCTGAAGTGTTGCCGTCAAAACCCATGAGACCCAGTTTTCCCTATAATACTGTCAAACAGTGACAGACCTGAGACAGAGATGCTACTCTTGTTTTTAGTTCTATCAATAGCTTTTATAGAATATCATTAGGGACTGAGAAAGAGAATCTGAGATGTGGCAAACGTATACTCTCAAAGCTCACTGGCAGCTGGAGGGCAGACAACTGACCCGCAGAAACACATCACAGTCAGTGGAACTGGAACACGTCTGAGCAGGGTCACATAAGCCCAAGAGAGAAGCTGCAGGCAGCAATCTGAGGCGAAGGCGGGGCGGATCTCAAATGTTGAGCTTGGTCTGTCCCAGAGAAGCCCAGTTTGACAAGATAATGAATCACACTGCTTGCATATTCTATGCTGTGAGTTTTTGCATTTCACAGCCCAGTAACTTTCAGAAACAAAGACGTGGATAGATGGGTCGGTGGATGGGGGCTGGGGTAGAAGTGTATGCACACGATAAAATTAAAAATGGATTTTAATTCAAGTTGGTCTTCGACACCATTTCATAGGCCCACACCTCACCACTAGAGCCCACCACCCTCTCCGGACCCTGAGCTTATCTTCCAGTTTCACCCTACAGCCCATAGACCAGGCATTTGGCCTGCTTTTGGTTTCATCCTATTCTGTAATTGTGTTTCTTCAATGTCCACCCTGAGCTCGCTCCAGCTGAATGCATTCAGGATTTCTCTAGACAGCAAACACTGAAATGTTCATTATGTAATACTCTGAGGAGCACAGCTGCTTTCTCACAGTATATCTTCTGACTGCAAGTCTCAAGCCCATTCTCTGGTTTCTCTCTGCAATTGGGGAAGATCCAGAAAACCAAGGTGATGGGCAAACTTTAGTGCCAATACAAATCTGGTGACACTAGAGAATACCTGCCAGATCCCCCTGCCCTTTTAAATTGCAATGTCCTCATCACTGACCCTACACTGAGGGAAACACCTTGGCATTTGATTTCAAACCTGCTGTACCGGCCCCCGTTTGAAGTGATAACAGGTCTTTCAGCACATTTTGAGTTCAGGGATGTGTTGAAATATAAGGACTCCCACTTAAAGATAAATAAGCTGTCACAAAGTTATCTTACCCAGATATGCAGTGCATTTGTGTGCAGTGTCACCTTCCTTCCCCTCCTTTAGGTTTGACCTCAGTGGCCCCTGCTGAACCAGGCAACCGGCTCCATTAGTCACTATGTCGGTGGTCCATCCTGTTGACACACAGTGAAAGTGGTTGTCGAACTTTGTGAAACCATTAGTTGAGTTAAAGCTGATCTGAACTTTTTACAACTTAACTGATCGGGTCAGCTGTTTTGGTTTTCACTGGGTTATCGACTGGCTCATACAATGGCAAAGATCAGCATGCAAGCAACACTGGACCAGGTCCAACAATACAGATTTCTTTCTGCAAGCCCTGCTAAAATAAATACATACATACATTTATAGAAACATATTTTTATATTTGTAAAAAATACTTTTTAAACGTACATTATCGAAATTATACAGCTATGATGCTAGAAAATCATAAACACAGTCTTGCTGGAAAACAGCAGCATTTGGTGATTTGTTTATAAAGTTCAATACATTTTAACAGATGCCTCCAAGACTATCACAAATCATTCTCACAATTCTGACAACCTCTATATCATCTATATTAGTCGGTTACATAACGTTACCTTGGTGACTTAAATTAGCAGAATTTGCAACAGCAATGTTTAGTCTCTTTAAAGAAAACTAATGTTTATGATTACACAATGTAAAAACACAAGAATATGACATAACACAACACTATCCTAACAGGGCCCATTAACTGCCCTGAAACTCTTTCACAATCGTCTCGGCCAATGTTCTGTTGAGCCCTGCATGAGTCATTGTTTTGGTATCAGTGTGACATCATAAACCAGTCCATTGTTCTTGGCATTTCCTGTACGCTGTACCCTGCCAGTGATTGGAGAGGTCAAAAACCAAGTACTGTCTAGATTTAGTGTACACTTTGAATCACTGTCAAGTCATCGTCTGATATTACAATAGAAGATTCTGTTCATCTCCCCACCTACTTGCTTCCCTCTTTGGATTTCTAAAAGTATGCGGGGTGTGCAGTAGTTGGGAATGAGTAACTACTCCAACAGTAAGGCTGGCTTTCTATATCGGAGACCCAGACACAGCGGATCAGTCAGCCTCTAGACAGGTGACAGTAATTAGGCAGTAGTGAGGTGCAATAGGGGCTTTCATGTAGAGGCTGAGCCACGTCTCTTTGAAGTGGGAACTTTACAGTCACATTCTCCTGATATGTTTGAATACGGCTTATACCGTACCCTTTGCAAAGGCTTCTTCCGATGCACACCAAAAATGTTATGTTGACGTATACTGCTGTGCAAAAGCAGAATGCAGTAACTGTTTATATACTATCAAAATTGAATTACCACAGAAATTGGGTCTCTTAAACCACGATCTGTTTTGTGATAAATGGGTCTGACTCAACTATGCTCAGATACAGAGAATACAGAGTGCGAAAATTGCACTTGTGCATGTACACGTATTTGGTAAAAAGCTTTGAAGCCGTTTTTCTCAAATTTATTGTTGGCATAGTTACTGCGTTTTGCATTTGTAGTGCAGTACAGCATTCCGTCTCTTTGTTAAAAAAAGCTGTAAACACAAGCTTACATGACAGGTCTGATAAACAACTAGCTGTGAAAATTACACAGAAACATGCAATACGCAACTCACCTATTATTCTGGGATTTTTAGTTATTATCTGTTTTAGTCATTATGTTAAAGTGAAGCACCTTTCACAAGATCATTAAGGTTTAAAGCAGGGTCCAAACTCACCCTCATTTTCACTGTGTTGATATGTGTTGTGTTTACCAAATGTCTTTCACCTTGAAATCTGACAATTGCTCTATAATTTATTCTCTGCACTAGAGGTGGATCAAAGACGGCATCAAACTGGCAGTTGGTAGGTTTTTGAATAGTCAAACATAAGTTTGATGAAACGAGAAACTGTGAGGATAATTGGCATCTCCAGAGAAAGCAAACTGTAAAGTCAAGTGCAGAAAATCTTTAAAATTGTATTTTCATATGCAACATCTATATAATAAAATATTTTTGTTTTTAAATTTTTTCATTAGTGATATCACAAGATTTTCTTCAAAATGATTTGCTTGCAAATGTCACGATTAAAAAAGAAACCAGCGACATGCTTTGCAAACACAATGCTGTATAAAACACAAAAGTGTATAACAAGCGCAGCCAGGCACATAAAAGAGGTAAAAACCTTTTGAGCGTGCAAAAGTGAAGGATGTCCGTGTAAAGGAAACAGACCAGACTCGTATAAGCTGGAGGAGTGAATATTAAGCCTGTGTGACTACATTTCAGGGAAGCTTTCAGGGAAACTTTCCGTCAAGCTTCTGACTAGACAAATTATATTTCCCTCGACAGCCAAAACCAGTGCATTAATGATGACATCATACGTAAAAATAAACGTTATAGATTAGCAAGGATGGAAATAGAAACAATGATTTGCTGAGGCGTTTGTAATATATACACCGATAATGTTAAACCGCCAGTCTGTTTCCAGTAAGCGCTAATGGGTCATGTTTATCTTTACTAGGAATGTTTATTGTTTGTCTGATATTGTGTCACCTACAATACATAGCTGTGGGCACAAGGAAATGCGTGGTCACGTACGCTGCCTGAGAAACTGCAGCTGATTCACAGAATGCAGCGTTACTCCTTGCATTCCAGGAACCTTTTAAAATATTTGCGCAGAACCTATTGTTCTTGGGCTAAAGGTTAAGGTTCTATGACCCCATAACAGAACCTCTTAGACTTGCCCTCATCCACTTCTCCAGCTTGCAGACAGAGAGAAACGTGCTAATTATCCCCACGCCTGCAAGTGATTACTGGTGGAGGTGGTCTTGTTATTTAGGGATCAACAGCTTTTCTGGGGCCATGATTAAGGATCTGCTGGATGGTGGGGACGGTGAGGGTCATTTGTCTGCCTGCTTCTCAAGAGTCTATCAGCCCATGGAGATGAGAAGCAGCATCTAGATGGACAGAGAGAGAGTTAAAGACAGAGAAAAATGAGTGTTTGGAATGCATCTTTATGCATGAGGCCTAGTGTCCCTCTTCGGTCTCGATGGAGAGGCAGTTTAGCCACTCAAGGATTTGATTAACAGGCCGAGTGGAACCAGCCATTTTTCTCTAAGTGCAAGTGCACACACGCATACAAACTCCGACTAACAGCTTGATGATATCTTTCACACCAGCCTGAAAAGAAAAAACAGCAGACTGGAAATCAATAGTTCCAAATGCTACCTCAACACGGTTTGAGAATGCAGCACTTGGTATTCTGCAAAAGTGTGAGTTATATAAACCAAAAGAGCTGAATAATAAATAATAGTATTTTTGTGTATTCCTAACCAGTCAGAGGTAGCTCTGCAGACTGTCGAGGTACAGATAAAGAAATATGGCTGGAGAAAGGCAGAGGAGAGAGTCATGTTAAGAGGTGAAGGATGCCTCATGATGTTTATTCAAGTGCTCCTGAGGTGGAGAGGAGAGATGTACTGTTAGTTGCATCTGCTTGGCCTTTTGGAAGTTCATTGCTCAAACATTGTCTGAATGGCAATGTGCATAAGGCAAATCCAAGACTGCTGTCAGGTCGTCTGATATTCATATGTTGTAGATAGCCTCTGACACACAAATTCAAGCCATGTCACTTTGTTTGAAATCACTGCATTCGAGGTACATGACCGGATCTTTCATTACATCACTACTCTTTTTATCAAAACATCTTTAGATCACTATCAAATTGTCAAGCTTGTTTTACATGCAGACATAGAACCAACAACACTGGCTTACAATCCATTTCTTCCAGAGGAATCTGGAGTCTTTTGTATGGTGGAGAATGTGATTTCAGATTAGATTTCAGTGTGGCAGGCTGCACTGATCTGCATCACCCAACACCTGTTGTCAAGCTGCCAGACAGGAGTGGTGAGCTCCTTGTTTGTTTTGGTGGTGGTGACATACAGTGTATAAGAACCTTCACATACACTTACCTACTAGTGCTTTTCCAGCATGCATATTGTGCCTTTAGGGCATGTTTTGTGACCTTGATACAACTGAAAGTTAAATTAGTAAATGATTATGCATTTGCAAAAGGACAGTTTTGATTGCCACTACACAGCTAACAGGGAACGTTCCCAAAATGTTGGCTAATGTTTTTTAAAATTCTGAAAGTTCTAAAAAACATTATTGCAGTAATGTTGCAGTTACTTTAACATTATATATCATCTATCAAAAATGTTATTCCTAAATTGTTACTGGAACATTTTAAAAATGTCACAGATTTCAAAAATGTTTAGATAACCAAGTAAAAACAACATTTAAAACGGCATGTTTTGAATTGTTTTTAGACCATTCTTAAAGTTTTTGTTTAATGGAAACCTTAGGGAAACAATCTTATAACCTAAAATTGTTAGCTGGGTATGGGATACAAATTCAATGGATATATATCAATATTCAATCGATATATAGGTACATAATGTATTAGCCAGATCATGATGTTCAGTGTGCCTTGTTCTTTTGAACTGAACCTGTATTGTTTTGGGTAGTTGTAACGTGTGGTACTGTGTGTGTGTGTGTGTGTGTGTGTGTGTGTGTGTGTGTGTGTGTGTGTGTGTGTGTGTGTGTGTGTGTGTGTGTGTGTGTGTGTGTGCGCGCATGTATATTTGCATATCGTCTGTGTGCCTCTCTCTGGTGCCACATGACCTGGCATCACTCCAGGCTCCTGTTGTGCCAGACCAGTTTTACTATGCTTTTTTCTAGCTCATTCTTTTCATCCTCTCTCTTTGGTTTGCACACACACTCTACAGGCCCTTTCACATGAGTCATGAGGTTCCCTAATGCGCTGAATTCTGTGGTGAAAAGTGTGAAGCCACAGTGTTACCCCAAGTGCTGCGTTGCACATAAGTCAAGTGTAGTAATGAGACACTCAATGTTCGAACAATTTTAGCTGTGACCCTCTCTGCCACTGACCTTTCGATTACTGAAACATTTGCATAGCTGAAATCATAAAAAGATTCTGTGTGTATCTAGGTATATTAAGCTGTACGACACAACACAGGAAAAAAAAACTATCAAAATAAACAGAAATATATATATATTCTATGCAAGTCAATAAATAAAAACAGTAAAATCGCTTTGCTGTGATGCTATCAGCAAAACATTATTTATGTGGAGGTCAATGCTGTTCATGGAGCTTGTGCAGGGATTCTGTACATCTCCGTGCCCTCTGCCTACCTAACAGTTCTGCTCAGTAATTACATGGGGAGAAAATAAAAAGGGCAGATGACCCTCTGGCACCCGGACACAGGACCGGTGTGTGTCCAACCTGACGGTGTGGAACAGTGTACAAGCCTGGCTGTTTGCTCCACTGAGCAAAGAAGCTTGACGCAGACACACTAGAGAGCTGATCTGGAGCACAGTTCAGAAGGCAGGACCACCCCATCAAGCACACACTGCAGGCTAGAACAACACTGTCAGAATACGTTTGTGGTTTTGCTCTTCGAAAGTGAGTTTCTAAATGTGCCGTTAAAGGGTGTCTTCATGGCTTCCAGCACTTACCATTTCCTCCTCATCCGCCGCCAATTCATTGGAGGAAACCAAGCCCTTGTTTACCGACGGGTTTCTCCACTATTCCCCCCTGCGGGCCCCCCCTTTGCTTCCCCTTGTCCCAAACGTTACTACCGCCACATGGACAACTGCCAACATCCTCTACATTCATCAACAGAACAGTCTTACTGTTACAGTTACTCTGGTTACAGCCCCTGGTGATGGCTGCTAAGCTGGTGCAGGCGCCATATTGTTTAAGCTTTATTCTAAGCCTTTTATTTTAGGCAGGCCAGACCCTCTCTAAATTGTGCCAGGTGCCATACTGTATACCCAATATAACTCTGGCTAAGGATCTGCAGGCACTGCTGTCTCTGCTTAAGGCCACTATGAGCTGCTGCCCTGTGAGAGCCACCTGTTCAGTATTGTTAGCATGCTTCACTTTTCCACCACAGAAAATGAATGCAAAAATATTTTAATTATTATTTTTTCATTTTATAGTCATATAGAAAAATAATGCTGTAGAAAATGATTTAAAAACTGTTCAATTGTTCTTATACTTGTGTCTGTATTTAAAACAAAACTTCAATCTTCACATAAAAATAAAGTTGTTCTGAGATCTTACATTTATGTCGAGAAGCATGTTGGAGCTGCCCTACAAACATAATAACCTCGCCAGCACGCCCACACTAAATACTAAAATGTGCTTTCGTCCTGAAGGTTGTGCGCCGTGAGTCCTGCTGAGTGCTTTTGGGAAGGAGACAGAACAAACGTGCTGCTCTTAGTCCTTCCAGTTTGTTATGGCTCTGGTAAATAGGTCATGTGCTGAGGACCAGTGACCTTGCAGTGTTTGTCCTGCTTATTGAGACACTCAGCTTTCTCTCTTTGTTTTGTGCAGAAACACAGACACCCACTTTCCACCATTTATGCCCAACTGCCAAAGTCAGTATCATCTTGACAATTTTTACAAAAATGGTCATAGTGACGACTGAGATATTCATTTCTTGGTGTTTTTGGGGTGTTACTGATTTCTTTTAGCACCATTTTCTCGAAGCACCTGGCTGATATGATAGCGTTTTCACCATCTGGTGCGAATGCTGTGGAATAAGGGTGCAAAAATGACAGCATTTGTGAAGTGTTTGAGTTAAGATAGCAAAGACTTTGGGAACGCAAGTCTGCCTTTTCCGAAGGAGAGGCTGAGCCAGTGTACAGCTATGTGGGTCGGGTGCTATTTTAATCTGTGATGTTGCTGGGAATACCGGGGGGAATAGCCAGGCACTATTGGAATGGGGGCTTGTCTGTGTGCAAGTGCCAGTTATGTGTGTGTGCAAGCTCAAATGTATGTGCATAGGTATACCAGGTTGCAAATCAGAAAGGTTGTTTAAAGATTTGTGTTAGCATATGTGTGTGTACCTACAAAGCGCCCCTGCACATTAAGAGATGCCCACTGGGTACCTCTCGTACCCTCTTAGGTTCAGCGGAGCAGGCGGTGTATGTGTATGCTTTTAAGCATAGCCCGTTGCACTGAGCAAACCCAGTAGAGACTAGTCGACTCTCTGTGCCCCCTCGACAAGGTTTCTCTGCACCGCTGTACGCATCACGCTGACACTCGCTCTTTCACCACCCTCCCCCTCAGGCGATCCTCAGACAGGCCAACAGCTCAATTCTACATTTGAGTGCCTGTGACTCATCTCGTGCTCTACAATATTCAGGATGAGATCACCCACTTTGTCAAATGCAAAGTGCTAAATGCACCCGACTACAATGTAGATTCCAGTAAAATGATGAGGTAATGCCCGCGATCCATCACAGAGTCCCTACCTCTTCCTAGCAACGATGCTGTCATTACGTTTGTGACCTTGTGATAATCAGAGGAAACAAGAGGGAGGCCCAAGGAATTCTGGCAAGGTGTGGTGCCAGAGCCCTGTGCTGGGGCCCCCTGCAGTGCAAACAGGTGCAGGTGCGAAGGCAGCAGGGGCCTCTGCCATTCAGCCATCCCACCCCGTCTGTGAGTGTGGAGTCTTCAAAAAGTCTGACTCTCTTAGGTAATCATGGAAGTTCCAGAGAGAGAAGAGAGAAAACACGTTAGAGTTAGACACAGTCAAGTGCATCTCTGGATGCCCACAATCACCACGCACACTTGGCAAAGGTCTGCCTGTCCGCAGCTTCTATTGTAGTCAGAAATTAATAGACTGCAAAGGCATTCATCAAGTCCCTGTTAGGCTGCCTTTTATGTCACTGTAGCAGCCTTGTCAGATGCTGGTAATTGGGTTCAAAGTGCCATCACAGTAAAAGGCTGTGTGGGAGTGAGTCAAAGGGGGCGGGCCCTCGTCGTCTCAGGTGACCTCACTCTCAGCCCAGCTGCTCCAGAGTGCAGGGAGGAGGGAGGTGGTGGGGGATGAGGTCATTCTTTTGCTGGGAGTGTGTGGGCTGGATTTGCGTAGGTGTCTTTGTTTTCGTGTCTGCATGCATGAACGATAGAGGCTGAAAGAGATAATGCTTGGAGATTTTAAAGTATGACACTGATAAAACAAGGAAAAAAAAATCTCTGCAGAGGTTAGCGTTTTATCAAACTAATTAATATCCTGCAAAGAGTGCAGTGTGTTGCTCGTAAAACGTTTATTGTTAAACAAACAAATAAAAACTATGAATTAAAACTACAGACAACACGTCCACCCACGCAGAGGGGTTTCACCCATAGTTTCATCATTGCTAAGAATTGTGACCATCCCCAGCTAGTGGTCTGTGGTTTCATGGCTCACAAAAAGCTTTTATGCATCAGTTCATGATCAAACGCTCCCTCCCAATTCACCCACCTCACTCCATTTATGGCTCACTGGCAGAGTGGCAGGGCTTTGTGTCTGTTGTTAGAGAGATGAGCAGGGCCGATAGCCACGTGGAGAAAACAGTACAGCCTGCACGGATTGAGACCTCACAACACAGCGGCGGCTTGTGATTACATATTCTGAGCACATGCTGAAGCAGTATCAGATCATAAGATGCATCGGTTAAGCAGACATTTGAATTGAGGTGTCTATGATGGATGTGTGCTTTTAGCTAGCATTTTAAAAGCTACGTGGGGCTTTTGTTTCACTGCAAATTACCCTATTAACCTCAGTAATAAGTATTCCTTGTAGTTCTAAACATCTAGACAGAAAGGATAACTTCACTGCAAGCTTGAAACATTGTAGTAGGCTCTCTGCGAGACTGCTTATGCGTTTTTTATTGCAGTCGTCAAAGCCCTAACTCTTCACACATGACAGACAACATTCTCATTGCTACAGTTTATATTCATGCAAAGCATTGAGCAAACAGCAATACAGTGATTTTTGTAAACGGGCCCAGAGACAGGCTTTCAAAGACGGAAATTGTGTTTATCCCTCTCTCACGCGCAAGTGGGGGGAACAGAGACTAGAAAAGAGCAAAAGAGTTTGTTGTCCCATAAAATACCAGTTTTGTGCGGAGTCTGTGTAATTACCACACTGCAGGATAATTATAAAGAGGACAGATGCAGGGATGAAAAAGCCATTTACGTTGACTTAAGTGAGCGATGGCAATTAACTGGGTTGCCTATCCTGGCACTGAGAAATTGGGTTGGAAATCCTTGCAGTAAGTTATCACACAAACCAGAAACGGCCAGCCTTCTGCTATCTCTTGGAGGTGAGCCTTGCGAACAGGCTCGAGCAAGTTGTTTAATTTTTTAAGCGGCTTTGCTAATCTACATTCTTCATTTTGTTTTGGAGCCTTTCGTGCGTGAAAAATCCCCGCAGCACAAAGACCGGTGGGGCAGCTGCCAGATTGGGAGGGGGTTTCGAATTCCTGTTATCATAACTGCCTTTGTCCATCGCTGCAGCCCTGATCCAGAGGCTAAATTGGAGATTGGACAGGTTACCGTATCCATGCCCCTCAGGCTAACGTGCCTACACTAGTCCACACTGAGTCTTGCTGCAACCCTGCCGATAAGCGTTCACAAAAAGATCGTCCCAGACAGATTTTCTGTCCGAATCATGGGGCCTTACTGAGTTATATAACTTCCCTCTGCTTCGAGTCATAGCATCTGTGGTAAGGCATGGACTTTTGCATCCCATCTATGCAATTTCCTATTCCATTTCCTTTAGCCGGCAGAACGAGCTATCACGCATGCTACTCACAAGGGACAGGAAGCTGGCGTTTCCTCTCCGCAAGGGATCCTTTTCAATGCTGTTACGCTTACATCCTGTAGTTTATTACAAAGAGTCACTCTGAGTTATATACAGCACGAGGAAACACTGATGACCAAGTATGATCACACCGGTTTCATGGTTGCACACTTTAAGGTCACTGCAATGAAATGCAATATCGAATACTTCTTTACATTTTTAAATAACACTGCTGTTGCCACTATCTTACTAAGCAAAGAAAACCAGCTCATTTGTCTGACAGTTCCCACCACTGACTTTGTGGCCATTAAATAAGACTGGCCTCTACACTTCTCCCCTGCTGTTCCCTGTCTAGATGTGCAGTTCCCATGGTTTTATGCCACATAGCAGAGAAGAGAAATCAGGGAAGCCTGACTGATAGTCCCTAAAGTGGGATAGGAGTAATGAGAGCACCTGCTGGTTTCTGGCTGTGGCTTAATACTGCAGAGTAAAGCAGGCAATGTAGAGTCTGACACGGTGAACCTAAGGTCCTTGATATCTGAAGCCATGTGGTGACATAACTGAAAAAAAAGAGAAAGCTACCCTTTAACACCAGTGCCAGAGTCATCACACCAGGTTCATTTTAGCTTCTCTCTACGTGGCTTCTTGCCCATAATTCACAGTGCTGAAATGCTAAGGTGTGTGGGGGACAGTGACCTAGAAAGACAGGGAGAAACATAAGCAGATGTGCAGATAAGTTCTCCAGTACTCCAACATTTTGCATTATTCCATTCAAGTCTGCCTACGAATTATAGCCAATACATTAAAATACAGAACAGGTCAAAAGTTTAGGGTCACTTGACCAAAGTGTTTCTCAGGATCTTACAAAACCTTTTGATCTGAAGGTGTATTGTTAAACGTTTTTAGACAAAAATAAAAAATTAAACATTAAAAAATTGTTTTGTAGCAAACAATAAACTGTGGCAGTATATTAATCTATTTCATCTCATACATTTGTTTTTAATTTTAATTTTTTTTTAAATGGATAAATCTGGTCTGAATAATGAAGAAGCAGCCAATGAGAGTGCGGCATACATGTTAACTAACCACTATTTAAAAAGCGTCCCATGGTAAGACCTCAAGAAGCTGGTTGATAAAATGACGAGTGTGTTTTTGCTACTTCTAGGCAAAGGGCGACTAATTAAATATAAGCATTATGAACTCCCATAGTTTTAAGCTTTTCTTAAACTATTATTCTAAAATTTGAAAAAGAAATTAATACAGAATTGACTTTAAACTTTTGACAGGTAGTGTAGATCTATACAAGAATCTTTTAGTCCAGTAATGGCCAGAACTGAAACCTTAATTCTAAACATCTTTGATGGTAATATGAGGTCTATAGGACCTCAATTGAGTGAACTGTCATTTAATGGCCAGCACAATTTATAAACTTCCAACACATCTCTGTTTGAGACTTCCTAACCATTCCACAGTCCACCATTACATCTTGGTGAAATAAAGAGCCATGTTTAAGTCTCCTAGGGGTATAGACCTTTACCAATGCCTGATAATGGGCCTGCAGCTGAAATTGACTCCCTTTGAAAACTTGGCCTATTAGTCATGTCTCTCGCCTGTTACAGTATGGTATGTAACCAGAGCTCTCTATACAATACCCAAAGGGCCACGCATCTTATGAAACAAAACGCCCCATAGCTCAGCCCCCACTTCCAGTTTGCTCTATGATGGCCGACTCCCTTTTGTTTCCTCATGTTCTTCCTCCTTGTTCTTTTTGTCTTCATGTGTTATATTCCCCCCACCCATGTAGCATTCTCCTAGCATTGAGTAATGAAGATTAGCTGAGCATGTAGCACAATAGAACCCCCCCATCACTAGTATCCCTTACTTAGGCTCCCCAATCTTATAACAAGCTGTTAACCCCATTTAAAAATGTCCCCTTTCAATCGGCTTGTGACGGGGAATAATCCTGCCCGAGCGATTTAATGAAAATCGCTGTATCCTGATTAGATTACCCCAGTGCCGCCAGCCAGTGGCCATTAGCCGACCCCGTACACAGATAAACAGCAGCGCTGCTCCACAAATCCAGTTAAAGGAAGACGGAGAGCGGTTTTCTGGGGCTCAGCTTGCCTCTTACCAGCCTGCAGTCTTACTGCCTTTGTCAGTGGGATTATCCCCCTATTTGGCACATCTATGGTGAGGACTCATTCACTTTCTCTGTTACCCATTCTATCCATTATTGCGCTTGTCTCATCGCCACATCATTTCACTGAGCATGATTCTCTGTGGCATATTGGGAGGGAATATTTAAGATGTGATTTATAAAGAGCATTCATTGATATTGGACAATCTGTAGTGTCTCTTTCACACAAAGGTATCAAAGCATAAATGTTACTTAAAAGGGATAGATATTTTGTTTGCTAACCAAATGTGTTTTTTGAGCAGTTAATTCTTTTAAAGCGCAACCAAAAAGCAAGCAAACAACAGTCTGGTAAAAGTTACGGTTAAACATGAAGCTGTAAACATTATAATACCCCAGCTTGTTTAACCAAATCGTACTTAGCCATCTGCCAGACTCATATCACAACAGCACCATTTTTCTTTCCAAAAAACAAGTTCATCTGTGCCCCCTGCTTCCCACTGAAAATATATCACCCAGCTAACAGGGATCTTTCTCTAAAGGTTCTCTCAAAGTTGTAAAAAATGTTTGTGCAGTAACATTAGTAGAATGTATTTCAAACATTATATATCATATCAAAAATGTTATTCTTAGGTTGTCAATGGAACATTACAGAATTAAAAAAACTGTTTGAATAACATTCCTATAACCAAGCAATAATGTTAATACGTCTAAAAAGACATTTTGAACATTCCTAGAACATTTCAAAATAACACTGTTAACACTTGTTCTTTAATGAAGTTAAGGAAACATTCTTACAACCTAAGACTGTTAGCTGGGCAGGTGTTCCTGACTGGGTTAAAGCTTAGAGTTAATAGCGTCTGTGTTCATCTAGGAACATGATCAAGGTCACATTATTTCCTCTACAATCACTTGCTGGTGAAGTTACTGAGAGAGCCAACAGTGCCTTTTTTAATTCCTTCACAGCTTCTTTGTCCCTTTTGTGACCTTTGATACTGAAGTCCCACACTACTTTTAGAGCTAAACCAGTGTTTGTGTGCACAGAAATAGCTATCAGCAGCCTCATACAAGCACGCCCAAAAGTTGATTGGCACCCAAGCTGCCTCCTCCATCTTTAAATGGAGGTATTCATTAGCTGCAGCTGCACCATGTCAGACTTAAAGTCTCCTTGTGCGGCTGGAGGCAGATGGAGGAGTCGGCAGACACTGTCTTTCACTGTCAGTCCTAAATTATTGAAGGTCTCCCTTGAACTAAAAGTCACCATTTACTCTCTCATTAGCTTTGATAAGATGTGACACCGGTGCTGCGCCAGGCTTGTGTGGCAAGCGGCTGGCCTCAAAAGAGTTGGAGAACAACGAAAAATTAGCATGCAATTAATCAAATATATTGAATTTGAACTATTGAATTAAATGTTATTATATTCAAGTGCCAATAAATTCATTTATTCAATCAGACAGTGGAACTGTTTAATTCAGCTAACTTCAACAACACGCCCTCTCTCTAAGACCTTGCCCTTCAAAGACATGTCAGCAAGTCCAAATGATTGGCAGATAGAGCGTTTGTGATTTTTAAAAAGCGTGGGCTGCTCTCCTGATTTTTTCTTTGTTATTTACAGCGGCAAGGGCTGTCAAAGAGTCGGGTGTGATGTTCTCACAACACCTATTTTGGTGACATTTTGTGTGTCGTAATCCCCCAAAAATAATTGCTTGCAGCACCTCTAATTATCATCGAAGCTCAACAAGTATGAAATCACACCCATGAGCAAAACCCACCATCAGTTGTTTAAACGTGAATGGAAAGGGCATCAGAGTGGCATCACCGCAGTGGCAAAAACAGTTCATAAAATATGCTTATATTATTTAATTAAAAGCACTGCTGCAGACATCTGTATGCATATATATTTCACTACAAGTGTAATTAGATGAACTACTTTCTTGACTTAAAAAGAAAATGAATACAGTAATGCGTTATCTATATAAACAATTATGAGATTAATGTTGATTTTTTTTTTAAACAATTGACAACTCCACTAAAGATATCACGTTAGAGAACAATTACTAGAAAAAAAACAACCTCTTAGACAAGTAAGCATTTAATTAATGGCCTGTTTGCCTGTGTCATGTCCCCTAATTAGAATGTGGTATTATATGCATTTACTTATTCAGAGCTGAATATATGTTCCATTCTATATTAGAATTATTAAATACAAATCAGTGCTGGCTTGTTGAAATTTGGTGCCAAGATTGGCATAATGCTCTCAATAAGATTTCACTGCTTCTTCTTAACCGGCAGTAACATCCATCTTTGAAGTAATCCTGCCTCTAAGGGTACAGCGTACAGATAATGTTTGGTTGTTATCTTGCATGATTAGCACTGCTCTTTGTTCCGCATTACATGCACGCTCACTCACTGTATTGTAGGGAAATGGGCCACGTGTCCATAGAGAAATGGCTTAGTAATATTCTAAATTGTTTTGATGGAGTGGATGGCCACGGGTGCATACATCCTTTTCCTGAGGAGGCCTGCATTAGCTGACCTCATGAGTGCTCTTGTCATAATAAAGCTGTCTCCGTTATATCGTGAACCTGAACAGGGTCCTGATGTTCCGCCAAGAACTGTCAACATGCATAATCTCGTCCACAACTTTCACACCTATGGCTAATGAATTGCTTTTCTAGCCCTGCACTCCCCCACGGGGTGACGAATCTGCCAAATACTTTCATTACCTTTTATTTTTCTCACCAAAGACGGTTCGATTACTTCCATCGACCGGCTGAGAAGACTGAAATCTTTCTACTTTGTGCAAAGAAACAGAACATTTTCCAGTTTCTTGGGCATTTTTAAACCTAAATGCTTCCCCAGGCTTCGTTCTCATTCCTCTGGCCCTCGCTTGATAATAGAAACAGGAAAATGCATCTTTCTGATACTGGCGTCCCACAATAACAGCCCGAGCTTGTGTCCTGCTGTCTTTTCAGAATTCAAAACCCAACAATGTGGCTACCATGGAAACAGCTGCCAAGCCTGTTGTGCTCATCTCTGGCCGAGTTCCTGTCAGTCTGTTTCCTCTGGTTTCCCATAGGAGCTGTACTGTGTTTACCAGCCAAAGAAAGACACAGGAACAGAGCAAGAGAGGTGCAGCTGGAAAAGCAAGAAGCAAGAGTAGGACGTAAAATGGAGGACTGGGGAAGGATGAGGATTTCAAAACAAATTTGCAAATCGCATTACACGGTCAACATGTAATTAGCTTTGTGTGAGAGTGTAAATATTGACACACAGTAATGAGTACATGGAGTCTACGCTAATCTGAAACCCAAAGCCAAGCTTAGCCTTTCTAGAAAAGCTCCGTACGACCCTTTTGCTCAGTGGAGTCATACTTACTATATTGTGTTTGCATGCTGCTTTCAGTGGCCGCTTAGTAGAAGAGAGACAATCGCTTAGAAGGCGTCTTGTGTCAAGTATCTGGTTTCTCAGTAAAGTCACGTAATGTTCTCTCTGAACAGATGTGAACAAAGCTGTGAAGAAGAAAAAAAGATCAGTCAACATGAGTTACAAACAGAAGCCACATCAGGAAAATGACTCTACACATTATCTTCATCAATATATAATAATACGAGAGTGGAAACATAATAGATGTCAGGCAGCCAGATCACTGGCTCCTGATAAACAGAGAATTAAGTAGCACATATGTTTTGTTCTAGGACACAGAACTGTAATGAGGGGCAAAAAGAAAATCTAACCATCCTTTCTTACTCCTGCTGCTTTACCTTCAGAATTTAGTTCCAGAAATGTTAGTAAAAGCTTGTTTGACACCCTAAAATATGACTTTGACTCGATGGCCCTTGTCAAATTTGTTGTGTCTAAAATATTGCCTTCTCTGGGCATTGGGATTGGGCCAGTGATTCAATTACTCTAAGTACATATTTGGCCAAGGTCAAGTTTGGTACACAGATATTCAAGACATTATGGTCTAAAATGCAGCCAATGTCTTCATATTAGGTATGGTAGTCATTACATAACAGACACCCACTCATACACAGGTTTGGCAGGCACACAGACCACTAGACATAAAAAAAACTTAAGCATCTGTCTATACTGCAGGACCTGCCACACTAAAGCTGCTGTGCCCCAGGGGCTAATACTTTGATTTAGTCTTTCCATCAAAGAATATACACACTTAAGCGAAGCTTTACTCAGCATATCTGCAGAATTGAAAGCAGAATATGTTCACTGTAAGAAATTAGTTCCAATTTGAGATGTCATGATGAAGTAGTTCTTCGCATTGCTTTGATATACAAAGGGACTTGTTTGCAATCAGGTCGTGTTGTTTCCAGTGTATTGCAGAGGAGGTTTAAACAACTTGATCCTGCGAAGGTTGCATTTGCAGTGTAAGCCTATCAAATCTGGGGGTTTTGTTTGTGCAGAATACCTCCCTCATAAGCCATGTGAGTTACATTTGCAGATGTACACTAGGGATTTAAATATCATCTGGTTCCCAGGCAACCACAACAGTAATGAAACCTATATGTAAATGCAGACAAAAAAAAACAAGTGTTGTATTCTCTCTAGAGAAAACTGGGGCAGAGGTACTTCCGTTAAAGAGCTACTGAGTAAATTTGGACCTGAGAATGTTCAGGCAGCAAGGTTGCCAGAGCCTCGGGCTTATTTGCAGGGGCCCATTCGTCACTGAGTGTCCAGTTTTGCCAACTCACTAATAGGACACCGTCCTCAGTGAGTAATTGGCTGTTTTTTTATTTCTTCGTAATTTATACCACAGCTCTACGGACAGATATTTTAATCTTGCCATGCAATGCACGGCAAGCGCCACATTGTTCTCTAGTGGGGGTTTGGTGTCTGTTTTGGCAGAGGCAGGATATTACGGAGATCTTTAATGGATAATTTTAAACATTGCCAGCACTGTCCTGATGACAGACATTCAACTCCAATCCATATAACCCATCTCAGCTTCCTCCTTAGCCATGCAGCACAAGCAGCAGAAAAGAAATCTGTGGCAGGCGGTCATTACCGTGTCACCGAAGAATGACAAATGGTTTAGCTGAGGTAGTTGAGGATCATACATTTCACTAAAATTACACAATTTTCAGGATTGCTCTCTGCTGCTCAAACACAAAGATAAGCTGAAAGCGTTTGATATTAAATGCATAAATACACCCTCAAACATTCAAAGACGTTTGACTGGATTTTCAACCTGTTAAGAGTAAAATGTCTCCCTTGTGTGTTCTGACTTAGAGTGTAACAGATTGCTAGTAGCATCGGGTGTAGCTACTGTATAAAATCAAGGTATCATTTTTCCTCAGCAAACAAATGCTGCATGTCAGAGGACAGGGCCTCCGATTTGACAAATGACCAGCAATGAGCTGTTTCTAACCACTCTCTGCATTCACCGCACCAGTGGCCGAGGGCCAAGGGAAATGGGATTAAATTATCCACCCAAATTAAAAGAGCATATCTGTCTTGGCCCTGCTAACAGCTGTTAGCATTTATCTTCCGCATGTGTCCATGCCATTCATTTATTTTATAATGTTTATCAGACTGACTGGGCCGAAGTGTGGCAGAGGGGACCGATGAGTGGTGCCTGGGTGCTAATTGCCTCGCCATACTATAAAGCATTTGTGTATGTGTCTGTGTCCCAAGGATGCCCACCATTTTGGCTAAAAGGAGGAGGTGGACATGCAGGAGGGGGTAGGGAGGGATGACACAGGTGCAGAAATAGGGAAAGAGGAGGGCTATTACACAGCAGGAGAGTCTGCAAAAAGTCACTTCATCACAGACCGCTGATTAAAATTTCATAGGGAGGGGGCCAGGGGCCAAGGCTGCTGTAGGTTGTGGTGCAAACGCTAGAAGAGGATAGAGGGCTTAGGGAGGCCAGTGGAGACAGTTGGATTTCCTTTATTTGTGTAGGGTTATCCCAGTGTTTTCTCTCCTTGATTGTCCTTTTTGGCAAGCAGTATGCGAGTGTGTTTTCACAGGTGCCAGCCACATGGATTGTTTGATGTCCAAATGTTGCAGTTTAGCGAGAGTGATGGGTTGTGGGAAGGCCTGGGCAATGTTTTCAGATGCGAGCATGTCTCCGTAGACTCTTAACAAGTTGCTGACATCTCTTTTGTGAGACTGAGGTTGCAATGGAAGCAGCCGTTTATTGACAGGGCTTGCTTTGATGGGGAACATTGAAAACAGGATCAAAGGAAGGTGCAGTAGCCACTCAGCATTGTACCACACCGATGTTTACTTTTCACATAAGAGCCTTTCTATTGTCTATTAACTGCTTTATTGGGACCCTTTTTCATGCTTTTGTTAGGAAGTCCGCTTGTAAGAGATTGTAGTTCATTGGTTTTATAGCCACTTATCAATTGCACAACCCCAACACACACACTCTACAGAACCCTTGCAAAAATAGACACACCCACACATACACACACCGAGGGCCACAGTAAATCACAAACAGTGTACTGGCCCATGCTGTAACTGTATTGTCTAAATGTCAGGAGTCTCAGGGCGGGGGTGCAAGGGGGATGGGACGATGACAGTAGATGAAGTGAAGAGATTCAGACTGCAGCCGTGTGTGTGTGTGTGTGCGTGACAGCTGTTTTCTTCCACACTAGCTTCCCCCTCCCAGGACCCCTGTCAGCCATCCCACCATCACTCAGCCCCCACACTCCAGCACCAGGGCAGTAGTGACAGCTCCCCTCCCTGAGCTCAGCCACTGAGGTACAAGAACCAAACGGAGACCTCAGCTGAAACTGCGTGCAAGATCCGTGAAATCTTATCCATGACGGTGAGGGCCTCAGATGACTCTGATGTCCACCCTGCTGTGATGATGGTTTATATGTCATTGGGACAGATAGGATATGCGTCTGACTGCTGAATTGCAGACGGCTCGGTCTCTTCGTCTCACCGTATGGACAGAGAGATCCTGTAGGGAGGCCCTCATGGGCTATAGAGTTTTAAAACACTTCCCGAGGATGATGGCGAGCGCGTGACATGCGACATAAGAACTCTCCAAGGGTTTCTGGGTAATTGTTGTGTCATTACTGAGGTAATCGTGCAGCAGGCACCGCAGGTCTCCATCGTCCTCCCCAAAAAAATACACCACAAGAAATAATATAGACAAATGAATGTCATCGTGTGTAAACAGGCCAAAAAGCCCTTCAACAAATGAACGAAGGACGAAGCTCCCATCTTACAGGGGAAATGGATATGGTCTGCAGGATGCATAAGAGATAATGGCCATGGTGGAGTCACAGCAACCCAGGATATTGTTATGAACACTGCAGGGGAGTATGATAGCACATTACAGACAGATTTTATCACCAGATCATTGGTGATACTTGTGCTCTATTAGGCGAAACATTGGCAGAGCTTAGGACAGGTCTAAGGGAAGCATGCACTATAGGGGCAAGTAACCTGTTCATTTTTGTGTGTAATATACAGTGTTAAAAAAGTTTTATTTCTTATTTTCACTATGCAGGATTTTTGAATGGGCTATGAAGATGTAATTCTTTGAAAATAATTTTTGCTGATTAAAGTTCTTTAGACTAGTATATTGGTTTGAGGTATCATTAGTTAACCTGGTTTCCTTAAACAGAACTAGTATACAGCATTACAAGAACTTAAAAAGGTTCCGTCACAGACTGCAAACCCCTTTTCAGTTCATGTAGTCTAAAAATAAATAAATAAAGAAAATACCACACTTTTAACTCAAGTGTTGTTCTTACTCACTACATCTTACACACAGACACACACTCGCACATATACACACACTCTTAGGCTTCCCATCAGCAAATTAACTGAATAAAGAGCCTCTCTTTGCTGGGTCGTTTGAGTGGCTAATTAGTCATCAGCGCATGCTGTGTAGATAGAGCGAGAGAGAGAGAAGTGCAGGAGAGAGATCAGTTTTGCATCAAGAGGTAGAACTTCAAACGACATATGATAAAAGCCAAAATGCTTTAATTAAAATCTATTTGTATGAGCAAAAAATCATCATAATTTTAACCCCAAGAATAGGGAATGTGAGAGAAAAAAACTTTTGTTAGATGTGGGTGGAGATATAAACACATTAGTTTAGATAATGTGCCGACTTTATTATCCAAGCTGGGAGCAGAAACCGGGAGAAGAACTGACTCTGAGATTGGCGATAATTTCCCCTTTGTGTCGAACTTGGACTGCGGCCACATTTGCTAATAACAGTTTTGCGATTCTCCCCCTCGCCTCTCTCTGCCCGCTCTTTGTCTGACATTGCCTCTTAGCGCTGCCTGTGAACCCCCTGGCACCGCATTTATAATAGATGGAGCTCAGTGCACACAAAATAAGCAGGGTCGGAGGGGACTGTCTATAGTGGCAGCCAGTCCAAAACTCAGCAAATGCTGGATAAGAATGGAGTTGATTCGCCTAGCTTTTGGTTTTTCTTTTCATCTGAGCTACAGCAATACAACAACATCATGTGGTCGCTTAGATAAGTGTAACAATGGGAATTAAAACGATGCAGATATTGTAGAACTAATGGAATAAAGTCCTTTGGTGCAGTACTTTTTTTTATAACAGAACCAGTTCTGAATAAGATTTTCAACCCTAGATTGGTGTGAAGATAATACTCTCAGGTTTGTCTTTTGTGCACTTACACTAAGAGCTTCTTCAAACCCTTATGTCTTCACATCATCTCTCTATGGCATCTTACCACTTCGTGTTGCTTGAAGCTGCATGATATAAAGAATTTATCAACGTGCTGCACTGTTCTTATCATACTTGTTTGGGTATGTCCTCAGAGCAATCATTAAAGCCTACAAAATACACCAGAATAGAAAAAATTCCAGAGGTGCAAGGGCTCTGTTTATTGCTAAAATTCCTGCCTGCACACACAGATTAAAAGTCTCAGTCTGTATGGATAATTCATGCACTTTCCAGGTACTGAACAGAATGCTAAATGAACCTGCAGCTCGCAGAGAATGCATCTGGTGCAGTGGACTATATCTGTTTTTTTTATTTTAGTTTTTTGTTAAAGGCTTTGATGTATTGGACACTGTGAGTCAAATTAGGTGTCACCGATGAGATCAGAGAGTGCAGAGGAAACATTTGGCTTCAGGTTAGTTAAATGGCCATTGCTTGACTGAAGATTTTGCTGGAATTATGCTGCAATGGAAATCGTAAAGGTTTTCTTTGGGTTTAGCTTGACACTGTAACCTTGAAGAATAATTTTTGAAGTACATTCAAATGCAAATATATGTTGAGAAAAAAGACTTTAAGAGCCCATTTAATCAAAACTGGAGTTTTGTGGCTTTTATGTCTGTTATCTGTATGAGATTTAAAAGGCTACAAAAAAGTTGACAAAATTAAATTACATAGAACACAGACCAACATTTTTGATGACTCATACTGCACTTACACATTTTGTCCAATAACATGCTATCTTGAATGAGAATGTCCCTCTCTGCCTAGCAATAGGTGGTGGCAAATCATGTTGTATATGCCAGAGTAAGTTAAGTTAGTGGATATACAGCTGACAAGGAAAAAGCTGGGAAGTTTATTCTCCTGCCATATGACTGCCAAAGTGCTTTTACTGCTGCACACCATAGGGAACTCTCTAATATCCAAACTGGCCACTGTGACTGAATACTGTTAAACCACTGAAAAAGAAACTGCTGAGTAGGCAGTCAGTGAGCCATGATCACACTGTCTTTCTCTCTCTTCCATCTACCCTCTATCTGCCAAAGTATTCATCAGAGGAAAAGCCAGAGTGAGGGAAAAAGTATCTTAAATAACACGGTCATTTCATTTCAAGCACCGTACAAATTACGCTACGCTACAAGGATAAATACTGTTCCCTCAACCGCAGCGAGCGTAATAAAAATTCCATGAATGTTCAGTTTCTCTCCCAGAAAATCTTGGCCCCCAGCTGCTCTCCAAATTTTTCTCTGCAAAAGTCTCCATGTAGCAGGTGCAGTCGTTTACACCTTCCAAAGTACGACCAACTGAATCAAACCCCAAGCAAGTTGACTGGAAACGTGTTGATATGCCAACTGTGTTCTTTATTTTCAGACAGTTAGCGTTACCTAAGTCTCAGCCTCAGACCGCCCACAGTCCGCTAACCATCTGATGCTGGAAAAAAAAAATGGAAAACGCTTTCTCAATATAGAAAGCTCTAACATTGTTGGCTGACTTCCATGAGAAGGGCACACAGGTCTTTAAAGTACTGTACTTAAATCACAGTAAAATAACTGAAAATATGTAGATATTCTATGTGCAGTCATTCATGGGGAGTGACACACCATTCATTATATTTTTACAGTGACCTACATTGTGGTATAATATATATATATATATATCTGATAACCTGCCCAAAAAGCCACGTAAAAACCGAACTGTGACTGAGCTCATGTTTATTCATTTCCCTTTCTCCTGCAGACATGTCTGGAACTGGAGAGGTACTTACAGACGGAGCCCAAAAGGCTTTCCGAACTCTTTGATGAGGAACTTGACTGCCTCCTTACACCAGCCTTCATGAAAGGGGACAGTGACGAGGACCTGACGGACCCTCTGTTGCCCAGCTTATCTGATGAGCCCAGTCCCCCACCTCTGCTTGTCTCCCTTCCCAAGAACCTTCACGCCCCAACAAGCACCAAGAGTGCCGAGGCAGGGGCGAAAGAGGCCAGTGGAGGGGTAAATCCTGCCCAGCTCAATGCAGTCACATCTCTTACACCACCTTCCTCCCCTGAGCTAGGACGGCACCTGGTCAAGCCCACGCAGACTCTTACTGCCACAGCTGATGGCACGCTCACACTTAAACTGGTGGCCAAGAAAGTAGGTCTTGGGGCAGCGAAGTTAGTTGCGACACACTCACTACCTTCACCTCCAAACCGTGGAGCACAGAGTGATGGAGAAGGAGGACCGGGTACGGTAGGCGGAGGGGACATCCCGGAGAACAAAAAGAGGGTCCATCGTTGTCAGTTTAATGGCTGTAGGAAGGTGTACACAAAAAGCTCCCACCTAAAGGCACACCAGAGGACACATACAGGTGAGAGAAAACAAACCATTAAGATTTATCTATTTGGTGCCTCACTGTAAAGTCTACAGAATCACTTAACTGAACTGTAAATGCCTCAGTTAATCAGTTTTTCAAATTATGTCAAATATTTATTTATTTATATTAATATATTTATTTTTAGTTAGCACACAAGTTTAGCATACTAACATAGCATACTCTAGTTGAATAACCTACTATGTAAAACATGTAAAATAATTTTAAACACTAAAAAAACATTTTTGAACAGGCACTACAAAAAGCTACCTTAAGGATCTGAGGCAGACAGGATTATTTAGGGGGATAAAAATCACAACATCGCATCATATGTATTTGTCCATCTCTGGTAGTATTTAGCTTTTGTGGAGAAAGGTTTATGATATACCAAGCCTTACTCTGCTGTGTAGCAATGTTACATGTAATAAGATGAAGTTTCAGAAATCTTCTTTGGCAAGGTGCTGATACTATGGAAGGGTCACAAGAGATCTTGTGAAGCTAACTCGATTTTTGCAGCACAGCCCCAAAGCAAGATAGCCGGTTTTCTCTCCTGCACCTTAATCTCAGACTAAAACGGGCCCAACCACACCATTCAAAACCTGCCAGTACAGTCAGTAATTGCAAGATGATTGATAGACCGACTGGGCTAAATCTCGTTTCCCAGCTAATTCAGGTTTGCACGCTTTGGTGCCGCCGTTGCTGCCCTCTTGCTGAACCTGAGAGCGTGCAGTACTCTGCCATAGCCCCCGAAAAACCACTGTGACGGTGGCCTCAATGCAGCGTATCTGGCCCCTGTGGCCAGCTGTTGAGTCGGCAGGTTCTGTGAACGCTGGTGATGCTAATCGTTTTTAGGCTGATTCTAGCAAGGAAAAGAGAAAAATAAGCATTAGCAGGAAAAATGGGGGAAAATAAAAAGGCTGAAGAGACGCTTTGGCTTGCTGACTCATCATATAATATGTTTATTATGAGACGGATTAATTCATTTAATTAGCTTAATCCTCTTTTTGGTTATTATGTCCATAAATTACTAAAACAGAAAGATTAGAACTGCAACAGGATTGAAGGGAAGCCAACAAGGTACAGGACTCTATGCTACCAAATTAATATAATGAATGAAAGGCAGACGGTATTAACTGACTGATAAATATTTAAGCAGTTGCATTATATATATTTAAACATATATTTTGGGTGTCAAAAGTCACTCACCCTGTTCAAATAATTTTCACTTTTGTTTTCGCAAAATGGGAGTGAAACATTCCATCCCAGAGCCCTGTATGTGGTAATGGTATGATCCTGCTTTGCTATACCAGCAGTGTTTGCAGAAGTTAACAGCACATCCCTGAATGGGATTTGAAGGTTGAAAGTGGGTTAGAATCTGAGAGCTCATTTTGAAATGCAACATGAGCCACTAGAGAAGACAAAATTAATGGATGATAATTGGGCCCTAGCTCTGAAATCTAAACTTCAGAGACAATAATAGCGAACTCTGTCTTGAGGTGACTGAGGAAATGTAATTAACGGCAGCATACGCACCTAGGACACTGGTGCAAGAGCGCGGGGTTGCTATTTTGGAGGGGGTACGTTGCTAGGAAACAATATCAAAAGCTGAAGAGAGACTGTAATAGGTTGATTATTTGCAGCTCTTAGATGCCAATTGAGGCTCCAATATGCCAAATTAATCCAACCTTTTTCCACAACCTCCTCTACCTCTCTTTGGGTATGGTTGGGGTTGCCAGGCAACTACATCATGCATATCTAAAGCAAGCAATAATTGGTTGGTATTGCAGAGTGTCCATAGGTTGCAGACTGGCTGGATAGCTCTTTCTCTCAGTGTATCCTTTTAACACTCTCTCTCTCTTTCTCTCTCTTTTTCTCTCTCTTTCTTTCTCTCTCTCTTTCTCTCTCTCTCTCTCTGCCGGTTGCTAAGCGACTCCATCATGCATCCATGACTTTCCAAGTTATAATTGGCCTGTGTTATGGTTGCCGTGGTTGCAGGTCCAAGCCTGCCTCACTGCTGTCAGACAGCAGTAGAGGGAAAGAAATAAAAGAGTGTGTGGAGGGGAGTAGGGGGCTACAGCATAAGGAGGGAGCGTGCGAGGGGGTCTTTGGCCAATTATTGTGAGTGTGGTGCGAAACGTTCCGTGTCTCACACCTGCGGCCCGCCACTCTGAAAATGACAGTGAAATGGTCTTCCTGTGAACTTGCAGCAGTCACAGACACAAGAGCAGACATGGCAATATTTTCTCCTACTGATTTTATAAATTGGAGGAGCTCAAGGACAGGCAAACATAATAAAATAAACCTCAAGGCACTCTGACCTGCTGTTTGTCTGTGCGCATCTCGCAAGGCAGAGAAAGATGAGAAATGTCAAAGCAAGCTGCCCTGGCCCTCCGCTTGTTTGCAGCAGTCTCACAGGTGAACTAGTACAAAGGGAAAATGCAAGTAAATTGTATTATATTTAAAAAAAAAAACTCTTCTCTCCATCATCTAAAGTCATAAACGGGATGCAATATCGGTGCAGGGATGGAAAGAGGAAACAGAGGGGTTGGTCGTGTCGTCTGTCCATCGTTGCTGTCACGTCATTCTTTACTTTGTGTTGCATCATTAGAGAATTTCATGACCAGCTGAGCAATGGAGCGGTAAAACCGAAATTACGTAACCCACGTCATCCTTTACCTCATCTTGCATCATAAAGCTAGAACCCTAGTTCAAAAGAAAAAATAGCATGAAAACTGTCGATGAATAGACACAACAATTTCATAACAACGGTATGTGCATTTGCACGAACTACATACATTTTTGCGATATGAAATCTTTCAAAAGGTAATATTTTTCATTTTCTCCCCATCTTATCGGATCATCTTTTTCTGAACAAAAGGAAATCACAGTCAATAAGTCTGTAATCCTTTCTATCCCTTTGTTTGATCTTTTTACATCGGTATCTCGGGGCACCAGGCACATCCCTGCTGAAGAGTTCAGCTTAGACCAGCATGAATTTCCATGCTGGTGGTGGGCAGGCATAGCCAAGATGTTCACCAGCAAATCTCAACCAGCATGGTCTTTGTAGTGAAGCTGGTTGACCTTGCTGATCAAACAAGTGTAAAAACTTCATAGAAACAAAGTCCATTTAAAGAAGTCTCTGCACTCAGTGGCCATATTTGCAATGCCTCTGGATAGCTATCTCAGTCATACAAGACCAAGTCCTATCTACTTGAATGGGAGAAGACAGATATCTGTAACATCACTGGCTAGGGTCACAATAAAACAATATATTGTTTGTATTGTTATATATATATAAGACTATATATAGTCCATAAACAATATATTTGCCAAATATTAAACCTAACATTATCTGTACCATAAATTCTATTTCTTAAACTGAAATTACACTATAAAAACAAGTTTTGCTGAACTCATCAGGTACTGCACATGCGCAGGCTGCTGTGAGGGACTATTCCCCCAAATAATGTTACCGTTGATGATGGGCTCTTTCTAATAGTAGGCAGAACTTCCTTCGCTAGAGAGGCCAAATTGAGCATTGCAGTGTTTTTTATTCATAGTAACAGAACTGCAGCATCTTGTTAATTTGATAATCTTTGCTAGAAATTATTACCTTAAACACAACAAAGACTTTACAGCAGTCATGTCCATAAACCTTGACAATTCCTTTAATATGCCATCGGCATCAATTCAGCAACTCAATTCAGCAGTTCAGTTACTCTAGTTAATAAGATTGGTGGACACGGTGTTTGCTAGAAAAGCTGGCAGCTATTGTGCTGTGAATATAGCATTGTTTCCCATTAAGCGTCATTAAGACCCCAATTATCGTTACCACCTCCAGATCTGAATTTGTGCCACAGACACCCTCCCTATTCCCACCCAGGCCCCAGGCTGAAGCCCATTCTGTTCCCCAGGAACAGTGCCACTGTGCTGGGACTCTCTCCTCGGGTACTAAAGTCCCCCCTCCCTCACTCAAGGCCATATTTAAATCTGAGGCATAAAAGTACAGCATGTGGAACAATTGGTATCTCCTTTCCCATCTGTTTAACTTCATTTGAATTTCTGAGCTCACTGGGGGGTTAGAGAACATTTAGTGGAAACAATTTCATTTTGGATCCTTGACTTTGGATTATGAATTAGTTCTGTTATGGTTACTGAACACACTTAGACAGCCCTCTTTAATTTGAGAAAAGCTGGAAAATGACCCCTGATTGAATCATTGGCTGAGTCTGAAACCAAAGGCAGCTGCTTTGTTGCCATGCTGCCCTGTTAGTCGATGACTTAACAGGCAGCAATTCTGTACTTCTGAGAAAACGCATGAACTTTAACATCAAATTTAAAGTGAGCTTTAAAGAAAAATGAAAGAAAATGATGTTATGACTACCCAGCTAACAGGGAATGCTATCAGAACAATGACTAATGTTTTTTAACAATTTGAAAGTTATCAAAATGTTTTCTTTGACGTTTCTTTAATGTTATATATCTATATCAAATATATATCATATATCGAGTATGTTAGCCTTAAGTAATTAGTGAAATGTTTTAAAAACATTACTGAATTAAAAAAGTTTGAATAACATTCTTTTAACCAAGCAATAACGTTAATACAACATCTAAAAAAATGGACATTTTGAAAGTTTCTAGTGCCTTCAAAATAACATTTTAACGCTTTTTGTTACTTGACAGAAATATTACAGAAACATTACAACCTGAAATTGTCACCTGGGTGCAGTGCTTACTACTATGAAATGAAGAAACAAAATAATAATTTTAATGAATGATCTGAAACAATTTAATCAATTTACTCCTATTCATACCACTCAATGTTACATCATGTGCACACTGCACACACAGGATTGTGGGATATCTAGATTGTGGCTATATATGCATCTATGCTGCCTTCAAAATTCAAACAGCTGTAGGCATCTTAGTAGACAAGATTTCACAAATATTGGATTGACAAGTCTTGATGCCTCTCTACAGCCATTGAGACTGCAGGAGGTTTGGGCTACAGGGACGTGATTGGTCAACTGGAGAGAAATCTGGTTGGCTGGGTAACAGTGATGGGTGATTGAGGGGAACAGTAATGAATGCTGTTTATAATGGAAACGCTGACAGCGCGAGTGGTGGCACAGTGGCTGCCTCACTCCAGAGGTGCACCATCTGTGTACAGGTGTGTGAATGGCGAAGCAGGGATTAAATGATGTGTATTTCTGCGCGCAGGTGAGAAGCCTTACAAATGTTCCTGGGAAGGCTGTGAATGGCGTTTCGCACGAAGTGACGAACTGACGAGGCACTACCGCAAACACACGGGCGCCAAACCATTCAAGTGCAACCACTGCGACAGGTAAGAAACGCAATGCAAAAGCTGCAATATCAGCCCACTCTTTATTTTAACCTTTTGTAATTACCAAACTTTCCCACATACTTTAAAACACACTAGTTCACTGTCCTCAAGTGCCCATAAACAATTTCCTCAAGACTACACAGACCACAAGACCAAATCCTCTCACTCAAAAACACTGCTGAAACCCCCCCATGCGATCTTTCTGTCTCTCTTGTTTTCCCTCTTTCTCGAATTCTCTCTGATGGCATGTACATAGCAGTACTGCGTTGGGCTCATTGGAAGTAAGTGCAGGCCCCATTCCCTACTGAATAACTCATTCACAGTCTAGTCCTGTGATACCCATTACCGAATTACTGCGAATATATCATTCTCACATTCTGTTCCACTTTCCTGCATCCTCCCATTGGTGCAGCGTACATGCCCACACTCTGGCTTGAGTGCAGGGAGAAAGAGGAGTTAAAAGCAAGGGTGTGCATTCCAAGGTAAGAGAGTTATATAACAGTAATATAAAAGAGATGGGAAAAGGCACAGGACAAAATGGATGCACATAGCTCAGAGGAAAGACACAGCATGTCTGAAGAGTTTCTTTGACTGCATCGAGTAGAGATTTTAGGAAGTTATGCAGAATTACAGCAATCCCAATTTGCATACCATCCACTCTAAATAGAGAAAGATTAGTGCGTCCCAAATTATAGTATTCTTTAAAAAATAGTGTAATGTAGTGTACTGTGTAGTGTAGGTCTGTGCATGCTTTTAGAGCTAATGGTGCCCACAAATCCTTGTGCTATGAAAGAGAAGTTGAGGAGAGTTTTTAAATGTAGGAACCTAAAAGGTGTTTTCTAACCCTTAGATGTTAGATGTAAACATTTCTCTCTCCCGTCCCAGCATCTTAATATTCTCCTAAAAAAAAAATGAGGCCTTATTAGTGAAGTACAAACAAGTGCATGGAAGTATGCAAAATGGGGTGCATCCTTCTCCCCAAGTTATTTAAGGTTCATATTTTAGGGCACGTGTGATACGAATTCCACTGCAGTGAATGTGTTTGTGTGTGTGTGCTGGTGATAAAGAGGTGAGGAGACACAGACAGCAGAGAAAGAGAGAGATTTGCATTAGCATGGGGAGAAAGAGTGATAGTCTGTCAGGTGACAGTATTAGGAAGCTGTCACTCCAACCTGGCATGCGGGCAGCAATTACACAGCGGAGGCCGCGTGCCCACTGAGCCAGCTCCAGGTGGAAGCACAATTAGACACGGCTCCCTGTCTCGCCATCGGCATCAAACCAACCTCGCCGCAGCCTTTGAAAGTTGCCCGTTGAACATTTCTCTGCTACCCCATCACAATGAATCTCCCAGAGGACGAGTCGCTGCTGGGACAGCCTCTGTTCTGCAGACTGCTGCCGACACCTGAACAACGCCGTTTCCCTCGAGCGCAGCCGACCACGTGAACTCTCTGGGGAAAGGCGCGGGGAAATCTGTCTCCCTACACTCATTACTCAGTGTTTGGCAGCTATTGAATGACAAAAGGAGGCGGAGCCGACTTGGATACAGAAACCCACATTGGCAGTTCAGTCTCCCTAATGCCAGGTTTAAACAGGGGCATGTTCTGAATTTGGAGTCTAGCCTAAGCAATTTAGTGCTGCTGTAGAATCCTGCACATAGACCCTGTCATTCTCTGTGAAGCCTTTGTAAATTCAGCTCTCCTGGACCTGGCTCAGAGTTTGGGTTTAATACTAAACCTTGTAGAACCTTTTGGGTAAGCAAATCCGTTCTCAGTTCTGCATGGAATTATGAGTGTATGTTAACAGAGCGCAGCAGTATTACACAGTGGAAGTAGTATTACAAGTGTGATTGGCTGTTGGGATGTGAGCGAATCCTTGTGTAGTGTGTAGTCTTTACTGGGGCAATAGCAAAGAGTAAAGTGCATATAATGTTACAATACGAATAGAATGGATGTCCACTAGTTGAGTAAGCCAAGAGCTAAAAGTACTTTAAGCTGAACACAGTTGAAAGGCAGAATAGAATGTTGTTTACAATATATATTATGTACATCTTAAATATGACAATTACAAATGTTGATATAGGTTGAACAGAATAGCACACTTTATCCTGAGAGTTGAACACAAATCACCCTATGCTTCTTAAAAAAATTTGTTTACACAAACTTTATTCTGTAACCCTCATGCTGTCCCAAACCCCTGAGTTTCCTTCTTACAAGAAACACAGGATTTACAAGCAAAAGTTCTCTGTCTCCCGCCTCCACAAGCCATATTGATTGTAGATTCTTTGTAATTACCGACCACATGTTTTTTTGCATTACCATCACAATGGGTTGTAAGGAGGAGCGGTCATGGAAAGTCTAACAGTAAATACAGTCAGCCAACATATCACAGTCATACTGTCTCTCAGTCACACACACCAGTATATTGGCCATCATTAATCCTGCCTAATCAAGCCCAGCCCCCTGTCGGGTGTTGAGAGGGGTTGAGTGAGAGGTGTGGGGGTGGGTGGGTTAGGAGATCTAAGGGTGTGCCAGCTGGTGTAGCAGCCACTTACAGTGAGTCACAGGACCATCTGTCCAGTCGCTCTGCCCTGTCTCCACACACACACACACACACACACCTGAAAGCCTGTTCGCACAAACAAACAAAAATCAAACCAAGCACATGCATACCTGAAAGAAATCAAAACGTCTTCCATTATTTGCATGTTTTTTTTGTCATTTGAAAATAATACAACGGATAGTTGTATTGTTGGATGCTGATTGGCCAAAGTAGCAGTCCAGTCATGCTAAAACAAACAACGTAGTACCAGCTATGACTCAGAAGACCTATTTACTAGCCACTGTGCATATCAGTGCATTGCTGGTAAAGAGAATTAGATAGTAGGGGAAATGTGCTTTTTTAAATGATAACAATAATGTCACACTGCAACATCTTAGGGGTCCTGAAAAGTCCTAAAATTTTATTTGTTTATTCCTTTCCTATTTTGAGGTGAAATATGAGCCAAACAGGGTTTCATAAGATTTTAGTGCTCTGTGTGAATAAACTTAAGGCCTCATTGCACAAGCATACATGTATTACTGTTTTGCCTATAAGACTGAAGGGTTCTCCTTGAAGGGCAATATCAACAGAATGATCGTAATTTGTTCAAAGTTTAGAACAGTGCCCTGTAAAATTAATGGAAACAAGAAGCCAGGGAGAACCAACAACTGTCCAGCTTATATGTAATCTAGAGAAATTTCAGGACGACTTATTTGAGCTGTTCTGTCTACCTGTGTATATATATATATATATACTCCCTCCTCCACCCCCCTTTCCATCTTGGCTGCTTCCCCTCCATAAGCAGCAGAGGAGTTAACACTGTGGCTCTTGACTAATTAATAATGGATACAGCCAGAGGCAAATTGAAATTATAATTCTGTACTCCTACCCCAAGCTCTCACTCTCAGTTTTCCCGGAGTTTTATTCATTCCAGTTAAGATTCACTTTCAAAACTACGAATGTAATAAAGTAATCCTCATAGGCCTATAAATGTTAAGCAGACATGGCATCACAACTCCATATTTTCTAAACGCTGTTATGTATTACTCCTACCAGCAGCAGTTACGCGTGAGCTTAATTGATTATGACACAAAAAAGCCCACGGCCCACTACGAGAAACCAACCGCTATGACTCAAGTGCTACATAACTAATGCAGCCGCGCAGTTTAAACAATACCACTTCACCTCCAGCTTTGAAATCATTTCCTAATTCAAACAGGCTCGCCATGATTTGTGGTTGCACTTCCAAAAGTGATTTCTTTTACAAACAGAGGCTAGGCACAGACCTTCTTGCTAACTGCATTGGCAAGATGCAGTTTTGAAACGATCTGTCACAAGTTTTAGAGCAAGAAGCTGGCTACGCTTAAAAATCCTTTTTTTCCCCAACCGCCAAATGTTGTTTTCTCTGTTCCATCTGTAAAGCCTGTGCTGGCTGCCACAATTCTTCCCGAGATATTTGGGCTCCATCTGATAATATCAAAATGGTTGAATATCAGCCTATCAATACAGATAAATGTGTTTCCTATGCTATAGCCTTGTGAATGCTATATCTTTGAAGATAACATTTATTAACCGTTGCTTTCTCTCTGTACAGATGTTTCTCCAGGTCTGACCACTTGGCTCTGCACATGAAGCGACATATCTAAGGCCAGAGGAGAAGGGAGAGAGAGAGAGAGAGAGAGAGAGTGAGAGAAAGAGAAGATGAAAAGAGTGAGAACAGGAGTGCACCACCCAGATAAGAAAATTCACAACAGACATTGGGTGCACACAAGGGGTCTGGCCGCAAACATCACCATGAGAAACATGCGAGGCAGCATGGGCAAAAGTTGTTGGATTCTACACCCTCTCGAGACAGTCCAAAAGCCTTTTCATCAGCGATTAGCCATGCCTTACCAAGCCCTAGCTTGGAGGTCAGACACTGCCAAACACCACAGTTTTTTTTCCCTCATTCTCTTTTGTACAGTAAATCACCACAAGCATGGAACAGGAAATGCCACATCATGTACAATATTTAAACGCACATTCATCACATAAAATGAACAGTTCTACTAGGGAATCATGCTCATTGTACATTCTGGAATGAATTTTCTTCTTTTACTTTCTAAACAAAGTACACATCACAATAACCAACCTGCAGCTATGTCGTATACAGCAAGCAACCAAACTCGGAAAACAACATTGCCAATACGTTCTGAGGAGCGACCAACGGAACTAGCAGCCAAACGTAACGCCCGGCCCCCCCAGAAGCAGGCTATGCGTAAAAAAAAAATAAAATGTAAAAAACACGCTCGGCAACGCTCAGGATGTGTGCTGATTTCTCAAACTCTTCGCTCAGGAGCGAACTCTTCTCTGCTCTTCACGCCTGTCACTTTGCAGGCGACCGAAACGATACGCAGCGACACTTTCTTGCCTTTGTTTTTTTTAAAGACAGTGTTAAAGAAGATGGTTTTGTTTTCCTTCTGAGCTAAAATGTCTTAAACTTCTGAAAAGTAAAAAAACACTTTCTTTGCGTACACAAGCGTAAATGTGCACATATGGGCGACGGGAGGGAATCGTAAACCCTTCTCAGTATGCACAAGGTTCGACTCAGTGGCTGCTATCTGGCACTGAAAGCGAAAAAGTTTGAAAAACATAAGACGGGAAAAAAAACCCAAGAAAAGATCAGGGTTGTTGGCTTGGTATGAAAGCACCGGCGTCTTCTGTTTTCATTTCGCTTTGCTGTGATTTGATCTGGGAAAAAGCAAATCTGACACAACCTGGCGTCAGCACGGACCTTGTGTGACGCTCATGACACTGGAAAGTGCTTTGGCTTTGTGTTGATACTGGAACCCATGTCAGAACGTAGTCCTCCGGAGCACCAAGGCTGGGAGAGGCCAACAGAGGAGACGTTACGGGGGACAGCTGGCAGGACTTTTGACTCTCGGATTGGAGCATCTGCTGGGATCAGGATCCAAAAGAACTCGATGGCATCAGCCCAGACAAACTTTGCCTGTTTCGTATCCATTGTCTGCACTGATTTTTTCAATGTTCTCTGTGCTTTTTTTCATACAGTCAAAAGAAAAATCTCAAAAAAAGCATAAAACAAAAAAACAACTAGGAGGGAAAAAAGCAGAAAACAGAAAAAATGCATAAAAACTAAATCAAATCTCTCTTTCTAACACACACAACACAACAACACACACAGAATTGTTCCTTGCTCTTGGCTTTTCCTGAAAAAAAAACAGAAAACAGAAAAAAAATGTAGAACAATAATTACCAAGTTAATGAACAGCGTTAAAACAAAACACTGCATGGCAGCCTCTTTCAGACAGATACACACACACTTGCACACACACATGCACAGCTTGCCTCTCAGCATTATTTGTTTTTCACCAAAATCTTCACAGCAGGGTTTTAGCAATTGTTGTTTTGTAGGAATGCATTCCATCCAGACGTTAGACTACAACGAGAGCTTGTTGATACATTCTAGTCAATTATGCTAAACCGGGACTAGGTCTAGCTCTGTGTTAACAATCAGCTTCTAAATCATTGGGCAACATATATACATCGCTGTTCCCAAGGTTGTGAAGCCTGCCGTGACATCGTAATCAGGGCGTTTCCCCACCGACCCTCCTCTTCTGCATTGATTTAATGGCTGCTGAGTAGGAGGGGAGATTGAAAGCCATTACGATTCAGCAGTAACAAGCTCAGAGTCGTCGCAGACACTACTAAACGATCCCAGAGCTTCTCCATCACAACCAAATCTCTCAGTGCAGAACCACCTATGAGTGAAGGGTTGGTGCCTTTCTTTTGGTCTGAGGCCTGCTGAAGGCAGCTCTTCTGTCACATTTACAAACAAACACACACACACACGTCGTCACTTCTGTTTGACCACAATTACATGTTAACCAGAACCACGTGTTTGATTTCAACTGCCATTTGTAATTAATTTGGCCATTTTAATTTAACTTTATCTGGGTTTGTCTGTTATTTTCCTATGCCGATCGTCATTTTCTCTATTGAAATGCAAAGTCATGCCAAAATTTCGATGAAACGGGGGATGAATTGGTTCATCTCTATAATGTACAATCAGTTGTGGTTTGTGGCACTTTCCGCAAGGAGCGGCATGCGTTTGTGACGATTGTTTGTGTGCATTTCTGTAAAGCAAGCAGGACATACTGCTACAGTGTCATTATAGCATTGTCAATAACTTGCACCAATTATAGAATTGTGGGACATTAGACAGTGTACAGCATTCTGTATCTAATTAGAAAGAATGATATTTAGAAAACAACTCTGAATTTTGCAAAAGGGTTCCATTTACATTTTACTCACAGATAGTAGTGATGAAAAGCAACATTTATTTCACACTGATCTGCTCTCCCACGACTTTAATGAGTTTTTGCTCCCTGAGAAAATGAATATTCTGCTTCTTCTTTCATTCACCATATGGGATATAACAGCAGGAAAGCAGGGACCAAAAAAATGGCGTTGTATCATTTCCTTTGACACTGATGAACAATGAAGCCACAAAAACAGTCTTCAAATCAACATTGAAAATATACATATAAATATCATCTATTTAAATACAAGCCATGTGAAATGCAAAATTACAAATGAAGATCCCTTTTCTTTTTTTGCCAAGATGTTCCAGACGCTACCAAATGAATATGGAACAGGCCAATCAAACTCATTAGCAGGCGGCACTCTGCGCATATCGCTTCACATATCAAGTGCCATTCGAATCCCAGTTCTCTCACTGTAAGAATGACAGCAGTGGTCCACGCGCAGTAAACCGCATAGGTATCCAGTGCATACTTACACTTTGCCCAAAGATTTACGCATTCGCAAATAAACTGCTGGGTGAAAGAGAGAAAAGAATATAACTTTAGATTCTATTCAAAATTCCCAGTATATCTTCCCCGATTTTGCTCTACACCAGCTCCCTATCAGTTCGTTTTTGAGTGTCTGTGCAACCCTTGGTTTGGTCTCAAGTATGTGTGCTTGTAAAATACAGTAATGTTGGTTTGAATGCCAAGTTGAGGATGAGTTTAAACCCTAGCCGTGAAGTTGCAAACAGCGAATTAGTCGCATCGGTTGTAGTTTACTGCATATAGTCAGTGTGGGAAGTCTTAAGGTCAAAGAACATCCTGAGTATTGCCAAAACGTGGTTAAAATGCAGATCTGAGAGTTCACATAATTCTTAACGCAATTTTGAATTTAGAGTTGTACAGATGATGACTATATCTCCTGCAAGTTATCCATACGTCAAGAAACTTTGGACTTCAACCCAAAATAATGACATAAAGGAGCATTTTATATCACAGTAAGAAAGTTTGACAACATTCTAAGGGAACAATTAAGTGTACTAGCGATTTCGGCACTCTTCCAATGAAGCTCCCTTCCCAAGCTGTTTGCTTTTTAGCTTCAAAGAGGCTTTTGGCAGCTTTTTCAATTTTATACGAAAAGATGCTTGAAACATCACAAGGGGATTTTATGAAAAAGGTCAGGTGACTAAGACAACCTTTTCGTTTTTTAATGTCTTTTAACGGAATACCATTTCATTGCATAACTAACACTCATCGTTGCCGCTAGCTTAGTCTGTTTAATGACACTGCTGTCGATTGTCTACATAACATTTTCAAGCGTTTCAAGATGCACTTATCACAAGAACACGAGAACAATTCGTTTCTCAGCGTATCAAATATGTAAGCTGTTAGGTTCAAGACACAGCGTAACTTAATACGTCTCTTTTGGTCATTGCTTTTTATCATACTCGATATATCTAAGTCAAGTTCACTATTCTGCTAACCCTATCAAATACTCATATTGGCTGTCATTGTACAGTCAAAGAGAGTGGAGAACACTAAAGGAGGGTTTGTTAGAACTCATATTTCTTGAGGTATACTGCATCTTGAAGTGCATCTCTATCTGTGTTTGTCCAGATTTGATACGTCAGCAGGTAAGGGACTCACCAGGTTTTCCCTTCTGCTTTTTGCATTTCTCACCCTCCCACCCCATCTACCCCACCCTGCACCTGCAGAACTACAGTCAGCCATTCCAGGATCTTGCAGCTCTGTTATCCTTAGACGATTCCATTCTGCAGTTTGTAAATGGCTTACAGTACCAGCTGTCACCTTTGAATGTGTGTAGATGTAACTAACCAGGGAGCAACCGCCAACAACAGACCTCAGTAACTCAATGCTTTACAGGTGCTCTCTCCCTTACCCAAACATGGCTCTCGAAGACAGCCACCAGATGGTAGAGCAGGTACAAATATAAAAAATAAATTTAAAAAAAAGAACAGTATGTGCCATCTTGATTCGTATCTATAGAAGTAGGACGACATTTTGCCATATGTAGGCTGAGGCATGTAGTTTCTTGCTAGAGCAGGGACCCTCATACCCACTGTCAACTCCACCCCCTCACCACATCACTGACACTCCGCCCCCTCACTTCCTGTAATGTCCACAATCTTTCTCTCTGTTTTCTATTCAGTTCTTTCCTTGTGTGTTTTTCTTTTTTCTGTTCTTTTGCTGTACAAAGTGTTTAAAATATTATTTGTATGATATAATGTTAGTATGGTAATGTTCTTTATTAAGGAAGAAGATGAAATTTATTTTTGTTACTGGTCTGTTTCATAATTCTTTTTTAAATTGGTATTGTAAGATATCTATGCAAGAACTGTTCAGTGGAGCATTTTTATTTAAGAATGTAATAAGTGTAATAAATGGTAGAATCTGAACACCTCAGACTGACGTTTTCTGTGTCTGTGACCGTGAAGAAGAGATTTTAATTTGACAGCAAAAGTGAGAGAGAATGAGACACTGAGGGAGAGAGACACTTCTTTTCATAACCTTTGGTGGAGTGCTTTCAAATAGTCAAGACTCATTACTATACTATTGGATTTTTTTCTTTCAAAATCACCACATTCTTACAATGGCTCCAAATACAGCAGCTTAAAATGACTTTTTTGTGTCCTGCAGTTCATTGGAATTGGAAAGAACTTGGCACCAGTTCACAACAAAAGTATTGTGAAGTTTCAAGAACATCACACAGTCTTACACAGTGTGTAACTGTTAATATACACAGACGAATACTGGTGTATATTAAAAAAAAAACAGTAAGCAATGAACTGTCCCAGACTGAATCTGCAGGCTTTTATTGCATTTTCTGTGCATTCTAAAAAATGTTAAGAGGAGCTGAGAGTACTATAGTCTTATTTATAGCTGTAATCATCAAATTAGTCAAAATATTTACTAAACAAGTACACAAGGAATAGGTAAATATGATGGACACTCCAAATCTGCAGTGACTTGTTGGGTTTTCTGTACAATTCGATTGGGATAGACACAATGTGGGCCTAGCAATGAGAGACTGTTATTTACAAAACTTTTACAACGGTAGTGGCAACGGTAGCACAATCAGAATCAGAGCAACATAAAGGAACAATTATACAACAATTATACAATTCTTTAATATACAGTTCAGTTCCATTAATACACAGAATAAGAAGAGGTCCACTGACTGAACTCTGTTTTTGTGCGTCAATCAGTGATTTTACAATGGCTTTAAATGTGGCTCATCCAATCACGTTTTAGCAGTAACTATCTGTTTTATAATTTGAGTTTATTACAAATTAATGACCCTCATAAATGTCTATGACCCCCCCTCCCAAAATTCTCTCACTGGGCTGCTTTGTGCATCACGTCCTTTAATTAGTCGTCACATGCCTGCCAATGACTAAGCCACCATTTAGAAACTCGTACCCATGACTCAAGGATTAAAAGGGCTAATCGAATAACTAATGGTTAATTAGAGAGTAATTATGTGAAAGAAAAGGTACTTCTACTGCACATTCTTGCAGCCTTGTAAATGTCTTCCAGTGAGATTTCCTCATCAGCTTCGCTCTATTATAGCTGATGCTGGTAATTGAAATTCACATTGTCATCGCCTCAAACCAAGAGCAAATGTGAGATTTATGCGTCATCCCACTAATACAAGCCTTATGCTCCTGATGCACTGACAGGCACTCAAATACGGCAGTATTTTTAATCTCAACAGCCACAACCTGAAACAGCACATCTGGTGTCAACAGTGTAGAGTAAATCCAATTAATCGTATTGTTAATTTGGAGGAATGGATGTGTCAGTGACTGCTGAATAACCTCACCTAGGCTAATCAGGAAAAAGAGGAATTCTGCAGGCTGCAAATTTCCAGCTCTGTCTCCCGGGATCTGTGTCAGTGGCTTAATGTGCATATCCAGCCCCCTCCATTCACGAGCCCGCACCCTCCTCCCCTCCACTTGGCACAGGGGTCGAATCGTCTGGGTGGCGGAGAACACATTCATCCATGCCAAGTTTATTAATGTAATACGTCCCTGTGCCCTTGTGAGCCGAGACAACGGTACTAAAATTAGTGTGTTGATTAAATGGAAATTATGCCACTGATGTGATTATTGTCTTAATAGGGCTAAACCCCTGTAACTGATGCTAACTAACAAAAGGTCACTTAATTAAGAAAGTGATAGCAAAAGATAATAAGAAATTTACAGGACTCTTGGGTGGCTAGGGACACTCAATGTTTTGTTGCACGCAATATGCTATCACGGGATTGATGTAAAAGTCAAGTGCACAGGGAGTCTCCCATGATTCCATTCTCAACCCTTAAAAACTACTTTGGCAGCACCAAAAATAGATGTTAATGCCATGATACTGAAATATATAATAGTTGTAAATGGTTGCTATATTCATTTACATGATACATGAAAGCATTTTAGGGTTCCTGTAGCTCAAATGGTATAGAATTGCATTATCAGTGTATAAAGTTATGAGTTTGATTCCCAGGAAACACACAAACTGTTAAATAAATTTGTTAACCTTGAATGCACTGTAAGTCACTTTGGATAATAACATTTATGAATTTAGCAGATGTTTATGTACATTTTAAAAAACAGAACATGCATGATACGTGTCCAAGAAACATGATTCTTCTTTGCAAGTCTGTAAAGGCCAACATGAAACAAAGGCTAAATGAATGCAAAAAGGAGTTTTGTTTCAAGTGTATAAACACTTTCAAATGTATAAACACTTTATTACAGGTCTTTAATTTAGATTTTTTTCACTTAACTGTTTCCAAACATAATTCACGGCTATAGCGATGAAACATCAGACTTGACTGAAACCAGTGAAAATGTCAAAGGACTCATAAAAAACTACTTAAGAGCCCTTTTAAAGAAATACATTGTATTAGGCTATAATTTAATGTCCGCTTTGCTGGCTTAAGATGTATGATCATATTTTGTTAAACCTCCAATCTAAGGATGGCAATAACCACGCTTTTGTTTCAACATTTCTTCATTAACTTGCATATAAAATATCTGCTGTTACTGCACAACGAGCAGTTTTTTGCCCATAAAAGCGAGCAATTTATTCCTAACCAGGGAGGAGGGGAAATTATATCAACTGCCCTAAAGGAGATGATATGTGGAGTGGGATGTGGCATAAATTGAAGGGTTTCATGGTTGTCCCAGCACAGGAAATACTCGTTTTCCTGACAGTCTGGAAGCTGCAAACAGGAAATGATGCCAAATGTGGTAGTTTAACTAACGTTCTTCAAACAATACTGCCTCCGCGCAGAAGAGCGCCACTTCAAAAACGCGAGCTTGTTTTTGGGTAGGAACTGGGAGTGTTATAAAAATAGATGTTATGTATTGCATTTGATAGCAATTTGTTGAAACATTGACAGCTTGACTGAATTTTTATATTTTGAATGAACTTGACAAAGATGGTGGCAGAGACAAAGGGAGAAATTCCTAAAAAATGACTTCCTCTATCCAAGAATAGAGGGAAGGAAAACACATGATCTCACACACAGCCATGCAAACACAGCAGGATAAACACTTCCCTACCTGATTATCAAGCATACACGTGTACAAACACACACACACACTTTTCAAGTACGCTCTCAAAATGTCTGCTAGATCTGTCTGTTGTCACTATTCTAAACCTGAATTTAGACTATATGGGGATTAACGGTTAAAGTGACTTAAACATAATTATATTCCTAAATTACAAAATGAATTCCTAAACACCAAATAAGCAAACTGGGGCCCATACTGTTTGTATTATAGATATGAATGAGACCTTAAATGACGTGACAGGTTAAGGAAAGTTTTAGTTTTCTAAGAAATCAGAACTATTTTCATCTGACAGGTAATAACATGACCAATAAAATATCAAACAGACTTGCATCAAAGGAGGGGCCAAAACCATGTCTTCAGACCAGAATATCAGAGAGACTTTATGTATAAAAGCTTCTATGAATTTTACTTGCACCCTTCAGTCACAAACTTTACTATGAGCAAAATCTGCCTAAATCCCAACACAAATTTGTAAAAATAGCATCCAGCTCATCTTCTCTAAGTCTGACAGTCTTCCTCAGGGGAATCTCTGCAGTATCTTTACAGCACAGACACCCTTGGTTTGCCATCCAGAAATGCTGCTGTTTACTTAAACCTCAAAGGTCAGGATTCAGCAGGGTCAGGGGTCAGAAAAAGAGGTCAAACACTCAGAACGTTTAAACAAAATCTTCCAGTTTATCCGGATAAACTGCCCCGGATAAGTGAAGTAATTACAGAAGGTGTTTAAAGACTCAAGACAAAACCAACTTATCTGAGGATAACAGTTGCTTAGAAGCTGATTTAGTCTGTCTTACTTCACCCTTGTTTTGAACCCTCCCTCTTACTAATTCATTCAGTAACTCACTCACTGACTCACACACATTTCCTGCCTTTTTACCCACACATGCTTTCTGTCCATTTCCTCACGGAAAATCTTAAAAGCAGCTGAGTCCAGTCCACTGGCCCACGCTTGGGGTCACACCGGGTCAGCCCATTCAAAATTCCCCTATAGTTCAGACCAAACATCTGCAGATTCCATTGAGCATCAGTTCTGACCAGTGAACTTCCTGGATGGAGCTGCTGTGGTCTGTATGTATATGCAGCAACTGAATTGTATGTGATAAGAGAGAAAGACCATTAAAGACAAAATCATAATGACAATAATTGTCAATACAGACAAAATATTGGCCCGTCCGATTTTAAATCATTCAATTGTGGCAGCATTTTTTAAATAATTTAGAGATCAGCGAATCAGTTTGAAAAGTTACAAATAGTAAAAATTTTATTTGTAAAAGTTAGAAAAACTTTTTAATGAGACGTGGTAAAAATATGTTTCTGAAGCAGCATTATTGCAGTACGTAACAAAAAAACAGCATAAAAATATGAAAATATGTTGGGAAAAATGTTCTAGGATTGAATGTTACCACAGAAACCAAATGTGGATGGAAACACTAAAATTTAGAGAGCTAAATTGCAATAGATATCTGTATTTACACATTTACACAAGCCATAAAAAAATTAAACACAGATGGACAAATAATTCTCAAATTTGTCAGCAAAATTACACTTCACTTCACTAATGGTTGTTCAGCCTAAATAATGACACTAAAAAATATATAATCCACCACAAATTGACCTCATCATGTCTCTGTTCCCCCTGCTCGATTTCAGATATGTATCAGGCACTTCAGTAAATCTGCTGAGATACACCATTATGGCCTATTTCTTGCTCTGCTGAGTAGTCACATCAACAAGCTTCAAATAGCTAATACCAGCACTTCAATTGCTATCTACTGACTGCTCCGACTCATTAATGTCATACAGAGTCTTTATCAGACAGTTGCTGGAGTGTACAGCTTAAATTATTCAGGGTAAACACATGCACATCTGAAGAGGAGCGAGAAAGCTTATCTCCGAGAGCAGCCTGTTGTTCTTCCACGTTTCCTTCTCAGTGCATATCAATTCGGCCCATGTCGAGAAGAATCACCATCAGCCCGTGTCTGTGAATGAATTGTGGATTGCCAACGTGCTCTCTGTCCCAGGAAATCCACATTGATTGGAATTTTCTTTCAGTCATCTTGTGTATCAGCGGATTACTTTACAATGCTTTTCTGCACATTCAGTTCTTAGATTTGGATTGTGGAGTCTAGTGTGAATGCAATCCTGTGTTCACACACTAATTGTGTTAAAGTATTTATACATTTATATATGTATAAATACTGTGGAAGGTGCAGGATCATAAAATGTTTGTACTTTGGAGATCGCTCTGAATGAAGGGCGGGATCTTATGCTTTCAAAGCTAGGTTGCTACTGCTAGACTCTCCAAAACGGCCTACCTTTAAGGAAAATGTCCACACTCGGTGGCCATCTTTGCAACACCTCTGGGTTACTGTGCATGTGCAAAGGCTGTCAAGTACCTCGCAACACTCATTAGTGTTTGACGACTGGTTAATTCTACTTCTATAATTCTATAATCTTTAATATAATGCACTCAAATAAAATAACAGGCTGCTCAGTTTCGCAAAACGTATGGTAGTTTAGACTATACTATTTTTAAGGGCCCAATCAATTCCCCTCGAATAAGTTTTAGAGTCATGTATTAGACCAACCTTTAAACAAGAACTTTTTTTGTTTTACTTAGGCAGGCCTCAACCTCTTTTTCTAAAAAAAGGGAATTGTAGAATTCTGCAAAAAAATACCCATAATACCCAGGACCTGACTCCTCTTAAGGGGAAGACAGCACGGCACATACAGTCTCCTGAGAACAATGTTCCTTTGTCACCAAGCTAACCTCAGAACTAATCCCCATGGTAGAAAGAGTATATAAAGAAAAAAGCCCCACTGCTGTCTGTCTTGTCTTTCATCCTGTTTTTCCTCTCTCTTATCAGACCTGAGAGGCAGAGGAAAAGGAAACACACTTACTCACACACACTGAGGCCTGGTGACAGTCACACGTGTTTCCTCTTTCTCAAGGTCTGTGTGTATTGTTGTGGCCACAGGTGTGGGGCAGAGGGCAAAAACTGCAATTTCTTTCCCTTGCTGGCTAGGTCAAACACACTTCACGATGCTGACCCTGCTCAAATGCTGCATCTGAGTCTCAGGATAGAGTCTGTGTTGTCACACATATTGTTATTTGAACTTTCCTCAACTCTGATTTAAGACTATGTTATTTAATAAGTATTTAAATGAAAGACAAGAAAGAATCAATTAATCCATCCATTAATCAATAAGTAATCCCACAAATAGGTAATATGTAGTTGAAAAGTTAACCCTCAAATCTGACCACTGGCGCTTCTGTGACAATTAATTTATTAATATTTAAACTGCTAAATTTAAATAAACATTTGGGTTTGGGATGATTAATATCAAGCATCAATATCATACCAGCAGCCACCTAACAACGCCCTAGTAACCACAAACAACAGTACAGCAACACGATAAAACAACATTCAGAACACCTTAGCAACCCTACAGCAATGCCCTGGCAACCACATTCAACTCTAATATTGTTGTGGCAAGTTCTGCATGGGTCAATTTTTCTTGAGAAAATGTAAAAATCTATTTGCATACCAACTTTTTTTAGAAATGCACACAAACACTGATTGTCTTATTCACCAGAAATCCAGACAATTTTAAGATGTCAGCCTGTAAACAAAACAATGAGACACTCATTGTCAGTTCATTAAGAAAATATTTCAGGCTGCCAAATGTCTAAGGCAGAAGACCCCAATTAAGAAACCAGCTTAAACCAGCCCAAACTTATTTTCTTGTCTTAGCTGATTTATGCTTTTCTCTCAGCTTTGTCTTTAGCTAGCTAGCAACTAAACCAGTTAAACCAGTGCTCAGGTGGTTTAGCTAGTCAACAAACTTGTCTGTTAGCCTGACCAGCCAAACCAGCCTAGTGACCAGCTAAAGCCGGTTTAAGCTGAACAGAGTCAGAGCTTGGCTTTAATCATTCCATTATCTAATTGTCAGGGCACATAAGACTATCTAATTTAATCTCCCATAACACAAAATGATGCAACGGGCAGAGATGAGGTCGCGAAATATGATATCAAATTCAGGGCACATTTTTGGTCCACTTGGGTGAATCTAAAAGCCCAAATGCTGCAACAAATTTCTAGATCTCTAGTTTTCCAAGAAACTAAAAACCTATTTACGGAGGGGTTTTTTCAGTAAACTAATCACATTTTAATGCCTTTTTTGTCTAGCATTTTCTGTTTCTGCAGACACAATGATCCAATTAAGTCGAGGCTTAGAGCTTATCTCTATACCCATAGCCTGCAGAAGTGAATGGGCTCTAATTGTCTTTCTTAATTGCCACGCTGATTCACCTGCAGCTGGGAACAGTTATATGGCAGTGTTACACCAGCCAGACAGACCTGGTATGGAAATGATGCCCCTAATGAAGATACTGGGCGGAAATATCCCTCACCCTGACAGGAAGGAAATAGACGCCCAGGAAGAATTACACGTTCCTATAGGGATTAGAGGGCTCCGGGGTCTCAGGGCTGTCTCAGTCTATCTTGCTCTATTCGCTATATGTTCTCATGGGCTTTGGGTGCATCTCAGTTCCATTATTGCATACTCAAAGCCTGAACAATTCACAATTACTGCTGGAGGGCAACTGGCTCCCAAATATCAGACATGCTGGGCTGAAAGTTACCAAGCTGAGCATTGATTCAAGAGGATTTGTGCGTTGTATCAAAATGAAACAAGATCAATATGAAAGCACACACCAGTTCAAGGCTTCTATTAATAGCAGTTTAGATGAAAGTTTCCACCAAGCGCTGTTAGATCCTTTATGAGTTAGTCATGAAAACGGTCATCAGGGCCTAATTTTTTGTACTAGTGTTGATGTAAAATGTGCCCACAAGAGTAAAATATATTTTGATGTCACTATAGAGAAATAAAGGGTTCTGTAAGCATTTTGTGGCTTACCATGCTTTAAATGTCAGTACTACCTGACAGATAACATGGAAATAGGTGGTTTAAGAAATCACACCTCATTTTTATGACAAACCCTAAGCATTGTAAACAGCATTGTAAAAAACACAGCACAATAACACAAGTAACTACACGTAACAATAGAAAACCCATTTAGAGAAGTTTTGTTTTTAATGTTAGTTATCACAAAACAACAACAGAATGTTAAATTCTGACATTTTTTAATAATATAATTGGTCAAATGGTTTTTAAATTATGTCTTATAATATTGTATTTTTCTGCTCTGAGGCCTAAAATATTCAGATATGATACTATATGATACTTCACTTCATATCATACTGCATTTGTCCACTTTAAAATACTGCTTGGTTATATCTTAATTTATATGATCAACAACAGGATGATGAAAAACTTTTGGATCACAGTTAGAGCCTAATGCAAGACAGCACTAACATGCAATTTCTCTCGATGCATGTTTACACTGCTCGTACTTTTAAACAAAGAATCTTCAGAACTATGAGGGCACGTCTCTGTCTGAAGCCCAGGGTTAATCTGTGTCCTTTACTTCGCCCTTGAACTGATTGTTTATGCATGAGACGCAACATGGCACTAATTCTCCATGATACTCCACGGCAAACACTGGGACATCAGCATGCATAAGGAGACACTTCACTGTGCACTCTGCCAAAAAGATTGGATTGAGCGGAAGTTCTCAAAGGGCTTCTACGATATAGCACCACGGGCCAGCCTCCAGAACCCATACCTAGCAAAGGTGGCTCTCTTCCCAGCCCAGTGGGAGGAACTGAAGCCCAGGTGTGGATCAAAGACACTTTAAAACTCTGCAATTCTATAAGTGCAAAGTCCACGGGACAGACAACCTGAGCCATGCCTGCGTTGGTTTCGACTAAGAATCACGATAAGGTACCATGGGAAGGTGTCTTAATGACGACCTCTGGCCATAACCTCTAGACGTGTGTTGATGAGTTGCTATTATGCTCTTGGGCTTGTGCAACCGATTAACATGTCTAATGCCTCAGTGACAGTACAGCTGAGGAGGGGGAGACGGGGGTGTTTGCTGGCAGAGGAGTGTGAAATCCGCTAATTAACGTGACCTGCCTTTGATCCAAAGAGAATACACAAATGACATCTGAATCAGGAGGAGCGCTAGGCGAACAGGGGGCTGCGCCCCACCCAGGCATGCTGGGGCTTGGCGTGCGACTTCAAGCCTTCGTCATACCACAGATCCTGCTGAAAACAAAGATATCACAGGGATCAGTTTTAATGAGCTACACAACATCTTTTTGTCTTCTTCTGACGGCTGCAATCAAACCTGTGCGCAGCATTGTACATGCATCCTACAAGATTTTTCTTTTCTCTATCTGCCAGCCTTCCAGATTACTGCTCGAGGGCGGCTGACTGCCAACTCACAGACATCCTGGTCTAAATGTCGTCTTCCAAGCTGAGTATTGATTTGAGCGGATTTGTGCGTTTTATCAAAATGAGACTGGATCAATGTGAAAGAACACACCAGCGCAAGGCTTCTTTTAATAGCACTTTAAATTTCACCAAAACATTCCTTTGAGATCTAGTCTAAGAGTTAGTCATGAAAACGGTCATCACATAGGCATAATATCTACGGTCTACATATAATGTGACCATGGAAGAAAAATATTGATGCCACTACAAAATTGTAGTCCAATGACCACCTCAAAAACAACTCCATGAAAGCAGTATACAAATTATCTTTGGTTCATTGTATATCTTGAAATAGCCACACTCTGCTAATCCATCATTTAACCAAACACAGTTACGTGTCACTTATGTTATTGAAGAAGACAACAAAAATTAACCCAATAAATTAATTCTGGTTTGTGTTGATTAATCAGTCGATTAATTTGAAGTAAGTCTTTTTTGTCAATTTCAGATATTTAAAAGATTGAAGTTAATCAACTCACATTTTAAGAACCAGTGTTACTGAAAAATTAAAAGGCCTTGCGAGCAGTTTTTACTGGATTGCCACACATAAAATTTTTCTTCTTCTTGTCTACCTCTTGATTCTCAGAGAACATGTGTGGAGCAGACAGTGTTTATCTTCTGCTAGTTTGAGCCAGGTCTGGAGCAGGCAGTCCCCTCCCCGTCCCCACAGATGGCCCTAGAGGCCCCTGCCTGACGACGTGTTGTTGTGCTGTGCGCTCAAGCACACTTGATTGAGGGAGGAGGACACGTCTATTCCTCTCTCCGTTTCTCCGTCCACCACATGGGGCTCACCAAAACATTCCACCTGCTACTCAAGCATCAGCAGTCACACGCTCCGGACAGATTGCCGAATGAGAGGTAACAGAGTGGAATGGTGGCTTTTGTTGGGTGCAATTATATTCTGTTTTTTTTTTTAGAGACTGCTCACTGCACACAAGAGGATGACTCTGTTTTTTTTTTTTTTGGCTCCATGTGGGCCTTACATTGAATATGTAGTAACACAGAGCCAATTTTCCAAGCTATGTCACTGGAACACACATGGGGGCGTCTCGCAGACATGTCAAGATAATGACTGTTTACCTGCCCTCTTCCTGTCTGCATTTCCACTGGTGAAACCGGCTGCACTCCAACAAAGGTTCATAATACAGAGAAACAGAAGCAGAAATGAAGAGGAAAAAATAGCATGTTAGGAACGGCATGCTAATCATGCTATTTTGCAGTATGCATACTGTGCACTGTATGCAAATTTTCTGTCTACATGGAATATCTTGGAAAAACCTGACATCACTTGCTGAAAATAATTTGCAATACAGTCATCATATACTGCAGAAATAGTAGTATATCCGTGTGACGACAACGTAGCATATGTTTATCTGTTATATATGTAAATGTTATCATGGCAAACTACTGTACATGCTGTTTTACATATGGCTTGAAATAATAGTATGCAGTATACAGTGAAGTATTTCATTCAAAACACAGCCAACAACACAGCAATGCCAATTCACAGTCAAAACAATTCCTTGGAAAACTTGCACAATAATCTGTTTTTCAAATTAGAATTTAGGACTGACTGTGTGCATCGTCATTTTGCAAAATCAAATTAGTTTATTCATACACTAGGCATTATCTGATGTATCTGCATCAACTGTCAAGTTCTTTAAGCATCAAGAGACTTTTCCTGCTACAGCTGAAAGTATCTTTCATTGTTAAAACAAGAGGTCAACAGTTTCCTTTGTATTTCCATTTTGACACCTTGCCGTAGTTCTGAACTCCAGTGAGACCAAGTTATTACTGAAACACTTCACTATATGTGGAAAGCGAGTAACAATGGGAGAATCAGGACACAGCTGTATGCACTACTGTACTACTGAGTCCCAGATGACAAAATGAACTGAAACCCAAACTGACCAGACTTAAATGCATTTCCCTAAATTCGATTTTAAATGGATCTCAAAGTGCCGTTACTGAGATCTGGATCGTGTTTGTAAAAATCTGATTTCATGTGATGTTTTGTTTTTTTAAGATTAAAAAAAGTCTGAGCAAGTTTATCTTACAGTAAAAACAACATATCACAACAAAGGCTTAATTATTTTTTAAAAAATAATTTTAAAAAATGTATATTAAATAACCAAGATGTCATGCAAACAAATAAGAAAAACAAATAGTTTCACACTATGTAACAATGAGTTAAACTAAAAACAATAAACTAACATTTTAAAATAGTCATGTTTAAACTTAAAATGTAAACGTAAAATGTACAAAAGCCGACGCACTCAGCCTGTGACTGCACATCAGCTGAAATCTATATTAATGTACCAAAGTGCAGTGTTGCTTGGCAACCATAAGCAATTAAACTCTGCCTGGTATTGTATCTAACAAACACTCCACAGAAACAAGACATATTGACATATATGTCATAACATATACATATACATATATACACATACATAAAAGTGCCTTTGCATGCACTTTAAAACATTTACTAGTCCTGTTTCTGTGAACTTGGACTAACAAATCTGGCCTGTTTACTGACAGTTGGGGGATATCTACCATGGTATTAAAAGAATAGCAAAATCTCCCCTATATGGCCCACAAGGCCTATGATACTTGGGTTCAGAAATACGCTTTAAATCTGGTTTATGTCTTAAGTTTATTTATCTGGAACATTTCAAACTGCATTACTATCGGCCCAATCCAGATCAAATGTGAACACAAACCATTTAAAGTGATGTAGATCCATGTCAGGAGCTTTCTACAGCAAACACAGAGATAAACTGTTGCAGTAGCAGTTTGGAAGACGCTTCATAAATTGAGCAAGTCAAGAGGAGTGCTGGTCAAAACAGAACAGGGTAATTCACTGCATCCCCATATCAGACATGTTCTGTCTATCTGCTTTTAAGAATCAGTAGGGGCTGTCAGATCTCTGGCAGGCTGTCGGGAGCAGATTAAGGACACTATCTTGGCATCGAGTCGGTTCTACAAGCACAGCTTTTGGAAATAGATTGCACATGGCAACACTATAGCTACAGAACACACTGCAGGTGATAGTGATGGTGCCCAGAATGGGTCTGTGTCCAATAGCATGAGCCTATTCATAGAGAACGCTAGTCTATTCTTAGAGGATGTGCTGCAACATTAAGGAGTATGAATTAATGACACACATTAAAGTCTTGCACCGAAGAGGGTTTCATTATTGAAGAAACAACATTTCTGTGATCTCTGCTTCACTTAGCACAGATATAACACTCACACAAAGATATTCACAGTTTTATATATATACATTTTAAGAATTAAGATTTAAAGGTGAAGTGTGTACTTTCCTTGTTACTAATCTTACCAAACTAGATTGCAAAAATAATCTCTGACTTCAACCAGGTTTTTCATAAACACTCTTTTGTCTGCAATTTGCTACAAATAAACTGCATGCCCATGAGCAAAAATGTCATAATTCAAACAGTGTACTTCAGTGAAACCACTGAAATGAATAGGAATGCTAGCAGATAGCCTACTACACACCTGCTTGGTTGTGTCTGCCTATGAATCTGGGATAGGACAAAGTGTTTTAACATAAAACCAATACACACTTAACTTTTACATAGCCTAGCTGAAGGTGATTTGTCAAAGAGAAAGAGAAAAATAAATGATTATGGGAATGACTGTGGAGGAATGCTCCTTACACAAGATAGCTTGCTCTGCATCAAACCAGCATGTCGAAGCCACATGGTGCATAGCGAATTAAAGAATCTAAGAACATCAGAGTGCCAATACATGAGATGATGTACTGTCTCATTTACATGTTTTATTCTAGCTCACTTTAATTAGGAATGAGCAATCAGCTATTGTCTTATGAATGTGTAGGACACATGGCTCAGAATATAAATATCACATAAATACCCCAAATCCCAATGCAGCAATAAGACTGGACACACTGTGCTGTAATGCACCATATGTTTAAAAATTCAGACGTTAAATGTAAAGGGGCCTCTAATATAAAGCCTTGTGATTAACTGCCTTAGGACGCAGATTTAAAACTGTTCTTTTAGCGACAATGGATACGGTAGCCAATAAAACGAGGCATCTGTTTTGTGCAAGTGTCTTTTCCTAATGAAATGTTGAATCTCACACCTGCTACCTGTCTCTTTTAGACCAGAGGGGATTTCCTAAAAATATTACACGCCACAGGACGTGAAACCAACATTGTATGGCAGCTACAACGCAGACGCTCTCCACTTTGTAGGTCACTTTGGCTCTGAATTGTTTCATTGTTGACTATAATGTATTCATTTACAGCATGCCCAAAGCAGAGAAAGGTCTGAATATTGCCAATTATTGGGAAAGCATCAGGCACAGCTGCAGTAATTAAAACCCAGTTGACACAGAAGATAGTGAGCGCTCTCATAGGTCACCAGTCCACATGCTACAGGCCCTCATCCTGCTGGGTAATTGCCACCGGATTTAATTATGTTTTTATCTTGATACGGAGGCATGTGATAAATACCTGTTAGAAACAATGCAAATATTGCATTTCTCATTAACATGCCGCTAGTTGATACATCTGTTTTTTATTACTTTTACAGTCACGTTGTTGTTGCGACTTTGCGCATATTTTGTTTTTTAGAAACGCTGTTTATAAATACATCAGGTTTTAACAAGCTCTGCCTGGGTGGTACGCTCAGAGGAATATCTGACAGTTCTGTCAGCCCAGCTGAGGAATACGGCTATAGTCAGAGAGATTTTCAGCATGCACCACTGAGAGAACGGCACAATTTATAAATCAAATCCCTTCGGGTCTAAGAGTTCATGACATGAATGACTGATCTGTTACAAGGTCGCAGTCACAGGGTGGTGAGAAGAATTCAAACACAGACAAATGCTTAATGGTCCACAGTCACGTCCGAACAGGCATGAATATACCGAGGGCACTTAGGAGTGAAAATGTACATACAACAATATTATTTTCATGAGTCACTGCTGATTTTAATCACATTCTGCCGCACGACTCAATACATTATTCATATCAAGCTTATGAACCAGGTGACCTCCTATCTAGATGCCCTTAGTATGCTGATCTTGTACCAGTTTTTCTTATTCCACGACCTTAACCAGAACAAACAAAACCTTCAGGCAGGCAATACCATTTTATAGCCATTCACTTGTCATTATGAAGTTCCCATATAAACTCAGTAATTAAGGTCTCGGATAAAAGAGACAGTTTTAATAACGCAATAACGATTATCAATCAATCAATCACAAATGATTCATAACAAGAGGACAATACTCTCCCGTTAGCCAAAGCTGCCTAATATAAATACAATAGCTGTTTACCGTATTATAAACACAACCAATGAAATACCTGTGTGTAATGCAAAATACAAAACCCCAGGTAATGAAAATAACAGCTGGTGCTACAAGCATTATATACGTACAGTCTGCAATGTGTCATTTTAAGAAATGAATCGCCTGAATGCATTGCAGTCTACCATCAATTGGCTGGTGTGGGGGAAAACGCATTCTGGGGAAGAAAAAATAACAGCTTATAGGATGGAAATTTCTCTTAATTTATCAACATAAATGAAAGCATTGGGATGTTTTCCCTCCTGAATTAGCGATCCTTCTTTTGCACAGTTTATCTATGTACATATTTACAGATATATGACTGTCGGACCCCTCGAATCGCACTACCAAGTTTCTTCACAGCGATTCAGATAAACCAACCCAATAAATATGTCTACTGTCAAACGCAATGTACTCTCAAATGCAATGTAAGGCAGTCACGACCTCTTTTAAACCCCAAAGGGTGAATAAACGTCATTTAATGCTACACAAAGAACAACAACAACAACACTTTTCTGCTATGACAACCTATATGACCCACGCTTCAATCAATACATCTGTATAAACCTAACTCTAAAACACAATATCAAAGCCATCCCTTGATGAAGTTCACATTAAATATAATAAATATAATATAGCAAGTTACTTACTCTGCGTGACCTGAGTTTTCAGAATAGTTTATTAATATTATCGTATTCACGTTACTTTAATGCGCAAACTAACTTCCGGTTTGAAATAGAATACGTGAACGCGCATTAAACTAAATAATACACGAATGCACACTTTTGATAATTTTATTAAAAATGTTTAACATGTCAAATATTTAAAATGGAGTACAAACAATATGCAACGATGGGATTGAGTGCAACAAAACTACACCATGGGTTTAAGGCAAGGGTTTCTTTCCAGAAAAATGTTGTTATGCTGATTGAAAGTGTCTTCACATCCTGTTAGAAATCATTAAGTTAAGTGGTCTAAATATATATGTATATATATATTTTTTCAGACCATAGAATGGACCGAAGAACGTTCTTATCATCATTGCATTAAATCCAAATGCTATGATAGGATGTCCTAATCGCCTGCCAAACTATTTGTTTGCATCTTGTTCATGTATGTTGGAGGAGACATGGTTTTGGAGAGCCCTCTGAAGGGAGTGTGGGATCTTATGCTTTCAAAGCTGAAATTGCCCTACCTTTGAATTGACCAATGGAAGACCAATACAAGACTGGGGGCGTGTTCAGGGAAGCCAATATTTTTCTTTTTTCAATTTAATTTATTATTCATTTATTTTCCTATATTAAATTACACAGTAGATCTCTGAAAAGGTATAAAAGTTCATCATTGCCCTCCAAGACTGTACTCTTTTACCTTTGAAAACTTGGTCCACTTAAGACAAACACATCAGTGAAGTACTACCTTTAAATTAACATTCATTGAGGCTCCTACTTTACACCTCCCCTCAAATGTAAACTGGGTCTGAAGCAGGGTTTCGGTCAGTACATGATGCTCGGGTCCAGAGAGTGCACCTGGTTGTGTAACACCCCGGTGCTGCTCCACAGGGGCCATGCATTATGCAGCGATTGCATTTCCATGCTGCTTCCTCCTGCGCGGCAGTAAAAATAGACACGCAGACCTCGATGCTCCTGCTTCGTTGTTTACGACTGTTCCGTCCTCCCTCACTCCTGAGTACCAGCGGTTATTACTCAAACACATATACACCATCTTACCAGAGATATTAAGAGCGGAAGGGGTCAGGCTGCACAAGGAGATAATGTCCTGAGATGTCAAAGATCCCAAACCACAAAGCTTTCTATGGGTTATTAATAAAAACACTTCTGTGCTCATACAGCTTGTTTAAAATGTGCGTGAAATATAAAGGACGTAAATAAATGCAAACAACCCTGTATAACAAAGTTGTCCAATTCTTCATGCATTTTGTTATACATATTGTTTTTAAATAAATAACATGTTTTGACTGGTAACTTGATGCAAATTTACATATTACATATTCAATTTGATGTCTCTTTGGGAATTCTGAGTGGCAACTTTGCTTTAGCACTATCAACTTTGTGTATATTTTAAACAACAGAGAAGGCCAACAAGATTTCCTCCGGGTATACAAAATCTCTGTCTGTTTACTGTTGTCACCATTGCAGTTCTAGTGCCTATTATAAGGAACAGCACAATATAAAAAGCAAGTGCAACTTCACTGACAGCTACACTGAGGCAGCCTTTGAGCCCACGCATCAATAAAAACTGTGGCTCTTACTTTCTCTGTAAGTCTACCGATATCAACACTGCAGACACACAAACAAGAGAGAAAGAAAACAAGACAAGACCGGGTACATACCCAGTAAATGAAAGTAACAGTCCATCACTTAGTGATGTGTTTGAAACTAGAAGAAATAAAGCTAAAAATTAAAAAAATGTTACTCTTAATTGAATAATCACATCAAGTTTCTATCTTTTCATTACTGTTATATAATGGAGATTCTGCTTCTGAGAAATCAGATTTGTAAAGCTCCTTGTGTATTTTGAGTTGTCATTACCTTCCATAAGAGTTATTCTGCGCTGTGTTGCTCAACTGAGATAGATCTGTCTTGTTTCCTTAATTGTTTAGGGTTGCATAATTATTTAAGAATATAAATCAGCAAGTAAAACACACATCTGCAACCCCAACTATAAGTCATTGAGTGGTAAACATTAAATTTTCTGATTCTTGGAATGAGTACATTGAACAGAATATTTTATTAGATGCAAATAGGAATGAGTGATGATCAGAGATGTAATCTGTTAACGCTTCATTAATACAGGCTTTCTGATTTACAAATTAAGTATCTGATTTCTAAGCCCTGTACCTCACATCACAAATGTAGCTCTGCTAGCTAGCTACCAACACTACTCTTGAAATACATGAACTAAGCAGCTCTCCCCTTCCTCTGACAACGTTTGATGAATTTTCATTTGGTGATGTGCAGGGTTTGCAGTATTGAAAAGGCTTTAATGTATCCCAGTATATTCTTTTCATCCTCTCTCTTTGTATTTTCTCTATTTTTTACCTTAAGCATCCTTACTGCACCATCAATGGAACAGTTTCCCCAAACTCATGCACAGGAAGTCCTGCTTATCCTAATGGGTCCTCTTAAGCTGCAAGGGAGATACAACCATGCCAGACTCGAACAAGACACTGCGAGAAAAGGAGCGTTTACTCGAGGGATGATGCGCCGCAGGAGCTCAAAGAAGAGAAGAAGGTGGAGGAGGGGTTGAGGAGCACGAGGAGGGGAGAGATTCTCTATGGCCAACTCTGAATGTAGTTCTTTCTCAAGGTCAACCTCAGAGCTGAATACATGCACACAGAAACTGTTACACAAAACCAGAATGGAAACAGCATGCATGCAATACACACGCACACATATTGGCATATCACTGGAAAGTGAAAATAGCTTTACAAAAGATGCTTTCTCCTGGATTTATGTTTTCAATAACAACAGCTATTGCCTCTGCATCATATGAGCCAAGTGGCTTGCACAATGTGGGTAATTTCAACGTGCTGCCGTTGTGATAACTGAGCAAATTCTTTTATTGATTTTGCCGTATATCATGAGAGTTTTCCTCCATCATAACTCCATAGGTCTACCGTCAGCCCACGCACCATCGTAAAGATAATTTCACATATTGCACAGATTTGTCACTATTTCCCCGAAGACATCCACCAAGCACAAATTCATGGTTGTTCATTAACAAGACGGTCAATTCCCCAAACAATGTGCTTCGTGTCACAATAAAAAGCAGGTTTTATGGCTTGTAGCAGTAAAGCGCTATTAAACAGATAAAGCACACCAAACGGGCATCTGGAGGATTATAAAAAGGGCTGCCACACGAATAAACTCACACACCCAAAACCCGTAGCCATTCAGAGAGAGGGGTTATTGAGTGCATGCTGTGAAACTGCATAAATGCTGCCCCCTTGAGGACGATCTCTACCGTATAACGTAGGCCTCTGCAGCATCGTTTAAGATTGTCACATAGGATGTTTGATCTGCTCTCAAAAGAGGGTTACTGCTGCCCCCATGTGTTAGCTGTGCAAAAGTGTGCCTTTATGTAACCTCAACATGTGAACAATATACATAGCAGAAATTTCATCTGATCTAAGCTGAATGAAAGAGAGGCTCAGAAATGCAGAGAGATTGATGTGAGGTGTGCAGCTGGTGATTAAAATAAATAAATATGATGGTAAATTATATTACCAACTGTATTGACTTTCTTACTGTACAGACCTAATTCTTAACCGTTTTATATCTTTTATATTGTGAATTAAATAAATGTATTTATATTATATCATTTATAGTTAAATGGATATATATATATATAAATGTATATAAATAAATATATACAGTGAGGAAGGCTCAACAAAGGCTTCACAAAGTGCTGCCATATCCTCACAAATCTTTACAGATGTGTTGCACAGAGTCTCCTGACAATATCAGCATCACTGTCTGATTCAGCAACTGCTAAATTGTGGACAGAAAGGCCCTACAGAGGGTGAGAAAACATCCACTCAATGTGGTGTATGAAAGAATGCTGAAAGCTTTCTAAACGATGACACCCTCCCCCAGTTGGATGTTTTCTCCACTAACATCTGGGAAGGCTGAGGAACAGCTTTTCCCCCACTGGCTATTAGATTACTTAACAACACTGCCTGATTACCTCTCCAAAGTCTAAAATTCACTGCCATGACGTAATTTTTGTGCCTTTTTAACTACACTGCCAATTTAGTTTGCCAACTCTCCACGCAGTCATTTGACAAAGCTGAGCATTACCCACAGTGCTAATAATAGGAGTGATTAGTCTTTGCTGCCTTGATCATTTATCGTAATTTAATTATTAATTATGAACATTACCTAAATGGATATTTCCGTACGTGTGATGAATTAACATTACAGAGCCCCCATTAAAGGTTTCTGTCTAAATATAACATTTTGGATCGAATTGGTTCTCAGATATCTATTTGTAAATCTGTTGCATTTCTAAAACAGCGTGACTACATATGCATTTAATATTTTAATATCTCCGTTGCTTAACCATGCCTTTAAAAACAGGCAAGCTTTACAAATTCCTGTTGAAATATGTCATTCGCCACGCTTCGTTCCGCTTCGGCGAGGCTTCGTCTATCTTCGCCAGCACTCGTCTTTTTCCGCCACGCTCTCGGTCACTCTCGCTCAGTGCAGCGGGGTTGATGATCGGATTTTCGTCTCGTTCTCTGTGTTGTTGTTCCCGGTGACGCGACGGAGGTGTAGCCTGACGCGGTCTCTTACGTGTCGGCCTGAATAAAAGTGGAGCTCCGAGGGCTCGACAGTGACGGAGGGAGTCTGTATCGGTAAGAGGAGACAAGTGTCCGGAGGGAAAGGGCTCGTCCCGAATGCCACATAGGTCTGGTTTGGGTTCGGCCCGCTGGAAACAAAGAGATCATGGCGGCTGTCTGTAGTTGTTGCATGCAGAGGGAGGGGAGGCAAACGGGAGAGCAACACAAGCCCAGGGTGGGAAATCTCGATGCATGGCTTATTATTTAAAACGCAACGAAATATGGATGCACAGTATGTCTGGTTTTCTTCATGCATATTTGTGCCGAGATCGTCAGTGTGTGTTTTCCCCTCGTTGGCTTCGTTCATATCCTGGCAATACAAAATGTGTGCAACTGCGTGGATGCAGGGTGTAATACTCTTAAATCATGCTAGGAATTATTTAATATTATCTTGTGTCCGTGATGCCCCCGATAAGACTATATTGCAATGCTGTAGGACTCGGTTATTATTACATTGTTTCATATTTTCCTAAAATGCCATTGCCAGAAAGCGGTGATTACACAACATCAGTCAAATACACACTGTATTCTTGATGTTTGTGTAATGTAGGAAACAATTAAACTTCTAGATATTGCACATGACTAATAGAGAAATGCATTATTATTATTTATATTTGCACATTGTATTGCACTAACCTATTTAAGTACAACTAATTGTAATTATGCATTCTCAGGTTTAAAACTGCATTGGCATTACTCCTGATCTGTCCACAGTGTAAATGTTAAAAAACAATTATTTATTATTATTACTTACTATAAAATCAGTAGGTTGTAAACAGAATGCATGCTTATAGTTGTATATATAAAAAACTGGGAATGCTCTGCAGCTTCATGTTTCCTAGAATAATCTGTCTGGCAGAAAATAGGATTTGAAAAGTAGAGGGAGAACATGCATGACCAATCAAACCACAGATAGACTCTGAGCGTCATGAGATCACATTACTGTCTGTTCACGCTTTCTCCCACGCTGGATCTCTCTTTTCTCTCTTAAATCATGCATCAAAACAAGTTTCAAGTTTATGATGCACACATGTCGGGGACAATTTGTACAGTGTGAGAATTCTGCAGTAAATAAAAATAAACGTAACGGTAGAAAATATATAAATCACAAATAACTTGATGAAGAGGTTTGAGCTTATGTTTACAAGATTTTTGAGATTACGTTTATAATAAAGTATATGTATAGAACGGGAGATATAGACACAAGCGCTAACTGTAAATTGTAGGAATTATGCATTAAGTATATGTAACGGTGTCTACGTTTAGACAAGTACTGAAACACTAATAAAAAAATACAAATACAATATAGAATGAAATGCATTATTTGTTCAAAGCCGTGTTTGGCTTCTGAAGGTGTGCAGTAAACGTGCATAACTAGCCATTTGAATTGTATCATTTTCAGGTCGTTTAAAACAATGTGCTGTAGGGTTTGATAGTTTCAACAAATCTGAGAGTTCTCTCTGCTCCTCTCACTCTTTAAATGTAATTACAACCAGGAGGACTGAAGATGGTCACAGTCATTTATCACTGCATGGAAGTATTCTATAATCCCCTAGACTTCCTATATATATATACATGAGGTAATTGAATCCAATTCTTCCTCTGCGGAAAGCCTAGATTTTCTCCGATATCTGCAGCCAAGGGGAGTCAGGGCAGCTTTTGCAGTATATTGTGATGCACTATCAATAAAAATGATGCTGTACAATGACAATGTCTTTATTACAGTACTTAAATTTTATCACTGACCAGTGCATGAGTAATTTTATACTCTCATATTAGTCATTATATGAAGATAGAAATGGAGGGTAAAGGATTTTAAAGCACCTGGGGCTTCGCGCTGTTAAAGTTAAAGCTTAAATGAGAACCTACCTCTTTAAATTCACCCTGGGGTTTTGATTTATTTCCACTGTGCACTGTTAAGTAGTGCATCGTTTTTCTTAGCTTGGCTTATGTAAGCCATGCATTAGGTGAAACATTTTCCAGTATTCTAGGCTAAAAGGTTAAAGGTCAGCATTCACTGTTCTCTGAGTCTAAACATTTTCAGCAGGGTCTTAGCACAGCAGTTGATGTTCTGTATTCTTAAAGTCTATAGTGTAAGCAACTGAGTCTGAAGAGGACATTACTGCATTTTGTACTTGTGATCTATTATACAGCTTATACAGTAGCATTTTTTAGACCAAGCAGCCATTGTGTTGATTCATAACTGTTATTACTAATGTGTATTTTAAATTCAGTGATTCTGGTGCTTAATTTTAATTTGCTTCACTTTTAAAAGTGGACACCATATAAAATGTTACTTTGTTAGTATAATAGCTCTGCCCAAAATTCATGTAATTGTTGCTGTGATGGCTGAATGGGATGCCCAGACAAACAGAGCTATGTTCAGCTGTGTCACAGTATTTACAGTTCAACCTATAAACGACTTACTTACATAGTTATGTTGGGATAGGAGAAAGTATTTTGGCAGTGAAAAAATGACATCATCTTTAGGAACATTTTGACCCATAACAAAGCAGCGTTTGTTGAAGTCCATACTCATTACCTCAGCTGGTAGTTATGACTAAGTGCTTAAATGTTCAGAGAACACTGCATTACTCTGTTTTTAGGGATTTTCCACAATATTATTTCAATACTACAAAGAAAGATTTTCAGTAGAGAGTAGAGATGTCAAAGTTACTGCCTAATGTACTTACTTTTCTGTGTATGTTGATCAGATTTTTCCAGTAGTGGAGCGAGAGGACTCACAGGAGTTGGTGTACTGTGTGAACATTTCCTCTAGGTGCCACATTTATAGGTATGTATTGAGAATGAGAATTAACTGTCACATAATTTAAAATGTTTATTATACAAAATATTCCACAACTCTGCCATATTGACATATTGATGATAACGATATAAGGTTCTCCACTTACTTTGCAACCTTTTTCTGTTCCTCTGGTGATGATTCCCTCCTTTGGCTCTTCAGCTAACTCAATGACCATGGAGTCGGGAGCCGATGCCCAGCAGGGTGCAGACACTGCTGTTTCTGAAACAGAGAACCAGCAGATTACCCAGGCCCAAATCGCCACTCTTGCACAGGTAGTAATTTAGCAGATATATCTTCTTGTAATTGGCTAACTTTTAAATATTATATAAATAAGGTTAGAGCTACACCTAAATCCTTTCATCCAGAGCCTATTAGCTGCCATGAACAGAAACAGAAGGACTGCAGGAACAGAAGGACTGTGTTTGAACTTGTCCTGTGTTTGGTGTAGGTGACAATGACTGCGGGACATGGTACTGCCACAGCACCCACTGTCACTTTGGTGCAGCTGCCCAATGGTCAGACAGTGCAGGTGCACGGAGTGATCCAGGCTGCCCAACCCTCAGTCATTCAGTCGCCACAGGTGCAAACTGTCCAGGTAGAATACTTTAACACCTTAACAGTGATTGGCAAGACACAATATGTATATCTGTCATATTCTATTTAACTTGTGTTTTATAGAACATTTGTTCATGATTTATTCATGGTTTATTTAGTAATACCCACACGTCATTTCAATATGACAATAGTTTGTTTCCCATGTGTGTTGATCAGATTTCTACAGTAGCAGAGAGTGAGGACTCACAGGAGTCTGTGGACAGTGTAACCGACTCTCAGAAACGAAGAGAGATCCTTTCTAGACGCCCATCCTATAGGTATGTATTGTTCTATATAAGTTTTGCATCATGTAAGAAAACTTCGTCTACAGCTGTCTGTGGTCTATAGGAAAATCCTGAATGACCTGTCATCAGATGCTCCTGGCGTTCCGAGAATCGAAGAGGAGAAATCCGAGGAGGACAGTGCACCTGCCATCACTACAGTGACCGTGCCAACCCCAATATATCAGACCAGCAGCGGCCAGTACAGTATGTCAAACTGCATATAAGACTATTTGTTTTTTACATTTCTGATACCTGAAACCTGCATCTTCCAAATGAGCATCATGGCTCAGTGTGTCTGGAGCCACTAGAACTGGAGCCAAGCTCTAACATATGTGGTTTTTAGATGTGTCCTTCAATATGCAATCTGTGTCACTAAATCGCTAACAATCTTTCCTGTTTCCAGTCGCCATTACGCAGGGTGGAGCCATACAGCTGGCCAATAACGGCACAGATGGAGTGCAGGGCTTGCAGACCCTCACAATGACAAATGCAGCCGCTGCCCAGCCAGGCACCACCATCCTGCAATACGCGCAAACCAGTGATGGGCAGCAGATACTGGTTCCCAGCAATCAAGTGGTCGTACAAGGTGAGTTGGATTAATTGCGCTATTTTTTAATCAGGGATTAAAACCTATAATATTGTAATATTAATATTAATGAAGCAGCATTTGCAACATATTTAGCTTACTTAATATAAAGCAGAATAAGACTAAGGAAAATGAGACAATCTATATGTTCTTCATTTGAAAGAGGCACATAACCTGTGATCATATACTGATCATCTGTACACTGTTGTTGCCTGTATTAATTGGATGTTTGTTGGCTGTGTTACATCTAACCTACAGCGGCTTCTGGGGATGTTCAGGCCTATCAAATCCGTGCTGCCCCCACCAGCACTATTGCCCCAGGTGTGGTAATGGCCTCCTCTCCTGCCCTGCCAAGCCAAGGAGGTGCTGAAGAGGTCACACGCAAGAGGGAAGTCCGCCTCATGAAGAACAGGTAAAAACACGGTTCTTGAAACTCTGGTCCTAAATTCTGTGTCCTGTTGATACTGTCTTGCATCAGTTAATGCATATTTTAGACCAAAAATAAAGACAAGAGTCGGCACAAAAAAGCTGATCTCAATTTCCTTTTCCCTTCCAAGAGAGGCTGCGCGTGAGTGCCGTCGGAAGAAGAAGGAGTATGTCAAGTGTCTGGAGAACCGTGTGGCTGTTTTGGAGAACCAGAACAAAACACTTATCGAGGAACTCAAAGCTCTCAAGGACCTGTACTGTCACAAATCAGAGTAATACAGCACCTGCTCTCCACTCATTCTGGCTGATTTATGTGTACAGAGACTAAGGGGCAAGTGAACCAGACATGGACGCATGTTTTCTAAATGTTTTCTTATTTTTAATTGCTACAGACTGCCTATATGAACACAAATTAACACAAGGGAACAGAACACAAGCCCCATGGCCAAAACATTTCTTCTTGGAGAATTATTACAATTATTGGATCATGTCATTAAAGACAAAAAAATGCTGGAAAATCTTTTCTGTGGACATAAAAGCAGCAAAACGTTCTTACCATCTTTACTTATAGACTCAAGCCAAGACTCAGAGGAGAGGTTTGAAAACTTTTTACCTTTTTTCCAGTGTGCTGATGTGTAAGTGGTTAACAACTTTAAAAAACAAAGAATTATAAATAATGAAAAAACACTATTTAAATGACATCTCTGTAGTGTGGTAGAACTCATCTCTTAGTGGTAAGAATGGAGTTGACATCATTCCCTCTTGAGAATCTAAAGGTTTAACTTTAATGTGTCTGACTGTTACTTTAATTTAGTGTACAGTGCTTTTGTGTTTTAAGTTCGTTTTTACCTTTAAATATTAACTAGCTTTCAAAAGTATAGTATATAAATGTATGGATATTGATTTTCAATATTGATACCGTTTTATTGATACTATGCCATTTATAAACGGAAAAATTAACGTTGTACACAGAACGAGATTATAACCATTTTCTCATTTTAGATTACCTAAAAATTTTCTTTAATATTGCCATTGCAATAGCAACAGTTGCACAAACAAAATACAAGTTATGTTTTAGGCATTTGGTCACTTGATACAATACATAGTCCGGAATTTCACACACAGATATGAGTTTATTTTCTGTAACATTTATCAATTTAAGATGATTCTTGACATTTATGTTAAAGCAATTTGTCAGATCACTTATGTTATGCTTTGTATATCATAGAACTATTGCATTTAATACTACATCCTATCTACGGCATTATTAGACTACAGCATGTTTTATAAACATTATGTTATTGACTTATATTGCAATACGATGAATTTTTCCATTGCATCAATATGAACACGGAAACAGTGTCTTTGTATTTGATAACGTGATCACACAAGTAAAGGATACGTTATCAGTCTATTATGGCATATGCATTTTGGCAGCTATTTCATAAAAAGATATGTAAAATCTGTTTCTCTTTGTTTCTTTTTTGTCTGCATTAAATAATGTTCTGAATGTTTGTTTTCAGAAACAGCCTGTAACTTCCGTTACATTTTGCCTTTATTGGCAAATACTTTCTTTGAATTAGGTGGAGATTGTTTAAAAGCAAAGGAGGGGACATGCTTTTGATCGGAGTATAACATTTTGCAATGTTGCTTTGAGGACAGTCATACAATATGAAAGTGGCTAGAAAATAAAAAATGTGTATCAAGATATTTTGTTCTGAAATAAACCTTTTTATTGTCTATTAGTAAATACATCATCGCCCACTCTGCCACTGCTTTTAAATTTAAAACTGTCTGCCTGACATGTCATTTACAGGCTCAGCTCAAGCGTAACAAATTAGAGAAGCAATCTCTCCTCAGCAGGCGATCACAGTCCAGATCTGCACTCTTGCTGGGAGTGCACAAGCTGACACACCCCACTGTGATCCTGATTTTTCACAGAAAACAGTTATTTTCTGACACAGGAACTCTTAAATGTGAACTGGCTTTTTGAAGAACAGACCATCCTTAAACATGCTTTAGGACAGAACTCAGCTTTAGGAGAAATGTAAATTCTGTCCGTTTTTAATTATGAAAGGTATCTTTTGTCTTTCTCTTGTTTGTAAATCCTTTAATGTATTGAGGTTGACCTAATGCCATGCTCACTAAAGACAACTCTGAAATATGCGATTATGCATGTTGCCTTCATGCATAAGCAGATCAATCAAGCAATGTTCGATGTTAAGAGCTTATTTTAAATGAACGCATCATGCACTTTTTGTATGATAGCTTTCACCTTTTGGACACTATGTACAGTTCTGTTAGGGTTTTATAGTGTTTCAAAGGTATGGAGATGTATATACTCTGTGTGACATGGCTTATGTTTATTGGAGTTTTCATTGTTACAATTACTATCAAAAGCAATTATGTATGCTTGTTGTTCCCTGCTTACCTTTTGTACACAATAATGTAAATCTTTAGTAAAAGACTAATACTGAGATAAAGTATTGTTGTGTGCTTTCTCTGAACATTGCAGTTACATGTCACTGTAAACACAAAAAAGTCCTGACACGTTCTAGTTTACTGAATGTGCAACCATTTGTTAAAATGTAATCTAGTAATTTGCACCTAGAGTTTTTGTACATGTTTATAGACAGCAGGATAAACAATAGCACAGTATAGTACAGTATGTACTTTGCTGTGCTGTATGTAGTGCACTAGTATTGCATTCCGCACATTTCCATGCTATTCCGTTCCATGAATAGGAAGAGGTGTGTAAATGGGCGTGGTTTCATTCTCAAACCCTGCGGCGTGAGTGACAAGCCTACCCACCAATCATTAAACCTTTGTCTACGGTGTTTTGACGTATTACCCAATCGCAACTAACGGTATGTAAAAATAGGGCGGGCTCTTGATGCGTCACTCTGAGCAGATGGCGGAGGTGGCGGGGAGCAGATCGCTTCTGCTGCTGCACTGGCCGGTGAGGAGGAGGGAATAACGGGGGACTCTCCGATGAGACTCGGTGGACGAAACCCAACAACTAACAAACCCCGAGCTTAATTCATAACGTGTAAATGGACGGGACTTTATTTTTACGCTACGTGCAAGTGCTAATTTACTTTCGTCCGGCGCTCTTAGGCCTGAGGATTTGAGTGATTACTAGAGCCGGAGTTTCAGCCAGCACGGAGATCTGCCGGTTACATGACGGATAAATGCTCGGAAGCCTGTCCTTCGGTGGCCGTTTCATCCGTTCCCGATCTGAACTGCCGAACCGGATTCATTTAGTACAGATTTGGCTATTGAATTCGGAGTTAATGACTGGTTAAGCTCGGTTAGCTCGGTGGCTAATAACCCACTCACAATGAATCAATATTAGCCATTAGCAGTTAGCATGTAAGGTTTATTTAAAGGAGTACGTCTGTATTAAAAGCTATCAGATCCAGCTGTTGAACTGATGTGCTGTCAGCCCCCTGTCTTATATCCGGATGTATTGATTTCTTGATAAAGCCGTAGATATTTGCAATGAGCCTGGCTGCACGAAGTCGCGTTATATAGACGGGCTCAGATAGTTCAAAGTACCTTAAATCTGGAGCTGGTTCGGTGTCAGTTGTAGCTTGGTTTAGTGCGAGTTCATTTATCTGATACATTGATTCACATCTGATGACAGAGGCAGCCCGAGTGTGAGTTTCGCAGGATTTGTCTTAAAGTAACCCACCTAAGCAGGTATCCGAGTGCGTCATCATGGGGAATACGGTGTCCTGCTGCGTGTCCCCCAGCGGGAGCCCAAAACTTCCCCGTCAGGTGGAGCGTCTGGAGGAGTATCAGATCAGTACAGATGTGAGCGATGATACCGGTCCATACCTGCAGCACATCAGCGACAGAGAGGTGCCCGACGGTAAGTTCTGATGGGTGGTTAAATATGTAGGCCAGGGTTGCTCAGTCCTACAAATGGAGATTTACCTCCCTGCAGAATGAAGATCCAACCCTGCTCAAACACTGTTGATTAAAAGGTTTTATGTTCAGATCCAGCAAGAGCTGATTCATGGACTGTCATCATAGTGACCTAGATCACGACACTGAACTTAACATAACTCATAGGAAACTTTACTGTAGTCACTCAATCGTTTTCATCGGCCTGCAGTTAAATATTCTATTCTGTCTTATTTTTGGGGTTTCTCCACTTTCCTGAACACCATGCAGTATGTGCCGCAACGTCTTGCTGGTGTGATCAGATTCCTTGACCTCCTCGTCGCATGTGTCAGGTTTCTCCCGAAAGCTGAACGCATTTAGTGCTGTCGGTTTGCTATGAGCAGAACAGTCTTTGACATTTACAGTCAAAATAGTAGCTTGGACAATTACGCAGTCAGCTACATTAAAATAATAATACCTTGGGAAAAAGTTGTATGTTATAGGTTTAAATTTAGGTTTATTGAACCTCTGAGGGATATGTGTTAAATTTGGGGAGGTGATGACACTGGTGTGGCTTCAGACTATTTGTAGGCTTTACTGCTGTTTATTTAGGCTGTGCTAATTTACCCTGGGGAAACATACATAGTCTCACACACACAAATAACTTAGTGTGATGTCTGTTGCTCGATTTAGAGCAGTGTATCTTCATCATTGGCTTCATCATTGGCTGTAACCCCCCCCACTCTGACTACAGTTAATTCCTGATGATTGGGACATTCCATGTCCAATCATTTTTGACTTAAGAATGATTGTTATTTGAGGGTTCACTTGCAGAGATGATCCAAAAATGTGGGCCATTCCTGGCATCTCAGTGATGTAGATCTATGGGACAGCTGCGTTCTGTCTTATCTCGCTCTCAATCTTTGTGGCACATTTTGAGGCACAGTTTAAGGTTTCAAGTCACTTTTCTTTTAGTGTTTTAAGATAAACTCAGTTTTCTTAAATTTAACTTGTCACCATTATCACATAATCGATCATCTGTTTCGGTGTGCTGTGCCACACTGTAGTTGTACAGCCTAACCCTTCATTGGGGACATCTGCTCCACCCCCAGGGGTTATTTTTTACTCTGGGGGGAAGAATGGGAGTATCAGCTGAGTACAACGGCTCTGGGGAGATGTGGAGGACCTGTAGTTACAGAGTGAATGAATGACAGTTGTTTAGCACATATAGTAAAGGTACATACTACATGTGTGTACCTTTAATATATAATAAATGCATTTATTAATCACATTGATTCTTCTGCCAAGTAATATAGTTAGTAATACAGCCCAAAGTAACAAAGCAACTTGGTGCATTATTATTATACATTGCGTTTGTGCAAGACAAGAATTGTGGTGTTAGCTTTGTGCTGCAACACTGAGCTAGAACACAACTAATAGGCTCTAGTTGCTGCTCTTGGATGTTGACTAAAGCTGCCTTGTCACCAGACATTTCTGCACCTCCCTGTTGGTCAGCATTCTCTGAGTCCACGCCTCAGCTACAACAAAAGTTTTGTCAATAAAACTGTCTTCAGTTTTTCCCAACCAAACTAGACTTGTCACTTTCACAATTCCATGCAAGTTGTTTTCCTTGGTAGGAGATGCCTGTGGTTATTATCATCAAGACTGGCACTACCAGGTTCTGGAGCAGGTTTTGATTTATTACAGTATCTGTTTGAATGCACCTAAATTTATCCCTTGAAATGAACTCTGTTATACAACAGTCATTGTTGAGGATGATGGTAAATTGCAGCAAGATAGCAGCTGAGTGGAATTTCAAAGTGATGTGATCTTCTGTTGCTCCAATGACAGTAGCTGACCTGAGAAAATGACAAGGACAGATGCTACATCCTGCTATATCACCGATGATTTGCAATTTTGACATTTTTGGTAATGCAGAATTAATTGCATAACTGTAATTGTTTGTGTTGGCATTCTTGTTTAGGGTATGTTTAAAGCCATAGAGTGTAGGGTAAGTCAACCAACACTTGGTAATCAGAACTTCCTCCATAAACCTTGTGCCCTGCACCTGTGCTACACCTCCTGCCAATTTTGTAGCTCTCATGACATGCTTACGGCTGTCCAAACATCTCCTTGGAGTGTGTTTACTGTACAACTTAGCAGCATTGGCACAAATCCTTGGACACTGTCTCTATTGAGTTCCATTGGAATGTCTTTTCATTGGCTGATGCCAAATAGGTTTCCGTGCCATGATCTTGAATATAATACAGTACATAAGTCAATATTTATATCTAAACATTTACATTTTTCATTGATAAACTGATGGAGGCACATCAACACAGTCAGTTTAAATGCATCCTGCATCATGTCTGATACAGTAAAGTGCTTTCAGATGCACTAGCACAGATCATGTGTCGCATGGCAGCGTGGGTGGAGCACAGGGTATGAGGTCCCTGTGTTTTCCACCAGTGCCTGTATAATGGGTTCATTGTGCCTGCTGTGCCCGCCGCTCCTCTCGCTCCTGCGGCCAAAGCGGGTTGCAGCATGCCTCTGCCAATCAGTCTGCTTGCTCACAGCGGGACAACGCACCACCTCATTCCCCTTGTGTGGGTTGTTTTATAACATTGTGAAAGGAAGCTCTGTGGATGTCACAGAATGCATCTTCTGAGGGACAGGAAAATTTGGGAAGTAGATGGACAATAGGACCGGGACATGTTGCAGGGAGGGCTCAAACTTGTGACACTCTTAGAAGCACCGCAGCTCAAAATGTTTATAACATTAGTGCTAACCCCTACTCTGTATACACACCTTCACCACTTTACTGAGAATGAGCACTGAAAGTTAAGACACTCATAGTATTTTGCATTCACATTTAACACCTCCAGGCACCTGTAGGTGTTTATATGTGTAATATATGCAATTATCTCTATCTGTTGTTGATTTTTTTCCTATCTGTTTTCTAGATTTGGCTCTAGAGTCCAACCCCTCAGATCACGCCCGCGCCAGCACGATCTTCCTTAGCAAGTCACAGACAGACGGTAAGTATTTTCAGCATGAAAATATTCTAAACCAGTATCCACTATTTTTGAATGACTAAAAAGCTTTCAGTTACTGTTTTGTAATATTAATGTATTTAATAATTAATGTATGTAATTAATGTATGTCAGTTATTTAGTTAATCTTTTCATTGTATATCCTAAATATACACCTGGATGTTAACTAGTATGCTGACCCATCCTGTTAATAGATGGTCATTTTAATGTTTAAAATGACCTCTATCCCCCTCATTAAAAAGGTTCAAATGGGATCTCCAGTTATATCAGTAGTCTAGTAGTGAAGCCTCATGGGGGCTGACAAGTTGAGATTACATGCCAAACAAAATACTATTCACTTTATCTCAGTAACCCCCTTGTTATTGGAGACTTTCTCACACAATAAATTAATCATGGCTGATTGCGAATAGCACCTTTCACAATGGCATCGGTAACTGAAGACTATTGCTTTTGTACGCTGTTGCATTCAAGCCGAAAGGTGTCCAAGACGCCTGCCACATTGACCAGTGCAACATAACCAAAAAACTTGTGTACAGACACTGTTACAGCTTGTCAGTATTTGATAAGAATACCTAATAACAAAACCTTTATTATTATTTTTTAGTTCGGGATAGAAGGAAAAGCAACCACATAAATCATGTAAGTGAATATGGTTTTTGGAATTGTTGTGGTTGTGCCTGGTTATATGTTGGAAAATTGGAACATTGGAACACTGCAGATACATTAAACTGATTCTTTCTGAAGGTTTCTCCTGGTCTGCTGTCGAAGAAGTACAGCTCTTGCTCAACAATATTTATTGACGATAGTACTGTCAGTCAACCCAACCTGAAGAGCACCATCAAATGGTCAGTGATGTTCCATTGTTTCATTGTATCATTTTCAGGATCTAGTTCCAATTGACTGTTGATAGTAAGAAAAAATATTTGAAAGAATATTTTATTTGTATTGTGTGAGTATTGACATTCATTGCATGTAACAACAGATAGCAAAATGAGAAGGTACCGCTTTGCTTTTCTTTGCCCTGTCATGGTAACCATCTTTCTGTTCTCTGTTTCCAGTGTTACGTTAGCAATATATTATCACATTAAAAACAGGTACGTTTCACTCCTTGTTTCCACTGGTTTAGCTGCACTAGTAAATAATTGTTTATAGGTTTTGCATGTAGAATTTGGACTTTTTCTTGTTTTAAAACAATTTTATTAATCCGTTTTAGGGACTCCGATAGATCATTGGAGATCTTTGATGAAAAAATACACCCTTTATCTGTAAGTGACTCCACCTAAATATATGTTTTAGTCCCTGTATTTACAATCTGTTAAGCTAATGTTAAGCTGTTTTGTGCCTCACTTTTAATTGTATTACTTTACAAAATAGCAGTTTGGGCAGTCAGTTTGGATTTGATCAGAATTGATTGCAGTGTGAACAAAATTTACAAAGATTGACTTCAGCTGAACACCACAGACTAGATGTGTGATGTGTATTTATACAGAGGGAGCAGGTTCCTGATGATTACTCCCGCACAGACCCAGAACACAAACTCATCTATCGATTCGTCCGGACATTGTTTAGTGCGGCACAGCTCACGGCCGAGTGTGCAATCGTCACTCTGGTAAGATAATGGCACCATCGATTCAGTTGGCAATTTGAGCTAGTGTTTGCCATATTTGTTCACCAATATTTATCAGACAGTCAACGAATAGGCTGTGGACAGACTAAGATGGGCCTTTTGTATTGTGCAATATAGAAAATACATATCGGAGTTTTGATTTGTGATGATGAAGGTGCCTTGGCTCATTTTTCTCATGTCCACTAGAGGGCAGTAGAGCTCCAGAGATGGAGTCATCAACATATCTCAGTCCTAAATCAATTCCATTATCTGCTCTTTCTATAAAATAACTAAAGCACCCCTCACCTATTTCACATCCAGTCAGTGAGGCTCATTCAATGGTAAATAATCAGAACTGAATATTGATTATACTGATTCAAATTTGAACTAACACACAGATATTAAAATTGTTATACTCATTATGTTAATTTATACCTTTAAATACCCCTAATAACATTTTCTTATAGTAAAACTGTAGTAACCATGCTTTTTGGTGGATTGGTTAGCATTTTTATAACCACAATTTTATTATAAACACCATGTTTAAGCCGTTGTTCCTGTGGTTGTTTTAAAATTTTATTTGTGGTAAAAAGGGTCAAGCTATCGCTGTAAGAATTTACCAGGCTTCTGAGAGCAAACATGTAAATGTACACAATGTCTTTGGAACAGGTATATTTGGAGAGGTTATTGACGTACGCTGAGCTGGACATTTGCCCATCTAACTGGAAGAGGATCGTGCTGGGGGCCATCCTGCTGGCCTCAAAAGTCTGGGATGATCAGGCCGTGTGGAATGTAGACTACTGTCAGATCCTCAAAGACATCACTGTTGAGGACATGTGAGTGTTGAAATAGTACAGAGAAATAATACTGAGCTCAGCTGTTCTTTCTACACTTCAGATTTGTTCTTGCTCCGCCAATATTTTTTTTTTCATATTTATATAACTAACTTTCATCATTTCCTGCCAGCTGCAAATTCATACACATGTAATGTTTAGGTAAATTATGGCAGATGTTTATAGTTTATAAAAATATAATAATCCACCCATTCTAACTGATGCATTCAAGGCTATTTGCTGTTTTAGACTCACCCCATGTTCAACAGCTAGATACATTATTGACAAACCTCAATATATCACAGAAACTGAAATGTTTATGCTGGCAAAGAAAAAGTTGTGGTTTGTACGGTCTTTAAAGTTATGCTTGAATTCACCATGAAAATACAGAATACATACAGCGAGGTGACTATTGCAGTACAGAGTCTCACTTCACTCTTGTGCCGAGACATTTCAACTCATGTAATCCATGCAGCCCATGTCCCTTGCAACAAGCGTGCAAGATGTTCAAAAAATGTAGCAACACACTTCAAAACCTTGTTTTAGTGTTTGTTCTCTTGTCTCAATATCCATATAAATGACACAGACAGGGTTTGTGTGTACGTGTGTCTGTTTTTGTGGAGTTGTACCTGATTGTCTATGTTAAAGGCCGTGGCCCTCTTCTCTCCTCTCTGCCCCTCCGCTCTATTTTCATCCCTTTCATTGAAGCCGTCTTTGTGAGCCTGGGCTGGCGGGCTTCAAGTGCTCTCAGAGCTTCTCCACAATGGTCCAGGCTCTCGCCCACTCCATTTGTTGCCCCTAGCAACTGACCCCCCTCCCCCTCCATGCCACCCCACCCATAACCACCTCAACCTAATGTCTTGCTTTTCCCAAAACATTCGGGTCACTGTCTCCACGGTGACCGTCTCTTTGCCTGCTCTCAGACGCAGTAGAGCATCTCTGTGATAGGAGTATATAAGTCTATTGTTAATAAAGAGTTCACTGTGTTACTGTCATAAGGTAGCTGACATAGCTAAGACATACAGCTGTGAGCAGTTTATTATCATGTTAAAGGTATGATGGGAAATTTTACAAGCCCAAAACTCCACCTCTCCTGTTAATTAAAATGAGGTCCTAAATGAATAAAGGAATTGCAGGAATGCTGTTTGAAGTAGTTTTAGATTAATTTTTAATGTCACACTACATGATGCAGTTACTACTTGATATGTCATGTCATTTACCATATATTATATTGTATAGTTGTCATGTTGCTATTTTAATTTCCTTTTGTAAGTTACTTGGTATCATTTGTAACACTTACAAAACAGTACTGTCAGTTAAGGTATGAGATGGTAATGAATTTTAAAATATATTTGTGCTTCTGTTTCATTACTGTTTTGTTTATGTACCACTGTAATGAACTGCACAGTATAAATGGTATTATTTTTATGGTAATACTATAGTATTGTACTATGGTATATCTACATTTTAGTGATTTTCTGTGATTGCAAAATCTGCAGTGTAACCTGGTCCTGACAGCAGGTTACACCTCAGCAGTCGTATGTTATTTGAACTTTGAAGCCCATAAAGACACATTGCTGACTTATCTAATCTCACGTTCCATTTGTCAGGAATGAGATGGAAAGACATTTTCTGGAGCTGCTGCAGTTTAACATTAACGTACCGGCCAGCGTCTATGCCAAGTATTACTTTGACCTGCGTTCTCTGGCAGACGACAACAACCTGAGCTTTCCCCTGGAGCCCCTGAGCAATGAACGAGCTCAGAAACTAGAGGTGGGAAGCAGATCTCCTGAACATTTTGTGTCACAATTACTGGACAAAGTCAAACTCTAAATCTTCTATAAATTGTTTAATGTGGGACAAAAGCAATTCCATTCATCTACAGAACAGAGTTGAAGTTCACTCAGTGTGTGTTTTTATTTCATAGGCAATCTCAAGACTATGTGAAGATAAATACAAGGATCTGAGCAGGGTCGCCATGAGGAGATCGTTCAGTGCGGACAACTTAATCGGCATCCGCAGATCCAACGCTGTTCTTTCTTAAAGATTTTCTTCATAGACTTTACTGCTCCAAGCAAGAGCTTAACAGATAAAACTTCGGCTGCGATGTTATGCCAGCCAACAGACCCCACAAACACTACTCAAATTGATGCAGAACAACAACATAGACACAAGAACAGATTGAATGTTTTTTTTTGTTTGTTTTTGCTTACTATGTAGGCTACTAGCTGTGAACTGTCAGTTTTTAATTGAAATCATTTGCAGATGGAGTATTTTAAATAAACACTAATCACGTAACAAGTCTGTATTTATGCTTAAACAGTGTTTCAATTGTCACCACAGCCAGTCGTAATGGTGTTTTCATTGTAAAGTATTTCAGGGAAGTCTTATTTTGGATGAGGGCTAAAATAACATTAACCATACACAAGGAAAGTGCTTTAGGGTGTGATAAAGACTAAAAAAAGATTTGTAAATATGATTACTTGAAGAAAACATAAGGTAAATATGCTTAGTGCTGTCTTAGATCTGTCAGCTGAGTGAATTTCTTCCCCCAAATAGCAATGAAAATATGAAGCACAATAAATGATTGACCAAACATCTGACTTGCAGGTTCACAGACTGTTGCCCACTTTTATTCTCTACCAGTAAGAGAAACAAAAGAAACATGTAAGACACTTCTCATAAATATCTAAGAATCTCTTTAAAATTGTAGCACTGAATTTGATATTTTTTTACTAAACAAAATATGTACAAAGTTACAGTCTGGACTCTTACAAGATTTACAAATGAATTGAGCCAAACAATTATGAATGTACATACACTCAGACTTGCAACAAAATTGGAAGCGATGCAGAGGAAATAAGCTAGATGTTCATTTTGCTTCTGATCATTTTAAGATATTAATTCAAATGTGTGAACGTTATTTCTACACCAGCTTTGAGATTAAAAATAAGCCAAAACATAGACATGTACAAAGACCTACAAAACCAACACAGGTTTACAGATTCTGTCAGCTAAACATGCATATCCAACACTGAGGATTAAGAATCCACACAAGCATTTATGACATCTCAGATCAAAAGAGACATGCTCCACTGTCTTTGAAACCTGTTAATATTTGGCTTTTTTCGTAAAGTTAAGATTAAGCTCAAGTCAACAAAGCTAATGTCTGCTGGCTAATAACTAAACCTCATACAAAGGTTGAACCACTGACCACAAGAGGGAAGTCAAGATCAGATTATAGAACCATAGACTCTGAATTGTCCAATTGATTTTCAAGGTACATCCTATAATTTAACACTGCCCAACAGATACTAACAAACAATCTATTACCAGTGGAGAGATAGCTTTGAGAGACCCTGAAGAACGGTAAGTCATTAATTTGAACTGCTACACCTGTCGGACTTATTCCACAAACACTATACTAAAAGCATTTTCCTCCTCCCATTGTCTTACATGTTGTTTTCACCCGCACTATAGGCAGGAATTGTTCACAGAGAAGCCATGCAAGCATCTACTCCAGTCTTACTCCAGTCTTAAGTACATTTGTAAATTATATTAGAATGGTGTTTAAAATGATTCAATTCACCTCTTGCAAATATGCTGATAAAGTCACAAACACAACAGAGTGACTGTTACCTGTATCATCACAATGTTCTTGAAGCGCATATTTACAAGAATACACAAATAAATAACATATCACCACATATCAAACTCCTCAATGGAAAACTGTAGCATTTCATTTAAGATCCATCAAGCATTAACCTTCTCAGATCTTTTTTCCATAATTTATGCTCTAAAAGCCTCAGGCAATGTCTAAAAGGCAGTTGTTAAAAATATGCTACTGATCTTTTTCATAACATGAGCCTTGTTTACATTAATAAACACAATTTTCCTTGCTTTCCAGATTAGATCCATGAATGACAAGAGTTTGACTGCAATACAATAACCAATAGTCCGTAAAAATCCTTCATAGTATATCTGTGCTGTTCATCACATCTGTTTCTGGAACATGTAGAGATGTCATTGGAAGGTCAAACAGACACCTGCTCATTCAGAGTCATGACCTGCACAGTCCATGCGTCACTCGCTTGATGCTTGCAGGGTTTATAAGGGACTGGGACAATCTAGCCAATGTTCAAACATGTGATGAGGGGGCTGATTTGTGGTAGGTCCCAGTGGGTGCTGTACCAGCTCGGGGTGTCAGAGCAGTACTGGCCTCACTGTACATGGATGAAGCCGAAACAGGCGGTTTACGGGTTCTACAGGGGATGTAACGAGCCACAAAGCGCCTCCACGATTCAAGAGTCTTCCCTGACCAGATCCACACACCTGAGGTGATGCCTACCACAAGACACATAAAATACTTCAGCATGAAGACAGCATAATCTGGGCCTATGCCCAACCGCTGGCGTTCAGATGGGCACGAACAGGCCAGCGCCCGCTCCCAACCTTGTCTGTAATGTTGCTCGTACACCAGGCATGCCACCACAATAGTTGCAGGCACAGTGTAAAGGACGGTAAAAAGACCAATGCGGATCATTAACTTTTCCAGCTTGTCTGTCTTGGTGCCTCCCTGCTTAATGACGCTACGTATTCGGAACAGCGAAATGAAGCCGGCGAGCAGGAAGAGGGAGCCAGTGAAAAGGTAAACAACCAGAGGTGCCAACACAAAACCACGCAGGCTCTCTAGGCTCTGATTGCCGACGTAACATATACCAGCCACAGGGTCGCCATCCACTGAACTTAAGGCTAGCACGGCAATGGATTTGACGCTAGGCACTAGCCAGGCAGCGAGGTGGAAATACTGCGAGTAGCCTGCAATAGCTTCATTTCCCCATTTCATCCCCGCGGCCAGGAACCAAGTAAAGGACAGCACCACCCACCAGATGGAGCTGGCCATTCCAAAGAAGTATATGAGCAGGAAGACCAGCGTGCAAAGGGCTGGACCTGTGGTGTCGTAAAGGATGTGCTGTTGATTGCCGGAGCCCTCGCAAGCCACTCGCTCATGGCCTGCGAGCAGCCGCACGATGTAACCCAGCGACACAAACAAATAACAAGCAGCCAGAAAGATAATGGGCCGCTCAGGATATTTGAAACGCTCCATGTCAATGAGAAAAGTCGCCACAGTGGTGAGTGTAGACACAAAGCATAGCACCGACCACAGTCCAATCCAGAAGGTTGTAAACGTTCGCTCATCTGGAGAAAAGTAGGGCTGGTGGCAAGGTAAAGCACAGTTGGGCAAAGAGCCGGTATGTACACGGTTATACAGAGGATGTGCTTCTTTTTTGATGGGCACCAGGGGGTCTCTGCATCGGCACTCTCGATCACACTTCTGTGGTGGGGCGGATTTTGCCGTTGTTCTATGCCTTGGTGTTCCCATCGGGGTGGGATTGGGGAAGGGGGGTGACAGGGTCGTGGTCTCACTGCTGTTCCGGTCCATGCATAGCCGATCGGTATCACCCAGCATGGGCAGCTGCTCACAGCTCATCCGTTCCGGCCACTCAAACCCATACTGGATCATGAGAGGGGAGCAGCCCCTCTTAGCTCTCTCACACACGGATCTGCACGGCGGCAGTGGCTTTTTGTAGTCCTGAAGACAAATGGGAGTGTACATACTGCAGAGGAAGAAAAGCAAGTCTGGGGAGCATCGGATTCGGACGAGTGGCCAGAATTGGTGCACCTCCAAGCCAACTTCCTCTTGGGTGTCATGATTGAACTGGTTGGGCATGTAGGTGTGGTTGTATCCAATGCCTTTGCACATAGGGACTGTGATGGGCTCACACACTATATCTTTAGAGGCAGCGTCACTGAGGCGAGAGAGCTGCAACAGCAGCAGAAAACGTAGCCAAAATCCAACCAGGTATATCCCTGAGGTCGCCATGGTGAAATGATGCTTATCTGCAGGATTTCTCATCCCAACAAAATATGAATTTCAGTTCTTGAGTATTTTCTCAGCTCAGTTTTTTCCTCTTGCTTCCTCTTCTTTTTTTTTAATTTATTGCTGCTTTTCGGAAAGAAGAAATCCCAATAGGAAACCTTAATTGCTCCAGCAGCATGTCCACAGTCCACAAGGTTGTAAATCACGGTGAAGTTTCATTCCAGACCCTGAGCGCACTTTCTTCCAGCTGTGTGAGCGCATTTCAAACAGACCAGCACTGAAAAGAGTCAAAGAAAAGCTTTAGTCAAATTAAAAGATATCCCACCTTCTTTAAAACGCATTTAAAAAATATCCCAGTTTTTTTTCCAGAGAAATGCAATCATTAAAGTAGAAATGAACGTCCGAACGTACCGTGGAAAAGCATCCGTGGACTGAATGGTCAATCATTCACCGAGCAAACCGCGTAAAGGTCGAAAGTTCATTTCCCGCAAATTCTTGGAAACAAAGTAACATTTTAAGCGCCAGTTTCCTTTCGGCTCTCTTTTAAAATCCACACGGCAGGTGAACGCATCCGATCATCCGGCGAAAGGTGAGGAATCACCATCAAAAAGACGCCAAAAGACAAACAAGTCGACTCTAGAAAACCTGACGTTCACCAACACAACCAAACACCCAAAACAACTTCAATCGAAGCTATGAAACAAGGACGCAAAATTCAAATAAAAATCACCTTTCGCATTAAGTCTCAGGCAACAGGTTTCAGGTGCTGCCTGCCATTTCCTTCAGTGCGTGTCCAAACGGTGCACAGGAGTCCTTTAACGCACTTTGTCATGTAAAAACGCCACGATTGCACACGAAAAGTCTCATGACACGTTTTGAAGAGTTGATATTTTGTGTGTTAGAGAGTCTGTGCTCCCTCCTGTGCGTTGCAGTGGCAGTAATTGCTCTCCGTTGAGGTTCAGTAGAATGAAACCCTCAACCCGCGATGACACGCCCACAACTTTCAGGCCCCAACCCCTTTCCACCGGAGGCCACCGACAGCCAACAACTGCCCCATCCATCGCCTCCAACATATGCTCGATATCACCTTCACGTCTGCTGTATCGTGAATCGTACATAGTATCGCTTGTATCGTATGTCATCCTCTCTGTCTCCACATCCCTCTGCGGCTCAGATCAGATCTGGTGTAACAGGTGTCATTTCATTGAATGCAATGGAGCTTTTAAACACTTGGAGTTTTAAAACACGTACACAGTTTGATGCAAAATAAGCCTCATTTATTTTGGAAAGGTGATTGTTGATTTGGTACTGAAATAAATGACTCAGTAGTTCAAAATAATGAGAGGTTGTGTTAGTTAAAACATAACCGGGAAGATGCCACACACAACAGATGTAGATACGGTACAGAGGATGTTTAAATCAGTCTGTGGAGATTCGAGGAGATGTGAATGGCATTGGCGAATGTGTGTGTGTGTGTGTGAGAGAGAGACTATGAAAAGGCCTTGAATCTCTTGTGCAAGTGTATCCTGTATTACTTTTGTGTTTACCCACTGGGCCCATTCAAGACAGACGGAGCTGTGCAAACATTCAGATAATGACTCCTAACGCAAGCCTAATCACTCACGCCTTAACTAGACAAAGAAAGAAACCAAGAGGAGCAACCTGCCACACTGGTACTCTGTTTGTGGACTGCTATTACGCATTATGATGCGCTATACAGTTTAAAGTTCAGAGATTGTTTACGGGATTGTTTTGTTATGATTGCTCCCCCACAAAAACTGATATTCTATAGCAAGTGTATTAGAAAACCTTAAACATGCTGAAAATGTATAAACACTATTGCGTTAGATAACAAAACATCAAATTCTGGTTGCCAGTGGTGGAGCACGTCTATAGTTAATGTGATGAACTACACCTGTGCTTATTCTGCTAGAACACTCGTGTGAACTTAAGGGGAACTAACTGCACATATTAACTAAAAATAACCTTGTGGCCTGTGATTTACAATCCTTGCAAACATGTCTTTGAAAAATATTCTTAGTGAGTTCTGAGAACACAAAATAATTTGTTTGCAGAAGTCACTTCATTTGTTTTCTAATGCAATTAAATGATACATTTTTAATTGTATTTAAAGTCTCCAAATACTTCATATTTACTGCAGTATAATCTCACCTGCTGCTGATAAAGTGGTTACATTTGGGTTCTGAGTGGCACAGAAATGATGGCCTATACCTTATACAATTGCATGCCCACTATATATAAAGTGATCTTCTATATAAAGGGCTCTGTGCAGTTATTCAGACAGGTAGACTGGGCCATGTTTTGGAATTTTGTATGGAAGGTTGCCTCTCTTTCTCTGTATCATTGTTGATTCAGTATTCTGTAATCTCAGATTTCTACAGGTCCAAAGGTCTCATAGGGTGTGTGTTTAAAAGTGCAAGTGACCGATCAGTCATCTCCATTAGGTTTTTCTAATGCTCATTTAGCATTCCGATTACGTTAGTTAATGATGAAAGTCTGAATAGAACAGACAGGAGTAAACAGAAAGTCTACATGCCAAAGTCTTGCTAGGGAATCAATCATCCATTGAGGCACACAGCCACGAATGGCGCTTACATGATGTTTTTCTTGTTACGCTCGAGGTGTTTGATTGTGTCTTAAATGCTATGGCAACAAAATCAATCTTACCAGCCATTTGTGCACCTGTTTTATTGGTTACCTATGCATATCGCCACACATTAACTCAAAACCTCACCTTGAGGAGTCGGAAAATCTCCACAGACTTCCTTTTATATACCGTGTCCATGGAAATGAGATCTATTGTACACTAGCAAGTATCCAAAGCAACAATAAATAAAAATGCTTCCCTTTTCATATGGCAATAGAGGGGGGCAGTAAAATGAATGCAACATGATTAAAACAACATGGTCATGCTCTAGATAAGGTGAGCTTGGGTTTGCTTTACTTGAGCAGTAGAGCATTGATGTCATTATAGAGTGACTCAGTCAAATGATGTTGAAGGTTGATGAGGTGTGGCACACAGTAGATTTCTGTTGTGTTTGTGATGTCTCCTGGGCATGAAAACATACCATGGTGGTTGTTTTTTTCCCCTCTTGTCTTGCGTGCTTGAACACGTGTCTGCGAGCATGCTTTTATCAGATACCTGACTCTCCATGTCTGTGTGTGAACGGACAACAATTCATTCACAGCAACAATGTGATGTAATCTCACTAAATTAACCTTGTGTGATCATCGCTTGCTTTTCTTTACCTGTCTCTGTCACAGGAAGATGATGAGATATGAGACACTGCTGTTGTATTTTGGGAGGAGGGCAGATAGGGAAGGATATGGAAAATTGCATTTTTGTTGCAAGTTTTTTAACCCATTTTATTTGCAATTTCCTTGAACCAACTGGCCCAAAAGTTATTTTTGGTGGATGTATGACATCATTTCCCTCACACAGGTTCACACAGGTGTTCTAGCAGCGTAACCACAGGTGTTCATTACATTAACAATGGACATGTCACATTAACGTTTGACAAATAGTAAGTGTTGAAATACTTTTTGTATATGTAGTATGTTTAGTATCATTGCACTTGTACTATCTTGCTTTGAAATAAAAACCACTTAGTTATATAATGCAATGACAAACATTTTTAAGTTTGGATTAAGCACCCAAATCATTTTTAGTGCCAGTATACACTATATTGTTTTGTGCAAATATGTATCACAGAACGAAATCATATATATGAACTACGCCTGAGTGCTAAACATAGGACTTTAAAGCCTAAATGTGTGTACAACATTGAATCCAAAACAAATAAGCATGAAAAAGTGTAATAACTCAAGTGAAACTCAGTGCACACATATTCTATCTGACATGGTAAGCTGATGATATGGCTTGGCGTTATTGCTGATCTCAGGTCAGCTGTCCCCTGTGCAGCAGGTGGACATTAGAAGACTGTTGTTCTTATGTATGTGTGGACTGGGGGGGTTGAAACAGACATTCTTACCCCTTTACACGAAAACCAGACCGTAGCGTTCCATCCCATGTCACTATTGTCCCCACCCTTGTCTTTTTCTCCTTAAACCGCCCTTTGTTGTCTTTTTTTGATGGCATTTCTGGCCCTGTGTTGTCAGGGCCCTAAATGAGTCTTGACTGGCCTGTGGGCCACTGGAGAAGCACAAAGGAGAGCGTTCCCCTCGCTACACTGGAGCCATTGTGGCTTTCAACAATGTACTAATTGGCGACGACAATTAGGCCTGACCAACACTCAGGTTCAATTTGCCCACTCCTCAATACAAATCACAGGCAAATGAGTCAGACCGCGCACACGCAGCTCACACACACATTCACACGGTCCTGCTAAAACGACAGATATTCTCATATGCATAGCATAACCACCAAATATACTCTCCCACCCCTTCTGAGAACTGGCATTAGGTGTGAAGGGACTGACTGGAGCAGACTCATATTGTGAGAATTTATGGAAGTGTGTTGATCTAATGATTTTGTGATTTGACAATAGAAAACATTTATTACAAATTTTGCTTTAATAATCATGCGATTTGAAGTGTAAGAAGCAGTTTAAGGTAAAACACAATCTATTTTTCATTGCGTGTGAACAAAAAGGAGAAAATTAAAAGAAAAAATCAAAAACATTCACTTGACATGAAAATATCTTCACGGTTCCAAACAAGACCACAGCAAGTCCAGATATGTGTGAAAACAGCAGTTTTAAAGTAATCTTCAACACTGAGCTGTCACACATTAAGACCATAATGGAGTTTGGGATCAGCGGGACGCCTCGATTTTAAGCTTACGCTGGAAAACCAGCTTTAAGAGTTAGTGAACAAACACATTCGTACAAAAACACACACAAAGAAGAGACTTGGCATGTTCCGGCCCATCAGCAGTGGCTGGATCCTGGTGGATTATTCTCTGTCAGAGAAAGGCTTTAGAGCTCTCTAAGGCCAGGACAAATTACTGCTCTCTTTCAAGAGAACAAAATGGGAGGGGAGGAGGAAAAAACATGAGGGAAGTGTTGAAAAAGTAAACCAGGGAGGAAGCGTCTGGGGTGGCCAGCTATTAGCTTTACTCAGGCAAGAATTTGGGAAGGTTTGTGCAAATGTATTGTGCAAACTAGTCTTTTTCCCCCTACACATGTAAAGCTGTCAAAATCAATGCATGGAACAGGCAAAAATATATTTGAGAAAGTCTGACACTACAAATGAAAGTAACTGTGACAAATTAATACAATAAAGTGGAAAATGAAGACATTGAAAAGGATCTTCTTTAATCTGAGCTTTTGTACAAAGATGCTTAATCGATTAGTGACTTAGTAATAGTTTAGAATCTTAAATTATCCTTTAGTTTTCATAACTTTAAAAATATATTTTTAAAACCCTAAAACTTTTATTTCCAGGTTTTTCAATGTGGTCTCATGCTAAAATACCACACTATGTATTTTGGCCAAAAATGTAAAATCCCTCGACGAAAATACTGCCATGGTAACTGTTCTCAGTAGAACCATGATATCACTCAACAGAATTTCAAATGTTTATATGTGGTACAGTTAAATCGGTACCACAATGCATCAGCTTAGCAAAAAATTAGAAGCCTCATGCTGTGGTCTATAACAGGTCCAGTGGTTGTTGGTGCAACTCCAGAAAGAACCAGATACAAGCATGTGGTTTTTAATTTGGGATTAGCTGGTGAGTCAGTGCCTGGACCTACTCAGATGCACGCGGACCCAAAAGAGATTGCCACAACCACAGACACGGCCATGATGCATTTGTTCCACTGTTGCCAGGCTGTGAGACTCACCTTGGATTCTGATCAGGAAACAGATCCATGGAGAATTCAGATTACTTTGCAAAATCTTAGAAATCAATTCAGATTATGCCATGAGTGCTGAACCATAAATATGTCAGAGTGTGTTAAGTAATTTACTTTATTGGCATCAGTGGTAAAAAAAAGGAGTAAATTTGGAAGAAAACTGCAACAGTACTGAAACAATTGTCTGTAGTTGCATAACAGGTTGTCTGTAGTGGAGACTTTACAGGTCACAAGAAAAATCCAGAAACTGATAAAGAAACAGTTAAATTGCAATGGAGAATATAAATACAATAAATACCTACGAAACAAAAACCTGATATGTAAATATACAACCAAGATCAACATGACAGCTGATAAAGACATTGTACATTACGCCTTCAACAAATACATGAAAATAAAGGACCATTTTGGTGTACAGAAAAACAAATGATAATAATAATACAAATTTCAATCAAATACATCCACTATGTTCTGATCCCTTTTGCTTGTCCCTCCACTACCTTTATCCAGTGTGTTAAGAATCCCTGATTTCACTAGAAGTGTCACTAGAACAGTGCGAATAATGCAAGTAATATTAGCATTGTACCATAATACATCAAACTTTCAAAGCTAACAGGTTGTAAATACACCATTATTTCCTACAGTACCTTTAATGTTCTTCAGAAACTGTAAAGCAGGGTGCATTTGTCTAAGTTCAAGCTTAAATGGAAACTTGACAAGATCTCTCATGGAAAACAAGAGGTCGTCAAATTCCATTACCCAGAGTCTGGGGCAATCCCTTTTTTTAGTAAGGTAAGTAAAGGTCTTAGCCTTTTGTAACAAAACAACATATAAGTGATTATATTAGGATATATTTTATAGCCTGATATTCTGATTAGATTAAATACTGAAACATTTTCCTCTCACAAACTGAATGACTATAGCTTGCTAATCAAAGAACAGGCCGATGCATTGGCTTTCAATTTAAGGCAGGCAAAGCAACACAGACTGAATAAATACGATCAAATGTTGAGTAGTTCTGAACTAACATAACCTTTCATCCTATCACACAGCAAACACATGTAAACAAAGACTGAATCTCATTCAACGGTAAACAACGCATTCTTGGTGCAAATGTCTCAAAGCAAAACAAAAGCTCTATTGAAATAAACACTTTTTCTCATAATATGAAATGTAACAGTAGCAAACGATATGTATTTTGAAGCTGACCTAGCCCCACTTCCATAAACCCCATAGGTTTTACAAACTAAATCTCAGCAGAAGAATCCTCCTGATGTCAAACATCAAGCATTAAACTCCCACCAGAACGTTCTGTATCTTTTTAAGTGCAGGTAACAGGTAACCAATACAGAGTCCCATAGCAGCTGGATTTTCATGAATGTGTGGGTATTTCCAATTTATTTCAAAACTGAATTTTATTTAAATCTGAAGCCTCTGTTGGTTGGTAAGGTGTCCATGGGGAGATGTCCATACGTCATTATCTCCTACTGTATGTTTCTCAAGGAAGCAAAAAGAGAAGAATGAGCTAATGGAGAAGATCTAAAAGGCAACAAAGGAAAATTAGGAATTAGATATAATGGGGTTTTTCAAGAAACGTCCATCTGTTTCACATACTGTCCACTTGGTGAAGAACACAACTGGCTGGAGGACAGAAAGTCACATAAGGCAGCGAAAGCAAAACAAGTGATTATTGCCAATTCTTAGATCAAGTAGCAAGAAAACACTGTACCAAAGCATACTAGGAGGGTCAGATTGACAACATGAATTATGAGCTGGTCCATATCGGGTTTGCTTTACATTTCTTGCTAAAAAGACCTTAGCAATTCTAAACAAAGCCCTAGAACTCTGGACTGTAATTTTGGGGCTCAGTGGCTGAGGATAGTTTGTAATCATAGCCCAGTCGGTTAACAAGAACAACATGGTTCCTCTGCTTATAGGCAGTGCCATCGAGTGTTGATAAACACTTGCACAACTCTTTAACTCCAGCTGGATGAGAAAAACACCAATCCTGTATCCCGCTACACCCCAATTCAAACCATCAGCACAGCCTGCAGAGCTGAAAATGTCGAAGAGACATCAGTTAAAAACATATGGCGACATACATTGACCCAAAGTGCAAAAAATCTGATAATAAAAACAAAACCCCCCAGTGAAATTCGGGGAGGAAACATCAGTTGTGACCCCTCAACATGAGTGGCTGGACCTTCACAAATGCAAAAGTGCAAGAATGAGATCATGTGAAAGAGAACTCATGGTTTATGTAGGAAAGCAGATGTGCCCAGCCCAGGGAGTAAAAGACATTTAGGTTGTAAGGATGTTTATCTTCATTCACTCTCCATGTGTCTGAGATCAAGACTCTTCAGCATTGCAGGTTAACTACAGCGTGGAGGAACCAAATGCAACAGCCAGACTGCCATGTCTTGCTCTCATTTTCGCAGAACCATTAATGGATTAGAAGCTCTATTTGTGTCCAGAAATTGGTTTGAATCATCGCTCTTGGATTGTGAGTCTGTCAGAAAGTGCATTATTTTATGTCTGTCAGTGAGTGTGTTTATGTGCAAGTGTGTGAGCGTACTTTGCCTGTATTTGTCGGTTGGCCCTGGCTGTCATTTGGTAGATGAAAGGGAAGGGTAAATTGGTATCATTATGAAGCCCCTGCTCTTCTGGAGCTGAATTATTGTCTCTGCGTCCATCTCTACCAGGTGAGAGAGAAAGTAAAAAACAAAAACGTCACTGTTTTCAAACTCAGAGCACTTCCACCAGACCACCGCAGAATCTTGTCCTTCTTGGATATGCGTGTACACACACACACGCATAGCAGCACTTGGACATCATTAGTGCAGTGGGCTCTTTCGTGCAGCTCGGCTCTTCAGAGCTGCACTTTGTAAACCATCTCAGGTATCCAGCTCGAAACAGCCCAGCACCTCATCATCGGGGCTGTCTTGAGGGCCATGCCTTCTCCAGAACGACGCTGGCTTCTTATGCAGTTCTCTGCGCACACAACGCGGGCACGGCTGGGCTCTCATCCGGCACTCGGCATGGAAGACGGCCCCACAGCCCTCGCACCTGCAGTCAAAAAAATATAGAACTGGGTGAAAACAAACCAGACATTCACAGACACATACAATATATAAGGAATGATGGAAGGTCAGTTGATCCTTGTGTTTCATTTCAACAAAGAAGTTGCCAGAGATTGGCTAATCAACCTCTAAATAGTTTCAGTCTAATTATAGTGTACAGTACACTACTGTACTGCAGTTTAGAACACAGTAAAAGAATACACAAACATCTGTTCGCTGACAGGCTGTGAAGAGGGGCTCTCAGATTTTAAATAATATACAAGATATAAAATGTGCCAACTTCCTCTGTACTAGAACAATTAGACATTTAAGGGCTCATTTCTTCATGTTTTCTTTCTGTAAAGCAGTATGTGCAGAAGTAGCCCAGTGGTTCGAGATTTTGGGATTGCCAAGCCCAAACTAAATTCCAAGTTCACTACTGGCCAAGAGGTTTGGCTATACCATCCATAGTTTCTCCTGGTGGTCTATTATGCTTTGCATAAAACCATCATTGAAACAATGCCTTATTCCTTATTAGAATTGTATTGTATAATTTGTTTCTTCTTTATGCGATTTCCCAGCCAGCTGCTGATCTCCACTGGATATAAACAGACAGCAGAACTAAATATTTCGACTGATTCAGAGCGTGCCATAAATAAAACCCAAAGCAAGCTAACAAGATAATACTAGCCGAGACCACAGAAGGTCTATTTTAAATCCGTCTCTATAAATAAATAATACTTTCCAACAGTTAAATGTCCAAGAGCCAAACAGTAATGGTACTTCTCATCTGAGAGGTGTGGTGGTTTGTGGAATTTATGGATTTACAGTGGGGTGTGGAGACACCTTCTGCTCCTATAACTGCACGCTAGGGCTCTGTTAGACATGTTCGGTTACAGATACAACAGGAAATGCACACAAACACACCCACATTCTGGATAAGCTGAACGGGCCTTACAGTGAAGCTGTTAGTGTAACACCTGGATCCAGCTGGACTAACGGATGGCCTATTACTGAATCAAGATTTACAGACAGCAGGACTTTCTTAAAGAATAACACAACGAATATTGATTAATCTTAATTATTTTATAGTGTTAACTAATTCCATAAACAACTCATTTCAAATCTTAAACTCTGACTGGATCATTCTCATAAGCACTTGGATTCAGGTGCTCCTGCTAATGTGTTTCGAAATCACACAGAACAGAATGAAGCAGTTCAGAGGACAGAGAAAGGAGTTAACTGGCATGAAAAATAAATACCAACATATTTTAAAGCAGTTCTGTAGTAGTCTTCTCACTGATGGTGTGTTTTGCTCATAGGTGATGATTTGAGATTTGTTGAGCATTGATGATAAATTTAATTCTACCATATCATATATATAACCGTGTTAAAATTAACTGCTTTAACTATAGGTGCTTAATCACAGAACAACACATTAACCTTAACCATTAGTCATTCAGGCTTTATCAGTTTTCCATGGGCCTGGGTGAGAAGCTATGTTTAAATACCTGGTAACTGCTCTTTGCTTTACTGGGCAGTTCAAGAGATTCTTGTCTGGTATGAAGCACAGAGAGCAGTTTATCAGTTGCAGGCCGTAAGCGGACGGAGAGCAGCATGCTTAAAGAAGCTGAGACGCTAGGGGGATTAACTGTCCTCTTACATAGGCTGGCCTGTCACTGCACCATCATACCTCGCACGCCTTCAATTCAATGCCTGCTGGGTGTGACTAACATTAAACAGTGGAAGGACAATCCTGGGTGATGAGGAGCTTATAAAAGAAAACTGACACTTTAGTACAAAGCTGTGGGATCAGCAACACAATCATCATCATTTGTGATGAAGAAGATCTTTGATGCATGTACTACACCTGTGGTTAGACACCTGTGTAAACTGACTTCATACATCCACTAAAAACCACCTTGGCACAAAAAATGACTGCAAAAAGTTGATCGAGATGTGATGTGATTCTGAAAAGCTCCTCCAGTTGTTTGCAGATGCAACTTGAATTGATATTTTATAATGCAATGAAATTCATACATTTTTATGTGGCTTACATAAAGTGTCCATACTTTTTGGGCCAATGCATGCAGCATCTATGCCTTTACAGATCTCAGAGGCCATGAGACATGGTGAAACATTGACTGTATGTCTAACCTTTTGGTGGCATTCTCCTGGAAGGGATAGAGGACCTGTCCGTTGTGACACAGCTCACAGATGAAGCCCTTCTCTCGACACAGACTGCAGCTGTAAACGTGAGAGCTGGCAAACTTAATCACCTTAGAGAGGAAGGGAGCAAGCTTTCCATCTATGACCTGCAGGACAGAGAAAGACATTAGGAACGTCAGGCTACCTACAAGAAGGTCCATGTGGAATCTGTACTCTTTGTAACATTTTGATTCTTATTGGAATCAAGCATGGCAAAATGTGTTAAACAGAACTGAGAGTACTACAGACTTGTTTGTAGCTGGAAAACATAATCTGGAAGACCATGGAGGAGAATAGTAAAAGTTCAACTGTGACCCAAGTGAATTAACCATCACATGGGCTTAACCAAATGTGTTCAACAGGTATGAGATGAATTTAGCAGCTGGATTCCAACAGTCCGTGCTAAAATAAAAAAACAAACCCTAAACCTATTAAATGGACAGTAATCCTCCAGTTAACAGTTAGATGTCTGAGAGTTTTAGCGACTGGACAAACACTTCAGAACTGGCTTCAATGGCAGCCAAGGACCCAAAAAAAATAGAAAAGACAGCACATCAGGAATCCACATGAAAACTAATGAATGCTTAGAGAGCAAGGGGGTGGGGGTGGTGGTTGGCTACAGATCGAGGGTGGGGTAAATCCATTCGGGAGACTGTTTGCAAAAAATAATATGTGAATGCCATTTATCGGCCAGAGTAGTTAAAAATCGGCATGGTCTTTGAAAGCGGGGTACTGAAGAAGCCGTATTGTAGGCAGCTGAATGAGGCAGGGGAAGGGGCCTGGACCTCTAGTGCATATTCACCAAGGGGGCAGAGACAAGTGGCTACACCTGGCAGCACTGCAGCACACCAATTAAAGGGCCTGCCAGCATTCTTCAGCCCTTCCACAAGGAGCCAGCCAAAGAATGGTGGAGGAGAAGAGGGGACAGTGGAGGAGAGCTTGTGAGGGTGGGACGGGAGGGCTTGGGGGAAGACAGAATAAAAGAAGGACCACCACGGTCTCCCACGGAAGACATGCACGCGCACACACATACACACACAGCGTGATCGAGGAGAATGGGTTGAAAAGGAGATGGTTTGTGTGGGAAAGGGAGGCAACACTCTAGGCCCATGGACACTGTGACCGGAGGATTGTTTGGTTACTTCAAATGTGATATGCAGGGTTATTGTAATGTCTCACATCTGTGACATTGTGACTCATAATGCACTGAAGCAAGCAAGTGCAAATTAAAGAAATTGTTCACAAATTTTCCAACATTATTTATTTTGCCAAGATGTGTTTCTGGATCAACCACCTTTGTTGGTCCTGGAACAACGTTCCTGTCAAACAAAAACAACTAAACAGAGGAAAATAATACGTTGATTAGAATGGTATATAAGCCCCTAACCCAGTTCTAAACCTAAATCTAACATTGACCCTAAAACTAATCCTACAATCTTATTGGTTAATAAAAGTTTTTCCAGGACCAACAATGATTTTGATCCAGGAACATCTTACTTGCCAAAATCATTCTGACCTATTTATGTACCCTCATCTTGTTCCAAAACTGTATGTTTTTGCAACAAAGTATTAGTTCTGAATACTATGCTGGCCACTGTTTTTCATGCAGTTACAAAGAATAATGACTGAAGCTTTCAAGCCTTGAAAAGGAGACAAAAACACTATTAAATAATTGTGTTCTACGGAAGAATAGATCTATGTCATACAGGTTTTGAAAGGTTTCGAAATAACATGAGGGTGAACAAATGATAACAGATTTTTAATTTTTTGAGTAAACCTTTCCCTTAATACCATGGGTGTGCTATTGATCCTAATCTATTGGAATTAACAGAGCGCTATTCTGCTCACATTGTTATTTCCATAAAATGGATCATGTTGAAAACATTTTGCAGTTCACTTTGAGAGAAAAGGTGTGGAACAGTTCTTCACATTCCACCAGAGCTTAGCACAGGCTGGAAGAAGTGATGCAGAATGGCTATGATCCACAATGCTATAAAGCAGTCACTGTCACTGCCCAATAAACATAGAGGTGATACTGTTGGCAAGCTTTCCCAGTACAGGCAACAGAAGAGCCCTTAACCATTCATCCATCAAGCAGCTTTTACTCCCGTTTTTCTCTGACCAGGCTGACAGAAGCCTGGAGGTAATAACCTGACTTTTCCCATGCGGAAGAGTAATATAGCAAGGCATTACGGAAACGTTGCAAGCCACCAATCAAAGTGGCTTGCCATCCCTTGGTTAAAATGATATATACCCCCCTTGATCAATGCTGGCAGAGGGAGTAATTAAGCATTTCAATAATTTAGCAGGAGCACTGAGAAATAGCGAGTTCACTTACGCCAGGCTTGATGGGGAGGGACTGCAAGAGCTCAAAGGCTGTTAAAGAGAGTTACTGACAATGAATTAAAAGTGTAAATTTATGTATAAAATTAAGGTGTATAAAATAATCAGAACCTTAGCTACACTGAACTCATTTATTATTAATGCTAAAGAAAGAGAGAGGAGGAGAGTGGGTCAGTTATATAGTAAAAAGAAATATCCTTAAAATCTAAATTGTGTCACTGATCAATAGGATTAAAAAAAATCACGGAAACCACATAAAATATATTGCTTTTAAAGCTGCAACCCGCAATTTTGTTAAAAATGAACAAAAATCAGTTTCTTACCCTGATTTGTAAGAGTATGCTTATAATAATGATTTATAATTTAAGATGACTGGTCCAATTTTCTGGGAAATGTCAGTTTGACTTCATTTGACTTCTGTAAAAGAAAAGTCCATAAAGTACCTGCAATTTTATGTTTCAAACAGAGATGACTACAGAGAAGCAGAAGTTATGGATTGCAGCTTTAAAACAAAATTTAAACTTAAGACTTCTAGGCCACTAATCAAACAGGCACTTTTGTTACAACTTTGTACAAAAGGTCGGATTTCTTTGAATCACACAAATATGAATCATCACGGTAGGATAACATGGATCATCAGATTTTGAACAGACTTGTGGAGTCCATGCAAGCGAAAATGTGTGCCATGAGTAAATCAAGTAGAGTCATGCAAAATGGTCAAATTCATGCTGATGTTTTAAATCTACTTTTTGGTAATATTATTTATAATAAAAATGTATTAGAAAAATGCAAAACAGAGCATCTTAGGAGAAATCAGACTTTTGAACATCACTGTATGTTCCACATATCCACTCCTAAACTATCCTCCTCTAGCACATCCATCAGATTTGGGCAGTTGCCTCAAATCAGCATCTCTGTCGTGGTTATGAGGGGCATGGGTGACGTCCGCCAAATCAAGTCCCCCACATCCCCCATCTTTTGCTCCTGTCTTGCATGTGCTTTGTCACCGTCCCCTTAATCCCCTAAAACCACAGTTTAGCGCCTACTTCTTCATCCCCTCCTCAGCCCTGGCCTTAATGTCCTCGTCTGCTCCATTAAATGGCAGAGAAAGGGCCCAGATTAGACAGATAAAAAGAGTGTGAGCTCTGTTTGGATAACACCCTCCCTGCCAAGACCTTGCAAAACAGGATTACGACCAGCATGGCAAGGGAGTGAGAAAGAGCCTGTCAATCAGGGTATGGTGTGGCATGAAGGGTCACCTTGTACATAGATTAAGCAACAAGTGGACATTTAGACCATGCAATCAGATCTCGTCATAGTAGTCCTAGTGGCATCTAGCCATACTTGAAGCAAAGTTCTGTGGATATACTGATTCCAAAAACTTCTACAAAACATCTAAACATACATGTAAACATACAACAAAACATCTAAACATGCTTGTTTTCAGTATTTAAAGACTGGCAGGACTGATGTGCCTGCCTTTGGTACAATACATACAATACCATTAGCATTCAAATAGCGCTGTACTCATGGGCCATACTGGGGCACAATCAAAAACCTTTTTCTTACTTTTCCAGTAGCGATATCAAATAAAAGGCAGTGGCCAAACAAAGGTGGCTTCTGGGCAAGCCTTATGCAAACAAATATGGTCAATGAGGTCATTTATTTAAAAAAAAGCCCAAACCCCAAAGCTAATTGTTAGAACTGAATGGGGGAGAACATTTGGATCTGATACATAGTGTTTGGAGGCTTGCTGGAGATAGTTCAGCATTCAGTGACCTCTACACGAAGGGCGAGCATTCCAGAGCCAGGGAGGGCCTAGCAGTAAGTAGCAACACTAAAAGAAAATGGCTCCTTAATAAGGTAAGCCAATTAAGACACTGAAAGAGACAGCAATGTGAGGTGAATGGGAAATGCCTTAAATTTGGGCCTTACAGAGCCAGTGAAGAAGGGTCTGAGGCAGTGGGGGAGAGTATAAAGGCTTTGCAACAAAGGCGATGGATAAAAAATCCACAAGGAGTGGGGCAAATCAGTGACAGTACAGAATGCATTTAAGAACCACTAAGAACTGCTGTGTTTTACTTCAAAGATGCAAGTAAGAGCCAAACTGTTATGACAAATGAAATTTGTTTAAAATTAAAGGAGACAACAGCACAGAATCTGTATTTTCTGAAGTATTTGTAGATACCGAAGCTATGCTTGTTAATTCTCTGTTTAAGACCCACAGACCCAAAGAGCAAGACTGAACAAGACAGGTTGCTAATCAGATCTCTGTGAGTCTGGATATTGTGACAGGAACAGAGACAAAGAGATGGTGCGAGAGAGAGAGAGAGAGAGAGAGAGAGAGAGAGAGAGAGAAAGAGAGAGAGACTTGTGTTAGTGTCTTTCTCAAACCAAACATCTGATTTTTAATACTGCAGTTATTCTTTATTGGCAGTTCAACATGTCATCAAACAAACAAACTCGACCTGTATTGGTTGTGTCATGGACAAGAATAATACACAACCAAGCTAAAAATGGCAATACAATTCTATAATTATTTGCCACGCCAATGAAGCACTTCAACCATGAAACCTGAGAGGGAGATAAAGTGAATGTAGAATCGCTGAAGGCCAGAGAGGCAGTGTCAGGCAATGGGATGTTAGTGAAGAATAGAGTGAAATGGAAGCAGAGGGGAGACTGTTACGCTTTGTTTTTCTGCCTGTTGCTCTTGAATGGCAGTAATTAGTTAGCTGGGTGGGGGGAACACAGTGAGCGGGTAAACGGACTCCAGCTTCCCACCAGGAGACAGAAGGGAGTGGGGCTGTGGGACAGGAGAATAGATGTTCTGAGAGCAACAGAAAAATAAGGCCAGGGGTCACTTCTAAGAAACAGAAGAGTGACAAAAATTCGGTCAGGACAGCAGGGGGTATGAGGAAGGGGGGCAGAATGAGGGAACAGAAAGAATGATAAGGGGAGATGAGAACAGTCATCTTTATTTTTGATTTACAGTTAGGGTCAAATGGTTCACACAGTATCTGGCTGTTTAAGGTCCAATAATAGTAAGAATAATATAACAAACCAATGACCAGAATCTATGGAACCATGACATTTCATTATTTAAGATCAAGTTTCTACCATGTTTTCTATTTAAAAAAACAAAACATAAAAAACAAAAACACTTAAAAAAAATAGCTAATTGGACTAAATGAGGCCAATAAATTGCTAAGCTAATGTATATCTATACTGCAGAATTCACACATGCATTTTAGATGAAAAGCAGAAGGTTAATTGGAAGACCTTTACTCCAAGTCTGCTGGTTACTGTGCCTGTATCTACAGTAACTTAATCTCTGGATAAAGCATCAGGAAAGGGTGTGAAACACACACACACACACACACACCCACTCAACTCCCACTGCCAGATGAGACTGAGCAGACACACTCTCCACATGGTGATGATGTGCTACAGGTGTGTGTCTGTGTGTGTGTTAATGTGATGACATCTTTTCAGTGCAGTATGGGAACCACAAGGTGTGTATATATAGTGACCCATAAAGTATGTGGACACTTAAAAATTAATTAAACTTCATTGCATTACATAACTGAATATCATAGCGAATGGCACAAATGTAGCACAAGCACACAGAAGTTTGTTAAAGAAGACAAAAAGTATCTGGACACTATCTAGTGACTACACTTGTGATTGCTCTGCTAGAACACCTGTGTGAACTGCCATACATCAACTAAAAATGACCTGGAGACCTGCAGGATGAAAGTGATTGCAGAAATGGTTCAAACAAGTAAAGTTACATAATCTGTTTGCAGGTGCCACTTGCTTTGATATATTGCTATCTAATGCAATGAAAGTCATACAACTGAAACATAACACAATGAAAGTGTGGCCAAATTTTTGGGGGCACCCCAGTATCTTAAATGCACCTTCTTGACCTAAACTCAAATTCTGCAGAAAGATTTGCTTTTAAATAGCTGTTACCATTTATCTAATAGTTAATTGCTAACACTTCAAATTACCATTAGGTGTGTAATACGCTTAGCTCTCTGGTTACACATTTGGCCTCATTTAAATGCATTCTGCAGAATGAATTGAGAAGATTGTGAACTGAGAAGATATAGAATTGTGAAGATTTATCTATGCAATCAGAGCTTATATATCTACTTATATGTGTTGGTGTGTACAAGATGGTTAAGAGAGGAAGGAGAAAACCTACTTGTTGTAGATCTGCCAATGAATAGAGGTGTACATGCTGTAAAAGATATTCCCTTGGAAAGATTCTGCAGAAACAAGATAGAAAATTAACATTAGCATGAAAAGCATACAAATATTACCTTAAAGCATATCTTAACCTGCGCATATCTATAAAAATGCTAACAGCATTAGGCCACACACACCCACAAAACCATTCCGGGGGAATGGCAGTATTCCGACATCCCGCCTCTGTATCCATGACAACACGGGTCCCAAATTGCGTGGAAATAGGGGTTAATTCAATTGAATTGGAAAAAGGCTGTAAAATAGGCATTTAAAAGCACTACCCCTTATTATGGGTGAAGTGGGGCGGCTCTGTCTCTCTCTCCATCTGGCTGGCTATTATGGCCCTCTTCACCTCTCTCCTCCCATGTGTCTACTCTCGCGCTCTCGCTCTCTCATTCACCCACGCCTGCTCACATTACAAACTCAAGGGCCCACAGAATCATCCGGAAAGAGGGGATGGGAGTGGGATAGCAGCAGGCATACTGTGAGAGGGGGAGTGAGAGAGGACAGGCGGAGAGCAGGAGGAAGTGAAATGAAAAATTGAGAGATATCAGCAGTTACTGAGAAGGAATCACAAGAGAGATCGAAAAGAGACAATTACAGATTGGACATTGTGGATGTGCAAAAAAATTCCTTTCTAATGGAAGTCAGTTGCCCTCAAGTTCACAGGTTTAGCGCAAGTGTCTTAGCAGAGTGACCACTGATGTAGTTAATCAGATTAACTACTATCTAAACTAATAAGCTGCTGACTAGTTCCACATAAAAAAACAGTACGAATGACATGAGGGTGTGTAAATGATGGAAGAATTTTTAAATTCCAATTTCTACAACACTACTAGCTAGACCATAATACGTAACGTTATGTATAATATAAAACATACAATGTAAACAACTGACCCAACAGAACAGGCAATTCCTCTACTGAAATGTGTCTGATTGCAAAGGAATACAATAATAGACACAATGCAGAGAAGCCATGTTACTGAGTAGAAGCATGTTATAAAGGTGTCTACCTGAATAGGATTCTGATGGACCAATTGATGGAATAAATAGTTTGATACTGGGAACCAGTGGAACGTTTTAGTGTATCGTTACCCCTACCCACTAATAGTTCTTCTGCTCTACTCAGTGGCTTTAGCATCTCACAGGACAGATGTTGGGAAGTGGCGACAGTCTTACTGGCCACAAATGTAGCTCAGAGACAGCAGGGAGATATCTGTGGCATTATGTAGGAAGGGCTCCTAATAACATGAGTGACATGGACGGAAAGTATACTGGGTAGTTTTGAGCTCTAATGGAGCATTTAGGAGTAAATTTAGGGAAATTATGGTGACAGAGGCACATATAATTTAGATGGCGGGCAGCTGTAATTTTGAGTGTGCCTTTTTGGTTGTATGCATTAGGACATTTGTGTTGAGGCATATGGGTCTTGTTGCACATGTTTGCAAGAGCTAAAGATTTGCCCATCACCTCTGTCTTTTTCTTTGGGATTTGTGGTAGAGATCAGTTTGTTTCCTTTACTGCTGGAAGGAGGAAAGCATGGCGACACTCCAGTCAGCTCCATTCACAACTTATCCCCCGACCTCGTTAGGCTGAGCCATCATTACTGCACTAATCTAAATCTGAGGCATGGAGGTATAGGGGGAGGGATGTTTACTAGCTGGGGATGAATTCTCTTTTCATTTGTTTATGGAAGACTTAAGGGTCAATAGACCAGAGTTGTGGCAGGTGTCATTAGTACAAACAGAGCTGCTGAAAGCTGTTTTGTTACCATTTGTTTGACGTATGGCACATCAAAAATAATAATATATCAAGAGCTGTGATGGCCTATCTGAGGTTTAAGAAATTTATGCTTTAGCACCCAAGGAGGGGGAGTGAATGTGCTTTCCTTAAATGACCATGCGGTTCAGTTCTCAGAGGAGTAGGAGAGTTTGTACATGTTCTCAGAACATACTGAGAAAGAATGCTGCATGATAAAAAGAGTACATTTGTCCACAGGACTAGTTCAGCCAAAAATTACAATTATTTGATTATTTACTCACATATCGTTTCAAACTTTCTTTCTCTCTTTTCTTTATACTGAAGGTAAAAAAAAGACATTTCTGTCAAGTTTTAAATTGTATAGACATGGTTAATTTAACCTGTATGTTATATTTCAAGTCTACTGACGGCATTCAAAATCATATGCTGTGTAAGGACTGTAGCCAGTCCTCATTCAATTTCATTACAAGGAGTGGCCAGGATCTTCTTAAAAAACAAACAAACATGAGGGTGGGTAAATGATGGCATGATTTTCATTTCTGGGTGAACTATCCCTTTAAGAATGCAGGCCACTTTTGACTTGACAAGATTTACAGCCCTAGTAAGATACCATTGCTTAATCAAAGTCCCTGGAAGCCACACACCGCAAAGCTTTACATACCCACAAATCTGATAGAACAAGTGAGGTATTACTGAACATCTTAGAAAGACTGACAAAGAAGAGATATTACATTGACAGGATTCCATGGTCTAATGCGGTATCTCCTGTATGACAAGAAGAAATCCTAACTTAATCCCTGCGGATGTGTTGTTATGCTGATTTGGATGCCTTAGTCAAGCTTGTTCAAGTCAGGACAATGTGTAAAAAGAAACCTGGTTCCCGCTCTCTTTTTGGGTGTTTATTTATCTATGATCATGCTGAACTTCAATCTTTCTTTCCTTCCTCCTCTATCTTTTCAAGCGTAAATTCATCTCCGCTCATGGAAAACACTAGATCTATGAATCTTTTGTCCTTTCTCAAGGTAAATATATACTCCCCGGAGAGTTGTTTGCGGTGTTGGTAACCAGGCGATATGGCACTTGTTGTCAAACAGCAGAACGCCACATGCATCCACTGTTATCAGTGGGTGGCAAGCACATAACCAAGAGGCAATGTTGATTTTGCTGCTGTGCAGGCTTGTTTTTACAAACGCTTACAAACACGCTGAGAATCTTACTCTCTAACCAGAGCATGTCTGGTTGAATGCAGTTTGGTGCAATGTTACTTATTTGTTGTGCTTGCTTTACAAACAGCCACAGAGACCTTTTAATCAGAAGCGTTACTGTATGAGTTCATACTAAATACATGATAAATGTAGTCAATTCATTTATGTTAAAAAAATAGTTCACACAAAATGAAAATTATTTTAACATGGAATGATGTGTCAGTACCTGCAATATTTGAATTGAGTGCGATCAATAAAGCAGAAATTAAGAATTTTAGGGAAATAACAACTTAAATGATAGCCTTTAACTCAGAACTCAATGGCTTTAGAACACTTTAAATACAGCACACACACGTCAAATGGACTACTGTTACATCCAGCTGGTTTGGAATGTCATGAGGGTGAGTAAACGTTGACAGAATTGTCATTATTCGGTGAACTAACCTTTTAAGGTACACACGTGCATGCAGAAGCCCCCACAGCCAGGGGAGGCGCATTAGATCAGACTCAACTGTGCGGGCTGTGACAGTTCTACCCCCCCCCATCCCGTAGCTTAGTGTAAACACTTGCAGGTCTTTTCAGAACTGCTGATGAGCGTCCAGGCCGGGCGATGGATGGGTAAGGTAATATTTTAGCGCCACCGCCCTCATCAATCCTGCACTGTTTTGAAAAGTGGAGCATTAGCCGTTGCCTGCTAATAGCCCGGTTGTAAACACTAGCCATCGAGCGCTGCCTCTTGTTAGGGTCACTGCTTCTGCGCCCCACTGGACCCTGTAAACACAGCGGCCAGATAAAGTCACTGCTCAGCAGGCAGCTGGGAGAGCTCCAAGTAGATGGACCTTGGAAAGGAAATTCAGTTCAAGCTGAGGTTCCCTTTGCTAGAGCCCCCACGTCTGCACTTCAAACAGCCATCCTGGTCCTACGTCACCATGGAGTTCAAAGGACCGAATACATACGAAAGGGTACTGGCCCATTCAATAATTCAGTGATTCAAACAACAAACAGTGTTCTGAATGTGTAGGTAAGAGTGCATTAGGAACACGATTAAGTCAACATCTGAAGTTCTTTTTTTTTTTTTTTGTGAAACGTTTCTGGCATGCTATCTGATTTCCATATGAAAAATGGAAAAGGTTTTATAGACACTAGGCTTTTAGAAATTTGAGGAGAAAGAAAATTATCCTCCAACTAGAAATGTGCAAACCATTTTCTCAAATTTTTTGTTTTTTCATTTTTACCCTTATATAAATATAGCTAAATTAGTTGATCTCACTAATTGACTAGTCATTTGCTGGATAGTAGACCATTTTGACCCAACCTAACTCTCAAACTCATCCCTATACTGTTCGCTGTGCCTAACTGTAGTTTCTCTTTTTAACGGTTCACTTAACCCTAAAACCTGTAAGCATTTATCAATATAATTTCAATATAAAAGGAGGGCAATGACAGTGGTAGCTTTCCATTATGTCATACTTCATCACAGAGCTGTACAGGCTTTCGTCTCTCCTGGTGTGAATGTTTAAGAGGGTTTGCACACGAGACTGACCCTAGTAAGAGCACGAAGCATTCATCACCTAGACAAGCCTTTTAGTGCCAAGACCTACACATAAACAGTTCCTTCACATTCTCCCTGAGCCTGCCCTTAAGAATCCACCAAAGATCTGCCTAAAGAATCTTATTTTCATTCCTATCAACCAACCTATACTTGTAATGGCATTTAAAAATTGATCACAGTTCTAAAGGTGTCAATGCTACAAGCTAAATTTCATATAATGGTTGCAAATTAGCTCTAGCATAGCTCTAGCATTTTTACATTTTTCTTTGTAACTCACAGACTTTTACAAATCTGCCTACCATCTTTTAGTATGGAAAATTGGAATACTACAAGGCATACTACATAACACCTCTATACCTCAAAACTTCTCACAAAGTAAAACAATCACACAATTTCTCTTAGGCAGACAGAGAATTTTACTGAGTATGTGCTGAAAAAGGTTTAGAACTCCAATAAAATGTTTATTTTCCATAAAAATTCCCATTCACACATTGGCAGGGGTTTCCATTTCTGTCTTCACAAATGATGCAAGATTTTGGTTTCATTTTCTTCTACTACTAATGTGCCTTGCAAGATTCCACAAATATTTAGTATGATAAAGCAGTCTAATTCAAATGGATAATGCAGCTGTTACTATTATGAAAACATTGCAGTGATTACAAGCCGTTTCTCCTAAGGCACTTATTATTCAATCAACTTGTTATGGGTGATTTCCTGTTTGGAACAAAATAAACTGTTATTCCACAACTTATTTGCTCCCAGTTCACAAATTTGCAATGTTAAAAAACGAATATGCTCAGGGTGGATCAATTCTGGCCAGAATTAAGCACTGTAATTGAAAATGCAGAAGTACAAACTGGCAACTTTTTATAAATACTGAAGCCCTGATATCAATCACAATTTCCAGCACAATGTCTTTCAGAGTCTTACTGAATTACTTATTATACCAACTGTTTTGATGCCTCTAACAGCAGTTACATTTTAAATGATTAGCACATCTTTTACTTGGATTCTAAATCAGAACTCACATATCAAGGTATAGGATTCCATATGTAGATTAAAAAACAAAATAAAAATCCACTTTTAGATGGGTTCCATTGACCGATCCTTGTTTATAGGGCCCTAGAACTTTCCTCTTCCTGGTCTATGACATCACTCACCTGCGCCGGAGGTCTTCTGCCACTGTGGCTCTGCAGCTGAAGAGGTAAGCCCTGAGAGACTGGAGCTGCTGTCTCAGTTTGAGAACGCCCGCCAGCGCTTCACAATGCTCATACAGACATGGGTTCAACTGCTGGACATCTAACAATGGCTCCTCATAAACAAACTCCAGAAACTCCTTAGCTTGTTTCGACACCTGAGGCACAGAAACAGTTAATCACTTTTATTTTGATGCCATTAAGACATCTTAAGACTCAATGCTTTAAAATTTTTGCTTGTTGACCCCAAACCTCTCACTTTTTTGTGGTTTTACTAAATTATTAACAACCAGGTATAGAGATTTGTACACATACCTTGTGTTTATTGGTGTCCCAGTTATGCAGTAGGCGTGCAGGTATGAGGAAGAGGTTGTCCTGGTGACAACTTGAGCAGTAGTACCAGCCACTGTAAGAGCAAACTTTGGCCTTGCCACGTGACAGACCTACTGGCCTCTGACATCCTGAAAAACAAACCAACCAATGAGGGAGGAACCGCATCTACAAACACACAAATCAAATTTGTGACAGAAGAGATCAAGTCCCTCATTAGCGATTGCCAAATAACGCACAGGCTTGGGTTAATGAAAATGTTAATGACCACCTAATCTACTGATGAGGGCACAACCCTTTTAAAAATGGACAATCATTAGCAGAAAGTGATCAAGTTAACATACAATCTGCTGAGGTGTCAAGGTTTATGACACAACCCTGGTTAAACATACATATTAAAAACTAAACAAAAAAGCCTGTCTGTAAACCTGTCCAGACTAAACAGAAAAAAATCAAAATGTGTCTTAGTACTGAACAATCAAAACTGTCCAGTGCTCTGCCTGCTTAATACAGAAACAAAATCTCACAAAAGTACTTTGCTTTGTCTCTTAAACTTCTTATTCAAGCTGTCTTCAAACAGCAGAGGCCATCTATAGCAAAGGGCTTATCCTAAAAGAACCAAAACAGGTGATTATGAACATGACAGGTGTCCCTTATCCAAACCATCAGGGAGAGCCAGACCCAGGACAGTGTGGAGGTAAAAAGAATAAAAGAGAATAAAGGGAACAGGCGCAGACGGATATAGACTTGCACAATCTTTTCGGTGGAGCATAGCGTCAGCTATACACTTCACAGGGAGAGGAAGAAATGTGGACAAGATGGGAGGGATGATAGAAAGGACAAAAACAAGCCAGAAAACAGTCTCCAAAAAAGGCAGGCAGAATGTTATCGGTACCAATGTATGTAGAGGGAGACACTGATTATAGTGTGTGCAGGCAATGCTGTAGGTCTATTTTTGATGCATTGTTAGTTGGCTGAAAAGAGCCCAGCTGAAAACAGCAATGCAATATGTGCATCCCTCATTCTAAGCTGAATTACATGAATTACTGACTTAATAACACATTCAAATGGTTAGTTCAGCCAAGAAATTACATTTCAGTCATTATTTCCAAGCCCTCATGTCATAAAAAAAAACACTATTATGAACCACATTTCATAAATGTGATCCAGGGGACTTACTGAGCTGTATACCAATGCTTCTAAAGCCACATGACAGTTGTCTAAGGAAAGTTCAAAATTTAAGTTGCTATTTACTAAAATTTATTTGCCACAGCTCTGAAATCATGGATATAACACATAGGTTTACTTAAAAGCAGGGTAGGTGATTTGTTCCAGAAACCTTTTTTTATACTGGTTGAAAATCTTCACATCCTGATAGCAATCACTAAGCTAAGTGGTCTAAATAAATGTATATATTTATTTATCTGTGGAAGGCACAGAACCATAAAATGCTTGTCCAACCACTGCATTCAAAGGATGTCCCACTTGCCTGTCAAACTATGTATGCATTGATGTGTTTTGAGGAGGCATAGGAGTGGAAAACACTTTTAAGAGAGGGCTAGATCTTATGCTTTTAAAGCTAGCTTGCTACTGCTAGGCTCTCTGAAACTACCTACCATACCTTTAAAAGTTGTAAAAACAACAATACCTTTTTGATGCTCAACAGTATCTGTCCCCATTTGATTCTGATTTGGCTTCACGAACCCATGGGCTGATGTGATAATACATACATAGTACATAATTGTACTTTGTATGTATGACCTAGACAATTTATCATGCAGAATGGGTTCTCTTAAAGGGTTATAAAGGAGAACTGTAACATAATTTCAGCTGGTGTGGATGCCTGACAAAATAAAAAAGGAGAAATGTTATTCTGTGAATAAGACCCTTGACATGCACAAAATGTCGCCAAGGTATACTGCCATATTGGACCAAGAAAAGAACATCCACTCTATTCCATCTCCAAACCAATACGTAATGGGTTGTTCTAGTTGAGGTTAGGCGCTAGCATCATGCACTGCACTGTGCTGCCAATGTAAACTTGAGGTTTTTAGGGGCAGGGACCCCAGACTATAAAAAGTCAGAGGTGGTGTCCCCCATGCCGCAGCTGATGGGTGCCTGATATTCGGGCTGAACCACAGACCAAGCAGCAGGGTGTCGTGTGTCAGAGCTGCCTTGTAATCAACATCCAGGCAGAGTGTAAGCCCACAAATACCGCCCTATTCCAAAAATAGCACATCGCTGGGCACCGCTTTTGCTGGGGAGACTGTTATTAAGAGAGATCTACTGAAGGCCATGTTTTTCTGCAAAAGGAAAACATAAACTGTGCATAAATTAAAGGAAAACAGTGACTCAAAATCTTGACGACAACATTTGTATGAACTTAACTGGCTTACAAACATTTTTGACAGTAAATAATGTCATGGAAGTTAGAATCAGTTAAACTGCAGCATCTACACGCACACACGTTTGACACTTTAAAAAAAAATGTATTTTTTAAAAAAAAGCAAGATGTGGAATAAAGTGGAACATATTGACTACAATATGTAATTTTAACACAAGTCAGAATGACAGATATTTTCCAATACATCCAAACACATTCCCTGACATTGTTTTATCACTCAGACTCTGTTTAGAAGATAGCTGTTGGAACAATAATTAACATGTGCAAAACACACCACATCAGACAATGATGATCTGACATAGGTAGTAGTTAACTGTCAAATCCAGTTCCACTGGCCAGGGAGACTCTGGTCAGTGGCCAGAGAGCATGTCACTTCTGGGAAGGAGCTGGCCGCTTAGAAACCACAGCCTCTGTGTATTGTGGACAATAGAGGCTGTGCCAGTAAAGCAGAACCTCAAGCATGAGTTCCCACATACGTTCAAACACGCAAGGTGCGAGTTTGCACATCACAGCCAGACAGACAGCTTGAAAAACGTCCTCAAGTATGCCAGTAAGGGCACAGTAATGCCTGTGGACATCAAACTAATCTGAGTTTCAGCCAATTAACTATTACACTGATGTAAAAAAAGTACAGTATGCTGGAGCCATGGTTTTACACGTTTGCTCATTTAGTGTCATGAATTGAATTTCCCAGTCCTGTTTCCCCCACTTTTATCTATCATTTCTTATCCTCTACTGTCCTCTACTTTAAAGTGGCAATAGGGCCTCCCCAAAAACATTTCCTACAAGCTCCATGGCCAAGAAGAACTGAAAAGGAAGAAGATATTCCTTGCATATAGAGCAAGGCCAACCTGAGAGTGTGGGAAACACAAGAAACTTTGCCAAATAAGAAGCGTTTGATGTGTTCACTCTCAAAATGTCCCCATGGTTCCCCCTTTCATTTTCAGCAGCACCCTGTTGCCCTAAAATGGCAACTATTTGCAGGGAAAAGAGGGGCGCTCTAAGGTGCCACTTGTCAATGGATTCCTGTTAGAACAGGCGTGTCTGCTTCAGAGAAGGAGTTCGGTCCTTAAATCTTAGAAGGTCACTAAGGTTTGCAACTCACGCCACTTTCAACTGGCCGTCGAGTTCTGTGGGACAAGCCCTGAAGGGTGGGCCTTCATGGTTCCATTAGCAAAAGACAACAAGGCCTCAACCAGCTTTGATGTCCCCTATTCAAGCTAACACTTCACTCCAAAAAAATAAAAGATGGCGTGAGGGGCAGGCTTAAGGTTGTGCGCATGCAAGCGTGCTCATACATGCGTGTTTGCTTGAGACAGATGCACTGCCCATCTTTTTGATGTAAACAGCAGTCCCTAGGTCCCCATTCTCTATTCCTGACCCTGCGCTCCCCTGGCTTGCCTCTTTTGTCCCACCTACAGCTGGATCTTCTTATTTGATCTGCTGTCCTTGTCCACTCTACAGGGTACTTTAGTGGAGGTGTGTGAAAAAGCTGAGCTGCAAGGTAGGGTTCAAGCTATTTGATTGGCTTAAGAAAAGGTGTGTGAGTGTGTGTGCTTGAGAGAGAAAGGTCAAAGAAGGGGTCTCTTATTCTTCAAACAGATGACACACATGGCTCTCCTAAACAAAGTCCTGTTATTCTTCTGGCCTAATAATTTGAATAAAGATTGCTCATTAAATGTTGATCAGCTGTGTTTTGATGTAAGATGGGCTAGAGCAAACTGGACAACTGGAAGGTGAGGGCAACCCAAAACAAAAGCACACTTTGATATTATGGACAATTCAATAGAATGAAAAATAGAATGTTTTAATGATCACAATACTAATTCCGGGCACTATTCTTTTCAATGTCTTCTTGTTCTAAAAACACTTAGGTGACAATGAAAAGATGAAAAACATTTTGTATAGAGGCAAAAAGTTTAAAAATGGGGTAGATGGACTGCATGAATAAGTATTGTATGCACCCATTCATTATTGTATCAAAGCATACACCCTTGTAGCTTATTCTGGTTGCTCACTATAAAAAAAATAAACTTAAGGATTACACACTACATACTATCTGTCCAGCAACTAATTAATCTATGCTAAGTGCTATCATATCAACCTGACACTTTTTAAACATTGTGTTTTAGCCTGTGGACAGCTAAAAACCTGTGGATCCTAACTATAGAAAGTTGCATAACAGTTAGGGAATCTGATTGGAGCTTGTGATATTCACAGTTCGCTTTCCAGCAGTGTGTGCAATATACATCAGAGGGTCAGTGAAAGAACTGTGGCTGTGTCAACAGAGGCTCAGACTACCTGCACCTGAATATTATGACAGCTCGCTGGAGGCCAGAGACATTTTTTAAGAGACAAACAGAATCATAGTACAGACTGGGCACTGACTCTCCTGTCACTGACTCCCCACGGTGAAGTGACTGGCAAGAACCACCTGTCAAAAGTAAAGTGACACCCATCACAAAGACTAAAAAGACAAAAAAAAAGAAAGACAAAAATGTGTAATAAAAGCAAACAAATAAATCAAATAAGAGTAAGCACACACACTCACAGAGAGAGAGAGAGAGTGAGAGAAAGAAAGAGAAAGAGAGAGAGAGAGAGAGAGAAAGAGAGAAAGAAAGAGAGAGAGAGAGAAAGAGACAGAAAGAGAAAGAAAAGCAAGGCGACCTAGAGCGGGGATGTACCCAGCTGTTCTGTTCTTTTTAGGCCAACACGTCCCATTCAAAAAAAATCTCTTTCGTGGCCCTGAATCAAACAATTAGCTTTCACACCGATCGCAGCATCCAGGGAGCCTTTGATTTTAAAAGGGGATTTTTTCCGCTTTATATGGGCCAATTATCGTCAGGTGCCTGCTGTCCATGTTCGGTGAGGCTTTCAAATATTCTGCATTAAAACTCTGGTTGTTACAACCGAGGAGGAAAGCGTTTTATTCATACCCATTTAGTGGGTGGAAATTTCACACCAAAGAGGAAAAGATAAAAGTGTGTTTAAGTGATAGATTGAGCATGATACATAACACTGTAAATAACATAACTGTAACTCCTTAGATATTTATGAAGGCCCCTATAGTAAAGCCATAAACTCATGGACAAAAGTATCAGCATAAACATAAACACATATGTAAAAATGAAGAGGCAACACTCATGTACTACAGACCTATGTTGAGAGTTGTCTTTGAAAAATGTATGCATGTTTGTTGAAGTAATGATATGGCATATGTTGAAAAGAGGAGCATTTGGTTTGAAACAATTGTCTAGTGAGTGAAAAATATCCTCTTTGGTTATGAAGAAATCTTTTGAAGTAACATGACTCAGGAAAAGGGTCACGGGGGTTCAACTACATAAGAACATGCTCTTTCATAAAGGCAAAGATCAAGGATACAGAGTTTATGAGTTTGCAGTATGAGTTTGCAGTATTGGACCTGTGTGTCTTTGATTTATTCCTCTGGCACAATGTAATGTTTTAAATTATCTTAATTTGGGTACTTTTCTTATTAGGGTACTTTTTTTAATTAGATGTGGTTAATTGCCATATGTAAACAATCTAAAATGAAGGGAGGTGTTCACCTGCACATCGGAAGCCCTGAGCAGTGAGGCCCTTCTCTACAGCCAAGCAGGTAAGGATGCTGAGAAAGCTAGTGGTGACGGACTGACGTTTAGCTTTTTGGGCCTCCCGGTGTCGCCGTTCCCTGGCTGGCTTACTCCTCAACAGCACCTCTGTAGGACCCAATTGATTATTCTCCCACTGGGGCCGCTGAGATGTAACTGCAGTGCGCAGGGCCTCCACCCAGTCCTGGGCTTTAAGCTCACTCTCTGCCCGCAAGCGTAGTACATCATCAGGAAAGACAGCCTGGAAGCGGAAGTTGGTGTCTCTATCTTCCACATCCTGCTGCACAGCCAGACAGGAAGCCAGCTGGTACCGTAACACGGGTTCTGACACAGGGCCCCTCCCCTCCGTTGGGAAAGCCTGTAGCTCGGTACGGCTCAGCACAAATGTGAAGGACCTCCAGTTGTTGAGATCGGTGAGTTGGTGTAGAAGGCCAGCCTTAAGCACGTCAGCACAGTGCTGGGTAAACAGTGGTAGAGCCGTGGGACGTACCAGTGGTCGAGGAATGGGCACCGATGCTGCATCAGGATCGGGCTCAATGGTAGTTGGAGAGGTGGAACGAGTCGGCTCGCCTTTGCGATGAGCTGGACGTGCTGCCAAGACACGTTCCCAGAGGAGTCTACGCCACTCCAGTGCCTCCCACTGACAGGGTGCTCGTAACTGCACTCGGGTGCTGTTGAAGAAGACGGCTTGCAGTACGCGTCCATCCTGCGGCTGGGGCGCGCTCACCCCCTGGCAGTGAGACAGCGAGAGGGCAGCACATAATTGCTGGTTGCCGCTGCTGTCCAGGCTGTAGAGACGGAGTTCACAGGGGGTGAGCTCCACATGACATGTGCTCCAGCGCCCCCAAGGACCCTCTCGTTGCTCCAACACTCCCTGCTTCACCAGGCTGGGGCTGCTCTCCTTATGAGCTGGCAAAGAAATTCAGAGAAAGCATCTTTAAGAGTCAACAACATACTACAGTCAAAAAATATTGTCTTGGGTGTGCATCAATGTACAACGAATTATTTTTCTTTGAGAAAGATTTCAAGATTTTTATAAAAAAGAAATCTAGGTCTGAAGTTGATAACAGATTAAATAAATTGCCAAGGAAGAACAATTTTTCAAAGTGTCATTATAGAACTATGAAAAACCTGTTCTGTCTGAAATGACCATATTCTACTATTCATTAATTTAATTTACTAAATTACTATTTAATAATTTATTTTAAAAGCTTGCCACCAATTCAGTATCTCTAGAACCCTCTAATATGCTGCTTTGGAGCCCTGTGTGATGGATGCTATTGTGCTTCGTGATAGCAGTCTGTCCAGCCACCACACAGCAGGAAAAACCATTATTGTGTGCAGGGCTACTGTGCAAACAAAATGGCAAAGTGTAACTGTTAATCTTTGACACTCCTTTTCAGTACTTCCTTTCTCTGTCTGTTTCTTTCACGCACTCCCTCTTTTATCTCCTTTCCTCTCTTGGTCCACAACACCCTCATCTCTGCACTTCCTTGCCTGGAAACTGCCCGTTTCCCTCTCAACCCTCGGGAGCCTGCTGGGTGCCCATGACTGCCGTGTCTGGACTGCGGCTTGTGGCTCCAGCAGAGACAGACAGAGGCCAAGAGGAGGGTGAATTAACATTAAATGCCCCATATTGTTTTCTTTAAGTCTTATCTATAACGGACCAGTCAAGACTGCACCTTCCATAACATCTGTAACTTATAATGAACAGTTCCCTCCCACTTGTGTTGATAAAACGTGAGGTCTGTGGGTTGGGTTAATTTGGGTCGTTTCAAGGGGCGCCAGCAAACACTGGGGCATCTGATGTGCTTTGGCCCTTCTGAAGAGTTGTTGTGGATGTTTGGGGGCTCCTTGCACTCAGAGGGCTTCAAAGACAGCTTGCAGCTATGGAAAGAGTCACTACTAATTTCATGGCAGAGAGGATGTGAGGCGTGCTGACATGACCCAATTAGCGAGCTGGTGCTAGGCCAGTCGACCTGCAGAGCTTGTACTGTTCCTAAACCTGCCATCTGCAAGTTGCTAAAAGATTATTTGATGAGGAAACGGTACATAAAATCAGTACCGGTGACCAATAATACACTCACATAGGAGCATGAGGAAACAATATTATAATAGACAATTTATACATGGCACGAACTAATACTCTGAGTAAGTATCACACAATATCTTGAAATACAAATATTTTTATTTACTTATATATTTTTATTAACTTTTTATTTACTTTATATATTTTATTCACTTGGTGATTGGTTAATCTGGTTTAAACTGGTTTAACAGCCAAAGGAAATCAGGCCACCCTACGGATTATGGGATAAATTCACCTTTAAACTGACAATCAACATGCATTCAACTCATAATAAAGTTCTGCTTGAGATCCAATAAACATGTAGCTGAGTGGACACATCGCATTGTGATTGTGTATTCGGCTGGTCTGTATTTAAAGACTTATGAAGTTGTCAGTGTGGAATATGGAGACCTCACTGCGCACAGCTGCAATCAGACTGACATTCTAATAAAACCATCAACACAGCCACATCTCTGCTAAATATCACTCTGTAATACTGAGTCACAATCAGGGCTGTAATCAAACACAGCAAGCAGGACTCCCACAGAAGAGTCACATCATTACAGGATATCACGATAAACACATCTGAAATCTTGAGAGTATAATCTCTGCACACTTATTTTAATAAAAGACAACTAATATGTGCTGATACACTGACCCACAGACACCAAAATAAAGAAGACAAACCTGACCAAAACTGCCTAATGTTAGACATTAATGACACTACTGTATTGTATATCTCTGTAAAGCTGCATTGTAAAGATACTGTACTGTATATCTCTGTAAGGTTACACTGTAAAGATACTGTACTGTATTGTGATACTGTACTGTGTACTATACAAAAGCACCCTACAATAAAAAGTGACATGACTTCACATTCTTAATCGTTACAGAGAGCCAAATCTTTTATAGGCTACTAAATAATATAATCTTCAAAATCTAAATAAATTGAAAATAAAACTGCAAAAATTAAAAAAGTAAATTGTGTTATATAAAAGTGTAGGGTTTTTTTTATTATATGCACACTAAAGCTTGAATGTACAGGTAGGCTAAATCTAAGGTAAAAAATAAAAAATGTTGAAGGTGGGAACAAACAAAGCGGGCTATATTAAAATGGACATTTTTAATGAACTACAGAGACAAGTCAAGCATAGCACAAACAGTGAGACCTGTGCAGTGAAGGGTGTAGGGGTTCCTCCAGTCTTAATTAGTAGATCTATCAGCATTAGAAACTGGGTGGATTGCCAATATCTTAATGTCACCTAGGATTCAGCTCTGTTCAATCTCGGTCACTAAAGAAATGGTGGGTATTCTAGCATGAAACCTGGCTCTGCTCTCAGGCACTCCTTTTGGCACATTTTGCAGTAATTAACAATTTACCCTATTAGTTTTAACAGAAGCAAGGACAGCCAACAGAATTGCATCTAGTATTGATTTAGTACTAGTGTACTAGTGTGTTGAAGTAAATCAAAGTCCTTTTTAATGAGTTAATACAGAATTAAAACAGGCAACAATGATATATAATCTTTAAAATATAGTGACAATCTGTATTGATGAATATAACAGCAATGTTATAACATGACTCTAAAAGACTGGTATTTAAACTGAAACTGATCACAGCAGTGCTGATGAAACTTTCCCCCCTCCCTCCATACTGCTGTAATATCTAATGCATTTACACTTGCATGGTAATCTTAAAATACCACTGGGTCCATCTTGCCCTTTTCCAAAAATAAAAAAACAACAAAAAAATTCCCCCCAAAACACATAGAAACATACAACACCATGGTAAAAAAAAAACACTACCCTCGTCATAAAAGGCAGTTGATTACTGCAAAGAGTGCAGGTGGGCTGTGTTGACACAAATGTAGACATAACAAGTGTAACAGGTGTGAGGAGATAAAAGATAAAATGGGTGCCATAATAAAAGGCTTAAAATAGGTAAACAAAATTATTTCAGTTTTGAAAATAACCAGTTTTTATTTAACCAAAAACCACTTTTGGTTAAAGCAGCAATCCATAACTTCTGCTTTACTCCTGCTGAGTTATTTTCTTAACGTGGATGACAAGTTTAAGTTCTAAGAAACTATAAATGCTCCACCATCCTCAGCACCCACACACATGACCTAGTAGCCTGGTCTTCTTTTTGTTTACACACATGACATAACCATGCAGACGAATGAAGTCAAACCACATGACATTTTCCAGAAAATCGGACCAAACAGCTTGAATTTAAAATCATTATTATAAACTTATTTCTGTGAATCAGGGTAAGGTAAGGAGATTAGTTTTGAAAGCTGATCTGTTATGTACTTCCTTAGTAACTGATTTTTGTTCTAACTGATCCTTTTTTAACCACAAAATAGTTATGGATTGCAAGTAAACATTTTGTATAAAGACTAGTTAAATTAGGTTTAAATCTTACCATCCCTGTAGTCATTCAGTGCCATGTTCTTGAGTGTGTTTTTGTCAATAGCTGGCATGCCATTATCTGTGTAACTGCGGTTGTTGATGTCTGAACGCGAGCGGTTGTGACCACGTTTGAAGTCTCCACTGGATGTTGTAGTGGAGTTTGTCTCTTTGGCATGAGCTGCCAAATCGTTGGTAGATCGCGCCCGGTTTCTTTTTCCATGTCTTAGGCCCAGCACGTTAAAAGACGTCTGCTCTGCCCAGGCCATATTGCCAGGTGATATCTCAGACTGCTTTCCCGTCAGGAGTCCCCACACGCCACTGGAGTTCAGCTTGTCCAAGGTGGACCCCTCTTTGAGCTTCTGCGAATGTACCTGGCCATCTCCTTGGCTGTCATCAAGGCAGTGCAGGTAGTCCTCAGTGGCCTCAAGGGCAGGGCTAATGTCCTCAACCTCCAGACCCTCCATCACCTCCACAGTTTTGTTATCACAAAGGCAGCAGAGGGGTGGAGCGGGCAGACGTGTTCCTTACGTGTATAATCGTAGGCAGAGCAGGATCGAAAACCCTCAAGGCACTGCAGACGGAACATCTGCTGTCTGGTCCCACAAGGAAGCGTGGATAAACAGATGGTCCACAAAGGCCTGAACTCCTTCCAGGACTGTCACTTTATGAGCCAACACCGTTAATCAAGCAACTAATGAGAACTGATTGCTGTGCCAGCTATCAGTATCAGCACAGAGCAAGGTGAGTTCAGCAAAACCCAAGTGTAAATATAGAACTGTCTAGAACAGGTGTTGCCAAGCATTCAGAGCAACACCTCAATTAAATCACTGCAGTCGGTAAGGCAGTAATTCAGTGACTGATAAAAGCAATGTGACAGCAGAATGTCCTTCCCCAGGGTTAAACATCCTGAATTTAGACAAACAAGAGAGAAAAGCACATGACTGTCAGTAAATACAGCAGTGACACCATTGTCATTTGATATTTTAACCTGCTAAGCAAGGAGTATGACATAAAGAATTACACTCCCCTAACTGTTTCACACAAGACTTCCACAAATCAACAAAATGAGCTCAAACAACACTATAAAAACAGGTAGTTTCTTACCATTACTTAAGATATGACTGACAACTCGTTGACGGTCTAAGCATAATAAAATTTATGACCACAAACATAGGTAAATTGAAATAAAAAAAAAATAATTATGAATAATATAATACAACATACTCAATACAGTATATTATAATACAATATACTGTCAATACAGAGTAATGTTGTATATTTACAGCTATTCATTAATGTGTAGCAATGCATTCTGGGAATCACTTTATCTGATAAGTATTCATGCAATGTTCTTGCTGAATTTGATACTATTGTGCCATTTTAGAGCACAGTATAGCACCGCAGCCAAACTATTAAGTTGGGAACTGAACTCCACTTACCTTCACCTGTCTTTATACTCATGACACAGCTACAGCAGAGCACAGTCAACTTCACAGTACTACCCAGACTGCTGTCTTGTAGCCTACCTAATGTTTCGGAGCTTTAGGCACACAGACAATCCAACATCATCAGTAGAACTTTCCAGCCTGGGGTGGGGTTCCCAGCATCCATATACGTGAGCATGGCTTGTTTCTGTTTCATTCTACAAGATTACGCAGCCTCTCCTCATCTTACCCTGGTCTACCTTCTCTCACACTAACATCGATTTTCTGTGTTCCTTTGTGCTATGGCTCAGGGTCTTTCACTTTCTTTAAAGCATCAATTATTAAGAGACCATTACATCATCTCAGAGCAGACACTCACCAGACTCATGGGGAAAAAGCAGAGAGAGATAGACAGGTAGAGAGAGACAAAAGACAGATGAGAGAGTGAACTTCTATTGCTTCTATTGTTTCTTCTGTCTCAATACTTTCTAAAAAGGGGAGTGTGATTAAGAGACAATGAAAGCAAATGGAACAACACTGGGAGAAAATACACACTTAAATGCACATATCAAGCATGAAAAATCAGAAATCAGTAAACCAGATTTCAAGAGACACTCGAAACTGGAACTACAAGAAAAACTGAGGATGTGAATTCACAACGGAAAAAACATTTTAAGGAACTATAAAAAATGTCAAGATATAGCCTATTCCTGCAGCTGATCTGTCGTGTTGCTACAGCAGAAGCCCAAGGCAGTGATGTTCTCACCTCTGCTTGTAAAAAAATATTCTGAGAGCGATGTAGAGGCCTTCCTCTGCCAGTTTATTTTTAGCCATCTGACAACACATATCAGTCTTTAGCACTGACAAAGCAAATTTATGCCCTGGAAGAAGTACATGTGAAAGCGTTGTGGAACAGATGTGCTTCCTCTTAGATGCCACTGTGGTCAATGTGGTTAAATGTATTACACCATGTTACATGTGTCACTGTATATATAGTAGTCTATGATCTGTATGATTTTGCTACTTCTGCAACATCGCAATACATTAAGCTCACTATTCAAATATGATGTAAAGAATAGCATATCACTTATGTACCATCGTGCTCCGAGTACATATGACATTATCAAAGATGTGATCAAATATGACCGTGTCAAACACCCTAAATATGTTTGTTGTTCCGCAACACGGAAAACACAGGGACACTAAAATATAAAAGATAGCACCTAATTCATTCATCATATCCTGACTGTTCACACCGGACATCTTAACTGAACTACGATTATAATCACTAATATAATAATTCAATTACTTGATGCAGAGTAAGAGTTCATCCATGTGCGGCTAAACACCACAGGCTAATCGACACATACAAAGCAAGCAGCAAGATATACGAGAACAAAAGTAAAACAGCGAGCACGAAACAAATGATAAGATGTAGTTTTGCTTCTCTTAGGACAGGAATTAGTAACTGCATTTACTTTTATTGTCGCTGTTTCAATGAAGACAACCGATGACTTCATAACATAATGCTAGTTAGCATTCCGCTACATCCTCTGCCAATGACATTTGTGTCATCTGGTTGTGCTACATTTTGAACAAATATACTGGTATGACACACATTTATGTATCAAAGAAAATTAGATGTTTAATGTATTAAATGTAAGAGCATGAAAAGAGCGAATAATCTCTTGTTTGTGAGTCAAAATTACTCACCCGATTCTGTTTACAATCTGTCAGATTCAGTTGCGTCATTGGAAACGTGTTCCGGGTGCAACAACATCCGGAGATAAATGGTTCCGGCTTCAATTTACTAGCAAGAGGTTATGTTTTATAATGTAGGGATTTTTTTAATAATATTTTATCATTATTTCATCATTCTATTCAATAACAAACTGTCCTTTTAATTGCAAATGTAATCCTCTATTATATAATCTTCTTTCTATGATCTGAATTTGCTCTCTATAATCGTAGTGCTGTGCTGTGACTGTACTGAGGAAAGCACTGGCTCTGCTACACATCTTCATTATGAGTTTTTCAGCATGATGTCATCAAGTCTCCATTAGGATCCATAGCATTAATACATACTGAATAAAATATGAGGTTTAGTTAGCAGTGTGTAAAATCTGCATTACAACTCATATGTAGTGTTGCAGATACTTATTACTAGATACTTTATCTTTTTTTTCTCTGTCTTACACACACACACATACACACACCCACACACTTCTTGCTATAATGGTTAGAACATTTTGTATACTTTCATTGTTTTCATACCTAACAATATTTTTCATCCCTCACCCCTACCCCAGCGCTTAACCCTCACACAACCACTGTTATTAGATTTAAAGTAAAACATTTTTTTCCTAGTGAAAACCACCTAAAATGTTCTCACAACTCAATTTTTTAAAATGTTTCTCTATATTTATGAGGACATTTGCCCTCACAATTATAGCCAAAGCTGTCCACACCAACATCCCCCAACTGTACATATATTACAGTCATTAGCAACCCACGTGGACCTGGAATGAGGTGGCATACAAATTCTTACAAAAGAAGTCTAAATGCATAAAAAGAACTATGCATTCTTAATGAGCAAATTGTGGTCGACATTAAGACTTTGTCCTATAATGAAGCTAAGAGGTTTGGTATGAGTGGCGAGACGAGATTTTTTGTAATAGCCAATAGCCTAAAGCTTGCCGTTCTTGAGGCCAGCCCTGTATCTATTGTTCGGGTCCCCACAGAAAAAGAAACATTATTCAAGTCTTTTTCAGGCCACAGACAGAAACACAGTAATTATCGTGGGCTCTGGGCTAAACCTGCGACCTCCCCTCCAGTTCTCCTCCGCTCCCCCTCACTACCCTTTCTGAGAGCTCATTGTCTTGGCTTGTTTAAAGAAAGGGTTCGTTAATGAAGGAGGAGGGGACATGGGCTAATGGGCTCAAATAAGTTCCTCTCTGCGATATTGTTGTGGGATAATGGCAGTATGAGCCCCAGCTGTAAACTTGTGGGCGCCATATTGTGCATGACCTACATAGACCTCATCTGAACCTGTGCTGAATGCTTATCTGCCCCAGAAAACTCAGCGTTTCTCTCCCCCTTCATTCTCTTTTTTGTTTTGTTCTGTGAGTCAATTAAGAGAGTCAGCAATTGGACAGGACGTAGTAAGTGACATGCAGAGAGGGAGGAGAGAACAGGAGGGCTTCTTTTCAAATGGGACAGAACAATCAGTTTTAAAATAGGAAAGTGCTAACTTTGACAAATAGCAAATAATAAGAAATGCTAGTCCATTTATCGTTGTTAAATATTTAGACAGAAACATTTGTAAATGTTTGTGATTCATTAATTCATTTTCATTTGGGCTTGTTTTCTGTGTTGCAATTTGTTGCATTTCCGTTGTGTCACATTTTACAGTTGTTGGTCTACATTCTGTTAATTTAATTCAATTTATTAACAGCCATTTTTTTATAATAATACTATAATATAAAGTAATAATTCACTTTGTCATAATTAACAGTGTCGTGTTATAGGTTAACACTGAAGTCATTATATCTGTATTTATGTGGTATTACAGAATGTGTTTAATTCACAAAGCAATTAAGAAAGTAAACTGAGAGTCTGTTCTCTTTCTTTTATAACTACAATATAATACACAAGGTGGTTGTTTTGGATTGAACAATATAGTCTGTGTCTTCATCAAAATTTGCTAGAACTGGACTCTATCATAGAAGTGGACTCCATCATGATGTCTATCATGTCAGCACAAACTACAGCACAGAGAATTGATTATCACTATAAAAAACCAAGCATGAGCCACAACACAACTATTCCTTTATCTCTTTGAAATTTATCCCCATATCAGTCTCCCATCTCTGTCTTCCTCATATCTTGACCCACACATCTCTCCTTTTCCCTGTTTGTGTTTTCTCTGTCTATTTGGGTTCTGTGCTCCAGCATTGATGACTAAATTATGATTGGGCATAAGGATAGCAGGGCTTTCATCTGCCCAGCGTTGTTCCCTGCTTTCCTCTCCAACACAAAGGGGCCCTCTACCTCTGCTCGGCCTGCTTTTGAAGAGTAGAGTGGCTGCGCGTCCCCATGGAAACAACTGCGTTTGCTACACGGGTAAGGCAGGTCGGATGTGAGAGACAGAGAAGAACAACATCAAGCTGTATCTCAAACATTCATTTGTTTATTATTTTTCAATTTCAGGTTGTATCTGATGGTTCAGAATATTCAAGCATGCTTTTACACAGATAATGTAACTTTTACGTTGTTGTAAGAAACCTGAACAGAGAAATATATAACCATTGTGCAACTGAGTCACCTATAGTGTTTACAGGTGGATCAATATTTGTATACAATAAGATCTCATTCATTAACATTAGTTAAAGCATTGACTAACATGAACTAGCAATAAGCAACATATTTATACAGCATTTATTAGTCCTTGTTCTTTAATACAAATTCATTGTTCATTTATGTTTCATCATTGGGCATTAACCAGTGTTAACAGATGCAACATTTGATTTTAAATACATATTAATAAATGCTGAAATGATCATTTACTAATATTAATAAATGTGGAAGTTTTTTTGGTATTAGCTCATGTTAACCAATGAAGTTAATAAATGTTAACAAATGAAAAGTTACCACCTATGCTATTTTTCACACAGTCAAGTAGAAGGATGGGCTATACTTTCATTCAAAAGATCTGATCAGGTAGTCCAGTGACCTCAGTTTGACGTCATAAACATCGGAATCACCACCGTACCTCCATTTCATATTTATAACGCTTTACTTCCTGTGGCATAATAGTAATCTTTGCTAACAAAGCCGTGAATGAATCTCCTTTCACAGAGAGAGAATCCAATTATCAGGGCACAATGGTGACCGTCTAAGGGATGCTCTCTCTTTCTGTCTCTCCTACCAAATGTTCTTTCCCCCACTCTCCACTCTCCCTGGAGAAACCATTGTCACAGATATCTAATAAAGTCAAGGGCACTTGCCATAGAATGTGGAGGTATAGCAATATGGCTGTGCTCAGACTAAACTCAATTTGGTTTCTATTGAGAATGTGATGGACAGAGCTGGTAGAAGTCACATCCTATAGAGTATAGGCTACATGAAGTGCTGTGACATATGAAACATATTTTATCATATTCCCAAGGTGTTTTGAGTGTGTTATATGCATTGTATGTATTATTAAAGGTGTATTATATAGTTTCTAAACAATATAACACAGTTCAATACAGTTTCTTGTAGTTTCCTGTAGCCCAAATGCAATGAAAATGTCATGGGCTAGATTTCCAGGGAACACACATACTGGCATGCTGATTAAAATGTATAACTAGAATGCATTGTAAGTTGCTCTGGATGAAAGGGTCTGCCAAATGCATAAATGTAGTTTATTTCTCCCTTTAAAATGCATTCCGTGACTTTTTTCTGTTAAAAATGAACAAAAATAAGTTTGAGCAAGTACATGACAGATGAGTGTTTTACATGAAACTTACCCTGATTCGCAAGGGTAAGTTTATAATGATAATATATCATTTGAGTGGTACCCTGTGATTTTATTTTTCAAACAGAGATGGCCATAGAAAGGCAAAAATTATGGATTTTCCAAAAATGTTCTACGTGATAAAATGTAAAGTAATTTAGTTGTAATTTGCAATTATTATCCGTTCAAATACTTCTAAAAAATAAACAAACAGCTGTTTAGAAAATCTCTGTAGGTCTTTCAGTAGTAAAATGACAGGCTCGGAGCATCAGGCTGTAAATCTTTTTGTCATTGTGCTGCCATCTTGTGAATGAAATGTGTAGTGAGCAATTCTCTGTGCATTACTCTTAACTCTTAAATTTCTGCTGATGTAAAAAGATAAACCACCGCCACTCTGTTTTATTCTTATTTCCCATTATAATTTCTAATATGATTTAAAACGTAATAACTGGCCCATACCCTGTATCTACACTATAAGTAGGGGACTTCAATGCTAAGTGTCACAGCAGAAGTCGTATGTTTTGCGGTTTTATATTTCAGCTTGAAATCCTGTTGGCTGTAAACCACTTCACAATCTTAAATTGATATTTTTTTCCTCCAAACTATGTGCTGGGTAAAATAGGAATACAACTACACCAGGCACTGTCAACTACATAACGAAAGTTTCATTGTGTTGGACAAAAGTGTGTTTTATTAAATCTATACTGTGTATAATACATTATTTGTAGAGCACAACCAACCTACCCTATACAGTATGACAACATGACCTATAAAAGGTCAACTCGTGTTAAACTCCAGTTTATTCAACTGTGTAGTTAGCAGTTTGGTTTACTCATCCGTGTGGATGTCTCATAGCAAAGGTGAAGCCCTGTGTTATCTGCCACACTTTTATAATAATTTATTTTATATTATTTAAGACTTTTATCTAATGTGTTATTAATACTGGTATGACACTTACATGTTCTTCTTTATTAGGGTGGTAGTGACACAAGACCTGATCATGAGCACACAGACTGAGAAAGAGAAGCACAGAACATTGTGCTGCATACACGCAAATATATTAGCAAACCAGTGACAGACATTGACATGAAGTGTTTCATCCAAAATAACAAGGAATGTCTATGGATGTTAACTACAGGCATTTCAGGTAAAAGCAGGTATTCACTAGCATGTTTTCACTCTTCTTGAGACAGGCTTTAAGAGTGACTGAAGACAAATGCTGACACACACAGACTGATAAGGCAACAGGTGTTCAAGTACCTAACAGGCAGGACCCTGCACAAAAACACAAACAACAGATTTATGCACTACAAGGGTTGTAACACAAAACAAAAGTTGCAATGTTAAAATGGACATTTTCTACATGTGACACTTCCTTCATGAATGCAAATGCATATTTCCAATGTGTGTATGAGTGTAATGAAGATAGCTTCTTCCATAAAAAGGCACTTTCAAGTCTTCCAGCTGAAAGTGCCTTGCTCCCCCTACTGGTTATAGTGGTACAGTCCGTCTTTGGTCACAGTTAGACAGTGGATGACACTAACAGAGTCTGTGGTTTGCTGTGGGTTGAGGGTTGCGTGTCAGTGTGTGCGCCTGTCAGTGAATGCCGCATCAGGAACACCGGCAGCTTTACAGTTTGGGTTGGCTTGACAACTTGATCTTCAGATTCTCAGCCAGTTTGTCCAAAAACTCAAAGGTGTTGAGGTAATCCGAGCGTGTGACACTGTGAAGAAAAGACAGGAAGTCCAAGGTCAGCTCTTTGTTCGTTGTGTCTCAAAATTTTAAAGGGAGTTTTCCATGCATACTTTTTAATACTTTACCATACTAAGTGTAAAAATACAGCTGTACAACTGTACATCTTTAGTACAGTATATTCAAACTTCATATCAAGTACTATGTTAGGATATCTTGAAACTATCTTTAAAAACATGCCTACTTGGCTAATTAAAGTCATTTTCTGGGATCAAAAAAGTGGTATGCTGTCAATTTTGATTAATCCCTTACTATCGATTTTTACAAACTGAGGGTCAAAGAATGTTTCTAAAATTATAAACCCACATAAATTAAATCATTTTTATTCGGATAAATGATTCTAATTTAGCTCACTTACCAATGAAAATAACAGGCTACTGATAGTAAAGTGCACCACTGTGTTTTATGCCATTTTATGCTTTTAGCATTAAATTCTTGTCATCTGCCATTACTCCCCTATGACTCACTGTATCCACAATTCTAACATCAGTCTAGTTAACAAATTCCAAGTAAATTCCAATAAGTCACATGACTTAGAGCCACTAAAATGCAAATAATAGACGTACTTAGACATGCCCTTAATGCAGATGGCCAGATCCTTGGTCATAAAACCAGCTTCAATGGTCTCAACACAAACAGCCTCCAGCGCCTCTGCAAACACCCGCAGCTCTGTGTTCTTATCTAGCTCTGCCCGGTGCAGCAGCCCTCTTGTCCATGCAAAGATAGAGGCTGATAGGAGAGAATGACAACAGGGTGTATGAAGATTGAGTTAATGCACTGAAATGGGTTTACAAACAACATGAACTGAGATGCACATTTAACCTTTCAAATGGGATAAATTTCCAAATAAAACTTGACTTGATCAACTAGGATATGATTGGATCATGAATATTTGGCTATGATATTATTGGTTGATATTTTTTCCAGCCTCATAATGTTTTTTGTTTGTTTATTTATGAGCAAGAGTGGTAGTGAATATGATATTCTTCTGCATAAATGTATAATAAAAAAACTGCAGGTGTACTGTCCTCACCAATGGGGTTGGTGGAGGTCTCCTTGCCCTGCTGGTGCATACGATAATGCCGTGTGACGGTGCCATGGGCGGCCTCGGCTTCTACTGTACGCCCGTCCGGACACACAAGCACACTGGTCATCATTCCAAGTGACCCATAACCTAGAGGTAAAGACCAAAGGGTTTTTCTACTACCCATTTCATAGGTAATTATATACTCTTTTGCAATAAGTCCACATTGTCACCAAACGCTTGCAAACAACATGAACTAACTAAAATGAAATTTCTGGAATACCTAAAAATACTGTGTTCATCTGTCATTTTTGGTACATGAGTTTCTAAGATTGTGTGGATTGTTTTGTGCAAGGAATTGTTGGTAAATATCAATGACTTTTGTGATTTATTTGCATGTTATTTCAACTCACCCTGAGCTACAGAGTCTGACTGCACGTCTCCATCATAGTTCTTGCATGCCCAGATAAAGCCTCCCTCAGACTTCATGGCCTGAGCCACCATATCATCAATCAACCGATGCTCATACCAGATGCCTTTAGCCTCATACTGAGCCTTGTACTCTCTACCACACACACAGACACATGAACACACAGACACACACAGACAGACAAATGGACACACACACAGACCCACAGACAAATGGACACACACAGACACACAGACAAATGGACACACACAGACACACAGACAAATGGACACACACACACACACACACACACAGACAAATGGACACGCACAGACAAATGGACACGCACAGACAAATGGACACGCACAGACAAATGGACACGCACAGACACACACACAGACAAATGGACACACAGACACACACACAGACAAATGGACACGCACAGACACACACACAGACACACACACAGACAGACGGACAGACACACACACACACAGACGGACACACACACACAGACGGACACACACACACACACACACACACAAATGGACACACACACACACACACACACACACACAAATGGACACACACACACACACACAAATGGACACACACACACACAAATGGACACACACACACACAAATGGACACACACACACAGACAAATGGACACACACACACACAAATGGACACACACACACAGACAAATGGACACACACACACACAGACAAATGGACACACACACACACACAAATGGACACACACACGACACACGGACACAATCTGTATTAAACTTATGCTCCACTTGCAAGGGCAAAAATATTGTGTAAATGTCAATTTTAGACTCACTTGTCATAGATCTCCTGAAAGATGTCTTTGAAGCGCCCATCATATTTCTTCAGGATTGTGTTCTTGGTGCTGAGGTATACCGGCCAGCCTTTGTTCAAGCCCATCTGGAAAGAGCTGTGAGCAAAGTCTCGGATTGAATTATCTGTGTTGTACATCCCCAGAGCAACTCCACCAGTTCCTGTGGTCAGAAAAAAATACTGTCATGCTTACTGTAGTTTGGTTTCAAGCCATTACATTTAATACAAAATTGCAATCTAATTATATTATTAAACATTAAAAGTCCAAAAGGTCCAACCAAATTGAAGACCTTTGTAAATACTCTGTGACACTATATATTTAAGGGTTAGTTTTTAGTTAAAATTTGTGTTTCACAGAAAAGTAATACAGATTCAAGATTCAAGGGTGAGCAAATTACAACATTTTAATTCTGAGATAAACTATCCCTTTAAAAGCTAATGGTTTGCTAACATATTTAACAGATAACAATATGTACAAGATCAACCAGAAATTCAGAAATATGATCCATGGGGCCAATCAAAATAAGAGGATCCCAACAAAAATCATTAAAGCAAACACTAATGACATTGAGATTGTGTAAATGAAGCAGACCTTGGGCAATGTTAATCAGCCCATATGGCCTTATACTGTGGTTCATACTGTAATACTGAAATGACAAACTTAATGTTCAAACAAGTGAAAGTCTACAGTAATGACATCATCATAGTGTGATATTAGGCCACCTTTGATATATGAAAGTTTTCTTATGGACGACTGCTGCAAATTTTAGACACATATATTGCAAAAGGCTATGATTACAAAAACAGTTTCATCACTGCAAACATTATGAAGTAATTATCACAGTTTTGATATGTAAAGCTACCTTCAAAGTCATGGACGACAAACTTGAGTGGCTCTCCTCCATTTTTGGGGGTGTATGTCATTTCCACTGTTCCAGGACCAGGAACAACAAAATCTGTGGCCTTGTACTGTAGCAGTGAAGAGGACAGGTTATTGCAGGAGACTAATCCTATCATTACTAAGCATAATCAAACAGTAATACAAAAGCACCACTAACAATAAGATTAGGATTAATTTTAAACCAGAGATCAGGTCCAAATGGATCCTCTAATTGGTAGTGCAATGACGGCTCCACACCTGGTCTCCGTGTGCGTGTCTGCCGATGATAATAGGCTTGATCCAGCCTGGAACCAAGCGGGGAATGTTTTTGCAGATAATAGCTTCTCGGAACACAGTGCCACCCAAGATGTTCCGAATTGTTCCATTGGGAGAACGCCACATCTTCTTGAGCTTGAACTCCTCCACGCGTTTCTCATCAGGCGTGATAGTGGCGCACTTAATGCCGACGTTGTAGCGCCTCACAGCCTCTGCCGCCTCAACTGTCACCTTGTCATCAGTGGCATCACGGTTCTCCATTCCCAGGTCATAGCTGCCACACAGAGAAAATACAGAATCTTGCTTTAACAGCTGTGCTGCTATAATAAACTGTTCCATCGTGGGTCTTTTAAAACATGTTTTGTGCATTAGCTTCAGCAAAACAAAGCCTAATTTAATTGCATGTAAAATTAAACTTTGGGGAATTGGCAGTCTATTGCAAAAACTATTTTTAATGCCTTTAAAAATTCACACCTCATTTAAATTGACATTTAAATTGGTACTGCAGTCTTACATAATGCTGTTGCAAAACTATGTATCACTTAGCACTTAGTCAGACTTATGGCATATTCATAATGGGGTCAATGGGAAACTAGTGCCATGGTAATGTAGGACAAAGACACAGTGTTCCAGTGAACTGACATTCAACAACACTTCATTTCTTCCTGCGTTAAAACAGACAGAACCACAGTATTGTTTAAATCTGCAGATTGAAACTAAATATGGTAAAACCTGTAAAATTATATGTGAAAAGTAAACAAAGATGGGGATCTCTCACATTTTATGAATGTTTTATGAATGACATTCAGCAGAAATGTGCCATGTAGTTCTTGTGAAAAATTAAATTGTCCACACTGACTTCAATTTCTTTACGCCACATTCAGCAGGGCTCTCAGCAGCTCTTTTAAAAGAACCAGCAAACAAAAGACCTCGTCTGTTTTGTGTCTGCGTGACTGAAATGATGAACACATCCTCACAGAGACTTTAAACTACCACAGATGCATACAACACCCTTGACACATATTATAGAGAGAACATACCTTGAGACAGAACACAGGACTGCCAGTGAGTGTGGAACTCTCACATACTTTCTTTGTTTCCGGTTTCCTGACTATTATGTCGAACATGTTGTGACCTTTGACCCATTTCTCTTCCCACTTCCTAGAGTGGTACAATAATACAATAACAGTTTCTAGACTGTTAAATACTAATGTAATCAATATATAGATATATAATAGATGCCTATGCACCATTGGGTCTTGGCCTTCAACTTTGAACTTGAGCCGAAGCCCAAAATGAGAAATGTTAATCAGTGTTTACATATTTTATCATATGTAATGATATGGCTCCCTTATACACTGCAAAATGAGCCAGTCAAGGCCAGTGTTGTAGCTCCTTGTAGCTCCTTGTAGCTCCTCCTCAATCAATCAACTGTGGTAGGAGTCAATTCTTGGAATTTAAAGAGGATTGGCTGAACGTCAAAGGACTTTTTCATAAACCATCTTATGTTTGCATAGCGCTTTTGAACATGCACGTTTAGCATACATATAAATCATACACTAAGCACATACAAACTAAACGTAGAGAGCCTGTGACAAACAGGAAGAATAACAAACAAAGACATTAACGACATGTAAAAACGCAATAATTTAATGATTCTACAGAGCTGTGAAGGTTTCAAAAACTAAGTACAAAGTTCTGTGAAAAAGTGACTCAATGAATGGACACCAGAAGATTCTCCCCTTTAGTGACGACACCTTGTTCGCTAACATACTGATAACTTTCTTATCAAACTGATAAGGCTTTGGTTTACTAGTCAGGTCAGGTTCATGTACAAATACGTTAGATATTTATTTACTTTATAAAAGCAGGCCACTATAGTTAAAGAACCAGTTAAATATGTTAAACTAGTTGAAGATATTTAAATAAGTCCCAAGTTCACATGTTGATAATTCATGATGGTATAAAACTCAGGGAGGACAAAGAAAAGGGATATTATGTAATAACATCTCTAACTTTTCCCTGTGGGATGATAGCGCTTCTCTTTGGCCTTGAGAATTACCACATTGTGGCAAAGAACTAAGAAATCTGTATTGCCTAACAGGAAACTTCATGTGTACTTCTCTAACTTTGGTTAGCGTGGTAAAATTCTCTAAGGGACAACTAATTGGCACCGAAGTGACAATAATCCAGATTTAAAAGCAGGATGTGATTAAAGTTAATCACAAGGGAAATCAAATAAAATGAGAGAAAAACTCGCCTGCTGTGAGTGTCTCACACACATGCAGGTAATCTCACCTGTGCAGGTCGAGTTCCAGGTAAGGGAAGATGAGTTTCTCTTTTATGAGCTCCCATATTACTCTGGTCATCTCATCTCCTTGCATCTCAACCACAGAACCAGATTTGATCTTCTGAGACATTTTAAAACCTGTAAGATTGACAGTTAGATGTGCACCTACAATACTGCTAGTACTACCTGCTGAAAAATGAATAGATCCCATTGAGAAAATGAAGTTGCACAACCAGTGAGTCAGGATTTTTTCCCCATTAAACCTGTTTTAACTGACAGTGCTTGTGGACAAGAAGTTCCTGATGAGGCTTAGCAAAAACTGTATGTTAAAACACAAGTTTTATAAAAAGTGCCAGAACGTTCTTATCATATTGCTTCATAACATAGCCATAAATATTTCTGTACATGCTCCATAGCAATATTGTTTTTCATGCACATGTGCCACGGTAATACCATGCCATTCATATAGTTCATATAGTAATATAGTATGCAAGTATTTTACCACAGAAACTATCACAGTACACAACTAAAATAATTATTAAGAAGCACGAGGTATAAATATGCAATGCCAACACCATCTGATACCATAATACTTTAAAGAAACTTTAAAGAAAGAGATTGCAACTAATGCAACAGCACCTGACAGACAGACAACCATTGTGTAACATGACACCGGCCTTTATTCACCATAAGCTACCATGTATTTTTGGTGTTAATGTGTATAACAATTTGCTTTATTGTACGTCTTATTTTTTGCCGGTCACAATATAACCAGAAAACAATAATCAATAATCACGTACATATTACAAAATACGGTATACCATTTGTTGAACGAATGACTGTACGTATTATAGTGCAAAAATATTACGTAACAAAGCATTTAGGACAAAGGTCACATACAGTGCGTGTAACACTAATGCACACCCGTAACTTTATTGTCTGATACCGAGTTTTACCAACAAAGCTTTAGACCAAAAGGTGATATGAATTATTTATTTATTTTTAATGCATCAATACACAAATTAAATAAAGGTCCTACACTTTATAAATCTATGAACACTGGATATAAAAATACTGTATATGGGTCGTTTAGATGGATGATTTACTGTATACGTGTCGTCTATATATGGGATTCATATACGGTAACGCTTTGCTGTAAACGTCAAACGACAGCGACTATATTGTGATTTCCGGTTGTTATAAACGATTCGACACTTGTAATTCAATGCACAACGCCTACCTTTTTCTCTTGAGCTTGTACCAGAGTAATTTGAGAGGTCTTAAATGGTCGATGTGTCTCACGGAGACTTGAAGGCTTTGGGTTAGACTCGGAAGGCGTCGTTTCCTATCAGCTGAGCGAATTGTATAGGCTCTCCCCACGTCTGCTCAAACAAGTCCTGCTCAGCCTGATGATCCCCCACCAATCGAGCAGTACACGGAACTGAACTAAAACAACTAGTCCCGCCTTCATTATCCAGCTCGTTTGGGAGAAAACTGTTTACTTGCTAATACGTGTTTGAATCAGACAGCCTCCCGTTTTTCTCAAGAGGGCGCTTGGTGGCCCAGAAATACAATCCTTTGAGTCGCCTTCCAGTCGAAAGACTTTCGTATCTTAATCTGATCATTTGCATGTTTAAAATTAAATTGAGGTAAAACCTTTAGAATATAGTTTCTTAATAAAGGTGTTACACGACGTACATATGTGAAACCAGACCTTCTTATTTCTATTTAATGAGTTTATAAAAATGTGTTGTCCATGAATCGCACGACGCAATTGGTTCAATCACACAGCGCAGAGAAAAGTAACACATACCACGTGGCTACGCCATTTACGTTGTACTCTGGAGAATGAACTTGAATATCACGCAGCCACTTTAACAGCCATTAAATTAAACTGTTAAGAGTTTAAACTAAATAATATTATATATCTATTATTATATATAATATTGGTTTGTATTATATAGTTACTAAATATTAAAACCGGTCGGCATTCTACACGCCTATTATATTTCTATGATAGGTCACAGCACGTAGTCCTGGGCTGCGTACTATTTCATATACTTATAAATACGCGCTTTTAAGTATGCAACAACACACTACCGCGTCACAGAACTGCGTTGTGATACCAGTCATAATAAAATAATCGGGTGCTGCAGTCGACCCCTTGTTGCATACATTGTTAGGGCCTTTCATGACCTAAGCGGTCAAATATTGCATGCCATGCGCAACTATTAACTGTCCTGCACAGACAATGAAGAGGTTTTGGTGATTTGGAGATCGCACATTATCCAAGCCATCACCAACAAACGCATATGAACAGATAAAGCAGGTACGACCGTAAAGAGGTACAACAGGGTGGGCCAACCTCCAAAACGCAGTCTGTTTCTTGAGTAGTCCATGTTCTCAATGCACTTCTAGCACGTTGATCTTAATGTGCTTTAAACTGTTCTGGTCTGAGTTCACGTTAAACTCAGGCTCAGGAAATGGCATCCTTTTTTGATCTTAGTATGCAGACATGAGTGACCGGAAGAGGTCGCAATTTCATCACTCACTACGTACTGCACAACCGTGACTGCCACAGCCACTTTTGATCGTAGGGTTTTGTGCATTATTCCTGATTTGCATATATTGTAATGGTTTAGCGTATATTGTAAAGGTTTAACATACCTTTAGAAACCTTCCTTATATTTGGTTAACGGTTTATAGTAACGCAGACCATGCCTTATTAAAATAATCTGGATTATTTGACTTTTTTATGCACTGCGTACTTTTATGCAGCGCATAATTTAGTGGAAGGGAAATAGGCGACATATTAGAGGCCAAAAGTAAACATGTAAAGTAAAAAAGCATAGTAAAACTGTGTTAACAGGATGGCCTAAAGCAGGTTGCACGACACCTAATGGCCTGCACATAATTTCCTTTGTAATATTTTGTCATCTGGAATTTGAGTCGAATGGCTGAAATGTCATCAAAGCTTTTTGTTTACAACAACATCAACTGGATAAAGAAGAATGCATGTGTTTTTTGGATGACAGATATATCGTAAATACCCTGTATGCCACGTGTTTTTATGCTTCTGGTTTTATTACAAATTTTCCAAAGGTTTTTTACAGGATTTCTACCTCAGTGTAAGACTGCTGTGTCTCTCTGCTATTTTTTGTAAACTGTGTATTCATTATACGTATGGAAAACCTCGATTTACTGTTTAACACAATGTTACTGTACACTCATGCATCGTGCAATTCTGTTACAAGTAAAACATTTCTTTTCCGTCCATTTAAACTTCTGAATATTTGATTGTCCATTAAAAAAAACCTATTAAGACCAACTGGCTATTACTTGAGTTAAAGGGTTCCCGTTATCTCACCAGTCTGCGCTTACCACGTGACATGACATCTGCTGGTTATAGCGACTAGAGAAAGGAGGCAATATAGATGTAGAGAGGAAGGATCCTGGTGGCACAGAAGAGTCCACACGGCATCCGTGCGCAGTCGCCTCACCACTCTGATCTCCAGTCTCCACCGTTACGCACAGGTTTATCTCGTCTCCAAACACCCGATTTAGAGAGACACAGATTTGGATTTTCGCTCCGTTCATTACAAGATATAAAGCAGATATGTGGGTTTTCCGTTGAGGGATATGGTCACTGTTGAGCTGCCAAAGTGGAGCCGCGCGTATCACGGATCGGGGCGCTCCTGCAGGGTCTAGGATGCGCGCCCGGAACATCCCGATTCTTACCCGGGTTCGGGGCTGAGCAGGAGTCTGCCCCGGCAGGGCGCAGAGGCGGAAGGAGGACGCAGTCGACCCGTACCAGGATGCCCGTGATGAGAGGTCTGCTGGCCCCGCAGAACACCTTCCTCGACACCATCGCTACCCGCTTCGATGGCACCCGTAAGTGCGCAGAACTTACCAACTTACCGATCCGTCACCAAAGTGCCGAATGCAAACACAAAGTGTTTTGCGCAAATTTCACAACCATTCCCAAGCTTTTGGCACCAGTGCGTAAATTGCCCTTTGTGAGTTCATGTGGAAAACGAAATAGTTTTATTCTTAAAAACAATTGTTCTATTGTGGTTTACTATTGGCTTTAAAACAATTACTAAATGCATTTATCATTATGCTGAATACCTATTTGTCTAATAAGATTAAGCTATGGTACTTGATGTGCCATTTCCAACAGTGACAGCAGTGTCCTGCTGTTTGACAGATGATTTTTTTTAATTACAAATACTCCATGAAGTCTCTCCGTTTATATTTATGCTTCGAAATGGGATGCATGAAAATAATTGAAGTTAGAAATCAGAAGAATATTGTTGGTTTTTGATGAAGTAGTTCATCATTTGATCCTCAATTGATCGAGAGACTACACTGAACATTTTTAATTAAAAAATCATTTGTCACACTGTATGACTATTTAAATTTATGGCAAAAAAGAGGATTTTAATTAATAGTAAACAGGCACTGCATCTAAAATCCCCTTTTCCCTTCAATATTTATATAAATGTTAACCTAATGTCATCATGTTATTTCTCAGCTGCTCTTTCATTCTTGTGTACATGTAACACTGTATTCTGCATAATGCTTGATTGACTTTTTCAATCTTAAAGAAAGGGATTATAGTTTCATTTATCTGTCTCCCCTGGGTTTTGGTTTTGTTTACTTGAGTTATTCTGTTGTCTGATCTTTTCCTTGGCATTTGAAGTGTTTTGTAATTTTAATGTATTCTTCCAAGTAATGGCATAATCTGTAGAATAAAAGCAATTCCAGCTCATTGATTTAAATAATAGAGGTTGGGGATGCAAAAGTTAAAAACCTTTTAAAGAGAAAAACAGGTGTGTTTGTCACTGCTTCAGCACTGCAGGTCACTGTGAGAAGCCCCACCTGATCTCTTCCTCACAGAATCTGTTAGGACTATCATCCTCTATCATATCTGTTTAATTATCTAAATGCACTGAGAGTGAATCCACATATCTCTCATGATCTCATGTTTAGTTAGTAAAGTATTGTTGAACAGAAGGGATGAGTAACTTCTGTGTTCTCAGGGTGCACAGTGGCTGTGTAGGTGGATAGAGGGTCACCAACACAGCACACACATCCAAAGTGGCTAGAGTCTGTCCAGAGGAGGGGTGATCCCAACTTTTGGGAGGTGGTGTAACCTTGTGGTTAAAAAGTCCGGGCTGATAACTGAAAGATTGATGGAATAAACCTCTCAAGGGTGAACTATTACTATTGAACTGTTATGCGTTGTTGAGTAATTTTCTTAAAGACGTAGGTTAACCTAAATTGAAAATTCTGTAATCATTTACTAATCCTCTTGTTATTTCAAACCCGTATGATTTTCTTTATCTTGGAACAGTAGCACATTTATGTGGTTATATGCATTGGCTTCTTTTAAACAAATTTTCCCAGTTCTAAACAAATCAACATAGAGCAATGTAGACTGCATCAAGAGATTAAGCACCATGACGTTGACTAGAAAATTGCACTGAATAAATAGTGTAGGAAAACACCTTCTGGAGATCCCTTGTTCTGCAATGTCCTTGCCTAAAGATTATTCACCCATCAGCATAATTACACAGTGTGCTAACTAGGAGCAGTGATGACGCAAAGTTTCTACAGCTGTGTGGAGCAGCAAATTGAACCAATGAGATTTTAATGTTGGTAAAAAAAAACAAGTAACCAACAAATTATCCTGTCGCTCATTGCTTCTCATAGTCAGGGTTGGTGAAGACAAAAACTCAGATTAGCTTAGAAAATAAGCCTTTATTGCTTGTCACCTGGTCATGATGTTTGGTCAGCAGGATTTCAACTCAATGAGATGCATTATCAAAGGTTTCGTTCTGCTGTTTGATGCCAGAGGAAAGCAGAAGAACAGCGAGAGGAGAGTTTTGTGTTGCTGGATGGCTGCCATTGGAGAGGAGTTCAAAGATGCGCTCAGAGAGAGGGGATAGGACGTTATTAATACTGTAGGGTGCCTTAGATTCACAGATTTTGCTAAAATGCCAACCTCCAACGGGTCTGTGATATTTTGAGAGCGTGCATTCATGATGAGCAGTCTTCCTGGATTATTCTGATTGACCTTACAACCATGCAAGACAGATCGTTGTTGTCTAGATATATTAGTTGCCTTGAGCATGAAGATATCAGACGGAACCTCCCAAAGCCAGACAGAGTGTGAACTGTGAAAAGCTTTGGTTTCAGAGGGAATATAAAAAAACTGGGTAATTACTCTTTTGTTGACCATTCAGTCAAACAGCCATCCAGAGTGATCAGCACATTTCAGACTGAATAACTGCAGGCCTTTCCATTCACTGAACACAACTAATTACACACCCCCTAGCATGAGTGCAGTCATCATAATTATCTGCCAGCAGTGTCAAGAATTCATCCCAGCCTTTTTGAGCATTGTTAAATCGCAAAAGCAGAAAAGAAAGCAAATGAACAAAAACCTCAATGTGAGCTGTAGACTGACTCAGTTTGCTTCCAACAGAAACAAAAACTACTGACGAGTTGATGTGGTCTTGAATGTCTGGTAACTCAGTTTGTCTCTGCTGTCTGTACAGTGAACCCAATAAGTATTTGGACACTATGGCACACTTAAAAATGTGTTAATGTCATTGCATTAGCCAACAAAGTATTGTAAAGGGAAGGAGAATACCCATAATGCTTTGCATCACCAGAACTTACAAAGTTACCAAATGGCCTTTGTAGACAAATGATGCTAGAGCTTTTCACTGAAGTTTTTTAACCGTTTTTGAAGTTACTCTGGACCAGCTGATCCCAAGGTCATTTTTCTGTACTATTTTTACATTTGTGTCCAACATAGAAGCTTGTCCAACTGTACAGCCTCCAAATTACCATCTGTCTAATGGCACACAATCATGCACAGATTCCAAACAAACCATTTAAAAACCTCTGTATTTTGGTTAAACCATAGCTCTTATATTGATATGGCCATGAGGTCCATGCCTGATATACCCTAATGGAGCCAGCAAGCCTTTATATTAGTGAATCGTCTGTATTAATTGTGTCCGTCTGCTCTCTATAATCAGGTTAGATTATGTTCACCAGATGGACCCTTTCTTGGCTCTTGTGTGTGTCACATACAAGTCACACAAAAACACAAGCACACACATTGTTCCCACTTAAGCTGCATACCCCCCCTTCCTTATTTGTTCCAGTCAGCCATTTTGGTCATTTTTCTTGCACTTGTGTGAAGCAGTCGGATGTGATGCAGTTCCTGCTTATCTACAGTATGTACTGTATCTGTCTGTCTCTCTCCTATGACAACCATTATTTCGACCCAAAAATGCAATAGGAACTAGAATTTTTTAATACGGTAAAAATATTATACATTATTATAACATCTTCAAATAGTGCAAGAAGCTTTAAGAATCTTTCTGTCATTTTGTTTAAAGCTGCAATCCGTAAATTTATTGGGTTAAAATGAACAGAAATCAGTTATTGAACAAGTACATGACAGATCAGTGTTCAACACAATTTCTGTTCAATAAATTGTATAAGCTTACCCTGTTTCCCAACAGTACATTTGTAATAATGATTTGTAATTTGAGCTCTCAGGCCCGATTCCCTGGGAAATGTCAGTCTGGCTTTCTATTGACTTTGTATGTAATGACAATTATGTAAAGTAACCTGTAATTTTATGTTTCAAACAGAGATGGTAGTAGAGAGACGGAAGTTACAGATTGCAGCTTTAAATTTTTATTTTTTTGATGATAGTGGTTTACACCACAGTTTTAGTGTCTGAACAATAATTGCAGTCACTATAGTATTTTTGCAGAAATTATGGTTACCATAGTGAATTTCTGTAAAGGCTGCAGTGGCTGTATTAAGGCGTGAACTGTATTTCTGGAAGCAGAGAGGGTAATGATAATCACCAATCTAAAACTGTCCATTTGGCATTTTAGAGGCGTTTCAAGACTGGGTACGGCTGTCTTAGGAAGTTAGCATGACAAGTAAGTGGAGACGCTTTCTCTACATCAGTTTTTTGTATGGCTGGGAGTGTCTCTCTAGGGTAGCGCACTGACTCCATGGTTAGGCACAATCTGCCCCTCATTATAAAGAGCAGACAAGAAAACATTGGCCGCTGGAGAGACAACAATTCAGAGAGCAACACAGAGAGCCAGGCTGTGAATGACCTGAGAGACAAGTCCTGGAGATCATTTTGTGCCAACACAATAAGTATCAAAGTTGACATCCCTGTCAGAACCCTTTATGTATTATGGATGTGAGATCTGGTGTCCAAACACAAACCAAGAAATCACTGAAATCATACTGGACAAGCACCCAATACTCTGCAGATAGAATCATGCAAAATTAGCATGCAAGTAGCCTACAAATTAAAACTCCTCATTATAAAACACACAGTCCCAACTGTAAAGTCTGATTGGATGAGCCATGTTCAAAGAACTAACCACTAATTAATTGAATTCTACATTTATGCAGCAAGAGAAAACAGCCAACAGTTTTCTGATGCATTTAAGCCATGCATATGGGTCGATTCATGCATATATGTTTTTTGTTTACAAACCTTTATGTTTACTATGTATTCTTTTGTCAAAAAATGGCACACTAATGGACTGTGTTACTTAGATTACTTGGCATAATATGTTCTCTTTTTAAACAGTTTACTGTAGCTGCATTTTAATAAAAGCAATAAAACACGTGTTGGTGATTTTAGGGGGCTATAAAACATGGCTCTAGTAAAATTGCTATATATTGTGTGTCGCTTCTTGTGGCTTAATAATGCCTGCAGAGCAGAATTAGAATTATATTTACTAATTATGACAATCCAGAAAAGCCATCAAAAGACATTACCTAAGTAACTCTCCATTGGGAGTGAAATCAACCAGAATGTGTCATAAAGCTGCAGAACAACAACTTGGTTAGACCAATAAAATAATAATCAAAACACAAAGATACAAATGATATTATTAAAAGTTGTATACCCAACTTTTGTGATCTGCCAAAAACTCTGTTTTAGAAAAAAATAGTAACTTACAGTAAACGCTACCCTAAGTAAGATAGACTGCCTGTTTTTTAATGCCTTGGCAAAGTAATTAGCTCTTGATTAAAACAGGGTAAATACTATAAATTATATTTCTATATCTATCCATATATCTGTTTACTCAACAAATACTGTAAATTATATTTCTATATCTATCCATATATATAAGTTCACTCTATACAGGCCTGAATCTGACTAAATGCATGGTGTCAGTTTGGAGATTACATTGGGTGTCCTTTATTGGGTTAGACAGACCCTCAGACTGAGAAACACACAGCATGTTGCACGGTGTAATCAAAAAAAAAAAATCTCTTATCATGACACCTACATTCACAGATGCAAACAGGCAGAATTCCTTTGACGTCTAGAATGTTGCAGTGACTCTAATTGGTCTGAATTAATGAACTCATTTTATTGGTCTATTGGCAAAGCAATGACAAAACTTTTCTAATTAATCAATAAAGGTTTCCATTTACTGTTGCAATTGGATCCCGTGAAATGTAATTACTGTAATGGAAGGTCTGCTATGCCTGGCTAATTAATGCTCAATTCATAGCAAAGTCTATTAAACTTTTATAGCATTAAAACTGTAAAAAAAAAATACCAACAGTCTTTGGAAGAGAACTGTAAGCTGTGGAATAAGGCTAGTTATTATGATACAAATGTTTTGTGAGCCTCTGGCGAATAGGCAAATAGACAAAACAGCCTGGCAGAAAAGTTATACAAAAAAACCCTCTTTTTCTGATGGTTATTTTTATAAACAGCTAAAAAGTCAAGGGTCTAGCTGAAGTTGATCAGACTTATACTAAGATTATTTATGCCATAATATGAAAATATTATGTAACGTTTGTAGTTTGTGTAAAATCCAGTCCAAGTGATGTGTAAAGTAACATTGTTTTGGCCCACAAAGTTTTGATTTTAGCGCACATTTTCTGCACATTTTCTGGATGTTTTGCTAAATCAGGAAACAGAACTGTTGCTTCATAGATAGCTATATGGGGCTGATAAGGAGAACACCTTAGAAAGGCTTACAGAGGAGAACCTTAGAGGAACTTGAGGGTCTCTGGACACATGACCTGGTTCTGTTCCAGGCAATGCTTCAATAAATCACAATGAATTCTTATGAATGAAAAATTCTGAAGCTCTTTCATGCCAAAGGGCATTGACTGCTAAGGGAGAGAGTGAAAGAGAGCGAGAGACTATTCCAGGGTATGACAGATTTCATTGGTTTTGTTCCATAGCAGTACAAGGTTTTTTATACCTTGCCTAGGAAACTTTATCAGCTCACTTTTTTCTCAACCTTCGTTCCCTGCAAAGCATGATTTATTATGGAGATACAAAGAGAAATACCAACATCACCATAGTCTGTTCATTACAACCCAGGAAATGTATGTAAACATGCCCAGGCAGCATTGGACAATGTTTTATTAACAAACTAACTCCCAGTGATATACAAATCTACACTTGTCACTGTTAAAATGAATGCATGATCCATGCAGGAAAATAGTTAGATCTGGTGTGTGATTGAGTTTTCCCCTCTGGACATTCATGAAATGTTTTAATCAACAGTAGTTGAAAGTTTCATTAAATTGATGAAGACTGATTTCTTTAGCAAGTTCCATCAAAAAATAAAAATTCTTCCATCATTTACTCACCCTCATGTCATTACAAACCTGTATGATTTATTCATTTGGTTCTGAGGAACACAAAACAAGATACTGTGAAGTATGTTTGTAACCAAACAACATTGGCACCCATTGACTTCCATTGTATGAGCACAAAACTACTGATACTACTGAGACTGAGATTTCTCAAAATATCTTTTTTGTGTTCCACAAAACAAAAAGTCATAGGTTATGGAATGACATGAGGCTGAGTAAATGTAAAAAAAATGTTTTGGGGTGAACTATCCCTTTAATATTTTGCAAATTAAACACCGGATTAAAACGCACAGTGACATTTCATTGAGACAGAGATCTGGATGTTTACACCTGCACCTGTTAAATCTTTAGCCCGTAATTCAGTTTGCCTCCTCACAGATGGTGGAGGGAGGGAAGTGTGAACCAGCCGGAAAGGGGCGTGTGAGGTGACAGGAAAAGTGGCAGTGACAATCGCAGGTTTGTCAACCAGGATCAAAGTCACTGTTGTCGAGAGAGAGAGAGAGAGAGAGAGAGAGAGAAAGAGAGAGAGAGTGCATGCTGTGTTCTGTACAAGTGTTTTGATAATGTTTGTGTCTGATCTCTCACATAAAGATGAAATGTTTTGTGAAGAGTATGCCTGTGCAGTCTTCCGTGGAAAAGTGGCATTTACTTGTGTGATGTTTCATTGTTTAAAGGTGCTGTATGCATGTTTAAAGGAATCTTATCTGCCATGTTAGCATTAAAATAATTTGAAACGTTTTCAGAGTTAGCGCAAGTAAAACTCTGAAAGATGCAGGCGTGATGGTCTGTTGTGTTTTTCAGGGGGTAATTTTCTTCACTTTAGTGCGTCGTTAAGTTTTACTATTCGCATCAGTCCGGAGGTGCATGTTGCGTAGCATAACCTGCTGTTGATTTTACTTAGAGCCACTGTGACTCCAAATGTCAGGCATTTTCTGTCTTCAATACCCATGCTGCCCTGCTTTACTTAACACGCCACTCTGGGGACCCATGTGGATGTGCAGAATGACATGAGTCTTCATGTCAGGCCCTCAAACTGAAGTACTAATTAGCTTTAGCGATGAATTGCTCCTCAAGAGTAATTCCTCTCTGCTTCAAGACATCTGTTCCTCTGTATTTCTTTTTGGTGGCTATCCGTATGCTTTTATTTCCCTCTGACATTCAAGTGGTAGTCAGTAAATATTAAATTAAAGAATGGCAATAAAATTATTATTTTCTAACTTTTAAAGCTGCAAAAGTCAAAGTTTAAGGTCATGAAATGGAAATCGCAACCAGCTTGTGTACTGTAACGGAATATCAAGCAAGACTAAAAAATGGCTCGGGGCTCCGCCATTCCTGACTTTGCAGATTTTATTGGCTTTTATATAACATGGTTGAAAGTGCAGATTTAAGACAATTGGTTTAACGGTCATGAGGCCTTGTGTCGGCACAAAAGTGCAGTTGCTTCAGTAAGAAAGCAAGTTATTTAATTTAGTTAAATGATTAAGTTTCATGTTGACTTTAATAGGAGAATGTGTGAATTTGTTCCTCAAGGTAGAGTAACAGAGTAACCCAGCATCAGTTCAACATCTGTGATACGTTTACTCATGCAGGGTAAACCCAACACCTGGTGTGCTGTAGCTGTGATTAAGGCAAAATTAAGGGAATTGTTTTTACGTTTCTCCAGAACCTTTACAAGAGCTTTACAACTTTACGGATGACTCAGACTTCATAGAATAGAATTAAAAACACTGCTGGCCTTAAGTGACAAGTAAACGAACAAAAACCACTAAGCTTCAGTTAAGCGCTCACCGTTCGTTCTTTCCTGCATTTCTCGCTTAGGCCAGGCTTCATCGAATCAGCCGGTAATTGGCTTCGCTTCGAACACGGACAGATGCTTACCGCAGCAGATGGAATTCTCTTGATTAAATATCCTCTGCTCCATCAGAGACGAATGTGCTCTGAACCGTTCCTCTTTAATACACACGACCCTGCGAAGCCCAAAGGCTCTAAAGAGATCATCTCCCAGGTTTAGATTTATGATGAAGATATATCCAAAGCGCTCTGCCAGCTTCTACAATGCAGAACTTTGTTCCTCTGCCTGGTGTCAGGACGCACAAGTAAGATCTGACAGTTAATTTTGCAAACATTAAAGAGCAAAAGCAGTGAACAATGAGGTAAACATTTCTTCACAATATTTAAAATAGTACCTACATTTTTAAATATGAAATTTGGTTCCCACACTAAGAATGTATGTATTAATGTCGCTGTCCATGGTCCTGAGGAGCAAAAACTGATGGTACCACATCTACACCATCCTCACCCTGACTATGTCCTCAATATGAACAGTTTTTATGTTATGTACACTTGTAAGTCTATTTACTATTTTATTTAAAAATTGATGGAGAAAATCTAATTTTAAGTTTTGTGAGTTCTTTGTGCTATGTGCCAAGTATTATTTATAGCTATAGACCCTAAAGAATCCTAAAAAAGATTTTTCTCTTCCTTTCTACCCAAGAGATTCAGAGGAGAATGTTTAAAAGAAAATATATTTACTTTCATTTATAAACCATAGTTAACTCCTCTAAACAGTTTAAATCCAGCTTACACATTAGCTCAGTTATTAGGCCATAATGCTGCTCAGGTCAGGTCATGTGCTCTGTGTGTTTGACTTTCCGCTCGTGAAAGCTGTCCTCTCTTTTATAGATACAAATTATAATGTTGAAGCATTAGAGCAGACAACAGCCCTTTTAAAGAAACGTGGTAGGCAGAATGTTACTGTGCAGTTGTGTTGCACATTCATACTGGGAATAGAAAACTATGTGCAGAGTTTGTGTATTATTCATGAGTGGCTCTCTGCAGTGTATGGACTGTGGGTTTTGTTTGTTTGCATGTGTTTGACTTTACTGTCTTTTTTAACTGTGAGGCCATTTAAACAGTGTGTGTACCAGGGTAACGTAAGCAAACTTTATATTTTAAACATTTAAACTATATATTTACATAATCTTTTTCTTGAAGTCAGACTAGTAATTTCCATAAGGATTCACATTTTTATTGCTATACCCAGTAGTGGTGTTAAGCTCCAGACGGTTTTTAATTGACAACATGAATTATTGAATGATAATGATTTATGAATGCTGTGGACTTTTGGAGCTTGATAGTTGCTGTGTGTCCAGTATAAAGCTTAAATGAGTTATTTTGTCAAAACATTGCTGTATAGGGTTCTGCCAGATACAGCGTAATTGGTTCTTCTGGTCATTGTTTGATCAGATTCTGTTTGCATAAATCATATAGTGGCGTTTGGTATGAGTTTCACTGTTCTGGCCACTGTAGACTTTATAAGATCAGATATGTTGTTTCCTTGAGATACTGCAAACATTTACCTTGTTATCTCAATGAGGACACACCATAGACCTCTGTTGTTTGTATATAGTAAGGCTAACTATAATGGCTGCAAACTAACCCTACCCCTACAAGAAACACCTACAAGACATGTTTTATATTTTAATATATTTTATATTTGATTAATCATATCTACCTACAAGTATGTCTGCAAAGGGAGGTTGTGTTACATTTTGCTACCTTTTGTACAATTCTGTCCTCAAAATATAGCTAATTAAAACACACAGGCACAGAAATTGCACACTAGTCTTCATTAACCTCCAAAAGATGTTACTGAGGTACCTATCTCGTTTATTTGTACTTTCCAAAGTTTACAGATGAGTTTGTTCTCCAGACAAGTCTTGTGTGTGCGTCTGTGAGATCTTAGGGGTCGTGGCCTCTCTGGACCTGTGCTTTCTGAAAGCAGCAGGCTGTCTTCTTTAATTGGAAGCTGAATGACAAGACACTGTGAGCTGAAAGGACCAGAAAAGAATATCTTGATCTCTCTCATGTATAGTACTGGGCAAAACTCTAACACATTAAGTGCACATTAAATGTTTCACCAGAAAACAAAATGTTTTAAAGATGTTAAAATGATATCTTTTGATGTAGTGTGCTGTAGAAAAAGATTTCCATTTACACGTTTTATCTAAAGCAACTTACAGTACAATGAAGCTACACATTTGATCAGTGTGTGTCTTTCCCCGAGAATCGGACCTGCAACCTTTGCGCTGCTAATGCAAAGCTCTACCAGTTGAGCTACATGAGCACCTGAATTTCCAAACATTCTTTGCTATTAACTGAGATTTTTGTCTAGTTTTGACCAATGTGACCCCACACAGATACTGCTAAGATTTCAGATCTTGTACATAGACTTTAATTTATACAGCGTCAATGCCCACGTACAGAACTGATCACCGCCAAGAACCAAGAAGGCTTGATAGATGGACCAACATGCTAATAGTTCCCCAGAGGATGTTCTGGACATTTGTGCAAGGACATTCCCTAAAAGACCCCAGGGGTTTGACCACATCTCAGTGTAATTAGGAGAAAAAACCTTTGTGATTGGACAGTGGGTCGACATCATCAACCACAAACACAATAGAGTCCCCTGATGTCTTTGTGTCCTGCATTGAGCTGCTCAGAGGGATGCGCTCATGCCTGCCACTACGGATCGAAGGTCCGTGAAGACTGTGACGCACAGACTGCAACTGTATTTTTCTGCATCTTCATCCCTCTTTCTCCATCAGCTCCTCTCTGATCATTTGTCAGACTGTATCATTTAAGTGTGTTATGCAGATTAAATCGGTGCTCTGCTAATAAAGAACTGATAACAGGGCAGTTTAATTCTTAAAAGCTTATTATATATATATATATATTATAAATGGATTAAAGTAGTTAAGTGTGATTAATGTCAATTTACGCAAAATAATTTTTGCAGTTTATGCGTTGACAAAAAAAAATCATTGAGTAAAAGGCCTACATGTAATTATTCTGCTTAGCAATTTGTGTGGATGCAACTCGTAACATCAATTTATGCAACTGCTAAATAAACGGGGGCTCCTCATTGGACCGTGTGTGTGTGGCTGCGTTTTAATATCAAATTCATTTAACAATATTAAAAAAAACATTCATCAGAAATTTAATTCTCTGTGTTAGCTTTGACACGGCTAATGTACATATATGAAATGTATCACATACAAAGATTTATTTGTGATTAAAAGTTGACAACAAAGCATGATTTGAATTGTGTGTGAATTCACACAACTTATATTTTACTATAGCACTATATTTTTCTGTAAGTCTCCTGAAGCCATACTATTAACTTTGTGAGAAAAACAGATTTATAAATTTAATTTTTACAAAATTGTTTGAAAATTTTGTCTGTCACTGTAGCTCCCAAATCTTTTTGGGGTAAATTCAAATGTAATACCACAAACTTGTGCTTATACGGTGACAGAATTAGTTTTTTAATTTTTGGGTAAACTGTTAAAACTACTAAATAAACATGTTGGATTTATGTCTCTAAATTTGCAGCATGTATTTTTTTATTTGCGTTTTAACTATTTTGGTGTTGGTATGCCATTGAAACAGCCTAACTGCCACTCAACTGTGTCTTGACAAGTCATATGTCAGGGATAAAATGAGCATGCTGACATAAGTGATGGCAATCCATATGTGACTGACACAGAATGCGAATCAGGAATCTTGGAGTCTTTTATCTCAGCCTTTCTTCCTGGATGCGTGTGTGTGTGTATCTTTATTCCCTCAGGCTGTGTGTAGACAGAAGTGCAATAGCAGACACTTGCTTTTGTCCTCTGGAATTCCAGTCTGGAACAGTGATGTAGTGATGAAATCTTTCATCCGAGCCAGTGACAGAATCAAATAAACAGGCAGGTCTGATGGATCACAGCCTGAACCTTGAGTTACTGTCTTGGTAGAAGCAAGATGTCCGCTGTGTATGTACTTTCGAAAAGGCCTTAAGGTTCTAACACAGCTAAAACTTGAAGAAATAGTTCACCCAATAATAATTTTTTTTTTTTTTTACTTTGTACATTGTTTACTCTCCCTCATGATGTTTCAAACCAAGCTGTTATTTTTCCAGTGGAACACAAAAGAGTGTTGGTCCATATGACTTGTGTGTTATATTGCAATATTTACATTTAGTCTGTGGAAATATTTCCCTTTAAGGTTGTTTTGAGCAATCTCTGTGTCAAAGTCATAAAATATCTGTCTCTGATGCTGCTGAAGCATTGTTGTCATTTCATATTGTTTATTTTTATATTTGTTGTATTGTATTTTTATGTGTTGTAATCCCATATATTTTATTAATTATCATACATTTTATGCATTTTTTCACACTTATATTTCAGGGTAAATGCATTTTTTTCCCCACCTCACTGTAAATCCATCTTTTCCTGGTGTATTCCGCTACAGATGCAACTTCTATGCTGCCTTTGTAGTCTAAAGACGGCACAAACCTAAATCTCAACCAGATTCTAATGTGTGTTTTCCCTGACTGTTCTTTCCTGCTCTATTCTGCTATTTTGTGTATTTTCTATTATGTCATGTTCCATGTATATTCAGTCACATTTCCATCTACCATTATGTTTGGACCAATTATACAGTGGCTTGAATACACAGAGTAGATTGGTCTTTCAACAATGGCAGCATTACCCTGCCTTTGCTTACAGTGCGCTGGTTTATTGGTCTCACGTTATAATAGTAATTTTTCTATCATGTGTGATTTTCAGTATAATGGCTGCACACTCTGTGAGCTACGTGTATTAATCCAAAACATACGTTTTCACTCTGTGGTCTATTTACTGTGGGCTATTTGTGCTCTACAATGGTACCTGTCAAGAAGTAGATGTTCTTTTTGTGCCTGTATTACTGAAAAATACGGGTTTCATTTTGTAGTATAAAACATTTAAACATTTCGTTGACAGCATCCATTTGATACGAACAGCCTCATCAGGAACATTACCTCAAATAGATCTTGAATGTCGTTTTCTATTCTTTATTACAGAACACATAATGGGTGTGAATAACAAGAGTTCTTTGTACCGTGTTGTGTAGCTAAAACGCATGCAGTCGAGCCTGTGAGAAAATTGCTCTCTAAGGAGCAAATTTTGTCAATTTACCACTCGGTTTGACCTTGACCGTAATCACAGCATGTTTAAATGCCGACTTTCAGTAACAAGATTTGTTGGTAGACTCAGTTTAATGGGTGCTGTTTGTTTTATTCTTCTTAGCTGGAGGAACTCGACAGCATTCTTGGTTCATAGAGTCTTAAGAGTCTATAAAAGAATCTATAAAGTCATGAATATGTATACTTCTTCAGTCCAAAACATTTATCACAGGCATTTTCCATAATTACGTAAACTGTATATCATTATATATGTAAGTATATGTAGGTATGTATTATATGTGTATGTATGTATGTATGTATGTATGTATATGTATGCATGCATACATACAGACGTTCATTCCTTGAAATGGCTTAAATATTTTATAAATGGCTTTATATTCATAAACTGTTTAAAATCTTAGTATCACTAATTAATATTCATATTATATATACATATTATGAGAACAATAACATTAGCAATAATGGCATGTAATCTATGTTATATATATTTCATAATTTTCTTGTTTTCTGTGTTTTTCTGTTTTCATTTGTAAAGCTGCAGCAATGCAACATTGTGAAAAGTGCTATGTAAATAAATTTGAATTGAACTGAATTGAATAAACAGTAGAAGCAGTGAAATCTAAGCTCTGTTACAAATTCTAGAGAGCTGTCTACCTAGACAACATTAGAGGGCATTACACAGGTAAAGATGTTGCTGCAGTGCTGGTTTGGGGGATAAATAGTGAAGTTAGTGTGCACTGTAGTGCTTCATGACAAATTTGATGGCTGTTAATAGTTTTGAATTTGCAAATGAAAGAGCCCCAGTTCTTCTTCTGCGTCAGTGATATTTGGAAACAGATTTCGAGTGGCATTGAAATTCATATTATTTTGCAATGATTATCTTTTCATGGAGCCAATAAATATCAAGCAAAATTAATAGGCAGTCATTACGTAATGCCTCACTGCCTTCTGACATTATCAATTTACCCAAGATTCTTAAGTTATAGCATCACACTGAATTCAGAAGAATTCAGAAATCTGTCAGAAATCTGAAAAGGGCTGTTTAAAACAGGTTTATTTAAGGCAAGTTAATTTGACCTTATTTCAGCAGAAAACGCTAGCAATGTATGATCTACCTCTGAGCAAAGCTGCCACCTGCACTAATCTTATGAGTTACCATGGCAAACCCCACGGCCAGAGGGACACGACCACACTATGTTCGTGATGCGTGTCAGTCGAACCGCAGCGGGAGGATCCAATCAAATCTCTTACTCAAGATCCATTTGCAATCTCGCACCTCTTGACAGCGGCCTCGCTACTCTGGGAAAAGAAAAGCTGGGGACAAAAAAAAGACTCAAATTGCAGACACTGATTTCTTCTGGCCTACACAATGGCTCTTTGTTAGGCCAGTGGCTTTTGAAAGATGTGGCATGTCAGTTTTGTCAGCTAGAAGAGCTGTACGACACCTCTTTCTGTTTTTTGAAGAAAATCGGCCTTGTTAGTTAACAAATCTCTTTTATTACCACAGCTTTTATATTTATTCAAATATTACAGGTGCACATGTCACACTGGGATCACGAGTATCCAATCAGCTGCACTGGTTACGAATATATTAAAGCAACCCATAACAGCATCATCTGAGGCATCTCTTTATTCTTATCCTTCTTTGTCAACATAACATTACTTTAAGAAAAGAGAGGCCTCTGCTGGGTTCTCTGTGTCCCTCAGGGCCTGCAGGTTTTGAGTGTGCCTGTGGAAACACTCTCAGAAGACTTTCATCTGTGTAATTGTGACTTAGCAACAACTGAAAGAATCCATTTAAACAGAGTCCAAAATTAACATACAGCTACACCTGTAAATGACTTAAGTGGGTGAATTGTGCAGATTTACTGGCCATACATATTTAGTGCAAGTCATGAAACTTATTATTTTTATGATTGGGCAGATATACCTTATTATACTTGACTTAATAATTGACAGAACTGTGGAGTTTTGAAAAATTTAGATTCATTTCTAAAGCTAATCTTAAAAATTTGTGAAATATTGAGATTAAAACTGTGTGGACAATATTTTCTGTAGTAGACGGTTTGCATAGCTCTGGATTGAGTTGAATCGATAGAATTGATTTACATCAGTGGTGTCAGACTATTATTATTACAATTTAATGTAACATTTTCGAAGGTCATTTTCTATCTTTCTCTGCTTGTTCAGCTTGGCTCTGATTAGGTCATGTTCAGTTGGCTCAGCACATAAGAGTGTCACAAACTGAAGTTTGAGACACGCTCTAGTATTCCCTCTAACGAGGTATGGAATGAACTGGAATTGTGCTGAGTAGAAACTCACCCCATTTAACATGAAAGAAGTAAGGAAAATAAAGATGAAGGAAGGTTGATTTATGCATCGCTGTAATGCTTAGAGGACAGAAAATTTCTTAATAACAGTGAGAGAAGAAGGTACAATCGAATGAACAACCAAACGAAAGAAAGAAAGAATCTAAGTTATGATGTCCACCTTAATTGTTCTGCACTCCTACTATATGTTAACAGCTGTTCAAACTGTAACAATTCTTGCCTGTTTTATTTCTCCTAAAGATTTAAGAGAAATTCTCTTTAAGAGAAGTTATTCTGAACCACATTTTTTGAGATGCATTCACAAATGTGGAAAACCACAACCAAGCACACCATAATCTGCTCTGTTTGCTGCGTTTGTAATGTACCATTCTTGATATAACAGCACGTGAGCACCAACCACCTGTCAGAACACATGCATCACAAAATGACATCAGTACTGTACTCTGCACAGTTGCATTTAATGAATGACATATGGGAATGTAAACAAAAAGAAACAGTTTTACCTCAGCAGCCATGTCTCTTTATGACTCCCCTACAGTCAAAATACAGTACAGAGATTTTGTGTCCTGTCTCATTGTGCGTGAGAGACATTTCAGTTGTTTGTTACCCTCTAACTGTCTTTCTTACTCATGTTAAATGTATAGTTCGCATGTAACTGTAGTTTCCTTCACCATGGAGACTGCGGGGCTCTGGAGGCCATTCCAGGTGTCTCTGACTGGCCTCCTTTGAGGGGAATGTTACATGCTGTCTCCTAATGGGCGTGCCGCCCCTCCTGGGATCCTGCTTCACAGAACCCAGCCTCCCCATGACCCTGAGGGGAAGGGTGGGAAGAGAACAGGGGTGGAGATGGTGTTAAGAGATGGAAGGAAAAGAGCAGATAGAGAACGAGGAGATGAAGGATGAGCTGAGTTCATGTCTGTGTGAGACAAATTTGGAGCAATTCCATGCTGACGTGTTATACCATTTTGTTTAATGTTAAATCTTTGTGTTGTTGTCTGTTTATATATTTTACTATAGCAAAATAGTTTACCCTATGTTATTATGATTTTCTTGCTAATCAGTTCTTTTGCACTGTTCATTGTACGAACTTCCTTCAGCTGTTTCATACATAATATTATGTAAAAAAAAAAAAATTACATCCACAATCATGATCAGAATCTAATGTGCTCTATAGTAAGCCACTTAAAATGTGGGTGACTAAAAGAAACGTATTACAGCACAATTAGCGCATCCTTTGTTAGCAGCCTTTTGTTACTGCAGCCAGATGCGGCCTATTCCTATCTCAAATCACCAGACGGGTACTCCGGTATCGAATATCCTCAATCCTGTTTAACCAGTGCAGGTTTTCCCATTTGTGCTTAATCATCCATCTGGTTAAAGCACCTAATGGTCTGTAACAATGTGCGCGTGAAGCGAGGCCTACGCTTTCTTAGCAGCCGTGCACCTGGCAGTGCTGGCAGATATTAGCGAATCCCCTACAGGGATCTGGCTTGTGTTTTTCCATGTCACTCGTATGTCTCCCGTCCCTTCTCCGGCGCCAGGGGAACGGTCGGGCACGTCACCACCAATGAAGAGCTAATGCGAGACCGAGAGCAGGCCCTTGGGGAAGAACGTTAGGTCTTAGACACGGCCCCAAATACAGCAAATGCAATGAGATTGAACAGATTGATTCCTGCGGCGATGCTCGATCCTGCTCCTGTTAATGCTGCTCGTAATGGAGGTGCTCCGTTCGGTGCCCTTAGGCCAGCAGATACAAAAGTGCTCCATTACGCTAGCCTCCGCTAGAGCCGGCGTTTAATGCTGGCTGTGATTGGCTACTCTGGAGAAAGATGATAACCCTCTTAAACCAATTATGACAAAGCAATGGTGGGCTTAGTCACCATTATACTGAACCCATGTAAGAGTTCACTAACAAATAAAAGTGCTATGGTCAAGCCTTATTTGTCCAGCATATTAATTTAAAAGCAGCTTTACAAAATATAATGCCTTATTTACCATAGTATTGTAAAGTTGTGTTACCATGCGTTTTTTTGGTGCCAGTATTGTTTGTCGAACCTAGGAGCGTGTATAAATATGGTGATTATATTCCCTGATACATATAAAAGTACCATGTTATTATTTTCTGAGACCATCATAGTACTGCCATCATAGTACTGCCATAGTACTTTGGCTTAATAATAAATCCTGGGTAGTCCAATCGCAGTATTTAAAACTGTTTGTTTGTAAACTCTGGGTTAATATTCTTATTTGCATATTTATGAGTTTTATGACATTATTTGGACAACTACAAGCTCACAAGCCATTCTAATCCTCCATATGTGGAAATGGAACCACATAAATCTGCTCTAGCTGTTTCTCCAATACTCCAGTTGCATCTCCACTGCCATCGCAGCTTGACATTTTAACTGCTTCCCCCAGACTGTGAAACTAAACACAATAGATGAAGTTTCTGCAACTCTACTTAGCTCATGAATATTTAATGACGCTAGTATTGTTCCGCTTATGATTGGCCGCCTGTCGCAAAGCAACTCGCCATAACATCCCAGCATTGCACTGTATCACAACAATGCAACTTTGGCACTGCAATAAAAGTAGCGCAAAATCCTTTCAACATTACAAGTGTGAGACAGTGCTTTACCCAAGTATAAAAGATGTCTCAACCTGGGATTTTAAAAGCCGTTAACCCAGGATTAAGTGTAGCATATAAAGCCCATATCTGACATTTAACTGTTGTAATCTTCCCTAACTGTCTTCTGTCCCTCTCTGCTCTCCTGGTTGGTCTTTCTTTGCATATCCCTCCCTCATTTTGTCTGGTCTTCATGTTGCCAGGGTTCACAGCTGTAGAGTACGTTCTGATAAAGACGGCCTGCTGAGCTGTAAAGAATCGCTCATGCGTCCTGCTGCTCAGACTCAGCTTTGAAGCAAGTGGCACTCTGCCCTTCCTTCTGTGCACAGATGCCCAGAATACCAGACAAAATGGTGTAAACATTTAAAAACAAAACAGGCCGAAGGAGGGGGCTGCTTCACTGCTTTCTCTCTTGCTCTCTTTTGTGCTCTCTCGCTCTCTTTTTATTTCTATCTTTCTTTCCTCCATGCATTGCTCTCCCTCTGTGTTTAAAAGTAATTTGTGTTTTACATAACGTTCTCCCACTGTTTATGGAATGCTGTTTGAGACATGACTGGATATATTCTGCTTTGAGTCAATATGAATCCTGTCGTGAGAACATTATGTGTGAAGGCAGGCGCTTTTCTGGGGCTTTTCTCGTTTGGAGCAGTTTGTTTCTTGAGTCAACTTTTAAGAACATTTAGATTTGTTCTGCTTGAAAACAATCAAGCCAGATGAGGTAAATCAGAGATTTTTAACCTTTACAGAACCTCCTAATTTCACTGCACATTGTATCTTGTGGATGACTTTGTATGTACCAAATAAAATTGAATGGAATCCATTTAGACTCTCAGCCAACCTAATATAAAAAAGCTAGATTTTATAGAAGCTTTTATAAAAGCTTTTCTCTAAGCTTTTATAAAGCGAAAGAGTTATATTAAAAGCATAAACATTTAACCTAGAATTAACATAGAAATATACATCATATAACTCTTATTAAATAATTAGTTAACCTTTATTCAAATGGTTAGAAATGCCATGATTTTTGGAGGAAAATTCTGTGTTTTAAGGAAACTTTTGAATGGTTGATCTATTAAACCAATAGCAAAGGTTTAATGGGTGCTTTAGGTGCATAGCAGACAAGTCTTCAGAATGTACTGTATGATGGTATTAATAAGGGAAATTGTTTGGGCAAATAAAAGGTTTAGCCAAAAATAAACATGTCACGAACAATTTTGGGCCATTTTCCATTGATGTCCTATTCACAGCTACTGGATATACAGAGTAGGCTTTATCCAATTTATGAAGCGTGCATCCAACCCAAGCTTTCTCACTTGCACCCACATACCAAAAAGGCAAAGCTCTGCTACTGGTGTTTGGTTTCAACTCCATTCAAATGTAAAGTGATGCTCTTTTAGTGTTTACACAACCAGTCTTTACAAAAATGCTCTCATGTTTCATGTGAGCATTTATTTGTATGTGATTGTGAGTAACCTGTGTCTTTATTTTGGGTAAAAAAGGCCATAAATGAGCTATTGTGGAAGGAAGCAGAAACATTTTTGACATTTAGCTGTTTCTGTTTATTTTGCAGGATTTATATGGTGCTGATTTGCTTGGAGCAATTTGACTGAAGTTTTTATTTTTTTGGATTAGGGAAAGCTGGTTTCATGCTTAGATGAAGTTGGATGTCTTGAAAAAATATGTAGTCTTGATTTAAGTAGAAGATTTTTTAAAAAAGGATAAGGAACATAAAAATGGAAGGGGGACATATTATTCACAAAATAAACTCCTATTTACTGCACAAAAAGCTATTAAAACCTGTTAATTCATGATTTAGTTTGGGGATGTATGAAATTTATATAAAGCACATATTGATTTTAAGGTTTGTTTAAAATTGTAGCTCACACATATTTATCAGCTCATGGCAGGTTTTTCCTTCTCCAAATGACATGGGCAGCAAACTTGTGGACGACACACAACAGGTGAACAATCTTTGACTATATGACCGGTGACATCACTATTCCTCTTCAAAATCACCACATTGACATGACCCACATGACAAGTCTTTCTCAAGTACTTCTGCATGCGGTGAGATAATAGAAGCCAGTGAATAGTACAAGCGCTATCTGATGGCTCTACCTGGCTGTCCTTCTACCTTTCCCAGTCGCACATGACAGCTTTAAAATAGCACTGTCTCATCCAGATAAAAAAAAAGGCTCTGCAAGGAGGAATTTAGAGAAAGCATTTTTTTCGGATATTTGTGATGACCAGATAGAACAAAAAAGCCTGTAGCAATAGAACCAAAAACTATGATTTCAGTTAGATCTGATCCACTAATGTATTTCCAATTTGGTTGCAATGCTCCGCTTTGGCTTCTTTTAAAATTACTTTTATTAGCAGAGAGAAAACACTTCCATACTGTTGTATAAAGCAATATCACACCTACAGCATTAGTTTTGCTCCTGTGATGTTACTTAAGTAAATAATAATGTTTTATGACATGGAATATGATGGTGAACTCTATATGACAGTAGGTTGTGATGGATGCTTGTGGTCTTCACTGTAGTCTTTAGGAGTATTTTCTAGTCCTCACCACTCAGAGGGTCCATAATGAGAGAAGGCCTCTTTCATCTCCAGTTCAAGACATGATGAAAGTCTAGCACAGCCAAAATACCATTATGTGGATACACACGTATTTCTGGTCTCATGCTGGTAACCATCTGGATCCACACTCAGTTTAAAATATTTTTCCTTTCCTTTCTTGTCAATCAAAACAAGGTTAAAGAAAAATGTTGGGTAGATATTTTAGGTATCTCTTTAGATATTTTTAACAGTATGCCATGTGGAAACATGGATTTAACTCAGAATTTCTTAAGAGGATTATTTAAATTCAACAAAATCAAAATAGAATATTTTAAAAAGCTTAATAATAAAATTTCATTTAAGCTCCATTCTGGTGTATCGTAGCCACTTTATACCATCCTATTATTTTAGATGGATAAAATCAAAGCCCACATTGCACTTTTTGCACTAAATATCCCGTTTCGGCTGGAAAAAAGAAGCTTCCAAACAGGTTGCAAACAAGGTTTGATGTTGAGTTTAATATTGACATTTGCTGTAGTTTCCAATCAGCTGGCTTTTCCCTCAAGATATGGATAGTGACCACAATGGTGGTACAAATAAAGGACAACAAAAGATTTTTCGGGGGGGCGCCACTGTTCATTTTGCCTGTTGCTATGGTCACAAGGTGCCCCTCCCCCTCACATGACAGCTACACTAGAGCACGCATGTTGTGCGTGTGTGTTATTTCTGTGGTGTGTATGATACTAAGCATTGATCCAGCATTGCTCATTATCAGGCTATGTAAGACCAGAGGTGAGAAGATGGGAGGGTGACCAGCAGGTGGTCCAGGGATGGTCTAATGGTCAGACATATGTGACTTGTATTGAATGCCAGCGCTTGGTCTTGAGGCTTGAAATCCTTTTTTTGGTTCTTCCAGAAGGCTGAACAGACAAGATTATCTGACACTGGACCAGGGGCATTCTGTCTTTGATGGCTAAACTGCTTTTTCTCTCTGTCGATCGCAAAGCCCATCAGTATCCCACCCCTGAGAAAATCCTGGTTCATTCATTATCTCCTCTGCAAAGCTAGCTTAGCTTAGCGTGAGCGAACACTCTGAGGAATAGCTGTGTATCCGCTGAAAACATGTAGGTATGTTTTTTTAGAAAAGTACAAAGCCCTTAGTATTGATGAAGACACTGTTTTGGAAATGAGAACCCACTTACCACACACAACTAGTGTGAGAATCAAAGAACTGACATATGCTAACAAAGATTAGCTTTGTCAAACACCAGCGTAGCTCGGCCATGCTAAATACTCCACAGTCAGTCATTACAATCAGGTCTCGCAGGAGCTTAGCGACCTCGCTTTGTTAGCACTAATAGTTGCCTGGAGACAATTAATCAGCTTCTTAGCCTTGCAATGTTCTGAGCTCTGTTTATGCTGCACGGGGAGGTGACTTATCCATGCTAAAATGAGTACAGATGTCAAGATATCTTGAAGACTTTGCCAGACTAACTTAAAACCTTAAAGCCTTCAGACGTTTTGCTTTTAATTTTGTAAGCAGCTTGATAAAGGAAGTAGACACACCCATCTTTGTGATTTTTATAGACATCATTTATCCTGTGTAGACCACAAAAAATTACAGATGACTGCAATAACAATAGTTTGCACAAAATGAATCCCAAATAAGGCTTTTACTGTACTGTGTTGCTTTGCATCTCCATTTCCATCACTCTCTCTCATCTCCATCCAGCTATATTAGCCTTGTTTATTTAATGCAACATAATCTGCTGCTTTTTTCCCTCCAACAGTTTTTCATCCAGCTCTGCCTTCTCTCTCTCAATGACTCATATAGTCTATGTAGAGGAGGCAGGGAAATTTGAGAGCGTGCTCCGCTGCGTGAAAGCCCAAATGAAATGACCCTTTATCAGCTGTGCACACTTATCACTCTATCAGTCTGAAGAGGTGCATGTGGTGGACCCTTCTCTTGCTCTCTTCAAATCGAGCACAGATGAATAACTTGGTATTTCCTCATCTCCTTGTACGTACAGGGCAGGCTATATCTTCTCGATGAGAACTCATGAGAATCTTAACAAAGGAAATTGTTATAGAGCTCTCAGTTATGTTTCACTTGAGTATCAACATCTTAGATGTTTCTCCTAAAATTACTAGAAGAATATAACTTCTAACCAGAGTTGTTGACAGACAGTGAGAGTACAGGGCTATAAAAACTAATGTGGCTAGCATTGCGCAGATCATTGGGTTTTTTATGAGAAATATTTGAGTTTATCTTGAAATCTTTAATGTTTAGAGACTTTGGTATCTTGGAAAATCTGAGCATGGTTTTATAAATCTTACAAAAGAGACGTGGACCCTTTATCAGAAACATCTTAGAAGCAGAAGGCTTAATCAAAAGTCTCAGTTTGCTCTTCATTAAATCTCATTGCTGTCAAAGAGAAACAATATTTGAGATATTAAAGTGATCTTCAGTTAGTGAGTCTTCTTTTCTGTGAGCTCACACCAGCATGGTTTCCGTTGTTCTTTCTGTTGTGTCGTTTAACCCCTGCCCTTGTTTTCTTCTCACTCGCTGTTCCAAATGTCCTCTGTCCTGTTCTTAATCACCTGTGTCAGATGTTCTACCGTTGAACTCATTGCAGCATTGATTTTCTTTACCTCAACAGTTACTACTGGCACTGTACACTCTTCTTCTCATAAATATTCATCCACACACTTTCAGCACGCTGCAGACAGGTCTCTGCATCCCTTAACCCAATTAGAAAGTGCTATTGGCAAGATTGAGTGTCTCCGAGAAGACATGTAGATTGAGAGGAATTTACAGTATGCTGAAAGACAGATCTGACAGAGATGAAGAATAAATTATGGCACAAGTCAAGAATATGGATAGAATACGTGGAGCTGTTTGGCGCTTCTTGGTGTGTTCCAGTAAATTGGGATGGAGTGCTTTCCATGGATTATTCGTTGATTGGCACCTTTCTTTTGAGAATTCTGGGAGTAAACCCCCACTGATTCACTGGAGATTCGTATGTTTGTTGTATTCCTGAGAATGACAAACATTGTTTGAGAATTAGGTCTAGTTTCATGCTTAACTACTAGCACCGATTGTTTAACAGACAAGCATCCCAATTCCCAATTCAGTGACTCATCAAGAGGATGTTTGGTTTTCCGCTGACCAAACAACACTGAGGTCACATGCAATTTGTAAAAACAAACAAATCAAAGCATTGACATTAACAAGCTCATGAAATATCCTCAGCTATGGCACAAAACTGTCTATATTTAAACTTTCTTGTGTGTAGCTGGCTTAAGCACTTCACAGAGACAGTGATGTGTCGCCTCAATACCCATAATTCCCCTGTGGTGCTCTGTCACCTGAACGTTCAACATGTTGTCAGCTTGCCACATCTTACCTATCACTTAAAGACACACACACAGCATGTTTATGTTTAAACTCAATAAAACACAGAAGCTCACCTTCCCCCAACCCAATTACCACTCAGATATTACCTCACGCCATGTCTGGGGAGCAGAGGAGCGATATTACTCTGCCTGCTCACTCCACAGGGTTTTAAATTACATTCTACCTGTCACCTGTTCCTGGCAGCTGAGGACCACAATGTGAGGGCAAACAAAGCTGGCATGAACCAGCAGGCAGTCAAGAAGAGCGCTATAATAGACAAAAAGAACGCCATTGCAGGGTTTCTAGAATCCTGGCTCTTGTGAGCTCACTCGTGAAGTTTTGACAGAAATGCAGGCCTATTTATAACTATTTTTCATAGAGGTTTCCCCCAGTTGTGGCCTACTTCAAACCTGAGTTGCCATTTAAGCAGTTTCACTCAGTTTCAGACAGCACCTTTAGTTGTTGGCAGGATATGATGTTGATTTCTGATTTGACTCTTTCATAGTTTTTTGCTCATTTTCCTTCTTTATGATCTTGTTTATTTTCTCCACCAGCCACTTGAGCAAATGTCTGTGAGTGCAGACAGGGCAAGACAGCTTAGCTGAATTCTTTGATGTGAGACAGTCATGGCTCTCTCTCGGTTTCATTTGGTCTTTCATCTGTCTTTCTGTTGAATAGCCCATTGAAATACATGTGCACTCCTAAACCCCTCTCTCTCTCCATTCTTGCATTTGTGCAATATTTCATTCTCAAGTACCTGAACCAAAACTATGTATATCCACTCAGAAACACTTTGGATACTGATCCTTAACCACTTTTTTTAATGTTGTATTAAACATACAATGTTTTAAACTCACAGATGCACCTCTGTAGAGTTTATGTTCTACAGAGATGTTGCTCAACCTTTGCAGTAAGGTTCTGCTCCTGATTCAGTGTGGCTGGTGCATGAGAAGTGGATTTTACTGAGAGGATCTGGCACTTTTTGAAGCAGATGTAATTGACCCGTGTGATTGGTCCCGGTATCCATGTCACGGCACTTGCAGTTCAGCCTCTCCACTAAATCATTTTAATTAAGAACCTTTCAAAAATCAAATGCCTGGGAGGGAAAGCACTCTTGCTGTCTCTCTCGTTCTTTCTCTCACATGAATGATAAGTGCAGGTGTTGATAAGCTCCTCCGGTCTGACCTCATCATTGTCACTACAGCCTCTGACAAGCACATGAAGGGTCCCACTGCCATTCCTGCCATTCTGCATTTGTTACTCGTCTCCCCAAGGTAAAAAAAATCTATGTGTGGCCTCACAATGACAAGCATTACCTGGAAATTAATTCAACTGGACAACACATCAAGGTTAGATATTTAGTCACTGTCTGTCTCATATAAACCAGATGGTGGTGGGATATTTTAATGTTGAATACATCTGCATGTTCAGCCACAGATGACTGACAGAAAGCAGTCTTTACTGTAAACCTGAACCGTTCAGTGTACAGTAACATCTTGTTGGGATTTAAATACCTGATGATTCAACAGCGGTACTGAATTTGCATGTATATGCTGACACCATATCAGACACCACTATATATTATTAGAAACTGAATTTTCAACACACACACTTAGTAATTTGCTGAACTAAAAAACCTTTTAGTTGGCTGAACTGAAAAAATAATAAGCTGCAAAATACACCTATTTGGTCTTAGTATATGAGTTAACCTACGTAGCTGAATTAAGTTTTACAAAAATATCATAGTTGTCTCAGTAAAGTCTCAGTTGTGTTATCTCAGTTTTGAGTGTATTGACTGCTTCTCAAAGTTACTTTAGTGGATGTAAATGTTGCTTTATCTGTGAGCTTAATAGTAGGCGTCTTACTCTAGGGACCATTCTCTTATTGGCTCTTTAGGACAGTTATGGTTCTCATCCAATTTCAAGGGCCGTTCCTTTTGGTGAGATTTTCATTACCCATCACTACTTAGCACCTCGCTCTCCTCTCTCACCCTCTGCTTCTATCCACTAAAACTCAATAATGTTGTTGCACCCTTGTGTTCTTAATTAATTAAAGCTGTATCAAAACAATATGCCACTGATATCCTTGGGTCTGTTCTCAATCACATCAGGGATTAAGTACCTTCTATTTTAATGCCTGAGTGAAAGAATCTAAATCACAGAGTCAATGGTAATCAAACTGTGCCTTTGAGACAGTCTTTTAATACAATGAAAGATGCACTGATAAAGTCAGGTGTATTGGGGTATCAAAATAAAGGGATAATCTGAATATAATTGAACGATTTGCTATTGTATTAGACTATTAATGTCAAAGAATGACTTTGTAGTGTAAAGTTTCCAGGACCTATAAAAAAACGCTCTTATTTTGTCATCTAGCTTGGCTAAATGCACTCCACTGATATCCAGCTAAAGTTGACACAGTGTCATTATGATACTGACACTCACTACAAAAAGAACAGTGGCATGAAAAAAATCGAGACCTTGGTGATCCAAGTGTGTGTGCATTGTCTTATCTGACTGGGATAACATACAGGCTCAAGATGACACTGTTACCCTGGCTACTTCTCGCTGTGCTATCACAAGTTAATGATCAGCCTAGTTTTACTGCTTGTGGACATCCTAATGAGCAATTAATGCTGTATTAGAGGGCTTGGAGGGTGTGTATACTGTGTGTGTGCGCACGTGTGTGTGTGTAATTGGATGTGAGAGAAACTATTAGAATCAAACATATAACATACCTTTGACTGTGGATCAGCCAGTTCATGTTCTGTTTTTAATCATTGGTCTGTTTATTTTCTCAGTGTCTTGGCAGAGATGTGTTTCTCTACAGAAGTGAGATTACTGCACTGAAAGTTATGAACTAGTATAGACACACCAGAGGGCTCTTGATTACAAAGACTTCCTGATTTGTAAGAGTGTGTGTCTGCCTGCACCTTCATCTGTTCAAAACCTCTTCTTCCTCTGTCATGCAGACTTGTGTATAGAGATAAAATAGACAGTGTGTATCAGATATGCATCACTCTTGAAGTGTGTTTCTTGTTCTCTATCCTGTATTTGCATTTTTGTGTACTTATGTTTGTATTTATTGAAATGAGAAGACATTTTGTTGTTTTGAAGTCATGGTCAGCCTCTGCAGCCACTTTTATTGGACAAAATGTGTTATTTAAAAAGAGGTTGTTTATGCGGATTAGTGATGGTGTGATGCTGGTATAGCTGCTGGGAAAATTAAGGAATAATCCACTTACCAATAACTAATTACTTCTCAAACGTAGTAATCAGATTAGATACTTTACTGATTCTTTCAGCTATGCTTCTGTTTACATGATAATCAGCATATTCTGCATAAATGGAGACATTCACATTCTCCTCTGCTGTTGCCATTTACCATGAAGTCTTTTAAGTAATTTAATCAGCCAATTCTCATGTATGACCTTAACAATAAGAGACGAGAGGGTGAGGGATGAATTGGAAAGGTCACCTCTGTAAATATGAGGCTGTTATGGCACTTCTGCCCATCTGTATATTGATATGTAATGTGTATATCTCCTGCATGTAAATGTGTTTATGTAATCACATATTCACACTTGCATTCACAAAAGTCCTCAAATCAATCCGGACCTAATCAGCAGAGACCAGCATGCAAAATATTGACCATACACTTGCAATCTGAGCACACACTTTTGCAGCCGAGTAACTTAGAAAATAATAGAATAAGAAATAGAATAGAAAAAGGCGGATAATATTTGCACTCTGAGAGATTGACAAATATTTCAATAATTGCATTCTTTTCGCATCAAAGTTCCAGCCTTAAATGTCAATGACCAATTTACCCTGCCACACTTCAACAGCCTTCTATATATTTGTCATCATCCTAAAAAAATTGTACAGCATCTTTGAAAAGAGAGTGTTGTGAGGGACCATTCACTGCTAACTAACAAGAACAGAACTGTCGTCACAAATGCGTGCTCAACACAGAAGACCTCAGAATGGCATGAATAGAAAGAATAGCCTGCAACACTTCTGAGCTAGTCCAATTTTAAAGTGCTGTGGAGCTGCATTGTAACTCTTATTATTGGTCCAAAAATGACTAGCTCTTCTAGCTAAGGAGATGGCTGAGGTAATACGGAGCTGCACACTGAAATCTAATGAAGGGGAAATGGGGTTGTAAAAAGGTAACAAAGACAGATGTGAAGGGGCCATTATGACAGCATGGCACCAAGGGCCAGGGGCCATCAGTGTTCCAAAATAGACACTAGCATAAGAGATAAGGGCACTTACAGTAAGTTTTTATGGTTTAAGAAATTTTGTGAGTCTTCCTTTGTAAGCTAATTTCAACAGGAGGACAATTCTTGTTGTGCTGCTTCCCCAACACTAACCAACATAAACCCAGTCTAAAGCTTGGTTTTCTGGAAATAACTATTTTTAAATGTACTTGTATTTGAAGTGTGATTGTTTGAGGTATGTGAAATGCTTCAGTCATTAATCATGTTGACAAAATGACTGTTATCCCAGCCCAAGGAAGTAACGGCCTGTATGTTATTCATAGAAATTAGAAAACAGCCATTGCCAAATTTTCAGTGGAGTTGAGCTGACCCCTTCCAATAAAGCATTGCTTGATTTGTCACGTATCAACAGGTTTGGCAGCATAACGGTTTGTGTTGCTGCCATGCAGTCATTAACTTTGATAAGTGGAAATAGTTGCTATGAATCATTCTTAAGACGCTTGCCAGGTTATGCAATTAACCGTTTCCCATGTTTTGCTTTCTATCCCAACTCGATTATCTCAGTTGTCCAGGAAATACTGGCTTAAGGCCATTGTCCCTTTCCTTTACCCGGCACTCAGCAGAAACCGTTCTGAGACACAGAGCTTTAATATCTATTCATTCTTTCATTTGCATCTTTCATATGAACAAAAATGTAATTGCCTATAACTAAAAAATACCTTGAATGTTATCATTTCAGGGTAATACTATGAACAATTACACAGGCTAATGCCCTGCAAAGAATACTTATATAATAAAGTAATTGATATCTGTGTGTGTTAATCCTCCTTAGAGCTGTTATCTTACCTTTCAGTCAGTTCAGAGTAATGTGCTATTTATCTAGTGCTAACCATAAAAAATGATCTGATAAAGTGTGAATTTGATCTGCGATGAGCTTGGAGTGTTTCACTCCTAGCAGTATGTAGACACAACAACTCATGCTGTGTTTAAAAATAGGACGTGGAGTACATATTTAGCGCTGCTTTATTGTGTAATGTCATAATACCGCAGCTCGTTAAAACAGCATCGGAAATTGCCCGTAGAAAAATATCTGGCCACCTGCAAACGACCAGCTTCAAAGTCAGACACATTTTTTTGATCTTTTTATAGAATCCTGGAATGGAACAATATGCTCCTCAGGGCAAATAATTTTTTATTTTATTTATTTTAAAGGACTTTTGCTACAGTATATTACCCTCATTTTTAAAACAACAATACCACGATGAAACCTTGAGCACTTGATGATCACAGTCTTATTGTTTTGCCTCATCGACATTGTTAATTTTGTTTACACCCCCTGTGTTGTTTGTGTTTATATGCGCATATCAACTGTATGTGCATGCGCATATCAACTGTATGTGTATGCGCACAAGTGCACGTGAGAGGTTGTGCTGTCAGAAGAGACAGTCTGTACCTGTTTCACAAGCCCCACCTTTCTTACTCACCATGGCAACCAAGAAAAACAGAATGGGTACCTGTCGCTTGGCAACATGGCCTGGTATCTTCAAGCCACAAGCTGCTGAAACAGAGAGCAGATTAACAGAGAAAGTGTGATAGCTGCCAACTAGCAGCGACATTAACACTCAATGCACGTGGGTGTCTGTGTGTGAACATGTGGGCATGTAAGATACTCAGTCAAAAACACAGGCAAATTTACACACACACTCATAAACAGTCTCAGAAATTAACTTCATAATTAAAGGATGATATTTGCCCCACGGAATTGATTTTTAGAGGCATTTTTATCTTTATGTGGGCTTTTTTTCCAACCACATAAACATCACACTGTGTTCTGCAAAGTGCATTTCGAATACTTTCATTTGAATCTCAGAACAGTTTGAGATTATTGAGGTTATGTAAAAATCCAATTAACATTGAATACGAAACTAGCATTAATTAATGCAGACATAATAAACGTAATGTTAATTTATGACTCGATAGATTCCATGCAGTCAGCAATGTGTAAAGTGGATTTGCACCTCTTGAAATATGAGCTACCTCACCTGAACCCAGTAGTCTGTCCCTAAGCAGTGCTTTTCAGCCGCTATGATCAGATTCATACTAAATGCATTAGTTTCCATTTCATTCAGTTGCCTTGAGGTAGCTGCATCGTGGCACATGGCCAGTGTTTGATTTATGGGCCTCAGGTTTGAATACACAATGTTTGTGGGATCTGTGCGTGTAGACCGCACGTTTGATAATACCTGCTGGACCTTTGTAGGTGTTTTACAAGTCAAAAGCCCTGATTCATGAATCTATATTAACAGGGAAAAAAGCTGTCCTTAGTGACAATAAACGTATGCACAAGTAAAGCCAGGTTCCCTTGTTAACTGTTTGAGTAATGTTGACATGAAGGCTTAGCTTTCAGCAACTATTTTGTCAACTTAATGTCAAATTATCTGCAACACTTTAAAATAAAACTTTCCTTCGACTCCTCTGATGAAACCTCAACACCGCAAATGAAAACAAACCCTCCGACCTTTACAAACTCCTGTATAGTTTCAGAATGACTGATTACTTTCTTTTTTCTAAATACTCCAAATGATGTGTCGTCGCCTCTGGTGGTTTTATATTTCATATTTTTTGCACTGATTGATGTTATTTCATCTTGTTCTTTCTGTAGTGATGATAAATCTTTACTATTGACTTGAGAAGTTTGATTTACAAAAGCGTTAATTTTCATTATTACTGTAAATGGACCTTTTATATTTGTTGCTTAGGGCAGCCCATTGACTGGCTAATGAGCCTTTCGTCATGGGATGATTTTTGTTTAGCATTATGATCCATATATGATCCATTGGGGATTGTGTTTGTTTAGCTAGCCCTTCATTTTAAATTAAACATTTAAAACATGTACTTAGAACAATAAATATGCAACGATGTCTGTAGATAAAAGATCAGGCAAAACAGAAGAACTAATAAACCAATGCTGTAGCAAAAATGCTGTAGCATACAGATACTAGCATTATATCTGCCAGAACTTTGACCTAGGACTATATCAAAGCAATACAGTGTATATTAAATCTACCAAACACTCAGGAGGGAGTGACATCACAGTTCAATCACATGGTCAGTCCCTTCATTTAGTAAATCCAGCATCTGAAACATATCTTCAGTGACATCATCAGATTAAAACATCTTCTATTAATTTATTCTTTTGTCTTATACTACCTTTAGATGTTTGAAATTAATCCTGCGTGTAAATGCATAATAGTAATTACGTCTAGCATTTAGGTTGTGTTCATGATGTGCTCTTTTTATGATTTTTAAGTTATATAATTTATAAAGGTTGTTTCATTGTATAACAGAAAATGTGCTGTAGGTTCTGCTTCAGGCTAGATGTTTTTTACATGAAGAAAATGTAAAAGAAAAACTAGCATGTAGTGACTTGCGAAAACATCCACATTTAACTGTATTTATTGTTGTCTGCATGTAAATTGAGTTTGTGAGAGAGACAGAGAAAGCTAAACGGGAGAAATGATGTAAGCCCCTTCGTACATACCCTGCCAAATTTTTGTCAAACAAGTACGTGTGGGTTTGCATGTCTGATTGTGTGGGTCTGTGTTTGTCTGCTATATTGCAAATAGGAAAAGGTTTTCCAAGTTCTTGTATGTAATTGAATGGCCTTCATGACTCAGGCATGCTGCTGTTTATTTGTAATTGCAGAGAAATATTCATGCATGTTCACACACATACACACACAGCAAAGAAACGTTCACCCACACAATCCTCTGTCAATTTTCCTTTCATCTCCCATCACTTCCTTAACGTTCTGCCAAGTTCTGTCATTTCCATACTGGCTTCCTGTCAATGCATGTCATTCTTAGTCTTCCCCCACCACTCCATCTGCCAGACATAGTCCCCCCTCCTGTAGCAGCACTGGCACTCTGAGCATTGGTTGTCAGGCTGCCAAGCCTGTGAGGTTGTATACTGCCCCTAAAAAACAGCCAATCACAAGGCTGTTTATTACCCAACACTCTCCCCCAATATGGCAGAGACCTGTAATTACGTTCTGTTTCATTTCTGCTTAACCACTTGAACTGTACGGTCACATGTGTGTGACGGGCAAAGCTGTCATATGTGATTTGAGAATAAGTGGTGATGTCACCAGCTGCTGATAGAAAGACATGATCATGATCACAGAAGTATTGCAATAAAAGTTTTCACTGCTAATGGAAACATATAAATGAATCACTAGTAATTGCCTATATTGTTCTCTATTGTGTCAGCTTCAAAGTGACAGTCTTTTGTATTCTGTTAAATTGAGGTTTTTTACTCTTACTGTCACCTACTTCTAGCATGGGTTACTGACACTACCCCAAATTGTTTTTAACATGTTCTAATGTATGTAATGTGTTATCAGTGCTGCTTTCCGCTGCTGCTGCATCAGCGTGCTGTTCCTGCATCAGCTTCTGTCTTGTGCAAAAAAACTCACACGGAGAGCCTGTCATGGAATTCAAAACTCATGGCTGAAAAGGTTAAAGTGATTTGTATATTTGTTTTTGTTAAAATACAGGGCAAAGTCTACTACAAGAAAGCCATCTGAATGTTCGCTTCATGCATATAAACACTGTGACACTTTCATAACACTGCTCTGTTAAAATGGCCTGACACTGTTGGTAGAGTGACTATCATCTGTAGGTAAACAATGGACATTAGGAGTGTTTGGACATCCTGTTTGAAAAACCTTATTTTTGCAATTCCATTTGATACCATTAGTGGTTAACCCCAACTATTAAACGTGATCATGTAACCTTACGTGTGTGTTGTCTTATGGGTAGTATGAAGATAGATTGAAGAAAAAGAGATTTTTTCTGTTGGAAGAGTATTCCAGCTTCTTGGTCTCTTAAGACTGGATTGTGTTACAGCAGAAGGAAAAAGCAAACAAACAGGATGATGAGAATGTTTTGGTGTTGCACGTTTCCTCAGGCAGTCACAGTTTTTGTGTCTTAAGTATATTTTTGGGCTTTCTCTTATTATTTCTATCTTGTTAGTACAACAGCCCTCTAGCCTGCAGTATCCCAGAAGAGCGAGAATGCATTTGAAATGGGTTCAGATTTTATCATTACATCAAGTAACATTTTTACTTTTTAGCTGGCTTAATTGCGCTGTGCTCATATTAAAGCGAATGCTCTGAGGTCTTTGCATGCTGTGCTGAAGTGCTCTTCAGCTTATTGGTTTAAGGAAAAGCGTAATTCTGTCTCTCTCTCCCTCTTAAGAGTTTCTTTCCTCTGTTGCTTTTCACACTCTTTCACTCTCACACACTTCTCGGTTCTCTCACACACCCTCATGCAGCTTGGCTTCTTCCAGAAAGGAACACTCTCTACCCATAATGCATTTCATTTAGATATCTGTTTATCAACCGTTACATTTTGCATTTAGTTTTTGTATATGCATTCAGCAGATGCTTTTATCCAAAGTGACTTACAGTGCATTCAAAGTATACAATTTATCAGTACACATGTTCCCTGGAAATCAAACACACAACCTTTGCACTGCTTACACTCTAAAACGCTCTACCAACTGAGCTACAGGAAACTTTTCTTTTAAAACATGATGCTATAATGTCACTTAAGTCTTGAATGACTATGATCCTGTGCCTTCCTCAGAAGATATATAAACATATAAAACTATTTTTGCCACAGAAGCGTATAATTTTGTGTCAAACATGTCAAACAGCATTGCTAAAGTGAGACACGTTTGATTGTCAAGCAGGAAAAACATGTCACAGGTGACATTTTGTGACGGTAAATAAAAAAAATTAAGACAGGCCCTAAAGAGGCCAATTTTGATGTGAAGTCAATAGAACAATAAACTGAAACAAATCAATAAGGGCTAATGTGTCACAGTGGGGCTTTTTGACAGATTAGGGTGATGGGTTTTGTGTTACTTTAGAATTGTGTGTGTTGTTATCTCTGAATTTCAAGTTATTTAGTGTTGTGTTCCAGTGTTTTGTGTGTAATATTTGAGCCACATTTTGAAGAGGGATTTGGTATCTATTCAGTAACATTCAGGAGTCAATTCACCAAGAATGAATTGCAGCAGCTGATAGCATTGTTTGTTTGCACATGCTGCCTGAGTTGTTTTAATGCCCGATTAACTAAAGGAATTATGCAAATTGGGTAACGCCTGACCCTGCCCACACCACGGCACACTTCAATCTGATATCCTTTACTTTGACTGTACAGTGTTGCAATCAAGGCATCTAACCCTGCTAACAATTTTAGTACGTATGAATGTTTTCATTAAGTTTCCTAGATGTTGTATTAACATTATTGCTTGATTTTAAGAATGTTAATATTAAAATTAAAAGTCTGTAACATTTTAAAATGTTCGACTAACTGCTTAAGAGTAACTTTTTGATATATGATATACAACATAAAAATCTAGTAATGTTTCTGCAAGAATGTTTTTGATAACTCTAAGAGAACCTTTAGAGAACATTAGCCAACATTCTGGGAATATTTCCTGTTACCTGGAAAACTGGCTTGATCCAGGTAGTGCTGGATATGTATATGATGTATGCTAATGATCAATTGATCTTCATTTAATAAATTGCTGCTGTCAGGATTAATATAAAATGTAAACAAACATCTCTCTTTAAAAAAAATTGTTTACCACCAGTTATTGTGAATCAGGTGGAATGTATTACAAGCCTGATTTACATAGAAGGGAGGCGTGTGTGCTGAAAACAATGGCTTAATTTAAATACTCGCAGCATATTTACATACTATGAACAAAAGCAGCAATGAATTCATCCGCGAATGCTGATATAATGACATTTCTGAATAGTTCAAAGTGTTTGCTGTACTGTTGCTTTAAGGATTGCAGAACTGAGCTGATTGGTATTAAAATATTAGTCAGTCTGATGATTAATGTTCTGTTCTTTCTCTCTCTCACACAACCCATACTTACACGCTCATCCTTTAACACCATGCTTTTATTCTCTTCTCACATTCACTCACTCACAAACTCACAGACTGTTGCGCTCTCTCTCTCTCTCTCTCTCTCTCTCTCTCTCTCTCTCTCTCTCTCTCTCTCTCTCTCTCATGTGGGTGTGCTGCTTTTTATGTCTGCTGTATCAGTGCACCCCTCTCTTTCTCTCTCTCTCTCTCTTTCTCTCTCTCTCTCTCTCTCTCTCTCTCTCTCTCTCTCTCTTCTCTCTTTTTCTCTAGGCTATAATCAGAAGTGCGTGGGGGCCGTCCCCATAGTTCTCCCCGGGCTCTAGGGGCCAGTGACAGAGCTTTGTGTTTTAGAAAGAAGAGAAGGAATGGGAGAGAGAGACCTGGCCAGTCAGCTTGATAATTATGTTGCCAAAGTGCCACACAACTTGCTGTGGTACAGCACTAATAAATTGCCTGCTGTCTGCATTTGACTTTTTTCCATGCTCTGTTTTTAGAAAGAGACGAGGTGGAAAAAATTGCAAAACAACAAGTTGTGTGTGTCTCTGTGTCTTTTTAGCTCTGGTGTTGTTATGGCCCATCAGTGTTTTGATATCATGCAATAAACAGAAATGTGCACCGTTTGAGAGCACATGAAATATAAAAGTGAATATATATATATATATATATATATATATATATATATATATATATATATATATATATATATATATATATATATATATATATATATATATATATATATACCTAATCTACACAAATCATTGTATAAAGCAATCTCCAACCCATAGACACAAACTATGATGGGGCTGGAACTATGCACAATGGAATTATGGGTAAAAAAACAAAACAAAACACAAAAAAGCAACAGTTTTGTTAGTATTTGATTGTTCTGTGAAACCAGAGAGATGTGCCATTTACAGAAGTATATTTTATTAATAATAATAATAATATTATACAATATAGAAATAATAATCCTACGATTAACAATATAATAATGTGATATAGTTCTACTTAAAAAAAATAAAAACTCAAAACCCAGCCTATGGAGTCGTTCACACATTTATGTTTTGTCTGCACTGTTTTTAAGTTGCACTAGAAAAGGTATGTCAAGTTAAAGGCAGGATAGGTGATCCTATCCAGAAACATTTTTGGTTTTTGCTTATTTCTTCATATTCTAATTGCAACCATGAAGTAAATCTTTAATGGAAGGCGCAGAACCATAAAATGTTTGTCCAATGATTGCATTCGGCCCGAAATGTTTTGGAGAAAGCATCGTTCCCAAGAGTGCTGTGAAAGGAGGATGTAATCTTATGCTTAGGATCTTGGCTAGCTTGCTATTGCTAGCCTTTCTGAAATTGCCTACCTTTCCTTTAAAAATAGTTACTTTTTGATACAGAGTGTAGCAATGTTAGCTGTAGTTTTAAAACAATGGACCAATCAGCTCCTTCTGCTTCGTATATCTGTTTTAATACAAGAATGCATTCTGTTTAAAAGCCCTCTGTGGTAGTTTACTAGTCTGGTTTAAGCTGGTTTAGGCTGGTAAACACATTTAAACGCATGGCAAGCGCGTGGTCCTGTTGTACGTAATAATTAACCTGCATTTTTGTGTTGTTGTGACAGTATCTAACCTTAGCACGTGCTTGAAATGTCTTATGAACCGAATTCTATCACATTTTCAGAACGCAATGATCTGTGAAATTGAGCTTGTGTAGCTATAAGTGTTTGCATTTACATGCTTATGCAACATCCATAGCATGTTTCAGTCCTTAGGCTGGTTTAAGCTGTTTATTTTTCAACACACTATTGTAAACACACACACACATTTATATAATGAATAACGCATTACAGACTGCAGAACAATAATGGGGTTACCAAATTATATGCCCTGTCATTTAGCTAGTGATAGGAAGAACCCGTTCTCGCTTTCTGGAGGCTGAGAAACATAACTGCTGTCAGATGCTCAATACAAACTCACTGGGGAAAAAATGCACATAAACGATTGCCACAAAAAAATCTATTAGTTATGTCAGCCTCACATGTATACTGTATGTGTAAATATTGGGTGTAATTCAGAAGTGCATTAAAATGTGTTATTCTCCCACGCTGGGCAGGTGATTATATGTCACCTTCAAGCAAATGTCAACATGGCCATGCATGCATGTAATCGCCCTGCTCTGTAATTTACATCAGTTCATCAATTCATACTCAACACAGAGTGGAGTGTTCATCTGTGTGTACTAATTATGCCATATCCACATGTGAAGTGCCTCTTATATCCATTTACTAGACTATTACGGTCAATATCTATTCACTGTTTAGTGTGTGTTTGTGTGTGTGTGTGTAGAGAGAGAGGTAGAGAGAGCTCATTTACCATTTTTATTCATTGCAATAACTGTACATACACATAGGCTACTATGCATTTTTAAACATGTGAAAAATGCACCATAACATTTTTATGTTTAAATATGTGCAGGGTCATATATTTGTTATTTTGTGTTGTGATTTGGGGGTAGAAAAATGACTTGTGCATTTCTTAGTGAGATTTGCTCACCTATAATTTGAGTCTGTATGACTTGAGGCCAACGTGAAAGAAAAACTTCATTTGCTCGTGTCTGTCAATGGGTGTCTGATGTCACATGGTGCCCTGGGCGAGATCAGACATGAGGTGCTTAAAAGCCTATGAAGAATGCTCAAAAAAGGCTTTTCTCAACCCAGGACATTCCAGCAACATGCTCAGATATCCACTGCTGTCTTTATGTAGTAGTGCAATGTCGTGAAGGCCTGCAGGCAATTAGATGTGTCTGCTAATGGAAGCAGGTGTAAAAGATCTAGTAGCTCATAGTGACACTTAACTGCAGTAAACAGCAGCAGCGCATGAGCAGTGACAATAACCTGTGATCTGAGTGTCATCTGTTCCTGCACGCTTCTGTCCGCCTGAACAGATCTTTTTAGAATCTGAACATTCCAGTTTGGGAAAACCAAGAAATCCAGTGCAGCTGTCAGAATAGTCCAGTGGGTGGTCTGTGGGCAACTGGAACCCAGCTAACAGGGAACGTCCTCAGAACGTTCTTGCAGTAATGTTAGTGGAACTTTATAGCTATCATATATCAAAAATGTTATTCTGTGTTATATAAAATGTTATTGTTGTGGAACATTAAAAAAAATTACAGAATTTTAAAAAGTTTGAATATTGTTCTTATAATCAAGTTATAATCAATAATGTTAATATAAGATCTGAAAAACTGGACATTTTGAATATTACTTTCAAAATAACATTTTTAACATTTTGTTAATGGAAAGTTTGGAAAGTTTTTTCAACCTTAAACTGTTTGGGAAAACCTTTACAGTTGGGATGTAGAAGACCTTAATTCCTCCGGTGGCAGGGATAACAGTGTTGTTGTGTATTCTTGTAAATTCATATTCATTATTTTTGACAACCTGTAAACTTATTGGCATGTGGCAGGTAATTATAGAGAAACCTGTTCAGTGTACAGACTGCAGGAAGGTTTAAGAGCAATGACAACTTGAGAACCATGCAGAGGGTCAGAACCTTTAACAGTTGTGTCCTTCAGAGACAGCTGTACAGGACAACCTAAAGAAATGTGAGGGTTTCTCTAAAATTAACATACTGTACAGCCTGCAGGGTGCAACCCCAAATGTGACCCACTGTGTATATATAACTCAGCTTAAATCACATTTACCTTCACATGTGACACAGATATTTTTGGATAACAGTGTGAGCAGCAAAAATCACATTAAATCTAACATTTGCAGGTTCTATCTGGGCTACTTTTATATGTGGAAATAAAACAATGTATGTGTTTGATTGTTTTGCAGAGGGACCTCAGTGAAAACAGAGCTGGGTCAGAATAGTTTGATTTTTCACCAGTTTTTGTCATAATTGTACACTTGATTTACTTTTGTCATGATGAGGAGAGAGGACAGTAAAAGCACCCAATGGCAATGGAGAGGTGTTAAACCACATTAATATATGCAGCAACACCTCAGCCATCCCTTTTTTCTACTTGCCCACATAACATCATACCATTAAACAGCCAACTGTTTACTTCTGATGACCATGCCAGGGTAGCTGGTTGTGTATGTACAATATGTGTTACCTTAGGAGTGTCACATGACCACTATATGATATAAGGTCCTTTTTAAGGTCATGTTTTAAGGTCAATGTTCTTAGAAGGTTGGCTAACATTCTCTAAAACGTCTCTCAACTTAACAAAAACATTCTTGCAGTAACATTAGTAGAATGTTTTTTTTATGTTATATATATAGCTTTCTTAATCTGTTGGTAAAATGTTTTAAAAATATTACAAAATAAAAAGTTTGGATAACTTTCTTATAACCAAGAAATAATGCTAATACAGCGTCTAAAAAGCTGGATATTTTGAATGTTGCTAGAACTGTCAACATAACATTTTTAATGTTTTTGTTACTTAATGTAAATGATAGGGAAATGTCCTTACAACCTAAAATTGTTAGCTGGGTGTAAACATGATATGTTGATCAGAACTATACAGCAAAACTCCAGCAGAATGAAAATACTATCATTCTGTAAGTACTGAACAAACAGGGAGGAGTGCTGTCTAACCACAGTCTGATGACACTTGAACTGTCCAAAAATCTGCACTCAGCAGACATTACAGAGAGACCTGTAATATTCTCTGGCAGAATGCCTGAGAGAGCAATGCTTCTGTATGACAGCTCTGACAAGTGAGCTTCTCTGTGCTCAGTGCATTGGGAGGTTTCTGCCCACTGGCTAAAGAAAGAAGAGGATTACCACTGGTTTAACAAACATTAATAGGAAATGATTAACCTTTCTGATAGGAGGCATAAGTATGTGCATTGATTTAGCATTACAATCATGTGGCAATTACAGCTTGTATGCAGGTAAATGCACTAAAAAATTCTCTTTTATATACCAACGATTTGTAGCATCATCAAGAGCACTAGAGCGTTTCAGTCATCTCAAGTCCAAACGGCATTCATTAAAGTCTTCATGACTGACACAACACTTCATTAAATCTTTCTTTCAGAGATCTTTTAAATGCGCGTCATTCATTGCATCTCAATGTCGCTCTGGTTACTGCAGGTCTGGACTGAGTTGTAGTATGTGGTGGACGAAAAGGCTTCAGTTCTCTTGCTGTTTAATTTAGTTCAGGCTAACTTTGAAATGTCATGATCAATCAATCATCCTCCCAGAGCCCCTGTTCCTTTACATTTTAATTACAGCTTAATTTAATTACTAGCTTCTTTGGTGATTCTACCTCTGTTATCTCCAAAGCACACAGTTTAGACATGTGATATGGATCTAATGGTAGTTTAAGACAGGGTAAGCGATTTTTTCAGAAACATTTTATGTTATGCTGGTTGAAAGTCTATTCACATTATGATCATTAAGTTAAAGGGGTCCTATTATGTGTTTTCACTTTATCAACTACATTTAGTGTGTAATGTTGTTGTTTGAGCATAATATATGCAAAGTTACAACGCTCAAAGTTCACACCAAAGGGAGATATTCTCTTTAACTGAAATCGCTTTATAATGACAATTAATTTCTGAAAGGAACTACAGCTCTCTCCTTCCTGGATTCATGATGTTATGATCCTCAGAATTTAAATAAACTCATAAAATGTTCGTCCAATCATTGCATTCATTCCGAAAGCAATGTTTTGGAGGAGGCGTGGCTTTGGAGAGGGCTCTAAAGGGAGAGTGGAATGTTATGCTTTCAAAGCTAGCTTGCTATTGCTAGCCTCTCCAAAATTTCTTATCCTTCCTTTAATTTGTACTCGATTTAGCAGACATTTGTCCAGAGACGCTTATAGTTACAGTGATTGCAGGGATCTTTAGAATAACCTAAAGTTTTAAAATTTGAGCTCTGGCTACTTTAACCTTGTTCTCTAGCTTTGTATCCATCAGCCAAGCACAACACATAAAACCCAAACACCACACTCCAGCATGCAGTAGTTCATTATTAATAGAAAGCTTCTATTGGAAGATTTGTTGTTTTATTCATCAAGGGCCCTATGGTTCTTCTGCCCTGTAGCAAGATGTCTGCTTACCTGTTCACATAAAGCACAGCAGAGAAGATCTGAAATGCGGTCCCTTCTTGCATAACTTCTCTGAGTTCTATTGTGCTGTCCTGCTTTTAACTTCTCCAGCACTGATCTGACTTTTCTCATCGTTATTTGCAGCCACAGTTCAGCTAAAGTCAATTGCTTTATCTAATTCACGCCATATAGAATAAAGAACTAATGTGTTTCTATTCATAGTGTTAGAAAATGAAACTCAAGCATCACATTATTTCGAGTGAGCAGGAATGAATATACAACCTCTTATATTGTGGAGTAAAACAGGTCAAGAAGGGTTTGGTACATTAATGGTGTTCAGTGTACTTAAATGATTTCACCTTGAGATTACACAATGACTAACATAAAAGCTCTCATTCCTTTATGTTCACTTCACAATGGATTATAGCAGCGTGGTATCAGAGGACAGCTTAGTGAATTAAAACTAAAAACACTGTTTTAATTTTTTTTAATAATGTGTATGTGGTGTTTTTCCATGCAACACTCATTTCCACAGTTTTGGGGTCTTATTTGTGGTTTCCTGGGGTTTGTTGAAATCATTAATTCAATTGTACAACATTTAGTATATTTACATTTATGCATTTGGCAGATGCTTTTATTCAAAGCAACTTACAGTGCATTCCAGCATATAATCTGTATGTGTGTTCCCTGGGTTTCAAACCCACAACCTTTTGCTTGGCTAATGCAATGCTTTTCCAGTTGTGCTACAGTAAGTGATACTTGCCTTAGAAAACACCACTTGTCATTAACTGACCGTGAGACACACAATGTAAAATGTTCCTTTGTGGAAATGAGTCAAAGCTTATGCAGTAGGCTTATTCAGTTTTACTTCATACATTGAATTTTTAATTCATACAGAAAAATGAACCCATCTCATGAAGAACTATTTCGGTTGAATGCTCTGCAGTACTTGTCCATTTAGCTTGCTTCGCTTGTTTTTGCAATCTGTCATAGTGATTAATGCAGCTTTCATCATGTTATGGTCTGGGACTCCCCAGTCTAGTTTGCCATTCAGAAGTGAAAATTTATATAATCCTGTCATTACCTGAAGTAACATTTTTGAAAAAAGTTGCCTGATGCCCAGCAGGGCCCCCAGGCAAAGTGTACATCACAAGCCATAATTTGGATGCAGAGTTGGGCAGTTTTCAAGTCAGGTTGGCTAAGTGAAACTTCTCAACCAGAATTCAGACAGAATTAAATGTATTTTGTAAAATTAATGCAGTCTATGAGTGAGAATAAATAGCCACGAGCAAGCCTAGCATCTCCAACATGACTGTGTTTCTAAACCTAATGATATTGCTCCAAAAGGTAGGCAACTTAATTTATAGTATAGTTGTTTGTGCCTGACATAAAAATATACAGTACACATCCAAATTAACTGCTTAGTATGAAGGTAAATGTCAGTGAAGGCAGGTGCCAACACAAAAGGAATTTATGGATCCATTCTACAAACATGAAGCAAAAACGTGATAAATTTAGACACAAAGTGCTGACACACAGTATAGCACTATAAAATTATTTGGTCTTGGAGGAATTTGATGTTTGAGCTCATACAGTGTCTGTGGACAGTTTGAGGCCCAGTTAAGATCTCAAGCAAAAGTCTCCATTTGCCCTCAATTTAATCTCAATGCTGTCCTGAAGAATCAATTGAGATATTGAAGAGATTTATTTTGTACATTTTCTTTCCATTATTATTGCTGCAGAAACATCCATTGCACTGCGAGGGCTGGAAATAAATTATTATACATTATTATAAACAATGTTTTTAATTTAGAAAGCAAGCTCATTAAACAATAAACTTTGGCCAATATATCTTGTCTAGCTATAAAAGTGCATTCACTGGAACTTTACAACCATGTGTGGGAATCAATTAAAAGCTTTGGATAATTGAAAAAGTTCTGCAGTTCATAATTTAGATCAGTGGCAAACAGATACGCATTTAAAAGAGACACAGGAAAAGCATTGAGAGACAGATGTTTAACCAGCAAACCGAATTTAGCATATTGTCATTACTTATGTCTGTAATATAATTACAGATTTTTGCCCATGCCCTAAACGTGGATGAATAATGTGTTAGAAAAGAGAGAAATAATTTGTGGACAAATGCAGGACTATACAAATATCTGAATACACGTCTGTGGTGACACCATCTTCTCAAACAGCCAAATAAAATATGACCAAAAAGTAAACAAAAAGATTTTTAGAAAAACAAAGAGGTATTTACTTTCTTTTGCATCTGTGGTGTAATCTATCAGGTATGCCACAGTGTCATATGCAAATCATTCAGAATGTATTCCTCCATCTCAGGAGCCCTGAAGCAATCACACTCATCTCACAGTCCACATTGGTCATGTTCTAATATAGCAACAGCAGGTACATCTGTTATGACCCATACAAAACCAATTGTTAGTGAGACCTGCTTCATTCATTACTGAGTACTAATGAGAATAAATAAGAGTTCCAACATTTCCTAACTGCAATTTATTGAGTGCACCAACAGGAAATCCCTCAGCACGTGCAGGCAGACAGATGGGAGGAGCGAATACATTCACCCACTGATAGATTTACATCTTTATATGCATCGACAGGCTGATTGATGACAGTTCAACACAGCTGAGAGATGTAGAGGTTGTGTACATACAAAGTACACTCAGTACCCAATATTGAGGCTTTAAAGTCCTTTTGTGATTCCAAATGGTCTTTTATTTTTAAGTTCACAAAGAACTTGTACATCAAGAGCTTTTTCACTCTCCAAAGATCCATATAGTCAACACAAGAGGAACCTTTTTAAAGCATAAAATGACTTTTATTCAGAAAATTATTCTTTCTGTTTAACCTCATGTGCAGAAAAGACACATTTCAAAGAACCTTTATTCAGAGAAAAGGTGATTGGCCGTTAATGAAATAATACATCACTTATTCTCTTTTAGTTCCCTCATTGCTGTCCTGTCTTCTCATTCATCCTCAGGAGGGATGTTTTTTATCTCATCACACCCTGCCCCGTCTTTTTCACTTGAACACAGATAGGCGCTCTCCTTCATTGTGCTGTTGTCTGGTGGATGTGATTGGTAGCTTTCTACTCCTCTTCCATCCAATTTATTATAGCTCGCAAATGAACCCGCAGCTCACTGCTTTACTTTAAATATCACAGTCATAGATAAATCTGCTCCCGTTCATAACCCTGTGAAATATTAAACATATAAGACCTCAGAGAGAGAGTGAAAAAGTGAGGCACCCACTAGCAGATGGATCAATATTTGCACCTCGGCTCAAAGCAATAAATATTCAATTGGGCCAAATATGATGTGGACTCTGTAGCCATAAGAAATGATTTAATGAGCGCTTATGAATAGGATAGTGTTCCATTCTCTATGTCTAACATAATCTCTCAATTTCTTTCTCTCTTTTGATGATGAAGAGTGATCCATCACAGCAGGTGAAGTCTGAAATCAGGGCATGTTTCTGCTCACACTGGTTTTATAAAGGAAATGTGTGGAATAATACCAATGACTGTTTTTCACATTTCATTCATGTTTTCAGATCTGAATCATTTCATTTTGGCTCTGCCTGCTGTCTTCTGTTTGAGAATCGCTTTAGAAATCGAGTTGGGAAATAAATCACCTTATGTACACTGGAGCTTGTACAAGTCTAGTGAGAGGCAACAAAGATCATCCGCTAAAACTTTCAACTATTTATATGATCGGAAATGTAGGACATATTTATAACTTTCTGTCTTCTGTGGAACACAGGAGATGTTTAATAGAATGTCTGTTCACTGAAAGTGAATGTGGACCAGAAGCCTTCAAGCTCAAATACAAGAATACTAGCACAAGTATACCAAATATATATACAGTTAATGAAGTTACAATATACAGTGCAAAACATTTTGTTCACTCCCTTTACAATTGCTCTGGCATTCCTTTACCTTCATTTCTAATATTTCTTCCATATATTAATTAATTTTCATCAATCAACAGTGTTGGTGGAATATGAGAGTTCAGCAGAAATGGATGTGCAGAAATGTACCCAGTGAGCTGTGTGTATGTGTAAGTGTGTGAAAACAGCCGGTTGAAACATCTCCAGCAATTTACTACAATAAGGGATTTCTGCAAACTCTTATTATTTCTGTATCACTGTGTTAAAACTGTGTCAGTCTGTAGAAATATTGTACTGTGAAACCTTTTATATTGTTGAACTTTGTGGTTCTTTTTCTTATGAAAATCAACTTTTGTAAGGCAAAACGTTTTATGGAAAACTAAAAACTTCTTTGTCTCTTTATTGTTTCTCTCGTACAGACAGTAACTTTGTGCTGGGGAATGCACAGGTCCAGTCCCTCTACCCTATTGTGTACTGTTCTGATGGCTTCTGTGAACTCACTGGCTACGCCCGGGCAGAACTGATGCAGAAGAGCTGTGCGTGTCACTTCCTGTATGGACCTGAGACCAGCGATAGGCTGATGGCACAGATCCAGAGTGCGCTGGACGAAAGGCGGGAATTTAAGACAGAACTGGTCTTCTATAAAAAAGGAGGTAGGAGATGTTGAAAGAGACAGAAAATAAAGAAAAACAGAGAGCAAAACTTCTACATTAACCATTTGCCATTGTGTCCTGTACCAGAACAATACAAAAAGACTAGGGCTGCATTCCAGTTGTTATACAATTGTCAGTAGTATACAACATTAGATTTAATGCACCCCAAAACATATTACACAGAAAACAGTATGGCAAAATGCTTTCTGCACCTGAAGGGATTGAATATATTTAGGAGTTTAAAGTATTAAAACCACTGCAGGTACAATGTACATAAGGAAACCAAATGGCAAATCCTGAAATCACTTAGTCAGAACAGAATGTTTCATGTACTGAATTGATCAGAGTGATAAAGCAGGAATAGCTGCAGATGAGAAAGACATTGATTAACACACAGGGCTGAAGAAGAGTGATGGAGGGATAAAAATAAAAGAGCAGAACAGATTGTACAGTAAAAAAAAATAAGTTGTACATTTGCTCAACCAAAGATTTTCAATGTTTTTTTCTTTCTTCTCAGATACAAAAATAATTTCAACTCAATATTTCTTGTCCATATATATTATGTGGTAAATACTGGTATATAAATAAGTGGGGTAATATATTTACATTTGTGTATGTTTAATGTATGTTTAATGTATGTAATGTAGGAATTCATAATGTATGTTTATGTAGGCTTACATATTGATCAATCATCAACAGTAAGTTAATACTTGAGGAACAGTTTGGGATATTTTTAGTGGATAGTAAAAGAGAAACAAACAAACAGACAAAAAACAAACTGAGCTAGTAATTTAAGAAATCAATCCTACCCTCACAATGCGTGACCAAACAAATGCAATTTCATTCCAGAAAATCCATTTATTTGTCCAAATTCACTTTAAATGCCTGTTCTGTTCTTTAATGTGCGTCGGGAGCACCTGAGCATAGATAATGAGAACATCTTAATTCAACAGCTGGTACTTTTATCTCTCCAACTCAAACATTCCTGAAAATAACATGATATGCCTTTAAACTAGCTTAGGATAAACAACAGCCTGGAAATGTCTGATGGCTTGATTGGTTCCACATTGAACAACATACACAGAAAGGGCACAGCATGTCATATAGTTAATGCCATCCGCATATTTACCCACCTGCAGTCAGGAAACAGTTCTATGCATGCAACAGGAGGCCACGGAGATAGTTGTACATACAATGTAGAGCTCTTTATCAAGACCCAGAACAGATACAGAAAATCAGACATTTGGGGAAAAATGTTCTGTAAACCCAGCAGTGTCGACAACCGATTTTTCACCTGATTCGGTTCAATTTAACGTTTGTGCACACACATAAGAGGAGATTTGCCCCTCCTGATGCCCGAATTCATAGAGTGCCCAGTGGGAGATGGGTTGTTTCCGACTTATTCATTTGGTCGTTTGTAAGAGATACTCAGAATCTGTTTGTTGGCTGATTTGTATTTTAGGCACGCTGGATTCAGAGCGAATAGGCAATCTGTATGTTCTTTCCTATCTGATTGTTGATTGTCTGAACAAACCGCTGCAGCCCTGTGCAGCATTCCAAATGGTTCCACTGTCGTCTTGCTCCTGTGCATTAGTTACAGCATTCTTGTTGCATTGTCATGCAGTGGCATCAAAGAACCTTGTGGTGCTCGCAGAACACACCTCATGCACCTCTCGTGGGCCACCAGGTTCAGGTTGTACAGAATTCAAAGGGAATAGAAGATCATAGTCAGCTGTAAATTCTCTCTGTTGCACGGCTACCCTGTTGCATTGAGTCATGGTCAGTCCAGTGTTTGTAAGATAAAGACCTCAATGGGCTGTCAAATGCAGGCTTCTAAAAGGAGAAAGCACTTGGATGCTAAATAAAATATCTAGTACAATCTACCAAATAAAAACTGTAATGAAACGACAATTATAAAATGCAGTTTGAAAAAAAAACTCAATCAGTTTGCGATACTGAAATAATTGGATAACTAAATTGGCTTGTGAAGTATTGCTTTTAATGGGATGCTTTGTATTTTTTGCCTTTGATTTTTGAAACGCGCTTGACGTGTTTAGCGATCATAAGATGAGAAGCATATTTACAATGTATTAGCAACGTATTTACAATTACAACCCCAAATCAGAAAAAGTTGGGACAGTATGGAAAACACACACAAAAAAAAAAAGATTTCTAAATTTACTTTGACTTATTTCATTGCAGACAATACAACAGCACATTATTTAATGTGTTCCTCATGATTTTTATTTTTTCTTCAAAAAAAAACAAAATTCCTATTTTGGTTCTTGCAACACATTTCAACATTCACTTTGTAATGTTGCCATTCCTTTTCACAACACTTAAAAGACGTTTAGGGACTGAAGACACCAAGTGAAGTGTTTCAGGTGTAATTTTGTCCCATTCTTGCTGCAAACAAGTCTTAAGGTGGGCAACAGTACGGGGTCTTCGTACTTCGCACACAGCATCCATTTCTCCCCAAAAAATACCTGAAATACTGATTCATCGGACCACAGTACACGTTTCCACTGTGTGATGGTCCATCCCAGATGCCTCCGAACCCAGAGAAGTCGACGGCGCTTCTGGACACTGTTAACATAGAGCTTCCTTTTGGCACAGTACAGTTTTAACTGGCATTTGTGGATGTAACTACGTATTGTGGTATTTGACAAAGGTTTGCCACAATAGTCCTGAGTCCATGTGGTGATATTGCTTATAGATGAATGACGATTCTTGATGCAGTGCCACCTGAGGGATCGGAGAGCACGGTTGTTCATCTTAGGCTTGCGCCCTTGTCCTTTACGCACTGAAATTCCTCCAATGGCTGTTAATCTACCATAATAAATGAGCTCTAATATGAGGTTTTCTGAATGATAGCCAATGCTTTTGGCTCATAAATAACTTTGCATCCATTGTGCAGTCAATCCAGAAACTAGTTAATAATTCATTGTTGATTTCAGCTGTGTTCGTCACAAATCAATTTATTGTATTTAAGCATTGTCATCACATGTATTATTCATAGGTTGCCAGGTTGCTGTTTTTAGGCCTCATTAAGTGGTTTGTTTAGATCTTATTCTTCATTGTAATATGACCTATGGTATCGGCTGTGCTGGTTCAATGAAATGCACACTTTTTTATTAAAATCATTGAAGGTAGATTTCTTTTTACTTCGCTTAACTCACGCTGTGCTTAATGAAAGGGCTTGAAGATTGAGACACACACACAGATGTGTGTGTGACCTCCAACCAAGCCTCTTTCCTTCTGTTTTTCTCCATGTCGGTTTAATGAGGCATGGTATAATATTGAGGCATGATGTTGAGCAGCTGCAAAACATTGCAGAACCTGCAGACATGTATGTGTGCATACAAACATGCCACACTAATCCACACACAGCACACGCAACAACTCTACACTGTCCTGCTTACCTGTCAAATTGCAGAAAACACTGAAAGACGTTTTTTGAAAACCTGCGGACTCATATATAAATAGAAAGTATCTATGGAAAATTGGATAAATAAACCAAAATGCTCAGGCATATGCATCATACCACACAGGGAAGAAAGGGAGAAGAGACTGAACACTGAACATTGTATGACTGTGTCTGTATCAGTGGCTTGGGGGAATTCACTAAGAATACATTGTGAATGAAAAACAGAAAGTGCTGTATATGTGCACATGCTGTCTGAGTTGCTTTAGCAGAGGATTCTCTAAAGCTACATGTGAAAATCAGATAACCGTGCAAACATGTTCACATAGTTAGCATTGCTCCATTTCCGCATATCTTGCAGGTTAATTCTGCGTGTGTGGTTGTGAAAAATACTATTATGTCCTGTCATGCTTTGCGGCATCACACCAGTTCAGGCAACTAAATTGGCTTATTAAAATGCTGCAGGTCTGGATATATGACCAGTTAATATATATGTTAAAGCTCTTCTTCACAGTTTGATAAATTACTGCTGTCATGATCACTGGAAAGTACACAAACATCTCTTGACATAAAATTGTTTACCACCTAATTTATTTCTTAGTGCAACATCAGCAGCAAACAAAAAGCATGGAAAAGTAAAATTTAAATCTATAATAAACGTAATTTAGAGAGCAAGTGGATGTTTTGCAATACATAGTCATATCTGAATCAAAATATACTTGAAATGCATTGAAACACTGTGATTGTGAAACACAAGGTGGTCTGTGGATTATTTTTCTAGTAAACATCCAGCTTGGTTAAATTGCTTTTGATCTTATTAAACCTGAGCTATTACAGAGCATTTGTTGACTAATGGTGCATAAAGGTGTTGACTATTAATAATAATAGCCAAACATCAGTTAGTGTTAACTAATGAAAGATACACAAAATATGCTGTTACTGTATTATTTTAGGTATACATAATGTTTTCAAATACAAAACTGATTATATTATGGCATTATTTAGTTTTAGTAAATAAATAATAAATATCAATGTGTATCCATATACATTTTTCATGTTCATACCATGTATTCTATGTATTTTATGATTTTCATGTTTTCAATCATTTCTTTATTTATTGTTTCTATGCTGTTTTCTCTTATATCTCAGCTGTTTGTGTTTTCTGTAAAGCTGCGTTGCAAATATGCAAAATTGTGAAAAGCACTGTATACATAAATTTGAATTGAACAATGTTGAAAGTTAATGTCGTGTGTTGTGACAGGAACTCAGTTCTGGTGTCTTCTTGATATCGTGCCCATAAAGAATGAGAAGGGGGAGGTGGTGCTCTTTCTAGTATCACACAAGGACATAACAGACAACAAGAAAGTTCAAGATGAAGAACAGAGCCCAGAAAGAGGTGAGTGTGGCTACTCGTGTGACGTGACTTGCCCACCATGTTCCCATTATTTGTTTGTATCCATTCACAGTCCAAATTCTCTACCGCGAAAATCTGTAGGAATTCATAGGTTGATACAAATGGTGGTCATTGCTGCAGCTCTACGGCCTATTCTACCCCCTCATCCTCAACCTATCCCTTCAATCTGATTGGTCGAAAATAGTGTTGTTCCAACAAGAATATTGATCCAGGAACATGTCCTAATTGGGTGAATCTCACTGAAAATGGTTCTTGATAAGAAGAGTTGTAAATATGTATCTGCCCATCAGTGTTGAGTTTAAGATTTAGTTGGGAAGAAAGGAAACAAAAAGATATGAAGTGAGAATTTGTTATGAAACAGTGAGTCACAACTTAAGATCCTCAAACCTGTGACTGATTCCAGTCTCTCAGATAACTTAATTACAAATAGTAATGAAGCTAACCTTTCAAAATAAGACATCAGAACACATGTGTAATGCAGAACAGAACAAAGCAAGCAATGATGAAAAGAGAGAAAAAACAGTGGAGATGTGATGTGTAATGATGCTGTACAGCAAAGTTACAGACTCTGTGTATAACACAGTCTGTGTATAACACAGAAAGAGTAATCCAAAAGAGAAAATTGTGCTTTTTACAGACTACTTGTATAACATGCTGTACAACCATATTAAGAGATGTGTATGAGATTTTTTTAATTTACTAAAACACACACACACACACACACACACACACACACACACACACAGGTTTACTTATCTGTCTAAATGGGGGCATTCCATTGTTTTCCTACACAAGTAGTTACATTATAGCCTAATCCCAACCCACACTCTAACATAACTTGATAGCATTTTTATGAACGAGGACGTCTCCAAAAAGGATTTGCTTAGATTTGTCAGGTTTTGCTCACTTTTGGGTACAAACATACACACACGTTTATATTAGCTAAAACTTCAAAGACTTCTATTATTCATACTAGGCTAATCATATTTTTTATCTTCTGCCCCTTTAACCAAACCTTCACACCTGTTGACATTATTAGATTTAAAGTAAAACACAATTTAGCCAATTTATGAGCCTTTAAGGACCACCGATATCCATTTAACTATATTTCTATTTAAAGTTACACTATATTTGGCACTCACAAGTATAGCGAACCTGCCCACACACACCTTGGGTGCCCCTGGTTCTGTCAAGGTCATATTCAACAAACTCATCCTGTCCTCTATAACTTATTCTCTCTCTTTCTTGGCTACTGAGTCATGAATTTTGGATGTGTCGATGCAGGCCAGCATCTCATGTGGTGCTTTCGGTTACAGTAATCCTGACACCTCTCCTCCCCAGAGAGAGAGAGAGATGAAAAGACACACAGAACACAGGAGGGGCGAGAAGGGAAGCTTGGCACAGAAATGTGAAGCTCCTCTTAACAAGTGGTCTGAGCTTGAGCCAAAGCACAGTTGCTGTTATTGCCTTTGGCTGAGAGATGCACATTATACTGGAGCAAGGATACATCTGATCAATGACACAGCTCATTTGAAGTGAATTAGTGGAGATAATATGAAAATAATGCAGTTAGATTCTTAATCACCTTGACTAAATGTTTTTTTAAGTATAAACTGAAGCTATAGAAAGAAGTACATATAAACTGACAGAACATATATAAGACATAGAAGAACACAAGACAAGTTGCTTGGTGCTTCTCTCCAAATAGGTAAAGAAAAGTTTTTAATTACAATAAAACTGAACAGATCAGCTGAGAGCAATTCAAAAGATGGAAAGTAAAATTAATACAGAAGTCAGAGCAAAACTAATGCAAAAGTAATATACTAGGCTTTTCATTTTGTGAACAGTTCCTGTCAACTAGGCTATATTTAAAATATACATGTTAAAATGTGACCAGGGGCTGTTTTAACATTTTAAAAGTATAGTTCTCTTTGGTCATATTTACAAAATAAATGCATAATGAATGCAAAAGTAATAGTTTTGAATAGAAGTTGTTAATGGATAAATGTAATTGTGATTCCAACATTTTGGATTGTGCTTAAGTCTTGGAAATGCTTATGTGTTCTGTGTCTCAATTGTTTGTGTGTGGAATAACTGGAAGGTGTTACTAAGCATAAACTAAAATGATATATGGCTGTTCTCTGATCAGACGAGGAGACAGGGCTGGAGGTGCACAAGGTCCAACGCCCACCGGGCTTCAATGCCAACCGGCGTCGCAGTAGAGCTGTGCTATACCAACTGTCTGGACATCTGCAAAAACAAGACAAGAGCAAACTCAAGATCAACAATGTAAGAGACAAGTTGACACATCATAAACGTGCTGTAAGTTTGTCCCCAGCTCACCCCTCTATAACTGAAACACTGCCTGGCCATAAGGTCAAGTACAGAACATCAAGTAATCTCAGACTCTTCAGTTTTTATTTACAGCATTTGAATAGACCCTGAGATTAGTCAAAGTACAAGCATTATTAATGGAAGTATAGATGTGACCTTGTAAAGCTCCACTGGTAATAATGTTCTGTATACAAAGGGCATTGAGGCATGTTTTTTGTTTTTAAAGAAATCATTCGTGACTTGCGTGATCATGCTCTCTGTGGAAGTCTTAATTAAACTTGTAAATAGACACATGAACATTTTTAAACTTTGCTATTATGTAGAACATGTTTGGAGAAAAGCCGCCCATCCCAGAATACAAGGTGGCGGCCATTCAGAAGAGCCGCTTCATTCTTCTCCATTACGGCACCTTCAAAGCTGGGTGGGATTGGCTGATTCTGTTAGCCACCTTTTATGTAGCAGTTACCGTTCCCTACAACGTCTGTTTCACCGTCGTCGGTGGGCGGGATGAGGCGTCGACCCCTAGAAGTCCACCGAGTGTGAGCGACATCCTGGTGGAAATCCTCTTTATGTTAGGTAAGACTCATCCTCGAGACGCTCTTTGTGTAGTGTTAATTTAGCCATAAATAAGGGTTTATATTGTGTGCCAGGACACAACCACTCTGTCTGGCAGTTTTTAATATGGTTGTGTGAACAAGCCACGAAAGTGCAATCTCAGTAATGGTACGCAGGTGTCTTTTAGTGTCTTGTAGTCAGCCATGTGTTGAAATAAAATACCCAGGCTTGTTGCTTCCAAATTTCTTTATTTTCAATAGGTAGCGTGCTGCTCTGTTATTGGTACAGACAAATTTGTGTTTACTTTCCAAAGCCAGACAGTCTTTTGTAATACTGGTATAATACTGTATAAGGCCAAATATCTCCTAGTTATCTAGAATCTAGTAAAAATTCCCTATACAAACATCAGTGAAACATATCTAGCATTACAGAAGCCTCAAACACAATAAGAGTGAATCTGAATGGATTTTGATGGACAGTTCAGTACATGTCTATACAGATGATGTCTAGCTATGATTTGAGGACGGTTAATATTAAAGCTATGAGTCTATTCAGATCCATTAGATAAAAACGATTACTAGCCATTAACTTTTTATTAAAAATTCCGTAGAGCTTCACAGTGTGTGGAAAGCATATAGTTTATTACTGTAGTGTTGTCCTCACTCAGCGTTTCTTAAGAGCAGTAAGTGTTTAATGACATAATCTGTTTCTGCTCATTACACACAGTTTCATAACGCAAAAAGAACTGCTTGTATCATCAAAACATTTTGCATAAATTGTTTCTGCACTGTTTTCATCTGGTCTACTGAGAATGTGTGCAAAAGTGTTCCAAAACCATTTAAAATGTTGAAGAAAAAACTTTCTGTAACCTTCTCTGTAATTATATACTTATGGTGTCATGTTGGTTTTTTATGTTCTCTGTGGCAGATATTGTGCTAAACTTTCGCACCACGTTTGTGAGCACCTCAGGTCAGGTGGTATATGATGCACGTTCCATCTGTGTGCATTATGTCACCACCTGGCTTTTTGTGGACCTGATTGCTGCTCTACCTTTTGACCTGCTATATGCCTTCAATGTCAGTGTGGTAAGTGTGTTTTTGTATCTTTGTGTACCATGTGTTATCCATATGTTTATGTTATTGTGTTTTGCTAGTTTATGTCTTGTGGTATACCACATTTCCCATGATGCTGGACCTGGCATTTTAATTGCTGTATCTAGTCTGTGATTTGCTTTATAATTATGCATTCAATGTCTGTGTGTTTAGTACTTTGGGGTTCATCTGCTGAAAACGGTTAGATTGTTGCGGCTTCTACGCTTGCTTCAAAAGCTGGAGCGTTACTCCCAGTACAGCGCCGTGGTGCTCACCTTGCTCATGTCCATGTTCGCCTTGCTGGCGCACTGGATGGCCTGTGTCTGGTACGTCATTGGGCGCAGTGAGATAGAGAACAACAGCCCCGGTTCGTGGGATATTGGTAAGTGGCATCACTGTCAACAGTCTACACGACTGCCTATTCTATTCATTTCAATTCAGAGAGGCCATAAATTGCCTTATAGCCCAACCCAGTTTGATTCCAATATACCAATGTTTTGTATCTTCTAATTAGGTTTTAATTCAATGTTTATCTTTTGTAGACGAGCTAAAATAAATTTCCCCCCAAATTGTATGCTTTTTTAAAACATATCAAATCTCTTTGCTAGACTTGTTGTATGAAACCATCAGCGCAATTAAAACATCAAGATTTGTTTTCTTGTCCACTATAATCATCCTCTATCTCTGTATGCCAGATACCATAGATACCATATTAGCATAAAGATCACTGTTTAACCTTAACCACAGTTTAACCTCTTGCTTTATTAACCTAAATTGCACTCTTTCATACACACAGGTAATTATTTAAGATGTCTGTTCTGTAATATGCTCATTACCATTGTAAATTTGTACAGCAACCTCCACAATAGACATCCGTTTACTTTTCTCTTTTAATGTTTCACTTAAAAGAGAGGCGCAAATGGCTTTACAGATCACATAGACGCATTAAAAGAAATAGGCCAGATGTAATGTGTTTTGTCAGAGGAGCAGAACAATCTCTGAAATCAGTCTGTGAATAGCACACCTTCAAAGAACTGATGAGGCAGTCGCCCATTTAAGACGTTCATTTCTCACCGTTCATTCGGACTCCTGGAGAGAAGCAACTGTCTCATCTGAACAAACTTGCCTTTTTTAGGTTTGTTCATGGTAACATGAATTACTGTATCAATTTGACTCAAAATGAAATTCTCTCTCAGGCTCTCACATGTTGCCTGTCATACAAAAGATATAGAAAGAGCAAAAAAGGGTTGTAGTGAGACGGGTGTATGGTGATATGGTCTAGAGCGCAGCACAAATTTCTTGGGCCCTTATTTACTAAAGGTCATGATACATCAGTGAAAAAAGTTATCAAAAAAAAACTGAATCGCTGTTCAGTGTGTCAGATCGAATTGAAACATTTTGAATTTATACAAAGTCTGGTATTGTGTATGCCAGATTTTGTATAAATCTGGTATTTGGTGAGAATCGCATGTGAGTGCTATTTGCATGTGTGGCTGTTATTATTTTTAGTAAATCACCTGCAATACGCCCACAACGTTTTAGCACGTAATTTGCACAAGCAAATAAATACCCTTTATTTGGAATCTTAATAGATCAGCGGCACTGTGATTTTTGCACAGGCCAACACCATCTGTCATTTGTAATGGAAGTGTTTCTGATTGGCCACTGAGTTAAACAGCGTCAGTGGTAACCTGGGGCACTTCTAAACCCCAACCAACTACTAGTCCTACACTGGATACTGGCCAATAGTCTAAATTGCCTCCACATGGCCCTTTAAAAGCAGGGGTGCAACAGTGATATGCAGTCTCTGCTGGTGTGCCAACAATACCCTTCTGCCCAGTTTTACATTGCCCAGCCATGAGATATTAAGCACATGAAGCTGTCTTGACACATCTAGTTTTGCTAGTGTGAAAATGCAAGTAATAGTATTCTGCACATCAGATAGAATATTTTAGCAATAAAAATACAAGACACATCCAAAATTTAACAAGCTTCACATCTTTATGAGTTTAATTTTAAAATTGTCAAGAATGTTGGAAATTTACCAGATTTTACAAGTACATGTCCAGACCGGCTCTTTTCAGCTATTACTGGCTGCCTTTTGCTGTCTTAAAGCACGTTTATTAAAATAAATATCAAACTCGTTTTAAATATTGGTGTGTATGAATATTGGTATATAAGAATAGGGAAATAAAAGGATGAGGTTTCGGAGTTTTAATAAGGAAAGGCTATCAATAATTAAATATTTTACTGAGGGCATCTCTGGCTGATTGAACTCTCTGTGATTGGTTGTTTTATCCCATCCCCTCTTTTTCTCTCACTCTGTCTATCTCTTTTTGTTCACATAGCACTCACTTCACAATCCTCATCTCCCTTATCAGAAACTTGTTCTTCTTCATGGCCTGCTGCCCAGCACATCTTTAAAGACCAGAGGGAATTTCTGAGTTAACCCCACAAAGAAATATTATTTCTCACTTATGTGGATTATTTTTTCCAAATCAGTCAAAAATTTCGTTCCCTTATTCAGCAACATGGATTCAAAGTAATTTTTGGGGGAGAACAGAGACAGACATACTATTAGAATTTAAATGTTATTGTGGAAAGTTGTGAGTTCATAAGAACAACTTTTTAAAAAAAAATAGCACTTTATTTGCCCAGTTAAAAATATGCATCACAATTATCTTTGCAAATTTGCAAATATTTACACATTTGAAAAGATTGTCAGTAAAGAGGTTGTACAGTAAATGTAGAAATGTAGAAAGTATAGTCATCATTCAACTGTTATTTATTATACTACTGCTTTTGGTCTTCATCTTAAGTTTCTCTTGCCTTCTTTATGATGTTTTCCATCATGGATATTACAAATATAGTATTGGCCTTGGGCAAATCCCTCACATTTTTCATTACCAGCCTTTCACTACCTGAAGTTTATGCTCTAATGTCACGTACAAACCCCATTATATATCCCCCACCCCAGCTAAGACTTTCTTAAAAGTGACCTTCACCTACCACTTGACTTTCATCTCTGCCTGGAGCTCTATCTTTACCTCCATCACCTACTGTATGTTATCATGATGTTACAGTATGTGAGCTCCTCATTGGCTCTCTTCTATTGACATGAATGAATAATGTGTCCCTTATATCCAGGTCAAACATATTGCATTATCTGATTATGTATATTACCTGGAGGTTAGGGGGCCGACCTTTATCTTTATGGCCCCATAAATGTCAATTTAACTGCCAAATATGACTTGTAGTAAAACATATAAACATAATCCTAGTCTTGACAACAAAAGTGAAAGAGACAATGGGGTTCTATTTCTTCTGAATCTATTATTTATCAGAACATAACTACAGAAATCTTCTAAATCTAAAAGACACAGAAAAAACAGATAGGTATAGACATTAACCAAAGAATAATACACAGAGTGATATAAACATGAGAAAGATCGAAAATGAAAGTGAGGTCTGAAGTAGTATAGACTTGTTGTAATCGGTTAAAAAATTTGGAGCTGGTTGCTGTGTAAATACTTGCCCAATGTTTCTTAAATGCTTGTAACACTATGTGAATGTTTGTGAAAGTGTGTTCTTCTGTATTTGTGTGTTTGTGGAGGTGGTTTTTAGTATGTGTGATTGCGCTTCAAACCTTCTCTGACAACTGCTAGCAAGAGATTCTCTGGCACATTTTTCCCTCAATCTTTCTTCTGCCAGTCTGTTTTTTTCCTACCTCTTTCCCTCAGTCAGTTTTCCTGATTTTCTCTGAAATATTATTTCAAATTCCACATATGGTACCTGCAGACAAACAAGCAGGGAAAGTGTGTGTGTAGAAAGAGAGAAAAAAAAAAAAAATGAACAGAATCAATCCCCAGGGACGAAAGTCTCAAGTAGATTCAGCCTGCTACAGTCTGCGATATTCAAAATATCCAAGTTTCAGCACCATGGACAAGGACAGTTTCCCTGTATCTGCTCAGTTCTGAAAGTGACCTGAGGAGCACCTTGAACAGAGGTCATGTACACACTGTAAAGTTTTGAGAATCAGAACAATATTAAATTAAACTTTAATTTCACTGTGATGACTGTATGGTAACACAGCAGCATTTTAGCATCCTAGTAACACAGATGCCCACAGTTTAACCTGTGGATGTATTAACAACTGGATGTATTAACATCCAGCAGTTTTTCGCATACCAATGTAAACATGTTTTATTTATGCTTTCAAACAGCATTCTCTCTGCGGGTTGCCCCTAGACCACAGGGTTGATGGAAGTAACTACGGTGGACAAATGTGCTAATAAGTTACAACACATAGCTCTGTTTCCCTAATGTTCTAGCACCACACTTCAGACAAGCTGTCAGTGACTGGGATTAAGGACTCAGCTGTATTTAGCCCCAGTGTGTATGTGACCAGAGAGCGAAAAATAGATATACTTTGGTAACATAGATAGTAAACATGGTCACTTGGCCATCTGACAGATAAACAGTGAATTTTTGTTTCAGTAAGAGACATTCCTTGGAGTGGATCTTTCAATAACACCAAATCTGTAGCCCAAAGGTTTAAGTTGCGAAAGTATTTAGTTCTAGTGCCAAAATTCATAGAAACATTAGATTAGAGATTAGATTGGAGCAGGTGACAAACTACAAGGTTTGTAGAGATTTTAGTTACCAAAATAATTGAGTCATTTGCTTTTGTTTTCTTCCCCTCTTTTAATAGGTTGGCTGCACGAGCTGGGTAAACGTCTGGGCACCCCCTATCTCCTCTCCCCTCTTGCATCCCTCATTCCTGATTCACTGCGCCCCACCATATTAGATGGATTGGTAGCCAATACAAGCCAATGGAATGGCACTGATCTGGTGGGACATGACTCGGTGTGGAACTCAAGCCAGTGGAACACGACAGGGGCGGGGCCTGTGAGCTCTGCAAATACTGGACAGGCTGGAGTGGTACTCGGAGGCGGGCCCTCAATCCGGAGTTCATACGTGACGTCACTGTACTTTGCTTTGAGCAGTCTGACCAGTGTGGGTTTTGGCAACGTTTCGGCTAATACTGACTCTGAGAAGATCTTCTCTATCTGCACCATGCTGATCGGAGGTAAGTACTATAAACTGCAGGTACGGATTGACTTTAGACTCTGGATTAAATGCCTGGGTTTTTCCTGGGTAAGTGAAGATTTACAAACCTCAGGGAAGATGCCCTATTTAATTTTTTTCATTTTAGGAAACAAAGCTGTGAGGGACAAAATTACACTCCATTCAATCTGTTATACCGTTCTCAGGAAAACATGGGTTGTGAAAATTAGTCATGACATAGGAGATTAAAGATAGTACAACCCACAGCCTTGAATTCATGAATATGTATTTGGTGCCTTTTGATTGATTAATTCAGCTCAGTGATATGAAACACAGGATCTGCACCATAATCACATTTCAAACTGCAGGATGTTCTGTCCTCACTAGAAGTGAAGAAATAACTCACAGATGTTCTCCTGGATGTGACACAAAACAAACCCAGAGGTCCTGATTGTACTTGTGGCTAGAACAAATGGCAACTCAACCACATTTGTTGTTGTCAAGATTCTGGCCCAATAATGTTATGAAAAAGTTTTGATAATTAGATAATGTGATGTTTATTAAACTACAGTACTAACAGAAATACTATCTATCATCTGATCAGCTAATTCACTTTCAAATATTAAACGTTGCAATTAGGAAAGTCACGTCCTTTACAAAATTAAAGGAATTTGTGCACATCAAGAGTCCACATCAAGTGCACCCTTTGGGACAGGACTCAAGCGTGCTGTATTGGACTTCATTGTCCCCAAGGTTTAAGCTTGGAATAGAGCTGAATTTCCCAAAGGACCACAATCTTAATGAGACAAGACACAGAAGTGCACTTGCTTTATTGAAGTGCTCTTTAGTGAACCATCAGTCGCTATTAGGTTCTGTGTCCAGTTTGACCCCATTAAAATTTTTAAACTACATTTCCCATGGGCTTCTGTTTTTAAAGCGCCAACATTTCATTTGACCAAGTTATCTATTAAGCTTTGCTTTTATTGATTACCCTTATAACTATCCATAACATTTCCTCACTGTTGGGTAGGGTTTATTGACCATAGTTTAACCACCACAGAATCATTAACCCTATTTATAGAAGCAATGACAGTTGAGTAAATGTTTGAACAATATTCCTGCATCTATTTATTGATGTTAATAGTGTGCATTGTGTTAGGCAGAACTAAATGCTTTTATAAACAGCCTGACTTAAAGGGAACGCTAGGTGATCTTTTCCAGAAACATTTTTTGTTATTCTGGTTAAAAGTCTCTTCACATCCTGATAGCAATCACTATGTATAAATATTTTATGTGTTATATATCTTCTGTGGCAGGTGCAGGACCGTAAAATGTTCATCCAATCGTTGTATTTGGTCTGAGTGCAATAATAGCATGTCCTACTTTTCTGTCAGACTGTGTATTTGAATACCTCCGTGCACTGCTGTAGGAGGTGTGGCTTTGGACAGAGCTGTGAATGGATATTATTCTTTCAGAGCTAGCTTGCTGTTGCTAGTCTCTCTGAAATGATCTATCCTACCCTAAACATTGTAGCTTAAAGTGTCTCAGCAAATCAGTTTAGTGTAGGATTATACTCCAAACTTATAATATTGCATTCTCTGTCTTTGATTATATTTGATGTTGTTCTATCTTCTATTCATTTTATCTTTAGATTAAACTTAAGTCTCCACTCTTAGTGGTTTTGTGCTAACTTGTTGACCATCGAGGTCAGACTGCCACAGAAATGGAATGGCTTGTTATCTGTTGGGACAGCTGTAATGATTTTTGCTGTTGCATGCATGCGCTCTGTGTGGGCTTATGGAAGAAGCTGTGACAGTGGACTGAATTTTAAGGCATGTCCTCTGGGCCGTGAGGAGAGAGACACAGGCCTCACTGCACTTAAGAGGGCCACATGAGGCCAGCCGAATCCACGCACACTCGCATACGTGCACACTGAATCAATCTGTCACCAAATCCTACCACTAAGGGCCATTACAGTCACGGCCAGCTGACAGCTGTATTCCTGCCCACATGCAGTGATCATACGCAGTATTTGAGGACATAACTACATTGATAAGCGTTAGACTGGAAATTACCATGATTATTTCACGTATGAGTGAGCACATCATTTATTAGATTCACTAGACCATACTATCATATCCGCTACGTCAATGACATACAATAAGTCATTGTTGACATGTAATGCTCAACAATTTACTTATTTTTTTTATTTTCTATTTTGCAGACATAGTATGGGCTGATGAATCTAATAAACAATGCACTAATAAGCAATGTGGATAGCAAAGCCCAAAATAATTTAGTGTTGGAATAATTGGATAAGAAATCCTTCAGGTAACAATTCTTAGAATTTGATGCTCATAATTTTCCTGTGTTCCTGTAGCTCAGTTGGCAGAGCATTGCATAAGCAACGCAAAGGTTGTGGGTTTGATTCCCATGGGAACACATAAACTGTATACCTTGAATACACTGTAAGTTGCTTTGGATAAAAGCGTCTGCCAAATGCATACATTTTATGTAATTGTAAACACTGGTATCTTTCTAGGTCAAGGTACTATGAATTGTCTCTCATAGGAGAGAAATATGTCTTGAATAAGAGTAATACTGCAATATCAACTCACTAAAACATACATTAACAAACTACCACACTACCACACAAGAAATGACAAAACACGTTTACAAAAGAAATGAATAATTCAATAAATACTGACAAAACGAGTATTAGATTCCTTACATCCTGTAGGGGAAAAATCTGAGAAGCAAGAGGCTCAGTCCTCAAAAATCTCAATTTGATTCTATTGCTGTGTTGAAGAAACAACCAAGATCTCACTTGTGGGTTTCCTTTCCTCCAGAAATCAGCAGGCTGTAACAAGTTTTACTGGCTCTTATTAGTTTTGTTGGCCTATTGGATGCTGTTTTCATAAATTTCAGCACAAAACTCATCCAAGCACTTAACAGTCACACAGCCCAGGTGCAGCCACTTTAACTGAGCACTGTTCTTGAGAACGAGAGACATGCAATTTCCCCAACAATTCATGCCACAGACTTCAATTAGCACATTGAGTACTCTCCAATCCTTTTTGATTGTTTAGGGCTTGTTTTTTATTGAACTTGTGTTAGCAAAGTTCACAAAGTTATATAAATAAACAGTATACTGTGGTCATTGAAAACAGCTGAATTATCTAACTTCTATATGTTGTACTGAGTCAAAACTCTGCAGAGGAAGCAGTAAACACTCAAATGGTGAATAAAACAACCACATGATTTAAACCATATGCTTGTTGTCCACAGAGAGTGAGAAAAATTGCAGATAACAAATGGAAACCTGTTATCAGGCTGGATAACACACTAGAAGCCAAAACTGAGCCCCTTTCTCACTTAGTCACTGTGTGTACACCTGGTGTTAACATCTATCTGGGGTGATCAGATCACATGTGGATATCACTGAAAACAGGTGTAAACCATGTCCAGTATGTCTTGAAGATTCACTGTGATTCTGGTTGGGGACACATTTGACTGTGATTTGAATTTGTAGCCTAAATGTGAATGTGACCTGGTGCATCTTTAAAAAAATCAGAGCTTAATCCAAAAATTGAGTACACAATGACACAAGCATGTTGAAAGTTATGTATATAGTTACAAAATGTGATTACACTTGTTTACTGGAGACACACTGGAGATGAGTTAACAGCAGGTTTAGATAGCAATCTTTCTCCATCTTTTTCTGTAAGTGACTGACCACTTGTAATTGGACCCTGCCAGATGGATGTTAATACAACGTGTAAACAGGGCCAGTCTCTTTCTCACAGCAGACAAATAAACAAATCTTTTAAAGTAATCCTGTCATTATCACATTATCAAATGTCTTAGCTTCATATACTTCATTCACTGTGTTTATAGGTAAATAATGATTGCTGTATCTCTCTCCCTCCTCTTTTGGTCAGTAGCTCAACAAAATAACAAGTTTGTGACGAAACATAAATTATTTATAACTATATATATTTATTCACTATATATACCTATTTGTTCCCTGATATGTATGATACTTTTCCTGAAGCCATTAGAAATATCTTTTTAAATTCAATGCTGTAAAATAGTTTTAGATTTTGCCATACAGTGTCACAAAATGTCTGCCTCTTTGTTTTCAAATAATGTAACCAAAATATTGACAAAATGTGTGGCTTTATTTAGGGGACAATTAGATCATTCTGTGAATTATACCAGAATTATAAAGCTATTTGTAATTCAATTCTGATTGTGAACAACCTACACTTACTGACACAACACCATCTGCGACTCCTGAGATGAGTGTCACATGGAAGACTCCTAGATGCTCTGCAGGAGCCCTTACAACAATCTAGGGAGAAGAAAGTGAGAGACAGATAAATGAACAGACAACAAGACACTTTGGAAAATACACTAACAAGAAAATACCAGTACCATGGTACTGTAGTACCATATGTATGTACCTGGTAATCCTTTAGTATCATGGAACATTATGTATCAATGTAGTTTGGTATTACAATATGTATCAGTCACTGACACAATATATTTAAGGGCACTGTCAACAACATGTGGTGATATGATACCTGCTAATGTCACCTGAAATGTTGTGCATTTCTCTCCAGCACTCATGCACGCTGCGGTGTTTGGTAATGTGACGGCCATCATCCAGCGTATGTACTCACGACGCTCGCTCTACCACACGCGTACCAAAGACCTGAAGGACTTCATCCGCGTGCATCGACTGCCCAAGGCTCTGGCGCAGCGCATGCTGGAGTGTTTTCAGACAACATGGTCTGTGAACAACGGCATCGATGTCAGTGAGGTAGGATTGTTTTCAATTTGCTTTTTTTTATAAAACAGGGTGGTACAGTAGCTATGAGTAGATTTTAAAATGTAAGTACATTGGAATATTTTCTTAACAAGTGAGTAATGCAACAGAATGGTGACTGCCATGCTGTGATGGGCTGTGTGTTTGATTTCTGAGTGGTTGCTAGAGCATTACTATAGCGTTGGTATATGGTTGCCGGATTTTACGAAAAGAGTATAGCTGCAGCCTGAAGATCTCCAAATAGGGATGGGAAACTTCAAAACGAGGTAGTGGCCAAAATGGGCTGTGGCTTCTTCCCACTGTTAGACATTGAGAAGAACCCTAACCTTTTCCCCTTTTGTAGGTACCGCCCACTTGGAGGTCACAACCTGTTTTGAGAGCTCAGTGATTTTATATATTCTATACGTAGCAGGTTAATTCATAATTCATAAGCACAAATTTGCATTTGCAACTTGTTTTGTTGTTCATTCTTTATTGCTCTGTATGAATGTTATACATCTTAATACAGGATGTTTAAAAGTAGCTCCCACTAAGCAATAGATTTAAATAAAAATTGTGATAAACTCTTTGTCCTAAATCGCATTTACTTACACCTAAATGTACTCTGCTCATTTCATGCTCGTATTGTTAAAATTTTATGTTAGCAGAAGCTCAGCCTTTAAAAATTCATTCTTGTGATGAAATATTATTTATTGCCCGTAAGAAGTTTTTTATTATTATTTATAAGTCATAAGAAGCTTTATTTGAACAAAAAACTCTTGTAATAAACTTTATTTACTGTCTTAAATGTACTCCTCTCAATAGCTGCTGATATTGATATTGCCATGCACCTGAAAAAAGAACTCCTTTTTGTTGTGTTTTTCAAAATTACATACATTTTGCTCCTCTGTGTGTGATTTGGTTTCAATCTAAATAGTTAATTTTACAACATTATTGAGTTTTTTGTAATATAACATCACTGTGATTTGCACTGTGATTTGATGAATGTTTTACAATCCCTCATCTCTTTCATCATTTGATTTATTTTCCTTTTCCACTCGCCTCTCATTCACACCATCTCATTTGTATTTCTGCTCTGCACACAAACAATCTGATTCCATCTTGCTCTCAGAATGTATTTAATGAGGCCGATTCAGAAAACATGTTACATAACTCACAATACTCTTTCTCTGCTTTGATATTCAATGCTGTGCATCATCTCCTTTTAAAGTTCAAATGTACGAGTGTACTAGTCGGTTTCCTTGCTGAAGTTGTTTCTTTGATGATGAAAAGAATTCTTTTATGCTTCTCAAGAAAAGGAATATTTATAATCTTTGTTGATGTTCTTAACCTTTAGTGTGAGTAAGAGTAGCCTAATAGCGATGCTTCAGCAAAGACCATTTGTCAAAATGTGTTTGTGGTGTATAAATCATGTTCAAGCAACAGCTAACGGACCTGTTCTGTGAAACGGTGACAAAATCCAAATGAAAATAGAAGCATGGAGATGTATATATGGATATATTTATTCTGTAGTTCTTTGCAAAACCATTTATGTACAGGTACTTCAAGGATCCCAAAAATCAAAAACTGAAAAAGTACTATAAAGCATATAGCCAACCTGAAAATCCCTTACAGTCAAAAACAGCTTTTGATAAGACAAGAATGTGTACATGTGCTCTGTTCCTGTGTCTAAACTAAAGTTTCTCTAATCATAAGTAGACTGAAAAATCTCTTGCTTTCTCTCTTGAATTCAGTTTATATAAAAACACAAATAGTGCAAAACAACTTTTAATTTAAAAACTTAAATTAGAAGAGGAAGAGAAAAAACGCAATTGCCAAATAAAGATAAAATGGATGATGCAAAGAAAGGTAACTGAAAAGAATAAATAAAAACAAAAATAAAAAGCAGTAGCAGGATGTAGCAGCATTTTGATGTAGTCTGATTACTGTCTCTCTCTCTCTCACTCTCTCTTGCTCTTATCACTTTCCAGCTCCTAAAGGACTTTCCAGATGAACTGCGGGCTGATATTGCCATGCACCTGAATAAAGAACTCCTGCAGCTTCCTCTGTTTGAGTCGGCCAGTCGTGGGTGCCTGCGCTCCCTCTCGCTTATCATCAAAACCTCCTTCTGTGCTCCAGGAGAGTTCCTCATTCGCCAAGGCGATGCTCTACAGGCCATCTATTTTGTCTGCTCGGGTTCCATGGAAGTGCTGAAGGACAACACAGTCCTGGCTATACTTGGTAAGTTTACATGCACATACTGTATATTCACACAATGATTTTTTTATACTGGAGCTGAATATTAAATATTAAAATTTTGCCATTTTTGTGCCACTGGTGGCACCAAACAGAACTACAAAACATTTGTCCCATCTGCCAGCTGGGCCATGCAAACAAACAGATTGCAATTCCATTTGGTGTCACTAATTTTGCATCAATTATACACATTTATCTTTTTTAGGATAATGAGATTTAAAGTAATAAAAGGTAAAAAGGTACTGTAAAATATTTGATGTTAAGCGCGATTAACAACTAAACAAAATTGCATTGTGTACTTTGGCTCAAACTATGGATTTTTGTAACACTATAACTACTGTGCAAATATATTTCCACTTGTCAGTCATGCTAGCTTATTCAAAACCTCCTATATTATAATTTCACAGCAATTTAAAAGCCCATTTTAAATTCCACCTACCTGTCACTATTGATTGGGCTTCCTCTGTGAGATTGAGACAAGTGAATACAATAAAAGTGGCCGCACACACATCACGCACACACACACACACCATCCATTAATCTCATTGTATCATTTGGGACACAACTCAGACTTTTTAAATGAAATAAATGATGGCTCTTTCATAGCACCGTCTCACACAGAGAGTCTCACTTTGCTCAACAAATCTAATCCACCCACTACCTCCATTTCTTATTGTTTTGAGGGAGGATTCCCATGTAATTTTCAAGTCCATTGAGCGGTAACTATCCCCTCCCCCTATTCTCTCTCCCTTTCTCTTGCTCTTTTACACACGCACAATTGACTCATTGGCTTCATTTTCTCATTAATTGTCTTCCTTTATTATGCATATTAATGGAATATATTATCTTTGAGATAATACTGTTGATGAGGCTGCCTCAGGTTCTCTAGCGTGGATGCCAATACATTCTCTGATATGATGAAACATGCCAATGTACAAGTTCTGTTCCAAGTCACTTCATGGCCAGCAGCCCTCCAAGGCAGCAACTGAAATGGAACGTCATACCCAGCTAACAGGAAACGTTGTCGGAACATTGGGTAATGTTGTAAAAAGTAGTTGTAACATTAGTAGAACGTTTTATAATGTAATATACCATATATATATATATATATGAATACGTTGAATACGTATGAACGTTATGATACGTTATTTGTAAGTAGTTAGTGAAACATTTATAAAATGTTATAGAATTAAAATAATGTTTGAACAGTGTTCTTATAAACAAGCAATAACTTTAATACAACATCTAAAAAAGTGGACATTCTGAACGTTTTTAATGGAAACTTAAATGTTTAAAATGGAAATTTTAAATGTTACTTTCTTATACCTAAAATTTTTAGCTGGGTAATTAACTGTTTTGGAACAGTCTACGTAGTCAGCAACTGTGTAAACAAATTCACCTCTCATGAAATTATATCTTTCATAGACGCAGTGCTACCTTAGAATTTGGTCAAAACAAAGTTATAAAGTGGTATAATTTTGCCGCCAAACTTTTGGAGGCGCATTCCAAATGCTGGGTCCCCAAATACACACAGACATGTGATGCATAGTCATTTTTCAGGCAGCTGTAGTGTAGCCACAAAAATTTTACATTCAAGTCAAAGTTCAGTATAAAGTGTGAGTTAACACTATAATGTTTCCTGCCCAAATCTTTAAAAATGTGTGAATATCACTCCATGCACTGCAGTAGAAAAGGTCAGTTCTTCTTTATGGTATTGTAGTGGAAATGAGCTGGGCAGGCAGCCCAGATGAGAAACCCGGTCCAATGGATTCATGAAGATTCATGATTTTGTGCCCTATGAGCTCCTGAACAAGACACCTAACCTTCAGTTTGCTCTGAGGGAGTCTGTGCCTGCTGTAAGGCTCTTAGACACTTTGGATAACAAGCATCTGCTCACCAACAAATAAGTCAAAAAATAACTTCAGTGTGAATAGGGCTTCTTTCCCCTGTGAGTTAAATGGTCTAACACAGTACACTAGCTACTAGCTAAACAACACCCGATCTGTTAATTAGACAGAAATGCTGAGAGACGGACTAGTTGTCACACTTGTTACTCCTGTGAATATTTCTCAAGGCAGGTTTGTTTTGAAAGTGTTTATGTCTGGAAACATACCTTGATATATTTAATCTCTACAAATTAGAACAGTTTCACTGTTATTGAATAGGAAAAAGGTACAGTACATTTAACCTTATAGGAGTCATGTGATCTACATGGGGTAAGATGTCACAATGGTAATTTAATGACGTTATTAGCAAAACTTCTGAAACTCACAAAACAGCAAAAATGAAAACGTAACAAAATACAAATAAATTGAACGAAATGACAACATTTAATTGTCCGATTTCATTATCAAAAAAATCAGCATCTTATGTCTTACAAATTCAACAAATTGTAGCTAAAAGGATTAACTTTTAAATCACAATATAAATCAATGGATATAAATATGGTTATGAAAGTATAGTGGCTGATATGAATAAAACACACACACTACCTCTACTGCCACTAATGGCTTATAAACCTAATTTATATACTGTAGGACATTTCAATGTCAAGCAGTTCTCCAGCAAGTCAATTTGCTTTAAAATCAGTGAATAAAACCAGTGAGACATGGAAACAGACAAATATAATAACATAAAAATAAAATACATGGTAAAAACATGGAAAGTAGAAAATATACACTAAACATGGAAAGTAAAAACATACACTAAATCAGCTTGTGGTTTCATTTAAGCTGCAAATCATAGTCATAACAGATGTTGTTTGTGGGTCATTTAAAAAAGCTCATCACAAGCATTTTCTGAAAGTATTTTCATGTGTAAAAATAGCACAACACAAAGGCCTCCCAAACAACTCTGGGAATCTTCTAGAAGCAGATAACAGCAGGTAAAACTGCCTTGGGCCAGTACAGCAGTATCGTTTTGGGAAGATGATGAACGTATTCATGTATTGTTCTCATATATGCTGCTTGGGTAAGAAATCATCTACTAGCAGAGATAAACAATTACATACGTTGATTTATCTTTACAGTTCAGTAATTAAAGGACCATTTTGGAATACAGGAGATACAAATGTTACAATGTTTGTAGTTTGTTACTATATCACATACGAAGCTTAATCATGGGGCTTTAGTTGCACACACAAACAAGAACTTTCTTCATTTCTTCATAATCCTTATGTAATGTGATGTACCAGACCATATGGGCTAATGTTATGAGCAAACGCTTTGCTGTTTGTGATGTATTATTACTGTAGTGTTGTCTCAGAGATCGCCTGTATGCCTTTGAGGGTTTTACGACAGTGGATTATCATGAAAACATCCCTTCTGTGGGCTTTCTATGCCTCTGCTGTTACACTTCCTTTGTGTTTTTTTCAGTTCATGTCACCTGGGACCCCCTTCACCTAAAGCCTTTCCTTTCTGTCTGCGCCTCATGTTACTTAGAAAAATGAATGGCAGCAGCTGTGACCGTAGATGGACTATGAAAGTTTTACTGTGTTTTACTTATTTCATTTGGAAAATGGACCAGCTGTAGCCCGGTGGCTACAAATCCTGTCATCGTGGTATAGAGAAAGCAGCTTGATCACCATTAGTTTGAGCTCTTATTCTGATTTTGTCACAACAAAGGCCAGATTTCTAATTCAGATGTTCACATTATTCAATCATAAATAAACAATTTGTCATACCTGAACCCCCTCATGTACAGTGCCTACAGTTAATCTGGATATAAAGGCTCTATAAAGGTCACGGTAAAGGATGAGCCAGAGCTCTCACCAAGCTAAAGGTTCCTGTGTGTGTGTGTGTGTCTCTTCATCTCCAACCACCTAGACCCCATTGCTCTGATCAAATCAAATGTTGACGTGCTGCTAGGCCACATCCACCTCTCACACGCTTAATAATTGATGGTTAATACATTATTAAAGTGCTTTGACTATTAATACAGGCTGACACATGAAGGAGAGAGCCATAGATCTCCACACACACGCACAGAAATAATGTGGGCTGGGAGCGAGTGAATTAAGGATTGGGAAAAAGGAACATGAAGTCAAGGGGGAATAAACACATCAATACGGACACACAAATACAGGCAAACTTTCTAGAACTTTGTTCCGAGTGAGCTACCTAACTAGACAGGGATCATGGGTGTGCTTGTGAAGAGAAGGCTGTTTCCCATCAATGTTGGCTTTTTTTGGACAAATTTTAAGGCAGTGTGATATGTATCCTAGACAGAGAACGAAATCCCAGAATGCATCGCTGTGAGGTCACCGGTGGAAAAACCATGATCAAAGATGGAGGATGAATTCAGGAAACATGCCAATTATTCATATATTTCATTCAGTACAAAAAGGTATTAACTAAGTTTTAAGTATTAAGTTTTAAATATTAATTAAGTAAAACAGTTCAAATGAAAAACAGCACTATAATTAGCACATAACCTATTTAATCAAAACTGGACTATTTTATGTGTTGTTAAGCCTAATATAATATCTTGAATAAATTATGAAGGACTGTTATGAATGAGTTGCCGTCTTTTCTAAACTAATCACATGCAAGTTGAATGTACTTTAGCTGCTGTAGGCAGTAGACAGCAAAGCTAATATCTGATGCAAATGAGCAAACACAATGCAGTGGCTGAATGAATTCACACACCTGCGTACCCGCGTTCCCATGCATGCTCATCCATCCACTGTCACTGAGAGACTGTTTGGTTCGGTGTTTGGCGGATTTGCTTCTGATGTTGAAAACACACACCTGCACACATGCTAAGTAATGGCACTTTCCTGCTGTGTTATTGATTCGACATCTTGACCCAAGTGTCCACAGGGGGCTCCTGAGAATGCAGGAGAGAGAATGAGAGTAAGAGAGAGATAAACACATGGAGAGCACAGAAAACAGAGAGAGAGAGAGAGAGAGAGAGAGAGAGCAAACAGAGAATGACTGATACAAAATGAAAGCATGAAATGAAACCAAATGATTAGTTAAGACAGATGTGATAAATACTTATTCTCTAAAGCAGACAAAGAAATACACACGTACACACACAAGCACACAGGCGTCTCCGGGCTGCTGCTGGAGTGGAAGTGATTGTCTTAATTAAAGCTGAGATATGAAATGGCTTCCACCTCTAGACTCGTGTCTGTAGTGGCCTAAAAGCTCACAATGAGATTACACATGTTATTGAACAGAGCTACTGTCTGTCCGAGCAGTGAGGAGAATGAGACAAAGAGTCAAAGCGATGGAGAGGGAGAGACAGCAGATAAGGATGAGAGTGGAGGAGAGAAGCAAAGGAGTTTAAAAGGAAAGATGAAATCAATAATATTGAAAGAGAGAGATTACAAAAAAAATTGACTGAAAATATTAGAATCTGCAAGCAAAATTGTAAAGAGACACAAATTTTGTCATCTACTGGAGAAGTTAAACACGACAGCTAAAATCAATGCTATTTGGTCCAGAACCCAGAAGACCATGAGATCTGCCATTTCTGCTCCGATAGAGATGCACATGACCACATATCATCAACCATATACCATGGATACTGTAACAATATATTATCATTACTTGCCCATTGCATGTGTGATGCACAGAAAAAATGTACATCTGTTTTATGCTGTTAAAAGTCCCCTAAAATTGGTCACTGGTGAAACATCCAGTGAAACATAAAAACATAATTTTATTATTATTCTTGCAATATATATTTTAATTTCGTCAGAACAGAACCTGTTGTAAGCGGTCGTCAATGAAGACTCGCGCTTTTGAGGCAAACTGTTAAATTGAACCAGCCAAACCCTGACCTGCGGCAGAGGAAAACAATGTGAGAAAAAAGCAAAGCAGAAATATATATTTATCTTTATATATAAAAGAAATATATTCACAGATACATCAAGCTTTTATATACAGTGAAATGCCCATAAAAACATAGATGTCGTCATCCTCCTAGCACATGCACAATCACCACACCTACTTGCCTACTTGATGAAGATGCACATATGGTCCACCAACTCAATCTCTCCACCCTCTACTTCTCTCTCCCAGTGGTGCTGAACTCAGTTGACTCTGATGTGTGCCAACCAGTGTGATTTCCCAGAATGCACCACTCTGACATAAACTCACTCAAGAATTTGTCACTGCTTTCATAGTCCCTTTGCACCAAACCAAAGCATATTTTTAGCCCTTTATGCTGCCATGTGTGCCCTGAGTCTTGTTTTCAAACTCAAAGTCTTTTTAAACCCAGAAGAGAAATTTGTTTTTTTGTTTAAGCTTAGTGTATAAAAATGATTGGCATTCTCTTTGCTGTTTGGATGTGTCTCTGTCCCTTTGTTTGCTTTGTTTAAGAAAAATTGTCTGTTTTAAACAAAAAACAATTTACACTAAATACATTCACAATATTTATGTAAACACACACACACACACACATATATATATATATATGTGTGTGTGTGTGTGCGTGTGTGTGCAATATATACTTAAATATTTTTTGCCTAATAAGAACAATATGATTATTATGAAAAATGCGAATTGAAATGAAATAGACTAACAGCTGAACAAACTTTAACCTCTGTGTGCTTTTCTCTTGTAGGAAAGGGAGACCTGATTGGTTCGGACTCGCTGACGAAAGAGCAGGTGATAAAGACCAACGCAAACGTGAAAGCGCTGACATACTGCGACCTGCAGTACATCAGCCTCAAGGGGCTGCGAGAGGTGCTGCGGCTCTATCCTGAATACGCCCAGAAATTTGTCAGTGAAATTCAGCATGACCTCACCTACAACCTGCGGGAGGGCAGCGGCGCTGACGTGAGTGACACTTGATGCACATGCACCTGTAATGGTTTTCAGGGCACAAAAATGCATTTATACCTGTTTGGGTAATATGTGCATGCATTTTTTACACTAAATCAAGTGTATGAGGCAATAATCACAAAACATGAGACAAGAAATCCATGCATTGCCTTAGTCAGGATTATCAATAGAGTACAGAGCTGATATGAGGTCTATATAGGGTGCATTATTCAAACACATTCAACAAATGATCAATTTGCCTTAGTGGATATGTAAGTAGATAACAAGGAATCGGAGGAATTTGACGAGAAATGTTCATACTGAGATATTTTACTTTAATCTCTGACTTTTAGCTTTGCTGTCTTGGTAAATCTAAACAAAGGGTGAGACATTGTTGAGATCTCTTCGGAATGCCTGAAGGAAAGACAAGTGTGGTCTTTTTCTGAGGAGACAAATCTGAGAAGCAGGAGTCTGCAGCAAACGTCTGAATTTGCTCTCTATTTCATATCATTGCTGACAAGTAGAGAAGAAGATACTAAAGGAATCTCATTTGAAATGTTTAGGTCCTATGGGAAGCCCATAACTCAACTGATAAAGCTGGCACTAGCAACCCTCTGTAAGTCGCTTTGAATGAAAACATCTATCAAATAAATAAAAATGTAAAGAGAAAAAGCTTCTGCCTCAAGCTCAGTTCACCATAGTGAATTTATGTGTGCAGCGATGAGCTAATAAATAAATTCATGAGTTGTGACTGACAGACTAGAGATTTGTGTGTGTGTGTGTGTGTGTGTGCGTAACACTGCAATGTCCACACCCACATGCACCCGAACACAAAATGGATTCCCCATTCGCTAGCTTTGGCATCTTTTCCTGCACTTTCTTGAGACTGTAGCCTTTCCCCGACTAAAATAAATTCCTCTCATCTTATGAATGCACATGCATTCCTCCTCACGAGTCCCCTCTCTCATCCACACACACACACTCTCAGCCTTGAGTGTAACTTGCAGGGACAGGAATAGCAGCAGGCTGCGGTTTAGAATGTGTGCTGATGCTAAGAATAGCACAGAGGGAAGGCGGGGACTCCGCGCTGGCTGGGTCCCCCATGCCTCGAGCTAAGATTGGATCCTGGCGGATAAAAATAGCATTGAAGCAAGAGGTGGGGGGAGGTGCCTCGTTTTCTCCTCTCGTTTCTTCCGCAGTGCTGTATTTGTCTGCAAGGTGTCAAATGCAGCTTTCACTCCAGCTGGAGAAAAGATCGGTTCTGCAGAGGAGAAAAAAGAAAGAGAAGGAATTGTAAAATATGAAGCGGAAATGAAATGTTGATTATAGGCAGTTGGTGGAGTGGCGTGTACATAACGTGTTAAAATATGACAGATTAGTAGTGTTAAAGCTAGCATCACTGTTAATGTTGTTCATACATGAGGTTGGGGATTTGAACAGATCCTGTTCAAGTTTAACATGTAACCCTACATCTCAAACTGTGCGCCTTTTTAAGAAGAGATCTGCAGTTATTTCTCTATCGACTTTCATTGAAAAATTCAATTGAAAAATATTTTACAGACTTACATTGAAGCAGGGATCTAAGCTATTAAAAGGGACTAGAATATCAGAGAGACTTGGGGGTGTGCTGTTTATACTTGGCTGGAAAGAAACTACTCAGAACACCCTGGCAACTGCATAGTAACATGCTTAAAAAAACTCTATAGCAACCCCATAACAACATGCTAAAACTCAGAACACCTTGGCAGCTGTGTAACAATGCCCTGGCAACCTCCCACAACATCCGGGCATCTTGGTGGGGGCCTTTGCATGGGCGAGCCCCACTTATTTCCTTCATAACATGTAAAAATCAAGTGTGTTTGTGCTGTGATACATAACGGATCAGCATCAATGCTCATTTCACCACAGCTCTACACGTGTGCAACCCCCAATGCACAGAGAATACCAATGAACACACACACATACATTTACCCATAATTACACGGCAGGTGGAAACAGAAGTGTGATTATTACAGTGTGTGCTTGTCTTGCAGTAGGGCTTATGAGGGGAAAGGTAATGTATTCCTTCCTGTTTATTTCTGGTTTTGGCTGTGATTGACTGAATTTGGTGACTCTAGGGGCATGATAATTTCTGAATAAACACCTCTCTCTCTCTCTCTCTCTCTCTCTCTTTCTCTCTGGAGAAATGAAGAAAGGAAAGTCAAAAATTCTTTAGAAACACTGATTTAAGCATCTTGTACACAAGCTGTGCCACTGGGGTCCGTGTTACTAAGATTGGAAAGAGATTGCTAAAAATAAATTCTGCTTTAGGTGGGGTGTGGGACTGCAGACGGTGCGTGGGGGTGGTGGAGATCATGAGAGGATGAGGAAAAAACATGCAAAGAAAGAAAAAGGCAGAGAAAGGGAGGGGTTGCGGAGAAAAGATGGATTTCAGTCAAAGCAAATCGGGAGAGAACAAATGGAGGGGTGTGAAGGAAAGAAGATGAGGGGAGAGATTAGCGCAAGCATTTTAATTTGAGTTGAGGTTTGATGCATTCACGATCATTTTTTAACAATTTTTAGCGTCTCTCCTCTATGTTACAGAAGGAGATTATTGGTAATAAAGGAAGCTGGACTATGTTGGCACACTGTAGTGATGGATGGTGATTGACACAGTCTTTCATGCCTTTTGACAAAACAAAAATAAACAGCGCTGCCCCTCCTCTCTTCTTCCATGCCGCAGGATGAGACCGCTTGAAGTCATTCTTATTATGACATTCTAGGAACATGCAGTGCAGGGAGAGTTTATCAACAAAGAAATCGAAATCACTTTCAGTTTATACAAGAAGAATGTTTTGTGGTAAATCAATTGAGGTTTCGTAATTTAATCTCGTACTATGGAAAATATGTAGGGAGAGAGGGAGAGATAGAAAGAGAGAGAGAGAAATCAACAAGCTGTGTTCCTACCTATTTTAAACCAAAATTAGATAGCACAAGGCTGAAATTATCTTTATAAAAAGTTTGTATGGTAAGCGACGAAAATTATAAAGAAAAATAAACATAGAATGCCTGAGGAATATATGTTCAATGCCGACTTGCAAGCACTATAATAAAATATTATCACACAAGCTGTAAACTAATTCCATTTAGTATGTACTGCACTTCAAATTCTGTATTACATGTAGACACAAACATGACAGAATCTGCTCTGCCTCTCTCAGCTGGACTGGGAGAGCAATGGTGGTCTTGTGAAGAAACTACCTGCCATTCGTGAGGATGAGGAGAATGATGAAGAGCAGCATTCAGTTTCAAGGGCCCCACGTTCCCCATTGCGACTGACCCGGGGCCTCAGTTCCCCCCTGCGATCGCCCCTCCTCCCTCCACGGCCCTTTCGCCCTCCATCAGACCACACGAGACCTGCCACCCTCCAAATCCCTGTGGTCAGTTTCAGCAGCGCCCCTCCAGAACTCAGCCCCAGGTATGAAACACACATCTTTCTGCACAGAAAAAGCAGCTGAAGACTAGTTAATCAATATTGCTTTTTATAGAAATAATGATTAAAGTCTGTGTTTGATTTTTTTAATATTTAATATTAAAAACTGGGACAATGGGCCTTTGCATAGTCTTACCAGGGAGCTATAGCCCCCTGGTGGCTCTCATAAGAACTACAGTGATTCATAATTTAGGAGAAGTATCCAGCTACCATGACAACCAGTTTGGCCAGAATCACTGCTTGTTCCAGTGATTGGCTCTTCAATTTCACACTAAGAAATCAGAGCTAAGCTAAAGCGGCAATTTGGTGAGCGCAAAGTGAAGGAATCCATTTCAGCGTTGTGGGAGTACAGTGGGATTTCTGTCTGTTAAGCATTGTATATGTTATATAGGCATTCATTTTATAATGTGTACATCTGTTTAGCATTGTATATGTTACAGAAGATTAATTTTATAATGTATACATTTCATGTAACCACAAAAAGTTTTAACAGCTAAATTTCTTACCAAATAATCTCTCTTAATCAACAATGTTTTCTCTGATGTCTCTAGGTTTGTGGATGGCATTGAGACAGAAAACAATTTAAACTCAACACAAAGGTTTGAGTTTGGTCCCAGCCTACCTCCAAGTGGCCCTCCATCCCCTTCTCCAGGTACAAACACACCCAAACCTAAACAGCAGGAAGTGGCTTCTGAGAGGAAATATTATAGACAATATTATAGACTGTGTATCTCTAGTCTCACATTTTTGATTTTCCTTCCAAAATTTTGACTCTCCTTCCACATCACAGCTTATTCTGGCCAAGAACCACCTACTCAACACATTTAAGGGAGGAAACATCTGAAAACACATATAGCAAAGGGAAATATCTCTTAGGGACTTCTGGTTTACTAAGTGCTTCACATAAAACTGTTTCAGAGATTTTATGCCATAAACCTCACAAGCGAATTCAGAAATTAGTCCTTCCTTCGCGGTGCTTATTGATGTAGCCTGGATACTTCTAACTCTGACTGTGTTGACCAATAAAAACCTGTGTGAAATTTCATAAAGCCAGCCAATCAGTCTGGAGCTTTATGTTTTGAGTTCAGGTCAGGTGACATACTGTAACCTGATCTGAGTGTACTATAACTCACTACATTAAAAACAAATAATGTTTAACAGCCTTTACAACAAAATCAAGATGTGTGAAAACTAAAATTTACTGATTTGTGTGTGCTTGTGTGCAGTGAACCAGGAGCAGCTGGAAAACAAACAGAGCATCACCAGACTGAGTGAGGAGGTGAGGAATTCAAAACACAACACAAATGTCAAAATTACAGTCAGAACTGTTTAATAATATAACTTATATTCTGTTGATTTTATTCACAGATGACTAGCCTTTCCCAGCAAGTGTCTCAGCTGAGCAAAGAACTACAGGAAATGACACGTCTCCTCCGTCCCTTGCTTGTCATTGGATCTCAACCTGTCCTGACAGCCTTCAGTCCAACAATGCCCATGTCTCCCAGCAGTAGCAGTGGTCCAACAATACCCACCTCACGAGTTTCTTCGTCTACAGCCCCACCATCCTCACCACTCAGGCCAGCTTGTTCCCTGTTGGACAGTGCAGACCCTGGGGGCATTGGCTTACCCAGCTGTCTCATACCCACCAGTCCTCCACAGAGGCCACAGACACATGCTCAGGTCTCTCCAAAAGGCTGTTCAAGAGGGCCCTCCCTCCCAACCCTCCTTTGTCCAGTGACGACTCAAACAGAAGGGCCATCCAGCCAAGCTTGCACCCAGGACCAGCTGTCGCAAGCCCCTCTCTCCTTTTCTTTCTCACTTCCTACTTTTCGTTCTCAATCTGCATCTTGTTCTCCATGCCAGGGGCCTCACCTTTCCCGACCTGCCAGTCACAGCAAAGGTTTGCTACCTCCACCCGTCTCACAAGACAACCCACCTCCACCACCTACTCATTGCTCAGCACCTCCCTCGATCAATAACTCCCCTGGCGACCACAGGCTGGGGATCAGCCCCTTTTCCTCCTCCTCTGCTCCTCTGATCCAATCACGGTCGGGTACTCCTCCCTCTTGCCCGCACACTTCCCCGCCCTGCTCCTTAGACTCCCTTCCAGAGGCCCGGGCCTCTTTTGGCACTTCGTGGCCCCAACAGAACCCTAAGCCAGAACCTCCTCAGTTAGAGATTGAGATGCAAGAGTGGGCACCAGGAGGGAGGCCTTCTACAGAGAATATCAGCTTCATAGATGAGGAGGGACCACCACTGTGAATGACAGAGAGAGAGAGAGAGAGAGAGAGAGAGAGAGAGAGAGAGAGACTGATAAAAATGACTAGTTGACTTGTAATAGAACAGCAGGGTGGAGAACTGGGCCAACTGCAATTTCCCCAGCACATCTACAACACATCCTGAGTTAACAGACAGAACTGATTCCTGTTCCTTTAGGACGACACTTGTAACTGGATGGATTGTGGCTCTGTCCAAACCATAGTGAGCTACCTAGAAAACTTTTAGACACTTTTAGCATCATATACATGCTTAATGGTTATGGTAACACGTGTAATTTCTAAGGGCCAATTTCAGTTAGAGTTCTGTTTAAGTGGTGGCAGACAGCAGAAAACGAGGCAACTCACTTGAGTTTGGAACAAAGCCACTGTCTCACTTATCACTTGGGAGAACCTCAGTACATGATACCAGCCAGTCACTTCCTTCTGAGCACAACTTCATAAAGTTCCTCTTTTAAAGACATTACAGGCCCTTTGCAGACATCGTAGTGAGCAACCTGAACTGTGAGGATCCTGCTGCAGTCAAAGAAAACTTGCTTTTGAGGATTTTATATGAAACAAGTGGAAGATTACTGATTAGCGTGCATGGCTATGCACTAATCGTGCATACACCAGAATAAAGGAATTGTCAGGTGGAGTTTATTTTACTGCAATGATTCTGTATTACCAAAACAATGTTTTTACTCTATGAATTATTTAACATGGAAAATGAATTCATATTTGAATTTTTTGACTTGGTAAATGAATGAAGCTGTCATAGCACATTATCTATAACACCCCAAACTACATTTATTTCCCTCAGACTGTCCAGTGCATAAAACTGTGTATTTAGGCAAAATGAGGAAATAGGATCTTGGGAAATTTAGTCAATTTAGAGATTTCTTCATTATCAAAGCATAATGTATCTCCCACAACACTGCACATTTTGTTTGTTGGATCAGGTGTGGTAAACAAGACAGACATTCAAAGTTGGCAGTGCTGTTGATCCCCAGGACTGGTGTTGAGAGCCACTAAGCAAGCTGAAAGAGTAATATTTCTTTGTGAGACACACAAACACAAAGATGGGTTCAGAATGAAATTTTTGCCACACTTGAAAATATGTAGTTTGAGAAAAATGACAATAGTTCATGTCATTATTTTTTTTACAAGCCATGAAACTGTATTTTGCATTGTTCCCTTAAAATATCTATTTTCTCTTTATGACAATGGATTTATTTAGCTAGTTCTCCCTTCCAAATTAGAAGCAAATAACACAGGTCATTGTGCTGATTGCCGTATCATAGTTTTAACTAAAACCACAAAACCTTATTGCAAAAATGACCTACCTTTGTTTTGTTTCTCATTTTGGTTTTGGTTATTGTCTTGAAAATTCCTAAAAATAAAAGTTACTGGCCATCTGGCCTGTAGCTCAATTTTATTTACTTGCCAAAGCCAATATTTACAGACATTTGCTGCTTGGTGAGTGTTAATTTTTGACCCCGAACACAGCCATGCATGACATGCCAAATGCTCCAGCATGTAGCAGCCTTATAAATCATATTTTGTTGCCCAGGTTGCTCCTCCCCTCCTTTACAAGGACTCAAGACAATCATCAACGTACACCTTATAGGACTTTATCAGTCACAGTAAGGTGACCACCATCAGTCACAGTTTGACCACAGGTCAAACAACTTCCTTGTTACAAGCAGAACAGTGATCATAATGAGTCTGAACATAAGGGGTGGTGGGCCAGTTAGCAGTCTTTCGGGACTATGATAGAGGTTGGGATGCCATATGTTGAGCAGAACATGGAAGGTCCAGGAAGCTTGGCATGCCTCCTAATGAGAACTTTGCATAAATGAAATAAACACACACACTTCAGCTTTAGCCATTCTGCCAGCGTGCCTTCTCATCAAATGAAAAAATCCTATAGCTCTCCCCATTATTCAGCATTCACACATCTAAATTACTCTAAATTATCTCTGTTGGTCGTATCGCATTGCACTTTTATTTTACTGATCTGTTTATTGAAATATGTATTTATTTATTTGCTATGCTAAGTACAGACCCCCATGAAGAATCTCGCAGATGTTTCTTGCAGCTGCTGCCCATGAAGGCACTCACCTCTGGCTGAATAAGTTTTCTTATCACCCTTGTGATTATGAAATACAATATACTCAAGATAACCACAGCATCACTGATGTTAATGACCAGAAACAGTTTTCTGAGTGGAAGATCTTTCACTGGGAACTGGCATATCACTAGGGACCAGAATGACATCATATTGTTTTCTCAGTTTGTTGAGGTTTGTCCAAACTCACGGCATGAGTGCACCATCTGTCTGTCCCAACTAATATGTGCTTGCTTGAATGGAGAAGGGGCATGTTGTTTGTAACACAAAAGAATACTTTTTTCTTTATCTAGGTCAGGGAAGACTGAATTTGGATAGTAGGAAATTTGATGGACTTTGGGGTCTGGGGTTTCCTGCATGTCCAATTCATTTGCATGAGGAATGTGCCTGCTTATATGATGGGAGGGGGTGGGGGTGTGTGGGGGCTGCACGACCCAGGGCATACAGGGGTCCAGATGTATTTTATTAACTGTAACAAGCTTTACAAGAGACACTTACCATAATAATAAAGCTAAAGGTGATGTTTTATAAGAATACAGACTTCTGTGCTCCTTTTAATTCTCTCTTTAAAAAATAATTTATATAAAAAATGCTTTCACCTGATTCCTATTATTGCATTCACTGCTGTTCTGATGGACAGTGAGTGATTTTCATAAGGACTGTGGGAAAGGGCTTAAAAGCAACCTAAAATACACCAACGTCCCTTTAAGGAAGTCTCTGCACTCTTTGCATCGCCTCTGGGCAGCAATTTCAGTCATACAAGACCAGGTCCTATCTACTTGAATAGAGGAGTACAGATAGCTCTAAAATCACTGGCTAAGGTCAAAATAAAACACTGTATTTCTGACCAACTATTAAACCTGACATCAACTGCAACATAAATTTTGAGTCTTAAGCTCAAATTGCACTATTAAAACAAGTTTTTCCAGATACTTCAGGTACTCCCATGTGCACAGGCTGTCAAGTACCTAACGACACTCGTAGTGATTGGCTTTTTCTACTAGCAGACGAGACTTTCTTCAATAAGGTGGCCATAATGAGCATTGCAGTTTCCCCTATTCATAGTAACAGAATTGCAGCATCTTGGTAACTATAATCTTTGGACACACTTTGTGGTTCTTATGAATGTGGTCTGCATTCTTAAAGCTGAAATGTGATGCACCTATGTGCAGGTTTTCATACACATGCTAACCACTAGTGCACAGTATAACCCTTCCCAACCCAGGAAAAAAGACACAAACCAATGGGCTCCTCCATGGCAGAGACCTGCATATATTTGAGTGGAAACATTCACTATAGAGCTTCAAAAAGAGGGAGTTATGAGGTGTTGTGAGGAGTCAAATTCTTGTAAAGATAGAGGGAGTAAAAAATGACAACCAGTGGTACAGCAAATAAACTTTCACCTATTTAGAGTTGGATGGTTTCTGTTAAATGTTCTGTCTAGGTATATAACCCAACTTGCTGCCTCTCCACCGATACGCACTTAAGCCTATATTACACAAAGGAGAATACAAAGGGCAAAAACAACCTGAAAGGGTAAATTAAAAATCCAAAAAATATATTTATATATTTATATTTATATATATTTACGAGGTATTATCCACAAAAAGAACAAAAACAAGCAGTCTCTTTTTCTAAACTCTCCTTGTGTCAAAGTCCCAATTAAAATAATATTAATTATTGTTATAATATTATCATCAATAGCACATCAGGAAACCAAAATAAGGAGACTAAGCTCCTATAAGCTTAGCACTGAGAGGTCAGTCAGCTTTCTCCAAGGGGAGTCCAAAGCATTCAAGCCTCCAAACCACCAGGTGGCGCTGCAACACACTTTGAGGAAGTTTTCCTTCACATTGTCCCAAAAAAAAACAAAAAAACAAAAAGTGTTTCAAGAGTTCAGCAGAAACCATTAAGCCAATGCAGCTGAAAGCCCACAAAGTGCTGTGGCCCCTGGAAACCGTGTCTCTGATTTACAAAGTTGTTCAGGGAGTCTCCACAACAAAAGGTGTCTTGTGCAACACAACCAAAAAAGAAAAAGAGCAAAAAACTCAAATCTAAACAAAAAACAGGAGATGTGATTCTCCTAGAGTTGTTCGGCCATATTGCATCTTCCTTCGAGGTCATGCCAAATACTGCTGCATCGCTGTTTTCGCCCTAAGAGAGAGGAGGAAGACAGTTACAAACCAGATAACAGATCCAAGATCCAAGACATGAATTTGAGTCTGTGCATCACCTGTCACAGAGGTTGGGATCTGATGCCTGGGTGAGTTTGTGTAAAATATCAACAAAGCCCATCTCCCTTAGTTTGTCTTGTCTCTCTTGTGAACCTAAAGCAAGAATCTTGTATTACTTATGTTTGGTACAAATAAACAACGCAACAGTACTTTTTTATTAGAACGTTTTAAAATATCGACCTAGCCTCTGAATTCAAAGTGCACAGTTTTGGTTTTAAGATGCATTGTTTTTATGGCTGCAAAAGTTAACAAAAACACACACAAGATGATTTGTTAATTTAATCTTTTAAAGGCCCCAGTGGTTTTTATACCCTTCAAAGTTCATGTGTATGGGCTTTCAACAGAAAGACAACCCATGGGTTAAGAGCTTCTTACCGTCCTTCTCATTCCAGATGAGGTTGGAGATGCAGTGGGTGGCGGCCAGCTGCAGCTTAACATTGGAGTGACCCTGAAACACAAACAACAGCAGAAATGATCAACAAAAAGCAAAAGACAGCAAACAAGGGACAGTAAGGAGGGCAAGCAAGTAGCTAAACAATGAACCAAAATCAGATCACAAATGGTACAGAAAAGGAAAACGGAGATAGTATAATGCAAGACATATTGAATAAGACAAGAACATCTAATGAAAATAAAAAATGACTGTACCATGTAATATTTGATTTTTTGGAGCATATCATCATTGGTCATAATGAGTTCCTTGGCAGTGTTTCCGTCAGCGATGTGGGCCAATATACACAGAGTCTGCAGAAAGACAACAGACATTAACAAACCTTCAGACTTTTCTATAAAGATAAAAATCTCTTGAGAAGTCCTTGAGAAATATCATGGGTTCAGGATAACTCAAGCTCTATGGACAGCATCTGTGACATAATGATGATGACCACTGACAATAATTCTGACACATTCCTCAGTTTGTATATACAGACATTGTATTTACAGTAAAGCACTTACAATAGAAGTCTAGGAGTGGGGGCAAATTAAAGCACTAGAATAAAGCTTCAAAATATACCATTCATTACACTGTTTTGAAATGATGTCCAATGTGATCTCAGTGTCTGATTTGAGTCTCAGCTGAGCGTGCTTGTGTATCTCACCTGCTCTTTGACCTCTATGCTGTGTTCTCCCTCCAGGATAAGAGTGACCACTTGCATTATCTGTTTCCCATGTGAGCTCATGATCTGGTCTATATGCTACCAAAGACAGGATGACACAATTAGTGTGTGTGTGTTACGGAAAGCTGATAAGCTTGTTAGACTCTGAAAGTCTCTGGAAGGAAAGAAAGAATATATTGGTGAGCAAAGTGTGTGTGCTCTTACTGGTTTGGTGATCAGGTTTCGAAGCAGACCCAGTGTTTTCATTAGCACATTGGTATCAGGGTCAGACAGTAGTCTGAAGAGCTGCTCTGTGCCCAGGGCTCGAAGTATCTCCACCTTCACCTTCTGATCTGCCTGGAAAGCCATATTCTACAAACACACACATTAGAGCTTCTGATGAAACACATTTGATGTGCTTTAACCTAAGATAGAGCTTTAGAGATAGAGTGATGTGCTTTAACCAGAGTGTTTTATACCATTGTTTTTGGCACTGATTTAACACCATTTGATATAAGAGTTTGTTCATTTAATGCAAAAGGTGTTTTCCTAAAGTCTAATTTATAGAACAACTATGTTTGACTGTCTCATAACCATCATTGGTCGACAGAGAAAATTAAATACTTTTTAGAAATATGGGCAGACACAAAACAAAAAAAGACAGTTTGTTTCATTTTCATAATGTATTATGACATGAGAATTGCAATGTGGATTAAGTGTGAACAGCTTGAAGGGGTGACTTGGTCTCTTACCATGAGAGCCCAGATTCCATTGACTCTCAGAGCTGGACTGTCACTTTGTGTGAGGCTGCATAGTAACTCAATGACCCCAGACTCTAAGATAGGCTGTACAAACACAGTGTAAACACAGAAAATCACTAAAATACAAAAGCAAAGAGGATAAACATCTCTTTAAAAGCTTCTGTTTAATACCCAACTAGTTTTATTGAATACCCAACTAGTATTCCCAAGTAGTATTCTCTCAGTACAAATTATTTCTACTGAAAAAGTTTTTAACAGTTTACAATTAACTTTTTCTGGACATTTATGTCTGTAGCACAAAAGGTACATGAAGGTTTTCACAACAAAGACTTAAAACTTAGGGTTTTTAACCAACCCCAAATATGACCAACAGTAATAGTAATGCTTGTCTTCTAATAAAATTAAGTAAAAATAAAATAAAGTTCATAAAAGTGTATGCATCTCATTGTCTTTTACCTCTTTACTGGGGGAAAACTCCAGCAGTAGGTTGCATAGTGTTGAAGAGGCCATGACCAACACCTCATCTGGTGCGTTCTGTAATAACTACACACAAAACAAATGCATTCAGGTGCATTCATTTAGATTTCAAACAGGGTTCAGTTTTCCCTCAACATCATCTGAGCATTATACCTTCATTAGCGGCTTCCACACGGCATGATCGTGGAAACTTGTTCTTAGCTGTTGTACTGATCGAGATAAACTGTGCAAGCATCTATAGGAGATTTGAAAGAAATAAAATGTAAGAGCAACCAAAATCCCTTTGCATGTATCCTTTGAATAGTTTCAGTAATCAGTTTCTGGTGCTCTTTTAACAAACACGTTTTACAAGCTGCTTCGGTTTTCCCTATTTTTTGACACCAGTAATGAACTATGAAGGTATAAAGGTGCCATACCTGACTGCTGCTAACCGTACTTTGATGCTGGATTCTGATAGGCCGCTAACGATTCTGTCCATCATGTTCTCCGTCTCTGTGATCTGTATTAGGAAATGTCACAGATGTTAACATCTACTTTCATGCAGCATTTTAAGGCTGTTCGAATAGATCGTCAGGCCTCCATGTGAGTGTTAATGTACACATATAGCCCACGATTCATGCAAACTGTTCTTGGATCTCTAAAAATCCCCAGAAGATGTCTCACCTTCTTCCTGATGTCTTCGTCGTTGGAGCCCAGCGAGGCGTAGAGTTTGAATGCTGCCTGTCTAAGCTCATGTGCGTGTTTTAGGTCGTGGTCCAGCTACAGGAAAACAGGTTGACAGTTAAACTAGTCTAAACGAGCCTAGATTATTCATCACGAGTATTACAGCACATTATATCTGGTTAAACCTGGTATTAAAGGGACAGTTCACTTTCTTCTGAGCAACACAAAAGACGATATTTTGAAAAATGTCTCAGTGGTTCTGTATCCATACAATGGAATTTAATGGGTGCCACTCTTGTTTGGTTACCAACATACTTCAAATGATCAACAATGAAAACAAGTGTTAATACCAGGTGTAAACAGACTCTGCAATACAGAAACAGTGTCTACAGATGAATGTGTCGGTATGTACTTAAGAACATTCATGCAAATGAAAGTGTGAAGGAAGTGTCAGGTCACCCTCTTAATATCAGTGATGGCGCTGACGGAGCTGGGGTATTTAAAGTAATCGGCCAGCATGGATACGAGATGGTCAGTGACACTAGCGATTCGCTGCAGCTCTACATCTGGCTCCATCAGGTAGGCAAGTGTCTCCGCCCCCTCCACCCGCTCTTCCAGTAACCGTTCTTTACTGCACATCCGCACCAGGCATGGCAGAGTCTGTCCATATGAACACACTGAATGTATTTCATTCTGTTTCCTGGGTCGTGAAACTGTATTTAGTAAACATGAATCTGGTACTGGCAATGACCCTGATTCACAACACAATGAAACACTAATGACTTAATTCCTGGCTGATATCTTCCTGGTGTGATTTGTTTTATTTTTATGGCTGTTTTAAGAGCACTTTTGTTACATATCCTAATATTTTAAGTCAAATATTAAGAATAAATGTTTGCTCAATTGGGTTCTCTATTCTTCTGCATTTATTTAGATGATTGTGGATTTTTTTTAAGGTACCTTTAATACAATGCAGCTGTCGTCTGTACTGATGGCTCCTGCTCGACACATGTATGTTAAACTGACAGACAGACAGAGAGAGAGCGAGAGAGGTAAGCTAGAGTAAGTAGACGTGCTTTCACAGGTAACCTGGTGTGTGATGTTTACTCACCATTTGGCAGCTGTTAGCTGCATTTCAATAGGTTTGTCTCTTTGCATCATTCTGACAAAAACCTGAGAGAGCTGCTCTCCATCTACAAGCACTGGGAAACAATTACATTTATATTTAAATCCTAGTAATGGTGACTACAGAGACCAGACCAGCCCATAGAACCATAATCTGAGAATCTCAGTGTATTTCGAAAAGATAAAATGAAATGATAATAAATGAAGGGAAAGGGGCACGCTTACCATTCACCAGTGTCATGGAGACCTGAGTGTTCTCATAGGCCAAGACTGAAAAACACTTTAATGCCTGCATCCGTACCTGCAGTGAGACAGTTCACAAAACATTACTCAGAAAATACACTAATAACAAAATTACAATAACAAAAGCTAAAGCAAAGCTAAAGAAAATAGTACAGCATTAAAAACACAAATCTTAAAGGAGACATATGATGGAATTATTAATCTTTTGAAATAAAACAGTTTAATGTACTATAATAAAAAATTGTAACTTTCAGAACTGAGAAACTTTCTCCCCAGATCAAAAACTAGGCTGCAAAATCGACTTGTCTGCATGTTCTTCTGAAGGATCCTACACTAGAAATAAGTGGCTGAAGTTTATTTTTAACAACAGAATGCAAGGGTCTTGAGGTGTGCTTTTAAAAATTAAACAACTTTTTACTTGTCAGCGTTTTAAAAACATGCAGTACTCATCATGTGGCTAAAACAGCAAGACAACACAACAGCCAAAGATGATCTATCTCATGTGTACATATACCATAGATATTAAGACAAAATGTTAGTTTGATCAGTGTTGCATGATGCGTTCTCTACTGTTTGGTACCTTATAGGAGGGAGAGATGAGCAGAGGAGCAATGTTCTGGATGGCACCGTGGTTGAACAAAACTGTCTGATGTTCTGGTGTCTGGACACATAAACAAAATTTGATTTGTACAATTTACAGTAGTGATTTTAAGGAATAGTTCACCCCAAACTAAAAATTCTGTTGTCATTTCCTCGTTCATACTGTTCCAAACAGAAATGGAGAACTGGCTTTCTTTTGTGGACCACATAATGTTTTGAAGAACGTTTAGCTGCAAGTTTAATGTATGCAAACATGATTAAGACATGAGAACTATGGCAGAAAGCATTCTTGACATTCTTTAGAACTTCTGTGTTCCACTTCAGGTGTGGAATGACATGGGTGATTAAATTATCTCAGTTTTCATTTGGGAGAACTGCTCCTTTAATACAGCAATAACAGCAACATCATCAAATCTGATGTATTGTCACAGGTCTGAGTATTTCACAATGGCTTTAAATCAGAATAATCCAAACAGAACTTAGAATGGGAACTAACCACTTTATAAAGTTAAATCAATATTTAATGTGAGCTGTGAGTGTGTTACCTTGCAGCAGTGAGCAAAGATTTGTGTGATGTATTCCTGCGTGTGCTGTGATCGACTCAGCAGAGACATGAGGTGAGGGATCACAGTGGGGTCCTGATGCAAACAGAAAACATTTTCATCACATCTGTTCAGTGATTATGTCATTTTGAAACTGATTACAACATATATCAATCCAACAGCCATTCTTGAATTCAATTTCAGCTAATTTTTGAGTGCTGCTTATCCAAGCTGATGCTGATAGATGTAGAAAAATGTTAAGATCCTATCTACAGTTGATCTTTGTGCCTGTCTGGTCTGGGTCAATATCAGTACAAAAGATGGTGTGACTGTGATTTGTAAATAAATGCTGTTATGGGGTTTGTGCAGGAGACTTACTGTGTAGAGCAGCTGCACGGGTGTGACTGGACTGATGAACACGGTTCTTAAACAGCGCAGACATGCTTCAATGAAGATCAGATCAGAACACAAGAGACCTGCACGCACACAAACATGTTAATGCATTTCTTGCAGAAAAACATCAGAGGTCTGCAAAGATCTCAAGAGAGTAAACGAGAGACAGTGATAGAGAGAGGACCTTGCAGCAGGGCTGGGATAATGTGACAGTCCACCAGGGACTTGATGTTATTCTCCGTGCCCATGGCCAGACTGCCCAACACCACCGCACATTCAGTCCTCAGCTCCAGACTGGATGAACTCTGCTGGAGAAGATAAAGCAGTCTACACGCAAACAAACACACACACACATACACACACACACACACATTATTGGTGATTACCCTGACAAACAACAGAGCTTAAACAATAACAGCAAAAGAGAAAGGTATAATAATATGTGATTTTTAACTCATTGCTGTCTTAATAATGCGTACAGTTGTTAAGTTTCTATTCTTTAAACTACAGCAATAATATTACAATTAATATTGTGATACTGCACATACTGTATTATAATATTCTGCTCATACATTAGAGTAAATTTTAGTAGGTTTAGTAGGTTTAATTTTAATAGGTTCTTTATTCTGAACCTATGCAATAGGTTCAGAATACCTTCTTTATTATTTATTCTGATTGCTATCGAAGCGCACACTGCAGTTCAACTTTTTACTTAAGTTACTTTACTTAGGTTAAGCTAATTGTTATTTTTTGTTTTGTTTATATTCTCTGTAAATATTTTGCACAGTCTTTGGAGCGGACCAGTCTTACATTTCACTGCTGGTTGTATCCTGCATATCACTATGTAAGTGACAAATAAAATCATGACTCTTGAGTCTCTTGAATCTCAGTTCTACTGGTGGACTGTGGGTTGAAGTAGGTGGACGTACCTCGGCACAGCTCCCAGGACGATCAGGTTGGCCTTTTGCTTATTGTTTCCAATGACAGCATTCTTCATGTCACTGTCAATACAAGTCCAATCATTGATGAACAATACTGTATTTCAATCATCTTGGTGGTGCTATTGCTCAGATAAAGCAATCTAAACAAACCTCCAGCACTACAAGCTGAGGCAAAACAGTTACTATGCATTTAAATTAAATGACAATTCTTTACTTTCTGACAAAGACAGGAAGAATTCTGAAAGAATTCAGAAAGAATTTTGTTAATGCCAGAACATAAAAGGCAAAGTGTAATTTCTGTTCTGTGTCACAAAATGTACTTTTAATGACACTGTAACAGTATCATGCAAAAGATATTGTTGATGAAGTATAGTTAGAATCTTGCCAGAAAACACTATTAATTTAGAAGCTTTGTGAGGAGACTGGCTTGTGCAACCAAACTACATCTTCCATTATTCTCTATGATAGCACAAAAGTGCTACAATAAGTAGATCAAGTAGCATCGATTACACACCTAATGTACATCTTTTCTCTTCATTTTGTTGCATTAGCACTAAACAGCTTCCTGACTTTGTCAGGAAGTGATGAAGAGAGAAAGAAATACATAATTGCCATGCGGGCACATTTTATTCTGACTAAAATCTCCTGAACACACATCATGTTTTTATGCAATTATGATTAATCAATTCAAACTTGCCAGGAGAATTTAAATACAGCATTAAAAATGACCAATCCCAATCAGTGACTTTAACTGACACGCCTCCAATCTGAAAGGTCAGGGTTTAAAGATACTCCCAAACTTCCCACTGCTAATCACAACACTGTGTTAGCACCCACCCGCGTTCATCTTGTAAATACAATCACTGAGATTTGAAAATAGTGTAAATGCAAAAGGTCTACAGGAGTTCTGGTTGATGTCTGTTCTGATAGAGGCTCTACATGCGTGGAAAAGTACGACTGTGGCTGTCAGGAAGCATCAGAGTAACAGTAACCAGAGCTTCGAGTTAAAAATAAAGATGAAGAGACTTGAGCGGCAGTTGCGCTCTCTGTCAGTACAGCACCACAAACACAAAGGCTGATTCTTTTTTCTTGTGTTCTAAAACACTCACTTACTCTTACATAACTCTTACAAACTCTCAAGCATGTACTAATTCTCTAAAAACAAAACATGGCCTCCTACAATGGCAGCCAAAAAAAAAAATGTGACCAATGAAGGGCACACGGTTGTGTACTCACATAACGCCCTGTAGTACGTTCTGTGGGTCGGGGTCGAAAAGCCGGTCAACATAGTGGCGGCTCGTGGCCGTGACTTCCTGCATGGTGACAAATGACAGCACAAAGATGATTCAGCAAACTCATCCTGCATGGATTGACTGCCTTTATTCTTGCCCCCTCTCCCAGCTCACAGGGTCACAACAGTCAACCAGTCTGTTTATTCTTACAGTTGTGGGCTGTTGATGGAAGTGTCTAGAAGAACAGTCTACTACAGTTTCACTAGATACGGCGGAATGATGGTCTGTGATGGTCAGATTTCACCCCAGACATACCAAAGGGTTTATGCAATCAGCACTGCTATGATACTGCTATGTCATTTCATGTTTCAACACAGAGGTAAACTCTATCAGATATGAATTTAAACATTTAAATAAAAGTGATCCGCTGTACACTGTACACAGTGATCCACAGTTTAACCTGTTCCAAACAGATTGTAACAAGCGTATTGACAATTTTAACAATGTATAATAGTTGTATTAAATTTATTTGCAATTTGAATTCACACCACTCATTTACAAGTATTTGAAGTTTGTTGAAAAAGACCTCTTTAGAAAACACTGCTACTATTTGTGATAGGCACAACCATAAAATTTAATCAACACATTTATAACAGGCATGACAGATTTTCTCAATGATGCTGAAAAGTTACCGATGACTGATACAAGTTTACAGAAGCATTGCTGGGAACCACTGCAATCACATGAATATTACCAGACACACAAATCAGTGGGAGTTTAAATTTGCAGTGTCATTTTTGCACCAAACCAGATTTGCAGAATTGTACTGACTTTACAAGTTATTGAAGTTATTAACACTCCACCCAATCAGTCAAACAGATAGCCCCACCTCAAACTCAAGCCACTGGTAAGGGCAAAATGTGAAATGTCTGACGCTCCAACAAACAGCAATGTTTAGAAAGTGCCACACTGCTTTCCTCCCTCTACACATTAAACTAGGATAGGATAAAGTAGTTTATCCAAAATGATAACAAAACACAATTTCACAGTTAAAATCTTTCATGGAAAAAATACATCTACATACAACTAGAAAATACAGTAGGTTCATTTAGAAATTAATGTACTATGTGCACATAAAGAACTGGATTCTCAAACAGTAATAAAGAAAAGTCAGTCTCAACAGAACATAACGAGTAGAAATGTTAAATATTTCCCTTACAAAAAAGTACCATTGTATTACCATGTTTTTGACATCAATATGATGGTAATATGATGGAAATATTTTAAGTACCCTGAAGTACCATGTGAATAGCAGGATATATGAATATGATAATCACTCAGTATCATTGATATGCAACAAAGTACCGTAGTCATTCCCTCTCATACCACAATTGTACCCTGGTACTATCACAATAATGGTTGATCAACATGTGTCAAAACATACAGTACAAAACTACAGGACTGTCAAAAGGGGGGCGTAACCACCCCATTTACCCATCGGATCATCATTTAACTACCTTATCTGAGAATATCAAGAATGTCTGGGGTTGTTTTTGGAGGCTGATCTCCAAATACAGAGAATAAAACTAACTATAACTTTGACAGTTCAAAGCACGTCCAGTTCTACTATTAGCCATATAAACACATCAGCCAGCCAACATAAACCACACACACTTTAATATTAGGTCGCTCTTTACAGTCTATCTAGCGTGTCTAGTATATACTTAAGAATTATCTAAGTGAAATGTTAGGTTTTAATGTTTATAATCAGAGAGACTCACAGATAACACGCTAATGCGTAAAGGGGCCTCCAGCAGGCACGCCATCATTCACTCAGCGAAACATTCACAGCAGCAGTTTCCACACTCACACAACGAAATCACACAAATATTCACAGCAGCACTTTCCACACAAACTTAGTTCATGACAACATCTAAAGCAGCACTTTCCACACGGTGGTGAATACTGCTAGCTATTTAATTTAATAAAAATAAACAGAAAGTGCAATACAATGACAAATAAAACAAAGATATTATATCACTCAACAACAACAATAAAATGACAAATGAAACAAGAGATTATATCACGCAACAACAACAAAATAAATAATACATCTACAACTATTAATAATAATAATAAAATAAATAAAAAACTATAATAATAATATTTAAATGCTAACAAGTATTGTCTAGACGTCTATGACATTTAAATAAACGTTTAAATTACAGAATTTTAAATTGAATTTATTTTTACAGTGAAACATGATTTGCGCTTGATGACTCAAAAGGCTCCTTCATTGATCAGTATTATTCCAATCCAAGGGCGTTTCATGCATTAACATGATATAATTATTAAATGTTAACCAATTTTTAAAAATGGCACCTGAAATAATTATAAACATGTAACCCAAGTGATTAAAACTGAGGCATTTTATTGCAATAACGTCTTTAAAACTGCTCTAAAACGCCGATTAAAGAAACATGTACCACGTGAGAATGTGGAGGTCACGTCACATTCTCAGACACACTTTCTCCACTATTATAATTTGGATCCCAAATTTGTTCTTATTTATTCCTACCCAAACGCGAAATAAAAGTTGCCACGCCGCAGTTTGCCATATGAATAAACTCACATTGCGTTAAAACAGAAAATCTATTAATATACACCGTATATGTTATATATATTTTATATGTTGGACGAATCTAAACCGAAAGTGTGGATAGAGAACAAAAATAGAATTGGCATGGCGGTCACGTGGTTGTTCTACGCATGTGCAGAGTAGCATGCGAGTGTAAGGAGGCAAAACGTTGTCAAATTGTTAGGATGTGAGTGCTGAGAGTCTGGGCGATTGGTAAGGTGTTTTATTCTCTTTAAGTGTGACGTTGTGGTATGAGCTGAAGATACAAGGATGAAGGTTGCAGTAGAAGGTTGTTGTCATGGAGAGCTGGATAAGATTTATGAAAGTATTAGTTACCTGGAGAATAAAGAAGGTGTGAAAGTGGATCTGCTGCTCTGCTGCGGAGACTTCCAAGCCGTCAGAAATGAAGGAGACATGAAGTGTATGGCGGTGCCTCCCAAGTACAGAAGCATTCAGACTTTCTACAAGTGAGGAAACACCTGATACTTTACTTTATATAAATGGGTATTGATAGATAGTCCAACACGGATGTGTGAATGTATAATTAGATTTAGGCATTTGACAATTTTTTTTATATACAAAGCCATACATTTTATTAGTACATGCATTGCCTAGGTTTTGAACCAATGACAGATATTTTACCAGTTTAGCTACTGGGTGGATACATGCATATATAAATGAATAAATATTTGCCTAATTGTTCAAGTGGTTGTAATTGCTGTGTAACAGCAGCAGCCAGCCACAAACAACATGCAGACATATACATGTACTACACAGCTTTGTTCACGGGCAATGCACATTTAATGGAAGCAAATTTTGTAAAGTAGATTATATTTACATATATTAATATTCTTTAATAAGCCTTTGATGTTCCCAGCTCTCTAGATATTGGTTGACCACTGTTTCTCATGTTTTGTCAATGTGTTTCTCAAGGTACTACTCTGGTGAAAAGAAGGCTCCTATTCTGACCATTTTCATTGGTGGAAACCATGAGGCATCAAATCATTTGCAGGAGCTTCCATATGGAGGCTGGGTGGCCCCGAACATCTATTACCTGGGTGAGATCTTCCCCCTTTCTAAAAAAATCAATCATTGTCACTTTAATATGTGGACTAGATTTGATCTGATGTTGTTAGACTAATAAAACCACCATTAATGTAGTGTTGCATTTAATGAGTGTTTTGTTGGGTTTTTGCTAGCGCTTTGCTTAAATAGCAGTTGTCAATGGACCGTGTTTTCCTTATTCTTTATATTTGGTTATGCTGGTGTTGTACGCTTCAGAGGTGTACGGATTGGAGGTCTTTCTGGAATCTTTAAATCACATGATTACAAAAAAGGTGGGCTTTAATGGTTCCAGGTGTGTTATGACATAAAACCCACAAAAATAAAATAATTTTAAAATTCTTCATACAATTTCAGGACACTTTGAGTTTCCGCCATACAACCAAGAAACCTTGCGCAGTGTGTACCACATACGAAATATTGATGTCTTCAAGCTCAAACAGGTAAAGTATTCCTAAATTATTGTAATGTTAGACACATCAGTGGACATACACGTTTATTACTAGGATCTTTCAAAATGTTGCTAAAAAGTAGTATGGTACAGTATACTGTAGTAATACAGTAGAGTATACTGCTTGAATTACAAAAATAAGCCCTGAAATGATGCCTGTTCAGACAAATAACAGTAATATTAAGATAATATTAGCCGATGTTGATGCAGTTATGAATAGACATGCTCTGCATTCTTACATAATGTGCATGTCTTATCACAGTTCACACACTTTTAGTTTCAGTATCAGAACTTACCATTATCTATTACCGGATGGTTGTCATAACAAAAGGATTTTTTTTTTCTTTTCCATATATCATTTTTTTTATTCTTCTAGATCAAGATGCCCTTAGATGTGTTCATGACTCATGATTGGCCCCGAGGCATCTATCACTATGGCAACACAAACCAGCTTCTGCACAAGAAGAAGTTCCTCAGGCAGGAAGTGGAGAATGGAACCCTGGGCAACCCTGCTGCTGCAGAGCTGCTGGAACACCTGCAGCCCAGCTACTGGTTCTCAGCTCACCTACATGTGAAGTTTGCTGCACTGATGCAGCATCAGGTGGGTTTCCATTCACTCACTGTCAGTCAGTGCAGATATACTTAAGGACATTTCACATATCTTGAGTCCATTACAGTCAGACAACTCTTTAAAAAACATTTTTAATCATTTAGGGTTTGATGGGAATTCCAATTACCATAACCTGAAATTCTGTATTATGATCCATTTTATATGTCATTGTAATTTAGATTTGTGCTAAAAAAGTGTAAAAGTGGTCCCCTTATTTACACTTGATTTCATGTAAATAAGTTTAGGAATATTCTGATTGGCTCATTCCCAATAACAAACATTTTATATTTATGGCCATAATTATAGGGCAGTAAACTGCTGCATATATGTGATTTAGATGCAAGATGTGTGGAAAAGTTGTATAAGAAACTGATGTGTACAGAGATTTTTTTTTAAAGAAAATAAAATAACCATTCTGTTTTTCCTACTAGGCTAAGAATAATGCTGCCCCAAAGATCACCAAGTTTCTTTCACTTGACAAGTGTCTTCCACATAGAGATTTCCTTCAGGTAATTATTTTTTTCTAACACTATACAGTTAAAGCATGTTTTAAGATCACAAAGATGATCTTAAAGGCATTTTTGTAAGATATGCATATATCTTTGTAAGATATGCCTTTTGTGTTGCATTCACTTTGGCCAAAGATTGTTGATATGCATGGAGTAGATGTAGTCTTTTTGAGTAAAAAGTGTTTGGATATTGAAGATCGTGGAGATAGCAGATAGACCGGGCTCCTCTGAGCACCTTGAGTATGATCCAGAGTGGCTGGCCATCTTGAAAGCAACAGACAGCCTTCAGAAACCTTCCTGCAACTTCTGGAACCCCCCACAGGACAATGGTCTACACACCCGGTAATAACCTTGTTTGTTGTTTACAACATTAGGTACACATTAATATCCATGTCTCTTATGTTAAGACAAACTGAATCATTGTTTTTCAGGTGGGATTTCAGTGCCTCACAAGAAGCTATGATGGAGGTTGTAAATGATTTAAGTGGTGACCTCTGCATCCCTGAAAACTTCAGCCTGACGGTGTCCGCTTATGACCCCAACCATCCTCAGCCCAATGCCCTGCCAACCTACTCCACCAACCCCCAAACCACAGAGCTATGTGCCACTCTCAGCCTGATGGACATCTATGCCCTGGCTGGTCAGGGTATACAGAATTATGGGGCAGAAGGTGCCACAGGTGCAACAGAAGAGGAGGAGGATGAGGACAACCGGAGCACAGGTAGTGTAGATGAACCCAGTGAATATCCAACGGACACTTCCGTCCTTTCCAGCTCCTACAATCCTGATGAAATCACCATTGAGGATGAATGGGAGGAAGAGGAAGAAGAGGGGGTAGGATGTGCTGAGGGGAAGGGGACTGACGCAGTTGTTCCGGAAGGGCAGGTTGGGGGGCAGGACAGTGACAGCAGCCCTCTGAGAGAGACTGCAAGTAGACTTATCTTACCATCCCCTTGTGCTCCATCAGAGATGGAGGCCCCACTGCGCTCTGCATTGCCTCTTATTCTTCCCCCTCCGTCTAACTCTCTGCCCTCCTCATCTTCCCTCTCTCAGGGCAGTTCAGAGGAGGAGGGTAGTCTGACTCCAGTCAGGGTTCCCAAACGTACCAGTGGGGAGACACAGGGAGCTGAGAGTCATTCTGGCGGCACACCTCAAATTAAACGGAGAAACCAGAGTATCTATACCGCAGTGGAGGATGAAGAGAGTGAGGGCTAGAACAGTGAAAATTCACTTTTATTCACTAAACATTACAAAGAATAGTCTGCTATATTGTTTAGAGGTTTAAAGATATAGTTCAACCAAAACTCAAAATTATGTTTACTTACCCTCATGTTGTTCCAAAACATTTGACTTTTCTGTCTTGTGGAACATGCAAGGATATATTTAGCAGAATGTAAAAGGGGAAAAGGGATAGCCATGGTCATCATTTACTTTTATTGCATAGAAAACAAGCAGATCATAGATTTATCTCTGATCTCCTTAGTGTTCCACAGAAGAAATAAAATACTACAAGCTCAAAATGACACATTTGTAGGTGAACTATCCTTTCAGTCTCTAGTTTGTCATCCCTGTTTGATTAAATAACCATTCTGTAACCTGATTCAAAGAAAGGAAGCTTTTAATTTTAAGACCACCTTGAGTTACATGGAAAGTCTTTTTAATTGTTTTTGGTAGTTTCATGTGTATGATAGTTTTTCATCTTTTTTATTTTCCTTTATGATGGGTTTTAATTATATTTTTAGCCAAAGATATATCATCACCCTCAGTTGTTTCCTATGTCTCAGCAATTCTTTTATTAGTTTGATGATTGACTTGGCTTTACTATTCTGTTGTAAATAAATCATTGATAAAACATGATTTTCATGTCATTTGTAAGTATCTGAATATGCAGAGACCACTATAAACTGTTCAGAGGCTGACTTCCTGAAGTGTAAACACTCCGATACTTAACGGTTAAGGCTACTCAAAAAGCCAGAGAAGCCATGTTTCATTTATAGCAGAACAGCACAGCTTTATTTAACATTTCAGTTCACAGAGTTGTTAACAGGAGATCAGATCTATTCCACAAAAGGGTGGACCTGAAGACACGACAAATGACTTTTAGCTGTGTGACACCTTTATATGATACCTAAAACATTCCCTAAATGACCATAAATGTAACCCATTAAATTACTGACTAAAATCAATTTTAAATGAAACAATTGTTTATACACATCAACAAACAGCATCCATAAACAAACATTATAAATGACTCCTGTTACTAACACTTGGCTAATTATTGTTACAGGTTATTGCCTGTACACTTCAGGGCAACATGTCAGAACACACTATTTTTGGCAATCTGCCGATGTGGATACACCCCAAACAAGCCCAAAACAAAGAACACGGAAAAAACGGAGCAGGCACTTCTGTTTTTTTCCACTTTTAAGGGGCTTTCTGACTGAAGTAGGCAAATTTTCTTTTGCCAGTATTTGTCGTCACAGCGTATCACACAGCGTATCACACAGCGTCTGTTGGTAAATCAATTTGTGGGTGCTTTACTTTATATTTTTGTTGCTTTTTTCACATACTATATTGCATAACTTTCACATCCAGACGAATCAATGCACATTATCCTGCGATTTCCTCATCTTACACAAAGCGGCATGGGTTCCAATCCTAACCATGTCATCAGTACCTAAACGTTATAAATGATTTAGTGATTGTTTCTCAAACAGTAGTTTACACAAAGTGACAAGAACATATAGAAGGCATTGTAGAGCTTGCTGTTGTGTTCTGAACTTCAACACTGAACTTCAATCAACATGGAGGTGGTTGGGAGGAAGGAATGGGATAGGGAAGACAACATTGATGTTCTTCTACTTTTTAGGTCTAGGATGGATGACAAGCTTTCCAAGGGAGACCAATTAAAACATTACATTTAAAAGTTAATAAATAAACCCAGAGGCTAAAAACAGCTCTGGATGAACAAATATCATCAGCTTCAGTGTTTCTTCTGTAATTGAAGAATTTAGTAGCTGTGGCTCCCATGAATGCTCAGAGCTGAAGCATTGTAAGGACCTTGGATTAGTTTAGGGGTAAGGTGCTGGTTTTCCTCCAGTGTTACACATGGGATCAGAGCATCAGAGAGCCCAAAGAATACGGTTACCCAGAACATGGTGTAGATTTTGTTTGAAGACTTCCAAGATGTTACAAAATGATGGGTTTGTTTAGAAGGGCATTATGGATCATCTCAGCTCATTCCAGGGCCAAAAATGGGAAGATCAGTTAATTAATTATTTTTTTTCTCCATCCTTTATCTCCTGATGAAAGAATTTACATGTTCTGCCAGATATGACAGAGTCCATTGACCATTTGCTTTCTGCCCCATCCATCAGAGGTCTTCTTCTCATAAAATCTCTTTATGGCATCAGTGAGGGGTTTTCCTCAATCTCTTTCATTCTTCTCTCTCCTTATCCGTCTTGGGAGGTGAAAGGGTGAAGGGTGGGAATTTGGGAAAGGTGTCAGTGGTCTCCCGTGATGGAAAGTTAACGAACCTTTAGTTCCCACAGCAACTTCGAGTGGATTGTGCATCTGGGTCCTGCAAGTTAACTCCCCTGTGTCGCGCAGCATGCGTGGGATTTTGGGTGTCTGTTTTTGGCATCTTTTTTGCTTTTGATAAAGAAAATATTGATATTAATAAAGAATCAAATGCAAAAACAAACAAGGAACTGAAGTATTCCACTACAATCTGGTCAAACAAATGTTAAAATCTCGAACATTTTACTTTAATAATGTAAATGGCTACACATATTACCCTATATACAGTCACTGTATAGAAAACACGAGATTACATGAGATTCTTCATGGTTTCTAATTTTTGTTTTCCAAATTCATTCATCAAAAAATCATGATGGAGAGTAAATTATAACAGAATGTGCATTTTTCATTGAATTGTTCCTTTAATATTTTAAAACATTAACATTTAAAACACTAACATTTTAAAAAGACTAAAAGTACAATCTGAGAATAAACCAGTGTTAACTGAAAAAGAGAAAAAACAACCGCAGTGCTTACCAATGGCCAGGAACAACTCGTTTACATTCATTGCAGTCTTGGCAGAGGTCTCCATGAAAAGCAAGCCAGTGTCTTCAGCATATGTCTGGGCTTCCTGTACAGAAATTTGAGGGACAGTCTGGCTTACTGCACTCGAGAGGAATAACCAAGAGTTTGATCAAAACAAGAGCAGCAGTGCACTACACACACACACAAACACACACATGATAATCTCAATGCCACATACTGAACTATTAATAAATGATGGTTTTTAGCAAAGATTTTTGTGTTTTAGCAACTGATTCCAAAGTAAATCTGATGTCTCTTCTTACATACTGGATTAAGATTATTAAAGAACAAAGGTTATGACCTCATACTCCACCAGTCTCTTGTCTGCTAAATCGGCCTTGTTTCCAGCGAGAGAAATTACAATGTTTGGACTGGCCTGCCTCTGCAGCTCTTTAACCCAAGCTTTTGCCCGCTCAAATGTTTCCTGTAAAGAGAGGGGAATTCCGAATGTGTGTGTTTCCATTTAGAGGACAATTTCCTAGATTTCAAAATATATTCTAGAAATCAACATATATTTTAAATGTGGAATCATGCTTAATGTAAAAGAAGGGTTTTCTTTACCCTTACAAAACGTAGTGTGCTGGTACCATTGTATAGTGATGGTACAAGACAGCAATACCATTATGTTGTAATATATAGTACAATGTTCAAAAACATGCTAATACCATTGTATTTTGTTTTGTATTTTTAAATAACTGTAAGTGGCTAATTTATTGTTGGTGATCTACTATTTTTCAAAACAGACAAGCACAATTTAAAATCATTAGTTCTTTAAGTGTTTCACTGGTCACTTACCGGCTTGGTGATGTCAAACACTACAATGGCTGCTTGAGCTCCGCGGTAATACATGGGGGCCAAGCTGTGATAGCGCTCCTGCCCTGCCGTGTCCCAAATCTCAAACTTCACTGTAGTATCATCTAGACAAACAGACTGTGCCAGGAATGCAGCTGATGGTGGGAAACAAACAGAAGTCAATTTCAGACTAGGTTGCTTTGGATAAAAGCATCTGCCAAATGAATTATTACAAGTAATGTAATAAATGATTTATGACCCTGAAAAAATAATTGTGGTGTTTACAAAATTCTAAATGTTGTTCACTGTTTATTTCAAATTAATTTGTATAAAGACCCCATTTAGACGCAGACGCACGTATTCTAGCAAAATTGTTTTGTTTGGCAAACTATGCCCTGCATCATCAAAACTAAAAGTGACAGTGACAAAATTAGGGAAGTCAAAATCTCCCAAGGAGTTTAGTTTTGGTACAACACCAACATTTTTAACCAATCTGTTGATCTCTACAGTGAAATTCATCTACAGATCAATATGTATGAGCTTAATTGAAATGTATCACCTATGCAGATGAAGCAAATGAAGGATAAAATGAAGCAAATCATGCTCCTCTTCCTAACCTCCTATAGTAGTCTCCTGAAACTCATCAAACTGGCCCTTAACAAAGCGCAGCACGAGGCTGGATTTGCCAACGGCCATGTCTCCAAGTAGCACCAGTTTGAACTGGCATATCTTGGTCTGCGGTAGGTTCCCATTGGCCCTGCCAGTCCCGCGGGTGGTCATGATGTAGGAAGGGTGGGCGTCCTCCCAGGTAGTGTCCGTGAAAGCACCAACTCAAGTCTGGATTCCAATCTTCCAAAGAATTGGACACTTTTTTAAGCTTCCTCTCAAGACAGCGGTCAAATAGTATTATGCTAAAAACAAACAAAACAGTGAAAACATTCAAAAGAGAATGGAAGTGGAAGAGGTAGTGGAAGAGGAAGTAAGAAAGGGGTTTATTACTGTAAACCACACTAGCATGTTCTAGTAATGTTATAACTTAAACATTGATATTTTACAAGAGATTCTTCTCAGACACAGCAACACAGTTATTAAAGCAACACTGATGCACATAACTATGACCTAGTAAAAAAAAAACATAACTATAGGAACATTTAAAGGGACAGTCCACCCAAAAATAAAAATTCTGTCATAATCTTCTCACCCCATGAGTTTATTTCTGTCTGAACAGTCATAACGGTCAGGGTCATCATTCACTTTTACTGCATGGAAAAAGTGCAGCTTCTACATTCTGCTATAAATATCTCCTCTTGTGTTCCACAAAAGACAGTTGCATGGGTTTCAGAATACAAATGAGTAAGTGATGACTGACTTTCATTTTAGGATGAATTATTCCTTTTCAAAATATTATAAAGCAGTGGGCAAAATGAAACGCAAGAAGTGAGAACAGGTAATTTAAGGTTAAGGTCTCTGTTCCTTCCAAACACAACCAGATTAAGACTTGCGAGTCAAAAGTCTGGGCTACAAAAGGGCCAAGATAATACTCCATGTACTGAGCAGGGAACCAGTTCCCCTTAGAAAGGAGGAAGCTCAAGTGAAGTAATAAAAATCACATTTCTGAAGAAATAAGTAAGACTGCATTGCCCAAACATCTTCACAGCGGTTTAAATCATAAATAATCTTTCCTGTTCTACCCGTCAGGTCTAACGGAAACACACTGGCAAATACCTAACCTCAAGAGAGAAGCAAGAAGAACCTGACGGGTATGACCACAAAAAACGTCAACACCAGATGTGTCAGATGATTTAATTGGTAAAAATATCACCTTGGCATGTCAGAGAAAACGTCCGATTATTGAAAGCAGAATCTCTATGCCACATTTAGCATCTAGACATTTTCATCCACAGTTTCCACCGGGAATACATTTTCTTGTTGCAGATGCCATCACACACAGTAATCAATGCCCTAGATGTCCTAGGTAAAAACCACTGGGTCTGTGAAGCTCTCACCTCTTTGTGGCTTACCAGTAATGTGATGTTCTTTGAGTCTGCACAAGTATCGCTTTGCAGTGCAAATATTTATAGGTCAAAGTCAGCTGATGGCTGTTGTTGCAGGCAAAACCTCTTTTTTATACTGATGCACGTCCAGCTATCTTATATAGCAACTTTCAATGTAATGATCCGAGTCACTCTTTACATTACGAAGCTGATGTTACAATATCATCAGACTGTTTGTACAACGTACTTAATATCTAACAGCTTTGTGTAAAGCGCAGATGTAATTACACAGTGAGATTACGTCTATTTCTATTTTCTATTCTATTCATCTCGATTTCATTTAGCAGGTCCTTCAGACTTACAGTGCATAACGCTTCTAATGGAAAACAATACATAAATATAAGATGTATATAACCACATGTATGTATATAATTCATAACGAGCAGGTTTTGTCACTATAATCCGATACATAACATGATGTAGTGTATAACAGCAGGTGTCTGTGATCTAATTCATTAGAAGCGCTGTATAGACTCTAATCATTAACATGACTCGTCTCGATTCAAGGAAAACGGGCCAGACGCTGCTATGAACATTAATTTCAGGAGATCGCACAATATTTGCATACAAAGAACAATATAAAACGACCACCGTTAGTGATATTTACCTGTTGTTGCCAGTCGCAGTTGTTTTGTCGGATGGTTGGTTGTTCGGTTGTTGGTCTATCAGCTGGTAATCGGACTGCAAGCGCTTCCTGCAACAGCGCGCATGCGCACAGCCACTGACTAACAGATTCGTTTATTCCTTATTTTCTGATTAAAGATTTACTGTATGGGCTATATAAATTTGTTCTTGTTTTACTTGTTGGTGTGTTTAAAGGCTATGTTTGACTGTATACATATACTTTTTGGTCACAGTGTGTTTTAAACTGAATGACACACATGAATTGTGAATTAAATTTAAGGTACATGTGGTTAGTAGTCCAGTCGTCTACAAATGAAAGACAAATAAGATTGTAGTTCAATGTCTTTGGTCTTGACTAAATGCGGAACATTTTTAGAGACATGAAGCGCCCTTTGCTTACATTTACATTTCTTCATTTAGCAGACGCTTTTATCCAAGGCGACTTACAAGTGCGGAATACAACAAGCGAGTGCTCACAATACAAGTTTCAGACATTGCTCAGAGTATCATATGCTACAACAAGGGAGGGATTTAAAGCAAAGAGGGATAGGAAATGAAGGGAAAGAATTTAGTTTTTTTTTAATGATGAGGTTAAGTGCTTGCACTTTGCATCGGCCTTTGCATTGCACCGACATAAATTCACGTTAATGCACAGCAAATTGTATTGCTGTGCAACAGAGTTTGCGGCAATTAGTAATAAAGGTACCTTAACTTAATTCAGGGGCTTTTATTTTGAAATATTGCCGAACTCCTAGCAGGCGATTTGTGTTACGTAACAGTGTGACGTTCGACTTGGCAACCGTTTGAGAACAGTTGTGCACCGTTTTATCGTTGTTTATTTTATTAGTTGTAACGATGCTGAGTCGTTATGTGTCGTAACACAACCTTTAAGTTATTCGCTAATTAAAGAAAGTCGGAAACTGTCTGGTCCTCTAATAACGGTGGACTTCACGAGAAGACGAAAAGAATGAAGTTTTGAGCGGCACGGCAGCGCGCGCTCACGAGGCGCCTCGGTTTGGTCGCGCGCAATAGCTTCAAACATCATCGTGAAGCATTTTTATAGCGAAATATAGATGCTGAAAACGTTCATTTAATACATAAAGTAAAGGTGATCGCCTGTTTCAGCCGCGAAAAGTTCAATGATCTGGTAAGGAGAATGGAGGCTGACTCCGCAATTACTGTTTGGTGTAGTTTTGAAAACACGTTCATAAAGCTGTCAAAGTTTGCTGATCAGCGTCTTGATACTGGGAAGCTGTAGTCGTCATGGATACAAGGAAAGTTGTTTTAATATGGCAAGGAAATCGCTTGATCTCTAACCATTCTTACCACACAGATTCGTAGGTTGATTGCAAAGTATTGGTCCGTTTTTCATAAATCCATCTCTTTACATTTACTAGAAATGGACAAATGCTGTGTATGGCCACGTCTGGAGCCCTTCCTGATCGGGGTGCTTCCCGCAGCACCCCCAAGCAAATTCAGCATGCACTATCTGCGCAAGATGGCCAGTTATGTTCGGACCCGGGACGGCTGCTTCCCCAGGCTCGGCTGGCACATGTGGCGACACATCGCCTGTGGCAAACTGCAGCTGCCAGAGGAAGTCGCCTGGCTGTATTTTGAAACTTTTGATCTGTTGATGCCTCATTCTGTAGAGGAGAGATTGGAGTGGGCAGAAGCTTTGTCTCAATGCAACACTCCTAAGGAACTTGACAGACAGCATGGGAAGGTGAGAACAGAATGTGTGTTGACTGAAGGGCAACATCTGTATAATATCTGGAGTTCTTTCTTAAGGTTTGATAAGTATTGATCTTACATCTCTTACATTGTTTGCTTTTTATATTCCTTTAGCTGTCAGTAGACACTCTGCAGTTCCTGCTGTTCCTGTATTTACAGCAACTGAACCGAATCTCTCTACGCACGTCACTGATTGGGGAAGAGTGGCCAATCCCCCGATCACGATCTCCCTCTTCCTCCTCTGAGAGAGAAATCAAAATAAACGCCCAAAGTAAGGTGTGTGGTTGAGTCCCATAAAGACATTTGTGTCGTATTTAGCACAAAAAAAAAACAATGTTATCTCGCATAACAAAATGTATTATTTGTAAATTATGAATTGCCTATTATTACAATTTTTTATTCGAATTTTTACATGTTTAAACTGATTTTATTGTTTAGGCGCATATGCCTGCTGTATATCACATTTGTGTCTGTATGAATCAGGAAAAGTCCATTTTCCTGAGTTTCTTGTGTTATGGGAACTTCTGGAAGAATAATTTTGGAACTGCATAATAAGATTTATTCTTTCTGTTCTGCCAGAACTGGGATGACCAGGCTCATCTTGCTTTCATCCAGACGCATCTCTCAGAGCTCTTGGAATTACTACTGGAGCCTGGGCAGCTGAGCAGCTCAGGACAGGCTCTGCGTGACAGCCAGCTAAGCCCAGAGGCCCTGGAGAGCCTCAGCCTGCTGCTGGAGGGATCTGTGAGTCCTGGTCGTACCGTGCATCCCATTCACAAACTCCTTAGCCGTGCACCGCTTCAGTGCCAAGCTGGATTCTCCAAACTCAGTCGAGCTTACTCTCTGCAGCAGATCCAGAGCTTCCTGCGTCAGGCCCTCTGCGTCAATCCCTTCGGCATATCCACCTGCCCGCAGTCAGGCAAGAAACTGGCATGGGCCCTGCAAGGTAAACAGGAAGAAAATAAATAACCGGATTAAAAAATGCATGTTAAAATATGCATTTTAATTTGACAATTTAATTAGACAATGTAATTTGTCTTTTTTCAGTGGAATGGATTAATGATTGACCTGACCTCAATAACACATTTCCTAAATCTTCTAAATATTTTTTTTTTGTAGTAGACGGCATTCTGAAGAAAGCCAAAATATTTAGAAATACCCACATGGCTCCTCCAGGAAGTCGACTGGTGCTCATGTCACAAGTTTGCAAACAGACATTAGCCAAGGACTCTGAGAAGCTGAATAATGCCAATGTTAAACTGCACCGCTGCACTGACGCATTCATCTACCTTCTTTCTCCTCTGCGGTGAGGAAGCCCTTTATTGTATTCATAAGGGTTAGGAACATATAGCAAATATTAAAAGGTGTTTTTTAACATACGTCTGAATGTATAGATGTATAGCTTTATTTACATAGAATCTGTAAGTTCATTAGTAAACTATTACTATCTAGAAATAGTAATTGTTAGTATTTTTGCTTTATTTTTTGTGTAATTATTTTTAAAAAATTGAAAGGTTTTTCTTTTTAATTTAATTTTAGCTGTAGTTTTACATGCAGTGTGTTAAATTATGTTTTTTGTTAATGATTTTTGTTATCATTTAAATATGAAAAACAAGATTTTATAATTATGAATTAAGAATTTATTAAATAATAAATAGCAATAATTGAAAATGTAATTTAACATACGTCTGTAAAACTGCATCTAAAATAAATAAAAGAAAATCTAGAAAAAATGACTAGTTAGCCTTACTAATTGACTAATCCGTTCAGTTATTACATCCATAGTAATCATAGTAATGCAGGCTGCTTTGGAGATGACAACGTACCTTAGAAGTATGAAATATAGATCAGTCAAAAGAAAGCTGATCATAGTCTGGTGCCTGTGTAATTATTAATTTTTGTTTGTTCAGCACCAGTCTTTATCTTGCAGGTCTGTGACCTTGGATAAGTGCAGGAACACTACAGTGGTGCTCGGCCCAGTGGGCACCAGCATCCACATTCAGAGCTGTGAGAATGTTCGCGTGGTGTGCGTTGCTGGCCGTCTGACCGTGGGCGCCTCCTTTCACTGCACAATCCATGCCCTCACCCCCACTCGACCCCTTCTCCTCCCTGGCAACGTTTCTCTCACTTTAGGTCCCTTCCACACACATTACCCCACTCTTGAGGATCACATGGCCAGCATGGGCCTAGCAGTGGTTCCCAATTTATGGGACCAACCGTTGCTGTTTGGAGCAGAAGGTTCTGCTACAGACACGGGCTGCTACCGCATCCTGCCTACCTCTGAGTTTTATCCATTGGCGATACCCTTTCAAATGGAGGGGGATAACTGTGAGATCCCTTGGGCCCTGCCGGCAGATTACCAGAAGGCCGTGGAGAGCCGAGAGCAGACGGTTCAGGAATGGCAGAAGACCGTGAAGGACGCACACTTGAACAAGTGAGCACACATTCTCTTCCTCTCAGGGTTGTAGTAATGCCTTTTGTCTTTTACAGGTGACAATAGTGTGTACACATGGGCACAGTTTGGACAAGTTTAGTGATGCACTGAAACGAGAAATCTTGGACTTATACTAAAACTGTAGAAACGTAAAACATCATTGACTTACTAGTCCTAGTGATCAGTCTTGGATGTGGTAAATTTGAATTCATTAAGATTCTTTTATAATTACTTTTTACTTTTACAATTACTGTAACTTGTTGTTTGCGCTGCTATCCACAAGCTGCTACTTGCAGTTTATTTACAGTTTTTCCTGTAAATTCATGTTATTTAGTACATGAAGGGATATGTTCTGAAGGTTAGAGTAGATTTCTGATAAACCTAGACAAAGATAATCTAGCTTTATTAATTCAAACTTAAAATTGTAATGCAACCCTGTTTAAAGTCTAAGATTAACCCTAATCTGCATTTGACAGATAAGCCTATGCCACATGATTGTCTTTGATGTATTTTGTCTGTGTTTGATAAGGGCCCAGAGACGGCAGTTTCAGGATTTAGTAGAGCAGAAGTTTCATGAGTGGCTGCTCGAGACAGGGCACAGACAGGAGTTGGACAGCCTTCTTCCTCCTGCCCTCAGCCCTTCTACCTCGGTGGAGCAGCAGCCTTCCAACCACACCTCCAGCTCTGCACTTCACCAACGGAAAGCCCAACTGCCTGAACAGGCACTGGAACAACTAAAGCTTTAGGCAGATTTAGCTCCTGTTGTCCTTTCCATCAAAAAATGGACTTAGACATTAGCACTGTAAAGAGTACGAAAAACAATCAAAATCTTTGTTGCAAGGTACTGATTGGTTTGTGACTATCTCTATAGAAATGCTGTATGATTTGGTTTTGTCAGGGACCATCACACTGTAGTTGGCATTTAGCTGGTGCTTGTACCATTAGTCTTGTATTTGTACTTTAAGCAAAAACTATGCTGGAGTTAATAGAGTTTCTGTTGTTTGTATTGTTGATGCATGTGTCCGATTCTTTAAGTCACAAACAACATTGTTACTTTCACCAATGATTCCAGAGGTTCATATGCAGGAGAATTTATTTTATTAAACCAGGTAAGGGAACTGTTATTACCCTCATAAACAGAGGTAACAGGGATGAGATATGTGCAAGCATATACTGTTATTATTGACAAACGTGCTTAGCTGTACATGACTTAATGCACTGAGGTCACTGAAGAGTTTGCAGCTGTTGTTTCCTGAAATCACATGACAGCCAGTATGAATGCAGAAATGTTTAAAGTTTTGCTTGCTGTCTGTTCACAATAATGTAGTTGCACTATTACTGTACGTTCACAATATAGATGCCAACAACACAGTCATTTAACATGTTTTTTGAATGTAATCACATCTTCAGTAAATAGTTCTATGGTTGAACCAACAGTGGGAAAATAGCAGGCAGTTTCTTTTGAGCTACAGTATAATGGCTACATTGAATAATGCTTAGCCTCTTCCCTGGTTGTTTGAAATACTAGCATACTGTATAATAAATGTAAAAAAATTTTAATGCTGGAGAATGCAGTATGCAGTGATAAGCATTACAGACGGATGTATGCTGTGCTGTATCATGAAAAAAATGTAGTATAAAATCATAAAGAGATAAAATAGGTGATTATTAATCCTTCTGGTTTATTGGTCATGCTGGTTTAGGTGTCACTGGTTCATCAGATGCAAAACTTCACTTTAGATTTGCTATTAAATAGCTTAATTGCATTCAAAGGTTCTCTGTATATTTCTGTATGTGAACACATCTTGTTTTCAGTTTTTATGGCATGTCATTATGTATTTAACAAACTGGTGTTAATAGTGCAAACCACTATCCCACAAGTCCACAATTCTGGAAATGAGAGTAATATAGTAAAGTGCACCTACAGTAACATGGCTTTTATAATATAAGGCCACCTATATGGGCTCACTTTAACCAATAGCTGTACTGTCTAGAAGAGCTGAGCCAGGGTAATGGGTGGCATTCAGCATGGCAGAGCACAAATCAATGCATCTGGGCTCTTCATTTGGCACTGCTCTTGGCATGAGGTTCTGGCCGGCATGCTGTCTGTTGTGGTTTAGGTTGGTCTAGTTATGGGGTACAGGGGTGAGGGCAGCACGCGGGGTGAGTGAATGCCTGTGCCAGGCTGCTCATTATGCTTTAATCCCCATTTGCTTTTCTGGAAAAAACTGAATAGTACTGGAATCACTGACTCGAATTTTGGAACTCATTTTCATGACAAAGCAGTTATCTGACCCCTCCCCTCCGTGTCATTTTAACATTGGGGGATAAATATTTAAGCAGTGCCGTAAACATTCAATCTGGGCTTCAGACAACATACCCAGGATAGCCTAAATACACTTTCCAAGATGGGCAGGGTGAGTACTATTAGACATTACTTAAGAAAAACTTTCTTTTTGGGAAGAAAATGCATATGAAACTAAATAGCAAATAATGAAGTGCCATCATGACATCATCAGGAAGATTTTTGGATCGATGCTCAAGTTTCAGTTAATTACTAACTGATCATTTAAGGTAGTTACTGAATAAACAGCTAGACTGTTTTTTTTGCAGCAGTTAACTCGTCAATCAGATAATCGTAATGAATCAATTTTAAATACAGTGATGTTCACAGTGTGTTTATATCCCTCAGATTGTGTTTTTTGAGGACAAGAACTTTCAGGGTCATCGCTACGAGTGTGACAGCGACTGCTCAGACTTCCACACCTACCTGAGCCGCTGCAACTCTATTCGTGTGGAGAGTGGCGCCTGGGTGGTTTATGAGCGGCCCAACTACATGGGTAACCAGTATGTGCTGACCAGAGGAGAATATCCTGAATATGTGCGCTGGATGGGCCTCAATGACCATCTCAGTTCCTGCAAGATGATTCGCTCTGTAAGTCAACATTTGTTATTTGTGATTCTAAAGCTTAAGGCATCTTTATTCACCCTCATGATGACATAATTTCTTCCATGAAACACCAAAAACAACATTTGGTACATTCAGTACCCAAGTATATACAGAGATCAGTGCCATAAACATCATTAATCTATGTAACATATGCACTTTATTCCAAGTTTGCTGAAGCAAACATAAAAAAATTAAACAAAAAATAGTGGTTTGGACATTTTGCTTTAACTCATTTATGTTCTCCAGAGGTAAGTCACACAGGCCTGGATGAGTATTTTCATTTTGGGGAGAAGTCTTTAGGTTTAGGACACTGTTTAGACTATGCTTAACTAGAACTGAGTATTTTACTGGGTTAAAACAATCAAAGCCTGAAACATTACGAGCAGTGGAAGGTCACGCCTAGACCTTTTGTAACTGTCTGGTTAACCTAATTAGTCCGGAAAGCTTGAGTCAATATATCAATAGCCATATGTTGTACTACATCTGAATTAGTCTTGTTGAAAGACCACACTTTGGAAAACCGTAAGCAAACGTTTAGCTTGCACCAATCAATGGAACCTTATTCAATGATCTAGATGCCATACACACAACTAAACTGATTTTTGAACTTCCCCAACATTGATACAACTCTCAAGAATTGGAATCTGCAAAATCAGAAGCATTGGTTTACAAAACACAGTTAAGAAGGCTTATGTCATCTTAAAGCCTTGTTATTTACACCATTCCTGCACCATCATAACCCACCCAACCAATTCTATCCCTCTTCCCCTACAGACAAGTGGAATGCAGTACAAAGTTCAGTTGTACGACAAGCCCGACTTTACAGGCCAGGCCATAGAGGCCATCGATGACTGTCCATCTGTACTGGAGAGATATCGCCTGAGAGAGGTCCATTCCTGCAAAGTTCTGGATGGCTATTGGATCTTCTATGAGCATCCCAACTACCGTGGCCATCAGTACTTCCTGGAAAAGGGCAACTACCGTAAACCAGTGGAGTGGGGCGCAGTCTGTCCAGCTGTGCAGTCTTTCCGTCGCTTCACTGAGTGATCTCATATTCCATTACCCACTGTTGTTCCTGACCTGCAATATTTGGGCTAACTGTCTGTGGCTTAATATGAAGTCCCGGCTGAAATAAAGTTTTGCAGGCAACTCAGTCAGCAGCATGTTTGTAGTCTAATTGTAATTATTCTCTAGGATAGTCAACACTTTGTGCACACTTAACTGATCTAACATGCATATCAAAGTATTGGGCGCAGATCCAGAGTTACAGGGTGGAGATTAAGGTGAGTTCCAAATGAGAAACAGTTTCCACCTCCACCAATGAGCAGCAGCTCCGCCCCCTCAGAATCCAGCAGCTCAGAGCAGAATGAATGCAGCATGAGAGGCCAAGGCACAGATGACTGGAAATTAAAAAACAGAGATATAAATGACAAAAATGTGAAGAGGTTTCAAGTTTAAAAATTCACATGAACAACCTCATTATTTTTACAATTACTTTACTTCAACCCCTATATTCAAACCAAATACCTGTGATTTATTTTGTAAACCATTAGATTGCCAGAGTTGAAGAGCATAGTGACTTACGGTATCTAGCCGGATCTCCACGCAGAACCCAGTGGTCATATTTATTACAGCAACTCCTGGGACTCCATCAGACTGAAGCCAAACTCCACCAATAACAACCAACTTCTCATCAATTACATGGGCTGAGTGAGAGTATCTGAAAATAAAAAAAAACAAAACTGTCTTCATTCACAAAAGAACTACATAAAGAACTACACTGTCTGAACATAGATATGCAATTAAGTAAAATACTTTAAATACTTAAACCGAAACTCTATAAAATACAAAAAGCATTTGTTATTTGATACTCTAAGTCAAACAAATTTAAAAGGAAGTGGTTCTGAACCTGGGCACTGGGGCTGGATGCAAATTCATTCTCTCCCAGCAGAAACCTGATGATGTGGGTTTCAGGTAGAAAGCATCACTGAGGGGTTTGCCACCTTTACCCAAACCTCCAAATATCACAAGCCCCCCTCTGTAAGGACATGCTGAATGAGAATGGCGGGCTTCTGGCACGATACCATCAACTGTAATCTAATTTAAACAAAAACACTTGGTGGTTGCTAGCCAAAACTCAAACCACTTTACAAAAATACTGATGTTTACTGATGTTTTAATATCAGAAAGACAGACCACACCTCAGTCCAGTGTTGGCTCCTCAAACACAAGAAATGTGCATCATCTAGAACTGGATCCTTCACTGTACATCCTCCAAACACAAATAGAAAGGTCCTGTCTGGAACCATAAGACAAGTTTAATTTATGTTCCTTACAATGATTAAAAATGGACTAACATGAATGTGTTTAATATTACTAACATCTCTTACCTCCATGACTTATGTAAGTAGATGTGTGTCGCCATCTGGGTTTTGGACCACTGCCAGTACAAACCATGTTCCTAAATGACAGCTGTACTGGGCTTTTGGATGACTGATCACCATTATCAAAGGTCACTAAAACAACGCTGCCTACTGGATTGAGTGGAGAAGTTCTGCCTCCAAAGAGTACAGCTCCCACACCAGGGACAGAGGTCAGCGTCTGATAAACACTCACCACTGAGGAGAAGAAAAGCCAAAACTGTCATGCAAATCCATCAGTCTTGATTACTTAATAACAAGCAGGTCAATCTACTTGAGTCTGCGATAATGCTTATTATAGTCTATGTAATTTCACTTACGGTAGCCCTAAAAGTATTTGGAAACCTCTGCTTATTAGAGAAACGTGTTCATAGTTAAAGGCAGGGTAGGCAATTTTTTTTTCTTAATTTTTTTTTATGCTGGTTGAAAGTCTCTTCACATCCTCATAGCAATCACTAAGTGGTATAAATACATGAATATATATCTTCTGTGGTGCATGAACATCAATATTCATTCAATCACTGCATTCAGTCCGAATCAAGCCTGTTAACTATGGAGTGGCTTTGGAAAGCACTTTGAAGGGAGGGTTGGATCTTATGCTTTTGAATCCAGCTTGCCATTTCTAGCCTCTCTGAAACTGCCTACCCTACTTTTAAATGTGGTGAACTCTATCTGTAATTATTGTGCTACGACACCTGTGTAAACTTGGAGGAACTGACTTCATACATGATCTTAACACCAATTGGTTAAAAATAATTGCAAAAAAGCATTGGTTAGTTCTGAGAAAAGGCCTAATAACATTTATTTGCAGGTGTTGCTTCATTTGATCATTTTTTACGTGTTACGTAATGCAAACACCTACATGTCCATGCAAATGTCCAAGCACTTATAGCATATATATAGTGTACTCTGTATTTACTACAATTCCTATAAGGAAACCATTGATGATAGAAAAACAGAGCTAAAATCCAGCCACCTCTGTCTCCCTGAGGCTCCACACTGGCACATTTCCAGCCAGCTTGCTCTTTGATCAGGATCCTGGCTGCTGTGTCTCTTCCTGCTCTCCCACAGCCTCCAGTGAGAAGGATGATTCCAGAGCTCAGCACAGCAGAGGCCATACCTACAGCCTCCACACACACAGACCCATTCATGGGCTGCACAGACAGAGCAGGATCCCTGGCCCACTGAGGAGTCATGTGAGGGATGGAGGACACTACGAGTGACATAGCCCTTAATCATCAACTGTAAACACTGCAATAATAATTGTACTGTAATAAAGCTGCACTGTGCAATAAAGCTAGGTATACACATTGGTGGTGGTTTGCAAAAATCATGGTCTTTATAAACTCAAGATTCACATTATATAATAGTAAAAGGGGATGTAGGTAAAATTTTCCTTTCTTTACTGCCAACATCAAATAAGGTCCTATAAATATTATGCTAGCTTATAACACTTCACAACAAAGTTTATTTTGCCAGTTCATTCTAGTGCATTAGACACACAATTTCAAATGCCTTTTCGTCATTCTTTAATGAGTAGGAAGTGACCATAAAATACCACATGACCAACCCCAGTACTACATGACAGAAATATCTCACTGGTACTTACCCTTTGGTAGCGTGAGAAGGGCTTGACTGGTCAGAGAGCCTTTTGAGGCTGTAAGGATGAAGTAATGAGAACATTTCTGGTGCCATTCCTGATATCAAAGAGATAATAACAGGTCTAGGATCAGGTATTACAGGTTAAAGATCATTAAATTATCTGTGTGGGTGATGGGCCTATTTCCTCACTTCAAACTCATCAAAAGGCTCCAGTCCCTCGACTCTCTGCCTCTCATCCTCAGGAAGAAGATCAAAGAAGAACTCGTTCATATCCAGACAGACACATTTCTCCCAACCCTGTGGCAGTCAGGTAAAGATCAGTAACGTGTCTTACTGATATCAGTTATGATTCAGTAATTAATGTGGTTAGCTCTAATAAATGATGTGCGACACCCTTAAAATTGTTATATGGGCTAATATGTGTCCCACAGTGCTGGCTTGATAAAGGGCACAGGCTGTTATCATACAAACTTTGATTAAGATTTTACATTTACAATTACATTTATGCATTTGGTAGACACTTTTATCCACTGTACATTCAAGTTATACATCTGTCAGTTACATGCGCTCCCCTGAGAATTGAACCCACAACCTTTGCGTTGCAAACGCAATGCTCTATTAGCTGAGCTACAGGAACGACATGTTACCATTCATACCTTCTGTATGAATCTCTGTGTTTGAGCAATGCAGTCTGGATACTGCCTGAGAGCGTATATGGTTGAATTGAGCTTCAGGAAGTGGTTCTGCATGACCCTGCCAAAAGGGTCATCTGGGCGGATCTGTTCATACATCACAAACATAGACTGTGGGAGGAGCCTGGCAGCCCAACCAATCACAGCATCTGACCTGGATTGAAATGCCAAAGCAATATGAATCAATTTCAAGCTAATTGCCTCCGTCACACAACTCATGAAGACCCGCACACACACACACACACACACACACACACACACACACACACACACACACAGTGTGTTAGTCCTCACCACTTTGTTTCCATATAGGTCAGCACCACCTCAGAAAGAACAAGTGTGGGAGCATCCCACTGCAGTCCTGCTCTGCTCAGAGTCGCCTCCACTTCCTGCTCTTTCCTGACATCCACACCCAGAAGATTGTAATGATCGCTTCTGATGAACACATCATCTGCACATGAACAAACACAATTGTGTGTATGTTTAACAGGAGCTTAAATGAGTATTCCAGGTTCACAGCAACAGGGACATATTGTCAATTACCAAATTACCTCTGACTCATCACTTAGTGTGTACAAACAAAATTTCTGCACAATAAATTATGATTGTAATGAATGGTATCAATGGCTTCAGTGTCATAAATGATTAAATATTTTGTCATCTGATGCATCAATTAGATTAATGATACAGTGATTGTCCTACTAGACTGTTGAGTTGATGTAGTCTCCCAATCTGGCAACACATCCTTCAGGCAAGCGTTGCTGCTGATTAAGGCAGCCTTGCGCCGGGCAACATCTGGAAAATCAACCTCAAAAACCGTGACACCTCCAAGGGCTCCGTCCGCATACAGCCGGAAAAACAGGGAGTCAAACCCTGCCCCCAGTGACAGAATCTAAGATTAAGAGAAACATGTTCAGGATATTGTTACATTACAAAAACACACACACACACATAAACGTACACATTTCATCATACCTGCCTTCTCAAACAGGATGTTGTGGCATACAAAAACCGTTTCACACAATGATCGACCGCTTTCCAGCGCACATAATAACCTCTGAGAAAGAAACATACACACAGCAGAAATGTAACATCTGTTTTACGTGGATTTAAGTGTGTTAACTCTAGGGTCTATGAAAGTATTTAAAACAGAATTTCCATGCCAGTTATAACAAATTGAATAAATATTAACAAATAATGTATTACTATACCCTAACATTTACCTGTTTATTAGCGGAGCTCTTCTTGACACCTTACACACAAAATGCCTCAAGAGCTCATCATGAAAGTAACCCTGCGCAGCTGCTGAGACCTTACTGACCACACTGCTGTCATTGGTCCCCTGCACCTAAGATTGCACAGATGCATTCTGGTTTATAAGTTTAATCTATGCATCTGTGCTATTAAATTGTATTCTCTCTATTCATACAAACACAAAGACAGTCACACATACACAGTCATTTGAGCTAGTATGAAAGATTAGTAAATTTAAAGTTTACACATCTGTCACTGTGGCCAGTTCTGTGAATGATTTATTACAGAAAAGTTATAACAGGTTTTTGGTAAAGTTACCATTACCATAGCATAGTACATGTGCAAATAAACACAATATTATCGTGGTCTTTTTGGGACTTGATGATTTTCATGGTTTAGAGACATTTTCACCGCATTGTGACAGGTTTGACAACGCTGAAGCGTATAGATATAAACTAATTGTTCTATTTAAACGATACAGTACAGAAACACTGAGACTTACAGCCACATCCTTGCCCTGCTCTCTTTTGCTGTGGATCACTGGCATCATTTTTAACACGGGGAACCACACAGTGGCAACAGAGAACACGCGCAGCCCAAACCGGAAGCGGGTCTGATTATACCGACGCGCATCATTTTAGGACAAAAGTGCGACTGTTGTTGCCATCACATCTGCACATTCAGCTCAAAATATAAATGCGTTTGGTTTAGATCTGGTTAATATAATAAACACTGCCACAGCGAATAAGCAGATAGACTATATTAACGCATATTTGTTTAACGCTGCATTTATGTTACATTATCATTGTAAATGATAAGTAAATAAATTAACTGTATTATTGCATTCATTGACATTCTTGTATTTGTTATATAAATCGCAGCAATGATAACAACCTATAATAACAAAATGATTTGTTATTATCCTTTTGAAATCGTCACGGGACTTTTCAGCAACACACTACGTCATTTCCGCTGAGCGTTAGCGTGAAGCTTATAACTTGCTCTCGGCTGAAACTTCCCATCTGAACAGGTCGGCGAGTAAAGGTTTTATCTGGTTTTAGTCGGTCATCTTTTAATGATGTTTATTGTGCTGGATGTGCTATAAATGTAACTGCATTTGAAGTTGACCGGCTCATTGTAATCTAACAATAAACTCTGTACGGGGGTATGGGAAGATGCATTTGGTAAATAGCTTCACTGTCACGTTTGATTGGTTTAGTGGGTGTATGAAGCTCATGTTGAATACATTTAGATTAGATTATAGCTAAATTATACGACCAAGATATGTTACTTATCTGAAAATTTGAGGCTGTTTAATTGTCTCTACAGTGATTTTTACAGAATGCATAAAGATCGTACTGACTGATAGTTAATCACTAGCTTTTCATTAAATTATAAAATGAATAAAGCAGGTTTTGTGGTTGTGGCTTCCTGATAAAATAAGGTAGATATATATAATGCAGCTGTAGGCAGATCGTTTTTATGGGGTCTGGTTAATCCTGGTCTGAACCTAAACAAACTGAGTTCTGTAATAAATTTAACAATGTTGTTGCAATTTGTGCTGGTTTAAGTATCATCAAGGTTTTTTTTAATTGAGTTTTTTTTAAGTGACTATTATAGTGTTTTTGTTTGTTTTTCAAAAATGTTTAATGCAGAATATAAATAGCTTTCTCTGATGCATAAAATATGTTGCTGAAAATCATATTTGTAACAAGGCCAGGGACAACGTTGACAGGGCAAGTACAACAAAAATATTAATCTATACATCCTGTTGCTATGTGTGTTGGAAATGTCAGTTTTTCCACTACTGTCAGTCTATCAGAAGTGTTGAGATTTTCATGTACATTTATAAATGACGAGTGCTGCTGACCTCTCTTTCTGTTCTCCATCTTTTTACAGACCAGTTGAATTCTTCCTAAGAACGCATCCTTCATTGTCTTGTCACATCTGAAACGTGCACATTTCCTCTGGCTTTGTCTCTTCATCCACCCATCCGTCCCTCCCTCCCTCTTTTAGTTCTACACTCTCTTCCCTCCATCATGACAGAACCAGAGCTTCTCACAGAGGTCCCTGCGGCTCTGAAGCGGCTGGCCAAGCAGGTTGTGCGGGGCTTTTATGGTATTGAGCACGCTCTTGCTCTGGACGTGTTGATCCGGAACCCGTGCGTTCGTGAAGAAGACATGCTGGAACTGCTCAAGTTCGACCGCAAGCAGCTGCGCTCTGTGCTGAACACGCTCAAGGCTGACAAGTTCATCAAGTGTCGTATGCGTGTGGAGACAGCGCCCGATGGCAAGACCACACGGCACAATTATTATTTCATTAACTACAGGGTGCTAGTTAACGTGGTTAAGTACAAGTTAGACCACATGCGCCGTCGCATTGAGACTGACGAACGGGATTCGACTAACAGAGCCTCCTTCCGCTGCCCCTTCTGCCTAAACACATTCACTGACCTTGAGGCCAACCAGCTGTTTGACCCCATGACTGGTGAGTATAAGGGAGAGAAATGTTCTCCTACTTCTCATCCTTTGAGACAGGAGTTAGGAGTTGGGAGATATGTTAAGTTTTTAGTTTATGGTGCCTGGCTATCTTACCCAATTAATCAACAGTTGTGAGGTCACAGGTGTGCCTTTATTGGGTATTTTAGCTGTCAAAATGTTTGTCTTTCACCAGTAAAATATCAGAATTACATTTATTGAATTCAGTTGATCTTAGGGTACCAAATCAATATGCACTGCTAAATGTTTTGGCTGCAAGCGTTTTGTGTTGGGCAAAAATGAAAATGAAAACATTTGTACAATATAAAGTTCTCATGTAGTTACATATAAACATTAGAGAAAGGATAGTTTTTGATTTTGATTGGCTGAGCTGCTTTTAAAGCCATTTTCAAACACACCTGTGACCTCATTACATCAGATTTACTGCATCATTGTTTCTGTGTTGCTGAAGAACTACATTTCCTGGTGGAAGAATAATATTTTTTCTTCATGTCATTACATTTTTGTTACTTTGTGTTTGTTTTATGAAACATTGCCTGGTATATGGAATAACAGTTTTATAAAAGCAATAAGCCTCTTAAAATGGTTTTCATTTAATTTAGAACAGCTGAGGGTTATAGGTGCTCGGCTTCACATTGTGCCCAACAACGCCCCGCAGCCTTTTTAAATTCACTCTAAGCCACAGCTTCACTGGGCTTATTGCATTATTGTTTGTCCATATAGGCTGCTTGTGATTGCTTTATGATATTACAAGAGGTGGATTAATTAACATTCTGTTGGGTTGGCATCTAGAAAAATCCATCTGAATACCTTATTACCTTGATAGCTTTAGATTCTGAGGTATTGTGTAATTTCCAGTTAATAAAGGCCAAGACCTCAACCTTGCACAAAATGAAAAGATGTTCAGGGTATGCAATTTGTTCCATTGCTTGATCTAAATGCACACAGACACACACACACAGACACACACACACACACAGACACACTGGCAGAACCACACACAGACACATGATGGCAGCAGAGGTAAGACGTTCTAATGCATTCAGACGCAGTGAACGTTTGCCTGTATATTGGTTCCTGGGAGTTTTGAAGCGTGTCATGATGAATTGCAGGTAGATGAAATGCGCTTGTTTCAAGTCAATGTTGAATTGCGTCAGTTTGCGGAAAGTGTTTGTATACAGGAACGGAAAGATAGAAAAGATTTAAAAATAAATGGGATGAAAGCGCATAAAGGAGGCTGCGAGGATTAACACGTCACGTTGTCACCGTTGCCTTGCCTTTCTTTTCTCTGGCTTACTGTCTTACACTTCCTATTTCAACAGCTGCTGATTTATGTTCTTGGAGAAGTACACACACACACACACACACACACAAGTGCTGCTCTTGACGTGACTTGTTTTATAATGAATCCAGAGATGGAGTGTTTGTGAAGCTCAGCACCCTGCTGTTTAAGCTTTTATTATGGACTGAATCCAACGAAACCTGCAAAACTAAGTCTGATACACAAGTGTGTGTGTGTGTTCATCCAGCAGTCTTGAGTCATATATAATTGATCTAATCAGTCTGTGTTCAGAAGGGAAATAAATGGGATGAGAGTATGAACACAGGCACTCAGCACCACTGAACACAGCTGACTTGACAAACAGGGATTTACCTTCACCCTCTTCAAACACTTTTATATTAATGTGCATTGTAAATGAGAGAGTGAGGACTTGTGTGCGCACATTCTGAAAGTCAGAAGGTGTTTACATGCTTTTAGCTGCAAGAGATTGACTTGAAATACTTAAGTTTAATAATGACACATTCTCGTAATTTCATCGATTAATGGAATATCCTGTTTATCGTTGTAACTTCTTTTTGTATTGCTTCTGTGATAGATGCAGTAGTATACATGTTGTATTCCATTCTACTACACACATTTTAACCTTGTGTGTATAAACAAACAAGAAATGGTAACAGTAATGCACTTACAACAGAAGTCTGACAGGAATTAAAGGAGAAATGTTATTACCCTATTTTATTTACACTTTTATATGAATTCTTCAGTAATAAAATAATATATTGCAAATTTGTCTACATTTTTAAGGCGCTCCTTTGTAACTTCATGGAAACGGCACATTATGGGTATTGCCTAATGGCATCCTTTAAATTGGTATTGACCATTGGAAAAATCCATATTGTTTGATCATCACTGTTTCTTCACTTTCATTGTAAGTGTATTTTAAAGTAAACATTTGTTTAACCTGCTGCTTAGTGACTCCTGCAGTACAGAGCATTCAGTGTGAAGAATATGAAGAGTTAGCTTGGATCTGATTGACAGGAGGTGTTCTCTGCACAGTGAGAATGTGTGTTTTAGAGAGTAGTGGGCGAGTGAGTGGAAATGAAAGAGAGAGTGATGGAGGGCTGAGAACAGGACCAAAGGTCAGTTACGAGTGATAAAAAATAGAGAGGAAGGTAAAGACCCGAGTGCCACATGTTCACCCTCACCTCTGCTGAAAGCAAACCAGCAGGCAGGGAGGCAAAGCTGTTGCTAGGATACACATCAGCAGGACCAGCAGACATGTGAGGATGGAATAAAAGAGCGAAATGGCCTCCATGAAGAACCTAAACCTATGTAGACCCTGCCATTACATGCATCTGTTCCTAAGTTTCCCATGTTTTTACCTGGACTACTTTTTAGAGATCAAATTGAACTTTGTATGGCAACAGTGGGTCTCTAACCCATCTGATTATTATCTGTGAGAAAGCTCTTTTTCTGATGTAAGCTCATGTTCGACTCAAGCATGTGCAGCCATGGACCTCAAAAGGGTTTTATAAATGACTTTCACGATGGATGTAGGCAGTTTGTCCTCTGGGTAGACTCAACCATATACACGGATGTTTTGGGATTGCCTGACAACCCCCCCTGCATGTTACCTTTAATGCTGCGGCAGGATGACAATGTCTTGGAGCAGGTGGGAATATTGATCTGATTGGTCTAGCGCATCCAGCTCCCCCCATCTTTGAGAAAAAAGATTGATCTTTGCAAATCTCTTTGATTGGTGAGGTGTTAGGGGAGATAAGGAGATCCGACTGGGTTAGCCGCGCGCAGTAATAAGTTGCTCGCTGATCCTATCTCGCGTGTCTTTGCCTGTCGCAATTCTGTAATCTCTCTCCCTTCCCTCTATTTCGCACACATGCATAAATCAGGGCTGTAAAAACCCATCAGGAGAAGCTGATGGGCACCAATGACATGCTGGTGACTATCACAGAACATCATATAGACTTTTTCCTAACTTTCTAAATAATTTTTGCTTATTTACAAAATACAAGCGGTTCTGTTACAACCATTTTAATGCAAGCAAAAAATTAAATCACTGATGTAACATTGTATTGTGCAATGTCTCAGTAAGGGAATATCTAATTTTTCAACTGCTGTTATGAATTTATAGAGCAATTAACATTGTAACATTCATGATAATATAAGAATGTATAACCTGAAGTTAGTCCATAGAGAACAACAGTCTCTTAGTTCATGCAATTTTGCTGCTCCGATAACGCGCATTTTGGTTGTAATGGCTTGCTGAACACAGATTTCTTTCTTGAGACAAAATATTTTCTGTTATAACACAAAGTTGGGTTGGAACATTGAAGGGCTTGTTTCATCACCCTCTTTTCATAAATAGCCATTAGCTTTTAGTTTATGAATGCTACTTGATGTTGCCAGTCAGAGACTGGTAGAGTTAGGTGGATACATATTGTCGTTTCAGAGAGACTGCAAGATGAATTATCAGCATTTTTGATCAGTTTTTATTTGAAGAGAAAGACTTGAAATAAAAATGTTAAATGTGTGTATATGCTAAAAGTTGATTTTGAACTTAATTGATTGATTTAGTTGATTTTGATAAGAACTTTTAGCACCACTAAAGCTAACAGACAAGTCACAGAGCATCAATTTTGATTTAATGCAGTCTAAAACTATTATTTTTCTTGTCATTATTATTGTTGCATTAGCACAAACACACAACCGAACAATCTCTTGTAATTGGACTCAATGTAGTACATTTGTCACAATTGCTCAGACCCCCTCATGAAAAGTTCTTCTCTCTCAAATGTTGAAATGATGCTGGATTCATCTTTTACGGGCTCATCACAAAAGTCCTTTTGTTCTTTGCCGTAGACGACGGAACAAAGCGTCATCCTGCTTTCAAAAGAGCTCTGAATCATTGGAGAGAGTGCTATGTAATTTAAACCAGACCTATTCATATCTGATAGATAATACAAAAACTATCAACACAAAGACAGCAGCCCACTTTTCTCTATCAGAAAGCTTTAATGTGTGCCTACACTAACAGTTCTATATTCCTTTAGATCATTTTGACAATGTGTGTGTGTACGCACACACAAGGCTGTTACCACACGTGCGTGTGTGTGTGCGTGCGTGCGTGCGTGCGTGTGTGTGTGTTTATGCTGGTGTTTATGCTGGTGTTTATGCTGGTGTTTATGCTGGTGTTTATCCTGGTGTTTATGCTGGTGTTTATGCTGGTGTTTATGCTGGTGTTTATGCTGGTGTTTATGCTGGTGTTTATGCTGGTGTATGTGCCTGATTGCTGATTGTTGAGGGATTGTAATGAAGTTCACAATTCTACAGAATTCTCCTGGCTGAGAACATCTTACTTTTGTCTACCATTACCTGTAAAAACCCATGTGTTTCCTGCTGTGTTTTGGCTTTTGTCTTAGCTATGTGTTACTGTATAAAAACCCTTTATGATTCTGTGTTGGATATATCAGAGAGCCAGTGACCCTTTTTGTCTTTTTCAATTTGAAATCTAATTAAGCTGCAAAGTTTTTCTTAGCTACTAACCTTCCTCTTTGTCGCTTGCAACAACAGTCCCACTTATTGTTAGAGCACTTTTGAGTGTGTCTGGTTTATCATGCTTTGCTGCCCTATATACTCAGTACATGACGTTTGCATGTGTTTGAAAATCCATCTCATGAACCCGCTGTATTGAAGGTATTTAAAAGGTGGCCTGTTACCTCTGTGCTTCCTATTGCTTGTGCTTTTCTTATTTGAGTGTGTGTGTGTGTGTGTGTGTGAGGGCAGGCAGACAGACTGACTGACCGTGAGACTTGCAGTGTAATTGTTCCCTGTGGTCAGGGTTTGTCGATATTTCCTCTGCGGCTGTGTCAGATGTGTGACGCAGACCTGTCTTTATCTTTCCTTCACCTGAATGCCATTTCTTTTCTTTCGCACGCATACACACACTTTCTGTTTCTCTCTTGGTGCTTGTCAAATTGTTTTCTTTTTCTCTCTTCACCCGTGAATTGGCACAGGAGACATCAGTAGCGAAAGGCCCTAGCCAAAGGTGATTGTTTCTCAACGCTTGCACAGATTTTGTTGTCAACTTTCCAACGGAGCTTTTAAAATGGAAATTGCACTGAATCGTTTACTCGTTTGGTTCACCTCAAGGCCACAAACCAGTTTGTTCAAAATATTTCAGCATGAAAACCAAATAGCTCCTGTATCTTCACGATAACACGTGTCTGTTCTGCATTAAACCACACAAATGAATGTATGTGATGATATCAGCACAATCTGGGACTGACCGCAGCAAATGCTGCAACAGCACATACACGTGTATGTAAACTAAAGTCACATATTCTATATTCAGGTAGTAGTCAGAGCCACGCACACATACACAGAGCCCTGCTGTGTGTGTTCTCATCAGAAGGCTGTAAATAACCTCAGCAGCAGATGGCAAACCAGACCAGCTTCACTTGCAGATAAACTGCAAGCGAATAGAGTATGTGTTTGTGTGTGTATGTGTTTGTCCTTGTGTCTGTGGTGGTTCTTCCTCTCTTCTGATCCAATAATACATCATGATCAGAAGTGATTTTGGCTCTGTCTCTCAGATGGCATTGAGTTGTAACTGTAATTGGTCTGCATGCTGTTACTCTGTGTCAGTCGACATTCTATAATTGCTTAAAGAGAATTTTGCTACTAACAGATACATCACACATAACCAGAGGCAATAAAGTCTGTGGAAGCCGAGAACCATGTTACCCTTTCCCACCAAATAGTGTTGGTACCAGAGCAGGTTAAAGCTCAAGACTGGTAACCAGAAAGCTGCTGTTGCCATGAGTCATCACTGTTGTGCCTTGAGCAAGAAATGTTTTTTTATTGGTGAATTTGCTAAAAGCCAAAATTTTAGCAGTCCTGATTGCATGCAATAAATAGTGTTTTCTAGTGTGTATCTCATCTGCATGTACTTTACATATCGACTTTGTATTCATTAAGACCTTTTAAACACAGGAAAGTTCTGCTGCACCTTCTGTCAAACGGAGGTAGAGGAGGACGAATCGGCTGTGCCAAAGAAAGACGCCCGCACTCTGGTGGCACGCTTCAATGAGCAGATAGAGCCCATCTACATATTGCTACGAGAGACGGAGGACATCAACTTGTCCCATGACCTCTTGGAGCCAGAGCCATCAGAAATCCCAGCCCTAAAACAGAGGTGAGCTTCTTCAGTCAGAGAAGGCATGTGCAGCAGTGCTTGTGTGTGTGCACTTCAAATTAACAATGTTTCTCATATTGTTGTAATTGTCATAATTGCCCAGTTGGTATATGTCAACATAATTCCAAGTATGTAAGGCATTCACCACCTTCTCAGTAACCCAAATCCTCCTCTGCTGCCTTTCCACAGCCGGGAGCGGGCCGGCCAGTCTGCGGCAGGAGCCGGTGCAGGGGCGTCTGCTCGGGAAACATGGAGGACCAAGGGCACGTCATATGACCTGTACACTCAGAATGTGGTCATCAACATGGAAGACCAGGAGGCTCAGTCTGGTCAGACAGCTGAGAGCAAACCCAAAGAGAGGCCCGTATGGTTGACAGAAAGCACTGTGCAGGGGGCGTACAGTGAGACAGATGCCCTAAAGCACCGTGAGTCAGATCAGATGCATTGTATCATAAATGATAGTAATTTGATGACTGCGTATTACTAAAATTGTTATGAATTTCACAATTGGCCTTCTTGCTATTCTTCATATTCGTGCTCCCTGTGCCCCACTTAAAGTCAAATGCCTGAAGGCTCTGATTGGTTATAAGGGAGAGTTCACCCAAAAATGAAAATTGTCATAATTTACTCCTCTGTCATTACTATTATGTATATATATAGATTGTGTGAGGAACAGACCAAAATTCTATGTTATTAGAGGCAGAGAACACTCAGAATCATATGAGGAATAAGAATAAGAACTAGGTTGAAAAGCTTTTCAGTGAATAATGATCTTAATTAAAGCCTTTTCCTCACACAAATATGACTTCAGGAGTCTTATTTGCTAAATGTGAAAGTGACTTACTGTACATTTCTTACAGTTTTAGTTTCCCTTGAGCAAACTGAAGTGAAATGTAAGGGTTCAAACCTACAACTTTATGGTTATCTGCCCTGATCTTAAACCACTAGGCTATTTCGAACTCCTAAATCTGCCAAGACCACTGCTTCCCAACCATGTACTGAAGCCCTTCAAAACTGGGTTGAGAAACACTGGCCTTAACCATAACCAATAACCATTAGGGAACATTGGTTTATTTTTTTACATCAAACCAAGATAAATGAACAGTTGGTCATTGTGCCTTGTATTTTTAAAGCAGTTAGAATGAAAGATTAAAGGGCAGTTTTAATCAATACTGCATCTATTGGCCTGTTGTCATATTTTTTGGCAAGAATTTGTTCTGAGTTGTTTCTTTTTCCCTAATTTTTACACACCAGCTGGTGAGGACTCCATAGCCTCCCAGGAGAGCATGACTGGACGAGGAGGCACGCAGGATGAGAACGAGGAGGTGATGCTGGCTCTCCTCATTCATGAAAAGAGAAGTGGAGCTGGACCAGGAGGCGCTGTCGTCTCCAAACCGACTATTCCAGCGGCTAACGCCAGTGACTCTGACAGCGATACCAGTGAATCAGACGAGGACTCTCCACCCCAAGCTCCGGCCCACTCGGTGCATAATGCCACTGCTTTGTGGCCAGGTAGACAAGAGGAAGTGGAGGAGGACGATGATGATGATGAGTTCGAGGAGATTGGAGATGACCCTGTGGTTATGGTAGGTGGAAAGCCCTTCTCCTACAGGGAAGTGAGCCAGAGACCCGAGCTGGTGGAACAGATGAGCGCTCAGGAGAAGGAGGCGTACATTGAAATGGGTCAGACCCTCTTCCAGGAGATGTACTTCTGAGTAGATCATTCCTTCACCAGCTATACCACACTGGCTCTTTCTTTCTGTATCCTACCAATCATCACAGGGTGTGTTTTTGATCAGTCTCCTACTTAATTTAAAGCGGTATTGTGTGGTGTGCCAGAACTGAAAATTAGTGTTATACCATTAAACGTTTATCAGACATTAAAAGTGGTCTTTGCCTTGAACATTCATCTAACCCATTGCCATATTGACATAGCTACTCTCTAAACTACTCTGGTGCCAATGGACCAAAGTATCTCTCCTCAAAGTTGTAAACGAGTATCATACACATTGGCAAACACGCCCACACCACTAGTTTTCTCTGTAATCGGCTTTGGTTTGCGCATCCTGCAGTCTTGCTACGTTCAGAGACTTCTGAGAGAATAACAGTGTTGTTGTATTGACCTGTGGGACAGTTTCACACAAAAGAAAAGCCCAGACAGAAGAGGTCCTGAGGCTCTTCTGACAAGATTAACATTTGAACGACAGAGTGAGCTTCTACAGACTCACTTTTGGCTCCGTTTTTTGCTTGAAGCTGCAGAGATATTTTTGCATCTCATACGTTTCACATTTTTTCCACTTCTTCCCAACAGTATTTAGCAGGGCTTGATATTAAATGGAGTTATGAAATGTTTGTTTAGAGTGTGATTGCTTTCCTTTTAAAGAACAGATATGAGCACTTTCTTCTGTGATCTCTGAATAAATGGACGTTATTTACTTCAGTTTGTTTGACCATGAGTGGGAAAAGGATGTGTTTTATTTTGTCATTTTGTTAGACATTTAACAGCAATAAAAAGATGAGCGTGAAGACTTAAATCTGTGTATTCATTAATGTGTGTATGTGTGTGTCTGTGCACAAAAAACAACCTCAATAAAAGCTTTCGAGCTTTAGAAAAAGGCCAGTCTGAACAAATACAAAAAAACTTGTCAAAAATGGATGCTTTCCATCATCAAGAATACACTCTTTTACATTTCAATTTGTTTAGTTATTTTGGCCAGAAAGGAAAACAATTCAGACTGGTTTTGCAATGACTGCTTTTATACATCCAAAACAGTTTGAAAGGAGCTCTTATGTGTGGGAATGTAATTGAATTGGGAACACAGTGTGCAGGGATGATGTTTGGTGCAGCTGTGGATGAGATGGTGCTGTGTTGACACGCAGCCAGAGAGAAAGGCAGCAGCAATGCTGTCACTTCACATTACAGGAGCAGCTCTGCATGAGTCCAGTATGGCTAAATGGAGGTTGCAGTATTGGTCATGTCGAAAGGTTTCCTTTATGAGTGGAAAAGCTTTTGTGTGGACCAATGAAACTGAAAATCACTGGAACCACAAAACTACATCGCTTTCTTTGAAGTTTGAACTTTAAATATTACAAAAGATGGTGGTTAATAATGTCATGACATTTCTCTGTTATGTGATACAATATTGTGGCAAATTAAACAGTTGTGTCATTGCTTTCAAGCACAAATACCAAGACGTACAAGTCTTTAGTCACAGAAAACCACTTACTTTGCCTAGTGCACCATAGCTGAGCACATTATTTTGTGATCTCTGTGTTGTATTTGGGGATTATTTGCTGGTAGTGCATTAGTGGTTAGCATCGATAATAACAGTGATACTAGTTAGTGGACGTTATACATGAGTGAATAATTTTTTTAGGCTTGCCTATAATCACAATCGAAATCCAAAGGAAGGGGAATTTAAAGCATTCTGTTACATTGTAGGCACAATAAAGGTTATAAATTTTTAATAAAGCATAATTATTGCCTGAAAATTGACAGCATGCCTCAGATGTTGTTAATTAAGATTAAAGTGCATTACTTTAAAAAACGATATTAAAAGTAAAAGTACTACACTGTTATTGATAATATTATCAACTTTAATAATTTTATAGTTTGCCAAAATATTTATAAAACAGAAAACTCAATGTGTAGAACACTGTGAATGATGAATGCTCAGGTTCTGTGCAGAATTCTGTGAGCACATTCTGTACATGTACTCAAACAAAAAAATATAATACTGCTCAGTACTCATGTTGTACTGTGGGAGTGTGTATACCAAAAACTAACAGGGAGCAGAAGTGTTTAATGTTTTTTTACAAGGAAACATTTCAACTGAAATGGCTTATGTCTGAACATCTGTTTAGCATATAAATGACTCTCAAATGAATAGAATTTTATTGGATTTTGCATATTTATGAATCACCTTGTTGCTCTATATTACTTTCTCTTTGCACTGTTTCTATGTTCAACTAAACCTAGTTCATTTTGCCAGGGACACTGACCCTTTAATAACCACGTTCACCACTCCTCACCTATTTTACTCTCTTTTTATAACCACGGCTGTAAATGCAAGCCATCTACTTCTGAGATGGAAAATTCTGAGAACTCGATTATTTCTCTGTTTGTGAGGTCAAGCTGTCCTCTGGTTCACATTTGTTAATTTATGTCTACCTAATGCAACAATACATCTTATAAATACATGAGTATTAGAGCTGTTAGGAAATAATTCCAGATGGAGGGAAAACTTATGTATATGCAGGTCTGAATCAACAGCCCTCTTGTCAAGGGTCAATATCTCTTATTAATCGATTTGCTTATTGGTTGATTAGGCCCGTTCTCCTCACTTTATTTGGTTTGTATCTTTTTAATGAAGAACACAAGAGAGAGATAAATTCATGAAGGTTATTTTTGGATCCAATGGCCTTCTCTATTCAATTAGGAAAGCGCACACACTGTCATCTGTCAGTCATTTAAAAGCCATTAGCCGCCTCCTGCGGCTGCTGTTGCTGCATGTGTCCAATCTGAACATGTTGCTCTTTAACTCACGGCTACTCTGTCATTAGTTACGGTGTATTGTTTACCTCTCTGTCTGTTTACTTCCAAACACACTAATTAATGTTTCTTACATGGAAAGCTGTGGGAGAGCTGGAAATGGGTGTTTACAGCTATATAATTACATCACCACAAACACATTTCAAATATTTATGTCCACCTTACTTTGTACGATACAAATCAGTACCGATGCACGTTGCTAAGCACTGGCAGAACAATGCGAATGGTCTTTGTTTTGCAATTAGCCTTTAGCCTTGTTATATACAGTACAGTTTTGTAAACTCTAAGGTGTGCTATCTTTTCTTTTAGTTTGTACTTGTTTATGCGATAACATTTCACGCTTGAACATTTTTCTGTGACTGACATTTCTGCCGTTCAAATTCTAACTCTAACTATATCATGAAAATATTAGCATACCCTACTGTGATTGGTCTGTTCTTACTCACGTATTGATAAATCTGTATTGCATATTTATTAGTCTCTCTTTCATCCCTTATTTCTGTCTCTCTCTATTTATAAGTAGATTTATAACTTTTGCGCTGGTATATCCAGCAGAAGATGCAAATCTAGTTTTACATATGCAGTCAACAGTATTAAGCGCCTTTGCCAAACGCTGCAGCTGCCAAAAATGCCATTAAACCACAATCACTCTGTTTATACAGCCAATAAGTGAGGATGCTACATGCACTTATCTGTTTTACACACACTTTAATGTTGTTCTCTTTGTGGTAGGACAGTATGCTGAGGTTAATGTTGCAGAATGTTTATAAGGTAAGGAATATGGTTGTTTATGAGAGCTATGGGGTGTTTGCGTGTGTCCATTTTTATGACCCACTTTTATTTGTATTGCGGTTTGTTCTTTGCACAAATTTACCAGAGGTGTGTTAAAAATGAAAGGGTCTGTCAATGTTGCCTCTGATAGTTCTCTGTACTCTGTGTTTGGGAGTGTGCGTGTTATTGCTCTCTCCCAGGAGTGTGTGTCTTTTAGAGTGTGTCACAACAACATGTCAGTGTGTCTCTGGTGAGGCACCCGCCGGCCAGCTGTGTGTCTGTGTGTGTGCCGTGACTTACACTGCCTGAGGGAAGAACTTTCTGCAGTATCATTCTGTGTTTCATGCACACAAACACTCAATGTCTGTCCACTTTGAATTTAGCTCCTTCTCACATTGGCTATTGCTGGTTTTACTGCATGCAGTGGCCTCAAAAATGATCTAGACACTAAGGTTGTATTTGAAAATGTCATTACATTAGACACCACAATCTTTTAAAGAAAGATAGCATAAGTATGCTTATCAAGAAAGAAAACAAAAATATGTTTGAAGGTTTTAAATGAAAAACAATAGGCTTAAGTGCTTTGACACTTTATGGTTGTCAGATATGAGGAGCTATTCATAAGTGAACTTTAGCAAGACTGACTTCATGCATCCATTATAAATTTAACCTTTTCAAGAAATCGCACAAAAAGATCATCTTGGTTTGATATTTTGTTGAGTAATTTAGGAGTTTATAAAGGAGTTTGATAAACAGAAGTGGTATACAGGGATGCAAGAATTGTTCTTTTGGCTAACATATTCCAAAAGGCAAAATTTCTGCCATTGTACTGGATGGCCAGATGTCTGATGAGGTTCTGGGTGGGATATAGCTATATACTTTAAGCATATATTTTATATTAGTTGTTTCACACAAGCAAGCAGCACATCACATAGTGCCCTAGCATGCACACATTTCTATGTGTGGCCTAAGGGTTTTACTTTTAGAAGAAGGTTTAGCTACTGTAAACTTCAATTTTCAGTTCTAGCAAGTGGGATAACTTTGGGGGGGCGGGGGTGGGGGTTGTTAGTAACCATGGTAATAGTATCCTATGGTGCAGGTTATATTCGGGATTAGTTTACAAACAGCACCACATTTTAGAAGATGTTGCAATTGTGTGTTTGCCTGTTTAAGAGAATCCATTAGGCATGGATGACAGATTATTAACATTGTGATTCTAAAGCATTATTTTAAGTTATATATAGCTTACAATCTTCAAAAATGTGTCAAGCTATCTATAGCTCACAATCTTCAAAATGTCCTTTTTTGTGTGTGTTCACTGTGATCTAATTTTAAACTAGATCACAGGTTTTCTGGACTCTGTAACTCGAATTAGGCTGTTTCCAACTTGGAGTTTAAGTTTATGGTAACGGTAAGTTAAACCTGTTTTCTGAAATATTCATGACTGTCCCTTCAACATGCCTATGGTGATGTCATTATGTTGGCTGAGCATGCTCTCCTGGGACTTGTATTGTGCTCTGGGACAATTGTTTTTCAATCATAAGCTTGCAGTTCTGCTATTGGCTTATAATAAGGGAACAAAACACCCTCTGAACAGGAAACTCTCTATAAGGCTTGTTACCCAAAGCACAATACATACGTGTGTAAAAACACTGTATTTTATCAACACAAATTGAGAATAATAAGATCGTAATACTAGCATACGGATACTAGCTTTTCGCATTTTAAAAAATAGTTTAAGTATACACAGTATAGTAAAAATTCAAATAGTGAATTTAAACCATATGACCTCATTATCAGTATGAATAGGGCTTGACTAGTGAGCTAAAGCACTGAATGTTTTTTCAATAGCTCCAGATCCTATTTTCTACTTTTTCTAAAACTGGGTCTTTTTCATTCATTCTTTTTATGTGTGTTCTTTGTCTCCCTTCATCTGTCTTGTGCATGTTTTTTTATTGCAATTACTTTTTTGTTATGGTTAAATTATAACTGAAATATCAGACTGCAGAACAGCAATGAGCTCATGCTAAACTGTAGACTAAAAATGCCTTTATGCAGTGTTTTAGTAAAACATGGGTAGTTATAAGTAAAAAATATTGGGGTGAATTTTACAATTGTTTCCAAGTTATCCCTGGGTGATTATTAAATGTGATACATTCATATTGGGTTGACCGAGAGCAGTATAATGTCTGGTTTCAGATAGCTTATTAAAGCTACTACAGTTACACAGCCATAATAGAGGGTTTAATTCTCTTGTAAATATTATTAATGTTCCAGAATTACAAGTTTTGTATGCACATGTAAAGTAAAGGTTCCTGGTGAATGCAATTTAGTCAATTCCATGTGCTCCATTCAGTTATACCCTAATGTTATTTATCAACTCCAGAAGACCGTGCATTGGGCATAATGGTGAATAATAAGAAAATAACAAAAGTTGCAAGAATTAGCCTACACCAGCCACATATAATATGTATTACATTACATGTATAAAGCAAATTGTATATTGCGCACACAGTATATAAACTAAACACGGCAGAAATAGTACGGTAGTATGGAAGTATGGTGTCCTGATTGTAGCCATACAGATTAAAAGCATATATCTGGTAACCTCTTCTAAGTAGACTGATGTGAAAACCATAGTGATGCACGAGACACTCACTAGATGCGGACAGCATTTTAACTGAAGGAGTCCAAATTGCCTCTAATTCTCTACACTGTAAATATTACAGCCTCAGAAACACAAATTGGGCTACTGTCCAATCTATTTCTGCCACCAAAAGACAAACGTGTTATCAGTGCATGAAAGGTCACATTTCATATTTTCTCTGTTTGGATCTAATCTGGCTGCCCTCATTAAGGTCTAATTGATGTCAGTGTGCAATTACGTGAGTCAGTGGAAACGGTGCTCATGTCGAGAGGAAGCACTAGACTCATGCTTTTGATGTCAAAGCTGATCTCTCCGCTGAATGTCTCTGAAAGCAGCAGCTGCCCACAGCTGAGCCATACTAATTGTTTTGATACCTCCTGTCAACTCATACTTGCTGTGTCTGAAAGATAGAGAGTACAAGAAAAGATGAGAAGGAAATGTTGGATATCAATTTTATGAAGTCGTGTGTCCACCCAGATCATTCATCACGAGATGAGACTGTTTCTGGTGTCATTTATTTATGAATGCTGCAGTTTCCATTAAAATTTCTGAATATATTGGCATTTTGCGTTAGATTTTTTTAAAATGCATTTATGTAGCCACTGTTGGGAGAAAAAGGAAAACAACTGAAATGAATAGAAAATGAAATGTTTGAAAAGTAATTAGCTGATTACACCCTGCTGTCCTCAATAGGCTGAAAAGTTAATTCCAAATACTGTAATTACTTTCATTTATTTAGACATTTGAAAATATAATTTCTTACGGTCTCTCACAAGTCTTAATTTGTGGCCTAATGCTTAGAACGTGCTCTAGTTTGATTGAAGTATCACTAAATTATAACTCACTGTTAATTTAACAATATCTACAATCCTATAATTTTGCAAAGCCAGAACTTTGACTGTGATGAAAATTTCTGTGCTTCAGTAGCTGAAACTGACCCAGAACAGGAACAGACAGGAAGTCTTACATGTCTGACTGTATTTAGGTTAAGAAAAGTAAAATAATCTTTTAAAAGTACTTTTAAAAGATTATTTTAAAAGTAAAATAATCTGCTTGCCTTTATAAAATTAAGAAAAGGCAGTCTTTTCTGGTCTTTTTCAGTTTTAATTCAATATGCATAAGACAGTTAGTGAACAGTGGTTTGTGGGTATGCTATGTGAAAGTGAGATTGTGGATCCTATCCATACTACCTATGGAACACTCTACCAACAAGCCATTGCATTAAATAGGGAGTGTTTAATTATGCACACAGCCAAAATGTGTACCGTAGGGTGTCCTTCAGGGTTGGGAACAACAAATTCAACCTATCTCCAAAACTATGGTCTTTAACGCTGAGACTAATACAATCAATCAGTCAATCAACTGATTCATTGATCAAGCAACTGAACGCTCCCCCACTGATCAATACTGTAATCAGTGGGGCTTTCACACATCAGGGTAAAGGGATCAGTAAATAAAGAACCTCATTACAGTCTACGTCGCAAAAGTGAGAGAAGTTGATCTGTGGAATTGCCGCATGTCCTCATATTACACTTTCATTTATGAACCTGCTACGGGAATCACATATAAAACATGCACATACAGACACGCGTGGCTGGTGGCACGTGCATGTGTAACCCCGCCCCTGATTTATGGCCGGGCAACTGAAGGTGGTGCTGTGGTTAATGTGATTTATATGTTCCATGAGCCACACCTTTTCTAGTTAGAGGTCAGCCATGCGATAAGACTGTTCCGGAATATCATCTGTTTAACCATGACCTCTAAAATGGTAAGTTGTAATGCAGGCACCAGGGTTACAGTAAAACCCCAAGTAATGCAATTCTGTATATAACTTAAGAAAGAGAACACAAAAACTGATTTTCTTGAAATAAATTTGAAGTGCAGTTCCAACATTACTAGCAATTAAAGAGAAACTTTGAATTAAATAACCAGTAGTCTTGTTCTTCAAAATATGTCAAAATTTGATGGATAACCAGCAGATTAACTGTTAGCTGATGCTAAGCAATATGCATACGGCTACTCTTTCATAGTGAACAGGAAGATAGTTCAGTTTGATTTAATGTGTGACAGCGCAATGAGATTATCATGTTTTATATATGCTAAAATCCAGTAAAAGCACATCCGCTCAGAGGGGAAGAAAAAGATAAACGTCACTTATGTGTAATGGATTCCCCAGTGCTCTACTGAGACGCCCAAAGGGATAAAACTGACAAGAGCAAAGCAAGTGCTGCAATGTGGCCTTTTTGGTATGTAGAGAATCAAAATGAAATTATGGAACATAAAATACAGTATTTTGGGCTTACTAGCTAAGTTGCATTAGGTTTTACTTTCAAGTACAAATTGCTTACAATTTGTTTGACTAATACATTTGGCTGCTCGCACTGGAAGATTATGATTTGCAATTGCTAATTGTCTGTGTTTGTTACAGCAGAACATTATTCTGTTCTCTGCCTTAAATCTTAAATCTTGTCTTGACACTGTTCTTTTTTTTAACTGAATGATATATGGAAAGAAAAAATTAAAGGATGAAGGAAAACAGCAGACATAAAGGAACAGTCCACCCCAAAATGAAAAATCTGTCATCATTTACCATTGTGTAATTTTAAACCCACATGTTTTATCTTACATGAAACATAAAAAGTACATATGTTCTGAGTTTCCTAGGCACATAGGATAGTTTTGTGCGAGGGAAAGGAATCACAATGGCATCACAGTGACAAAGGAGCTACTGTATGTTACCAATAAATCTTTTTTCCATCAGTCACTCAAGATCTGAGAGGGTCAAATAAGGTTAAAATTTAAAACACAGTGTTCAGTCTCTCGGCACATCTTTGCAGCAGGTCTGTGATCCATATATGCAAAACATGAGCAGAATGAATTTGTAAAATCCTGTTAAAAGTAATAATTTAATTATGACATCTTGCGTAAAAATATTTTTACATATTGTTTAAATAGAAAATTGTTCTTCTTTTTGAAAAAACCTATAATCATGCATTGCCTCAGACCATGCTCAAAAGGAAAGCATTAAACTGAACAAACATTTTTTGTAATATCAGTGTTTTAAAGGTCAATCAAATTTTAAATCCAAAAATGTAAAACAATACAATGCAATGTTTGATCAAATGCATCAGGTTTGTTGCAGACTAAACCTTGAAGAGAAAGTGTGTTTCTCTGTTTTCTGTGTGTGTGTGTCAGCACAACTGCTGTGCTAATTCACACTGTGTAATGCACACAATCCCTCTCTGTAGAGCAAGAAAAAACTAAATTGAAAGAGGGAGGGCGAGTGGGGGTGGGGTCTGGGCGATCTGGTGTGGCTTCGTTCCACTGTCATGTTGATTTTTCTCCAGTAATTCTATTCAGAAATCAAATGCACCAAAGGATATAATAATAACAGATGTCCTCATTTTCCTTCATCTCCATATAATCGTCTCATAACATCTCCCTTACTGGGACACAAGCCATTTATAATTATCATGATTATGTTAATGATGATGATGTTAATAATGACATGGATGAAGATAATAATGTTGTGCTGGATGATGATATGAGTATTATGATCATATTCATGTCATGTAAATACGCATCTTGGAATGAAAATGGTACCTTGCAAAGTTATGCTACTGATGCGCTTGTCTCCTCTCATCGCCTTAAGAGTGTGTATAGAATATTGTATCCCACAATGCAATGCGCTTTACTTCACCTTGTACTTAATAAAAGTTTGATAGAATAACCATTTTAGTTTAAGTTTTAATTACATTTTTTATAAACATTGTTTGTCTCAACATTGTTTATTAGTCACATAACACAAATACTATTTGAAAAGGTGGATGTAGAATAAACGGTAATGAATTGAACCTCTTGGAGAGTTTTACACATTTAAGAATTGCTTCCTTGCTTTCTTCTGCTCACACAGGGACATCTTTTTTGTTGAGCTGCTACTAAGGAGGTTAAATTGAACTGTGTTGTAAAGGGCAGTAAAAAAAAGCAAGAAGCTGTGTATGGATGCAAGAAATGAGGTACCCACAGAGAGTTGGGCAGACCAGTCATTTATACAGACCAGAGAAGTTTTGTGTGGAGACATTGCTCATCTTACCGCCTCTGCTGCTCCTTTTAAAATGCCTTCTGTTGATTGTTATTTGTCCTCAGCAGTCGTGATTATCCTTGCATGCCATGTCTGTTTGGTTTTGGTTGGCCAGGCTTATGCCAACCTGTACATAGAGCCACAGTATGTTTTTTATCTGGTGTGTATAGCAATATTCACTTTAGAAGTCTGAGGAAGGAATTTACCCCCACTGATTCAGCAGACTATCATGATCTGTCATGCTTTACTGAGACAGTACAGATTCTCTCCATGTTGATTCAGGCACCTGAATCTGCTTTTTAAAATGCAGAAAGTGTGTTCAACTCCACTGTGTCAAGATATATGTCCAGTTCCAGTGCTCATCTAATAAAGCGCAGCGTATTATATGTATTATTTGCATAGCAAGGCAGCATGTTTGCATTATAAAAAATAACAATGACTTGAATGACAATGCATGATGCAGTACTACATCAGCTAGCACCAATTGGTTCTACTAAATGCGTTTAGTTAATAAGACACAGGTTTTGCTTTAAAACAGAGCAAAAATAGTGTGCAAAAATAGTGTGCAAAAATAGCACAACTGTTGCATAAATTCACACGGAGTGTTTATTTGCTAATTTGATGAGCTAATTCAAGTTGCACCATCTCTCTGTGCATTGGTAGACAAGTTTGTTTACGTTCTGGCAACAAAACAAGCAGCCAAACAGATTGCCACGTGATCGTCATCATGTTCTGCATAAAGCAGATGTAAATTTTATAAATTAATGCCTGTGTAATGACTTTATGAGGCTGTGAGTCACTGGCACGAAATGACAGCAACACAAAGAGCAATGATCTTGGAATAGCTTCTCTAAAATAAGCCATTTCCTCCCACTTAGCCCTCTAGCTTTCAGAATTACAAATCGTTACATGATTTTCATGTGAAAACCAGAAGCTTACTATGAAAAAAACATGCTAGCTCTGCCAGACCTAGTCTTTCTGTTTAATGCACAAATGTAAACGATAAGAAACATAATCTGGATCAAGATTAGCTGTCTTAGTCCTCTGTGATCTTATAGCACTGACCACGTCTCACCGGTAACCATGATTATTGTTATTTTTCATTTGGCCTTTGCTGTGGTTTTAAGTTGTTTGTCATTCATTGCCTTGAACTGAATGAAATATTTTCTTTACAATCTATGTGTATTTTTTGCATTGAAATGGAATGCACTCTGCCATGCTAATTGAAAAGGGGCAGGCGCTCATTACCCTCTCCTCTCAGCCAGTCAGGCGGGCTGATAATGGCAGGCATGCGTTTACCCGCCCATTTATATGCAAATCAAACAAATCCCTCAAGGGATGAGTGTGTCCCTTCCCTCAATGCCTTTACTGCCATTGTTACTCAATTACTGTTGCGACCTATGTAAATTCTAAGTCGATTACAAGTGTCCCTTACCTGTCTGTGAGTTGGACTCACTGAAAGACTTTTCTTTGTTGGATAAACGAGACTTCATCAGTTGTCCTAAATGACGATTAAGGCTCGGGGCGCAGGGAAGCGGGATTAAAATGCAGGAACGAAGATTCACCTAATTAATTGTTGTCTGTGGACCACAGAAAATTTGATCTAATTAGAATAAGGATTGCTGGGTCTGACAGAGCTGTTTGAGATTCAGCTGTGGAAAGCAGAGGTGGGTAGAGAAGGACTATGTTGGCTGAATAATTATTTATTATATTCTTTCAAGCATTACTTTTCATGTCTGGTTATTATTTTGTAATTTTGTAGCATTCCTAAAGACCCCATTAAATGAAAACTTTGGAGTAATCTTCATGCTAGTGTGCTTTTAAGAAAGACATAATAACTTTAAAAAAGTTCATAACTCACTCAGTATAAACAGTATAAACATTTCTGTTCAGTTTCACGCTCTCTAGAATAAAAATATGCCTTTTCCCTAATATTACCTGACAGAGTTAGAAAACTGTGGTTCATTGCTGTGACATGAACTAAAGCACATAGAACAAGTCACATTCAAACAAATCTGAACTTGCCATGTCGTAATCTATGACGATACATGTAACACCAATAATGTTATTGACATCAGACCTGCCACAGCACATCCTTAGCTTGAAAATGTGTCTTAGTCTCACACACACACACACACTACACTCTCCTGGACTTCGGTGCTGTTATGATTGTTAGGCAGGTATTTTGAGCCACTGATACTTTCTGTGCGCACGAGTGTCTGAAGCTTGGGTGAGTCACCCTGGTGACAATTGGATAGTGACACAAATTCTGTTATGACAGGGAGAGGAAATCCACCCCATCTCCCTGCTGAGACTATCACAATGACATCAGAAACAAGTGGCCCTGACTTTGCCATTATTCTTTTCAGCTGTATAAGGTCTCAATATAGATTGTCTAAACATTATGGGAGGCTGACCCAGCTAACAATTTTTAGGTTGTATGTTTTCCTAACATTTACATTAAGTAGCAAAAATGTTAAAAATATTAGTTTAAATGTTCTAGAAACATTCAAGATGTACAGCTTTTTTACCGTTCAGGCATTGGCCTTATTTACAAACATCGCCCTAGTCAATTAAGGCACATTTAATAATGCATGAATGCCATTACATTAGATAACACAATGTAAAAACAAGGCTTCTGCTAACAAATGATGATAAATTTCTTTTCTCTGAAATAACTTTACAAGTCATTTTTAGTGCATGAAAAAGTTCCCCTCACGTTCACACAGTTGTGCAGGCAGAGTAACCACAGTTTCAGTCTGTCACATTAGCTCTGGACATGTTTATCTAAAGTTTCACATCCAGAAAGTGTTTAAATACTTTTCTCTTCTCTGAACTCTTTTGTCTCAAAACTAAGTGAGCTGCCTCATTGCTTTTCAGCATCCTTGATTCGATTTTAATACAGTTTGCTGAATGTCGCTAAGCTAAAACAAGGTCCCAACTAACATTTTTAGATTGTAAGAAACGTTTGCCTAATATTAAGTATCAAAAATGTTAAAAATGCTGTTTTGAAAGTACAAAATGGATTGTTAAAAAATTGTTATTTGGAAAATCCAAATGTCAATTTTTTCAATCGTTGTATTAACATTATCGCATGGTTCAACATTCAACTAGCAATTTAAGAATAACAATTCTATGTTAACATTTTAACATGTTAACATTTTTAGAACATTTGCCAGTGATGTTCCAACTTTGTGAGAATGTTTTTGATAACTTTGAGCAAACTCTTACAAAACATTTGTCAATATTCTGAGAACGTTCCCTGTTAGCTGGGATATTTTAGGAGGCAGCAAAATTAAGTTGCTGCTTAGCAACAGCTTTCCTTTCACAAACACACCTATTGTTCCTTCAAATGTTGCCTCCATTAATATGTGGTCTGGTCTATCTGTTTGGTTTTGTCTTGTAATGTGCGGTAAGTCACATATTGCAACTGTTTCCGCAAGATGCAAGTGTTGTCAGTTATTGTTTATGTGTGACTTTGATTCACTGCCAAAATGTAGCTTTGCGTTATTTGACAGAAATGTCAGAGGCAGTCAATTCAACTGCAAACCCTTTCCCTTTCATAATCACTGAGTGTGAAAAACCAATGTCAAAAAGGGAAAAAGTCTGTGGTTGTGGTATCAAGTTGTTAAGCGGTCAGATGCCAGGTATCAGCACCTGTAAATATAGTTTGTCACATTCAGTCTCATTTTTATGCAAATTTTTTCCACCGTCATGCTTTTCCCAGAGCTATTTCAGACTCTTGTCTGGAACTGTATTTAAAATGAACTCTTATTAGCACATGTTCACTGATATATGTTGTGTGCTGTGAATATATATGTAAGGCATCTTCACAGGGCCCTGCAAATGAGAAGATTAGAAGAGCAGACTAATAGCATGATATATGAACGGTCACATATAGCTGAAGGTGGGAGTGGACCTCTTTGACAGCTGTGAACTTGACAGGTTTGAATTCAATCTATCTGAAGAAGTGCATTAGGCTCTGTGCAGATGAAGGTGGTGAGGCTGCAGTGAAGTCCTTTGGCAGGGCTGTTGCCGCCGCCATTGTCGCTAATTCAATTTTTCAGTGTTCACGCTCATATTGATGAAAGCGGATGAAATGAATGGTTGGATCCTTTTCTATGTGCGTTTCATGTTTTTGGTCTTTCATGCTGAAAAAGGAGCATGATGAATAAGAGGCTAGAACCAAAGACAGCTGTGGCCACCAAACACATTGTAATCTGACCTTCACATATCATGTTATTAGGCTGTTGATTTACTGTCTTTAGTCAGAAACCCATGGAGAAAAACAGTCTTTCTTTCTTTCTTTCCAATGTTTTTCCAAAGTTTACAAAATGAAAAATAAAGTGCTTGCTATGTCTAGGAATACTTTTCAGAGTGGATAAGTTTAATGTATACACTGATCAGCTAATACTGAGATGAATGTGAATATGAATGTGAATGGATTGCTTCATACAGGTATTATACACCTCCATGATTTTATTTGATACATGTATTTGCTTTGCTGTCATAATATACTTCTTTGTATATGCTGTCTTATCCTGTCTCCAGGATTTTTATTCATCTTCTGTCCATTTCTATCCTGCATTCATTTTTATTTATGCACTCGGATTTCAGGGTTTTCTCTGTCTGTAGCTCCTCTTTACCGCTGAGCTTTGAGTGACTGCTTTTTTCACCAAGAAAGTTTGAAAGCTGACTTAACACCAGAGGCTGAGAAAAACTACAAATAAAACCTGATCCAAAAACAGTACAGGCATGTAGGAGGAAAAATCAATAGTGCAGACAAGCAAAAAGTAGCTGGAGGAGCCCCTGATCTAAGGTCAGCTGGAGGTGCATGTAAGGTTTGAAACACAAAAATGTATTCATGTTCTGAAGGATAAAACTTTTGACTTTTAATTATTCAGTTCCTTTTAAAGAAAGGATTTTTTGCTGAGAGATATAAAAGCATAAATAAAGTTCTCAAGGTCTCAATGGAAGAGACTTATAAAGTGGAACTGAATGAATAAGACTTCAATGACAAAAAATAATCATGTACTCTTTAAACTTTACTAGCTCTTTGTAGTGTCACACAATGAAAACAGATTATCACAAAATGAATTGCAAACACTGACCAGATAAAGATCAATACAGAACATCCTCACAGGAATATTCATACCACATGGAATGTGGTCACATTAGCAACAATGTGTTAGAGTAATTGAAAAATTCCAGTCAAGTCAAATGTTTGCCCTAATTGAAAAACAGCGGCTTCATTTTGAGTGATTGGCCTTTGAGAAAGCCTTGATTGTAAGTGACGGGGCTGACGGTTATTGTGGGTGCTGAGCAGAAAAGGACAGTTACACAATGGATGCTGTCAAGGACCTGACAATTATATTTTTATAATTATATTCCTCACACTAGGCCGCGAGTTAATTTATGACCCTGGAAGGCACATGTGGATGTGCTTCCCGGGAACAAGAAACTGAGCAGTGTGTCATTTTTTCGTTGTGACTGCATGAAATCTGTAAAATGTGAATTATTGAATATTAAATGATTGATGTTTTGAAGGTCTTTGATAGAGTATGTTATTAAGTGAAAGAGGCACTTGCTGTACCCCCGGGCTATACTTTTGCTGTACACTTAATAAACTTAATAAACTTTGTGTGATGTACAATAAACACTTTTTTTAAAAAAACTGGGTTGACAAGCCTCTTATATCAGTATGGGTGTTTCATTTAAGACTTGCTGACAGTTCTGAACATTCTGTGTGAAAAGCACCCCTGCTTTTGTCCCCATCTGAGCAGGTGTGAACATAAAAGAGTTTGGCTGGTTTGTTAGTGTTGTCTCTTAGGGTTTAATCTGGTCAAAATGTTTGTAAAGTAGAAAATAAATAGATTTTTTTAAAGGTAGAACTGGTGTAATGTCTTGAAAACTGTAGTTTGCAGACGATGTCAAACAAATTATAGAGACTGTTTCAATGTGAATGAAGTACTGTGCCTGTCAATTACTGCAGCATAAACATTTTATTTAGAGCAGCTCATTACAATAATTGTATGGACAGTTTCTCCCTGAAGACACCTGGCATGAAGTGTCTTCTTCAAGGACACAGTCATGACAGCACACAAGTGGTGTCTCAGTCACTTTAACCTGGGCTCAGATGTGCAGGACAACATTTATACTGGCACACTACAACCCTAAACAAAAGGTTACCATTTACTTTTTCTTAACAAATGAGCAAAATACATTTATTTCATAAATCACAACTGTTTGAAGAGGAATGTTTAAATAATTCTAAACCTGTGACAAAATAACCACCACCTGCACTGGTGATGGTCAGCCACATAATTTTGTATCAAGGTACTGCCCAATCAAAACTCTCAAACCACTTTGCACTATAGGACACCTGACGTGCTCATGATCCCTAATCCATGTCTGCAGGTTCGAGCTGAAAGATTAACGCAGTGGACCCGTCGTGCAGCACACACCCGTGCCGTTGTCTTGGCAGCTGGGTTATCTTGGATGCTGTTTACCCTGAGGGAGCGATGAAGAGGATTATTTTGCTTTTTTCTCACTTTCAAATCCTTTCAACAAAGGGATTTCTTCTGTAATACATCCACTAAGCAGCAGAGGGAGAAGGCCCCTACTGAGTTCTTTTTGCAGCACTGCCATGCATGCCTCAGTCGTGATAGGCCACATCATAATACAACTAAGATAAGCAAGTTTATATGTTGTGTGTGATGCTGTTTTGTCAATGTCACGCTGCATTGGGACAAAAAGCTGTGAGTGATGTACTGTAATGTTTAATCCTAACAAGAGAAAGCTTACTGCATTCACAGCATCATTTTATTCATAGAAATGTCAGGAAAAGAATGATTATAAACAAACATGTAGGCTACAAACGTTTGATTTGTACATCTCTTTATTAATGCTCATGGATTAAGCATTACAGATATTTGAAGTTATGTTATTTAATGTCAAAAACCTAACGGCAAAGTGTGGGGTGGCCACTGTTGGTATTGATTATTTTCATTAGTCCCAGAAAATCTAATGTGTGTGCTGCAGTAATGATGACAGAATGTATACATCTTGGCTTTCATGATGAAAAGTATATTTAATGAAGAAGAAAGCAAATATGTGGCAGCCTATTAAGCATATAACCTGTTAGATGTGGGAGCTGTTAGATGTGGGAGCCTGATCTATAATTCCACAACCTATAAACATTTAAAGCAATGGACAGCTGAAAATGTCAAGATAAAAATACTAGAAAGTGTTACGTTGGTACCCTATAATCATGATAATTACGATCTGTTCACCTAAGTTTGTGTCGTTGATCCCTGTTGAGATAAAGGGAGATGAGTGAACCAGACTTCAGCATAACAAAAATGAATCAATACAAATTAATTAAAGATAAAAACATGTGAATGGATTGCTTGTGTGTGTGTGTGTGTGTGTGTGTGTGTGTGTGTGTGTGCATTAATTTGTATAGCTGGATTTTCATTATTTAACTAAGAGAGTAATTTAGTAATTTAGTTAGCAAATTTAAAAGCAAGAGCAAATAAAAACAAATTTAGTTAGTTTAATTTAGTTAATGTATTTTGTATTTACCACATCCCCTTTACTAGGAATATATGACAAACATAAAAACCATATAATTAAAAATAAAATTTACAGGAGCAACATCAGAATCGAAATCTCTGGAGACGATATCAACAACATGAGCAGATTTCAGGGGAAAAGGCTCAATGGTATAAGCCGTGCCGAGGGGAGAGATGATGTAAGCGCTTATGTAATCTGCATCTGCGAGATGCACATCATAGCGCCCCCTGGAGGCCACTGCTGTCTCATAGAAAAGTGATATTATAGATTGGATCGGTGGAGTGTAGCCATAACCAGAGAACAATAATTCTCCATACATTAATACTGCGTTTTGTGTAACTTTTTTATGGATTGAGTTTTAAAGACTAAATATTTAACACTGAAAAGCCAATCAGCACATGAGCACGACTAGCCTGCCTATACCAAACATATTCCACAATAAAAGCCAATTAGACTCTACAGTCTCCCTTCACGTCTCAGACACAGTCGTCTGATACGTACATTTAAATAAACCCAACCACAGCAACAGGTCTGCAGACGTGTGCTGGTGCCAAAGATGACTGCTAACTTGTTGTCCAGTGTCCACAAATGAGGACGTGCTGTTTTACTATAAACATGTGCTGTCCAGTGTGGTTAAAATAGCCTCCTTTCAAATGTGCTTTATTGGCACGACACATAATTGTTTATTTCAATTGCACACAGATACAGATGACGATGTAGTAAGTACGGAGTAGAAGAACAACTGTGCAAATATTTAAAGCACCGTTTTATTGTTTGTGATTTCCGAAGCACATGGTCCAATCAGCGCCGCGGGAGGGCGGGAATAACAGCAGGACCACGACATATCGTCCAATCAGAACAAAGAGAGGCGGGGTTTTCTTTCGTTCGATGTTTTAGCACCTTGGACAGCGGCTCGCACTCGACTGCGGGAAAGATTCTGGGTGCGGGTAGCGGGTCCTCGCCTCCTATCCTCCCGAATAACTCACGATAAAGAGAGAGAGTAAGGGATTTCATAGAAATCTTTCTGTCGTCGTGTAATATACTGTCAATCTAGGGCAGTTTGTGATACATTTTCGACGTTGGCTTGTGGCCGTGCGCTGGTTCTGCAGCGCGCCTCCTCTGCGTCTGGAATCCCAAACAACAAACGTTCAACGTGACTTTTGGCGTGCTACTGAATATCGCGGGAAAAACAGGTGACAGTCCAAACTATTTCCAACTAAATTATACTTTGTTATGTTTATGACATGGCTTCCGAGAATGTTGACTAGTTGGGTGCGATACCGTCCTGCATAAGTAACATGAAGTTTCTTAATTCTTTACCAGCCTGGTTCAGGCGTTAATGCGCATGCACTAAACCTCCCCTCGTCTGAATGCCTAAATTCATCATTTACTTTTTGCGATCTTCGACGCTCTGTTGAAAGATGAGGTTCTTCTGCGACGTTTTGTATTGCACATAAATTCCCGAAAGAAAGAAGAAACGAGGAGCCCGTGGAGTTTCGGCGTCTGAATTCGTGCCGTGAAGCTGCATCGTCTCCTATGCCGTTTTAAACGTCTCGACGGCACGCTTTGAGATTGCCCAAGAGAAACTTCGACAAAGTACACGCACAAGGATAAAGATGAAGAAGTTCCGGAAGGTTTTGGACGGGTTGACGACTTCATCACCTGTCAATCCCGGTGGATCGCCGGTGTACGGCAGTGCGGCCGGGACCCCCAGCACAGCACCAACACCGCGGGAGCTGGAGATTCAGGAAACGCTGATGTCAGAGCACTTCCAGATCTGTAAGGTGGGTGTCCTTCCCTAATTTGCCGTAAAGGGCTCATCTATCATTGCAGTAGAGATGTGCAGCTACTTTTTGGAGGCCTGTGCTGATCAATGCAGCTGTGTTTAAAACAGTGCGGATGCACAATAACTGAAGCGCAACAACAGCCAGACGCAACCTAAACACAAACATACGGGCTACAGCACTAAAGCTACAGGTAAACCACATAGAAATACTGCTTTATTCATCAACTTTTTCCCGCATAATATAGCCCACCACTGTAAACAACAGTTAACAATGATAAACACGGACACCAGTCATAAGATCCCGGATGCCTGTTTAAGGGCTCCCTTGAACTTTCCGTCACATGTCTCTCCATCCTCTCCCCGTCTTTCATATTAAGATTATTATATTAAACTTAATTTCTATCTATTTATCTGTCTGTCTGTCTATCTATCAGATGATATGATAGATAGATGAAGATAGAAATGTATGAAGAGAAAGGGATGATAAGGTTCATGATTTCTTGGGACCTGTTCTCTCCGCAGTGATGGGAATCGATGACATAACTGAGGTGTCTTCGCTTATATAAAAGAAGTCAGAGAGACTGCCGTAGTCTCCGGGTTTATGTGATTTCCCTGAAGCTATTTTTAGACTTTTTAGGGCCGACTGCAGCTGGACAGGGTGACGGAAACTGACTGCAGCGTCGAGTCAAAGAAAGGGATTTGAAATCTGGATTAAATTGTTTGTTGGGTTCTGTTTACCAGCACGTTAAACTAGGAATAAAGCGGCAAGGTAACTAAAGTTTGATTACTAGTGTATAGAAAGTACTGGGATGTGTCATGCACATCACAGTTTTGATAAACGTTATGAGGTTTCTTTTGCAATATTCCCAACGCAGTATATTCATTCACCGGATGCTCCGGCTCACACTTCGTTCCTTCCCCGTATTGTCGCTCAGCTCTCCGGCGAAAGACTTCCGCCGGTACGAGACCCAACAACCGCAGAGCCGCGGTGATATTTGCTTTAATAAATTTCTCTTTAATCCAAAGCGACTCGCAAACGACTTGAATGAATGAATGGATGAATGAATGAATGAATGAATGAATGGATGTTAACATGAATAGAATAGTAACACATTGATAGAGAAACAGCCACCTTGATCTAACAGCAAACCATCCCCAAAACTGTACACAGATAATCCTGCTGTTGCTGGACAAGAATCGTATGGTAGTAATTATTTTTTTGCAACAATTTTAATAATTTTGCTAATGTTTTTCGTCCGCGTGATGTGAGTTCACAATTTATATCAGGTCTTCTGAAAGGCCCTGTGAAGAAGGTGAATGCGCTGCGCATGCGCACAGAAGGTTGGTTGCACGCAATCGTAATGTTTACCTGGTTGATAGGAGTGATTTACCACTGCATGAATGTAAGCGATTAGAGGTAGGTTAGTAAAAAGTTTATCATTTTCTTTTAAATGTGTTCGTAAAGACGTTTCCACATTTTACTTAAATTGTTGTATCGCTGTGTAGAGCAACGGGTGCTGGATGTTCAGATGTACTGATTCATCTGCTCTCTGAAAGTTTGTGAAAGTAAGGAATGAGCCATTTTCCGATCTTGTTGAATTGTTTCCAGCCTGCTATCATTAAATAGCTTATATAATACGTTTTTTGTTCATGTCTCCCCCCACTGAAATAGGTTAATTTAATTTTTCATTAAGGTTTTCCACCCTCTGTCTAAAGAGAATTAAACAGATCTGTTTAATTATGTAAACACCCTCTTTTGACTCCATAACTTTTGCATGAAGTGAATTGGCAAACAGCACTTACCTTGCACTGTGCTTTTACCCTGCAGGTCCAATACACTGTAGTTGCTTATGTCCAGTTCTTTAATAACAGCCCCTGTGCAAAGCCTGCTTTACTTTTGACAGACTCTGTACTGAAACTGTTAAGAATGAACTTCATCATGAATGGGTGTGCCATGTTGGGTGAACAGGCATCTTTAATGAATGTTAAATGTGAACCATACAAAAAAAATCAGTAACGGTGAATTATTAGTGTTTATTGTACACACATGTATGGAGGATTCTGGGGAGGGTGCTTGCCTGAAACAGTAGTAGTCTGCTGAACGCCCTCTCCTGAGCTCAAGAACAGACTGTGACACCCATTTCTGGTTATGATCACTCAAGTGAATCATGGGTTTTGACAGCAGCTTCCGTCATGGGCTGTCATGTTTCATGTTTGGTAGAATGTAGATCTCTCTCTCTGCTCAGTTCTGTTCATTCCTTGATTGATATGACATGTGCACAATAGTAGCAGGGCCAATTCATAGTAGAAAAATACATTACCTTCTGAATATTTTTACACAATGGAAGGTTAACAGAAAAATGCAAAGGAGTTTGGTTGGAGTTTTTGCTCAGTCTTTGCTAATTACGACAAATACGTTTATGATCTATGTTTATGACACTGTACAGTTGTTGTTTTCTTCTGAAGGAAAGCTGCTGTGGTATTATTGTGTCAGTGGCGTTCTGTCAACAGTGCTGGCTTCCTCTCCTCTGCTCTGAGACCACAGTGGCTGCACAGGCTGTACTCTAGAGCAGCCTGCTCTGCCTGCATGTATCCTCATCTCTCAACAGGAAAGCTGTGCTCACTCAACCAAACACAAACAAATATGAATTGTTCAGTCTCTATTGTTGATAGATTTACAATTTATTTTTTTCATCTTTTTCGTCAAATACTAGTGTCATCATAGCAGTAGGGCCAAACAGAAGATAGGACTGCTGTTTCACAGTATGTTAACCTCTTCTAGGAGCTATGGGGGGAAAACAAGATGGTTTAGATGGTTCATCTCTTTCTTTCAGTCTCCCAACCACTATATACCATCCATTTTTAACATCCCAGCAACAGTTCTATTTACTATGTAAATATATTCCATGTTTTACCATGTTTTATGATTCGTTAAAGGTGACGTGTGTTATTTTTTTTAGGTAAAAAAAATTCTACTGTGCTGGTTTAATGTGCAGAGACTAGAATTACAAGTCAGTCATTCATAGATTGACTTCCTGAGGAGTGTAAACACTGGCTCTGTGGCACTTTCAAAACATCACTTTGTTTGTTTGAACAGGCAGGGGGCGGAGTGGAAGGGCTAGTGTTTTATGCATAGTATTTTTTCTCCTTCAGTTTCTCCCCTCACAGTTATTTCTGCTTATCTTTTCATGTTTTTACGTCCGCCCAATTGATTTATTTCTTATAGTGTCACTTGCTTGAACCTGATTGTTATTTTTTTCCCTCCTTCAAACTCTGTGTTGTCTCTCCAGTGATAGAGAAGAGCCAAGGTAGTTAATACTCCAAGCAGCTCTGCGCTTGTAATCACCTATAAATGAATAGCTCTACTCAGCCAATCTATATCCTCTAAACCTTTTTCCACTTCACTTCTCTGATGCTCCTTCATTTTCTGTTGTTGTAATTGAGTGACTCACACAAAAGAGTCAATGAAAAGAATAAAATGTGTTTTTTTGAGGGCTGTGTATTTTTGATTTACATGTACTTATTTACTAACTCTTACAATCCAGTTTAACAAGGTGCTGAAAGTGCTTAAATAGAACTCAGCTATAAATATTTAAACTAAGTAATTTTTGTAGTGCAGTCATACCTTATATTTAGTTAAATTTGGCTTGTTTCAGATTCTCTGTTATTTAAAACCAGTGCTATTTGTTTGGGGCAATTAACATTGCTCTGTTATTCTTTTATTTCAGAAACGACTCAAAAGGTGGTACATTACTTTGTGAAATTCCATTCAGCACAGATTTTTGGGCATATTTGAACTGATAACTGTTTTTCATTATTTCTTCAGTGTAGGACACCTACAAATCAACAAAGCTATCGGCAGCTGAAATTCATTTTTCAGTGAACCCCCAACCACAGGACAATTATATTTAAATTTACAGGCGTATTGATACATGCTGTATTTGATTTGTGAAACTGACTTAAAATACATTTAATAGTTCATTTGAATGTTTATTACAGCACCAGCTGACTTCTGATAGCCTTCAACGTCACGCTCCAGTCATTTGCCGCTCTCTTCAGGCTTAAAAACTGTAACATGTATATTGACAGTGAGATTGAAAGCGAAAGAGACAAATGTAATGTCTGCCTGGAATTGCGAGGCTGACTTCAGAACACTCTGTGTGAGTCGTCCAATGTCCAATTAAGACGTTGTTGTCTCACCTCCATGTCAACCCTACTGCCAACATTCATCAATATTTGTTTCAAGTTAATGATGATATAACCCCTGACAGATGTGTTCATTTGTGATGGGCATCCTTCCATAGCCTCCCTTTCTGATGACTTTAGCACTGAACCATCACCCTCCCAGGAAAAGCAAGTGATAGCCGATATGTCTGTAGCTTGAAATCCAGTTAGGCACGTGCACTTGCACGCTCAAGTACACAATGGCTTGTATGTGCAGTAATTGCATTCTAATTCTCGCTCTTAGCACAGCTTGCTTGCCGGCAGCATAAACAGCAGCAGGGTTCAAACGTGCTGCGCCCACACATACTCTCTGCTGCTCAAGTGACGCTTCCATATAAATGCACACACACCAGCACTGACAAAGACTAGACAGGCAGATGGACAAAATAAGAGTCTTGTTGTCATTCAAGAAACAAATACTCTTAAATTATCACATTAACCTTTAGATTTTCTTAGTTTCTCAACATTTATCTGTTTTGCTTTGGTAAAGCAAGTTGTGTTGTGGTCATGTTTGATTCTATCTAGGGTTTGTCTAGGAAAATATTCAAATCATGATTTCCTTAGTTAATGCAGTTTAAAGTTTCATTTGACGTTTTCATTTGAAGGAAATAAAATTTAACAGCATGCTAATACAATTTACATTATCTGTAGAACATGTAAGCGGTGCTTGGTCATGCAGTAGTCATCTGCATAATGCTAGGCTGATTTGGGGTAGTTGCCTTGTTGTCAGATCTTTGCCATGTTGTTGCTAAGGTGATTTTTGGCATGTTGCTAAGTGGTTGCTATGGCTTAGCTAATTTTACAAAGGATGCAAATGAATTTTGTGAAATGTCCAATACAGGGTTGACAATCCTACAAATAAATTATCTTTAAAGAATGTTATCCTCCACTTACAGAATCGTGTACTCTGCAACAAACTTGTACAATGTAAAAAAAGTTAATAAATTAGGCAAAGTATGTTTATTTTAAGTCTGATAATGTCAGCAGGTTATATGAAGGCTGGGGATAAAACAGAACCTGAAAACAATGAGCTGAAATGTCTATAAGCTGTACTCACTAATAGAGTAAAACATGTGTGTGTGTAAAGTGATGGTCTGGTTTGTAATTGATTGGTAACAGAACTGCTTTTAAAGTGGGCTGTTTGCCCTCATGTGGCTTCACCGGGGTGATGGCACACTTATTGACCCAATAAAAGAGCCTAATTTCTCTTATCTGGTATCAACCCCCCGTCCTTCCTTCCACCACTTGTCTCGCTCTCTTTCTTTCTGCCTCTCTCTCCTCAAACGGCTTCACTCATTTATTCAAACATTATTTGAAGAATCTCAGGCAAAATGCTATTCCAGGATGTTTGAGTAAGATTTAATCTTCTTTTCTGAACTCTTTATAGTCTCTGCATATTTGTAGATGCCTTCCTTATTTCAAAACGTTTTTCTTAATCTCACTGTATGTCTTGGGGTTAGGGTGGGCAGAGCAATACCAATAATGTGTTTTAATTCAAGCTGTGCTTTTATGCACACCTAAAGCGGGGCCAGAAAGCTAGAACCCAGCTCACAGGGAACGTTCTCAGAACATTGGCTAACATTCTCTAAAAGTTCTCTCAATGTTATCAGAAAGTTTTTGTGGTAACATTAGTAGACCTTTTTTAATGTTACATGTCATATATCAAAAGCATTATTCTTAAGTAGTTAGCGGAACGTTTTGAAAACATTACAGTTCAATCTCTTCGTGCTATATTTGCTCATCTTGTCTTTTTCCTTTATTCATATTCATTTACTCATAGACACTAACCCTATTGGTGCATTCTGGGTCATATTTCAACCATGGTTTTTGTCTTTGGAAGATCATTCTTGACACCACTTAGTTTAGGACCACAAAAAGCTTTGTGTGTGTTTTCATATATAAATAGCAACTTTACTATGGTAATACAATATTAATTATAAGAATGACAATGTGTGTACAAGCAAAAAGTAAAGTTTCTTTTGTTCTCTGTATTTTTTATAAAGAAATCAAGAACCTTTGTTCTTGAAGTTCTTTTGGGAACCAAAAAAGGTTTTCTATTGGATTGCTGCAAAGATTTTGCAATGGTTTGGCAGGTTTATGGTATAAAGATATTTAAGGATTTTGTTAGCGTAAATCAGACATTCTCAAGCACAACTTTATATACAAATTTGCTTGTAGAGTTATTTACATTTGTTCATTTAGTAGGCACTTTTATTCAAAGCAACTAACAAATGAGGAGCGCTACAGCATAAACAGTTTATCCTAATGAGACAGTAAAATAAGATGTGCTATAGTACAAAGTTCCAAAATTGCTCAGAAATTAACTAGCTAGTAATATTTTTTTGTGTCATATCATGTGTGTTAACTGTCAAGTGCTCATGGTGGGAGTTTTGTCCTCTAATTCTTCTGATGTGAAAAAACGTTTATGCTGTGAAATTTGAGGTATAAACATCAGTCAATCAATTACAGTCTAAAAAGATTTCTCTTTAGCTTTTCTAGATTCTTCTTTTATAGCTTCAGGACCGAGAGGAGGAAGCTTTAGCTTCATGTGCATGAATCATCACAGAGTGTCAATCTTGAAGCTTTTCTTCTCAATCCACGTGTATAATCTGTAGAGTATTATAGGCATGCAGCTTATCAGAAAACAGCCCTCCGAGTATCTCCACTGTATATACAGTACCAGCCATCTCTGAAAGATTTGGCACACAGGACCGCAGAGGTCCACAAGAGTAATATGCAGAGTTAGAAATGAAAAAAGAATAAGCACGGGCTGGTATCGTGTGTTGATGATGCCTTGCTTTGTTGATCTGGATATTATTCTTTCAGGCACAAATGTGTCGCCTGCTGAGATAGCGGGAAGTCATTTGAAGCCCAGAATCCTTCTGCTGTTCATACTGACTTAGGGTCATAGTGCACACACACACACACAGCAGGAATGTGGATAAATGTGACAACGGTGATGTTTCTGTCTGTCTGTTGTCTTGCCTGTACAAAATCACCAACACAAGACAATGTATTGTTCTTCAAATTAAATTGCCATTTCTTTTTTAATTATTATAGTTTTGGCTCTTTCAATAATTCTATTGACAGTAATAGTGTAGAGAAGACAGGAAATGATGGGGGAGGAGTGGAAATGGCATCAATAGATGATGTGGGTCAGTCTTGAACTCACATTGTCCAAATGAGCACCAAGCTCAATGTGTAGGAACACATGTACTCACTTCTACACCGTGACATAAACTATGAATGTACAAAATGCATCTACTTTGTGTGTAATACTTATCTCAATGCATTTTTAATGCATGCTGCATTAGTAATGATTTCTACAGACATTTATATAGACCATCTTTTGCTTACACTCTATTATATTGCATTGCAGCAACAGATCAATGCTGTTGACCGTGTCGTATATATAAATAAATAAGTGTGTGTGAGTGGAGAGGGCATTAGATGAATGCAACTGATGTTGACAATCCAAGAATATTTGGGTGAATGTATGACAATACCAGTTCTGTTATGGATCTGTTAGGATGATGTGTAGGTTTGTGCATGTGTGCTGGTGAGTGTGGTTGTGAGACCGAGATCTGCAGTCTTAGGCAGAGAGCAGTGCACAGGAACGCTAGATGTGTGGTCTATTTTTAGATTGGGGTCTAGACTCGCCCGCCCTCCCCTCTAAAGCAAGAGGCTGAGTGAATGAGCAAGAAAGAGAGTTCATTGTGTGTATGTGTGTGTTGGAATATTTGTGGCAAAGGAGAAAGAGTGGTTTGAAATGTAATTAGATCAAGATAGATAGAGCTAGAGAGAGAGAGAGAGAAAGAGAGAGACTTTGCTCAGTGTTCTAGAGAGTTCTATGACATCACTGCCACTCTGGTCTCTTTTTGTTGCTTTCTTCCTGTGTCTTTCCTACAGATCTGATGCATGCAGAATCCAGCATGCTGTCCACAACAAACAGTGCACTGAATAGGGACAGAGATGTAAAATGAGAAATAAAGAGAGATGGAGAAAAAAATGGATCTTCTGTGTATGAAATATGAATGAGGCTTTAAAGATTGGGGCCAGTAGATGTATTTTTCATCCACTCTCTGTACTATGTATATTTAATGGCAAATGACTCTCTTTGCAGCCTGAATGGGGCCTGTTTGCACCTTCTACCCCCTCTGCATATATATTGGGAGGTCCCAGGGGCCCTGCGTCTCCTTCCTGCCCTGGGTCACATCCACCTGCTGGGACAAACAGGAGGTCAGCGCCCCCTTGTGTGTCAGCCTCTTCTCCAGCACATGATTAAAGGCTGCAGAGCTGGCAAGCACAGACCACCTGCCCCTATTCTATCTGTGGGAGACAAGTGTGTGTCTGTGGCTCATTAAAGTAATATTCTGGGTTATTTTCAACCTAATGTCTATGGACTGTGTCTATGTAAGGTAATAATTTCGACTTATCCCTCAGTTTGTATAAATAAAGGGGAAGCATGTATACAGTAGTAAATGAAAACTTAGCAGGCAAGTGGTTTGGGGAGTTGGACATGCAGAATTGTGAAGCATATATTTTGTTTTAACGCATAAATTCCTAATGGGGGGACTATTTTTCTAGGTGGAGGAACTTGTGGTTATATATGTTACCAACATAATACCCCTGTGTGGAGTTTGCAGAACTTAGCCTAAGGTAAACAATACCTAATTATTATTTGGTGAAATAGTTCACCAAATAATGAGAATTCTGTCAGAGCAAACAAACAAAAACGAATGCATACAATTGTTTGGTTTCACATTGCCTGGGGTAAGAAATTGACGATGCAGTGGCCATGATCCATAATGACAACCAGCTACATAGCCCCTTATTAAGAAATTTGCACAGAACAAGTCAATAATGCAAGGTCCAAAAACTGTTGGGCAGTATTAATGTAGCCCCAAGCACTTCCATTTTGAACATACCGGTATTTTGGACATTTTTACCAACAGAAGTAAAACATACAAGACACGACAGTGGTGTTACTGGAGGTATTCTACTCCAGTATGCACTTCTTAATTAAATTAGATACATCTGAATTTCTTTTTTACAAACAGAAGGACAGCGATAGACCAATATGCGCAGCTGATATATGTATATATAGCATGAATGACTTGGAGAAACAGTAAGAGCGGGGGAGGGGAGGTTAATTTGAGGTTTGCTCCTCTGTAAGAAGTTGGCACAAAAGCATGCTATGGCATGCAGAGACACACAAACATACGCTCTTTCCGGGCAGTGCGGCATATGTGGGCCTGGCCTGGTTCTCTGCATTAACTTGAGTTTTTTCAGGGTTGTGACAGTTGACGTGTGGTGTGACTGCATCAGTTGCAGAAAGCTGCGAGTATGCCTGCATATGTCTGTGCATCTGCGTGTGCTGTTTGTCTGAACATGATTGTCTTGTTTCACATCTCATATCAGGCATTTGTCTGTGGCAGCAGGAAATGGAATAGAATCAGGAGTAGGAGCTACCAAGGTGTGTGTTTACACACACACACTCACATATATATAGTGAGAAAGGAGTGGCTTTCTCACTAGATAAATATTTCTCCCTCATATTCTAGGTAGAATATGTAGAATAGGTGGAACAGCTAAACGGTGGGATACAACAGCCCATACCGGTATAACAGAGAGAGAGAGAGATACAGAGACAGAGCAAGAGATGTGGAGGGAGTGGGAGGGGTTACTTAAATTGTCTGCAATAAAGCCGAGCACTGAATAAAAATCCATACGCTGAGGCATTCATTAGCACTCGTTTGATTAATAGAGAAGACACACACACACACTGAAAGCATCGAACACAGCCACGCCCATGCAGACGTACCAATGATTCCAAACCTCTGCATAATCAGACAATAAACCCGCAGGCGTAGTCACAAGTCGAGAGAATTTGAACGTGACAATGGTTTTTGTCACAGCTCTGTTCCTGCTTAATAGCCACGGATGGATCATCTCTCTCGCTCACTTTCTCGCTCTATCTGTATCTCTCTCTGCCTTTCCCTTGCTTTGTGATCACTCCATCCTGCTCATTCATCCAGTACTTGCTTGCATCAGTCCAGAGCCATGCAGATGAATTATTGATGAACGCACATCCATAAGGGAGCCAAAAAATAGGGGAAGTGAGTGAGAGAGAGAGAAAGTGCGCAAAAGGTGATTTTACATGCAGTCAAAGAAACAAAAGACAAGAGATTGAGACAGTAAGTCACATGAAATATTACCTTATGGACATCTTAAATTTGCTACACTCTCTCTCGCTTTTTCAGTCAGGGACTACAGTACACTAATCCGCAGAATGATTTCTAATATAATTGATTCTTGGGACAATATCACAATTTGCGTCACAGCTCTGGAGCTGCATGTGTGATGGATTTCAGTACCATCTGTGGTGGACAGCGCCAACACACTAGCACAGACCCGCAGGCTGTGGATAGCTCATGTTGCATGGCTTTCAGCACCGGTGGTTGTGGATAGCACCTGCTCTTATATTTCAGAGCATGGATACTGGAAAGCATCTGTACAGTTATAAACACCAAATAAACCAGAACCAGACCTGAATGACTTAAAGTTGGCTCCTGACCAACTTAACTGATTACAAAGGTTGTAGACAGTTTGAATGTAAACGTTTATTTTGTAAGATGTGAATTAAGTAAATTGCTACTGAGGGGCAAGGGAACTTTGGTGCCCACTAATTGCTTTTGTTGGCTAATTACAGTTTGAGGTGATTCCAGCTCAAACAAACAGACAGGTGTGTGCAAATTGTGCACTTGGAACAGAAAGTTAAAGCAAGCTTAACAAATATTTATATGGACTGAAAATATTAACATATCAGTCTTAACTTGTGTTACTGCTCAACTGATTATACATGGGGTTATCAACATCAAGGTCATGAGTTTGAGGGAGTGCAAGTAGTGATAAATATGTATAGCTTGAATGCACTATAATCTGCTTTGGATAAAAGCGTCTACCAAATGCATAAATGTGTACTCTCCAGTAAACATTACCAATATTCTTTAACCCTGTTATGGACTACAAAGAGGACATTAAGGCCATTGTTGCAGTGTTGTCCACAGAATGTATTTTTGTATTTGAATTTGTAGGATACATCTTCATGCCGCAAAGACTAAATTGTGTGACCTTCAGCTTTAAAGAGAGACTGACTGGTGGAGCCTTGGCTGGAAGTTGGGGAGCTCAGTTTTGATGAAGCTGAACAAGAGTAGTCAACAACCTGCCAGAAAGACATGCTGAGAAGTTTGCTGAGATTGTAGACATGGGATCTGGTCCACAAACTTGTGAACTGCATTGTGAACTTCTAAAGGCATTATAGGTGCGCCCCAAATGTTGTTCTAAAGAACAGGCAACTTATTTCTGCTGCCTCATATGCTTCATCGATAATGCAATCCCAACTTGAATAAAAAGAATAAAAAATGGTGGCCACAGCATATAATTAATTTCATACTAAAATGTATTGATAAAAATAGCTTAAAATGATTACAAACTTACACACGCAAATGACACAGAGTATCATGTCACTTGTGTAACTAATCAGTTGTCAAGCCTTGTGTGCACTTCGTGTGTGCTGCACCATTTGTATGACGCACAGAGCTGGTGCCTATGTAGAGTGTTCCAAATCAGTCACTTATGATTATTTGTTTTAGTTAGGATGCTGCCTATGTAGGCAGTTACAGTGCGGAAGCTCACTAGGTTTTGGAACAGAGCTATGAAGACAGTTGGAATTAGATGGAAACTGAACTGTTGTCAGCAAGATTCAGTGACTAAATCAAATGATCTTGTACTTGATTAACCTGACCTGTCCTGTACAGTGCTATTAACACAACATCAATCCCCCACAATGTTTGGCTTGTAGTATGTGTGGAACTTCATTTCATTGGCAGTCAGAAAGCGTCAGAAGGGGGCTGAGGCAGAGAAAGAGCAGCTTGGAAAAAGATACCTGCTAGGATACAAATCATTTTTAACAAGAGATGCAAGAAGCAGCAGAAGTGGGCACAATCCCTTAACATTGCAGTCAATGCGCATTAGAGTAGAGGAGTGCACCTGAGAGCTGGGCAAAGGGGCCACATGCTGTCACCTGGTCGCCTGTGCCAGGATCTGCCACTGCGGCAGGACTGGTGATGTAACTTTTTCTTTTCTTTCTTGAATCTTTGGATATTTACGTGTTTATTTATTTGCTTTCAACAGATGGCCTACAAGTTGACTGGCCTACTGGGAAAAGTCCCGGTACTTTCTATAGCAAATCCATACGTCTATGACAGTCACTGGAGGATAGTGGTGGACCAGGTCCAAATTCACAGGTGGTGTAGATGTGAGTTATAACGAATGATTCCTTCCAACTGACTTTGTACAGGGTGCTACCCAGATGGTAAACAAACTATGAATGTGCAAATCTGGACAAACCCATCTCTGCTGAGGTAAAGATAAGCAGTGGGTGGTTGACAGATTTAATTCAGTCAATTAGAGTGGCCAGTATAATGAAGGTCAGTACAGCAGATTGTCTTTGATAAGAAACTTTAGCATTATTAGCATAAACTATGTCACTGAACGTTTTACTCAAAAGGGTTAAAAGACACTTTCAGAATGGGTTTATGAGCAGTGGCATTACATTGAACTGGCTATATTAAACTATATAATAAAGGCAGGGTAAGCAAGAAACATTTTTTGTTTTTCTGGATGAACTCTCTTCACATCCTGATCGCAATCACTAAGTAGTGAAAATATGTTTATATATCTAAATATCATCTGTTGAAGGCACAGGACCATAAAATGTTCGTCCAATCATTGCATTTGGTTCAAATGCAATGACAGGATGTCCTACTTGTCTGTCAAACTATGTATTTGCATAAATTTGCGTACATTCTGAAGGAGGCGTGGCTTTGGAGGTCACCCTGAAAGAAGGGTGGGATCTAATGCTTTCAAAGCTAGGTTGAAATTGCATACTTTAAACAACAGAGTTACCATTTGAGTATGTATTTCCAACACTGTAAAGTTATGAAGAAGGATTGTGGGCTCATTTGGAGCAGGAAGACTATAGTGCCTGTATCCTGGTGGAAATTAATTACTAAATATCACAGGTTTGTTTTAGAAATTCCATACCGCATTGTCTCTTAATTCTTTTCCACATTTTTCTTTCACTGTAGACGGTGCGTCATGGATTTCCTTACCAGCCCACAGCTCTGGCGTTTGACCCGGTGCAGAAGATCCTTGCCATTGGCTCTCGTTCCGGAGGAGTACGGCTGTATCCTTTTCCCCATTCGTGCAACAGTATTTCCTCCACAGTGTAATGTTGAGATCTTGGGGTGACTTTTGAACTTTGGGATAGCTGCTGTATGAGGTAAGGTAGAATACTGTCATGTTTCATTGCGTTGAAGACCTCCCTGTGGCTTAGAAGGGTGTAAGACCGTTTAATGGACTCCCAGAGGAATCACCCCATGTAGTTAGTAATGTATTAATGCTGTGGATGACAGACAGAAAGAGACAGAGACATACAGTTCCAACACTGTTTGTTAGATAATACAATATAATGGCACAACAATTAATGGCATGATTATTGGTCACCCATGTTAGCATTAGCTTTGCATTTTTAACCACAGATTACAGTTTTCCTCCCCACAAACCACTGCAGCTTACAAACGTCTGAGACTAAATGAGAAGACATTAACACAATATGGAGACAATGGATATAACTTCAAAAGAGAAAGAGGATTCACAATTTACAAGAGAATTTAAATAAGAAAATGTGTAATTTGATTTGCGGTGTGCGTAATTTATGCCCACAGCTGCATGAGGAAATAAGACCCTTGCCTTCAAGTGTCTGGAGTGTTTCATTATTTGAAAATACTGACCGCAAAAATGCAACATGGTTGTGTTAAATGCTTTGATTTCTCCTCAGTGATCATGCTTTTATCAGTTAATTATAAGAGACTTCATCGTAGAATTGGACAGAGTCAGTCTGCAGACAGAGATGGACTCAAACAGAACAAGAAGTAGAGAGATGCGAGGGCCAGAAATCATTGTGGATGGTGTGACAGACAGATGAAAGAATGAAGCTGAGAGGAAAGAAGAGAGTAAATGACAGATAGTGGGACAATATTGCAACACAGTGAATTAGCTTATTATGGATCTGCTAATTATGGATCTGTCATTACCGTAGATAAATGTGGATAGTGTTACTTACTGTACTGTGAAAAGCATGACTGTCTCTCTTTCAATCTGTGTCTTTTTAGACACAATTTTTTGTCTCACCTGTCTTCTGTCTGTCTAATGTGAAATGCATGACTCTCTCTTTCAGTCTGTCTGTCATTTAGACACACTTTTTGTCTCACCTGTCTTCTGTCTGTTTGTTTGTATGTCAGTCAGTCTGTCTGTGTGCTTGTCTGTTTCTTTTTATCAATGCAGAAAATAATTTTCTTAGTCAGTATTTCTGTTTTGTTTTCATGTCAAAATATTTAAACACCATTCAACAAGATACATTGCTTTCAGAAGTAAAACTGTGTTTTCTGAGTATCTCTTACCCCATGAGAAAATTGTAAATTTCTGTTTTTCAGCATAAATCTAACATATGTAGGCTACTGAAGATTATGCTTGCAATAACAATTTGCCAATAATGCAAGAATAATGAAGGTATATTTTCAGAAAACAACTCTGAGTTACTTTACACAATTTTAATTGTCAAGTGAATGTATCTTGTTTCACATTTGTATCTTGTTAGTGATTGTTAGATCTACTGCCACTACTTGAGGTCCTCTTTCAGGGTTAAGCTATGTATCTCTGTTACTTACAGTTTTACAGTAATTATCTACTGTTATGTAGTTCTTGGGATCTAAGGTATGTGAAGGTCATCACATACTCAAAATATTCCAAAGACTAGGTATTAATATGTATGACTTGTAAGATGAGTACCTGCTAGGCAAATGGCCATATTAGGGTTATTATTTGTTACTAGTTGATGAATTGCTGATCACTGTGTTGAATATTTACCCATGTTTTGTCTTCATATATATCAGGTGCTAACAAAGCATAAACAAGCTTGAGCTAGAGTAGGATACAACACCGTCTCTTCCTTTTGCTCCCTGGATACACTATTCGAGGGTTCTTTTCTCATAACATCCACAGCCACAAGATTTGATTAATTTAGGGAAAGGAAACCCAGATACAAGATTGTAAAAATTCTTACATATGGAATATTTTGAGTATATGATGACCTTCACATACCTGAAATTTGAAAGGTTTGGGGTTTGACTCCACTGGGAGTCATTTCTGGGTCATCTGACAATTGTTGAAGAATCCACTACATGCAAAGATTATGATGACAAAATCATTGTTGTCTCTTGCTGAATAACATGCATGTTTTTATAAGGCTTACTGATTATGTGGCCTTTTGCACAGCGCTCTTCTCCCTCAATCTTTCTCTCTATCTTGCTCTTGGACTCTGGGCAGAATGGTATATTTAGTTCTTGTTTAGAGCTCTGTATTGATTGAGAGCGCCCAAAGTTAAACATTCACACTGCACTATTGATTATCAACCTTTCTGTGCACTCACTGCACACACTGTCTGCAAATCATTTTTATAGAGGAAGACTCAAAGTGTGTGTGTGTGCTCATTTAAAAATTTGTAAATATATTAAAATAGTAACTCTTTACAGTGTATGAAAGGGTGACAATTACAGCTGGAAGGTGTAACACACACACATACATGTCTATGTACTATATATAAAAATAGATTCCATGCTGAAGCAACCAAGGAGCACACCATACTAACTAGTTTCGTTGATGTCATCTGTGTGTGTGTGTTGATGCAGAACTTGGCAGGCTGGCAGTATGCAGAGCTGAGATCGGTGTGGCATTTGCTTTACTGCAGTCCGCTGGCTGCACAAGCTCCTATGAATGAAGACGAAGAATCAATGTCAAACTAATCCAATAAAGTCATTCTGAACTTGAGGAAAGGAAGAGATTCTCTAGAATGAAGCACAGCCAAAAACAAACCCAAGTTAAAATTCTATTTCGACAAATAGATTAACAAATGTAGCTCAGTCTATGTGCAAATGAATGTGAACCCTAACCTACAGTAAGCAATTCTGGCAAAATGTAATTGACAATCAACAGTCTAGACCAAAGTCCTAATAGAATATTCTTGCAGCTTGTGTATGTATGGGTTAGCAAATGCAGTGGAGTCAATCTCTCTCCCCAAAACCTATGAGGATGTGTGTCATTGATCTTTTGTATTATATGTTAGGATCTGATCTGTGATGCCTGTAGGTCCTTATCATAGCTGGATTCATGTGAGGATTGTTGTCCAATAGAAGGCTTGTAATGCAGTTCGGTATGTGTGTGTGTAATTCAATCTGCACTTGTGGAAGAGTTTGAGTTTGAGTCTCTGCATGTGTGTGAGCGTATACATGCGAACAGGTAATAGAATTCTCCTCTGTGATAAGCTGTCGATTCTCATCACAGCAGACTAGCGGAAATAGCGCAAGAGGAGTTGGCAGAGGAGTGATGATGAATTCTGGTGAGATGGCAAAAGCAGAGGTGGGCGGAGTCACTTAACCTTCCTCTTCTTTTTTTCTTTCCGTTCTTTTATATTTGTAGGGGAGAGAGAGATAGAGAGTGTACTGATTTCATTATCAGGCAGGGCACGTTTAGAGTTCACCGCAGCCTCTGTCTAGTTAATGTCGGAATGATGGGCAAAACACGCACACATATGCACAACCCCATGCAAACACATCCAAACAGCCACACAGAAACATACAAAGACACCATGGCAATGACAGATGTCTTGCGCGTGTGGTCAGGGTGACAGTGAATAATGCTGAGATCTTAGCGCTGACGTTGAGAGTTAGCCTGCTGCTGCCATCTCTTCTGCTGACAATATGTCACCCATCTTTATATTCGCTGGTTCTCCGTCCTAACATCTTTGCACTACTCTGCTCATACTCATTTGTCAAATGCTCCTACCTCTCTCTATTTTTGGCTTCTGTTCTCCGTTATGATATAACAATTGAGTTGTTAATCTTTGCCATTAATCTTTTTTCTATAACATACTCATTGTCCTGGTTGGTATTTGGTACACAAAAATAGCAAGAGATTTCTCAAAACAGCAAGCTACAGTCTGATTGGCTGGCTCTGTGTGTTTATCAGTCTGCTGGGAAACAAAATCATGTCTAGATGTCAGACTACAATGTGCTACATTGAGCACTTTTGAGGAAGAACTCATCATCTGACGCTAAAAGTAACTTAAAAAGCCAAGGAGATTACGTTCGGCTACCAAAGTAAACTGCTGGAAGATACTGTAACTAAATTTGGGTCTACAAAAATTTTTACAAGCAATATATAATTTGTAAATGTGTTTTGTAAATCTATATCAAACATATATAACATAAATATAATTGGTTATATACAAACTAATGGGTAAATACTAACAGTCTCACACTGAGTGAAAATAAATCTGTTTATGGCATCCGAAAAGCACCACTGACAGGATCTATGATAGGCAGTCATGATTGCCACACCCTGTGCTTCTCAGCTTTCTCAAAGCCCTTTGTAATGTTTTGCAGCTTTTTGTAAAATCATCATCTTATTGTAAAGAAGATTTGTATTTCCTTAGGCTTGCTTGCACGGCAGCAAAGGAGTAGTGTTGAGGTGTTGAAGGTAAGCTTTTAGGCTTTGTTTTAAAAGAAATGCTGCATTAGAGATGCTTTGATGTAAGCAAGACGACCGATCGGAATTCATTTTGCAAATATTATGATGATGTCATCGCTGTCAGTATCATTAATATTCATCCTGTTAGCAAATCTTGGTGTTGTGGACTCAGAAATTGTTGCCAAACCATATGCCCACGATTACACACAAACAGAGACACACACACTCATAGTGTAGCTGGGGAACCATGCAGAGAGCTTAATTACATTTGATTTAAACTGATTTATAGTGAATGCCACTAATTAAATTAATGAAAATTTTATGGCTGCAACAAGATACAGGACACAAACACTCACCTACACACACACACATTTGGTTTTCAGTCATGGTTGGGACTTTCCATTGTTGCTACAATGTAGGCAAAACCAGAGACACACACACATATACACACAGATATTGTTAATGAATTGTTGTAGAGATGTTCATGGCAATGGAAGAGAAAGGTCAATCACGTGTGATTAATGTGTGTGTGGGCACATATGAGGCCTGCCATTTTGCACTTATGGTTGGGGTATTTGAATTGTTTGTGTGTTCTTAAACAACCCCTTTCAGGCTTGAAATTATGGTTTAACAAATTTTATGGTGTATTAGGTCATATGGTATTATGTTCGCATATTTCTAGCTGTGTGTGTGTGTGTGTGTGTGTGTGTGTCATATTGATTTTTGTCTTGCAGAGTGTGTGTGTGTGATGTATGTGGACAGTCTCCTTGACCTGGTCTTTTGCTTTAATTGAGTGGTTGAGTTTTGCTGGATACTGATTGGCTGATTATTAAAAGGACGGAGGAAGTGTGGGCGTGTAGCGTAGAACGACTGAATGACAGAAAAGAGAGATAAATGGCATTATTCGGTCATTGTGCAGAAATGATTGCAATTAGAGGCACTGAAAGAAAGGCTGATAGGCTTGATGCATGTGGAGGTGGAGAAGTGGAGAGGTTGAAGAGATCAAAAGAATGATGTAGAAAAAAAAACTTACTGACTGACTGGGCACATAAGCATACACACACACATACACATAGATGAACATTCCCCCACTCTTAAAAATAAAAGTTCTTTGCAGAACATCAGATTCAACAAAGAACCACGTTCACTATGTGGTTTGCTTTTGGGTTCCACAGATGAAAGTCATACCAAATAAGGAAACATGTTAAGGTGAACTAACCTCTTGACCACATCAGATAAAAACATGCAGACACATATGCTAAACATTCTTTCCACACACTCAGACACATATATGGTCCCTTGAGAAATAGGAACACCGATCACACACACATACACACACACATAGGCGTGTTCTCAATTGATCGCCTCTAGAGTCAAGGCCTCTCTGATTGCCTTTCAAGTGTTAGACATGAGCACTGGAATAAATGGAGCAGAAGACAGAGAAGATATATATGTAGAGAATTTGACTGAGATGTCCAGTATCGTCCTTACACCTACATTTTTCCTTGTCTTTACTTGGGCTAATTTCTTGTTTTTTTTCTATGCTGTGTGGCAGTCAGTTATCATGAGGGTTGTGGGTTGTGTGTTGGGGGGGTTGTGGTATTAACGATGGTCTTGGTAAAAACCTACTTGTAAAGACATCTGAAGTGTTTAAACTAATTACGTTTCACTTTAAATACAACAGAGTCGACAGGTTTGTGAAAAGGTGAGGTTTAAGGCTGGGGAACTAATATCATAAGCCTGATATGAAAACAGATGGAAGTCTATGAGATGTCCTTACTAATACAGTGATGTTGGCTTGTGTGACAAGCAGGCAGAAAAAATAATAATGGGAGTTTTACAGAGACAGAAAAAGAGAGGAGGAGGATAAACTAAAGAGAAAGTGATGGATGGATGGATGAATGAGCATAACTGATTTGATAGGCTCCTTGACTCACTCATTTGAGTAGCAGGGGGCATATAGTGTGTGTGTGTGTGTGTGTGTGAAGGTGTGTTTGCACATTCATTCCACCCATATATACTGTATTAAAGCAACAGTTTACCCACAGTGGGTCACAGGTTTGGTGTCAATGACATCAGACGGCATTGATTTCTGCATCTTGGGAACCATTGTCATTGAAGTCAAACCTTGAAAATACAAAAGCGCAAATGAGATTTGAGATCTATTGAGGAGGGGACTTGAGGTGAATGATGATTTAAATCAGTCAGAAATCTTTAGCTTTTAAAGTGCTTTTATTGGTCATTTTTTAGCTTGATAGCCTGACACTGTATACTTTTTTAATGGTTTGCCATAAAGGTGAAGAAAATAAAGACAAAACTGGAATTGTTGAGTGAAATATTCATGTCATTGATCTCACAAAAACATTCAGCGCGCGTATGCGCGTGTACACAAACGCACATGCGTTTACCTGAAAGGAAATGCAAATTTCTGTCAAATGCAGTTGTTACTCCCACAGCAGCAGAGCAGCAGGTGGGTATTTTATCTAAATGAGGGTTGCAGGGACAGACTGGGCTATTATCCATTGTCCTTTTCCACATTTCAGTGTTTTCGCAATCAGTCATCTGTTCTATTATCGTCATCGTTATAATTAGTGATTGCCCTTGAACCACAGACATGCCTTTCATTTAAATAAGCTTGGCCTTTTAGATAATGTTCGATTTTGATTCCTGCACTGATTGGAGTGGAAAGAATGTGAGATTGATAGATGTGTTCTGTTTGAAACTTTGACTTGCCTTTTATTCTGCTGGTCAAAAGTAAAGTTTCACTGGAACAGCTGGTGTAACTGTTGTTATAAACTGATTTAGATGCTTAGCTGAAGTGTGCTATTTCTACACCACAAGCGGCACCAGAGGCATTTCAGAAATAATGAACAGGTTTCCCAAACACTGTTTTATTTAGTCAGAATATACACAGCTACTTCTGAATGGCTGTTAATAGAGACAGATGCTCTTTGGCAGCATAATGTTATCGTTCTGGCATATACTGTACCAGTGAGGGCTACCTGGATCATAACCACCCAGACCTGCTGCCTTGGTTGGAATGCTCAAAGATTTTTTGCCAGCAACAACTAAACTGCACATATTTTATTATAATTGAAGTTCCACCAGTGACCAGTAACAATGCTTTGTTGCAGTGAGCTTTTCACACTGTTTTGACTGATTAGTTTCATGTTTAAAGAGAAATAAATGAATCACATTTCTGAAGATGTAACTTCACAGTCTTCAGGTTACACAGCTTTACATAAGATACTCTCACGCATTACACCACAGGTTTATGTGTGTGTCTGTGTGTGTGTGTGTGTGTGGGAGCAGTGGGTGTATGAGTGTGTTTAAATCAAGATTATTCACCAGCCCACATTGTGACTCACCACTTGTCATCCGACCAGCTCATGTTGCACAAAGAGAGAGTGAGAGAGCGAAAACAAGAGAGTAGATCCCAGATCTCCTCTCAGCATTTGTCATGGGTTCCTGTATATAATGGATATATTTTTGAGAGCATTAAAGGTCATTACACATGCACAGTTACTTATATTCCAGTAAGAAACTGTATGTGTGTCTCAGTATGTGTGTTTGTGTGTCTGTGTATAAATGAATATTAGGTTTACTTAGTTATCACTCTGTTCATAAAGGGAATGTGTGTCAATTTTGACAATGTTAAAATACTTTTATCTCAGTTAATGTGCAGAGAAAAGTAATCCAATTGTCAGTTGAGTGTAAATACAATGGCGCATTCAGACATTGATCTGTTTATTGGAGCGACCCGACATGTCGACTTCTGCCTCAATCAGTGGTGTTTAGGGACAGAACTTGTCACTGAATGCCAATAGATTTGGGGGTAAGGCAGAATTTCTCTTTAAGGAGTGTTTGGAAAACCTATTTGGCAACAGTCACTGTTTTAGTGATCCATGTTTGGTGACACATAATTTGTCATCTACACATGTAATATGAATACCAGCAGTGATGTCAGCCACACCAAAATCACAGATGATTGTAGTTGGCTTTTTTCATTGGCAACGACATAACGATTGCTGCACTCTCTGTTTTTGCTGTCAAAATCTGTGTGCATCTGTGAACGCATTTGTGTGCGTGTACGTGTGTAGGCGTGTGTATGTTGGTGAGATTGCCGCAGAGAACTGCACCTTTTGGGGACTGATTTGTGTGTTTATGTATTGGCTACATTATCAGAATCTGTTTGCCAATGCTGTAAATGGGTGGAAAGGAAAACAGAGGGACCTAACTGCAGAAATGGACACAGATGAGTAAAAGCCTAGTTATATGTGCCCTCTCAGAGCAGCTCAGAGAAAACAACCATATTAGACTCATTCAACCATCCCTTGTGTTTGCTGTCTGCTTGATAGACGATTGTGTGCTTTTAATATGTAATGTATACATCAAAATGTCTAGGCAGTGGCTTTCCCTAGTTTAAACTAGCCTAAGCTGCTTTTGTTTTGTACTGAATGAGCAATCATTTTTGTTTTCAGCACGTTTTTGTTTCCTCCTCATCCTGGTTACATTTGTTCCACAGAGCTTGTCGCAGTGCATTTTGGAATTGCCTTCTTTGCAAAAGACTTTCAAATTTTGTCCAAAAGAATGTATTTTCTAAGGCTTTTTGTTGTTTGGAACATCATTTTTGCATGAGTGTGAATGCAATGCGTAATACTGCTGTCTTGGTAGGCCGCTTACTAGCGTTTGGAACAGGGCTGTGGTGACTTCAGCAGTGACTTTGTGAGTTTAGCTGAAAGCATACAGGCTAATTCAGACTCAAGGGCTGTATATCTGGCTACCTTGCCAAACACACACACACGTTTACTTATCTAAATGGGAACGTTCCATAGATTTCTATTGTTTTTATACACAGATAGTTATAAACAATATAACCCAACCCTAACCCACACTCTAAGCCTAAACAGAATTTTTTCTGCATTTTTATAATTTTTAAAAAAACGTTTGGTGTTCTATTTTTATAGTGTTTTTACAAATGAGGACATTCCAGAATGAGGGTTTGCTCAATTTGTCAGGTTTTGCTGGCTTTTATGTTTAGATACATATGTGGTAAACCCACCCCCAACACACACACACACACACACACACACACATATTTGTGTAACAGTGAAACTTAGTGTAAAACATTTCCATGTGTGTGTGTGATTGCTCATGCATTGATGATAGAGAACTCTTACGATGCCCCTGATGCTGTAAAAGCCTACAGGCCACAAAATCAATATCTCCTGATAGTGGTGAGAAAGAAAGAGAGAGAAAGAAAGAGAGGCAGAGGGCAGTGAAGGGGTAATAGGGAGGAACCTGCCAACTAGCTGCAGCACTGTGAGCATGTGTGAGAGAGAATCAGAATGAGAAAGCAGAATAGACAAAGAGGGGGGAGAGAAAGAGATTGGTAGGATGCTGTATTAGCTGCACTTTATTCTTTGGAGCAGAAAATGTAGGCAGGGGCTTGTTTCTTTCCAGCAGGGAATTATCCACATAAAACACAAGACCTTCTGCACTGTGCATGTGAGACAAAGAGTGTGTGTGTGTGTAAGAATGATAGACAGTTATGGCCAAATGGACAACAGACCTTTGCATAACCTTAGTCTGTGCTAGATGCAATTTACTGAAAAGCTTTATTAAACTAATCCTAACATTAGAGAAATATAGATACGCACACACAGAGCAGGAGAGATTAAAGGAATATAGTAAACTAGGCGTGGGATTTGAAGCTATTAGAATCTGCTTGGCATTTGAGCTCACAGCAGTAGCAGTCAGGGCTGACTACACTCAAATGTCTCCTTTTATTCGACCGTTTTGCGACCCGCAACATCTCAGGTAGCAGCGTAGAACTGCTGACTGTGATGCTGAATCACCATCAGTGGAGGAAGACACTGTGTCTTTCAGCTCAGCTGAACAATTTCACTTCCTGTTGTCGGTATGTGTAGGGTGCACAAAGGAACAGTTCACCCAGTACTGTGTGGATTACATTTGTGCAGGGGTAAAAAAGTAATAAGAGTCATTTTACTTTATTACTATATTTATTTACTGTTTTATGGATTTTTGTTTTTGCTTTGATTGACACAAGTTGTATTTAAAACAGCCTTATGGAGAGACATAAACAGTCTTTGACAAAGTATTTTGTATTTGTTACATTACTGAAGATTAACACTCATGTATAACTCAACTCTATGATCAGTCTATACACAACAGCTACAGATAAACTTACAGTTTGAACTGTAACTGGCAATTACAGTAAAGACATTGGGAAACTTTTGATCAGACAGGTTGACTTATGCAGTTTGTGCAATCTGTAATTTTTTATCTTTAGTTTATTTCCAATTGAAAATTGATTATGAATATACTTAAAATGTCATTTTTCGGTAGGTAATTTATATTTGTGTGAAATGATTCACTTTTATGGTGCTTTTCATCCTTTTGGAGACATCCCTGTTTACTGTATGATTTGCTCTATATATTTTTTATAAATTAAATCTTTCATATCTTACTTTTTATATATGTGTAGGGGTTTGCAACATGGGCTGGAGTAAATGATAAAATAATTTTAATTTCTCAGTGAACTATTCCTTTAACGATTACAGGTGACTTTGCAAATATTATATTGTTCCCATACCAAGATTTTTGCCTCAGTCTGTCATTGAGTTATGTTAAAATCAATAGTTGTGCGCACACACACACGCACATCCAGTGCTGTCCCAGCACATCTCACAAACAGCAAAGACAATAGGAAGGAATCGCTGGAGAAAGAGTCTCACAGGAAGAAGTAATTAATTAGTGATTTAACATAACAGAAACAATGCAATGACACAGATGATTGCCTGATATCACCTCTCTGGGGTTAAAGCTGTAAGATCTCATTACATGTGAGATTAAGTTTTTCATTTTGCAGATGAATGCCCTGTTATGTTATTATGTGTCATTAAACGTCATTCATCATTATAAAAGCAATGGAGTGATTTATGAAGAAGAGATTTGTTATACTTTGATTATTTATGCATTGTTTGGAATTGTTATTGATATGCATATCAGCAGGCTTCTCATTTATAGTCAGTCTGCTGTAATGTGGTTTTGTACAATTAAATACATCCAACAAAACCTTAGGTTAGGGTCCGATGACTGTGTGTATTATGTGTGTGTGCTTTGAACCTATAAATCATATAAAACAGTATTTACACAAATATGTGTTCTAGAACACCCATGCCTTTATTTGGTAATGGTAGGTGAAATTAATTTCATAATATGATATATAACACAGTCATAATCGTAAATGTGACATGAGATTGTGAAATAGAAAGATGAACAGAATGAGAGAAGCATACTGAGCGAAAGACAATGAATGATGAAGAGTGTGTGCCCACCAATCTCAAACTGAAGTGGGCACTTCATTTTAAAGCTGAAAAACATGAATATGCATCTCTCCACCTCCATTTTATTTTCTGTCTCTCCTCAGTGCGCACATTTGCTTTTCTGTAATGATGGAGACTATCTTGCCTTCCATTTCTTTTACCCTGAGCTAATGATTATCCTCTGTCTATCTAAACAAGGTCTTCAGAATTTGCTTTCTCCTGTCCTAATTTAACTGCAGAGGCACCCCGAGAAGTGTAAACACTGTGGCTCTGTGGTGCTTTCAACATTACTTACATTACAAACATTGTTTGTTTGAGCATCCTAGCCGCAATCTGACATAGCAACATTGACTCGTGAGTTTTGGGAGGGAATATCTGTTTGTTTGGCAGATGAGTGGAGAGTGTGTGGAAAACCTATTTGAAAACAGTGATTATTTTTGCATTTCCATTTGGTGCTGCTTTGGCTCAGAAATGACACACCTCACCTTTGCATATCATAACAACTCAATTACGAAGGATCACACCAGCAAAACCTGTGGCTTCTGATGTTTTATTCTCATACATTTGTTACCGTGCTACAATTTCCCCTACATGCCTCCTTTTCCCGGAGTCGTTTGATTGTCAGTTGTCATAGCGATTGAGTTTGTGGCATGCCTGTCTGTCTGCTCACATAACATCTCACTGTCTCCAGATGCGAACTGACCCCTTTGTGTGTATGCGTGTTTATTAGCGTACATGATTTTTTGTGCAAACCGACAGCAGTAGGGGTCTGTGTTCTTTATGCACTTTTGTTTATGAATGGCTGAACTGGTGAATTTTGATCTAATTAGTGCAAGATTTGTTGAGTCATGCAATACAACTTATTTAAAAGCAAGTATTATGATCTGCTCTGCCAAGCTTTTTTAAAGAAGACAATTACAGCATAATTCATAAAACAAGATATCCCTTAACGTGAAGCTCATGTTGCATAGCATGAAGCAATCTGATGTTTCATTTTTAAACGGGACTGAAAACTAAATGAAATTGTACAAATTGCAGAATTAATGGTTCCCAATCAGGTTTTCCAAATGCTCTGCAGTTTTAGTCCTGTGCCAAATCACATTATTGGTTTAGTCAGATGATGATGTGTCAGACCCCTCAAATGAAGAAAGAAATGTTATGAAAGTGCCACAGTGTTTAGAATGAGCAGGACAGACAAGAAATTCTAGCAACTTATTTCAAATAAACAGCAATATATTAGTGAAATGCTGTTTAACCTCTTTCACTTTTTTCCTCTCTGTATTGTTTACACATGTTTCTCTCTATCCTCTCTTGCATATCCCAGAAACCATTTTCTTCTGGCTTGCAGGGGACGTAATTGATTTTACAGCAGATGGAACAAATTGTTCATTTTGAGCTGGATTCTTGAGCTAGGCCCAAAGAGAGAAAGAGAAAAAAATGAGCAAGAGAGATAAGGAGTGAATTGAGAAGAAGTGTAAAAAAACTCTTTTTACTCATCTACGCACATCACATGCGGCCAGTGTCCCATATCGTGGTTGTGCCAATAGGATCATTATCAGACTCATTTGTCCCTGTAGAACTCATCAGATCTCTTGTTTCTTTGTCTCGTCCTCTCATCCTTTCTGTCTTTGCGGACTTCCCAATTCCTTATTTAAAGGGTGGAATGATGGCACCCAACACAGGCTAATTGCACCCTTTACCTCTCTGTCCCACACTGAGTGACACTGAAACCATGCCCTCAAATGATCACCTCCTGGGATGATCAGCTGTGGGTGAAAGAGAGACAGACAGAGAGAATAAGAGTCAGAGAAAATAGTTTTGACATTATACGCTAATGGAGTGACAGTGATCCGGGATGCCTGTGTCTGGGACACACAGCTGTGCTCAGACTGAGATGGAGGAGAATAGAAAAGCGAGCTCAGAAAGGACAGATGTAAAGATGGAGGCGTGACTGTTTCTTCCGGGAAACAAATGATTAGTTCTCCATTTCACAGGCACTGCCTAACTCTGTGTCCTAACCAGGTGTGATGTGGCAAAGAGATGAGATATTTTTGGTGTCTGTTGTGTCATGTTGGGTAACTCTGGACATTAAGAAATCTCATTTGTCCAAAATTGTCTATGCAGCTGTATATAGAGCGCAAGGCTTCTAGAAATAAAAATCCTACTCATGTTCTAGAGAAACTTGTTCTAGAGAGATGCTGTATGTTGTAATTTATGACAGAGCCGGTTTTGTTTAAAGCTTAGCTCTTTATTAATACATTTTTTGAAATGAATAGGAGATACATTTCCAAAAATGACCCCTAAAAACATGGACATTATGTAACATTGGTTATCACTATTGCAGTATATTTAAGATCGTATATGTTCTTATGGAATTCTGTAATTTTGTGCCACATCTTTTTTATTTTAGGAAAGTAGGGATGTTATTCCCTAGTGTAGATGTTTTCATTGACTTTTGTACATGTTTGGAAAGTGGGCAACAGAATTGGTTTTGCAATGTGCTGTAGTGTACTGAGGCTGACAAGCCAATAATAATTTGCTCAAGGGTTATTGATTGCTCTTGGACACCTCTGACCCCTCCCCCCCATTACCTCGATCTCTCTTCATCCTGTGACTTTCATTTGCTCGTCCCTTTAAGCGCAATCATCGTGGCTTCATTTGATCTCTTCCTCATTAAATGAAGCGTAGTGAACAAACATTGCTATTTATCGCCCCGTCAAGCACCGATTCCCCAAAAACAGGCGACCCAGGGCAGGCAAGAGACAGACAAAACACACGAGAAGCAGGAAGGAGAGAGAAAGAGAATGAGACAGAGTGGTTTTTATCTTTACTGTAATCACGGTCCTCAATTTGGTCTTTAATTTGTCACCCCAATGCAGCTGCCTGACTGTCCGTTGTCACGGGAACAAGCTATTCTGCCCCTGAGGGTAATTAAGACGGTACAGGATGAAACATGCTGGAAAACAGAGAATGGTCAAAACAAGAGAGGGATTATGGGAACACAGATCAGCTAAAACACAAGAGACATACACACAGACAGCAAAGATACAAGACATAAAAGAAATCTTAAAAAAAGATGGTGTCAAATATACAACAATATCGGAAAATGTGAGTGTGGCTTGTCTGTGCTAAACTCTGTATGTCACAGTGCTGATAGTGTGGTCTGAATTGTTGCTGGTGTGTTCTGAATGGTTGCCAGGTGGTTACCAAAATCACCAAACCAAAAGTCCCCTATATAGTCCCACAAATTTACGTGATTTTCTTTTTTGCTCAGTTTATATACATGAGAAGAAGTATGACTTGTAGGTTATATGTAGGTTGCTTTGGATATAGGTGTATGCTAGATGACTAGAAGTAAATGCTTTAAAAGGAATAGCACAGTAACCTTTCTACAACAAGCTGCACAAATTGAGGTATCATTCATGTGTGTTGCACAAACAGGATAAATTACAGGCTGCTTAATGCTTAGGGATTCGGTATGAAGAGGTTTTGAAAAATTGCAGTACCAATAATAGTGATGGTTGGTGCAGCAAGCACCCCTTTTAAAAGTTACAATCCAGAGATGAGAACGTGCAGAATAACAGAACAGGCCTACAACATACCCTATAATACACTACGCACAGGCCTGTCAATCATGTGCATTACAGAAGACCCCCCCCCCCAAAAAATCTAATAATAGAACGCGCCTATCTCAGCTAACTGGCAGTCATCATAGGCTGCCTTATGCAAATTGCATCTCACCCTTTATTCTAATTGTCAGCCATTCGGAGAGGAAAGGGACCATAAAATGTCACATGGTAAAATGCAATAGCCGCTCAATCGGATGTGTCGCCCCAGGTCAGCAGTTCTGTCTGGGTGAGACGGACCTTTTTTTCTATTGAAACTGGAACAGCTGGAGGATCTTCTATCAATAATCCACTGCTAGCTCTCTCTGTTCTGTAATGAACACCTGTGTCCTGCTATTGTCTTTATTATTAAAGACCTACATAAGCCACAGCTCAGTCAGGGTCACAATCTCTCCGCTCGCTCTCTTTTTCCTGCATCTTTGCGGTTTTCTTTCGCTCCGTCTGGCAGATGCGTGCGGTGTGGCCGTAAGGGTTTTCTGCGGCGGATGAGGTCATTTGTCAGAGCAGGTTTGGGTGCGAGCGTTAACACCTGGATTGTCTGGCTAGGCAGAATGTGCGTAGCATAATGAGGGATCAGAATTAAAAGTGATAGCCCAGACGCCGCCGGCGCTGTATGATGCTGCCAGCTCAAATCGCGAGAGATGCACAGGAAACAACGTGGCTTAAGGAAATCATGTTACCTGCTGACCTTTCATAAGCTAAATACCTTAGCACTCTGAAATGATAATAACAGCACGTGTCTTGTGCATTAGCTAAAGCTTTCTGTCTGTCCACATGAATCGCATTCAAGGTTCTTTTAAAGAACTGTGGCTTTGTCATAGAGTCTGAAAAACGTGCCCCTGGAGTCAACATCCTCATCTGCGCAATTATACTTACAAAGCTAATCGAAGTGAACTTTCTCATATTAAAAGGGAAAACCTTCAAAGAATCAGGCTGACAACTTCCACACATGCTAATTTTCACTCTGCCCTTGAATCTAGATACAAAACCATGTGTCCTTGAGTTACAAACATAACCCCTCACTGAATAATTCACAGTGGAGTGAAGAGATAGGAGAAAGATTACTTATTCACAATCAATTAATCAGTGGATTTACTTGCTGGAGGTCAGCAAGCAGCATCTGCACAAGTATTCATGTTTTACATAAAATATTAATACGCTATGATGTTTTTTATACAGTTTGTTGGTGTTTGTTGGTGTACAAAATGTACAGTACAAATTTTATAATTTCTTACTATTTGGTACAGTATGGTTCAGCATTTAATGACAGCAATCCAGCACAACACAATGTTTTAGAAAATGTGTACTATTTGTGCATTTAAACACTCTTTTCCCAAATGCAAACACACTTACATTGTAGTTCAACCATGGTACAATGTATCAGGTTGTAATTCCACAGTACTCACTATACATGATAATTCCAAGTTAATCCAAATAATAACATGGTAGCTATACTATAAAATCTATTACCATAAACATGGCAATACTACAGTGCATTTTGGAGTTTTTTCTTATAGAGACAGTAATAACAAGCAGGTGCAAACACATGCACACCCACATGTAAGTCAGTGAGGCAGAATTAGCATAAGATCACCGGTTGTGTTAATCTACAATAATCATCTTTCCCATGATGACTGTATTAGCATAGTGCTGAGATACCACACATCAGCACCTACACACACACACACCTTGTGGCAGTTGTTTTTTCTGAATGCCTAATTGACTTTATAAGGTAAGAGAGCACATATCTGTTTACATAACATGAAAAAGTTTGCTTACTAGAATCTGTATAGGTTAATATATATATCCCATCACATACTTACAGAAAAATATTATAACTTCACAATCCTAAACCCTACATAATCCTGCATCAGTCTTGCCTATGTTACAGCTAGTAAAGAGATCCTTTTTTATTGCTCAGGAGGTTTGACAGTTCTCAGTAATGCCTTATTTAAATATCAACTTTGATAGAGACGTTTCACCTAACATTCATTAGAAGAGATAATATGAAAATTAAGACAAATGTTGCCATACTGGAACAGCTAAAAATGAATATGGGACACATAGTCAAGATAGTTTGGTTTTGAAACAAACTGATAAGGCATGCTTGAGTTTATGTTCACAATCTTAGCACACTTTGTGACATTGTTAAGATGTTTTCTGGAGCTCTAGTGGAGACACGTGAGATTATTTTGAGAAAAATAAGTAGGAGCCAAAGTTTGCTCTATTTAAATACTGTGTAGAAAAATAAAAGATGTGATTTTTTTGTTTACTTTTGTTTACTTAATTTAGCAGCGACACAGGTATTTTTTATTTTTTTAATTTTTAAAAGCATTATTTATGCTTTAGAATCTACAAATGTAATTGTCAGATAGAGCAGTGTATTTGTTTGTGTATGTTGTGGTACATTAGCATTGACTGACACTCTTCACACAAACACTAGTGAAAAGTCACCAGAGTCAATCAGCTTCACAGTGACAAACTCTCTCTCTCTTTCTCGCTCTCTCTCTCGCTCTCTCTCTCACACACACACACACACACACACACACACACACACACACACATACATGCACACATTTGACTGGGGGATACCCACAGAAAACAGCTTGCTTTGTAATTTTGCATGGCTACAGTAATGCCAAAGTTTTTAATTAGCTGGAAAGAGATGTTTGCTGAAGAAAGACAACAAATGTGCTATCCTTCTCTCTAGGTGATAGGTTTTTTTGTTACTTAGTAAGATTTCAAGAGAGAATCAGTTTTAGACACATTCTCTCCCTATCTCTAAAACCGTCTTGCATGTAATTATTCCGGCAATAATTCTGCCTCTTTTGACTGATTCATTTCTCTCACTGTGCATGCTTAGTAAATTGTCATATTGTTCATCAACATCATTTACTCTTTCTGTCAGAGGATGTCTGTAGCACTGTAGGAAATATAGCAGCTCATTTTTAACATGGTGAAAAATCCTCAACAAACTTGTGTGATAATTGGGACAGGAAACTTCTTTTGTCTGTCAGTCTGTGTATGTATGTTTACTTAACCATATATTAGGGACAATTTGTACCCAAAAGTCAGCAAAACCTGACAAATCTGAGCAAAACCTCCTGCTGGGGATGTCCTCATTTGTAAAACCACTTTAAATATATTAAATCGATTTTTATTATAAATTTTATTTATAATTGTAAAAATGTAGGTTTTCTTCTAGTGTTTGGGTTAGAATGTCAGTTAGGGTTAGATTATATTGTTTAATTCTATAAAAATATAGGATTCTAAAGAAAAATCTACCTCTCTGTCAGATTGTATTACTTTGTCAGATTATATGCTCTGTAAAAGATAGAAGGTATTACTTTGATCCACAACCAAATGGCATGCACAGTATTGTGGGATATCATATAGAAATGGAAACATCTACATTGCCTTCATTGTTTGAACATGAGGTTTCGGACTGCTTAAAATAATAGTTTAAGTCCAATTATTTCCATTTACTCACTTATTAGCTCCAAACCTATATAACTTTTTACCATGTGACATAAAAGGAGATGTTCACCAGCATGTTGATAATGATAATGATAGTGATCACAGGCTGTCAAGGACAAAAGCACCATTGACTTTGTCCATAAAGAAAAACATAAAAATGTTTTTCTGCACCTTAGCTCCTATGTCATCTCACTTTGTCGTGATGACATAGGATGTGCAAAAACCAATGCTGTTTGATATCAGGGATGTCAAACCCATCATGGTGTGTCATACACAAACTTAATGAGATTTTAGAGCTGTAGTGGAGGTAAAGATGAGAGGGAACAGCAAAACGAAAGTGATAAGCATATACTTGATAAGTATATTGTTGATTTATTTTGATTGCATGAAGCTTATATGAAGATGTTTTTTGATTTGACACTGAAATGATGGCTAAGATAAGCTGATACTGTAAGGCAAATAAATCATGTAAAGAAATGAAAAGAACATCTATAGATTCTCTAGTTTAAAAGTCTATAGCTTAAGAAGTGCGTAAATCATGCAACAAGCCGGATACACAATCACATCATGGAATGTTTTCATATATATGTGTGTGTTTGTGACTTATATGACATTGACACCATTAGACTTTAACCCCTCCATTCAACCTCTCTCTCCTACTCACTCTGAGTCACCACTTCAAACCTGCTGAAGTCTCTCTGTTTCTTTCTCTCTTTCTCCCTCTGACTCATTCCTCTCTTTCACCTCCTGCCTTATTGACACTCTGGCTTCACCCCTGCTCTTTCATCCCCCTTTCCTGGGTCTGAGTCACCAGCTGTTCTATTCAACACCTCCTAACTTAGTCCATCTCTCTCCTTTTCCTTCATTGATCATGTAACTTCCCTCTGCTCAGCCCGCTATAGAAGCGACCTGTTTTAACGACCTGTTCACAACTAAAATATTTCTCACTGCCCATTTTTAGCTTCCTTTCAGACGATTTCGTAACTCTGTTACTCACCCAAACAAAAAGAGCATTTAGCAGAATGTTGATGTGGCTGTTTTTGTACAGTAAAAGTAATGTGGCTCTCAAGCTCAGAAAATTGCAAAATGCACCATAAAAATAGTTTATATAAGACATGTCACACCAGGTTTAACATTAATGATGCCGACTGTCAGCGGGAATAGATTGGAAGTCTAGGAAAATGGCAGGAGTCACATGTTCTACTGTATTGTACTTTCTGTACGTTCATGAATTACTTTAGCTGTTTTCTTGGCACGCTCTAAAATGTGTTATGCAACATACATAACATGAGTGTAAGCAAGCTACCATGTGATAAAATGATGAATATTATAAATAATAAAAATTACAAGGCAGATAAATGATAGTAATGTTTCTCTAAAACATTAAACGCCAAAGTTTTCATAAAAATACAATTAAATCATATGAAAAGCTATAGCTGTCATAACATCTGAAGAACGAAAGTGGGTCTGAAACAAATTCTCTAAAACAAGATTAAAAACATTTTGGTGACGCATGTGAAAATATTGTTAAAGTGATGACTGTGGCTATATTGAACCTGAGGTTTATCTGCGATGGATATTCACTTTATTAATCAGCATTTTGTATGTTTGTGTCTGTGTGTGTTCAGTGACGTTTTTCATCCAAGGCACAATTAAACATCTGTACATGTTTGTTGAGTTTGCGTATTTGCCAATACAATTAAACCAAGTGCAATTAAGAGCCAGTCATGCATGCAGAACAATTACACCTATGACCGATCTCTCCTGCAAAATACATGTTTGCTTTTCTTTAATAATCACTGTCTTTGTAAAAATGACTTGGTCATTTATAGAGTGAGTGAATGGGGGTGAGTTTAATACATAAAAACATACATAAAAAGTAAGTGAGAGTGTCTCATGCGTAAGCCAATCAGAAGGCCATGGAGACACCACTCAATATTCATATGTGCTGACATTTATAGGGATAGCATAACAATATGTAAAACCTTACATTTCTTTTCATTTGGTTTGTTCCCCACATGCCACTCAAGCCAGCATGAATTCCACAAGTGTGCAAAACCTGATGACCCATGTTATTCCAGCACGACTTGAAATTGTTTCAAAGAACACCTACTTCAGTAAAACAAGGAAATATGACCTTTTGTTCATAGGCCAGTGACACAAATTTGCTTATTTGACACATGATTGGTGACATAGAAATAATGAAGAATATAGTATGTTTTTACATACTATACACACTGAATCTATAAATGCATGTATTTAATTTCAAATTGATCATTTATGTAATCAGTTTTCACCGGCATCAACACTAGAAGGTTCTCCCACCTCCAAGATCCTAATTTAACACACACACAACGTGTCCAGACAGAATTGCACTACACAAATTAATTGCACTACACAAATTAGCTGTATAAAAAATTAAAGCAAAGTTAAAAAGAAAGATACTGTCTGTGATGTGAATATAGCTGAGCAACATGTTAATATTGCTAGTGAAAGACCTGTTAATATAGGTAGTACCTGTGTTTTATGGTCTTTAGATCAGTTTGTGTGTGTTTGTGTACTAAGAGAAGAGATTAATGGCAACATGATCTTTCTCCTCCCACTGTCTGACTTCTCACAGCTCTGTTGATCGATTGCTGTGTGTGTGTGGCTGAAAGAAATCATTACTTCTTTCCTAATCAGCAGATTCCAACAGAAAGATCTATTTAAAACAGTGTGAGCTGCTCTTGGGGTGAAAGCTGTTAATGTCACTTCATGATTGTATTTGCCTGTGTCACAGTCTAGGCATCTCTCGCTCTCTCTCTCTCTCTCTCTTAAAGTAGTACAGATACTTAATATTTACAAAGAAAATGGCAGTAGAATAGAAAGAGAAAAACAAAACAAATAAACAAATAAAATCTCTTGCACACATAGTCTTGAAGACCATTAAAGTGTTTGTCTGTCTCTCTATTCATTATCCATCCATCCATCACTCCCTCCCTTCCTTATTGCTGGATAGATCTTAAAGTATTCAAAGTATATAAAGCCTATCAGCCCTGAAATTTTAACATCAAAAGTTGTTTTGACTTTCCTTTTGAAAATCTCTTTTCCTTAACTCTGTGATGTCATCAGTCTGGGACGGCCGGGAGTGGACTGTCACTGCCAGCATGAGAGTGGGGCAGCAGTTCTACAACTTCAGTTTCTCATCAACGAGGTACCACACACCCACACATGCAAGCACTCATATATCATGCCACGTACTCGGGCAGCATATGCAGAAAGTGCGTAGGAGGGCAGAGTGTATCTGTGCATGTTTATATCTATAATTTTAGGTGTGTGTGTGTGTGTGTACTGTAAGTATAAATGCATGCTCAGCTCTTTAGAAGAATACGTTTAGGTCAAGAGTACATCTTCCTCTTGGTCTTGTGGTGCTAATGCAGTCAGTCATTACTTCCCATCACAGACATGTCAAGAGTTAAATTTTACTCTCTCTCTCTCTAACACACACACACACTGCATCAGCTCATGAATAACAAAAGAGAAGTTGGTGCATTAACGTATGACAAAAGAAAGTGGCCAAGCTGATATTTGAGGTTGGCCATTTTGGAAAATTTTATGAAACATTCACAAACAAAAGGTTTGCTTATCAAATTCTCCACATTTTCATCTAGATTTATTTCAGTATGTAGAAACAGCTTTAAAATCAATATGAGATGGCCTTAACAACCGTTTTACTTTTGTAATGAGAGAAAAAAATGTGGGACAATTTTATCAGAATTTGATTGGATGGTGAAAAGTAGGTGCCACACATTAGAATGGAGGCAGACTTGAGTGTAAGTTTGCAGTCAGTTGTAAAGAGGATAAAAATTTTGCCCTAGGAAATCAGGCCATATTTATCCTGCTTTTACCTGATGAGATAAAGATGGTGTTTGGGATGAGATGGCTGAAGGTCAAGTTCACCCTCAAGACTGTCTTGACATATTTCTTTGTTCATCACTTCATTTACATTTACACATTTTGAAAATGCTGTAATTCAACAGGCTAGGTAAGTCGAACTGGAAAGTGATTTCAGAGGTGCAACCTTTTAATGATTAGAAAGACAAACATTGTTTCTCATTGGCATAATTTGCACAGATGAGGCATACACAATAAGACCAGGAATGCATACTAAGAAATTAAATAAGGTCAGTTTTGGTTTCATGTTGATTTTAAATTTCCAGAACACACAGATGTTAAAGTGCGCACACTGAAAACCTCATTCAGTCACGTTCAGAGAAATGAGACTCTGTAAAATGATTGGACAAATATTGTGCACACACTTTGACATTTTATCATGAGGTGCATTATTCCGATATTACACTTCAGGGATTTTGCTTTCATCCATATTGATTTCATTACATGAATTACTACAACATTTCAACACTGAGTTATTGATGTAAATAACATTCAGTCACGAGGGACGGTCTCAATAACCAGATGTTAGCATTCCTAGAATACTTTTACTCCGCATTGCTCTGTCTTTCTCTACATTTTTCCACAGCCGTCTTCTTAACTTCCTTCTTTCACTGCTTTTGTCTCTCGGGTGAACCGTTGCAAACAGTGTTTACCTGAACACCATCTCCATGGAAACGCAGTTGTCAGTCACCTGACTGATGGATTTAATGCACTGAGAGAGCGAGAGGGGAAGAGGAAAGGAAAGAGAACAAAGACAAAACTAGCGATTTGATGAAATATGTTTAGATTAAAGAACTATGTGTACAGACAGCACATGCAAATAACACTTACTTTTGATAATACAATAGGATGGTCTACAAGTTATCCAGAATCTCACAAATCCTTCAGATAAATCAATTGACAACCTCTCTCTCTAATTAGATCATATTTATTTCATTACATAATCTCTTAGGTCATTTTTATACTGTTAAGGTGAAATTCCTCAGCTGGTGTCATAAGGTAAAAGGAGGGAGGGTTCAAACACACACACACACAAAACACACTGCTAAACACACTGTGTGACCTTAACTCAAACAGTTCTGGTGATTTGTGTGAGGATCACTACAGTGAATTCCCCCGTGTCAGGTATTTGGAAATGAATTAGAGACAGGGATTCAGAAATAATTTAGGCCTTCCATATAAAATGGGTCACACGTCATCCTGAGAGTGACAGGCAGGATGGGAAAAAAATCACAATCACACTTTCATCACCTTATGCTCTCTCGCCTTGTTCTTTCTAGATTATTTCTGCCTCTATTACCCATGAACACTCCTCTGAACCCTGTAACACATGGCTCTCTGTGGAGATGTCTTGAGAGCACTGCATTACACATGTGACAGTTCCTTCACTTTAGAATATTGCCGTGTCTATCCAAGGACTTTAATATCATGAAATATGCATGAAATGCATGGGGAAACAGAGTTGTTGTAAAGATTGCAATGGAGTGTCATTTTCCAGTGACTATATGAGTAAATTCATTTTCCCATATAGCAACAAGATATATAGCAACATTTTCTCCATCACTCAGTTACATTAACTCTTGCATAGCACATTTTCACATGCAAAATACAATTAGTGTGCAAAGTTTGGTGAATGTTGGTACACAAATTGGCATCACTGATCCAAAGCAAGTTGGTGTAGATTTGTATTTGTTGATTAGATGGTATGATTGTTTGTTGCTCCATGTATGTTTCCATAGGGGGCACTGGTCACAGCTTGTGCAGACGACACACTGCATCTCTGGAACCTGCGACAGCGCCGTCCAGCTATCCTTCACTCTCTAAAATTTAACAGAGAGCGGTGAGTGTTGAAAGAGCTTAAGTACACATCCTTGCATACAATTTTGCCCGTTTTGCAATTCCCTTAATTATGTATCCTGACCACATTGTATGCTATTAAATATAAGCATGTACATGCATATATACATACAACACATGAAATCTTATAGAAAGTCAAGAGTGTCAGAATTACTGATTTTCATTCATTTAATTTCATTTATTTTCTCATAACATTCAAAGTGAGAAACCAACTTAATATTTCAACTTTTGGAGAGGTTGCTGACTGCCCAAGGCTACAGAGTGTCAGTCAGAATAAATATGTATTAAAGTAAACAAAGATATCTCAGGGTAGCAGAGTAAAGCCAAGTCTCAATGCTTCAGTCTGTTTCAACTCAAGCCTTCTCTGATAAGTTTTTGAGTAATAAGGATATTTTTCCCCAAAAAATCCAGTACACATGGTATGTATTGCATAAAAATTAAACAATATTGCATCATTATGGTTAGAATTAACACATGCTACCATATGATTAGGCATCATATAGAACACATAATGAGTTTCAGGCTTTCAGTCTATTGGTGGTACCTTTGAATCTATGTAGTCATGTACTCCTAAACGTTGATAAACGTTTATTAAATATACACATTTGAAATTAGCAGTATTTGTTTGTTAGGATAATGGACTTCAAATGTTGATGACTCATTTGCAATGAAGTTTTTGTACATTTTTGCCCCCTAAAAATGCTAGATACTGTCAAGTGTGTTTTAAAGGCTATTTCAGAAAAAGGCCCTAAAAATGCTTTTATAATAGTACATAACTCAACTTTGGAAAAAGAGTGGCATTTGTCAAACCATCTCCTGGGGTCTTTAACTTGACTATAACTCAATATTTTAAGTCCTCACTTAATTTCTTAGCTTACCTTCTGAAACTTTGCACGTACTAGTCACACAATGGAAACTGACCTGCAAGATATGACTAATGTGGCTTTTGTTACTCTGTTTCCACCATTGAATGAGTCAGGGTCACTTCTAATAAATGGCACTCTTTCACAGCTGGGAAATATGATGTGTGGGCTGGTGAGATTGTTGGCATTGGTCTCTTTAAATTGAATAAAAGTATAGAAACCTTGAGTGAAGTTTTAACAGAAATTCTGACATCCTGAATAAACAGAGAGACCTTGAATGAGCTAAAGCGAAAGTCATGAACAGTCTTTATTTTTTATGTATCTTTTCCTTCACCACATGAAAAGTTGATGTATCAGAAGACCTTGTGGTAATGCAGCTTCTCATCGCTGAGTTGTTTACTGTGGAACAGGAAAAAAAACAAGCAACATTTTTGATATTTGATTTAGACACTGGTTTTCTTTCCAGCCAACAGGAAAGTTTAGCCTCATTTGAAATGCATTTGATAGCTGAGAGATTATGGATTTCTCATATGCTTAAGCATTCTAACAGCACAGAAAAATCACAGATATTCAAACAAATTCCATTTTCAAAACTGTGTGTAACTTCATTAAAGGGGCCAAACTCTGCATTTCTGTAGGGTTTTATTGTTCACCTCGAGTCCCTGAAATATTTTATTTGTCAAGGTTACTTGGATTAAAAAGAGGTGCTTCGGGTGGCTTAATTTCTTTAAAATTTAAAATAATGTCACATTGCAAAAATCATAATGATGAAAAAAATAGGCTTCAGAAAGCAAAATATATATCTTCTCGCCTACCCAGTTAATGTGATGTAATAAAGAAGGATACATACAATTTTTATTAAACAACAAAACAGACAACCATTGGAAGTAAATGTAAAAAAGTATTTTGTGCTGTTCCTGGTTGTGTATAGCATCTGCTTCTTTTCAGGTCATTCAAAAAAATCCTAACAAATATCATAATGCTCTGTGACATTTTGTATATCAAACAAGTCCAGAAAATGCCAACCCAGATTCTGTGAGCTTTGTTTATGAAGATGTATGTATTCACATATGTATTAGGACCTTCATAACATCCAGGTAATCTAGTTGGGTTTTTCAGAGTGTATTGTAGGCAATAGGCTTTAATGACATCACAGCGAATAGGCATGATTTACTACTTTATAGTTCATTGCAAAAACATAGTTCCACATAAGTTATCAATAATTTTGCTCCATTTAATAAATATACTAAAAGCCGGAAAACTCCTATTTTGACTTCTTCAAGTGAAGGATGTTTACTCATACTAAAACTAGTTCTGTATTCTGCTGTACTGTTAATGTATCAACATGACCATATGTGTAAGAGAGAGAGCATGATTTATGACTTATGTTTTCTTCACTGAGTTGTTTGAATACTGAGTTATTCACATAGTTACATAAAATGTTTAAATTTTCATGCATTTAGTGTTCAAAACCCTACAGGAGACACATTTAAAGGTGCTGTGAGTGATTTCAGCTATTTTTCTTTTAGACTTACTCCCTAGTTTTGAAAAACAAAAATAAATGTTTACTTTTGTTTAAAAACAAAAAGTAAATGTAATTTTCATTGAAGCCACCAAAGTGTTACCCTTTCATTTCGAATTAGAAATGCATTTGACCATTGCTGGTTGCCTTTCACCCTGCTGAGTTTTTATGATCATTTATAATATTCAGAAACTACATCAACCACATGGGACGCCAGCATCAAAACGGCATCAAACTGAGAACTCTGATTAATGAGTGTCACAGACCGTATTGTGCAACAGAACTAAAAGATCACAGTGAATCGCTGCAAAAAGATTCAAATACACAAATTCAAACTCATCAAAATCCAACAGCGTGAATGTTTAGGAATAACGGATTATGTGATGTATGATACAGGCTGGAAGCTTTTGGAAGCTCTTTGCTTTGCTGGGTCTGGCTAATGAGCTTCGTTCCCCTCCATAATAACTGATGATTGTTGTTCAGCACCTCATCAGACTGTCTGGAACAAACAAATAAAGTCACGGTTTCTCACACTTGTCACAGTTTCGCACAATCACGCACTGATTTCTCCCATCATATGTATTTGCTTTGACCCTGAAGTGTTTTATATTTGGCTTTATTAAAATTATGCAAATCTGCATGTAATGAGAAATGTTGTCTCAGATCAGTAGGTGCCTGTCTGTGTGTGTGCGCATGTGCACGGTTGGGTGCGTATGTTAGTGTGTGGCTGTGTCAGATGACAGAGATTCTCGGCTCAGCGGGGTCAGGAGACAGACTCAGGGGGGCTATAAGAGCTCTGATTCAAGACGCTCAGCTTGCTTGTCTGTTTCTGAAATACAAGACAATTTCATTGCGGTACAGAGTCACCTAGCTCAATTACATCCAGATTCTGCATTCCAAAATGTGATAGAACATGATTCGTAATGCAACCCAAGTACATGTTGCATTCGTAGTGCTTTCACAGGGAGCACAAGTGGGCATTAGCGTAAATTAGGGGTGTCGCGATATATACATACCGTTATATACCGGTATATTGCACACGTTTTGCTGTAAGAGCCACAATGGCCATAAACTCTCTTTCTGCCTCCCTACACTCGTATTGTCAGTGTGATCCATTGGCCAAATAATCCAATTTATTTATTTTGTGTAATTTATTGACACAAAATAAAATTAAATATTAAAAATTAAAGAACTGTTAGCATTTTTGTTTTTTATTTCAACAAAAAACGCGATAATACCATTACTGTGAATTATTTTGGTCACGGTAACTGTGTAGTGAAAATCAGATACCGTGACAGTTGACTTCTATGGTAATTTTCTGCTACTGTGATGACAAAGCAACGATTTAGTGATTTTTTTTTTTAGCAAATTAGTAAAAGGTGTTTTTATAGCAAGCATATAAAATGCACCGTACTTTTTTTTTTTCTTTTTTTTATTAAAAAGTGTTATGGATTACAGCTTTAAATTAGCTACACCCTAAATTTCCGCAACCCCTGGAACTAATGAAAGATGTTTGTCATAGTTGCTCGCTAAATGCTCTTATCACTGAGATTCATTTTCTAATTTGGACTTTCCATGTGTCGCAGTCAGAAACATAAACCTGCACATTAGCATGACCAGGTGCTCTATTAGCATTCTAACCTTGACAAGTTTAGCTGTCTGTCCAGCACCTCGCAACCTTCATTTCCAATCACCTCGACTGCCTGAAGACCCCAGGGCCGTGAGAGGAGAAAAACAGAGAGAGATGTAATGAGTGTGGACAGAAGTGAATTACCGTGTGCTGGTCTTTATTTTCTAGTTAACCTGCTTATAAGGATGATGGATGATGCCACTGGATGTATTTCAGCATGAAGTCTCAAACAGAGCCTGGATATGTGATAGTTTTATTGATCATTATCCTAATTACTCAGTGGATGCTTCAGATTATCAAGCAGCTTTATGTGTTGCATATGTCACATTAAACTGTGGGGCTCAAATGGATGATACAAATTTGAATCCGGCTCGCAACATCACCCATTACTTTATCAATCTCAATACATATATAAATAAAATAATAAAATAGACACTTAGCCTTTGATGAATGAATCATAAAATATTATGTAGGCCTATATCATCAATAATAATCAGTGCACACCTCAGATTTAACACTAAACACTGTTTACATGTGTATTAATATGGGCTTGTTATTAGATGCATTCCCTGTGGAGTTTTTATTGTGACAGTAGCAGTCATAAATCATAGCACTAATAGTCTGCCTAATTTTGTAATTATTTTGTAATTAACGTAGTGCGCGTCAGCCAAGTTCTATCTTGCAATTTCTTTTAACCTTTTGATGACACTGGAGACAGCAGCACACTATGAAAACAAACACACCAGCATGGGAAATCGTTCAATGTCACATAGTGGCAGGTTTTTTTGTGCCTCATCACATTTTTGGTGTCTCGTCACGTCTCAGTCATGTCTCATTAGCTCCGGTTTGTCTTGAGGTAATAGTGTTCTAATTAATTGCTGCTTCCCAAAAATACACACAAGTGGACCCAAGAGGGGCCGACGTTTGAGTGACATAAGCCCTGAAGCAAAGCCAAACCAGGCAACACCAGATAAGTGTGACAAGTGTTCTTCTAACCGCAGAGAACAACAGTGAGCTGCTAATCACTGAAGTTAGTCTACAATCGCGAGGGCCTCAAAATAGGGCCATCAAGAGCTGGTTCAGTCGTATTGTGATTATTTTGACAAATGACAAATGTTTTTTGTGATTTAAGCTGGGAAATGGTTAAGGATGCTTAACGTCTCATATTGCTTACATGTACTGTGCAAAAAGTTTAACAGAGCAACAGCTGCAATGCATTCATGTGGAGGAATAGAACAGGCAAAATTTTAAATGCGTAAATGCAAAAATAAATAGGCTGTGACATTAATTAAATGTATGATTCAATATGACAATAAATATATGCATTTGTGATTAAATGTGAGCAGAAATGGCATTTGTTCCATTTCATTGTATATTCTTATATTTATTTATGATTAAAATATATCCACATTATCCACAGTAAAACATCAATCCACAGTGTTATGTATGACAGGTGGAGATACAGTACAAACTGCATTATACTAATGAGGAGCATTTAGGTTCTTCAACCAACAAGGCATTAAATCCTACTGAATAGCAGCTTGTGTGTTTAACTGGGTGTGCAAAAACTACAAACTAGCAAGCAATACTTTTTGTTTCAAATTTGATGATGTTTCTCTCTTGCTCTGCTGCCATAAGTCTTTAAAAGGACTTAAAACAGTCTCTGTCCACAAAATGTAATATTTTGTGAAAACCTATTTAGGTTTGTAAAGTAACTTATTATAGATTTTTTGTAATTACACAATTGTTAACCTCAAGCACTCACAATATACATAAGCAATCTGTGCCACAGATCTACAGTGAACTGTCCTCTGATCCCCTCCAGTGATGGAGTAAGTGTGCATACTGTAGCTCATACATTGCAGACATTCTCTGAGGCTGTTAAAACAAACCAAGTGTGAAAACCGTGTGCTTGTGTATTACACAACAGGAAAAACAGATCCCTGGCCTATCACTTTAAAGCACACAGCGCATGCAAGACTATATTTTTATTAAATTGATTTACAGCCCTGTAAAATATAAGCCATATTTCAGTTGAATTTAGCTGATTGTGCAGCCATAGTTTGAAAGCTGAACAAGGACACGTTAATGAGCAGAACTTTACAAAGTTTACAAAAATGTAATTTGGATCTCTACAGTTAATGGCTCTTGTTCTGTTTTATATTGTTACACAGATAACTGTTGCTGGTAATGCATATATATCATTAAAACTTTTAAAAACTTTTTGATAAAGCATGTTAGTTAGAATACTAATTATTGGTCTGCTGTTTCTTTATTGGGAGATATTAATTACAGACTTTAATGTAAAGCTGACATATGCCATGTAATCTCTCACTCTCTTACAAAAACATGATCCTCCTGTTCTCTCTCTCTCTTTTAGGATCACTTTTTGTCATCTTCCATTTCAAAGTAAATGGCTTTACGTGGGGACGGAGCGTGGGAACACGCACATTGTGAACATTGAATCCTTCGTATTGTCTGGATATGTCATTATGTGGAACAAGGCTATAGAACTGTAAGTACATTAAAGATATATATATAATATTAAAGATATTGACTCATTGCAGATAATACGACTGTTAACTGGTAATCAATAGAATGCCAGACCTCCCATTTTTTCACATAATGTGTGTCTATTACAGTATCTAAAGAAGATACTGTAATATGATGATGTGATATAAGGAAGTGATTAAGTCACCCTAGAATATTTTGTGTTTCCTTTAAATATATGTTGCCTTGGCTCAACTGGATTGTGGGCATCTCAGTACCGTGTGAATTCACATTACGTTCACATTAGTGAATTCATTTCACAATATTTTCAGGACAAACCGGATCACTCCACAGATTCAAACATGTTCATTAGATCAGCGTAGCTTAAACAGATCTGTCATGAAATCCACATTACACCTGCAAATGTTACTGTAGTGTCACAAACAACTACAATAACCCTCATCCTAGCAGAGGAATAAATAAGTTATCATGTTAAAGCGTTTCAAACCCCAGAGAAATGCTTTCATGTAGTTACACATTCAGACACACTGAAACACATAAACAATCGTGGGTTTGCGCACATCTATGGCTCTTTTCATGAATAAATGTGTAAGTCAACACCAACACCTCACTCCCAAGAGTGATAATCTGACAAGCAAATAACTTGCAAGTGTCAATCAAGTCTCCACCTACACAAGAGCCTCTTGACGGAATCCCTGCCGACAGACATTAATGTTAGCGGTGAGTAACTGTGGATGCATTTCTGAAGGACATTTATATCCCCTATCGCCCACTTGCGGCCCACTACAGACCCTTTACCCAAAATTCCCTCACCTCCTTACCTCCTTGAGTAGCTCAGTAGCATATTGAGTGTGTGCTAGTATATCTGTATTTTTTTTCAACTGAAAGGACTTGTGCCTAGTGGTTCATTACTGTGAAGGGCTGTTAAAGGTGCTCATTGGTAAATGCATCATTTTGGGTCATTTACTGAAGTTTTTATATACTTCTGAACAGAAGTGCTCTAGTCTTAAACTATTATACTCAGCAGTTATATACTGCTGATTATAAATGTATACCTGAGTTATTTAATCAAAAGGGTAGGAAAGACTGTGCTGTGTGAAACAGTTGTTAGGCACAACATGCAGCAGTCTTGAGTGCCTTATTGTGCATGAAATGGTTACTACATAATAAAAAATATTAAGGCCAGACATTTACATTAAATCATTATTTTGTTTAGTTTCATTATATATAATTCTACAGCTCTGCTAGAAGATACATAGGACTGGTGTTTGAAAAATTTATAAAAACCTTATGTTAATGTATATTTTGGCTTCAACAGATGCTCTTTAGTGTTTTTATGTACTATGAGATACTGTATAATTACCATATTCATATGCCGTAGTATTTAAATAATAAGTATGTGAGCATTGTGTTTCTTCTTTTGCTTTAAGGTTGCTCAGATTCATCTGTTATCAGCATAATTCATTTTTAAAGCCCATAATTGCAATTGCATACTTCTTTTCACTTTTTCTGTTTTTGTTTAGGTGAATGAAAAAAGACATATTAATGTATGGCTTCACAATAAAAGAAAAATATTATTTGGCATATTGTGAAAAAGAAATCTTGATAATTTATTGCAGAATGCCTGACGATTTTCCTACTTTTATTACTGCGGTCTACCAGAGTTCTGGGCGCAAACTTGTGTGCCATGGCTTTCATGAGCATGTTTATGTGTTCTGTAAACCTGTCACTTTTTTTAACAAGAAAGCAGCTCAATGTTTTTTTGCAGTGGTGTTGAGAATAGGTGCAGAGAAATACATCCGCACACTCTTGGCATTGGGAGAATTTCCCTTTATAGAGGCAAAGTGCAGCTCATTTCAATAAATAAATATGAATAAATATAAACATGGCCCCTGTGTGCCGACAGCGGGCGTCCTCTGATGAAAATCAAGTACAAGGATGGAAAGGAGAAACCAGAGATTTGTTTTTCCTCCTCTCGAGTCACACATGAATAAGTCAGAGAGAGATGAAAATATGAGAGGGATTCGGAGAGCAAGAGATTAACTGAGATCTTGTAACCTCAGAACCTCCAACAATTCCACACTGTGCTACACTGAAATCAGCTGCCTTCAGCTATCAGTACTATCTCCAGCAGATGTTTATTTTTCACATGAACATTTCAAAAGCTACATATGGCACAAGTTAATTGAGACATGCTTTATTTTTTTGTGACTTCCTCCAAATGTGCAGCCGTGCTCTGTGACCATAAGAAACAGCACTGCATGTGGTCCGCTCTAGAATCCATTCTTCACACTTTATCTTAAACCTCTGTGGCTGTACTGAAGCTCTATCTCAAGGCCTAGCCAAGCATGCTTGGAAACCCTGATCTTAAACATAATCAGTCCTCCATTGATCTGCCTTGCAGCAGTAAGCCAAACTAACGTCACGCCTACTTCTCCAAGTAATCAGTTTTACACTTTTTTAACATCTTTGGGAAAAGCCATGGAAGAATTTCATGTTCTAGGCCATACTGCTTGTTTTAAATGTGGATTGTGTACTAATATGTTCAAATCTTTTTATACAGGATTAATGTTTTTACATAACCGAGCTTCTAATATTTCTGAAGATGTTTCATGGCCTGTCAGTGTCTTTCAAGTTTTTTTAACGGTTAAAATTTTTCTGGAATTACCCAGCTTTCTGATGCTAACTAGGTTTGTCAATCCTAATAAAAATAAATAAATAAATAAAGATAAATAAAGCATAAAAGCAAACGCAAATAAAAGTCTCCAGATTTGCTATTTCTGGATGGATGGAAGGATGGATGGAAGAGACAGGCAGATGGGCCGACAAACAGACTGATTGATTTGCATGCATGATTGATTAAATGGTTCATTGATTCACTGATTGCTTGACCGATTCATTGAATTTTACTGCACAATAGGTGTAAGAATCAGTTGTAGGGAGCACAAAACTAAGTTACCACCACACACTATCATCCCCACAACAAAAAAGCCCCCGTGGTACCCTTAAGCTTTTCAAATCAAGCTTGCCAATTTGCAACCAACCAATTTCCGGTTCTTCACCATAATAGTCAAACCTATTATCCTGAATGAGATTGCTGCCACCATTGCCACGGCAACCATCGCAACCACCGAAAGCACTTCAGCGACTCTTATCACAGTCTTTGAAGTTGGACTCAAACAGAGAGAGCGCGCACAGCCAGCCAGGCTAGCGTTTATATGCACCTCACGTTTGTTTTCAAATGACGAGTTAACGATAAATGAGTGTTTTCGGATTTGATGACCGAATAGAAGGCGAACAGCGGCTCGGCTGTAGACCGCAGCTCTGATCTGCGGCTGCATATGCTTTTCTGTGTGTTTTTGCTGCAGGCTTATGTGATCACACAGGTAGGCAGGGATGATAAGGGTGAGGGAGAAGAGGTTTGCTTTGCTGATAAGCTGAGACCTCCTGTTCTCTATTTACTTGTCTGTCATTGTTCCATTTAGGCACACACACACACATTCGCATACATTCTGTGCTGTTGTACTGTCAGCCTATGGTCTAACACACACACAGAGCCAGTCAAGGTCCTATATTATAACTGTCTGTCTGCTTGCTTAAAGGGCTAGACGGGTGGGGAGGGATGGCAAGAAGGAGGTAAATTAGACAGACAGAGGAAGAGGAAATGAAAACAGTTGGCTAATAGATATAAGCCCTCTTTAGACCTGGTATTTTTAGCTGTCTGAAGATCCAGTCACAAGTGGTCATGAGAGACACATTCCTGTTTACACCTGATGTTTTAATGCTCTCATGTGACTACTTGTAATCAGATTTCATCAAGAGAAGTCAATACATCAGTGTGCTACTGCATGTTGATAAACACGAGAAACAGAAAAATCTACTTGTATTTATCACTCCTACAACATGATGTTTCCACCAGGATGCTTATAATTATTTTAGTCAATTACCTTTATTAAAATTTAAGATGTGGGTGTTTCACATAATTTACATTCATTAATTTGGCAGATGCTTTTTCCAAAGCAAATTACTTGTGTCACTGCATAGAACATAGAACTAAAAATGTTCTAGAAAGTCTGTACATGTAATTGTATACTTTTTTCCAATTTTCTTCTCAACCAGTTATTTTCTTCAGTGCTATACATAACTGATTTTAAAATGTTTAAAATCTGTATTGTAATACAATGATTGATTGACAGATGAGTAGGTGGTCCTTTACGTATCCTGGAAGCAAATAATAATACTTTATATACAATTTGTAATTGAAATGGAAGAAACACATAAAAATGCATTAAAATGGGGATAATTATAATTTACTATAATTAATTAGAACGGTAAAAAATGCCAAGTGTGAATTCTATTCACAGTGTAAAAAATGAGCAGAGAAAGAGAAGTGTATAACACTCACATTGACAGAGGACAATAACTGGTCTGATACTGAAAGCAGAGACAAAGTTTCACTATTTCTGATGAGAAGAGAATCAACACTGCTGGACATTCCATCAGACTGAAATTAGATTTGAAGCCCAGGGAGACAGAGGCTCGTTTAGAAATGACATATCTTTTCTATATCCTTTCTGCCTTTGTCTTTCAGTAATACAATCACTCTTTTTTATCATTTGTTGACCCAGTCAGTGGTCAAAACACTCTCCGCAGGTCAGCCCTCTCTCTCTTTCTATCTTTCTCTCTCTCTGTGTCTTTTAACTGAATCTCAACTGAAAATATGCTGAAAGATTGGCTAGCGGGACTGAATGCATCTCTTTCCTCATAACCTCATAAGAAGCGACCGTTATACTCCACCTAATAATATGAGACAAACTAATTTTCTCATTTCCAGATCTCTGGTATGAATTATGTTGTGGTTTGAGGAAAGTCTATTTATTAAAGCTACTCTAAGTCATTTTAGTTTTCTTCTGGCGGATACAAGAGTGCTCTTAAAATGTGTACCGACACCCATCAGCATTAATGCAGCATCACACAAAAATGATGATCACCAGTGACATTGCAGAAATAACCTGTTTACAGATGAAAGATCAATTTATTTCACAGCTGAAAGTGTTGAATAATGAGGGGGGACTGAAATAAAGTGAGTTGTATTTGCCAAGTCATGCATACAGCATTTTAAGCTGTTTTGTTAAAAGTACTAGTCATATCTTTAGGTGTAAACCTGATCTAGAGCTTTAATATTTGCATGTCTAGAGACTTGCAGTGTTTTCCCAAAATCCTCATATTTTCAGACAGCGCCTTTAGACATGGGCATCTTAAGATTTTCCTTTGTATAAAAATTGATTAATAGCAGTCTGGGTGAGGAACTCTGAGGTGCTTAGAGTTCTGGGTCATACTTTTTCTCCAAAACCTCAGACAAGCTTGTAAAAGATGCAGCAATAAGTCTGTCTTGTGTAACTGTAGGTAACATTGGGAGCTGGTGATGAAATAACGAAGGAATTTAACAGCACAAAGAAAGTATGAATGAATGAGAAGCTTTCAGAAAGAAAATAACAGCACTGCTAAAGTCATGAAAAGACTGACGCAGAAAAGTCCAGGTACAAAAAAGTTATAATGGACAGGCTGTGGTCTGGTGGAGTTGAAGGTCGATTATGAGAACTGGTGCAGATCGAATCAGTCTGTGTGAGAAACAAAAGGGAGTTCAGTGTGAAGATGATGGACTGCTGAAGTGTATAAGATGCTTGTGGAGGTATGTTGTATGTATCATATACGAAACCTTACATTGTCATCTCATTTGATATCTGTGCTGTGAAAAGAGACCGCGATGCAAGACCGCGATTTAAGAACATTTTCCTCTTAAAGGTTCATTTAAACCAGACACATCATACTCTTCAAAAGTGAAATGTTGTGGATGTGTGTGTGTTTTCCTGCAAAGAGCCATAACAGAATTTAGGTCTGATAATTAATGAAGTATCACAGCAACATTTTTGCTTTTGACATGAAAGCAGAACATCAAAAGATCTTACCAGACTTTAGTTTGCTTTGAGCTCACGACAGCTTAATCTTCTAGGGAAAAAATAATTTTCTTATTTTAGTTGACAAGCCTCAAAGTGCTGAAATTTAATCAAAGTGCTTCTATAATATTTAGTGGTTCACGTGTTTGAGTCAAGAGGTCAGGTTAGTACTACAAACAACATCTTTCTCTGTGTCTGATTGCTCAGAAGTAGGCACAGCCTCTTAAAAGCTTGACATAGACTTTTGCCTGCTGCCTTTGACATCACATTTCAGGATAGTTGCTAGTGAAGGCTTTGGGACTGTGAACTTTCTTCTAGTGGTGTGAACCAGCATTGAATATGCCAGGACATTATTTTCTTATGGCTCCAGAGTGATTGGTCACACAGTATGTACAGCTCTGGTGATTGGCTCAGACATCTTTAATCCAGAACTGAGTGCTTGTATGCAAAGATGGCGGCATGCATGTCGTACTTCTGGAGCGAGGTAGGCGGGGCTTAGACCAGCTGACCAGCTGCCGTTAACATGAATAGGAATGCTTACTTATAGCTTTCTCCAGATACTGTAGAACTTTTACATGTGTGGGTTGCAAGAATGGAGTGGACATATCATTTAGGTCACGTACTAGCTTCTTCCCTCCTATTAGCTTTTTTGGCCCATAGCAGCCACATTCCTTGCAACCTCAGCACCACTGATAGAAGAATGATGAGTTGACAAAAGTAACTTCAACATCCTGCAGGGCACACAGTGATGGCCCTTCTGTAGCTAATGGGGAAGTTGATTCTACAAAGTATTACAAGCTGAGAGAGATGTTGGGTAGACTAGTTGTATTGGGCTAGTTCCATTGAATTTGATGAAACGTGTATTAATTTAAGCTTAAACCATATGAGAACCACTAAAAGGTGTCTGTGAGGCGTAGCAGAAACTACATTTAGTTAAAAGCAACATACTGTAAGCTCTCAACAAAAACTTGGCCATGCTGTCGATTACTACAGAAAACAATGTTGACTCATCCCTCAATGTGTAAAACCAAGGAAATAAATGTTTGTACAGTAATGCATTTATAATGCCTCAGGACACAGACAAAGCACAGCAAATAAATGTTTATAATATAAATCCATGGAACGGAAGCATAACAGTACTGCTTACAACATTACACGTTAGCACAACACGACTAGCACAACACGACTAGTGTGATAGAAACAGTAACCAACCAAGCTTTCACATGATATCTGTGAAACAGTTGTCAGAAATGGATGAAATTATCCAAAGCTTTTTATTTGGAACAAACTCCTCCCATGGGAATAACACTAAGTATTCATAATCGGTTTATTCTCCCTAAAAAGTAGTTCACCTTAAAAGGATGACTTTTAGAAAATGTTACAGGTAAATCAAATATGCTGAATTTTATTAAATAATTCATGCAAGTGCTTTAAAAAACGAAGCATTGCATTTCTGCCTGCAAAAACAAGCATTGCCTTTCCTGCCCCAAAGTTTTTCTTTATCATACCAATGCAACGCATGCATTAATATTCAAATCACAACAGCAGTTTAGCCACATTAAACCATTGAATTACTAGCTTGTTAGTGGACACATGCCTGAAGGGGGTTCACTCAGGTTTTCAATTATTATTCTTTATATCCCTTTACTTTGCATTTATTTTCCGTTGCACCGTGATTGATTAGTTTCTCTGTTGCCATGGTACCGTAGTTCAATAAGAGCTAAGAGCTGTAGGCATTATGGGATGTTTGTGCTTTTTGTTGGCCCAGCCTCTTTGTAATGTCTGCTTTAATAACATTTGCAGCAGCACAGACAGATGTACATCTATATGTGTGTGTGCTCACGCACACACGCATTAAACTCTTGTTCTTCTTTTCTCTCTGACTGTTACTATACTATTTTTCGGTCCCTCTTGTACTTGGCACATCCTCACACAATAGCAAAGAAGTCATTTCACTGGAGGCAGTCTGAGCACATTTCCTGACCTGTCACTCTCTGCCTTTGAAATACTGCTGAAAAGGAGACGAATTCTGACAAGAACACTTCCAGAACTTTCTGCCATTCATACACTGTGTTGAATGACCTGGGTAACCTGTAGTCTAAAAAATGACTGTTGGCTGAGGTGTTTCTGGGCAAAAACCTGCATTTTGTTAACAGCCACCCACAATTCAGCTAAACCAGGTTCTAAATGCTTGAAACAGCATTGCACAATATCTGTCTAAATTACATCTTTTTGAGCAGCACTGACATGCCTCTTTCTGTGTTCATTTATATAAATATTAAGAAATATAAATTGTGTATATTTATTTGATACATTTATAAACCAGACCATATTTACAAAACTCTGAATGCAGGAAGTAAAAGTAACTTTGTCAGAAAGAGATATTTGTGTACATTTTCTATTGATAATGGAAATGGTAGTTCATCATATGATGTCTAAATGAGAAGAGCTTTATAACCGGGCACATATCCAAACCTGCTTTCAACATTTTAAAGAGATGATTTAGGTGTCTGGATCGTAGTGATGGAACACTGTACAGCGTAAACATGTCTCACACCCAAAACTGGCCTACAAGGTTGAGAATTGCACTATGCAAATTGATACCTCATTTGCATAATTCCTTTTGTGAATTGGGTTCCAAAAAGCACAGACAGCACGTACAGTGGGCGCAATTCATTCTTAAGGCAATTTGCCCATGTGCTTTATTTATTTATTTAAGTATTCATTATTATTCATTTTGTTTCATTAATTTTGGAACAACTTCAGGCTAACTATCTCCTCTGGCTAAACAGGAGATTTATAAAAACTGCAAATCTATAAAAACAAAACTATAACATGAAAACTCTTCTGTGATAATTGTAGATACCTGTAGTACAAGTACACTAAGTACACTGATCTTAAAGACAACATGAAATAGTTTGTCCTTTAAAAAAAGCCAGTAGGCTTTGGTATAAAACACACCCCCAAATCATCATTTGCTACTGGCTACTGAAATGAAAGGGGACAGAATTTTCTGACATTATTTTATTAGACAAAATATGTACATCCCTGAGCAAGAGGTGATGTCATTAGTATTTTGGATGCATTTTTCTTGAAGAGAAAGACTGCATTTTAAAAGCTAGAAGCTTATTTTATCAACTAGGAGTATATACTGTACATGGCCTCAAAGAAAACAGATATGGAGTAAAAGCCACAAAACTTCGATCTTGATTTCATGAGGTCTTTAAAACACACACGCACACACATGCACATTCTACAGACACAATCCATGCTAAAAATTTGTCATTTCAATCATCCTGTTACCTTTTGAAGACAGTTCTCTCTCTCTTCTTCTCAGATCAACAAAGACACATCCAGGGCCTGTCGTTCATCTGAGTGACAGTCCAAAAGATGAAGGAAAGGTGAGGAGTTCTTTTCTTCTTGTTCCCTTCCATTACATTTTTCAAGGAGCTAAGAACTCAAAGCCTCACAAAACTAAAAACCAGCATGCCAAAAGCCCTCTGTAAAATAACAAGTGTTTGTGTTCCTTTGACTGCTGGGGTTCATTTATAAAGCACTTCGCATGCGCTGGCACAGTACTGATTAATTAACACTCATTGGGATACATGCACACACACCCAAACACGTTACATGACCTGATGTTCACCCTGGCAACTGGTGTTAACATCTAGCATCTTGTATTGAATGTGCATGGTAAAAAACTTCTGTACCGCAAACAGTGCGGTTAGAAAAATCAGACTGCCATTTACAGTGTTTGCACCCCTTGGTGATAACAAAATTCATTCAAATTCAAGTCATGCATACTGTACGTGCATGCTTGTGTATATGTAAAAACATACTTTGTAGGCCAAAAAAATAATAAATAAACTACTGCTAAACTACTGCAAACACAAAAACAACAGATAAAATGTTCTGTAGTTTCAGAGTTCAGTGTAAGAAATGGAACCGTGGCAACATAAACATTATAGAAGGTAAAGGCTTTTGAACCAGCTGATTAGTGAGAGGTTATTCAGGAGGAGGTGATTAGAACTGTTTTAGTGTTGGTATGGAGAAGGAGTTAACCCCTGAAAGAGATGACTGTGAGAGAACACCTAGAGGTGAAAATATAACTGATGAATCCACAGGGTACACACTTCTAAATGAATTAGCTTTGCCAGACTTTGCACATACACTATAAAGCCAAAAACAAGCATGTAGAAGGGTTGTGGACCATTTGAATATGAAAAAGCAGCATGTAGAAAATTGATTTGCCGGTGTAATAGGCTTATTAGTACACTTGTTTGATTAAAACTTTTTTTATTATGTAAACAATACATTCAATTTTGATAGAAGAATGTATTATACACTACATTTCATTCTAAGGTAATACATAATTAGTATAATAAGTCAGAATTAATGATGCAGTGACTGATGTTTTGTTGTAAAACTTGTTAAATGAATAAAATTAAAGCACTTAAAGTTCCTGTTTAGCATCCTGTGGGGTGTGGCCAATTCAAATTCCAATTAGTAATTTCTGAATTTTGCTGTGATATGTAGACACTTTCTTCTTCCCGTGGCCTCGGTGAGAGAGAAGACAAACTGACAAACTCCTCTTTCTGTGTCTGTGTATCTTCCAGCTGCTGATAGGTTTTGAGAGCGGTACAATAGTAATGTGGGACCTGAGAGCCAAAAGAGCCGATTTCAGAATATACTATGACGAGGTGAGTGTCTCAAGTTTTACTTAAACATCCTCAAAGAACAGAGAAGGTTCTGAAACCCAGTATTAAACATCCCGGGCTTAATTAGGAAAGACCAGAATATCCATAAGCTCTGCCCTTGTCATTGTGCTTTCGGTAATGGAAATATTAAGCAAACACATTTAATACATATTACTGGTACATAAACATTATCTTGCTCAAAAATACTGTCTAAAATCAGCCTGTAGGCTATATGTAATAATTTATTAAACACACATCCTATTCAGTAACATTTTTCCTCTTTATTTGTACAAAAATGAAGCAATACACATAAATCTTTATAATTAAACATTTTTTTTAATATAAAACCTAAACACCAAAAATGCCTTCACAGTGGTAACAAATAGATGGGTAATTAACTTTGCAAATTTCGAAATTATAAGCAAGAGCTTACCCAAAATGTGTCAGATACTCATATTTTGTTCAGAGGCTCATGTTCCAAAGTAATTATTAACTGGCTGATTGTTCAGCATTCATAAATGTAGTCACAACATTAGAGTCTATAATAGTGATTTGTTTAAAATATTGCTTCTTAATTATATATAATTGATATATAGTAATATATAAATGATGTAATATATATAATTATATATAATATATAAATATATAATTTATATTAAATAAATAATATAATTATAAATAATAATTTTTATTTAGTTTTATTAGTTTTATTTATTTTAAAAAGTACCAATAAGAATATTGTTAAGATGTTGGATCGATAAGCGGTATTGGTAAGAGAAGTAATACCATTTAAATCTAAATGATACCCTTCCCTATAAAAGGCAAAGAGTGAAATGTATTCGCTACAAACCCAGAGATTTCGTATTATACAAAATGTATAACTATTTCTAAGTGTGTATGTGTGAGTGCATATTTGTGACCTGAAAGCTCTTATTTTTCATCTCGTTGGCTTTCAGCCCTCAGCCAAAAAACAAGACAAATATGTGCAAGAAAAGACCAAAAATAACTATATAAATAAATAAATGACATCTCCTCTGCTCTCTATTGTCCAAATAAATTTATTTTGGGTCCAAAAAAATTGGCTCATCTGCTTGTTTCGTTCCACTCTGTTGCTGATTTACAACAACATTGAACACAAGTCACTTTTTCTCCTTTAATTTCTCTCTCTGTGCCATGTGGATGTGTTTAGCATAATCGCCTCTTGGCACATGACTTTATCTTCCTCTCTGAAAGAGGAACTTTCTCCAGCAAGCTCCAGCTGTCTGCATTCATCCCTCCAAAACACGTTTCAATCACGGCACCACTCTTCTTGTGGGGGCACATCCACTGTGCTAGCGCTTAAAACCTTCCAAAAACTCACCCTTTTCTCCCTCCAACCCTTTACTCTGGAGTTCAATGTGCCGACAGAGTTCTCTGATCATCTGTCAACGACGCCTGAGCAGAGGGAGTCTAGGGTGCCGTAGCTCAGCAAGCGTTTGTCAGGGTGGGTAAATGTAAATGTCTGGGGGCCTGCTAATTGCTGGTTTAGATGCCCGCCTGGAATGCCCACGTGTGCGGAGAAAAGCACTTTTAATAGAAAGAAGAATCTCGAATGAGGGAGCGGGCAAGGAGAGACACACCGTGTGTAAAGAGGAAGCAAAGAAGACATGAGGAAATGAGACGAGAGAATAGAGGCACATGTTTGTTAGTGGGGTGTCAGAAGTGGTGTTGAAAGAAAGGGGAATAGATTGGTACAAAAAACTCCCTCCTTCTTAATCATCTCAGACAAAGTAAAGTTACCACATTGTGGGATGTTGGTGTGCTGATGTCATTGCCAGGCTTCTCTTAATTTATCCAACACGTTTTGGCCAATCAGCTTCACCAAAACGACCATACTTGTACACAAGCTAGACCAGCATATAAAAGCATAGACTAGTGCTGAAGTTCATGGTTTTTAGGGATGAGGGCAAGTTATGCACCCTGTCTGTTTTGGCTAAGAACAACTAAACTGAATTTGTACCAAAATACTTTATGCTTTGTAAATGATTCATGATTGTATGATTAATGTCTTTCATTATTTGCATTTAACATTATTTTTCCTTGCTGTCTGTGATGCTATCTGAATAGACCTATGGTCCATTTTTAGAAACCACTGATATATGTCAGCCTTAAACCCTTCAGACAGTAGTAACCACACACACACACACTAACCAAAGATCAAATAATTCTGACGCCGATATGATTTCACTTATTATTTACTGTGGAACATTAGCAAGTAGATGAGTGGAGATCAGGCTGCTTTGATGGTAGAGTAATTACTGATATCGGATTATTGACTTTCTCTCAGGTGGAGAGAGGACAGAGAGAGAGAGAGAGAGAGAGAGAGAGAGAGAGTTTCACAAGCAGGAACTATTAGTCTTGTCTTCGCCTTCATAATTTCCATAGCAAACTAGATGGACATGTCTGATGTATGGATGTTTGCAATTGTTTGAAGAACTGATGTTTTGAACAGCAGCATCTCTCTCTCTTTCTCTCTCTCTCTCTCTCTCTCTGTCTTGCTCTCTATCACTTCAATCTTTGATTTCATTTCAGTTTTTTCAGTCTTCTCTCATGTTTTGTTTCAAGTATGTAGCACATGTACCAAGTTACGGACAGATTTCCAGTTTAAAATGTAGTGTATGGCCATCTTTCATCTATGTAATACCAATCACTATGCAAATTTCATACATAAATATAGAGGGTTGATCTGCATCTACGGTTTAAAAATATAAAATGTCTTCAACTCTAAATATAAATAAATAATCAGTAAACATAGTTGCATTGTGCATGGAATAAGTTGACTAAGGCAATTTACTTACAATATTGGGAGCTGCAGGCAGAAACCAAAATAGTGCAGTTATTATGAAGGTATTGAAAATAGAGTGAGATACAGTAGGAGCAGTGAAGTACAGTATGAGAACATTACAATGTCAGAGGTAGTAATACAGTTCGCACTATGAAAACAGCAATTATTGCTTTGATTTAAATAGGAAAGCTTTAATGGTCAGAGTTTTGACCCAGTGTGAGCCAGAGTTCAGCTTGTAGCATTCACAATCTTTTCCTTTCCTCTATTATTTCCTGTCCTTGCTTTTGACCTGGTGGTGGATAAGAATGGCAAAGCTGCCAGACATTATAAAAAGAAAACCTGTAATGAAATTAACAGTATGAGGCAAATGAGTTCTATTATGATTTAGCCATCATTTAAAAATGTTAATTGATGCATTCCTGATCCTGATCCCTGCTCCTCTTATCTCTCTCTCTCTCTCTCTCTCGCACGCTCGCTCACTCACTCTCAGGCTATTCATTCAGTAAGTTGGCATCATGAGGGTCGTCAGTTCATGTGCAGTCATTCTGATGGCAGTCTGAGCATGTGGAACATGAGAAACACAGCCAAGCCTTTTCAAGTCACCTTCCCACATGGTAAGAGCACATCTACACACAAAGCATGAAACATACTAGTATGTTGCCTAGTGGACAGCCTTTTTGTTCACAGGTCAATGACATTTTTAATAACACATGTGTAAACAAGTGAAAAAAAACAAGTGAAAAGTGAAAGTGACATATTTGTCAGGTATGGTAACCTACACCTGAAATGTGACCGCTACATTTAACCTATCACTGGTGAGGGGTGAAATCACTGCAAGTCGTGAACACACACACACACCCAGTGGGCAGCACTGCTGCACCCAGGGAGCAGTCGAGGTTTGGGTGCCTTGCTCAAGGGCACTTCAGTTGCTACCTGCCAGCACTGGAATCAAATTAGCAACCTTCTGATTACAAGCCTGACTCATTAACCAGTAGGCCACAACTGAATAAAATCTTTAGGTGTAACACTTTTGATGAAATTGATTTGATTTGTGGACAGAAGTCTTTCAGATATGAATAATATTTTATAGCAAAGTTACTTTGTTCCACTTCTTACAAAAATAGCCAAATTCAATATGAATCTAGAAGTTCTAATTTGATCATATTTGTCGTATTCAAGCGTATTATTCGTGTATAATGTGCATTTTTATTTTTGAATAAATTTACAGGTGCATGTCAAATTTTACCCCTAATGATCATATGGTTATATTATCTTTGCAATTTGCTGTATTTATGAATAATTTTTCCAAAAGTGTTCCCAAGGGAAGGTTGAGTGAACTGTAGCTAACTTCTGGGGACAAATTTGTCCCTAAAGTATTGCTAAATAAACCCACACACAGTTAAATACCTCTTCAGCCATGACTCACCATCTGAAAACTGACTCTGACGTAGTCAGCAAACACACCCCCTCAGCAGGTGTGTTCATTATGGAGGATGATTCAGTGTGTGGGTATGTAGCATGTGTGTGCGTGCGAGTTTGATTTGACAGGAATAAATGATTCACTCTCAATCTTGGTGGCTAAGTTTGGGGTCCTGGCCTTGAGCTCAGTGGGTTATATAAAGCCAAACACTGAAGTTTAACTTTAAGTTCTAGGCTCACGCTGCGAGTGGTAACTGAAGAATCAAAACCAACATAAAGTTCTAGAACAGTGTGCAAAGAAGGAAGAACATGATGTGACTTAAAATCTGAACACATTTTAAAATAGTACCCATCACATATTTGCCAACTTTGTAAATGGCCACAGAAGAAAATCGGGCCATCACACACTAAACGATTAAGAATCAGATGCTACCCAACAGTCAAACCCTCTGAGCTGTTTCCACTTGTGCTTTGTGACACAAACTCAATTTCCTTTGGCTGGTCAGAGTATGACTTCAGACTGAGTCGTGAAGCATCAAACTCAGCAGCTCAAGCATGTTTGATATCCACCATCTACAAAATGGAATCATAAGCTGAGGGTAATAAATCAGATTCTGTACCCTTTGAGGGCCATGTAGTCCAGCTCTAAAACTCACAATGCTGTCTGTTTGTTTTCTCAGGCAAGACTCAAAGAGATGGTAGAAAAGAATCATGTAAACCTATCCTCAAAGTTGAGTACAAGACCTCCAGAAACAGGTAAGAAAACACACACAGCAACTCTCTTTCAGAGCACTACTACAAATGCTCCTCTACATGAGAATCTGTTGCTGAACTGTCATACCAAAAGACATGACTTATTAACATGTTTAATTCATATTCATGGTCTTTCAGGTGGAAATTATGTTTTGAGTGCTGCAGAGTGATTTTGTCCTCCGATGTGTTTGTGACAGAAATCCCACTCGAGAACCATTATTGCTGTTTTATCCTGTCACAAAACAATTAAAGTTTACTGGCTGTTTTTGAAAAGCTTGTTTTTCTCAGGAGAGGAACAGAAAACATCATTTGATTGAAGCCTCCATGTTTGATTGCTTGTTTTTGTTTTTTTCTGTGCTGTGTTCAAGGAATTGTCCATAAGTGGCCATCTCTTTTTTCGTTTTAATGATACTTTAGATTAGTTTGTCACGATATTGTTTTTCCACTTGCGTCTTTCTTTAAGAGGTCTAAAGGGCTATTTTCAGACAGAGTGAATATTTGCTTTTGTATTTTCTCAGAACCCTTATATTACAACAGATGGCCTATCATTACTAACAGCACACTGCTGTTATAGTCATCATAGTGACATAATCCTATGTCACCGTTTCAATGCATTAAATCCCATTAGATTTGTTTTATCAGATGCTTTGTATTTTGAACAAAATCCATTGTTGTCTGTGATTTGTCAGCGGATTTGCTTAAGAAAGAGTGAAATCAGTGTTTGTCATGTTGGTTATTTTCCATTAAATGTGTTTTGCATTTTTGTTGGATCATTAACAATAACGAGCTTTAATTCCGACAACTTTTGTTCACTCTTCACATCCTTGCTTTAGATTATAGTCATAAATGTAACAACATTCTTAACATTGTGACAGGGGTCAGGCCCCAGTCAAAGTGTAGATGACCTCATGATTGTCCAGGTTAGATTCAAGATCACATCACTAGAGCTACAGTAAAGCAGTGAGGACACTGAGGAAAATATGACACTGCACACATTCAGCTGAGCTGGTGATGGAGCAGTGCTGCAGTTCTAATTTCTGTGATGCATTATAAAATGTAATTATAATGAGAAATGTGGTTTATTAGAGTAAAAACATACAAGTAAAAATACCCAGCAGAGGAGCAATGTCTTTATTGCTTAAATGCACATTTAATCAAACGAACGAATAATGTTTCATATTAAACAGTTAGCTTTTGATTTTGAAAATAGTAAGAACAAAGATGATTATTTTTCTAAAGATTTTCTAAAGATTTTATTTTTATATCCTTTTATTTGTATATTTTTTTAGAGTGTGTGCTGTGAAGCTTGCAAGACTCAGTCCCAACATATAAATGCTGGTCATGCATTTGAGCTTATATATGTCCCTAGGGTTGTGCTTAAAAACATTTGTCCAATGCCTTCACAGAAATTCACATCTACCAACACCAGCCATGAGACAATCTGGTCCTATCAGAGCTCAAATCACCATAATGATCGGCATCTGTGGATTATCATAATTTAGAGTTTGTCCTGATTTACTGATAATGATAGAAATCAACAGAAGCCCGAATCTCCATCAATCATTTGGAAACGGGATGTTTCAGCACTTTTTAGTAATTTCCTGCTCAATTTGAAAGAAGTGTTAATCTAAGACAGACTACTTGTTGAAAATTGAAAGGGGAGGGACCACAGCACTCAATTCCCCTTCTAAAAACAGCTTTCTGTGTACCCATTTCCAAGTGTACCCATTTCCAGGTGTCCAAAAAATCTTAACTTGGTAAAGAACTCGCTGTTCTCCACTAACACTTCTTATTTTCTGTCTTCCAGTAGTGAAGCCTTTGTCGTGTTCTCTGGGGGTCTGTCATATGATAAGGCAGGTCGGAGACCCACCCTCACCATCATGCATGGCAAAGCCATCACAGTGTTAGAGTTGGACTATCCAATAGTGGATTTCCTGGTGCTCTGTGAGACGCCCTATTCAAACGGTGAGTATGCAGACCACTTAAATCTTAGGGCCTATGTCAGATGACTATATGAAGTCTTAGATGTCTCTCATATTTATTTTCCTGAGGTACTACAGCTATTATTGTTGTAGTTCAAAGCTGTCACTGTAACTGAGATCCTGTAATTGTGCCACAACAATTCCTGATAGAAGAAAATGCTGTATTGCTTATTGCAGTGCTAAATTGTGTGTTGTTTATGTTTCCCACGTTTCTCAGTTTGTAGTCTTTCATAACAAACTTTTCTCTTAGTGATTTTCTCTTGGCTGTTAGAGACTGATTCTCTTATAGGCTGATTTTCTCTTAGAGACTGTTGATTAACCAAACCATTAAATCCACAGACCACATAATCAAATTCATTTGATGCCAAATTTTATTGCCAAAACCAAAATCAGACAAGGGGCATTACTACATAAGAATGTATCTGAATGGTTTGAGAAGTGACAGCTTTGGTTTTGCTCAGTCAAGGGGAAAGAGAGCATATCTGTCTGTCTTCCTCTCTCTCCCTGACAGGCATAAATAGCCAAGACACTATCAAGCACAAATACACATGCACACAGTTTGTTACCCATAATGCACTGCACCAGACACCATATATCCAGCGGTCATAAAGTGATTTGAATTATATTACCCATTTTAAATGCACACACACTCTAAAACCTCACACGTGTGAGCACACACACTCTAAAACCTCACACGTGTGAGTCACACACATTTTTACAATCTATTTTTATGAAAATGAGTTTTGAGAACATAATTAGGATTCCACTGTGCTCAATGGTTATACACAACAACAACACACTACATAATTAATGTCAGACTTCATCCTGTTGGTTTCAAGATATAAGCTTGAAATTAGCTCCTCGAAGAACATGAATGTATTTTCATAAATCTAGACTGATGTGTCATTTTCTTGAGTTTATGAATGATGTGATCAGATGTTTTGGTAACGTTGTGTTTATGTTGACAGAGGTCCAGGAGCCGTATGCAGTAGTGGTTCTGTTGGAGAAGGATTTCGTTGTGGTGGATCTAACTCAGAGCAAGTGAGCAATCTCATCCTTAGTCTCTGCCTTTCTATTTCTTCCATTGTGCTTACACACTTCATGTGCTGTGTGACTGACTGAATGATGTAACTCGATGTGATGTACCTCAATAACACCTCAAACTGGTACTTTGTCCAGAGGCAACGTCACTCAACACCCAATAGATTGTGTGTGTGCTTTGTGCAAAAGGATTTAATTTTGTGTGTGTATATGTGTGTGTGTTTGTTTGTTAAGGGTAAATATCACTGGAGTTGTCACTCATAAACATCCATCAAATGAGTCATTAGTAAGAGATTGAGCCAAGGTCAGCCTTACACACACACACACAAACACAGAGGCAGTTTGTCAGTCTTTTAAGTGATACTCTTGCCATTGAAACATCAAAACTTTTCTCTGCTTCAACCTCATTTCTTTACAAGGACACACTGAAGAAAAAACACTCTTGCGCTCAGATCCTCTTAGAGCCAAACAGTCTTTAATATTTTCATTTGAACTTTAACTTAAAGTGATTTATTGTACAGAATGTCCTTTCTTCCACTTTAAAACACTTTCAACCTTTATTATATTGCAGCAGTAGTCTACTTAAATGTTTTACCACAGTTAAATTATATTTTAAGGCGCAATACAAAGCAGTCTAAACTCTTTATTTTTATTGTGTCCAAGAATTTATTCCTTGGACACATGACAGTAAATTAAAAAGGAAAATATCAGCAACTTATCATTGCCTGAGGCATTATTAAAAGCATGTGGATATTTTTTTTAATATCTCTTACAAGTAGCCCTCCAGATTTTTATCCCATCAGGTAGCTCACAATAAGGTTTGAGATCCATGCTATGGGCTGTTTACAGTTGCCTATAGCAACCTGGCACATGAATACAAAATTCAATTAATGTGCAGCCACAAGTTTAGTTTTTTTATTGCCTGTCTTACAATGGATAAACATGATTCATACAATCACTAGAGTCAACACTATCCATTTTATAAATGCCTGTAATTCATTTAGAAGTCTCTCTCTTCCTTGCAGTTTTCCCATCTTTGAGAACCCTTATCCCATGGACATCCACGAGTCTCCAGTCACATGCACGGCTTACTTTGCCGACTGTCCACCTGACATAATTCCTGTGCTTTATTCCATCGGAGCCAAACACAAAAAGACTGCCTACAGTCACAAGGTTATTTAGAATTCTAAACAAATCTATAAACCTAGCCGTTCTCAAGATGTCTTAGTAATCACAATGCAGCATCTCTTTAATAGGTTTCTTGATAAATGTTATTTAATATTTTTAATCAGACACACCATCTGTGTTTTTCTAAAGAGCTGTGGGTGAAAAGTGTTAGTTTTAATGTGTTGAGTGTTTGTGTGCTCAGGAGTGGCCGATTAGTGGTGGCACATGGACTGTTGGTTCACAGACGTATCCAGAGATTATCATCACAGGGTAAGTGTGTGTGTGAGTGTGTCCAACCTTCAGCCTTCAACATAGGAACAAAGAACATTTTCTGCCAAAAATAATTGCATAACTTTTTACAAAATTATTTTTGAAAAAGCAGCATTAACTGAAATAGATTATACCTCAAATATAGACCAGCGTGGAAAAAAAGAAATTCAAATATTGGTGCTGCCTCACAAACAATTGTCAGGAAAACTACTGATTATTTTACAGACAGAACTCAGAGCAAAACTCTTTCAAAAGTATTTTTTAAAGATCTGATGCCACTTACCTGGCAAACTTATAGCGATTAGTTCATTCTCTGAAGCACTCAGTGTATCAACCCTGTAAACGCGACTTGGTTTCCTGCTGTACTGATAAAACTCTCTGAAAGTGTGTCAAGTCAGACTAGCTTCCCAAATCTAGAAAGTGTTTTTAGCTTTTGTGAGAGTTATTCAATCTGTGAGTGAACAGACCGTGGGTGGTCTGTGAGTGGTCTGATGCCGAGACTGGGTAAATACAGATGATATTTACCCTATGATTGAAGTGAAAATTTCTGCCCACAGGAGGAGGTCATTTATGATATTTTTATTTGCTTGAAAACTGTGGATTGATTTTGTTTTTGTTCTGAAGTGTGCATTGATTGTGTTCATTTTCATTTGAAGTCAATGATGTCTAAAATGTGCCCTTCTGTTTTGCCCTTATCGGTAAACGTATCGCACTTTGCAGCTTTAATTCAATAGCGCTATTGACCCTGTATGTTGTTTTCTCTGCGTCTCTTTCACTCTGCTTCCATGGATGTCATTCTTTACTTCTTCTTACGTGGTGTAATGCAAACACGCATCCGCTCATACGATCACTCTTTGTCCTTCTTCTTTGTTGTCCTGCCCAGGCATGCAGACGGATCGATAAAGTTTTGGGATGCCACAGCGAGTAAGTGTCTTTGCTTTAAAGAGCTCGCTCGCCCTTCTTGGCTTCAAGCTGTTTCTGTCTCACTCTTTCTCACTGCCACAATGTATTAATAACGTTCCCCAGTGCTTTTGTGATGTGATGATGATAAGCTCCACCTCTGTCAGTCACACTGCAGATGTTGTATAAGCTCAAGACATCAAAAGTGTTTGAGAAGCCAAAGGGTGGAGAGGGTGGGCGTAGCGCCGAGCTGGTGGAGGAGGACCCCTTTGCCATTCAGATGATCAGCTGGTGCCCACAGAGTCGTATCTTCTGCGTGGTGGGCATCAGTGCCCATGTCATCTTGTACCGCTTTAGCAAGTACGATGCCAATACCACAATCACGGTGAGTGATTGAAACGAACATTCATTTTAAGGTTAGTTCGTTGAAGTCATAGCAACAGTTTTCACATTTTGCTTACTATTATAGTTTCTCCCTGTATATGTAGCATTCTATAGCTTAAATACATACTCGGAATTTGATGGATTATGTAACTGTGTATTTTTGTTGTGTTTGTGATTGTTAATCCATTGAAGTCCCTTGAGGTGCGGCTGCAGTGCGAAATGGAAGACGTAATCTCTCCATCGGATACGGAAAATACCCCGTGTTTTTCCGACCCCAGCGGTCATTCACCCCAACCCCAGACCCACAGTCCCCGCAGTAACACACCGGACAGTGTGCGGGACAGCATCCCCTGCCTTAAGTCAGACATTTGAGTTTTTTATCACAGTCATGAAGCAAAATCAAACTACTCATTCATCTCAGAATCTTTGTTTTAACATATAGAACTTGCTGGAAACAAAACAAAGTTATCAGATAGATTTCTAGATAACATAATATATTATGTACCTTTAGGGCAAAGTAGATTGCAACTGCAGACTAACTTTTAATATTTGTCTCTAAGGGTTAAAGATCGTATGATCCGAATGCCACCTGGATACCAGGCGGAGCTTGTGGTTCAGTTGCTGTGGGTCGATGGAGAGCCGCCACAACAAATCACCAGCTTGGATTTAAACTCCGCCTACGGCCTGTAAGTGGCATCTCCCCTTTAATGTCATTTATTGTGTTCAACCAATAGAACCTTATGTTTTACATCATAACATTCAATATTCAAAACTTCAATATTCTTTACCTAAGAACTAGCTAAGAAGTAGCTGAAAAGTCACTGAAGAAATTTTGCAAATTAGGTAACAGACACAGCCAAAAACAAGTCTGAGCTGAATGCAGTTTGCATGCCATGATTCTCTAGCCTGGCTATTTCTAAAAGCTAGGTTGTGGAAAATGCGGCAGGCTACCGTGATCTGGCATACTTTACTGGGATTGTGCGGCATCACTCCACTCTATCGACTCTTGAAAATGCTGAAAATGCATATCTGCACAACATGCTTGGATACACGCCCAGTTATAATGTTCTTCTCTATCATTTGATGAATTACTGCTGCCATGATCACTAGTGAATGTAAACAAACGTCTCTTTTTAACAAAATTTCATTTACCACCTGCTTCCTGTGGGTGGTAAAGGCTCAACATTAGCCGTGTCAGGCAAATATTGCTCCCTTACGCGAATAAGGTACAAGCTACTGTAAAATAAGCCTCATTTTTACGCATGTTTGCATTGAAAGGAATGACAAAGTTTTAATTTAAATATGCCCTGTGCAGCACTATACCTCTGCATTAAACTGAATTACAGATGGCTAGTAAACAAGGCACAGATGTTTTTTAATAAAATGGTGCACACAACCGTTAAGAGAATGTACTTTGTTTTTCCTGTAACTCCTAATTTACTTAAAATTCATCATCATAACACAAGACTGATTTTCCAACAGTAATTTTTCACCTCACAGGGTGTTTGTTTTTGATTGAAGTGGTGAAACTGAGACCATGATTTGGCCCTTATTTGAATCACACACACACACACACTTGTTGTCACCCTGTTTTGAGTCAACCACGCAAGACCTTAATCATTAAAGCGTTATTACCAGAGCAAAGGTTGCCATGGTGATGTCTGACTACAATGTACAAAGACTCAGTTCAAGATTAAATGTCACTGCACACTAAAATTCATTCAGTTTAGCTTTGTTTGTTTTGACTTCAGATTTGTTTATGGGTGACAGGGCTCAAGGGCATAGGTTTGTTTTTAACATTTGTAAATTTGAGGAGATAACAGTACAGATGCACATACAGAATCAGAAACCGTAGATTCTTGGTTGTTTTTGTCCTGCAACTACCAGCAAATAATAAATAGTTCATCTAGGTATGTATAAAGTAATAGCGTAAACAAAGCTTAACTTGCTGTAACGGCTCTGGTGAGTTAAGGTGTAGAACCCAAGTGCAGTTTTAAACAAGATCCCAAAATATGCCAATAAAGCAGATGAGATCAAAAACCCAAAGGCACAGGACTTGCCAAAAAAGGGGAACATGAGGGCTATAAATATACATCTGCTAATGACATAACAAGACTAATTAACAAGAAACACCTGGACACACTCAAGAAAGAATCAGAGGCCCACAGTAACTCATGAAGTTAAACAAAACCAAACAAAGTGACAAAACCAAACAAATCTATCCCTGTTTCAGTGATCTTGCAAAGCTTGCTATAAAGCAAAACTAAGTTAATTTATATAGGTACAAAATGAGAACATAAACAAAAGTCGTTATATATTAATAACAAGCTTTAAAATCAGTATAATTAAAATCAAATGCTGAATTTAAGCACACTTTTTTGTGTGAGAGATATGGGGGAGTGATGTTGTTTTTTTGTTGGGAATGATTGATAGAAACATAAGTCAGGATTATTCAGTTGCCTCTTACCTTGAACGAGACAAATCCCTACCGTCCACACACCCCTCTATACCTCTGACTGTCTGGACATAAATGCCTATAAGAGCTTCATGTTTGAGTGACACTTTTAATCTATACAATCTGGTTGTTTTTTATCAAAGAGCTTTTGTGATGTGTGCTTGTGCAGGATGGCTCTAGGTAACTGTAATGGTTTGGCAGTTGTGGACTACCTGCAGAAAACTGTTCTTCTGTGCATGAGCACAGTGGAACTGTATGGATCTGCAGACCCTTTCCAAAGGCTGACACGCTCTCCTCGTAAGAACCGGCAGTCCACATCAGGTACAAACAGATATTCAAATACAGTCTATTTCTCTGTGACAAATCTATAAAATAATCAGCTGCAGACACACATAATACTGGCATGCAACTGTTAACTAGTCTCAGACTCAAAAGACACACCAACGGACCGCCCACAGTTCATTCATTGACCATCTGATGCTTACTGGACATGTAACTGGAAAGTAGTTTTATAAAACCAGCATGCTGTAATCTGATTGGCTGATTTGTGCAACTTCTGGGTATAAGGTATCGAGTTTATTCTATAGGCACTTCTGAAAAAAAACTTATTCCTGATTCAGGTTAGTGGTTTAAAAGACTTTCTGAATTTTTAAGGCATTAAGCAGCACAAAAAGCGGACATCCACGAGCAAAACTTTGTATTCTGCTTGTTTTTCTGTATTACATCTGTGGAAAAAAACTGTACTTGTTTGTTCTGGATAGACAAAAATTCTGAGTCTACAAACATTTGAGTCAATTGTTTCAGCCCGTTAAATGATTAACCCAAAAGGAACTGAAGTTCTTCAATCTCTTCATGTCTAAGTGGGCGGTTCTTAGCCAGAATACGACGCATTGTGAACTGGACTTTGTGTTGAAAGTCAGGAGTCTGGCAACACCAGACTATCTGCAGACATGCTTTCACAAAGGGTCTCATTCACTAATAATTGCATATTTATGTAGTTCTTATGTCGCATGTGTCTAGAAAAGATTCAGATTCACAATATGTGCCTACACACATTGATGTGTTCTTAGGCTTATTCTAATGATATCCAGATTATTTTAAATGAGAATGCATGTGCTTGTATTTAGTAATTAGAATAATGGACACCTAAACCATCTTCAAGTAAGGGCACAAACTCTCCGGTACAGTTATTCATCACCCTTTGCAAACATTGCCCGAGAGCCAGCCCTACAACAGAAAGTGTGAAATCTCCAAACCAGTTAAAACACAATGAAAATGTTTTATATAGTCCTGGACTGCAGATGATCAGTCAAATTTCTATGCAGAACCTATCCTAGATCTCTTGAATTTTTTTTACATTTAATTATAATTTGTGTTACTCTGACAAGAGTTACTGTAGGGTCTTTATTTACATTTTGAGGAGTTTTATGGCCATCAGTGGTTTTATGGGTATTTGAGTTCTAAAATTAACCTAAAGTTTTGAAGAAATTTACGAAGTTTAACAAAGTCCCATTAGGTACCATTAAGATAAACATTCATAAGTTTTGCACACAAATCTGCTAGTGAATGAGACCCAAACTCAGATTGTCTTTAACCTCTGTCCTTGCTTGTGAATTTTCTAATGTTGTCATGTTACAAACACAAACAAACAAACACACACACACTCAGTCCCTCTCTATAACTGCATGGGACAGACTGCATTCATTGTTGCCTTTGCATGTCGTCCTTTGTATATCTGTTCTGCTGTTGGTCTTTGCCTGGGCACGAATCCTAACAGGGAACAGTGAAACCTGCCACACGAAATCTCTGTTACTAATCCAGCACAGATCTCACTCCACCTGCCCTCCACCCCTCTGTCCTCCTACTACACATGCACGCACACACACACACACGGACTAGCCAGAGAAGGGAAATATCATCAAGTTAAAGTGCTGGAGATGAAGATCTGTTTTCATAGAGCTTCATCAAAAGGAAGCTGCAGGGAGGCGGCCATGCTGGCTCCTCACTTCAAAGCAGTTGCTCCCCCTGCTCTTGTTCAGGCAGCCGTATCTTTAGAAACTGAGCAGCTTTGAGCCGACATGGAGATGCAGAGGTGGGTAGAAAGGTCGTTTGGTGCAGTCGAGGAGTGATTTTGATCCATAGCTTATGTAAGCTCTCAAAAAAGAGAGAGAAAAAAAACGTCTCAATGCTCACCCACACATTCAGGTCTCAGTCTGATATGAAACAGTGAGTGAATAGAAAGAATAGGACACGTGAGAGTGTGTATGTGTTTAGAGGAGAAACAGTGAGTTTTGTGCTCAGCACACTCTCTTTGTTGTTCCCTAGGAACACCTATTATGACCAACAATACAGCTATACAAACGTTCTAATTGTACGCCAGTCTGCAAAATGCATCTGTGCGTCACGCTCACACATACAAGCACACCTGCACATTTACACAAGTTTAGTTAGACACAGATGAGTGGAAGCATTTTTATTTGTTTGTTTTGTTGCTTTGTTTGTTTGTACAATTTCAGTGGCTGTTAGTTCCCAAAATGTTGTGGCAGAATCCGCTTCAAAACGTTTCTTTGTCTATTACTTGTTTAGCTCTGGTTTTCTGACTTTTTAGTTGTTTTTTGGAAGCAGGAAAGAATCAAAAAGGTTAGGCTTCATGTTCTTCATTACATTCCTTCATTTTTTCCCCACGTTACACTGGGTCTTGCTCAGATTGCAGTCACACACCTTCAGTCACTCTGAGCCTGTTTTGTTCTTTGTTCTCCTCCTTTTCTCCTCCCTCGCTCCCTCTCTCCTCTTGCGGGTGGCGGTGATGGGGCATGGGGGCGCTGTTGCAGACTTTTGCATGCGCGGCCTGTCTAACTTTTATTCCGATTCAAAGAAACGGATCCGTACTTCTTACCAGAGTAAGTTTCCGGGGAAGGGCCGATGATGGCAACACAGCAGCAAGGAGGCAAAGCAGATACAATGGGATGTCATTAATCAAAATTTCTATTTTTGGAAGAATTAAGGTGGAATTAACATTTTAACCTCATTACATTATGCATGGTTTATGCTTATGGTACTGCAATTAAGTTGTTACAAAATAAAATACTGTGACATATCCTGTATACATAAAGACATGAAAACATCCAAATGTAGTCTTCAATTGCCTCCTTTCTGAGTTTTTTATTGGTTTGTGCCAGAGGTTTGTGTTATGAACCAGATATGAAATCAGATATGATCACGTTCTCACACTATCCAAACAAAAAAATATATACAAATGATGTAAAATTACATGCAATTCATATTAATAAAAGTAAATTCAAGTTATTCAAGTTCACGTATTAAAAAATAGTGTTAAAAAAAGCTATAAAAACTATAAAGTATCAAAGTGAAAAATCGGTAACATTATGCAACATGCTTTGCCCCAAACGTGGTTAAAGCTAATGGATTTTTCCTGTATTTGTGAAGATAAGGCTTTCACTGCTTTCATGTGATTATAATTTTTTTTGCCACAGTTATTGTCATTGCGATAGTAATCAGCAACATCGAACTAACCTTCTAACTAACCTTTTTCTTTGCAAAAGAACATTGGTTCAGCTTTCACACACACACACACACTCAGTGATTGATATCACTGCAGTGCAGGCCTTATACTAGTTGTACCGCCGTGCCTTGAGTAACATCAGTATTGTTTTTCCCTGTGTCTCCTGCATGCACACAAACATGCATAGAACTTGGTGTTGGTGCACATTTGTGATTCTGGAGCTATTGTACATTTAATCAAGATGTTACATGAGCAGGTGAACAGCTTACAGGAGTGCAAATAATCTGTTGTTCACAGCAGACTGAAGCACTGAACATGCCTAGAGAAATATACCTGCAAAGTAATTAAAATGTTATGATGTGTGGAAAAAATGCATTTCCCTCGTATCGCTCCAGGATCATAATGGCGTCCCAGACCACATTGTTTGTTCTGGTGGTTTGGTGCATGCAGATATGTTTGGTGGTAATGAAAGCCAAGGATTATTTTTTTCTGCTTCGTCTTACTATGCTTTTTATGTTCCTCCATGGCAGGCCTTACAGAGCTTTCTGATAATCAGGTGTCTTTGGACCTAGAGAGGAGCAAGTCACCCACCTCAGGTAACCACACCCACTTTTGGCCACACCCACACAGACTCATGATCACACCTGTCTTAGATAGCCACACGCATTCCTGTCCAAACCTACAACAAAGAACCAAACTCATGAGTCCGTTGACCACTCACCTCATCAAAAATCACACAAAATCACACATCACCTGAGTAAATAAAACCTCACCTGACAGCTACAGCTATAAACATCTGCCTTAACCATTTATTTAATGATTTGCTAAAACACATAGTATACATTAAAATACATTAAAATACATACAAATTAAAGGTAACGTGTGATGTTGTTTTGACTAAAAGTAATTTGTAGGTTGACTTCATGAAGAGTGTAAACGCTGTATCTCTGTGGTACTTTCAAAACATTGTTCGGTTTGTTTGATTTTTGTTTGATTTTTTTTCGAGTTTGAGGACCTGACTGAATAACAATGAGGGAGATGAGGGTAGTGTTTGGGAAATGTATTTGAACACATTTTTGCCGTGGTGTTTCATTGGTGGTAACACTTCAGCTTTAGTTTAATGCCTGGGGAGGATGGGTTTCTCCAGCTGAGTCCACTTACTCCAAAGTTTTTTTCCCCTTTACTATGTATACATTTTTTTAGTTTTTGTCCTTGCCACAGTTGCCTTTAGCTTGCCTACTGGGGGGTTAAAACATTAAGGCAGGATATATAAAACACTTTGAAACAATATGTATTGTGATACGTAGTATACAAACAAAAATGACTTGTTCTGACTTAATAACCAAACCCCAGTAAAAGAATAAAGCTCACGAAAGCCTTATTTCTCACAAACCTTCATTCTGCAGTTCTACCTCATTTTCTTTTTGTTTTCCTGTCTTCAGAGTCTGTTTCTCCACAGCACAGGTATTCAATCCCTGAAGGCTCTTTCTTTAATATCTCTTCTGTCTTTGTTTTTCCTTTTTCTTTACCATCGAAACCTATACAGAATATCTATGAGGATAAAATGATGTTTGCAGAGCTTTACTTAATATTTGCGTCGCATTAGAGGCATGAATATGATCACAACAATAGTGTTTGTCCTTGAGAATCTAAATAAAGCTCTTCATTTGGAAGAAGTCAGTAAGGCTTTGGCTCTTCAGTGGATGAACTTTTGCATTGTCTGTCTTTATAAAGTTGTTTGAAACATAAGAGACACATTTTGTGCAGTGTCTCAAGAATACAAAATCTCTCTCTCTCTCTCTCTCTCTCTCTCTCTCTCTCTGAAGCCTCTGCTTGTTTTCCCAGTTACCAGCTCAGCAGACAGCCTGAAAGATGGAAGTCACTTGGGAAAGTGAGCAGAGGTCTCAAGACTGACAAAAAGTTTACCTTTAAAATGTGCCTTTGTATCAAGCATGAGCAGGTCTGAGCATTTTAAAGGAGTAACTCACCCAAAAATACAAATTCTGTCATCATCTGCATATTCAAATGACTGGGTACAGGACACACAAGAACCAATGGGATTTGGTGTCATTGTTGTCATGCTTAGCATGGTGCTTTTTTACTTGGCAAGTTTAAGTATACAAAATGTGAATATGATTTAGCTGTGGGGAGTGAATTATTTAATCATGTGATTTTTAAAACAAAAAAGCTAACAGACTTTTTATTTTTAGGGGAACTGTTCCTTTAAGACCTAAAATGAACCACAGAGTGTGTGTGATTTATTTCTAAAATGTGCTGTGGTAAAAAAAAAAGTGGCTGTCAATGTTGTATCCCTTTTGTGTTTTCTTCTGTGGGATTTGTTGCTTTGACTTCAGGCTGCTAGGTAATTCAGATGTGTTTTTGTGGAAGCAGCTATTATGACTGGAGTCAGGAAATGGCCTTCTATGATTGGCTGGGGATTTCTGCCAAAAATTGGACTGAGATTCTGGGCGTCAGCCACTGTAGCATATGCACACTCCAAAAACATAACATTTTAATTAGTATTTTTGTTGTTTACCAGTAAAAATATCTAAACATTCTTGAAAAACATAAATGTACCTCAGAAGAAGTAGTGTTAATAATAATTTAAGAGAAAATATTCCTTGAATTGAGTTCATTTTTCTTACCCTCTTGGCAAACTGTTTTTACTTATTGTAAGGGACTAAATGGGCTTAGCAAAATAAACTTAGTTCAACATATTCTTATAAAACAAGTCATGTTATCTAACAAAATTTCACTACTTAATTCAGTTCATTTTGCTTTAAGGATGTTTAGATATTTTTATTGCAAAATACTGATTAAGAAAATTATTTTTGCTGTGAAGCATTTTAAAGACTTGTTAAGAGACAAAGAAGACAAGGAAGAAAATGATACAGACTCACTATTTGTGTGTAAGAAGATATGATTTCAGTCCTTTTGATGTTTTTGCAAGTAAATGTGCCTGCGTGTCTAAAGCTGATGGTGGAAACTGAGAATCTGGGAAAACAGGCAGGGAACAAAAGACCAGTTACTCTTGTTAAATTGGCGCCTTCATGGGAGGTTATAGGCTAAAAGTAGTGATTTACATATCGAAGTATTTGTGTTGCTGTAGTCAAGGAAGGATTTTTGTACCAGGTGATGATGGAAATTGTCATCGTCAAGTAAATGTTTGATGGCATTGTTGTTATTTGTCCTTTTTTAGTTCTTACTTCTTCTAACCCAGGTTATAGATGTGTGCTTTTGAAAGTGGCAATAATCCTGAAGAGATGAATAATGGATGAACATAGGGTTGTGCAAATGTTTCTGGTGATGTATTCCATGTGTTTTCCAAGGACCCAGGGGCACAAACCCTTCACCATCTCACACACTTTCTGTGCTGTGTAACGTTAACCTCAGTTTACACAAAATTACACTCTGTTTACTATAGGTGCTTTGTTTAATAATAATGCCATGGTTAAGTACTAGATTCTGACTTGCTAATCATAAAATTGCCTCTAATCCGTATCTCATCCTTTTCTCATCCTATTATTTTGCACACACATTTGTTTCATCTCTAAACCTCAAGTGTACCTCCCTGTTTGTTTTTCTGCTGTCTATCAGGTCCAGTAATTGGGTCGCACTCCACTTTGAGGACAAATCACAAGTGTTAGCTCTGTGTCTAGTAGACTAGTTGTTGTTGTTGTTGTTTATTGTTTGTGCGATTGTTGTGTTTGTCAGCAGGGTTGGTAGCTGAGACCAAGTGTTGATTGTGGCACACTGCCAGGTGGTTAATAAGCCAAAATATTGACTGTGACCAGTAGATATATTTTTAGAAAAATACATTTTTGGAATGAAAGTTAACAATAAAAAAGATGAAGGCACAGTCTTCATCTGTCCAGATTGTGACACATTAAAACACTTTTCAAAGCAAAGCTTTACTTAATGTGTCTTACCGGCACAAAAACTTTGGAAAAGGGTGACTTTTATTTTGAAATGTTCAGTTTAGATGTACACAGCTTCTAAAACAGATTTTTTATCACACAGTTGTCTATATTGTCAACATCTTGCGTTTTGATACTCATCTTAAGCATTTACATACCCAGTAAACCCTGTGTAAGCTGTACACGTGATAATACAACTTGACTGGATTTGAGCCATAATTAAGGTGCATTTACACAGACTGCACAGTTTAATACCACACAGAGGTGACATAAATACACAGGAATTGCAGTTAAAATTACGGTTACTGCTGACAAAGGACACAAAAGTCTGCACTGGTTGTCACGCACTGATACAGGAATGCTAGGGGTTGAGCTGGGTGAGATTTCCAGGGTTTTAGTATGACATTTATAGCATGAACAGCAGAGTTTTGAGGTAGAGCAGCACCCCCAGAACAGCATTAAGTTGGGGTTTAAAGATCAGTCTTAAGGTCTTCAGTAAAATGTACAAATAGAAGATGGGAAAGCTGATGATGCAACACAAAAGGGGAAAAGTCATTCTGGACATCACTGAGCATCATATCTGTATCTAAAGGATAAGAATCTGTTTTGGTGAGAGCAATATAAAGCTATTGGACAGCGGGGGCACTTGGTTCAAGAACAGACTGAGGAAGGCCATTAATGTAAACTAAAATAACCAGGAGGGTTTGTGATATGCTTGTCTGCCTCTTACAGTGCTGTTCTTTCATCTTTGCCCCAGCAATCTGGCTCCAATTCACAAAGCAATCTCCATTCGCACCATCAGCTCGACATCCACAGTGATTTGTGAGTCTTATGAATTCATAATGTGTGATGAGGTTAAATGTTGGGGGATCGCCACTATCCAACAGCGGATGAAGGCCCTCCTGTGAGGTGAAACATCTTCAATAAATGAAAAAAACACATCCAAGTGCAGCTCAGTAACGTCTGCCAGACATCTTCTATGTAGAAGACCAACATTCCAAGAAATGTTTATGGAAGAAAGGTCAATGCAAGAGGATGACTAAGATTTATTAAATTAGTGATTGAAAACAGATGAGGACACAGATGAGAACTTTCACTAGACAACATCTGGGTCCCATCAGGTGTTTTCTTCCAGATCCACCATTTCTCCACACGAAATGGCAAATCTGTTATTTCTCCTTTATTTTGTCAACTGAAGAGTTCGACTTTTGGACCTGGTCAAGAAATTTCTTGTATAGTATAATTATAATTTTTAAGTTCTTTGTAGAATTCTGTATGGGATGTAACAGTATGAGTAACAGTTTTTTAAATATTGTTTGAATATTTTTAAAAGAGTATTTTTGGTGTATGATTTTCCTTTAGCTTCCATCCTTTTGTGAATCTTACGACCTTTATAAAGTTGTTTGGCTATACGTGATTCAGCCTGACTGAAGACCTCAGTGATTTGTGACTGTGATTGTGTGATCTTTGATTTCCAGCACCCTACTCCCCTTCCCTCCATAATGACCCACGAGGCACAGGAGAACCTGTGTCCAACCTGCGATCCTGCCACTACAGTCCTGTCTTTTATCTGCTGGACAATGGTAAGAAAGTGTCCAGCCCCTTAAGCACACACACACACTTTGTTTGTGTGTGTGTGGGTGGGTGTTTTGTATGGGGGTCGCATGCTGCAGTAGAAGTAGCCTCACGCTCGTAGTGCCACATGCCACGCTCTGTGCTGCTGAAGTGTTAGGTGTGTGCGAGTGTGTATGCGAGTGTACGTGTGCTTTACGTGTGGGTAGTGTTGGCATGTGTGTGATTGGGGCATGGTAGTATATAGAATGTGCTGTGTGTGTGTGTGTTGATAAAAAGGGTCATTTCGAAAGGATGTCGTTTGCACCTCCCAATGGGGTCATATGACCCTAGACCTTTTATATACATTTTCATTTTTACAATATGTAGTTAGATAACTGAATATATAATATACACAGTATGTATAGTAACTGAATTGATACCTGAATATTTAATAGAAATTGATGAAATAAATAAAAGTATAAATACAATTCAATTAGTGTTAAGATTAGCACATTAAATAAATAAAATTCTCTTGATTATATTTTAAAAATGACACTGTCATTTTGAAGAGTGTGGATGGTAGAGTTTGTAGAGTGTATCTTGAAGCATTCATTAGCATTGTATATACAGGGTAGCCATGGACAGTTCTGCCTGACTTTACTTGAGTCGTGTGTATGTGTGCGAATGTAAACAGATGTTTTTCACTGTCCTACAGGCTATTGTGTTTGTAGATGTTTACCATATTAAAATGGAACACATTCAACTTACATCTCCTTTGTTATGAAAATCAGTCTATTGGGGCAAATAAGTAAATATTGGACGAGGAGTGAAATATTTAACTGACCGTTGGTACCATTTAGGTTGATAAGTTGTTGAATCTTGTCAAAATTTTTGCAGAAGGGTTTCAGTAAGTTAAAACTTGAAAGGCACAGCAAATGCAAATTAAAATGTATAGTTAGTTATTTCTTACATTAGGGTTTGTTTGTTTGTTTGTAATTTGGAATTACTAGAATTACAAGCTTTATGAAAGGACTCTAAATGGTTCCTGGACATGTGTTTTACCTACTACAAAAAAAATTGTAAATTAATTTGCATTTCTGACCTGCAAAGCTTTGTTTCTGAGCATGGCAGAGAGAATGGCTACATGCATGAGTGTTATGTTTATGCTAATAATGCTTTGTCCACCATTGGAAACATGCTGCATGTTAATGGCCTTGTGTTTGGCTCAATTTAAAAACATAAACAAAAAAATACAAAGGTCACTAAATAGGTGACACCAATTAGGCATGCATTCTTCCGCCAGGCAGAAATAAATGAATGTGTTTTTGAGTAACACGCAAGAAGTAAAATGCAAAGAGAGTAAAATGATCACGATTAGCCATTTGATATGAACAAAAACACATTGTGACTTAAAAATGCTAATGTATGTTTGCTAAAATGAAATTACTCAGAATTCACTGTAGTTCAGCATCTGAATTTTAAGTGCACTTCTGAAGTATATCCGCCTTTGTGAATTAGCGGAAGATGGCGTTAACCAGAAGGGAAGAAGTCAGTAATTCATGCAAATTGCAGTGCAGGGTAGCAGAAACCCATTTTTGAGATCAATCCAAGAACAATCCCAAATTACTGTTGGTCTGAATCAGCCTCACAGAGGAGACGTGGTTCTCAGAATGTTCTAACGAGCTGCTGAAAGACTCCTGAAATTCTGCCCATGGAAGAAACAATAAAACAGGGACGCCTCTAGAGGTCTGACGTTGAAATCTGTGAATACCAGCTGTTGTTTGTCCTTGTAGCTATACCACTGGATTACAATAATCAATGATGTCCAACTTGTGTTTATACAGACAAAGATGGGTCTGTACATGCAGACATAGCTTGCATATCATTTAATGTCGCTCTAATTTTAGCATGCAGACCCATCACGCTTTTTGTCTTTCTGTCCTTTGTGCAGACATGCACAGGCATGTACAAGCTGTTATTATTAGTGTACAGAGTAGTTTGAAGGATTTTAAGGTTCTAAGACACAGATTATTGATCTAGGGGTTTTAATTGCTTTTTCCAGGAGAAATTTTCCTGTCTTTCTTTACATCCACGGAAGAGGGCAGGGGAGAATACCACAGCCCTATCACTTTAAAATGATGCTGCTTGTTTTTTAAGCATTTTTTTATGAATGAGCGTGTCCCCTCCACCTACAAACAACTAGCAATAGAAGTAGCGCAAAAAGATTTTGCCAGGCTGTGACATCAATTAAAGGCTGTTGCCTGTTTTAGGTATTGATGTGTCCCACCAACTTCCTGGGTCTCACTTATAATTGCAAAGACAGCAATCATCAAGCCATTTCACAGGGTCTTTAAGTGGAAGAGCGTTAGCTTAAAATCATTATTATAATCATTGTACAATTACACCCACTTTACAAACATTTATTAGATAACAGAATTTTTTAAGATGCCTGAATATTAATCTATTTGCCTGTATTGTTTTGAAAACTGAATTATGAATTGATACTCTGAATCCACTCTTTCAGTTTGTTTGTTAAATCCCATTTGTGCAATAATTTATTCTTCCTTAGACATTTAGCTCAGCACACACTAACCTTTGAGATGCAAAATGCTTGCAAAATGTTGACCGTTCCTTTATACGTTTTTACGCTTTTTTTAACTTATGTGTGTGATTCTAGTTTTGTGTGTGTGATTGGTTCCTGTATGTTGTTTGTAGTTTGTATTCAGTACAGTAAAATAGATCCTATCTGTTACCTGAATTTATGAAATTTTACTATGGAAAATGTTCTTCTCCATGTAACATTGGAGGGAATTGAAATAAGAAAATGGATCATGCATTTGTATGTGTGTGTGTGTGTGTGTGTGTGTGTGTGTGTGTGTGTGTGTGTGTTTACTGCATGCACCGAAGAGGACAGATACATCTCTGTTGTCTAGTGGCAGTATGCAATTGGGCATGACTGTCGAATGATGCGTCACATGTCAATGTGTACATCTGCATGTGTTGCACAAAATTATTTTATTTCATCAAAATATGATTTTGATTTGAGCTGATCTTTTTATTTTGTTGACCTTTGCATTTTTGTTTTTATTTTTTAAATGGATTAATTGCCCCTTTTGTCCTATTTTGTTTTGTTTCAGTAAAGGGACCAGGCAGAAAGTTAAGTCTACCCACAGATCTTAAGACTGATCTTGGTACGGTAGGCCGAAAGCGAGCAGTTCCTTTTCTTGATTCTTGCCTTTGATTCATCAACTTTCTCTGTTTCCATCCTGTTGAGAATGAAATTATAAAGCCCCTGCACTTTAAAGTTCATATCTGATGTATTTTTAATTTTATCACTTTCTGTCACTTTCTTCTCATTTGAATTCATGAAGTGGTGCGAAGTTCCCTCCTCATATCTCTGCGTGTGGTCTTTTTTTTAGTATTAACATTTTTTTAAAGGCTTTTCAATGTACATTTTGCAAGTGTTTACAAAGGTGGTTTGTTCAACATATTCATTCTTAAGTTGAGAAGAGTATCACTCTGAAAACTCGCTCTCGCTCTTTCGCAATTGGTTCATTCTTTACCTCTAAACAGCCTTGCTCCATCGTAATTGGATCATTCTATACCTCAGAACATGCTCTAACCCTATTGGATCATTCTCTAACTCTATGAAAGCCTGCTCCATTGTGATTGGACCATTCTCTTCCTCTGAACAGACATGCACTAATGTAATGAGACCATTCTCTGCAAATGAGCTTGCCTCATTGTGACTTGGCCCATTCTTCAGCCTTTTATGGCAGTACTCCAAAATGTCTTACTGTGTCTCTTTCACCGAGTATCTCTCCTTATTCTCTTTTCCTTTTCCTCCCTCTTGTCTGGCTTTTTTGTTTTGTGCTAGGCTGTGACTAACACACCTCTTGAACAATTTCTTGTGCCAAATTTGACCTCATGTGTAATAACAAGTTTCTTTAACAGGTTGAGCTGTGGCGTATTACAATGGAAAACGTTCGGAGCTGTAAACGATTACTCTCATTTCTAATCCTTGAAGGTTTTGATTTGTTCTTACTAAAAACTGTTATAGAATGTATTCAAAAGCACAGCAGTCATGGGGCATTTTATAATATGAAAATGCTATAATGAGGTTTTACTTCTGGGTCTAGAAAGATTGACACTTATTAGAAAGGTCATTTTTGTGTTTTTGAATGCATGTAAGTGAGGGTGAGTAAGAGAGGTGTTTTGTGTGTGTGTGTAGGTAGTTGGGGTTGAATTGCTCTATGTTGTTGTGCAAAACTGTCTCCCCTTGAATGCACTAGGGCTGCAGCTGTCATCCTTAAACCCTCAATTAATGGCCCCGGGCACATATAGAAACAGTGACCCTGATCCCTGATGCAGGCCAGGAAACAGGCATAAAAATGTTCCTGTGGACTGGACTCCATTTTTGGGGCTTTTTCATCGTGCCTGGGTCACATGGTCTAACTCTCCATCTACAGCAAGTAGGAATATCAGAGCAGACCTGTTATGATTTAAAAACTTCCTGTTTTGGACAATATACATTGTTAGTAACTGAAATGAAATACAAGTTATTGTTTTTATTATCATAGCCTCTGTCTATGATATAACAATGACTGCTACAAAACAACATACTGTAAGAAAGTAACTTCTCAGCAAAATAAAAAAGTTGGTAACAGTAGGATAATAACAAAAAAATTATGTCTTTAGAATTATGGTTTAAGTTGCCCAGACGTACTACAGATGGTGTTCTTAATAGTGCTTTGTTTCACCATGAGTCAGTTTCAAAGTTTTGGTTGCCAAGCCTTCAGTGTTATATCACAATGACTAAACAGACTGACACAGTGGACTGTGTTGGTATGAAGTTGATTGATTTAACTTGATATAAAAGAAAGAATGAGAGAGAGAATATACAGATAGAATTTTAATATAATCAGGAGTCTGTCAGTGTTTAGAGGTCCCATGGTGTCTATGTATATATGGTTAGACAGGGTCTAGTGAGACAGTTGTGTTGAAGGGAACAGTTGAAATGTACCGTTTTAGAAGCAGGGAGTTTGGATATCCCTCTGCTCCTGTAAACTCAACCAGACCTCCCTCAGCTTCCTACAGGAGCAGAATGCAACTGGAGTTTTGTTTGTTTGTTTGTGTGGGTGTGTGTGTGTTTGAAATCAAGCACATCACCATCATCTTTTCAAGTGTCTTGAGTTAAGAAGAGATGAGAAAGCCTCTCTGAATGCCTGATTCTTTTGAGCAGCTATTCTTTTTATTTTGTTTTGTTTTTTCCTTTCAGCTCCTTTTCATTTTTCTGAAATATGCTGCTCTTATGTGTTTGCCTCTTTTTTTACTGTTTTCTTTCTCCTCTGCGGCTGCATTGTTTTCATCTCACTGCCCTCTTCATCTCTCTCTCTTACTAATCTCAGTTTGGTTCCTTGCTAATGCTATGCCCGTTGTTACAGATCATGTGAATGGACATTGCACTAGCCCCACCTCCCAGCCCTGTTCAACTGGGAGGGCCAGAGTCCCGGGGGGCCCCGAAGGGGCACGCCTCGCCCGCAGAGGGCCCGGCCGACCACCCTTCCGCAAGGCCCAGTCTGCCGCATGCATGGAGGTCTCTTTGCCTGTGTCCTCCCTCACCGAAGGTGTGTGCTTGTTCTCCAGCTCCTTTATCCCTTTATTCCATTTATCCACATATTCCCACTGTCCCTTCCCCTATCCTGCATGTTTACCAGTTATCAAGGGATACAAGGAGGAGGGTGGGGGTTTTTATTGCTGTGTTTGCTCTGATTTGACTGCCTTTTCTTTCTGTTGATTGCTTTGTTTTGCACTCTGTTGGAGAGATTGGTGACTTCAACAGCCTGTTCATGCCACTCAAGAATCTTACCCCTTTTCTACAGAGCTGGTGCCCAGCCAGGGAACCTGCGGAGGTCTCTGAGATATGAGAGCCAAACAGTTACAATGTAACTGACTACAATGTAACTACATAACCTGCCGACAAACAACCATCACGCATCACAATCTTTGTTTTCCAAATCTTAGTAGTTTTGGCATATAGAGTATTTTAGTCTTCTAATTAGACTCTTAATGCCATCATGACAGCAAAATGACACTAATATATATATAGATGATTTTTTTCTTTTTTTGCTCTTTACCACCTTTATGGAACAAGGGTTTTGGAATAAGATTGGGCATGGGCACCAGAATGTTGTTGGTAGAAAAGGAGTAACAGGGTATTTCTGTATGCACCAATTATTCTGCGTTACTGCTGCTGGAACCTGAGATTTGGTGACAAGTTTTTGTGATCTCATAATAGGTTTGTGTTCTGAACTTTAATTCAATACAGTTCATTCCTATTGAAGGGGATGAAAATGAGGATAAATGGAATGAATGTTTCAAATAAGTGTATTTTATTAAGCATTCATCCAAGTCGTTTTCAAAGTTAAAGAAGAAAAGGGAAACAACACAAACCTTCCATAATGTGACTCACAAAAATGACTGGCTTTACAAGCTTTGGGGATCTTTGGTTCCTTTTATGTTTGAGACTATATCTGTGCTTCAAACATGGAGGCTGAGGCAGATACCACTGTGAGCCTAATTACACTTTTGTTTTAATGCTTTTAATTACCGCCGTCGTTCGACAGGTGGGTTGGTGATGTTAATTGAAAAATTAATGTAGACAGCCTTTATAGAACAGAGCTTAGGTTTGTGTCACATTTATGGCTTTGTTCTTTCTTTCTGACCCTTTTTCTTAGTGTGAAATGTTTAATGTTTCTTCTGGGATCACAAAAAGAGAAAAAAAAATGTGCAGACAATCCAACCGACACTATGTTGCCACAAAACACCTATCTACACAAGAAGAAATAGTATGTGTTCAAATGTTTGTTCATATCGCTGCCATGTTTTAATGTTAAGCGCTAGAGAGTGTGGGAGTGTGTATTTGTGTGTGCCCATCCTTGAAGTCACAAAGAGTCCTGCTTTAAAGGGGTTATATTGTGAAATTAACTAAGGTTGTGACTTCATAACTCCTGAATATATAGGTTCATTGTACCATGATAACCTCAGAACTCTCAAAACTTACTCTCTAGTCCAGAATGGCCATTTATTGAAACAAAGCTGGAAAAAAGACTGCTCCTGGCTGTGTGTAGCTTCTGCCGCTCTTCATATTGTTTCCAGGATCGAATCTGATCTTAATAGTTTGCATAGCACTTTTAGATCAGATTGTGTTGGGAAACCTGTCACAATGTAATGGAAGCTTTGCAAGGAAGTCAACTTTATTGAACCCATCTGTCAATCCACAGCTAGAGAATAGCTTGCAAAGTCTTAAAGACAAAGCAATAGCAACAGGGTTTTTTAATTCCAGGAGTCAGAGAGTCATTTGTAAATGGAATTAAGGGGAAAAAATAAAAATATTAAATGATTACCAAAATGAATGATATGGCCCCTTAACTGTTTACATGGGCTATTGTGCTCAACACGTTCCTGTTTACACCCACTCAAATGTCCCTGACTTCTGTGTATTCATGTTGATGCTCTGTCCTTGTCAGTTATATGTCGCTACAGCAGCTGTTGTGCTTATATAGATCACCTGTACAGCAGTAACACACCGCTTAGATCACATCCTCACTGTGCTCTGACTTGCTGTCATTCACTAATCCATTCGTCGCCACCTGTGTCCATAATCCTGTTTACGTGAAGGACGCCAACCAGGACAAGTGGCCAAAGTCAAACAGCAGCATACAAATAATGTCACAGTGTTCATGAAATTTTTACGATAACCCCCGAATGAGGATCTGTGCACTGATATTGCCTTAACGTATCAAATAATCTCTATTTCATTTAGAATAAACCAGGTCCTGTTTCAAAAGAGATTATGTGATGGTCTGCTATCTAGCAGTCAAAATAGCCGTTTTCTCTTTCTCAATATTTCATGTGCAGATTCTGACAGTTTTTCAAGCACAATATTCATCTCTGAGTCCCTTATGCACGGGCTCAGCTTGAATTTTTTTTAATTGAACAGTGTCTTGATATTGGAACGATTCCATGTCATTTCTCACAGCCTGGTCCAGTTACAGACACGGCTTATTTTTCCCCCTTTGGAGAAGTGTTATTGTCCATCAGAGGACTGCCTACCGCTTCTTTGGTCTTGACGCGTGGCGGTCGTCCCTATCGCTACGGTAACAGGCATGCGGTGCCGCAGTGGGGTCGCTGGGATAATTAAAGGTCAATTAGCAGTGAGGAGAGCCAGGCCGTCGCTAATGAGACACGCTGCAGGAAAAGAGAGCCACGGGAGACGAGAACGCTGGGATATGTAGTCTCGTATAAACAAGTGTGAAGCGTGGAGCAAGCACACAGTTAGAAGTTAGAAAACAGGGTTATAGGCATGATGGAAATGCAAATATGTTTCCTGCTGAAAAATCTTTAACCCTAAAACATCAAGCATCAAGACACATTTTAAAAAAATGTCACCAGCTGCAAGCACAATTGAACAGATGGACAATCAGATACAATAGGAATACAGCTTACGCAGCAAGCCAAATTGTGCACAGGACATACACAAACTCGAAACACAGGGCTCATGCAGCGCTGATAAAGCCACTCTATCTCAGAAAAGAAACTCATTGAGGCATCCGGCACTGGTGAAATGAGATTTCCACGGAAACGGTTTGCTCGTTCCGTAGAGTGAGGGCGTTGTTGGTGTTTCTAATAAAAGGTTTGTCATTTGGCTCTCCTGCAGTGATTGACAGTCAATGACCTCAGCAAAGAAATCCCAGAGAGAGAGAGAGAGAGAGCGCAAACAGATTTTTTGTGTCACTCGTCTCTTTCATGAAATATTCAAGCTAACAGGATGGATACGACTAATTATCTTCACTGTCCCCACAGATACAGGTGCTGCCACTAATAGAAAAGGTCAATTTGTGTGTCTTCACACAAACCTATAGAGCTATGTGATTATGTGTGTGACCATTTGACACTGTGTGTAAGAGAGAGAGAGAGGAAGTGAGTGATTGTATTTGGGCTTTTGTGTTTACTTTGCATTGTGTCATATTGCCTTGTTAGTGAGTTGAACTCTTGGTGAAATCAGTGTTTTGTCTTGCTCTTTGTTCGCCCAAAAGTTCATCTTTTATGCCTCATGTCATTGTGGGTGAGAATAGTTGTAGAGTATTCATTTGATTTAAGGATTAAATGATAACATTTGGGAGCCACGATAGGGAATTTCGTCAGTAAATAATTACATTAAGGTCTGTCCTCACACAAAGCTGTAATATGGCTTTGGAAGACTTGAAACAAAGGGCACAAGCAACAGGAAGTACTTTTTAGTGCTTCTAGTGAGTTTTAGGACTTTTTTGACAGCCCCTGGTTATGTGGAAAAGTGGAAAATTGGCATTTTTCAAAACTGTGTTCCAGCAGAAGAACGTGAGTCACAGGTTTGAAACAACATGAGGTTGAGTAAATGATAACTATTCCTTATGATAACACGCACACAACTACAAGCACAGTAACTTGATGCAGCCCTCACAGCTGAGAATTGTTTTGATTGTGATGGTGCTCATAAGGTTGTTTTCTGTTGGATGTACTGAAGAGCTGTAGACAGGATTTTGACACCTGTCAGTGTTTAAAAATACTGTAAAAAGGGAAGTGAGGACCCCACTCCTTTATTTCCTTCTTTTTCTTTCTTTCTTTCTTTCTTTCTTTCTTTCTTTCTTTCTTTCTTTCTTTCTTTATTTCCTGCACATTGGTTTATCTGTTTTCTCTTTCTCTGTTTCTGTCACTGTACACTGTGACGGTCTGGTCGTGTCTTTTCATTTTGTACACGTCCAACATTTGTGTGTATGTACATGTGATTTTGTATGTTGATGATTGTGTATCATTCCATTGTGTGTGTGATTTGTGTGTGTACGTGTCGTTGCGTATATGCATATGTACGTTTGGTGGTAGGTTATTCGTCCAGACGGGCCATGTTGCAGCAGTTACATGGAGTCAGTATGTACTCTCACGATGAGCATCACATCACCAACTACTCCTGGAGTGAGAGAGGTAAGGAGGGGCATTTGAGGGGTCGCAACCCTACGACCTCTCACCCTGTAGCGTTCAGTCTCACTCCGTCCCGTCCTGTGGCTCATAGTTGTTTGGTCAGAACCCTTCTCTCGTCACTTTAAATGATGTTTAGAAACTGCATTTCATCTTCAGGTTTGGATTTACACAGTAGCTGAATGTTAATAATAATAATGTCTGCTTTGTGTTCACACCAGCTTCTGTCGACCTGCAATGTTGTTGGCTTGTAGACGTCTGTCTGTCTCACTCTTCCAGACACAAATTAAATATAGTGCTGGACTACATGTTATGAAATGCTAACTTGGCATTGCAGTCCAAGACAAAACTTAATCAGTATTATGGAAAATGGGTCTTTTTGTTTAAATTGATGGTTCCCCCAAAATTGAAAATTCTGTTCTTTCCTCACACTCATGTTGTTTTTCCTTAGAACACAAAAGCAAGTAGAATGTTAGGGAATGTGACAAACGAAGTCCCTGTGAAGTCCCTGTTTACTTCAGTTTGTTGAAAAGGGGAATTTGAAACAACATTTTCATTTTTGGGTGAACATCCCTTTAACATCTTTAAACAAATCATATGATTCTGCAGATGAGTCAGTATTATTAATCAATAGTGTTGTCATCAGTGTCATTGATGTTGTGAGGTCATGGGCTTAATTATTCTTAAAACTTTTTTTAATTGATTTCTAAAGATTCAAACAAACAGATAAAACGGATTGTTAAATCTGTAATATAATGTTGATTCATTTATGATTATTCACACAAATCACTTTACTTCCATCTCACAGAAATAAATGATTTTACTTTTTTGTTATGCACATAAATGTTGTGTAATACATCAGTCAAAATACTGATTTTATCTAAGATGTGATATTTATTGAAACTGTTTATTGCAAAATTGTTTATTGCAATAAAAACACTTTCTATGATCTAATATTACTTCATTGTTTATCCTTTTTGTTTCTTTGTTGATTATTTTTTGTCTAAATAATTAAGGGAAGAGTAAACCAGGGAAGTGTAGAATTGTTTTATGTGTGGGCCTGGTCTTATGAATATGCAGTGGATATGGGAACAATTCAAGGGCAACAGGATTTTATTTTATACAACAAGATACTAATTTCTTCATAGGATATTTAATAATGTATCTGTCTGTCTGTCTATTTAAAAACAACAAAATGTGCAAATGAGTTTGGAATTGTGAGTTTGTGTGCTGTGTGTGACATGTCTGAACGTTCATTTAGGAGAAATGTATTTGCAGCAGATATGTGTGCTCATTAGATGTACATTGGTATGTGTGTCAGCCTGTGTGTAATTTGCTATTTTTAATTGTAAATCTCAACAGAAAATTGTTTGTCTCAGCACTGTTGTGTTTGCAATTGCACATCTGTATCACTTTATACAAATGTGAGTGTGAACCCACATATGGAGTGACTTCACTTTTGTCTGTTTGTCTGTATTCTCTAATATCAAGAGTTCATCTTTTTTAAACAGCATAAGGGTTCTCCTCCTATCTGATTTTTTTCTTGATTTTCTCTTTCTGTTTCTGTTATCTTTACTCTCTCTACAATTCTTTATCTTTTGCTACTCATCTGTCTGTCTTTCATCTTCCATCCTTCTTGACATTTCTGTTTTCCCCCACCCTCCCTTTCTTTCTCTCTTTCTCCTCTTCATTCTTCCTCAGAGAGTCGAGAAAACTCATTCAGTCGTTCACGGAGCTCCAGTGTTTCCAGCATAGACAGGGAGACTAAAGAGGCCGTAACCACTCTGCAGTTTGCAGAGTCATACGGGCGTAAGTCTGACACCCTGCCTTCGCCCTGCCTGTGGGTGGGAACAAGTCTGGGCCTAGTGCTCATCATCCCAATGTCCATCCCTACAGATGAGCAGGAGCGTCAGGAGGACCCTGTTACTGTGGCCCCAACTGGTAAGACTCCACAGGCTTTCTTCATGTATTTTGTAGTTGACCTTTAACATACTTGACAAGAAATAATTTTGTTGTATGAAAATAAGTAGAGGCAAATTCTGTGATGGAAATATTGAAACCTGACAAATATTCAGAAATTTCAACCTGCCATTTGGGGTCACACAAACATCCAACACCAAATCACAACAGTAACAAACAGTAACTATATAACTTTATATTACAAATATAAATTTATTGCATGAAACGTAAAGCTGGCAAATTACAAAAATGTTAGATTACATTAGCAGTTTCTTTAACAACATTCAAAAATGCTATCCCAATCCTATCCTCTCATTTTGTTTTCCCTTGCAGGCACTGTGTTAATGCTTAAAGGATCTGTTCTGCGGTTTGGTTTCCTGGACTGTGGGGGCGCTTTAATCCAAAATCCCTATGAGATGTGGCGGGACCTACATGCCCCAGAGGACCTGGATCGACCCCGCAAACGGAAGCTGGTCAACTTCTCACCCTCCTCCTCTCAAGAGGCCAGTGGAGATGGTCACTTGGCTGTGGTGTGTTCGGAGAGACAGGCCAAGGTCTTCCTTATGCCTTCCCAGGCCTGTCTATATGTGCACAACATCACAGAGTCATCCTTTGTGCTGCGTGCTGACGTGGTGTCCGTTTGTAACAGCGTTTGTCTGGCCTGCTTCTGCGCTAATGGACACATCATGACTCTGAGGTTCACATCAGCATTTATTTTATATTACATTTGGGATGGTGTGGTTTAACATTAGTTCCACACAAGCTCAAAACTTTATCAGTATCTTTTTTCAACATGATTCCGATAACAAAAACACCTAATCCTAAAATTTCATTTCTCATTTAATTTGTGGATACGTTTTGAGAATGCAGTACCTTGAATTTTCCCCTTATGTGTGTGTTGTGCAGCCTTCCCAGTTTACGACCTCTGCTAGACATCAGCTACCTGCCGCTAACAGACATGCGCATTGCCAGAACCTTCTGCTTCACGAACGGAGGACAGGCACTGTATCTATGCTCCCCTACAGAGATACAAAGAATCACTTACAGCCAGGAGATGTGTGACAACCTACAGGTGGGTTTGGCTTTATGTGTGTGTGTGCCTATTGAAGTGAAATGTCATGCTTGTCATAAATGCTTTGAGCTCTGCTGAGCTGAGCCCTGCTGCATCTCTGCTGTAATATGTGTTGCACAGGTTGTCATTCTTTGCTTTCTCCCCTCTGTCATTACCCCTCTGTCTCTCTGTGGCATGCTACCATGCTATTCATACAATCTGTTTTTGAAGTATGTAGTATGTACACTGTATACAACACCCACATTTTCAGTGCAGCATACAGAGCATACTGTAGAACAGTGACCTTTCACATCCATTGTGATGAACTGGAAGTGATATCAGCCACAAATTAATATGATCAGATCATTACCCCGATTCACAATGATAAGTTCATAATAATTGATATATAATTTGAGCTGTTATGTCAGATTTGTCAGGAAATTTCAGCTTGGCTTCATTTGACTTCAACATGCGTAGAGGAAAGTACATAAAGTAACCTGCAATGTTATGTTTTTATCTGATCTTTTTATCTGATCTCTTTTTGAGATGGCGATAAAGAGGCAAAAGTTACGGATTGCAGCCTTAACTCTGCCACTGGTTAAATTATGCCTGCATCATAGAGAGAAAAGGAGAGATTGACCCAATGCAAAGCTTAATTTTTTGAAATGTGTTACTTTACTGACATCTGCTGGTGTTTTTTTGTACTGCTATTTTTAACATGTTTTTTTTTCAATTTAACCATTTATTTTTTCCACTTTTTGATTTGAATTGCAGGAGATGTTAGGGGAACTCTTTACACCCATTGAGACCCCTGAGGCTCAGAACCGTGGCTTTCTCAAGGGCTTTTTTGGTGGCAACGCCCAAACCTTTGATCGAGAGGAGCTGTGTAAGTGGTGTTTATATATATATATATATATATATATATATATATATATATATATATATATATATATATATATATATATATATACATATACATAAAGATCAAGACAACTGTTTGTATAAACTGTGGTCCTCAGTTTCTTCTGGACAAGAACTGTCCACTAATTGTGATTGTCTTGTAATGTGATCAACCACATCAACACGTGATCATGTAATCAACACTTTTTAAAGTAAATATTTTTCTTCTCATACTCTCTATGTAGTTGGTGAAGCAGCAGCAGGTAAGGCATCCCGCAGCCTGGCCCAACACATTCCAGGACAGGGTGGTATGGAGGGTATGAAGGCGGCCGCAGGCGGGGCGGTGGGGGAACTGGCCCGAGCTCGCATTGCCCTAGATGAAAGAGGACAGAGACTGGGCGAGCTGGAGGAGAGAACTGCCCTCATGATGGCTAGCGCTGAAACCTTCTCTAAACATGCTCATGAGGTAATAAAAAGATCCGATATAGATCTAATACAAATACAGATCTTACAAAACATTGGGGTGAATTCACTAAGCAGTTTTTCTAAGCCAACATGAAATTTCAGAGCAAAACATCATATTCACTAGCCACCAGCAATCCAGTTTAACCAGGCTCTAAAAGTTATTGTCATTCTTTTTAGCACAAATGCCAAATTTTATAAACATTTGGGTCATTATAGATTACATCTTATTAAAAATGAAATTTTCAAAATTATTTGAAAATTCCTCCTAGAACAGTAAAAAAGTAAAGTAAAGTGATATGCAGGTCAATTATGGTGACCCATACTCAGAACTTGTCCTCTGATGTAACCCATCCAGTTGGTGCACACACACTGGAGTAGTGAGTTGTGAACACACACAGTGTGCGCATAAACACACACCCGTGGGCAGCACTGCGGCACCCGGAGAGCAATTGAGTGTAAGGTGCCTTGCTTAAGGGTACCTCAGATGTTTCCGGTGACCTGGTAACAGCCGGTGGCCTGGTTACACAGCCGACTCTCTAACCAGTAGGCCAGGACCTTATGTGCTGTTACCTGTTTTCACACATTTTTAGTGAATTCCCCCCTCGGTAAGCTTATTCAGACTCATTTTGCTAATTGTTTTTTTCTCAATATTGCCCACAGCTTATGCTGAAATGCAAAGACAAGAAGTGGTATCAGTTTTAGAGGGTCCTGCTTAAGGGTGCATCTTGCTCTCATGCCACAAGAGGGAGCTACTCTGGTACTTGGACTTTTTAAAAGAGAGAGAGCGTGTGAAAAGGATGGACAGAGAAGGACATAAGGGCTGGTCAGCCTCTCTTCTGTCTGTGTACAGGATTGTCTTACAATGATTGGTTAAAACAGACAAAAGCCAGATTATGATATGATGGACGTGTACCATTAGCATTTACAAGAGGGGTTCCATACTCTCATGCTGTAAATCAGACAACTTCATTTATGTACAGGGGTTGATTGGGGTCTCCTCACAAACAATTTGGCTCAAGCTGTGTAGATACTTTGAACGTTACAAAATCAACAAGAGTGCATGAAACAAAATGAATGACCTATAAAAACATAAAACTGCCATATTATAAAGCAGCATGTTACTTTAAAACAACGGGAAATAAAAGATTTAAAAACAACTTTTATTTAATAATCTAAGCCAATAATAGAAACTATGACAAAAACTTTATATTTTTTGAAATAGCAAACAAATATATATAAACAAAAAATTATACCTGCATTGCTATAAGGCCAAAATATGTTTTTTGATGATGCCATCTTTTCTGTTAGCGATGTATATTTTATGAATATTTACCACTCTGTCTTGTCCTATATGAGACAATTTATCCACCCTCATATTTCAAGTCGTCACCAAGATACGAGTTTTCACAATTCGTATTAAGAGCGCAGGCCGATGACAACGTACTTAGCCAAGCCCACCGACGTTCAGTCACAAATGTAACAATAACACAACATTTTTCCGTTTTCTTTGCTGCTAGCTCGCAAAAAGCACCACAACCAACTTTTTAATCAGTCTCAAAAAGTTACTTCACCCTCCTCTAGAAACGTATGACGTGATATGAGTATAGAAGTGTGAGTAGTAAAATGTATTCGGCACCACGTGACGAGTGCGTGTCTGTGAGGTCCTTTTCAAGTGTGTTTCTCTTCATTAAACATATGTAATACTTAACGTGCCATATTCTAAATGGGTGAAGTATCTTAACTGTAAACTAGCGATGAATTAACTCTCTTCTGTGGTTGATATTCTGGGCTCTTACCTGTAGATAAGACAAGCCAGCCAAACTCAGACAGAAGGGTTGGCTTTTCAAGTGTCTGTAAAAGTACAACTACAGTTTGAGTTTTTCTTTTTTCTAATTTGTCATGTTATTTGTTTTTCTTAAAGAATCAATTTCAGCTGGCCTGTTATTTCATTTTGATTCTAGTCTCTTCTGTTGCCTTGGGGCACATGTAACAAAGATTGTTTGTGCGTTGTTTTGTACCTCGCTATGAACGAGTAAATGATCTCTGTTTTCTCTGCCAAAGTTTGAATTACATTTGTGGAGCGATTCCTTCACATTCCAGTACAAGAGACCAATTTTTGTTTATTCTTTTTTCTCAATATAATGTCAAACAATGTTTTATACTTTACTAATGTAGTGTCAGACGATTGTTTACTAGTGTCTTCTGGTTGTCATTTGACTGTGGAAATGGTATTTTAGAGCGATCAGTGGGCACTGCAGATGAATATTTATGTTTTTTAGAATGTGTCTGGAAAGATTAAGCAGAGTAAGTCGCCCTGCAGTTTGTGGCAGGCCTTGCGTAAATTTGTGTTAAATGTAAGCTAAATCTTCCGGAATCGTATTTGAGACCCATGTTGTGTTTCTATGATTTGTCCTTTTTGATGACCTCTGACCTTCTAGTGCTTTACTGTAACAAACTCAGCATCTCTTCCGTAGTCTATGCCTCTGCCCATTTGGCTTTGTAAATACAAGCTGCTACACCGTAACGTAAATGTTGTGCATTGACATACACAAACTGAAGGCTCACGCAGATACATGTCTTCAACCATTAGTCAAACCTGGGCTCTTACGCAATATTTCTTTTTCCTTGTGCTTTTAATTTGAAACAATAGCTCATTATTCTACTAAGTCAGGAGAAGGGATGTTATGAAGACATTGCATGCATGGAGGGTGCATATTTGGACAAAAGACACTCAAGTCATCATAATGGTCAGCCAATCAGAGCCAAAACCGTGTAGAGATGGCCTGCTGGAGAAACCTGTGAGTTTTAGTTCACATTGATCATTATATTTGTTTCAACAGATTATCCAGTGGTTCCTCTTTAGTGTCAAAATAAGAATAAGAAATTGACTCTCAAAGACAGGGTGTTTTGTTTGTATGTTCTCAGTTTTTATATGAAAATGTACAGTTCAGCTGGGGGTCAGTGACATGATTATTGAACTAAATTATTGACAAATGTGATTTGAATATTCCTCTGTGAAAGTCGTACCTGTTCAAAGATGGTACAGTGTCTGAAATTCTGACTGAAGTTCTGTTGGTCTAACTGTAGTTTCCTCCACCCCAACACCTTGTCTCTGATACCTTCAGAGAAGGCAGCCGTGTCGGTCTTGTTTAAATGGATAATGCCACCTTTCGTTCTTATCGATATTATAGTAGTGTTATAGAGGTTAATTGAAAATAAAATGGAAAATATGTTGATGCAAATCAAATTGAAATAAACATTGATTGATGTACACAACATTATGAGACTGGTTTGTTTCTGTCACGTGATGGACTGGGAATTTTTTATGCATTTATATTAATGAACCAAATGAATTAATTGTACAATGTATCATGCAAGAGAACCTGATTGAAGTCAATGCATAAAACAACAAAATGTGCCATCCTATGTTTTCAAACACACACTTTCAGTCTCACATTTTCAGCACTGTTTTCAGTCACAACGGCATTGCATTACAGCTTAATAAAGCGGTGCTTTAACGTTTAAATCCATTATAACGTGGATTTATAAACCCCTCATCCGTATGATATTCCAGCGTACTTTTTTACCGTACAGTTGGCTAAAATAGTCCCAACACATGTAGATACTGATGTATTCTGGTTATTTTATCATATTTCGTAAGAATTATTATGGTTATTTAACAAGCGGTTTAGTAATACGCTCGACTGATGGAGCCGCTACGCACAACGGGCACGCGCGGACGTCTTTCCTCTTCCTGGTAGACATCCAATCAGCTTCCAGTAAATTGCGTCATCGCTGCACACGCCGGGCCAATGGCCAATCACATTCACGCTGGATTTGTTACCGATGTTATATTCACAAGGCTCTGCATATTTGAACCATTAGTGTCACGGTGGATGTGAGTGCGTATCTTCGATGCTTTTATGTGACGTTTTATTAAGCTCTTAAGAGCCTTGCCATTCTTACATAGCTGACTATAAATGAAGCCACCTAGCCGATCATTTAAACCACATACAAATACTGAAAGTGCGCACACCTTCAGTGACAATGCTAAGAAAACTTTTGCTGCTTTTAATACTTTGTATTATTATTATTATGACGCGGCGATCAGAGACAGCGTCAGTGCCCAGCGCTAGTAAAACTTTGGTCTGGGGTCCTGGTTTGGAGACAAACGTTGTTGTTCCTGCTCGGTGGTTCTTCATACAGACAGTGGACACCACCGGAAGAAAGTAAGTGAGCCGAACCAGCCGGAAAACCGTAATGTGGTTTAGTGGTTAAAGATCTGGCCTGGAAGATGAGTGGTTCTGGGTTCAAATCCCAAAAGGGATGTGCCTTAGATCAAGATATGAGGTTTACACTCTGACGACATACTGTGGGAAGATCTGTATTAAGTACATAAAGAGTGAATACGTCCTGTTCACTTGTTCTTTAGAAAATTATCAGTATGCTTATGTTTTTTAAAACATAGAAACAAGTTTAATGCAATGTACATAAATATATTAGTAATTCCCAAAGAACCAATTCAAGTCAGCTCAACTCAAGAGCCATATACAGCGAAACCTGGTTCTTAATAAGAAAAATGTGCTCTTCTGAATCTAAAACACTATAATAAACCGTATAACAACCTTTATTTTTAAATGTTAATCCAGGGGAATTGTGTATTTTAGTGTCTTGAATATAAACATCAACAAAATAAGAAATTGGTAGTACTTTGCCTCTGTTTTCTCAGTGTTTTGTGACTGGTGCCTTTTGACAGTATTGTATCAGGCACTGTGTTTATAACAACAAAACTTTACACTTTACACGTTTCATCTATTTACCATAAGGCATCGGTTAACTCACTGACATAAATCAGACTCTGTCCGTTCAGCAGGTGCATCACGGTCATCCACCTCACCACAGATAGACTGACATGACTGATATGTCTGTGCATGCATCCATCATGGCTAATGTCAGTCATCTTGATTGCCTCTTTCTCAGTTTCTCGACTTCTCCTGGAGACAAGACATTTGAAGTTAGGATTACATCCCCAACAGACCCGTATGTCAGAATCTGGGTTCAGGTTTTAGACCGGAACGATGGCTCCTTTTTGGTCCGGTATCGCATGTATGCCAGTTACACAGATCTTCACATTCAGGTTCTTTTGAAAGACAAGCCTGTGGGAAAGTCCCCATATGTGCTCAGAGGTGAGGAAAGTCACATCTAGTTAAATGATGTAGAGTTTCTGTGTCAACATTCATATGTATTTATGTCATTCATCTTCTTTGTTTGTCTTGCTTTTTGTATGGCTCTCAATTTCTCTTCAGGTGCAGTGTATCACGAATCATGTGACTGCCCAGAGCCCAGTGGTGCATTATGGGAGAAAAACATGCACTGTCCTGCCACTTTCTCTCAGATAGAGAGCGATTTATCTGTCTTCACTAGTGTGGATCCAGACCATAATGCACATGAGATCCCTCTGCGCTTTGAGCAGAGACATAGCCTGTGCCACTACACCATTAAAAACAACCAGGTACACACACAAAATAATTTGTGGGGTTTTAAATAATATTTCACACAATATGTTTATTAAAGTTTGGGTGAGCAATCTATATGTGCACATGCAAAGACTTAAACCTGTTTCGTATTTTGATATCAATTGCTTATGTGTCAGGTGTATATAAAAACACATGGAGAACATGTTGGATTTAGGATCTTTATGGATGCCTTTCTTCTCTCCCTCACACGTAAAGTAAGTTTATGCCTAATGTATAGTATCTAATCTGTCTAATTGTCTGTATGTGCTCAATCATTTTCTCATCATAACCTATAGATGGCACCATAACACAGCAATAATGCAGGTTGGAGTTTTTGTGCATCAAAAAGTAGAATTTGATTTATCTATCATAGGTTTGTGCCATAGCAGTGTAACCAAATACACTGGGTCAAGTACTGCTGAGAATGCCAGTTTCAGGATTGTTTTGTTGTGGGGTCTGTTATAATTTAATTCCTCACTTTTTATGTTCTTATGTTGAACGGCTCAGTCCAGTTCTTGTTGTTGTTTGTAAGGTCAGGGTTCCAGACATTGAGTTCTTTGTGAATTTGGGTGACTGGCCCCTGGAGAAGAGGCATGCCTCTGAGAAACCAAGCCCAGTTTTTTCATGGTGTGGATCCAATGACACGCAAGACATTGTCATGCCGACCTATGACCTCACTGAATCTGTATTGGAGACCATGGGCAGGTAATATAACCGAATCGTGATGCTTAGAAATTATCAACATATGCAACAGATTTTTTAAGAAATTATCATAGTAGCTGTAATAATATTGTTAAAAATGTTAATGTGTGAACAAATGTTGATGTGATATATATATAAGTACTCACTCTTACTTTCAACGTCTTTGGTCATTTCTGATGTGGCAGAGTGAGTCTGGACATGATGTCTGTTCAGGGCCACACAGGTCCAACCTGGGAGCGGAAAATAAGTAAGGCATTCTGGAGGGGCCGGGATAGCAGAAAAGAGCGTCTTGAGCTGGTTAAACTGGCTCTGGCGAGCCCTGCCATGCTCGATGCTGCCTTCACCAACTTCTTTTTTTTCAAACATGATGAGAGTCTTTACGGGCCCCTTGTCAAGCATGTGTCTTTCTTTGACTTTTTTAAGGTAAGACATGTAAATAGATATTATTGCTGTCTGTTAAAGAGGGGTTAATGATAAAGTATTTTTATAACTGACCATGTGATCTCAACATGGCGGCCACCATAAAGGACCAACACAAATTCCATATTTAGGCCACAGATTTGACTGATTAGTCTTTAGCTAATTAAGTGTAAGTCATTTTAAAAAGAATTCTATTTATTTTTTTAGATGTTACAGAGTCCAGCAACTGAATGTTATTCTAAATTGACTTCTTTTAACAGTATAAGTACCAGATCAATGTGGACGGGACAGTAGCAGCATACAGACTACCATATCTACTTGCAGGAGACAGCGTGGTGTTTAAACACGACTCCATCTATTATGAGCATTTTTACAGACGGCTCCAGCCATGGGTGCACTACATTCCCTTCAAAGCCGATCTCAGTGATCTACTGGAAAAGATCCAGTGGGCTAGAGACCACGATGAAGAGGTACATAGTCAGTATTCACATACTTCTCACACAGTTCTCATATGAACTTGACAAAGTTATATGTTATAATATTTGGGAAAGCTTAAGCATTGTCTTAAATTGTAAATCTTAAACTAAAATCAATTATTATTTAGTATTTTCTCACTTTTATATTTAAGTTATATAGAAATACGCTAGTTAAAGGAGAGTATTCTTCATTTTCAATGTCTGTGCTACAGTCTGTGCTGGTTCTATAATGCAGGACACAGGTAAAAGAGTTCACAATTGCGCTGAGTGTGCTGTTGCAAATGTGACAAAATGTATAACAATATAATATAACAATTCTGTCACTTCCCTTGCCTCTTTCCTCCAACATCTCCACCCCACTCTGTATCTCTCTATCCCCCCCTTCTACCCTCTATCTTCCACGCTCACCCAGGCTAAGAAAATTGCCCTGGCTGGTCAGCAGTTTGCACGAACCCATCTGATGGGTGACAGTATATTCTGTTACTACTTCAAACTTTTCCAGGTAATGTTCATTTTTTTAGTTCTATATTCTGGTATTCTATATTCTGCTGTGGTGGTGACTAAACTGAAAGAGTACAGGTCACTACTTTGCTGCCACTAGAGATGTTGTTTTTTTAAGTAACTAATTTATTTCCCTTTAATTTCTCTATTCACATTCTTCGTTTCTCGGTACTTATCAGTGTGTATATCTTATCAAGGCCACACAATACAAAGATCAGATAAGGCAGGTCTTACCGTCCGTACGTCTCACATACACACAGACACACACACACACACACACACACACACACACACACACACAGTGGTAATTTTACTTTGTTGGTTAGAAGATAAAATGTCTTAATAAAGCTGGGTAAATCTCCTCAAATGTCTGGCTTTTGTCATTTCTTGTAAATTATAAAACAGATTCTATTCCTTCATGCTGATTGCTTAAACTGTTACTGTTTACATGTCAAGGGAGTGCATTTCTGTTGGAATTGTGGAATTACTAGTTAATAATAAATATATATATATATGTATATATATATTTAATGTTTAAATGGACCCAAACTTTACTTGTGCAAGGCATGAATCTGAGAACTGTATGGTTTCCCATAACCACAGGCTTCAAACATTAATCTTTAAGCCCATTCTGACCTTAATGCACTTCTCAGCAATAAACCTTGAGGTGTGGATGTGTTGGAGGTCAGAACTATAGTGAGTACTTGAATTTTACGTGATTCTCTCTGCTGATAAAGAAGCATGCTATGTGTTATGCTTTCTTAACCTTGAATTCTGTTGCAGGTAATTAAAAAAACTTGCCAACTATGCCAAACTTTACTAGGGCAACAAGTGTGTACTTAAGCAATTTTTGTTGTTTTTATTATTATTCTGAAGACTCATATTGCATTTCTTTCTTTTAAATGTTAAAAAATAAATGTAGGACATCTTAACCAGTCAATTAACTTGTCAATAAAATTCTGTATGCTCAAGGACGTGTGTGTGTGTGTGTGTGTGTGTGTGTGTGTGTGTGTGTGTGTGTGTGTGTGTGTGTGTGTGTGTAGAAGTATGCTGAACTGCAAGTAACTGAGCCCAAAGTTCGAGATGGCATGGAGCTGGTGGAGCAGCCAAAGGATGAACTTTTTCCATGTTACTGCGCAAGAAATAAGGTGTGTATGTCAAATGTGTATATCAGTTGTTAGACAAAAAGGTTTTGGCATAATAAGAGATTGTTTGTTGTATGTTGTGCAGTAAATCTAAATGATGTATGGCCATAATTTTACAAGTGTATTTGTAGTATTTAATCAAGTTGATTTGGTTATATTGGTCATTTAAAATATCATCTTAATGTGTTAACCAAACAGATAGCATAATTTATTCTGTCTACAGTAACTATTATATTAACTTGTGAAGGATTCATTTTTATAATCTATTTCTTTAATTACCATTTATACTGTTTTATACTATTTTTATTTTTTATGGGTTACTGTAAAATTTTATTGCACTTAAAATTTTAAGTGGAATATGTCCACGCACAAAAATGAGACATTCATTGTTAAGAAACAGCTGACAACTGAATTTTTAAAGTTTAAAATAAGAAAGAAATAATTTCTAATGCTGTTTCAGTAAAAACATTTTAGTTAATAAAATATCTCATAATTTATTATGTCATAAAACATACCATTTATTTATGTAGTCATTACACTTTGTTATGACTTGGATTAATCAGCAGATAACTCTCATAAAACATTTATATGATACTACAAAATCTGATATGGTCCACAGTAAAAACATATGACGTTAGGCAGCAATGCATTAGTCCTCAGTCATATAAAACATCTGTAATTGTTTCTTTTTGTACAGGCCAAAGATGAGCTGTGAGAGATTCATTATAGAACTGAGGCCAGCATGTGTGTACGGATTTACATCAGAAAATGTTCCCAAGGGCACATATTTTTACATCAACTATCTTATAACTGCATTGTCTTCTTTGTATGTCTTTTCCTTTATTCTGTAATAAATATTTGTTTCTAAACATTTGCTTGTCTCTATTATTATATTACATTATATTATGCTATATTTATTTTTTGAAGGCTTGATAGAGGACGTTACCTATACCTTTCTAACCACAGAGCATACTTTAATGTGCAGATATAAATATATAAAACAGCATAGCTGACTTATGTATAATAATTGCCTGGCATGTAACTGTAAATAATATGGGAAAGGAGGACAGAATGTACATGCACTGCGTTTAATTTTTATTGTACAGCAAGCTATTTTGTTCTTGTGTTCACCATCACGTGTTCCTGTAGTTCAGTTGGTAAAGCATTGCATTAGCAGTACAAATGTTGTGGGTTTTAATTGACCATACATACTGATAAACTGTACACCTTAAATGCACTGTGTGTGGCTTTGCATAAAAGCATCTGCCAAATGTAAGTCATTGTCTAGCAGACTTTAATTCACAGTGGCCCCAGTGGCTTTCCAAGAAATAACTTTAATTTCTTTGCCATTTTTGCAAGCATTTTAACAAATGAGTCCGATATAGAGAATGTATAAAGAAGCTACTATGAGAGCCATGAGAATGTATCCAAAAACGTGTCTTCACTTTAAACAAAGAGAATGTGGGCCTTTTATGTTTGTTTTAAATGAACACATTTAATTTTTGTTATATAATGCAGCAAGTTACAGCGTAACAGTCTGATGTGTAATGTATATTATGCACTGCGCATTTCCACTCCTTTACACTAGATAGCGCTGTAAACATCATGGTTCATAATACATACATCGACGTTTCCCCATGTGAGGTTCACCCTGAGATTAGCTTGGGCTAAAATGCAGTTTTCAGAGGTAGTTCTTTTCATTAAACATTAAATACATTAAACAGTTCGCATATACTACGAGGAATGGCGAGGAATATATAAATAATATACGGGGTGGTGTGTTAGCAGAAAACAAATTATTGAAACTGTATTGCCTGTTGCATTATGTCGAGCTTTTTATTTTGCTTTCGATACTGTTTTATGAGCATGTTTTAATGTTGCAGGAGAAAGTGAGAATCCCGTTCGAGCAGAAACTGCTGGACGGCGTGTTTTCAGTCCCCGCTGACGTGAACGCGCAGCGCATGGCCGTGGTGCTGACGCACGGCGCTGGGGGAGACATGCGCGTGACACAGCTGGAGACCCTCGCGCGCGCTCTCGTCTGTTCGGGTGTTGCGTGCTTGCGCTTCACCTGTAAAGGACTGAATCTGGCGTACAGAATAAAAGCCTACAGGGCTGCTGTAGTAAGCATTTCTCTTCACATTAAATTACATGAAAATCACATTCATGTTTAATGTTCTTAATTTCTTTTGTTATTATATAGTTTATATTCCGTCACTATTATTACTACTGCTACTCTTATTTGCACATGTACATTGTTTAATGGTCAGACTCTTCTTTCTTGCACTACCCACATTTTGCACATTCTGTACATTGTTTAACGTCCAACACATTTGCACATTTAACTATCTGTATGTGTATTGCTGCTGTTTTTTTCTACCTCAATCGTATGTTTATATTTGCACACTTCCTGTAAATATTGTATATTTTCAATCTCCTGCACTTATCTGTATATATAAATCACAATATTCCTGCACTTCTGGTTTTACGCTAACTGCATTTCATTAGCTGTGTACTTGTACTCTGCATAATGACAATAAAGTTGAATCTAATCTAATATATTTTTTATTATATAGATAGTTTTTCTTTCTAATAATAAATAGTTTTTGCAATCTTCCTAACCATTAGGATTACCTAAAGGACCATGAAAGATTTACACCAAACAGTATTTTCCTGGGAGGTAGGTCACACACACTCACACACCTTTTTATTTTAAAAGGAGGAACTGAAAAATTAACAATTGCTATTTTGGTTTTTAGGGGTTTTACTTCTTGAAAGATGTCTTTAACTACTATTTATTTTTAAAAGCTGTTGCAGTTTCGAAGTCCTTGCACTGTAAAATGCAATCAGACTAGGTGTAAATTTGTGTACTTGCGTGTTTGCAGGCCGTTCTATGGGTGCTCGTGCAGCTGTTGCTGTGGGTCAAGTCATGTGTGAGGAGCAGGAGGATGTAGTACAGGGTCTTTTGTGTTTGTCATTCCCACTTCATCCACCAGGACAAACACACAAACACATTCAGCGGAGCCAAGACCTCCGAGCACTGTCTCACACTCCTGTGCTGTTTGTTTCTGGAACTGCAGATAAAATGTGTGAACAGGTGAGCCTTGATGGAACGTTGTAGATGATCAGGGATTATTAAAACTGGGAAACAGTAAAGTTATTCCTGTTGAATCTTGGATACGTGATTCCATGTTTTGTTTATTGTCAATGCTTTTTATATAGCCAGGTTTGCAAGAACACCGCAGCACTGTATACTCTAAGCAGGTTGCACTTTGGCACAGTTTTGTTCCTTCCATCAAGTCTTTGAAAAAGCAATGGACTGCATGATCTGAGAAGCTGAGACAGTGATTCTGGAATTGTAAAATTTGTCAATAAAACTGTTTTAATTGCAGAACCATAAAGTGTTCCATATTCAACTATTTTACAAGACATTTGGCCTATACAGACATACACTACTGGCTAAATCCCATACATCTAGGGAGCTAAATTATTTGGATTAATTGAACATATACACTAAATTGCATTTAGCATATGATGATAATGGTATCAGAAATATATGATGTAAGAAAAACAATTTTGGTTCTCGATAACAACAGCCAGGGTCTTTGTCAACAACATTACTGTAATGTAGTAATAACCTTATCCTATGTTTGTTTTTCAGAAACTTCTGGAAAATGTTTTGAAGGTGATGCAGTGCCCTACTGCTGTTCTCTGGGTTAAGGATGCGAATCATGGACTTACAGTACGGGGCAGAACAGAAGAATCAGTCCTGGAGGAAGTCAATTCACAAATAATTGCATGGATTCTACAACACAAATGAGATGGACATAAATATAGATAATGGTGACAAATCTCAAATGTATTTTCTTAGCAGGCTGGTGTGTTCTTTTTAATTTAATGTTTTTTTATAAATAAATTACCACTAATAATTTCCATTAGTGTATTTTCATATTAACAATTGTAACAGTACGTAATTTCATTCGTCCTTTAATTGTTTAAACACTTGAATTGCTTCTTAAGAAATAGTAAAACGTACTGAAATTTAGCTTGTGAAGACAGTAAAGTGGTGCTCACTGCTCAGTGGATTGAAAGCTTCCAGTTATAATATAATAAATATAATAATTATAATATCAGTATGATAAAACACTTCGTCGACGAGGTTTCCTCACACGACTTGGAAAGTGTGTCATAAACGAGCGCGTGTTGATGCTGCGTATGTACCTTTAAGAACTATGACGCAATCTTTCGAGCAAGCGTTTGATTGGCTGGTTTTCGATCCGGCCTGACGAGCGTAAACATGGCGCAGGAACCGTGGAATAAAGTTCGTGTTCCGTTTCCAAGCGCTGTTTGTTCGAGCCGAATCCCGTTTACTGTTTCAACAGGTACGTTGAGTTTGTGCGTGCAGCGGTCCACGGCTGTAATAAAGCTGAAGATCTCTGGCTTTGTTTCTTTCTAGGTTTCCTGATTGAATGTCTGCTGGCTGACAGTGAGAGAGTGTTGACCCTGTTGTGCAGTGAAGTCCTACAGACAGAAATACGCGTGTTGTATAAACTTCTTTACGTCTTGAACAACAGCTTCAGACAGCACAAGCCCTTTCGAGCAGTAAAGCAGGTGGGAACCCAGTGCTGTGTTACTTAATTGCATAATGAGTAGATGGCGAAATACAAGATGAAGTGATATTTATTGTATTCATTGTAACATGTATAGGCTCATATACCTCTGTAAAATGTAAAAGCTCATATTTCTGCAGGTTGAACAATGCATAAACCGCCTGAAAGAAATGAAGCTACAAGCAGCATTAGAAGACCTGAAGGAATTGTGTCCGAACCAGTTTCAGAGGTAGGGGGTGGGTTTACTGAATGATGTTATTTTCCTCATTCTTCTTCATAATTTTGAAGTTGTGTTTGTTTCTTTGAAGGAATGCTGGAACAGTGGTTGGGGAGTGTTGTGTTCCCAGTCAACCCATGTTGGAGTGGCTCTGTCTTAAACTACTTGGCGCCTCCAGCCTGTTAGCCCGAACAATGGAGCGATGCACCCAAGCTTTCCTGTATCCTAATTGTCCAAAGTCGTTAATCTACATAATCATCACAGATAAAATAATGCATCACTGACTTTTACAGACACGGTATGCAGGTGGCTTTGATTTTGTAGGAATGTGCCCAAAGTTTGTTTTATTCCCGTTACTTGTTAGCTAAAGAACTGTGCATAGCTGTGATCCTTCACATCCCAGTAAGACTAACCCGACAACACCTGCAGCTGGGTGAATTCATCGTTCTCAATGTGGTGTTGACCAGCATGCTCAGTCGCCTCTGGTAAGTGTATTGCTTTGATTTACCCTGCACATCTGTGTGTAAGAATGAATATACCTGTTGTTTTAATCTGTCCACTTTTTTGAGAGGAGGGTCTATGGGTGGGTCCCTCTGCTTTCGTCAAAAAAGTTTAAAGTTGATTATATTAATATAAATATATTAAGGATATTTCAGAGCAATGGATATAAGCTCACACAATTTTCACACGCTCGCAAAAATGAGAGCAGCTGCTTCTGTTTCGGGAATGATAGCTTCAAGACCCTGCCTAACACTGTGGGTTCACGCTAGAAGTCAGGGGTGGTGGAAAAACTTGTGCTCAAGGTTCAAAGTTTTAAAAGTTGGGCATCAAAGTTTAAATCCCGTCTGACAAGTGCGCTTCCCAACACCTCCGCAATGATTACGCAGTAGGTGGTCTTTTGTGGCTGTTCAAACACGTTTGGGCATCTACACCACAAAAGATCAAAATCAGGTCAAATGTGTTTTCGACTACCTCTGGATGTGGCTGAAAGTGGACAAGCTCAAAACGTTTTAGATCCTTTTACACGTTACGTATTTAGCGTCATTTATTTGTGATGCGATCGACCAAAACGCATCTTAATAGGTGTAAACAGGCCGTTAAAGCATGGGTCTTTGTTTTGTTTTGTTAGGGTGTTCTTTAGAGGAATTCTGAGAGCCCTCATCCCCATATATGGAAGAACCATTGAACTCCTTCAGAAGGTGACTCAGTCCCAGCCGATGGCTTACCTGACAGACTTCACTCTGCCTGTGGACCTGAAAGAATTCCTGTTGCTCTCACACCCAGATCTGTTGATGGAAGATGACACTACAAAATCTTCACTGGTCTCAGGAAGCAAGAAAAAGCACAGATTTTCCGTTCTTACCAGGCTGTTTAAGGACACAGATGAGGAGGACAATGGAAAAGACGAGAGAGAGTTAATGCTGACATTAGCTTCTGGTCACCATGAGGGTTCTAGTATGGACCTCGGGACAACGGTACTAAGGCAACAACAACAAGGTTATTTGAAATATTCTGACCAAAGTGTTTATGTAGTATGGATTTTAGTTGTAATTGCGTATGTTATACAGTTATATTGTAATGTGTAATTTCCCAGAAGTCTCTCACTTTGGACTGGATATGAAGGTTGTGCTTCAACAATCATGTAAAACTAGAAAACAGGTATTTGGTCTGTTTCTGAATTTGTACGGATCTAATTCTGCTTTTGATACACATTGTGGTCAGATTTTAAAAAAAATCTTGTCTCTGGAGCCACAGATAAAATTGGACATGTCAAGCCAAGCTGGACTCTGTCAGAAGAGGAAGTTCTTGAACTTGCTGAGGAAGGTGTCCTCCTTCAGTAACATGGCTGCCCAGCTGAAGGAAGTCATACACTGGTGCAGGAGTTCTAAGTTACATCAAGAGCGAAAGCGTCTGGCCTTCTTACTTCTGAAGTGTTTGAGATTGGAAAGTCTGGAAGCTGAAGGCATCAGGTACCAAAGATCTTGTTGATTTTTGTGTCATGGTGTACACACATTTGTCATAATTGCTTTGTTAGGTAATGCTCAAAGAGAAAACAAAATGTACAGTCACAAAAACATATGACTGTGCTTTTAAAATAAAATAGAAACATAAACATGAGTAGCGTTGAGGCAGGTGTATGTCATATCTAATGAAGTCTTAATTGTCTGAACCACAGATTGGAGAAGAGATTAAAAACGTTTAAGATAAAAGTTCAAAAGGCATTGATGCTGCAGAAGAAATCTCCACTGAAATGTTCCAGTTCCTTTCCTGCTCTTTGGAGAACTCGATGGCATCGCAGAAGCTTCATTAGATCATTCATGAGACGCAACAGAACTGCCAGACGTAGATCTGCAAGATTTGCAAGAATGTGCTCTGGAACAGTTAAAGACTTGTTTGGTGTGTCATTGAAGAACAGGAGGAACTGCAGCCCAGCAGACCAGTCTAATAAAGAAAAGGTGTCTGGACCTAATGTGGCTCCTCATGAGGAGGAAAAATTGGAACCACAGACTGTCATGCAGAAACCAAGTAATTTATGCAACGATGACATTGATGATATTTTTGCATCCATTGGATTTTAGGTAGTGTTGGTTGAAAGAATGCATTTCATCATTTTCATTTTATGTTTGTACATCAAACATTTATATATACATAAAACTAAGTGCAGTATTGTGAGAAAATTTGAAGAACATGAATTGAGATGTAGCTAAATTAAATTGTATCCGATTTATATTTTGCCCTGGTTCATTTTTTTCCATCCTAATGGGAAATCTAGGTACAAAACAAAAATAAACAACAAAAGTCAAATTATTTATCCTTTAAGCATTTGTTTCTGTAAGAATTTCACTTCAAGTTTTGATCAAATGCTTAACAATTAAAATGTTTTATAATATATAGTTAAAAGTATTTTAAGACAGTAATAAGGAGATCGTTAGTTTAATCATTTATAAGTAAAAGACTATATAGAAACATGAGCCAAAATACCACCTGAGTCTGTGATTTAGAAATATTTTATAGTTTATAGTAAAGGTTTTATAGTTATTTTTTATTTACTTGGGTTTTTATTTTAGATGTGGAAAAAGTTTTATTTAATAAAGATTATAAAAATAGGCAGATATTTTCTATGTGAAGTGTTAGAAGAATACTGTAAATCATTTCTCATGAGCTAACCTTTTTAAATAGACCTGTCCAATGTTTACTGTTGTGTTCCAAAAGCCACATTTTATGTTGTTTGCACAAAATCATATAAATGAAAATTTATGTTTAATCATTTGGCAGACACTTTTATCCAAAGCAACTTGCAGTACGTTTTGGTTACGTTTTATCAGCGCGTTCTTCAAACCATTGCTAACGCGATACTCTATCATCTGAGTTACAGGAACACAGTTTCTAGGTAGGTTAAAAGCATGGTAATGCAAAACTATGAATCAATTGTCAGTTGTAAATGCATCACTTTTTTACATCACTTTCCTTAGCCATTTTTTAATTGAAAAATTTAAATGCAATTTTCTAAATGGGATTTTTAAAAGCACATTTTAGGAAAGCTTTTAATTCATTTGTTAAATGAATTATTAGCATTAGTAAACAGAAGTAACTGATAAAATTATAGCGACAGATAACAGCGCCTGCTGTAAATCCCAAACAGCAGCAGATAAATAATTTTCATGCAAAAACAAATAAACGGTATTACAGAAATTTTTGTGATTTAAAGACGTCTTACAATTAACTTGAAATTTATTGGAAACTCAATAGACAAATGAATTAAAAACTGACAAAGTATTAACTGGAGTAACATAAGCCATTTTCAATTTTTTATTTAGACTGCATTAAAAACAATTTTGTTACACTACATTGTTACATCTACATTTTTGCATATACAACAATGAACTAGATAAAACAATCTAGTTACTTTTATCAGAACTCAGTTTACACCACAGCCTGTCCCAAAATGCTTCGTGCATCTCGGGGTCCAGTGGCCAGTCTAAATAAGTCCTCGTTTTTACCAGCCGGGCCAGTCTATGATGGGAAGATAGCAGGCGAGATGAAATTTTTTGTAAGAAGACCAGGATAAGAATGTCTCTCTGTTCTACCTGGAGCCTGTAGGTGCCCAGCCGCATCTCCAAAGAACACCAGGTGCTACGGAGGTAGTTGCGGCTGACAAGGCAAAGAGTTCTCCGGCTTGCGTAGATGCTGTCTGTGATATTTTCCACAATGTCTTGCCCCAATTGAAAGTCCCGACTGTGCAAACAAAGACGCAAGAATGGAGGGCCACGCTGCTCCAAGTTTGGAAGAAGTTCCTCCATGACCCAGCGCTCATCCTTACTGCTGTAAGAGACAAAAACATCGTAGCGGTACTGCCGTTTGGCATCTATCTGCAAAGTCTCTCGGATCCATCCGCTGGCAATGTGGTAGAATGGCATTATGTATTGCCCAGCAAACTGATATGACATTACTACAAAAATGAAAACATATAAAAAAGCAGAGGTTGAGGCAAAGAGCACAAATTCAATATCAAAGAAGCAGTTCTCCTGGGTGTAATGAACAAAGTTGAGATGGTCAATTCCATTATCAGTCAAACACTGCAGTTCTTGCATGGTGGGATTGAACATATCAACCTGCACCTGCCTGTTGTCCTTCGCCCATGATACCAGCCAAGCATCATCACAGCTGCAGTACAGACGCAACCCAAGCAGACGGAGGTACTTTAAACTAGTGAGATGTTCAACCAGGTCTGGAGAATGTTCACAATATCTTGTGGTGCAAACAAAAGATGCGTCAGTGCCTTTAAGTCCTTTGTCAGACTTCCATCCAAAAAGAAAATTCTGCAGTTCTGCAGGATCAGTGTTCGTAGTTTTGTCAGATTATGAAACATTACTGGCAGATTTGGCTGTTTAGACAAATCAATGTTCACCAGCATAAGGGTTTGTAAATGAACAAGCTGATTGATTACTGCTAAATCACCAACATTGTCTGAAAACATTGATGTGAATTTCAGACTGACTACTGATTTAACATATTTCCCAATAAATTCTACTCCACAGATGACATATTCCGCATTTATTTGGAGTGAGACTACAGATTTCAAAAGTGGACTGTCACAATCCTCAACCGTCACATATTGACCTTTAATTTGGAGGTCTAGACTTTGATTCAGTGTAGCACTTCCAATCACCAGCTGCATTGGTCTCATGCCTGAACTAATAAACATGTTACCCAGATTATACGGGATATTTCCAAATATATCAGATAAATGCAGCTTGATCTTTGAAATGTTAGGTGGGAAGTTTAGATCTCCCAAAAGAAGTGTGCAAAGATGAATAAGATGTCCAAATGACTTTGATTCAATTTGAATGATGGGGTTTTCTTGAAGATCTAGGAACATCAGTTCATATAGACCACTGAATGTGTTCTGATAAATGTAAGATAACTTGTTACGATGAAGGTTTAAATCTTTCAGTTTGTCTAATCCAACAAAAGCAAAATCTTCTATAATGGAAATATTATTTGAGCTTAACTTCAAACGTTCAAGATTTGTGAAACACATGAATTGGTAAGAAATGATCTTACTTATCTTATTTGAGTTTAGAGTCATAACAGACAGCTGTCTGACCAACTGTGGATAAGACAAACAAACGGACCGAAAATCATTTGATCTGAGGACATCCAAACCTATATCAAGTGTTGTGAGGTTGCTGAAAATTTGAAAAATCAAATCTATACGCAAGGGGTTCGTAAACGTTCGATAAATTTTACAAAGAGTAACGTTTACAGTCTCTTTACAGTTTTCAGAGATGTTTACAGGCATAGTTGGCAAGTCAATCGTCATGTAATTAACTGTTATATATTTAATAGAATACAACCTTGCTGCATAACATAACTTATAAATGTTAATTACATCCACTGTGAAATGCAACTCATCGATTTTATTTAGTCCGAACAAAGAAAGATCTCTGAGGAAATCTGAACTGAGGTGACATTGAAAGAAAGCCACATTTCCTAAAACTTTCAAAGCCCCCTCATCTATGTGCTCTATTGATCCCAGAGACAAATAGACCTCTTCAATATTGTATACAGTGGATATGTAACTTTCAGATGTATTGAAAATAGAGCAGTTTGGGGAATGAAGACTATTTAAATGGTGCTCAGAGAGATAAAACGTCTTAAGTGATTTTAACTTTCTCAGTCGACACAGAACCTCGGATAGATCTTTTAAACACACATCTTCTATGCCTAGGTTCTCTAACAGAGGAATTGTACCAAAAACGTTCTGTTCCATTAATGACAAACTATATTTTAAAAGATACAAACGTTTAAGTGAAGGAAGACTACTGAACTCAACAGCTGATTCACAGCAGCCATTTCCAGAGGAAGACAACTGTAATGCAGTTAAATTTAACAATCCAGTAAAAGCTTCCGATGATATCTTAGAAAAACATCCATAAATTTCAAGGTATTCCAGAGAAGAGAAGCGTGAAAATGAACCTGGTGTCAAGACACCAACATCTTTATCATAATGCATGTGAATGCAGAGGTTCAGTAAATTAGATGGAAGCCCGCGGAGATCTTCTTTAATATCTGTGACGGGACTGCAGACGGCAACGTTTTTTTTCCCATTACATCTTGTGTCAAGAGTAAACTCTTCCACCTTGTCGTACACAATACAATTACCAGGAAGCCAAGAAAATACAGATAAAATCCTTACAAACAATATGAGGAGTGCGAACATCTTCAATTCTTGAGTCATTTTAGTTCTATTTTAATCTTTCGTTGTGGCATTCATTGTCTTAGCTTGATGTTGTCTTTCTGTCTCTGGAGGTAAATGATCATGTCAGAATACTTGTATTTAAATTAGAAAACAACTTCCCTTTTCTGTGGCTAAATTCCACAGATGTGCCTTATTTGTATGTGGCATTTTGTACTCATGCATAAAAGCAGATAAAATCAGACAGCAAATGCTGATGATATCCGGCTGACATCAGGGCTGCTGTACTCAACACTCTAAGAATAGTCACCCTGATACGTTTTATAATAAAAATCCAATATAAAGAGAGTTTGGGTTAAGGGCTTTGTAAAATTTTATGGAATTTGAAAAAATGTTAAGGTTTGCATGTCTTGACAGACTAGTTAGTTTTATCAGGGCTCAGTTTACACCACAACCTGTCCCAAAATGCAGCATGCATCTCAGGGTCCAGGGACATCTGTGAAGATGTGACATCATATACTTGAAATATACGTTTATTTACGTTGTTTAGATGCATATAAATATTAACAAGATATCAAGTAAAATACATTGTTTAAATGACGTTGAAAATTTGGAACTCTGTAAAGCAATTAATACTTGAAGGAATCTGTCATTGCTTGTGTTCACAAACAAAGTTAAAATGTTTCTGATACATAAATAATATAGAAAGCAAAACATCTGTAAAAAAACTTACAATTTTGTGTACATGAAGTACAATAACATTTGAATAAACTTGCATTCAACATAACGGATATATGGTATGTACCGTATGTTTTCTTAAATCAAGGATTTACATTTCCTGTGTGTACAACATATTATTTTTGAGTTACTTGCATGCTTTTTATTCATCAATATTCTTTGGAAATGAGACACTGGAACTCAACATTAGCGTCGTGCACACGTTTAATGTACTTGAAATTGAAAACACAACTTCTGACCAAACGCAAAGGACAAACAATATAGTTGTGTTTGTGAACGTGGACTGCGCGTGACACAGCTGGAGACCCTCGCGCGCGCTCTCGTCTGTTCGGGTGTTGCGTGCTTGCGCTTCACCTGTAAAGGACTGAATCTGGCGTACAGAATAAAAGCCTACAGGGCTGCTGTAGTAAGCATTTCTCTTCACATTAAATTACATGAAAATCACATTCATGTTTAATGTTCTTAATTTCTTTTGTTATTATATAGTTTATATTCCGTCACTATTAATACTACTGCTACTCTTATTTGCACATGTACATTGTTTAATGGTCAGGCTCTTCTTACTTGCACTACCCACATTTTGCACATTCTGTACATTGTTTAACGTCCAACACATTTGCACATTTAACTATCTGTATGTGTATTGCTGCTGTTTTTTTCTACCTCAATCGTATGTTTATATTTGCACACTTCCTGTAAATATTGTACATTTTCAACTCCCCTGCACTTATCTGTATATATAAATCACAATATTCCTGCACTTCTGGTTAGATGCTAACTGCATTTCATTAGCTGTGTACTTGTACTCTGCATAATAACAATAAAGTTGAATCTAAATTTTTATAATAAAAAAATTTTTTTTTTAAAAAAAAAAAAATTTTTTAAAAACCCCCAAAACATTAAGATTACCAAAAGGACCATGAAAATACACCAAACCTGTATTTTTCTGGGAGGTAGGTCACACACACTCACACGCCTTTTTATTTTAAAAGGAGGAACTGAAAAAGTGTTTGCAGGCCGTTCTATGGGTGCTCGTGCAGCTGTTGCTGTGGGTCAAGTCATGTGTGAGGAGCAGGAGGATGTAGTACAGGGTCTTTTGTGTTTGTCATTCCCACTTCATCCACCAGGACAAACACACAAACACATTCAGCGGAGCCAAGACCTCCGAGCACTGTCTCACACTCCTGTGCTGTTTGTTTCTGGGACTGCAGATAAAATGTGTGAACAGGTGAGCCTTGATGGAACGTTGTAGATGATCAGGGATTTTTAAAACTGGGAAACAGTAAAGTTATTCCTGTTGAATCTTGGATACGTGATTCCATATTTTGTTTATTGTCAATGCTTTTTATATAGCCAGGTTTGCAAGAACACCGCAGCACTGTATACTCTAAGCAGGTTGCACTTTGGCACAGTTTTGTTCCTTCCATCAAGTCTTTGAAAAAGCAATGGACTGCATGATCTGAGAAGCTGAGACAGTGATTCTGGAATTGTAAAATTTGTCAATAAAACTGTTTTAATTGCAGAACCATAAAGTGTTCCATATTTAACTATTTTACAAGACATTTGGCCTATACAGACATACACTACTGGCTAAATCCCACACATCTAGTGAGCTAAATTATTTGGATTAATTGAACATATACACTAAATTACATTTAGCATATGATGATAATGGCAAAACCATTTTGGTTCTTGATAACAACAGCCAGGATCTTTGTCAACAACATTACTGTAATGTAGTAATAACCTTATCCTATGTTTGTTTTTCAGAAACTTCTGGAAAATGTTTTGAAGGTGATGCAGTGCCCTACTGCTGTTCTCTGGGTTAAGGATGCGAATCATGGACTTACAGTACGGGGCAGAACAGAAGAATCAGTCCTGGAGGAAGTCAATTCACAAATAATTGCATGGATTCTACAACACAAATGAGATGGACATAAATATAGATAATGGTGACAAATCTCCTATGTATTTTCTTAGCGGGCTGGTGTGTTCTTTTTAATTTAATGTTTTTTTATAAATAAATTACCACTAATAATTTCCATTAGTGTATTTTCATATTAACAATTGTAACAGTACGTAATTTCATTCGTCCTTTAATTGTTTAAACACTTGAATTGCTTCTTAAGAAATAGTAAAACGTACTGAAATTTAGCTTGTGAAGACAGTAAAGTGGTGCTCACTGCTCAGTGGATTGAAAGCTTCCAGTTATAATATAATAATTATAATAATTATAATATCAGTATGATAAAACACTTCGTCGACGAGGTTTCCTCACACGACTTGGAAAGTGTGTCATAAACGAGCGCGTGTTGATGCTGCGTATGTACCTTTAAGAACTATGACGCAATCTTTCGAGCAAGCGTTTGATTGGCTGGTTTTCGATCCGGCCTGACGAGCGTAAACATGGCGCAGGAACCGTGGAATAAAGTTCGTGTTCCGTTTCCAAGCGCTGTTTGTTCGAGCCGAATCCCGTTTACTGTTTCAACAGGTACGTTGAGTTTGTGCGTGCAGCGGTCCACGGCTGTAATAAAGCTGAAGATCTCTGGCTTTGTTTCTTTCTAGGTTTCCTGATTGAATGTCTGCTGGCTGACAGTGAGAGAGTGTTGACCCTGTTGTGCAGTGAAGTCCTACAGACAGAAATACGCGTGTTGTATAAACTTCTTTACGTCTTGAACAACAGCTTCAGACAGCACAAGCCCTTTCGAGCAGTAAAGCAGGTGGGAACCCAGTGCTGTGTTACTTAATTGCATAATGAGTAGATGGCGAAATACAAGATGAAGTGATATTTATTGTATTCATTGTAACATGTATAGGCTCATATACCTCTGTAAAATGTAAAAGCTCATATTTCTGCAGGTTGAGCAATGCATAAACCGCCTGAAAGAAATGAAGTTACAAGCAGCATTAGAAGACCTGAAGGAATTGTGTCCGAACCAGTTTCAGAGGTAGGGGGTGGGTTTACTGAATGATGTTATTTTCCTCATTCTTCTTCATAATTTTGAAGTTGTGTTTGTTTCTTTGAAGGAATGCTGGAACAGTGGTTGGGGAGTGTTGTGTTCCCAGTCAACCCATGTTGGAGTGGCTCTGTCTTAAACTACTTGGCGCCTCCAGCCTGTTAGCCCGAACACTGGAGCGATGCACCCAAGCTTTCCTGTATCCTAATTGTCCAAAGTCGTTAATCTACATAATCATCACAAATAAAATAATGCATCACTGACTTTTACAGACACGGTATGCAGGTGGCTTTGATTTTGTAGGAATGTGCCCAGAGTTTGTTTTATTCCCGTTACTTGTTAGCTAAAGAACTGTGCATAGCTGTGATCCTTCACATCCCAGTAAGACTAACCCGACAACACCTGCAGCTGGGTGAATTCATCGTTCTCAATGTGGTGTTGACCAGCATGCTCAGTCGCCTCTGGTAAGTGTATTGCTTTGATTTACCCTGCACATCTGTGTGTAAGAATGAATATACCTGTTGTTTTAATCTGTCCACTTTTTTGAGAGGAGGGTCTATGGGTGGGTCCCTCTGCTTTCGTCAAAAGACGAGCAGGAGGTTTATAGGGGAAGTTTAAAGTTGATTATATTAATATAAATATATTAAGGATATTTCAGAGCAATGGCTATAGGCTCACACAATTTTCACACGCTCGCAATAATGAGAGCAGCTGCTTCTGTTTCAGGAATGATAGCTTCAAGACCCTGCCTAACACTGTGGGTTCACGCTAGAAGTCAGGGGTGGTGGAAAAACTTGTGCTCAAGGTTCAAAGTTTTAAAAGTTGGGCATCAAAGTTTAAATCCCGTCTGACAAGTGCGCTTCCCAACACCTCCGCAATGATTACGCAGTAGGTGGTCTTTTGTGGCTGTTCAAACACGTTTGGGCATGTACACCACAAAAGATCAAAATCAGGTCAAATGTGTTTTCGACTACCTCTGGATGTGGCTGAAAGTGGACAAGCTCAAAACGTTTTGGATCCTTTTACACGTTACGTATTTAGCGTCATTCATTTGTGATGAAGCGATCGACCAAAACGCATCTTAATAGGTGTAAACAGGCCGTTAAAGCATGGGTCTTTGTTTTGTTTTGTTAGGGTGTTCTTTAGAGGAATTCTGAGAGCCCTCATCCCCATATATGGAAGAACCATTGAACTCCTTCAGAAGGTGACTCAGTCCCAGCCGATGGCTTACCTGACAGACTTCACTCTGCCTGTGGACCTGAAAGAATTCCTGTTGCTCTCACACCCAGATCTGTTGATGGAAGATGACACTACAAAATCTTCACTGGTCTCAGGAAGCAAGAAAAAGCACAGATTTTCCGTTCTTACCAGGCTGTTTAAGGACACAGATGAGGAGGACAATGGAAAAGACGAGAGAGAGTTAATGCTGACATTAGCTTCTGGTCACCATGAGGGTTGTAGTATGGACCTCGGGACAACGGTACTAAGGCAACAACAACAAGGTTATTTGAAATATTCTGACCAAAGTGTTTATGTAGTATGGATTTTAGTTGTAATTGCGTATGTTATACAGTTATATTGTAATGTGTAATTTCCCAGAAGTCTCTCACTTTGGACTGGATATGAAGGTTGTGCTTCAACAATCATGTAAAACTAGAAAACAGGTATTTGGTCTGTTTCTGAATTTGTACGGATCTAATTCTGCTTTTGATACACATTGTGGTCAGATTTTTTTTTAAAAATCATGTCTCTGGAGCCACAGATAAAATTGGACATGTCAAGCCAAGCTGGACTCTGTCAGAAGAGGAAGTTCTTGAACTTGCTGAGGAAGGTGTCCTCCTTCAGTAACATGGCTGCCCAGCTGAAGGAAGTCATACACTGGTGCAGGAGTTCTAAGTTACATCAAGAGCGAAAGCGTCTGGCCTTCTTACTTCTGAAGTGTTTGAGATTGGAAAGTCTGGAATCTGAAGGCATCAGGTACCAAAGATCTTGTTGATTTTTGTGTCATGGTGTACACACATTTGTCATAATTGCTTTGTTAGGTAATGCTCAAAGAGAAAACAAAATGTACAGTCACAAAAACATATGACTGTGCTTTTAAAATAAAATAGAAACATAAACATCAGTAGCGTTGAGGCAGGTGTATGTCATATCTAATGAAGTCTTAATTGTTTGAACCACAGGGTGGAGAAGAGATTAAAAACGTTTAAGATAAAAGTTCAAAAGGCATTGATGCTGCAGAAGAAATCTCCACTGAAATGTTCCAGTTCCTTTCCTGCTCTTTGGAGAACTCGATGGCATCGCAGAAGTTTCATTAGATCATTCATGAGACGCAACAGAACTGCCAGACGTAGATCCGCATTTGCAAGAATGTGCTCTGGAACAGTTAAAGACTTGTTTGGTGTGTCATTGAAGAACAGGAGGAACTGCAGCCCAGCAGACGAGTCTAATAAAGAAAAGGTGTCTGGACCTAATGTGGCTCCTCATGAGGAGGAAAAATTGGAACCACAGACTGTCATGCAGAAACCAAGTAATTTATGCAACGATGACATTGATGATATTTTTGCATCCATTGGATTTTAGGTAGTGTTGGTTGAAAGAATGCATTTCATCATTTTCATTTTATGTTTGTACATCAAACATTTATATATACATAAAACTAAGTGCAGTATTGTGAGAAAATTTGAAGAACATGAATTGAGATGTAGCTAAATTAAATTGTATCCGATTTATATTTTGCCCTGGTTCATTTTTTTCCATCCTAATGGGAAATCTAGGTACAAAACAAAAATAAACAACAAAAGTCAAATTATTTATCCATTCAGCATTTGTTTCTGTAAGAATTTCACTTCAAGTTTTGATCAAATGCTTAACAATTAAAATGTTTTATAATCAACCTATTTATAGTTCTAACACAAAGCTATTCTCTTTCACGAGACCAGTCCAATAAGGAGATCGTTAGTTTGAATCATTGCGATAAGTAAAAGACTATATAGAAACATGAGCCAAAATACCACCTGAGTCCTGTGCATTTAGAAATATTTTTATCAGTTTATCAGTAAAGGTTTTAGTAGTTATTTTTTTATTTACCTGGGGTTTGTTCTGTAATCTGGTTAGATGCTGGGACAACTTTTAGCAGCTGTTTTTTAAGCATTTATGTGATGTTTGTACATACAATGATTATACACAAATAGGCAGATATTTTCCTATGTGAAGTGCCCTTAGAAGAATACTGTAAATCATTTCTCATGAGCTAACCTTTTTAAACAGACCTGTCCAATGTTTACTGTTGTGTTCCAAAAGCCACATTTTATGTTGTTTGCACAAAATCATATAAATGAAAATGATAGTAGAAGTAAATTTATGTTTAATCATTTGGCAGACACTTTTATCCAAAGCAACTTGCAGTACGTTTTGGTTATGTTTTATCAGCGCGTTCTTCAAACCATTGCTAACGCGATACTCTATCATCTGAGTTACAGGAACACAGTTTCTAGGTAGGTTAAAAGCATGGTAATGCAAAACTATGAATCAATTGTCAGTTGTAAATGCATCACTTTTTTACATCACTTTCCTTAGCCATTTTTTAATTGAAAAATTTAAATGCAATTTTCTAAATGGGATTTTTAAAAGCACATTTTAGGAAAGCTTTTAATTCATTTGTTAAATGAATTATTAACATTACTAAACAGAAGTAACTGATAAAATTATAGTGACAGATAACAGCACCTGCTGTAAATCCCAAACAGCAGCAGATAAATAATTTTCATGTAAAAACAAATAAACGGTATTACAGAAATTTTTGTGTATCAAAGACGTCTTACAATTAACTTGAAATTTATTGGAAACTCAGTAGACAAATGAATTAAAAACTGACAAAGTATTAACTGGAGTAACATAAGCCATTTTCAATTTTTTATTTACATCTACATTTTTGCATATACAACAATGAACTAGATAAAACAAAATCTAGTTACTTTTATCAGAACTCAGTTTACACCACAGCCTGTCCCAGAATGCTTCGTGCATCTCGGGGTCCAGTGGCCAGTCTAAATATGTCCTCGTTTTTACCAGCCGGGCCAGTCTATGATGGGAAGATAGCAGACGAGATGACATTTTTTGTAAGAAGACCAGGATAAGAATGTCTCTCTGTTCTACCTGGAGCCTGTAGGTGCCCAGCCGCATCTCCAAAGAACACCAGGTGCTACGGAGGTAGTTGCGGCTGACAAGGCAAAGAGTTCTCCGGCTTGCGTAGATGCTGTCTGTGATATTTTCCACAATGTCTTGCCCCAATTGAAAGTCCCGACTGTGCAAACAAAGACGCAAGAATGGAGGGCCACGCTGCTCCAAGTTTGGAAGAAGTTCCTCCATGACCCAGCGCTCATCCTTACTGCTGTAAGAGACAAAAACGTCGTAGCGGTACTGCCGTTTGGCATCTATCTGCAAAGTCTCTCGGATCCATCCGCTGGCAATGTGGTAGAATGGCATTATGTATTGCCCAGCAAACTGATATGACATTACTACAAAAATGAAAACATATAAAAAAGCAGAGGTTGAGGCAAAGAGCACAAATTCAATATCAAAGGAGCAGTTCTCCTGGGTGTAATGAACAAAGTTGAGATGGTCAATTCCATTATCAGTCAAACACTGCAGTTCTTGCATGGTGGGATTGAACATATCAACCTGCACCTGCCTGTTGTCCTTCACCCATGATACCAGCCAAGCATCATCACAGCTGCAGTACAGACGCAACCCAAGCAGATGGAGGTACTTTAAACTAGTGAGATGTTCAACCAGGTCTGGAAGAATGTTCACGTCATCTCGTGGTGTAAACACTAGACCCGTCAGTGCCTTTAAGTCCTTTGTCAGACTTCCATCCAAAAAGAAAATTCTGCAGTTCTGCAGGATCAATGTTCTTAGTTTTGTCAGATTATGAAACATTACTGGCACGTTTGGCTGCTTAGACAAATCAATGTTCTCCATCTTAAGGGTTTTTAAATGAACAAGCTGATTGATTACTGCTAAATCACCAACATTGTCTGAAAACATTGATGTGAATTTCAGACTGACTACTGATTTAACATATTTCCCAATAAATTCTACTCCACAGATGACATAATCCGCATTTATTTGGAGTGAGACTACAGATTTCAAAAGTGGACTGTCACAATCCTCAACCGTCACATATTGACCTTTAATTTGGAGGTCTAGACTTTGATTCAGTGTAGCACTTCCAATCACCAGCTGCATTGGTCTCATGCCTGAACTAATAAACATATTACCCAGATTATACGGGATATTTCCAAATATATCAGATAAATGCAGCTTGATCTTTGAAAAGTTAGGTGGGAAGTTTAGATCTCCCAAAAGAAATGTGCAAAGATTAATAAGATGTCCAAATGACTTTGATTCAATTTGAATGATGGGGTTTTCTTGAAGATCTAGGAACATCAGTTCATATAGACCACTGAATGTGTTTTGATAAATGTAAGATAACTTGTTTCGATGAAGGTTTAAATCTTTCAGTTTGTCCAATCCAACGAAAGCAAAATCTTCTATAATGGAAATATTATTTGAGCTTAACTCCAAACTTTCAAGATTTGTAAAACACATGAATTGGTAAGAAATGATCTTACCTATCTTATTTGAGTTTAGAGTCATAACAGACAGCTGTTTGACCAACTGTGGATAAGACAAACAAACAGACTGAAAATCATTTGACCTTAGCACATGTTTAACTACATTAAATGTTGAGAGGTTGCTGAAAATACGAAAGATCAAATCTATATCTAAGATGATTACAATCTCAAAATATGTGAACTGTCTGAGATTAATGTGTGCAATCTCTTTACAGTCTTCAGAGATGCTTGTAGGTGTAGCTGGCACGTTAATAGTCATGTATCGAACAGTTATAAATATAATAGAATACAACTTTGCTGCGTAACACAGCTCATCAACATTAACTACATCGACTTCGAAATTTAATGTATCGATTTTATTTACTCCAAGCAAAAAAAGGTCTCTGAGGAAATCAGAATTGAATTCACAAGTCAATTCAAACAAATTTCCTAAAACTTTCAAAGCCCCCTCATCTATGTGCTCTATTGATCCCAGAGACAAATGGACCTCTTCAATATTGTATACAGTGGATATGTAACTCTCAGAGATGTTGAAAGTAGAGCAGTTTGGGGACTGAAGACTATTTAAGTTTTGCTCACTGAGATAAAACACCTTAAGTGATTTTAAATTTGCCATTCGACACAGAACCTCAGATAGATCTTTTAAACATGCATTACTAATGTGTAACATCTCTAACTGAGGAATTGTATCAAAAACATTTGGTGCCATTAACGACAAGCTATATCCTGAAAGAAACAAATGTTTAAGTGAAGGAAGACTACTGAACTCAACAGATGATTCACAACAGCCTTTTGTAAACCAGACAGACAACCGTAATGAAGTCACATTTATCAACCCAATAAAAGTTTCTGGAGATATCTTGGAGAAACATCCAGCAATTTCAAGGTGTTCCAAAGAAGAGAACTGTGAAAATAAGCCTGGAGCCAAGAGACCAACATAGTGTATATCATGATCCATTTGAATACAGAGGTTCAGTAAATTTGACGGAAGCCTGCAGAGATCTTCTTTAATATCTGTGATGCGATTGCAGATGGCAGTTTGTGTTTTTCCTTTACATGATGCCACAACAGGAAATTCTTCCACATTGTCATATACAAGACATTTACCAGCAAGCCAGGAAAACACAGATGAAGTCCGTAGAAGCAACACGAAGAGTGTGAACATCTTCAATTTCTGAGTGATTTTATCTAGCTAAGTTTTTATCTGCTGCTGTGACTCTATGGTCTTGTCTTGATGTTGCCTTTCTGTATCTGGAGGTAAATGACTGTGTAAGAATACTTGTATTTAAATGAGAAATGAACTTCCCTTTTTGTGGCCAGATGTTTTTGCTGGTTTTTGCAAGTTTCCTTATTTGTGTGTTGTTTTTCGTGTTCATGCATAAAATCAGATAAAATCAACCGTAAAGCCAGTGTCAAGATGTCTAAACCCAGAAAGCATGACTTCCTGGAAATAGAGTCCCTCTAAGAACTTGCATTTCCATCTCAGACAACACACCTCAACGAATGACGACTAAAAAATCACACCTCAGCATTGTACACGTTTTGTCCATCGAGATAAATTTCACAAATTAACGCATTTTTATGAGTTAGAAGCAGAAGTAAAATGCTAGAAATAAAAAGCAAACATTATCTTGTAGGTCTTAACAAACTACATCATGGCTGCTCAATGTCATCACCACTAAACATCTGACAACTCTTTCTTTAGTGAAAGTGACATATTTGTCAGATATGGTAACCCATACCTGAAATGTGACCTCTGTATTTAACCCAGCACTGCAAGTCATGAACACACACACACACTCCTGGAGCAGTGGGCAGTACACTACTGTGCCCAGGGAGAAATTGGGTGCCTTGCTCAAGGGCACTTCATTTGCTATCTGCCAGCACTGGAATTGAACCAGCAACCTTCTGATCACAAGCCCAACTTACTTACCAGTAGGCCACAACTGCCCTTAACTTTACCAGAAACTTTACCAAAAAAATTTAAAAACATGTAAGGGTCAACTTTGTGGACGAATATTAATTCACGTTATTTGGGGAAATCTGTAGTCCAATGTAGCAAACTGGTTAGCAACCGCCATTTCAAGACAAGCTTTAAAAGGTCATGAGAGATGTATTTCTGGTGTGTTTTATGTTGTAGATTAAAACATTAAAATATCTTGTGTAAACCACAGACCTTATTTTAACTGTTTAACCATAAACTGATAAAAAATTGACTTTGGGGTGAAAGAACAGGAAGTGCAAAAACGCTAACTCATTTCTGAGCTTTGGCTTACAAAAAGAAGCAGTACCTGCAGCTCTCTAATAGGAACTCTGAAGTGACATATGCTCACCAACAGCACCGTCTTTCATCCAATTCATCAACTAAATGACTGCATTAAAGGGAGGGGAGGCGATCTTTTCCAAAAACATTTTTTGTTATGCTGGTTGAAAGCTTCTTCACCTCCTAACAGCAATTACTAAGTAAAGTGCAAATATATTTATAAATATATTTATATATATTCTGTGAAAGGGGGAGAGCCATAAAATGTTCGTCCAGTCATTGCATTTAAAATCAATGATAAGATGTTCTATTTGCCTGTTAAACTATGTATTTGCACACAAATTATGCAAACATATTGGACGTGGTGTGGCTTTGGAGATCACTCTGAATGGAGGGTGGGTTCTTATGCTTTTAAAGCTAGGATGTTTTTGCTAGCATCTTCGAAATTGGCTGCTCTACCTTCATAATAATAAAAGTAATAAATAAACCTCAAACAACTATTTACAAAGTATATACCATGTGTTCCCTTTCAAGAACGGTTTACTCAATATTGTCAGTAGCTGATGCCATAGGAAATCTCTTCCTCCTGAATCTTCCTATTATAAGCCTTATTGGATTGCCCTGGCCAATGATGCTACAATGATCAATGTCCAATGATGTTCAACCCACACTTCTGTTTTAAGCAGCGGTCTAGTTCCACTGCACCGAAACGTGTGCAGCGAGCTGTTACAGAAATGTGCTATTATGTGTGGGGCACATCAGCTGGGGTTCTAGACTTCTGTTTTAGTTAAGTTGTATGCAGTTGCGCTACTGTAGGGGCTAAGTAAAATGCTAGAAATATTGGCAAACATGGGGTGGCCTATTTCATTGTGCTAGAAATTAAACTCAATTAATTCTTAGTTTAAGTTGTATCTAGTGAACTAACTAGAGGACTATATTTATTATGCTAGCCATTTAACCTCTAATTGATTCTTGGATTTAGCTTAAATTTGTCGTATTGCCATTAATACAACAAATTTATTATTTACCATTATGTAATGCTGTATGTTTTATCTTAAATTGAGGTTTTATTAAGTGGAGTCAGATAAAAATGCATAATATGAAAGTTGTCACAGGTTGTGGGTGTGGCGAAGTGCACTGGCTCATTGATTTTGCTGCAGAGCCAGTTCCCATCCCTGGGACACCTGGCACCTATAGCAGACCCATAAAAACAGGCAGATGGGGAATTCATAGTTAATAGCAAAAAATGTGTTCCCCAAACTAAAGTGTTTTATTTAACAAATTTAAAATTTAATGTTAACAATTTTATTGTTACATTTAACAACATTTTAAAACACAAATAAAACCATCTAGTTAGAACATCTGTCAGAACTCAGTTTACACCACAGCCTATCCCAGAATGCTTCGTGCATCTCAGGGTCCAGTGGCCAGTCTAAATAAGTCCTCGTTTTTACCAGCCGGGCCAGTCTATGATGAGAAGATAGCAGGCGAGATGAAATTTTTTGTAAGAAGACCAGGATAAGAATGTCTCTCTGTTCTACCTGGAGCCTGTAGGTGCCCAGCCGCATCTCCAAAGAACACCAGGTGCTACGGAGGTAGTTGCGGCTGACAAGGCAAAGAGTTCTCCGGCTTGCGTAGATGCTGTCTGTGATATTTTCCACAATGTCTTGCCCCAATTGAAAGTCCCGACTGTGCAAACAAAGACGCAAGAATGGAGGGCCACGCTGCTCCAAGTTTGGAAGAAGTTCCTCCATGACCCAGCGCTCATCCTTACTGCTGTAAGAGACAAAAACATCGTAGCGGTACTGCCGTTTGGCATCTATCTGCAAAGTCTCTCGGATCCATCCCCTGGCAATGTGGTAGAATGGCATTATGTACTGCCCAGCAAACTGATATGACATTACTACAAAAATGAAAACATATAAAAAAGCAGAGGTTGAGGCAAAGAGCACAAATTCAATATCAAAGAAGCAGTTCTCCTGGGTGTAATGAACAAAGTTGAGATGGTCAATTCCATTATCAGTCAAACACTGCAGTTCTTGCATGGTGGGATTGAACATATCAACCTGCACCTGCCTGTTGTCCTTCGCCCATGATACCAGCCAAGCATCATCACAGCTGCAGTACAGACGCAACCCAAGCAGACGGAGGTACTTTAAACTAGTGAGATGTTCAACCAGGTCTGGGAGAATGTTCACAATATCTTGTAGTGCAACGAAAAGATGCGTCAGTGCCTTTAAGTCCTTTGTCAGACTTCCATCCAAAAAGAAAATTCTGCAGTTTACTAGGATCAGTGTTCGTAGTTTTGTCAGATTATGAAACATTACTGGCACATTTGGCTGCTTAGACAAATCAATGTTCTCCAGCATAAGGGTTTTTAAATGAACAAGCTGATTGATTACTGCTAAATCACCAACATTGTCTGAAAACATTGATGTGAATTTCAGACTGACAACTGATTTAACATATTTCCCAATAAATTCTACTCCACAGATGACATAATCCGCAATTATTTGGAGTGAGACTACAGATTTCAAAAGTGGACTGTCACAATCCTCAACCGTCACATATTGACCTTTAATTTGGAGGTCTAGACTTTGATTCAGTGTAGCACTTCCAATCACCAGCTGCATTGGTCTCATGCCTGAACTAATAAACATGTTACCCAGATTATACGGGATATTTCCAAATATATCAGATAAATGCAGCTTGATCTTTGAAATGTTAGGTGGGAAGTTTAGATCTCCCAAAAGAAGTGTGCAAAGATTATTAAGATGTCCAAATGACTTTGATTCAATTTGAATGATGGGGTTTTCTTGAAGATCTAGGAACATCAGTTCATATAGACCACTGAATGTGTTGTGATAAATGTACGATAACTTGTTACGATGAAGGCTTAAATATTTCAGTTTGTCTAATCCAACGAAAGCAAAATCTTCTATAATGGAAATATCAGTTGAGCTTAACTCCAAACTTTCAAGATTTGTGAAACACATGAATTGGTAAGAAATGATCTTACCTATCTTATTTGAGTTTAAAATCATAACAGACAGCTGTTTGACCAACTGTGGATAAGACAAACAAACGGACCGAAAATCATTTGATCTGAGGACATGCGAACCTATATCAAGTTTTGTGAGGTTGCTGAAAATTTGAAAAATCAAATCTATACGCAAGGGGTTCGTAAACATTCGTAAATCATTTTTACAAAGAGTAACGTTTACAGTCTCTTTACAGTTTTCAGAGATGTTTACAGGCATAGCTGGCAAGTCAATCGTCATGTAATCAACTGTTATATATTTAATAGAATACAACTTTGCTGCATAACATAACTTATAAAGGTTAATTACATCCACTGCCAAATGCAACTCTTTGATTTTATTTAGTCCGAACAAAGAAAGATCTCTGAGGAAATCTGAACTGAGGTCACATTCAAATACAGCCACATTTCCTAAAACTTTCAAAGCCCCCTCATCTATGTGCTCAATGGATCCCAGAGACAAATGGACCTCTTCAATATTGTATACAGTGGATATGTAACTTTCAGATGTATTGAAAATAGAGCAGTTTGGGGAATGAAGACTATTTAAATGGTGCTCAGAGAGATAAAACGTCTTAAGTGATTTTAACTTTCTCAGTCGACACAGAACCTCGGATAGATCTTTTAAACACACATCTTCTATGCCTAGGTTCTCTAACAGAGGAACTGTACCAAAAACATTCTGTTCCATTAATGACAAACTATATCCTGAAAGAAACAAATGTTTAAGTGAAGGAAGACTACTGAACTCAACAGCTGATTCACAGCAGCCATTTCCAGAGGAAGACAACTGTAACAAAGTTAAATGTAACAATCCAGTAAAAGCTTCTGACGATATCCTAGAAAAACATCCATGAATTTCAAGGTATTCCAGAGAAGAGAAGTGTGAAAATGAACCTGGTGTCAAGACACCAACATCTTTATCATAATGCATGTGAATGCAGAGGTTCAGTAAATTAGATGGAAGCCCGCGGAGATCTTCTTTAATATCTGTGACGAGACTGCAGATGGCAACGTTTTTTTTCCCATTACATCTTGTGTCAAGAGTAAACTCTTCCACCTTGTCGTACACAATACAATTACCAGAAAGCCAAGAAAATACAGATAAAATCCTTACAAACAATACGAGGAGTGCGAACATCTTCAATTCTTGAGTCATTTTAGTTCTATTTTAATCTTTCGTTGTGGCATTCATTGTCTTAGCTTGATGTTGTCTTTCTGTCTCTGGAGGTAAATGATCATGTCAGAATACTTGTATTTAAATTAGAAAATAACTTCCCTTTTCTGTGGCTAAATGCCACAGATGTGCCTTATTTGTATGTGGCATTTTGTACTCATGCATAAAAGCAGATAAAATCAGACAGCAAATGCTGATGATATCCGGCTAACATCAGGGCTGCTGTACTCAACACTCTAAGAATAGTCACCCTGATACGTTTTATAATAAAACTCCAATATAAAGAGAGTTTGGGTTAAGGGGTTTGTAAAATTTTATGGAATTTGAAAAAATGTAAAGGTTTGCATGTCTTGACAGACTAGTTAGTTTTATCAGGGCTCAGTTTACACCATAACCTGTCCCAAAATGCAGCATGCATCTCAGGGTCCAGGGACATCTGTGAAGATGTGACATCATATACTTGAAATATACGTTTATTTACGTTGTTTAGATGCATATAAATATTAACAAGATATAAAGTAAAATACATTGTTTAAATGACATTTTGAAAATTTGGAACTCTGTAAAGCAATTAATACTTAAAGGAATCTGTCATTGCTTGTGTTCACAAACAAAGTTAAAATGTTTCTGATACATAAATAATATAGAAAGCAAAACATCTGTAAAAAACCTAACAATTTTGTGTACATGAAGTACAATAATATTTGAATAAACTTGCATTCAACATAACGGATTTCTTAAATCAAGGATTTAAATTTCCTGTGTGTACAACATATTATTTTTGAGTTACTTGCATGCTTTTTATTCATCAATATTCTTTGGAAATGAGACACTGGAACTCAACATTAGCGTCATGCACACGTTTAACGTACTTGAAATTAAAAAAACAACTTCTGACCATATGCAAAGTACAAACAATATAGTTGTGTTTGTAAACGTGGGCTGAGCTATCATAAAAACGTATGTAAGACTTTTATGTTCTGGCTTAACTTTGTACTCTTTGACTGTGTAGGATCATCAACACTTCAACAGCATTCATGACGATAAATTAATCTTTGCTATCCAACAACAGCTCACAGCTGTGTACCTTTGCCTTTCTCCGCAGTGCTGTCATTCTCATCACACTGAAACACACTACTGTCTAAAGCATAATCCTGCTTATATTTAACAGATCCGGACACATTGTTGCATTGTGCATTTTTCCCATTCATCTCCGTGGACTTTTCACCACAATGCTTGAGAGAGTGATATGCTGAAAATACATACAGAAGATTATGATTCTGAGTTACCAACATTTCTTTAAATTCAAGTGAATCCTAAGAAGCCAACATATGCTTATCCCATGGCTGCATTTAAGGGAGCAATTGGCAAATTATACATTATTGCTCCCATTAAAAAAAGAACAAACATAATTCATGATTATTGCTATATAACGGTTATAACTGACACTATTGCATACAATTAAAACTGTATTCTCAATGCCAAGAGCCGTCCTACCTCCCACCGCAATCCCAGCCACAACCAACTGGAAAATACTGTAGATTAAGGGGAAGGCGAACATAAGTTCAAGATCAGCAGGACTAAAGGACAGCTGGGTTATAGTGCTGCACAGCTGAGCATTCTGCATGCCCGTTTCTAAAGCGATGGTGCGACACCTGCAATTACATGCATAAGAAATAAATAATGACATGTAAGGGTTGTGTCATCTGCTGCATTAGTTTCATAAAATGTCTAAAGAATTTTTTCTGATATTTTGCCACTTTTATTGCCAGTACATGCTGTTCTAGAGAGAAAGAAACGAAGCAAGCCAAACCTAAACTTGTGTGAGCTTCACAAGCACAGTCGCTAAATGTATCACAGCATGCGAGCTAACATGTGAATGTTTTATGCATTGTGGAAGGATATAGTTTACAGTTTTCACCTGTACCAAGGTTGTCCCACAAAGCGAGCCAGCAAAAAGCCCAGGCCAAAGCCGACAAATGGATAAATGGTACCGATGATCCAAAGTGAAGGAGCGATGATCCATGAGGACTGATACAGAACACCACCTATGACTGCAATGATGACAATAAGGATGATTCCCACCACTGAGCCAACCTGAACATACACAAAATAATGCATGTGAAACTGCACTGTAAGTTTAAGAACATAACATTTGAATTATCCAAACAAATGTGAAGGCACAAAAACTTACTTTGAGGATCTTTTTGGCTAGTTCAGGCCACTTGCTTTTCAATAACATTCCTAACCCGACAGGCACAAGTAAACTCACTAGCGTAATGCCTAGAAATAACATAAACAACATTTAAAATACTAACCCCGTGTTTTGGTCTGTATTAATTTGATGCATCTCAACAACAAGCTACCAGAAAATGAACTGGAGAAATCTTCACTCTGACTCCACTATGGCCTGACTAATACCAAAAACTAACATCAGGGGAACGTTCTGTTTGCTGGGAAGCTTTACCGATGCTGTCGTAAGGTATCTGGAGAGTATCAGCTGACGTCCAGAGTGAGGTGTAGATGAGCAAACAAAGAGGCATCATACCAAGCGCCAGGATTGAAGAACAAGCAGTCATGCTAATACTGTGAACATCACAAAGTTTTATGTTAGCATAAATTAATTTATGAAGATGGCTATTATACATAGTTTAATTTTTTTTTTTATTCAAATTGGGTACTTCAAAGATTTAGGGTTTGACATCAAAGATTTCAACAAAAATGAAACTAAAATTAACATTAAAATGTCAAAATGGAACTGTCAAGGTTACAGCAACCAAAATCATTAATCTTTCATAATTAATGTTATAAAACTTTTTTGTTATAAAACTATTTTGCAATTTGAAAGCAAAATATGTGTAAGCTTTGTAATTTGTGTGGATCAGCAAATATATATATATATATATATATATACACACACACACACACACACACACATATATATACATACACACACACACACACACACACACATATATATATATATATATATATATATATATATATATATATATATAATATATATACATACATACATATATACATACATTGCATCAGTGAAATTTACTTAATTAACAAAGAATTAAGTATTAAGAAGACATTTACACAGTTGATCACAGAAATATATAGTCATGTCTAATGAGATTTATTTCAGTGCTGCATACTGACTAAACAAAAACAGACTTATGGTCTCACCTTAGGTCCATGTCTCCGTCGAGCCAATAGCAGATAACATTTGAGCTAGAACCTCCAGGGCAACATCCCATGATAATAATGACTACAGCCTGGATTGGAAGCACGTTGAATGCCAGAGCAAGTGCAAAGGCTGTGAAAGGCATGATGCCAAACTGGCACAAGAATCCAATGAAAATGCCCCAAGGCCTGCGGATGTGCCCCCAGAGTTTTTTTGCTTCAACAGTGCAGCCCATTGAAAACATGACCATGGCCAGCATGACGGTCATCACAGTACTCATTACCACCCCCAGGATATCATTGAAGTTATTAGGGGGCACCAGACAGGACTTGCCTGAGCAGATGGTGGCATTGGCAGGGCAGATGGGCTTTGGGGTGCACATGTTGATTAAAATGAGTTTGAGTGAAGTAGTGAAGAATTAAACGTAGGCTCCTAAGGAGAAGTCAATCAAAAAATGGTAGAAGGTGTTGATTGCAGTCACAGGGTTGAGGTGATAATGGTTCTGTCTTCTGAGAGGTTGATCTAGAGTAGGTTCCCAAAGATTCCAGATTCTGCGAGTTCTGTGTTTCAGGTCCAACACATTTTCCTAAATGCTCTCACTTAATACCCCACTAATCCCTCACACTACGTGACAAGGCACTTGTGGACTGTTACATGCCTCACAGAGCTTTAATATCTATTCAGTGTCTATAAAGTTTTGAAGAAAAAGACTGAAAAATAAAAAATTAACTTGGTACAAATGTTTTATGGGGTCAGTGTCCAAATGCAGACACATAAAAGGAAGAAGGTGGGCAAAAAAAAAATAAAAAGAGGCACAATTTGGGCACAGTAAATGTGATTGCCCCACCTTGTCTTTTTATAACATTGTGGCACTTAAGTTTTATTGTTTATCTTCTGTATTATCACCACCAATGCTACTGCTAAGTGCAGAAGGAAGGATGCCTACATGACATGTTAATTATAAAAAAGTTCTCATTTATACAGTTCGAACTAACTGTCAAACTAACTGGCAATTCGACACAAAGTTTATTGATTGAAATCATCTGCTGTTCTCTTAGGGCATGTAAAAATATAAAAGCATAAAAATTAGACAAAGATAACAATATATATATTTACAGAAACTTTATAGGTATAGTTCACCCAAATATGTTGTAATAAAACATGTCATTTTAGACCTGTGACCCTGACCTTCTTTCTTTCGTGGAACGCAAAAGGGACATTTTTCATATAAAGGAAACTCATGGCCACTATTTTCTATTTAATTAAAATGAATGAAAACTAGATCTGTCAGGCTCCTAAATTACATAAAAAGCAACATAAAAGCAACAACAAAACCGGCTAAAAAAATTACTTGTGCTAAATTCCAAATATTCCAAAAATCTTTGATTAGCTTTGTGTGAAGAACAGACTAAAACAAAGTCATTACTTATTATTTATATAAACTTATTATTTATATAATATACCACTCCAGAGATAGCCAGTGTGACTGGAACAAGTCGGAGAGTCAATTTTGAGAATGATCTGGTTTAGACAAATCATTCAAATTGTGAATGTTTTGTGAATCTATGTGGGTCAATGCCTTAATTGAAACAATATGACTCAAACAATTTTGAAATTTCATGAACATGCTAAGCTGAACTACATTTACGTTTATGAATTTTGCAGACACTTTTATCCAAAGTGTCTTGCAGTGCTTTTAAGCTATATATTTTAATTAGTATGTGAGTTGCATGGAAATCAAACCCACGACCTTAGCACTGCTAATGCAATGCTAAAAGTTGAGCTACAGTGACTATGACTCATAACTTTTTTCTTATAACTTTCTTCTTTGTGACACAAAGGGGTTATTTGAATGAATATTTGTATGTATGGATATTATACTTTATGTATGTATTATGTACCATTTGCGGTATGTTTTTTGTAGTACAGTTAGTTTATCTATTCAAGTAATGTTTTATGATTCCTGTAAAGCATTCCCAGGAAACTTATGTGGCAACTCTTCTATAGATTGGTCACGCAGTTATTAAAGAGAAATTGCATGCTTGTTGTGTGCTGTGTATTACGGACCTTGTAAAAATGAGACCAGATTCCCCAGGATTAATTAATAACTTTGAGCAAAGTATAAGCAGCGTGAAACATGAAACAATACATCTCAGGCTACATTTTTAGTACTAATTTATTAATTTTATGACCCCTGGTTAGTTACAAAAGTAAAAAAAAGCCCATGTGATTTACATGATGACTTAAACTAATTCAATTATTTGTAGCCCAGTGCTATATTTTAATACAGCTCAGCATCTGGGTCACAAACTTACAAAATGTGTGCTAAATAAAGCGCCTGATGGAAAATTCATTTACCCCATTCCTGGACAATTCAGGGAGTTTATTCTGTGGTATCTGAAACAGGTAGAATCTTTAAACAGGTAAAAGGTGTTATGACTACTGCCTATGAAAATAATACATATACTTTCAGAACAAACAATTCAATGCCCAAAGATACACATTCTGGGTCCAGTTTTATAATCTAAACATATTCATTTCACATTTTAGATGTCATTTTAAGATGTCACACTGTTTTTGTTTTGCACTTTCCTGACCTCACAGTAGATGCCTCTGTGTGGCACTAGAGATAGATACTGCAGTCAGTCATGTATGTTTAGAAGTAAGCTGTAGATTTCCTGTTACATGTGCAATGAAACACCTGAGCAGGTAAATGCCAGAGAACTGCACTGAACTGGAGAGGGAGAGAAAAACACAAGGTTATTTATTTATACACTGTGCTCTTTTCATGTAACTGTTTTTGGTAGGTATCATTCATTACCATTAGTCAATGAGCAACTTATTCCAATATTAACAGATCAGACACCTGATTTTAAATATGTATTAAATGTTGAAATTACAATGTACTGAGATTAATAAATGCTGTGAAAGTAATATTTATTGTTAGTTCATGTTAATTACTGTAGTAACTAACCTTAATAAACAGAACTTGTGTAAAGTGTTAAAATGTTTCTAATAAAAAACAAAAATTATGACATGAAATAAATATGTAAGACTTTGTCCTATATCTAGGACACTTAAGTTTTCTGTACTAAAGGTCAGAATCCATTGCTTCTGTACAAATATGCTGAGCTGTTGCTTAAACTTAAAAAAATACTTAAACAGTTCAAGCCGGCTTGAGTGCATGCTGACTAAAGAAAACAGAAGACATATCAATACTAAGACATTCTCAAGTACATCGAACTTTGTCAAACTTACAACATGTTAATTCTCACAGAGATTTTAGTATAGATGTTGCACAGATTACATAATTTGTAAACTTGCCACTGACTTCAAACTGTTGCAGATTTTCTAGTGATCTCACAACCCTGGCCTTATCTTATCAGCGAGAATTTAATCTCAACTAACGTAATGTAATGTTTCTTATTCTTATAAAACTAAACCTCAGATACAAAGACAGTGATTTATCTGCATAACATGACTTATCTAGTTAATAATGATTGTATCTAAGATATCATAACACCAAAGATGTAATTCAGAGTGTGCATGCATTATCAACTCAACACTGACACATCGTTATCAAGGACTGATCTCATAAAGAATCTACTGCCTCATAAACACATCAGTTTAGGACACTGGTGGAATATCTTAGCCTTGTGGGTGTTTTAATAGTGTTTCCTGACGCAGAAATGGTCAAGGTTTTACAAGGAAAAAAATAAGATAAAAGATTCTATAGATCTCACCTTACTAAAAAGGGTTGTGGAAAACATGTGCTGGTTTGATTCTTGATAAAGTCCTGCAGCTGTACCATCAAAGCCAACAAAGCTCCCTGTCGGGTTCTGTCTATTTTAGTCACCACCAGCTAAATGAAGAGAGAAAACTGGTTATTTTTAATGTCAGATTAACACAATGCTGATAAACTTTCTGCTAACATGAATGACATTTGCTCTGTCACTGTATGGAAAGAGGAACACAACCACTGCTAAAATATGTACAATGAACACACTGTTAATTACTTTGGACAAAAAAATTTACTTTTGTTGCATGCCTGCACAAAACTTAATGATGCTTGACCATGTTCCTTAAGCTAACACAACTGTAAAGTACTCTAACGACCTCTGCTGGACAGTCATTGTAAGTGTTTTAGGGACAAATACTCACAACATACGGCAAACCAAACTCCTCAAACATTTCCACAGCAACTAAATCTGCCCTCTGCAGACCTGCGCCACTATCCACCAGCAAGAACGTCCTCACCAGACTACAAATACATGTTGCGGTTAACGAACAGAAAGAATAAGCAATCAGGGTTTCAAAATTATGAACATATTTCATAAATATCTGACATACCCCACCACATGCACGTTAATACCGAGTATTCTGGCTTCAAAAAAAAGGAATCAACTACAACAGTATCAGCATCTTACTTCTGACGCTCTTGAAGGTATGGTTCCACCATCTCAACAAAGTCCTTTGGTGCCAGGTGTCCATACCCCGGCATGTCCACTAGGGTAAAGGCCTTTCCCACAGTGAAGAAATTCAGCTTTTTAGTGTGGCCCTGTTTCACAATGAAAGATTGAATACACCAGTAGGAAAGAAAAATCACCTAGGATATCACAAACATTTCTGCAATAATTCAGTGAGATTAAATGGAGAGCAGATGGAGATTTCTGAGACAAAGGCTCAATGATTGTGCATACATGTCCTCTAGAGCCTCAGAATTGAATTCAACTTCTCAAACTCTGCTCAAATGTCTGAAGATATCAAAGTTTGCAACCTTATTTAAAAATTGAAATCTTTGATGCTATAATAATACAATGATTTCTTATTAGATTCTTCAAGGACCAAACTATCTTAATTGCTATTCACTTTAATTGCATCTCTTGCAAGATTTTTTGCAGAAACAGCTTAAATAAATTTATAATGAAGATCTCCGTTGAGCTCTTGAGCAATATAACGTTGACATTATAAAAAGGAAACCTACTGACTGACTGCTGATTCTTCATAAAAACTCACCGGGGTTTTCGAGACTCGCACATCCACCCCAGGAGCCAGAGAGAACAAGGCTCGGATGAGAGATGATTTGCCCACATTACTCCTGCCCATAAAACACACCTGCCAAACACACAAACTCTTAGAGAAAACCCGTCACACACTTTGGAATGTCTAATGAAATGCATTCCCTAAAAATTAAGCCATTGCATTTAAGCATAAAAATAAAAAGGCAAGTGGCATTCAGACAGACATCCCACCTCTGGCTGTTTAAGCACAGGTACATGGTCCATCCTGACTGCAGAAGTGGAGTAGTCAATATGGTTTTTGTGGGAGGGAGTGAAAAGCGTCTCTGCCCGACGGAGGTCCTCCAAGCTGGGATGGAAGATCTTAAATTCTGCCTGGCTGACCTGCGGGGCCAGGTGCTCCTCCAGAGCACTGAAGGGATACAGAAGACCCTGGCGTCTCCTCTCAGACAGAAGACAAACATGGTTGACAGAAGCCAGCTGATGAACTCTCTGCAGGACCAAAGGCCAACATGATACACGTGACTGCAGTAGATGAAGTGCCTTTATGTGCAGCATAGTCCTGAATATTTGTTCACCAGGACAAACTTCTGGCATTCACTTCATTTACATGCATTAGTACAAATCCATCCATTGGGACCTTGGGTTTCTTCAATCCTTTACGTTTACAGTCAGTCACATACATTTATAACACAACGTGCGTACACATGTGACTTCAGACAGGTTTTAATTATTGATCAATTATTATAATACAACACTGTAAAACACGCATCTTACTCTGAAACCGTCGACTGCATTAAATTTACTGCACCCAGTAAGTTTATAACAATGTCCTTTGGTCTCTGAAAACAACACAAAACAAAAGAAATGTGGGACTGCAAAACTTATAAATGTAATTATCTTTATGTTGTAACCTTTAGCTTGATGTATTGATACGACTGTGTGTGTAACAGTGGGTGTTAGGTTGAAATCACTCCGAAAGAAACACACACACACACACTACAGTTCCGCTTTATATATGAGGACGTTTTTAATTTGACCTCGGAATATAAATCCCTTATAGGGACATGCACATATCTATAATGAATAATATCTATAGAGCTAAATGTATGTAAATGTATGCATTAATCATATGTAAATGATTCATGTTTGTTATCATGATGTCGCATATTCTGGATAGAATGAACACATTTTGCAAGAATAAGTTACGTTAACATAGCAAAAAAAAAAAAAAAAGAAAAAAGATAAACGGCAATGATAATCTTATATTAATTTTACACTAGTCTGTGCAATAAAAATATTTGTTATTTACAGTTTTCAGTCTTTTTCAACACAATGTTAACGAAATAGTTAAAGTGCTGACACACATCTACCCAACAGGGGGCAGCATTGTTTTAAAGTTGGGAAATATCGAGACGTGCTTTTTCTGTGTCTCTAGAAATGGCTTTTTTTGCACATATCTAACATATTAATAATAGTGATACTCGACCATTTGGTGGTATTTCTTGAACATTAGTATGATTGTACGGTGCAGTGACAACATTCAATGGTTAATATTAAAATGATACATGTGTTGCATTCAATTGTTTTCACAGTGTTGCCATAAGCGAACTACTCTAAGATAGCATTTACATTATCTTTGAGAAAATAATCGTTCAAAAGCAACATAAGATGACTCACAGAAACACACCTTTGTAAAATACTGATGTATTCATTGAAAGCGTGGATCTGTTTATATTATATCTATCTCTATGTTGTATATTCTCTTCTGTTGGATCTGTTCTTGCTGCAGCTCTAAACATGGAACTAGTTTTAATTCAACTTTAAAACTACAATGTCACAGACTATCACCCTATATGAGAAAAAGAAGGTGATATGAGTTGTAATGTTAGTAAAAGACTGGCCTAAGTACAGTACCCAAGTCATTTATAAAGTTTATTAACCATCCAACCTCAAAATGTTTATAGAGCTAAACAAGAAGATGAAGTTACAGCTGATCCAAAAACAGCTGTCCCTACTCTAATCTAACTGTCAGACATACTGGATAAACTACCAAACTGACATGGGATCAGTTATTATGGGCTGCTTAACCTACAGTAGCAGCATTTATGATGCTGTTATAAAAACCCAGTGTGGAATAGCAACATAAATCACAGAACACGGTGTTATATCCGTAAAATGTGCCGAAGAAAGAATGATGACCTAAACTTACCCATCCATTCCTTATAGAAGTACAGCCTGAATTGCCTCTCGTTGACTTTAACAATAAACTCAATGGACTGATGTACAGATCACAGTGACAGAGAGAGATGTGAAGTGTGAAAGGAAAAATGGGAAGGTTTAATAGAAGTAGAGAAAATGACAAGCAGTCAAAAGATTTTGGAATTTAGCACAGGAATGAATAATGATAGATTAACAGTAAATGGAAGGATAAAAAGACACACAGAGAAAGAGATGTCCAGAGGAGGAGTAATAAATAGTGAAAAAAGGCTACATTGATTAAATATTAGCATCAATATGCCTATCAACTACTGTGCTGTAAATAAAGATAAATCTCTCACAAAGCAGTATGGTGCATTGTTGTCACATTGCTTTTTTCTGGCAGAGATTTTTATGTCGGCAATGATACACAACAGCGAGGACGGGCAGCTGCCATACTCGTGGACAAACACACACGCACACACAGTTTAATACCCCATCATGGGACAAGCACTTGTTAATGTGACATTGAGTGATGTTCACCCTGACCTCTCCTCCTCTCTCATCTCATTTGCATGTTAACCATCTTGCCTGCTTTCACTTTGCATTGTGACCGACACACAAAAGGGCGTCTGCCACCCCAAATGTCTCCGCCTCACCCAGATTCTGTTTGTGTGTGTCTGTTTGAAAAATCAAGCCATACGCAGTTCATCTTAGACGACTTGACACGAATCAGAAGGGTCAATCGTTCAAACAGCTTAAGAGACTCATGGAATGTAACTTACATCTGGCACACAGTCTTTAATGTCACACTCGCAGGCAGTAAAAATGACACAGAGTGACACACAAGACAAAGACTCAGGTCAATGTGATGAACACATGCACCTAATCTAACACACATAGACAAAGGAAGACTTCTGCTCTTGCTACACACCCCAGGCAGTGTCTGCTTTGTGTTTTTATATGAAGGGAGGTAACATACGGCACTAAATTGGAGGGAAAGGCATCTTCATCAGAATTATGAATCATGTTTTGTTAAACATGTTTTGTTCAAAAAGTTCAGTGACCTCAGTATGTTTAGCATTTAGCAAGTGCTGTCCAGTTCTCATAAATATGGAAATCATAGGCATAGCTTCACTTTAGCATTTTTTTAAGTACATTTTGTGTAAATATGTTTAAACTCCTATTTTTGGTCAAATAAAATAACCACTTCAATCCCACAATCCACATTGACAGTGGCACTCTCCATCTGTAGAATTAAATTAAAAATGCTCGCTCAGACACACAAGTGGAAATGCTCCGTAACTGGATTTTTGGAGTGAGAGACATTTCTCTAACTGTTTTTTTAAAATTGACTTGTGTGCAGAGTATCCTGCCTTGGTAAATCATTCTGTAAATACATTACGACCTTTTGTCACTACGTAACTGCTTTACAACCAAACATTGTAAAGTTACACTTAACTTACACCCTTCTCATTAAGTGCTTCTTTTATTAAAAATGCATCATTTTGTGAAATAAATCCTGTTGTATATAAAGGTATCATTTTTACAAGACTAAATATGTTGCATGGTTGTAATTTTATTACACTGTATGTAATATTTTGCAGTATATGCTATATTAACAGTAAACGTTCAATTATTGTTATTAATTGTTTATTATTACAATGTTTATTATTTGGAGAGATAGGCCTTATGTATGGGAAACACAGTAGAATATTAAGCATAAAAATGAAGACCTCTGTTTTGACCTCCTTAAATAAGAGTAGAGAGGAACTAAAGGGGTAGACAGAACAAACTAAAACAGCAAAATAGCTACAAAATGAGGGTTTATCATCTCCTTTCTCTTGCGCTCTCTCTGTGCCTTCTTAAGACATGGTATTATAAATATTTTGGCAGGTGGTGTTTAGAGGGTATTAGAGCTCAGTGTTTGGGATATCGATCGGGATCTGTTTGCCAGGATCTGCTGAGAGAATGGGAAGGGGAGAGAGAAAGTCTGACCTTGAGGCAGGAGGTTGACTTGATAAATAAACCGCAGGAAGTAAATGCTCAGGAAAACAAATTATTTGGCTGTGCCAATCAGATTATGTTTTTGGAAGCAACAAATAATGTTTTTTTTATTTAGTTGTAACATAACATTACCTTTTAAAGTAACATTTCCAATACCATGTTAAAATGGTGCAACTGTTTAATGAATTTGCCCCATAATGTTTCTAACAGTTCCAGAAATGAAGCTCAGTTCAGTCTAAGTTATATGATTACAGGTGAGCATTGTGGTGTGAGAGGTTTCCGTGCATTTCTAGCTAGAGTTACAGCAGGACTGGGGTCTTCGGGAGTCTGGATGATATTGTGCACTGCAGTATATCATTACACACATACATACTGTTTGTGTGAAGTGCTCTAGGTTTCCTTAGAGCCCCTCAGGGATGGGTTTGAAGGGCTGTTTATCCCCATCTGGAGTTCTAGTCTTCTCACAGTCCAATGCAAGAACACATCACAAATAATCTGTCTCTGTCCCTTACAGCTGGACCAAAGGAGGCTGCAGGAGATTTCTGCGTCATATACACACACATTTCTCAGAGGTTTCTAGAGAGAGTGAAGAGAAGACATCTAGAGTATTTCTGGACCAATATGGGTTTTTCAGTGGCCTAAACTGATGCTTGTATGACCAATATAATACAAACCTACACAGAATATATACAGAATATATATGTATATATCACTTAATATACCAGGTGAGATGTTCATAAAATTGTAAAAGTTAAATGACCACTTGTTTTACACTATACCTAAACTTCACTAAAAATATGAAAAAGTCAACAAAATATCACCCAATATTTATTTTCAATATTTCGATTATTAGACTAACATCTTTAAACAGATGAGTTTGTGGAGTTGAATCAGTAGGAGATGTGGGCTTTAGTGTAAAAGATACATGAAAGAAGGTAAGACAGACAGATAGAGGGAGAGAGAGAGAGAGAGAGAGAGAGAGAGAGAGAGAGAGAGAGAGAGAGAGGGATAGAGAGAGAACACTAGTGATGATTTAGAAAGAAAGGATTTGGACTGGAAGGAGCCCAAGTCAAAGCTCAGGCAGACAGAGGACCTGTAATTACTGCTGTCAGAGAATAGCCTACAGTCACAAATGACTGTACCAATACCAAAGTCACCCTGCTTTGACAACACACACACATTGACACACAATAGTGAGTGATGCAGTTGCAGAGACAGACAGAGGTTGCCATGTGTCCTTTTTCTTTTTTGTTACAGGACTTTAGTTTAAAAAGTACCAGTCATAGACCAAGCCACACAAACATACACGGCAAAGGCACTCTGAAGGACAAAACCCCTGCCGCACCAACAGCCATCTCCATTTCTAATACCGTGAGTGCTGTGGGCCCCGGTAGTTTCAGAGATGTGGGAGGCGACATTAGATGAGATGTGAACCCACAATGCTGTTCATTGTGCTGCCATGGGGTTTGACAACACATAGAATACTTACAATGTGTTTAATGAACATGTGGTGCCTCGCCCCTGCTGCAGGTGTCAGCGTGGGGTTTTTGAGTGGGGGACGGGGTATTAGGGCATGTGTGTGGGCTTAAGTCATCTGAACTCCAAAAAAGATGGACTTTGTGTGCTTGAGGTGAGAGTAAAGAATAGGAGAGCTGGAAATCAGAAGTTTAAAGTAACCATGGAAAAAGTTCTGAAATTATATTTATTAACTGTGTGTCATTGTTTGAGACATTGTGTGTCAATGTACAGAGACCTGTTTAATTGGTATTCTGGGTTGACAAAGAGTAGAGTATATAGAGTATAAACACTGTGGTTCTGTAGCTCTTTCAAAATGGCTGTTTCAGCCATCCAATTTGTCAATTTCTGGTGCAATCAATAAAATTGTTTAGGGTGGAGCAATTTATTTGTACTTATACACACATCGGTTTAAACCGGTTTATTAAATAAGAAACGTGAGAGTAAAACTAAGTCTGTAACACTGATTAATAATACCGATCATCACCAGCCTGTGAATGGATGTTCTCTATCTGAATTCACCACTCGTTTCAATATGTGTTAAAGTTTATCTCATTGCCTTTTTGTTTGGGATTCTGCTGTTCCTCATTTAGCAAAAGCGTGTGTGAATCTACCCCCATGATGCTCCTTTCGGCCCTATTATTCCCACATCTGTCCCCCAGACATGATGGGACACTTACTGTGTCCGCTGTCTTGTTAAGGGCCTTGATTGATTAAGGTGGTCTGGCAGTGCTGTGGCACTTTTTTACTTCCTGACCCATCTGCCCACCATCTTCTACCCTTTTCACTCTATTTCTGTTGTTTGCTCCACATGTAGGAGGGTCATTCATCTCTTGAGTTATGATAGGCTTTTTTTGTTTGTGATACCCCCCACACGACAAGCTGAGGTTTCAGTCAGCACACCCCAATGATTTGTGGGTACCCTCCATCTGCAAGTTTTGGCATTAAGTCTCGGCAGTTGTATGATGTAGTTGAGTGCTAAAGTTTGATAAGTGAGAGGAAATGGAAAAGCTTGTGGGAAAAAACAACAATAAACTGCATGTGCACTCAAATAGAGGAATGATTACACAGCCAACATACAGAGAAGAGAAACTTTTCTCTGAAGATCAGAAATATCCTATTTTTAAAGAACAGGCAACATACTAAAGACATTGAGAAATGCCACATATGCCTCAAAATGAAACTAGTAAGACAAATCCTACTTCACCTCAACAAAGTAAAAACAAAGTATTCTTTTCTCTCAAAGTTTGAATATTCTTCATGATGTTCTGTCAACATCCAATATTACTATTGCTTTTTCAGACAGTACAGGGAGCATCAGCTGGCTCTTTTATGCAGCCATTTCTTAACCAAAGATTGAAAAATCACCCTCATAGAGGTGGGAATCTTATGACATTTTGGATTGGATATGCATTAGACTTGAAGGCAAAAAAAACTGTATTGCAATGCTTGGAAATATAGTTTTTTCTATGACACTTATAATGACAGCTAATTGTGCAAACCCTGCATATGATTGTACTTTAAAAATTATTTAAAAAATATTTTAAAGATGATTTCCTATTGCTTTTCTATTTTTATAGCCAGAAGGAGGCAGTAGAACTCCACAGATATCTACTTCAGACATCTCTTTCTGCCCACAATTTAAATCAATACAGGAGATTACTGAAGACATTTCCCAAGCCAACCCTTCACTTCACCACATCACCATTGTCTTAAGACCATCCCAGCAGGGGGCAGTAGAGTCTCATGAATCTCATGGGATACACACGTCTTTGTTTCCTCAGTCACCCTGAGTTGAGTTTTGGCGGCGCTGCATGTGGTCCTCGGAGACTTGAGCCTCTAAAGCCTCCTTCTAAATCATGTCTCTGTATCCCTCCTTAACCCCAGCATGCTCACAGAACAAGGCCTTGCTTTTCCAATTTGAGAGAATGCCACAGAGCAAGCATGTGAGAGAGTGGAGCTAAGCTAACCTTTCACTGTAGATTAGGGCGCTGTCTGAATGTCAGAGGGGCAACGTGGGGACAAACAGAACATATTTCCCTAAACAATGAATAGGAAGGATTTCACAAAATGGCCGCTGTCCAGGAAACCCATGGTGGGAGGCAATGGATGAGGGAAACATGGGAATAAAATCTTGTGATACAGATTGTGCAGTGTACTGTAGGTCTGAAGTCAGAGCCATGTATGCAATCTGTGAATGGCATGGATGAATGAACTCCAAACATCTGGAGCAGAAGGCAGCTGGCGAGGAGTGGTTTTTGCATTCAGTTACAGTCTAAACATTGATCCGTGTGCCACTTATTATGGTTTAAGCTTTGATATATCACAAAGAATACAGACATTTTCCAGAAACTGTACACAGCTTAGGGGTGGCTGGAACTGGAAGGGGGCAGAGGCACAGACCCCCACCCCCACACTTTTAGCCCTCTTGAAAAAAAAGGCAGATCCAAATCCATAGGCCTACTAAATCCCTCTGAGAGCAAGTGTTGTTGGAGTCAGAATGTGCTTGTCCAAAAAGAAAAATAGCTGGGTTCAATTAGAGAACGCGCAGGGCTAAATCTTCACTTATCTACATATCAAGCAAACTTTATATTTGAGTTTGTATATTCTGGCAGGTGTAAATATTAAGTTTTAAAAAAACTGTCATTTTCATTTGTGCTTGTGAACTGAGTGAAAAGAATTTCAAGAGAGCTAACTTACCTTTCTGATGAGAAATATCAATGTGCTGCTTCACTTTTAGCGGTTTAAATGATTTTCTATATTCCATAGTGATAATAAACATAAGAGATGAGCTATACTACACTCAATTTCCAGATTAATGAGTAATTCTTGTAAAATATCTGAAAAAAACATAAAAACTGGCATAAAAACTTTAAATGGCATAATAGTGTGCACATCAGCAACATCAGTTCAAGCTAATTAATATTCATGAACCATACCTTTGCCATTGTTCAATGTAGTGATGTCACGACGTGCCCATCTATGCCCCTCCCACACTCTAAAACTGTTCCACGGACGCTGACACAGCTGGCTGCTTTAGAATCTGTATACACTGTAGAAGTGTCTCAAGAGAGGGGAAAATGTGAGGCAGGGCTTTGATTAATGAGATCACGGCAAGAGCGATGAAATACTGATGGGAATGGATGAGAGTGCTATTAAACACTGTGTCTCTGGAGTTGAGGAGTCATAGCTCTACAGAGCCAACTATTTGAGCAGCTCTGAAAGGAGATCAGGTCAGGGTAGATGCATGTGAGGAGGTTCCGCACTGCGCCCCTGGGGATGTTAAGTGGGGTAGCCTGTGTTGTAGATCCAGGGTGGATCTGGGTACCTGGCTCTGTCTTTTGCTTTGTCCTTCCCTTTCCCTGTATCAGTCGGACCCTCTGGGGGTGAGGAGGAATGGAGGCTAGAGAACAGACATAAACATGAGTTCTGGCCCATGGGAGGCACAGTCACGCAGGAGTAAATCTGCTCTGATCCAGGGGTTGTGTAGCTACAACCTTTATCTCTTGAGTCCAGTCCAGAGAGAGTGAAGAGGGACAAGACATGGTGAGTGAGACAGAGAGAGACTGGTAGACTTAGAGAGAGTGAGACAGATTAGTTGGTACTTAGCTCTGAATTCAAATCAGTCTGGCATGTGTGAGACCCAGATGACATGAGAACAGTGAACATGGGGCTGAGCTGATGGATACTGTATCTCACTGTGCATTACCCAGCACACACACAGTCTCTGCACAGAGTCCCTCCATCAATCTACAATAAATCATCAGGCAGCCTAAATTAATTCCAGTTGAGCTAATGAGAGAATGTACCTCTCAAAATTAGTAGCAAATTACCAGTCAACAGTTTGGATATGCGTGACTAAATGTATATTTTTATTATCCTAAAATGATTTCATTTCAAATCTTATGCTGAAATGCTTGGAATTAAGTTTATAGGCAAATATAAGCTGTCTTTCTTTAAATTCCTTTACAAAATTGAAATCCTATGTGAATTCCCATGATTTTTTCCCATGCTGAAAAAGAAAACTAGCTACATCTTCAGGCTGGGCAATCAAACCAGTTTAAACCAGCCATGACCAGGATACCAGCTAATTCAAAGTGTTTCTCAGCAGCGTTTTTTTAATTGGATAAGTTGGGTGGTTTGAAACATATCTTAGGTGGTGCCTCATGAAGTTAGTTCAGAGAATATTAAGCATGCAAAGCTGTAAAAGGCAAAAGGTGCTACTTTTGAAAAAAAATATTAACTCTTGTTCTAAAACGATGACAATATTAATATTAAATAATTGGCAGGTGTAACGTAAATCTTGACTGTTGTATGCCGTGTGAACAATTGCAAATTAAATGCACATACATATTTAATGGATTAGTAACGGCTTTGAACGGTTCGCAGACTGACATGCCTACTGTCAGTCTACAAACCCTATAAAGGTGTCACTAATTTAATCCATTTAATATGTAATGTAGTAGAACTGCATGAATAAAAGGAAGAAAAGACATGGGCTAAACTAACATCTCAGGTTTTTAATTTATGAATGCTAAACTTAAACCTTAAAATTGACTTCACCCAAACTAAAACCCCTAGTCACAAACTTCAACATTAACCAAGGCGATGTTGCAGTACATCTGCCAAAAAACATCATTGCACATTTCCCCAAGTGCGACTGCTGTGGTCTTTGAAACCTGGCCCAGGCTAAACACTCTCCAGGATTACATCTGGAGGTTTAAGCCATGCTTTGAGGACTTGGCTTGACATTGCGCACAAGCGAGGGTGCTAGGTGGTTCCCTGGCGGCCCAAAAGGGCCACTGGCTCCAATGGGAAGCTGACTCACATGGCTGGCAAAGTCCTGGGGCTTCTCAAGCAGATCTTCAGAATCCAAGCCAGTGGAAAAAGCTAAACCCTCCTCAAGTCTCCCATGCTTTCAAGAGGAAACAAATCCTTTGAAAGCACAGCCAACTCGATTTGTAGCTTTTCGGTCAAATGTCACAAGCCAAGACAATGACATGACAGACTTGTTCTCCTCTCAGAGTAAAATTTGGGAGCAGAAAATTAAACAATGTTTTTTGTGGCCACTGGAGACTCATGATCTAAAATGATAAGCTGGAAGAAACTCTACAGACTTAATAAGAAATATTAGCCAGTGGTGTTCCTAAAACTCATTACTTCATAGATGGAATAACATGCATCATGTGGCATCTATGTCAGCTTATTACAAACATTTTCTCCTCCCCAGTTTAGCTGTTAAACTTTTACTTCAAATGACACATTTTCCCATGCCACATATGAGCTTGTCAAAACATTATGATGGGTTCACGTTTACATCAGTGAATCAGTGAGGTTTATATATTTTACTCTAAATGATTTTGTTTGCCCTGAATTGTCAAGTAATGAATCAGTGAGGACTATATATTTTACTCTAAATGATTTTGTTTGCCCTGAATTGTCAAGTAATGTTTGTGGCATTTTCTGTGTGTGTATGGTTGTGTGTGGGTGTATGTTTTATAACAACACAGTACCAACAGCACTAGCATTTGTGTACTGCTCCAAGGCAATTGATATGACCAGACCTAAATCTCCTAATCACATTATAAATGTTTTACTGCTCATTCCCAACTCAGTCCCAGACAATTTTCATTCCACCTCAGGCACTTTTCTCTGTGGGGGCGTGGCCAGAGGATAGATTTTTCATCTTAATTTTCTTGCAAAATAATAAAACAACAAAACAAAAAATATTATAAAACAACAAACAGAAACAATAGAAATTTGTGTCCTTAAAATGTATATTACCTTGTCCTTGTCATAATGTTTTTCAATATATATCATAGCCTCTTATTTATTTTAGCATGATGATGCCTGTGACATCATCAAGAAAACTAAGCTTTTGTTCCACCCTGTTTCACTGTTATGATAATGAAGACAGAGTGTCACCACTCCCTCCTTTGTTGATTATTCATGGTATTTTCTTAAAGTTACATATTTCTCCTCTAACAAATAATTTCTCTGCAGATCTTTCTCTGTTTACCTTTTTCATCATAATACAGAGACACTATTGAAAGTCAAATGTGGACACAAGTTAATGCGTCATTCAAAATAAAGTTCGGAAAAAATAATTTTTTGAAAGTTTTAACGGAACCCCCCAGGCTGGAGTTATGAGTGGTTTGCTCTGGGGGAAGCTCAGTCATGAGTGAATGACAAGCCCTGGACAGCTCCATTAGGAAAACAGATGGTGGGGGAGTGGAGAAGGGGCTATGTAACAAATGTAATATTGTCTGAACGCAGGAGGCCGTAGAACCTGCTCACAGCTTGAGCACTTGGCTGGAACTCAAACCGTCCAGTTTGGCCAACAAGCGGGCGGTGGACAGTCGGTAACCAACCGAGCTGCAGGTTGACTCACACGGTCAGTAGCCGACTTTTCCCTGTCACGCCTCAGGTAGTTAGAGAGGAGAGCTCTGCTTGGCCAGCTGTCTTTAAGGCCACACAAAAAGGAAGAACATTAGCAGGAGGAGAAAGCTTCCTTCAGGCATTGCCTTCATTTAAATGAGCTTGTCAAAGATGACAACTGGTGGAGGTTAGACCACCTCCCATTTCCCTTGTGTCCTCTTTCATCTCTGTATCAGGGCAAATAGATTTCAGCCCCCTACATCCTTCTGTTCCTGAGGCAATGTACCTTAAGTGATGTCTTATGGCAATATTCAATTTTCTAGCATGCCAAACTAGCTAAGAGACAAATTATGACTTTAGGTATAACTAAAACATTGAGGCTTTAGATCATTTATAAGTAAAAATTTCCTGGTGTTTAAACCCTGGTTTAAAGGTGTGCAACGTGTTTGCTGGTAAAATACTTCCTATTTCCTACGTTTACGTCCCTAAAAAGTATACTTACTGCAGTTCAATTAAAACATTGTTCTGTTGTACAAAGCAACATTGGCTCATCCAATAGCATTAATTTGGGGTGGTGCTTTCTATTTGTCCAGCTATGGCAGATTAGGGAAGTGTTGACAATGCCTTTAGAAAATAGTGTAAAAGTCGTTTTGTTTTTCAGTTCTGTTGTGGTGACGCTAGTGCTGCAGATATTACACACTTTAGCTTTTTGGAATGTGGAGCACACTGCCAGATAATCCTTAAGTGTTGCCTTGCTCCTTGGTAAGACAAGGAAAGTATTTTAGTGTACCATATTATTGCAAACTTTACCCAACAACAGTGAATGGGCACGCATCTGTGACTCATTTGTCAAAACGAAGTGGGACATCACATTACACAAACATATACACACTGATTAATACTCAGTGTGTTTGCATGTGACAGGATAAGACACGGTATGGAGAGAGAGACAATTACATGGCCTTATAGTCTAGACATTTAGAGATAAAAACAATGACAGCATGCTCCAAAATACAAAAAAGGATATATGTGTGTTTTGAAACAAGACTGAGGCCTAATCTTGGCTCTAGTTACATACTCTGACTGTGTGAAGGAGATTGAGGACAGCCCTAGATAACAAAGCCAAGAGAAACCCAGCCAAGTCCTTCAAAACTGGCCCATCAAGCACAAGACACTGCACTGGCTTATAAGATCCAAAAACATGTCTGCACGTTTGTATGTAATCATTTTCTACACAGATCCCACAGGAGACATCGGCTGACATTTAACGCATCATCACAAACAATCAAGATACAGAGTGTTCATTATACTGAGAAAAAACACACCAATAAAAGTCACTCACTAATGCTGCCTTTGGTGCTCACTAATCTTAAGTTCTTCTTTGTGCTATGTTTTTGGTATTAAGAACAACGTCTAATTCTGGAAAATGTGGTCACTTATGTAAAGGCTCTACTACCCAATTCCGAAGTCACTGCCCAAGTTAAACTGTTCTGAGACCCATGAAGGTTTTCTATTGGTCATAACGTGGTTTGACATAAACCAGCCCCATTAGTGGTTTTAGCCCAGCAGTGTTGACGTCCTACGTCATGTTACACTGCACTCTCACTTGGGTCTTTGGGGAAAAAATCTTGAGACTTCCCATTTGAAAATCGATGAAAGAAAAATAATGGGGCGACGAAAAATCGACACCGCATCTTAAACGAAACGAAACGGATACAGACACAAAACTGGTTTACCGATCCATTACTGATCCACCCACGTCTCCGCTCTCTCTCACCTCATCTCTCACTGGCCGGACTGTGGGTGTATTGATTTGTGCCCTCTAAAAAGGCAGAGTTGTATTCTAGGTGGCATCTAGTACCATTATGGCTTGGCTCCCTGTGTTGAGGGAACGAGGGTGATCAGAGCTGCAGGCCCTTCCACCGGCTGCCATCATCTTTAATCATAGCCTTAGCTAAAGAGAAGGAAACTATATATGAATAAACAGAGATACTGAAAGGTTGAAAGAAAGGATTATGGAAGGAAAGATCTGTGCAGGTTATTTCACTCAAATTACTTTTCAGTCCGCCAGATCAATGATCTGAGCTGTGCTCCTGGAAAGAGTTTGTGTCATATGGGGCTGCACGATTTAGTGAAAAAATCCTTTTCTGATTATTTTGACAAATACTGCTATTGCAGTTGTGCTGCTATATGATAAACATTTAAGATCTCATACTGCTGCTTAGATATCAAGACTTAAACAACACAGACCAAAAGATTACTTCAAAATAACACCTCTTTTGTTCAACAGTGTCCAAAACTTCAAACAAGAAAGCATTTAGTCTGTAAACTAACTCATAGTTGCCCACATTGCTTATAGAGGTAGTTACTTTTTGAGCATGTTCAAAAAGTAAACTGAATGGAAAAGTACCCAGTTCTTTTTGCATTCACATTGTAACCAGACTTAGAAGTGGACTCAGACTGCACTTTCCAGTCCACTTAGTGGTGATAGGGTCAATGGAAGTATTATATGATTGCAATGTAATATTTAATTAATTAGTATTAGATTTTTATTGGATATTTCTGTCGTAATTTCTACAATCAAGTCCGTGTAGGTGGCTGATATCTGAGTTTCTGTGAATGTGAAAATAAAGTAAGTTTGTGTGGAGCGTTTACATATTTGAACCACTTTTTCAAAGTGAGATTGAATTATCATTATTCCACAATGTTGCTTAATGCAGCTGCCATTTTCGTAAGTATTTTTTTGCATTTGATGGATGGAAATGCATCGTTCATTTTTACATAATTGCCAAACATCAGCGAGCAGTTTTGCATGGTATTGTTTTTCCAGCCATGCTTACAGTCCAGTGTTCAGTGACTTTAACTAAGCGTCTCACCTTGTTTTGTTTGCCTCTAGCAACATCTCACATTGGAAAGAGACTCTTGTTCACAAACACACCGAAGTGTTAATGAGTTCTTAAAATCACTAGCTCACACCTGAGGCTGAGATTGAAGAGGCTGACAGGTACATTGATGGAAACCAGCTGTGTGTGTGTTTGAAGGTCTTACAGAAATGCCATGCTATGAATTACACTGGCCATATAGAACATATTTCTCTCTAGCCAGCGCTAGTTCAACATTATCTGAAACACTGAATATTCATATAGACCTATTTAAATAATAAAGATTACTGAATTTTTATCTGATCGAGTGGGTAGAAGCCTTTGGCTGTATAGTCGTAGAGTGGTGAAGGTCATATGCATTAGTTTGACCTTTGACCTGGAGTGGCCTGTGGTGCTACAGCATGATTATTCACAAACTGAGCCGGAAGGTATTCCTTTGACTTTCTTCAAAACATTTGGATGGAAAAACAAAACATTCAGCATATTTTGTGAGGGAAAAATCATACATGGCACATAAACATACAGGGTTTCCATTAAGCAATGTTTTATGTTATACATATTTGTGTAAACAAAGCTGGCAGAGACAGAGTGAGAGGGCAAAATGTCATTGTTCAGTCATTTTCTTTACACATTGACGTGTCTGTAATTAGACCAGCATTAATTCTGAGACGTTTGTGTGGTCACTGCTGCAAGCTATCTGACCTCTGACCTCTGATACTGTCTTATTTATCTTACTGTGGTACTGCTTACTGGTGACTCTCAATGCTCTTGACCTTCATGGAAAACTGACTATCTTGCTAATCAGGTCAGTCTGCCAATCAATATACAGCAGAAACAGTGTCCAGAAGAGCATTTACAGAACCGCAAAGCAAAATTATGCTGTCTTATAAGATACCTTGTTTTTAAAACAGCATTGAATGTCTCAAATGAGGTCATGTAAAAAAAAAAAGTATACAAAAAACATTACCCAATGCGGTGGAGAGGAAAATGCTGATTTTAAACTCACCATGAAACAGAAGTTGTGACTGTCCTTCCTTCGTTGTTGTGACACATTTCCAGGTAACATGACTTCTGGAATGAGGAAAAAAAGGACAAGACATGATTTCGTTCTTTTGGAGTTGATTGGATGGTTGGAAGTTGGAGGGATAGAGACTGCCTGGTCATTGGACATTGGACAGTCAATATGACTATCAAGAGAAGGGATAATTTTTACAAAAATAATGACATGCACAGATAAATCATTTTAACAAACACTGCAATATTCCATAAAAAATAAGAAGAGTAAATTTTAATTTGACAGTGAAAGTACACTTATAATCTATTCAATACCACATCACTATCATAAATACATCAATACCTTATTACATTGACTGTTGGTGCATGAACTTTATGGTGAGCAAGAGTGGTCATTAGAAGTTCCTGCTTATGTAAAGCATTTCAAACAGGGGTTAGTTTTCACCAAAAAAAAAAAATCTTTCATCATTCTGTCACTGACTGACTTGTGATGTTGCAGTCCTATGTGACTGTCTTTCTTCTGTGGAAGAATATTGACATATTGGCTTTTATTCCATACAATGAAAGTGAATAGTGACTTCCTTTTGTGTTTCACAGAAGAAAGAAAATCATATGGACTTAGAAAAACATGATAAATAAATGATGAATATTTCTAATATTCTCTGTAGATAAAATACCATAGAATGTAGCTGCCCATATACACTACAAACAGCAAGGCAACAAAGATGGAGCAATGTGATGTTTCTAAAGTCAGTAAAATGTTTCTAAAAAACACAAGTGGCCCCATCGACATCAGTCTTAGAACTTTAACACAACGGTCCTTTGATCTGGGTTGGTTTCACTTTGGTTTGTGTTTGGCTTCCAGCATCCCCTCCAGACACCCACACTACTCTCAACCACCAGAGTCATGCTGCAAGGGCCGCTTGAGGAATCTGAACTCACAGAACGGCAAATCAATTTCCTTCTCTATGCCCAGGTGAGATGAGCTTAGACCATAATTGTTGGGCCGGAAAGAAAAAGGAAACTTGAGAAAGACAAAGAGAAAGGGAGAAAAAAATAAACAAGCAGAAAAATGGGTGTGACTGAATGTAGAGAGAGAAAAGGTGTATAAAATAGGAGTTAAAAGAAGAAGGCGCGAGAGAGATGGATTGTAGGAAAAAGCCGGTAATAGAAAAGGGCTGCTTTGTGAGCTAATCCACTGCTCTCCTCCTGCTCTTGTGCTGATGTGAAACCAATAGTGTTATCCAGACGCACCATAGCATGAAAGATACACACACACATACACGGCTTGAAAGGTGTAGCTGAGACAGCGGCACTGATTCGAATACCACCGTTTAATCAGATTCCTAATATACTGCCTGCATTGGCCGGATTTGGTGAATTATCTTGCACTGGGTCATTGTCCCTGGACTGTGTGTGGATGTGTGTGTGTATAAGAAAAATATGCTTCTCAGGAGACTATTGCAACCACTAAGGCCAGTCTACAGCACCCCACACTTTCAGCAGCTCAGACTACCCCAGACTCTCATACACAGAGATGTTAATACTTGTAGACACTGGATTTATGTTTGGTTTCAAATACATTCACAGACGAACATCATTGGGTCTATAATGTGTTGATAGAAGGAAGGACTTTGAAGTAATTACGTAGTATTTGCCTCTTTAAATTTGCCTTTGACCTTGAAATGTGCTCATAGATTGACCGCGATGATGCCATATTTAACTTCCATGTTCACACAGATCTCAACAAGATGAATCACAGGGACTGTAAAACAGAAGGCTGGGGTCTCAAGATGCATTTTAAAGCTACATCATCTACATCTGATACATCATTTAAACCTAATACTCATGCCATAAAACATTTTCAGTAATTACAAGATGACCAAAGACATTCATCTGATTCATTCTGACTGCCCGACTGTCACCATACTGGGGAATATAACTTGTTAATTCCAAAAAGAATAATTAAAAGTAATAATAAAAATTGTCAAATTGCACCTTTCATAAAGTCACTGTATACACCAAGAGAAATGACTACAAAAATCCTCAAGCAGCAAAAACAGCACAGGAAAAAAAACCATGAAAGACACAAAGTCAACTTCTGAGAGAGTTAGTTAATTGCTTTAAATTCCTCAAAGATCTACATTTTTTCGATATCCTTCTTTCGTCATTTCTTTCATTATCATTCCTCCCATTTTTTTCCACTAGCATTTCTCCCAGGGGGCTTTTAGGCTTTGCCTGGTTGGGGTGGCGACGTACTTTTGTATGTGTCTGGGAACACAATATGGGTTTAACATCTCTGAACTCGGGAGCGAATCCTGGATGCCGCCAACAAACCCAATTAAGCGAGAGTCAATAGAGAGCAAATTAAAAAGCCTCTGGGCTTTAAACGGTGCCAGAAAACGCAGGCCATATCAAGATGGTCAAGGCCACAAACAAAGACAGAGACGGCCTCGATTTTTCCCGTCCCGGCTGCAGGACCGTGATTAGGCGAGGGGGGTTTAGTGCTCTCTTTCACAGGGCAAGAGGAGAAGGAGTTCATTCACACAGGTCTATGGGTCGAACAAAATGGCAGCCATGGGGCCGAAAGGCATTGAGCTTGTTCAGTGAGGTGTAAACGACCACCTCTCAAGAGCGACAATAAAGAACAAATAGTGATTGAGAAGAAAACCTCTGAGGAACTTTGACATGGATTAAGAGAAAGGATAAGAAAAAGGATGGTTGTTAGTGCCACTCAAGGAGGATAGATGGCCTTTTCAGAAAACAGAATCCTGAGTGTGAAACAGAGAAGGGCTTTATTAAATAAAATATGTGTCCATGTCTGTGAATGTGTGCTTAGTGAAAGGTAAACTTCATGGGTACTTTTAAAGGTTATTTTGAGGAACAGCTAAAAACTGATGGACTGATGGCCATGTTGCAAACCTATTGAAATAAATAGGTTTGCAACATGGCCATGCTGCTTTATATCACATTCTATATGAAATAGAAACTTATTAGTGATTTCCAATGTTCTACATAGGCAGTGACTACGTAGATGCATATGCATACACATACATACACATGCAAATTGCACTTTTTATCACTTTCCAATAGTTTATTATTGAATTTTTTTGTATGCTTATTGAAAATGAACAGTTTTGCTTTTTCTGACACCTTGGAGTTTTTACTGGGATTTTTACCTGTGTGAACGATGCACGGAAACAAACGTAAAATTTGCCAGCATCTTAGGAGACAACGTAATTAATTTGCCTATACCATCTGAAGCAGCCTTTACATCAGGAGTTAACTTATGATGCCTTAAAATGCTGCCTATGAAGACAGCATAATAGGTTTGGGTCTTTATTTTAATCTCTATTACTTAAATTGCATTCAGTTTGTTTGGAAGGCTTCCGACTCTAACCATTCAACTCCAACAAATTGACATTTGTTTAAATACAAGTCTTCCTCTCCAGACATCTTCTCTACCTCTGTTTTGCAGCATCTAATTCACTCAGTCCTTTGATGAACCTTCAATGTTCTCACTCAGGAGGAGTGGTGGTAGGTTCTTGCCTCCTAACCTCTCTCAATGGGCTTGGAACTGATTCTATAGCTTTTACCCTATCTTTTACCCCCAGGGGGATTATAAAGTTCTCCCCCTCTAGTGGCATGAGAACCGTGTAAAGGCAGTGCATTTTCCTCGGCTAAAGATCCTCTCCTGGCGCGAGGTGAAGCGAAGGGGGCTAAACTAATTACCAGACCTGCTTCTCTAAGCTTTAAGCTCACAGAACACAATAGAAGCTTCTGCTTTCTCCTCAGCTTGTTCTCTTCTCCACATGCTGCCATCACCATAGCCAACAAGAGAACTCCATTAGAGTAATTAACAGCTAAATGAAATGCACTCTTGTTTTGTATGTTGAACTAATTTTTTCACCCCACCATCCCCCTCCTTTCCAACCTTATTTTTTCCTTGGAGAAAGAAGACCTTTCAGTTTTTGTTTTGGGTTGTTCAGCACTTTGAAAGCTGCCAAGAACACAAACGTGATCCTGTGAGGGATTTCTCCCCTCTTGCCACCATCCTGTGGTGCGCTAACATGTCTCCTCTCAGTGTTTATTATTTATTTGTCATTTTGTCTCTCTGCCACAGGAAAGTAAATACAGTAAATCGTCTTGCCATTACAGCAATTATTAGTCAAGGAGTATCGATGAGTCTTAATCTCAAGGGCCGGAGTGTTAGTTTGGATTTGGACTGTGTCTAGACAATCATTTATTTGATGTTTATACAGTTTATAATTAATAAGAGGTTGACAGTGTAGGAAACTGTTAACTCAGACTATATAAACAATCAGAGAAAAGAAAGAACTGAAAGAGAACAAAAATGGACTTAGAATGGGGTTTTATCATTGTTCCAACAGATTGCTGAGGAAAAACTTGGAGATAACTGTGGATATGTTTTGATAATTTGTGTCAAACTTTCTGTTAAAGGGAGACAAAGTCCAGATTTATTTGACAGACTGATGTCTTACTCCAGTATGAATGTTATTTGATCTTGAACTTTAGACAGTATGAATAATTATCCAGGTGCTCCTACTTCAGAACCACATTCAGTTTGTTTGAATGATTATTTGTAAATTAAACCACAGCTATTCAATATGTGGCCATAAATTATAATTACTGTTCATGAATAAATGTTAATGAAAAACTTAATGATCTTTATACATCTTTATCTGTTACCCCAATGTTGTTTTGTCACTCTATTTATACAGTTGTGCACTTATTTATTTTTTTACTTATTTAGCTACTTGTGGCATAATTACTATGAATAATATAAAGGATAAATTAATGCAAATCACTTACATTCTGTTTATTTTTAATCCACTGCTGTGTTAATCTAAACTCTTTGTCTCAGTGTGTCCTATTGAACCCAGATGCAAACACAGCAGGTGCTGAGAGCTTCACAGACGTTCAGTGTGACAGCTACACACCCTCCAATCAGCGGTGAACTAAGGGAGTGTGTGTGCATATGTGATTGTGCATGTGATTAGATACAGGTGTGAACCAGGTCGGCTTTCAGGAGAGATATCTTAGGGAGACAGGTTAGTACCCACTGGCCTTCTGTGGTTGTTCATGTTTTACAAATGTGATTTGGTGAACTGCACGCTTTTCCTCAATAATGCACAACATACTGTCAGCACTTCAGTCTCTTGTGCACTATTTGCATGTGAAAACCCCCTGCATACTGATTGCTTAATACACAGCTTTAATACGTAATCAAAGGTTGATTCAATAATATGATAGCTGGTATTGTTTACTTTAATCACAGAGGTTTGCTATGGAGCATAATGTGCCTCTGGAGGTTTCTAGAATGTTGAACTGTTCCAGAGCCAAGTTCTGTTTTGTCTGATGTATTGGCCCCTAAGGGGCCCACTGAAGCCCCATACAGCGATGTCTGTCTGATGTGTTAGCAGGCAAGCTGTGAGGAGTGGATACACACCTGCGTGTCCATCGGCGAAATGCCCTTTTCCTAAACACTCCTACTCAAATCTTTGTCAAATACAAATCCTCACCCCCTCCTCAACTTACAACAGTTTTGACCAAGGGGTTTAAAGCAACACAAATAACCCCTGCTGGACAATGACTTTTAACTGAAAACCTTAAAGTTACTAAGATGTCCTTGTCTCAGCCTTCCATGTCATCAACTGCCTTTGACTTTAAACTGTAAAATAATAAAAAAAAGTGTAAAGCAGGCTAAATATTTCCATATCTGTGGATACATCAATGTTTTTCCACACTGCAAAATAATGAAAATTGTGAAACTGGTTAAATGTTGCCGTATCATTTATATCTATGTTTTTTTGATGAAATACATAACAGTTCATGTTTTGAAGCACAAATATGTTCAAGAGAGATAGTGAGGGTGTTTAAAGTTTTGATGTTTTAATCTGTACCCAGGGATGCCCTTGGCTATTTACTTTTATCTGTAAGAACGAGTTGAACTTTCCTGTTTCACTCTTTTTTAACATCTCTCTGCATCCACACACACACACACACACACACACACACACACAATCACACACACACGATCACACACACACACACACACACACACACACACACACAATCACACACACACACACAATGTGTCCTTTGTTTTTAGAATTTAGTCTTGATGTTAATGAAACAGCAGTAGGAGGTTTTCTGCTGTTAAATCACTGTTTATTTCTCTAGATATATATCCATCATCCCACATCCCAGTTCTTCCTCAGTACAGCATGACAGAAATCAATTCAGATCTGGACATGGAACCCAGACAAAAGTGGAAAGATGTGGAGCAATTAACAACTGTAAGACAGACTTTACCCATAATGCCCTGTGTCAACATGCTTGTCTATACCACCTTCGAACTGCTTGAGGTTACAAACACACATTTATCTTTATTGTTCTTCTAATGCTGTCTTGTTGTACCTGTTGTTTTTCCTGGTAAACAATTACTCAAGTATTTATTTTCTAACCTGGGTCAACGCTTTACTACCGGGCTCTTGTTTGTGCTTGTTATTTGTGTGAATGCAGATAGGGGCTGATTTGGACCTCTAATCTCTGCTGTGCTGGACTGAAATGGAGGTACAGTTTCCTCTGATAGTGCTGGCATAAAACAACACACGTTCTCTCAGAGTCAGACTGTGGTAATCAGCCATCCTCACCGAAGCCTCAGGTGACTGCTCATATTAACTCACAATCTGTTCTCTCTCTCTCACTACTAGAATCGTCTTCTCTGGCTGCATCTCAATTCACATTCTATAAAGTAAACAGTATGTAAGTTGTCACTGCAGACCTCTTTCTCATGTACTGTTTACATGTAAGAGATAAGGTTTGGACATGAATTACTTTAGACTTCATTTAGGCTTCATACTTTGGTTTCTGTTTCTGTAGAAGGTACAATAATTCCCTGCTGATCAGCTTTGAAAAGCATTTCAATGCTGGTTAATGCTGATTTACTGCTGGTCAGATGCTGGTCTAGCTGGTTGACCAGTACAGCCATGCTGCCCACCAGCTGGTCAGCCAGTCTGGTTGGGATTCTGTACCTGCACACCATAATCCCATTCTGGAGACCAGTGTCAAAAACACAGCATGGTGACCAGCTTGCAAGTCTTTTCAGAAGTGCATTCTTTAAAGGGAATCAAGTTAGAAGCAAGTTTACAATGACATAAGGCTAAATAAATTTTCGGTGAACTAACACCTTAAAGTTGGACTTGCTTGTGTTTATAAATGATGTTTTGGTATTAAACTGGGGTAGGCAGAGTAAGAATGATGGGTAATGTCATTTTGTCTGTACAGGAGATGAGAAGGGAAATTTAAAAGCTTCTTTAGAGCTCTCTGTGCTCACAGTTACCCCAGCTGTGCTGCAAACAAAGGCTGGGAGAGCTTTTTGCTTGTTTTCTCTCGCTCTCTCTCTCTGTCTTATGATGTTCCTCTCTACTAATTAATTGCTAATGCAAAGAGCAGATAAACCCTCTTTAAATGCATTCAACAGATGAAAGACACGGATTATGAAGAAAGCACAGGGATATTAAAGGATGCCTTCTTAATGAAAACTTTCATTTCCCTCTCCTGCAGTCCCTCTGTTAAACTCTTTTCATTCTTCTGAATTTTCTCTTTCTGAGAAGAGAGCTTATGTGTAAGTGTGTGTATGCATGCATGTGTGTGTGTGTGTGTGTGTGTGTGTCTTTGGGCAGTAATAACTGGCTTTAATTTTCTGAGAGAGAGAGAGAGAAAGAGAGAGAGAGTGTGTGGAGTGCACAGACCTTTGGTGGGCAAGTTTCAAAAATGGCCACTCTTTCCAGAATCCAGCAACATGACTGTATTGCCCTGTGTACGTCATGTTACAGTTACCATAGCAACTCTACTGGTTGGATATGGTATTGAAAGAATGACAAGGCTGAACATGTCCTGAGTGTGTGTGTGTGTGTGTGTGTGATATGTGAACTTTTGCAAAAACAGAACTGTGACAGACACAAAACAGAACACCAACACATTGAAAATTCAATAGACAGATGTCATTGGCCAGAGGAAACTTAAGGAAAGCCAATAAACATAAAACGTTGCACAAACAGAAAAAAATACTGGACTTTTAAATAAGAAAAGTTTCAATTATAAAATGGTACAATTTTTTAATGCTACTCTTGCGTTAGGTTAAACTTTAGGGATGATGGTCTATATTTGATCTCTGAGGATTTGATCTGATGAGGAACAGTGTGAGGCCAGTGGAATGAAAAGCAACTTATGGCTACACTGATTACAAAGACAAACTATATTTCATTTACCTCTACTCATTACTTGATCTGTCACACAATCTGTCTGGGAAACTGAGCATAAACTCTCTGTTCTCTCTCTGTTTCGTTTCTTTACCTGTCTAGTCTTTGTGACAAGCAATTTAAAAGTGAAATGTTCCAGATTTTATGAACATTTACTGGCTATTTTTTAAATTTTTCATTCAGCAGATCTTTGAAGTTGTTTTTATTATAAATGCTAAATTCACCCTGGACACTCTAGACTGGTTAAGCTACAGTAATTAACTGTTGAGTGGCAGCGGTATCTATTTAAAGCAACAGGACTGCACATAAATGAATCTAATGGATCTCATTTAGCAGCCAATGCATAAACAAGAACAAAAACTCCAAAAACTACACGATACATTTTAATTTAATTTTAAATCACTATAATCACTACAGCTATATCATTTATATTCTGTATAAAAGCAAATAAGAGAGAATTGTGGGATATGGAGACACAGGTTGTGTGTGTGTGTGTGTGTGTGTGTGTGTGCTAAGGGGGTTATGAATGTATCAGTTATACTTTAATCTGACCATTCAGACTCATCCAAGAATATCTGAATGTAGTTCAGTTTCAAAGACATATGGATGTGGTTTGTAAAATAAACACATTTCATGTGTTTTTTGCAAGTCAGACTACTAATAACTAGACATTTGAGTCAAATTTGCAGAGGCAGAGTTTGGGCAGGCAGAGTTTTGCTGTCTTTTGTTTGTTGTTTTGTTTTATTGTCTAAGAGTTTGAGTCATCTTATCATTCCAAACATATTTATTCAGCACAGATGCTGCTGCAGGCCACCATCTACCACACAAGTAGGAAACATACATATACTCGCCCCTTTTCCAGCCTTTCTCCTTCAGTATTTTACAGACTGTATGACATTAGCGTTCAGGATTTGTTTTGAGTAGAATCCACTCTTCCTTCTACCCGCGCAATATTTCCTGTGCCAGTGGAAGCCGTACAACCCCAAAGCATAACAGATCCACCCCCATGCTTAACATTTGGCAAGGTGCTCTTTTCTCCAATAATTCCCCTTATTTATTCCAAATGTACATTTGTAATTCATCAAGTCACTTCACTTGTTTCCAAAATGCCTCTGGCTTATCTATATGTTGCATTGCACACCTCACAGTGCTTGTGCTGTGAGGTTTTTGCTTGCACCCTTGACCAGACAACACGCATTTACATTTATATTTACTTATTTAAGAGATGCTTTTATCCAATACATCTTATAGATTATACCAGTGGAATTCAGAAATCAAAGGAAGGAAACAAAACAAGTAGCACTACAACACCAAATTTCATCTGAGTACTGAAACAGTATAACTAGCTGTTACTTTGATGATTATTATGTATTCTCTTGGATTCCATTTCTTAATGACATTCGGGCAGTGGAAATTGCATTTAGCAAATATTTAGATATGTTTTTCTATTTCTTGCCTGCTCGGTAAGGGTTCATTATTTTTATTTTATGATCTGCAGTCTGGGCTTAGAGGATTCCATGTTTGTTTGGCCTAAGCAAAAACAACAAAAAAAACCCTGAAGAGTTCAAAGAGTAAGTTCTGACTTGTTACCGGACATAAATCAAGTTTTACAGTGTTGATGATTTGGTTCTGATATAAAAATAACTGTATTAAATCAAAAGGAAGCATTCTTGAAAATTTGAATATAATTCAGTAAATTAATAGTACTTGTGCATTCATTTCAGAAATGTATCAAATTAAAATTTTTGTCTGTGTGTTTGATTTATTATTATAAATCAACCTAACGTTGATCAGTGATGAAGCTTTTGCTTATTGTGCTTACTAAACAGTCCATCATCTTAAGCATACTGGAATTAAACTACAGTCTTGTCTGAGACCATAAGCCAAGACCAAGACAGAGTAATGAGACCCAGACCCTTGAGTCCTAAAATATTAGCTTTGATTCATGTGTACTGTAGTCCTAAATATTGAATAGAAAATATACTGTAAGAAAAACATTTTTTTCTCTTCACAGAACCCACATAACGATGAGTGACAGATGAGCAAGTGGGTGTCCAGTGTCCAGGAGAGGAAGGGTAAGACACAGAATCATAAAAACAAGAGGAAGGGAGGTGGAGAGAAAGATGGATGAGGGACAGAGCTTTGCCTGTTAATCATGGCTGGATCTGCCCAGGGTGGGGTGAACACTGGAGGATTCAGCAGGTCTGACAACAAACCATGGCTGCTGGATGCTGGCTAGGCCCTCAGGGGCCGGCGCAGACCATCTGGATAAACCCAGAAAGACCCCAGATGTGAAGCTGGACACAGCTGACAGAAGTCCTCCCTTTCACAAGCACACACATGTACTGTAAATATATGGCATGATCTATTTTTCAGTCAAATGCACACAATCCACATGGATATCTTCTGTATCTTCTGTTTCTGTGTGCTGCTCCTCACTATGTCCACCTGTGCATTCACACACCACAATACACAGTACAAGACAGATCAAAGTTAGAAACGGTCTCCTTATTGTACCCAGATTCACAACAGAAAGCTTATAATAATGACTTCTCAATTGAGCTGTCGGGTATGATTACCCAGGAAATGTCATTTTGATTTAAATTGAGTTCAACATACGTAATGATGTAATGTATGTAATGCAACCTGCAATTTTATGCTTCAAACAGAGATGGCAGTAGAAAATAGAGACAGTAGAAAATAAATTTATATGAACACATCCGTGTGTCATTATCACAACACATCACAAATAATGCCAAAATAATAATGCCACTGAGATCTCTTTGATGTCTTCTGTTTCTTCTAGACAAGAATGTGATTAAATAGGGAGCAACTGGAGACTTTTGCTTCTTGGATTTTATTTTGAGAAAAATAGTCCAGTAATCTTACGTGTTACAGAAGAGATCTCAACAATGTCTCAAACTGTGCTCTGATTTGCCAAGAGTCAAAAATGATACAATTTAATGATACAAAAACACATTTACATTTCAATATTTATCATAACAAACTCAACCACATCTCATTAAATTCTTTCAAGACCAAACTGCTATGCTATGAATTTCAGAAATCTATATTCTTACATGTCAACAATTTACACAAAGTTTCCCAGACAATCAGACGTGGCCAAACAGGTAGCTCCACCCAGAATTAACACTGTTGGTTAGGTCAGAAGTTAACATGTCAGACCACACAAACAACATTTGAACAGCTTACACTCCATAGGAAGTCAACATACCAATGGCCTACCTCCAGTACCCTGTAGTTGTCTCAGCATATTAAACTGGGATAAATGAAAGCACTTTTAACATTAAGAAAATTACACACATCAGCTTTAAAAATATGAGAGTATGTAAGCAGAAGACAAGGAAAATGGCTTAAAAGTTCCAGGACTCTATTAGGCTGTATTAGACCTAAATTATCTCTAAATGTGGCTGAATAATTTTACTAGGTACCGAGAGTCCTGACCAGACTGAACAACAGGACGTGTTGTAAGTAGAACTCTTTGTTCTGAGATTTGTTCATCGCCACTCATGTAGAGTGACACTTTAAAGAAGCATGTAATTCAGGTTAAGTACCACAGAAAAGAAAACGATTTACCTTGATTAGTCAGCGCTAAGTCATTCATTTATCAGAGAGCACAGAGCACAGTAAAATCGGCAGCTACTGTTTTAAATAAAGGATACACATTTTTCCCACCTTAAAAACTCATTTATGCCAACAGAAAAGAGAAAAAAGGTTGCCATTTGCCGAAAGGCTCCAGCATAAATACACTTGTGATTTTATTCACATGCAAAGACAGAAGTTGTCAAGTCGGTTTAAGTCTGTGCATTTAACTTTTTTATTCTTTTGCTTTGTGTTCTCTCCTGAGAGGTAATTTATCATAATGTAGAAGCATGAGCTCAATGCCTTCCGCCTCTGTCTACCAGCTTCTCTCGACACTGTTCTGTGCTCCGAGAAATGAGGCGAGTGGAGAGAGAGAAAGAATGTCAATGGGAAAGGTCAATGTTTTCCTTGCCTCTGCGGCCAAGCCCACTGCCACCTGCAGGTGAACTGATCCCAGCGCAGAGAGAGAAAGAGACCACGAGAGACTGTGAGGCCATGTGTTGCCCAGGCAGGTGTGTTTAAAGTGTGTGTGAATGCATGTGAATGTAAACACGAGTGTAAGTGGTTTTGGGAGTGTGCTCAGGCACAAAACTGTGTATGTGTGCCATTGTAGGAGACTTCTTAGTGAGCAAGAGGGTCTGGCAGCACTCTCCCCATCATTTCTCACAGTAATAACTCCTGCCAGTGCTGCTGCCAACAGAGAGAGGGAGAGAGGGAGGGGTTAGGCAATAGGAGAAAGTGGAGAGAGTTTTACAGATGGGAATTTCTAATGGCCAACAGTAAATGCATTGTCACTGCATTGTTTAAAAGTGTTTTCTGCACTATGGGATTGGATGCTTGATATATATATATTTTGTCTTTTCTTTGTCTGTCTTGAAATATTGAATTTCCCCCTTTCTGCCCTATGACATTTTTTGATTGTCTTCATTGCAAGTTAGACAACACAGACATGAATTATAAAGATAACTACAGACTATAGAAAACAGAAAAATATATAACCAAGTCAAATTATTGTTATTTATTCTAAACCAATTGCCAAAAGACCACTTAAAGGTAGGGAAGGTAATTTCAGAGAGTCTTGCAATAGCAGCCTAGCTTTGAAAGCATAAGATCCCACTCTCCCTTAAGAGCGCTCTCCAAAGCCACGCCTCCTCCAAAACACATGAACACATACATAGTTTGATAGGCAAGTAGGACATCCATTTGGACCGAATGCAATGACTGAATGCACATTTCATGGTTCTGTGCCTTACACAGAAAATATATATATATTTAAAGAAATGTATTTTAACCGCTTTACTTAGTAATTGCGGACAGAATGTAAAGAGATTTTTAACCAGCAAAACAAAAATATGTTTCTGGAAAAAATCACCCTACCCTGCCTTTAAACAACATCACACTACAGTACGTTAAGCACTACGGTTTGCCAATAACTAGTATAAAAGTCATTAATTATGATTTAATGGAACAACTATAAAAGTCAATCTAGTGTGCCAGCTCGTGTACCCAAAAGGCCAAAAACCAAAGTGACCAGATTTTCTCTGATTTTCTTGTAAAAACCTACAAGTAACGAGAAACAGAGCACAAGCCATTCAGATTCTAATGATTCTTTTCAAACAAATCTGTACTCGACTGCAAACTATAAAAGAAATGTCAGATCAAGTGTGAAATGGGCACCTTTTGTAAGTCCTGCTCTATAATGGTTCTTGGAACCAGCTGGAAAGACCTTGGAAAGTGTTTCCCAGACCTGCTAAAGCTCTCCTGTGCAGGCCTGTAGGAAAGAGATTGATGCATCTCTGTCCTCCTTTCTGGACAATTTGCTCTCAATTGATGTGCAACACCATCTTTTCTCAGCCTACTGGCCTCCTCTTCTTTCTCCTCCACTCAAGGAGCTCATTTATCTGTCTTTTTCTCTGTCTTTTCTCCCTCACCCTTTCTTTTATATTTCACAGCTCTTTTGAAAGGTACATTAGAGTGTAGTTGAAAAGGCCCTCATGTTGACATGTACCGGGCCTCATCGAGTCTGACACTTTGCCCATATCGCCGATGTAGCTTTAATTGCGTGCTTTGAGATTGGATCGATACAGTGTTTGCAGTAAGGGTGAGACTGCTGCCATCTGCAGATAAGTGTGGGTCGAATCTTGGCCTGAACGAGCGAATAGGACAGTCCAAATTGAACCTGTCTTTGTATATACACAGTCAACTGTCATCAGCGTTCAAAGACAAGGACTAACCTCACCGTGAGCCGTACTAACACGACAGGACTGGGACAACAACAGAATGTTACTTGGTGGTTAGATAACTGGAGAATAAGATATAACAGAGTCAAATTCAGACACCATGTCCTTAAGCTGGTAGCTGTGTTGTGAAACATGGTAGCTGGTCATTAACTGGTCAAATAGCTACTGTATTAAAAACAAAGCTTCACTACCTTAAGAACTGACAGCCTCTGTCCCCATTCACTTATAGTGTACAGAAAAAAACAATAATTTTTCATTTTGTGTTCCATAGAAGAACAAATGATTATGGGTTTGGAATGACATAAGGGTGAGTGAACAATGGCAGAATTTTCATATTTGGGTGAACAAAACTTTAAGATTCTTTTTTCAAAAAATAAATCTTTAAACCAGAATGGATGTGAAGATCTTTATTTTTACTCTTTTTCTGTTTGTTTGTTTAAATCATAAGCTGAAGCAATATTTATTACCGTAATGATTCAGAGGGGAAACCAATATTACAGCAGATCATAAAAAACAAGCACAACCCTGAAATCACTCAAATAAATATTAAAATGGGTGAATACTGTAAAACATGAATAATCACAGCAATGTTTGGAATAATAGTTCATCATAAAACATAATATCCCTCTTTAGAAAAAAGACACTAAATAAATACCACTAACTCTATGTAGCTGTATAGACCTCTGCTTCTCATACATCTCTGCCTTAAATCTCATTGCAGGTTAACACAGAGCAAACCTCTTACTTCCTTTAGTTCTCTTTCTTCCTCTCTTCCCACTTCTCTTCCTCTCCACACATTCCCACTCAATTAAATTTCAGGGCCCCTGATTCCCTCAGCTGCCGTTAACCCTGTACAAACAGCAGATCCAGTTACGGAATGTCAGAATACATATAAGAACCAGCCGATGTGTTTTACATCTTCCTGCTCTGCCTGGGACACCAGCTGTATTTTACGTACTGACCTGGGATGAGGTAGCTGCACGTTAGCTGACGGGCAGACAGTAAAGTAACATACTGTTTTTGAGGTTGCAGTGATGGACGCTAAACAGAATGGAATCAAATAAATGCCCCTGCTAAGCGTGAGCTGCAGTCGAGGAAACTGTAACAAATGGTTGGAGTTGGACCTGTTCAATTCAGCTGGATATATTTTCCCCCAGACTGCGGTTTGTCCTTCAAGTGCTTGACTCGATCCTATCTGTGCGCTTTGCTCGAAGTCCGTTTAGTTTCTCAGGGGCCTAATGACTCCAGCAATAACTGTAAGCGTAACTGAGCGGGCATCCACACAGTGCCAGAGTAAAGACATTTACCACATGTCACAGTCAGAGTGGTCATAAGTAATAGTTTTTATACCTCTCTCGAGGTGTGTCCGTGTGTTGCGAAGAGGTTACACATTGTTCCACAAACCTGTTTTATTCCAGACGGGCTGCGGTGCCGCGATCGCATTAAATGCACACTTGTCCTCTAAAGCACTCCGTCGTTTCTGCTTTAATAGTTTCTACCTCATTTGAGCTTAAATGCCTTCATGTCCTTAATTGTGGGTAATAACCCAAACGCACTCCCAACATTAGTGCACCATTTACCATTAAGACAAAATAGATTCATTTATCACATATGATGTGTGCAAAGCCTTTGAAGAGCTATTTTTTAGCTTGCCACGGTGGTTTAATGCGAGATTCAAAGAGATGTGTTGAAGTAATTAATGCAAAATAAAGGCAGAGGTTTCATTTACCTCCCTGTGGACATGTTGCTGAGTTGGCTCACTGTTGTATTTACCAGGTAGGATATAGTCAAATAAGGCTGTAGCTGGTGCTTGAACAACAGGGAAATCAATCTGAATTAACCTTTGATTTTAGAGGTAGTTAATGGTTAGTTTGGGTGCTGGAGCACAGTTTTTTGATTAGGATGTTCTTACAGGACCAAACATTTTTTCTGACACATCCTACATGTTAAAATCAATGTCTTCTTCAAGGTAGATATAGTGGGCTTTTAAAACTTCTTCTTAACAGTTCAACCTTTCCTGTCTCCTTGTTGTTCCTGCTACGCCATCTTTTGGAATTTTGGTCACGTTGTCAAAAACAAATTCAGCTGACTCAAACAAATTTACAAAGTCACACTAGTGGATGCCTTTCGAACTGTTTTCTATTCCTAACAAGCTCTCAGGTGTGAAAACAGCCACACTGCTGCATTTCCCTTTCAGTACACTAATCAACACTTCCAATTCCCAAAACCGCTGTACCACCTCAAATCTCATAACATTTTACAGAATCTGAATGATATGCTGACAGTCACCTGTGGGGTAGATTAAACTGCTGATATTTTTGTCTCTGCTAGTTTGACAGGGCCGTCTAAAGGCATGATTTTCTCAACATCACAGGGAGAAGATCGACAGCAGACCTGTAATGGAGGAGTGGTGCGAGACATTGTGAGCTCACACTGAGGAGGTGAGAAACAGAGAGCGTTGAACCTCAGCGGAGCAACTTTGAGATGAGTATGAGCCTCTGGGACTGACTTTCATTTTTACTTAGAAGATACTTTATACTGGTAAATCAAATAAATACGCTGTTCCAGTTGTTGATAGACATTGTTTAAACCAGCCTAAGGTTGTCTCCTGAACTTTACTGACCACCAAGTTGGTTGCCACTGGTCAGGCTAGTCTGGTCATGTTTTATAGGGGTTTTAAAGACTTTGTCAGACCATTTTAACCTTTTGTTTGTTTCTTTCTTTCTTAGTTTGTACAGTACGCTACCATACTAGTTCACGTCCACTCACTGCACTTTTCACAAATTTACACACTTGTTTTTCTGGCATGAAGTGTAGTATTACAAACTAAACGTAGTAATGTGGGAGAATAGATTAGTCACTGAACTGCTGTGTGTTTTGAAGAATGTTTTGACAGGACTTTGCTACAGGCACCACATGCTTCTCTTGTGAATCAGATCTTTGCTGAATAACTCATGTGTTGGACCAGAGAGAGAAACTTGACCCAATTCACTGCTCCAGTTCTAATCTCCATTTCCTCCTGAGAACTTTGGTGAGGACACAAAAAGCAAGAGAAGATACTAAGAGGTAAACATGTGTCCACTGTTACTTCTGCAAAGGTGTGTCGTTATTGAAATGACAGAGTGCATCATGGAAAATACCTTTTAAACCAAATACCAATGTCACCTACATTAAATATAGACAGCGACAACAAAAACTAGACTGGTTCCCTGCCTGATGAATTTGAACCTTTTAATGTGACACAGTGAATGTAGGTTATTCACTCTGAACATGAAGGCAGGGCATGCACGTCCACATGGACATAATTTAAATGTGCTCAGGTTTAATTTAAAAGCAGTTTAAATAATGGCTTAGGACACATGTTGCAGGCAGAGAAATATGCAGTCATACATTTTCCATAGCTGGATATGTTACGTTAGAATGTTCCAATAGAGACTAATCAGCCATATTTATAAATTGTTTGCAAAATAAATTTGTAAGAAATATCTAAAAAGACATGCAAATACTACTCTGTTGTTTTTTTTCTTGTAAATGGACTTCAGGAAATGTATGTTTATTTATAACGTTTACATAACATTTACTCATGTATTTGGTCCTGTAATGCAAGACTCCTCTATTATTGAGGTATACGTACTGTAGAATATAAGTACTGTGCTTGTTTGTCTGTCCCTACTTGTGACCAGGTTTTGAAGTGATGTATATTATATGGCTGAAAAACATTTTCTTCCTGAACTGTAGCATGTGTTTATTTTTCTCAACAACATTCAAGAGTGTTCGTCATTGAGAGTGAGATCTCTAAAGACTGTTCATTTTTTGAAAGACCGAAGTTGATTCCCTACAGTATGAAGATGTCAATGAAAATATGCTATTAAATTGCAGATTTTATGAAACTGGCTGGAATTATATGACAGTCAACTCGGTCTATATCTCAATAAATAAGAGCACTTCAGTTCTTTTCATAAACATAGTGCACAACATGCTGCTAGACCGCCTTAAGAATTTAATAAAAAGAAAATAATACAAAGACTGAACTAAAAATTGCACTAAAGTCCAATACAAAGCTCCAGTACTGTGATTCTGATCACCCCTGGCAGTTCAGAAATTTGGAGAACAATCTTCTGTCACTCAAACCACTGAACAAAGACTTACTAACTCACAGAGACTGAAAACACATTCCCAACATCTTTAGGGAGCATCCCTGGCTCAGTGCCTGGAAAATACACCCCCATCCAAGCCAAGACCAAACACAGAATCTGCAAATGTATATACATAAAAAGTCACTCTAGCTTGTGAGTTTTTGCCTTGCACAAACCCAGATTCAAAGCCTCAAACCAGGACACATTACTTAATAATTTATCTACCCTTAAACTGCATAATGTATGAGTATGTGAATTCAGAAATAGGTATTTATATAGAAACCCCCTCTAGTCAGAACTTAAGCTTAAGGGAACATGTTGATGTGTAGCTGTGAATTGAAACATGAGGGTGAGGCATTGTGATCTTTTAAGTACCGCAAATAATATTTAAGAATTCACTACACTTCACTACTACTGTGCCCTCATTTAAAACACAGCAAGCAAACATAGAGTATAGAGATGCGGAGGGTTCAGCTGTGTGTGATCCATGATTCAAAGGTGTTATTGAGTACATGCTGTAAAAAAGGTGTGTCATGGTATCAGCTGCTCTCTTTTGACACAGAGATATTATTAAACAGCCATTAAAAGCCATTGCATTTGACTGTGGCTGGCAGGTAGTTGCATGAAAATTGCCTTCAAGCACCACTATGACCTGTGGCTCAAAGTTCAGACATAAAACTGCTCTTCAGACAGCTTCGAGTGCAGCCATTTGACTTGTTTAACTGTTATAGATCTTTAATGATGGGATGCCACAAACAACAGAAACCCCTAGAGGAAAATATGGTTGGTCAGAGGTTGCTCTTTCATAGCATCTGAGAATGGAGTTTCAGTAATGTCTCATTTAAATATCGATTTTATCTGTCTGAATCTCTAAAAGAGGCACACTTGATACTGAGGACTTCCTTGGGAGAAACACCTGAGAAGCATGAGACATTTCTGTTTGCTGAAGAAACAGTCAAGGTTCTGAAAATTCTTATATGAAGTTCAACTTTGGGCTTTTGTCAGTTCTGTCCTTTTGTTCATGTGCTATGAGCAAAACAGTTTCAGACAGATGCCTCAGACCAGAGAGGAAGAGAGCAAGACGGAGAAATCTCTCACCCTTCCACAACAGCCCATGATGGAGAATGAAACCACATTCCATATTTCTGGTTTGGTCCGTGCACTCAGTCCAAACCAATCTCTGATAAATGAGACTGTTGGACTTGATCTTCTGTTGTTCAATGTAACAATTTTTCTCTGGGCCTCTCTCAAACCATAGAATTCGAATGATTTCAGTGGTGTACAGATGCAGTAAATTAAATAGTAGGTTTGCACTTATAAACTCTAACTGAAACATTCTTTGCAAAACAAGTAATCAATAAGCATTTGAACAAAGGTATGGATGAATTAATTCCCTAAAAATACTGGAAACATTTCTCTGAGGTTTTCCCAAGAAAACATTCCTTAATGGGGAAATTATATATTTCGCAATATAGTCTTTCCAATGAAAACTCGTAATCTTCCTGAAATATGTATCTCTGAGGTGACTGCACTCCAACAAAAACTATTAATTGCTAAACTCTGTAATCGAGTTGCACTGCATGGCATTTACAGTGCAGAAAGGTCTAAGTGAACTAAAGACACATAATACATGAAAGACACATAATATCACTGTAAATGTCCTTCAATAAGCTTTTCATTTATGTCTAAACATTTATACATCAGTCAAATGACAAGAGAGAGATGCTAAAGGTAAACTCCGAAAGATGTTTAGATAAAAAAATTAAATAAAAAACTAAGCAAAAAACCTTACGTTTAATCCTTTGGACCATCCTGTTTTAATATAGCATAGATTATGTGCTGTTCTCTTAAAAAAAGTAAATCCTGTTGAGGGATCTGGTCTGATGACATCACTTGACTGAATGACAGCTGGCTGTGAGGGCCATCCAGTACTGTATATGAGGCAGAACGATTCTTTCGAAACTAAGAAGTGTAAAGTCACATAATTTGAGTGTCATATAAATTGATTGGGGGAATAACAGTAAGACTTAACTTGCAGTGCTGTAATGCCTGAGCTTGCCTTTAAAAGAATATGCTTGGAGTCTCCAGTAAATCCCAAGAGCTCTATTAAAATTCACCACCTTCTAAATGTGATGCTTATGCTTACTCTAGTATTACTGCAATCTCTGCCTCTGTCTTTTGGCACCTCTTCACCTTTTGGCTTTAATTGAGGTTGAATTCACCTTATCACAATATAATCTTCTAGTAACTGCACTGTGTTTGTTCTAATAGCAAGACTTACTATTTATAGTCCCTGCCTGTTATATAGTCCCGTATTGACCAATCCTATTGATGATGTATGAACCTTCATCAGGTTTGACACCATATTAAATTTCATTAAAAGATCCTTATTTTCAACTGCATTAAATTAAACGCTGTCTATCCTGACTGAGTATAGCTGTGGTATGAGATCATTCTTTAAGAGTCAGCATGTTGTGTAATCTTAATTTAAGCTCATTTTAATTTCCTCCCTGTCCGGCAGAGCATCTATTCACACACTCGGTCCATTAGCTCAGGTTCTTAATCCGTCCACGTCACTCTGAATGTGAATGAATGATGGACAGAGGTTTGGAGAGGTAGAGAAACATGGCATAATGAATGACAGAGAGGAACGACAGCTTAATGGACAGATACGAAAAGACACGCTGAACCTGGGAAACCTGTCATTTCTGAAGAGCTGTGATAACCAGCATATTTGAAAATAACTGTAGCTCCACTGTAAAAAAAAAAAACAAAAAAACAAGCTGGTTATTCACACGCAGAAAACGGACACGCTGACAGGGATGTTGTTTTTAGCTATTTGTGTTTATCTCATCTGTACCACCTGTCATGTCTTTATTCACCTCTCATTGGTTAAATGGGCTTTGTTTCTTCCAATGCGCCTGACCCTGCTGTTTTGTTTTCTGTGCACACTGGCCATTTTTGTGCGAGTGGTAAATTAAAGAGTGGGCACCTGTAATTTATGTTCCTGTTCTTTCATTCAACACAGACCCAACAGCAAGGTCAGTTTTGCTTCTGTTAACTTTCACTATACCTCTCCCTCCCTTGCAGACACATAACCTTGTATGTATTCTTGTGGGGACTTGCGATTTACATTTATTGTTCTTAAAATAAGCTAATTAGTGGTAGTTGCTAAGGAAAGTTTCACTATTTTGCTCATATTTAGGGTTAGACATTTGTACTGAATCTATAACCCCAAGTTAAAACTATAAGTTTTAATTTTGGCACCTAACTAATTCTGCGTGTTTGTACAATGGACATAAAATATATGTTTTCTTCAGAATTTTTAAAAATATAGTTATAATTACTAGACTCAGCCTAACAGCAGCCCCAGGTGTTAAATACAACTTTTGGCATTAATTCAACTTTTTAGACATGAATAAGGCAATTAATTAGTGCTTTAAAATTAACACATATTCCACCTAGTTATTTATAAAGTTATTTTGACCAGAATTTACATGCACACACCTGCCCATTAGCAGAAAAGGACCAGAACATAAAACCCTAACCTATACTTCATACTTAGTGGATTAATGTTTGACAGCTGGGCTTTCAAGCATGCATTGTGTTTGCTTATTCCTTTGCTTATTTATGCACACAAGCACACACACACACACATTTATTTACCTATCTAAAAATTAGATACCTATCTAATTTTTCTGCACAGCTTGTTATACACAATATAACCCAAAAAAGGGTCTGCAATTTTAGAAAACTTTATTTACTCTATTTTTATAACATTTTTACAAATGAGGACATCCCTAAAAAGAGGTTTTGCTCAGATTTGTGAGCTTTTTTGCTGACTTTTGAGTACAAATGTGTCCTTAATTTATGGTTCAGCAAACCCACATACACACACACAGACACACCTGGAAAAGTGTTGGATTTTAATAAGAGACAAGAGCAGGAATATTTGTCAGCTTGATAATTAGCCATACAGTATACAGATGGTGTTTGATAATACATTACAACACAAGTTATAAGGTAAAATGTGTAATTTGTACGCCATTAATGAAACTACAGCCTCTTCAGTTTAACAGCTTGACTAGACAGGAGCCGCATAACAACACTGATCGGCTGACGGCAGCAGAATAATGCCCACAATCCTTAACTGGATTATACTAAAATAAAAAAACGTGAGCACATTACAAACATTATTCTAAATTTTGTGAAAAGCTAACTTTGAGAAAAGGCCAGTGACCACGCTATATAGCCATACCGCTTTAACTTAATAAATGCTGCTAGTGAAGTCGTGGGGACAGGACAACGTGTTTGGACCATCAGTGGCAGAAAGGGAAAGTTTTGAAAATATTTTTGAAAACAGACATTATTTTTTGCAATTTTGTTGCATCCCATGTGGCGCAGAAATTACACACTTCACCTTTAAGCTGGTAATCAGATGAGAACAGAATGAATGAGTAGTGAGTGGAAGCGAAGTGGTTTTTGGACCACCAGCCAATCAGAAAAAAGCAGGCAGAGAAAACTCTGAAAAGCCAAGTGGTGTAAAAATAGAGCAGTCATACACGTTGACTTGCTCTCTCTTCCAGCATCCACATGTCCCTGGCAGCTGCGTGGAGAGCGATAGCAGAGAAACTCCAAAACATTTGTTAGTGCTGCACTTGCTGCCCAACTAATAAGAACTGTCAACACAGAGTCCACTCATAGCAGCCCACTCACTCTGATAAGCCGCCATCCGATAAGAGGAATTTCCAGAGAGGGACAGAAGGAGTGTGTTTGTGTGAGTGTGATAGGACCCACTGTGGACCCTGTTGCCTTTTGATGAGTCAAAATAGACTCTCATCTTTGATGCAAACCAAATGGAGGTTTCCCTCTGAAGAGCCGAACATCTCTTCCTTTGAAGAGCCGGGATGGAGTTTCCTTTCACTGACCTGTGTGGACACAAGCACTCTGAGAGTAACACTGAGTTCTGAGAGGTTATTTGTGCCGGGTCAAGTCTGGAGAGATGACCCATTGACCTGGGATCAGCTATGTTGGGTCATGATCCTAGACCAGCAGTAGGAAGAATATTAACTTTTACATTTGTCCCCAAAAGTTTTTTGACAAAATATTTGAATGTCATTGTAAACAAACAACAGCATTTAAAAACAGTTGACATTTGCTAACAAATTGAGGCAGTGCTCAGAATTAACTTTACATTTAAACATTTTTGCAGTTACTTTAAGTCAAACGATGTGTGAGTGCATGAATTTAGTTCCTCTTAAGTAAGCAAAATCGCATGGTTTGCTTGTGCAAATTTTTTCTTAAAATAAATGCCACTTAATTAGATAAAAAATGAAATATCAAACCAAATTACACTGACATTCTTAAGTGGCCAGATATGCTTTGGGGCCACTGTAGGTTTGGCCTCTGATGTGATTTGGTGTCACAGGAAGCACAAATGGCCGCACTGCTTCAGTGTCCAATTAGGATCCTGTGTCATGGTGTTGACATGTGAAGGATAGAAAAGTGCGGGTGTGTGAGTGTGTAAGAGTAGGGGTTGTTTTGTGGTGAAAGCCACTGTCATGGGGCCGACAGAAAGATCTAGAGCACATGGTACAGTGGCACTGATCTTTATGGCAGAGGTGCATAGACAAAGATCAAAGGTCAATGCCTACATGCGTATCACATATGCCTATGCACACTCAAGAAGTATGCATTTAGTGGTTGAGTCGAATATTACATTACACATTCACAGCTTTTTTTTTCTATTAGGAGACTTCAAGTTCCACATGCCTGTGGCAAAGGAAAGTTTTATATTTAGTTTGTAAACCAGTGGCAACAGCAAAATGTTGAAAGACAATGTTTAATAAAAAGCTAAATTTATTAATAATAATTGGAATATACCTATTTATTCTGTAGGTTTTTATGGTTGCTAAGCAACTTGGTGCATTAAATAGAATTCAGCTGATGCATTGTTACAGGCTTGTGTATTGGTTATATACTGGCTATATTGAAACAGTTTAGATAGTGTTTATCTAATCTGAATTTACATACATAAATTCAAATAAATTCAGTCTATTATTCTCATATTTAAATTTTGTTCATATAAATTAATTTGTATATCCTTTGTTATGCCTTTTGTTTAAAGTATCTTTACGCACACAAGGTCTACAGGTGTCATATTTCTCTTTCATTATATCTTACAATCTCATCTCTCTGTCTTTCTCCTACTATCCAGCCAAAATGCAAAGTTGTTCTTCCGACATCTGTTGGTATTCCGGTCACAGGAAGCAAAATTCCAAAGGCAGATTTGAAATGGAAAAGCCCAAATTTATCCTTTAACTGAATTTTTCAGCCCCTTTAGGACCGGTATAAGGACCCATATTCATGGGCAGTGTTTGAACTATAGAGGAGGGGCCGAAAGTGGAAAAGAAATAAAAAAATCTAATTTATTTTGCATCACTGTGGTTAATTTCATAGAGCGGAAAATTGAATGGCAGAGGTATGTGAATAATAGAGGAGAGTTAGAGTCAGAACCCAAGAATAACACAGACCCACACTAACACACACTTTTTATTATATTTAAATCCAAAAAATGGTACAGAGTTTGGGTCAGAGTTGCTATTTTAGTGTTGCACTTTATTATCCAGATAAGATCAGGTAACTTAAAAATACATGTTACAAATGTTAAGAACGTACTCAAATCAGTTCATCAAATGTCTTCACTGAAATATCACATTTATATTTAGGCTTGGTTCAGACAGCAACATTTTTTTTTGGGGTGTATCAGACTCAAATCCTTTTTGTGTTTTACAGTCTGAACAGCAAAAAACATAAAATCTTGTGTTCACAAACCACATCAAAACCACATCCATATGTGGTTTGAAATCCAATTAAAATGAGAGTTTTTTGTAACGCATCAGTTTAAATGTTCAGATTAAATTTCAAGTTGTTTTTGGTCATTTGGGGCACAAAGAGCAATGTGCTCTGGTACTGTGTCTGAATACACCCATTTTCACTTTCCTTAGAGAGTCGAATGACTCAACGGTTTTGGACTGCATAAATGTGCAAAATGTCTCTGTGGCTGTGTTCTCTAATGCACTGCGGTGAGATGTCATGTTAGACAACTTGGATCAGACATGTTTTGATCTACAGGAGAGGGTCAGATGTGGGAAATAAAAAAGACTTGGCTTTGCATCACTGTTTCATTTCAGAGCTGAAAATTAAAATCGGAATAATAAAAAATATGATCCATAAAGTATGTCCAGGAATGTATTTACAGTACACCAAACACCAATATATATACATGACAGTTTTTCATCAAATTCAGTACATTCTTTGAAAGTATGAGAATTCAGACGCAGCCAATATCTTAGTTTTTTTAATCTATTCTTCTCTCTCAGGTTAACAGCTCCTCTCTGCTGTCTCTTGTTTTTCTTGTTGCACGCACACAGAAACACACCCACACACAAGCATTTGCTCTGTATCTTTTAATGAGATCGAACTTCATTAGTGTGACCCTCTTCTCCAAAGCTGCTCTGGTCTCATATGCAAACGATCCTATTAGCAGCACTGTCGTAGCTCTGATAGCAGCATGCTGGGTGGGTACGTTACTTGCAAAGCGGACTAATGAATTGGGGCCTTTGTGGACACTTGACGTCAAAAAAACATCTTTGTATGTGGTAAGCGATTTCAAGGGGAATATTTTTTTTGTTTTGGAGAGATTTTGCACGTATTGTTCCTTCTAATCGTGCAGCTATGTTTCGAACATCTCATTTCCAGGTATTCTACTGTACATCATTTTAATGGTGCAGTTGTCTGCTTAAATACAAACTTATGCAGGAATCAAACACAAGGGTTTTAATGGATGATTTTTTCATTGTTTTTTGTATGCACATTGCTGTCGCAATTGCTCTTGGGGGTGATACAAATAATTAATTTTTTTAACAGGCACACAGATTTAATCCATTCTTATGTATATTACATGACAACATACCAGACTCAGTATAACATTATGCATTTTCATTGTCTGAAAACTCTACCCAGGTCTCATAATAATATCAATATGGATCATGGCCCTTAGACATGCATGTTTATCTATCTCTGTGCCTGAGCCACATAGTGTGTTTGTGGGAGTGTGTTTTGCTGATTGTTGTGGACAGACATCTGATGTAAGTTTCCTGTTGCAGCTGAGCTATGAGTGCCCGTCCGCCCTGAAGTATTGTGGGCCTCAGGCAGGAATAATCTTGAAACAGAAGATCAGTGCACACTCAGACTGAATTATTGTGTTATTGAATTATTAAAACATACACAGACTGATCATTCTGTATCATGAGCCATGAGCGTAAAGACCAAATTCTCACTTTTGGGAGTGCTATTCCTTAAAAAATGCACTGCAATACCTTTTTTAAAAGTATTATTAATGATGTATGTTATAATACATTATATTTTTATTATCTGCAGTATATTAGACCAATGGGTAATGGGTTAAAAAAAGCTTTCAGTATGCAGTACCTTTATAAATTCTTTGCTTTTTAAAATTTTCCACAGACAGTGGCTAACATAATTAAATGTCCTTGTATGGACAAGCGCTTAATCACGTCCCCTTTATCATGGCTCATTTCTTAATTTCACTTTAATACAAGCTCTTCACAGGCTACTTATTTAAATCTTGACGAGACGTGTGTAAATGCCGAGAAGATGAGAAGTTGTCTCAGACTGATATGGATGTGCTTTCATTTGAAAAAGCGACGCTTCTGAAACAGACGTGCAATGTTAAATCTGACATCCTCCATCTCTTTCCACTTTTCATTTTTCTGCCCATTCAACTGCAAATCCGGCAGCCTGTGGTATTCAGAGAAACGGGTGGCTGGTCATGTGGTTTGCGGTGAGCAGCAGTTGCCGTCCGCTGCTTTATGCTTGAACAGGGATTCCATCAAAGAACCACGAGAGAGAGAGAGTGAGCAAAAATCTCAGAGACCTTTGACTGAGCATTCTATTCATCTCTGACGTATCAACACTGAGAGACGTTCTCATAGCAAAAATTTAACAAGCCCAGACTCTCCGCTCACACAGCCTCAAATGTAACAGCATCAAATATTCATATTTCTTTGAGTGCTGAGCGAATGGAGGACCTGGATGAGAGGGAGCAAGAGAAACAGAAAAACTTTCAAAGAGCGACTCTGAAAAGCTTGTCGAGAGCGACCAACAAGCTAATCGAAAGGCTCCGCGTTTCTGGAAATAACTCGAACCGAGTGGAAAAGAACTTTGTTGAGTCGCTGTTAATCACAGGCGAACAACACTACAACACTCACATCACTGCACTGCCCTGATGCATGATGGGATATGAGGCCGAGAGCAGGGAGAGGGGAAATGAAAATGGCTGGCAGGAGGTGAAATCAAATGGGTTTAAGTGAAGTTCACTGCACCTCTTTATGAATATTTGACTTGTATGCATCACAAAAGTGAAGAAAAGACTAAAGAAAAATAAAGACACTCAAAAAGCATAATGTCACTATTCCAAATCACTCTCCTAGTGGAAAAACGATGCCGGTGGGACAGCCGAGTAACAAACAATTTTCTGCTGAATGAGTGAAAGTGAGGGACACGCAGTCTTGTAAAACAGAAAGTGGAATCAGTGGACGAAACCTAAAGGAGATTTGGTGATGAGCCAGTAAGTGCATCAGAATGATGGATGACAACATTTAGGAGTGAAGAATGCACTGCTGAATCTGTTTACAGGAATTCACACAAATAAACAAATGTCAAATAATGCAGTAAAAGAAACTAATAAAAAATCTGAAGGAAATTTGCCTGACCATTAAAATCTGACAGCATAATTTGTATGCTTTTTACAAAGTTACAAATAAAATCCTTTTGTATTGGATTAATATGATTCAAATAATTTTGTTTACTGCAGATGCTATAAATTTTGATCCCAAAGTGCAAAACAAAATATACTTCACGTTCATTTGCTTAATACTATACTGTCTAGTTCCAAATACACGTTTGTGTTTGTTCAAGGGAATAACATAATGCATTTATTTCAGTCAGAGTTGAGTAATGCTAGCTGGCTACACTTTAAAAAAATCGTTTAGGAGCAGATAAATTACTCTGGCAAATGGGTATGTGTGAATTTTTCTGTTTAAAGGAGAAAACAGAGTGCAGTGTAAGCAAGTATGTTAGAGGGGCATGACTATAGTAACTAAAGCCCTGCCTTCCTCTTGACTCTGACTGGCCAAAGTGCCTTTATCTAGAGGAGAACATGTAAGCATGTCACAATCTGATAACTTGTATATTGCCTGGCAACTAAATGGAATACATCACATCATAGCTTGTTCAAAACTTGGAAAAGTTATTCTCTATGTACCCCCAATAACAGACGATACTTGTCTCACCACACTGAATACATACATGATGTTAAATTTGGTTACATCAAATGTAACATATGTTGTTAAATTTGTTTTAAAACTCTTAAGCCATTTCTCTCTTCATTCCATTCTCATATTTACATTATTTTACAGTGTAATGTACTGTGATGAAGCATTTTTTTCTAAATTACTGGAAATGAAGCTACAGAGAGAAAAGAGGGATTGAGGATGACAGAAATGCTTGTTAGCACACAACTTTATGCTTGATGTATGTTTAGTAAGTTCATTTAATATATTAGGGATGCAGAATAGGTTAGGCAGATTTGGCATTCTGTCTGTTCTGCAGAGACTCAAGATCATAACTCTGGAGAAAACAGAGGAGTAAGGTAGAGGACACATGCTGGAAACATTGTTCAAAGAGTGATTATCATTGTGAATGGCTGGATTATGTGAACATCCTACTCCCAAAATATCATTAATATTCCATAAAACTGTGGGACCATTTTGGGAAAAATTCATAGTGCACCGGGACTCTGTTTGCATGTGTGTGGAGATTTGGAAGTGGTGTAAAATTTGCATTCCAGATTGTTGATAAGTGAATTTGCAACTGTATCATGCAAATATTCAGACAGACAGACAGACAGACAGACAGACAGACAGACACATGCTCTCTGGTGCTAATGTCTGAACCTACCAGCACAACTTCTGCTGTCATAAGCAATTTAGATTGCACAGCTGCCAAACCCAACGTCTGCGCGCAAGCATCTGCCAAGAGTTTGACACTTACCAATTCATTTCGCTTTAAATGCTATGTCCTGACATTACCCCTAATGATAAATATCCCCCCGTTCAGCCAAAGGACGAGAAAGATCACGTTGCAAACCGATAATTTCATTTCCCCAGCCAACAATGCAACGGTCATTTCCATGAACGCTCACCCGTGATCGCTTGAACAACCACAAGCAAATAAATTCAACCCCTGGTGGAGGGAGGATATTTTCTAGTGACAGCTTAGGTTTGAGAGTAAACTGGTGAGAAAATAAAACTGATTTAAATATCTTTAAGCAACTTCATCATAGTTGTTTGTTGGGATTTGACTACACTTGCTCCCTGGGGACGGACCGGGCAAACAATGTTGTTCGCTCTAGAAAGATAAAAAGGTCAAATATAATCTCTTGTGTGACATCCATCTAAGCCTCGCTGCATAAACACATTAAGAATGTGTGCGTGTTTGTATAATGGGCACAGGAGTGACTCAGCCATCACTAGATGGAGGTCATGTCTGCTCTCTTGGACATGTGGTACCATGGCAACAGATAAATCATAACAATTATGAGCATCATCGTGGGTTTGAGTGATGGATAGATGATGAAGGGCACTCAGTGAGAGATGAACAGTGTGTTTATGCAAGGTCAGAGAGCAGACCAGCTGAAGTCCTGGCAGAAGCAAATGTTCTTACAGTTTACTGCTTAATAAGCTACAGTTAAAGATGTTCTTCAGGGGAAATTCAATAACAATATCATAATGAATCCACAGAGAGAATAGACACTACAATGTTTAAGTGTTATTAATTTGAGCAACACAATGGCAGTGATTTAATGAGCACATACTCCAAGTATTGATTTCTTATACCCAACATGCATTGCGTGGCAAAAAAAGAAATTTTATTATTCCTTTCAAAATAGAGAACATGATGTTTTTTAAGACACTGGAATTATATATTAATCATGTTTAATACTTCCATTACTCAAGTATTTACCAGTACATAGTAAGTATTGAACTTTCTCTATATACTCTTTTCATTTAAAATAAAGGTAAAAGACATTTCAACCCTAATTCTCTAATGCCCTGGCCTGACAAATAACAATCTTGTGTTTCTACAGAAACCTGAGAAAGAAAGAGAGAGAGAGAGGTGGTTACACAAGAGCAAAAGGTAATTTTGAAAGTATACAGCTTTTCAACTGCAATGAAAATCAGTGCAGAAAAGTAAAGAGATATAAGAAAGACAAACATGCTGGGGAAAAGAAAAAGAATGTTAAAAAATGTATTTACTAACTGATTGACAATCTCTGTTGCAAAATGGATTACGGTGGACTTTTGGACAGTGATAGGCTTTAATGTTCAGTGATTTAAGAATTAAACAAGCAATATACTGACTTCTAAAGTCTGTTCTCTTATGTCTACTCAGTGATTTGATTTTCAAGAATAATGTGGTACTACTGAATAATCTTTAAATGATCATTTAAGGTAATTCAAATTAATTCAAATTTAATTCAATTCATTAACATGTAGTGTAATAATTTAGTTATATTTTTAAATCAGCCGGCATCCCTAATTACAATCATATTTATATCATGAGAAGCACAGAGTATTTAGTCTTCCATGATTCATTGTGAAGTAAACAGAAAAACATGATCGCTGGACTGCTCATGTCTTCTCTTTGAATGTATCATATTGTGTGTGTATATATTGTTACGAAAAACAACTACATTAAAAACCTAAAATGCTCAGTTTCTCTATGACTCCCTGACATTATTGTAAATATACAACAGTGAGTCATCAGATGATATGAATTCTTAACAGCACTTTTTTTGTATTGACATTCAAAATGAAAGGATCATTTAAAAGACCCATAATATTTCCTCTGTAACATAATCATTTGTAATGTTAATAGAGCTACTGTATATTATATGCCCTCCCAGTAGCACCTGAAGGACATTTTGAACTAAAGATACTTCTGATTAAATGTATAAGGTGAAAGCACTTACAGCAAGAAGCCTGCGCTGCTGCGGTGGTTATAGGCAATATGTAAATAAAAGTGATGAATCTTCAGTAACTTCAACTGAATAAACAATCCTGAGGCCACAACAGCTGCCAAGCAAGTAAAAAATGTTGTGAAGTTTTCCATAGACACAAAACAGATGTTCCACGCCTGGCATCTACCGCAGGCGGTGGCCATTTTGCCTGTACATGCGTCTTCTCTACGCTCTGTCACCTCTCAATCCTAATGCACAGCAGAGAAACCTACTGACAAAGATCAATACAAACTCTTGAACAACCAGAACAGAAGCAATATCACACCCATAATTACACCATTGTACTGAATATCAGCACAACAACAGTCATGCCAATATCGAATACAAAAGGACTTGGGGGCTTGTGTGGCGCGGCTTAAAAAGGAACGGTGAAAAGATTGTTGGAACACATTGATGCTTTTCTTCTCTCTTCATCAGGAAAAAGATCAACAAACCCATGTCAGATACTTCAGGGACTTCTTGCACAAACTTCTGTTCTGCTTCAGCTGTTTGTGTATCACAATGGCACCTAAAAATATTCCACAAGACAGTTTTATGCTGCACGCATCCCATATGCAGACGGTCCCTCGGCCTCTGAGACAGAGCCAGAATTGCGGCCATCGAGTCGTAACTAACGGATACAAGTGTGTGTTAATTAACTCTACAGCTTTGTGGATTGGGCTGGCTTGTTTCACTGCTTCTGCATTCTCGCTCTCTCATTTTTCTAATTCTTCTGTTTTTATGAAAAGAAATGAGACGGCGCTCAGGCAATCCAGACAGATGCTACGGAGGGATGACTAGCATGCTAATGCTAATGTTTTTCTGGAAGGGATGTCTGTTTTCTCAGCTTTAGCTTTATAAGAAAGTACTTTTTCAACTAAGTTGTATCCTGTGCGTTGTGAAATGACACTAATTATCACAAAATCACAACCAGGCTGATCACAAACTGTTCTTTAGAAGTTAGCAACATCCACGCAGTTGTAAGATATCGCTTATTTTGCACAGTGTACTCATAGGACCTTAACATGCGCTTGATGTGTTTTATTTTATCTTTCAATCAAGTTCCTAATGCCCCTCTAGTCACTCACATATTTAATCATGAGGCTAAGGCATTTTAATGAGCCTTCCATGAAGATGTGCTAACAAGCAAACTCAATTACCGTGAGGTTTCTGTGAGTGAGTAACTGAGCGAGTGCAAGAAACAGATGCAGTGTTGAAAATGTCTAATGTAAGAGTGAGAAACAGAGCGGATGTTCAATTTTTACAGTGTGGTATGAATGAGGCACAGGAAAAAAGTCACTAAATTAAGACCACAAAATTACAAAATTAAAAAAAAACAAGGATTTAAAAGTGTACGCCAGTGTTTTCTCATCTTTGCTCTGCTCTGTTCCCTGACAGCACCATCAGTAAAAGGCTACCTCTTCAGTAAAAGGCTACCACATGTAGCCTTTAATAGACTTGTGTTTCTTTTATTATACTGCACATCATAGTTATTATTATTATTAAAATGGCCATTACACACACTAACAAAACACATTATGTTTATTATAAATTCTGTTATTATGTTTAACAACAAAATCAAAACCTTCCACCCTTGATGTACCCCATAAACTCTGCTTAAGAGACCTGTTCATGAATTATAGCTGCAGTGATGTAAGTCTGGAGTAAGAGGCTTGATCATCAGAGTGTTAGTGTGTGGCAGTAGTTTGGTGTTGAGGTGTTGTATGAGGTCAGTGGGGTGGTCACTGGTTGGACTGCTGGACACTGCTCATCTAACTGGGGAGTCTTTGCTCTTTTTTTCTCTGTCATGATGGCAGGAGTCTAAACAACAGGTGCCGTCATGCAGTTGCCACTGCAGACTGCCCAGTTAACAGGGAATGATCTCGGAATGCTGGTTAATGTTCTTTAAAAGTTTTCTCAAAGATATCTAAAAAATTTCTTACAGTGGTTCTTGTCTGGCTCTACGTCTGTAGAGCTTTTTTAATACTGTATATCATATATAAAAAATGTTATTCTTAAGTAGTTACTGGAACATTTTGAAAACAGAAACAGGATCAATAAAATGTTTGAATAATGTTCTTGCAATAACCAAGCAATATAATAACCAAGCAATAACTTTTAATACAATCTCTAAAAACTGGACTTTTGAACGTTCCTTGAACTTTCAAAATAACATTTTTAATGTTTTTATTACTTTTATTAATGTTTTATAATGGAAATGTAAGGGAAATGTTCCTATGACCTAATATTGTTAGCTGGGTAGCCGTTTAAGTAATTTGAATCACAATATTAATGAAATGTTGACAATATTGACATACCTTAACATGACATCACATGAAACAACTCGCACAAAACATTGTCTCAATATATGTGTTTTAATGTATATAAATACAACATTGTTTACAGCTATGTTAAGGAAACAGTACTCAAACAAATTACAAACAGATGTGCCAGAGAGAAAAAAGAAAGACTATTTGTTCATTTTGAACAGAGATGGATCAATAGAGGGCATGTCGACCATTACCAATGTTGGTCTGGATGACTAGAGAGGTGAAGTGGCCCTTCTGCTATGTGCAGCTGCTCTCAAACAATGAAGCCTGACTGACTGGTCTGATCCGGCTTTCAGAGGGCCTGTAATGACCCTCCACTATAACTACAGGTGTAAAGGGGCCCTCTGAGAGCTTTATAATGGAGCGGAAATAGCATTAGCAGTAAAGTTACATTAAAAATGCTGAATCACCATTCTGACACAGGCCCACGGCACAATGACCCAGGCAGCAGCTGAGAGGAGGTGGATGGATACTGCAGGACAGAGAGCACTCCAAACGATGACTCCATTTTGACTACAATTAAGTAGGAGAGTCAAAGAATAATTACTGACATCAAAATCAGCTTCTAGGAGATGGGTTTGGAACAAAAATGCTGGGTTTCTGGAGAGATATGAAACTCTCTAAATATAAATGTAAGAAAAGGAAGCAATTTGCAAGTTTTCGGTAAAGTACAAAAAAGAGATTAAACTTTAATACATTTCCACTACAATCAGAATGCAATATGGCACTAATTTCCTATTCTAACTTGCATTTGTATGAAAGCGAGACCTGAATGTGATATGAAAGACATTAAAATAGACAGTATATAAACTAAGAATTGTAGTTTGGTGAGCAAATGTCACCCTTATCCAACCTAAGATGGCACAACCACGAGCCCCCAATCCACAAATTTGACAGAATATTTTTAACAAAGGACTAAAAATTTGTGCTCTTGGGTGTGTGCCATTAGAGTAATCAGATTAATTATGTGGTAAAATGTATTACATATGATTAATATGGAATATGTGGCACTGAGTGCATATTATTTACTTAACTCTAACTTATTGTATGAATGAGAAAATGTAAGAATTCAGATGTCAGGCAGGTGCTGCGTTGTTGTTAACATCCCATTACCTGAACACTACTGCTGGTCTCGTGTTGCCATAGCACCAACACGATTTTCACATTTCTCTTGCAGACTCTGAGCTCTTTATGTCTCTCTCTTTTACATCTTTTGCCCCCACACATACATAGTCAACAGTAACTGGTATTAGGAGCCATCATGTCATAGCAAACTTGAATTAACACACCGAAATTATGTTGATTTCTCTGTAGCCTTATAACACAAAGTGAAAAAAATTGAGCACATTGCATTGTGGGATACAGCATCATAGTGTGATTTACTGTCATCCGGGTGTTCTATGCATGCAAAACATAGTGCATACTACTGTTTTTTACAATGTATGTTAAAGTCTATGTTTTTTTCTGCAATAGGGCTGAGATTTGTATTAAGTTATGTTCATAATATTTATCAAACAAAGTTTTATCAAAGCATTATTTGATATGTTCCTTACAACAATTTTCCACATACATCAGGACCACCTGCAACAGTTCCCACAATATAGGCAAAATATACATCCGTTAAAGCATTATATTAAACATGACAACTTATTACTGCCAAAAATTTCACTGGTTCTCCTCAAAGAAAGTGTGTTAACACAGACGAGCATGTCCACACATACGCTCACAACATCAGAGGCTCAACTCAACAGATTAATTGAGAGAAGAGTAGAACCATAAACATACAACAGCCTGAGGAGAGAGAGAGAGACAGACCGTACACAGATTCATCCAAGGTTCATTCACACAAACACACTTGTTCACCTCAGGTCACCCACAGAGGGGTTACATCAGTCAGAAATAATGACATTTCTCTCTCCCTCATGCACACACTTCACAACCACAAGATGAGTTTGGTGAGACCCCACTTCTCAATCCATTTTAGAGGGCTACTACTGTTGACAAGGTCACTTCCATTCTCCTAAAGCCTTGACAAACAGAAAATAAAATAAGACGATAAGGAATGAAGTAAAAATATAAAATACATCTCTGTCTAGAGGAAAAATACACAACTTTAATCTCAGATCAAAGAGCAAAAATCATCACAGGTCCTTGAAACAACACGGTGCTGTGGTGTAGCGGGTACAGCTTAGGGCTACTAATCAGAAGGTTGTTGGTTCAAGTATTTGAATGGCTATGCTAAAACAACCTGACAATTCACCACGGCTTTCAACCTTTAAGCATGAGGACAACTTTCATTGGTTCAAAAAAATTCATGAAGATTACACAGAATATTACACTGTATTGACTGTAACTGTGTTACTCTCTGGAGCATTTTCACATTCAATGGAGGCAGAAAAATGACATGATACTGAAAACTTGTACTGCCACATATGTAGAAAACAGCGTAACATACTCCAATACAAATACACAACATTATCAGCGGAGACAGCCTTCCTGTTAGTACAGCCCTGAAGAGAGAAGAAAACACAGAAAGGAAGAGATTAGAAATAAATCTGTACAGACGCATGAGGTTAAAGAAATAATCTGAGAGACATACACACACATATATTTGTCATGTCTGTGCGTGTGTGTTGATGTCCTCTTCTTCTTAGACATTTCTAGGAGATCAATACTTCGTTATCATTGATACAAGATGTCTCGGATCAAGATCGATTCCCATGCATTTCACTTATTTTCCCCTACTTTTGTCTTTCAGCATCTGACAAAGTATTTACAAGACTAGGCTTGTTTTATAGAACCCACCCACATTGTTTGTGAGTGTGCGTGTTTGTCAGGCAGGGTGCTGTATTGAGAGTGATATTGGCCATTTTCTTGTTACTCGGGCTAAACTAACTAATGGATGACTGTGTCAATGTTTTCAAGAGAAATGAGGATGGAACATTATGTCTCACTGCTGTAAATGTACCTGATGCTTTATTACACGTGAAAAAGCAATATGATACAAGACAGCAATGTTCAATAATTAAATGTATTACTATAATAATCAAAGTGAACAATTCTTCTGCCAAACAATATAATTCTTAAGCCGTCCTAAATATGTGTTATTCTATGGTACTACCATAGGTAGACTTTGGAGTAACATGGTATATATCATACAGTAGTATACAAAGTAGGATTCTACTGATGTGAGGTCACAAGTTTGTGTACATAGTCAAGATCTTTGAATCAAGAGCTCATCAGTTATTTTAAAAGTTTTATAATTAAGCGAAAGCATGATTTTTACCTCAGTTAAGAAATGTTTTAGGCACAACACAAAGTGGAGCCCTTAACTGTAGGTTTGATAAATAACACCCGACTCTCATTTACAAACAAGCGCAGAAGAGGGGGAGGATTGCTTACTAAAATGCAATGCTGTATAACGGTGTTTCCAACCTACAAAACATTAGTCTAACAAAGCCTTTAGCGTTTTTTAAGTTTACAGCATTAATTCATCATCATAATTTGGTCTTCGTAAAAGCTCCTTCAGAATGACCCAGCTGATGATAACAGTTATTAAAGTACTGAGGCACATTAGGTGTGAAAGGTAACTTCATTACAATAATAATGTAAATGGGAAACAGACCAAGATTAGATTCAATAATATAATTAGCATCTACTTTCATAACACTGTTGCAGACTTGGTTATATGTTATCATCTTTACCATATAAAGTGTAGTTCCGTGCTGATGCCTGTAATGATCAAGGCAAAACATATAGGAGGACATTGTGTTGATCAATCTCTTGAGCAGTTTGTACATTCCATTTATACTTGGCCACATTAGTGTCTCCCAAAAACTGATTTTTCAGATCTTGTGTTCCCGCAGTCTATGCAAATACAGCAAATGCTTCGATGCTGATGCAAATGGCTGGCAGCAAAAGTTTGAGAATGTTTCTGTTGAATGCATTTGTGTATTAGCGAGGTTTTCAGTTGCTCCATGCATGACATACATGATTGTAAGACTTTATATACAGGCCACATACAAGATTTAAACTTTACTCCCTTTAAAGTAAAGTTTACATACGGTATCTGCCCTGAACAACCAGATGCAATTACATTTGTCCAATTTGTGTCTTTTATCTCAAATTCACTGGCTGCTTTGTCTCGGATGCAACTTGGAGGACATTTACCTTGTAAACTGAAAAAATGCATGAGGTTACCAAGTGTAAATTCACCTGTAGTACTAATGTGAAAAGCTGGTCAGATAAAATGTTTAAACAAGACAAAACAGATAAAACTTTAAATAAGTGTGAGCTCATTAAAAAAATACAGGAAAAAGTTATAATCAAACAACTCAACTAAGTGTAAGAGATTTCAGTATTTTAATTCAGATCTTCTGTACTGTTCCTCTGGCCAAAACAACCACAATTTGTCCTTGTCTGAGACCTGATCTCCCAAGCTTTCACTGAAGTCATTAAGCACATCAACCATGAGGGAATTTGTATTCATGTGAGTAATATGAGAACAAGACTAAAGTTAATGAATTCATAGCCCACCATTTAGCTCAATATTGATTAGTTCCTTGAGCACTGTATGTTTAATTTTTGGTGAGGGCCTGTCGTGTGCATGTATATGTGTGTTTTAAACCTCTGCATATTGCAATTCACCTTTAATGAAATTGCTTAATGATTTCCTTTTATCTTGAGTTTGGCCTAAACAGGCAGCAATGGCTGCTTTATTTCCACAGAAAGCAAAGCCCATCATTACAGACAACAATTACAAGCAATTACCTTCTTCTTTAGAGGACATAGAGGAAGAAAGTACACCATGTTCCTTTTAGTGTGCGGAGTGTGTGTACATGCATATGCTCCCAGTAAAGGGGCAATTATTCGAAAACTCAAATGCTTGAACCTCTAAAAGCTCTGACTACTCTAACCGCTTTATTTTTTATAAGGAAAATAAATTCTGAAGAGATGCAGAATCTTCACTTTCTCAACCAGTCAGATGTGAGAATGTGCCTCCAACATTCAGAATCTCAGTTTGCTGTCTTTGGAGAAGCAGTTAACAGAGTGGGACAAATACCTTCATGCATCTGTGACTTAAACTGAATCAATTCAAGGTTCAATAAATAAGATGTGTTTCTATAGTACCAATTGGGCAAAAAGTTTCAATTGTTTATAGCAAACAAAATCTGTTTGTTGTGCCACAACATGCTGCATGTATATATGCCTCACCTTTATATGGTCCATTATAAACCTTTATATGTATTACGCAGTACAGCAGTATGTATCGGAAACACCATTTTCACTAGGTTGTATCGTAACAAACAGAAAGTTGATTTTAATAATATGCAGGCTTTTCTCCCTCACTTCACAGAGTCAAACTGTATAAGCTCATTGCAGCTGATCTTTTGGCACTTTGAAATGACTGACATGTAATGCCACTGTGTTGACAGGAACCGAAATGTCTGCCGTATCTTGACTGCAGCATTACTCTTGGTCTCATCTCTCAGTTCAATCCAAATGCCAAAGATACCTTTACAATTCTCTATATCTCTCAATTTTCAGTTGCCTTCCTCCCGCTCAAAACAAAATATGACTTTAAAGGCCAATGTGCTGACAGGCATCGTTGGGAAGAAATGATATCTAACCAGGGTGCCTTAGCAACAGTGTGACATCGCAACTACCTTTGATGTCCCGCCGAGCAGACAACCAGGCACATACACCGCCAGATCTCATGAAGGGGAGGGAAAAACCGAAGGGAAAGAAGAAAAACAAGTTGAACTTTTCTGAAATCGCTCCTCAGCGTCTCCCACTCGGCGTCTCTCGTCACCTTCTCATCTATCGCTCACCTTTCTGTTTCTTTCACATCTTTTGACTGTCTTGTCGTCTTTTTCCACACTTCCATGTCACTGTTTCATCTAGGTTTTCTTCAGCCGTCTGTTTTATGCTTTCCAAACACACATCCTCGTTCAGCCTTTGAGAGTTAGCATGCTAACTATGCTAGAGGCTGTAATAACTCCCTGGCGATAATGTATGCCACAAAAAGTAAGAAATGACTGACGTTTGTTGAAATTGGTTGGTGTGTAGTGAGGTAGAATCCAGCTCTCTAGAGTGAAGAACGTCAGTCGGTGTAGACGTTTGCGCATGTGTGTGTTATCTGAATATTTCATGTAAGGTGGAGAAATTAATAAAGGCTGCACATTAAAAAAAGCTTAATATATTAATAAATTAAAAAAGGAGCCACAACAGGTTAACTGCCAATTACCCATATAATTTGGCTTTAAAAGTAGTACGGCAATTAGTACTTTGATATGCTAATGTTTTAAAAGCACCATCCACCATTACAAAATACCAAACCTTTATGATTTTGATGAAAATATTTCAAATTCTCAGAACAGAGTAAATACTTGTACTGCCCTACAGACCAAATGTATTTCTTATCCATTAATGTTACACCATTCATCCCTCTGGTGTAACATTGCTCAGATAAAGACCACAGTAAAGCCCTGATGAACGCGAAGGGTGCAGCCACACCACTCCTTTGCATATTTCTGAATAACTCAGATGTGTAGCCTTCCAAAATGAAAAGCGAACAGACAGAGACTGTCTGTGCACTTGTCTCTTGGCTTAAGAGCAGGTGGGACAGCAGAGATTAAACTTGCTGCTTTGTAATCATAGTTTATTCCTCCCCACCCTCTATTTTATCTCAGAGCATTATCATTGCTGTCTGGAGTATTGTTGTCTATGCAGGCACATGTACACCTGTAAAAGAGACATATCTGGCTCGCACTCGTGCAGCAGTCATTGTGGTATTGTAATAGAAAATGGGAATGATTAAAGTTTTATAGGTTTGTGGTATTATTTTTTTTTACGTATGTCCTCCCCTAGCCTCCTTATCACTCCTCAAATATTGTTCAAATCGTCTGTCAGGACCAGCCTTCAGGAAATAAGAGCTGGAATTTAGGAGGTGTCTGCAGTGCCTGTTTCTCCCCCCAAGAACAGCATTACATTTGTCTCGACAGCACAGATGAGTTGTTGCATTTGAGAGACTTTGTGGTGGAATAAATCTTGTTGTCCAAAATGTACCAATACAAAGTTTGTGGCCACATGAAAGAGATTGGAGAAAAATATATTTACATTATACCCAGTACAGGTGTAACATTTTTTTCTGTATTAAAATCAGGAAAGAGAAGTAAAACATTTTTTAACACATGGCCACATCGGTTTGTGGTGTAATGTAAATACAATACTAACACTGTTACTCAATTGTTACGTTAGCGCCTAACCTCGTCTGAAATATATGTGTCCTTTTCATGAAGAAAGACAAAATGTGACTGTATATCTGTATTTCTGAGCTGTAATTCAATGTCCATTTTACCGTATTAATAGATTCTTATCATTTATTCATCTCATTGGGCCATAAAGCTGTAGACACACGTACGTGCATGAAATCTCCCAGCACTCACATGGTGAAACGTGAGAGTAGTGGAATTGTACATTTGTGTGCTATTTCAGGCATAGGCAGAAAGCTTATGAGAGTATTCTGATGTTCACTATCATTTGAAAGAAATGGCAAAATGCTTCAGCTGAGTGTTTCCAGAAATACAGACACAGAAGTTCTGACCTTCTCCCCAGAAAGTGTTTACAGTGAACAGATTTCCACTGAGCAAACATTCTTGTGGAGAGTAGTGTTTCAATATACCACAGGTACATACCAGAGAAAAAAGGTTCTTTTTGGTCCTATATATTACTATACCTATATATAGATATAAATCAAGTATAAGATCAAGGTTAGCCATGTTTTTTATTCCGATCATTACTGATCACTTGTTATACCAGTGTTGTGCCTGCTATAAACTTTGATAATGTAGCCAAATATTAAAAATACACCACATAAATACGGCAAATTAAAACACACTGTAAAAATGACAGAAAAGCGAAAAGAAGAAAGAAGAAGCGTTTTAAATATAAAACATCATTTTTAAATTTATTCAAGGTCAGGAGGATATAACCAAACATTGACACAATGCAGGATTTAGGACAGCAATGATGAGGCTCAATAAATACCAGGTGTGAATCCTCAAATATTGTCATCAATGTAACAGTTCAGCAATGATCACAGAGAAGGCAAATCCTTAGTCACTATTCATTACAAAAAATAGTTTAATTAATACAAATCATCTCTTTTCAAAAGATATCATTGGCTTTACAGGGAACGATATCCAGTTCATAAAAATGTCATTTGTAATAGTATATTGATCAAGAGTCTTTGCCAGACTGTTAATTGTTTTGTCATAATAACTTTTTGTCTAATGGGCAGGATATTGATCCTTTAAATCGACTCTCTGATATAACGCACAATGAAACCTTTTCACTTAGTCATGGCATCAATAATACAGCAATATCTGAATAAATTAATTGCACTATAGTGAATAAAGTAAAGTACAAACAATTGTATTGCTGTCATTCAAAATGATGACTGGGAATTTGGAATTTTCCCTCTTTATTTTAGATACACATTTCAAAGTTTATTTGTCACATGATCATGGGGAGTCTATAAGCCAATTGTAATGTAATAGTGAACCAAGACATAAGGGTAACTGACAACAGTTAATGATCAATAAACCTAAATTTGATCAGGCTGTTTAGTGCTGTACACCACACTTACATTAACACACATTAAAACACTTCCATTCACATATACATGTGCACCAACATTAAAAACTTTTAAAAATTTTTTTGTTATTTTAGTTTTAAATAAATCTTGCCTGTTGTAAGTCACACACACACACACACACACACACATACACACGTTTACTTATCTATTTAAATGGGGACATTTAATAGACTTCAGACACAGCTAGTTATGAACAATATAACCCTAACCTACACCCTAACCTTTCTTTCCAAAACTTTTTGCATTTTTACAATATAATATATTTACAATATAATACAGAAAACTTTATGTGCTATATTTTTATAGTGTATTTATGAATGAGGACTTTTGGATACAATTTTGTCCCCAATATATGGTGAAGAAACCCCCCCCCACACACACACACACACGGCACACTTAAGGAACAAGTTTAATGAGGACCGTTTTTTTAAATAAAAAATAGCTTGCTATCTAATTAACTAATGTGACTAAGCACAGATAATACTCTGAAATCTAATTAGCAAGGAGTGCTCCAGTTCTGTGTTTTAAATCGACGTGTCTTGATTGATTGTGCTCTTCAGGTCTAGCACCATTTCTGAGCTAATTTGGGGGAAGAACTACAAGAGCACCAGCAAAACGAACAGAATTTGTTTACAATCCTTTTCTTTGTGCCATTTTTTGTAGAACCAGGAGGCCTCTGATTACATTATTAATTACTGTATTAAAAATCTAATTGAATGCAATTATTGCTAACAAGTCTTCTCTCTGCAACTGGCAGTTTGATGTTTTTTGGCAGTTCTTTGCTTTTATTAATGTAAATTGCTATACACGTGCCATGCGGACTGAGTGCACACTGTCCTTGAGGAGTTTAGGATTATATATTTGGCATTTCTTTAACATTTTGTTATTTTTAACATGTGATCGAGAGAGAGGAAATAGAAAGTGCTGTTGTTGAGATGACAGGGAACAGAGACAGGAGGTTTGTTCTCTGGGTTTAAAGTGTGTGACACACACACACACACCAGCATCAGGCCTGAAAGGGACTATTATGAAGGTGTGTTTGTGTCAGTTGTGTATTGTGCCTGAGCACAAAAGACAACATAAAATGCAGCCACCTCTATAAAGGTCCAAAGCTTGTGTCCTTCACATAAATGCGCAGAGCAAAGACTGCCAGAGTCCAGCACTCAACACTGACACCAGGTGAGATACACCGCAGACGAGAAATATGCTCAGCTATCGGTTAGAAAGAAAAGAATAGAGCACAGGTAAAAGTAAAGAGAGAAAACTATGAAAGTCTCTAAACCCGAAGATGTTTCCAGAAGGTTTTGGACTCAGCATTTCTGCTGTTCTGGTTTATGTCCCTAACCTCTGGATGATTTATTCCCCTCAAGACATAGATACAGTCTATAGCACCTTGAGTTTACCAACCTCAGCATGTTTATAATGGCCTCATAACCCTGCTATCTCTCTAACAAGCAGTCAGTGACTGTGACCTGTTTAAGTACAGTAGGGCTCAATGTAGGTAGAATCAATTCCCTTATTTAATACAGAAAGGGTAAGAAAATGGGGCAACCTATTTTAAAGTACGTTAAAGAATGGGGAGGATACAGAATGAATCCTGAAGTTGTGTCTGTTATTGACAATGTTTTCTAAAGGTCACAGAATTCATGCCCAGGTTGAGAGCATGGTGATTATGAAAATGATTTTGTTAGAGAGGTTTGTTTTTCAGTTTGCAGTGCATTGTGGGTAATGTACTGTCATAGGCTGTTCATGGTGTTGTTACCATGGTGACATTCTCTCAGAATGTCAGAAATAAACTCTTATTTTGTCTATTTCATTCTTTAAAAATTAAAACAACAGGGGCTGTCACTACATTATATTATTTTATATATATTTTATTCATTTAATAATAGTTCATCACAATTCATTAATTTCTGTGTAGTTAATACAATTAAGGAAAGAAATGAAACAAGTTAGTTCTGGCAACTCATTTCGACTTAAGTAGAATATATATCAGACCGAAATAGACTTCTGCAACTTGCACAAGACACACATTTCTCATACTCTATTAAAACATAGACAAACATAAAAAGAAATCAAATAATACACCTTTTCACTGATTTTATAGACATGTTAGTAGATATGTTTTATCAGCATTCATCTGAACTTACAATGTCTGTAATGTTTCATATAAGTAACTGATAATGTCGCTAAATATTAAAACTACACTAGATAAATACTGCAAATTACAATACATTGCAAAAATTACAGTCATTTCTTCTAAAGACATATTAGTATAGTGTAACTTATTTGCTGAATGCGCCATCCATTGTTTCGGAGCTGCCCATCTGAAAGTGATGAGGTTACAGACAGTTCAGTGGAGCACATGAGGATGAAGGAGATCTTGTCTGCCATCTATATTGCTTTCTTCTTTTTTATCTCCCACTCCTTTTAGCCCTTCTTCCCCGTGGCTCCCTTTTAAACCCTTAGGTGGTAACTAGCACTGACACACAAGTTAGTTCGTTGCCTGGGTTAAATGCCTTATTGAGATTTCTTCTGAGTTAGAATCAGAATCAGGTGTTACTCTTGTTCTTATTGAATCCTGGTGCCCCTCCTTAACTTTCCCTGAATTAGAGCTTATTATTAATATTTTTATTTATTCATTTAGTGGATACTTTTATCCAAAGTGACTTACAAATAAAGATAAAAACAAGCAATTTATCATACAAAAAGTTGCAGTTGAAGTGTAATTGTGAAAAATAGAGCAGAAGAGATGTTTATAAAAATTACTTCCATAAGCATAAACAAATAATGCACTTATGCAAAATCAGTCTTTAGCCATTTTTTAAAATATTAGTATTATTGTTTTTTAGTATTATTATTGTTGTTTTTCAGTATTGTCTTTGCTCTTTGAGTCTGGATTCGACTCTGAGTTAAATCGTACATTAGGATATGATTTAACAGTATCTTTTTGCAACATCAACACTGAATTATGATCAGTATCCAGACAATGCAGCAGCTATGTTACAACTTTATTCTTGTAATTCTGTGTTTATTGTCAAACATTATGACTTCAATCTCATAATGCAACAACTTTATTCTCAAAATATTACTACTTTAATCTCATAATGTTACAGTGTTCTCGTAAAAGGGCTATTAAGAGATTACTCTCAAAATATTATCATTTTCTTCATAAATGTTACAACTTTATTCTGAAAATTACATTTTTTCTTTTTATTTTCAGTTCAATCTTTTCACCTCCCTCATGCTTTTGCCCAGTTGTTGAGAGGTATGACATACTGCTGAATGAGATGAAACGATAGATTTGGGGCAGGGGAGCGTGTGGGGGGTGGCTTAAGCATTCACAGCAGAACGTCTCGACTATAATAGGATATTTTATGATGATGACAGGCCTTTCACAGCTACAGTTCAACAAGGCCAAACCACAGAGTGATGCGAAGTGAGGAGGAAAGCAAAGCAAGAAAAGAAAAGAAGGACGTAGGTGTGAAGAGACATCACTAACACCTTCACCCAATGTTCTCAACCTCAGACAATCTGCCCCCTGCCCTCTTCTCCTGACATACCATGTCCAAATATAAGGATCAGAATGCTTAAACGCTGAAGGGATGTTCACATGCAGGGGGTAAAACACTTCAGCTCACATTGGCTTTACCACTCCATCCTCTGAGAGGACAAGAATCTGTTTCTTGACGTGATGGAGGTGATTGCCTAGCACCGTTGATGGGCAGAAAGTGCATTCCTAACAGGAAATGAAGAGGCTCGCTAAGGTGAATAGCTACTGCTTGGGCTGGTTAAGAAGTTTTAGGCTGTTTTTAAAGGGTTTTGTAGACTTGTTGGTTGATCAAGCTGGGTGACCAGCTAAGACCAACAAACCTTTTTTTATTTCGTTGAGAGATACCAAATGGGGTGGACACAGAGTCTGAGCAACAGAAGAGATATGAAGGCAGGATGTGACCGATGAGAATGGAAACTGTAATGGTGAAGACAAGATCAGGAGTTTGGAGTGTTTTGTAGTGAGGTGGGAGACGAGAAGCCAAAGAGGAGGAAGAAAGAGAAAAATGGAAAATTAATACAAAGACGGAAGGAGAAAATGAAATCGTGTAAAAATTAGTCTCTTCACCGTTACCCAGCAGATACCAATCTTCCCCAAAATTGAACATTAGGGGAAATGTCATCTCCTTAGATATAATTTAATGCCCCATCCATTTCTCAAAAAAAAAAAAAATGCACTTCCCAAAATGGTTAGTCTGAGATGAGAGAGTGAGGGAGTTTCAGAAAGGAAAGGTTCGAATGAAAAGCCCCTTTAGAAAGAGATGCATGTGCCATTATAGTTCTATCAAAAAAGGATTTAAAAGATGTTGAAATGGCAAAAATGAGTAATTACTTTTGCTTTTACCGAAGCATGACGCGTCTCCAACATGCTTGTTGGACGACAGATGTTGAAGAAGATAAAAACAGCTAATTTTAAAATAAAACACACTATACAAGCATAACCCCCCCACACACACTCACACAGTTCTCTATGTAATATAAGGTAGACAAATGCAATGGGGTTCATAAAGGTTTACCATCCCCTTTTTAGTTTTAAATAAATAAGACCCACCAATCTGACAAGCTGCTGGGGAAAGATAAAGCATTTGAGTTGTGGCAGTGTCGACTCAGCAACCTTCTGCAGAAAACAGTCATGATCAATACATCATCAATCAGTGGGTTTAAAGAGCGACATGCCTGATGCTGGCAAGCATAAAAATACAGGGATTACAAAGGAGACAAGGAACTTAAAAGATCTGCATGCAAAAGTGAAATGCAAGGAGAGAAATTGCAGCAGCAGGTCATGATGATAGATTGTGATCGAGGGACCACTGGGGACCATGTAGTTTTAAAGGCCATGTAGGGAAAGTTACTTTTAAAAGTAACGTGTTGTAAAAGTGCATTTACTCATCATGAAAAGTCATTATTTGTTTGTTTGTTTATTCACTTCTTTATTTATGCTCTGCTCCATGGCAATAATGAGCCATGACATACTCTCTAAAAAACAATACAATACCCATCATGTTCATACTAGCACAAATTAATATGTGTTTGTTAAATATACCGAATACATCCCTAATTTCTCCCAACATAGGATGAAGACAAGTCTACAATTGTATTTAATATATATATATATATATATATATATATATATATATATATATATATATATTCTAACAGCTGTTATGTCACTGCAATGCAAAACATACAAACAAAATGCACCGTCCCACCCCAACAGATTCAATAATGTACAGAGGAGGACAATGCTAATTGAATCAAATCCTGTATGGATACACTAGACAGGATTAACAGAGCAAATGAAATACACTGGGCATTTACTGCTTGTAATTTCCAGATTCCAGACCTGTTTTACTCTGAAGTGTTGAGACAGATAGTAAGAGTGAGAGAGAGAGATGTTGAGTGATTTTCCAGCTAAAGTGGAGCCCAGAGCTGATGACCAAGAACGAGAGAGGGGGAGAAGTGAAACAGTTTACACTGTCTGCCAGTTTGGCCCCCATAGCAATCTGAGAGCCATTTGTCAAAACTAGAGGAAGAAATTATACAGCGCTCAGCAGTGCTGGCGAACAGAGATGATTTATTGAGCTGGTATCGATGCCCACCCACACCCAGGCAGAGCCAACACATGGGTGACTTCATGGGACTGTCTCTCCATGGATTTGCAAACATTTTCCATGATCCATGTCTGGCCCTCAAATTATGGCCAACTCCCGCATAAAGACTGACCGTATTTGACCTCCAGCATCTCAATGTTATTTACATATAACAGCCGCATTTGACGAGGCACCTGCGATTACCAAGGCCGATAAGAGGTGAGAAACAGGCTTTCATAAATTATCCAGACCAAAGAGACTTAAAAATTAATTGAAAAGAGTTGGAATTGGTCATGGGTGAGAGACACAAAGAAAGTCAACAGAGACTGAATTCATTGCTGCAAATGTCATCAGACGACGTGGCAAACAGGACCAGGTGTAAATTTACGCAGGCATTCGGCATGGCGAATGCAACAAGAGACGTTAATTTTACAGCAGAGATAAAGAGATGAAGTTAATTAAAATGCTTCGGCTCTAATCACTGGAGCACAGCCACTTTAAAGAGAAAAATACATGCCTTGTCAAAGTGTGTCAGAGCTAGAGAGAAAGGGAAAGAGAGAGAGAGCATGCTGTGTTCCTCTCTGGAAACTAGGAATGAATTATCTAATCAAAGATAAATTTGCTTGGTGAGCAATAGCCAATCAGATCCTCAGACGATGTGCTGCAGAGCTAAACGCTGCAGGAGGTGAGATACTTTAATAAGCTCATTTGAGCACATCTGAATCTATCAGAATGACAGCATGCATTAGATTGCATGAGAGGTGCCATTGATGGTGGTAACAGGTGTAGCGCCTTATAATTTTTCTGTGTCGACTTCTAGGTAGCTGGCAGTGATTTGCAAATAGGATTCTGTAGATAAGACTGACGGTACAAAAACTCTACATTCACTAAAAGTACATTTATAATGTAACGACAATCAAAGTTAAATAAGTAAAACCATTAACAAGTGTCTACTGTAGCATATTTACTTTATTTTACTTATTAAAATTGTAAACATGTTTACAGTAACAAGACTTCAGGTTTTGGTGAAATTATTGCATATTGTTTTTCCTTGGGATCAGTCCATTGAAAACTTTTTGGAGGTCAGCTAGGAAAGAAATCTTTAAGCTGAGTTACAACTGATAGTTGAAATCAAATCTTTTGCTCCCAGTCGACCGAAATTCTTTACCAATAGAAAAAGATCATATGCTCGTGATTAATGACACACTTCCTGTTGAATATGACAAAACACCATTAAATAAATTCTGCAGAGAATGGGAGAACTAAACATTTCTCAGAGCCAAAATTAATACATTTATATGATAGAGAGCTTTATACAAACCTAGGAGTATTGTTCATGGGCTTGTTACAATTCCTGCACAAGGTTAAGTGAGGCGTTGACTCCTAGAGACAAAAGCATCTTAATTCACACATGTAAGAAAAACAACACCTGCTCTCATTTTTTATGTCTTCTTAAAACCTAAAGGTAGTGCCAGGAAATATTTAGTATTATGCTATTCGATTGCATTGGCAGATCGCCACAGGACCATCTTTCAAGGGTGTGAAGGGTGCAGTGTATTGTTTGCCAAACCTCTGCACACAAACTCCCCCACAGATGCCTATTTATCTCCAATGTCCAGAGAATCGAAGGCATTGGATGGCCTCCTGAACGTTATAGTATAATCCAATATAATTCCCTTCGCCCAACAACTTCACCTCACGATCTCTGCCTGTGAAACTGTCGGTTGATACTCTCTGTGAACCCGGCAATGTCACAAATCTTACAAAGCGCTTAACCCTGTGAAACGCCACGTCGGCAGCTGGTAAGAGCAGACACATAAGATGCGTCGAGAGACGATGTGATTTCAGTCACATTTGCTTTGCGCACTGTAATGGCAATGTCTAAAGCATAAAGGCCTCGTTCAGGATTGCTGATTCCCCCATTCATTCTATTGCAATAACACCTTTCTGAATAGATAATCATCAGTGGACGTTCATATGAACCTGACGCTGGTAGGAAAGGAGATGAATACACTTTTATACCTGATGCATCTAATTCCCGTGATTGTGCCGGTCAATGAAATAATCAGCGGCCGCTCCTCTAAGAAGCATTGTTCTATTCAGTGAGCTTTGTGAGTCATTAACTGTCTACAATCAGCCATTTTAACGACTGATTAATGTTTTACTTATTCAACGTGCTAATAGAAAAGTGAAAGACCTTCACTCGGCTGACCTCTCGCAGTATGAATTAAAAATTGCTTTTTGATGTCGAATCACTGCTCAAGTGCATCGCCGCTGAAAATGTTGGATAACAGCAGTTCCATACAAATGTCAGCTTGTGGACAAATGAAATGTTTACCAAAGAAACAAACCCCGATTTAAATTGTGTGTTTAGATCTATAGCTAATAAAGGCTATAAGGAAAATGCATTGTTTATCCACTCATGAGGTGTGCCACAACAGTAAAACAGCATTTTTAGCCATATTTATGGTTGCAAAATAGTGACTTTATTTTCACTTTGTTATTAATAGTATGTGTTATGAACACAATAATCAAAGATTTCATATGCACAAGCACATGTTTATCACAGTGTTCAGTATAGACCATGACTGCTGTGAGCTGTGAGCTGTGACCTGCTTCAGGTTTACTTGAAATGTTCTACTTGAAACTAAAAATATTAAATAAATAAACTTCTATAGTTTAAGATTATCTGATGATCTGACTCTCCAGAACATTGTAAAAATACATAAAAATGATTCAATATATTTGTAAACATTACTGTCTCTAAGAAGGTGTCTGCTATGTTTTGACTGCAAATGCCACATTTGTAATGCTGGAATTGCTTATAATAAGATATTGTCACAGTCATATTTGCCATGACGAATGATTTGTGCTGCCCATCACCTCTTTTCCTGTGCCACTGCAATTTAATATTTCAAGGTTCACAGATGAAATAGCTTTCTCATAAATGATTGTACTTTCCTGCCAAGGTTTTTCTTAAGCGGCTACCAAGTCACAAGGTTTCAACTCAATATACTGGTTTTCCTGACTTTCTTTCAACGTGAACACTTTGTGTCCGTGCCACATTATTCCAGACTGTTCTGAATTTTTAGCAGTGCTAAGCAATACTGTACATGAAGGTCTGTTAATGACAACTCATTAACGGATAATAAATGGTCTCCTTAAACACAGAACGGGAGATAACAAATGCATTGCAGACACTGGCATCGTGCTAATAATTCACATCCATGCATGTGAACACAAAGTACTCCCTTGTGTGAACCGCTTACAGTATGTCTCATTCAGTCCCATAACCAACATCCAACTGTTCGGCAGGTCTAATGAGGAAAATGTATTGACCATATATAGGCCATGAAAATCTATTTTAAGTAAAAAAAAAAAATCTTTCCTCAAGGAACAGTAAATAAATAAATAAACTACTGATGTAAAAGTTGTTGATCATCAATCAACAATCAGTCATCAATGAGTAGCCCAACTAGCAAGCAACTTTATTTAGCCACCTTGGCAAGTTAATGAAAACTCTGGCTTGGCAAGTGTTAATTTGGGACCTGCCCGTAGCCTTTCGCTACAGTGGCAATTTAATTTAGCCTAGAGAAGACATGATTTAACAAACCTGTAAAGAAAGCAGGAACAAGTGAGTAAGGGAAAGCAAAAGGTGAAACAGGAATGGAGCTTGTCACTGACGCTTGTCCACTGTTTCCATGGTAATTAAAGCAGACATTTGTAATGGTGTATAACTTGACCTGAATCTGTCTAGGAAGAGCTGGGAACAATTGTCAACGTTTCCCTGCTTAGTGGCATACAATAACACTGATGGTGAAATGCAACGATAGACGTTGCTCGTTATCGCCCCGCCTCTCTACACCAAATTAATCTGTAAACGTTTATTGAAACAGATGTGAACCACTTATATTTCCCCAGCGCTCAGTGGCGCCCCCATTACTTCCTTATTTCATTTACAGTTGCTGTTTATGCTCTGTGAATTAAAATTCATTGCCATCTGGTGTGACTTCAAGCCCCGCCTCTCATGCCTCATCTAAAACGGCCCCTCCTGACATCACCCATTATACTTTTAAGAGTGAACCACTTCTCCTGTCTCTCTGAGTCATTATCACCAGAAAGACTTGGCAACCATCCCTCTTCATCACTTCACCCCTTTTCTATCAGCCGTGTTAACCAGTGTAGTTACCCATGTTTTTTATTGTAAGTGCATAAAATGTATATTTCAATATTTCATTTTAATGTCCATTTAACAACATATGCACATTGTTGAAAACTTGACAATCACACAAATCAGGGTTTTAAACTGTATTAACACATGTCCCAAATTTGGAAACAGGGTTGCAAACCTCATATAAAATGACTAGAAAATAAAGCAGCTCATATCATATTATATTAAAGTTTGGGCACCAGCACTGTGTAAGTGGAAAAGGGGTAACTAATACTCTAGTCTACATCCAAAGTCTTGCGGCCACAGTTTAATATTTTCTTCCTTTTAATTTCCCTTATAATGAGGGACGAGTTATGTGAAAGCTCTCAATGTTTTATAACACTTTATACATTACATAGTAGCCTCCGCTTTTACGACATAAAACATTAGCATTTGATTGATTTATAACACACCAATGTTTGGCCCTCGAGCTAGTCGCTAATCATATATTGTCAGTAAAATTAGCTGACCGTATTACCCAGAAAGATTTTCCATAATAATACTACTACACAGACCAAATCAAAGACAAGAAAAAGTGTTATATCAAATATAGGCAAAAAAAATAAATAATACTGCCATACAAAACATCATTTGTTTCTTTCAAACTGGCTTTTCTGATTTTACACTGCAGTTTGAAGATGAAAGGAGAAACAAACCATATCTGAGTACACTCTGATTGCTGTGATAACTCCTCTATAACAGTGAGACATTTAAAAGTTATAGTCCAGCGTGTTAATCAAATCACTCTACATGGGTTTTGGTACAAATATTAAGAGGACAAATATTAGAGGAACTATATCCTTCTACATGGTATTTGTTTTCGCCCGCCTTTTGCATCAATGACCTGATGTGGTGAGTGATTTTGGAAGTGGACAGTCTGTCTGCTTGTTGACACTATTGTGCAGGACAGATCCTGCTGAGCTGCTATTGTTTTTGACAAACTCTTACTGGCAAATCATACACTCACAGCCAGGCTCTGTTCAACAGTGCTTTGCATCTGTTGTCTTATATCTTGTTCCTCCGAATTACAACCACACTCAGTATATCCTATTTCACATTATATTTCTTGCTTTCAAAGACACATCAGTGCCCAAAACCCCTTTATGTCAGTAACACAAACCAGCATTGCCAGACTGTGAGAGCAACTAACCACTAAACCCTAAGATATGCATACAGTAAGTGGTCACACCTTCCCTTTAGTTCTCTCCTCACTGTGCCCTTTCTCTCCTGCTGGTTAATGACGTGGCCCCTCAAGTCACATAGTTGTACCTTCCCCAAAGGTACGTGTGGAAACGCAGTGTGAAATAATACCTCTGCAAGGGCTTGTAGCCAGATTCTAATGAGGTTCAAGCCAAAGCCAGTGTGTTTGTGGGTGACTTCAGACGGTTCTGAAGAGCTTGTGGGTCAAATCCGTTCTACAGACAAGTTTCCCTCAGGGCCGTATCTCATCGTCAGCAAATGTTTGATAATGTGTTAAGCATTAGTTCCAGCTTGGTTTGAAATCTCCACCACACGCCGCAGGGCACATAGCCAGTTCCTCCTCATTCTTCTCATCTTCACTTAACACATCCTGCTTATTCCTCTAATCTTCACTTATTCTGCTTTTTTGTACTTTCATTTCGCACAAGCCTGATGGATTTAATAGACAGATGAACAGAGCACTGCTGCTAATACCACAGACGTCCAACCCTGTCTGGCATAATGACGCCTTGATTGGAGCTTGTGTTTGTCATATTTACCCTGTGATAGATGGTTTGTGCTTCTCATCAGCATTTTTATGCGTGTGTGTATATTGTAACATCCTTGTGTATCACAGCTTGTCAGTGTGTTTGTGAGAAATGAAGAGCTAAACGAAACGGAAAAGAGGGATTGGAAGATAATCAGAATCTTTCCTCGTGGTCATCTATCAGGACCCAACTCTTAGACAGGCCAGGCTGACCTCTGAATTGCCTGCTACAATTACCATCATCAGGCAGTAATGGTTAACGGCTTATGAAAAACAAACCCCAACACATCTAACAATGGCTCTTGCTTACACAGCATCTGCCATTTTTTCATCAAGAAGATGTCATCAGTACTAATAAATAGTGAATAAAAAGTTTCTCAAAGTCATTCATCTGAATGGAAGACGAATGTCTGTGTAGATGGTAAGACAAGATAGATGGAATGATGAAGGATAGGAGAAATTGACATAAGCATTAAATGCGAAGCTCTGTTGCCTAGTGGAACATTTTCTGAACATGCAGTCATATGTCAATATTTAAAAATATGCTATTTACATACTGGCTTAGGGAAAACAGGAATTAGAAAAGTCAGAAACCATCTAAGGCTATTTTAGAATGTACTACTGATGTGCTGTGTACTACACGCTGCACAACAATTTTTGGTTTGAAGCAGTAAGTAATGCTAAATGTTTTAGACAGTAGTATGCCACACATTGTCACATGACCTCATTACGTGCATGTTTGATTCACAAAGCGGAATTCAGGGAAATAAATAAAGCTTTCAAGTTTAATTCCAAACAAAGTAAAACATCTAAACTTTTGTCAATCTGACCAAAAAAAGTCAAGAGCTTGTGGTTTATTCATCACACTGAAAATGGAAGGTCAAGTTAAATGCACAGCATTATGGGATATGTATTCTACACAATGTTCTCTGGTTGTGTTCTGCACATATAGCATGTAGTAGGTCTTCTGGGTTTTTCATGCATTTTAACAACATTGTAACCTGTACTGCAAACTACAGAAACAGTATATTATTCCAAACCTACTTAAACCTTGACACCCATGTTACGGTTACACTTAAGTGAGCATCTTTACGATGAGGGACAGTCAATAAACATCACATGCTCAAACTGAAACAAGAGTCTGGCACTTGACAACAATTTTTCTTGCTTTATTCACAATAGCCCTCAAGTGAGTGTGTATACAACTGGATTAAATTCTCCGAAAGCATTCAAGTCTGTAAGTCTTTTCCTTTGTTTCCTGTAACATGCACATTGGGCCATTAGCAACACCGCATAATCCAATTGACCACTTTTACACACTCTTTGGTTTTCTCAGTGGATCTGAAGATTACATTAGGACTGGTCTCAAGGGACTGGCTAAGATTGTATTACTGTACCATCAGGCTAGAGGTTTATTAAATTAGTACTTCAAAACAGCTGTTTGTCTTTATGTGTGTGTGCTAGTTTAGATCCAACAGGAAGTGGCATCTGCTGTCTGGTTGTGACCAATCACATGACTAATGTTTTCTAGGTCACAGGGGTCACCCCTAAGCCACCAAAGGTCAAGCAGCACACAAGCCTCCGGTTTCAGCCTTGACTGTAGCAAACCAATCTACTTTTAATGGAGATGCATCTAATCTGGGAGTAATTGGCAATCATATGTGCCCTCTCACAGAGGGGGAGAGAGAGAGAGAATTTCACCCATTGCCTCCATTGCTCTCTCCTTCTCTGTCTTTCTTGGCGGAGGACGGGCTGATGCATCACCTAATCACTCTCGTCCTCAGGCAACATGTGTATGTGTGTGTGTTTGGGCTTAGGAGAAAGTAATTGTTGAGGAAATTGTCAGATGATGAAGAAAAAGAAAGAGAAGGTTGGTTAAAAAACACCCCAGGGTCTGATTTCTCAAATTACTCTTGTGCGCTGGGAACCAAAAATTCTAGGGCTTCAGAAAAGGAAAAGAAGGATAAAAGAAACAGACACACACACATTTAATAATCAGCTATTTAACCCTATTGTCTAAATTAGAGTCAAATACAAAAAGCTGTTGTTTACACAACGCAAATAAAAACCTGGACATTTAACATTCTGTGTATTAATATATTGTGGTCAAATATTCTATAGCTGTGTGTATTTGTGTACGTTTACTTAACCATATATTGGGGACAAATTTTTCAAAAGTCTGCAAAAACGAACAAATCTGACCAAAACCTCTCATTTGTAAAATTGTAGGAAAAAATTGTAAAATTGTAATTGTAAAATTGTAAGAATTTCACAATGAGAAATTCTCATTTGTAAAAACATTTAAGTTTTTTCTTTATGTTTTTTTAATATAAAAATACAGAAAGGTTTCTGATAGGGTCAGGTTGTGGGTTTGGGTTATATTGTTTAAAACTAGCTGTGTATAAAAACAATAGAAATCTATGGATTGTCCGCATTTAGATAGATAAGCAAACGTCTGGGTTTGTGCATGCATGTGCACACATTAGTCTCTTCTACAGTTGTGGAGAATGTATACTATACACTGCCCCTTTTGCCACAATCTTTGTAGGTCCAGTGGAAGTTCTTTGGAAAGCAATATCACAACCCTCCCCATCTGCTTAACCATGAAATGTATCTCTTATTTTTAACATGTAAGTGAATAAATCAACTGTATATTATACATAATTAATAAACAAGAGAACCTGCTGATTCAGATGAGACAACACATACAGTACATTTGCATGATACAACTAACACACAATGTTAAATTCATACTCAAAATGTCTTTTTGTTCTGTAATTCCTTTAATACTTACAAATAAGACCTACAACTAATAGATGAGCAGGTCGAAACATTGACGGACATTTTCCATTTTGATTTCAAGGAGTTGAAATGTCCTCATTCAAGCTTATGCCTGCTGTTCTCTCAGGGCGAGCAGAAGTATGAAAATTAATATCATCTAATTTCTTCCACCGTCCCTCCAAGCACTCTTTCAATTACAGCCTTTGGTTTTTAAATTGAAACAAAAAAATCTGAAACCTGCCTTCCTTTCACTGGATCCGTGGCACAGGGATATTGTAGGTGTGAATATGTGGAAAGGTCAAAATTAAATTAGCGAGGCTATAAACAGTGAAGGAGAGAAAGTTGAATATTTTGTAGAAGAAAGAACGGAAGAGTTAAAGAGAGAACAAAAGAAGCCAACTTATACTGAGACAGAATGTCTTGAACAACATTATTTGATTATGGTATGTCTAACATTCAGTATGTTATCATGGAGCTTACAGCCACTGAGATAATACACTCCTGCTTTGACTTTGCATGTGTGTTTGTGTGGGTGTGTTTGTGACCATATGCGCTCATAAGGAAAGTCAAACCTGAAATCACCTACATTGTGGAGAGCAGCCAATGGTTCCCATGAGGAGAGTGGCTTAATATACATACTAAATAATGTCTTAAAAATGCAAAAAGGTTTCTGTATTACAATGCATAAAGAAGGGTTAGGGGATAGTAAATAAAACACCTTCATGAGTCAATGAAAAGTCCCCACTGTGATAGAATAACAAACACATGCAAGTGCATAGGATTTCTCTGCAGTTTCCTCTGCCCTTTCTATCTCTCTCTGTAGAAGGAGTGAGAGAGACAGACACTAGGGAGCAGAATTACTCCAGGAATGAAGAGGAAATGTGCGAGGGTGGAATGGAGGAAGAGAAAATATGGAGAGCCTACATCTTCTCCCCCTTTCAGCTGAGGAATTATGTTGTGCATCTTTAGAGTTTTACTTTGAGATACCTTACATCTAACTGTCCGTATAATGGATTATTACAAACACTGTGACTGCCAGACAATTTCAAATCATATTAAAATCATGAAAATATTTGAATTATTAAACTAGATATTTGTAAATGTAAAGGTGCATTGCTGTGTGTTTTGGTAAGATATCAGACTTTAATGACAACAGCAAACTGACACGAGGAACCATTTGGGGTTTCTTACCTCTGGAGAACCTCTGGGCACCTGTTTGAGGGTACCTTGGAAGGCATCTAAAGTATTGTGCTTGGTTCTCAAGGAATTTAAATATGTATCAAGTGCCTTAGAGCCTTTAAGCCTGAGGTTACTGAAGAAATCATTGACAGTCTTTAAAGATTCTGCAAGAACTTAAGGCTCAATTTTGTGGTTCCTCAGAGAACTGAACTTTTCCAAAGGCAGTCTACAGATTCTCCAAGGGCTTCTGCCAGCATGGTGATCAGATGAACTGTAAATGGTGCCTACTTTCCATTTTTACAATGGGTATTGTTGAAGATATAGATAAGCTTAGCTTGTACAGTAATGCTGGATGACCAACCAAAAGCGATACAAATGTAAATGTGCACTTATCTGTTATCGGTTGAGATATCAGACTTATTCAAACATTAATCATGTTGCAGAATTGCCAATGGTGATGTAATCGTGTTTTTTATAGATAATACGCATTAATAATAGTAAATAAAGGCTTTAAATAAAAACTTTAACCTGTGAATTTTAGGTATAGATTTCTAAAGGACAGCTAAAAATACAACATCTCTTTCACGCTGTGGCCATATCCCCTTGGTTTCCCTGTCCAGCTGTCTGCAGCTCTGTCATGTTAGTTAGAGCACCTCTGGTAAAAGGCTATTCTCTGCTCATCACAGCACGCACTCCAAACCTTTTACCAGATGACAGTAAAGAAAATGGTAAGAGATGAAAGACCAGGTAGCCACACACACAGAAACACACACAAAGAGACTGAAACATGACCAGATGCACGAGGATGACGTCACACATGCATGCTGCTCATAAGCACAGGTACAAAAGCTCGTCCAAAATAAGCAGCCATAAAAACCCTTCAGCAGGAGATTGGTCTTAGAGGAGTACAGCACAAAGAGAAGGGAGAGAGGAAAAATGAACAGACATCTGTGTGGGTTATGGGTAGCATAACATGTTCTCCTTCACCAAGCACCCATTTAGAGGCCTGTGACAGGCTCATTTTTACAGCCTGAGGTAACATACTGACACTGAAGGGACAACACACACACCCAACTGAGTGAATTTGTTTACTTCCTTGTAATTTTTTTCAGTGCTAAAATGCTTTCTCCTAGCCCAGCTTATTATGCCGGGACAAATATAAGTAAGCAATTTGTGGGATCATTTACTCAAAATTGTAAACACTGTGTATCACAACAGTGCTCTGTTTGTTGGTGCAAAACGACCAGCCCGATACAGCAACATTGGCTCAACCAATAGCATGAGCTTGGGTCGGGGCTATCTTCTGACCTGTGAAAAACTTCTGACCAATAGCAAATGGGGGAGTGTTAAGAAAACTTTTTAAAGCAGTCATTATTTTTGCAATTGCGTTTGGTGGTGAAACTGTAATGAATAGAAAATGTAACTAATAAAATAACAATAAATACTGGTTATGGATTGTGATTTTAAATCTTGTATTTTTACCCACCTTCTGTGACTTATCCACATCTCTCTTCTTTTTCCCTTTAGTATAGATTCAGGCAAATCTCATGTGCACACACATCTGTTCACATAATCTTGCCCTTACAGACCTGTCTGTTGACTACAGATGCTCTTTGCTGGCCGAAATAAATAGTCACAGACAATTTCAAGTTATCAATGCAGGTTTAAATGAACTTAGTTTCAACTGAGGTGCAATAATGGAGTAATTCAACCTGAGCAGCTTTGGTTTAATCCTGCTACATACTTGGCAAACGATTTGGATGCTTTTTACTCTTTCGATAAACTTCCAATGATTGGTTTAAGAGTTTACCAAACAGGGCTTTAGCAAATCCCAGTGTGTGTGTGTCTATGTGTGTGTGTGTTTAGCCGTAAGTTAAATGGACTGGCTGTTGTTTTTAGGCTGGCAGCTGTTGATCCTGATTTGTGAGAGTTAAGCTTTGATAAACGAACAGCATCCCATCCAATACGCCATGGCCACTGCTGCCCTGCATAAATCAATAGACATTACTGTCACCACCAATCACGCTCACCTCTGTTTCTCTCTCTCTGTCTTTCTCATATACTCCGGACAGCATTACTCTTTGCATGTTTGTGTGCATAAATGTCCCCATATGGACAGTTAACCTAAAACGATCTACATGAATAGAACAACTTACCAAACATACATGGAAAAACATAGTAAATTACAGTATGTGTAAAAGTGCTAAATGATTTGTGTGAGGGTTAGGGAATAATATCATTACATAGCTCAGTATATAAACAACAGAAGTCAGTGGAAAGTCCCTACCATGACAGTAAAATAAGCGTGTGTGTGTGTTATCTCTGCCATCTCACTGTGAAAAATGTTGAATCTTCAACTTCTGTTGTGTCAGGTTATTTTGTATTCAATACCACATTGACCCAAAGAGCTTCTAAGCAGTCCTTCAGGACAGATCATTTAGATGGCCAGAACTGGGGATGAACTAACTAAAAGTAACTTGCTAACATACATTTAAGCAGAACTGCAGCCGTTTTCAATATAGAGTAGCTTTTTAGGCAACAAGCATCTTTTTCTTTTCCAGGAGGTAGCCGTGTGTTGTGATAAACTTCAACATCACAGTTTTTTATGTCACTTTGTCTTGTACACACAGTCTTACCAGTGAGCTGAGAAAATAATCTGTGAGCTGAAAATGTTTCTCTTTCTCACAAAGTGCTGAGAAATCTAATTCATTTTGGTGAATTGGTTTGTTCAGCCGATTTGTTTTAATTTACAGGTTGAAATAAATTATGGTTTAAATTATAAGTTACTTAAAAGTTGTTAAGCGCTATGTTTTAGTCATACAGCATAACATTATACACATATGTAAATTGAGCACACTGATAATTTAAGTTATAGCTATATCTGCTGCTCTTAGCCTATTTTTCCCAATTTCTGAAAAGATGAAATTAGTTTAAGAATGGAACATTATTGGTAATAGTTTTATTCAAGTGTATAACCTGCTATACTGAGATTGTTCATCCACCTGACCATTGTTCAGTCTTTTAAAACCATGTCAATGACAAGAAATTAGCTTTTTTTGAAAGACTAATGCTATTTAATATCCTCTATTAAATGTAAAATAAGTAAAAAAATAAATGGAAAACACTCTTCATATTGTAGATAATGCTTCCACATTTGGAACAGCATAATTTGTTTTCTATGGTTTTTACCTAATGGCTCTCTGAAGCATGTCTTAGGCCACTGTTAATGGCTGAAGAGTGGGAGGGGTTGAGGACTGGACAGACACGCTTTATGAAACGATTAAAGGAAACTGCTCCATAAACAAGTCACTTATCATTCGGCAGAATACAGAACAATGTCTAAGCAAATTCATGTTTGTCTGAGCATACAATAGACACTTTGACAATTACAGAATTACTTTTAAAAAACAGAGTAACAACAATATAACACGTCAATGTTCATTAAAAATGTAATAATAATCATAATACACAGTTCCAACAAGAAACGTAATTAGGGTAGCTAAAACTCTTTCTCTTTCTCTAGAATCGCAAGATTGTAAAAACAAAATAATAAAATGAACTGTTGTGCAGTCACAAGCAAATATCAGATTTTAGTCTGAGCTTTCCTTTAATAAGTATTTTGTTTACCATGTATGTCACAAATATCAGGGTCGAAGAATCCATTATTCTTTTGTTACTGCTTTAAACAGCATTTAATCAATCCATTAATAAAATGTGTCATTATAATGAATTGATGCTGGGCTTGAGGTGATCTTCATGTCCTTGCCTGTCACACCGCTGGACTTTAATGAGCTTGGACACACATGTTGTGGGGTGTGGAACATGGAGGCCATCAAATATGCAGTCAGACATGTTTGTATTTAAGTTAAATACACCATTACACCATTAATGTGTAACATTTTATGGAAAGTCAAATGTTAAGGAAAAGGGCTCTGTCTCCTACACACACACACTATGTAAAGATCATTAAAATGAGAATTGATGTGCTAGGTGTAAATGGATTTATTTCTTGTATTTTTCTATTAAAATGATGGACAGCATTTGGAATTCTGTCAAGTTTTCTAAAATTTGGTAAATCACAGCACATTCTCTCTTAACCAGAAATCACTGCTTCAAAGAAAGACTCTTTTAGGAAGGTTTTCACTGCTTTCTGAAGGCTTGGTGGTGGTCAGACTTATTCACAAACATAAACAGAGAACTTCTGCATGCTAATAGGCTAGGTGTAAACAATAAAGTTGTGACTGACATTGTTAGCACATGAGAAATGGTGTTTTCTTCCTCCAGAAACACTGTTTCAGTAACATGTTAGTCATACTGATTTGACTTGTACTGCTTAGAGGCAACTAACAAGCAAATGTATCCTGAGAATGAAATCTAGTCATAGCTGTCTAAGCAGAAAACATATCTAACATGTTTTCTTCATCTATTGCCAGCATCACTACTAGTCTAAAGCACCCAGAATCTTAACCATCAGCAGTGGAAATTTCTGTTGCAGGTAGGCCAGCTATGCAAAATAAGCCATGGAAAACAAGCAACATCGAACTGCCCAAAACATACTACTGACTAACTAACAAAAAATCACCATTCCAGATGGTGCAGCTTGCTTAATGTAAAAAATACTGCATTAGCATTTTCAGCAATGTGAAAAAGTGCCTATTTGCCAGGGTTTGCTGCCCAGCAATAAACAACAAACAGTCTCCATCCTCTGTCAATTTCCAGTAATCACCTGTGTCACATGATCTGGTCCAAAAGCACAATACTGGCTGCATTCTGCCTTTGAAGAGGCTTTTAATGCACAGTGATGACAGTACACAGGTAAACAGCAGCTTTCATCCAGTGACCACAGCCATTAGAGAAATACAAGATACTGCAGAAGTGATTTATCGTGTCAAATTCTCTTAACTGAGAGAAACCAACAACACATCTCAGACTTGCATCTGGATGACAAACTCACACTCTCTGAACCATAACATATGGATTACCCCTAGACCAAATATTCTCAAACTTTGGGTTGTCAACATACGGCTGTCACTTCCCAATACTAAACAAACTAAGTGTGTATAGAACAGGGTCAAGCACTAAGAAGAGGAGTGACACCTTATTTAGCTGCAGAGTGTGCATGGTCTTAAGGCACTTCAGAGGGAGTTGTCTGTATTTCTTTTTGGTAAGAACCATCTCCCCCACTGTGGCTGTACCATTCATCAGACTTTGGCTCATGATGGGATGTCCAGGGACAGATGGCCAGCACGGATCTGCACAGAACCATGGGCGTGATTGCGTCCGGGCCCGTGGAGCATGTTTGTGAGGGTTAATAGTCTGACTAATCAGAGCGAGAAATAGCTGCATCTAAATTAGGCTTCAGGATCACAAGAGATCAGCCACACACACACGTCAGAACAAGTTTCCCAAACACCTGATAATAAAAATCACTCAAACCAGTTTGTGATGCACCCTCTAAAAGCACACCTATAAACTAAAGCATGCACACTACTTAAATGGCTTTAAAGTAGACACTCATGATTTCAAGGCACTGTGGTGTATTGTGAGGCATTCCCTACATTGTTGAACAGGAGAAAATGGAACAAAAGTCATTAGTTAGTTCAATTCCATATTCATCTTACAACTGCAGCTATGTCAAAATAACAAATAACTTGTCTTGCCAAACTGAAGCCGCTTCACACGGCTCTCCCAGCTGCTTTGACAAATGTCGCCGAGCTGTCAGTGCAGCACAAGGCCACCATAACAAGCTGACAAAGCCACATTTGAAAACCCACAGAAACACACACATTTCTTAGATGCCAAGAAAAGCGGTGTCTAAAGTTCCTCTTGATACAAAGCGGTCCAAACTTCCAAAGAGAATATGTCTATAAACCCGCAGACAGAAAATGATTCTGTGCCAAAATCTCTGCATGAAAAATCAATGATCACAGTTTGAAGGAGTCATATCATGAGGAATCAAATTTTCCTTGATCTTTTGAAATAAACGTGTTCAGTATACTATGAAAATACACTGTAACTTTTAGAACTCAAAACTTCTTCACTGGTGAATAAAGACCATTTATTGAAATTATTGTCTTCTGAGGTAATTCCCTCAATTAACCAATATCATGGTGAGATTATAAAGATGCAAATACATGGGAAGATACAATACTTATGTAATGGAAAAGTAACCTTAACCAAAAATAAAATTGTAAGGGTCAGAGAGAGAGGGTGGGAAATGATCATGGAAAACAAGTTTATGATTGTTTTGGTACAGAAAGAAATAAACAAACTTTGTTATTGTGGACATGTTGGTTATTGATTTTGGGGGAATTCAGTGTACATGCAGTCTGCATGAAGATATGTTGTGGAAATTAAACAGACTCATACACTCATGCAGTAAAACAGGATTACTGACCAATATGAGAAGGAGATGGGAAACAGATTGTCAATACGAGAATTGCTGGCTTTCCAATATAGGCGCATTAGATGCATAACCGCAGCGACACACCAAGGCACATACATCTCTCTGATCTCTCAATGACTTCCAAACAGGCCTGTAAGAATTCAGGCAATTTTCTAAATTGATTTTTCTCCATGGACAATTTGCTAGGCTATTAGCGTGTCATCTATAACTATGTAGCCGATTTAAACCAGAAGGTTGTGTGCCTGTGCTAGTGTTTAGACTGAGAAAAGTCCATGTAGACAACACACACACAGGCAATTTGCTTTTCAAATTCATCAAATGTCAGATTTTAAATTAAATCATGATGTATATGTGTGACTTGAGTGTGTATGTGTGTGTGTGTGTGTGTGTGTGTGTGTGTGTGTGTGTGTGTGTGTGTGTGTGTGAGTCCAGCAGATTGAATTCTTCTACCTGATCCATGATAGCAAACAGAAGGTAATAGACAGTGTCAGGGACAACAGAACCCCCTAATAGAAAAAGATATGAGGAGACCCAGACCACAGTCTTAAGGACAGAGAGTGCTGTGTGTGTGTGTGTGTTTGTGTGTGTGTTTGGTTGAGATCGAGCTCTATAGAAAGATGTAAAGTTCAAAGGTCATAATGAGGCCTGCTGTGAGAACAAGTTAACACTGAACAGTATAACAAACATGAATCTGAAGTAAACAAAATGTGTGTCTGAAAAATGTTTCATACATTCTTTCTCATCTCGTCTGTTCCTGCACCTCTATGACAGATCATGACATCATAGTTCCATTTTTATCCGTCAGAGAAACCAAGGAGGAAAAGTACGAATGGAGAAATGATTCAAAGTAGCAAAGGATTGAATGGCAACCAGAGAACATCAACGCAGCTCAATATCTCACTTTATTTGTGCTTGTTTGGCCCTGTAAACCCACTTATTGAATTTCAATGGTCAGTATAAAGTTGTTTTTCATGATCCTTGTCAGATTTGGAAAGCAGAAGAGAAAAACAAGGATTTGCAGTTTAGAAATCCATAGCTGCCAACTTGTGTGAACAAAGAATGCATGTTGAGAGGCATCAGACCCAAATTGCCTACACTACCTTTAATTGTGGATCATAATTGTGGCTGAAAGGATTGTGTGCAGAGTGCCTGCAATATTTATAGTGTGTGTACAGCAATAAGTGTTATGCTAAAATTGTAATAAAAAATATTTAAACAAGGAATTAAAAACAAGGAATAGAATAAGGAATAGAAATGTTTACTAAAATGTTACTTTTCTGTATATACCTCTATTAGAAGGTATATTCCCTGACATTTCAAAGTAACAGACTGTTGCTATGCAACTAAAATAACAGCCAGCTATGGGCACTACGCCATGATGCAGACAGTAACTCTGTGATGAGGTCATGACTGCTTTCTTGTGAACAAACCATGGCTATTGACCAATCAGCATTGAGGACTGAAACTATCTGCTTTTATAATCAGTGATTTAGGTAGTGAGAGGTTTATCACTTTACAGGAGCAGATTTAATGAATGGTTGTGGAGATGTCAGTGATACTAGAAGATTTAGTTAGCATATCCTTTCTTTATGAGCACCTGTCTGTTCAGATAAGACTGACCAAGACAGAACAGCAGTCACAAGAACACAATTACACATAACCAATGCAACTTCCCATTTTGTCCTTGACAGTCTATGATAACAAACAACACACAATGCAATCCCCAAAGATTCATCTCTGAAAGGCGCTAATGCTGACGTTAAATGCACCATGCAACCAATAATGCACCACTGCCCCTCCTTGACCTTCACCAGCACAGGTAGAGACCATTCATGAAGGAGATATGGAGTTAAAATAGCTGATGACATTTTCTCTAATGAAGGTAACATTGCTGAGTGGGAGTGGTCAGTATCGCTCTGCAGTTCCTGTGAGCGGCGCATCAAAAATGGCCATGAGTTAATTAGGTAAATGTCACGCACTTAGAGACGCAGCAGACAACAGCTCCTCTCTACCTGCTGCGAGAAATATTGCCAAACCTGGAAATGACGTGACCTCATTAATTTCTCCAGACGTCTCCATAGCAGCACCAGATATTTTGTTTTTTTCAGCTGTCTTTCTTGTCTTTCTTCAGAAGTAAAGCTTTTGTATCAGACTGTACAAGTTTCCCACTTTAGCAGGCCTTGCTTTATTCTGAGCTTATTTGATTTGCATGTTTATTGTTAATCAAAATGTTTTGTTAGGTAGGATTACTCTGATGTGACCAAAGACAGACAGAGAGGATTATGGGTCTTTCAGGACCCTGCTAGAATCAATACAAAGACCAATCTGCTCTTTTTAAGCGAATGTTAGTAACACATTAGTTTAGTCCAAATTTACAATGTCAACAAATACAAAGACTTTCAAAAGTGCAGAGAAAGCTTTCATTACTTTGTCTTAATTGTTGTAAATGTTTTGGTCAAAGTTTGTTGTCAAGGTTTGCTGTCTTTGCCAACAGAATTAGATGATTGAAGCAGTAATTAAGGATTTGGACTGCTGACACAATGGTTGCAGGTTTAATACACTTCTTGTTTTAGACACCTTTGCAATACAGTCATTTGTAGTCTTTGTCTTCTGTCACAAATCCAAGACACGCCTCAAATACCTCTTGATTAATTGCGTTTCTCAGAAATCACTAACTGGACCTTTAATTTTATATGATTAAACAAATGTATTAATTCCTTGTTCATTTTACTTCATTTAATTTCATTGTATTTAATATTACGCCCTTTTAAAACAAATCATATTCAACATTGTAAGAAAAGGAGGGAAGACCAATGGTGGCTACATGCAGCATTTTTCCCTATAGTAAATGAATGGGTAACTATGGTAACTTGGCATTGTTCTCCCTCATACTAAATCATGCTTCCACTGTTGTCCACTGTATTTATACCAATGTTTAACAAAATAAAAAAATCAGTATTTTTAACATACTTTGAACTAACATAAAAATCCGGTAAATCTTGTGGATTTCTTCATGGATTAGACCAGACCATCTTGGCATTTACCAATCAGAAGTCTTACAACACTTTTTCAATTCTTTTTGGTTTTGTTCTTCACAGTATGAACAGACTACATACCATACTCTACTGAGAAAATCATAAGGAACACCTCATGAACAATAATTTCATGTCATATTAATTCGAATAATTTGAAAATTATTATGTGAGAACATCATTTTATCATGAATCACACATCAGAACCCTGAAGAGTTGCGATAATATAAAAATAAAACCTGCAAACAACAAGCTCTGTACTTTCAAAATGTCTTTTCATTAAAAACAAAAATGCTTTATCTCTCAAAGGACGTTGATTCAATTGATTTTCAGACATTTGCTTTTCAGTGGCATTTTATGTTGTTTTGATTCAACAACACAGGAGCTGGAGCGTGCATTGATCTTTAGTGTTGATCTTGATTTTGAACACATTTATCAGAACTCTTGTTTACTCACACGAATAGACGCTAATAATGAGGCCCTCAGCGGGCATGTGTGTGCGTCCTCCATCAAGCTAATGAAGCACAGGGTCAACAAAGAACAGACAGAAAAGACTAAGAAACATGCTATCTGAACAGGCCAGTTTCATACATTGTAATATATGCATTTCATACATTTCATAAAATGGAATGTACTATTATATTGATAATTTTGAGCAAGTCAGATAAAAAAAATCGACATCACTGATGTCAATTCGCTGTAATGTCTATTTGGTATCAAGTTTTGTACATTTGAATAAGTAGCAATGAGGCTTAGGAGCTACAGCAGAGAATAAACAACGATTTAAATTTGCATCTGTTTCTCAAGCAAAGCTAAATATGTGACCGCAAAGGACTATGAATAAAGTGCATGAGTAAAATAGAACTGCTTTAATACTGCTTTTGTCTTATCTTGGAGCCTGACAGTAAAAAGCCTGCTTTCATCCAGAGTTTGAATAGAAAAAAATGTCTTCTTAGAGTTGCATGATAAAAGATGTTAAAATGACATGTGTTGTTGAAAGTGTGTTGTCTAAGTAAAAAAGAGAAAGATGAGGCCTTGGAGAGCCCAATATATAAGGAGTTAGATGAAAACTACACTTCACTAGAAATATCAGAGCATTTTACATGAATGGTAAACTTCAGGAGCAAGAGCGCAACCTTTCTGTCACAGAACCGAATCTTAACACAAGTGTAAACTTCTGGAAATGTGCTGTATCAGCATAGTTGCATTGTTCAGCGCATTATTAGCAGGTGATATACTGGTGTACTACAGTCCTTCCTGTGTCACACTTGGCTTGGTCTCCGCTGGCTTTTCAATCCCATGCAGCAGCATCTTTTTTTACCTGAAGGCCCTAATTTGTGTCCATCATGCATTGTGCTGGGTGATGTGTTGGACAGGGCTAATTCAATAGGCCAAGTGGAGCTGCATTCAGCAGCTGATGTGGAGCAGCAACGTAATACAATCAAATCTTCCTTCCTGCCTAAATCCTGCCCTCCCAACGCTCTCTTTTTAGTAATGGCTAAGGCAAGTATCACTTTTCCTTTGGCTTCTACTATTACTGTTGCTCATAGGAGTCAACACTGAGTATGACCTTCTGACACATAATCCACACAGTTTGTGCTACGGACATGAATGGTACCCCAAATTGCATGGCTTGCTGGGGAAACGTGTGTGTTATTACTTTCCCAAGCCATCAGATTTAGAATTTTCACCTGGTTATTGATACAGCTTCACCTGGCAGAAAGAAATCTCATAGACTTACATTCAAGTCATATTTATAAGATACATATGAGATCCAGAATATCATAGTGACAGGAGGGTTGGTTCTTCTGACCTGGGCTAGTAAGTAGCCACCTAGCCATATCCTAGAAACCACCCAGAAGCAAGGACTGTAGATGTCTTCTGAAAACACAATAATCAAGTCTCTTCAAGTAAACCACACACAGCAAGCCATTAACTCACCAATACAGAATAAACCTAAAAACGGTAGTTTCTTCACCAAAAGTTGTTGTGACTGCAGTGTTTGAAGGAACATGGCGTTCTTCCTGTTACTTTCTGCTACTTAGAGCAAACAAGAAAAAAGGGTAGTAGTTAAGTAAGCATAGGGGATAATTATGAAAGTACATGCAATGGAAATGAAAATGTTGTTTTTTAGAAAGTGTTCTATTGTGTGCTAATTATTTGGTGTTGTTCTACTTGTAGGTGTTGAAATTCAGTAGTTTTAACATTATCTATGACCAAAGACTACTACAGTTAAAAAAGAACTTCAAACAGCGTTATTCTATATCTGTAAAAAGATAAACTTGGTAAAAATGAAATTCGTTTTAATATTTGGATTCAGTTCTCAACATTGTAAGTGGTGGGTACTCTACTGAAAGCTTTATAAATATACAATTGTGAAGGGACAAGAAGCATGTAACTTTCTAAATTGCTTTGCACCGTTGTCAGTTGCTCCAAAAACGTTTTTTTAATGCCATAAATTTAAACGTTAAGTGAGGCTTTACATATTAGACAGCCTGAAAGATGGATGCTGTGAATAAAAAAATAGCATTATACAGCATACGGAAAGCTGAAAAGCTTTTCCAGAGGCTCTTAGCAAAGCAGTCGTCTGTCTTATATACTTTCCCTTGACCATGTAACTTTGTGCAAGCTGTAACATTTGAGTTGACCACTTGACAGACTGCAGCTAAATGCTGCTGATGCTGTAATAGTAAGCAAGTTCCAACAAACTGTTCAAACATCCTGACTGAAATCAAAACATGCATTTAAAACCTGCCTAAATTCTGTTTAATCCTGACAGCATCTCCTAAAGGCCGTTTAGCTATGACAACAGGAAACAAGCATAAAATTAAAAGTAACTTAAAGTCAGTAGCTACCTAGGAAACATTTTGTGCTGCTGTATTGGTGAAAGACACAGTCTTAAAATTCCAATGTTACAGCAATAAGTTCTCATCATCCAAAAAGTACCAGATTAGTCTCATTTATTTGATTATGTTTTGATTTGATTTATATGTTAAACAAATTAAATTAAATTAAATTAAAGTATTTTGCCAGCTACCAGTTCAGACAAATTCCATAATTTATAAAAAGAAAATGTAAAAGCTTTAACGTTTAGACAACCACAGACTGTCTACAATAATTGAGCCCTAAGACTTTTCTTGCCTTCCTAAAGAATGTAAATAATTTCTCAATTAATTAAAAATATTCTCACTTTGGCATCACAGCATTGTCATGAGTTCTTTTTCCTGTGGCTTCAGAGTAATTTGTCACATGACACTTAGAGCTCAATTGATTGGTTGAGGAACTGGCTGAGGAAACACCCACAAACAAAGATAAATATGGAAGAATTTAAATCATATTTGGGGATGTGTGCATCAGGTGAGCAACAGCCATTGAGATGAATGGGAATAGAGACTCTCCAGATATTACAGCCCTCTCAGGTCTGACCAGAATTATTTGAATGACCAAACATGCCTGTGCGCTAAATTCCAGTGACATTTATAATGGGAAACTTGCCTGCAGCACTCCACAGATAAACAAACGGATAAATAGATGATAATGAAAGATCAACATTACATTCAGTGGTGCGGTCCTCAAGAGGCCAGCGTCTCATAAATCAAACCCCTTTTTGTTCTTCCTCGCGTCTGGTTTTAATGACCTTTTCCTCTTATCTCAATCTGATCTCCTCAATCTCGTACAACACTTCCAATCAATCCTAAAAGCTTTTAACCGGCTAAAGCTTTATCTGAACGGATCTGACGACCATCCACCCATCATAATGAGAAGAATGGCTGACTCTTTTCTATTGTACAGCATCTGATAAAATGGAAAAGTAGGGAAATGGATGAGCCACAGAGGTACCAAAAACCTTCTCGCACATCTTCATTCTCAGAACAGGACATAGTGTATCTCACTGCAGGAGCCAATGCGTTTTTAACAGGAAAAATGGAAGAAATTTCTTTAGGATCAATCATACAGTAGGTGAACGTGAGCAGGCTAGGTCTTTAATTAGCATAAAATCTCAGTTTCTGCCTAACATATTTATGTTTAGTGGATTTATATGGGCCACCCATTAAGCGTTATGTATTTACACATTGGTAAAGTGAGCTGGAATATGGCCCCAGTCTGTTAAATATTTTATAACTATATTTCGTTTGATTGACAAAAAGTACCTAAAAACACAGATTGGTTCTTGGCATTGTAACAGTGAATTGCATTTTGTATGTTTAGATTAAGTTAGTGCTATCAAGCTGAAAATCTACAGCATACCTTTACAGCAGACTTATATGTATTTTTTGTCACAAATAGCTTACATGATGTCATGTAATGTAATGTAGAAAATACGATACTTCATAGTTCCACTGTGAAACAAGCAAACCCCAATGCAAAAACAGGAAATTTAAGTCACCAACCAAATCTAGAATACACAGGCATACAGTGTATTGTAACACAGCTCCTTAACTTAGAAACGATCACTAAACAGTTTGGACAGATTGGTCTATGTTAGACTTTATGAAACTAAGCAGAGCAATTTTTGCTAGAGGAAATTAAACATTTTAAGACAGAGACATCAAGTCACTTAATTGTACGCTTGAAGTAGCAGTATGTGAGTAAGTGAGTGAGTGAGTGAAGTTTCTAGAGACCTCATTAATTCAGAGTGGATGGTGAAGGGATCTGCTCTCCAAACATTATCCCCTTTCCTGGAAGCCACTTTAAAGTGGAAACTGTGATTGACATGCCTGGAAGATTGTGACACATTGACTCAAAGTCCTAAATACATAATGCGGCACAAGTAACTGGACAAATACTTATTTTTCCAAACCACAAAATACTGAGTCTGAAGGAACAGTTTTTTTTTATCTGTACCTTTGTCTAATCCTAATTTAATTGTCAGATTATTACAAATGGGCTGGTTAAAGTGACATACATGTTATATGTCATATTACAGAATAACATCCTCATCAACCCTTTTTTATTAGCCAAATTCACATCTAATGTTTGCATTAATGTAAGATTTTAAAATAAGTGGCATCAAGCAAAAGTTGAAAATTGAAAAAAAAAAGAAAATTATGTATTTTACTCAGCCACTTGTTGTTTCAAACCACTATTATTCGTATCGAAGCTCGGTGTAACATGATTAGTGATTATAAAAAGACACATTGGAGGGTACAGTAAGTACAGTAAATGATGACAGATTTTTCAGTTTTGGGTGAACTCTTTAACTCATATTCATAACTCATACTGCCATGCTTTTTGTTCAAAAACAAACATTCTGGAAGTTCTAAAAAGTGAATTCTGAAATTGAGTCTACACTGGATATGAGAGGCGTGTCACAACACGTCAAAACAAATCCACTTCCATTATAGTCAATGAGGCTGTCTACACGAGGAGCATCTGTTGTGGCGTGTCGCATTGTAGACAGCCTCAGCCTCAAGCTGTTGCAGCATGCTACATCAACAATAAAATGATAAAAAAATCCAATGCAATGACTTTGCACTTACACTATGTTGATACATGCTGTTCAGTCCCTGTCACACTGTATAAACATCCCATTATGAATTTACCAGAAACAAAACCATGACCAATCTGGTAATCACACCGTTCATGATCTCAGTTTAATTTTAGCGACTGTAATGCTTAATTCCTTTAACCAGCTGGAGGTCCAACCTTGCTTATTTGACTTGTATTCAATACAACGCTGTCTAGAACTGGAAGTATATACATACAGACTAATTTCTCCCAACAGAGGGGTCCCTTGTACTCCAAACTCAGAGCTCAAATTATGATGTAAGTAAATGCAAAGCACTGCGGTGAAGTCAAAGCCAACCGAATCATTCCTTTCAAATTAGCAACATAAATGTCATGTGTTTTCAGTACAAACCCCACCTTCACTTACAGTAGACAGCAATCACTAAATATAGCAATGATTATACAGTGACTGATGAGTGACATATTTATGTATTTATATGCACAATTATTTTCCCCACCATTTCCAAAGTCTAGACCTGTTTATGTGTATAAATCCGCTTTATTTAATTGTAATGGTAATTATGAAGAATGTATTATGCAATGAGACTTTGCAAAGTAAGTGGTTTGCTGATGTATGGATCTCGCCAAAGCCATTTAAAGCCTATTGCTCAAGGGGACTCATATCATGTCTGGAAATATACAGCAGGCTAGCATTCATTTGGCTTATGACAAACAATGTTGTCTATTCATTCACTGCTCAAAAAAGATAAACAACTTCAAATGATCTCTCAGGGTGATAATCTGTAGTGCCTCTTTTAAACTGTCTCTTTTCATTTCTAGCGCAGCATTTTTATAAAGGTGGGAGTTGTTTTTAGAGAGTGAAGGGAATTAATTATTTTTAATTAACGCTCACATTCAGTTTCAATTCAATGTGTAGCGCTTTTTTTAAAACACATTTTTTAAAACATAGAAAAAATAAATAAGGTAATAGATACTGTACATACTGACTCAATGTTTTATTTAATGTTTGTAAATGTAGAAATAATAAAAGTAATTTTGAAATTAACTGTAATATTCCCTTGAATGTGAGCATTTAAATGTGTATTGCATTTTTTTCTATATTTAAATGACCGTAATAAAATAATATGAATAAAATATAATTAAATAAATTTAATATAATATTATTTGTGACCTCAAATAAAACAATAATTACAACACAAAACACCATTATGTAACTCTAAACAGTACTGTAAACACAACTATATCCCTGTTAATTACCAACAATAAATATTTGCAGTCCTTATAAGTCTTAATTCCTTTCCTGGGATTACCTAATTAAATATTTGGGCAAACACAATGTGCAGAAGCTCAGATGATTCAACAAAATTTTTTTTCCATTGACTGTTTTTTACAATTTTATTAAAAACAAAGAGAGCATATAGTAAAACTGCATATGATTATTTAGCCATAAAATAATAATAATAATAATAAATGGAGTTGGAAGTTTTAATATTACAAAAACGTAAAAAAAAATAGAAATCAGATTTATGTGCACAGATTGTCTGCCATACACTGTATTACTTTGTCTTTTTGTTTAAAGGGCTAACCAGGCACAGGTTCTGTGTATGTACAAACATCTGCTGCATGCCATCTTATGTAACACTGCTATTCTGTCTTGTCCCTGCAAAGCAAACAAATTATAAAAAATACAACATAGCACACCCAACTGACCCTTCTTCTAACTCCATTTCCCATCATGCACCACATTGTCCTACTTCCCAAGGATGACTCAGGCTTCACTCAGTATAACTGCATGAATCAGCCTCGTCATAACCTTTAACTTGTGCCAACAACACTTATGAGATGCAAACAAACAATCTATGAAATCACTTCTCATTTCATGGCTGGCGAAACATAGCATTATATCAGCGCTTTATGACACACGTATTGACCACATGACTTGACAGATCGAGTGTCCTCCACGCTCGCCGCCATTTTCTTCTTCCAATAAATTAACCTTCCTGCCTGTCCTCTGAGGAAATCTAACTGACCCTCAGAATCACAGGGACAATTAACACGTACTTGTCAACATATTTGACAGTGTTTTTGATTTAAATGCGAAGGCCCTCAATTTTGTGTCTCAGCGAGCACTTTAAAGCTACGGTGCTTACACATTGCATTAGCTGTCTGGAGCCACAACACGCTAGCATCTCTTCCACCTCAACACCCAGAGTTCTGTGGGGTCACGTTCCAGAGGGCGTGCAGTGCCTCGTCACCTGATCTAGCGTCTCGCGGTTCTGTCGCTGTTCTGAAACAACCCTTGGTCCTGCTCTGCTCAAGCAGAAACAGACCTGATGGATGAGCTACGACATCACGGTGACCCACGGCTCAACTCTCTCATGTGCTGCTGTTTTACCCATGAGAACTACACCGACCAGCCTCTACCCGCTTCATGTAGGCACAGTCAGTATTAAACCATGGGCATACCTGTGACAACAGCTGTTTTATACGGCGTTATAAAATGTTGTTGGAATAGTGCTTTTATTGCCGTTTATTTGTTGTTGTTTCTTTTAATGATTCTGCAATTACAGGTTTGGGGGTGTTTTATTTGTAGATAAAACAAACAAAATGCATGTGTAAACATTTGTGACAAAGCAAGGTTAGAGACAGATGTTTCCCAAAATTCTTTGTGGCCTCTGTGAGCTTTATTGGCTCTGGCAGGTGAAGCACATGACCTGGAGGGGAGCCACTTTGTGGGTGATGAGCAGAGGACACAAGGGTCAGAATCATGGAAGAGACACGCACCGGGGTCACTGTTGAACCACACTGACGACAGTGAAACAGAGACAAGTGCTCCTTATTCCAGCACAGCAGCAAACCGCTGCTGCCGCTATCTGTTACTACATACAAATACAATATGAAAAATAAAAATAACATTGCTATAAATATATTAAAATACAAGTAAAATAAGACAAACAATCTTTAACTTTATCCCTCTGCTTTACTGTAAAGTAGATCTGGAAGTGTCTATTCCAGTAACAAATAAATTGTTTTGGAACATTGTTATGAAATTCAGCTAATGGTCATTTTATAGTTTAGTAATATTTAAAATGTCTTAATATAATAATGGATTTGCATATAATTTGTGCCTCAAAACTATTAAATGTAGAAATTGCATAATTCATTTATTATTGCGTTTATGTATGCATTGATTTACATTTTGCATCTTATTTTTCAATTATTTACATACATTCATTCATTCATTTGCTTAATAATAAGGTTTATATATTTATTACCATGAGAATAAAACAATACAATAACAAAATAAACTAAATATTATGCATATGGATCATTTTTGTTAATATTTGTGTTTGTATTAAAATTAGTACTATATATTGAAATCAAATATATTTTTAAACAATCTTTATATGTGATTTTATGGCACTTTGATGGAATCTCATGGAGTCAGTGAACTTCAGAAGAGAGTTTGGGTCTGTGATCAGTGACACAGCAGATTTTCCCCTGGTTGCCTATAAAGGCCAGTCAGGGGCCTATGAGGGGCCCTTCATTGCTTCATGTCGACAGTAATTAGAGCAGCCAGTAAAAGTTTTACTAATGGCCGTCTAAAACTCATTATATCAATGACAACTCACTCAGCTCTCGGTCTAACAACAGCCCCACTCATACACACGAGACCTCGCCTGACAAGCAAGTGCGCTGAAATAGAGGAAAATTGGGGACAGTATTGTATTTTTTTAGCCTGCTTCGGTGTCGTTTATATCACGTTTGCATTTATGTAAACATTGTTATGTGCATTTTATTAACTGAACCTAAATGATTTTCCCCTCCAAATGCACACACAATCACGCATTTAAATTAAAGTTTTTTTAAGATTGGAAAGAGGCGAAACCTGTGGTGACATCCAAATGACAGAAAGCAGAGGCAGCTTTTAAAATAAACGGAGGGGCTTAATTATTTACAAAGTGCGTATAAATTATTCCAAGTGAAATGTCAAGCAGCAGGACACCCATAACTTTCCTCTCAGTCAGTCTGTCTGTAACATGACAAAAATCGCAGCAAAATCATTTTAATTGGATTCAATGTTGCCAACATGAAGTGTCGATGATGAAAATTCTTGTTAAGAAATTCAGGAAAAAGCATGTGGCTACCACAAGACAAGAAAGGTAAATAAATGTGATGCGTGTTAAACAGGAGTAGAGGTATTCTGGTGTGTGGAACTGAATTTAGAGTCGCCAATGAATTTGCAGTTTTAAAATAGCAGGGGGATTTAAGGAACACTACAGCTTCTTTAAACAATATCATTAAATTAACTATATAACATGTAAGAGGTTATATATAATATGAAGTGTTATTTAAGTTACACTTGTATAAATAAGTGCATAAATAAAATGTGTAAATCCCATTGACTTTTTTGACACTATTTTATTTAAAGATAAGTCACACTTTTCAAGCAAAACATTTCACATAAGTAATAACAAGATTTGGTTTTTTTTTCGTTTTTCTTTTTTGGCCCTGTGCACTTAATGATTTGCTGTGAGAAATTTGCAGGGAAAAATAACATTAATTAAACATTAAAACTATTTAACTTGCATAATTACAATAATCAAAGCAAACCCACCGCTGACCATGATACTGTGATAATTGAGTAGTACAGGAAATCAATAGCTTTAGGATAAAGTGCTCTAGCATGTCACATCACACATTCATTCATATGCAGAGCCCCTTTCAGGGTTCCACCACATCTGTGTTGTTGCTGCAGTCTGTGTGTTATCTGAGACTCTACAGAACCACTTCCTGTCATCTGCCAAACTCCATCACTCACAACCTTCATTCCTTCATCTGCCCATGATCAAACACTAATGAACGGTTCCTTTAATCAAATCGATAAATCAGTTAGGGGTCAATCAAATTGGCCCTATGAAAACCAAAAAGATATTTTTCAAACAACTGGTGTGGTGAACAAAAAATGTTAAAGCCATAAGAATTTAAGTCGTAAGACCATAAATCTTTTTTTTTTTACATAATATGGAATTGATCCCGTAGTTCAACTGGTAAAGCGTAACGCTAGCAGCGCCAAGATCACGAGTTTGATTCCCAGAGAACACACAAACTGATAAAGCGTATACCTGGAATGCACTGTAAATCACATAAAATGGGTAAAATCGTCTGCCAAATGGAAAAAAGAAATGGAAACTGGAATACTCGACTTTGTCAAAAAGAACACTGCTGAATACTTGCCCCTGTGTTTCTCTGACTTGATTTTGCTATGGGATCGTAATCAGGTCTGTTTCACATAACTGACGATTACGGTAAAGCTCAGATCCTGTTTCACCACAGTACAGCGAGAGAGGGAACTGAAGGGGGGTTGAGAGAGATGTAGGGGGTGATAGAGGAAAAGATGAAGAAGATGTAGGGTGAGGTGAGGCGGCGGCATGCATCTCGACTTCAGCAGCGACATGGACATGACAGGTCGCCTCAAGACAGCTCCATTTTAGCTACTATTCACCCTCTGTGACCACTGCACTTAGTTTGAACCCGAGAGAGAGAGAAATGCTAATTTCAGATGTTCTGTCCCCAGTGTCCCTCAGGGACCGGAGGCAGACAGGGCCCGGGTTAAAGTACGTGTGCATTGGGTCAAATCGAAAAAGTTAAAGTTAAGAGACAATGGGGAAAACAAATAGAGCCTTCTTTATTTCATCATTTGTCACTCTGTCCACTGTGGATCTGGGGTAATATGATTTAACGAGGACATCTATTGCGATGCGAGACAGGCAATTTTGCTAAACAGTTATTAAATAAAAACAGTAGTAAACAGCAATCAGTTAAAGAGAGGCTGAGTGACAGAGGGAACTGAACTTTCAGTGCAGGTTCTGAGAGAGGGAGTAATGCGAGGAGCTATAATAGTATGAGACAGAGCCAGCATTTCCTCTCATCTCTCGAGGGGGACTCTGACAGAAACGATTCTCGTATCTCCTGGCCCTGGTTTGCAGCGGGCGGAATGTTTATGTACAAGTACATTTCTCTTCTCAATTTGTTCTCTCTATTTGCACTCACGGAGTGTTAACTGAAGATGGGAGACAAACGTGCTGCTGAGAAGAAAGAGTGAAGGAGGAAAGTTTTCCTTGTGAAAAGTAATCCAGAGTTGAAGCAGCTATGAGCTTTGCCTTTGTAATGTCACTAGACATTTGATCACAGCTGCCTTTGGGAGCTGATTGGCGGAGAATCAGCTGGAATTTTCTAAACCTAATCAGGTTTAAAAATGTTTGATCCTAAAGGAAAGAAAGATTGCTCAGAGGTTGCTCCTTTATAGCTCATGATACATAATTGGGTTGAGTTATATTTAAGTATCAACTTTGTCTCAGATGTTACTCGTAGAAATTCCTTGGAAGATATTAAGACACGTGGAATACATAACTATAACACTTTAAAATTCATGTAGACATTAGATCTATGATGCAGCAGACTTATGCATTTAATCTCATTGCTGTCTAGGACAAACAATTGAAATATTAAAAAGATCAAATTTTTGGACTCTTTTACCTATGGGATATACTCTTAAAAAATATCTAAGATGCAAATCAGAGAAAAGCACGATAATGTAAACGTGAACAAGTTACGGGAGCATATGAGAAAGCAAACAGTGGATTTCTGCTGAAACTGACACTTACAAAACGTGCTGGCTAAGCCGAAAGATTTAAGGAAGTGGTGCTAACAAATGAGAGTTTTAATGCTGCACAGCTGGCAAAGTCATATTACCACATTTATTCAGGATTATGAGATTCAGGACGAAATTCTAAACGGTCAAATTTACCCCAGGCATGCATACACGCCTAGAGAAAATCCAGTAGCCCGGGCCGAACAGCGGTCCAATATGGGGCAAATTAGACCACAAACCCCCCGCCCGGGGCAGGGGCTGTTGAGCAGAGCTTTCTGGAACTCACGAGACCCCCTCCCATCCGCGGCAGTCCGTCTGCCACCCCTTGTGTGCAGCGACAGGGTTTGTGCACTGCTGAGGAGAATGTGAGCTAATGAAAGCAAAAGCCTGTGTTCACTAGAGTATAAAATTCACATTTGGCCAATGCAGTCTTTGCAATCTGATATCATGAAGCTGCCTGACGCACATACACACATATGGATTGGCACAGGAAAGGGCTAAAAAGAGAGAAAGAGCTGAATAAAGAGAAAAGGCATACGATATTGGAAGGAATATGTCCTGGGATTACGACACGCAACCTCTCACTGCAACGTTTTTGGAATAAAAATATCACAAAAATATCAATTTAAGCATGACAATTAAACCTCCAGAGTCAGAATTACTATAAGATCGTCGTGGAGGATGCGAGTAACTATGAATACTGATACAATTTTGCGCTTCAAGATGGCGGCTATGGTGGAATCGCAGCATCATCTCTGCTGGTGAAGATACAGGAAGGACATCACAGCAGGAAAAACGAGGTATCATGTGACACCATCTTGATTTCTCTGTGTGTGTGCGCATGCTTTGGTGGCACTTGTTTTCTCGTGTTAAAATGAGGCTCCGTCATGACAGAAAAAGAGGTCATTCGGAGGGCAGCAAAGTGACATTGTAAACAGACAAGTTACAACGTCCAATCACAATCTCCCACTGCAGAGCTCTGATTGGTTGAAGACTTGTAACGCCACACTATTTGCTATCACTCGATAGGGCAATAGCGTAGGGTTTCACAATGATGCACTCTTTTATAATAGGTAGCTGATGTGACAATGGACCTTTCTGATCAACATCAAGATTGATAGATTGAAATAAATTTTAATGTATAAAAGAAATTGCATAACATTCTATAGGATCTCTCAATTAATTAGATAGACGAAAGCTGTATGCATAACAATTATAAAAGAATTAGAAATTAGAAAATGCAATTTGACTTTAGATACAGTATAATATGTCACATCACAAGATATGTCCAACTTCGCAAAAGTATTTCATGTCAACTATCTACGTATAAGACAAGTGTTTAACAAGATAATTAAACATGGCAATGATCCCCAAAAAATTTGTATTTTCCCCCAATAAATAGATGCTTGGCGGCAAACAAAAGTACCAAAATGGGTTCAGATCAGATCTGGAAACTAATCACAATTGCTTTGTAAAATATAAATAGAATACATTAATAAATAAAAATGCTGAGAATTTAAAGTATCATTGTATGATAAAGATAAATCAGATACACATGATGTCTTTTAAGGGGACTTAGGGGCTGAGTGTCGGGACAATAGAAGCACTTTCATTCGGTTCAAAAGTTCAGTTGCATTACAAGCGCATGACCTATTTTCCACGCTGGAAGTTTGGCATCAATCTTCCTCATTCTGCACCCTCCTCCCAATTTAATACACTGCACTAATCACAATAAACTAGGCCATCAGTTACCACGAATACGCCACCGACCGCTGCATACCAGCACTTGTAGGGGCATCGAGAAGTTACGTTTATTTATTTAATAAATTCTATTACTATTGATTATGTTCATTAATATTCCGCAGCTGCAGAAAAATGTGAGGAATTAAGATATATTGTGTTGTTCACCTGGACTAAACTTTTTTTATTTGTTTAAACTGCGAAGTGTTACAAAGCAATGAAACAATAAACAGTTTAATTTTACAACAGATTCAAATTTAAGAATTTATTATATTATAGATATATTATAGATATTATATATATATATATATATATATATATATATATATATATATATATATATATATATATATATATATTTTTTTTATATGTTGCAATGGTGATCCTGATGGAATTACTTGAGTCAAATATTGATGTATCATCAGAAATACATTTCTACACTTCAGAAGCATCAAAAAGATTCATCATAGTTTCTCGAGACTGATATGAGCATGGATCAAAGGTTACAAAATCTGACCAATCAGATGAGTTATAGGTAGTTCAGCTTTTTTGTGTTCTTTTTATAAGGCCTAAATTAGATGGTGGTCTGAGTGAATCAGAGGGGCATTCTTGAGAAGTCAGGTTGCAATTACCATCATGGAACAGCAGAAATTACAGCCATACCTTTATGATTGCAGACTGGCGGGTTACACCCGGGCGGCCCCATATCAAAACTACTGTTCAGGTCGGGTTTCAGGGTCACACACACACATACATTCTGATTAAGATTTGTCAAGCACACACGCTTTAAGAGAGTTTTTCGGTAAGTTCCATCAGCCCATTTCTGGGTCAGCATAGCATGAGGAGCATAATTACAGAGCAAATGCTGGCCTGAACATTTCTTTCTTTTTCTCTCTTGAGTGGAGAGCATTGGCGTCGTTCGCTTTATGTAATGGGGTGAAATACAGGGAAGTGGGTGCCTCAGGTGGGGACAGTTCGGTCGAGTGGCTCACTAACACATCACACAGCAGAACACTGTCCTGACCCATTTACACAGCACAACGCATACAGGATTCAAGTAAATTACTCTTCTCTTTAAATTGCATTTCCAAAAGCCTTTCAGTGTGTCATCTAAATGCTAACATTAATATCTACAGCAACAAAAAAAAAATAAAGAAAAATACACTAAGTGTTATAAGAATAACACATTATTGTCGAATACGTTCTAAAAATATTATAGTAAATAATAGTAAACAATGTATAATTCATGATACAGTGGTCATAATATGCAAGTACATCGTAATGAAATATAATATAATATAATATAATATAATATAATATAATATAATATAATATAATATAATATAATATAATATAATATAATATAATATAAAAATTAATTAATTGGTAACTCTTTAAATATTAGGCTTTACTCTGTCTAATGCTATGTCTAATTTATAAATCATTTATAAATGTGTAAAAGTGATATTAATTGTAAAAAACAAAAAAAACATTAGGCATTATAATGGTAGAATAATTTTAAAAATTTCTAAAACGTAACTTAAATTAGCCACTACACCATAAATGTTACTGCAAACATAAACTGCTAGCCGGTATCGGAATAAACTCAGTATAGACCGACACAGACACTATTCAAAATAAAGAAATAGCATGAATGTCAAATTACATGTACGCAGGTCTCGGCTGCCTGTGGTCAGCATGTTAAAATGTAAAACGACAATGAAACTGTTATTATGCCCCGTTACTCACTGTTTTACATATTTTCCCCTCATCTCTGATTTCAAATGATTGCCCGTGATGACAGTAAAAGAGCGCTTGCACTCGGCTATTCAAGAGCTGCACTTCTGATGCTGCCATGATTTCCAAAATGGAACAGAATGCTGATTGCTGAATCATTTCCATTGTTTATTTTAAATCTCTCAATCATGTATTTAAAATAAGAGACAGACAGAAAGTGTGAGAGAGCGGTGTGTGTGTGTGTCAAAAAGAGGTTCACGGTGACTTACTATCTATTTATTGTATTTATTTGATTTAATATATCACTCTAATTTTAAAGGGCACACTGGAATTTAATTTCCGATCATGAAATGACTGAATTTAAAAAAAAACAAATGATTGTAAAAAACAAAAACAAAAACAAACTATTGAAGTAGGTGAGAATAAATCTGAATTTCTCTGAACTAAATCTGTATTTGGGCAGATGTCTGGTAGTTCTGACACTCTCTTTGCTCACATCTGAGAGAGGTCAACAGGTGTGGTTCTTCAACAGCAAATGTTTTCCTCTTTGTTAGTGTTTCTGTGTCCAGAGGGACGTCAAAACCACACGTGGGTGATAATGGCAGGAACAGAAATCAAAACTTAAAGAAACTTCTCCTTGAAAAGCAAACTCAAACAGCTAATATTATTTTAGAAATATTTCTACAAGCTTTAGGATCATTTCTACAATTGATGTTTATTTACATGCATATAAATAAAAATAAATGACTAGATATCAGTCTTACTAAATATCATATTGTTGGAAAATGCATTTGAAAGAAACATAAATATATTTCCCGAGGTGAATAAGTGAAAAAACAAAGAACTAAAATCGGAACTCGGAAAAAAGTCTAATACATTAAAATAATATTTTGACCCTTAACTCATAAAAAGCCTAAATTGTTACTAAATAAAATGCTTTCATTTGCAGTTTTGCTACTCTGTTATTTGTAAATGTTTTTAATAATAATGTATAACAATATTATTTATGTCCTGAGTTCAATGCCATAAACTATTCAAGTAAACTAATTACTTAAATTGAAAAGCAAATTAACATTTTACAATTTAATGATCTCACCCAGTCATAACAGTGGCTTCATTTATACATGGCACAAACATCTACATGAAATCAAGAAAAGATTGATACTGAACACAAGAAAAACTTGGGTATCCCACCAGGACTGAAGGCCACAGTTATTGAAAACATTTATCTGCTGTGTGTGTGTGTGTGTGTGTGTAAGAATGCGTTTTGTGTGACGTCTAAGCAAAATTCTGAGTTTGTACAGTAGACGGCACACTCACTCCACATTAGCTGCAGAGAATTTAAATGACCAAACTCGCTCAAGGCGTGACAGGAAAGCAAGCGAGGACACACACACTCTTTGACCGTGCAGTGACCACCCCAAATTCATCATTGTTTATTCAGTTCACAGTGTGCTACTCACAAAAACATACATACACCCCCACCATGTCTCTAAGTTTTAGTTGTTGATTTTGCCTCATGGATGTGTTACAACCACCACAGCTAACCTACATTTTCCCATGATGATCTATCATGCCAGTTAAATGATAATACAGATATCACAGGAATGTGTATGATTTTATTGGCGTGTGTGTGTGTTTGTATGTAATGGAGGAGGGGGGGGTTGGCCTTACAATAGTGCTTTGAATCAATTTGTGCCATCGACTGGATCGTTACTGGAATAACAGTCTTGTTGATGGAGATGTATTTAGTTTATTCAGTGATGCACGACATGCAATATTGAACTACCTAGCAGCCTAATCAAAACCAAATTATATCCATTTCATACACAGAGAGGCTACTGGAGACAAAAGGGCCAGTAATTCCTCATGGGCTATTTGTTTAAGTCTGTCATTTATCGAGGGGGTCGGAAGATATATAGTTGTTTTTGGATATAAATCAATTGTGTCACCCGGTGTGAGTTTTGGTTAGCTTGTTTAAACACAGGGTCTGTATTGGGAAATATGGGTATGGGGCCATTTTATTAGTTGAGTTTATATATAATTACTATTATTTTTTTAATGTAGTATTTATTTTTATTACAAATTACATTGGCAGCCAAACAATTTGAGTAAAACAGTTTTTAGCATGATTTTGTATGTAGAATGTCCCTCTTTCCTTTACAGCAAACACTCAACTTGGCATAAATTCCACAAGTATGTGCAAAACCTAAAGATTCATGTTTCTTATCATGATTTGCCAATATTTCAAGGAGCACCTTGTGCGTTGTAATAAAGAAAGGAAATATCTGACCTTTTCCAAGTCAAGTTAACTTTGCGTTTTTATGTTATCATTAAAAGTTTTATTGTTTTCATTTTTAACCATAAATTTATTTAGCTAATTTATGGTATAATATTACCATAAATTAGATTATGAAAAATAGGAAAATTTGTACTTTTATAAATTAAGTGGTCACATTAGAGAACTATTCAAGTAAAGTGCAAAACAAATCCATATAAATAAATATATTGAAAGCTAAATAATGACAACCTAAAAGAAACTGTAACCAGTTCCAGCACAAAAACTAGACTTATAAATTATACAAACATAAAACTGCGACGTTCCAAAGAAAAGTTATTCCATCCGATGGCTTTATCTGCCTCTCTTAATCTTTGTCTTCTGTGTAGGGTGAAACAGTCACTGGAACACTGTCTGAGTGTTTTAAAGTGGAGGCCGTGAACTTTAAGGTATTATCACTCTAATGCGCAGGCACAGAGGGGTGGGGGGAGAAATGTGTCTCGCAACCACATGGAACTGTCCTCATTCACTCATGTCCCTAAAACACAGTCGAAACAGCCACCGTTTTAATTGAGAGATCATTGTACTTTTGGTTTATTTTTACTGCAAGGGTCAAAATAGCTAAACTTTGAAAATAATAAAATATAATCTTTCTATTGCAGTTATAAATGCAGTTTCCTGTTTTCCAGTATGCCCTTCCTCTGATAAACATGAATATACTGCAGGAATGAACAAGCAATTGTCTTAAACGGATAGTTCACCCTAAAATAATGTGTCATAATTTAATCACTCGCATGTTGCTCAATTCCTAAACCTATATGACTACAGCTTCTGTTGAACACAAAGAGAGATGTTAGGCAGAATGTTAAGGACTAACTACCACAGACTCCGTTTAGTTTCAACGTTTTCAGAAACGTTCCCAGATTCTTGTAAAGCAGGAACGTCATATTCAAAGTCAGTTTAGAACAACATTAGGGTGAGAAAAAAACAGAATTGATATTTTTGGGTGAACTTTCCTTTAAGGCCGTATGACTAGGGTCCAAGGACTGTCACATCTCCTCTACGATGGTAGCAGAGGAAAATTTCCTGGCTTTTTAAAACTTTAAACTACAAATTAAGTTTTTAATGGGTTGAAGCCCTTGAGGTTGTGCATGCTAACATTAATTATGCTGTCACCCTAATCAACTGAACTGAGGTACGTGCTGAAATCTGGCCTACCTTATACTGATAGACTTAATAGAGTCTCAATACTGTAGCAATGTAATACTGTACATTAAAACATGTTTTCAGCACGTGTGTGAAGGGGTTAGGAGAGATATCAAACACACATACACATTGTGATCGTTTGCAGTATTCAGTATCACTTGGCAGTTCAATTAAAAGTTCTACCCAAGCAGTCTGCTGGATAATGTGGTTACGCTGTGGTGAATGTTATTGTATGTTAATGACAGAATGATAACAGGATATATTTCCATTCATGTAATAGGGTATTGTGTAGCTTTAGCAAACCGCCAGAAACGAGGGGACAGAGACAGATGGAAAAACGAGCCGTCTGAAATGTTTTGTGGGTTGGCTGTTGTTTAGGCTTGATTCGGTGGACACGTTTCTTCAATACACTGTGTTCTCATCACATTTTTCTAACTGTAACAAATAATAACCCCATTGAATTCATTTAATGTTACAATTATACTACACAACAAATATATTGACTATTAATCTACTAAATATGAATGAAGTTAGTTTTGGAAGTTAAATAATATATATTGAATTATTATTCTTCTTTTAATTATTATTTTAAACTTTTTTTAGTTACAACAAATTTTAAATTACAAAAAATAAAATAATGTACATATTATTATTAATAATAAATTGTCAGGGTCGGTGGGTTCACAGGGACATCAAAATCATCAAAATAGGACATCACTGTAGATAGCCGCTTTGGGCACTGCCACCACTCTGCCATCAGCAGACACACATGAACTCCCCGTGAACCCGTCTGTCTGAACTCAGGAGAGACAGATCAGGGCTCTTTTTTACAAATTAAGCAAGCTTTTTCTGGTGACAAACACATATGCTGTAATATGTGCCCTAAATGCAATGTTGTTTTAAACAGAAGGGTGGGGTGGGTAATGTTAAAAACAATACGAATGGTTTAGTTTGAGGCCTGTTGATCTAAATATGTTTAACACCGACTTTATATGTGAACAGACAACATTAATCGTTGAATGATAAATACATACTTTACATTTTGATAATAATAATAATAATATGTGGCGTCAGTCCAGTGAAAAGTGTAATTAAAGCACATAGGTTACAGTATTTTGCAATAATATAATTTTTTTTTAAATGTAATGCTGTGAAATTTATATGCTTGATGTCGAAAAAAATTGAATAATTTTAGTTAATAATTAATATAGTTAATATAAAAATGTATATAATATAATTATTATATAATAATAATAATAATAATCATAATAATAATTAATATTACTATATTAATAATATTATTAATTAATAATATTAATAATATTATTGTTTGCTTTGCCTTTCAGAGAAAACGTGACTGGCAGTTATAGTTGTTTTTGTACATGCTGACATAAGAAAAAGTATTTTAACACTGATAAAGTTATCACCTTTAAATCATCACTGTTTTCAAAATTGGCATTATCAAAAAAAATGTTCTTTCATTTTAAAACAATATTTTTTATTCAGATCATTTTGATATATTGTTAACTGCTGAAGCTAAACTGTCTAAAAACATAACATCAACGGTAGTACCGTGCACAAATGTGTGCAACCATTCTCAGAAAATGCAGAACACTCAAATTATTGAGCCTTTTCGATTTTACAAGCATGTGAACAAATAACTGACAAGAGAAACAACTCTGTCTGTGTACGGTCACTGGTCATTTCCTAGAGGGATGCAGGTAGAGTAAAAACAGGGTCATCATGTCTCTATTCATTCAGGTTTCTGTTTGGATTTGTGTCCAAACTACAGAAATGCAATCAAATCTTCTCACAAATCTCTCACAAATAATCGACCGACTTTTCAGGGTTCAACAAGAGGCCACAATAATGCTGACAATGTCAGTTGATATAAAAGCTTTGAATCCCTGTCCTCTTTTTATTTTACCCTTCGGCGAGTCTTGCCGCCTCTCTGCCCCGCTGTTGAACCTGCACATCTCTGACCACTGGCTATTTCTGTCACCTCAAAACATCGGTAGGTGCTGGGGGTCACTATCAGTCCTACCCTTAAAAGTGCTGTTTTTGTACTTCTACATATTCAGACAAACTTTACTGCCATTGTTGTGTGTACAGTATTACAAAACTTTGAAACGTTTATATCATTATTACTCTTTATTTCTATTTTTTTAATTCTTTAATCACGTCTTGCATTTATGCTTAATTTCAGGGGTTTTTAGAGACTAAACCCTATTTTCTTCATCAGAAATCAAGCTAATCTGTTTTAAACAAGTACAATGAACACTGTTGGATGTAACTTTTTACTCTGAAAATATTACATGCCTATAAACTGGCCCACAGCGCACCTGTCTTAAGTACTTACTATTGAAACAGGTAATAGGAGCAGAACATATTGAATGGCTTGTTGTAGTTTTAAGTAGCCATCTGCTTTTAGGTCACATTACAGCCATTAACATGATTTGCTTCTTTATATTGCTAGTCATAAGGCAGTAACAGCCTGGAACCAAGAAACCATTTGAATGGATAAAATGAGTGAGTGCAGTATGAGTCATCAATATTTCCGGTCCATATTTCCAAAAGAGAGACTGTAAATTAAAAAAAAAAACCATTTTGTCGACATTTAGCCGGACATGAGCATATAGATGGCCCCAAAGCTAGTGTGCAGGGATAAAACATATATAATATTATTAACCTTTTGAAGAAATGGATAAATGAAGATAATAATGTAAATTACAAAATTATTTTTTCCATTTGAAGTGAGGAAATGAAAGCAAAACCACTGATTCAATTTGAGGAGCGCTGTCTAAAATATTGGGAAAGAAGATGATGATAAACAGGAGGAGGAGACAGGCTATGGTCATAGACATTTAATCATGACTACATTTTGTGTCATAAAGGTTGATTGCTGTGCAAGCCGAGGGCAGTGCAGATCTAAGGGCAACTCATTGTGTGTGTGTAAGCAGCATGGTAATAATCTCATAGCTGCATCATCTGCCAGGGCCCTTTAGATCCATTTCCTCTCAGCTTGGAATAGCAACAGGGCAACAGCTGGTGTGGATGAACAGGCATGAAGGGAGGGAAGGCTGTGATGTGGGGAGAGGAGGGGGTTGTTCCATTTTTTTCCTCCAGCCCTCCGAATTAATCCTGACACTTTGACCCTTGCCTAAATTCTTGGTTCCATGTTGTGGTCTGTGGCAGGGATTGGGCTGCATGAAATTACAGCAGGACAGCAGCATACTGCATCTTGTGCCAATCAATCCCCCTATGCCCCATCAGTTTGGATTGTCCCAAACTCTTCTGAAAAGAGGAAAAGTTCAAAGTTCATTACCTTACAAAAACTGGTCTATTCTCTACAGAGGAAGTAAAAACACAATCATGGGGATGAAAAATAGGTTTCAAATGGATGTAATGGGGACAGACAATATTCTGCAGTGAAACTGAATTGAACCCTGAACCTCTACCACCCCCCCAAAGGACAAAATGACACCAAAGACCCCAAATATTAATGTTATGTGACAAATATTTGTCAATGGTGAAAATAACAATACACTTCTAACATACTGTACTATTCAACATTCTATACTTCTAACAACTGCAAGGTGACAGTAAATTAAGAATTAATTACAAGCAAACACAAAGTAAATAATGCATCACTGTTAAAGTTTCTGTGCTCTTAAATATATCCCTAGTGGTGCAATTTATTACTTTATCCATATCAATATACATCACTGAACATTATCATTACATTGTCTTTCTTTTTAATAACTAATTTCAATCAATGGTAAATTATGTCATGATGTTTAATGATTATATGGTATACCTCTCATATCCCAGAATTCAGTGTAAGTAAAGTTCATGTTTAATTCAAAGTACCTGTTTTAATTATAAAGCTGAGGAATGTCACAGGTACATGAGTGTCCGGTTCTTAATGCCTGGATTAGCTGTCACATTAACAGTTCAAGACTCCAAACCACAAAAACATTGCTGGCCTTCTAGACACTTCAAGATCACCAAACAAAAACATCAAGCTCTGTACGCTTCAGCTGCCCTGTGAAATAGATTTTTAAATGCCATAATAGCAAGCTACTGTTCTTACTGTGTAGTTTGAGTGTTACTGGATTTATCCATCCAACATGGTAGCTGACAACAAATTACAATTCAATTTCAAGCTTGTGTAACCATAAACATTTTTCCTCAGTCAGTGTTGAAAAATAATTAAAGTATTGCAATGGTTCTTAAATCATAAACCTAAATGCGCGCGCACACACACACACACACACACACACACACACACACACACATTAGACTAAATATAGTAGTAGTATAGTGTGTTAAACTTTTACTTTATATTTTAAATTATATCTCTGGCTTGTACATACACACACACACACACACACACTTTGTATTTGAAAAATATATCTTTACATTTCATAATAAATAGTTAGACTTTAGTGTTACTCCACATCAACAACACTGCAGACCTAATGTACAAACTTCATGAATTATTTACTGAGCAAAGTACCTCTTAATAAACCATCGTGACAGAAACACTCAAATAGCAAAAGTTTATATGTTTTGAGAGCTCTATTTATTTGTCTGTTTCACTGTATTTTTAGAATGCTTTTATTTCTACCCATTATTTTCTCTATAATGTATAAAGTGTTGCTTGAAGCTTTTAACAGAGGTCCCACACAGTGACATGAAAGACATTCAATGCATTTCTTTTTTTAAAGACACGGCCATCATGACTACCCCGTGCTTTTACCCACAAACAAGCAAAGCCATTTACAGACAAACTGAATGGTTTATTTTTCCTTTTCTCGTTTTACATTGCCGCTTTCCGATTGCTGCCAAATGAGCGTGCGATGCGACCATCTCAGAGAACAGCATGAATACTTAATACTTGAAAATGTTGCTCATACGGCCATTTTTATGGTTCAAGGGATATCTGAAGAGAGAGGCTGGCCACAACTCTAGGTGACCGATTTTGCCTTTTTCTTCGTTTACCATCTCTTGAGATCTTGAACATATGTGGCGACATACAGCGGTGCTGAATGTGTCTGGCTGTGTACATGTGTCTAATTTCATTTCATCACACGGTTCACGGGTAGGTCATTTCACAGCATGAGGACAAGCGTGTTAAGTAATGCACTGTGGTATGAGTCAACAAATATGGGATTACAGTATTTGGTTTACCAGATAAGCTTTATTTCTAGAGATTAAACAAGCATTTATAAAAGCTCCATTTATCGTAATGCAGCCCAGTCATTGATATGATTACGGTATGGGTTTTATTTAGGGCAAGGCCTGAACAACTATGTATAAAGTATGGGCCACCGAAACAGACAAATCCACCTGATCCATGTCTACATCGCAAGCTTCTTATGCGATGGACACAAGTGCATTGCAGACCCCTGCTGACTGGCACCGGTGACCTGCAGTGACACTTCTGTCCATTAGGGGGAGGTAGTGTTGCAGACAGCAAATACATGCAGATTTCAACTAAAATCAGAAAAGCTGGGACACAAAGAGGGTGTTGTCTAGCGAAGACGTTAAACACCTATTGGCTGGCGTCCTGTGGAGATAGAGAACTGCGCAGTGAGAGCCCTTTAATAAGAGTAGATTAGTGACTTTGGCTTTGGAGTCCAAATGCAAACACACACTCACACACACAGGTGGAATTCCCTCATGAGCCCCTCCACTGTTGAGCTGCTGGAGTTGAACGGGTCAAGCGCGTCCATTATCCGTCGGGCGTCTGGGCACTGTCCGTGTCTCTGTATCCCATGAGGCACTACAGCATCACAACTGATCTGAGCTCTGGATTCAAAGACATCATTTAGCACAACAAGAAATGTGATAGAAAAGGCTAAAAATCCCGACCCCCTGCCGACCGGCTTGAGAAGCGCTTGACTTTTCTCTCCTGTTCATCTTCTACCGTCCCTTTCTCCATCTCTCTGTCGCTCCAGGACTGTAATACCACATCAATGCCCCAGCGGGGCTGTGGCACCAGGCAAATGTAAACAGAGAGGTCATCCCTCCTCTCTCACGCTGTGCTCAGGTCTTTTTCTCATCCCTCCATCGCCTCTGAAAGGTCCAGTCTTTCACACGGGAGATGAAGGTGAAGCATGACATCCCATTTGAGGCTTAATGAAAGCAAGGGAGAGAGCAAATGACTCAGGGATCTGAGCAGACTGTTGGTGGAGATGCAGCAGACATCTGGAGAGAAGCAGAGCTGTCATAAGACTGAATGAATGAAAGAAAAAAATATGAATAGGCCACTAGTGGATAGATGGATTAATGAATGAGAAAAAAGTCTTGTTCTCTTCCTTTGTTACAGACTCATCCTTTTCTTCATAACATTCCCCCATTCCCACTAACTGCTTTTGTAACTGTCTTAAAAAAATAGAACTGGATTAAAAAATCTGAAAATCTGCTCTTTTAGCAATACAAAGAAAGTTCAAAAGTTCAATTCAATTTAATGCAAAAGAATGTGTTAAATGAAGATGTACTATACTCTTATTGGTAACTAGAAGCACAATCAAAACAACCAAAATACTTTACTATTGAACAACGTTTTGGTTTATTCCCTAAACCCTCAGAATTAAACAAGGTGTGTTTTGTTACTGCGTCTTTAAGAAATATCCTCTTAAAAATACGAAACAAGCTAGACAAAGCAAGACAAGACACGAGGAGCAAGTTTGCACTCCGGTTCAGCAGAGTATGAAAAAAAAGTGTCATTAATATTCTAAAAGTTACAGTATGTTTTCATAGTTCAATGAACTTTTTGATCTCAGCCCGTGTGGGTCTTCTGACACCTTATTATCTCTTTCTATCCTTAGATCCCAATGCCCCTTAATTTTACTGCTCACTTCCTTCCAGGGATCATGCATGTGCCATTTATTCTAACTTTATGTGAAATTTACGCTCCCCGAAACCAACTTTGACTCATCAATATAAACAGCCAACTGCTGTTTCTGACCAGCGGCTGTATAACACAGCGTGGGATAAATTGGTTTAAATCCGATGCATTAACAATTACATTAAATGCAGGGAAATTAGCAGTGGGTGCTAAAGGTTTTTAATGCACCCTGTGCTCCAGCATGCTTCGCTCCCCATTAGTGATATTACAGCAAACTGCAACACATAATAGTTTGATTATGCTGAATTTTTTGCATAGATTGTTAGGTTGATGTTTGGAGTTAATGCTGACCCTATTGACCCATGTATTTATGTATCCCATAAGCCCCCAAATGGCTTCTAATGGGTGAGTTGAGAGACATTGAAAAGGCGAGACTGCTCTATCATCTCTGTGCCACCATAAGCTTCCTGTGAAACAGAGCCTGGCTGAGTGTGCCTTTACAGCATACTCACACACACACACACACACAAATAAAACAGCATAAACTCAAAGCTTGTGCCTTAAAACAATATACACTAGAGTCTGACAATTATTGAAGCACCTAGTGCATTTGAGGGAAAAACATGAAACGCATCTCATACATATAAACATTGCACAAAGCAATACACACACCAGGGACAAAAGGAAAGTAATTGGATTTAAAAGTTGTAGGGGAGAAATTGGATCAGTGCGCAATAAATTCCTGCATTTCCGTGTTAATAGAAAGCACACATACAGCGCAGAGTAGAGGAGGGGAGATGAGAGGTTAAAGGAGAAAGGGAACAGGAATAAGGAAAAAATGGAAACGGAATGAAACTGAAGAAAAATGCTATGGGCAAGCAAACACAGGCAGCTGATATCGATCAGTGGGTGTCCAGCAATGATAATTGGAGGTTTTAATTGTCAGAGGGGTGAGATGGAGAATGGCTGATGAATAAATGCATTGTTCTGTTTGTCTCCTTGATTTTTAATGTGGAGGCTTATGCATCTGTGCTCTGCTGTTTTCTTTCACTCATGCCTCCAGGGGTGACCTGTGATGCATGATGGACTTTGTGTGTGTGTGTGTGTTTTAGAAAGAAACGAATAAAGAGAGTGATACAAAGAGAGAGAGAGAGAGATAGAAATTCAAATTGGGTGAGATTTAAACAAAACAAGAAACTAAACTATGCAAGCCCATACTAAATCTGAATTCTCCAGCGTAAACACTGTGAAACTAATATTAGTTTCTTTGTTTGAGCATTGTGACCTTGGTTCAACCAACGGGATGGATTTGGAGTGAAACTATCCATTTAATCCATCTAACCAATTCAAAATAAAAGTTTTCTGGAAAACATTGGGGAATTCTCACAATTCTAGTGGCACAGATATGTGCCTTAAAGCTTTAGCTTTAAGAACTATTTTAAAAGATTAAATTAATAAAGTATTCATAAGTTATTTTTGTGTTAGAAATAGAACAGTTATATGCTCTAAATGCTTGTAAAATTCCTTATCAGATGTGATCTGTAAATCAGTCTTTTATCAGTACTTTGACCTGTTTTTTACTCCATTCAATATGAAAATCATTTTTAAGAAACACATATGCGCTCCTCTCTCTCTCTCTCTCTTTCTCGTACACACACACTTATCCCCGTAACATTTATAACATAATGTCTGTCAGAAGCAGCTTCTCTCTCATTCATCATGTCTATTTAGCAGGAGAGAGACGCTGTTTCCCTCCCTCAGTGGAAATATGTCTGTCGCCAGTCCATTTAAACACATCCTTTTGCCTCTTTTGCTCTCCCGCTCTCTCTTTTTCACTTTGTGTTATTTCTCCATTCAACTTCTCTCCTGTAATGTCCCTCCTCATTCATCATCAATATAAGGTTTCAAAACAGTCGCCTGCACCTTCCATTTTCTCTTACGCTCCCTCCCTTCCACTCCAAACCCCATTTTAAGTATTTTTGGTTCAAAGTCTTGTAAATCCCCCTCTTCTGGCCCACAAGCGCATACACGCTTGTTTTCCACACGGATCTGTGTGCGGCCCGCACTTCCTCTGCGCTGACTGTAGACGTTCCCCCAGCCTGCTAAAATAAACCAACGTGGTCCTGAGACTCTGAGAAAATAAGCATCTCACTTTAGTCCAGATTCTCGAACGACTATCTTGCCGGTGTAAGTAATTGTTCCTTTACCTCTCTGATTAAAAGGAACGGGTTGGAATATAATACCTGAACTATTACAAGCCAACCGGAAAAATAGCAGGGCCTAATCCCAGAGCAAATAAGAGCTGGAGAACATTGTGATTGGCAAAGAACCATGAAGAAAAGTGGTGGAAGAGATTAGAGATTTTTACCTCTTCGTGCTGGACGACAGACCGGGGCAGACAGAAGGCTTTTAAGATCGCCTGATCTGTTCTTGGAGCAACGCAATGGTAAGCCAGGGGTCGTGTAATTGATTTTTTTCCCCACTGAGGCATAAAAGAGGCTTTTGTCTGTCCCAAGAAGAAACATTGTCATTTAAAGAAATCTCAGAGCGTTTGTAAGTGTGCATAAATGCACAGAATCTCAGCCTGTGGCCCTCAGCATGAATTCTGTGCTGTGAAAATTGATGTTGGCAAATCGCACATTACAAAAGAAAGATGAACGTGTCAATACGAAGATGCCAAATACAGCAATTGACTTTGCATGTCTGCTTTAAGAACACATTATTAAAGTCAGGGTGAAATTTCTGTGCCACTAGCAGCGCCGAACAAAACTGCAAAAATAATAATGTTACCCAACAATACTACTAGCCATCTTCCATTGTTCAGACAGGAATAGTCCGGTAGTCCTGTCCCAAACTTACACCACTGGTACAGATGCAAATGAATAAATAAACACACAACCCACATGAGTACCACCCCCCCCCCCCCTTTCTCACACACACACACACACACACTAAAACCTCAAGACATTACCAAGACCACAAAATGCATCATTGTGCACATCGATTGAACAAAGTAATTACAGAGAGATGCTTAATGGCGAGTAAGTGACCATGGTAACCAACCAGCACTTTTCTCCAAACTTCAAACCCTTTCCACACACCTGCCCAGACTCAAGAGGGCTTTTAACACAGGGAGGGGCACCATCCATTCTCTCTCTCTCTCTCTCTGTACCTCTTTATATATCTCATACACACATAAACACACACAAGAACAGAAGAAATATTATAAAGGCCTGAATGACAGTAAATTACAGTGAATCCAAGAGAAAAATTACCAACGAGGCTGCAGTAAATTCAGTGGAGGGATGGATGGGTTGAGAGAGGAAATGCAGGGGCACATGGTCGTGTCAGTGGTCAGTATAATGAGAGCTGTCTCTCTCCTCTTGGATGGATCTATTGGACTGCAATTCAAGGCTGGTCTGGAATCAGTCAAACAGCAAAGCAGCCTGACTCAAATAGAGCTGCTCACAGGCTTTGAGCCAGACCTACAGACTACATCTCTGGATCTCCAGACAAACCCAACAGGCTTCTGTTTGTTTCTCTTTCTCCCCAGCTTTTAAATTACAGCAATGCACACAAATTGAACAAGTGAATGAGTTCACAACTCCCCCCCCTTCTTGCTCGTCTGTTTCCAGTGTCTGTGTCTAACCCTTTGAATCCTCTGTTGTTTCTTTGGTTGGCAGGGTGTGCTTGCTGACCAAGGGCGTTTCTCTGAAGAGCCAAGAAAGGCGGTAAGTCTTCAAAGATTTGGATGAGGAAAGAAATCGATAGGAAACAAATAAAACAAATATTACAGAATGCAAAACCATAGTGTGTAAATGTCTTATTTTTCCACAGAACCAGACTCTCAGCCAACACAGCGACCCCTCAAACTCTTAGCCAACTGGCAGATGTTTCTGTTCTTGTTTAAGCTAAAATCTCAGTATTTTTATTTTAAAACAAAACTTACAGTAATATGTTGCATGATATTGTTAAATATTAACTAAATATGCTTGTTACCTATTATATTTATTATTTATTTCTTGGGAAGCATTGTAAAATGTATTAAACAAACTTGATAAGATTGTATCACTATTTCTTAAATTTAAACACAACAATATTGTTGTTTTTTCTTGTTAATAGTTACAGTATAAAATGCCATTTCAATTCTCTTTAAGCCAAAAACTCCATCAAAAATTAAATGGAACATGGATGCTTCCTCCAGACCACACAACACTGACACCGAACGTGTCTTTCTTGCATAGACTTAATTTGCGTAGACACTTATCCAGCTAAACTAGAGGCTATAATGGGGCAGCATTCCCATTGCAGCCCACCATCCTTCTTAATGACTAGTGTTTATAAAACCTACTGGAAGAGTAGACGGACTATGATGTCTCCTGCAGGACAGATAAACAGTGTGCATACAGGTGTGTGTGTGTGTGTGCATGTGCTTTAAAGAGCAAACACAATGCCTCTAATGCAGAATCGAACATGGTTACCCCTAATGGAGGACAGTAATTTGCTAATGTTAATTAGGACCATTAGTCTCATTCATTACCAGCATGGATATATGGTGTAATGACTGGTGTTAATGTGTGCGTGTTAACAGTCAGGATGCCCAGGTTGGTGGGTCGTGCCAGTCTCAGGTGGAGGCTAATCTCGCTGCTGCGGCTGGCGCAAACTTTGAACAAGGTTTCGTTGGATTTCATCAGAAATGAGCCGCATTTGCAGCTTTATGGAAAAAAGAAGCACATGCAAGATTTTTCTTACCCTGTTCAGTTTTAGATGGAACGGTGGGAACAAGCTTTTTCCGGCTTTTAAGGCAATTTCAGTAAATGTCACATATTCGGACTCTCTCTCTCACACACACTGTAATGAACTGCCATTTGCTTCTGCGAGTGGAAAAGCTAACCGCACAATCTAACAGCCCATGAAGAGACGGTGCAATTGTTTAGGCACAACATATGTGGGCGTGTGTGTGTGTAAGCTCGTGTAAGCCTTATATATGTATAAATTGCACTAGTTTTATTTACAGATCACCCGAAAATAAAACGTCTGTCATTTTTTACTTAGTCTTATATTATTCCAACCCTGTTATGCTGTAATCAATTTATGTAAAACACACAGTAAAAAATCTGATCAAATAACTAAAAAATGGAATTAAAGCATTTTTAGTTTATTTTTCTATGCAAGGACAGCTCATAGTAATCACTTCAAAAAATAGTAAAACTGGAGTGACAAGAGGGAGGGTAAATAAAAACAGAAGTTTCATTTTTAGTTGAACTATTTTTTGGACCCTGTTTAGTCACACACTAAACTTCCTGTCCTCTCCATGAGACACACCCATTACTGCCTTATTCTTCAGCCCTACATCACAACTTTATTTAGAATCTTTATAAAACCCAACTAACTGTAACTGGCAGAACATAATCTGGCTGATGAAAGGAAAAATGGCTATTGAATGTGTGCTGACTCCCATCCTGGGAAAACTGATTAAACTAATTATAACTAAATGCAGTTTCTAAGAAAAGTTTGGGAGGAGCATGTTCATAGTTCTGCCAGTTTCAGTGATAAGTGCGTATAAAAAGATGCTTACTTCACTCCTATAGACAGCTCTTTTGAAATCCACCCTAGATTAGTAACATTAGCTTTTTGTGTTGCTGAAACAAAATAGCTCTGATTTTTAGCACTATACTAGTATGCAGAAATTGTCTGTTTACTTACAGTAAGTCTTATTCCTGTATTTGCTTTGTTTAGATAATTTGGCTGGATGGTGGGGTGTCTGGTGGTCCCTCATATACACAAACACACTGTTCAAGAGAAGAGATATTACTCCGTTTAGCGTAGCAGAGGCAGGCAGTTACATAAATAAGCAATGGTCTGCCAGCGTATCAAACAGGCGATGTTGGTAGATTTATTCTCATGCCCATTGTTTTCTTTCTCAAAGGCCTCAAAGCTTGACCTCTGATTTATGAGACTTCAGTTGCCCGTTCTGTCAACATATACAGACATACACACCACACAGAGCAGATGCGAGCCCTGAGTGTGTTTGCACACAGCTCAGAACAGAACCGTACTGTCAATGGAGGAAATTTTTTAATCACAGCAAACCACTGACTTATATACACACACATACACACACATTAGAATATAACAATTAAAAATTGAAATAAAATGACAAACAAATTATGAGTATTTCTTTAACTAGAGGCACTTATAGCATCTCTCAGAACTTTGTTTTTTTGACATGAAGATCAAATTTGACATTTGTAAACTTTATTACTATGCCATAATAATAATAATATTATTATTTGTGTTAAATTGTATTTAGGATGCATACAATGCAGACAATGGAATTAGCCATAACAGCACACTGGAGCAATTTTATACTAAACTAATGTTTAAATGTTATTACACCACCATTATTTCCATCATAAAATGTAATCATAACCAATTCATCATTTTATATGTGTGTGCAATCACATTCTCCTGATATATACACAGCTGGACACAGCTGGAGTAACAGCAAACATAATAATGATACTAATGATTCTAACTAACAGTGATAGTGTTTAGTGTGATAGATAGTGTTTTAAGACAAAAAAGGCAATCATAATCTTTTGAATAGTTTAGTACTTAAATGCAAATCTAAAAGACTGTATTGTATCTCCAAATGTTATTTTTTATAATGTTCTAGTTTTTAGTCCCAGACTAAATGTTTATCCAATATATATTGCTTGTGGAAGATGCGTTTAGCTGTTTATGGATCTCTGAGGAAGGGGTGAGTGGAAGAAAGGGGTATAAAGAGAGCAGAACTATGAAAGACTGTGAGTGGAGCTCGTGTTTCACTATTACAGTCAAATAAGCAACACACACAAAATACACTAAACACAAATCAAGTACAATTAAACACACCCTTAACACACACATCACAGTGAAACGTAATGAATAATCACCACTGCTGAAACAATTTCTCACTCAGATCTCAGGCTTCAGCATTTTAAGTCTCTCTGCTGTAAGTTGCTGCCAAGTTCAACAAAGTGCTAGAAATAATAATTAGTTGCCATGACAACGGCGGCTGGAAAAGGGGGTAGTTATGAAGACTAAACAATACAGAGAGAAATCAGCACCAGGAACCATTTGCATTTGAAGTGTGAAACTTAGCACATATCTGTGTGTGTACATGTGTGACAGTCACGTGATGCTGATCTGTTTAGAGTCTGAAAGTGATGAATGTGCCATAAACAACAAATCTGAGGACAATTTCTAAGAAATATCTATTTCATTATGAGATAAGTAGATGCATAATATAATAAATATGAGCAAATTGACAGTAACACAGGCAGATCAGACGGTTTATTGAGGTCTAATTACTTTTATGTGTTTACTTGGTGTTATTTTCACTTTCTTCAGGGCAAAATCCTCTGAGTTACCCACTGAGACCATTAAAACATTTTCTCATTGTGGGCCTGCTTCAGTTGGCCCTGATGACATTAAAATCCAGCCTTTAGTACAAATGGGAAATATAGGGAGGAAGTGAGAGAGAGAGGGAAAGAGGAAGATTAAATGTTATTACAACAGAGGGACATCCAATAGGAACATATGGTGCTAATGCTATCAGATTTCCCAGAGCATGCTGGGAAGGCACGATCAGAGTCATATCTGATTGCTTGTTCTACACTCAGCGCTAACAATACATTCTCAATACAAAATCTCATTTACACAAAATCCCGCTCAGGGAATGATTATCTAATGAAGTCATATGCATTTATTTCCTGCTCACTAAGGTACCAAGTGTATGTCTCAGGCAACACAGATGTGACCAAGAGCAGGTGCACTTTGACACAAACCAAAGACATAAAGCACACAGGTCCATTTATTACATTCAACTATTTAAATGTAAATGCTTGGAATGTTAGTATTTGTCAGTAATAATATTTCAGATGAGAAAATGACACATTCTAAATGTCAAAAAACCTGCAGCACCCATCAGCAAAATCACTTTGGGCATTGATATAACTAATGTGAATAGCAGACGATCTTTACGTAACCGTATAAATGAAGTCACCCTCAGCAGAAATCCCTTCTGTTTTCAATCAACCAACATATCACGTATGACTGCGATCATAAAGCACTGACATTTGTCTAAGAATGAACAGTTGTTCATTTCTACAAAATAGCAGGTCTACAACAATGCTGGTAATAATTAAAACTCTCCTCAGGTCAGAAAGTGAGTCTATTTAAGGAAATAAAGCACTGAAATCCATGCACATGGTCATTTGTGCTTCAGATAGAGTAACGGCACTGTGTTATCATCTCCAACTGTTGCTAGGTGCACACAATTCATGTATTCAGTTGTCATGGTGATATTAATGTCTTTTTTCCTCTTGCAGGTCATTGATTTGTTGTTATAGAGAGTATTTGTGTGGCTTTTGTGTTAAACGGCAGTAATTACCATGACAAGACCCTCAGGAACAGAACGAGTCAGGCTGCCTGAAGAGAACAATCAGGATTTTCTCACCTCAATGTGAGTGTTGAAGAGCTCCCAGATGTGATAATAACAAAAGTAAGAGATGCACAAAGCAGCGAGTTAAAGCACGCAACTTAAAACCAATTGATGGGTTGACATCTTCAATGAAATTACTGACACAAAGGTTTGTTGACAAAGGGTGAATGAACTTGAACTTGTGTGTGTGTGTGCACATACAGCGTGCTACATTAACGTACATTAATGCAATGTCCTAAACAATGTCTCTGAACAACATATCCGTTACATTACTACTAATAACTTTAACAATTAATAAACATTACTAATATAAACCAACTTTAGTTTAACAACTAAAATTACCCGCCTTTTCAAACAGAATAACATGGACTACAAATAATATATACAATTTTTTCTTTTTTACTAAACTTAAAAGGCATCATCAACAAAGTTCATAATGTATAAACGACTGGCACCAAACTAATAAAAGTTCTGCATGTTTCCCTTCTTCCTCTTGCTTTTCTTCCTCTCATTTTCTTTTCTGCACTCTCTCATAAATGCACACATGGATCTCTGCTCTCTCTTGGCAGATGCTAAAGCATCAAGGGGGGTGCTTATCCATTCCAGATGAACACATGCACAGACGTACACAGCGGTACAGGTGCCCTAGCACAAGTAGGCATTGTCACAACGACTTGCCAGCCACCTTTGGCACAGAGGACACCAGAAGAGCAAATATCACAGTGTTCCACGCCTCTCTGCTTCCACAGGGACCATTAATCATGTGGCACCCAAGGTGGACAGGAAGTGTGACTTTGCAAAAGGCCTGGAGAGATGTGTGACACTCTGCTGGAGGTGGAGCACAGACCAGAGAGAACCAGAGTAGCTATCTGGTCTACAGCTTAGTAACAAACAGTCTGTATCTAATATTATTATGTAGGCAGAGAGCATATGGTATGTTGAAATTAAAATAGAAATAGAAATTGCAAAAATAAAAACGTCATTTTTTATATTTGCAATGTAAAGTAACTTGTACAGTCTAGCTATAAATGTCCTATCTAGGATGATGACACACACTGTAATCCATAATTGTATTAGATGTAGCACTGTTAAACACAAATACTGTATACTTATAGATTTAGTGGAGGATGCCTTATGAGGGTATAAAATACCTGAAAGAAAGTTGTTTAGCTTGTAGTCCTACGACATGGAGGAGAATTAGCATTTTCGAACCATAGGTTCCCACGGGTATTTCTAATGGGGGTTTTAAAACAGTGGTTTTCGATTTCTGAGTAAAATACGGTTCGTGGTTAACATTCCTTAAGAGACCTTTCTGTCTTGTTCTACAACATTATACACAGTCAACCTCAAACGTAAATTTTGAAACCATTGTGTGCTTTGAACATATAAGTTGGTTATATGCTGCTCTGTAAAGCATACAACTAACACAAGGATGCGAGTTTACATGCCTGATGAATTAGACAACCGTCTTTATGTTAGTAACTTATGTTTTGAAAGTACACAATACTTTCATAATTTACGTATGAATTATGGCTGTGTAATTTAGGGTACAGAACAAAACAGGAAAGTCACTTGAAATAATGTCAACCACAGACTTTGTTTTTGCTCATAAATCAAAAACCGCTATTCTAAAAACCCATTAAAAATTCCAGAGGTAACCCATAGCAAATCAGCCTTCTGGGTCGACCTGAAAATTGATGCCATAGCTGAATAGGACTAATATTAACATATTAATACATTATGCTTACTGAAAAACCTAATACTTGTACTCAGCCATTGATTTCCTATATACCAGCATTCTGTTAATAAACATATAAGCATGGTGAGTTTGTAAAACACAACAGCTGCATCAAACACTCAAGACTAGATACGCATGAAGTATGAATATGTGTTTAAAATAACTATTACCAGCTCTGAACGCAAAGCGGTTCAGACAAACCAAAAAGAAAAGCTTAATTCATTTATTACACCTTATTATTAGTAACTTAACTCATGAGCTCTTATATGAAGACAGAATATGTCAGAAATGCGGGACAGTAAGTATTAAAACCACTATATAATTTTTTAGAGCTTTGTAATGTCTTTAAAGAAACAATTCACTCACAACTGAAACTTCTGTCATTGTTTACTCACCCAAAGTGTAAAGAATGATTTTCTGTGGAACAGAAGTTCCAAGGTTTGAGTAGAATGTCCAAGTGACCTTCAATAGAAGATGGCCTAAAAAAGGACAAAAAAGCAGACTACCATCAGACTTTCAAAGCCTAAGATAGCTTTATGTTAGAAACAGACCAAAACAACAACAGGCCTCTCGTCCCACAAATGATTGTACAGTATTTTGCATATTGTTCTAAAAAGCAAGAAGTTTTAAAACACCCAGTAGGAAGCTATTTAAAATCAAATTTATGTCTGATACTTAATTACCAAATACCTAAAGCAAAAGTCAGATTGATGCTGTCTGTAAAATATAAGACAGTTTGATGCTTGACACTGATGTTTCAATAACTCTTACAGACACACTCTCTGTTGTGACAAATGGTGCAGTTTTATGGAATCCATTTCATTGTAAAATATAGTTTATGTGACATTTTCCCTTCATGAGCTGAATCAGTGTTGATGTCACGCTTTCTAAGAGATGACACTCCCACTGCAACCTATTACAGATCAAATTCACTAACACACACACACATACCAAAGGTACCCTGCATTACACAAAGCTCCTCAACACACAAACACATGCTTCACTAAGACATGCCCTGTCAGTAACGAATGAGTCTGTCCATCCCATGAGAATATCATCCGCCCCAGCAACCGATCGTCAAGAGGTGTGTGCATGTGCTGTTCTGTCCTAGCCCATGTTTCTAGTGTCCAATCAGAGTGCAGTATGTCGAACATCAGTCTCTGTCAGAGGCGCATCCTTATCGCTTATGTCCTGTTGAAACCCAAGAAAAAGCTGTCTCAGAGAGTGAGAAAGTGTGTGACAGAGAGACAGCCAGCAAAAGGGGGACTAGGGCAAAACAGCAAGAGATGGATGCTGGGAGATGAGATGGAGAGAGAGACAGAATGAGAGAGACAGGATAGGACAGAGAGAAATGGGGAAAAGAGGTACTGATAAGGAAAAAATCTCTGTGCAAATCGCTAAAGACTGATTTGTTTGTTTAGAGGTCTATAGTATTTTTGAATATTGTTCTTTTAACCAAGTTTAATGTGCAGAAACAACTATAAGGAAGCACTCAGCTAGATTTACAGATCTCTGCTAATGAGCTGATCATTTAAATCAGATGTGTTAAATATGAAGACACACAAAATGTGCAGTGCTGCAGGTCCCCAAGGTCAGGATCTGCAGTAATGCATCAATGTGACCTGTTCTCTCTCTATCTCTTTTTCTTTCTTTCTTTCTTTCTTTCTTTCTTTCTCTCTTTCGCTCTCACTCTCACTCTCTCTCTCTCTCTCTCAATCTCACACACACACTCCTGATCACAGCTACAGGCATAAAGTGTGATGTCACCCCAACTGTTTTATGGCAGGATGCCGCATGTACTTAATCTAGTTCATGCCCAAACAAAACCCCAAGGTTTCCATAACTCCTCCTGAAGGATCTGCATTTAATGCATGGAGAGCATTCACAACCATGTGCGAATGATACTGTGTATGTGCATGTGAAGGTCTTTCCGACCCATTGTTTGTCAAGTGTCTCTTCACTAACACACAACACCGGACGCACTACCCGTTCCACCTGTCCTGCACAACCGGTGATGCTGCAGGTGGGACGTGCCCTGTGTGCATAAGCATATATTACCATAGTGGCGTTATACGCACCAGTATAAGACCAGTAAATTATAGAGAGAGGCAGAGTTGAAGCATCTGTTCTGGTAATTTAATGATGGCAATAAGAATGATCCTTCTATCCTCACGTACCTGGGCTGTTGTCCATGAGCCTCCTGGTGCATTCTGGGAAATGATACATATATATTTCTGCCAGCGGAGATGTAAAGAGATAGAATAGCAAATAAACCACCTCCTGTTGAGGTAAAAATTGGTACACCAGACCTTCGTGACAGCCAAAAGGAGCAAATTTGTGTCTGTGCATATCTGCATTTATCAGTTTAAGATGCTGAAGGTGTAAACCTTCTTGATCAAGGATCTATCTTTTGCATTCTCTCTGTCATGACACCCTCTTTATCTGTATTTAACGGTTTACCTGTGCCTGGGTTTTAGCTGTTTGCAACAGACGTCTGAAACAGATAAAGAGCCACAAAAAATGAGTAAATGAAAAAGTAAATGATGGTGTGAATTGAACAGGCCTGATGAGCTGGCATACAGCAGCAAGTAAAATACCTAGTGTGTCTTTGGATCTAAAAACAGTTTGTCTGGTCCATAAGCCCAGTTTGAAAATTTGGCAGCATACCTCACACACACACACACACGCGCACACACAAGCACGTTTACTTTAGTATCTAGATGGGCGCATTCCATAGACTTCTATTTGTTTATACACAGTTCTATATATATGGTTACGTATTTACACACGGTTTCTCATGGTGGGAGCTGTCTATTGATTATCCTGTCTATTGTTTCTGCATCTCTCCTAACCCTGCCCTAGTTTTAAATCTCACACAAACCACATTTTGGAAATTTCATTATTTACTATGTTTCTGCTATACATGACACATGCTGCAGTAACAACGACGACACAAAACATGCTCACCTGCTACTCTGTTTATCACTGGACAAGCCATGCCGTATTGTGAATGACATTGTTGAGCATGAGATGTTGTGGAAATCACTTTAAAATATAAATAATACATTATTTAAATTATAAAGTGATTTCCACAGGGTTTTTAGGTAGCAGAGAATTAGGTTTTAAAAAAATGCTTTTAATGAATTGATATGGTATTGACATGTCGTGGGACCCACCTTTAAACTTAAGTTTTATTTGATTTCAAGAAAGAATATGAAACACTAACAGGTTGTGAAATTGCCTTTAATTATTACAGAACATTTTAAAGCGGTTGTTCTGCTATATAATTTCAATGTAATTTTGTAGCTTGACTTTCATTTTCTCTGGAGTGATTTTCTAGTGGTGTATCTTAAACTTAATTGAACGGTTCTGGATGTTTCTCACTACTGTTAGCAGGTGGGCGGAGATCAGAATTGAGGCTTTTACGGCAAAGTTCAGCTCTCAGGGAAAACCAATCAGAGAACCTGCACTCCTCAGATGCTCGGATCCTTTTAAACGTTTCAACGAGACAGAAAATACCAGATGCAGAGAGTAATTACACTCTCATCAGTACACACACACATACATTTGTGTGTGTGTGTGTGTGTGTGTGTGTGTGTGTGTGCATTTAGGGTGTAAGTATGCAAGATGTATGCAGTTGGTCTTCACCTCACTGAGCATTTAGGGTTCAAGCAGATAGAAATAAAATGTCATTATTAATACTAGAGAAAGCAAATACAGACCAAGGAAGAAAAAGGAAAACAAAAAAAAAATACATAAACAATATATACGAGTGTGCAAATAAAAATGTCAAAAGCACAAATTAATTTAATTACAAAATAAATAAATATGACTATTTATTTATCATAACAACTGTCAAAAATATCAAAAGTGTGAAAATGAAACCAGAGATAATGGACTTTTCAGCTTTGTCAGCCCACAATAGTCAGCTGATAAAAGGTTTTGAGAACCTAAACATTGCCTTTGCCCATCAACACAGTGTCTGTCAACAGCTGCCTGAGTGTTAATTATACATTGTGATGCTTGGGGGGGGCAGTCACACCTGTCTATGTGTGCCTTAGCATTGCTAATGCAGCGATAATTAGGAATGTAATCTGCATGAAATCAGTCACTGAATTAACAATGCTTTTGTCCTCCCATTGCAGTGGAGAGGAGAGTCTTGTTAAAAATGCACATTTGGGGAGGTGCTGAGGGAGGTGGGCATGTCATGAGCTTTGTCATCCTTCTCTGTCCTGTCTTCTGGCCATCTGTCAGATCACTGCTTTCAATGTATGGAAAAGAACAGCGTGAACATTCTTCTGTTAAAGACAGTCATATGCATTTAGAATAACATGACAGAACTTTCATTTTTGGGTGATTCTGTGTTGTTCAACGTGGAATCCTACCAGCAAACCAAAAAAATAATAATTCCAATATACAAAATATAATTTCAACAGAGGCTTGTTTTATTGGCCTTCTGCATCTCTCTGGAATAAATAAGACCATCCCTCAGATGAATTGTTGCCAGTCTGTCAAAACAGATTTAATAACAAATTCTCCCTCTGTTTCTTTCAACATCTCATTCGATCTTTCTTTCCCAGTAATAATTGGGGTGAGCATCGGGGGTGAGGCTTTGAGAGACAAGAGTATTTGCAATCAGCATTGTCTTCTCTGATTTAAATTCAGGTTGGAAACAAATGTGTTGGGACGGGCAGTGAGGTTACTCTCTTTTTATTTCTTCCTCTCACTCTAGCTTTTTCTCCTCAGAGGAGCGCTGATATTTCCGCCTGGCTGCGTGCAGGAGACGCGCCTTACATCCGAGGAGTCAGGCATGAAACGCTCGCTGCTTTCACCAAACCCTGTGCGGCAGAGCAAAGGATTGTGGGATGCATTGCACGGCTGGAAGACAGGAATAAAGACAGAAGGTAGTGATTATGAGCTAGACAGAAAGGAGAGAGAGTGTGTGTGAGAGAGAGAGAGAGAGAGAGAGAGAGAGAGAAATGTGAAAATCACAGCAGACAGTGTCTTCATTTAGCCTTTTGTCTAAATGCCAGTTATTCCCATTGCAGAAGCTTGGATCAGCCTACTGAGAATTATTCAGTCTATTCCTGTCTAATTCTAATTCATCGCTCTCTTTCTCTCTCTCTCTTTCTCAAAGAGGCATGCAGAGACTACATTACCGTAAGTGTGTACGTGCTTAAATGTCAGTGCCCATCGATGGCAGTTCTGGAGCTCTATCCACAGAATTCCTTCACTTTATACACATCACCTCTGTACTTTCAGCATATTTGTCATTCTGTCTGTTAAACACACACAAGGTTATTATTATTAACTAAAACCATTATATAGTCAAAACTAGCAGTTAGTAGTTAATAAGCAATAAATATTCACTAAAATGAAAATTAAATAGAATTACACAGAATATTACTTCCGTTTTCGTGTTTTGTATGGTCTGATTAAGTAATTAATCGCTTGACTTCTCATACAACTGTGTTCTGTCAAAAAAAATGGCCAGTAATAGGACGGGGGAGGACTGATCTGTGGAACATTGTAAAGACAACACAAATAAAAACTGCAGTTTAATTTAATTGGTTAAACAAGTCAACTCTTGGATATATGTCACAGATTATATGCCGCAGGCCGTGTCTCTGGTGTGGTTCATCTGACACAATATCTGAGCGATTTGAAAACTAAAAGCACACTAAAACAAACAAAAATTAAAGAAAAAAACAAAAGCTATAATTTTATAAAATACAAATGAACCATTAAATAATAAAACTATAATTGCTTAAAATAATAAAAACATTATGCACTACTAAAACAAACTGTAAATTACAGTTTAAATCAATTTAAGTATAAAACAGCACATCTAACATAGCAATGACACACACATTGCGCACATCCCTGCATTTTTGATATGTCATACTGCATGTGTTTGTATGTTTACACATTACATCCACATCTTAGGTTGTGCTGTCACCTTGAACAAATCATGGTGGTGTAATAACCTAGGCTGCAGATCTACAGCAGTATGTGTGTGTCTGTCTGTGTGTGTGCACGCATGGTATAATAGCAGGTTCTGTGTCAGGTTAGGAAATGAATCAGTGTAAGCCCGTGCTAAGCACCTCTCTCTCTCCCCCTTTCTCGTTCTGTTATCATATTACACCACTGATAGATGTTCCCTCCAACCCTGGAGCTAAAAGATTAATTTGTTTAAGCAGAGCCCAATGCATTGACCTTGGAAGACTCTCTCTTTCCTGTGATGTGTGTTTTGGGTTTGACCTGAGAGACTTATAGACAGATTTTATATTCATTTAAATGAAAGAATAAAAAAAACATAGGATGTTGAGCACTTCTAATGACCACTTGTTAACTGGGAACAACAAATGTACTCCATGGCGCTACATTACCATAATGTGTCAGAGGGCTGCTTTCGCAGCAAATTATTGTTCACGGTCTTGGAAAGCTTCGGTGAGGCTGATGATTGGTCAACAAGGAGATTGTGCTGGCAAGATGAGCAAGAACGACCACTAATGAGAAGAAGAACATGAAAATGAAAGTTTTGAAAGGAAATATTGGCTTGCTGATATGAGCAAAAGACTGTGGAAAAAACATTTGCCTTCTTGTAACTGGATGCATTTAACCCTCAGAGCCCCAAACAAACAAAATATTTAAGAATTAAACTGACATACTAACTGTCTATACTAATACTAATTAAACTGATCTAAACTGATGTACAGTTTATATTTTCTTTGACATTTTTCATGTTTTTGAGTCATTGTGACAGAAATACAGGTCAAATACTTAGAAGATTAGCAATTTCGATTCAAAACAGCAAAGATGTCAGTAGGAAGTGTGACTTTGACATGCTGAGCGATTCAAATTGTAAATGTTCCTCAGCCAAACCTTCTGCTATGATACAATTCAGCTGTTGTTAAATGTTGTCTAAACCCATATTTAGTGTAACACATTCACTATTTAACTACTTTAAACAAGTATTGCAATTTTGTTACAGAGGATCTCTAAGGGTTATATAAGTCATGAGTGATGTCATTCATAACTCTGTTTTCTGATGAAATTTTTAAGCTTTCTGTCAAACTCAGTTCTATGTGACCACAGCCCTGAACCTGCAGAGGCTGGGTTTCTGTCATCTGTTGACAGCGATCATCTCGCTCTCTCTTTCCATCTGCGATGTTTGTTTTTAAGCTCTGTTTATGTTTTCATTCATCTATTAGAACTGACAACCAGTGAGAGATGTCACAATCAGACAGAATGAATGGATATGACCTGAATCCATTTTGCACTGTGGTCACGTTTGGGAGTGACAGCAGCATTTACCTGTGAGAATAATCCCCTAAATTATCATAAGGAATGATCAATTATCATTGTATTATCAATACAAGAGTCACCAGGTCTTTATGACAGTTCTGTCTTAAGAACACATATGAGCATCAGCTGGACCAACCACAAAAAAATGCTGTTTTTAGCCTTATCTGAGGTAAAAAAAGAAAATACACCATGTTTGTCATTTTTTATTAGTGATTGATTTATGTTACTGAAACATACCACAAGCTTAGCAAACAATTTTGGAGATTTGCGATTTCCCAGATTCAAGCAGATAAACACTATAATAACATGACTGGAAGTAGCTGCCAGGGGCATTACCAAGATGGCTGCCCACTGCACAGACTTATGTTTTTAAAGGACTTTGGAACAGTATGCAACAGTCTGAAGAGATGCTGGACTAATGTTAGAGCTCGACATTATTCTGGATCCAGCCAGACGGCACACAAGCAGATTCAAAATGAACTGTTAGCACATGAGTCATGCCAAGCCTCACGACTGCACATCTCCTTAAAACTGCATAGCACACTAACAAATTAAGACGAATAGGCCGATTAACAACAAGACAGAGCGAAAACATTTTCATTTTCTTTTACCTCTGGGACAAATATGAATGAATGTTTTAATTTTAACTGGCCCAGGTAACAGCCATTGATTTGAACCATTTCATTAAGCTATCTACTGTCATCTAGCATTTATACTGGGCAACGTTGCCCTACTACACTGAGGTTTTGATATTGAACATTTCACACATCGATTGAGACTGTAATGGTCAATTTCACTGAAAATCTTTACAGACAAAAGAAAAGGTCAAGCATTGACTTTGATATCAACTTAGTGGCGAGGGGAGGGGTCATACATGTATTGACAGTGAGGTACTGCCATTTACATACACACAAACATAACTCACACACCAACACATATTGGAATTAATTCCCTTGTCACATCTGCTGATGCTGTACGTCTGTAGTGTTATGCAGAACGGCAGGGGTTGAGCTGAGGTGCGACTGTCAGAATTGATTCTGCCTCTCCATCCAAAGGGTCATTAGAGATAAAGTAACCACTCTGTGCGCTGTCACTGACGAATTACGCTTTGCATAACCAATCATCTCGGGCCTGACAGACAGGCAAATGATGATGTACGCAGAAGGATGCCGAATGTGACCTTAGGACCCACCGTGCCCGACACCCATTCTGAGCGGAGAGCTAATGCTAAATCTTGCTTCAACTACAGAGTTTTTTATAAGAATTTAATTTGTTTTTATTTATTCTGTTTTCCATCACTTGTTGCCTTTGGGGTGAGGAGGCCAGAATGGAGAAAATGAGGACTGTCAGTTGTGGTTGAGGCTGGTACAGTGAGGGTCATGTTTGATTTGTTTGGACTGGGCTTATTCTTTCCTAATTGAGTTTTCCAATCAGCGGCCGTACGATTGTTTATGTGTGTTTGTCATAAAACAGACACTGCTAATCAGTGCGGGATCAGTGTGATGTATGACAGTATATTTCCTGCCCTCTGAACCTCTGGGATCTGTACAGATTCAACTGAAGACAAGAATAAAGACTGGTCTTTAAAAACTAAACAAGCCTAAACAAACTTTGTTTAGGATTCCTTCACCAAGTATTATAAATGCTGTCATTATTTACTCAGCCCCATGTTTCAAACGCCAGGCTGTTATTTTTTTCCATGGAATACAAAAGAACAATAAAACAATCATGAAAATTGCAAGTGAAAAATTACAACTTGTGATCACATTGAGTCATATTTAAATGTGAACGAGCACGAAGAAGGTTTATAAGCTCTGACAGAAAGACTTGCCTTAAATAACAATGTCTAAGCCTCCTCTCACACAAAACTACTGAGGGACTTTAGAAGACCTGGAATATACTGTAGCACATGAGTTTATGAAACTGTTATATTTTATATTTGATAGCCATGATTTTCTAAACTGTCGTATGGAAGAAAGTAGCATGTGAATTGATCCAAAATGTGTCCTTTTGTGTTTCACAACATGTGGTTGAGTAAATAACAGTAGCTTTTTAATTTTGTGGTGAACTAATATATAAAGTTTAACTTTTTTTTGTGGGCACGTGTCCCACTTGCGTGCCATCAAAAACTCAGGAGACAATTTAATAGGAAAATTGTGTTCATATTGGTGGTGAGTCACACAGAAGTGCTGAGATTCATCACAGTGCTGAATGTTTATTTTTAGATGGGCCTTTTGTGAAACAGCTGTTTTTTTTCTGGCCAGGAAAGTAAGAGGACAGCAGGTGTTTGTACAGTCAGATGAATATGGAGGAATGAAATTAGGGTTACATGCAACGCTGCTCGCTCTCCTTGCTACACTAACCACCGTCACGAGAACCAGAGCCACAATAAAGAGCGAGCAATGCTATTGGATAGTGAAGCTGAAAGGCAAATCCCACATAAATCTGATATTATATTTGTCTCCTCAACCATAGCAAAACGGGAAATGTTTCTATGTCTGTACAGAGTTTCTGTGTCATGTAAATATTAATGCTGTCATGACTCAAATGCTTTTAACAGGCATTTAAAGCATTCTGGTTTTCATTTATAATGCATCCTTTTCTCAATCTCAAAATGATGGTGTATTTTCTGAATTGATGACAGAACAAATCTCTGTCACTTTAAGAGCTGTATGATACCCAAATACAATACAGCAGCATTCATTATCTGTGATATAATGTATATTCTAAGCAGTGTGTATTTTGCTGCACATGCGCTCCAAAAAGTATTAACAGTTACCAAATAACAATTATTGACAATTAAGCCTTACTTAAAAATATATGAATGTCTGCAATATATAACAACAGGCCTTTTTAGGAAATACAGCACAACACCACGTTCCAAGCAAAACATTTTATAAAAACAAGAAATAACAGGTTAATATGATGCTACACCCTTTTACTTACTCTAAAACTCCTGCATGGGTAGATGACCTCATACATGCACTAAAAATGACCTTGAGACCAGCTGGTTAAACGACATTGAAGTAAGTTTAGTTTGCTTGCCAATTCCACTTGTGATACTTTGTTTTAATATGCAATGAAATGTAAACATTTTAGTTTTAATTCATGAATATATTCTTAACGAATGAAATGTCAAAAGTGTCCAAGATTTGTTTGGAGTCACCGTACCTGCTAGACATAGTATGCACTCAACAGTAATCATTATGCATTTACCTTGTCTTGGGCAGTTCCTCTCTACATTTTACTTTGTCCCAAGCCTACACTGAACCATTCGTTCATTCTGCTTTTATATCATTAAGCTGTCAAATTATCATGTTAAACTCCAATGAATGGTTCTAATTTATCTACCTTGGAGCTTCAAAGATAAAGAGTATACACTTAATACACTTGCATACAATATGTGAAGGGTTTATGACATCATGTAGCATTCCAGCTGCTTCTAAACTCTCAGGCCAACCACAAAATGGAATCCAGGACAGTTGCTTTTTCCAAGGCATTCAAAAGCAAGGACAATGGGTTTTATTTCTGGTGCAATTAGGGTAAGGAAAGTTGGGCTAGATTAAAATCAGAGGAGAAAACTCCATCCCTGAACGCCTGAACTCGACATAATGCGGCTCACAGCTGGAAAAACTGTGTGTGAGTGAGAACTAGAGAAAGCGCAAGAAGAAATGAACAGGAAATGAACATGGAAATGCAGCAGGGAATAATTCATGGTTTTATATGGGAATAAAGAATAAATGGAGCAATTTTCCTCTAGACAAGGTGACATTAAAAATGTCAGCGGTAATTGCGTGCGGGTTAGCGCGGCAAAAAGAGCTTAGCATTATGGGTAATGCTCGAGCAGAGCTATCATTAACATCAGAGGCCCACTGTAAGCCTCTGTTCAGTTTTAAACCTGGTAGTTGAGGTCAACACACATCTTGTAGGCATTGAAAGAAAGTCTGGAGCATATGGGTGGTTTCTGAATGGAGAAAACAGGGTTTTCAATGACCTTCATCTTAAATCGACGGTCCACCTCCCGTCGCCCGTAGAGAAATATCAGTCATAGGCGAAAGGGTCAAGCGATCATGTTCTTGCCATGGGGACTTAGGTTTCTGTATAGCTGCGTCCCTTCTCAATGTGTCAGCAAATGTCACTGGTGAGGAGCACCTACACCTGAACAATTGCTATGACCGTACTGGTCCTCATAGTCTACCTGACATTCTGCTTGCTTTGACATTTGGGTTGACACATGAACACACACACGCACAAAAACAAGAGTGAGGGAGTGCCACGAAAAGTTTCAGACAATGTTGTTCAGGACTTTACTTTGACAGAACCTCCAATTGGTTGAGCTGACCTCTGTGACCTCCAGAATCCATTTCCTCTGGAATGCAGTGCCAACACTGAGAGCCAATGGACTGACCACACACACACATACATACAGAGGAAAGTGAGAGCATAACAAAGCCCAAGTAAACGCACCGGATAGGAGGGCTGACTGTGAAGGTTTCTCAGGATTGGTGATATGTCATTATATTATTTCCCTCTCAGGTGTTCTGGTGAGTGGAGGTGATGTTTCCAAACTCTTTTCCACACTCTTCAGTCTGGTGTCTGGGTACAAAGTGTATTGGAAGACAGATGACATGGGAAATGGACAGGAGGCAATGGGCTGGACAAGAAAAGACAGATGGAGAGAGAATCACTGCTGCCATTTCCACAAGGTGGAGCAATCAGAAACGGGAGAGCATTGGAAAGCTATATAATTAAGGTAACTTTTAATTTTGTTGCCCAGTCGGTTCTTTATCCTGCTAAAAAAAATACATTAACAAGCTTAAGCTGGTTTACTACAGTAAGCTTCTTTAAAATTATATCCCAGACTTGAAAAGTCAGTGCCTAGTTAGTTTGGCTGGGCAGGTTAAAACATATCCCCAAAACCCTTAACACCAACCATCAGATCAGCCAGACCCGGCTGGGAGACCAGCTCAACCAGCAAACTTGACAGGTCTAAGCATTTTTTTGTTTTGTTTGTTTCAGAAGAAAGACAACACAAAACAAACAATAAATGACATTAGTATGGTTGTTATGATACATAACATGTGTATATCACTACATTAACGTCTAAACCAATTCTAGGGCTAATGTGCTTTCATGTGAATTTGTCAAACCCTTTTGTGAAACCCTGACAACATTAAGAGCCACAACAACCCTCAGTCTTTCCGTTTTTATCAGAACTGCATGTGCAAGAAAATGGTTAAAATCTTTCTGCTGCAGAACATTAATCTGAGCCTCGGTGTCACAGAGGGAGGTGGGTGAGGGTCGTCCGTCCTCTTTAAGGTCTCCCTCCCATTAGCCCAGACTCATCAGAGAGATTAATCGAGTCCCGAGCGTGCCAGTCGACACATTCGTCAGGCCACTCATCCACTAATACCATCCTTACGATCCTTTCTTCACTCTCATTTTTACTATCCCCCTCTTTATTCACTTCAAAGACAAAGGAAGGTCAGATGTGAGACGGACAGGGAAGGATGGAACGTGACTTGTGGATTGTGTCTAAATGGTCATGATGGAACGCAGAGGAGTTTGTGTATTTCCATGGGGGGACTTTGAAAGTCAGTGTTGGGCTACGAACAAATGGTGTGGGCTTGAAAAGGATTTTGTGAAGTGACATTTAGATAATTAGGCTTGCAGTATGTTGAGACATCAAGTGGAAATCAATGTAGATATCAGAGCTGAAAATGAGTCAAAATTTATGACATTTACAGAGAAAGCTGCTTTGCAATGCACAAACACAATTTTATGCAATTAGCCTACTGATATTAAAATGAGTTATTGGCCTAGTGTAAAATAAATATTAGATCAGCAGCAATTCTAGAATTCCAGCCTTGAGGGCCTCAGCTCCTCACCTACTATGATTTGTTGCAGCCAGAGACAATCTAGTACAGGAATGGGATGCTTCTATTTCAGATAACAGGAGAAATGGGAAAGCTCAGTTTGGGCAGCTATAGAAAAGAAAGCCCCACCCACCAAGTAAAAGAGCCAATTGCCAATAAGCCAATTTGCCAATTGCCAAATGACAATAACTTGCCCTTTGCTCATATGTGTGAGATTTTATTCCTGTTTTGATATATGCAAACCACAAACAGCAGTTTTCCAGATTTGGGTCTTCAATCGATCTCAAATTCAAATAGAGAGGATCTTCAAAGCTTTAAAATATATCTGTCATGAAGGCTACCAAATATCAGTCTTGCCTTACAAAACTTGCTCAGAACAGCACATCTTGCTGTAGAAACAGGAGGTCACAGGTTTGAGTCATGCTCAGTTGCTGCCTGCATTGTTATTAATAGGGTCTACCATAACAGTCCTATAATGTTTGTACCATAATTAATGTTTCGGTCATCAACAACTGCCTTTTCTGAAACTTTTAGGCTGACAGTCTATAAGAAAAATAAACCATAAAAGTTTGAAAACATTTGATGAGAATGTAAGCTGAAGAGCCGTTGTGATATATGGCAGTTGTCCTGAGTCATGGACACTTGCAACGGTAACTTGAAAGTAATCCAAGCGAGACGGAACAGAAGGACATAACTGTTCAACAGAGAGACATAACTGTTCAGCACTTTGGTGACTCAGCGTCTGGATTCTCAGTTTACAGAAACACAGGGACACAACTCCCCCCGACCTCTCTCTCTCTCTCTCTCTCTCTCTCTCTATCATTCTCTTCATCTGACATTTTCCTTTCAAACTACATATGTCCCCCTCCAGTTTATGTGCATCTTGGCAAACAGACAATCCCTGACTAGAATCCCCCCAATCCTTTGGTTTCTTATTTGTCCAACATTCATGCAAGTAACCAATCACACATCTGCATCTCCACCCTGACTGTAAAAAAATAGATGCTAGCAGAAATACATGAAAGCATACTTTTAGCATGGCTTTTTTCCATTAAACAACACTAAGTTAAATGACACATGATCTTTCCCTGCTCCCTTTATTTAAACAGTTTTATATTTGTTCAATATTATGTGCTATTTTATATGATATTAACATTACCACATACATCTCGTTCATCACATGATTCCTTATGAGACAAACCCCTCATAAAGCACCTTAAAGAGCAACACACATACCTCAGGACCTGATATATGAAACAACAAGAGTAACAATTGAATTGAATAAACAGTGAAACAAACTTATCTTAAGATTACAAGACTCATAAATACAAAACATTAAAAATCATATTATATTGTAATAAAAAAGCTGCATTGATGTGCATTACTTGTGTTTCTGTAATATGTAAGTTGCTAGAACAACAAATATATAGTAACTCTTAGGCGATTTCGGAGAGGCTAGCAACAGCAAGCTAGCTTTAAAAACATAAGATCCCACCCTCCCTTCAGAGTGCTGTCCAAACCCATGCCTTCTCTAAAACACATGAATGTATACATAGTTTGACAGACCGAATGCAAAGATTGGATGAACATTTTATGGTCCTGTGCCCTTCAAAGAAGATATATATTGATATAAATATATTTAGACCACTTCGATTAGTGATTGCTATTAGGATGTGAAGACACTTCAAACCAGCATATAAAAAAAATTCTTTACAGTCCTGCTACTCCATCACATCCCTGCCCCCAAAATCAACAGTTGTTTACGCATCGAGAGCCCTTCTGCCGAATTTTACAGACCGTCCATCTTTCTTAGCCAGGGTGTTAACTTTTTTTTTCGAGTGGCCGACGAGATGAGCGAAAGAAAACATGGAGGGGAAGCGAGGCAAAAATATCCCATTAACTCAGGAAATTGGTACAAGCTGTGCCACAGCACAATGCAATCACCTTTCCCATCTTAGCATCCCCTGTCCCTGCGCCCTCCCCTTCACCTCGTCCAACAAGTGCTGGAGTCATGTGCACTTTGTTTTCCCATCCACCATTACAGACCTCGATGTGCAGGAGAGAGGAGAGGAGGACAGAGTAGAGTAGAGACAGAGAGAGACTTTCTATCAGAAAAAGAATTACAAATAAGTTCTTTTTAATGTCTCGATTGTTTCTCATAGACACCAGTGAGAATAAATTGATGTCTCCTCGAGTAGTCTCACATGTCTCCTCTAGTGTTTCAGAAGAGACCTCACGGACAGGTCACAGATTTGCTAAATAAATAATTCTAATAAAGATTGTGGTTAGATTTGTAGTGCTCATCCTATTGTGCCTCTTGAGTATAAAATAAAAATTATATGTTTTCTAGTAAATAAATTACTGATCAAAACGTTGTCCTTTTTCCTATGAGTTAACTGAATTGTTATAAATTATTAAATGTATTAAATTATAAATGTTATAAATATTTCAATTTTAAAAGAGACTTTTATTATGCCAGTGATATTAAAGGTTCATGCCCACGTTTTATTGGACAGGTCTTTTTCGGTCTGTACTCAATAGAGGGGTGGTGAGCAACAGGCTGAATCAGCCTATGCTGCTTTACTGGTCTTAGATTGTCTCTCAGCCTGGTCAGTCTAGTTTGAAAAGGGATTCTGAGCAAATTTTAGCTGAGCAGACAAAAAGATCAGCCAGATAATCTGCTTTAAACTGATTTTTTCATATGCTATAGCTCTATACTCTTACTGTATGTCAAAAAATGCTTTTATTTGTGTTCCATGTAAAGAATTTCAGTGGAAATGTTCAGTCTCCTAAGCCATGAAATAGCAGCCTCTGAGCAAGAACATTTTCTTCTGGATTTGTATGAAAATGCTCATTATTATGTGTTACGCTGAACAAGGCACAAAACCAAATCAATTCTCCACACAGAACTGTCTGGCCAATACAATCATCTGCAAGAAACAATGTTTTCTGATTTAATGAGCAGACAATGGCCAATAGCGATGCTGTTGTTGAACAAACTGGTTTTGAATATTACAGAGTTTCATCAAGGTCAGAGATACTATAATATCAAACTTTCAAACCAAAACTATAAAGAGACTACTGTAAGATCAGTAAACATTTGGGTGTGATAACATATTAATTGGTTCCAACGTGTTGATTACTGTTACAATTACCCATGTAATAAATTACTGTTTTATGAGATCAAGAAAGACAGAGATGGAGAGATCGAGAAAAAGAGCAAGTGTAATTATCTGTGGAAGTGTGTGTGTGTGCGCATGCACGTATGTGTGTGTGTGTGAGTGGTGTCCCACAGCTCTGGCTCCCATTACTCATAAAGAGCCCCATAGGACATACACACACACGCACACACATTCTGACCTTCATCACATCATTACACTCATCTCGGTGATCAGTTCAATTCATTTGCACCCACAGCAGCACTTTCAGATTTATGTACTTATTTTACACACACACACACACGCTCTCAAGTTCTCACACTAGCTTTTGGCTCTGTGTTTCTAACAGACTTTTTAATTAGAAACCAGAGGATAACAACAGTAGCGATTACTCATAGTGTGCGTTTGCCTGCAGGAAGTGAGGAAAAACACTGCTATTCTTTAAACACATTGCATTGATATCAATCTAGCTTGCTCTGAGAAGATATCATGACAGTGACTCGATGAGGTCATTAACAACATAAGCATACTATACCAAGTACCATAACCATAAACTTATCCTTCATTTATTATGAGGTATTATTTATTTCTTATATGATCGAATCAATCTGATTTCATCAAGTTTAAACAGGGTTTTTTCCATCTGTAATAATTTTTTAACAGTAAATTTCAAAATTACCTATGTCTATAAAGACTTGTGCTTAATAATTTTTACAATATATCAAAATATACATCTCAGTACTTTTTGTTAGATTGAGCAAAAGTAATTCTATAGATAAACAATATATACATTTTTCATAGTGTATATTTGTGCTTCTGTTGGGTATTAATAGAGATTAAACAGTGAGACTTTTCTATGCCACATGCTATGCTAATCATGCTACGCTTCAAATATTCAGTATAAAGAATGAATCTGTGTAATTGTTACCTAAAGGCACTATTTTTACCTGATCTGCCCTTGAAAATTATTTATACCACATAAAGCACATCTTTTTCAGATTACCCGATAAAACATTTTTTTACAGTGTTCAATCAGTGTTGAAGAATAACTCCCATTTCCCAAACAATTCCCAAGATTATGAGGCTGTGCCTTCAATGTTAAACAGTTTCCGATGATCAGATAGATGCATTACTGCACTACTCTCACAGATGTGCATATTTTGTAACGGGCCGGTGACCCTGTCCATTTCAACCCATCACATCTGTCCTTAGAACGGCCTGATTGGGTTTCACAGCCCAGGGCCCGTATCCGTTGCCAGGCCCCGCGGACAGCACATTCCCGGATCTTCTGGAGCTCTGTGAGGGATCGGAATTCCGGTTGAGTGGAATTTTGGCAAGACTGAAGGCCGGATGATCTAAAGAAGCTTCGGTAAGCAGCCCACACCCGTCCTCCTCTAGCGTCGCTCCTCACCCGTAAAGAGTTTTCTCAGTCTCTGAAGGTTCTCGCACCACGCTGCTGTAACATTCCCCAGGACTTTTACAACTTTCAGCTGGATGGGTTTATTGAGGGTATCATCTCCTTCCATTGAGTTTGATTCCACAGTGACGCCACCACAAGCACTGCTGTGCACACTGTGGTGGGGCTGCGGTGTGAGTGATTAAGACAAAGTTAGAAAACACTTAAGAAAGAAAACCTTACAATGCCACTTTTGCATGGGAGAGCATCTACAGAAGTGTTTAGTGTGTGCAGTTTGGCTGTATTTGGGACAACTTTCTAAAAACTTTCTAAAATAATAATTATCATTATGTTAGTCTGAAAACTACTGCTTCTAGTGAGGTCCTCACTAATATAGTTTCTGTCCGTATCATTTTTTTTTTACAAATTTTCACAAAACAATTTTGTAATTTGACATTTGTTATACTATTTTGAATATTTACAATACATTTAGCTTCAGCTGAAACACACCATAAGATACAAACTGACAATGCAAGCACAAACCAGTGCAGAGTGTAGTTTTGCCTTAAATTTCCATAATTCTCTTTTATAGAATTCATAGGCCTTATTTCATAGTTTTGAAAGACTCATCAAATCGTCCTCCTATTGTGCTGATTCAAAGAGAAAAACCATAGAGTGAACTTCACACCCAACGTCTAGAGTTTTAATAGGCTGGAGAAACGCTACCATATCCCAGCAGAGAGGACTGCTTCTGGGGAGAAAGAGAAGGAAAGGGCCTACTGTTACAAAAGAGAAGAAGAGAAGAAGAAAGCAGTCACTCTTGGCGGCTCTAACGGCCTTGAAATATTTCAGAAGGAAATGTTCGGACAGAATTTTTATGGTACTGCTCATCTGGTGTCGATCTGAGAGAAATAAAAAGACTATAAAGACAACACTTGAAATCTAAAGAAAAAAGAAAACAAAAAAAAGAAAAAAGCAAAAGAAAATAGTACTGAGGTAAATGCACATTTCCTTTCATTTAAATATTCAATTTAATTCTCTTTAATTGTTTTTCATTTGCCTGTTTAGTCATTGGCGAGTTTAAGTACAGGATCATTGAACTGTGTATCTTGACCAACAGAGGGTTCAAAGATTGTCCATAATGTTTTCCCTGGCCTGTTGCTCCTTTATCTCCGCAGTGTTTTGTGTTGGGATTTTTAGCACAGAATGCTGACTCATGTCCCAATAAAAGCAGTGTCGTTAAAGGCGGAAATGTGCCAGCTCCAAAAAACAGTTCCAGAGCCAGGTTTGCATCATTTTACCCAGCACCCCTCCTTTTCTCATTTATTTAAACAAAGTTTTGACTGTTGTCAATGTGAGGGTCTTTTTCCCCCTGTTTTCTATCTGCTCCTGCCTTTGAGTCAAAATTAGGAATTGTGTCATTTTGTTCTATCAAACCTTCATATTACAGAGATGATGTAAGTCATTACATGCCTGTCTTCCCTATTCAACTATGATCAGGAACATTCACATTTTGCAACACTTCAAGTACAGATGACTTCAGAAAGCATTAGTCTCTTCTTCATCACCCTGCTCTCACATCAAGCACAGTTGTGTAAGCAATGATGGCAGGCGATGTGTGTAATCTCAGACTTTAAAATGCATTTGTAGGTGCTTGTCTAACACTCAGAACGCAATATAGCTCATCCATCATGCCACACGATTGCACTTAGTATTTGTTTATCTCGATTAGATACAAACTATTGGCAAAAAGGTGCTAGACTGCCTTTGTTGCAGCGGTCAGTTATTGTGTAGAGCCTTAATGACCATGTATGCAGTGACCTGTGCTAATGGCGCTATAGATTAACTACAATGGTCAGCCTTTGAGAGGGTCCCAAACTATTCCCATGCAATCGATTCTCAGGAGCGGCTGTGAAATTGAACTGTCAGGTGTTCCGTTGGATGCTGATATGATATTGATTCTTCTTTTTTCTCACAGCATGGCCTAATAGAGCCAGGACGCCGTAGACGCACCCGCCAGCCACAGCGTTGTTGCTATTAAGAGTGACTCTCTGAGTAATTCTGGATTAGATTTCAAAGAGATAGATATAAAATGCCTGTGTGTGTGAACGAGGAGGTGAAAGAGACAGGGAAGGTCCGAATGGTTATCTGTTACAGGAAATGTTTGTGTCGTACAAGGCCTAACCACGTGTTTGCTTTTTGTAGCTATCTGTCAATTAGCGATGCCTGCTGGAAGAGTCCGCAGTAAAAGCACATTGACATCGTGGAGATGAGGCTAATAATGAGTGTAGATAAAGGCTCACATTAACACTGGGCTGCATCATTACTCTTTCTGTCAGACTCTGCCCTTTACTGAGGAAAGAGAGAGAGAGAGAGAGAGCACTGGCCATAGAGCCGGTATAGATGCACTAGGAAGAAAGAAGAAAACAAAAACCGAAGTATCTGAAAAAGTTTCTCATGCTTTAAAGAAAATTGACAGAGAAATATCAATATGTAGGTTTTTGGACACTTTTGGATTATTACTTTTGGATTTTGGAACTTATGATTTTTTAAATTGAATGGCATTAAAACAAAATAGCAAAACCAGGTGACATCTACAAACATCTTGTCAGACGTAACTGCCCTTTTTTGGGTCATTTTTGTAATTATTTTAGATCATCAGGAGTCCAGGTGATTTTTAGTGGATGTATGAAGTCAGATCATGCTGGTGTCCTCTGAGAGAAACTGCAGGTGTAGGTCATCACATTAACTATGTTCCATGAAGTGTCCAAATACTTTTTGGCTTTATTTTGACCAGTATAGCACAGAGGCACACTTTTTTGCCTTTAAAATAAATGGCAATTGGTTAGATATTTTGTCTAATGCAATGACATCTATGTATTTTTAAGAGTGGCTTAAGTGTCCATATTGCACATGTAGGCATTTAATGGCAGTTTGCTTTATGCTATAGCAGGACGTTATTACCACGTGTGCTAAGACATATTTCATTACTGTGGTGACTGCACTGTAAGTGTCTGGCAGTTAAACGTGGGCTCTCAGCGTTTAACCACTTATCGCTTCAATCATCACAACTCTATGTATTTCGATTGGTGTTTAATTACGCAGCCTGGTTTAGATTTTAGCCTGTGACATACAAGGAGAAACAAAGTAAACATGCATGATTTGTTTGTGTATGTTAGGCTATTGTGTTTCTTTCATAGAAAGCATAGGCAATGTATTACTCCTATAGTGTTAGCTGGAACTATTGAAACGTTATTTAATCTTAGATTTAAATCGTTCAAGCGGTCCAGAAATGGGATCTGAAACATCATGTGTTTCCATTGCCTGATGGAATATAAAAAAGAAAAAAGTGACAGTTATAACAAACAGAATTAACCACTGGCCTTGTCATTGCCACATTCAAAACACACAATGAAGGGATGAAATAGGACAATTATTTTGTATTGCTACCGCAATCTTCTGTTAAATGCATACAGTGAGCCTCACATAGCTGTGAGCCTCTATTGTGTTGATCTGATACATTATCCGACATTGTTGGGCTGCGAATGTGTGCATGTCTATCCTGTAATCATTCTGAACCTAAACATTCACAGACTGCTTGCTGAAATTACCTCTCTCGCTCTAATGCAATACTACACACAAAAACATTATTCTCTATTGGCCGAATTAGCATCACACCATTTCCATTTCCTTTTATCGTAAAAACCCATTGGCTATCCTGTTTAACACAAAGAGAGAGAGAGAGAGGGAGCGAGAGAGACACTCAATACACAAGTTTGTCTTTTATTCTCTCTCTGTGGTCACCCAGGGTCATGTGAAGGCCTATGAACAGGAAGTGATGGGCAAGACTTGTGATCCCCTTAATTCAACAAGCTTGCATACTCTCAATAACAAGTATATTGCGTTGACCGGACTGCCATCTGTACCTTTGACCTCACTAGAAGACAATGTAGAAAAATAACTAATTTTCCTTACCATTTGGCACTCTTTACACACACTGCAGTTTCAGAACAGCTGAGCAGGGTTATCTAACTAAGAGCAAGGAGGAAACTAAAGGTATAGTTACAGAGACTGTTTAATGCTGATCAGAAGTGCATAAGCATTCTTCAACAACTGCATAAATAATATTATGAAATTAATGTTTAGATATAAAATTATGAATATAGAAACATGAACTGAATCATTCATGACTTTTGTAAACATTATACCTTAAAATTCTAAACCTCCATTCAAATAAATGCAGCAACAGAAGTGGCTTTGATACTAGGGCCTGAGGTGGGTCAAAGGCAGGTACAGTTAAGTCTAGTTAGTACTTAGTTAGTATAAAATAACATGCAGAATGTCAGTAAATACTTACTGACCACACTGTGCCTGGCATTCTGTGCCTAGTTGAATGTGGCTGCACAACATACTATAAACAGGTTATTTACAAAAATAAATGCATATTCAAAACAAGTCACTTCTGGTCAATAGGCCCTGTGGTCATACCTTTCTTAAAACATCCTGAATATCTGGGATTCAGTTAAGACAAAAGAACTCCTGAATATATGGTAACTGAAAAACAGGTCAGCCAACTGGAGACTAATGAGAGAGTGTGCGTACAGGAAGAGCAGCTCATAGACTTTGGAGTTTTAAAGCCACAATTACATATTGTGACAAAAATAATCCCCCTTTATGAAAAGAATAGGGCTCAGGGGTGAAAACATGAATAAAAAAAAGAATGACGAACAAGGGTGATCAAATAAAGAGAACGAAAGGGAGAAAGACACAGAGAGAGACAGGGAGAAAAAGGAGAGTGACGATTATAAGAATATATGGGATTGTGGTATGGCCTAGATTACCTCATTCCAAACCAAAGCCACACGTTTAGAATCTGCTGCCAAACCATCGCTCTCTCTCTCACACACACACAGTGTAAATTACTGGCCAATAAGCTCAGGAATATGACATGATCAATGTTTTGTGCTCAGACACCCGGCCGGTGACACTGCTCACCCTGTGGTTGTCAGTTGTCCTCTACAGTCAAGGAAAAAGTGACTCTATTTCAGGCCCACTCAATCACTGCTGTTAATGTACTGCCAATGTCTCTTGCTTTTTTTCCCCAAACCTATTTTTTTCTTTCTCCATCTGTTTTCTTAACTTTATCCCACTCCCACTCGCCTTTTTCTTTCATACACCTGTTTTCTTTTCCCAAGAAAGCCATTGTGGATTTTTATATTTCACATGCTGCCTGAAATATAATGAGACTGTTGATTTTAAAGTCAACATAAAAATCAAAATTGACCCAATTTACTGTTTTAATACACATTCTTGGTCTTATTGTGCAATTCATCAGTGCAGATTATCCGAGTCCCCAGGCATGGGGGAGATTTTGAAACCTGAACATTTTCAAACCTGAAAATCTACAAAGCTGTTTATTAAGATTACATTTCAATATTTTAAATGTATTTATTTAAATCAGCAATAGAACCTAACATCAATAGTATCTATAACTCAAATTACATACACAAACACAAAATGTGTCAACGCTTTTCTAAAACCTAACAATATAGAGCTGAAATCCTAAACAACACATTTTATAAAGCACATATTCAGCATTTGCCCCAGGATTGGTCATTGAATCTCAAACATGCAACGCACACACAAAAAAGCAGTCTTTCCATTCTGCCTGTTTTGCAGCTTTTGAAATAATGTTTGCGCTGCTTTATTTATTACTACATTGCTTGCCTGACACAGTAACATTTACTGTAATAGGGTGAGATGCATGGTTAGCTCCAAATGCCAGCCACCCGCATCCTCTTGCCAAGCTGAACAGACTGTGCTCGATATAAAACTCCCACATAGAGCGGCGATTCTGAGATGCTGGTTACAGCAAACCCAGCAGTCTCTGTTTATGGCATTTATTAAAGAAATTACCGCAGCATCAGACAAACCCAGTTAGCATATGGTGCGGATAGTGCACGTCATCTCTCTTAAAACAAAACGCTGTGATTAGCTTAGCATCAAAATGATGGTTTTTGACAAACACGTGTGTGCATTCAGAGCGCTGAGCATCAGCCCGTATACAGCTGTGCTTATGCATTGCCACCTGCATCGTCCAAGCTGGTTTCCTGCTAAAACCCAAAATGTCTTTTTTATCCTCGTTCTCTGGCTTTTATTTGTTTTGAGAGAACATCCATCAAACCTCCAGCTAAACTATTTGCCTTCATAAAAAGAAGCAGTGATATTTGCACCAGGACGGCCTAAGATGGCGAAACAAATAAACAGTAAAGAAAGAAACCTTATGTGATGCTCCAAAAGATGGATAGAAGGAAAGCAGGGAATGAAAGAGCCAGAGCAGAGGGAGTATAAATAGGTAGGCTGTTGTTCTAAAACAGAGAGAAAGAGAGAGAGAGGCTGAGGTTTTTTGGCGATGCAGGCGAGCCAGAGGGAAATTGCGCGTGGCTGGTATTGGAGGCACTACAGTGGAGAGCAGTGGTGTGAGAGATGAGAAGAATCAGAGGTTTATTTATAAAGCTCAGCGTTTTATGGCAGAGAAAATACGCCCGTGTGCTGGAGCAGAAACAGGACTGGCCAGGACGTGTACGCTGCAGAGCTGGTTGGAGGGTATGAGAACATGCAACATCTGCCATTACCTGTCACAAATTTTACACTGGTGTATATACCCACAAATAATATGTTTAGTCATATTTTTTCAATTTGGGCTGTTACTATAGGGACAAAAAGGCTCTTATATGTAAGCTCTTGTTACTCATGTATTAAGTCACTATTTTTATATAAATATTGCCACAGAACACTTTCGTTCCAGTGTATTCTGGCCTAAAGCCACAGTAAGCAAGATCTGGAATGCCAGTGGCCAGGAAATATAGGGGTGGATAGAGATAGAGACTGAGCAGGAAGAGAGTGCATGACTGTTCCATCATAAGGTCAAAGGTTATCGGGGGAAAACAGACACAACAGTTTCAACAGGACAACTGAAATTGCTCAGATGGCCGAAGTGGAAGTGATGTTTTGCACGGATAGGGTACGCTTTAGTGTCCAATAACTTTAAGGAAATAGTGGCACAAATATTTTTTTTTCTGCAAACTGTTAGATAAACTTTTATGTACCAAATCTAATATTTACATTACATTTATGTATTTTTTTCCAAAGTGACTTATAGTGCATTCAAGTTATACATTTGATCAGTATGTGTGCTCTCTGGGAATTGAACTTCACAACCTTTTCACTGCTAGCACAATGCACTACCAACTGAGTTACAAAAGCACTATAATAGATTATTATAGGTCATAACCTTCCTGTCTATACTGCCTTAAATTTAACATGACGTACTGTAGTAAAACATTAATTCATTAAACAACAACAGATCTAATATTATATAGTTTGACAACCTAAAAGATTCACAGCCAACACTTTGATTTCTACCTCCTTTCAGTGTTTTGTTATTGAAAAATAAATCCATATTTTGTACCCTATTTGTAGAAACTACCAAGTGGTGTTTTGAACTATAATTTTTCTCATAAGCACCCTTCAAAGATGGTGCAATATACCTGCAACTTTCAATATATTACAAATTACATGCTTTGGGTTCATGTACCGTGACTCAAGGAATTGGAAAAAAAATGACAGAAGACGTGGTAAAATAACAGAGTGTGCAAGCAGAACCGTCCAAGCTTATCACCGCTGGAGTCAAAGATAATCTCCCCTGGTCATACAGAAAAAGCCATAGCAACTGTCAGACTGATCTCAAACCACTTTCAGGACGGTCACTGTCTCTTTGATGGACATATACACATACCCTAAAGATCTCAGTGTGGAAATGAAGCATACATACACCTGTTGGAGGAAATTGAGGTTCACCATGACCAGTCCAGTCTGGTATTTGACAGTGGTCCCCCTTATCACTGATGCCAAGCCACAAGCTGGACACAATCATGCCTGTCACACACCCTCACGTGCCTGGGAAGTAAACAGGGTGGGAATTTGCCCAGACTGTATGTTGTGCTTCTAGATGGCGGTCGGAAAATGGCTCTATTTTCTTGCCATAGTTTGTTGCTGAGGATTCTAAATTAGGTCACTCTTACGAATGCCTCCAGAAAAACATATTCCATATGGTCTCCAACTCACTGCATGGGGTAAAATAACCCTCAGTTCTCTGACAGGGACTGAGTTTGACATTAAGGAATTTTTACTAAACATAGACAGTCAAGTCTAAGCCATAAATTTCCACACCCTCTTCTGCTTTTCAGCAGACAAACGTATTAATGTTTCACTTTACAATAACTTTTTATTGTAGCACCCATCACCAGCTCAAGGACTATAGGGTAAAACCATATAATCTCAAAGACTTGCCTCCAGTTTTGAGAGTCCCAGTAAGATTGACGGCAAATCTGTCCATATGCTGCACTCATTGCTGGTATACACTGTACACACTGTTTCTAACCTCTCAATCACCACTGATTAAACGCTTGTCCTCTTCCACAGTGTACAGTAGAGGCAGCAGCATATGGTTTTGACTGAACCTTGATGGGGTTTCTGTTTAAATATCCCCTGGAAAGCCAGATGGGCCCTATATTAATGTAAGCCAAGCGGAACAGAGAAAATAAGAGACGGAGGGAGAGAGAATGATGGGTTGGGGGGTATAGAGGAATATGAAGCATTCCACAGCTTCTATGAAGTGCATTCCACTGAGCCAAAGTTTGGTAAATCTTCGCTAAATTTCCTGACCTCCCTTGCCTTAATCGTAAACTGTTTACACAACATAAAATCATATTTAATAACCCCTGAGATGTAGCCATATCCGAGGGCTTCTTATTTAATCAGTTTCTTAAGAGGTGCCCCTCAAAGTAATAATTAATTAATTAATAAAATAAATTGATCTACTTGGAGGCAAGCAGAGATGAAAAACTGCAATTTCAGCCTTTACTTGGATAGCAATACAAATCTCTTTTCATTTGGACCACTTCACTCCATGAGGAAATGGCTGGGGCTGGAAGCTGGCGGAGTGGTTTATTTATGCTAGCTGATTAGCTGCCCATGTACAGTGTGAGAGATCGAAGGTGAGTAACAGCACCAGACTTTGATGGACATGTGTGGTTGGGTACGGTGGGGGGTGGAGAGTGTACAGCACTTTTAGGGATAATGAGAATTAATCAGGATTAATGTTAACATTGGCACACACAGCTGAGAACACACAGGATAGGCACAGCATGCAAAATTCTATTGCTCTCCTATACTGTTGCTTACCTATTCTACTGCTCATTCTATATGATCGTATGCACCTAGAATCGACTGCTAAACAAACACACAGGCATACACTCTGCATGAGAAATTACAGGGCTTAAAACTGTCACCTAAAATAGCATATATGTATTTGTGCTCACATAACAGTTAATATTGTAGTAATGCCATAACACATAATTATAGCTCATTTTGCAAATATTTATCTAGGTGCTGAGAGGAGAATAGTCACAGCTTATTGGGTGGTTGGGTACTTCAAACCTTTCCAGGCCAATTCCCAAACAGACAGTAAAGCAAAAATAAATTAACAAAATTGACATGTGTCTTAAAAATTTAAATAGTTTTCCCTTTGTATTTATTTATTATTTGGCCATGCCTGCCATAAAAGTAACCCCCACCCTGCTGCACGATAAAAGTAACAGTAGTTCAAAATAGCTCAAGTATAATTCATCATTTATTGACCCTCAAACAAGTATTGCTGTTTTTTCATCATGGAAAACAATGACAAGACATTAGATGATGATTTGGGCTTTATTCCAAATCATTTTACGTAACCTTAAAATTGTCTTGACCTCACATTTAAATGTGACAAATAAGAGAACAGGTATGCAGGCACTGCACAGACAGATCAGCTTATGACATCATTGTACAATGAGAGCGATTAGAGAGCAGACAGCTCTGTATGCACGTAACACTCTGCACTATGACCGCACATTTCCATGCAGCAAAGTCCAAGTATCAATCCCACAATCCACTTTGACTTCAGTTGAAATGAATTGAGAAAGCAACACAAATTGAATATTTGTTCAGTCTTTACTCAGTTCTAAGAAACTACAAGTTGGCAAACACACCATTATGATCTAAACTAGCATGACTGGTAACTAACTGCGCTGTTGCTAGATAAGTTACCTAGTCATTCAGTAATCTTATTTTTAGAATGGGAATAAAGGAAACAGAAAAGTTCCTGTTGCGTTTAATGCCTGAACAATTCATTTTTTCCATGTCCAATAAACACTGTTGACACCCAGTGGAAAAATGCTGCACCTGTCAGTATCTCCCCTGAACTGATGCCCTTTGGCTAAAGATGGAAGCATTTTAAAGATGCTACAGGAGACCACAGACTGGATGATTTCACACTGGAGGCAATCAGATTGTAAACTCTTTCCATATCTAATGCTCATTTGCACAAGTGACACTATTTAAAAAGAACTGCAGAAATGACATCAGATTAGATTTGCAGCTATATATATAATTTATCTTATATATCATATATGTTACATGTTAATTTATAAATGATTGTGTGGCTTTAGTCTGTAGTGTAACTTTGTGATGTTGCAAGCATAATATGCTCTCATCATTTAACAGGGTATGCTCTGGTATTATGGGTAAAATGGTAAACTTCATCTGGTGCTGGTGATGCTACGTTGATATGAGTTTTCCTAGAAAGCGCATGAAAAATATGAAAATTGGTTACGCAAGTATACATTCGTGGTGTGAGGGGTTAAACCATGTAAACAATACTGCTTGTGCTTTGTGAAGTTAGGTAAGATTATCCTCCATTCCACAATTATTCTGAAGTTTACATGGCTATTCTATAAATGGCATTTATATATACAAGATCATTTATAATTCATTTAAATTGAACTGCATGTCCCACTTTGGTATTACAGCAGGCAAATAAGTGGGTGTATCTGTTGTATTTTCATTTTTTTTGTTTTTGATGGCACAAGCAAAATAGTACTGTTTATTCAGGATTTCAGCAACTCAGGGCCCTTTAAAGTGTAGTAGATTCTTAAATATGTTTATGACTAATGGTACTGGTCAAATCTAATCCCCTAAAAGCATTATGAATTCACTAAACAAGCAATAACCAGAACCTTCATTATATAATGCATGAACCTCTTTTTATCTTTCATATAAGTGCTATCTGTCATTGATGTTCAGAAAAATAATATATTTTCAATTACGATTTCTGCAAAGGCAAAATCAATAAAACCTTCCATTAACCAAACTTGCCGTGTAATCAAGAACCCTTTGATCATCTGAACATGTTGTCTCTGTAAAATCTTCACTTCGAGTACACAGCCACATATCTTCAATCAGCTCATCATGAATTTGCATGATTGCTGATTGGCCAGTGCTCCGATTTCCCCACTTCCTGTATAGGGGGCTGCATCCTGTCATTAGTATTACCCAGGAATGTGATAGGGCACATCGCAAAGCTCCACAGGATTGTCTGTGTGTGTTTTATTAAAGACATAAATCATGAAATCTGAACCAGTTTTGGTGAAGGTAGTGAATACCTTTTCCACTACAAAGACAGCTGCATTAACGCTTCACTAGACATTCAGAGCCCTTCTTAAAGAAATTATAAGTTATCAGCTGGTTTCTAAAGCACCATCACATCATATCTAATGATGTAAAACAAATGATTTAGACCTTCATTAAGTAAATATTTACAACTAAATGCTTATTTTTAAAAAAAAACCCTGCTAACAATTTTAAGCTGTAAGAATGTTGCCATAATGTTTCCATTAAGTAACAAAAATGTAAAAATGTTCTTTCGAAAAAGTTCTAAAACATGCTTTTTTCTAGTTCTCTATAACTTCTTATATAACGTTAAAATGTTCTACTAATGTTACTACAAGAACTTTTTTTTTAAATGTTTAAGAGACCTTTTAGAGAACGATAGCCAACGATCTGAGAACGTTCCCTGTTAGTGGGAATGGATTTAAATGATCAAGATGGGAATGGCTTTTTGTATTATCAAGTTAATCTACTTCTTTCAGTCACTCTATCAGACACAATTTTTATTTGTTAAACCAAAGTCAAACACACAGGATTGTGGGATATCCTAGTCAGCTCTTTACAGATGCACATTTACATACACTTACATATTATAAAGGATCAGCAATTCCATAAGTAGCATACACATACACACACACATACCCTTTACTCACATTAAACAAAGCACACATCCGGTTGTTCTCCGAACCCACCCCACCTTGAACCCGATGCCACAGTTCTCGTTTACGTTGGAATATAGTTTTGGGCAGAGAAAACATTCAGATGCAAATTTGAGACATTTGTGAATATCAATAACATCTGGCTGGCTTCCTGAGCAGGGAGAAATCATGTCTGGAGGCCGTGCCAATCACAGAGAGCCACACATGAATAAAGATGCCTGCCTCTCAGACACTGCCTCTCAGTCTTTCCAATATTAATTGAGATGGAGATGAACTCTCTCTCTGAAGAATGGAGACAAATCCTTCTTATGCTACATATAGTGTGTGTTAAGTGTGTGTTTGAGGGTGGTAGAGAGGTCTTCTGTATACCTCCCACACATTTTTTTTTTGGGAATGTTATATATTAATTAATGAATTATTTATTTCTATGTTCCAGGCATGTAACAGTATGTGTACTGGGTGTGTATTCTCTCTGTATATTTTTAATGTCTTTCAGTATTGTACATTTCCAGAGTTGTGTTGTATACCACCTGGGGGCACTACACAGATGGTGCACAGCCATAGTTTGAGAACTGATGTATCATATGCACCATGCTACTAAACAATTACTTATTCATGTACCATAACATATTTGGGTACTTCAGCATACTTCAAAACGACCATGTTAATGGTATTGTGCTTTCATGTAAGTGGGATTTGTGTGTGTGTCTGTACACACATATGCACACACATATATATGTAAAGAGCTCATTGAGAGTTTGTTTAAATGTCAGGGGCTAAAAGAGCTGTCAACATGCATTTCACCTCAGTATGTGTGCATGTGTGTGTGTGAAAGCGTGTGAGTGATTAACATTGCTGTAATTGTAGGATTAGTCAAACCCATTGTCAGTGAGATAAAAATGACTCTTACTGTCTCAAGAGTCAATGTTAATAGGGGTCAATTGGCTGAAAGTAGAAAAGAAAGAAGTAATTATTCAATTACTTATCATAATAAAGGAAGATTCTCATTTGATTATGCTAATATGCCTGACACATTTTGAGTCCTGTGAAACATGGCTCAATAGTCACAGGTCGCCAGGGTTAGTCCAGCCCTTTTATTTTATCTTGGCTGCTATTAAACGTCTTTACGTGTTGATTAATTTAGACAGTGTATCAAATTTGATTGGTTCAGACAACAGCATCCTAAAAGGTACTTTGAATTACATATAGCAGGCAATTGTATCAGACAAGACCATGCTACTCCAAAGCTGCAAAAATGGCATGGTCCCACCATGGTACAGTACTAATAATATAATTGTAATTTTTTTAGTTGGTCGATCTTTATTGTTGTCATTGGCTGAAGGTGCTAATCAGTGAACATAAACAGTGAGAATTCTTACATTAACCTTTTTTGACATACCTCCCAATGGCAGATTAGTTAAGGACATTTAATACCCATAAATATCTCCATAAAATTTATTTCCAGCCAAAAAGATATTTAAAAAATGGCCCTCCTAGATAAACTTCTTATTGTACATTTTAACTGATGTTATGATAAAGTTGTTTTCTTTAGTAGACTGCAGCTTTAATTTGATTGGTTTGCATCACTTCATCAACAGACATCAATAGTACATCAATAGTTTAAATACAATCCAATTTAAACCACATATTATGTTGCAAATTAAGTTTAAGCTAAATTGATTTATTGAAAAGTCAGTTTTTACTAGCAATAGAGGTTTGGCAAGTATTAACTCTGGATCCCAGGTAAAATAATATTTTGCCAAGTGGTTCTCCTTGTTTTAAAGTACCTATTTGACACACACACACACACACACACACACACACACACACACACACACACACACACACACACACACACACACACACACTTTCAAGGACTAGGGTGACCTTCCACACCCACAATACCTCCAATATGCCCAACGCCTTAAGAAGCGTTTAGGTAACGGTATCTACAACAACACCAGCAATAACATCTTGAAAAGTGGAAAGCATTTCTTTATTGTTTAGAAATATCACCTCTCTTTCATTCTTGATCCAGGTTCAATCCTCAAATCTCACATATCACCCAAGGGCGATGGCGGCATATGCTGTCCATCACACTCTGAAGAAGAATGCTTTGAAGTGTCTGTACAACAAACAGTGGACCCAGCCTGTCAGACAGGTGGACACCTTGGACACTGAACATCTGGAACCATCTCTTCCAATTCTCTGGCTGAGCTAGCCGCTAGCAGACGGCCGTATAACAGACGAGGGCAGCGAAGGACCTCTAATGTTACGTGTACACGCGTATCACAAACACACACATCCACTCTGCCCATTGTTTGTCACGACAAAATGGATTTCCAAATAAAAGAAAAATGATGAAAGACAAGTCAACCATCTGGGAGCTAACCTCCCTGCTCCTCCTCTCTCGCCCGCCCTCCGCCGCTCCACGTTCTCTCTTTCTGGACGCCGTTTGCTGAGCATTAATTACACGCGCCAAGGCCTTGTGTGTTTGGAATGAACGGCCGCCAAAATTCCATCCGACTGTTGGTCGCGAAAACAGCCCTGGTGGGTTCCAACGATAACAGGGCGAGCGACTGGGCGGAGAGAATAGGGTGGGATGACAACTGGAAAGAGGAATAATGGTGAATAAAGATAATAGTCATGGAGAGGAAGAGAGAGAGAAAGAGCAGGCAGAAAACAGGAGGTTCGTGAATCAAAGACGTGTGTTGAGAGATCAACACGTTTCCTTTGCAGTTAGTACCACTAATCAAGTTTTTCAAGTTGGCTAAAGTTTCACTTTTATAGGGTTTCAGCTAAAATGCGTAAAGCGAGTGTCAGCACAGTGTCAGTTGCTGTTTTTTTCTTGTTTTTCCAGATGACGTACATCTGTTTTCCAATATTTTAGTCTTATATATCCCCACAGTTCAATCAGTAAGGCTCAAATACCCTTTTATTGACACCAAACCAGAAATGTGTTCTCTTTAACTTTTGTGGACATCATGTTATCATTCTTGCCTGTTCCTCTTTGGTAAAATGAGCTGCCAGGTTCCACCCAATCAGCTGAGAACACCATAATTTTCAAAAACAGCTGCAGATGCACCTTTTTTTTTTCTTTTGCACCTTCTTTTTTAATCCACAACCATAAACATAAGTACTTGCTAGATTTCATCTTTAAAAAAAAATAAGTAAATAAATAAAAATCCAATTTCTAACTTGCGCTGTTAACCTTGCTCATACTCTGAACTTTGTGTAAGCATTGTGTACTACATATATTGAAGGCTCTATGACAACTTGTTTTCAATATTTCATCATTTATAGGATTGGGGTAAAAGTGTCTGTTTGAATAAATGTAAAAGTAAAACAAAACATTAATACTTAAATTGAAGTGTCTGTTATTATAATGATGAAATCTGTGGCACAATAATTTTTGTTACATGGAAGACTGAGGTCATAAAATGGATAATATATGGATACTACTATTTCTTTATTTGCATTGAGTTTAGGGATTGCATTTTGATGAAATTGGAAACATACAGAATCTGTATGTATTTTTGTAGAAATGCATTTACTATGATTCCTGTGTGTTGAGATATGTGATGGATGGAGAATTGTGCTGTAAATGAAGAAGAGTAACGCAAGTGAAACAAACCGAAATCACTTCAGAGCCAAACTTTTAAATAACTAACCTTCAGGGTGAGAAAGTATCTTTTCAAGTACATTTTGAGAGTTGCCCTTTAAAAAAAAGAAGTGAAAGGTTTTGTTTCTATTTTCATGATTTTTCATTATGCCTTTACATTAGGGAGCACTGACAGACAGGAGGTTGAGCAGACACTTTGAGAAAGTCCTCATTTTAGGTAGATAACGTAAAGCCATAAAAGAAAGTCTTAATCCTGTGTAGGCTATGACAGCAGCCAGAAGGCAAGACTTGTTGGAAAAACCTGTCAAATGTTTTTAGTGTACACTTCTACGTTAGATATTTTGCATTTTAGATGGACAATCAGATCAAAACCTGTTTTGCAGACATTATAAACTTACTTCTTCCGTTTCCATTGCAAACATCAACACAGGCACAATTATGTTTTTCTTTTGCTTTCTTAAACTCTATAATCAAAATATTTAATAATATATACAGACTACTCCACATGGAACTTATTGTATTAAACATCAATTCTTAAATGCTGATTTATAATCACAGATCTTTCACAGATTTGGTGCCCTCTGTTACAATGTGACAACTAAAAAAAAAATCTTATTATTTGCATGTAGACAAAAACTGTCACAACCATCCCATCTTGCATAAATACCCCTGCCACTTAATGACCTAAACAAAGTAAATACCAGTTTATCAACATCGAGACTGGAAAGTGTATTGAACTACCCTGCTACTTACAGGTTCAAACAGGTCAAGTGACGCATGCTAAATCCATGCTGCCATCGCATTTCGAACAACGGCAAAGGCCACTGAAACAATTTTAACCATGACTGGCATTTTAAGAGCCACAAATCAGCCATTCCATTGAATCGAAGGTTAAGTTACAAAAAACGATCAATATCAGTGTTGCTTTACATAGTCCAGATTGTTTAGAAGGGCGCAAAGGCTGCAGCACAGACCTAACCGCTACTGCGTTTGACATTTCACTGAAATTAACTTAACATATTACAACATATTGGTCCAAAAATGAGTTTGCTCTCCATCAGGTGCGTTGGCGGCACACATCTCATATAAGGTCAGAGACTCGGAAAGAGTATTTGGTGAATACATATCAAACAGGAAAGAGGAAAAAGGCAGAAGGATTTCTTTTTCTGGTATATTGGAGGCTGATAACCTTTGCTTTAGTGAATATATATTAATTGTGAGGCTGTGTGTGTGTGTGTGTGTGTGTAAGCCACATTTTGTTACTTTGTCTGTTATAAGGTGGATAAAATACCTTTTTAATGTAATTTTGCAGCTATTATAATTTTACTACTTACAATACATCACCCAGAATGTTATGATACTCCCGAGATTTGCTTTTCCCCAGGAAAAGAGTTACTTGACTCATTTTTAATATCTGGTTTATCACTCATTAGGTTGTGCCAAAAACCACATGGAAGTCAAACCCTTACATCAATATTGTGTGAGCTGAGAGCCACAGTCTAAATGAAAAAAACCTGACAGCACGAAGGAAACAGCAGGATGGGTTGCATGTCAGTGTATGTTGCAAAGTTTGGGTTGAACTTCTATTTGGAGTGTAAGAAAGTTTAGAGATGCTCTGTTCCAATCCCTAATGGGCTACCTATGGAGACAAGATGTTTAAAGCATCGTAGATGTGAGACTGTTCCAAAAGGTAGAGCTCTTAATTATGTTTCCCTTGTAAGACACCTCATTTTGACCAAATTCTAAGGCTTTCTTTAATGGAAAATGCAATCCCAGAATGCATTGCAAAAAAGGTGCCTCACTAGGTTTTTGAACAGAGCAAGGGAGATTAAAGAGGAATGCAGTGGAGACAGAATACAGTAAAATATTAACCAGGGTAAGTTCTTAAGCAATGATGTTTTCTACAAATGTGCACTGCAGGACCTTGGAACAGCCTATGGAGTTTGTTCTTTGATGTGTGGCTTTGGCTGTAGACAGAGACCTCCAACGCGGATGTATATCACCCTAACCTACTGCTCAGATGGACTAAGTCCCAAATTTACATTCCTGTCAACCTAGTAGCTGCACATCCCACAATTAATCAGCGTGCATAAGTGCACTAAAGTGAGGGAGGTTTAGATAGAAGACACTACACTCACTTTGATGTTTCCCGCATGAGTATCTGCAACAATAAACAGAATGTTCAGATTATAACAAGCAGTGCCCAGATCTGATTTGAGAGATAACACTTGTTCTGCAGATAACCCCTGTCACGCAGATCTACTTTTAAATCCTTTTATTTTTCTTCTAGGCACACACATTTTCTTCCTTTTCATGTATGCTACTTGTATATCCCTATCCACATCTTAGAACATATATTTCCACTCACACATACACAGAGATTCCTCTTTTTCCTCCTCTTCCACATGCATACACACATTTCCCATGATTATCTCTGGCCAGGGACGCCCTGTGCTGATGCATTTTTCTACATCCAAGGAACGTCTGGCCTGATGCTGTGATTGGCAGCTGACAAAGTTCAGATGACACTGCGAGATGAGACCCGGTTCACACTTGAACTCCTGCTTGCGTTCAAATCAATCCAATAGACAATCAAATCAAATGGGACCGGCCTGGCGATTGCCGCAAACTCTCTGCGACTGATGACACTGGCCCAGGAAGATGGAAAAGAGGGACTTTAATTTTGCAGAGGTGACGGGTCACGAGAAAGGCATCATGGGTGGGAGTGATTAGAGAATGCAAGATGAGCTGACAGAAGAAGAGAAGATGAATGTGCAGGGTGGGGGGTGATGTTAAATTATGAAAAAGATACATGCATACCAGATTTTCTCTATTTGGTTTATGGATGGATAGAGATATTGTGCTGATTACTCACAAATCCTAACTTTAACCCACCTCTAACCTGTCTCTCTTCTTATTCGATGCAATCTGAAAATGTAGAGGTTCTCTAGGATTTTTTGGTTGGCAGCCTACTTTTTAGGTTCAAAAGTTTTTGTGACTTCACACCTCCACCCATAATAGAATTAAGCAATGCACTTTAGAATCCCACATGCACCAAATTACATTCTTGAGCTTTTTAACTATCATGTCTGTTTTGTTATTACTGACTGTTTTCATACTATGACATGTGGCTGCATTATAAGGATGCAGTTTAACATCCAGATTCACCTCTATTGTAGACTACGTTTTACATAGTATTTTAAAAACAAATAGCTACATATTTAAAATATAGGTCTGAATTATATTTCTACAAAATATGCTCAACTGGTAGAGCATTGCGTTAGCAGTGCAAAAGCTGTAAGTTTAATTCCTATGGAACACACAAATTGATAAAAAAATGCTGTGGAATGTACTGTAAGTCGCTTTGAATACAAGCGTCTGCCAAATGCATAAATGTAAATATGTGGTTTAGTTTCTCTAAAATCCTCTGCTTTAGCTTTTGGTCAACAGATCTCTTATATGTTTAAGCATGTGCTGGTGATCAAGAGAACACATCTAAATAACATAGATGCAATCAGAAAGCGAGAGACGCAAGAGAGACATGCTTGATGTGTTGGGGATATAGGTTTTCCTGTAGAATGCTAAAATCTCAACGAAAATCAGGTGGTACAGCCAGACAGACATACTGTAAAGTTATACGCAGTTCTTACCAGCCACAGTGTTTGTGGCCCAGGAGACCAGTGATGCAACAAAGCCATAATTGTTTACAGAGTTGCATCAGGGTCTTGTCCAAACGCATTTTTTGTTTACTACTCACCTACACTGTGTTTTTGTGTTTCCCTGTGAGACCTAATTGGTCAGTTGGTTTTTGAAGACTCTGCAAACAGCAAACCCCATAAGTTTTCATTAGGAACAAGCTACAACTCACTCAACAAGACTTTCATTCTCTCTGTTCCATACACAGTAACGATGGTCAAAAAGGGTCTTGAACACATTGTGCAGCTGTTTATGGGGACTTTCCACTCAGCCTGTGCTCAGGCTAAAGTGACTCTGCAATGGCTTATATGGAAGGTCCAGATGTCATACTGATTCCCTTTACAGGGTACAACCAATAAAATAAAATCTGCTCTCATAGATAGTAGTCAATAATACAACACTAAAATATGAGTTATTAAATAACTAATAAATAATACTGTTTTATTTGTTACATTTAGCGTTTTAAAGATTTTTATCAGAAAACTTTCATTATTTGTTGCTGCCTTATGTCAAAATATGTATTCATTTACATATAATTTGTGTGCATTAATATTAAATGGTTTATAAAAGCATTGAAGTGGCATGTACAGTAGAAGGTCTCCATCTCGCCAGCTCAGAGTGTAACTGTTTTTCATTTTCGATTTTAATTTGCAGTCCCCTGTTGACAGTACTGCGGTTCATTAATATTAATTACACTTTTATTAATCCGACTGATTTCAACTGATTTACAGCCCCTAAAATAATTGCTTTCGTTAGACTGTGCTGATTATAATTGAGACGATTGTGTTTATCACAGTTTGACGTTAGCTATTGGAAAATTTACACAGGGATTCTGACTAGTAAATTAAACAATACACAGTTCAGACGTTTCAGACAAAAGAGGAAATCAAAACGGACACCTTATCTAGGCTTTATTTCCCTGTTAACTCCTGTACAATTTATAAGTCAATACTGTACAGTCTTTCTTAGTGTGCCATTAAAAATGCTTAGTAAAAAAATGTTTTGAGCACAACAACCTCCCAAGCGTAAAACTTTAACATTCTCAAGAATCTCTTATTATCAGGTTTTCAAACATTCCACCAATGTCGGACTCAGATGTGCGATCAATTTGTATTCATTTATAATTCTGAGATAGCCTTACAATGTATGCCTAATGAGAACAGATGTTCTCCCAGACAACACACACTCACACACACAAGGTCAATAGTATCCTTCTAATGTCTGACCACACACATCAGGTCTTAGTAAACAGGGATATGCTAAGTAAACACCAACACACACACACACACACACACACACACACACACACACACACAGCTGTGCTATACTCAGAACAGTGTAAGATGATTAGAAAACATCTCAACTGTTTATGTTCTTGCAATCCAGTATGAAACTACACTACACAATGAACTCATGCAGCACTGATGATGATCTCTGCCTCTCTGAAACTGAAGCTCCATAGGCTGGAGGCCCCGCAGACAAAGAAAGTGGCCAGAGTGCAAAAAGCATCACGTCACCATTTTTCCTCATTATATGAGTGGACTTACACCCTGGCCTGAGGAGAAAAGGAGAGACAGAGGTCATGTACACACTGAAGCTAATGTGGTTTTGACTCCTCTTCTGAGTGCAGAATCCTGTACACACAGAGTTTGTTTGTTTTAGTTGGAGTAACAATCGCATTCCACAACCAAATTCATTTAAAAATTCAGGTAGTGACAACAGAGTTTTCATTACTGACAACCAAATTTATGATTATATAATACTTTGAGTGGTGATGGAAAATTGCATTAATCTGGTTTAAGTGAAGCAGATTCCTCTATCAACCTGTGTTTACTAACAATTACTGAACCATACAATTCCTCTAAGTAGTTTGTTCAAAAACAGTTTCAACACTTAGCGTATTAAACTGTTGATATCCATGTTTCTTGTTTATAGCCAAGAGATGCCAAAATGTTGCTATGTCAACCAGAACTTCAGTACATAGGAGTGACTCCTTTATTCCAGGCACGCACAGAATGATTATTCACCGAAAGAAAATGTGGTCATCACTCTCCAAATTTTTTAGCGTGTATGTGGCCAGAAAGAGCCTCATTTATTCACTCACTTCAGGACGACATCACTGGGAATGTGTCCGATACTCAGAGCTGAAGCCAGAATTAACCCTGATTCATCAGTGGATACAAAGAGCCAGATTCTCTGTCTGTGTGTATGTGTATGTCCTCTTATTCAGTTCCACATCAGAAGGTCTCCGCTCTCCTGTCCTCCCTCACATTTTTTTCACCTTCCCTCATAACGTGTGTAGAACGTCTCCAATCGCTTTCATAATGTATGGACTTTAGGCGTTGTTACAGAGATCAATTCATATTCTTTTATCCCTATAAATTAATAAAACATTAAGAGAGACTTGAAATGATAGCCTGTTTCTATCATTTTTTAAATCTTCCTCTAAATCCTCCTCAAAAGCTCCAGTGTTCTGCGCTCCTGGTGTTAAGATATGAATATGTGAACGCCAACGTATGTATGTGAAAGAGAGAAAGAGGCACAGCAGGGGACAGATACCCTGAGTAGTTTTTAGCGAGGACCCATTTGGGCCATAAGTGTTCCCGCCTCGCTGCCTCAGAAAGAGCCTCTCCATTTTTCAGCCGGAAAATAATAAGCTACAGCAGGAACCTGGGGAGTCAGCGGCTCACTGAGAGAGTCGCAACACTTCTTCTAAATGCTGCAGCCTGTGTGTTCAGAATAGCTGTAGCTCACCTGTGACGTGGCGTTACCATGAAAATTAGCCTTAACAAAAAGAAAAAGAAAGAAAGCCCTCATTTCAGAGGTCTGTACAGTTTCCCATGTTAAAAATTGTTATTAGTCTAAAGCCAAGCTGATTGGTGAAAAGTCAGCTGCATAAAAACCACAGCCCACCATATGTAGTTGCTATGGTATTTTCACGTTTGTTTATTTAACTAGTTTAAAATATCATCTCATCCCTTTGGAACACACACACACAAGACACCACTTACTGTATATAGCATTCTCTATTCTGTATTAGCACCCTACTCACCTGAAGAGTACATATTGTATGTTATAGTGTACATACAATATGGTTTAATTACATATTACATATTTTATTACCTACACTGGTTTTATTTAGTTGAAATGATATAGCCGATAAGATTGTTGTGGAGAATAAAACATTTACCTCTTGTCTTCAAAATAATTATAAATTATTATAAACTTTTATTTAGTTTATTCGTACTGTCTCTGGAATTAAACAGATTCCAGAGGAATCTGGAATCTGAAGTTTTTCCCACAAACACTCGAATCAGAATCCCAGGTAAGCTCTTAAATAAATTACCCCAGGTTTACAATTCACAAGGACTCATGTAAACAGAAATGGCTGTACATTGTTTGACTGATGCCCTACCAATTCAGCTACCAGAATATGGTATGATCACAGTGCATTTTGGTATTTTTATGTTACTGATATGTAATAGATCGATAAAAGAAGAATACAGCAGGGTTAACCCATGTGAGAGGAAAGAGGAGAGAATATCACAAACCATTCGTGCTCTAGAGAAATCAATGGCTGTCACTTTGCAAATGTTTCCATAAGGATTTATTTGTGCTTCCAGAGTATTCATTGAACTTAGACTCTGCACCTGCAGCCATTAAAAGCTTTTTCCTCGTTCTTTGAGGTTTTCTGTGTGCTGCGTTTCAGTACACTAGCATGCTAATCCATCTTAGTTTCTGAGAGAATGATGATGGACATAAATAAACCCAGTGGCCTCCTGCTTTGCGAGCTTTTGACTAATGCACGTTTCCCTGAATACCGAATCAAAGGAAACAAACGTGGAATGTGCTCGGTCGCCACGGTGACAGGCTGTCAAGACAACGGCCCCTTCTGTGACTCTGTCTCTCTCTAATACGGCACACAGAGCTGCTCTTAAAAGAACAGATGCAGCCAAGACTTTTAGCCATCTCTATAACCTTCTCTTTCAGCACTCTATTCCCATTGTAGCCTCTGTCGTAATTAATTACTTTGTTTTACATCTGAATACGAAATGCCTTGATATTACCATGATGTTCAGGAAATTGTACCATAATAAGGTTGTTTTTGAACACACTGCAATGATATTTTTAAAAGTACCTTGGAGTATGATTAAACTAGTCATGAACTGTTAAGACTGGGAGGTCAGCTAGCCAACCAGTTAAACAGCTGGAGACCAGCTTGGTCAGGCTTGATCACCAGCTAGATCAACTTAAACCAACACACGATTTTAGGTTGGTTGATGTTGTATTCAACCAGGAATATTTTATGTTTTTATTTTCTCACAGAGCTGCCTTGATATTCATCATGCATTACTTTAAGTTACTTAAGTAATGCAAACATCTTTTGAGGATACATATGTGTTAACCAGGTCTGGCTGTGTATGAGTCAACAGAGAGTACAATCCATTAAACTTCAAATATGACCCTCAGGGGCAAATTACTGGCCTTTACTCAGAGTGAAAAAAGGGCTAAATTATTAATTTCCTCAGTCCTAAGCTCCTCAAACCAAGATAAATCTGCTTCCCAAAGACACATTTCTCCCATGGTTAATGACTCATTTCAAGTATATTCCAAACCACAGTTGGTGCTAGACACCAAAATACCAATTCTGGCATCTGCTTCCTTTTTTTAATGGAACTACGCACAATGACCTTTATGAGTTAAACTCCACAAGAGAAAAAGTCTTTTAAAGTCACTTTAGCACCCCACCTCACATATTGTAATATGCACTGAAGTGCAATATCTTTTTACTTACACACACACACCTTTAATCCCATCTATAATGTCCATTCTCTCTTTAATCTCACGTAGAGAAACAAGAACACAAAGAAACAGTGTTTCAAAGAAGCACCACCCCAAAGCATTGTGGGATGGCAATATACATGATAGGATTTGATGGAGACCAAATAACCTTTCAATGTGAGGGTCAGGTCAGAGATGGATTACCAGCAGAGTCTTTAGGTTTATTCATATCCTTTTTCCACAAATAACAGCACTGCACCTTTAAAATAACTCTTTTCTGTCTGCTTTTTACATTCTGTCTGTTTCTGTTCTCAGGTGTGCCTCTGTTAGGCGGTACTGGACAGCGGTGAAATGTGTGTGGCGATGGTGCTGTTTTCTGACTGGCTGCGGCACTGACACCAACTGATGTGTGTTATTATGATCTGTCAGCCTGAAGGCCAAACAATCACTGCATATAAATCTGTATGGGCCCTGACTAAAGACAGCTCTATGTAGGACCTGAAACTGATATTTGGCATATTGGAAACTGTTTACAATGAAGGTTTGTAATGTTCCTATAACTAAATTGGCAGGGCATGACGCTAGCAAAACCAAGGTCTTGGGTTTGATACCATGGGAACATATTGCCTTAGTAGTCAGATGTATAGGAACATGAATGCACGGCACTGTGGGTCACTTTGTATAACAGTATCTGCTAACTGCATAGAAATGTAAAAAATGGCATTTGTGTTGTGCGTGCACACACAAGATTAGGTCAAGCTTATAGCTTATCAGGGATTGGGTTCTAGCAACCAACAAAAGACGCTTAAGCTCTCTTAACATGAAACACATCTAACAGCCTCGTAAAAGACTGCAAGCTCAGCTTCCGTCAAAGTTTCATTTGTTCTGCGCAGTTTTTCTGTCATCTACTACTTAGTTTCCTCCCTTTCTGGCAGACAGCTGTAGAAAAGAACATTTTTTAAATGAAACGGAGGAAGATTTAGTTAAGTCTCACAGTCTATCAAGACTGTTGACCTCTACCTTTCAATCCCTCCCTCTCTTCATTACTTTCCTCAGACATGTGCACCCTTCACGCCTGCTGCGTATCACCATTCGCTGGTTCTTTCTTTCTTATAACTTGCCGCTTCTTTAAATAAATGACAAGGCCAGAAGAAAAAACAGCATGTGCCTTTTAATATGACCTCAAGATTAGGCGTGAAATTAAAGTTGACGTAATACAGTTGTATATATCACACCGAAAGCTAATACTGCTGTTTATTATTCGTTTAGTCAAAACATTTTCTGGGGCTCCTGGAGGGACAAGAAAGGGAACACTGATAAATTTTAAACAGACATGTTTATTCAATTTAACCAAAACAATTATGTTAACCGCTTATTTTTATATCATTGCTAACATCTTTTAGTTTATCACTATTTTTGTATTACATTCCAGTAAATCTGTCTAAACCGTTCATTAGGATGAATGTATTTGATAAATTAAAGTTGTGTAAGACATAAAGACTTGTCTACAGGACTTTTTAGCGTTCTGATCTTAAATCTGTTACACTTTTAATAGCGCTATTTTTACCATGTTAACTTCCCACTTTCATGCGACTCCAATAAAATAAATGTAACTATTTAAATGTACAAAATGGTCGTATTAAATATGATCAGCATAGTTCTGCTGTAAAGTTTGAACTTTGAAAGAAAGCATATGGTATTATGAACCACTGACTCACACCATATGCTTACAGGTTAAAGGGTATGACAGCATTTAGGGTGTACACCCAACCCAAGCAGTGAACCATACAGATCCATGACCCTTATTGAAAAGCATGTGTAATCTTGCCAACATTACCTCACCGTCTTTAGCCCACTGAAGGACTTCCTAGCAGGAAAGGGAGTCAGACCTCAGTGGCCTGGCGCTCCAGAGATGTTCAGCCAAGAGAGTGGTAATGAATCAAGCCTTGGTCAGTGTGGTATATCCAGCCCTTTTGTGGACAGTGAAGGGAGGATATCTTCTGAGATAACCTAGTCTACATTTTGTCTGCTGCAGGGACTGCAGGCTGGTAACCAGACTGCAGAATGTAACCAGGACAACCGTCAGAGTAACTAGGGGACACCAGAGGGATTACTGAAGAGAGAAATCGGATTGGCACACTTTTATGAATTTGTGAGGACAGTTATTACTCCGTCAGATAAGCTTCAGCCTATTTTTAAAAAATGTTTTTAAGGCAGATATAAATATTGATATTAAATATATTATTAAACATAGAGTAGTCTGCCTAGGTTTCAATGTCACATTACGACTGATGCAGAGCTAAAAAAAACCCTTAAAAAATTGTTAGAGGCATAAATATGTTAGAATATTTATCTGTTTTGTGCTTATTAGATAAAAGCAGTGAACTTGTCTGTTGCACTCTCCCTCTCTCTCCTTCCATCAGGGGGTTAAAATATCCTATTGGTCTCTAGGGAGAAATAATACAGAATTCCCTCATAGGAATTTGTCTCTGTGGTCACCGTGTTGTAATGTAAGATATTAGAATTTATTTATGCTTGTTTCACATTACAATTTGACACTTGTTAGGTCCTCTAAGAAACTGTTTGTCAGTCAAACAGTATTTCTGAAAAAAATAGGGGAAAAAAATGCAGAAAACAGGACAACATTGTACAAAGGTCAAATGTCAGGGCAACAAAATGTTTTTCAGCCAAGACTGATATTTAGTGTAGAACACACACACACAGTGACTAGAATGAGCTAGAGAATAGAGAACAGTCTGTGTGTTTGCAGTATAAGATAAAAGAATAAGAGAACAAAAGAGAAAAGACATAAAGCAATTGAATTAGGTCAAATGGAGTGCTATTCTAACATTAAACAATACAATCCATCTAGAGCCTTTATGATTAAATGTGATTGTATCTTTGGCCCAATTGTGAATGATCAGTTTGAGTGACATAACCATGTCAAAAAGAAGACTATTTATATCCATGCTGATTAATCCTAATCTAATAAATGCATAAAATTACTATTGTAACCTATAACTCTGTTTCAGGTAAAGCTGCTTTGAAACATGTTTTATTGTTAGGAGTGCTATAAAATGACTATCAAAAGACTTAAATATAAAGATGACAGGTTGTGTTTGTGTATGTGTGTAGGGGATCTGGCCAATTGGCAGCATAGATTGGGAAAATCAAACTGTATGCTATTAATATTACGGCACAGAAATGGCTTTATCTCTGTGATAGACTTTTAAACAGATTGTGTGTAAAAGAAACAGTCCTTTTACATGAATGCATGCTGAAACACACAAATGCAACATATATGCAAGCATTGCGACTCATAAGAGTAACCCCTGCTATTGGGTAAGTTGACTCTGTGGTAAGTTGACATCTAACAAATTGTGCACATTTGATATGTAATTATATTTATTTTATATGCTAAATTGTTTTCTTTTTTGCAATAATAGTTCTCAGGACAATTAAGAGTATATTTCATAAATGCCAGGTCAGATTGTTGTTTTACCGTTTATCCATAAATCATTTTGTGCCTCATTATTGTTCACTAAAAAGCAATTAAATAGACTATCATAGGCTATTTACTGCAAGACTAGGTTCCCATGTGTTTTGCTATTGGGGCATGTTGTCACAAAAGGTCAGCTTGTTCTGTGAACTATAATTTTGTCCTGGACAAAAATGGTGACATTGTTAAATAGCTTTTCTGTGCCCAAAACTCTGCAAAAAGTAAAACATATTTGAAAGTAAATTTCTACACTGAGACATACTCAAACTTAAAAAGGGTGACAACTAACCCCAGTCTATTCTGTTGTTTAATACATGATGGTGATTTGTCAATGCATAAAATCGTGTAATTTTGATACTGAATACTATTCTTGTTTGTTTGTTTTGAATCAATGACTTCTATTTCAGGATATGTCCAATCAACTGAAACGTGTTATAGTGTTACATCTTACTTTACCTCTTTCTTGCTTAGTGTACAACTTGAATAGAATCTAGCTCACCTTACCCACGCTGTGTATACTGTATGTGTATAAACAAACCGTAAATTGCTAAACTGCTTTGGTCTGTTCTGTTGTGCCTCCTCATATTCTATTTCTACACACATCATTATGCCCAGGATTGTAACCATCACAGACACTGAGGAGGACATGCTCCGCCCCAACCCATCCCTACTGATTGTTGTAGCCGTTTTAGCTTTTCAGTGATTGGTGACATGATTACATTGGATGCACCCCAACCCTGAATATTTGGTTACATACTTGATTATGAATCAAACACGACAAGACAACCGAACATTAATGATAAAACAAAACATGATCAAAACATTATATTGAATATTAATGAATGTTAATGAATCTATATTAACTGAATATTAATGAAGTCAAAGAAAGTGTTTACTATTTCTGTTCAAGTTCACAACGCAGCAAAACACTGAAAACTTGCAATCAGAACATTTAACAACTGCACTGGGCTAATGCTGTCCTTATTTTCTCCCTCCAGAAGCTTGCGTTTGTACAACACTCTATTTTGAATCTGCATCAAAGTTTGACATCTCTTCCATTATACATGGTTATTAAACCATAACATCAACTACACCTGCCACAATAAATGACAACCACCCTGCGAGGCAACAAATTTTATATTGATTTCCATTTCGAAATTCACAGACTCATAAGTTGACAGCTGAAATTCCAGAAGCTCGAGCAGTATTACTCCTGCTGACAGATGCCTTTTAAAATGATGCTATGAAAAAATGCAGAGGCTATTTACACCAGGTGTAAAGGAATGTAGATGCTCTTTACAGTAAGTGTAAATAATGGCAGATATTACTTGCACCCTGGTGTAAATACGAGCATACAAAATTTGCATGCTGCAGAATAACGTATTGGGGAAAACAACAACACATGCTAATCTCTTACAGATTATTAAACCAATTATTGCTGTAATGAGATTAAAAAAACAGCAAATGGAAAGTTTTGGCTTAAGTCTTTCCATCTCAGATATTTCTCTTGAGAAAAAGACCCAGAAATCTCACAAATGTCTCGATTTGAGTTTCAGAAAAGATCTCAACAATGCCACATACTGAGCTCAGATATGCTATGTCTGCAATCAAAAGTCGTTTGAGACGAAGTTGATACTTAAATGAAACACGATCTCATCAAATCTCGTTAGCTTTGAAAGAGCAACCTCTCTCAATAAAATGTTCTGCTAGGAATAGATTAATTCTGTGGTCGGTTTTTAATCTTTTTAATTTAAAAACTTTAATCTGTTCAATTAAAAAATTGAACAGATTGATTTTAGGTATTATATACCCCTAAAACTCCTGCATAAGCTTATAGTAAAAGAGTGAAATCTATCCCTGTTTGAGTGATGAGATTTGATTTGCATTCAGACCGCATCATTTGGAAGTGTATTCAATCTGAATTCATATTGGTTCAATTACAGTCTAAAATAGTTGAACATTGTATGACAGACAGAGAAATCACAGATGTCAATTTTTTTTCTCAGAGTTTGTGACACCAACCGTTTCTTGCATCAGTGTGTGATTCAATGACAGCAGCATGTAGCTATTTTGCAGGTCATGGAAAAATACATACGGCACTTGGGTCTGTAGTGAGAAAGTATGCCATAGGATGTAAAGTAGGCCAAATAGGATGATTTGTTTGATCGGGTTGTTTATGAAGTTTATGCATGTACTTGCAAACACAATTGAAGCATGTGTGAGCCAAAAATAAGTCTAGCACTTGTTTAGTAGTACAAAGTTCTGATCAGGATATAATACGCAGGAACTGAGAACATGGTGTCATGCCAACAGTAACAAATTTTCATTAGCAAGTTTGAGTGTTTGAGTGGAATCGCCACTGATTCTCAACCCACAGTGTATCAATCAGGTACAGAAAAGAAATTTATTTATCTGATGTATATTTGATGTTTATTGATCTGGGACAGGGGACAATTTTTTAATTCTGAGGTGTGTACAAACTTGTGACCGGAGGACAAAACAAATGTGAAAAAAGAAAACATTCATAAAGAACAGAAGTGCAGTGTAGAATAGTGTAGAATCTATAAGCACGGACAGAAAAACTGATAGACAGACCTTTTATTGGATAAGTAATTGTGTGATCATATTTTCATGGCTTGATGATGTGGGCAGTTTGCCTGTCTATCTCACCTCAGATGGAAACAGCAGTCGGAAAACATTCCTGTCCATCAGCACAATCTAAAGCGATTGACTCAGTTCTGCTCCCACTGCCTTCCTGCTCATGCTGAGACAGCACTAACTCTCTCACACCCACCTCAGACCAACACACACACATACAAACACAACTCATATACACATGCAGGCCTTCCAAAATCATGGAGGGTTTGCTCAGATTTTTCCGGTTTTGCTGAATTTTGGGTACAAATTTGTCCCCAATATATGGTTAAGTAACACACACACACACACACACACACACACACACAGAAGTTAATCACTTCTTCTGATAGTCTGCCCCAGGGGCCTGGGCTACCGTTTTGTGTAAGACTCGATTGCTCCCAGAGTGATTTCACAGCGCGCCAGCCCTGGTGCTATGAGCTCAGACAGGAAATGCTGCCGGTTGCTTATTTTGGCCCTGCTGTGGCAGGCAGGTGCAATCTAATAGGAGCTAATGGACTGGCTATTGTGCCACTTCCTGTCGGAGAATTCCTCTGGGAGAGGCAAGTCCGGGGAACTTACCTACAGGGGTCTGGGTCTCTGATGGAGGAAGTGAGCTCAGTGCCACTAAAGCATTGCAGATAACAAACTTCCAGGCCAAATTCACAGACACAAAAACATGGCACACAACGACGCACACACACCAGAAGAGGCGTACACATTACACATTGAAAAAGCATTCAATACAAAGCAGGCAACAGTTTTACAGCCATACAGGGTGTAATATACACCAGCTAAATACCCACAAAAACACATCAAATGTTAATCAACAAATACCCAAAGCCAGCATCTTATGTAAATACACACAATGACACCTTTTTCCTCACGATACCACACTAACGGTAACTGCGTCATTTGCTATAAATAGAGACGGCTCAATGGCTATTTTAAGAAACCTGAAATGCATGACATCACACTAAAGGATTACACAGATCTGGAAAAGAAAATACTTCTGGGGTGGATGGTTTAGCTAAAGTCCCATTTGAAATCATTGTAGCACAAAAAGCAATCACAATGTCAGCCACAGAGTAGAACATTCAAACACCAGAGGGAGCCCATTTTTCCCCCAACACAATGGCTCTTTCTAAATAAAACTGTTTCTGCTGCAGTTAATGCGTTCATGGAAAATGTTGTTTTGGAAGTGACAAAACCCATTGCAAATATTCAGATAAACATCCATTTCTGCAGTGAATCAAACTAAAATTGGCACAAACTCGATTCTGCCCCTTTTTTAAGAGAGGTTAACGGTACGTGGGTGGAGCGGTTGGGCTTTAGAAAGACTCTTTGGGGTTCTATTATGTTGGTCTGGAACTGACACTGACTTTATGAAGGACTAGAAAAGTGAAGTGGCAGGAGGCACATCAGCTAGACAATAGACAAACCGGCTCCATTTCAGGAGAAATAATCCTCTCTTCACACACAGCTTGCCACCACTGCTTTAACAGAGACAGCGGAAATCTCTCTGTCAGAGTGTTTGTGGCCATGCCTGGGCTCGATCTGGCTGGGAGGCCTACTGTGATATTCAGGCTTTCACTCTGTGAGAGAACCCAATAGCTTTTACCCAGTTTACATAACAATACAATATGTATGTTTCAATCCAACACTACTGTATATGATAATGATTGTATCATATATCAATGATCATATATCATAAGAGATTTTCTGGTGGTCCAAAATGCTACAGGATGTTGTCTGCTCATAACGGCAGGTATTTACCTGTCTCTAACCCCAGTTTTCCCCAGTGACTCTCAATAATTCACCACCTACAAGCTGCAAAAATCACCTGTCCATTTTCCGTTAAACAGTCGATTGGAGGTGAGCAGAGAACCACAGCTGCTGCTATTGTGTCATAGAGGTGAGTGCTGCTGACCGCGCTGGTAAAAAACACAGGGTTTGAAAAAGCACTGCATGAATGCAGCACCTCATTCATACAGCCAGTCAATACAAATCAGATGTACTGTAGAAAGTGACAGGATGCTGTGTGTGACAGGAAATCGATCAATTTAAAGGTGCACTAAGTATTCTTTTTTTTTACTTTAAAATGTTTAACAGCTGAACAACAAATATGTTTAACCTTCTGAGCATACCCCAGAGGAAAATGTTATTGCTCAGCGATTGCTCTTTCATAACTCAGGAGGTTATGTTCTCAGTTGTGTTTCATTTAAGTATCAACTTTGTCTCAGAGATTTCTCTCAAAATTGCTTAGATGAATTAGAAATAGATGCATGTGATGGTTGTAATATAATTTGTATAGCTAATAAAATCTGGAAATATTACTGAACATTGAAAATCTTCAATAATATTGGCTTTTTATTGCAGACTTGGCAAATCTAAGCTCAGTTTGTGACTGTTGATATCTCTTCTGAATTTTTGGTGGAGACAATTAAGACTTCTGGGTTATTTCAGGAGAAACATCTAAAACACAGAAATTACCATTTGCTCAATAAAATGTATTTTCTGCCTAGGAGAGACAAGTGAGATTAAATCTCATCTGTAATTTAAAGTGCAGTAAAGATGTAGATCTATAATAATTGCAGAAAGTACTTTAGTTTTCATAAAATATAAACTAATATATTTGTATTTTAATTACACTGAATATTTATTACATTAGAATATAATTACACTGACTTCCTATAGGAACCTGTGCATCAAGACAATGTGAATCTTCAGCCATATTTCAGAACCCATTTAAATGCGGGCCCTTCATTGCCCTGAAAGATTGAACACATAATGAGTAACGGGCATAAAATATTTCCTCTCTTTCCACAGTTGGCTCTGGGGGCAAAGACAGAACCATAGAGAAGTGAGACACTGATTATGTTAGACAGAGGGGTTTGAAAATCAACCTGAGCGTCAGGAGGATTTGTGTCGTTAACCTCTCCTTCCACCCAGGGAGAAAAAAAGTGAAAAGTAAAAAAGAAATGAAGTTGCCATAGTAACAGTGAATCTAAATACGAGAGCGTCTTTATTGAAAGTGACATATTAATAAACTGTAACCTCCCAAGGGCCAGTAATCAGGCTTCAATTAAGTTTTCTCTCCTTTCTCTCTCTCTCTGTCAGCTCTTGCGCTCATTTCACCAGGGCTTCTGTTCCACGTCTTTGCCTTGAGTCTGTGTACGCGCGTTTAATAATGCATCAAGGTGGGGGTCCTCAGACACTTGACATTAGCTGTGGAAACGCACCACTGTTTTATCGATTGGCTTGATGAAGTATTTCAACGGTAGGTCGCGAGTCGGGGGATGATACGAATCTACTGTCATTTCTACCTCTGAGGTAAGGAGTATGAGGTAGAATACAAAATTATGTCGAGTAGAGCTAGGGAACAAGATTAAACCAAGAGCAGGAGAAAGAGAATCAACAAGTATGTGGATGATGTTTATGTCCTTTGGTATGTAGTATGTGACTACATACTGAAACTGTGACCTATTGTTTAACACGTGAACTGACATTTTGAGTCATGACACTCATATGGACAACACATTCGAATCTGACTTGTGTTAAGAATATGTGCTTGCACTTCTTGTCTTCTTTTCCTACTGTTATTTAATAAAAAGGCCTAAAATAAACAGAAATTTAGCACGCAAAGTTGAATGTTTGCTAATACACAACAAATTATGACATTTCCTACCTTGACGCACAAAAAAGAAACACTTGTTTTCTATAAACATGGTATTTTAAAATTATTGCATAAAAATTAAACTTCTGTCATCTATCAAACTGTTCATTGAAATCTGCATGACTTAAATGATTAAATAATTTAATTAAATGATTAAAAATGGTTTTCATTTTTGGGTGAACTACCCCTTTAAGGTCTAGCTGGGGGAAAAGCAGGGAAGGATAAAGAGAGAATATGAAATGCAAGATCAAACGAAGAGAAAGAGAGGAGACAAGGCCCATAAAAGTGGATTGATCGACCAATGTACTGTCCTTTCACCCTCACTATGATCTGTGCTGCTTTATGGCATATTACCTTCAGCGAGTTTCAATAGAAGAGCTCATATAGAGATATAGAGCGCTGTTATTTCTGCATCCATTACTCAGTATGGAGAGATAATCAGAGAAACATAATAAGCAGTCATTAAATACCACGAAAGGAAACTAAATCTCACTCAAGTAAGAGACGGAGCTGATGGGGCTGCTGGTCTCTGGTGTTCAGTGGAGTTCTTGATGCAACGGGCTTCTCACTGCACACTTGTGCAAATCTCTCCCTAATAAATGATGATTACAGCGATGATTTAAACCCAAGATTTACTGCTCCCTTGTAAAATCTCCTGGCCTTGGGTACAGCACCTCAACACCTGATGCCTCAGGCATCTGCAATACAGCATCCTTGTTTGACCCCCGTGTTTGTTAAAGGTCCTTTGAAAAGAAAAAAAGTTTTGATAGCTGTTTCGCTTTGATATAGGTGCATATAGATTTGTACAGCAGGTTTTGCAGGTGTTAGAAACGTGACTCTGAGAACAGCTCAGCTGATGGTGAGGAAGAACATATTTGCTGTCTGGCTCAACAATTCAGTCCAACACCTGAAGGTTCTCCGTTACGTCTGATGGTGGTCCAGGGTTATTGTGAACAAACAATGCCTGTTAGCTGTCAGCTAATCAGATAAAAGCAGGAAGGGGGCATATGAAAGAAAGAGAAACATGGGCAGATTTCCTCTCTGCCTGAAGTTGGCATGACCATTGTTCAACCCATTCATGAAGAGGCGGTAAGCATGTAAATAGCACAAAATTCAAGCTCTGCTTATTGTGATAAAGATGAAAAGCCTTTATAAAAATATGAAAGTTTATATTTAGACACAGATGGATTGTTTGTCAGGTTGTGGTTGAGAGCAATGACCACTTCTAAACACTGGGCTTATTGCTAACATGGAGCTACTAACAGGCTTTATTTATAGATTCTAATCTCAACCTGCATGTGAAGGTTTTCAGTCCATGTCATTAAGCTCTGAGGGCATCTATATGCTAGTGTATGTCATAAACATAACAAAAGCCTATTGGCTGTTTAAAAAATGCCCTTCAAAACATCCTACCCAAACAAAAACTACAATCATCAGGGTCTTTAAACTAATCCTAAATTTCTTTAAAAGTATAACATTTATGAAAACCAAAGTCTGAAAATAACTACAAAACCAAGCTGGAATGGAGTCTGTACAGGCTGTGAAACCTCATGTATATTTGAAACTTACTCGTTACCTGAGAACCACGTAAAATGAGGCCCCAGTAGAGCCAGACAGCGACCCAGATGAACCGTAATGTATAAAGACGCTGACAGGTTTCAGAGAATAATTTAAAGTTTAGCAGTGATGTTGAGTACACGTCTCATTTTGTGTCTCGCAATGTTTCTCTCTCTCATTTTCTCTGTCTGTAAATCTGTGAGGAAGTGTATTGTAGTCTGTTAGGCAAAGTTTTCTAGGCACTGGGGTCTGGTAATTTAAACCCCACACAGGGCCTGTTTTATGAGCACACACACACATTCTCTCTCTCTCTCTCTCTCTCTCTCTCTCTCAGTATTTATGACACTGTCTGTCTCTCTCCTGCTCTCTTGCACTGTGTAATTTAGGGTGACGGTGAGGAAAGAGAGATAAGATGAATGAAGCGGCAGCGTCTTCAACAGAGACATCTAAATGAAAGAGGGTGCAGGTGTGCTGTGGTAGGAAAAGGAAATTAAAGGCAGACGGGTATGACAACACATCACACTGAGCAAAATTTGACAAATACACACTTTGTTATTCAGATTAGCACACTGCTACGTTCTAGAATCTCTCCAGTGGAGATAAGAGTGTTGCACACAAACACACAGAAAAGGAAGCACCATGTAAAATGACTGGCATAGTCAGAGCTGAAGCTGTTATGTAAGTTCATGGGTTCTTGTGGTGCAGAAGAAGATGAAATAATATGCCGTCCAAATTTGGAAAAATTATCAGGAAAATTTCAGAACAATTTGTATAATAGCTGAAATATTACCACTAGGCATACTTTTTAATTAAAGAAGCTTTGAAAAAAGGTGTTCCAAGTATTTATTTATTAATTTTTGTAATTTCTGATTTGCTGGCAGATCAGCCCTTCCATTACAATCCACAGAGCTGTCTGTACCCTTTACATACTGTAAACATTAAAATTATAAATTACATTACATTTTAAGTATTTACAATGCAAACAAATACACACATATAAATACTATTAATGTTTTACATTTATCATTTCATTTTAAAAAAATTGAAAGTTTGTTAAAGTTTTTAAACTATTTTTTTTTACTTTTCCTAAAAGTTCTAGTAATTTCCCTGATTAAATTAACCTTTGAATGCCAGATTCACAACATTGTATCAGCTTATTATTAGACCCCACTGTACATTTATGAAATCTGCATGACTCAGGACTACTGTTATGTTTAACTGAGCAGTGTGTGTTGGGGATATATGCGTTTATGAGCACACAAGCTCCTTCCTCAATGACACATGAACAGCAGAAGGAGGCTCGGCATGCAGGCGGCTCTATACGTACGTGTTTATGTGCGAACAGAACTCTGATACGCCACTCCAGCAAACAGATGTGTGTGAACGGGAGAGGAAGCCAGCAGACAAACATTACCACAGTCATTTATCTGTCATGATGGAGACTGGGAAAACAACAGCATTCACAAACACATGTGCACACTCACACACAGATTTGGCATATGGAGTTATACATCCTACACTGTCATTAGCTGCCACATTCATTCATTCATTCCTCATTCTCGGGTCTGAAATGAACACTTTGAGGTTCTTTAAGTGTTTCTGCATCCACACCACTGGCGTTCATCCAGAACAGTGTGGACACTCATTTAAGGCCATTCAATTTTTGTCTGCCATATAGTGTGATTTAAAGTCTGCTTTATATAAAAGCATTGATTACTACTGCAACATATAATGACTTAAATTGCAGTGCAGAAATGATCTGTAAGGTTATGAGAACAGTTGGCAAATACCACATTTCACATGAGACATTTTGCTTCTGGGATAAATTGTTTCTAGGGTAACTTCTAGTGCACATTTTGGTAGGACCATAAATGCCTCACCGGCCCTTTAATTCTTTCTTTTTATGATTGTGTGCTTAGTAGGATCTGTTAGCGTAAGTCAGACTAGCAGAGGGGAGTCTAACAAAATTTACTTTAGCGAACAAGTGAATCAGATACTTCTGACTGATTTATTGAGTGAATTTTCATTTCACAGTTCTTTTGTTCAGGACTGCTTCGTGCTCTAAAGCTGATGCATGTCATTTTTTCATGGATAAAATACTTTATCCTACCCTAGTTTAATGCAGAGAGTACTCTATAGTGAGCCATTTGCAGGTTAGTTTCTCAAGAGTGTAAACAGTGTGGCTCTGTTGTGCTTATATGAGGAATCTGCCTTAGCCAATGGCATGATTCTGGGGCGGGACTACCTGTTTACCTTCCTAACGGCAGATATCCCATCTCTGGTTGTTTCTGGGGCCATCATTTGACATTTTATGTGATACAGTTCAAAATAAACGTCAAAATGTATTTAAAGCATTTTATGTTTGTATTGAAATGTATTAAGCATTAAATTATACATTTTACATTATTATAATTATTTATTATTATAGAGTTACAACTGAAAAGATCACGCCAAGCGTAGTCTCAGCCTGAGACACACCCAAAAATCTTGTTATAAATTATATTAGTCATACAGGCTGTTAAAATTCTAAGAAAGTTCATAGAAAATGTTTTGTTTGATTTGCCAAAGCTTGTGAGATTCATTGCATCATGCTGCCCAGACTCAAGTCTTAAAGTTTCCCAGTTCCTTGAGCACAACTGTATTCTACTTTGTTCTCAAAGTTATGTCTATAAAATATTTAGTGACGATAACATCTGGATAGAGGACAATTCTGACCACAAAGCATAGAATTAACAGGGTTTTTGTGGTTGTCTGCAGAGCAAAACACTGCAGCCTAATTAAAATGAGTTTACACACAAAATAAACTGAAATATGAGCCTTATGCCAATACTAAAATTTTTGGTTAGTTAAACTACAACTGAAATTGTTCTATAGAGCAGAAATAAAGCTCTGAACGTTCTTTATTACTTTATTAATACTATACTAAAGTGCCGTTTGGTGGCACTAAAATAGTGTCAAAATTATACACCTAAAACACAAATATACTCACAGATAAAGCAATCTTCCATTTTTGACCATAAACGTTTCTTTGAGGTGGTGCACACATACTGTACATATACGTGCTACTGTACAGAATAAACGCTTATACTATGGAAGCCATCTGTCTGTCTTTGTACAAGTGTAATGTAATGCATTTTGCTGTCTAAGGCATGCTGTCATGTCTTGTATGATTTTTGTTTCATTGAACGATAGAGTATGGGATAAGACCACAGAACAAATTTTGACATGAACAGACCCTAGATTCCCCTTCTCTATAATCCTCTGCTGCCCAGCACAACATAAATATCCCTTCACGCTGGTTCCTCTGGGCTAGGCTGTGTGTACACTGCACTGCAGGTACAAACTATCCGTTCAGCCTTTTGTCAGCTCATAAAATTGGAGTTTTGCTTACGAGTGTCACTGTGTTCTCTATGCCGGCAGGTTTCCGAGGTAATGTGATAACATGATACGTTGTTCTGCGTGTGCAGGGAGAAATAGAGGAGTGTGTGGAATAAGGGAGTCACAGTTGTGGCTGTGTCATGACGAAGGGCTGAGTATGGATGCCGTACGATATTTTAAACACAGCCGTGAGGGTGAGGAGTGATTCCAGATGTGTTTTTTGTACAGGGAATAATACTGGCATTCAAAACGGCCTGCCAAAGGTACAAGAACGCCCATTTGCATTTTAAAAAATGGGATTCCAGATCTCCGAGCCCCATGAAGTCAAATTGAGAGTCGCAGTCAAGAGCTCTAAAGAGTGAATCTCAAGCGCTGAGGTGAGACTTTGAGCCAATTGAATTGAGTGTAGACATTGAAAAGGGCATTTTTTGACAAAAGAACAAATCACAGAGTTATAGATCCAGCAGTAATCAGACAAAAGTCCAGCACAGGCACAATGGGGTAAAGGCCAACTGTCAATCAGTTCAGAGATGGCCAGGTACGACAAGAGAAAAATGGAAAGGTTTGGGATAGCAGCAGAGTGTAAGAAAACAGATCTTTCAAATATTATATATACTGAGTGTACAGGCATTTTTAAAATACATTTATACAGCTGTATACTTTATGATCACAGGAGCCTAATTAAGTACGCTCCTGGATTGTTAAGCAGGTACTCACACATCATTGGAAGAATTCATCAAATTTGCCCTCTGTATCACAGTTCATGTTTGCTGCTTCGCTGCTTCCTGTCTGCACACAATCTGTACCATCTCCATCTGTTTTCACTCCAATACAAACTTCTTACACTTTGCCCTTGATCTTTTCTAATGTTCCTTACACAGACGTGCATACGCACACACACAGATAATCCGTTTAATGGGTATTAACCCAAACACACTCATTACAAAGATGGATGTGATGGTTTAATAGCCCTGCTGAGCAGTGGAGGTGAATTGTACAACACACACAAACTCAGAGAAAACCCTCATTACTCTGAGGGATTACCCAGTCACACACACTGTGTCAGACGAGTTACAGACCAGCACTGATCCCTGATCGCTAGGCCCAGAGGCCCGTTTGCTATTCATCTTCTATTTTCAATTTGTACACCATTACAAAACAGACCTTTCATTCATGCCAAGAGGTTTTCAAATGCTGACGGACAGAAGGAATCTGCAGGTCTTTATTTATATATTTTTTTAAATTTGGGGGTATTTGGATGTAGGGAAATTTGCAGAAAAAATGAACATTACACCAAAATTGGCCTTTCTGGACACACATTACGTGTATATTGCAAATAATTTATTGGTGCATGTTAATGAAAATGTTAATCTATTTTAATTACCTGCTCTTCTTCAGATATTTTCCTCCTCAACTGAAGTCACTAAGGTTGTGTGGACTAAGGTTAACTAATAGCCCTGTTCCAGTTTAGGCATTGTGTTATGAACTCACATTTGGTCTGACTTTTTACCATCAAATCCATTCACAATATGATGATAAAAATGAAATCTTCACTTTTCATATGTAGCTAATCACTTTAGTTGCTCTGCTTATGTTTGGCACATTTACTTATATCATGTTACCTCTCAACATTGATCTGGCATGCATACTTAACACTCATAGGAACACTGAAAAGTTCATAAAAAACGATGAACAGTGAACAGATTTGAGATGCGACAGTTTGAGGCATCAGGTATGGCCAAACTCAATCATCCGGTGAGAGCAAGCTGCTCACTGCAGATGTTGTTGACAGGTGACAGTTGTTGCACAACGTCAAGCTAACTTGAAACAAAAACATCTCGAATCCTCTGGATGCACCTCGACCATCCAGAACACAGAGCAAGTTTACCGATCAGACCCTCAGATACAGGCACTGTATCAACATTTCAGTAGTCAATACCAGCACCAGTGAAAGATACTCAATACTGATTTTAATACCGCAGCAAACACTAATACACTACTGTATTACTTTTATTTTAAAGTAAATAGTTAATAAAAGACTTAAGTAAATTAAAACAATGACCTTCAATTATTTCACAACATTTCACATTTTTCAAGTGATTAAAAGCAGTCGAGTAGTTTTCTTTACACATCGTAATGTTTGATTCATTATAATGACTTAAAGTGCAAGGTGTCATTCACTTATTTTAATCCATTTTTTTTCCACCTGTTTACTTTTACAAACCAACTAGGTGATTATTTTGAGTGTGGGTACCAAGGCACTATTTTTGATATGCCCAGTCTACATTATAAAAATAACATCACACAATCAAACCATGCCATCAATGTTACACATGGCTTGTCTTGACTGTAAAGTCAAACTTCTGTCCCTGGGCCATGTCTACTTACTGTTTTGGGTCACCCAGAGCTTAATCAAAGGCTGTTTATATCGGGTTCTGTCAAAAAGACACTCAGCAGAGCAGGGAGGGAGAGAGGACTGCTGGGACAACGGGGAAGGGGAGAGGGAGAGAGGGAGATTATCCAGATAGCAGCTAGCATGAATCATATGGCGAGAGAGTGCATGTTAGCCGGAGCGAATGTGAGCAGAACAAGAAAAAGGGAGTGTGTAACCTCTGGGAGAACAGATAAAGAGTGTGCTGGGATAGTGTAAGACTTCTGCAGCTGCAGGCTGAGCTTATCCTGTGTCCATGACAGGGAAAAAAAGTCCTGATTTACATCGCAGCAAGAGTTAGGAATTCGGACCGGATTTGAGCAGCCTGTGTAGGCCGGTTAGTCAACAGAGGAGTCAGTAAGCAGAGGAATGAAAGAAAACAGTACATGGAAGATGACAAACTTAAAACTGCAAGCTTGAAATCAGATTATTGCTTTAAATTCTGATTACAGGTTCAGCCCTAAACGGCCTGTGCTGTGTCACGTCTGTAGGGATCAAAACACAATGGCCCCTATTCACTAATTATTGCACATTTACATTATGCACGTGAACACAGTTATCATGCAACATTTTTGCCAGATTCACAACAGATGTATACACACTTACACTTTCTCTGACGTAGACAAATCTAGATTGTTCTAAATGAGGGAGCATGTGTTCACAGTTAGGAATTAGCATAATGCATGCTATGGGTGGGTGATATCTTAAAGCATTGTAATATTTAGCATGCAAAACTGTATCAATATTCTTACCTAAAATCACAACTTTTAGTTCAAATTCACTTGAGTATTTTTAGGGAAAAGTCTGGGAGAACACAAAATGAACCGTAGCATTAGGTCAAAGCACACTCAATTATTTCTATTGAGAAAAAAATCCAAACTCAGAATGAGAATATAATTGTGCAAAGCAGCAAAGTCAAATACAGATTGCATACTATTACACCAAGACCTGAGAACTGTGGGCTAAAGGATGGAAGTTGAATACTAAGTGCATTTGTGTATATAAATAACAAAAGAGCAGTTTCACACATCACAATGAGAAGTCATAACATTACAAGTAATATAGTTTTAAAAAAACACATTGCCATTACTTAAGTGAGGACAAGCCTGTCAGCACCAACACGTGCACATTTCGACACAGTTGTAAAGAGCACGTAACTTTAACATTTCACATGGGAAAAAGAGAGAGAACTCAAGTAACTTAAGCTAAATCTGTTCACCCAGTTTGTTTTCAGTGGTACAGATTTTTTCCCATGATCCTCTGCTATGTGGTTTTGAGAGGCAGTTGGGATAGTGTTTCCAGGAAATGAAAGGTGCAGGACAGAGGTGCATGATGGGGGATTACTCTGGTTTACAATAATATATATAATGGCATGATGACTTTAACATCTGAGAGTGTTAAATGTGTTAAATCCCAAAGTGAAAACCCGTTGAACTACAACTATTAAAATTGTCAAAAGGTCCAGATTAGCATACAACAATCTCTTGCTGTCTGTATTTAAAGACTCAATCTCACATAAATGTTTCATACATGTGGTAAGCAAGTGCATGTGTGTGAACCTGGCTCTGTGTGTGTTTAAGTATGTGTGCGTCAGCAGGTTGCCGTCAGTGTGGGTCTCCTCAGAAGAAACTCCTATCGTGAATCAACAAGTGATTTTGTCTGACATGTAATCACCGTATTGTAATTACCAACAAATTACACCCTATGATAAAGCAATATGCTTCAAATAATATCTATTATCCACAGACCACAGAGGGAAAAACACAATTGCATACTAATTATGCTGCAATTATGAAATACAACAATGCCTCTGCAAGTTTGCCCCCCATCTCCACCCCACTTCAGGTGGAGTCAGACAGTTATTAGTTCAAAACAGACCTTCATTAAAATGCTCATTTTTCCAATTCATTTCCTGTTTATTGTGCATAATTAACACTTGTTTGGGGATGGTGTGCTTCTCTTTCTGATAACGTTTTAATGTTTATTATGGCATTTTGATTTTAGTGTTATATTCTCTATTTGTCACTGAAATAACAATATTTTCTAAATAACTGTGGTTACACATTTTATTTAGATTTATATCATAGTTCTGTTACCTTTGGAGTTTTATAGAGCGACTGACAATGAAAAGCAAGATTAACGCAAAGTTATGCCATTTTAAATAAATTATTGGGATATAAAACAGGTCAATAAAGTTTATTTTACTCGCTGTGAAATAAAACATATTAATATCATGTAGGTAAATCTGTACCATGCTCATATATTTACAGGTTAGCTGTTGTGTTGAACTGATTAAAATATTAAGTTATCAATTAGTAATGACACAATCACATGAGACTACACGGTCCTCTAACCATCCTAACATTGACATAAGGCAGAACATTCACGCTGTATCCACGACTGTTTCTTTAAATCCAAGCAAGCTGTTAAAGTCATCTGTATAACTCTGTGAATGGGGTTTGCTGGACGTTAAGTGACTATTAGCGTGTTTTTGGTTGACCCCTGCATAGTTTAGGTTATATACTCCACCTAAACTGATGACATAGGGTTGTTAGTGCCAAAATGGCTACTTGTTTGTGGCTAGTGGTTTGACTCGACACCAGAAGATATTGATAGGGGAAACATATGGCTCTTGCTGATATCATGTCCTGTTTGGCAAAAGACCAAGAAAACTCAAACAATAACACTGTACACATATAATTATAATAAAATATATTGAGATAGAGAGAGAGAGAGAGAGAGAGAGAGAGAGAGAGAGAGAGAGAGAGAGAGAGAGAGACAGAGGGAGACTTTAATTTTAGAACAAAAAAAAATCAAAGTTATCACATCTTACAGAAATGCACAAAAGCACAATTATAATTTTATGGTATTATCTAAAGTATCTTTTTGATATAATGGTAATGTGAACAGAGTCATCATTTCATACCCACACAATGTATCACAGTTCTACATCTGATACCAAAGCTGTACCATGGTACTGTCACAGTACCTTTTGTGTATGCATGCTTATAAATTTGCATGTGGGTATGTTAACGGTTGAAGTCTCTCCTCCTTTAAATAAAAAAGAAAAGAGAGAGTGTTAGGCGATGCATTCTAATTTTATCATGTATGGAGCACCTCTGATATAGAGGTTTTGATTCCTGGAGAGTTCAATCCGCCCCAAGGAAAGTAACCCAGTTATATATCATCCATTACTATGGGCCCTCACAACTGTTGTGCGCTCATTCATTTATTTTCCTCTCTTTCTCTATGTCTCCCACTGCCGGAAACATCCCTCCTTTATCGACCATGTAGGCGCTCTGCTGAGATAGAGCATTAAAAAATATCCCACGCTGCCTGAGTCGTGCCGTTTCAGGCATTCTGCATGAGTTTGAATGACCAATGACAGTGAATGGAAAGCTTCACACACACACATAAAATGTATATTATTTAACATAATATACTGTAGATACACAGAAACACATCAAAGCCAACTCTTCTAATTCTCATTTATCATTCCTGCCTGTCTGCAAATCTTAAATAAGACAACTAAGTGCTTATGGTATGAGTTTGCACAGGCAGTGTGTGTATGACAGCCGTATAATGTTTGATCAGAGACACTTATAATGCTTTTAGTCTGGTGATTTGTGTCATTGCTTAAAAGTCACAAATGAAAAGTGCTGCACAGCACTATCGTCATTTGTTTTGAGTCTCAAGCGCTGAAGTGTCGAAATTATTTATGAGTGCTGAGTTATGCGCAAACGCTGGAAAATTGGACAACACTTGGGGATTCATCTCTTAAAATTGCAGACAACTAGCCGGATTTAATTAGCGCTGTTACGACCCAACAGTCTCTCTCTCCACACTCTCTCTGTAGATCACATTCAGTATTGTTTCATACATATTTACTAAGTGACTGAGAGATATTCAGAATGTGATTATAGAAAGCATAGGAAGAAAGGGAGAGAGATTGAAGTGGAATAAAACTTTGTGCTTGTTCATTTTGGGCTTGCAATGTTAAATGAATAAAGAATTTTGAGAACTGAAAATTGCTTAAATTACCCCTGTTTACTCCCTTTTATGAGCATAATTAAAATAGGCTGTGTCCCAATTTGCGTATTTACAGTATGCACTAAAATGTGTACTTCACTGGTAATGGAGGAAGTACATACTTTTTAATATTTAGTAAATACTACACCAGTGTTGTTAAGAAATATTTACATTCTTTATGCTATTATTTATGCATTTACAATTTCCTCCAACTCAGACTGTCATGTTGTTAATAATTCAATATAATTGAGCCTACACAGTTCATGGTAACATTAATAACTTTCATGTGTGCCTATACCAACATTTTTGTTACTTTAAAACATTAAGCTTTTTGTTTTTCCTAATGCAAAACTAGTCAAAAAAACAATGCAGTACAGCATTGTGTTTAATATTTTCAATGTATTACACTTTGGGATGGACTAATTTTAATGTCCTAGAATATTTGGACAAACACTGTTTGTTTGGGACACAGTGTGAAGATCTAGTATTCAGAAAACCGTGTGTGTTTGAGGATCTGCTTGTCTCTGTGCGGCATATATTTACTCTGCAGTAATCAGCAGTTAATTAGCCTTATTATGGAGAAGTGTCAACCAGCCCTACTGTTTCTGTTGGTGGGGGTGGTGCACAAAACGACCAAACTAATGTATGTGACATATGTTCTGCCAATTGCTCTTTTCTCCTGTTGTGCTGATACTGTGTACAGTAGGATACAGTAGACAGGCCTGTCTGTTTGGTCAATCCTCTAACAGGTTAGAAATATTGTGGTTTTATCACTCAGGTCCTGCTTATCTCTTTCAGCTCTGCAATTATGAGGATCAGCCTCATGTCCAAACCAACATGATAATTTAATACATTTCCACCTCAGTGTATTCATTACTTTTTTGTGAAAAACAAAAGGATGTTATAAAATATTTTGTACTGACAAAAATCCTGATCCCTGACTCCCAAAGGATGAGGGAAAGAAGTTTTATTTTAAGGTGAACGTATTCTTAATACATTGAAATTGTCTTTTGTATTGTATTTGTAATTATACGTGTTTATGTGAGATAGAAAGAGAGAGGCAGGCAGACAGACTCTGGACGTGGGTATGAACGCCATGACAACTCACTGCCTGTTCTGTGGCATTTCTCTCTCATCTGATCTCCACTGGTGCTCAATCAAAACTACGAAAACACGATGACACCCAAGAGTGCTTCAGAATAAATCACCTCATTCCACTCACACTCCAGTAATTCCTCCACGCTACTGTAAAACAGCGCAAGTAATTCTGTGAGTGACACTGGATTAAAGAGGGTATCATCCATATATATTCATATACAGTATATCCGTATATATATTTAATCACATCTGGTCCTAACCCTGCATAATTACAGATAATTCAAAGGGCTCACAAAAGTTCTTTCACTGCTTTAGTTGAACATGCAGTCAAATTTAGACATGAATCCTGTGTAGATAACTTCAGGTTTTGTTGAACAGATCTGAACTTTGGGAAGAGGCAACATGCGCATTTGTACCTCAGAGAACAAGTGTATAAATACTCTGGTGTGTGGGTGAGTTTCCCTCAAGCACAGGCGTGCCTGAGAGATGACAATGAATGCCACCAAGCTTTTCTGGCTCTCACCTGGCACCCTCCCAAAATAACGTCACCCAGGAAAACTAGCACAGATCACAGTATGACGTTCACTGAAGTGTGTACGAGTGAATGTTCTTCACGATAAGCTGATCAGAAGCTTTGAGGAAGTCACACGGACCTTCAATTGCTTTGTGTATGCTTGCTCTGCTAGATCCCACTTATAGAGCTCTCACAGAATATTGTTATAATCATCCAGTACCACATCATACACTATACAAAGTACTATGGTATTACCAACTCATACACCATCACTGTCTCACAGAATTGCCAAAATACTTTTATTATATAATAGTGAATACAATAGCTTATAATGCAAATAATTATTATTAAGAACAAATATGGTCACTGTGTTCTTGCAATCACTCTCCCAGTATTCATCTTGTCCTCAAGTCCTCCCTCAACCCGCTCACATCTAACAAGATAATGTGATATTATATCATCCTGTTCAGCTGAATATTTTAGCCACTCTCTATTTTTGAACCACGAGATACTAAATGAACGCATATTCTCACTGTCACTGAACAAATGACTTGGGTATTTTTCAAGACACCTTGTAAGGGTTTATTACCTGCATTACTTGTTTGAGTTCAGTGTCTGAGTTTGGAGGGGAGCGTGGATCTGAAACTTTGTGGGCGGTGTTGTGTGAAGCCAGTTCTTACATCCTTGAAGACTATTTGTGATATTTTTGGCTACTTTAAAACTATAGGTCTCACAATTCGAGCTAGCTAAATCCCTTGACAAAAACAGACAAGAATATCGGCTTACCAATGTGCGAGCTGAGGTCATAACCAATCAAATGCTATCATGTGTGCGTTGGAAGCATGAAAGCAGAATGCCGTGACTGTAAATTAGGAGACTGATCGTGCATAATTACTAGTGTTGATGCACGAATTGTGAGTGTGTGTGTGTTGGCTGGAATTCAGTTAGCAAAATCTGTTTTTCTAATAGACTATATATGCTATTATTTCAACTGAGGGTTCTTACCCTTATATAACTGGGCCTCTGCAAACATAATATGTCTAATCCTGATGGTCTAGCATCATTTCATCCTGCAGTTTTGGTTTGTTTTTTGCCTCCAGTGACAGTTTATACAGAACCACTTTTGACATAATTTACATGGCAATACTTTTTTTTATTTTCTATCATCTCTGAATGCATGTGTATTTCTCTCATAAATAAGAGCATTATGCAACTTTTACATGATAAGCTAGTTTCTATGTACTGTAGGTAACATGACAACATGGCAACACCGCCATCACAATTTTTGCTTTTTTAGCCTATACTTGAAATGCATGTGCATTTAAGGTTTATACTCTATCAATAATGCGAATGGCTCTTTATGAGGCATCTGTAACGCGGGACTTCCATTCCAGTGGTCGCCATATTGACAGTTACAACTTCTCCATTTATTTTACTACCAGTGGCCCATCTCTTCCTCCTAGCCTGTTTCTAGACTCGTCCATCAGCTCAGATCTAATCAACATCTAAACAGCCCCTGGAAGTGAGACAGAAAGGAAGCTCATGTCAGTGAGTGCTATCGTTTTACCATGATGAAGAGATGTTGTACTCAGCAGATCTGTTGAGTAAATCACTCATTACAGACTGAATGACACCTCCCTCACTCCATTTGGTGTGAAAGCTTTTATCATGAATGTGCCGTAATGTGTCTCTCACTTCCTCACAATATATCTGTGACTAACCTATGAGGAACGTCTGTGCATCTTTGAAGACACAAGTAAACATCTATTCAGCCCATAAACGCCTTAACAGGCCACCGAGAGTTTGAAGCAACCATCCACTTACCGTCTTTTGAGGTATCTCCTACAGAAGCTTGTGTAGATTGGAGGTGTGTTTCCTGGTATAAAGAAAACATGCTGGGTGGGTTAAGGAAGGATGCAAGCAGTTCACTGATACCTGTTGCCTCTGATCTTTTTATTTTTGCCTGACTGAATACACATCATAGGGCCGGGAGAGCTATTACACCATCAAAAGCAATGCCTCTTAAGAAAATATTACATCTTATTACATTTCACTCTTAGTCATAAGACATGGGTCGAGGTAAACTGGATACACAGGTAGCTTCACGAAGAGATCTATTCTGTCTATATAACTTGCAACTGAACACACTAAATAGAAATTATATTCATTTGAAAAATTACATTAAACAATAGAAATTACATTCAATCATTGGACATGTTTTACTTTAATTTTTTAATGTTAAAAAATCTCTCTTATCCCATCTTAATATGCAGAGACAACTTGTTGACACAATAACCACCTGGCTTTAAGATAGTGTAGATAAGCTTTTTCCTGTTATTGTAGCTCAGGTTATATACAGATATCCAATCAGATCTTGAGAGGGTTTGAAAAAATATCCTGCTAGGTAAGCTGTTAATTAGGCCTACTATTAATGGCCTAATCTTTATCCGCCTTGATCGTTAGGTGTAAACCTGAATTCAATTCACTTAATCTGAGGTTTAAACCGATTCTAGTGTTTACAAAACGAAAGCCACTTAATCTTCACACGTTATTGAAGAATCAAGTGTCAATTACTATCAATACACACATAACACACACACACACACACACACACACACACATATATATATATATATAGCAGGCTTTCATGCTGGAACATAATTTAGGGCACCAGGTGCGAGGCGGAGTGAATTAATAGAAAAGGTTCCATATCTCATTTGTATCTCTCGTTGAATGACTGTCAAATAAACCCAAACAGATTGTATGCATTGTCAATCAATAATTTCTGAGAAAAGAAAATCCACTTTGATCTACTCTAAACTGATAAATAAATAAGTTCTTTTTAAACTAATTCAATTAGGAAGATCCTGCCATTCATCAGACAGAAATAAATTAATAAATGAATCAAGACTGGCAGACACACACCTGTCAATCATCTGGTGTGGCAGCAGTGTCTTTTTTGATTGGCCAATGGGTGGTCAGGTGTTCTTAACTTGCATGTGCATATGATACAGCCTTATTCCGGACAGAGACAGGAGTATGAGCAAACAACCTGACTGTTGGAAGAAGTGTACAGTATGTGCCTCTCTTGAACTTCTTTATCTTCATTGCCTGTCTCATGGTAATAAACAGACTCATACTTAATTCAGACTAAAACATTTGACCAGTATCCTGTGGGATTGTGAGATATTCGGCATTAAGCAGAACCACATGGAGAAAAGAGGAATGACACTGGGAGTTCAGGAATGACAAGACGGTTCAGGAATGTCGGAATAGTTCTTATCTCATTCGTTCTACCAAAGCACATCTAGGTCAAGCCAGGTATCTTCAGCTCACGCAATGAACTCAGTTTTCCTCAGCTCAACTTTTCTTACTATCTATGGTTATACAATTTCATATTTTTGGGTGTTAACCTACTTTATTCCACTCTAAAGTGCAGAAGCAAATTACCCAGAGGTAAATTTTATTGCTCAAAGGTTGCTCTTTCGCATGACTTTCATATGAAATTCAAAGGTGTTTGCATTTATGTTTCATTTAAGCTATTTCTCAAATGTTTCTCCTAAAATGACACACCTAACTGTTATGGAATAGATAAACTCTTCTGTAAATATGACATCATCAGGACAAGATTATGAAAATATAATTAAAACACAAGAGAAAAAAGATGCTTTATAGAGCGAGAGAGAGAGCAAGAAAGAGAGAGAGAGAGAGAGAGAAAGAGAGAGAGAAACTGCTGTTAAGCTGTTCGGGTCTACGGAAAAACTTTTGGGGATTTGGAATGAAGATCAAGCTGTCAATTCTCGTGTGAGGTGCCATCAAATGCTGAGGATTACGATAATTATTTTCCCCATCTCTAAAAGCTTATTGCTTATTATTTTAATATGCCATATTTAACAGTACTATAATCCCCATTATACTGTGATTGCTTCAATTGAAAAGAATCGTTTGTGGTCTACCCTCCATCCAACCACGTGCATCTACACACACACACACACACACACACACACACACACACACACACACACACACACACACACACACACACACACACTGTTGTACAGTAGTGATTTTCACATGCCAATTACAGATTTCTCAGACAAAATCAATATGGTTTTGTGTGTTGTGTTTTTGTGTGTGTGAATATTTCTGCAGAGAAGAAACAGTATTTGAGGTACTTGAGTATTTTAATGTCCTATTGAAACAGGATGCTTTACATTTTAAAGGTTTTTACAAGTTTAAAGGTTGGCTACAGGTTTATTTTGTCAACCTATGAGTACACGAGCCTCAATGGTAATACACGTGGACTAAGAGCCAAATATATTGTTAATTCACAGATTTATTGTTTATGATTTGTGCATGTTGTCAAACAAATCTGTAAGAGATATTTTTTAGTCAAGAGATTCTGAGTAACCCGACCAGCTCTAACAACAAAATGAATCACATGAATTGATTTAATTTAAAACTACAGTTCTGAACCTGCTTTTCACAAACACACCCCATAAAATGAAAATAAAAGATAGCCACAGTAGACATGGAAAACATTTAGTTGGTATATGCAGTAATAAATTAGAAATTCAACTGCCATTGATTTAAATGGAAGTGCCAATAAATAGCTTTCTTCAGATATCACAGACCTCATTGTATCATAGAGAGGTTGTACATGTGCTATCAAGAGAATAGCTAAAAATTTACAGTTTTCTTGGAAACAAAGTCATAAAACTACTTGGTCTAAGTAATAGCACTGTACAGTAAATGTAAACCAATCAAAGAACCCGTCTTTATGACTTTAATTAATGCTGACTTTTGGACCACAAATTCCCATGTGTCTGCTTTTAAAAGAGACCACAATTATGCCTGCAGTATAAAGGAGTGACGAACCGCAATCATTTTATTTTGAATATGTCTCTTTCAAGCTTTGAAGGTGAATAGGTTAAGCAATAATGAGCACATTTATGCCATTAGCTCTTTATCCAAATATTTTATTTTACAGATTTTTTTAAAAAGCCTTCCTTTCCACAAAAGGCAGCGTCCATCCAACTTTCATTTTAGTGGCTTAAGTGAGAGCTGAGATTTAAACAGCGTGAGTTCACGGTGAGGCGGCCTTCTCGTAAATCTGTCAACACAGCACCACACAGTAGAGCTGTCCACCCTGATTTACACCCTGTTGGAAATGATGGACAGGCAGTGGGTTAGACAGCCTGGTCCGGGGTCCTTTAGGACAGGCGAGATGGAAAGAGCAAGGCTGGTTCTTGTGGAAATGTGTGGGAGAACGTGCAAGGCAGAGAAAATAATAAACATTCCCCACTGTCAACAGGATGTTGGATTGGAACTTGTGCGTGTTGGGGTTTTGTGGAGCACAAGATATGTTGAGTAAGGTTGTGGGCTTTTCATTGATAGTAGTGGTTTGGAGCTGACTTTGGGAATAGGAAACAGAGAGCATGTCTGAACTAAAGATTTCGGGGTGTGGACGAGATCAGAGGATATGACTAGTCACGGCTGGCATATTCTCTGGGTGCTGTGTGCAGACTAGAGCCTAGTAATACGTAATTTGAGCAGAGGGGGGGCAATACACATAGAAATCCGAGAGAAAAGAAAGCATTACACACAGCAGATCTAAAACTGAGATGTCATCTATTAAGCCAGTTCATTTCTGTAGTAAAATGTTGCAACCCATTTTACTGATAATGTGATGTTTTTCTGAGTGAAACAAAATTTCAAATTATAAAATGTAGGGAGAGACTTGATTTCACAAAGAATATGATTGTTTGTGGGAGTGACAGCCTCTTTCTAGAACAGCTTTTATAGAAAAGCCTTTTTAAAAGTATTATGTGAAGGTACGTATCTCTCAAAAGCCCTGTGATCTTGAAGCATGCCATACATCATAGTCCACAAAGAGAATACTGTTTAAAAGTAGCACTTTAACAACTAATTAAAAACAACTTTGCTGACAGTGGGTTATTAAAAATGAACAAAATTAAATATTTATTTCATTAAAAACTGTAAGTACCAAACAGATGAAACTGTTGACATTGATGCAGAGTAACTTGTTTACAGTCACTGGTTATCATAGGCATTACTTATATTATAAATTGGGCCAAATTGTCTGATCAATTAGTTTTTCCTAGCTGACCTGAAATAAAGCTTGCTCCAAAAACAATAGGTCTGTCAAACATGTTCAGAAGTAGTGGTAATGCACTTATTATCTGACAAATTGTTTCCACACAAAAGCAGTGTTTTCAGTGTAGTGAGGCATCTCCTCCATTGACTTCCATTCAAACAAAACAGTCTGTGGTCTCCCAGTTGGAATCCTGCTGTGTTACACATTTTTAACTAAGTATGCAGGCTTCCCCTTTGTGAGGGGCTCTAGAGATTACATCAGGGTTTGTTGAAGGTCTTATGACATGAGAGATGGCCAATCAAAGTTGGGAAATTTGGGGTGGCACAAAGGGTGGTCAATCAAATTGTTTTTAAACCTAATCATTTTAGTCTGACTAAAGCGTTAATGCGGCACAGTTCAGTGCAGATTGTTTTTGAGTTTGTCACAATGTCATGTAGACTTTGCAAATAGCAAGAAGCTATTATTAAATAAAAAGACATTAAAAATTAGACCTTACAGCAAAACTGCAGCAGTTTAACTGTTATGCTGACATTTTATCAAGATCAAAAAAAGAAATACATAAATAAAAATAATAAATTTGACACCATAATCAATCAACGTGTTAAGAGCTGATATTTGGAAATGAGCTTGTGAAATGAAATGGTAAAATATATTAACATCAAAAACTGTTCACTGATAGGAAACAATTGGTAGAGCAAAAATAGAACAAAAAGATCAAACAAAGGAGAACAAGAAACAGAAAAGGGAAGACAATGAGAACACACAGACCTGAAAACAATTATGTTAGAGAAGAAAAGAGAGAGACAGAGAGAGAGAGAGAGAGAGAGAGAGAGAGAGAGAGAGTAGTTAACAGGGTCATTCCCACAGCCCCTCTGGTGACATCACTGTGCATTGAGCAGTCTGGGATATTCAGGGTGGATATGGATTTGGGTATGAATGTGAATATGAATATGAAGGAGTAATTATGCATCAGATTGGCTTCAGGCCAGCCAGAGAAATGAGCTGGGTGACAGTAGCACTCAGCACTAATGAAAATGATGGTATTTTACACAGTGTAATCTCAGGACTTTACTGAGCCCTTTAAGTGTATGATTTAGGTTCTGGTTTAGATGTGATAGTGTATCAATGTTTTGCCTGTGCTGGAGGTCTCTGTTCCTGCTTCTGGGACCTTGTAAACAAATGTAAACAATGATACAGTTTTGTGATCAAACACAAACTGCTGTGATTCCTTAGTATGTATGTATGTATGTACATATGTACATGAATGAATGAATTAATTAATTAATTAATGGCTTTCAGACATAAACATGATGTAGAATTCATGCTTTGCCACACCTGTCATTGGTGGATTAAACAGTTGCTGTATCTGTTGCTCAGCAAAAGCTGTATTTTGTAATAAAATTATGTATGTTAATATGAATGTCCCAAATAATTATGTATGTTACATAATTACCTGGGATTTATATGATACTCTGAGGAAACGCAACACCTTTAGAAAATCTATCTTGGAAACTAAACATGGAACTAACCGCTATTATCATAGGTTCATAATAAAATGTAGGTTAAATATGGACGTTCAGTTACATACAGAATGTAAAACATTCTATACCTGATACAATGTCCATGTGAGATAACTTGGGAAATATTCTATCTCTGTATTTTAAAACACAGATATTTCAAGAAGTAATATGACCAACACTGTATCACATCATTTAAAAGAACTATATCCGGTTTCAGGGCATTTACCTCATACAGGCTTCTGAAAAAGTGAAAACGGTATCAACACTGACTGTGTCAGAAAAGGAGGGTCTTATGGATCTTTTATGTCTTTTAGGAATGTTTATATTATATTGTTTATATAATATTCCAATTTTAAATATAATATTCCAATCCTTGGATTTAATGGTGTCTTAATGTTATTGTAAAAAATGTGTCATATACCTCATGGGTAATACTTTTCTATCGTTTCTATTGTGGTAATTAAAAGAAATGTTTATCTTCATCCATATTGTATTAATTTTGTCAAGGACAAAAGCCCATTTCCCAAAATGTGTTGGTTTGGTTTAAATAAAATTGATCAACAAGTGTGTTTGGATTTATTACGTTGGTGTCACAAGTGGCAAAGAAATTACACACTTCACCTTTAATTCTGGGCGCTGTGTATGACCTTTTCATATAGCTCTGTGGTGTACTTATGTAGTCCAAATTAATGGAGTAATTTACAGAAAAGTGTGGGTTTAGAAAAAATGAAGGAGAGAAAATTCTCTCTTTATGTCTCTCCGTCCTTCTGTGTGTGGGTGTGGGTTCATGTAATTGTCTGCTCACTTCACCTTGGCCTAGGGGGAGCTCTTGAATCATACATAAAGCGAGACGTGTGGGCTGTGTGGGGCTGAATCAGAGAGGGGGTAACTGTGTGTCATGCTTATACACACACAAAACATGCTGTATTGTTTTGATGAGGACTAGAGTGCAACTTTCCCATGGTGGGAGCAGAGGAGAGCTCAGCAGCCCTTTCTGAACACACAGACCCTTCCTGGCATTCATAACCTGTTCCTTCCTCCCCTCAAACAATCACACACCACTGCCTGTATGTATGTGTGTGCATGTACAATAGTGTGCCAGACTAAGTGGCTCCCATTGTTCAGTCAATATCTGAGCCCACACATTTTCTTTATGTACACAATCCATCACTTTGTGAACTTCTCTGTCTTTTTAAGCAGATTACTGGACCTCCTGCCTTACACTAATAATGCGACCATTATAACGTAATTTCTTGCTAAGAAATAAAAGCAAACCACACAAAACTCATTCAATGTCAGATATTCACTACCACCACCACAGAGATTTTGTGTCTTTTCTCAGTCACTACATCAAATTGACCTTCACATTTCATGGCTTATTTAACACTGACACTCTATGCTCCATGCTCAATTGGTGGGACCCACCATAGAACTAGTCATATTAGAAGCAAACTGTCTAACTTTTTGGTTATCATATATATAATTGTTTTCCACATTAAGTTTTAAACATTTACAGACACTGATAGTACTCTTGAAGTAAAATGTTTAACATTATGTTCTTTCATGGGGGACGCCAATCATACCAGTAGCCTGGTAAGATTTTTTTGCATGAGTGTGTCGCCTCATGGGGGGTTACATGTTGGGGTCACAGGACCAGTTGAATATTATGCACTTTATGTGTTTTATCTTTAACACTTTCACTTACTGAATATTGTATTTTAATCATGGCTGACTGTGAAAAACATACTTCTACAGTGGTACAGATAAGTGAACACTTTTGCATGATGCTGTATCCATACTGTTAGGTATCACATACACACTGCAAAATTTAAGAAGTGACAACTGCATTTGAATTTCCCTAATTTATTGTTCCATGTGTGCAAACAGAAACGCAACTGTGATAACTGACACAGTGGTAACCACAGCAACATTTTGGTATCTCACAGCTAAGAAATATGAATTCCAAGAGTTGTTTATGAATCCGGTTGGTATCTGCTATTTTTGACTAAAGTAATATTAATGTTTAGGCTAAGGAGGCTGCTTCATAGAGCGAGCTTCTGCAGTGTTGCCACGTCCATTTATTATAAGTGTATTTGCGCTTGTTGTGTGGGCTTCGCTTATACAGCTAGACACCTGATGCAGTTAATAGAGTGAACAGTTGTGGGCAGCGGTCTTGTCTTAAATATAAGGCATTTTGGTATATTTTGGTTTGTTTTGGGATTGTTTTTATTCGCTTTTTTCCAATTTAGTTGCACTGTGTATGTGGCCAGTATGAGTCCAATATGACCGCCATCCTGGCCAGTGCATAAACAAAATTACTGAATGCACATTAAAATAACATTTTTTGCTTCATACAGGCAAATGTTAAGATGACAGCACTGGCAAGCCACAACTAGGAGGGCACTTGAGATACAGAGGTACAGACAAGGAATGTTGCTTAGTTTAAAAACAAATATCGTGGGGCACAAAGAAGGATTTTAAGTCATTCCTGCAAAAAAAAAACCCTGATGAAATCCAGACTATAGAGAGACCTCACTGTATTCAAACATGTCTGCAAAACTCTTGACAGCTGCAATCAAGATTAGTCAAACTAAACCTATCCCAGAACTCTCAGCGTGGTTTACCATGTTGCTGAACTAAATCTTGACAAATAAGGGGTAAGCACTGATAGCATGTTTGACTAAAAATACATACTTGCAGCTTCATGTTGCATTCTGAGGAGGCGTTTACATGGATTACATTTTTGCAATCAAAAGCAGCTACATGGAGCTCAACGGAATAAAACAGAATAGAATAGAATGCAGGGACCTCGAGACGCCAGTTATCCAGTAGAGTTATAAAACAGGCTAGCTGGAAATACCTTTAGCTACTGTTTTTAAAATGGTTTCCCAAGTATATGTCATACAATTCCACAATTCACACTGCCACTTGTAGAGCCTTCTCCAACATTGTAGCAAACAAATATAATGGTCTGTACTCTAAATGTCCCACCCCCAGCTGTTTCTGATAAAAAAAACTTGTAAAACTAATATAAAGCAGTGATACAGTACAAAGACATTCATCTAATTTCCAATGTTCATCTAATATGTACAATGTACATGTGTATGACTACAATATATATGTACAATGTACATGTGTATGACTGACAAATAATATAAAAATAGTGAAGATTGCCATGATCAGATTCTGATTCTCAGCACAGTACACGCATTTCAAATTCAGTCTGGAGTCTAATGTGAACTACTGTGTTCTTTCTACTTTCAGTCACTAACTCTGACTAAACAATGTTACCATGACTGCATGACTTCATAGTTATTCTGTAAGCCATCTTCTATATGCATTGTCTCCAGCAAACACATCAAAGCTACTGCAACCACATATCTCTCCTCTGAATCAGAGCGGGCACAGAGCTGGTATGCCTGTACAAACACACTGCTGCCCTTTGAAGTGCCCCTATCTCGCCTGACCCCTCTCAGACATTCACTCTCTCTGACACCAGGAAAATCTGTAAAAAGGATTTACAAATGCACACCTTCAGTGTTCTGGAGAACAGGGCACAGTTGGAAGCCATCCACAGCCAATAGCAATGAGATTCCTAAAGTTTTAGGCTAAAGATGTTCTTGAGGAAGAAAAGAAGGAGCGAGTTTGGGAAAAAATAATTGTTTTGTCTGTGCAGTTAAATTATTCTTTTCAAATGTCTGAAGACAGTCTTCTGATGGGTGTCTGTGACATTTAAATCCGATAATTTAAAATCTTAGTCGTTCTTTTAAAAACCTCCAAAGGATCACAACAATTCTGCCCTGTTCAGCAGATGCCTCCCTCTTTTTGTCTCTCCGTGCTTGCAGTCTTCTTTCCAACTGATTATACATAGATCTCAACCCTCACCCATTTCTAAATTTGCTGCAGTGATGCACACAGGGTTACTCTTAAGAGGCCAGTTGTGTGAGAAGGCTGCATATAGCTTCTCCCTCAAACTGAGTCATCTAATGTAATTAGGCTTGTTTTATCTTGTTCTATCTAGAGTAGATGGGCTGAAGGGAAAAAGCAAAGTGGATTGTTATTTTCAGCCCAGAGCACTTTTATAATTTATTTTCAGCTCAGAAATGGGATATTCTGCTCTGTAAAGATGCAAATATTGTTTTAAGGATATTTAAAACAGACACACTGAATATGTAGGAAAAGTAAACCCAGAAAACAAGTACGTTTTAAATGGAGAATCATATTCATCAAGCACACATAGCATGCTATTGCAAAGTGGCTACTTGTGCTACTGGCTAAACAAAACAATACAATATTATGTTCATCATTTTGGGGTTAGAGCCTTTGGAATGAGGATGAAATCAAGATAAACTTTTCTTTCTGAAGATTTAATAATTGATTCAGAAATAAGAGGCAGCGTGGCGGAGGAAACGCGCAGGAAAATTAGCAAGATAAACTTCAGCTGCTACATTAGCGAGGCGCGTATCTGACAGCAAGTCACATAATTGCAGATTTTTATTCAAATAACTTGTCCTCAAAGGAAGAAGTTAATGAAGCGTACATTTTCTTTACAAGTTGTTTGAAGCAGCAAGTGCTAACTTGACAATTTGACAAACCATCAGATTTTTATGATAACTTGTTATCAGTCCTTGTTTTTTTTTGTTCTATCAAGAAATATGAGCTGTTATATTTGCGTGCAAAGTGGCACTGAATGGCATGAAGGTAAGTGAGGAAATGCATCTTAAATTGACTCTCTTTCATTAATGCTGTGATTAATGCTTTTCAAGGCCCTAGTCACAAGTTGATTATTTATCGGAGGTGTTAGCAAAGGTAATTGCGCTGATGTAGGGGGCCGCGCCACTGTAGCTCATTCACTCGCTCTCAGGCAAAAAAATAAATAAAAGGTACTGTGTTACTCAATCTCCTAATCAGAACTTTGAGACAGAAAGAGGAAAGCACTTTAGAGAAAAGAGGGAATGAATAAATGATAGGCAGTAAACGATTGTGGTGAACGAGGGAATGTTAGATGGAGGTATAAGGGCTTTTTGGCCCAGCAACCTATTACTACAGTTGGCATCAGGAGAATGAACCAAAGGATATTTTACAAAAAGCTATTAAATAAACACAAAAATGATCAAAACCACATTTCTAGTGCAGGATTTCAAAGTGATGTGTAGGCAGCAGCTGAAGGTGGAAGGCAAGTATAAAGTGCACAGAAGCAGCACACGCTCATATGAAAGTATAGGCATAACACAATGAACACACAAATATACAGGAACTTGTTCAAAAATACCAAGTGTTTAGTAGAATAATGCACGTGATCCTTGGCTTATAATAAAGAAAACAAAAAATGTATATAAAAGGTTAGGATTTGAACACAGGCCCCCTTGCATGGTAAACAACACCTGTGCCACTCCGCTAACATATTATAATTTTTAGTGATAAAAATACACGACATCCCTGGCTCACCAACATCGCACCACAGTACTGTCTAAATACTATTCTTGTTTCTAATAGAAACTACCTTCATTCAGAAATACGATGTTGCTATTAGTTTAAATGAATTATGTTAATTGACAGCGCTTTGACAACATGCCTCACAGGTGAGCAGTATCCTGAAGGATTGTGATTGTGTGTTAATAAAGACCTCAGTTTAGTTTCCCAGCTTGTTAAGAACGTGTGACAGCTCTGTTATTTATGTGTTGGGAGGGAAACAGAGGAGGGGCCATAACTCATTTTCAGATAATCACAAACCTCTCATCTAAACTCCTCTCCAAGTTTCTCATCTTCTCTCCAGGATGTCTCATTCTCCACTGTGAAAACCGCAAAGTCATCAATCTGGACACTGTCGTGACATGCCTACACACACACACACCCTTTTTCGCATGTCCTTGCCTGTCACTCTGTTTTGGGGTTCTACCACTTTAAGATAGATGCCAGTTTTATTTGGTCATGCTGTGGTTTTGCCTTGCTTCTAACATCTTTATAATTTCCTTTCTGTTTTTCCTGTAATTTTTTTGTCTTTATGATGTGAGGGAAAGCGTCATTAAAACATTTCTTCAATAGAAAATAGTCAGGTTAATATGTTGTATGTACCTGAAGGGCTTATAAGAAATTAAGGTACACCTTAAAGACTAGCAGAGAATAGGACATCGTTCTGTGTGTGTGCTGACTTTACAATATTAGCAGTTATACTCTGTATGTGGAAGGTTTGCATGTATGCATGTGTGTATGTCCAGAGGAGGCAAGCAGAGGCAAACCAGTTTGCCCTTCATGGGTGGCCGTGGGTGTTTAAAGTCACTTGAGGGCCAGATGAGGAAAATAACAACCTGCATTCAAAATGAAATAAAAAGCAGACCCTACCAAAGTAACATTCAGGTCTCAAAAACTTTGAGTCGGGACTCTGTCCACAACTGAAGCGACCTTCACAATGCATCAGGAGGGAATTAGACTGAAAGGCTACAGTTACAGCACAGCAGAGTGGAGCTGCCACATTGTGTTTTAGTGTAGGCATGATCACTCCATGTCGGTCCAATTAAGGGTATTTACACTGGCCATTTGATCTAGAGTGACAATAGAATCAAACCTGAGTCTAAATCTGAGTCAAAACACAGGCTTAATGAGGACCAGGCTAGGCTGCACTTTCCCCTGCTGCCTGTAAATATGACAGATGCAATACCATGTGCAGGACCTGATTGAAAAAGCCTGTGCTTTTCTCAAAGCATTATTGGAGGGTTTTATTTGGAGGGAGAGGTGGAAGGAGCAGGACTCAAGTCACATGTCCTCCTCATTTATGTAATTTGGCAAAGCGGTGATGACACGGATGGGAAGCCACACTGGGAATTAGCAGAGGCTAGCGTTACAGGGTGGCATTTTATTTGAGGTTTTAAAAAGCGATCATGTCGTGATCCATCCCAATTTGTTTTAGTTATCCGATCTCACAATAACCCGATACCTCACATATGCTTCCTCTCAGAGACTTAAAACGATGGAGTGTTTCGTCATTTCCAGCATAAAGTGACATTTGAGCTGTTAAACTGGTGTGATATGTCTTCACTATAACAAAGGGAGAATGTTATAAATATTCCAAGGGTTTTCCCAAACACGTCATCCCTCTAAGCAGAGTTTCCAACAATAATACTTTACATAGTTTTAGTTTTAAGGGGATAGTTCACTAAAACATGAAAATTATGTCCTTATTTAATCATCTTCATGTAGTTTCAAAACGTTTTCTTTGTGAAACTCAAAAGATGATGTCAGGCAGAATGGACATTGACAGCCTCAATCAACATTTATTTAAGAGAAAGGGCAACATCTACATTCTTCACAATTTCTACTGTTTCCAAGAAAGTGGTGTTCCAAGGAAGAAAGAAAGTCATATAGATTTGGAATGAGGGCAAGTGAATTACAAAATGATGGGTGAACTAACTCTTTAAAAGTGGAAGACAGCTTAAATAAAGAAAGACATTCTTTAAATATAAAGCATCACTTTAAAGACTAGCAATGAAAAGAGACACCATAAACCAATCTTCAACTAGCTTTTATGTCTCCGTTTCTCTTTGCTCCCGCTCATAATCGACATATTATATTCTAACATCTAATGTGTTGTAAATAAAATATTTGCTTGTCAGCAGCTCATCTCGCCAACAAGCCATTCTCCGAAGCTCAGCGCAGACCAAAGTCGTCTTCAGGTCTCATTGAACAGAAGAGGGTGATGGTGTGGAGACAGGGGCTTTTAGACATCTTGACGACTCTTAGCCAGTGGAGTGGAGACACAGATCTACCAGAATCAGCAAATACTGACGCTCATAAATAGACCAGCTGATGTGGTAAGAATCTAAACTGCAGAAACTTTGGAGAACTTTAAACTTTGTACTAAAAAAAAGGATATTAGCAAGCAATTATAGGAAGCATTATGATTAGAAAATTGAAAATATTTAGCAGGATTATTAGAATAAAAACACAATTGTATCAACCTCTTAAATCTTGAATCTTTTGAATCTTAAATCAAGATTTGATGTGAACAGTTTAAAACCATCTATCGATTGATCAATCGATCGATAGATAGATAGATAGATGAAGCTGTATAGCAGCTGGGCCGCTATATTAGTAAGGCATTTAAAACAAATAAATAAAAAAAATAATAAAACCTCATCATAAAAATAATAAGTGGAGTGAGATGAAGTAACAGCAACATCCAAGTAACATCAAACATCTAATTGTAGTGGAGGGTTTGGGGGAGGGGTGTATTCAAACTAGCCAGCAATTATCAAAGGTCCAACAGGTCTTTCCCCCTCCCCATGGATCTCTTTGCCAATTAAGCTGTCAGGTTGCGCGCAGATGGCTCGCGGTGTATCACAGGCTGCTCCTCTGCCCTGTTGACCAGCTTTGCTAACTTTCACAGCCATCCATCATTCGCTAAGGCCTTAATTAGCTTGTTATTTTGCCATGTAAACTATTCCCGGCATCTGAAAAAAGGCACCCTCTGAGCATTCTCAATGCTTTTAGACCAGGGCCAACCAGGGGAATAGCACGCCTTGTGGGAGGGCAGCCAATCAGCATCGCCCAGAATGGCATTTTCAATAGCCTTTTCAGCATGGTGCGCTAGCAATTATGCCCCCAGCCCCCACCTTGCTCTACTTCCTGCCAAGCAGCGTTTTTTGTGGCCTGCAATTCTGGAGCTGATGCATAACCCTGTTATTTTTCCTCTCACTTCCTCTCTCATTTCTTTGTAATTTTTTGCCACCTTGGCAGGTTGGGCAGAAAGTGTTTATCAAAGATCAGCTGCAAGCTGCTGCAAAATTAGACATAAAAATAAGAGAGAAGAGAGAGAGAGAGAGAGAGAGAGAGAGAGAGAGAGAGAGGATGATAATACAAAAGATAAAATGAAGTCCACAATGTTTCCATTTGGCACCATCACCTGGCTGCCCTCTCTCTCACTCTCTCTCACTTTTTCCTTGTGCCAGAGGGAGGCTCTTTGGCTTGTGGATTGATGAATTAGATTAGCCTAATGCAAGTTTGGGTACAGGGCCGCACCTGAGGCATGGCCACGCATTACGATACCAGCTCTCTCTGATTAACAGCACAAACTGATTGAAATCAGGTCCAAAAGGAGCTCTTTAAGTGGATAATCCTCTACAGACAGTGGCGCACATGTTCAACAAACTAGCCGCTAACTATTTACTATTGGCATTGGCAGACAGAGCTCAGTGCAATATTAGAAAACAGTAAGAGATCTGGGTAGTTTGTACAGTAAAAAATCTTATGCTCCTTTACTTATATTATTGTACTAGGTATGTGTGTTATAACCAAAATCTAGTATCACGCTAACAGTAAATATTACTGTATAGTTAATTTTGCATGAAATTCACCAAACAACAGTTTTGGGTCAGTATAAAATTACATGTGGTTATGCCTGTTTGTGCATAATCCAGTGAATCCAAAAATGTTACAAATAAAAGGTACTTCTGTCTATGACTATTTGACCATTTATTTGGAACTTGATATAAACCCATTTAAATTAATTTATTATTTAATTTATAATGAATAATTATAAGTCAACAGTGTTCAAAGAGCTGCTTCACAGTATTAAGTGCTCATGTAAACGACTAGACTCAAAACAGAGAATCTGGTGTAAGATTTTTAAAATCCAAAGCACACACCAAGTGTCCAAAGTCCACACACCATAATTGCACCCCTAAACTTATTCCTCATCTTAACTTGTCTGACACATGCCTAGCTCCGTATTTTTATATTTCTCCATGTTTCGTCACTCGCATGTGTAATAACTTAAAGTAATCCTTCCCACTGATACCCGTGTTACATATCTACCAGGGTCTAAAAGGTATAAAGGAATATTTACCAGACAATCCATTTCTACTTTTGCACGATATATACCACCATACTTCCAGAGTTTTTAATAATCCTATACCAGAGACAATCACAACACTTAAAATTGTCCTTTGACACTGAAACATTTCAGCGTCCACAGATGAACAGATTTGGTTTATACCTACAGCCTGTTGGTATTCATGATGTATTTATATATTAAATATTATATTCATGACTTGAATAAAAAAAGAACAACCCTGGTTAACATAGCTACTTCTGCTATAATTTTTATGCCATTAACAGTTATTTTCCTTCAACTAAAGGCCTCCTGTCACAAGTATTTTACCTGTGTAAGAGCTATTATTTTTCTTGTGTCCATCAACTCTCTCTCTCTTTCTCTCTCTCTCACTTCTTTGTCCTTCAAGCCAATAGACCAATAAGGTTTATTTACCTTCATTATCTTTGGCTCTGTTTTGTCTCATCACGCTTCAGTCTGCTCTAATTCAATCCTCCCTCAGCCTTCACTGTCTCTCTCTCTCTCTCTCCGTCTCATCATTCTTCACACATTCCCTCAAACCGAACAAAAGAGAAGGTGAGAGAGCGCCACTAATTTCCATCTGCCCTGGAGGAAGGTTAGCGCGGTACAGCAGCATTTCACTGTATTATATCTGATAACAGGGCCCGATGATGAACAGTGAAACAGACAAACAGTCGCTGGCAATTCAGCCATGATTACCTTCTTTTGTTTACACGCAGGAATGGATACACTGACAGAAGTGATTTCCTTTTACACAAGGAATAGACCATTGCTTTCCTTCTAACATATAACTGCCCGATTTATTTCTCTTTTATCATTTATTCAATCATTCATTCATTCGTGAAAACATTACAAATGATCTTGATCATGGAGAAATTAGGGGAAAAATGAATTACAGATAAAAACAATTCTGGTTTATATGAGTGGTGTGCATACGATTATTTTTTTTAAATTCACTGTCAAATTCAGAATTTAATTCAGCCAAATCATAATAAATCATGATTAATCAACTTCAACGGTTTAAAGTTATACGGAACAACCTTTTAGTCTACAATAAATGTCACATTTGGCTTAATCATTATTTAGTAAAGTGAAATAACTGTATGCTACGCTGCTTGCTCTGTTTAAATGAGTGTTATGACTAAACACTTTCTGTGAATGCTTCAGAATTTGTACTCATGTTCAGATGAGCAGAAAGTGAAATTCTGCCCCAAGACTTTAGTTACAAATCAACTACTTGCTAATAAGTTTAAAAAAAATTTTTGCTTGCTACTTGCTAAAGAAATTTTCACTTCAGGTCTCATTAACTAAATTCAGATCAATCAATCATACATATCACATGCACACACTTAAGTGAGAACCCTTAAAGAGACAGGAGGCAATTTAGGGAAAAAGAGCTTTACATTGCAGTTTTTTTTACCCAATTAGTCTAAAACCACATCACATAATATCTGAGTGAATTCAAGCAAGTCAGTTAGTCAAGCAAAAATGGAAAAGGGAGAGAAAATGCACACAGACGGGCAAACATGCCCTCCTGCTGAGAAAACAAGTTAACAGCTGATTGAAGGCTGAGCCGGTGACGACTGAAAGACTTGGGAGAGGTAAGAATTCATGAGAAATTCATGGTAGCTTACTGAAACGCTACAGAAATGTGGATGAAATGCACTCCATTTGATTTAAAGCCCCGTCTGAACATTAAAGGCTTGTGGGGAGAGAGCAGGGAGTTGTTTAGAGTCTTCGCAAGACTGAGCAATGCCAGGGATTCATTAGAATTGGAGTATTTGGGCAAGACTTGGTGGTGAAAAGAGAGAGAGAGACAGTGTATGTAATTGTGTGCTATATATCTTTGAGTCGACAGGCTTTAATGTGTGTGTTGTCAACGGCACACCTTAAAATCCAGATAGGCCCACCAATATTATCACAACTATTATCTCCAGCAGAAACACCCCCAAAAATAACATTTCTGCCTCCATCCGTCATCACTCGCTGACCTATGAACAACATGGTGACAGATAAAGTCTTGCATAGCTCCACTGAATGTTCTGCCACTGTTCATGCTGAAAGTAGCTTATAAAGATTCATTTCTCTTATCAGAAGCGCAAACAAAACCAAAATCCTGCTGCTAAAGCCAATTACACACTATTCTACTCTTCTAGATCTGACAGTATTCCATATACTGTATGCCATTGAATCAACCCTTTATACAGTATTCAAATTTTATTACTCATTTCTGCTTAAATACGAGCCATGATTTTAAATTCAGATGAAAAATTACGTACTACTGCATTTACCTTTCAAACATTTATACACTATTCTAATGTTATTATTCATTTCTGCTTAAATTGGAGCCATGGTTTTAAATTCAAATCAATAAATTAAAGTGATATAACTCAATACCATTTCTAAACCTGGTTTTTGTCCTATTTAAACTGTGATAGTAAAACATTCACTTGTGTGGACATTCACTTGAAAACTGTACATTTCTAGAAATAGCCCAGAAAGTGTGTCCTTCAGTTATTGATTTCTGCTGTTCCAAACTGCTGTCATCACTAAAAAACTCACTCTTGAAAATTCAAGATTCTGAGATCTGCCAAAAAGGCAGTATTAGAAATAAATTATACATTCTGCACTATACAATCTTGGTTAAGACCTAAAGATCATTTCTTTTAAAATGGATCTTTAAAAGGTTTATTAGCAAGACAAAACATCTAATCATGCAATATACACACGCACTATATAAAAGATTAATATCTTGATGTTTTAAGAGGTCAGAGATGTTTCTGAGATCAGCCTCTCTCAGGCGCTCACACAACATACAGCACTGTTCATCATATTGGACAGCAGAGAAGTAAAAGCACATGGCCCACGGACAGCAAACCATCCACACCTGATCATCCACAACATCAACTCATCAGTATGGGAATGCTGACATTCCAGATCAGATAGCGTACAGAGGAAATAACCCCCTTATAAAGATAAAACTGTACCAAACACCACAAAACAACAGGCTACATACCAATTTCCTTCTCATTTTCACTACTGTACGTAATAAAGACACAAAGCACACAGCTACACTTCAAAATCTATAGGCTGGCTTTACACAATTTCCGGTCAAGTTCTCAAGCTGTACAATAAGCACTTTTGAGGAAAAACTAGTCAGATCTGCTAAGCCTCAAAACACACACACACACACACACACACACGACACATACATACATACATACATACATATATATTCAAAGTTTTGAGGCTTAGTAGCAAGTCAGCAGGATATTAGAATTGATGCTTGTTAAATAGTCAGTCTTTATTACTTTTGGACAGGCGAAAATTCTGACCACCAAATCTCACAAAACTTCCATTCGTTTCTTTAGAGCCTTCCACACAACCATTAGCGAAGACCGCTGTGCCGCTAACAGCCACTAAATGTTTTGACTAGATGTGTCTTAAAAGATCTGTCAGACATTAGCCGAATGCCCCTAGACAAAGCGAAACATTTCACAGTCAAATATGAGAGTTTAACGGCTGTCATTGATATTGGAGGAAAGCTTTGCTTGCATCATAAAACTCTGCATATGCTCATATGATGAATATGTGCTGTGAAATGCAAATGGAACATAATGATGCCAAGCGGAGAATCCGTTCGTGGGGTTCCCTGGCCCTGGGGGAGTCAGAAGACGGATAGTATGATGAGGGATTCATAGGAGCATTATTATATTCAGATCCCAAACTCCCATGTGAATAAATGCATAGCAATGATAAAAATATGAAGCTCCATGTAGAGCAGGGTCTACAGAGACATCATCACCCATGACAGGCCGTGATTTATGAAACAATGAATAAAAAGGGCATGGAAGAAGAGAGAAAGGGAAAAAGAGTGAGCGAGCACAGATAAGAAAGCTTCAACGGAATAATATTTTCAGAATTAAAGGGAAAAAAAATCATTCTAAAATATTTAATGCTCACACAATAATCATATTTAAAGAACATTCCCCCCACAGCCAGACTTAACAGTCTACACTTATTTGAAATAAATAAACTCAAGTCCAAAACTGACACAATTTAGTATTGGAGAGAAATGGATACACAATTTTACCTCAATTCTATGGCCTTATGGAACAAAGGACTGGGATTATAGAAAGACAGATGGAAAAATACACAGCTAAAATGACAAACGAGCTAGTTCGCCAATGTTATTGTATAACTTCATCCTCAGCAGTGGTTTTGTCAATGTAGCCTAGTCTCATCTATCATCCATTCCCTTACTGCCTCATTCTTTTCATCAAAACAATCAATAATCCATCCAATTCACAGACAATAATAATTTAGGCAGTGGTGGTGTGTGTGTGTGAGGGTTAGGTGAAAGGTCAAACATGTATAATGAAGATTAACAGCCAGTCGCAGAATGTCAGACTGTGAATTCATCACTGGTCGTCTGGCATTGCCACCTGTTAAACAGATATTTTGTTCTATCTCTTTCATTCAATGCCCCTGGTTTCTCATCCCTCTATAATCTCTTTGTGTTATCGATCTTGTCAGTAAATTTGCCATTCACGCTCTTCAGCGTTTTATACATCTTGACAGATATCTGTGTTATAGTGCTTAGTAAAGCACTTCTCAAATTGATTTTGTAAACGGAGACACCGTAAACAATAAAATCATATCGACCTCATCTATTATGAGAATAATCAGTGGCGTGTTGTATTGCTTTATAAGATGTGTTTTACAGAGATGACAACATCTCACTGTAATGCTGACAAAGATATCTTCACTGACATCTCAACACGGTATTGATTGTGTGGGTTCAAAATTACCATCTGAAACACATCATGTCGTCTATACTGTGTCTTCGATTGGTTTTCCATATGTTGGCATATGATGAATTCTTGTATATTTCTAACTCTTGTTCTTTCCTGTCCACACACTCACATTTTCATCCATCCTCAAAATCCATGCTTCTTTGGAATCATGGATTTGCCATCAATGCTCTGTTGGAATAGCTTGGATACTAATGTCTAAAGAAAATGGATGAACAGGATAATTGATGACCACGCCAACCAAAAATATATGCTACATGCTGAAAAAAGAGAAAGATATGTACATCCAGGCAAATGTGTTCTTTTTTTACCAATTAGACTTTAATCATTCCTTCTTTTTGGTGGTAAAATGCAGGAAAACCATGATCTGTTCCTACAGGACCCTGAAGCTAACAAGACCATCTCAGAAACATATTAGCCAGCTAATTCAATCAGTAGCGCTAATGTTAATGCAAAGCTTTCTTCTTTCTCCTTGGCTTTGTTCCTAATGGAATACTTGCATTCATACTACTTCATTTGTCGCACTGGAAATGGTATTGGTCACATGCATTGCATTGTGGTATACAATATTCCATGTAGCGTGCTAGCTTATGTACTGCACATGTTGGCAAATGAAGTAGGTCTGCCCATTAGCAGATGCACATATAACAGATTATTGAGTGCATACCCTCACATGTATAACAATTCTAAAGCCAGAGAAATGTGGCTAATAAAAGTACAAATAAAAACGTGAAAATACCCAGCAGATGTGCGATATGCACGTCTGACCGCATGAGTAACAGTATTTGACACAGACCAGATTTAATACTGCTGGTTTTGGTTGTACAAGAAACTTGTAAATAAAAGCAAAAATGTATTTGTCATGGTGCTGGCACAATTGGGCCCAATAGGTCCCCCAATAATCGATTGTTATGCATTTGGCCTAATATTTGTCACCACAGTTGTGCTTTGAAAGGTAAAATCCATTTGCGATTTCAGGGTTAGTGCAATGCCTTAGAGAAATGCAAATCTATTGACACCAGCTGTGGGTCAATCTGGTTATATTAGAGCACAATTTGGCAAATGTAGTAGGTCATCTGGGTATTTGATGCATACAGAAAATACCTACACTATGCAAACATGCTGCAGAAATCCAGTAATAATTCTGAACAAAGCCTCTTTCTCTTTCCTGTTCCTTGTTTCTATTTTAATCCTGTTTCCTGTTTTATATTAATTTGTCTTTCACTGTACTGTACCAATACCCCTCCCTCTCTGCACTTTCCACTTCCCATTGCCCCTCCCCCATTCCCTCCTAGCTCTCATTTCCTCATTATCCCTCCACAATACATTCACATCTCATTTTCCGGACAAAATGCGGAAAAATCGCAATCATTTTTATGCATTCAGGTCCTGAGCAGGGGTCCCAAAGCAACAAGACAGAGAGAGAGACAGAAAGACCACGACAGACCTGCTCTCGCTGAGTGCTCAAAGGTAATAAAGGAGCGATATAATAATTATGACATTTTTGTGCGGGAACACCTGTGTGGGAATTGGTGGAGAAGAACTAAACGCGGCTTGTTCAAAGCTCCACCAAGGACAATAAGACAAAAGCTGGATAATATGCATGAAAATGTGAATGGGGAAACAGAGAGACTATTCAAAGCCCCAGGTACCTGCACTAATTACCAGAAGGAACACATTAAAAATAAATGCGTCATTATGTTAACAATTAATATAATTATGTTTGTCCCCGCGGCCACTCTATACTCTGTGTGTGTGTAATGTGTGGGAGTGACAGAGACTCTATAAACACAAAAAGAAAGTGTGTGTAGGTTTGCCTATAATTATAAGAGCCAAATGTCCTCACAAATATATTTAAACGTCAAAAACTTCTGAAGGTATTTTAAATGCTCTTCAATAGTACATTTAAATCTATAACTAGGTCAAATTTTATGTGACTTTAAATCAAATAATGTCAACAGGTTTGTGTGGGTCGAGGATTAGTTTTAGCGACAGAAAATATTAGCCTGGTAAAATAAAACAAAAAAAACCACTGGAACTCTATAATATGATCTCACTAATAGAGCGTGCATGTGTGTGTGGAGTGTGCGTGTGTGAAACATTGGTCCTTTGGATCTCCAGAGATCCATTTTTATAATAATAAGCACTTCTAAAGAATATTAATAATATTGACATGGCAGCTCACTTTTTGTGTCTCGTGATCGGTACTGTCTCCCATTTTTAACACACACACATATGCACACACACACATAACATAAGCCTGTTTTGATGAAAAACTGTGGAAGGGCGTGTGTTCTAATATCACACACGTACAAAAGAAAATAACCATCTCTCTTATTAATGTTTGCTTTGCTTCACAGTCACATCTATGATGACTTTTCTGCATATTTATGGTGATTTTCATAACACAGAAACCAGCCTACTATATTTAAACATGTAATTTACATATGCTAATCGAAAGAAAAACTGCTGAATATTCTTGCATACTCTCCAGAACTGCCATATTCTTTTCGCCTCAGTCTACACATTGTGCTTTTGGACCCCCGTCACATCTGCCAATATCCAGTATGTTATTTGTCTGTCATTGACTATCATGCTGTGTGAGACTGTTGTCTGTTTGTAATGTATTTGACTGTCATAAGCAAGAGCGTCTCCCTTGTTTGGCTCTTAAAAAGTCACCACAACAATGCTAACCCAAATCAAAGATGTGGGAAAGTCAGAAAAAGAGGTACGCAAGGATTTTGAAGCAGCGAAAGATGTCACTTTGTTTATTGTCGGCTGAAAGATTTGATTAATTCATTTTAACTCTCATCATAAGCAAAACTTAAAACACAAACAACAAAAGGCTGAATTCAATTACAGTGTTGTGAAACTGTCAAAACGCCTATGAAAATAAACCACAAAGATGTAGCTCTAAAAACTGCTTACATACATGTTTTTAATTTGTAGTGTTTTTTATGTTGTTGAATTGTTTTGACTCCTGACCATAACTGTTTATACTGTTATTTGAGTATAAACTGTCTGCTTTGATTACAGTGACAATCCATAACATTCAAAAAACTTATGTTGAAGCATATGTAAGACAACATATTTTAGTCCTTTGTATATGGCTGTATTCCAGTATTTATCAGCCGCTAGAAAAAAAGTTATTTCATAACTACAGGATTTCTGACTTCCAGATGTTCTTGTAGGGTCAGGGCTGCCAGTGTTTTCTTATAGATGTATTAGAGGTTTGCCATATGCTGTGTATAAGACTTTCTAATACGACTTCATTTGGACGGGCTGCCTTTTTTTATCCAAGATTGTATTTTGTGATCATATAATTTACATACACAAATATTTACTGTGCTGTACTGAATATTGTTTTGAATGGAAACACCATCGGAACAGCTTAAAGTGCTGCTGAAAACGTTGAAAATTCCTGAAAAGTACAAATCTTTTGGAATTTTTTTGAATGGAAATGAGACATACCCCAATTTTCACCCTAATTTTCAGTTAATAATTATGCGTTGTATTGGCATTTTTTTGACTTACTGTTCCTCCAATATGAAAACAGAATTATCTCCCTGAAGTTTGTGCTCATCCTTTAAGCATGACAAATTAATTAGCACACAAAAGAGTTAAAAGTCAGCGAGTATGAAATTAATTTGTAAGACAGCGATGCTATCGTTTCATTTATGCTCACATAGGGAAAAGAGAAAAAGAACCAAACAGATAGTTGCCATGCAAACAATCATTCCTCACTGACTCACTGAAGTGGAATAATAAGAATCAAAATGAAACGCGAATTGGCAAACCAAAGCAGAAGCGATAGCAAATAGGTACATAAAAAGAATCGAAAACGAGAAGACAAAGATTAGACAAAAACTACGAAGGAAATGAGATGGGAGTATTGAAGTCGGCCCATCAGGAGAGCGGTTTTGTCGAGCTTGTAGGTGATTCTGCATCAATGGGTGGAAAGAAGCAAAAACAAATAGACTATCAGCTGATGGTGTAGAATGTGAGGAGCTACCTTTCATCTTTTCCTCGAATATTAGAGACTGCCACTCAAAAGTGTTTGTTGCAAGTTATCGAAGCCATAATAAGACTTCCTTGTTTCTTTCAAACTGTCTGAAAATTGCATCAGTTCCCTTGTTAGGATGCGATAAATGTCTCACTCTCTCCTTTATTTGGAGTGTAAAACCGTGTTTGGCCTCAAAGGATTTCTCTCATAAAACCTGAAAATGAAACTTTACACACACATGGCGCACACACACACACAAACTGTACACATACAAATATTCTGAGGCATGTTCAATTCTGTTTTATTACAGAGGAAGAATACACTCGAGGCTGTGTTACTTGAGGAAAATTAATTTTCTGCTCTCATGTGCATAAACACAAATAACAATGTCATGCTGAAAACATACAATTTCAATAGTCAAACCTCCAGTAGTTGAAGAGTAGTTACAGTGAGTATAGTATCAGCTACAAACATCAGGCCTACAGTCCAATAACGGATTGTCTGATGCAAAACAGACAAGAGCTGACTAAAATCACCAGTCCCAACTTACTAAGGGCAAGTTAAAACAACATGAACTGCCGTTGGTCACTTCATATGTCAGCAGACAGTGTTTTTTCCAAGTCTTGCTGTCTAAGTGGGTGGCTCTGGGTCTGAATATGCTGCAAATTGGACCAAACTTTATTTCAACACTCAAAAGGCTGCCATACGAGACTAGCTTCAATGCAAAGCTTTCTCTAAAGAAAACGCAACTAAAAAAGCAAATGTTGTACACACCTGGCACAAAAAACCCAATAACCCAGTTGCTGTGGAAATGAACCCTACGCAACTGACTGGCAATTTCTCCGGGCACTTCTTCCTGTTCCTCCACCATGTTCCCATTTTGCATAGTGTGATAATTATGGCTTCACTGACTAAATTATACAGTCCTTGATGAGGCAAACAAAGACAAATCTGTTCTCTGATATGAAGGCTGGGAAAAATACTTTCTTCTGCAGTTCTCTTCACTCGTTCCAGAGTTGTGTGTTCTTCTTGAGCTCTTATTTAATCATGTATGTCCACAGTGGAAATATCACTTCTGTCTGTGAATATTTTGTGCATCTGTGTTTGGGTGGTACACAAATCCCTGGTGATCAGCTTCAGATCTTCATCAGAGATTTAGATCACTAGAGCACAAATCTTTCTCTCTCTGCTTCATTACGTTTCTAATAAAGACAGCTGCTTAGTAGAAAAATGCAAACTTTGCTGTCAATAATACCAGCACAATTTGCATGTCAGTCTGTTACAGTGGCCCCTAAAGCCATTCAGACACCTAAAAGAGCTTTAAGAGTTTTTTAAATGACACATACATAATAACCCATATTACCTGATCAATATCACTGAAGTACTGCAGATGTCACAAAATATCACACTCTGCTTCAGCCCTGAACACACACACAAACAAACAAACACACAGGAGTTTTAAATCATAAATTGTGGTTGTAAACTATTTGGACAGTTTTGTTTTGTCAAACTTAGTTTGTTTTGTACAAACATGTAAATATTTAATACCTGTTGTTACTGTTCTAGCACACCTATGTGAACAGGAGGGTAATTGACCTTATGACGTACTTCATATTTAATAAGATTTTAGCAAGTGCAATGAAATTCATATATTTTTAAGTGTGTTCAAAAGTGTCCAAATACTGTTTGGGACCACTGCATGTTTCCATCTGCTATGACTTGTGTGGTCTTTGACAGGAAGCTTCTGACAGCGGAGGTCAATTTGCCTCTAGTACAAGAAAACCTCTTCTGAACTGAAAAGTAGTGAAAAGTACTTTCTCAACACCAAAGTAGCCACCAGCAGACGCAAGGTTAAACATATGCCGACAAACAAATTGATATTTTCACATCTGCATGCAGAAGTTTTCTATGAAACTAATGCCAACAGGAAACAAACTCTTACGTTTGTAAGAATATCCTGTTATTTGCTACATAAACAACTGCAACAATTAAACAGTAAACGAGAGTTATCCAGGACTGAGTTTATCTTGCTAAATGAACGGTGAGATTGTCAAGTTCCTCTTCATCTCCTCTGTCCTGTCGTTTATGCTATGAATAGTATGTGTTCATATTTAAGTATGTGTGGGGTGTCCCTGTGGACTGTACTATGTTGGGAAACGGCTGTGAAGTGACTGCTCAATAGCCATCAGCACAAATGTGTCATTCCTAATACATTCATCGGGAGAAAAAGAGATTAGAAAACCTTGCAGATTTTAGATGTTTTTTACCTTTATGAGCGCATGTTGTTTTCTAACAATATATTTAAAAATAATCGAATCTTCTGTCAGATATTTTAATGGACTCATTTAAGGAAAATGTTTATTCTAAAAATCGTATAAATCTTATACAATACAAAACTAGAATTGCTATTTAGACACACAATATCATGATGAAATACAATACACAAATTTAAATTACACAAAAATAATCAATATGACAACATACTGAAGCTTAACCCATAACACAACAAATTATATAAAATCTAGTACTTTTCATACCCTGTATATAGGCTATACTGAGTCCCGTTTAATTTCTGGTCCTCTGTACCAGTATGTTTTAGCATGTGAACACCTTAGCACGCTTTCTCTGAAAACCTAAGAGCCGCGATAAAGAGTAACGATTGTTGTGGCAACTTGTTTGCTAACGTAATCATCCTTCGAGTTTTTTAATGGCTTCTGTGTTAAACACCATTGCAAATAAGCATCTCAACAGAAGTTGCTGTTTCCACTTCAGCGAGCATTGTTTATTGCTATCAGTTACTAATTAAATCAGATGTGGTGGGACTCGCGCGGAGCTTGTATCATGGTGTATGAGATAGGATGGATTACGGTCTTAGTTAATGCGAACGGGCACAATGCGCTTATTCACTGGTGCACGACTTGGGACTTTACATCACATAATCAAATAATCAAGTCCCAAACCTAATTACAGTACAGCTATGCATCTTCATTCATGAAGGACTGCCTTCACACTCTATGGCGTGCCCTGTGATCCGTGCAAGATTTTTTTATTCATTTATTTTTCTCTGTTTGGAGGAGAATTACTGTATTAATTAATTATGTATTTCAGCTTTAATGACTGCAGCTAAAATAGGCTTTGATGTTGTTATGACTCTAGAGGCGGGGCATAAAGAACCTGCCAAAACTTTGATTAGTGATTGGTGGAGTCATTTTTACATACTTTGAACAGGAAGATGTGGCTAATATTGGTTGGTGTTCAAATCCTATTGCTGGCAAACAAAGCAACAGTTGCAAGCAAACAAAAGACTGATGACAAAGCAGATGACAACCTAAACATAGTTCCCTGTGGTTGCTACTTCATTGCGCAGAATACTAAGGAGGTTTGAAATACAGTTTAGTCTCTGATTTGTCTCCTAAAATTGTTGACATTTGACAATTTAAGAGAATCATCAGATTTAAGTGAGTCTTCATTTGATCTCCATTTAATCTCCTTGCGGTCTGAGAGAAACAACATAAATATTAAAAGATAACATTTTTTGTCCTATGGGGAGAGAAAAAGAAAGAGAGAGAGAGAGTCAGTTCAGACTTGTGAAGACTTTAATGAACAACGGTCCCCTACTGAGTAACGGTAATCTGTTCTGACTCTTTCTCTCATCCACACTTTTACACTGATAAAACCCCACAACAGCTTCTCATCACAGGCATAAGTAAACAGCAGAAAGGTCAACATTAATCTACTTCCACTTTCATATACAATAACAACTATTTGAACCTCTTCCATTTTAATATTTTCCCCAGAATTCCTTCAGGCCAGCCAGCACACGATCTGTCTCCTCCAACCACTAGATAACTCTTGACACAAGCCTCAAAAGACCTGCAAGTTTACAGAAATGCCTAGGAAGTGTAATCTTTCTTCTTAACAGACAGCTGTCTGGAGATATCAGGTGTCTTTGAGAATTATAGCTGTAGATCTCTTTGTAGTCATGTAGAGGGAAGACAATCTGCTAGATGCCCATAAGAAAGACAAAATATCTCAATTGTTTCTCCTAGACAGCAATGAGTGAAAATGGAGAATAAAAGAAGAAATGCAAAAAGAAACTGAGAAAAGTAATACACAGTAATTTTATATTAACCTCCTCCAGAGTTTCAGAAGAGATCTCCACAATGTTTCAAGCACATCTGCCAAAGTTAAAGTTGTCATGTCAGAAATTTCATCATGAACTAAAATATTTCTCTTAAAATTCTTCAGAAACCAAATTGTCTTAGCTGTGCTATTCACTTTGTCATTGCATAGTTCTATACTCAATAATAATGCTCAGTGTCAATAATTGTCTAATTTGTGGCCATTTTTTTCTCTTAAGGAATTTTAGAACAAACATCTGCTGCATTAATGAAACATAACAGAGAAATACAGCCTTTCACCTGAGCATTGAAAGAGAAACCCCTGAGCAATAAAATTGTTCTACGGTGCCATTTTCTCTAAAGCACACATGGATCACATGGTCTGTTGCCAAGCAATTCTTCAGTCGGGTCATTGAGACCATAGTAACAGGTTGCAATGGTCCCTTTTCATCTGTACATGCCTCACAGAATATTTCACTGCTAATACAACTGGCACACAGATCAGTTTTTGAATGATATTGGGGAAGGTTGCCATGGCATCTGTTGTGTGTTACCAGGGAGATTTTTCCCCATATGTTTATTTCCTCTTTGCATCCTTTTAACACCCAGGTTAAGCCACCTTTTAACTCTGTCTCTATTTCCACAGTGAGAGTAATTACCTTACATTATATCATATCATATCATATCGCTGAGCTACAGGAAGTGCAGAACTGTAAAAGAATGACGTCAGCCCTGTTTGAGATTAAGACATGTCCGTCACACCTGCTAAAGAAATAACAGCTATGACACATGCAAGTCAAGATCGCAAGTGACAGCAGCTGCTTGAAGCCACACTGTGATGCTTTAATTACAGACAGAGTGATATCAGTTACACTTAGCAGAAAAATGAGTGAAAAAGAACTCAGCAAGACATCTTTTTATATGAAAGTGTGAAATTTAGTGCAAGAAAAACTGCTGGAAAATAAAACAACTTAAACCAGCCTAAGATGCTTTTCTAGTCTCACAGCCTGGTCTGTTATTTTAAAGCGTTTTTTGGGCATGTCTAAATGTTCAGACTTGGGGACCAGGTGGCTGATGGGCAAAACTAGCTTAACACCAGCTTGATCAGGAGATAAACAAGACAGAGTGGAAAGCCAGTTTGGTCAGGCTTTAAGACAAACTAGGCCAGCTGAAGACCAGCTTGGTCATGCTGCGAAACAAGCTAGACCAGCCTAAATCAGCTAAGACTGCTTCTCATCTGAAACGTCAAAAAAGTTTCATAAGTTTCTTCTTTAGAGCGTTTTCCCCACTTACGAGGTGGAGAGACGGAGAGTAGAAGGTCAGGAAGGTTTATCCCTTCTTTCATTCTGTCTCCTTTCTCTCCACTCTGTCTCAGAGAAAGGCACTTTAAATGGCAGCCATTTGTAGCCATTCAGTCAAGAAAATAGCTGTGGCACTGTGACACATTCATAAAATGAGAAAAGAAACAGAGGGAAAGACACAGGCAGAAAAACAGGGTCTGTTAAATGGGAAAAAGTGCTAGAGAGAGCAGGTGAGTGCAGGCTTGTCGTGGGGCAAACCTCGTGTCTGCTGGCTGGAGGTGACCTCCTCTGCATCAAGCCTGTGGTTTAACTCACCTCCCCTGGAGTCTAAGCCGGGGGAGGCAGATTGATCCTAATGCTGCAGATTATTCAAGGATAAGTGTTTCAGATCAGCAGATCTTAATGGTGGGAATGAAAGGCCTGATCCAATACGGCGGGAGACACTATTGATCATTGTTCAACCTGCAAGAGTGGGGACGAGATCTGGGATAAACAGTTCATTTAGAGCTAAGGGTTAGAACTATCGAACTGCTGTGAGAGAGAGAGAGAGAGAGAGAGAGAGGAGAGGATGACAGAGAAAGAGTAAACCACTCACAGTGCTACTTCCTGTACAGAGGAAAAACTCATTAACCTGTATTGAACTGGAGCAATTCACCCCCAGAGAATTAATTTAACTCCATCCTACAAACACTGAAATCTGCATGAATAGCTGTTACAGGGAGCTGCTGTATAGCTGAAGACCATTTATAGGACCTAAAGCCCAATAGACAGACAAGCAAAAGCTCTGTTCTAAACCAGAGCCAACTAAGACTCCAGACAGCTTTTAAAGCATCATAAACACCATCCTGATGTAAAGGCCATACCAAAACGACTCAAGAGAACAAAAAATATAAATAAAAGTATATTTTAGTAAATACTGAAATATAGCAATGGAATTTATTTAAAATTGACATTTTTATCTATAATGTGCATGTGCCATGTGCTTAGCACATTTCTAGTTTTGAAAATAAAAACGTTCAATTTTAAACTCGGGAAAGTATAGTGTGTTTGAAAACGTTGCCTACGAAGACAGTAAGGCAAGCTCACTTAGTTTTGGAACAGAGCCTAAGCCTTAAGCCTTAAATGGATATTATATACACACAAAATAAATAATGCTGCCACCAGTGGTTCGTGTAACTAGTTAAAGCCAATATATTCTGACACTCTGCACTGAAATCTTTTGGCCAGCAACACCAGATTTTGTGGTTCACTGCCATATAAGGAACATTTAATTTGATATTGCACCATAACAGAGAAAGGGAGAGACGGAATGTGTGAACATGAAATGTGTGGAATGTTTTTTTATCTTCTCCCATCTGCATCAGTGAGAAAGGTTAAGGGTCCGAAATGTAATAAGTACAAAATGGATCCCCTGTTGAACTATGAGGCAAATAATGTGATTTACATGTGAAGTGGAGCATTACTCAACAGAGAGACAGGAAAGGTCACAAGTTTCTACCAATATTGGAATGAGAGAGAAAGAGTGTCAGTCAGAATTACAAGTCATTTAAAAATATAGTTTCGAAGTTCATTTCTCTGCAGTTTTTTGAAAATAAAACAATTCAATTAAAGAATCAAATGGGTTCACCTGAGAGAGATGACGGGTCATGTGTCACATTGCTAGCAGGCTTTCCAACGTACAGGCGAATATCAGAAAGAGAGCAGAATGGACAGATTTAGAAAAAGACAGGCCATTTTTCATCATTTACTACCAACCTATTGAATCATGTGGTACGGAAGACAGCCAGTCCGCTCTGAGAGAGAGTAATATCTGCTCTTATGTCTTCTTTTAAGTGTTATGAATTTGTTCAACTGCCATTTTCTCATGTAAGCTGTCAGCAGCTCTCAGGCGCCTCAATGAAGAAGAAAAGATGGACGGTGCTGATGGATTTTCTTGTGCTTTAAGCTGCCAAACAGATTCAAAACAGCCTTGTTAGAGCATCAATACCAGTGTGACCAAAACGAGTTTTTGATGTGGAGTCCCAAACTGGCACATACAGATTGTTGAGGGAATACCTGCGAATTATTTGTGGGAAATGCCAATCCACCATCTGAAATAATGATCAGAAGCAGTTCAAAATGCATTTTACATTACTTTCAAATTCTTAGTTTAAGTCTAGCAGGCTTCAGTTGATAATATTTTTTAAAAAATATATATATGTCATAAACATTCAATGTCTGGTGCCCACCCCAACCATACCCACCTACACACACACCCACAGGTATGTGCACATTCATATTATGCAAGTGCCAGAGTATTTGTTTGCTGAAACATTACTATGCTCATTAGTTTGAAACGATCTTCAATTCCAGAACAAACACAAGCTGCTGCCAGGTGCTGTCAAACCCTTCTGCAACTATTTGAATCCAAGAGTTCACCATTCCCACTTCTCACACAGCTATTGATAACCAATGACAGGAGCTTTCACTGCACATTTTGACTTCCATTGTTCTGTCTCAATGTCAATGCAAGTACAGCCCACATGACTACGCTGGTCTGCAAGACTATTGTGTCTGTTACATGATCTGATCTTCAGGAAGACAGGAAGATAAAAACAAGAACTGAGATCTTAATTACTATATTTGTCTGCATTTGAAATGATGAATTTCAAACATTTCACATCAAATTCTTCCAAGACACAATGATGTGAGACATGCTATCAAGATTCATTTCTATGTAAAAAAAAAAAAAAATCAGGTTTATTTTTTAAAATCTAAGCTGATACTTCAGAGAAACATCTAATAACTCCTTTATGTCTCCTGATCTATAAGAAACCCCAGCAATACAATTGTTCCCTGAGCCTTTAGTTACAGAGTTTGGTGTGTACAAATTTGGATGCTGTTAGTAGGGATGTGTAAAACTACACATTTTCAAAATTGTCTAGTTGTGTGTACAGCCAAATGGTGATGATTTCAGGAGATTCATTTAACTCACAGCACAGAACACTATCAGGATGCTAATTAAAGCACCACTAGGGAAAAGAAAAGAGAAATCTGCATAATCTAGCCAACCTAATAACCAACTAGTCGACTAGTCAATCACTGTGATCAATCCCTAAATGTTAGCAGCCACGACTGTTCAAAGGGTGACATATACTGACAATGTGTTGTTCTCATTGTGACAGCTGTCATTCACAACTGAGGCAAATCGATCAATCAATCAATAGTCATAGTGCATCAACATCTGACCAATTTACGCCATGACGCGTTTATGAAACAGCTTAGCTCCAAACAATGTTTATTAGTCATTATAATATTTTGGTATAAGCACAAGGCATAATCTTAGCATCCAAAAATAAAAGCAGGGTTTTAAAAAATGCAGCACAAATTGCATGTTATTTATGAGCGTACCTTGTCAAAGTCAACCCTATTTTGAAAGCTACGTTAGTCATCGAGTCCAACCTGAAACTTGATGTTATTGTCAGAATGTGTCACATCCACCGAGTCCCATAACATGACACTGCTTATACTGCTGTAGTTTATTCACATTTACTATTTTGATGGTTTACTGCATTTGTTGTGACAACCGTAAAGAATAAAGAATCAGACATCCTTGAGAAACATGTAGATGAGACCTTGAGAGATGCCACATTAAGATGTGTGTGTGTGTGTGTATGTGTCTAAATGCCTAAAGGGTGAAGTGTAGCTAAGATTGTAGAATCCAACAACAGTGTGTGTGGAGTGTCTCTCTGTATGATTTTTTGATTATAGCTATAATAATCTCAGACATCCACTGGGAAACCTGCTGATAGCACAGATTGGGATTTTTCCACTCCACACAGTGGGACTGAGTAATATAAGCCAAACCCTGTCAACATTCCAGAACCTGATTATCAGATTCAGTTATTGGATATGATACTCAACTCATATTGCCAGAATTTCAGACCTGGAATTCTTGGAACTGAGCTGTTTCTGCTAGACCACAAATATCATTCAGGACCAGTAGGATGAGTTGCTATTTAGATTAGAATTATAGGAGAAGAATTAAGAATTATTTCCTCTATTCCAGGGGTGTCCAAACTAGATCCTGGAGGGCCACTGTCCTATAGAGTTTAGCTCCAACTTGCCTCAACACACCTGTCTAGAAGTTTCTAGTCTGCCTAGCAAAACCCTGATTAGCTGGTTCAGATGTGTTTGATTAGGGTGCGTTTGAACTCTGCAGGGCACTGGAATTCCAGGAGCAAGACTGGACATCCCTGTTCTATATTCATGGGTCAAAAACATATGGCTTTCTTCCATGGAAAACAAAAGATGATTTTATGCAGAATATCTGCTCTGTTGTGCAGTACAGTTGTGAAACATGGATTTCTCTAACATTCTCTGGGAGAAGTCCAGCCACAATAGTGCTTAAGTTTGCTTAGTAAGTAATTATTTTTACCAAAGATTACCAAATGTGTTTCTTCATTCAACAATTATGTAATAATATTAATATTATTCAATTGCATCAAGTTGCAATTTAACAAACTTGAGTAGATTAGGGGACCTCAGCAGTTTATTCCCGGATATAACCATGATAATTACATAATACAAATCCACCACAATTCATGTTTATATTTGTTGATTTATATTTTAATTATTCGTATTGTCACGTCTGTTTTAATTATTCACAATCCTCAAAAGCAATTTCCTGTTCTCAACCCTTAGATGAAGTAGATTAGCCTGCCTTATAAAGTATTGCAATGTCATGGAAAAAGTAAAGAAAAGAAAGTTTTTAATTGCGAATCCAAAAATAAAGATCAATACAGCATTTTATGTGTAACTGGATTTAAATTAATTTTAACAATGGGTAGCCAAAAAATAAAGCATTTGTTAAATGCCTCTGTGAACATTTAGCATGATTATTTAGCATGATGATAGTGTTTATGATGTCTTTAAAGGGTGAAAGAGTGCATATATATTGTATATATTGTTAGAAAAACATTCTGACAATGTTACTGCAGGAATTCTTTTTGATTATTTTAAGAGAACTTTTAAAGAATGTTAACTAACATTGTGAGAACACTCCGTGTTAGCTGGGTATTTGTAATATTTTTACACCAAAAAGTCTTAAGAATTAAGTTAACATGACTATTTTCCACCAGTTTTTGAGGTCAAGGAGAAATTTACTGTCTGCAATCTGACCCCATTAAGTGCTGGAACTCTGGTGTGGTTTAATCTGCTTGAAGAGATATGCTCACTGCAAATGGCAGCCAAATGGACCAAAGGAGGCCCAGCTAAACAAGCATCAATAATAGATGGAACCCATCCCAAGTTGTGCTCAGCAGGAGGGCCGTATGACAATATGCACCGTCTGTGGCCCCTGAGTCTCAGTGCAAAGGGCCCATACAGCATTGATCTTGACCCCCCCACACCACCTCGTCCTCTCTAGCAACACTCTAAGAAACTTAGCGACTCTTCAATCTTTAATGTCCGCTTAAGCCAAAAAGAATGCTAATTTCTGTGGTCTGCCACCAATTTCCTCCTTTTTTCTTGTTTCTATGGTTCTCTGAAATTACAAATCTCTTTTCCCCACGGTCCTATTTAAAGCTGCTCTCTACAGCTGGGGACGATTACCCATAGGAAGCTGGGGGGTCACATTTTGGAGTCGTTCAGGAAGTTATGAAGGTGGTGGTTGCAAGATGGAGGGATGGAGGTGGGTGGGGTGCAACAGAGCTCAACCCCAGAGGGAGGGGCTCTCACCCTGGACAAGGCCTGACCCTGGGTCCCCCATATCCATCTCCAGAAGTGAGAGCCGCGGCACGTCTCTGAAGATTAGCCAAAACAAGGAAGAAAGGAAAGGCGTGGGATAAAAGGGAAAAAGAAACGACCCCTCAAAATATGCCTCACCTCCTGCGGTTGTGGGGAGTGGGGGCTGGTGGGGTAAATGGGTCACCTTTTTCATTTTTTTGGGCTGAAAGAAGCCATCTCATTTTATGATGGTACAATATATCCAGCTCATCATGTCTTGCACCTCATTGGGTGTCTCATACTGTAAATGGCAACAGCATCATGTGTCACGGTGATCCTTGTATATCAACATCATTAGAGCAGACATAACAGAGAACCCAATCTATTACAACACAATATGTACCAGAGTTCATCCTGACATCCAGAATACACCATCCACTCTGCACAGAGCACACAGACCACCGTTCATGAAGCACCATTACTAAAGTTTCTCATTTTTCTAAAAGTTAAACCTGATACCATTTCATTTTAAATCAATCTTTTCCTATTATGAGGGACTTGTCCTATAGTTTTCATTAACTAATGTCGATTAAACTGACAAATTAAAATGGATTAAAACATATCTACTAATATTGTTTTTTTTTAAGAAAAGGTTGAAAATACATCATTATTTCTTCACTCTCATGTCATTCCAGCTTTACAGATGAGATTAACTATAGACTGTCATTGTATGAAAACAAAAACAGTGTGAGCATTCTGCTAAACCTCTATTGTGTTCCACAGAGGACAGTGATTAGGGTTTGGACACAACATGAAGGCAAGTAAACAATGTCAGAATCATCTTTGAGTGAGCTATCCCTTTAAGCCTTCGCTTTTAGCAATCATTCATTCAACCCACCAGTTAATTTTATTACCAGCCTTTCCAATTAGAATATTAGGACATTAGCAAACCAATACATTAATGACACCTTTTATGTTCCTCTGTCGGAAGGGGTGCAGGTGATGCATTATGGGATGTCAGTCTAATAAACACTGAGAGAATGACCACAAGACAGAGATACGACTGCATTCATCTTCCTGAGTTGAGGAGTCTTTTGTCTGTGAAGTGCCCCCTGCCCTTTAATAATTCAATGTCTGCTGTTCCCCTTCCTATCTCTCCATCTCTCTCGGTTTCACTTTAAATGCTCTATTGTATACCATGCTTCACTCAGGGGAGGCAATACAATATGAGTCACTCTGATCATAGTTTGTATATGAATATATAAACACTATATTTGACGTTATTGTATTGTCTGTTGTGTTCTGCCCGGTCTTCTTGGCTCTCAAAGGCTAATATTAACATCCGGCGTGCTTTTCTAGCTCTGTAACAGAGTAGCAGACAGCTACTCTGTTACAGGATCGTCTCTCTTCGTCTTCCAAGCCACAGTGACTAAATTAGCCTTGTGACGCCCACTCTACACTTATCCACAAGCAAAGATCACCCATCAATCACTCAGAACCATTACTTACAGGTGAGCCCGAGACATGTCCTCTATGCATGTGAAGCGAGAGCCGCAGCAATTAGAGTGATTTATCTATCTATTCACACACATCAAAGGTGCCGTTCATCTAATTTCACTAACAGTATGTACATTGCAGGGTATTGCGTCTCATATATTAATTATGCAGTCTTTGTTTTGCATACACCTTAAATAAATGATACAATGTTCATCTTTCTGCACTTCAAAACCACCTATTTCATGGCTCTTAACACATACAAACACGCAGCACACTTTTGTGACCTCTCACCTGCCGGGGTCACCATTACCCCAGTTCTGAGGCTGACCCGTGAACCCAAGCTAGCATCCTTCACTGCCCGGCATTTATCAAACAGATAATTAAAGCACACAGAGAACCAGGTTCCTCTAGACCTGGCTGGGGCCAGGGGTGACATCATTATCCCAGGAACAGAGCCGACGGTGGGGGAAGAGCTTTGTGATGTGACTCCTCCTGGACCCGGTCATTAAAACAGCCTGCCTTCATTCATTATGGATGTGTTGTGTGCTTGCCTGGGCTTTTGTTCACTGTTAAACCAGCTTGCCTCTGAAGAGCTGAGCTAGAATGAAAGGGGGAGAAGGTAGAGAGAGAGCGAGAGTGACAGTCGCAGACAGTCAGAATGAGAGAGCAGGAAGAAGGTACGTGCGAGTTATCAGCTATGAAATTCTTTCCCTGCAGCATCCAGGAGGAATTACAGGAGGCTTTATTTACTGAAAACCAGTTTAGACGAGGTACGAGAAGCCATCGTGCCCCCAGTAAACAAGATTGATGGCCCAATCAAAGCAAATTGTGGGACTTCTGGGAGGGGAGAAATGCGCTCACATAACTATTTCCTCGAGATCAGTTTCAACCCTCAAAATCATAACCTTCCCTTCATTAGCGATAACAGAGAGCTGCTCTTAGGTCAGCTGTAAGGCTGGTAATAGCCTCATAACATCGGTGCAACGCTCAGAAAGCCCCCTCACCGAAATGAGAATGTGGAGAAACTACAGCCCTTATTACATCAGTTGCTGTCGTATGGGGACTAACACGTGTCCGCTGGTTAAATCTGCTGTAGTGGCAGCAGTGTGGCAGTTTAATAGGGGACGCTGTGTTGTTCTGCAGAGGTACAAAGAACCGCCAATGTTTCCATGACAATCAGTTATCTGTGAACGCAGCACAATTTCATTCTGGATTTTAATGGGCGGTAACGACATAGACAGTTGGTAAAGACAAAACAGAAGATCGAGGCAGTTAACACACACAGTCTCTCTCTTCCCCTCTCACAGTAATGAAATCAGATCTCCAGCGCACTTCACTGTTTTGAAAATGGCTCCGTAGAGGACAACACAAACGTTTCAATGAGTCGCGTGAAATCAGAGATAGATGGAATCACTTAGTGCCGGCATTCACAATTCGCCACTTTAGAAGGAAGATAAATAGTCTCTGTGCTGTGGGAACTGTCCACCTTAGCTAAATTCCTTTGCTCTGGTTTCCCCCCATCTCCCTCTCTCTTTCTCTCTCTCGCTCGCTCATTCTGCTGATGTATGCAGAACACAACAAACTCCATATGAAAAGAGAGAAAAACTGAGGCTAATTTCCATTAAAAGATGACAGTTTTAATGGCAAATGAACACACAATACTGCCGATAACGTCCCCCACTAATGAACCGACTCAGCGCTTTTTGGGGCTTGACTGGCAATTACTGAGACATTGCTTCCCTTCCTCATCATCTCTGTCTTCTTTCCACATTCCCTCCTCCCAGAGGAAGTTCTTCTCCCCCACTGCTCCAATTTGTTCCTGTGACTTCTGAACTTCAGCTGGGAGGGACAATTTATCAAATCATAACCATAACAAAAATTCAATTAATTAAAGGTGCTGTAAGCAATTTTGGCCCTTTTTGCTAACTTCTGTTAGATTTTGCCTCTGAATTAGGCAGCCTATGTCAACTTCAATCACATGATTTCTTTACAAAACCCTCCATCCTCAGACAGGTCAGCCAACCGGATGTCAGGAAATATGCAGTGTTTACAGATAGTTTTCAGGTTAAACAATTGTGTACCAGTCCCAAAATTATTACAGCACAGACAGGTTTGATTTGTCAGGATACTGATTTCAGCGATATCTGCTAGTTACTGATATTTTATTATTTTATGTGTGGTATTAATATTATTAAATAATAAATACAATTATTAAATAATTGTTTTACTACAGTCTAACATAGCCAGCATCCCAACAAAATCCAAGTGACTGCTGCAGTGTTCGATAACCAATTGCAACTTCATGTAATCTCTCTCAACCTGTCTAAGTGATTTATAAAGCTCAAATTATCTAAAGGATGATCAATACCACGATCATTAGCTCTTATATAAGTTTACTTAGACTGCTCCAAAAGTTCATATAAGCTTTGAATCAAAGATGGGCAGTTTCCAAATGATTATAAATGGACCCATCTCAATTAACCCTTGTGTAAATCCTCTGCTTTCTCACTGTCATGACATCATTTCATCTTCCTTTTGCCAACATTTAGACAGTTCTGTTAAAAACTAGATTCCTGATGACTGGAGATGGGTTTCTTGTTTGCTGTTCTGAGTCACATACTGTATAAGAGAGTGGAGATGTGAGTGGATTTTGGTTAAAACATTTCTCATTTCTAATGAAAACATCTCACACACATATCACATATATATCTACAAATATGCAACAACAAGATGAATTAGTGAATACAACAAGAAAATGAAAATATAATTAAGAAAAATTGTATATTTATATAAAATATTCACTTGTGTTATTGAAAAATGTGGTTAAGCTAGTAGCATCGCTGCGTGTTTAGTTAATTTCCAACACTGTAAATAAACCATCCAAAATAACAGATTGCTGTCGAAAGACATCGCTAGTCTCTGCCTCCTTTTTCATCCAGAGAGAGGCAACAAACCAATGATTGGTTCTCAGGGGATGGATGGAGTGGAACGCATCCCGGCCGACACACTGACCTGATTATCACTGTCAGATCCCCTCCTTCACTCTAGGATTGAGTCTGTCTGTCCACAGATCTGTCACTGGTTAGCATCTGCACTCACTCAATTTCTCTAGCTTTATTTCTTTTTTTTGCATTTTTAAATGGAGTATTGCAAATTTTCCAGTTCTTCCTGCTATGATGTTATTGCTTGTCTTTCTTGTTCATGCTGGACATTGAAATGTTCTATTTTTGTGATGTGTGCTGGTGGAAAAGACTATTTACCCACACTCGGCGTCTCTGATGAGGCTGAACTACAACTCTGACAGAATCAAGACATTGAGGGCTCATCAGTAATGATGGCTGCCAAAAACTCCCCCATTGCCTCTCTCTTTCTCTCTCTCTCTTGCGCACACACACACACACACACAGCATCCATTCTCTGTGGGGTCAGACTCGTGCTGTCAACATTACCCATCAGCTTAGCAACATCCCTTTGAAAAACCGTCTCACTGATTTTTCTATTTAGGAGCTGGCTGTGGAACAGCATTTATCCCATAATTACACCACTGTCACTGACAATTTCCATACAAATCATCAGAACAAAATTGAAAACGGACCCAAACTCTGTAAGACTATATTTTCAATCTATGAGAAACCAGCCAAACATCTTCTTCAGTGTGTGTGCAAACCGGCAGGGGAGGGTGTCCAACAGGAAAGATGCATGAAGTTCTTTGAAAATTTCACGAGAGATGTTGAAGCGTGAGACAGCTTTGGATGTTTTAAACGACCCAGTTAATGAGGAAAATCAGCAATCTCTTGGCAGTTGGGGACTTACCATGTGGCTTGCATATAGTAATGATACAGTGGGTAGTTTTTATTGATTGCATGGTGGAAAACACATGTAAATGTACATACACACACACTTTAACCCAAAATGATTTTTTTCATATGAAGTGGTCTTTTCTTCTGACATTACAGTAATTCCTCAAAGTGTCTTTAATCATGTGATCTAATTGTTGCTGCATTTAGCTATTTTTACATTAAAAATTGTGTGTAATACCCCTAGTTTCCATATGTTTTTTTACCTAATTTTCCATCAGAAAATACATTTATTTATGTAATTATACATATGTAATTATTATATACATGCATTGTTAAATATCATGTTCAAATTAATGTTAAGCAAGAAAAATAAATAGTAATCTGTTGTTTACAGTACACACACACACATTTTGTTTCCTATCGTGGTGAGGACTTTCCATTTTTCCAAATGTCTTTAAACAGAGCTAATTACATTTTCTTTCCCCTACCCCTAAACCTAACCTAACCATCACGCAAACAGTTTTGCTTTTCTAAACATCTACACCCTGTATAAACAAGCACACCACATACATTATAATTAATTATAATTAAAGCATTTGCACTGACAAAACAAGTAGTTATATAAAGAATATGTATCTAATTCTATCCAACCTACATACAGTATGCATTATATGAAGATTAATGTAGTTCTGTATTCGAGGGTTAAGTCACATCTAAAGCTGCCAAAATCAGACATTCATCTGACAGTATCTGTGTAGGCAGAGTTAACAAAACAGACATCTATATTTTTATAGAAAATAACCAACTATGGCCACAAGTCATAATTTCATTTATTAATATTCGCTATTCAAATATTTAGCTTAGTCTTACATTATAACCTCTGTTTGTTTGTAGAGATATATAACATAAGATCTTGCACAAAGGCCTGTTTTCTAATCCTAACTGGATCGGGATCTTTGACCGCTCCCTCACATTCCTGGTTTTATTCAATTACCTTCCTTTCATTGGTTTTAATCAGAAGGGTTCTCAACTTGTTCTGTTTCTCTCACTCCCCCTCTGTCCTCCTCCATCACTCTTAAATGGATTTGTTCCTGCCAGACCGATTCATTTCTGTACCATACATATAATCCCTTTGGTTCCATTCCTCTATAATCTATATGTTCCAGAGCTGTGATAATGTACCTGAATGTGATGTACACAGTCAGACTTCAAAAACTGCTTTTACACGCTGCTGTGCATCAGTGTCTGTGTCTATATTCTTAACACTTTAAATATGAAATGGCAAAAGCAAAACAAATTCCATGTAATTTTATGTGGCTGAATCAGATAAGCCCTGTTTTTTTTTTGAAGGGGTTTTATGTTGAATCATTTGTTTTTAAAAATAGACCTGTATGATATATACCATTACTTTTACACACCTACTCATTTTTTTGCAATTTGTTTTAGATTTTAATACAAACAAAACTTAAGACTTCTATAATGACCTCCCATGTTTAAACAAATTTGCATCTTTTTCAAAATAACCACCTTTGTCTATATTACAGCTTTGCCTACATTACAGCTACAAATCTTGGCATTTTCTCAACCGTCTTCATGAAGAATACTTGGCTGCTTTTTTCATTTTCCTTTTCAACTCATCCAACTCATCCAAGTCATCAATTATAAGGGTTGGAGGAAAACGGTCATGAAAAAATATATTAGGAGTGTTTTTGCTGGCAAAAAACACTGACTACCAATTAGGGCTGTCAATCTGTTAAAATTTTTAATCAAATGAATTGCATATGTTGATTAATTCATTAAATGACGAGGTACTGTACCTTTATATACAGAATGCTGGATGTGAATTCAGTGATTGTAGTTGAAGCCAATTTTTGTGATGTTGAGCAGGATAGCCCCTCCCACATCAGAAACTTCTAAGACTTAAATCCTGCTCTTATTGACTGTGGCAGTTTAGAATCAGTTATACTGTTCAACAATTATATGACAAATCCCTCTTAAGTTCACTTAAAGGAAACTATTTAAAATGTCTTCTGAAGCCTCAAGTAGTCTTGAAAATACTGCTCTTAGTCTTAAGTGCAATGCATTATCAGAGTGAAACTCTAGAGTGAACTCACCCCCACACTGTTCTGATTGGCTGGAATTTGTGATTGAGTATGTCATTCCACGCCTCCTTTTATGTTAAGTGTGGACATAAAAATTGCTTGTCGTTAGAATCCTGTCATGTTGCATTATGTAAAGACAGCGTTAGGAGAATGTTTTACTGTTTTATTTTAATGTAATTAATTAAATGAAGACCATTCCTAAATGGACAACCCTACTAACAAAATAAGAGGTCCACAGGTGGAAAAAACAATAAAATCACATGCACTTTTACATTACATCACTTTACACTGTGTAGTTGGTATAAAAAGACATGATGGTTGTCTGTGAAGGACAGTGAGACTGTGAACATGAGGAAACGTGGGTGAAATGAATGTGGTGCCTTCATTAACCACATTAATCTTTGCTCTCGCTTTGTATTAGTGCTTTTTGTATAACTGTCACAGCATGGAGGCAGGAGAGCTTGAACTGAGAAGAAAAGAAACCCTAGCAGATGGCTCACATTAACACAGCAGCTCTTTGACTCTGTGAGTATTATGCGATAGATACGATCTCCAATGGAGAGCTGGCATAGTGGAGAAAGAATGACATTGTACAAATACATTAAAGCGGTAAAGTGTCAATAAAAAATAAAGCCTGCAGAGAGCTGGAGTCTGTGTTTGCATGTGTTTAATGAACATGAAGGCAGGGTACTTGTGATTTATGTTTAATAAGCCATTAAACAAGCTATAGATTAAGTTATAGTGACATCACATGGGAAATCACAATCGAGCAGCTTTTACTGATGACATGCACAGTCCTGCTGTTCCAATTATCTATTAATCATTATATGTGTTCATTATATAGTGTTCTGGAATTCATATAGCATTCATAGGCTATTTATCTGTGTGCATATATGTACAGATGTTTGCATATGTACATATGCTGGTATATCATCAGCATGTGTTCAGACTGGGCTGTCCACTTGTCTGTTTCATTCCAACAATTTAATGGATGGATCCTTGTATATTAAGTAATATTTTGTTTGTGTGTGCTCACATGCAGGGATTGGTATAACGGTTATTGTTCATTTCAAACCACTGACAGAAATGAAGAGCTCTGGGTAATCTCGACATTGTATCGTATTAAACAAATCCCATCTGATTGAGCCATTTTGCTGAAACAATGGCTCCATTATGTCTGATGTCACAGTAGCATCATCTAGACAAACGCCACATGCTACAGCAGATGGGCACTATTAATCTCCACTGAGAAAGAGAGAAATTTCGAGGGCACTAAAGAGGAAAAGCGCGATGAGAAACTCCACTCCAGCCAGACATTGTGCAGATTTCACACAACGGTTCTTTCTCAAAGTTGACATTTGTGTACATGTACAAATATGACCAGTGATAGAGCCAAGCATTCATTGCTGAGACCCGTTCACACCAAGAGACAAACGAAAAAGCGAGATGAAAGTTCTGTCCACACACAGAGCAAAACAAAAATGCACTCTAGTCATATGCTAAAATACAAGATACAAGCACACAGCACAAATTACACTCTACACTCCAGGTCTACAGAAATGTTACTGATAATGTTGCCCATCTTGTTTGATGCAAATATTCAGGGTTGTTGTAAACAGGCCTTAAAGCCTAACAAAGGCATGAACTGAGCAAATTAAATTGATAAAACAGCCTTGTGTGAAAAATCTTTGAACAATACTGTTAAAAGGTGATATTTTTGATACAGTATGACCCTCTTGAGCATGCTAACATGTTCAAATGTCACTCTGACTCATGTCTGAGCTCAGCACAGCATAAGACGCCGTGACAGTACGTGATTAAATCTATCCTAACCGATTACATAGTCTCTGAATCTAGGTGACAAACACAATCAGCCTCATCACTACAGAGAAAATCTCAGTGCAATGCAGTGGAAAGCTCTGAATGCATTACTTACCACAGGGCAAGTGCAGTTATATGGCGTACATTATTACAACAAAACAATAAACAAAAGCAATGAATCAATAATACTGCTTTGTCGATGGCACAGATGGCCTAAACAATGCTAATATGATGCATTGCAAATGGATCAGTGCTTGACAGCAATGGTATAGACCTCGTTTATGGTTTGCTATTTTGATAACCCTCAAAAGCGTCTAAATGTGAAAAGGTGAAATAAAAAGCCATATATTATAAAAGCGCTCAATCAAAATGATGAAAAGTGATTATGAACGTTTCACTTCCTCATTATACTGATACTAATAATTCAAAGACACAACATTACTGTGACAGATGAAAACACTGAACAGACATTAACTGACTTTAGAAGTCAATACATTGTCATTGAACATAACTTATCACTGGCCTACAGCACACTGTAATCCATTCTGTAAGTTTTAGTGATCGTGTTAGCTACAGTAAACTTTGGGGCTGTTGTGATACTGTTTAACTCCTGGTCTACAAATACATGTTAATTGTGATTTACAAATTCATATTTAATATATATTTAACATGGTATATTTTAGAACCTAATTCTTAAAATAAATATTGCTAGTACTATTAATACTAGTAATAATAACCAGAATACAAAGAAACTGATTCTAGAGCTGCACCAGAGTTGACCCATAGAGATGATTCTAGAGATGACCCCTGAATCTGACCCAGAGTTGTACCCCCAAAGCTGTGATGGTATATAGATTATTTTCTTGAGTGATGCAACAGTGTCAAACAATGATCCTATTCATACTGGCATAAAGTCTGGTTGATACAACAAAATACTTAAGTAATTGGATGGCTGGCAGTGTAGATCTGCAACCAGCTGTAAAGAAATATGTATGTAGAGTTTGTGATCAGGATTTCAACCTAAATGTCTAAATGTATCATACAGATTATTTCACAGACATAAAAAGCAGAATATCTAATTCTGCTTATTATGAAGTTGAAGGAACTTCAACTGTTTGTGATTCTCTGAGTGAATCACAAACAGTTGAAGTTAAAGTTCCTTCAACAAATCTCTGAGTATCTTTAAAATTTGAAGGTGCCACTAACCTGAAAACTTTGGCAAATCCAGTATGAATCAGACAGTCAGTGATTGGACAGTGACACTGTGTATGTGGGTGGTGCCGTCTGAAGTTAAGACATGCAATCCAGTATCCCTGTATTCACTATCACATAAATAAAGAATAAGCAATTATCAGGTTAACTGTGGTAAAATGCTAGTGGAAAGAGATTAAAGTGTTATTGAAAAGAAGACAAATGAAAGTGCTGGGCAACATAGTTTACCCTGTTAAACTGCACTAAATAACAGCAATAAAGCCTAGTACGTCTAATATCTAATTACCATTTAGCTTTTGTCAGTGTCTTAATGTAAAGTAATACACTGCCAGTAATGGCATATTCTTGAAGGAAATTTAAGTTGTTTACACTGCAAAAGTGGAAAATGTTAAATTAATTGATCACTGTCATTGAGTTCTAGTGACTATTTGTTTTTATGCCCTATGACGTTTCACTGGGGTCTGACTCGCATTAAAACACTCATTTAAGTAATGCAGAACAGCTTTAGTGAAATTGAATTAACTAATGAATTTAATAATCATTATGTCCCCCTCTCTCTCAAATTAATAACAGATAGCAGAGGGGTTTTGGGTTTCCAAGTAGGACCTGCTGAGACTCAGTAAATGAACAAAGCGTTCAGATTAATGCCAGCTTATTTGGAATCGTTCCTGAAACAGCATGTACGCAACATATTATAAAGAGAATTTATGTGGTAAAGTCTATTGAGCGTGGCCACTAATTGAAATGTTTTTAAAGCTTTATGTAATGTTTTTTGTTTTTGACATTTTAAGCAATGGACACAAAATGGGATTAAACCTTTCTTTCTGATGAATATCCATGTAAAACACTGCTGCAATAACAAAGTTATGGTACCATTAAAATGTTACCATTACAATAATTAAAATGAGGTCAGAGGGTATGCATTTATGTGGATATGGAGTACAACTAACTAACAGAGACATTGAAATGTTCTACCACACACACACACACACATACACACAGACACACAAAATGACAAAAAATAATGAACAGAGAGGTAGAGGGATTCTACAGAAAGCGCGAGAGGGGGAATTAGAGTCCTGTGTGCTGAAGTGCTCTACTCGAGAGCTTCACAATGGCGGCCCACCCTTGCCCATTGCACTGAGAAGGTTGTTTCCTGGGCAACAGAGAGCTGAGAGCAGGGCATCAGTCTCTGAAGTGTGTATGAAGAGCTGTGGAGCTGAGCCAGTAGTTCATCTCAGGAACAGAAACACTGATGGAGGTTAAGTCACACTAACACACACACTCGAGGTTAGAAAGATGCAGTGGTCACAAAAACTAAGAATGTACCGTCTGAACCAAGCCAAGGAGGTCTACAATACCTTGAGAAAGCTGTTTCTTTCCAGCTCAAAGGCAGCTGCTCGACTGGCACATGACCCTTCATACATCATTTGAATATAGCAAGTTTTGGTCATTTTTTTGGCCATAGAATCTTGTGTTATTTACCTTTAAATGCCATTTGACCAATCACTAGAAAAATCATAACAACACTGACAGGCTGATTAAAAAAACCCCAAATGTCTTAAGACCATCACTAGCTATTTTCCTGAGCTATTTTCACTTTTTCCCACTTCATGCATTTAAAAGGCCTTCCAAAAGAATCATGCATTGCTAAAACATCAAGTCAAATATATTTGCACCCTTTATACTAAAATAAAATGTTAGCAATATACACTCACTGGCCACTTTATTAGGTACACCTTGCTAGTACTGGGTTAGACCCCCTTTTGCCTTTAGAGCTGCCTTAATTCTTCGTGGCATAGATTCAACAAGGTGTTGGAAACATTCCTCAGTGATTTTGATTCATATTGTTATGATAGCATCACGCAGTTGCTGCAGATTTGTCGGCTGCAGAACTATGATGCGAATCTCCTGTTCCACCACATCCCAAAGGTGCTCTATCGGATTGAGATCTGGTGACTGTGGAAGTCATGTGAGTAAAGTGAACTTAATGATCTGAGCTTTGTGACATGGTGCATTATACTGCTGGAAGTAGCCATCAGAAGATGGGTACACTGCAGTCATAAAGGGATGGACATGGTCAGCAACAATACTCAGGTAGGCTGTGGCATTTAAACGATGCTCAATTTATACTAAGGTGCCCAAAGTGTGCCAAGAAAACATCCCCCACACCATTACACCACCACCACCAGCCTGAACCATTGAGAGGCAGGCTGGATCCATGCTTTCATGTTCTTTATGGCAAATTCTGACCCTACCACCTCAATGTCACAGCAGAAATCAAGACTCATCAGACCAGGCAACATTTTTCGCCTAATTTTGGTAAGCCTGTGCGATTTTTAGCCTCTGTTCTTAGCTGACAGAAGCGGCACCCAGTGTGGTCTTCTGCTGCTGTAGCCCATCTGCTTCAGGGTTCGACGTGTTGTGCTTTCAGAGATGGCATTCTGCATACCTTGGTTGTAATGAGTGGTTCTTTGAGTTACTGTTGCCTTTCTATCATCTCTAACCATTCTCATTCTCCTCTGACCTCTGACATCAACAAGGCATTTTTGTCCATACAACTGCTGCTCACTGGATATCTTCTCTTTTTCGGACCATTTTCTGTAAACCCTAGAGATGGTTGTGCGTGAAAATCCCAGGAAATCAGTTTTTGAAATACTCAGCCCGTCAACCATTTCACATTCAAAGTCACTTAAATCCCCTTTCTTCCCCATTCTGATGCTCGGTTTGAACTTTGGCAAGTCGTCTTCACCACATCTAGATGCCTAAATGCATTGAGTTGCTGCCATGTGATTGGCTGATTAGCAATTTGTGTTACCAAGCAATTGAACAGGTGTACTTTATAAAGTGGCCACTGAGTGTATATATATTGTAAAAATAAACAAAATATGTGGAATATAGAATATTTTTGGATCCAGATGGTGAAGTTAAAACATACCAGCAGGCATTAACAGGGTCATGCTAACTAGACAAACCTTGAACCCCTGCATCCACCAGCAAATATATAGACATCACAACATCTAAAACACTGGAATGCTCATGGTTGCTGTGAAGAAACTTCTGAGATCTACACAAAACAATCAATTTCATGACCTTCAACTTAGTATTCAGGATCCATCTGGTTTACGCTCTGCCTTTCATACGTTTTAGAGATCTTTATTTTTTTACCAGTAAGTTCCATAGTTTCATTTTCATTTGAAACTGTGTTTGTGGCTGAAAACTTCCCTCGACAAAATCTTGACATCAGCCTTTCACTTGACGCGTAACATTCACTGTCAGACGTCTTCCTTTGAAAATTTTCCCACTTTTTTTTCAAAAGAAAAAATCTGTCATTGTCATCTTCTATCGGTCTTGTTTACTTATTTATTTCGGGTCTGAGTCGGACTACATTAGCTTCAATCCTGAGGTGTGAAGCAGCACTCTCATACACATATGCACAAAGACTGTCACCTTCCACAAGTTCTGCCAATAGGGACTGCATTAGCAAGCAAGCAAGATATTTATAAGCCTTCTGGAACCTTCCAAGATATATACCGACAATACAAACATCTCTGTTTTCTGTCTAGCTTCTTAATACACATTTATATCAGAATAACAGGATCCCATTGTTGTTTACAATCTTAAAGAGGTCAGTGTCAGCACAGATGTGTGTTTAAGGTTTTTCTATATATTCATCTCCAGTTATTATGTGCTTATTATGTTCCAGTAGTTCAAATGGAAGCACATCACACTCGCAACGCCAAGGTCATCAGTTTGATTCCCAAGTACCAGACTGGTGTAAAATGTATTGTAACACCTAATTTCAATAATCCACTTCAGACATTCAACTATCAGTCATTAGACTATTAGTAGAATGTTTGCTGAATATCTGCTAACACTTTATTGTGATGGTCCCCTAACAGATATTTTATTGACTGTATGCAAAATATCAATTTATTCTACTAACCCTTACGCTAACCTTAAAACCTAATCAAACTGTCTACTAATACTCTAATCAGAGTTAGTTGAGATGTAGTTGCAAAGTTATTTGCAGTCAGTAGCATGTCTAAAGTGGACTATCCAAATGAGGTGGAACCATGTATTTACATATGATGTAAGAAATGTATACCTTGAAAGCATTATAAATGACTCTGGATTAAAATTATCTGCCAAATGTTCAATATAAATGTAACAAATTACCACTCAGGTGTTATCTTAATAATAGTGTTATCTCAAACATATTATTCAATGTTTTATATATAATAAAATGATCAAACACACAAACATACACTTAAATGCTGAGCAAATTATATAATGAAGACAGAAACACTTGTGCACATTTGGAAACACTTATTGCATTAATTATGTCTGAAACAACCTTCTGTTTCCTGCTACATGTCACAATACTGTCAGAATATACAGAGTATTATTCTTACATCTGCAGCATAAAGCATATTGATTAAAAACTAAGAGCTTTGATTAAACTGATAATGTGCTGAGGGAGAGATGTGAGGAGAACATTTATACATATTTCATATTTCCATTTGTTACATGCCTCATTTTCCAAGTTAATTTTAAAAATGTGAGCCTCCATATGGAGACAATTTAACAGAAATACTTACAAGTCTTATTGAAGAATAGTACAACTGTCAGATGCATCAAAAATGTCAGGCAATTCCACTGATATATTCATGGGATATCTCAAAGTGACCTTTAACTTGACATTGAGAGAAGGAAACGTATCTCAGTGGATTATATGAAAGGCAAATCCCTCAAAGAACAAGATATACCCACTCAATGATGAACACTAAAATATTAGGATATGTTTTGACAGCAACTTCTCATTTAACATTGCCAGTCAGCGATTTGGGCAGTACATGCATTTTAAGATAAACTATTCTTACATGAAAAAGGACAGAACTGATTCTAACTCATATTACCTTTAGTGTTGTAAAGAAGAAAGAAAATTTCAGGTTTAGAACAACAGAAATTGTGATGTGTAGGTAGACACTTTCACACGGACAAATCTCAACCAATCAAATTCCATCTGGAATCTTTTGCATCACACTCCCCTATGCTGTGCACAAGTTAAAGTATCCCAGAAATCCAACCTACCGCAGTTTTCTGAAAGAACAAAAACGATCAGTCATAGCAATACTCACCCAATTAAAAACAGTGATGCAACTGAACAAGGAGAAAAGGGCCAGACAGTTATGAGAATTGTTCTGTCCTTTCAGCCAAACAAAGGCGCGCAGAAATTTCTGTGTGTTCTCCACTGACGCTAAAGCGGTTGTGGCGACATTGAACGTTGTAATAAGAGGCTGTTCAATAGTGGATAAGTGCGAACGAGCTGTGCCTCATCAGTGCAATGATAATAGCTCTCCATTCATCTGAATTATAATTACACATTAATAGAGTGTATAAAAGCAAAGCCATTCAACTTGCACGCTCGTGAAAACATTAAGTATTTTATCACTCCCCTGGTTGGACTGAGTCAGACAAATATAGAGAAAATGTACACACATTTCTAGAGTCTGTCTCTCTCTTTCATAGACTCCTCTGGCCAATGCACATTCAAATGGCCTATTATTGTGTTGCTGGTGCTTTGTGGGAGATTAATTGCAGACATTCAGAACTCAATGAGACACATCTGCAAACATTATTCAGTAGAGTTGGAACCAATCAGGACTCTTACTGAGCAAGAACGAGGGGAAAAGGAAAACAAGGTTTATGAAGAGCGTTAGATAACACTAATTCAGAGAAGGGATGGGGGAATAAGAGCAGGTGACGGAAGGATGGGAAGGGCAGAGGATTTCTGGGACAAGGTGATCATGTGCAGGTTCTCTCCCGAGAAATTGTGAAGTTTTCTGTTTCTTTCCTCTATAAAGGACAAAAATATATTGCACTGCAAGAAAGTTCAATAGGAGATAATGTTATAGAGTGATTTTTACTGCATAATTTATGACGTCCAGTAAAGACAGCAGATATTTCAATTGCTTTTAACAGTTACACATAGCACATTTAAATCCCTACTGTATCCTGTAAAGCTGTTAGAGTACCGCAACTGTGACATGATCTTGATTACCACAAAACATCATTTTATGACTTGTCCCTCAGTGTTCATAAACAAACGGGAAACACATTCACACTAAATATACTCACAACGGAAGCTTAGTAGGCGAGGTTGGAAATAGGTTGAAAAGCTCCTGCGAGGCACATTTTTGTAATGGCCCATCTTAAAAGCTGTAATTTCTGCAAAACTAGGAGCAGCAAAGATAATTCCAAAAATAATGATTATTTCCAAATAAAATATCCAAAAACCTGCTCCATGGTTTAGACAAATAGGTGGTCCCAACTGAGACAAAAAAAAAAAACAGTCCACATACCCCCAGCAATGTAAAGATGCATTTAGTGACCCCCTTTCATCAAAAACCTTGGGACAACATTCCCTGGATGATGACCCTGGTCCCACCCCAAACTCACACCATTGGTTGATCCAGGATTGACATAAAACAACTCAAACTAACAGAGCAATGTTATGAAAGTGCCACAATGTTTACACTCCTCAGAAAGTCAATAACTTACTTAATAACTTAAAAACTTAATAACTTACTTGTAGTTGTCTCAACACATTAATCTGGAATGTGAGAAAGAATTGTATGGCCCATAACATTACAAATATCACCTTTAAGGGTTCATATATTAAGTTTGACTTAAATTCATGTCAGCAAACAATTACAGTTCCACCAATTTCCTCCTAAAGTGTCAGAGGATCTGTGAGGGCCTCAGGGTAGTGTGAGCATACCCTGGAGGACTTCACATCATAATGAACTCAACGTCTCTCTGCCTCAAGCTAATGAGGCTTTCAGCGTGTGGCATGTTTCATAATATGTGCACAATTTCCACTTTGACTACAGAGAGACTGCTCTGCCCTTTCTACTTAATGTGATGCTAACCTGTCTTCTCCCCCTGGACTGACCTCATTCCAAACTCTCAGTGTTGGCAATTCTTTCTTTCGTTTATTTTTAGAGGAAAGAGGGAGAGGGTCACCTCTAGTCCTCTTCGCTCCACAAACACACACACAAATTCACCAGGTCGACTCTCACTCAGGAGATGGGGTATTGTTGTCTTAAGAAGAGTAATTAATTAATTCAACCTGGTAATTAAGCATTTGCCTTGGTAAACAATACATTTAAGTGCCTTTGGAAAGCACTCGTGTATCCTTAAGGACCTCGGCTCTTTAGTTTACTGCCTGCATAAAAGGGAATTAAAACCAACACAATAACAAACATTTAGAGGCTTTTAGACATGCATATGGTTTACAGTTTCATGCTAATCACAAAGGCGTCATGTCCCAGTTAAACGAAAGTTAGAGTGACTACTTAGAAATAACTTAGGCAACAGTAGATATTGATTAGAATTGATTAGCATCAATAGCATCATGTTGTGTCGTTTTTTTTATCATTCTCAAAAAATGATCTTGTTCTAGGTAAGTTTAAGAGTCTATAATAAAAAAACTGAATTGAAGGTTTAAATGCTAATCAGTTCTGATATCTACTGTTTTGACAGAAGGCTTCAAAGGAGTGATCAGACTCTTGCAATGAAACAGTACAATACCTGTTCTCTAACTGCACGTTAAACACCTTCACCAGACAAATATTAGTACACTGGCTTGCAAACATACTATACTCCTCAATCAGAAAGAGTAGATTAATTCCATTGTTTTCCAGGCCTGCAAATCAGTTTTAAGTTCCCTGGCTCCAAGGTTTTCTAGGACTGCTGGGATTCATACAATAAAAGAAAAAAAATACTGCACACATCTCAGATAAATTGAAAAAAACATATAGAAGGAAAACCAAAAGAGAGGCTATAAAGGGGGCAAAAAGTTTTCAGAACTGGAGAAGACAAAGTGCACAAAAAGTGCAATATAGACACTTTCTTCAGTCTTATGAAAAATAGACGGATATGGAAAAGCAGTTACACATTCTGAAAAGACAAAGAGAATAGAGGTGTTGGGCAGCTGGCTTTCATTTGGATTTTTTCACTTTTGTTTCAATCTGTTTTTAAGAGTGCACAGAGAAGCTTCAGAGAAACGTTCTTCAGCAGGTGTCATCTTCTTAAAAGCATCTGAAGGTGTTAAAATTGCTATTCTACGATTCTTCTATTCCTGTAGTCAAAGCAGCTGTCTTGAGTTCACGCAGGCGTGTGCGTCTGTGCATGCATGTGTATGAATTCTGCAGTGAATAGTTATTGTGAAGAGCTTTAATCCATTACCATCTCGCTCAATACTGTGTGTTCTAAGCAAACAGATGCATCAGTCGGTTCACATGTTTAAGAGGGGGGCATACACCTTCCATTGAACATATAAGGTAAAATTCTGAAGAATATTCTGCGTTAAACAAAATTGTCTGTATAATAAAACTGACTGGGCATGTCAAACTCCAAAATGATTTTCATAATATATAAAAAAGTGGCCAGAATAACCTTCAAAAATTAACTTTACTATGTTTTACTATGTACTATGTTTTTTCTCGCCTATTTACTATACTTAAATTAATAAGCCATGAGGCAGTATGTTACAGGTAAAATGCAAAGTGGAGCTTAATTGCTGTGAATAAAACAGCAGCAACAAAGTTTAATAGTAATAATAAAGAATACATTTATTGTTTATAATTATAACAATTGGAACATTACTAATACTGTACATTTACAATTTTTAAATAAGGAATAAACTATTTCTTCACTACAAAATATACCTCATTAGCCCATCAGTAAGCTGTTTGCGGTTGCCAAGCAACACAGCAACTTGTCGCATTAAAACAGAATGTGCGGTCAGGTGTGTTTATCTGCATAACAATGGCTTTGAGCATGACTCTTCCAGTTGGAATTTAGAGTCAGACAATTCATTTATAATTTTTCCTTCAGTACAGAACCTGCTTGCATTGTCAGTTTTTGTCTGTTCTTTTGTTTGTGATGTTGCATTAGGTTGGTACTTCTACCTCTCTCTCTCACTCTCTCTCGACTGTGTTTAAAGTAACACAAGAAAGCAAAACAGTATTAACCTTGTCTGGCTAAAGACAGCTTTCCCTCTCCTTTCCTTCTGTACCACATATGCACCTAACCTACCAAGCCTGAAGGGCAGACACACACAGAGGCAGAGAGAAAGAGACACCGGTGAGGGCAAGAGACAGAGTAAATAAACAAAACAAACTACAAACCCCAGCGAGCACTGATAGCAGCTCTCTCCTCAGATCTTTTTCTCACAGAGAGCTGGTCTCTCACCGTCCACCCTTTAAACACCAGCTGGTGGAACTGAACCCTGAAGGCCCTGTTCCCTTACAAATGTTTGGATTATGGGAATGACCCGCTGAAGGAGTGTTTTACTGTTAAGTGGGACATTATTCTTTTGGTTTTTTCTCAGGCAGACAGCACATTCTATACCTCCACTGGCATAAAGGTTTCTGTGTACATGTACAGTACGCCTCTACAAAGACTTCCTTGTGTTACAAGCAAATGCGCACACATACACACAAAGAAAAGATGAAAAGGCGGGAAAAAAACTCAGCATCGCTTAGATGGAGTCAGTCAATGGAGCCGTCAACTTATCAGTTAACTCCAGTAGCATGTAGTCAGTGAAGCGGAGAGAAAGAAAAAGAGAGAGAAGAAAAGAGGAGAGAGAGGAGGTGAAACGGGAGACTGGTTTAGGGTGCGACGGCTGGGTTGTGGTCTTATCAGCATTTCTCTCTCAATTACACCCCTAACGCTGCTCTCTCCCTCTCTTTATTTCAATCTCTCCATTATTCCACTTATCTGTGTTGCTTTCTTACCTAGTGCCTTTGCAAAAGGGCAAATTACTTGAAAGGGGAGACAGCATTTGTACAGAGTCCAAACCATGGGCTTAACAAGGAAGAGATCTGTGTGTATGTGTCTGTGAGAGAGATTAACTGTGTATTTCTAAACCAATGTCTCACAATATTATTATTTTATAAATTCAAGCATTATAACAAACTGTCCTCTGCCGAGTTAAATACTTAATTGTCAGAGGAACATTTCAGCGGTAGCTTTACTGAAAGGAATAGTTCAGTCCGTTCCTGACACAAAGCTATCATGTGCTTTTAAAAGACTTCTGAGGAATACAGTGCACAAGTCATATGGACCAGTTTATGGTGCTTATTTGGGTTTTGCTTTGTCCTTTTCTGAGCTTGACAGCCGTGGTCACGATAAACTGTCTTTGTATGAAAAAAGGTGAATTTTTCAAAACTCTTCGCTCTGTGTTCCACAAAAAGAAATAACAGCATGCACATTTAGAAAGACATAACGGCAACTAAATAACATTAGGACTTTTTTATTATTATTGGGTAAACTCTCCCCCTTTAGCCATGCGGGGGTTTGCTTGTTAAGAGGGAAAGCTTAAACCAATTTAACCGATTTGCTGCGTTGATAAGCAATCGATCCATCAATTAGTCTGCTTCCCCTGTTCCCAGCCCTTCGCTTGATCTAATGTCAACAGGAAATACCATGTGTGATACAGTCGATGAGAATGTCACATATGAATTGGGCTGCTGTGGAGATACGTATCTGACAAAATTCACAGGGTGGTAACACAGACAAATGCCTTAAACTCACAGGACATTCCCTATTTCATGACCACACCGATTAAAAATTCTCTGAACAGGAAGTTCACCCAAAAACAGAAAAATGTTGTCATAACTTTATGATCTTTGTTCCAAACACATAAATATTATCTTTGGTAGAACATAAAAATGAATTTTAAAGTATCCTGGTCATTTTTTTTCATATAATGGCAGTAAATGGGGACTAGGAATGTTAAGCTTCAAACTAACTAAAAAAAGCACCTAGTTTTATAGTTGTCCATACAGCTTGCCTTTTAAAGCCATACAACGATTTTGCGTGAGGAACATTTTTTGTGTTCCAACAAAAAATATTAAGTCATACTGGCTTGTAATCATATGAAAGCAAATGCTGACAGAATTGTAATTTCTGGGTGAACAATCACTTTAATATATGTCCTAAAATACACAGTTCTTAATAATTATTCTTTGTATTGTTGCAAGGCTTTTCGAAACCATACAGAACTGAAATACAGAGGTGGGCAGAAGGAAATAAAAATGCACATTATAATGGTCATTAAAACAGTAGATAAAAAAGACAAAAGGAGAAAACAGATGACAGAAAGTATGCACACTGTTCCGTATTCTCCTGCATCTGTTTAGGCCTTGCGTTTTCATTCTGTCAGCAAAAACAATGGTGCAGAAACAGGCCTGTATGAAAGCGACAGCTATATTTACCCAGCATTCTATCATATAGACACACTGCGCATTCCTTAGCAGTGCTTTTGTCATAGCTGGCACACATATCAGTGGCACAGGCTGTTTTCTCAAACCGGTAAAAAAAGAAAAGGAAAGAGAACGGAAACGGCACAGCTGAAAACAATGACATTAGAGAGAGAGAGAGAGAGAGAGAGAGAGAGAGAGAGAGAGAGAGAGAGAGAGAGAGAGAGAGAGAGTGATGTAGATTTTAGACAGGAGGGAGAGGAAGGTGTTTAGCTGTGCTCATGCAGATAAGCTCTGATTAAAGGGCTTACCAGAACGCTGCGTGTGTCGGCTCAATCAAATGCACTGTTCCGTCTTCATTGGCCTAATGGTTTCACCCGGGTCTCGGCAGGAGAATGACGCGTTTCAACATGAAACTCCAGATGTTCTAATCTGAAACTCTCTCCTGGCCTAAGAGGACCTGAGGGAGGCAATGAGGGAAAAAAAAAGATTGTCAGAAAACTAATGATGCCGTGTCAGAAAACAGCTGCGACCCGTGAACTCTTAATTGCTTAACTCTTTCCTATTCGCCCCACCTCAATTACCCTGGCAAATTGCACATGATTGAATGAGTGAAGCTCACAAACAAGCAAAAAAAAAGCTTTTTTATTCCGCCCCTCATTACACTTCCTTCCGATTATTTTCACTCGCTCTTGTCTAGATTTAGATTGTCGTGTCTGAAGTAGTCTCGCCGAAGGCTGAAGCAGCTGTTCTGTGATGGCCTTTTTACCACAGTATGCTACCACACACGCACATACATGTTCATTAACGCACATATACGTCTTACCCACGTAAAAATAGCTAAACGTGTGGGAGCAACACATAATATGTAATCAGATGAGAGTGATGGTTACTTTTGAAATTTACCATGGACTCTATATGATCTATATAGCTATTGCATGCAAACAATAGACAAGGAAATCATAGTGCTTCATTTTTCTGACTATAACTTCAGGCTGTTATTCACACAAAGCTATCGCAGGGCTTCAAAAGACTTGGAGTGTAGCACATATAAGTCAATAGACTACTTTTAAAGTGCTGTTTTGTTCTTTGTGGGACTTAACAGCCACACAGTCAGTACAAATTGTTAAAAGGAGAAAAAATTGTGTGAGGAACAGAATATGGGTTTTGAACAACATAAGGATGAATAAATAATGACCGAATTTTCTTTTTTAGGCACCCTGTTTCTTTAAGATAATTGTTTAATTAAGAAACAAAGAAGGAAACTTTCCACAACAGATGACTAAAATAGAGCACTGACAAGCATGTTAAATGTTAATGGGTTGAAGTCATAAAGAAAACAAATTCATGTTTGTTTCAAAGGACTTGCGATAAGGAACACAGAAACTGGACACTTTGCCAGCATTAAATAAACGTTGAAAAAACAGACGCTGTGGCTGTGCAAACAAGCGTTTGGCTGGCGATAGGGGCCTGATGAAAGATAAGCATGTTTCGGGTTTCAGGCTGTTTGATTCTTTGTTTCTGGGTTTGACAGCAGCCACTGTACATGACACAAGATCAAGACACCAGCACATTTACACACTCTGTGAAGGTGTTTTGGTCATGAGCAGACATTTTAGGTGAGAATCTATTTAGACATTTAGAGCAGAATCTATAAGGTGAAGGAATCATTCTTGTTCTTTGGCTGCATTCATTGACTGCATTCCAAATATACATATACGTGGGAACAACTGCTTTCTGCTGATCTAAATGAATATTTCTGGTAGCCGGTGAAGCTTTAGGCAGACTGTCTGGCTGAGGTGATTTGTCACAGATCTTTCACACACTCTTCTGAAAAGTAGCTCAGAGAAGCACTAAAGAAGCTCAGACAATGAAAGCAGAATGAAAAAAGATAGAGAAGAGTCTGTGAGTTGCAGAAAGAAGTGTTTCAAGTAGCAGAAAGAGGCAGAGAGAGAGAAACAGCGAGAGAGAGAGAGAGAGAGAGAGAGGTAGTGGATACAGATACTAATAGCTATGTGACTCCCTTGATGGCTCAGTGGTAATCCCTGTTAGTCCACAAACTGATACAGCAAGTGTATCTGCACACACACACACACACACACACGCACACACACACGCACACACACACACACACACACACACAGCCTGCATTACGCCTTTTGAACTAGCTCACATCTGTGTATGTGATTGACAGCTGTGGCTCTTGCTGGTTCCCCTGTGTTGTCATTTACTTTACCCATCTAAAGCTCCGCCAGCAGACATCATCATCCCTTCCTTCATACAGCCCTTCATTTCCGAAGATAAAATCACCCCTCTATTCTTACACATCTCTTTCTATAGGCAGACTCATCCTTCTTTCTGCTTATAGACTTCCTGTCTCTAAGACTCCTGACAGCACAGCACAAGAACTGCACAGCTCAAACCCTCTTACTCTCTCTCCCTCAAACACTCTCATTCACAAGGGCCAGAAACGCTGGTATATGTTAAAAAGAACAGCACTGTAGGAACATGAGGAGAGAGAGATAAGCTCCGTTCCAAAATCTACTGAGCTGCCTACCTTGACGGCACTTAAAAAGAACAGTTCAGCCTAAAAAGAACACTGTATCATCATACCTGCTTTCTTATGTCATTCCAAAGCTGTATGATTTTCATTCTTCTTTGTAATAAAGGGAACAGTTACTTTATGCACAACATCTATGCTGTTTTCTTCTATACACTGAAAAAATTGTTTACATTATGCATTTGGCATCATATTTTTTTTATCCAAAGCAAACAATGCCTAAGGTAAACTTTTTTCATTTTAGAGTGAACAGGGGCTGTCAAGTTCTTTAAAAAAAAAAAGAAAAGAAGCACCACAATTACACAAAATTAAAGTAGTGTTAACCTTCTAAATGTATATTTAAGCAGAATTATATAAAATTAAAGGCAGGGTAGGCAATCTTACCAGAAACATTTTTGTTTTGCTGGTTGAAAGTTTCTTCACATTCTGATAGCAATCAGTAAGCGGTACAAATGCATTTATACATCTTCTGTGGAAGACCAAGGTTCATGTAATGATTGGATGAACATTTTAATTGGTCTGAATGCAATGTTAGGACATCTTACTTGCCTGTCAAACTATACGCATATGCATACCTCCACGCACTATTGGAGGAGGCGTGGCTTTAAAGGTGAGGTCTCAGATTTTAAAGCTAGGTAGGTTTCAAAGCTTTAAAAGCGCTCTCTTAAGGCCACTGTTAGCCTCTCCAAAAATGTCTCATATACCTATTCCTGTAGACAAAAATAGTGGTTATTTTACTCAGTATTTGAATGCTTATGTCAATTCTTGTCCTCATTAAAATGTCCAATCATTATTTTAACAGTATGCTAAATTCACACTCTGTTAGAGTCAACTATAAGTAAGATGCACAAGCACTATTTGTGATGTGTGCCAAATTCATTAAGGGAATTGTAGAGTTTTTCAAATCAGTCGTTCATGAAATTCCATTTTAGTTAAGATGTTGCTTTAGAAAGCATACTGTCTGGGTACCGCCATACTGACAAGGTAGCTCACTTGTTTAAAACAGAGCTTAAGGAGTGTTTTTTTTTTTTAAGTTATCTGGCTTTGCCACCCACCGTTTAAACATAGCATGACACTTAACCAGACACTCTGATCACAGCCGAATATGTCCCTGTGTCATGTCTTCATTCATTCTGGCTTTCCTCCCACCTTTGAGATTAAACGCCTCTGTGCCAATAACAATTTGAATGAAAATATAGCCCAAAACAGAAAGAGGGGCAAACACGTGATGTATTCTGTGCTGAACAATATGTGTTACAGATTTGTGCATGTGTGTACCTACTTATGCTTTGGTTATAAATTTGTCCAGATATTCAACCTGAACCTCAAGTTCAACCTGAAATTTTCTAATTACGTTTTTAATTACTAATTGGAAAAAATGTATAAATAAAGTAATTCTTTGGAATTTGGTTAGCATTGTTTCTCTAGTATACATACTCTCTATATAACTCTTATTTGTTTATATATAACACTTATCTAATATACCATCCACCTATGAAAACACAAAATTATAGACAGACAAGGTTAAATGGGCAATAGGCAAGATTTTCAGTTACTGTTTGAAAACGTTCTCTCAAGCAGAACATCACCAGACAGGTACGCCCCTTGCCCCTCACCTGCCTGTTGTTTTCCGGCTGAGGGATACACACCCACTGTCCAAAGATTGCATTCCAGAAATTTCCAGAGCACCTCCAAACAATAAAAAATAAGAAAATACAGACAGAGTGTTTCTACCACCACACGTTCTAGTCGATCATAAGTAATAATTGGGATGAAACTGGAAGTGCATCTTACCATGTATAACATGGAAAGTTAGATATTACACAGATATTACATGCCAAACAAGAGTAAACAAAAAAGGTGCTTTTCTAAATATGCAAGTCATGAAGCATCGTTATTCATTAAAACCAAAGACAGCAAGACCAAAGAGCCTTATGTAAAGGGTAAATCAGAAAATACTGTACACAAAAGACACTAACGTAGACTGTAATCCAACATAATGAGCACTTCACAGTAGTAATCACCTTCAATCATATATTCATAATTGATAAATATAGATTATTCAAAGCTGAAGTGTTGTAGGCCTAAAGGCAAAGAGCTCATACCGCATTTATCTAAACATCTGAGACATTATGATTCTATGATCCCACATAGCAGGAGTGAAGGTTTTATAGACCTATGTCCCACATTCTTTGAATATAAACATCTCCCCAAAGATTTAATTTTGGAGGACAAAGGCTGGGATTTAAAGACACAACAACAAAGCCATCAAACACACTTTTGATTCTGGAGGAGAAGGCGACTGAATCAGACAATTCTGATGTTGAATTTGAAAGCTGTGGTGACATTGTACATGACGTAACAGATTTGGTGGTTGACACCAGATGAGGATTTAGAAAAATAATGTCAAAGTAGCCCAAAAGGAAATATAAACACAAGTGTAGGGTTCTTGCTGGTCTGTTTCCGCATGAGAGGTTTTATATCACATGATGGAAAAAAACACACCCACAAAAGATTCCAGATAAGAGTCCATAAACTAATGGATAACAATAGTGGTAATAATTACAAGCCAAGACTACAGTTTTTGTAGAGATGCTAGTGCGAACCAAAGTGAGAACCACTCACTTAGAAAGGAAGAGAGTGTCTGACCACAACATGAAGTCACTAACCACAGTTCAGAACATACAGATGTGATAGATGTGATAGGACATCTGGTTTGCTTGCTTCAATATATATATATATATATATATATATATATATATATAAATATACAAATAAATATATATATAAAAAGCTCAGTCTGTAAAATTTCATGAAACTTATCAAATCCAGGGAGCAGTAATTTATCAGAAATCTGAAATATTACAAACATCTGCTCATGCAAACAGCCAGGCTGTATATGAATCAGATTCTAAGGCAGAGAGAGAGAGAGAGAGAGAGAGAGAGAGAGAGACATTCGATTCAGGAAACTTGCAATGAACTTTTGGAATCTATCTCTGTCACTTCAAATGAATTCTTGGCCAAGATGGCAAAGATGGATTGTGTGTTGGCAGCAGCATGACAACAGAGCAGTGCTGATCGTATACACACACACAAACACACACACTTGTGTTTCAATCATAATTGGGGCTTTCCCTTAACTTCTATTGTTTTTAATACTGGGCTAATATTGTTTTATCCCCTAGTCCTAAAAATGGAAAAATGGAAAACAGCAACCGTTTTCCATTTTTAGATTTTCATTAAGACATTATTTAGTTTGTTTATTAAGGCTTGTTTAATTAAGCCATGTGGCTGCTCCCCACAAGCTTTTACTCTTCTTCCGAACACTTTTGGTCATCACAGTGTATGCAAAACCTTACCCACACAAATGTCATATGTCATTGAGAAACAATTTTGTGTCCTTTTTGTTATACTGCACACATACTGTATGCATTAATTTGCTGTCACGACATCAGTCATATAACCCAATTAAATATTGACATCAACATATGTGCACTTTTGCTTAGGAGCTCAGAAATTATATAAGCAGCTGGGTGTTTGTCACATCACATAAAGAATCTTAGCAAGCATGTGTTTGTATTCACACACAAACAATCAGACACACACCTCTGCCTCAGACTGTCAGATCTTCTGCAGGGGTCTGATTGACAATTTGAATTGTGGTAAATTACAGGAGACATTAACACTGGGGCCTTGTGTGGACTTTAAAATTGCATTTATAGACTTTTTTTCCCCAGAGTACACACATTTACTCCATGAGGACAAATCATATCATGTTCTGATTATAATAATTATTAGTACAGACTAACCCCAATCCTGCCCCTTTAAGAGAAAACTTGTATTTCTTTTAATAAAAAGGGAATTATTATTTACTTTGTTTCTGAATCATTGACGGCTTCCCCAAAGGGAGGCTGCGTCAGATTTAGTTAACTTCTACAATTTTAACAAAGCATAGCTAAATGAAAACACACACACAGAATCAGCAATAATACCCAAAATGGTCATGTCGTTGTGTGAAAATGAGTGGATTGTTGTGCGTTTATAAGTAGATCTCTTGGCTCTCTGATTGCATCAGCAGCCGCCTGATCTGGTTAATCACTCGCTGCTCCCAGTCTTGTTTAAATAGGACGACAACCAAAACCCTTACAACACTGACTGCAACTGTTGCTATAGAAGGCTGTCTGTTGCTAGAGAGAGAGAAAAAGAGAGACAGAGATTGATATTTTATTTCATTTCATTCTAATGTTAGCTTTTTTTAATTAAGAATTATTAATTAACTTTTATATGGTTTTTAATTCGAACTCAATTTGACATTATTTATAATTTCACTGCATTGGCAATACATGTACAGCTAATGTCATGGCAATAAAGAACTACCTAAAGGAAACTGAAATGTTCTGATGTCACAGAGATGAAAACATTAAAACACTTAAACACAAGACCACCCAAAGTCACACCACATTGACGACGGTGCGCTTTTCAAAAACTTGGCTGCCCAGTAACAGTGAAGTAATAAGAAGCAGTATAAATAAGCTACTAAATAAAATTAAGTATACTAAAAATATTCACATTTTCAAATAAAAGGAATACAAATCCATTTTACACTTTTAAGAGCCCTCAAAAGGTTACTTTCGATAACCCCTTAACAGGCAAAAATGCTGTATGCCCACACAACACTGTAGTTCTGTAGTTACAGCATTAACCAGTAGGGGCTAATTGATTAACAAACAACCAACAAACAATGCCTTGTTGAAATGAACTGAACCCTGATTACTTACTCTGAAAAGGGTGTTTACATAGCTGTCTTAAAGGCACAGAAGTACCATAAAGAAAAAAACAGAAGGTCAGAAAGGGTAGAAAATGGTCATAAATAGTACAACTAAATTATATATCTTCCGGTAATTTGACCACCATGAGTGCCAGGGGAAGAAAAATGAAAAAAAAAGTATGACATAACCCTTTTTAAATCCAACAATGATTAACTTACATAATCATCTGTAATTTACTCAACTAATTTCTCCTGAGAACAGATCAGAAGAATTGTTTGTCAGTTTAGGAAGTCTGTGTGTCAACCCAACAGTCTTTATCTCTTTAAGCTGCCACGGAATTTAGAGCACACACACAATGCACACAAACAGATATCTGCACCACTGACACACACACACACACACACATGACTTGCTACAAAAACATGCACATTAAGCCACATTCTGCATTCCACACGTCAGCAGAACAGACAATTCAGACACTTGACCTTTTTCGACTAGACTGAGGTGACCCCAGAGACTCTTCCTCCATTGTGTGTGTGTGTGTGCATGCAATTCTTTTCATATAAATAAATAGTCATGTTTGTGGAGTGTGTTATCTCGCGAGTGTGTGCCAATCTATACACTATAGATCAGTCTGTACGTTATTGCGTGTATGTCTATATGTCTGATACGGCTATTTAATTACACCAGAGCCCAGCATCTGTTCCAGGAACGTGTTAAGCATAATTGCGGTTGTCAGACCATATGTGTGTGTGTGTGTGTGTGTGTGTTCTTCGTGGGTATATTTCTGGTTCTCCCTCAACCGGTACGTGCTTTTAAAGTGCTCAAATCCTGCTCCGGATCTGATGTGGAAGCCAATTTGTATGTAACTTGGCCGGCCGCTTTTGAGCACGTTTTGCCCAATTACAGGATCAAGAGGATCAGGGCAGTGCGTGGAAACCACCGGGCTGCCATGTTTAGCGTTTCTCTCTCTGACTTTAACTCGGCAGTACAGCACGCCGGCTTTACCACCTAAATGCACGTCATCTGTCCCAGTGAGAAAAAACAGAGAGATTTAATCAACAGAGGGAAAGAAAGAAGAAGAAAACGAAATGTCCCCGCTGCTATGATTGTACAGTAATTAGACATCTGTGGGGCGTCTGTGAAGTCATGACGCACCCTGGAGCCACACACACACACACACACACACACACACTCCCCTGTAATCTCGCACATGTAATGGGGGGAAATAATAACATGGCTACATTGAAAATGCGTTGCATTTGCAAAGAAAATGGAGCACAAGCATGTGTTTGAATGTTATTCTTACGAGGCTAAAAGCTTGTGTACAATGAGTGCTGCTGTATGTTCAGCCGAGATCTGGGGTTTTAAAGCATCACTGTGGCACAAACACAGGATGTGTGAGAAACATCCTTAACCAAAAATCTATAGTTTACACCAAAGCCTTATAGTTATGACCATCACTATTCCTATTGCTCATAGTTAGATGTGAACACAACTCTAAACTCCTGTAATGTTTGTGCTGCAGACATTAATGATACCTTAAATCATACAGCTAGTTGAGGGGAGGTGCTATTACATTTCCAAGTGACCTGACTTGTAATTTTTACTTGATGGACGATAAAATTGATAAAAAAAAATATACCAGACTTCTACTGAAAGAGGGGACCAGAATATCAAGGGGATCTAGAGGTTGGATTTTGAGAAACAACGAATACTACTAAAATAAAACTGTGGTAACTTGGTAAAAGCTATTTTTTCATTCATACTGCTTAAGTCGTTTGTAGAATATGGTTCTACTTATGGTAGAATATAGAACTTTGTTACCATGGTACATTTCTGAAGTTGGTGAAGCAGACAAGCAGACATCTTCAAGACCAACTCTTTTTCTTGTTTGTTCTTTTTTTAACTTTCTCAAGCGCTGTTCTGCATTTCTCCTCACTTGCCTTACGTTTTTCTCTGTCTTTCTCTCTCTCGTTTGAATCCATCCCAGCATGTTGAAAGGTGCAATTACCTTGGCGATGCTGCCACAGCAACCGGTGGCGAGACGCTTATTATGCGCTGCAGAAATAGATCTGATTGGCCAAATGAAGCACTCATTAGCTCCCTGTCACTCTCTCAGCGGCCATTAACGCTTTAGCTAAACTGACCATTAAATGAGTCTGCGCTCCCTCCATCTGCCCCCGCTCAGAAAGATGAGGACGAAAAGATGCGAGGAAGAAACAGAGAGAGACGGTTTGAGTTCTGTTTCTCAAAAACACTGTTTAAGTAAAAAAGGGCAGAACACAGAGAGAGAAAATCAGACAGACGTTCTCTTCTAACACCTAACCATAATGGAACCTCATGAGTGACTGATTTGGAATGTTCTAGATAGGCAGCAACTCTGCATGCCACACAAATAGTGCTCTGCATGGGCGACACTTCAATAGAGTTTGGCATTAGCATGCTGCTAAACTAATGGAGCGATACTTTAATAAGCATACAAACACACTGCACAAACAAATATTGTGTAAAACAATCCATTTATAATTACATTAAACTTTACTTTTGGCATGGAATGAAATAACAGTTAGTTAACAGTTAGTCGATTAGTTTATGATCAACTGTTATTTTGCCTTGTCTGCCATTTTGTATTTTTTCATTGAGCTTGTCGCATTGCATTGTGGAATTGTGAAGCTTGGAACTTGAAATTAAGATGCTTCACATTGGCAACACACCCATGTTGCCTTAAAATGCTGCCTCTGCCTCCAAAATGTGGCCCGCTCAATCGATTTTTTGAACAGGGCAGCTGTCTCGTAGACACGCTCCACCTGTGGCTCACGGATAGCGCACAGTCAATGCTAATCAAATCTCCATAATGAAGAGATTCACCTAAGTGAGATTTTACACACTTTTAGCCATTGGACATGGTGAGCTTTATTTAACGCTTGATTTACTTCCAGTATAGCACCAGAATAGCGTAAAAACAGAATAGAGAGTGGATTTCAGTTGAAGTTTTCTGTGAGTACGTGTACAGAGAATTTTTCTGACCGTATGCAAATAACATTCATATTCTTTCTTTGTTCTTTGAAGTGCTATAAATTGAGTTGCATGTGTGTTTGGGCATACATGTGTGTTCCTCATCAAGAGTATCCATGCGGATATCTGTTCTCTGTCCACGTCAGTGTTTGTTGAGGAAACATTCCTACATTTTCAGGTCGCTGAGCCGCTTCCTGAGGGAGGGAGATGGAGGAGAGAATGAACGCGTGCTGTTAAGCTAATGTGTTAGACACCATTTACCAGACCATTTACCCATCCAGTGAGAACGGTACAGGATTTAATCCAATCCAGCCTCAGAGACCCACAACACTTCACCTGATTGCAAGATGAGGCCTCAATACACAATACACACGTACATACTGAGAAATCAACATTAAAACCAAGGTCTTTTAACCCCTAACAACCCAATTACAGAATTTTTACTTCATCCAGCAATAAAAACTCACCAGCCAATAAGGATTAAATTGTTTTGGTCACATGTTCAGTCAATTTTTTGACTTGTGAAAGACAAAATGATTAATCGCCATGAATATTACTTTGTCTCTATTCTGCACATATTTACGTAATCAACAATCTTTCATATTTGCACTGATAAACACGCTTCCTATTCATTGTAAGGAAGGGAATCCAATGTAAGAAAAGCATATGGTTCCTCCCAATATTGAATATTGAATTGAAAAGATGACGCTCATAAAGATATTTGGCAAATTCTAAATAATAATAATAATAATAATAATAATAATAATAATAATGAATTAACTGACTAATTAATTGACTAAATGTGATCCGATTAACTGCCCTGATTAATTGACTGTTTCCCTTCAAAAATTATTTCATTTAACAAGTGTGTCTAGGAAAACACTGGACCTGATTGAAGACTCCACCATGACAGGGCCTCCAAAGGAAATACATCATCAAAGAATTTGATTTCTACAACCAATGACTGTCAAAATTAAGACTGTATTAGTACTAAGAGAGAACACATTTGAAAAGGTCTATTGGAAACTGTTAGTATGTGAGGTTGTGGGCGGAGCAATTTTCACTCCTCATCCATCCATCACATTTGCAAAACAATCAGCTCCTCTGTCAGCGACATAATGAAGAAATGTTGGATCAATCCAGTTAACCTCGGTTCTGACCTGAGCAGTCATAGAAATCAAACCCATTAAATCAACTAGAGGACTTAGCAATTCACCTCAAGATTAGAGGTTGTCAAGAAATATAATTCATAACTCCACTTACTCATTAACACTGAATATTATATAAATAACTAGGCCCAAACTTAATCATTTTACCATTAGCTAATGCCAGTCATTTGGACTAGCAGAATACATTCCAGTCCATATCAATTACATGAATATGAGCCGGGTATGACAGGGGACTTAGACAAGGCGTTTATGTTATATTCTTTGGGCTTGTACCTATTTAAGAAAAATAAATATTGTGAGGAACAGTGTTGTACCGAACTGGATACAGTACACCTCCTGTAGGGGTTATTTATGTAATACCAGCCGTACATCATGCTTTATGTTTTATATAGTCATCAGAAGATGGGGGAAAAAATATCATGTCATGTCCAATATAAACGGAACAAGGGCAAGGCAGCAGTTTTAAACAATTAGAACTGATTGACAGTGAATTATTATTAATATTTAAGTAAGCTTTAAATCTAGTAGTTTTTTCCATCTATAACATAATGGCCTATAAATTAGGAGAGCAAACTACCACGCTAATGTAAGCTTGAGGAAATGAGGTCCTCATTTTTTAAAGTTTGCTTTAAAGGTTTTTTCCTTTAACTTTTTCAGCTCTTTAATAGAAATCTTTTCAATGTGACCATTGTGTCTTTTTCCAGCTGCTTGTAATTGTATTTTAAGCCCTCGTTATTTCAACCCGGTTGCACTTCAAGGTTTCGAGCGTGATAAAAAGGTATGTTAATTAAAACAGCGCCATCCCAAATTCAAGCTGTCTTCCTTTTATCATTGCTTTTCTTTTCTCTGTCTTCTCACCCATTTTTTTCTTAATTTTTATGGCTTTTTTTCTCATCAGTGAGAGTTTTTTGCTGTCTGAAACAACCTCAGAAAGCTGTAAAATGGAAGAAAGTGAGGAGAAGAGAGAGATGCACAGGTGGGTGGAAGAAGCGTGGTGTCGCCGGGGTACTCTAATTCTAGGCTCGTCTGGCTTTGAAGGAAGCGGCACAGCTGGATAGAATCAGTGCAGTGCCTCGAGTCTTTGGCATCTCCATGGAAATGCTTTTGCATTGTCTCTGTGGTCCAGCAACCAAACGAAAAGTGTTGCCCGTTATACACCAAAAGTGGTACAAAAAGAGGTATAAAGCTAGAAAATCTGAGATTCTGAATGAGTTCATGACTCATTTCTGTGGGAGAGAGAAAACCTGGACACGACGGGGGAAGGGCTGTAAAACGTTTCGAAAACAAGAGGTAGAGAAAGTTTCAAAGCGCTGGAGAACAGAGCACAAGCTGATGCTGATCAAAGGAGGCGTGGTGAATTAAAAGCTTTGTGGCTTACAGACTACAGAGGCGACAGAGCCAATCTGTCATCTGAGAACTCTGGTCCACAGCAGCTATGACATCATCATTAGAGCTAATCATTTAGGGTTCATTCTTGATCAGTCAGAGGTCTGACTATTTTACAGCTCATTTTGACCTGGAACCTTCTATATAGGAAAAGAGCATTTGACCGAGTGGCTAACCACAGTGTTGTTTTAACATGACATTTAGGGTTAGGTAAATCTGAAATCAGTAACACCATGATAACAGCTTCAAATGGTGCAGCCATGTCTGTGTGAACATTTGTATAAAAAACATCTAGGGCATTAGTGTTGAATGTAGGCAGACCTTGTGATCACCCAGTAAGTACCAATTATTTATGAGGACTCAGAGCTTTTTGTTTGAAACGCTTTGTCCCAAGTAATCTAAAGCTCAACAAAAAGTATTTTATATTCCGATTTGCTCTGAGTAGTTTCCAAAGATTTTTTCCTCAGTTTCTGGCAAATCCACAAATATATATTTCAATGCTACACAGAAAAAATAAAATAAAACTATGCAGGTGTCAGACATAATGAAAGAAATTTAAAGAGATCTGCTGAGGGTTCGAGCATGCTGCTTTCCCAGTTTCCAATTCTGTCTTGTTCATTTGTCTCAAAGCTAACCATATGGACAGCCTGTTCAATCAAAACTGCCACAAGCTGGTTTCACCCAGAGCTCTGTCTTTCAGTCCGATGCTTAACTGTTCCAGATGATTTACTGCTTTCTGTCAGTCTTAACGTTGATCCTTCCTGCACAACTATCAACCTGTCAACCTCTTCCACATCTCCACCACCAGCTCCATGTGTCTCCTGCCTGAAGAACAGTCACCCTTTCTGTGCCTTCCTTGGATGTTCCCCCTCCCCACATCACCTCCACCCCAGAGGAAACCAGAGAGGGGCTGGATGGAGTTACAGTGCCCAAGCAGGGAGCAGGTGACCCAGGCTAGCGGAGGAACAGCCTGCTGGGTGTGAGGCTGGAATCTGAAGGTTCAAGCTCAATGGTGAATAACAACCTCTAGACTTAACAAACAGCAGGAGAGGGAGAGCGAGAAAGAACTCTTTGAAGGATGATGATGGGTCAGGACTCTGAGAACGTAACCACGTTGGTGTTATGGTAAATTGGCTATTGGGAGGAAAAAAACAGTAATATTTCTTTAAAGGTGAAGTTAGCAATTTTTACACTATAGCCTCACCAAGCAGAACTGCTAACATAATGATTAATTGTTTTTCAACAGGTTTAAAAAACACTGCCGCTGTATTTCATTGGTTGGACAAATGCACAGTCCTCACACCACTACACTTATTGTTTGAGCCATTACTGATGTGTTGGGCTGCTTGGGATTAATATTTTGATAGTCACTGTTTTTTTACATTTTTTAGGAAAATCCTTCTAAGACCTGAGTAGGAAAGTCCTCAGATTTAATTTACTGAAACACTGATATCATTGAATCTCTATCTTCATTTATTTATGCATCCTTTCTCAACATATTTTTCAGGTTCTATTCACCTCTTTGTGTAAAACTTGTTTTAATGAGGAAAAAGTACTGAGTGCACCTTTGTTCACCTTTACTCTAGAGCTGTCTCACCCCCCCAGACATGCACAAGCACACACACATTTATTTAAGAGTGGACTCTATCTTTCCCAAGACACAAATAACTTTAAACTGATTAAAATACTTTTATTTGCATGGCTTTACATTGCCAAAGCATAGAAACTATAAATATACATACGTACACACACACACACACACACACACATATATATATACATATACATATGTGTGTGTGTATACATATACGTACATACATACATACACACGCAGAGAGAGGAGAAGATTTTCTATACACATTTTTTATCATATATATATATATATATATATGGTAAAATATGTATAGAAAATCTCCCCCTCTCTCTCTTCATTCCCTCATCTTCCAGTCCTTTGCTTCGGGAGCTTATCACGGGCTAAGCAGAGCGCTGGCGTGCTTAAGAAAACAAAGTCTGTCTGGCCGTGTAATAGGCGTCACAGTTGGGCTCTGCTGAAGAAGGTGTCATCTAGAGTACAGCAGTCCACACGTATGCTTCTCATTCCATCTATTTATTTATGATTCACAGAGAAAGACAGAGTGTGTGAGGGAACCTTAATGGTTAACATTTGTCTTTATAAATCACTAGACTTTATTAGACTTACAAACACTGAAATTCCCTGTCAGGAACACTGCCTGTGGTGACACATAAACTCACCCGTCAATATTATCTGCACCTCTAATGAAATGGTGGTCCCAGCAGCTATTTAAGAAACATACATATCGACCAATGAAAGAAAGATGACCAATCACAACTAAATATGGACATTTTACAGTTTATGCTATCACTTTCAGTTAAATATTTAATCTTGTTTATTTCTTCACAATGTTTGTTTTATAAAGTAAGTTTTATATATATATATATATATATATATATATATATATATATATATATATTTTTTATATATATATATATATATATATTGCTGAACAAACTTAAAATATTAGTGAAGAAGAATAAAAAGTTTGGGACAAACATTGGGATTTTTACATTTACAATAATGACAAATGTTATTTTCGTTATTTCGTTTAGTTGTTGAACGTTACTTCAACAAAGACAAAATTAGCACTACATATACTGCTATGTAACATACAGAATAAACAACTTCCATTTTGGTTTTTAGACTTCAAGAAAGTACGAGATGTTTAGACTTCTACAAAGGCAGTCATATTCTCCCTCTCTCTAGTGCTTTATTTAGTCTTAGTCAAGACCATGAAAACCACCAAACCACCATCCACACACGGTGAACACATATTTAACACAGCTGGGTAAACCTGAGCAAACAGAGGTTTACTAACATAAATAAGCACAAACCAAAAAAGGCCCTTTGTGTATACAGAGGCCAAACAAACACAGATCAAATCAAGCCCACTGCACCAACAGAGAAACTTGCCGTACACACACAATAGCTCTTGGCCGTTATTACTCACAACAAAAACATATGCAAATTTCATGTACATTGGCAGATTACTAGCAGACACAAAGATAATTTTGTGCGGTTGTGTTATTAGTAGCTTTGATTTTGTGTCTGATGACAATGTCTCACTTAGGGTCTGTTTGAGACTGAATATGGACTTTGTCCTCTAAATTAATGAGCTGAACCCTCAATCACATCAGCAACACATTTATATGAGTGCAATTTCCTCTCTAATCAAAGAGATAATGACACTCCTCCTGAGAGAGGCAGAGAGACAGACAGAAAGAGACAGACAGACAGCAAGAGGTCTCTGGTTTGTTTAGCACTCATTAAGAAGGCATTAGTCATGCGATCCAAGCCTTCATTACATTCTGGCCAGGAAGTTATGAACAGGAAGACAGACAGAGTGAAAAATATACAGAGGACTGTTTTCACCTTCTTGAACCAATGATCTATTGTAAATATGGCGATCAGAATTGAAGTCTTTTGATATTGTTACCTTTAAAGACCGCATGAATCTGGCCTTGATCTAGGTCTCAATATTTTGTGTCTTGGTCAGGATATTAAAACTTAAAATCTTGGTCTGGATCAGCTTATTGTCTTAGTAAAACTGCTGAAGCACTATTGGTGTAGGTACTACTACTTCCTTTTTCAGAAGCAGTAATTAATTGCAGCCCCACTAGTGGCATCAAACAGAATTGCAGTCTGTTTATCTGAGCAATCTGAGCTGGGCCGGACATAACTACATTGTCTTAACCAATAGCTCAAGTTTAGAAGGGACTGTTTTGTCTGAGCAATGATTTTTTTTTTAACTTCTGATACAGTCATTATTTTTTAAGCAAAGTATGGTGCTGCTACTGGTGCAGATATATCACACTATAAAAAGGCTATACTGTAAACAGCTATAAAACAACTATACAGTAACACTGACCATATGATGTGAAGTCACCAAATTTTCAATATATTGTTGTGGCTAAATATAATCATTTCTATTATTTGATGGATTGGTGCTGTGGTTGTACAATAGGTTTATAAATGTTGTATATTTAGTGATATTTTATTTATTCTGTAAATAAATTGGCCATTTTTTGTGTTCAAGCCATTGGACCAACAGCTCTTGGTTTGGGATCTGAGCCTCAAGTGTCCTCAGTCACTCATTCACATGTCAGGTGAGACGCAGATCCCCATAACCACATTGCTCATATTATATGAATGTGATATGTTATTTTATCACAGCACCTCCTGGACCAGCCACAGAAGATCTTTTCTCTTCCCCACAGGTCTCGTTCGTATCTATTCCTCATGAAAACGAGATCCACGTCTATAAACTTTTATCGTCCTCTTATAGCAGCTCAGTGGAAACTCCTGCTGTAAAGTGATACAGATCACATCAGCTTCAAATATTATTTTAAAGACATTCTACTCTGAGAGCGTGAAAATATACAGCAATAGAGTCAAACTGTAATGGCATGGCGAGAGATATTTATGACTCCTCCTTCCCTCTGCTCCTTTTATCTTCTCCTCCATGTAAGTTCATCTGTTCATCCCAGCCGCTCAGTGATAGTTCACACAGATGTGACAGGTGAGATGTTTACTGCTAGGATTAAATAAATTTAGATTATGTCATTATTAACCCAATCTCTTGTAGTTCCAAACCTGTCAATGTGTTATCTATCTACAGAACACAAATAGAATAAAAAATGTGTTTTTTAGAAGAAAGACAGAAAGAAAAAAACAATAAAGAATCCAATTCGAAGTTAAAACAAATTATGTGATAATTTCAAAACAGTAGCTTGACTGTAGTTTTTCTATTTTACATTTAAGCAACTTGTTGCTTGGAAAGTTACAATTTTTAAAGTAGCTTTTCTTAGCACCAGTAACCTGTACATTATGAACAATAATATATCACTACAAACATTATTATCAACATTTCAGTTTGTTTTGCTCCCATGTCCCCAGGTAAACAATGTCATAAATAGGATTTTTTTATATTTCAGAAAATGTGAAATATAGTACTAATTTGCCCCTGTGGAACAATGACTGCACACACACACACTCTATTTAGTGTGATGCTGATGAAGGCTTTTGTCATTAGAGTTGATCTCATGTGGCACTGCAGATGTCAGTAATGAAAATCAATAACAGCAGCCCTACAGAGCTGCCCACTGTCGAAGTGAGTAAATCCTAAAGAAAACCCATGTGACCATGAAGAGAACGAAGGAAAGAACATAAAGAACTGCAAAACTCATTCTTTTAAACATGTTGTCTGCCCACATGTTGTAAAAGCAGTCATCTCTCTCTCCCTAGCAACATCCCAAACCCCCCCCCCCCCCCTTACAAACTCACATCAACGGTGGAGCAACAATTTAAAAGCAATTGGTCAAACAGCGCAACATTTTAAAAGCAACACAATATATTAATATTATAAATATCTTCCATATTAAACAGTGACAGGAGATTGTATTTTACATTAAACATTACACATATCAGATCAAAAAGTGTTCCTTTTTAATTAGTATATGCTATGAGCAAGAGGACATCACAGATAATGTCTTGAGGAGAAGTCCATCAACATTTCCCCAGATATTTCATAATTATGTTTCCTGAGTGTCCCAAGAACAATAGCTTATAATAGACAAGGCGTTGAAGAAGTCTTTTGTGTGTAAAAAATGAATTTACCTGCCTTAATCTGGGACACCATTAATAGGAGCTCTCAACAGTTACCATGGAGAAAACTGAAGACAAGGAGAGGGAGAAAGACTGAATGTTCACACAGGAAATGACACAATGATGATCTCTTGAGTTTGTGCTCATGTTAATGGGCCTGTATGTCTTCTCTGTGCCATCTAACACACACACGTGAGCATTAGGCAGCCCCGGCACCTCTCTCATGTCATCAATCAATCTTTATCAGTCTCCATGAACGAGGGAAGGAAAGTGATATGAGGGCATGAGTGAAAATTGATATGCGCCTTGCACAAAGCCAATATTACACAGACACACACACACACACAAACAACCCCACCCATAAATATCAGACCACTCCATCCCTCCCAAAATTACCCGTCAGTCAGCAGCGACCTCAAGTTTCCATCTCACCTTCATTTTAAGACTTCGTTTGCCGCCGCATTATAAAAAGCGTGTTTTCTCTGGAGAGTGAATAGAAACGAAAGATGAGAAAAGCAGGAAAAAAGGCAGAAATTTGCTGGCCCATGCAAATAAAAATCTCTGTCATACGAGCTCATTTCTCAGAGTGCCCTTTGACGAGACCATGTAAAGAGAGCGACAGCAGAGCAGCGAGAGCTTGCCAAAGCCATTGGCTGGCTTTGTGTGCTCCAAACCTACTAAAGTTCAGTTCCACCTTCCTAAAAGCTTTTGTGTGCTGCCTCCCTTTTGTGTTGCTCTCTACCATTTGAAATAAAACGGTATTGCACTTGCTTGTCCTCATGGCTAATAAAGTCAAGCTAATTCCCCTAAAGTGGCCACTGGACTTGTAAACAGATTTATGACAAACGCAAACAATGCTAATGGATCAACGGTGAATAGCAAAGGGCTTAATTCCAGAAACAATAAAGACAGCCTCCTATTCTACATCATGCTACGTTCCTGTTCTCATTAGTAACGTCTGATGTGATTCAATCTATGATAAACCATCTGAAGAGGGCTAAAATCACTGTAACGGCTGTTTTACTTTTAGCGGATTTCATCTTCTGCAGAATCCAGAGACGCGCAGTTAGTGTAATCAGAGACACTAAAGTAGCCGCTTTTCAAATCATACATTCTCATTTCTGGTTTCTGGCTAGATCGTTTGGCTAGTTTTTGACACAATAAACACAGAAGAACAAAATTCTCACTGTGCATGGCAGGGAGCGCGAGTACTTTTTATTGTGGAAAACCACAATTTCATAAAAACTGGACTTTCCTGAGAAAACCACAAGAAATACGTGAGTTATGCTGTTTAAAGTTCAAGTCTTCAGGAAACCTAGCTCTAGCTGTGCTTCTGACATTTGACATCCGTGCTGAAATGAACAGAACAACAAAAGATTTCATGCTCTTTGAATGACAAACAGAAGAATTACTGCCTCATTTCTGTGCCTGTGTGGCTGAGAGATGCCTTCACGGGGGAACTTACATTCCTACATGTGATGAGTTAAATACATCTGAAGACACCTACGCAATCCTCATTTATGTGCCACATTAAAATTAAGAAATAAATTCAAAAACAAATAAGCAAAGAAGCATTCATTACATAATTTGAAAAACTGATAAATCAGTTAAGCAATCATTTAACAGCCTAAACTGAATATTGTATTTCATTGTATATTGTTTTCAATCAGAATTATTTGTATATAGTCCTCACATTCAACATTTCATAATTGATTTTTCTTAATCGATTGCCTATGACCCATACACTTTTGTTCAAGTGTTTTGAAGCCATAAGACTGAATGACAGGAGGGTGAGTAAATGGCATAAAACTCAAGTAGTCTCATCTCCTTCTCCCTCCCTCTTGTTTGAAGTTTTTATTTTTCCTTTGTTGTCCTTGATACGCAGCACCTTCCAGACCGCCAGCCCCAGGGAGAGGGCTAACCCACCTTCAGAACTCTTCCCTGGGGTAACACCCTGACAGTTTCCCCCATTCCAGATCAATTGCCGCCTCCAGCCCAGACCCATGCAGCCGAAGTCTTTGACAGCGAGCAGAAAAGAAAGAGCGAGAGGGAGAGAACAGATGATATCAGGCTGTTCATTTAAAGGTGACGTGTTTGGTCAGACAGTAGAAGCAGCTCAAATGATTGATGTGCAGAAATGAACCTGTCCATCAAAATTTAAATTAGACAGGAGGCGGAATAGCTCGCATTTAAATATACAAAACCCCCGGAGAAAAGACCAAAAAAAGCAAAAAGAAAGAAGTTAGAACTGAAATGTTTTCCTTCCTTTAAGTAAAGTGTATAAATTATACACACAAAACGCAGAGATGCAGAGTCTGATTAGAAAGACACTGATGATGATGTTGACTCACAAATCATTGCGTGGATAAAAATGTACATAAAGTCACAGTTTCCAGATTTGAATTTGAAGGTCAGAAAGGGAAGTTTTAAAACTATTTGCCTGTGGCACAGCTGTTCTTACTGACTGTAATGTACTCTGACAAACACATATACACACATATCCAACTGTGTATATACACTGTAAATACCTTGTAAGTGTTACTGTAAATGCCTTGTGTAAAGATTTTATTGTTTTACAATAGTCCAACACCCAGACAATCAATCTTAAAACATATTTTACATATGTATGCGTTATATTTTAACAAAAAAAATTCATCTAAACAAAGTGCGAAACCATTTAAATAGCTGTTTTGTTAAAATGAACTAGTGAACTAGTGAAAGTTTTACAAGAGAGATTATTTACTAAAGGTCCACAGGGCTAAACGTGCCTATAGATGACAAAACACCCCTATATATATTCTACACAACAATAAACACACACACACACTCAGGCTGTCTAGCTGCAGGGAGATAAATGAGCTCAGATGTGTCTGTGGCCAGACCAGACTGAAGAGAGAAGAAAACAGGGCAGAGAAAGAGTGGAGAGGAGGAGAACACTTTGACACTTCTGAATGGAGGAATTACCCACTAAAGTCTTCAGAGGAACCACAAGACCTTCCACACGGACACACACAAGGAACGCATTTGACTCCGGGCTTCAGACCTCCATTCCACAGTCTGTCTCAAAATCATCACTTCAGCTAAAAGAAAGGAAAACTCAGATTTTTCTCAGAGACAGAAATGGATCGAAAGGGCTGCATGACAGCAAAAAGATTAGAAAAAAAACAGAGAAACGGAAAAACAGACACGTTGGTAAAAGAAAACTTTTACACATATACTAAGGTTAAACAGTATTTATACACTAATATTGTATATGTGAACTTGAAATATGGATGTATGATCTGAGTGTCCAATCAAATTCATAGATATTTACGCACACTGATACACGCTGTAATTTTTTATTATTAAATTGAATGTAAAGTTTCTAAGTTAACTTAGAAAACTAAGGTTAAGTTAAAGATGCACAACATATTTTTTACAGTACAACATCAATAGGTGTTAATATAAAGTACACAACGACAAATAAAGTACTATACAACAAGCATTGTAAACATTAAAATACAACAGACTTAGAAAATATAAACACTGAAATATTGCTCTATCGAATAGGAATATTGTACATTTGTGTACTGAGATGATACGTGGTTTATTAAAAAAAGGCATGACAGACACATAGTTTTTATTATAAACGCAAGTATAGCAAGTCTCTGTGACAGAGAAAATAAGCTATTTCAACTCAACGTGGAACTGATGTGTGTTTTACAGAACCTTCTCACTAGCAAGTGTTGGCAGAGATAATACAGGTATAACCTTGCAGATGAGGGAACTTAAGGGTTAAGAGTTTGAGAGCAGCAGTAAAAGTCTAGTCAGAAAGTTTAATGGCCGAACCCGCCACTTCAATCCATTAAGAGCAGGGTTATGAGAATTAGAGCCCTTTAATCCACATCCATTAATACAGGCTGCCAATAACACATTTCACTGCACTGAGCTCTTCCACCACTGGACAAGAATGTGTACGTTTAACAGGCAAACTAAAGAATTTACAGTACAATACCGTAAATGTGTGACCGGTAAAGTCAAAGGCAAATGCAGTAATTTAGACTAAATGTAAGCAGTGTTCTTAAAATTGTGGTGCGGCTAATTAACCTAAATCCATTCTAAACTATAAAGAAAAAACAAAAATAAACAACTAAAATAAAAGAAGTGACTATATAAAATGTTTCTTTTTTACCAAAGCTTCAGACAAACTATTTTTTAGCTGACTTTGCACATTGAACTTGAATATAAGTATTTTAACAGAAAAAATTACACACTTCATTTTCACCATAAATTCTGTACCTGCTAATAAAGGCCAACAAACTGCAATCAGACGAATGTTTAAACCACACAAACCCACTGGAGTTTTATAGCCTCGGATCTGCAGAGCATACTTTTGGCAAGCAGAATAAGCTTGCCAAAAGCTGCTATTTAAGGTCCCATTTTGGTCAAACTTCTAGAGGCTTTATATTGTTTCTGAAGGCGAGAGTTTTGTATGAGTGCACTAATACAGACCCAAAAGGAATGTGACAGGATTCAAAATAGTACTGCAATACTAGTACAATTTTGCACCGGAATATAGATGCTTTAAAAGTCATGTTTGTTTGCTGTAAGATTTGAATCTTGGTGTTGGACATTGTTGTGACAAATTGGACAACATGAATTCTGATAAAGACAGTTTTGAGGACAAAGGCATGTCTTGACACAACCTGTTTTTCTGCTTGAATTCTGTTGTGTCTTTTTCTGTGTGTGTATGTGAGTGTTATCCAGTGATGTAGACGCTGTCTGAATTCCGGCAGGGTGCATTCCTGGTAGGACAGGATTGTTTTAGAAGCCTGTAATAATAAACAGCTCACACAGCGTTCAGAGATCGGATCGCTCTCTTTCTTTCCCCAGCTCTGTAATATACTTCTACTCATCCTCTCATTTATTTTGAGACTGCGTCTCTGCCTTTATGTTGGACATATTTATCTGTCTGTGTGTGTGCTGTATGTACAGATGTGTTGAAACATGAGTATATTTGTTTAACTCATGAGCATACGGAGAGCTGCTCAGTGCAGAAGCAGATCTTGACTGTCCAACACAAGCAGTTTGTGTGTAACTGTGTGTTATGTCAGAAAACACAGAATGATCCCGGGCTGTAGAGACCTGAAGTTGATTCTCACTAATGTCACAGGAAGTGAGCACCAGATGGGATTACTGATTAGCCAGGTTGAGGATTACATGTTTAAACATTTTATTTTATTGGACTTGTTTAACTCTCTTGGCTCTCAAAAAGCACCAAATGTTTTTTTTTTAAACCAGAGTAATACACAAATCTAAACCACTAGTGAAAAACTGCCCTTTTGCATCCGTGTCGATCATGTCCATTTATCTGCTCAAGATTCTCATTCTTTATCTTTCTGTGCTCTTTTATTTCACTCTTTACTGACAATCTTCTTATCTGCATATCTGAACATCCTGCTTTTCATCCCTCATAGCTGCTGTCCATCTTCAATCTGTTCTTAATGTTAATACATTTTCTTCTCTTGGATCTCTCGCTCTCTCTGTCTGTGTCTTATCCAGGGTTCTTATTGATTTTAGTTTTGGACATAATGCCAAGCCTGTAAGATATGAATCAGACTCTATATAAGCAGCAGAAAATGTCACAGCAGGATTACAGCAGCAAGATGCTTCAGCGCTGATTGAGCACTTGGGTTTAACATGTGACCTTTGACCCGGATATAGATAGTGCTGGTTTTACCATATGAACTCAGGTTATTGCTGTATTTTAAATGTAAAGTGATTTATTTCATTTTCAATAGATAAAATGTTCAAGTGTCATTTCTGTATGTTTGAAGTATATGCATGTCAAATGAATGCGCTGCGTGCATGGGGAGCGGGGGCAGGTGCGTATGGTAAATTGAAAGCAGAATATGATTGTGCCACAAATTGAACAGCAAATAAAGTTAGATTGAGGAAAACGGAAACAAAGGAATACAGCTGCGGTCTCCTCCTGCCATCTGTGCTTTCTGTGGATTCACTGAGGTGAAAATTAAAGCAACTTAACGGAAATTTGTGTTGCAGTATAAAGATTATGAATTGCACACCTACCCAGCTCTACACACATATGGCCCTTAACCCAATATATGCACCATTTGGAAAATCATTTTTGTTAAAAAGCATCTTCCAAGGAGCCAAATGTAAAAGGCCTATTTCAAACATCCCGCATCTGCTTTGCAAACAGTGCACAATTAGTTTGATGCCCGTGCTAACAGGTTACAGTGTTTACAAATTTGACAGTCATTTTTGGGATGCAGTGCAATTGTTTTATTTTATACATGTCTGATTATTCATTGAAATATTAAATGTAGTAATCCATATTTCACTTTATTTATATATAGATCCACAGCTTTGTTGTGCAGTAGAATTACTGTAGTTACAAGTAGTAGACAACTTTACAACTACAGTGCAACGTGAGCCTGCTGATACAGGATGTGTGAAACAGGCCTAAGACATGCAGGTCATGTGTGGAAAATTATTTAAGACTGGCCAAACACACACACTAGGTCCTGGGTACTTTTCTTCCTGCCCTATTCATTAACATCTCTTGAGACGTCACCCCATCCAATCACCTCTTGTTCGGTGGTATCTGTCCCAAAACAACATCACTGTCTGGTGCCACTGACTCACAGTACCACACACACAACCACACTGTCCCCTCTGTCCCCCTGGCACTGGCTTTTACCCAGAATGCCATTTCCTGTGCCCTGATATAATCAGCGTTGGGAAAAGAAAGCCCTCAACATTCTTTTCCCATGATTCCCGTGTGGCATGAGGGGGTGGGGGCAATGCTGAGCTTACACACAGTAGGCGCCTAAATATGATTATTTACCCCAAATCAAATTACTCCAAAAATATTTACACAAACAAGCTTGGAATTTTGACTAACTAGTCTGATTTGTAGTGCAGACTGATTCTATTTCTATCATCATTTGGGAAATTTGTGTTACAGGAAAAGTTTGCTCAAAAAAGAAATTTCAAATGCAATTTACTTACCCTCATGTTGCTCATTTTCGTTTCCATGTATTCAAAGCTGATAGAATTTAATATTATTAACGTAACCTTGTTACAGAGCTACACAGAAGAGCAAGATTCTCAACAAAAATGTGTTAAATTTTAGTCTGTTCCACAGACATAAAGCACACAAGTTGTATGAATATGATACTAAATTTAAAAAATATAAAAAAACATAGAAAATCTTACAGATTTGGCAGGGTGAACACAGGGTGAACTGATCCTGTGAGGATTTATATATACTTTTTATTGAGATATAAATAAATTTACGCCAAAAAACTTTATCTATGGATGTCAAAGAATCTCAAAGTAAAACTTTGTAAAGAATAAACATGCGCTTTGTGTTAAAAGGACATTTGTCAGACAATAATCTCTCCCAACTCTCTAACTGTAGACTTTGATACATTTCAGCAAGTAACTCTGATCTCAGCTCTGTCATGTTCCCATGACAACCAGACACTGTTCAGATCAGGAGGATTTAGAATTTGCCCTGGACACTGACCTCAAATCAGCCTTTATCTTGTGCTGCTCTGCATGATTATATAGTATGACAACAATATAAATTACAACTTGTGCTTGTGTGCTGGAATGTATAAAGACTAGCGAGAATCAAAATTTAAGCAGTGTAGAACTGTGTGGCACGTTCAAAAGAACTTAAGCTACATATCTGGCATCTGTGAAAATTACCCTAAAAAACAATGGCAGTAAACAGGGTCAGACAATAAACATTGCAAGTAAACATTACAATGAACATTACATTACAATAAACAGTAGAAATACATACATCAAAAGTACAGTCACCAGAAAACATTATACATGCTACTGCAGCATAAGACTGGTGACTAATAGCATGGCTTATTTTCAGTCTAAAGTAAACCCTGTAGCTGTAGTGCTCCTGTAGCCCAAATGGAGCATTGGGCTAGCAGTGCAAAAGGTTATGGGTTCGATTCCTAGGGAACACACATAATGATCAAAATGTATACCTTAAATGCGCTGTAAGTCGCTTTGGAAAGCATCTGCCAAAAACATAAACCCAGTATAAAAAATACCAGAAAGACTTCAGAGATTGAGCCAATTCCACTCCCAGGCATTATGCACTGTAAATTCATCCAACTAGTAATATATTCCCATCTCAACAGGGATGATTTAGACAACTCCACAGCTCAAATAATAAACATGTTTTTATTCAATAATTCATGTAAGTGCTTTAACAAAGGTACAAGCTTCACATTTCTGTTTTTAAACCCTCCACAACGCTGGCCCGGTATACTGTCACTGTATTGTAAGTGTCTTACTGTAACCTTGTTTTTTGCCTTTAAAAAAAAATCCAAGGGGCAAGTTGAAATCATTTCATGTAGAAATCGACATTACGCCACAAATGCTGTCGATACAGCTTAACTTGTATTGAACCCAGAGCATTCCTTTAAAGAGGATTTCATCAGTTTTTATAGAGAGACGGTGTTAGAAAGAGGATATAAAATTAGATCTCACACACACACAAAAAGACAAGAAGAAAAAGAGAGAGAGAGATAGTGAGACCTGTGAAATCCTGCTCAACACCTTTAAATACGAAACATTTATTCAATGTATACAACTAGCTCTTTTCATGAACATTTTGTGTGTTTTTTGTTGTACTATAATATATGGTAGGAAAACATTTACCCCACATTAAAATAACCAAGCATTAGAAGTATAAAGTTTTAAATGCATCAATTGTCACTACTTCAAATGATGATTTTGACCTGTCCCACCTTAGAGTTTAGATTACTTTTATTATGAATAAGATTGTCATTATTTAATTTAACACTGAATATGAGGTAAAAAATATGATAAGGCTTAATTAAGGATAAATTTGCTATCCTGTTATTAGCTCTTGCTTAGTTTGAATCATTTTTGACTACAAAATTTTGATTATTTAATGTTGCTTTAATAAAAAAAAAAAAAAAAAAAAAAAAATTCACACAAAATCACACAAAAACCACACAATTAGTGTTTGTTCTTGGTAACACGGTTACAAGCGTGTTTTGAAATCATAAAAAAGCTCATTTAGTATTTAATAAAGGACTTCTTCCAACTGACCATTTGCTTATTTTTTAAGAATTTCAGGCCTAATTTTGTGTCCTCTCTGTGTACTGTGATGGCTAACTCAAGTAAATGCTGTGTTACGAGTGCTAACAGTGAGCAGGAGATGTGATTCACTCTCATGCACAGAGACGGTTATTAAAGCAGCATGTACACGTGCTCGCCTCTGTAGATGGCACGATATCAGCTGATGACTGTGCGGGCCATCGCTAGCGGGCACATGTAACATGTCATCACTTCTCACAGTGGCTTGTCATCACTTTCAGCTGAAGCGGGCTCTGCCATCACTCGTTTATGAATGTTTCAGAGCGACGCGCGTGTGACAGAGAGCATCTGAGTGAGTGTGGACGAGACGATCGCCCTCTGCAGCTCTATTAATAACACATGATCTCCAGCGCGCTCATTAATGTTCTTCAAATGTGCCAGAGACCTTCATGGGCATTCTTGGAAGCTGCTTAGAGTGAGTAACTAACAGCTACTACTGACTAAGAGAGCATGTATTTTTGTCTGTTTTGTATGTTGGATTAATATTTCTAAATGTGTCTCTCAGGGCTTGTGTGACGTGGTTGCATTTAATTTTGCATTAGTCAGGAGTCCTGAATCTATAGAGCAAGTGAGATGCAGAAGCGGTCAGCGCTCTTCCGAGGGCTGTAAAAACAGCTATAAAAGTAATAATGGCTTCTGCGAGGACAAATGAAAAAAGAAGTGAAATCAATGATGGGAGGACAGAGTAACACACGGCCTGTGCCTCCCTTCACCACCGCCATGGCCATCAGCACAGCTGCTTTGATCCCTGAACTTACAGTGGCCAAAAATGTAGATTACACTATCATAAATTATGCAATACATCTGAATCTGAACCCCTTCTGAATCAGATGCAGTTTTTACTGCATTAACATCAGTGTGTGGGATAAACTAACTAAAAGCACTAACAATACAACACAATACAAACTTAACTTTTTCAGTATGACAGTTGGTCAGATGCTTAAAGCAAATGTCACTTATACAGTAACAAGACATTACAAGTAACAGTGTAGTGGTATACAATGCTACATTGTTTTTGTCATGCACATGGATTTTACAGACGAGTGAGACAATAATCAACACACACTTTCCTGCAATGTCCTCTACCTCTTATATGTGGCATTAGGAAATCTGATTCATTTTGTTTGGTTTGGGTCGCTGAACATAAGTTCCTGTGTGGCAATCTTTTCTTAGTTGTACAGTATTTTAAGTATATTTTAAGTATAATTAAAACACTGTACTGTACTGAACTAAACATACTGTATTAAGATTATTGCCACCCTAAGAGAGAACCTAATTATGAACACTGATCGGTTTGCAAAAATAAAATAATATCATAGTTACGTTTTAAAAGACTTTTTCCACCTTGAGTGGGTTCAGTGTAACTAGTTGGCTTCTTTTGTTAGTAGCTTGTAGTGCAGACAATTACCTTTTCAAATGGGTAGCTTGACTGCAATTTACTACTATAAATTATGAGTAGCTTGTAACTTGGTAAGCTACACTTATAATGTAGCTTCTCCAAAAATGACCAATAGCTTCTAAAATGGATAAACTGCTGATTAAATTATCTGTGCTTATGTGGTTATTTTTTTCTGAAACTCAAGGAATGCTAATGTCTGTTCCTAATTTTTAGCATGCAAAGTTAGTGAAGGCGATAGACTGATTAAAGAAGATGCATACATGTTATGCAAATCACAGGTGAAAACATCTGTTCAGTCCGCAGGCCAGCTAAATAAGACGCGAGGCACACACACTTTCACATGTTGAGCAGAGTGCGTTTTCACATTAATTAACAACGTGCAGACACTTTTTTAAATGTGAGATAACTTTCTGCTCCAATTCTGTCACACAGAATGGAAGAATATACACAGGCTAAAAATTCCTACAGAAGTTTCTATAAGCAAAAACATTTTAGACTTTTTAAACCTTTTAAAACTTTTAAAACCTTTTATGAAGTATCAGTACATTTATAGATATGAATGTACGATAACTTCTCTTTTCGAAAACTAATTAAAACAAAGTGCTCAAATGATTTCAAATGACTTACAAAACTTATTTTTTATTATTAAAATGTTATTGTGAAACAATCTGTAAGTTGTTATTCCAAGTGTATTCCAAAGCCTAATACTTGAGTGTGTGTGTCAGTGTGGACCACCAAACATCATGAGAACTTCCTCAGCCACTTCCTCACATTATGATATCATTAAGATCAGTGTTTACTTATTATAAGCAATCATCATCATACTTATTATCATTTAAGATGTTAAGACCATATCTCATTCTCATTATACAATTTGAGATGCTAAACCCCTTAATTTAATGGTAAGTTTTTAGCAGCTGTTGAAAAGTGACTGAGGTCATTTTCATAATGAAGGCATCATTCTGGCCACTTTTTTAGCATAATGCTTCCACATACTTTGCAGGTATTTTAGCAATTTACTTTTTGACCTTCTGTTTTTTTAATTCTTAATGAATACTAAGCACCTCAGATCATTAACCTTTAGAAGATGAATCAGAGCTTTCATTGGTAATCTCAGAGATGTATTTTTATCTGTTAGCATGGTTAATTACTTACTGATATAAGTTGGCTATTATTTATTAATTATGTTATTTATATTCATAATGTGAGCATTTTCATTTGCCAACGGCACGGTGCCTAATGGAGTTTGACACTTAGGCCTCGTCTGATTGTCACAAGCGAGTCTCGTGTGTGCATTTAAAACATGACTTCCAGCTGTAGGGAGTGAAGGTGATGAATATTTGATTGAGACTTGATTTCAATTCTAGTTCAATTACTTTGGGTGGGAATCATATCTGTCATGTTACAATGCCATTTTTTGCTTTAGGAAGTATGTTGAATCTCTCTCTAGAATGACATAAAGCCGATATAGAAAATCTGCTTAGCATCTCTGATCTAATATGGACAGAGGGTGTTAATTTCCTCCTGATGAATGAATGTTTTGGTGAGGTGTGTCTTCGTACTAATTTCATTTATAGGGCTTGTCTCTGCACACCCACATCCAATCAGACACTTGCTCTTAGCAACAAGCAGCAGTCACATAGATTTCACAGCGTAGCTGACTGGGTTACAAGTATGTGTGTCTGCATGCAGTGGTTTTCTCATATCAGGGGTCCGCAGATCTTCGCAATCCTCCCCCAAAGAAAGCTTCAAGCTCCTGCCATGGTCCTGACCCAATAACCTGCAGCCCTGTGTCACTCATCAGACCCTGATCATTTGTGGCTTTAGGCTTGTGATACGTAGTCACAAATAACCTGGCAACTGTAGATGATACTGCAGTCTCATGACAAACCTGATTAACCAACCGGTTATTTACATTTATACTTTAAGTAGCTTTCCTCCTATCTTTGTCATTTTCTCTTATAAATATATTTACATATATAGTATAAAAACATTGTGCATTTGTAATATTGCAAGTAGATAAATTTACAGTGCAAATGTTATGCCTACCTGCACTCTCTGATAGTTCAGTATTGGGTCGACACTATCCTAGAGATGAAAAGAAGGATGGAAAGAGGATGGAAAGAGTGCTATAGGCAGAGGAAAGATAAGAGAGACAGAAAAAATAAAAAATGAGAGATCAGGGTACATGTCAAAAGAGAAGATGCTGTAGTCTGCGAGTCTTGCGGCCAGCAGCTAGCGAGCCGCCCACTCACGTCGTCATGGAGCCTGTGTGCATGGCAACATGGAGGAAATAAACACTGTCTTTTCTCCTGCATCCTCCTCCAGGCTGCCTGTGATCCTGTTAATGCTGACAGATGTGTTCCCCCCAGCACCCTACAAGACAGCGCGCTTGCACGCCAGGAAAAGGTGAAGCTATCGCACAGGGCCTTCTTAGGTAAGCCCCAGTCTATAGATTATATTCTTACTAACACTGCTACACAGAGCTGAAAGCTATAGTGGCATCTGTAAGTCAATCTGGCTATAGAGCGAACGCTTACAAAAGACACATCTCAGAGACTAAACATCAGGCCTGTACGCGCAATAAATGCAAATGTATTCTTAGAATACCCTCTAGCCCTGTTTTAAGAGTGCTTCATTTGAGAGTACTCTAGTTAAGCATGTATGACCACATGTCAGTGCTTTCTACGTTTTGTGCCAGTGTGACTGTATATGCTTTAGGATATAACATACCGTTGTTGTACACACAGTTATTAGAGCTATATGTTGAAGATGGGGGAGGGCTGGGTTTTTGTAACTGCATATTTATTAAAACTGTAATGCTTTATTTTGGCAATAAGGCACTTAAGGCAATGTTATTTTGTGAACATTGTCAGAGCTTAAGGGTTTTGTTAAGCACTTCTTCAGGCATGACTACAGTCAACAATTTCGACAGCCTTCTTTTTAAAAAGTTACTACACAAGAACAACATTAGGGACAAAGAAATGTAATTATTATTGTATAAAGCAAACACATCAATGCCATCCCTCTGCTAGGAGATTTAAACCCTGACATTGTAAACTAAGGTTAATATGTTGGATGGGACTTTGTGGGTGTGAATTACAACAGTTTACACAGTACTGTAGCTGATGAACAGCTGTTTCACATCATAGCTGTTACTATGTTATAATTTTAGCACATCTGTAATGTTGTATCGACCAATCAGTATCCAAGACCGGAATCCATTATTTACCAAACAATAAAACACAATATTAAGTCATCTCCTCAACTTTTTCATGGCTTCTTAAGAGATGATTAATGAAAATATGATCTATCTGTGAGTTATGAAAAGAAAGAGAAAAGGCAGAAAGAGAGAGAGAGAGAGAGAGAGAGAGAAAGAGGGAAGGAGTATGAGAGAGGAAGACTGAGATCACAGCAACAGATGGTCGAGCTTCTACAGGCTTCTGTGAATGTTATTTTTATCAGGCTGGAGATGAGCGCAGAACAAGCACACACAAGCAAATGAGAGAAGAAACAAATGAACAGGATGTTTCATCAAAAGCTCAAGTGGGAAGGAGAGGGAGAGAAACTCGTCAGCTGTAATGCAGTGTCGCATGAACACGTGACGGCTCACTTATTGACATCACTGCTCTCCGTTCATGTGCATTAGGACTTGCATCAACAGACACTAAAGGTTTCAAGTTAAATTAAACATTAAATTAAACCATCACTATTGTAATCTTGACAAAGACATTTCAGTGCCACTAATGTCACCAAACAGAATTGCAAAACGTTGCCCTGGCTTCCATTGGTCGAATGAACAGAAAGCTCCACCCCAAACTCATTGGCTGGTTGAGCCAATGCTCTTGTGTCGGACAGGTCGGGCCACACAAGCAGACCAAGCAATGTTTTTCGCCACAAAGCCACAGTAAATCTACAAATGCCTTATGTCTCTGCATAATAACCTTGAGAAAAGAAAAATGTATTTGAAAAAAATGTACGCTGAAAAAATGACACACTTCAGCTTTCACAATAGGTGCGTCCAGGGGGAGTGAGCCTATAATAAGTATTCTCCAAGTCATTTTGGATAAAAGCATCAGCTAAATGACTACTTGCCTACTTTACCGTTTTGTGTTTGAGAACAAAAAAGTCTTTCAGACTGCCAGTCTGTCGTGATGTTAGTAAATGAGAGAAGCTTCTGTTCTTAGCTTCTCAGATAATATGCCAAAACAATAGCTAAAGTCCCAAATCATATGTACGTGGAATTTAGCATTAACTAATAATATCATTTCCACAAATTTAAGATTTGCTAAGTTGAAAGTGAAAGATTTTGTCAAAGATTAGATGACAATCACAATGTCATCTAATTCTTAGAACTCACAAAGAAAGACTATTTAAATAAACAGTGTGATAACCAGAATAATCAGATGGGAGATATAAGATGTTTAATTACTGTGTAAACTGGGGACAAATTAGCATGTGTATGTGTGTACACTTCTTGACCCCTTTAACAAGATGCAATGTTGTTGATCCCTGCTGCGGATCGCGGCAGCAGACTCTCGCAGGATGAGAGGCGCAAGTTCTCCATGGAGCACAATGTGAATGGCTTATTAATTCTTATTATCCTGATCACTGCACACTAAAATGAAGAATGGAGACATTTTAAGTTGACTAATTAGCTTAAGGAAGGAGGGGGAATGGGTATAATAAAAGAGTGATGATTGTTTAACACTGAGGTATGTGTGAATACTGTATCAGAAAAGTATTAGAAGTATTAGAGAGGCATAATGCCCATTCAAACAGAGGGACTAAATGAATGAATACATAAAATGTAGTATCTAAGTTGTATGATTATTATAAGAAAAAAATGCTTCACATTACAACTAAATGTACTTCTGTAAAAGTCCCATCTTCCACAGATTATCTGATTTATAGAGTAAAATTTAAAAAGTTATTATCACTAAAGTCAAAACTGCTATTTTCTATTTAAATGCATGGTGATCACTGGTTGTCAAATTCAGATTAAAACTAAATGTAGCAATTGCAATTTGTCTTGCAAATTGCATTGCATGTCTCATCTATCCTCAGACACAAAGTGAAGAAGGACTGCCATTTGTTTCTATTCAAAAAATAAAATAAATAACTAGGTGCATGATGCAGCTGGGATAAGAGGAGAATGAGAGAGAAAGACATTGAAATAAGGTAAAAGTTAATATATGGTTGGTGTATGTGGTTATGCAAATTTGTATATTAGGCTTGTAAATCAAACTTACTTTAAAACCATCTACTGCATATGATCCATGAAGCTAGAAATTTAGTGGGGCACATATCTCAACTTTTTATTATCCCAGCCCGTCTCAAAATCCCCTTCCCTTTTCCTCCAGCCCACTAAAAGGCTGATTTGTTCTCACCCTATCACTCAGTAAAATCTCCACACAGCGCAAACTGAAACCGGTGAGTGAAAGTGGCTCTCTCGAAAGCTATCGCTGCAGGTAAGAGCCCGGCTTAGTTCCTCTACTCTTTCAAAGCACCTGGAAAACTCCTGAAAGGGCCGACTCGATTGCAGACGGCTGATATAAACAGCCTTTATTTCCTCATTTTTACCTCTCTGTCGCTGCCACTATCCATTTCTCCAGCACCGATAACAGGGTGGCTTTTTCGTTAAATGGAAAGACTAGACTTTTTGATCACATCATTGTAATCGCATAGGAGCGTTTCTGGACTTCTGATTGGTTGACGTGTGTTTAACATTCACATGCCTTTGGTCTAATTGTGCATAACAGGTGAAGATATTTCGTGCCACAAGTAGAAAAAGACCCTCTGGCCAAAAACGCTTCAGGGGTCTGGTTTTACTTGCCAGCGATTGGCTACAAGTGGGATGATTGGCAGCTGAAACAACATTTGAGGCACTTGAGGCACTTTCAATATGTCACAGGCACTAAAACGCATGTTGAAATGGGTCGGATTGTAGAGCTACTGAACTGTGACATGAAGCTCTTGGCTCCAGACATCAGGAGCCTGTGTGTGTGTTTTATCTCTGGCTCCAATCACCATTAAGTATCATCAAGACAAGTTCTCAGAAGGACCTCACAGCAAGATCCATAAAGAAGAGATTCACAAACCTCTCTCTTTTGCTCTCTCTCTCTTTCTCTCTCTCTCACTCACTCTCTCTCTTACTCTCTCTCACTCGCTCTCTCTCATCTGGCTGTCGATAACTTAAAAAAAAAATAGTATAAACCTCAATGCTTGGACTTGTCGCACAAATTGCACTTCCTATTCCAACTTTGTCAGAGCCCTCAAAAAACACATACACGCTCCAAATATTCATCCAAATCTGTCAAAAAAAGTGACTGACACTGTAAAATTATCATCATCGTCTGTGTTATTACCGGCATTATAATATTCCCAAAAGAGAGGCATAATCGTTAGACTTGCATGTGTGTGGGTGTGACATCCATGATTATGGCCTTTCATGCACCTCTAGCACAAAAGTCTTTCTCCGAGCAGAGAGAGACGGAGTGATCAGGAACACCAAGCAGATTATTAGCCTGCTTATTATATATACTGTACGCCTACTTTTTATATACAAAAATAAATGGACACGAAATGTTGATTTACATTGAAAATATTATATTTAAATATATTTAATAGCACAATTCATAAGTTGATCAATCCCTTAAAAAATATGGAACCAAAATAATTATTGATATAATTTCCAAATCTCTGTATTCCAAATACTCTGAAGTATATATCATAGGTATCATAGGTATCTGTTACGGTTGCCTGTGATTAAGAGATGAACATAAGATTTTTAGCAAATGTTAAGCTAATTTAACATTTGAGGTTAAAAATGTTACTTTTTTTTTTTACATTTGCATGTTACTTAAAAACTTACACAACATTTCCAGATAAGACTATTGTTGCTGTTCAGATGCACTGAAAACATGAGGCAGAACAAGCCATTCACAAAATCCTAAAAATGGCATCAAAACTCCCTCCTCCATACTTATAATTCTTCTGCAGTCTAGACTTTACTTACCCTTGTCTACATCACTCGCCTCTAGAAACATCTCGCTGCGTTCCTGCTGTGAGCGTCCCACCTGCTTAATCCCCTCAAGAGATGCCGTTTTGTGTGTGTGTGTGTGTGTGTACGCCGTTTCATTTCAGAGCACTAACAGTCATTTAGAAACAGAGAGTTGCCCTGGGAACTACCCATGGCACCAACAGTATCGTTGTTTACTAAATATTGACACTTAGCAAATTAATAATTCACTCTTAATTGACTTCCGCATGGAATATTTATGAAAGGCACATTTGGAACGCTGAAATGGAGCGATTGACTTTTAGAAATGACAGCAGAGATGGGAGGTCAGACAACTGAAGAGAAACTTTTCCGTCAGCATGTGTGTGTATGTTTGTTCTTTTCGGTGTTTTGAAGGCTGTCTGTGGCATTTTAAGACTGGCAGAATTGTAAGAACTGCCGAACTTTAGCCTTGAAAAGGCAGGAATTGTGTTTTTTTTACAGCAGCACTTTGCATCAAAAGCATTCAATAATGACTCTATTTGAACATTCAAAATTACTTACAACAGCATAAGCAATGTGACATCAAAACCTGTTGAGTCATTGTTTATAACATATTGACACTGACAGAACATTTTATTTAAAGAGCTTGTTGTTACTTAATTATATCTTTGCAATCTATATGCCATTTGTAATGATTTTATAGCTCTAAACTTCAAATCTGTTGTAAGTGGTGGACTAGCTTTTGAAACATAGCTAATATATTAAGCTTAAGTGACACTTTATGTCCTTCTAATATTTTCTCGCCTGTCATTTTATTCCTTCTTTGCATGGATCACTTGTTTTCTATACGTTTTGATCTCACAGACAGGCAAATTATTTCTATCCAGCTATATTTTTAAATCGTCTGATTCACTTTCACCATTTCACATATCTGTCTATACTTCCAAACAAACACACACACAGGTCTCATTCAGTGTCAGTAAGGTGAGCTGACCCGTTTTATCGAGCGTGGCGGGCCGGCGAGTCACCTTAGCTCTCTGCTCTCTCTCGCTCTGTTTCTCTCTTTCTCAATCCCTCATTCCCTTTCTCTCTCTTGCACCACAATAGATCTCCCACAATGCATCAGTTCGGAGGGCCACTTTCACCTCCTCACGTTACCCTCCATTCAGAGGGAGATACAAATGGATAACTTCTGAGAATGGAAAAGTCCTGGATATAGAAACGAGTGATGAATAGATGAACAGAACACCCGGAGAGAGGGAAAGAGAAGACAGTTGTTGAATACGAGAGAAAGAAACGCACAGGAAGGTGGAAAGAAAAGCAGATTCTTCTTCATCAGTCAACAGCTACGCTATAGTTCGTCTCCTCGGCGGCTACGTGGAGACGGACTCCATACAGACGGGTTCCGCTGGGAGCACAGAGAAGCTTTTAGCAGTTAGCTCACACAAACCTGACTGACACAACAGCAAAAATGACTGGCAGATACTCTGCGCTACCATCACACACACACACACTGTGAAAAGCCCTGCAGAGTGGATTAGGCCCCACAAAGGCGCTCTTTATACCCTGTGGTATGCTTCTGAGAGGAACCACGTCCATTTTCACTTCTTCAAAACAGCATCATCAATCATCATTGCAAACACACACACTCAGAGGAATGTCCCGTGGGGCTTCATCTGAAGTTAATAGCTGTGTTCGTCACACAGATATTACAGGTTAGCACACAAGACACTAAACACAAGAGATAATAGGCGCATTGTGTCCTGCTATATCGATGAAACCGGCTCCTTCGCCATAATTTGAGACAACATGCAAAGAAGCACAAAAGATTCATGGACAGGAGGGACGAGACCCTGAATGTGCTCTGTAATCAGCATCGATCGGTTGTGCTTTATGAACAGACCGTATGTGAAGCTCGCTAGTTTCCCAACATTAGGGAATTGCTAACTGAGTTTAGGAAGATTTTACTGCCTAATTATCAAAATTACTGAGTACAATGTCCTCCACGGATCATGCCCCGCACACAAACAAAACAAAATATTTCTCTATAGGTCAAATATGAGCTTTCTTATGCCACTCATGATGTATAGCTATACACTATAAACTTTTAATTTTAGAACCTAAACTACAGTAAAAGAGGCTATATCTTTTTTACTTATATAACTATCCGATAATATAATTTATATGAAGTCTAAAAATTTTTATAGCATAATATAAAATTATTATATAATATAATAGGTTTAAACGTAATATATTTTATATATAATTTGAATATAAAACTATTATTTATAGGGTTACTATATAGAGTTTCCTCTGTATCTGTTCCTAAGCAGAACCTCTGCCCAGAGTGCAAATGTCACTTTAATGACATTTCCCATGCAGCACCAAATGGCTTTTAGTGCCCATTTTTAACCTCAATTTACAAGATTATGATAAAGTTATTTTAGGATGTTATCACATGCTTGAAGAAGGCAGTAATAGGGAAGTACAGGCAGGAATATGGTCAGTGGGAACAGAACAAATAACATTAGTTTGCTACATACACACCAGCACGCTCTAAAATAACACAATAACATTAATCATGCAACAGAAAGCAAACTAGCATACATCATGTTATATAACATAAAAGTCTTAAATACAAGATAAAAAGCAGTAATGTTAATCTAATACTTACTAAACATTCAAAGGCAAGCTTTTATCATTGTCAAAAACACAAGCAAATGACTTGAAAAGCCACAGCCGTCAAAGACATCTGAAGATTAACAAAGCTTTATGGAATTCTCCGAAACCAGGTTAAAAACATTGTGGTGCCATCAGAGAGACAGTTTAGCTCAGTTAGCGGAAACCCCAAAACTCAAAAGCGCAACGTTCAATGTGTATGAGTTCCGTACCGTATTGAGCTTCTAAGAAGTTTAACTATGTCTTTACAGAGATTAAAGATAAAATGGAAGGTTCCACACAAACATGGTTCTCCTGGAGGATACAAGCTGAAGGAACAGATGTGTGTGATTAATGGAGTGACAGAGGCCTGTGAGAGAAAAAACAGCAAACGTGTTCAACATTATCAAGCGCAGATGGGCTTATTTTACACGCATACACAGACAACGGCACACGCATGCTGACGCACTCATACTGTAGATGCTTACATGACACACATCTGATTTACTCCACTAATGTGATTACTGTGTTTGCTTTCTCCTCCTGAATGTGAACTAGCATACAATATTTATTGATTTTTGACTACCGCACAATATTTATTCATGCAAACTTATCAGAGGTGGAAAAGGTGATACCATAAAAGTGTGACATAAACTGCTTAAAATCATAGTGTTTTTTTTTATGTAAAGAATTCTGGCACAATTGAAGAGGAAAATAGAGAAAATGGATTAAAAAGAGCGTTTTCTTAATTTCTTTCATGTCATACTCCCAAATAATCGAATTCAGGTTTTTTACACTCCAACGGGTAAATTGTACCATATGAATTTGGAAGTACGATTTGTTAAGAGCTTGTTAACTATAGTTTTTAAAAAAATGTGCCATATCAAATGTGCCAAAGGAAAACCTCATCTGATCTGCACAAATCATGTAAATGACATGACATCCATTTCGATTCAAAACTTTCTGAACGTTCATCATGATGTGCCAGAGAGCCATGAAAAGTAAAAACCAGAAGACCCTCATTCCTTGCGTTTCTGCATAAATACAAACCCAGAGTTTTAGGTTAAATTCTTGCAGGCCCTCAGCGTGGGGTTGTCAGGAACCTGATGGGCATCTTTGGGCCATATGGACCCGAGAACACACACAGCACAACAGCAAACTGTAGCCTGATTGAAAAGTGAAGGGGATCGAACCCAATACTGGCCTCTCAACCCTTCACCTCTAAATGAGACTCAGGGGTCGAACCCCAACTCGCCCTCAAACCATCAACTGTAGGTCCGGATACAATCACTCATGGCAACTGTCACCATGCCGACAGCAGGGGTCCTATTCTCCCATTGGCTGAAAGGGAGGTCTGTCTCTTACGGACCGTCCATCTGTCCATCAAAGTAGCCTGAGGCGCTCAGAGACACTGTGGTCTTTTTCACTTGCTAGCTTACACATAGTTAAAGAAAGTGAGAGGAAGAGAGAAAGACAAAGAGAGAGAGAGACAGTATTGCTTCTGTAAGTTATAAAAGCAGCATGTGTTAGAAGCAGCCATTCATACAAACACAGCAATAATAAGTGTAATTGGAGTCTTAATAGATCTTTTCTAATGTGAATGACAGTGGATGAATCCTTTAGATAGAATGCCTGTCTCGCTCACAACAGGTAGTAAGATGAAAAACTAGAGGCTCCACATTTTAAGCGACGTTATGTTAATTAAAAATAACATACACAGAAACATCAGGGGACCAATCTTAGACTCTATTCATTACTGCTACCATCACTGTGCTTAGGTGACCTTATGGTCATAAAAAACACAATGGATATTGTTTTAAAATAAAGCAATGAGCCACAAGAGGGTGTGAATAGAATCTTTTACAGTGATTTTATAACTGTTAAGGGATCTTAACAGTAGTAAAATTTGCTTTAACACAACAGCGGCAATACAGTAAAACATCACATAAATAAGTATTAATAATAATCTAAACAACCAATTTCTCTTCCATGTAATAGAGTAACATCCAAGTTCGTTAGTCTAACGCTCATTTACAGTTGCCAAGCAACACAAACTCGCTGCATTAATTCTACTTGCTGTGCAGTCACAGGTGTGTGTATATTTTACACACCTCAACTGCAGCTCATCCAATCAGAACTGATCATTGGAAACTCACATTCTGAAACAAAACGGCCTGCAAAACATTCTGGGTAAATGTGTGAAGTATACATGTTTACTTTAGTTTATAAACCGGGGATTCAGACAAGCTCTTTTAATAATTAATTCAGCATTTTGGAACCAACTCTGATTGTTAGTTAATTAGGTGATTTGGTCTGAATATGTAGCTAATTTTGATTCTGCCGACTGTTATTCTATCACCTCCATCTCTCTCTCTCTTTCTCACACACAGAAATGGCCACAATAAAGGCAGTTTGGCTCTTGTTGGGTGTGAGGCTTTTTAAAGTGAATTTACTGGTAACTTGTGAAATAAAGCTGTTTTTAACAAAATCTGTAGTTCACAAACAAAGGCTTGGGTTTTAAACAAAACATAAGTACCTTCTTTGTGTGTCACAGACATGCTTAAGTAATCATATGTTTACTAAACTGTGCATTCATTCACATAAAAGAAAGATGAAATGACGGTAAGGTGAAGTGGTCTCTGCACAACAGCTAAGAAGGCTAAGGTAAAGCAAATAACTGGGAATTACGGTTACCATGTTACCATGGTAACTTTTTTGCAGATGGTGTGTCAATCTAAGGAGATACAGACCATCTGTTTGTGTAAACAAGCCTTAGAAATGGCCAAAATTCAAACACAACGGGGTTTCACATCAGTTGCTACAAACACACACACACACACACTCGTGTTACTTACTGCTGCTATTCAGGTTAGCATCAGAATTTCCATTGCCATTGCACACTAACACATCAGAGAGAGCATGAGGTCTGTTTGTCTGTGTATCCTAACTTAGAACTGACATATTAATGATAGGATTGTGCAATTTTGTTAGATATGCATATTATACATAAGGACCAGTTATGCACGCACTGTGTGTGTGTATGTTTGTGTGTGCCCACCCATGCCAGAGAGTCAGATGGGCCACAGAATGTTTTGAATAAATCATGAGATTTGTGATGCTGCAAGTAGAGCATTTTATTCTGTGACAAGCAGAAACCAGCAATACTGACGTCTCACTGTATGTATGGGAGTGTTTCTTTCGCCTGACTTAAACTGTATTTATATCACTGCAGTAAAGTAAATAGGGATGCTGATAGTAATCTTGGGCCTTCTGAACTAAACCCGATTCGCAGCTCTGATTCCACCCAATTATCATCAGATACTACTTCAGTTAAAACTAAAAGAATCAAATTAAAACAACTTGCATCAACATTATTTTGCATAACAAAAGATTAATGCTAACAAAAACCTCGCAAGACTGCAGGATTTTTTTTAGATTTGACAACATATAAAGTGCTGTTCAAGCGTAGTCTTTACCAGACCCGATTTGTGGTTAATTGCATTCTCAGACGGCACACCCACAGACCGCCCATGGACCATCTCCTGCATACTGTGCATAAAAATGTCAAGACTTAGCGGAAATCACCACCTCCAATCTGATTACCTGCTTCTATGCGATTTCAAAGAGTCAGAATGCACAGGTTTTATCAGTCCAGTGGGAACGCAAATCGTGTTTACAAGCTGCTATGCTGCTATACTGAGTGCTTCCACTGGATATTTAGCTGTGTTTTCTAATTTCTTTACAAACATCCTCAAAAATAGCTTTGCTGTTTTTAAATGAGCTACTGCATTGATGCATCTGGTTTTTGCAACAAAGGTTATGGCCGCTATTACGTTTTTTTTAAAATACGTCATATCTTGAACAGTTAAAATATGCTGCTAAGTAGACCAGACTTTATGCCAATACAAGCTACTTTTGTCACAAACTGTTTGCATTTGTATGTGTACATGTATACATCTAGATTTATTCACACTATACATTAATAAAACTAAATTTGAAAGAAAACCATCACAAACTCATCCTCTTCTATTGCACAATGAGTTGTGGGCAATGCACATCCAAAAACATGCATAGGTGCCAATTTACAAAATCTGTAAGTACATCATTGGCTTCTCCTCTCCCTGCATGTGCTGTGATTGGCTAAGATTTAACCAACCCTGTTCATTAGTCTCTACGGTGCTTGATTTAATAGACACTGCATGTCTAGCAAACCACATTTAACCAGCATCCACCTATAATGGCCGTACTGTTATTGTGGCCATAAATACACTGAAGTGCTCCCAAAAATAGCCCTGCTGCAAAAAGAAGCTACTATTATATTAACCTGTTAATCCAATGCAGCACGTTAGGAGAATAATTGTGCGTACGTGCATGTGCGTTCACTAGTAAATTTACTTTGCTTTATTTCATGCTAGTAATATCCTTTGAATGTGTGTGGGTATAGTTAATGGAAAGACCTTGTAATAATATGAGCAGTGTGTGTGTGTGTGTGTGTGTGTGTGTGTGTGCAGGTGTGGCTATACTTGAAAGGGCAAAACAACACTATTAAAAGAAACACATTAATTCTAATCAAAACCAAACATAGTCATGTTGCCCAAAAACAGCAAGACACATAAAGCTTAAACTAAACATACTGTATAACTCATTATAAAAGAAGCACTCTGGCAGCTCTGAGTGATTAATGTGGATGGTTCTCATCTCTTCATGAGCAGATACAGCAGTTAAATACATGAAACAAACATTCGGCGCTAGCGCTGCTAACGCGGGGTTGACGAAGGTCGCTGTAATTTGCAGAAGCTGTGTAATTAGCTGGCAGGCAAAGCTCCATTTCGATCACATCCTCTGGGAGCACACTAATGTAGCACGCCACCAACTGCCACACACAGATAGTGGAGCGTGATTAAACTCTCAAACCACGTCATGTTATTCACCGGAGATATTTCGGATCCACGGCCTGCAGTTATGTCCTCAAAAGTACAGTAAAAACACAGCAAGGGACGGAGAGGGAGTAATGTGAGTGAAAATGTAAGTTTGAGGGAGGTGGCCACCCTGTCGAAATAATGATAAAAAATAATAGACATTCTAAAAGATTAGGAACTGAAGCAAATGCAAATATATATAATTATATAATAGATTTTGACATTTACATCCAAGCCCATATACAAGATTTAAATCCATGTACATGTACCATGTAAAAAAAAAAAGTGTGTCTTAGCTGTATGAAAGTGACCGTCTATATATAATCTACCATTGTAGACAATGGAAACAATCGCTTCCACATTTTTCGTTATGCTGGTTGAAAGTCTTTTCACAACCTGATAACAATCACTAAGTGGTCGAAATATATTTTTTACAATATAAAAACATATTTATATTTTGTTAAACATAAACTGTTTTAAAAATTCGCTCAGAATGCAATAATAGGATGTCTTACTTGTCTGTCAAACTATGTATGCGTTCATGTGTTAGAGGAGGCGGTGCTTTGGAGAGCGCTTTTAAGGGAAGGTGGGATCTCATGCTTTCAAAGCTAGGTTGCTATTGCTAGCCTCTCTGAAATTGCCTACCCTACCTTTAACAATAAAACCTTACTCACATAATAGCAAGCTGCATGAAGTACTAGACAGGGTTCTTACAACTTGTTTTTAAAAACTGGTTTTCGATTTGCCATTTCTGCATTTGGGAAAATCTTTAAGTGCTTGCACTGAGCCGACAAAGCATGCAGTGTGTGAAGTTGTCATGGCGACCAGATGCCCTGCACTCTGATTTGCTGAAAGACATTCTGGAATGAAACTATTGCAAATCAAGTCAATTTATTTTTATTTCGGGGAGGTCTGTCACTGAGTGCCCCATTACGATGATCTGTGAAACATTTTTAGAGGCTAGACCTCACTCTCTCACCAGCAGAGGTCAAAGGTCAAACCAGTTGGCTCTAAAGGTAGGCAGAGGTCATAGAGCATGCCTCCAGTCATTTAACCAAACACAACCACATGACTAAACAAGCAAGAGAGCCATATTGTCATGATAGCTAAATAAATCTGTCTGTTTTGGTCCATTTGTGTACACTGCACACACATCAACATAGCAATTTCTTGTTGAGATATAGGCTACACTAACAAGCAAAAATGTTTAAAATATCATGGTAGTACTATGGTATTTTTTGAAGAACCTTTGATTGGTATATAAATATGATGGTATTTTAAGTAATATTATATTTAACTTTATTAACATAATCATTCAGTACCGTGGTACATCGAGGTACCGCCATAGTACTGTTTATCAGGGTACATGTGGATCATCAGGATCATTCAATCTGTCAGCCCCATCCAGGGTGGGCAACAGCTGCCAATCACCCCTTCCTCCAGCACAAACCCGCCTTGTAAAGAGCAGCTGAGAAAAATCATGAGAGAGAGTGAAAAGAGACAACGATCTTAATCCCTTCATCTCATCTTGATGAGGAGGGACCTTGTCCTACAAATAGTTTTGATGATAGGGGCTTTCCATAATAATCTGAAATACAGGGCCTCTCATATCAGCTGGTGTTGAAAAGCCAATGCATGGGCGACCATCAGAGCTTAAGCTAACGCTCCTAGCGCCTGCACTAATATAATTACAGCTAGTGCAGACGGGGCACATGGGTCAGTCCACTAACCCAAGGAATGGCTCTGATCCTGGGCTAAGTGGGGTCCTCTCCCCCCTCTGGGTTCCCATGTAGGCCGTCACTTCTCAATTTAAGCCTGGGTATAAATGACCTTCGCACCAAAAAGTGTAATGAGAGATATTATGTGCTTTAGGAACGTGAAATATGAACTAGCCAGGGGACTCAGTGCCAGACTGACCTTTGAACCTCTGGGATTATTCCCGCGAGTGTTCGGGCCAGCGTAGGGAGATGGAGAGTGTGTCTCTGTGTCTGTGTGGCATGGGCCGAAGGGTACTAAGCAGGAAAAGAAGGATTTAAAGAAACACTAAGAAACATTTGTAATCTTGAAAAAGCAATAAACACATTAGTCATGTTTGTCTACAGCGATCTGTTTAAGCCAGCCGTCACACAGAAACAACACATTTCCTTAACGACGTACCTTAGAAGCAGTACATCTGAAACTAAGAACACACATTTGCACTTAAACCTAAACTAAAAACAACCTACTTAGAGATTCCCAAAGGTCTTGTGATTTCTCTTATGTTTCGTGATTTGCTCATAACAGTTTTCTCTCACTGCTATCTGACACAGAATGAGCAATGACTTTGCTTTAAGGGTCCACACATATGCCTCATGTTTGAAACTGGTTGCAATAGTGATTGATTGGTGGCTGAATATGTATTACAGTAGTAGGGCTGCACAATAAATCAATTAACAAGTACAGCTGCCATAATTAACCAGTAAATAAAAAGTATCAATTACAGCATTTTACAAGATCCTCTCCTGTTAGTTTAAATGTTGTAACCAACCCCAGACATGTCAATCTCACACGTCAAGAGGCAAATCGACATCTTAACATTTAAACACCAACTAATACTGATGATCAAGTAAGGAACTAGTCCTACTGAAGTTTTAATTGGTCAGACCCAAGTATGTTCAGATTTTTCTTTGAAATTATTAAAAAAATAAGTGCTAAAGAATCATCACTTCACATTTGAAATTTTAGTTTCCAGGCAAGGAAAGAAAAGATATGAACAAAAAATATAAACAGACAAATATAAACAATCAACGATAGTATATTTATGAATTTACTTTAACCTAGATTAATAAATATGGGAAACTGTGTTAATAAATGCACTAACAATCATTAAATTTTACCAGTTACTGAAAATCTGTTTGTGCCTTAAACAAATAGATGATTAGAATTCGATAGTTAAATTGTTCAAGCCTCCAAGACATGGATGTGGCACTGAGCAAGTAAATAAAACAGGTGATGAATGATATTTGTTCCAAACCTTTTACAAAAGTAGCCCTTATAAATGAACAGGGTTTTAGCCATCAATGAATGATGCTACACACACACATACACCACAACACAACAGACTCTGGCACAGACACATGGAGCCACACCCCGAGGGTAAAGAACACACAATCACTGTAGGGCCAGCACTGATCTGAAAGCACATGGGGTACTTCAGGAGGCCCAGACATCGTCTCCTAATGTCACAAAGGGTTGACATGAAAGGGCTGGCCTGATTATAGCCTGCAGAAAAAATCAATCCTGGAAAAAACGAATCAGGGAAGAAGAAAAAGAAAAGATAAAGAAAGCAAGCAAGAAAGAAAGAAAGAAACCATGTATTCTCACTGCCTTTGATGTATTCAAAAAATATGGTGTGATGTTGAAAACCACGTAATTATTGATCTGAAATATGTGGAGAGATTTAAAAAGACCACAGCCCAGTTAAAACTGGGAAATGTTGAGGTAAACATTTTTTTGACGGCTAGATTGTATGCACACACACACACACACACACACACACACACACACACACAGACACTGTCAAGAAACTTGGCTAGAATTTTGTGTTCCCATAAATGCATAAGCACGTGAACGCAGAAGCAGGAAGTCGTGCTAGGAATCGCATCTGACCCTACAATCACCTCCACATTTATCTGCACATTTCTGTCTCTCAAACTCAGACACACGTTTTACTCTTGTACATAAACTCTTCCCACCCTGCAATTACGATCAATCTTTCTCCCTCCCCTATAGCGAGGTGTGTGCCTGCATTCAGGTTTGTTTGTATGCAAGGCACTCTGATCGATTGGCTGTTTACCAGCCACTGGGAGGCAAATCCTCCAAAAGCAATGAACACAGAAGCCACGCTGAGACTCTGGATGATGGGTCAGCTGGCAGTTAGTCTTGTACAGCCAGACTTTTGTCTATCGGCATAAAGTCTGGTCCAATTTGCAGATTATTCTGACCAAGAACCACCCACTTAGATAGGAAAGGTCGGTCTGATCGATATGTAAAGTGACCAACCACTTTACATATCGAAGTGCTATTTAGTGGTGGGCTGAAATACCTGATTTCAGATAAATCAATATAATAATAGTAGACCAATATAATAATAGACCAGAGTTCAGAAAACATTGCACAGCAGAGTGGGCTCCTGAAAGCCTGTACAGAAAAGACTGAGGAAATAAACAGAAATGTATACGGATGTTAAAAATTCATTATCTATTCAAAACTAATAAGCACAGACATAAGTCACAAAATAGAATAAAATACACAGTCTTTCTTGATACTACAGTAAATGTACAGTCTCACAAACTAAATAGCTTTCAAAGGTTTGACAGCACTAACCTAGGAAACTTGGCAAATCCAGTGAATTCTTTCTCATAAGTACTCACTAAACACCTTGCAAATTTTCTTTGTAAACATGGCTGTTTCTAGATCGGACCAGAGCATCCCCAGTTTGCATAATCTGTGTTGCACCAGTCAAGTAGATTGGAACTTGTCATTTAAGCCAGCTAATGTATCTGATACGGGTAATACCTCTGTCAGACAAATGTTTCCCTTTCTCCTTAAATGGTGGCAAAATAAAATAAACTGTGTACATTTATGGTAACACTATTAAAACAATAAAGACTTACCCTCCTTATAACTTCTTTGCACTTATGTATTCCATTACACTAAGTAAATATATCTTGGAACAGTGTCAATTTGAGATTGTTAGCAGTACAAAAGTTTCTTATCATATATCTACAAAGACCAGCTTAACTTTAAATTTTAATGTGTTAAACAGACACACACACACACACACAGGTTAGTAGGTGGTGTGTCATTCGTTTCAACTTCCCTCTGTTATAAGCCAGTGGTAATAATGGTCTAGCAATGGCCACACAGTTTTCATCATTCTATTCCCCAATCAGTGGACTTACAGGAAATGAACAACCCCTCAATGACTAGCAGTATAATTACAAGCAGCCCAGCTGATGTAGGCTGGGCATGGTGGGTTAAACACTGGTGTCTATATTTGACAGGAAATGACATTCTTGGCCAGACTGACTGTGCGGGGAAGAAAATCACAGCACCACAAAATTATTATAATAATCACAATTTTCATTTTGATGTTTCTGAAGATATGAAGAGGGTTTCTTTCATAGAGCAATTTAGGTCTAATCTTGGTTGGAAATATGGATAAGACCAAATACACTAAATACAAAATTACTTTAAAGGTCCAAGTTTTTAACCTTGGCATTTATGGCATATTACTCTCAAAATCGGTTAAGCTTATTTGTTTTATAAAAGTTTTAGTGACTGACTGCCCCAAAACTGCTGGGAACTTTTTTTGTACTTAAATACTGAAATGACTATTTATGACTGTAGGTCATAAATAAAATGTAAAAGAAGGATACGCAATGTCATCTATAAAGGGCTGTTTACAAAGAATGCATTCCTGCACTCAAAACAATGAGACAGAGTACAAGAAAACTTCCAAAACACACTGCAAAGTCTGTAAATCATAATGCTGATGAATGAATCAACACATAGTACATTAATCTGTGTGGGTTACTTAAAGTTCTGAAGGCAGGACTGGGTTGAGATGGAGGGGAAGGAGACATATGTGAGGTGTTAATGTGCATGGCATGACATCATCCTATGGCTTGTTTGGCAATCCTATTTCATTTCATCATCATTTCATTTCTATCAGGCTTCAATTCTGATTGCATACAGACGTTTGAAAGGAGGAAGAAAAGTTCCTATCAGAGAAAATGACAGGAGATAAAAAGGGCAGGGACAGTGAAGATTACCCATGATTACCCGGGTGAGCGCTACCGTGGGAGAGAAGGAAGCTGGGGCAGTAAGAGTCAAAAGGAAATGGGGGGAGTGTCTGACGGAAATGCGGACAAGCTACTAAAAGCCTCTCTAGATGATAAAAGGAAAAAATACTTCCGTTTTCTCTAGATCTTTATAAATAACTGAATGATTATCTGGTTATTGTTACACCGCACCAGACAAACGAGCATCACAGAGAGCTCAAATCAGATTCTCACAATTACATTTTGTTTTCTTCTCATTTTGTAAAGACAGTGACATGATTTCCTACAGGAAATCACAAGTATTATTTCCTAGCATCATCCCACACAAACTTATTATTACACAGGCTTCATTCAGATGCTCTGTATTTATGCTCGTTTGAATATTACAGTAAAACATTTTCCCTCCTCCAATTTTTCAAGTCTGTCATCATGAAACGTCATTCAAGGTTGCAAACAGAGACTGCCATTTCAGACTGACCCGAGATCAGGCCCAGTTACGCCTCTTTTAATCCAAATCTGCCAAAAAAAATAAATACAGCTGGTCCTGCGTCAGCAGCCTGCAACAACACAATATGAGGAAAAGGGCTGTGAGTTTGTCTTCGGACAGCTCCAGAAACAGACACACACACACACTCGTGTGCACAAAAACAAAATTTTCCTCAGATGAAATTGGCATGGATGGTATGGAATGGATTAGACTAGACTCACTGCCCATCGTCCTCTCAAAAAATTGTATAAAAAATAAGAAAAAGAAAGCGATATTGGCCAGTCACAGAAGGAGTGCCACCAGATAACACAAAGCCCTCTCAAGACTCAATCTCACTCTTTTATTTGTGCTTGTTTACTGTCAGCTAGAAACTCTGGCTGATAGTTTCACAGCGGCCTGCTTTCAGGGGCTGAGGTCAGAAAGCTCATGTTCTGGCTTTCTGCCATAGATTTTGGCTGAAATTAAACTCCTAAAACACTTTAAAATAATCTTTGCGTCCTTCTGGATGAATGACACTCTCTAAGCTGTTGTTAACTCTTATTATTTCATAAATCCATTCAATGGGTTGACGAACTTGTGCTGACATTTTTCCTTATTAAAACAGGAAGACAAGCAGGATATTATCTATAACATAAAAGTTAAGCTGCTGATTCTTTTAGTTTCACCACTCAGAAAAATCCAAGCAGGTGCAACTGAAATTGTATAATATAGATGATCACATTACAATATTTGACGACAAAATCGTAATATGAATTTTTGATCAAATCATACATCCCTTGTCCACTTTTAAGCCACTCCCATTTGCATGGCTGCAAAACTTAAAAATTAAATACGCAGATGAATTAATCAAATTTTTTGTTCAATCACCTCGGGTAACAAAACCAGATTCAGGGAGCATTAATGTGTGTTAAGAGGATTCAGTTGGTTCCTCAGGCTGTGTGCTGTTTACAGATTTGACAGACAGAGTCAATTTCAGCTGGCTTAGACCACCATGACCTGACCGTGACTGACGCCACACCGCCGCCTCTGGCAGCGCACAAGAGTTATGGGATGTCCGAGTGGATTAACATGAGAGAAGGGGGAGTAACTTTTTCTTCTCTGTTGCAAAACACATTGATTAATCCACTAATGCATTTTATCACAAGTATCACACAATTCTGCAGACAGCCCTTAATGCTCAAGAAGGCAACAGACAATATTAAGAACCAAGGGTATGTAAACTTTTGAACTTTTGTGATTTGTAACTTTTGAATTTGTGTAGATTATTATTTTGTCCTATGCAATATACTTAAATATCTATTATACAGCTTCGTCGGGCAGTGCTAAATAAAAATAATAATAAATAAAACACAAATTTTATGATCACTCTTATTTAAAAATGCATACAGTCTTACAGATTTTCCAGAGGGCATGTGAACTATAAGACAAAATGGGGTATGCAATCTTTTAAGCACAGCAATATTTCAGTCTGGCTGGTGGAGGTCTTAAAAATGATAACGTGGAGATAATGAAATATGCATTTTCTGGTCAGTAAGCCACTGGTATGAAAGGTGTGGCTGTAAGCATATGATGTTTAAAACTGATCTACACCACACACAGATTGTTGTGGGTATCCATCTCTAATGTTTTTGCCATAACAGCACCTCTTTGCATCCTAGCCAGACATGACATTATCAAGTAAAACACAACAGCACCTATTTCTACTGTGTAAAAGTTTTTAATGAGTAGACTCCCCTTGTGTGAAATCGCATTGGTCCAAAATCTGGCCCATTGTAACTGTACATTAAACATAAAATATCTTCTGACTGACTGTAGTAATGTGATGTTTCACAGCAGTTTTGTTTGTAGTGCAGACAGACAAATTGCTTATCACTATAAACTTGTTAAGTCGTGCCTAGTTAGGAAATGGTGTAAGAAGCCAAATACTCCATTTCCCTTGTGTGAAAGTGTGTGAGACTAAATATCTAAGTTTCCTCTTTGAGAATGAGATAAAAACAAACTGTAGTAAGCTAACAGACAAACACTTTAATGATGTTTTTAGACTCAGTTAAACAAACTTGAACAAAACCCTTCAGAAACTCAATAATGTAAGCGTGTGTGTGTGTGTGGCCGTATGCATCATTGTGTATGATGTGGCGTCAGTTTGCCACCGGCTCTATTTTGCACCACTAATCCCTTTGAAAGGTCAAAGGTCACCGAGGGTCACCACTCACATTTACCGCATTGAGAAACAAGGTACTGGGAAAAAACCTTTTGACAAACAACAGCGCTCATTGCTCAACTCCTCTTTCCTATCCATCCATCCTTCCCTCATCCTCCCTCTCTCTCGCTCTCCCACACATTTTCAATTTCACCATACTGCAAAATCTCATCACCTCATCCTTCTCTCCAGCGTTTTTCATTCATTTCTCTCCCTCTCTCTCTGTTGACAGGCATTAAGGAATGGCATTAACGGACACTCAATCCACAGGTTGCTCCAATAGAATTCCTCTTTTCCACTCACTGTTAAATCCAGGGCTTTAGACGTATCATTTGCCAGCTGCCACTATCAATTCTTCTTTATTCTTCATACTTCACCCCGTGCTTTTTCCTTGTGTGTCCATTTATTCTGCTCTCCCCTACTGACTTTTCATTAAAGACATGACTACAAATGGAAACTAAGCAAAACAGAGAGGCTTCTGGGAAAGAAATGAAAAGGATGCAAGACAGAAATTAAGGCATGGAAATGAGTTAGTGTCCATTTTTAGACATTAACAACAAGCGCTCTCAAAATCCCTGAAGCTATAATATGATTTAAAAGGGTCATATTCTATACTCGGGTAGCTTTTCTGTATTTTTTTTGCTAAGTAACATTTATAATGTTAAAATCATAATTTAGTTTCAATACAACCGTTTACTAGAATTCAATAGGTTTTTTGCTACTGTACCTTTAAGCCTTCGATGTAAATTACCTCTACTGTGATTGGCTAAACTCTTTAAATGTGAAATGATCAACAGTCATCAGAGTTAACAGTATTCACCTACCCCTTCACTTAATTGTTTTTTTAGTAAAAAATGCAGTAAATACATTATTTAATAGCAAAATCTTATACCATTTCAACTATGATGTTCACAATTTTTTACATTTTACTGCAGTTCTAGATGTTTGAACTCATTGCAAACATAAATCCTGTGCATACTGCAAAGGCTTTAACAGTGCTTTACTTTAGTTTAGTTTGCTTATTTACTGATTTTTAAATAACTTGAATCTGAACATTGAATCTGTAACATTCCTTGGAAATGGAGGAATGTGTAGGTTTTGGAATATAGCTAGTGTCCAAGGCACCATCCTCAAATTACCACTTTACTTGTAGACTTTTACCAACAGCACAAACACTGCAGCAATTCCAATGTTTTTATTAACCTTGTCAGTGGTAGTAGCAAAGGTGATGCATGTTGTTGTGTGTAAGAGAGAGAGATCATTAAACGTCCTGTCTGTATACTAAGGGGATTATAGCACACTGAAGAGAGGAGGACAGGCACTTTATTAGCTTCTCTTCGGTACAGATGGTGTAGAGCAGGCAAGTCAGGCCCGCTGGGATCAAAACCCGGGGCTTGATTAAGCACCAGCCCCAGCGAGGGTGCGTCTGAGTGGGGGGCCACCTGGAGGAGGTTCCTCTGGAGGACTGCACTCCTCACCCAGCCCTCCCTCTGCCCCTGTCAGGAGACGTCAAGGACACGAGGAGAGCAAGCAAGAGAGGGTGTGTGAGAGAGAGAATGCTGAACAAAGGAAATCAAGGTTGCATCATATAAACAAGCCATTTTTTAAATCGGTTCAAGTGGGGCGGAGAGGTGGAAAGAAATAAATAACTCTCCTCACTATCGTTTAATAAAATGTTAATCTGTTTGACCCTGTAACTTCCACTTACTGCCTGCTGCCTGGGCCAAGCAGAAGGTGGGAGTCGCTTATGATTAAACCTGGAGAATATGTCTGAGAAACAAAGGAACGCTACAGACATTCCAGAGAGAAAGAGAGAAGATGATTTACAGTGATTCTGAAGTAGTACAGTGGCTCATAAAATATTGGACATTTTAGCCATATAATGTCTTTGCTTTATATAAGAACACATCTAATTTGTCATTTACTTAAATAAATGCTTGTGCAAACATATGATCCTGGTTTTAAAGTTCACACAGTCCTACGGGCACTTTTTTCAAAACCTCTACCAAAGTCAGCATCATTTATTTGCTAAAGCCAATTAATTTAATATTCTGTATATAACGCAATGACATTCAGACTTTTTCAGGTGTCTAAAAATATGTCCAAATCCTTTAAGGGCGGCTCTATATGATGTGTCCTTTTGATATGTATGTGATGCTCTTTTTTTGTGTGAGCAACTCATCATGATGTAATCCCTGATATACTCATCCCCCCCACTTCATTCCCAGCATCACACAGCATCACAGGAATGCACAGATAAGCATCATAAATAAACATCTGTCCTTCCTCCCTCCCTCCCTCCCCCTCCCTCCCTCTCTCTCTCTCTCTCTCTCTCTCTCCCTACTCCCTCTCTTCAAATCTGCCCATCTAACGGCCCAATAACTCTCTCTCTATTTTTCTCACTCTATATCCCAAAGGGTCTCCGGTTCAGGCAGATACATGCAAGGTGCCCCGATCAGGCTCACTGGCTCAATAAGGTTAGGATTAGGGGTGGGGTTAGAGTCAGAGCCTCATCAGCCTGTCAGGCACAAATCAAGGCAGTTTCTTGCCAGTACGGTAGATAACAGATAAATCACCCATCTATCTCTGCAAAATCTCCAAATGAATACAGGTGCTGCCCAAACCTGAAAGGTTTCTTCTCTCATCCCTCACTCTCTCCTTCCTTCTCCCCATCATTGTTTGGAAGAGAGAGAGACAATCTCAGTTATTGCATTATTTACAAACCAATTTAACGGTGTTCTGCTCCATGAATAACGTCCACATCCGCCCCCAAAGGATGGATATTGGTAAAAAAGAAGGGAGGACTGGAAAGAAAGAGGGAGAGCCAGGAATAAACAGACACAGAGACGCTGTTTTGAAATGAATCATTTGATTATAACTTTGAACATATGGTGTCCCATCGTCACCTAAAGACTAATGCTAATAAAAAAAGGCTAAAGCAACTCACATACAGCTGATGAAGATCTAGATCATTTCTGATAATCACCTGTTCCAGAGTTAAAGCCAGAACAGAAAGCTTTGTTAATGATTTGTAATTTACTCCGCACACTCTGAAGAGACAATGCTCTCGAGCACGCAGTCTCTTAAAAAAGCTGGGAATTTCATCTGAAAAGTCTTGTGCTTGACAGCTATTTCTGAGGTTTAATTGTTTTCCATATACCAGTATTTTCCTTACCATACAATTTGTTTGTTAATTAAAAAAATGTGTGTGTGTGCCAGTGGGGAGTTTGAAAGACCCAGAGATTGTGTGTTTTCTTCTCAGTGGGGATTTTCAGAAGATTTATAGATAAGAGCAAATAAATGCTGAGACCATCAAAACATCAAACAATGTGCGATTTATTTTGTAAGCAACTATTCATTTGCACAAATCGTCCAAAGCATGAGCATAACAAGTGGCAGATACTGTGAGGTAAATGTTTATTCAAAAGAAAATTAATTTTGCTGTTCATATTTTGATGACTTGTTTCTAGGCTCAGCAGATAAGAGTCTGGGCTGGTTGCACAGAGGTCACAGGTTTGATTCCAGCAGTGGTCACAGCACTCAAGATCTGATTCCCTTCCTGCCATCATTTTAACCTTGAGGCAAAGCTTCCAAGACACATATTAGGCTTTATTCCTAAACCAATAACTACTTAAAAGTATAAATCATTACTTAAAGTACAAAATTTGTCTTATCTGTGTCCAGGAAACGACCCCATATCCACTTGCTCAAACATCTGTGCATGACAAAAATCATATTTAAGAATGAAATATGCTCTTATCGGTTGAAAGATCTGTGGTTAGAAAAACAGATACTGGATACTGGACAACCTCTGGTAACTTATTACATTCAAATATGACTCACTACTTCAAAATGACAAAAAATTAAGTTACTAAAGATTTTCATGATAACAGTATTCTTTATAAAAATGACAAAAGCAGCACTACCAAAACTATATAGCACCTGTAAAACAATATGCTGTAGCTGGCAATGTATGACAGCACAATATCTTTAATGTGATTTTAACTGAATTTCATAATTTTTATGATCTCTAACTTTAAAGTATCTTCTGTGATATATAACGTCTCATTTTGATTGATCTTTTCTAAACAAAGACACACACACACATATGCATTCCCCCACAGCACAATGAATGGCTTTGATAAGCCCCAGTAATACATTAGAAAACGCTAAAGCAGCGTGACTGATCTGCGGTGTAACGGCACGCAGGCCCACTCTCCTGAACACAGGCCAGAGGAAACTGCCAGCCACTGAGCCAAGATGGCCACCAGCGCTGGTTCCCAGCCACTAGGAAGTGCCCAGGGGCCTGACTTCCTCTGGCGCCAACCAATCTGAATCCACTCGTATTTGTTTTGCAGAGGTCTCAAGGCCCTCGTTTGTGTATCGGTTTCACATTTGCAGTCCCTCTAAATAAGCATGACCTGCGTTATAACTGCCCCCTTCGGAGAAGAACGGAATTAAAACAAGTAATTCAAACCAGTATTTTGCAGTATTTGGGAAGAATTTAGTGTATTAATGAAAGTATTTATGCTTAGGTGTACCCCAAGGAGCGAGAGAGGGACAGAAATAATACAAAGGGGTCTGGATTCATTTAGAATCTGAGTTTGATTTGAGTCAATAGCAGTCAAAGCCCATAGCAGAAGATTCACTAGTAGTTCGTTCACTACAGGAGGGCAGATAATTTTGAGCCCTGCAGACTAAACACACAGCATGTATCTACTTTAAACACACACAACTTTGGCATATACCACCACTGATCCTATTTCAGCCTACTCAAAACACACACACGCTGTGTTCCAAAAAACGTATGTGAACTGTCTACATAAACAGCATAGCAATTTTAGTCATTATAAGTTCCTGACAATGTTCCGAAAGGTTGTTCCGAAAACGAAAACTACTTAAATATGCTGCCACCTAAGACACCTAATTTTTTCCACATTTTGAAGCAGCATCGCATCTATCACTCTCAAAGAAAGCAATCCCAGTATGTATTGCAATAGGATCGGTGAAGCTATCACAGTGCGCATGCTGTATATTAACAGTCTGTGATCGTGCACACAGTCAGCTGGAGTTTACTACGGAAAGCGTACTTGTTAAAACAGAAGTATACTTAGTTTAGTTAGGCACCTATAAACAACTCGTACTGCAGTATTACAACAGACTCCAATGCTCTTGTTATTACACAAAGTAAATATCTGAACTCTTATATTCTACATAATTTCCAACACAAAGAAAAAAAAAATCAAGAAATATTTGTATTTATCTCTGAATGCTTACATGCTGCTGAAAGCTTAAAAAAAACGAAATCCCCAAAAGTCATCCGGGGTGTTAATATATTCCTGTATGTATAGTCGTTTTTTTTTATGAACAGGTTGAATCCTGCATACGATTTTCAATTAAAACAGACTGCAATGAACTCCAAATTGAGACGTGTTTCATCAACACCTTTTGATGTGTTTGCGTGAGTGTGTTTAAAGTGAATTAGAAAGCGTGAGATGGGAAGATGATAGTGCTCGTGTTCGGCGTGTTGAAGGTGAGGGGAATCGGAGGGTGTGAAGAAGAGAGATAGCGAGATCAAAGGGAGGTGCAGAAAATAAATAAAGGAGGTCTCACCTCCTCACACGACTTACTCCTCGCCTTAGTTTAACACATAATCATCTCCTCTATCAACCTCCTCTCCGTGTTTGTTTAAAAAAGTGATAATCTGTGATCTGGTTCTGCTGAAAGTAAAATAAGATAAGTGAGGGTCCCTGTCAGCTATTATCGCAAAGTAAACCAAAAGTAAAATGGAGAGGTCTTGGATAGTATAATTTTGAAGGGATTTATATTTTGAAATACTGGCAGGCTGACAGTACTGTATTATCCCACTTATTACAGTGCATGGCTACACAGCAGAAAAGAAACTAAAAGACATGAAATATTGATTCAAGTTAAAACCTAATTAATTTAGCAAACCGTAAATAGCTTAAAAAGCTAGTTTGTAATGTGCTGTTATCTTCAAGTAAACAATTTTGGAATTAGCTACACTATTTACACTAAAACACTAACAAAGTAAATAACTAATCTGAAATGAAGTTATACTGTACAATACCCTAACCTAAATAAATCAATAATAATTATAGTGATAAAATGCCACACTTAACTAAATATTTAACTAGAACAGATTATTTCTTTTGATCGTTTCAGATCATTCTTTTATAGCTAAGTTAAAATGCAGTTAACTTAGTCCTGAAGCTACTTTCAGAAGCTACTCACAAACGCTGTAACAAAATTAGATGTTTCAATTACTTTCGAAACACATTTAAAAACAAAAAAACATAATATCCAATTACATATGAATGCGCTGTGCAAATTGGGGGTTGTGATACTTCGCTAAACTTTGCTAACAGGTTTGGATATGCTTTTAATCATAAAAATTAGCCTATATAAGAACAAAGGCTATGATACATTCTCATTTGGAAAGCCTGATAAACGTGTGTGCATTCTTTATGACCATTCCTGATTGTTTCCTTTTCACATTCGTCTTTCTTTCACCCATGGGCAATGGACACCAGAGGCTAGTACACAGCCTTGGAAGACAATGGTGCCAAGATATAAAAGACAGAATAATGCGTGGAGAAGCATCAGAAATGCTCCCAGTCCTGCGGGTGCGCTGACAGAAAGCATTTAACGGCCATGACGGGATGTTTCTTTGATGTCCCTCCAGCCAATGTCATTTTTACAATTGAGATCATAAGAAAGAAGCGAGTTACGGGTGGGCAGCAGCTGGATCACACAGTGTGTGTGTTCCTTTGAAATACAGAGGACTGAAGGACATTTAAACTCCAATTACAGTGTGCCAGAACAAGTCTATTTTGCCCAGTATGACAACCAGATCAATTACCTCATTAACACACAGATCTGTGCAAATATGAGACGGGACAGAGATCAAGGCTAAAGAAACGTCATTACCTTCAATAGTTTTAGTGCTTCATCAAAACACATGAGCAAACAGGAAACCTCTGAATATGGGAAGGCCTAAAATGCCACTTAAAAAAAATATAAAAAATAAAAGCCAGTCAGTCATATATGGGCCCTAAACGCCCAATAACAGACATATAATAACAGTAAATGCATCATACAACAACAATAATAATAGTAATACAGCTGACGATCAAAATAATTAGGAAATAAATCATTTATTCAGGACAGGAGAAGGAAGACTCTGGGCTCTTCTTGGGCGTTCTGGAAGAGGAGGATCTGTTTATTTGTGTTTGGCTATTCAGCATGAAGGACCAAGACATTAAAGTCTGTGTGGGATTCGCTTGATTGATGCAAGTATTTGGTGACTAAATACAGGCCAGTCACTGGAGGTGAGCACAGAAACATGTGTCTTCTTTGAAAAATAAGAGCCTCTGCCTTGTTCTGCTATCCCCATTATTTGACTATTTGTTTGAGTATTCACATGTTAAAAGCAGCAGAATGTAGAAAAGCTGTGCTGTGGTACACACAGTAACTACAGGAGATTGGAATGTTATGACTTCCAAAGTATAATTTATTTTTTTAATAGAGCAGCATTTTTCCATCTTCTAGTGGCAGCTGAGAATTTCCAGAGTGGAAATAAAAGCTGTAAGGTTTGCATGCTGTCTTGCATTAAAACACTCAGCTTTACCAACCTCAGATGAATGCTCTTTTTTTAAATACATGTGTGGTCCCAGTATTCTTACTCAAAGAGGATTCAAATCCCATCAGAAGTATTTGCCAAATATAATTAAACGCAATAATAAAAACAAATTATGTATATATGTGTGTGTTTATGTACAGTGAAAGAGAGAGAGAGACTGCAATTACAAATCACAAATACTTAGAACAAGAATAACTGAAGACTAGTAATTTAAATTGATATGTAACTCTTTACAGCCAGTACAAACTACGATTAAAACCTACAGTCTGCTTTTCTTTCCTCTCTCATACTGTTCTTCAGAATTTCAATTATTTGTACCAGAAGCTCAGCAATATGAAACAGATGGCACTATTAGAGCATTATCATATTTCTAAATGAAAATGAAGAGAGGGGTTATTGGAGGAGGTCTGTCTGGTTTTGGCTGAGTTAAATCTGTTGATTGGAGTGATAACAGGACAGGGAACAGAGTAAAGCTTGCAAAGTAAACCGCAAGCTTGTGCCAGCACGTTCTTGTTGTCCTGAGAAACCCCAGCTCTCGATTTTGGACAAATTATAGGCTTATTTTAGATATTTCTTTATTTTGCATTCTAATGGTGTCCAACAACCGTAAGAATGAAATGTTACATCAAACATTGCCAAAACTGGACCATAATGACCCTTTTGTGTTTCCATTCATGTTTTACACCCAAAACGTGACTATTACAGTTAAAAAGAAATGTCATACACTCTTTATCATTTCATTTTTTTCCCTCCAAGGTCCACTTATAATGTTAGTGGAGGTTTGTTGTGCACCAAAACCATCATAATTTAGCTTGAAATTGTAGTTTTGCTGGCAATTCATTTGTTCATGTGTTCATACTCTTCCTTATGATGTCACAAGAACAACAATTTTAAAATGTTAGAATGTTTTTATTGCTAGTTCGTTTTCAATAAATTGTCTTTTTTATTTTACTAGGCAAGATGTTTTGAGGTTTAAAAATCACAGAATGTTTTCATAGTACACTAAATGTTGTTATTTCTAAATAACAAGCTAAATATAATACTGTATTTTATGATGTGCCCCTTGAAAGCTTTGACATACGGTTTAGTCTCAGAGCTTTAACTGTACAAACCTCACATACCTCCATATAATTATTACCAAAACTAACTTAGTGATCGTGACAGCTCAGTTACCAGCTGAGAGCCATGTGTTCCACAGTTGTAGAACTGCATTCACATCACAATTAACTAGTATTTAGTTTGGGCAAGTAACACAACTGACAAACAAACAACAGCTGCCTTAAATTAACAGACAAAAGTAAACAAACAACATTTGTCTTCGTTTGCAACTTTACCATACATACATGCAGGATTTCTCATGAGCTTGGACATCAAGAGGTGATGTTCTCCTCATAATGAAAAGATGGAACATCTAAATGTCACAGCCAAATTTGCTGCCGTTAACAGATGTGTAGTTCACGCAATCATCCAACGCGAACTTAACTATGTTTGCTGATGACTTCTTGAAAATGAATCTACACTGAATAACATTTTTGTTTGAAGAGCTGAAGAGAAGAAAGTGAAGGATGTGGTGAGACCAGTAGATCAGATCTTTCAACGTGGTTGTTGGAGATACAGTGATTGGTAACAGCTGATGTGTTTTTCTATTTCACAACATCTCAGCTGATTCTAAACACCTGAACAAACTGTTTATGAAGGTTGGTTTCATCTGCAGTGGCAGAGTGCCCAGATCCTCTCCACAACCTTCCTGCGTCTTTAGCCATCAACTTACAAAACCACAAGAGGAGACGCCTCATACATAATGATATCGGCAAACAAGAGGTATTATCTCCAAATGTGGGCTACTGAAAGATTGCAAAATACATACATTATGGTATGCATATGGTACTGTACGGTACATAATTCAAATACCATAATATTACCTTGCCATCAAAAACATGGTAATACCATAGTACAGTTCTGTACCTGCGGTAAAGATATGCATACAGCATAGTTTTAAAACAGGGAAGCCACATTTTATAATAGCCCCAGAAAATAACAGGCTGTTATTTACCAAGGTTTACTCAGTTTCTCTAACATGGAAACAAAGTTCATTTTTCATTCAAATAGGGCCCAACTGCTCTAGCAATCAAACCCCCTTCAGTAATGAAACAGTCACGTATGCCCTGAAACCTCTGAAAACAGTTTTCACCATCAGGCCGCTGTGAAGAGTAAATAACGTGCACCAACCCCCTGCCGCCACCCTCTGCCCTCCCACAATCCCATTCTCTTTTCCATCAGGTCTCCACTAATTTTCTCGCTCTGTCTGTTTTTATGAGGTGCAACCATTCTCAGTTTTACAGTAATGGAGGGGCTCATTATTCGTCCATTTCATAATCCCTGCATGTGCGACTCTACACGTTGGATGTGTGACTCTCTCTCCCGCTCCGAGGTGCCTTTAAAGGCATGCCACCCTTACCAAAGGCTCTGGAAATAAGATGTTTAGGTCATTAACTTTTATCCCTTGACTGGGTGAGCCATTTACACGAGCACGCCAGAACCTCATAATCTCAGAACCTCATAATAAAAATCTCTGAAGATGCAGAAATGGTGACGAGGAAAATGAATAAAAAGGAGCAAATAGTAGGACTGCCTGAAAGTGAGAATTTTTCCCAAATTATAGGATGCCAGTGTGTTAACAAATGTGTGTGTGTACATTATCAAACAGAGAACGTGTTCAATGGCCTTTCTAATTAGGCATTTCCTTTGAGACAACTAGAATTGTGTTATGTGCAACAACAAAAATGAAAAACAAATATTCACTACATTAATCTAGCAAATCAGACAAAGAAATGAAACTGTGGAATGTGAATATTTTAGGCATTGTAGACCTTGTCCTTATTAGTTAGCAAGTATTACACACTCACGGTTGATGGTTGAGTAATGGTGGCCATTAAAAATGTGAAGCAAAAGCCACAGCAGGGTATTTACCAGTTGAATATGACGCCTGGTGCATTGTGGGTAGTGTGACCGCCCTTCGGGAATTGGGCGAGAAATCGTTGCGTCAGGGCATTATGTGTAGGTGTGTACCCTGTGATTTTGAGCCAATGATTGTATGAGTGAATGTGTAGTAGAATGTGTGTGTGTGTACTAAAGAAGATGACAAAACCACAGCATTAAAACAAAATTAAACATTCCATAAAAGTCTGATTGAAAGTGTGTGTTTATTATGAACGAAATGTAATTTAGAATAGATTTATTACTGTTAATAATATAACACATACAGATACAGTATTTTCTACAATAAAACCATATTGCGTGGCTTATAAAATATTTAAGACTTTTAAAGGGGTAGCTCATTCAAAAGTGAAAATTCATTTACTGTACTCATGTCATTCCAAACCTGTATGACTTATTTGCTTCACAGAAACAGAAAAGAAGATATATTGAAGTAAACTACAGTGGCACCCATTGACTTCCATTGTATGGACACAAAAACACACTAGAAGGTAAAATGTCATATAGGTTTGGAGTAGGTGAGTAAATAATGGAAAAGTTTTTGGTTTTAGTGAACTATCCCTTTAACTTGAGTCAAAAATAAAGATGTGTCCATGTGTGGTGGATATTAAATATGGCACAAAAAACAGCATTTAACTTCAGGTGACTGTAAAGACAGTATTTTGGCCCACTGCCCGGATAATTACTAAAAGCAATTATGCTAATATTAAATAATTGTCAGATAACTGAATTAAATCACTAAAACTTTCCCAACCAGTTACAATGCAACTGCAATATTATAATCAATAGTGAAGGTAAATAAAATTGATTATTTCATAATCTATATAATAGACTAACAAGAATGTTTCTGCCATTTTAAATGCAAAGCCAAGATAGTTCTCTAAAGCCACATAAGAGACAATACACTGTCATACACTGTATGAAACAGCATTAGCGTAAAACTGGCTAATATATCCATTGATGTTATGAGTGTGTTCTGTTCACTGATCCGTTTTCAGAATTTTATGTATTTGCATTGAACAATTAAGCCATTATTTATCAAACAACTAGCAGCATCAACGAGAGCTAATTTCTCTTGCTCTGAGGCATGTGCATGCATACCTGCTAACAGTATTCAGCTGTCTTCCTAGTTATGGTAATTAAGGTAATTACCTAGCTAGTGAGATAAATTAATTGGGTCTTAATTCAATTCAAAGTTTTATTGGCATGACAAAAATACACGTGTTGCAAATTCATAAACAATTCCTCACACACAACAGATTGTGAACCAGTAAACCCAAATTAGATTAATTTACCTCCTCTTGTAGTGCACAACGTAACTGTATGCATACTGAAAAGCAGTAAATATTTAGTTTTTGTCATTTTTTGTGCTGAAGGTTAATGCTGTTTTGATTTTACTTAATGTTTTGTTAAATTCAATTTATTGACTTAAATGCATGAATTAAAAACAATCAACTTTTGCTTTATGTACAGTACTATGAGAGCCTCTTCTGTATTATAAATCCAGTCACAGATGAAGGAACTCGTTGGACAGAATGCACAACAAATGTATTGTAATCGGTTACTACATAAATTTGGCATCAGAATAACCTTTAAATTTATTTTTTTTTAATTCAGTTATGACATTCTGCTCAGAACTATAACAGTTGCAAGTGTTATTAATCTAAATAGCAGCAGAAATACACTTCGGTCTGGGTTCCTGGCTAAGCAGCTTTGTTCCTCCACTAAACACCTGTACTGTTTCCACAAGAGTGTCTCTTAACCTAAAGCTGTTCTGAGGGTGGTAAAACATAGACCAACTGTCTAAGCTGTGAAACATATTCCCACCCACTGCGGCTCGGTGAATGAGAAATGACTGCGGTGGCACTCCCACAGAGAGCCTGAGGATTAGAATAAAAACGCGATGGGTCACTCCTCATCCCTTCTAATGAGCCTCTGATGCCCTCTTTTCTTCACCCAAACTCGTTTCCTAGGGGAAACTTCAATGAAAGAAAGAAAACGACAATCACAGTCAAACCAGTTTAATCGTCAAACACGTTCACACTGACATCCGATTCAGATATAAATCGATCTCCTTTAACCGGTGCATTAACTACAGCACACACATGCACGCCCACACGCATAAATCTAAGGACATACCATCGTTCCCTAGAACCCATCAAAGCAATTCTTCCTAGCCTCAGGACAAAGCCTTCGTCGTTCTTTCCTGATCCCTTTGAACTCAATTTAAAAGTAAATATGCTGTTCTCCTGCTGTGTGTCAAAAGCACCAGACGCTCTGTAACGCAACTCACACACACACCAAACAGAACACCTCAGCAATTTCCCCATACAGTACAGCTAGTGTGTGTGTGTGTGTGTGTGTGTGTGTGTGTGTGTGTGTGTGTGTGTGTGTGTACGTGTGTACACGTGTGTACGTGTGTCGCGCACGCGAGAAACAGAAAGAAAAATGAGAAAGAAGGAAAAAGAGAGAGGGGTGGGGGGGCCTCAGGACAATTTTCTGTTTTTCTTTGCAAGCTTTGAGTTAAGAGTTTGACTCTCCACTCATGGGAGTTCAGCCTTCATCTTGTGCTCTTCTCCTGGCTCCGGCTGTGGTCTAAATTAAAACAGCATTACGATAAATAGAAACCACTGCTCAGGAAAACAACATCAGTTGTTGTTTTCTTCAATTATTGTTTTGTGATTCATCAAGACACATTTAGCTTAAAGACTAAATATAAGGGACATTCTCTCACTTAGGGATAGTTCACCCAAAGACAGAAAATGCTGTTATTTACTCTCCCCTTGAGTCATTCCAATTGATCTTTCATACATTTTGTTTAGTGGAACACCAACTAAATTTTTTAACATCTTCCCATACAATAGGGGTTTATAGCGATCACTGGATGTCAAGCACCAAAGAGGACCATAAAAGTATCATGAAAACAGTCCTCACACACACACTATATATTCCAAAACTTCCACACAAGAACCAATGCCATTTGATGTTACTGACATTTGACCTGTGCAGGTCTGGAACAACATGAGGTTAAGTAAAGACAGAATCTTTGTTTTTGGCTGAACTATTCCTTCAAGTTTAGGACTATTTAAAATACACACGTTTCTGTGTTGATCTCTCTAAAGTGGATTATATTGGATTTATATCAAATTTACACCAGTATGTGCTCAGCCAAAAAGTTAAAGAGCACCTGTGGTTTTTCTATAATGACTTTGGCAGGAAAATGTTAGTGAAACCAACCCACTGATCCCATATCAGTACCGTCCTGAACCCAGTGTGGCTCTAAAGCACTTCAGACATCAGGAGGTTATGTGTTCCCGACAGCTTTGGAGGTTTCTGTGGTTACTGCCATAACATGGCAGTACAGTATTACTGGACATGTACTATTTCACATAGCTGTACATCTGCCTATCCAGAAACCCAGACTGAACTATATTTCTGCTGATATTTTGTCTACTTCATGAAACCAGTGTCTGGATTAATAATACTTGAAACTTGCTCATGCACAGATGTTCTTTATTGGCTTAAACACTGTGAAAAGGTCTTACACAAAGCTATAATAAAGTACTGTGGATCTCTATTATTATTATGGCGATATAGGTATAAAAAAAATAATTAAAAAAAAATCAGCCTTTTGACGGTATGCACCTTTTTAAACTGTATGTAATTTATACATATATTTGCTAAAAAAAACAACATACTGCCACAGTCTTTATTAAAAGTAATGCCTCCACACACACACACACACACACACAACAATGTTCAAAAAGAAATCATTCTACGCTAATAAGCAATGCTAAGGTTCATTTATTCTCTTCCGCACATAGAGACTTTGAATAATTCAAGTTTCTAATCTGCTATGTAATTTGGTATTTGATTTTCCCACAACATATTAGTTGAAAACATTATACTGTTTCTTTCTACCTGAAACAAATGATTTTCTTTCCTCTTAATTGCATTTTCTCCCTCTTGAAACACTGTGGAAGGTTAAGCTTTGGATTAGGCTTGATTAGTCTCTGTTCTTGCCATTATGCTCTTGGCAATCTCTCAGAACACAGAGTGATGTCGAACTGGCCTGGGGTAGAGAGGAACTGGATTGGTTTCGACCAGTTGAAGCGGGAAGATCTGGCAACAGTGACACAGATTTATTTGTAATGTCTTTTCGGAAATTTTGCATAATAACTACCTAACTTTGGGGCTGTGGGTAGATTAGTAGTTAATGTAAATAAAACTAATATGATCAGAGAGAATTAGAGGCTGCTGCAGCCTGCTCTCATGTCTCAAGAATACAAAAATAGAGCTTGGTATACTTGAACACAACATCACAATGAAATTACCCAATGTAGTAATGGGAGCTGATCCCAGAACAGGTCAACTGGATGTTTAAATCTTTAGCTGTGGGAAGACACATGAAAAGGTTCTTGAAACAAAATATTCTTAAACTCAACATCAATGACAAAATGAAAGGTCTGGCAGATAACATTGACAGTCAATGCATTTTGTATCAGTCACTTCCTATACAGTATTACGTTCATGTCTTATCAGGTTTGGCATTTTTAGAGATCAGTAATGGAGATGAAATCAGTAAGAGAAGGAGATTGAGAGGGGGCTTAGATCTGTCGGTTGGGTAATGGAAACCCAAGATATGGGGAGTCAAAGAAAAGCCATCAGTATATGGTATCCTACAGTAAAAGAGCTAACAGCACAATCCAGCCCCAAAAAATCCACCTTCCTGATTTTCATTTTAACTGTAATTCAGCACTCTTAACCAATCAGTGGTCAAATACTGCCTTCAAGATAAGCACAAATGATCACCACTGTCATACAAAAACAGTGGGAAACCCTGGATTTTATATGAACCCCAACATTCTATCCTCAACTAAAGAATCATGGTTTGAGCAAATAGAAATTGGTCATAATTATATTTGTGAATAATTGTAAATACAGGCCACAATTAGTTAGCATACAAACTGTATTGAAAATACTGAACTTCAGTACATTTTGGCAATATAAGGATAAATTACATGAATAAAGCATCAATTTCACACCTAACATGCAATGTAATCCCTCTTTTTTTCCATTAGCACAAAAAATCTTCCTGTCTCTGTCAGTAAACTAACGGGAAATACATAAAATTGCCCAGTGATTTTTTTTACGATCAAGCTCACTTGACCGCATATAACATCATAATTACAACTTCAGAGCTCGTATCAGCACTTTCCAGGTGGGCTTGAAATCTAGTGAAAGTTTGTTGGTTTATGCCAGATTTTCTTTTTCCTAAATCTTAGACCCACTGAATGAGCTACAGAACAAGGGACCTCATACTTCCGTCAAAAGCAAAATGAATAGTGCCAAAAATCTGCATTCAGCTGTACATCTGGTCCTGAAGGAATGAAGAAATGGTTAAGCCATTGATATTGCACTGATATGAAATCACTACTGAAAGTGTGCCATCAGAGAGCTGGCATTTCACTTGACTGGTACTCAGAAAAAAACTCGCACTAAATCACACTAAATATGGTAATAATTTAGCTAGCACTTGGAAGCGGTTTGTTGATTTAGGTGATGATGTAGTTCTGTTCATGCCATCCATGCGTGTACTTATGAATATTTGTTTAATTAGTGTAATTGTGCAGCAGGGGAGAGAGAGTCAGGCCCAAAATCAAGAGAGGTTAAAGCCTGCATTTTATTGGATTTAATTTATTTCCAAAACTGGGTTCGGTTTTTTTTATTATTTATTTTATTTATTTTTGGCAGTATATACAAGACTACAAACAAACTTCATTGCCAGAAGCACTTTCAAAAGCACCACACACATAACGCATACAATTTTATCCTTCATTGGTCTCTAGTAAAAAGTCTGATATATATAAATATAAAAGGTCAAAGTATAAATACAGATCTAATGGCTTTTACTTTGGTATGTTTTTGAGAGATTTGTAAATAAATTCAAACATGTATTAAAATGTCAGTAAAAGCCAGTATGTACATGTCAGAAAAAAAAACTGCAAAAATGAAATGCATTGACACTACCTGTGCAGCATAAAAGGTGCTAAAATGGTTAACAATACATGCAAAAACGAATGTCCAATCACAATTTAATATGCAAATACAGAATGACATCACTGTCAATGACGAACATTCTATCAATGCAGGTCAATGGGATAATTTTGGGAGAACTTTAGTCTTAAAAAGTTTCAAAAAAAAAAGAAAGTAAGTACACCTAAGACTGAGATTATCAACAAAACAAAGTTTAAATGTCGTCTGAATTTTAAGTGGTTTGAGCTGAATTAATTGCAGAAAAGAAAAAGGGAATTTCAATACAGTGCTACCCTGCAAAATCGTGAAATCTTGTGTAGACAATCAGTGAGTAGACAAAGAATTGTCATTACCAAAAAGTTATGAATATTTATGGCCCACATCTGCATCAGACTCTGAGAACAGCTGAGGTCACACACACACACACAACTGAATAATATTAATTTGCCAACAAACCCAGCCAAACTGACTTTCACCATGACTTGCTCAAATGTCAACAGTTTATACATACTATCCATCTTTTCCAACCAATCTGGATCATTAGGCTTGTGTGTGTGCGCGCGTGTTTGCTACATTAATGAGGGGGAAATATTTTTGAATTTTAAGTAGTAAAAAAAAACCTCATCAATTGGCCAAATCACATTTTGCTTTAAATCCAAAATAGTAGAAAGACATAATATTATTAGTATATAATTATTTTTCATAAACATTTGGTGTTGTGTAAGTTGAGGTGACTAAAGAAACCACTGCAGTCAAACAGAGGAAATATTAAAACACTGTATGTGAGCGTGTGATAGACTTTGGCTGAGAAAATCTTGGCTCTCTGAACAAACTTCACACCGACACTGAACATTCATATTTCCTCTCTTGCACATTTTGTGTGCGTGTGTATGTGATCACACTGTTATAACTTTCAAAGAACAACAAACAAGAGGAAATGTTTTACTACACCTCTGTATCACCATGCTGACTTCGAAAACACTGCTGCCCATCCGCTCTGTATGCGTGTGTGTGAGCACATCTGTCTACTTGTGAGGCCAAATAAAAAGTCCCCGTAAATACAGTGAAATATCTGACAAACGCCTGACTGCACTTAAGAAAAAAAAATAAAACATCACTGATGGAACTCACAGTATAACAAACAACTCACACGGCTAGACACATACATAGACACACTCTGCACAGAGACACTCTACAGAGCGATCTGTTGACCTTAATCACATTCAGATCAAATGTTATGAAAAAATGTATGAAAAGCTGTTTAAACTTAACATAATAAAATAAATTCTTATGACGCTCTGTGCACTGACCTTGCCTGACTGAGCCACAACACGTCTTTGTCTCAGAATCAGCCAAAAGGGAAATAAGTGTGTGTATGTGTGTGCGTGTGTGTCCAGGCTGTTTGCCCAAAAACGCAAGTCACACATACTGTAACTCACTCATCTTATTAATTTATCATCACAATTTTGGGCGTCTCCTGAGAAACATTAGCTTTGCATTTTCCATTGTATCACTGCATTGCTTTCCTAAGGCCAACTATCTGCATCCATTTTATGATCTTACGAATCTTTAATTCATGTCATTTCACTTCTCACTTAAGTGATAGAATGGTGAAAGAAGCTGTAGCTGGCTAATTTAGGTGCTTAATGAACTAATTTACCACATTGTTAGGCACAATAAAAGCAAGTTGTTCAACAATTGCTGCTGTTAATGCAGTTGAGCAGAGGTTTCAAAGGTTAGCAGGAAATTAGGCTGTGATAGGCAGAATGATTAGACATGCTAGAGATTACCTGTCTCACTCTCTTTCCCTCCATACATGTGGTGTCAGTATTCTGTCACACTCCAGAGCTATATTGCTGATGAACCTACACATGTTGACCTTTTTTCCCCTGATCTCATCTGTCCTGTCTAGTATTACCTATAATTGGAGAAAAGAGAGGGAGAGAGGGAGAGAGAAAGACAGAGAGAGAGATAGAGATAGAGAGAGCAGTTATATAGGGGTCCCATGTTGAAAAACCGGCTTGGACCAGCATACATTTTTATGCCGGTTTGGAGCCAGTCTGAGCGGTGGACCAGCATTGCCAACAGCAACCAAAACGGAAAACAAATGTTGAGCTATATATGAGGAATTTAAATGAACACAACTGGTACTTTTATTGTATGTCAAGACAGTGTTGTGTTTAGAACTCATTCTATGTATGAACAGTCTTATTAACACCACTAAACAAAGTGTCATAAACAAAGTGTCATGGTGATGCAAGCATTTTGAAGCAAGAGTAGGAGGAATCTGGACCTTCTATTTTGTGATAGACGAAACATTTTACAAGTATTCTAACAGGCATGTGCTTTATGTGCTGTTGACGGCCAATAATATAAGCAAGAGACGTTTAGCAGCTCTTTCTCGTGTCCTCTGTACCGTCAGCCAGTACTGTACAAGGACACACAGCAGCTGTACACATACACACATGCATAAACGTTCACTATCAGGTTAATGCCATATATCTCAGACACTGTCTCACTCAGACATAAACGCATGTACACACTGTTTTCTCATTAAAGCTGTGTATTTTTACTACACTCATAAAGAGTCTCAGAGGTGACCTTGGGAAAGACCATTCAGAAATGATGTAATATTAGTTCCAATAAAAGGTGTTGAGAATACATTCACAAAGAGGATTCCAAACTCATATTAATCGTGAAATGTGCCATTAAAACAATGGCCAGAGCTTTACAAAGTGTGCTTTGTCCTATGAGGGCTACGGCAATCTATTAAAGAACGAATGTTCACATGTTTAAACTGTTAGATGTGTCCTTGACAAACGAACAGAGAGCATAAGGTTTTTAACACCACACTATAAGCAAATACCAGATTCCTTTAATGCATGGATATATAGCAAAAATTATTTGGTATTTATTTTGATATCATTGCCATATTGCCTTTACCCTATTGCTCTTTTTATCTTTGCAGGATGAGAAGGTAAGAAGTAGTAAAGCTATAGTTAGATACAGTAGCACCTTTTAAAATAGAAGTATATATTTTTTCATCCAAAAATTAAGTGTTTACATTTCTTATTATGTGTTTTGCTTATGTTATCATGTGTCTTCAATGAGAAAATACTTCTGCAATGTACAGCTGTCATTCCCACCGCTATCAAATTTGATGCAAAATTGCAATCGTTTAGTTCTGGGCATTGAAGGAATGAGATGGAATGTTACAATGTTTAATAAAACTGAAAAAATAATCCTCATAACATCCAGACACGAGAGATAAAAGTGAAATAAAAGTGCATCAATATGCAGTAAGATATTAAGCTACATTAAGCAAAACATTTCTTTAATAAAAAATGATTGTACAGTCTCACACACAGAAACTACACTGCACTACAGAGGAAGGAAAGGATCTGTCAAAACAAAGCTATCACCCGATGAATTGATGGCTTTGCTAAGCGTTTCTCTTCCTGTAGAAACACTGAAGCACGAACCAAATCCAAATGGAGAATTTTAGATATTGAATATAGGATTTTATAAGCTCAGATTCCTGACCACTGTTGTTCTCTGACAGTTCTTCATTCCCAGGATATTATCACTCTCTTTCTCATTCTTTATGTTATTATGAGATGGACAATATTTTGTTATACGAGTTCTGTCTTCAGGCTGGTCTATGTGCCAGAGCACAGTTTATCTAACCCTTCACATTTATCTCCTGTTTCCTTACAGGCCCCAACACAATGGGAAGGGCCTTCCTTTCACTGACTGTGTGTGTGTGCTTTAGACTTGTCACTAGAACATGTCAGCTCAGACAGAAACTCCATATGTACATGTCTGCTGTTCTGTAACATTACCATAATTGCATGCATACTAACATGTTGCTATTGGACATTTCCATTGTAATTGCCTGGGAAAAGAGACTGAATTTCACCGAACAAACTGGCTTTATGTGTCAATGTGTGGGGCATGTTAGGCTTGAAATTGTCACAGTATGAAAAACCAAATTTCAGGAAAGAAAAATAGCCATCGGTTGGGCAAACAGAAACTGTAATGAGCTGTTAAATAAAATTGCAACAAATAAAGCTTTGCCCTGAGCCCACATTTATAAAAATTGTCCTACTGTAGGTATTGAAAAAAAATACCACAACAGAAAAAAAAAAGCATTTGTAAAACTTGACTCTCCGAAACCTTATAGTTACTGAGATATAACCCTTGTGACAATTTCCCATGTGACAACTAACCCCAGTCTTCCCTATTATTATCTAGCAGAGTTCAGAAGGATTTTGATGTGTCTAACTTTCTCTGTTGAGTTGTGTTTACCAAAACCTACAATCCATCATTTGTCATGACAGGAGACACAGCAGTGCACTGCACACACACACACACACACACACACACACACACACACACACACACACACACACACACACACACACACACACACACACACACACACACACACACACACACTCTCTCTCTCTGAAGTCACAAACGTCTGACTACAACGAGATTTACAATCTTGACAGGCAAATGACATTTAACAGACATTTAAGTTGGTACAGAGGAAAAATACATCTTTTATCTCTCTCTCTCGGTTCTAGAAATTTGTCAAGAAACTTCAAGGCACATGATTAATGAGCAATCATTAGCATCAGTGATTTCATCATGTATCCACTCAAAATTCTGCTTCACTCTGAAAATGTGTGTTTTTATAAAGATAAGTCTTCTACTACACCTGAGAAAATGATAATGTAAAATTAATTACCAAAGGCTATAGCTGTAGGGTGTTTAGTATAATGATAAAAATTCTGTTGTTTACTTTATTAATTCCATAATGTTGTTGCGAACATTAAAAGATATCATGTGCTAGTTTGGTAATTTTTCCTTGTAAGTACATGCACAAAAACTTGCATTCCTTATTCTTCTGAAAAATTATATTTACTCTGTATTTTAATGATATCATACATTCCCTTCCAATCATACAAAATGTGTTAAAATATATGTGTGATTTAAAAGTGTAATACTTGGAACACTTTTTTATGTGTAACAAAAGGCAGAAATTTCATCTGAAATGTTTTCAACAATACACTGTCATTTTGTCTCACATTTATGCGAGCAGGACTGAAACATGAACAAAAAAAGCAAAGAGAGGAGGTAAGACGAAATAAACTATAATGACAACTGAATGAATCTTTTGGAGATAAATTGTGGCTATTGGAAACACAATCTCCACTGAAAAATTAAAACCGAGATAAAAAACAACAGCTGTATCTACCAGAACTTAACTTTAACAAACAATGACAGTGTTTTATGCATTACAGTGCAACATTTTAATGTTATTATGCAAATAATGTTATACTGTATGTACTGTATGTATAATTTATACTAAAACCCACCATAATAATGAAAGACTCAAAATAGGCCCTTCCATGTGCCATAAACACAAAGACAAACCTCCATCAGAATAACAACTCTAAAAGAAAGATGTAAATATTGACTAATCATACAACGTGATGTGAAATTCTCCAATATACAGCTGATGGCAAAACTAAAAAAGTACAAGTTAAACTAAATACAATCAAATGTGTCATGCAGGGACTTACAACTTACAAGGATATTTTTTTTATATTTAAAACTTCATAGTTTTAACAGTGTTAACATGTGAAATATATTTTAATTGATTTACAAATAACTAACCAATTAAGAGGGTTTTACTGCAACAGTGTTACAATGTTAGTGTTTTCTATTAAGATTATTTTTTTGCACTGTAGCTGTGTGGTGAGAATGCTGTGTCAAACAAAACAGCACAGGAATCAGCAGGCAGTTTCATTTCCTGCAGATGATTGATGGCTCAGATTGTGTGTGTGTGTGTGTGTGTGTGTTGGGAAGCAGTTGTCATGGCGACAGCAATGTAAACAACCCAGCAGTGCCGCCTCAAAGGACCTGATGTGACTGAGTCAGCACGCAAGTGCACACGCACCCACATATACACACACCAACACAAACACACACACGCAAACACGCTTCCAGTGATGAAAACAAATGGTAGTTGTCTCGTCTGGATTGATGCCACCTATAGGGTGCACATTCACTTCACACACACACACACACACACACACTTCATTGACAAATTTTACTTATCCACTAAGACTCGTCTCAGATTTCACCCAAGCAAGAGAAATGATTTCAGGAGTCACAAATGGAAAAAAACAGCAAACAGTGAGGGAGAGTCAGACAGCATTAAAGCCTTAAAATATACCCATATCTGCATGAATGCTTGACCTTTGACCCTCCTGATCGCCTTAACCCTGTCCATTAATCGTCATCAAACACATACACAAATACACACACGTACAAACACGCTTGGTTAATGGCTCTAGTATATCATAAGGTTCATGAGCAGTTCTACGATTTTTCGTTGAACTGCCGGGATATCGTTTACATTATTTATACAGGCTTCTGTACTGTACGGTACAAACCAGACATCATATGGCTTTACTGAGGTTGTTTACATCGTCATAAACTTTCTCCGTGTATGTGTGTGTGATGGAACAGGTCATTCGACACAAGCACTCTGTTTTAATTAGACGTAAAGTGACTGGCTACCCGGACAATAAATTAGTAAGGAGATCATCACACACACACACACACACACACACACACACACACACACACACACACACACACACACACACTAACTTAAAGTCATTCAAAAAAATCCTCCCGGGAAACGGCAATGAAAAACAGCTTGTGAATATAGGAATGTAGTCTTTCTTACATCATTATAGCATTTAGTGCACAAATATAAAATATTAACATTTTCATTTATTTTGGCCATGTAATCTAAAGAAGTGTTTTTCAGCATTTTGGCACAGAAGTCTTAATTTCCATTAAACTTAAATGAACAAAACTATGCACAAACTTTGCTATGCAGGAAATTGCATAATGATTTATGTATGTAATATTTGTTCCCCATTTATACATGATGTTGGGTTTTTATATTAACGTGTTCCATTAAAGTGTATTACAGGGTCCACTGGACATTCTTTAACGGTAAACGCATTGTACATCCATATAAAGCCTTCACACCTCATTTATCCATTCTCAGTACAAAATCATTAGAGAAATTGTTTATGTGAGTGATGTTACAAATAGGAACGAGAGACAACTGTTGTCTATACCTGTCTAGAAGCTCTCCACCTTCATCCTATAAAGATGCTCATCCCTTAAAATATAATGTTTAATTTTTTTTCTATCCTTGCCTGCACACCTAATATGATCCCATTCACTGCAGATCAGTGCATGTTGGATTCTTTCCTGTTGTCCCATCTGTCAGTTTGCAGCTGTAGGTATATAGCTAGTGCTGAGTACTTAAGGGAGAGATGATTATATATGAGTGCAGCAGGTGTATGTTTGTATCCACTGAAAGCAGGTGGGCTAAAACACTCAGAAAGAGTGAAGAGCAACGCGTTTCAGAGAAGAACAGAAACAGGGAGTGAAAAAGAGAAAATATAGGAGAGAGAACAGCAAAATACATTCATGCACTGGTTGCAGATTTAATGGAGGACTGGTTTTACAGAGATGCTTCATACTGTAAACATACTGTAAGAGCACTCACAGTTAAATTAGTTTTAAAAAGTATACATGGGCAGTGGACCTGAAAAGTGTGTGTGTGTGTATGTGTGTGTGTGTTTGGGGGGATGATAAGCCTTATTATCTCATTTTATCACTTATTATCGCCTTATTAAAGCTCCCCTGTAGTCAATAATTTCTCACTTTTGATCATCAAAATAACATGTAAACTTTTTTCCTGTGAAAATTCCTTGACTTGCAAAATAGCCCCGCCTCCACCCAATCACTCCAGCTCAGACTATTTGATCCAGTTGTTAATGTGAAAACAGGTGATTTCAAACCGTTTTTGAGACCGTCATTGGTAAACAGCAGTTTTAAGGAGAAAATACTCTGCAGTGTTGCTGATTGATGAATTTACACATGGTTTGTTCTAAAGCACATTAAAACCACACAACACAAATCTAGAAATAACATTTACATTATAATAACATAAACAAAAGTCTTTAATGAATATTAAATAGGTTTTGTAACATTTGCCTGCCTGAACTATGGGGTGAATGATCACTAGCCATAGTGGATTATAGCAACTGGCAACTGGTTGGCTTCTGTTTGGTGTTGGTCACTATATATTTTTTGGGGTGGGGAGAGATTCCTAAGTGGGTGGCATGTTTCCCCCTTAGTTATAATGGTTGCTGTGCCTCCAATAATATATATTGCCAAAACAGAAATTGCTGATTGAATGCCAACACTCACACACACACTTAAAATACTGCATTAACACTAGTGATCGTGCATCAGTCTCCTAATTTGCAGTCACAGCATTCTGCTTCATGCATTCAACATACACACGATAGCATTTGATTTATGACCTCAACTGACGCATACAGAATACTGAAGGGGAATTATCTCAGTCAGTCTACTCTGCTGCTGATTGTAGCTTCTGGATAAAGCTGCCTATTAACTGCTGATCTACGATCAGTTTTGCATAGTAAAATTCCATTTAACTGCAAATGAAATGCAAAATTCTAACTCTAGTGGTTGTGGACAACTTCCTACATTGCTTACTGCCTGCGTATGCAGAAACAAATTCATTTATTAAATAACATTTTTTTATGATTTAAATAAATGAAGGTAAGGTGTAATTCTTGGATTAATATTTAGTTTTATAACTTATGGAAGCATTAAAACATGTTCATCCAAGTATGTCAAAATGTTTCTTTTGTAGATTACATCCATATCCACATTTATAAGTCAAGAAAATGTTCTACAGAACAGTTTTTTCTTTATAATGTACAGTTTAAAGTGTTATCCTTAGCTGCTTTCATCTATAAAGTTTTTCTCTCCATTTTTCATTTCCTGTTTCTTTCCTCACTTGTTGAAAAAGAATTTTTAGTTTTACGAGTTTCTGGCCCTATTTTGTACTCTTTTTGGAGATGTCCTCAAAAGAAAAGTTTAAAAATTAAAAATTTAATTTCAAATGTGCCACATTGTATTTTAGGGGAAGGGCCTGGGTTACTCCAACTGATGGAGACCCTCCAATCACAGAAGTCTAATTATATGTTACCGTAGAAATGAGAATCGCAGTATTACCCACCAGTAGAGTAGGGGCTCTGAGGATTTTTTTTCTGACCCATTTGAAATGTGTGTATCTATAGTCATTCCTTGCAGTTTAAGAACAATAAAAACCAATGGGGTGTCCTCTCTTGGATAGCTGGGACAGCGGTGTGTTTGTAGGTCTCTGTCCAAAAAAATTTAGGGAGACCTGCCCAGACCTGCCCTTTGTGCTTCAGTTCCTCTGGAAAGTTACATGAATGCACAAATCAATGTGATCCTCTCAGACTGATTGTGTCTAGTGTTTTTGATCAAGGAATGACTGCTGTGCCCATGTGCCAGCTGCTGCCCACCCACCAGGATGAGCTGCTCTATAAGCCTTTCCAATGAACACACAAAGCTGCTCTGCCTGAGAATCTATTCAGTTAACATCTAACTGGCCTACATCAATACATTTTTAGACATGGTGCTGGCTCACAGAATTTCTGCCTGGGTTATGCACTTACATTCAACTTATGTGCCAACTTCAGACTTTTTCCCATTCAAATGCTTTACTTAATACATAACCCAATTATAACATCAAAAATAGGGCACAATGTACTGTATTACGAAGGAATTTTCCATTTGGATTATTTTTACAGCTGTTTTACCTGTATATTGAATTTTGCTATGCATTGCATTGTATTTTAGGGTTAACGGAAATGTCCAAAAAATAACATATGTCCTGGCAGAAAATTACCAGTACATTTTCCAATGTAGCCTCGACACTTTTAGGATTTTCCTAATACATTTTAATTTGACATTCTCTGCTTTTAAAACTATGTAGCTTTTGTGCATCTCTTAACAAAAATTAACTATAACATTAAGAAGTTATGCTATTTCTCTTTGTTTTCAAATTAATATAAAATTAAAATGAAGTAAACATTACTGAGAGCTAAGGCTGTATATACTCAATGAGACTGTGTATATATACAATGAGACAGCTTGCTAGACCTGTGACCAGAGTTGCAGAGTTGGACTGAATTCTGTGCTCACAAATACCCCAATGTAAAGGTCTGCACATTAAAATAAACTTTACACAGCAATGTATTCTGCCCAGAACAAACACCGTCCGGAATAAATGGCTGTGTGTTTTTGGCACACTGGGTCAGATCATAAAAGTGGACAGGGTGTTTCCTCCCTGAAAACGACTCCATGTGTGTGTTGGTGTGGAGATGTGAACCACAGATCAACAGTTCAGAGAAACACTGTACAATAAAGTACCTCACAAATCATCTGTGTGTTTTAAGTAGAAAGCCGTCCTGCCATATATCCACCCTAACAATGTGCAGACGATGGTGACAGATTAATCGATACAGAGCTGCAGATATAATAAGACATCCTTCTTTTCTCTCTCTCTTTGTTTGTCTGCTTAAATGTGCTTCACATAACAGACAGATGGATGGAATCTGCATTACAACTGTAATGAAATGTCGTTCTGTATATGGTTTTGTGGAAAAATCGATATATACAAATAAGTCAGAGAGGAAGCCTTTAAATTCATGCTAATAATAAAGCTTATATGCATTTGCCAAACCACTATTCACACTACTAGCATATACAGTGAACAGTGTTATTGTTGCAGTTTTCATTGATTGTTTTTGGATTTTCAAACTCAAAAGTCATTTTCAACTCCTGTTAACATATCAACGGAACACAGCTGTGATTGGTCAAGCTTAGTATTGAACAATGTCATCTAACCTGACTGAAGTTCTGTATTTAATTTAATGCAAATTAAATGTAGGCTGTGAAGGACAGATTGTACAGTCTGTTCAATAGGTTGTACCTTGTTCTTTTCAGCTCATTCATTCAGTTGATGCAACATTAAAAATACATTGTTACAATAAAGTTTTGTACAAAATTACATGTGACCTTAAGACAACATAACATTAAACTTCATTGACTTCACCCATATCCCTCAATCCTCATTTTTATTTGTGTCAAATTAAATGTGCCGTCTACCTGCATGGTCTATTTCTCATTCTCTATAACACTAATACATTCTACAAGTGCACCAGGGCATTAGGTTCCCTAAATAAATGTCTCGGAAACAGCAGGAGAGTGGAGAATATGAACGCCACTGTCATATTAGAAATAATTACGCAAATATCAGTGTCCTGAATGCCCCTTTCTACTGACTGAATCGTGTCTGTGTGGGATATGGAGCCACTATATATATATATATATATATATATGGAATCTTTCCTGATGGTTTTCCTTAACTGCCTCATTGCAGAGTCACCCACCCAATCCCGCGTCTGTCTACACAGAATTCTGGCATTCCCAATGGAATGAAAGCACTTTTATGACATTTATACCAAGCAAATTGGTTGAAAATAAACATTTGCCACATAGTACAGAGCGGAATATGGAAAAAGGAAATTAAACAGAGGAAATTAAATATTTGCTTCAGGGGAGGAAATAAATAAATAAATAAATAAATAAAACCATCTGACCACCAAACAATGTTTAAAATAGAATCATTGTCCAAAATCCGATCGTATCCCAGTGCCGTGCATACAAGTTCATATGACTTTTTCTTAATTCTAGAGTGTAGAATGTACATAGAGTAAGGAGTACATTGCCTCATCTACAAATGGCAAGGTTAGATAATCCATCTGTACCTATTGCATGTGGTCTCTCCAGGATTACACCTCTGTCTACGTTTATTGCACAAGTTTGTGACCTTCATGAACCTACAGTATAGGACATGTGGTGTGGATGGAGGGATGGAGTTTTACAGTACATATGAATGTGTTGACGGTACAGGGAGGTCTATATATAGGAGCGGCACATATTGCATACAGATTGTCCCTGCCAGTTGGCCCCAAAGGGTGAGGAGAGAAAGATGTGGCACTACAGTGTTTGATGTGGGAAACGAGGGTGGCCAGTGAGGGAATACTCGGGCTGATGAGAGAGAGAGAGAGAGAGCGTCATGCCAATACAACACACTAATTTGAATTGACTGTAATATTAGGAGGTTGAGGGCAAAGTAAAGTCTTCATTCTTGTAAAATAATACTGGAATCAAACAGAGATAATTAAAAGTGCTGGCTGAAAAGCAGAATGTGTGAAATGAAAACTAAAAAGGGTGATATAATTAAATTGAGATTCTGCTAAGTAGTAAGCCATAAGTTTGGCGACGACAGCCCAAAGATTTTCATTCCAGCTCGTCTACTGAGGGCAAATCATCGCTATAATCCCAGACTCACCCTGACGTAGGCACGATTTGATATGCAGCAAAAGACACTGGGTCAATATTCGTGCTGCCAATTGAAATTCAAATCCAAATTGAAGTCAGATTAAATTATTGTGTGCGCATACGCAGGGTGGAGTGTTTTAAAAGAACCCAAGTAAAGTGGAAGCGAATGTAATTTGGACTCAGACCACATGGCACAAACACAGAGGCCAGAGGCTCCAGCACACGTGCCCACTCATGAAGAAGAGGGAATTATATTAGACAGAATGAATTACAGTCCAGAAACACAATTACAAATGACCAGAGATAGAGATGAGATGAGAAAGATGAAGGTGGAAAAATGAAAGAACAGAGAGATCAAGGATTAATAAAATGGGAATAAAGGGAAGGGCTGAGACATGCCCACACATACTGATACAGTTTTGGCACCATACACCAAAGCTCAACTGAGCAGGATCTGCCGTTGACAAGTGTAACCCATTAAAGTTAGTTACTATGAAAAATCCTACAATTAAAGATAATTAACGCCTCTGGTCTGGGGAGAGGTGTGCTTGGGCTAGTCATTCTGTCATACTTTGGGTTTCCAAGCAGAACAGCAGTTTGATAATTCGGTATTTGGCAAGTTTAAAGCAGAAAACTTAAGGCAGCTAAACTTTCAACATTTGTTTTTTTTAAAGAGAGCCTCTCAGACAGTCTAGTGGCCCTCAGCTTTTAGTTCTTCGAATTATAGCGAGACAGCCCAGAGGTCAAAGCAGCAGAAATATACCCACAAATATACTCCACAAAGAAAAACATAAACACATTGACAATACAGGGCTGCTATACAATTTTAACAGAAGATATTTATAGCAGTTAGTATGCAATCATTATATAAAGTGTTTTGCTGTTGCAGATGACATTATAATGCATGTTAAATTTGAATAACTCGTTCATGTTCTCTAACTGTAAATTACACCAAAGTAACGTTTTACAATTTAACAAGACTGCAAAAAATGACTGATTACTATTTAGACAGACAGACAGACCCAAGAAAGCACATATAAATATGAAGTCAGTCACATCAAAGACAGATGAAATGAGCTCAAACTGTTGGAAAATCACACACACAGACATTAGCTGCATAATTGGGAGGTAATGCTCCATACAAACACAGCAATTCACTCTCTCTCATTCATAAGTTAATAACCCACAACAAATGCGTCTACCCCCTGTCTTTCTTCCAATCATTTTCTGGCTATCATATGAGCGCCTCCTCTCACAAACACAGTTACGGAATTGAAGCACCTCCTTTAAAACCTACTGACTGAAACCTCTCCATTAGATCTCAGAGAATGAAAAAAAAAATGAGCCAGTTAAAGTTAATGATATAATCTATTTCATCCCTGTTTTGGGCCATATTTCACGGCCTGATGTGAAAAGCCCCCTATGACAGATATTATGTCTTTTTAAATGAAATCGCTGGAGCGTGCACTCCCAAAAGGGTGGAATGACTTTTATTTGTTCATTTGCTGTGGGATGGTCTAAGCATTCAAGTGTTTCAGCAATGCAGTGTTGCATATTAAAGCAATAAGCCACAAGAGGCCATGCGATACAGAGATTTGACCACGGTTAAAAGCTTCCTATAAGCACAAAGAACCCATTAACCATGGTTAAATTAGTGTAACATCTATCCTTATGTGACTTATTAAATTGACGCAATGCCAATGTTCCTTATTACTTCATTACTGGTCAACAAGCATTGCAATTCAGAAATTATGCCATATTCAAGTCCCCAGCTGTCTATGTGGTCTAGCATAGATTATAGATATTAACAACATGCCACACTTTTATTATTATGAATGGGTGAAAGTGGCTCAAAATGGCTGCTCTAGAGAAGTCCCGCCTTCTGTTAGAAAGAACCAACCGTCAATTGCTAAACCGTAACCAGAACTTGGTGTCCTATGACTGAATTCGCCTAGAGGCACTGCGAATATGGTTGCGAAGTGGGGAGACTTTCCTTAAAGGGACTTAGAGTTTAGTCACTAGACAGGCACTAAGAAGGCATCTTCTACATATTAAGAGTGACTGTACTTCTCTTCCACAAATTTATGTGTCCAGAGGCAAACTAAACTATCAAAGCCAGTTTTAGCCTATCTCCAGAGAAATACATGGTCATTTTTAAGCAGACTGGAAAGTGTTGGCTGTAATTTGGTCCCCTTTTTTTTTGATGTCCAAGAAAGTGGCTGTCATTATTTTACAGACAAAATTAGATTTGTCCCCTGATGGTCGTGTGGATAAGCACTGAGCTCATTATCGTGGATCGAAAGGCTTTGGTAAGAAATAAAGCAATCATGGGGTAATTTCGCTAACAAACACTCATCTTTTGCATGCCTAACAGCTCTACTCTGTGGCACAGGAAGAGAGAATGTGCGGAAAGTCCTGCTATAACATTTGGTTATGACCTGGTTATTTCATAGCTACAAGTAATACAAACTGACACTTATTACCTTTTCAATTTAAATAGTTATTTAATTTTAATAATGCTTTGCAATGATCTCCGTCTCTCTGATTGTGTTTTCTAATGGTGTTAGATGGCACAGCTAAAGGCCTTCATTTGTACAGAATGTTTCTTCATCATATGATCTGTTGTTTGCTTCAGGAGCTTGGCTCAGCATTTAACATTTAAATTGTGCTGTATTTACTGACAAGATTTGTTGCTTGTACAAATCACATCAGCGAAAAGCGGTTATATAAAGGAGAGGGATTGAAAGAGACAGAATTATGCAAGAGCATGTTCAACATAAGCATGTGAATTAGCTTAGCATGTTTGCCAGATTTGCCTTTTACTCAGTAAGTAGGTAATATATTAAACAAAGGAAAAAACTCTCTATATACAGTAATACTACATTGATACAGAGTTCTGCATTTATCTATCTTACAGCTGCATCCAGTCCGATTTCGCATATCATAATTTATGTTTCCTAATGCAACAATCCCACATCAGTGCGGCAGACACAGAACAGAGGTCAGCCTTCAGACTGAACAGTTGCAAGCTCTCCATCATCCATTCAGAGTGCTGCATGCCTGAAGCAGAGCGAGGGATTAACCAATCAAACAGACATGGAGAAGAGGGATTAGAGAAAGACAAACTTCTCTCAATATTGTCTCCTTTGACCCTTAACCTGCATTTGACCCTCTCACCGGTTTCTTTTTTTACAATTCTGTTACACCTCAAAGACGACCCACTGAAATGAAACAAACAGATATTAATATGTTTTAATATTGCTAATGGTTTAATGGCAATATAAATGGATTTCTTTTGAAAATAAAAACACATTTTAAAACAATCATTATAAAGATAGTATTGCTCAAACCCAAAATAGGTGAATAACTATGTGAACTATTTAATGTTCATATATACTACTTTAATTTTAGATGGATGAGGAAAATAAAGTTGTTGAAATTGCTGTGCAGTAAATCACAAATATAAACAGGGTCCTATTATACTTCCAGTGTAGACAGCTCAGTTGATTCTAACAGTAGTGATGCATTAGCACACATACTGCACAGCACACAACCACTGTGATCCTGGTGTAACAGACATGAAAATCCGTAGAAAGTCTGATAAAACTGAATTCTAACTCTGTCTTCTGTAAAATCGGCGAATCAAGGCCTACAACTTTATGTCAGAGCTTCTGTACCAGGAAGATGGTCAAGCGTAACTCAATCCTATCTATATTTTCCAGCACTGAAAAAGAAATCCAACTTTGTTCTGGTCAGTGCTTAAACGTTTTTCACACTTTTATCCACAATACTGTGGGGTGATAAAAGGAAGATCAGAGCAAATTCATAAGCAGGTTTTGGTGTGTAGCATCTATTTTTTTCTTTTCTAGTTCCCTTATTCTTCATATATAGACTTTCTCTTTCAAGGAGTTGGTAAACAAACACTAACGTCCAGTTTGATTTGTCTCAGTGCTGTGCTGTTTCCCCTGTAAGAGGCAGTCATTACACTTTAACCCTGACTAATCAACCATGTTTTCTCCTGACTACAGTATCTAAGCTGCCTCAGGAGCGTGTGTGTGTGTGTCTGAGTAGAAGAGAGAGATGGGGAAAACCGAGAGAGAAAGAAAACAGTGAAATGAGTTGCATGCTCTGTCAGCCCTCTCTTAGGGACAGTGTGTGAGTGTGTTTCTGCAAATCCATAAATCCTCATATATTGAAGGACTGTTAACCACAAAAGAACACACTGAAAAATGAACAGCGTGTCAGGTGTGCCCTAGAGCACCACGTGGCTTAACCACACAAGAACAACAATCTTTAATGTTGTCAGTGCTGAATGTTATCATAACTGAAGACCCCTGCATATCTTCCTGTGAGCTCAGACTCATCTAACACCAGTGGACACATACAAAACAGCGCTTAATCATATTTGGAATGATTTGTTATTACACGAAAGGCATTACCAGACATGCAACGATATGTGACTTTAATATGGGGCTTAAAGGTGCTTTAAACATGAGCTTGTGCATGCTGTTTAAAAGGTATGTTTAGTTAGTGCACTGCCTCATGTTGAGTGAATGGAGAAAATGTACCAGTCATAAATATTTCTGAATATAAAAGTTAAACCATGTAATACTATGTCAAAATAAAGCTACAGCTCAGCTGGAAAGGAACCAAAGCCAAGTTTTGGTCGCATTTGGCACTTGTAAGTGTTTTTGGACAATTTTTGGACTTTAAGTACAAGTTATCCTGGTGGGCAGCTTGGCAGGGTGACCCAGGTAAATGAATCTTGTAAAGCTGTGAACACGAATCAAGCTTAGACCTTACAAGGGTTGGGAACTGAGAATCAGTTCTGATTCAGTTCTCAGCCACTTCCATTTAAAAAACGTATTTGAACAGAAAAACTTTCTTGATTTGGTTTCCATTAAGACTTTCCTGAGTCACTGCTGAATCCTCAGCATCACAGCGGGAGATCAAAGAGTTCTGAGCTTGCAGCCTGAATTAAATGTGAAATATTAAAAAGACAAAAAACAGATCACATCTTCGTTTTATTATCTGCGATAGTTGCCCGCAACAACAAACATGCAGCGCGGTAAGCGTAGCCACATTCACAAATGAATGACTTTTTATTAAATCAGAAACACTCATGAATGAGTGTGAGCAGTTAATGAATTAATATGATTCATGGACGCATCAGTCATTACTTTCAGTCCAAATTAACCGTGTTGGGTACTTAAGCTTTGTGAGCTTTAAATCAGTCTAATTACAGACTAGTTCTTCTTATAACAACATGAAGCTAGAGATTCACATCAAAAATAAATGGCATTTTATAAAAAGAAACAAAAGGGATAGATGGAATCATCCATCATCAAAAAGAATCAGTACCAGAATCAGTAATTCCCAGACTTTAAGTGTGACCTAGAGGATAAAACCACCACATAACAACTGCAATAAAGGGATGTGTTTGGGAATATTACAGAATTAGCCGTGAATGACTATTAAAGAACCATTACAATGTCTCTGTGGGGAGATACTTAGAAAAATGATGCCAAAGCACCATCATCACCACCTGTGCAAGCACAGATTTACTCTTGCCCATGTCATGTGTCTCCTCAGAGTAACATCTACAGGTCATTGTCTCCTCTGTACTCCCTGGAATTCTGAAAATGCTTATAGAATTGTGTTATGCACATGTGTTGCCTCATACCAGAAGGTCATTGTGGCTGTAGCTGTTATAATTACCACTGAGTGTAATTAGCTTAGCTCACTCAAGGTCCTCAACCCCCGGAACACACCTTTACACTGTCAGTGGCCTGCAGTGAACGACTGCATGTGTGTGTGTTTGTGTATATACGTGTGCGGCACAGGTGATGTATAATCAGCTCTCAGTGGAGGTGTGGAACATTACTGTCTAACATAATGATACCCTTGCACTGGATGACATAGAGAGGGGGAGAGACAAAGAGAGAGAGAAAGGAGAGAGAGCAAGAGAGAGAGCAAGAGAGAGAGAAAGAGAGAGAGCAAGAGAGAGAGCAAGAGAGAGAGCAAGAGAGAGAGAGCGAGAGAGAGGCGAGCGAGAGCGAGAGAGAGAGAGAGAGAGAGAGAGAGAGAAGAAAGAGAGAGAGATCATTAACTCCTGCACACTTAATGAATTTGAAAGATGAAGTCAACTCTTCTTTTATGGATGTATATTACTCAAAGTGCCAAGGGTATCATTAAAAACATTACCTCCTTCGTTTTCCTTTTTCATTTGGTTCCCATGATGCAGTGCAGTTCTATCCTTATCCCTTGTTCCTCTTTTTCTCTTCCAAAATGTCCTTCCTTTTTTCTCCTTCAACAACTTTGGAGAGAAAGAGAGGATGACTGTTCTCTGTCTTTTGCGCACTGTGTGTGTGTGTGTGTGTGTGTGTGTGTGTGTGTGTGTGTGTGAAGGTGATAAGGTACAGAATCAGTCTAAATGTGTCCGGAGGCTCTCCTCTCTCCAGGACTGTCAGGTAGAAATGAATAATCTGTTAGTATCACACACACACATATACACACACACTTGAACAATACAGCAGAGCTGAGATGGGCTTCAAACAACTGTACAAGTTTCATAAGACACAGGGGTCACAAATATAAATCTTGATTATCTTTTAGAAAGATACTGATTTTTAGAATCTGACAAAAAATGTACAATGTAAGCAAACCTTTTGATTGTTTAAAAGATTAGCTTACCCAAGAAAATGAATGTTCTGATTTGCTTTTGCATTCTGAAGAAGAAAGAAGGTCCTACAGGTTGATGACAACATTTACATTTTGGATTAACTATATTCTATATACTATATATTTAAGACTTAAACTTTAAGTATTTTAAATTCAGGTAACACTTTGCATATATAATTTATGTAATTGTATACGTAATATAGAACTGTATTAGAATTGAATTATTATTAATGACTTCAATAGTCAACGGCTGTATGTTGTACTGTCATGTCTAGTTGGCTTGATTCAAAATGTTATTCTTTACTGAAGTTTTTTGTTTGAATACCCATGAAAAACTGGATCTAAAACTTATGTTCCACTGGGATTTTGACATTCAGGTAAGAGCCCGAATCTTTCAGTGTTTGTGGCAGAAACATGCGTGACCTTCAGCTGTGCTAGGTACTACAGCAGTTCTCTGACAAATGTCTGGAGTGAAAACAGCAGCACAGATCCCAAACATGCAGAGTAGAGAACTGAACACCCTGGAGAATAACCATCATTACATCATCACAATAAAGTGTCAGCGCATTTCAAATCTCTGCTGTTTCTGACAGGAGCTCTGGGTTGCAATCGCCTCCACTCAGAAACTGAAACACCTGCCACCTCCACACTGAAGCCCCACCAAACGACTGCGTGTGTGTGTGCAGCCTCATATTACTCTACTGCACTGTTTTACCACATCTCGGCACTGCAAAGCCCCCCCATCTCCACTCAACAGCTGCTTGTGATGTTTTTGCTATATCTTCTCAAACACACGGCACCTTAGCATAATTTCCCCATCTGTCTTTTCCATCTATTTAACACTGACACACACAAACACGTACATACATGCATTAAGGAGTGGGAGAACACGTAAAAGAGAGATTAAACGGCATGTTGCCACGGCGACTCAACCTTCGGAAGTGCACCACACAGCCCATAATGATCCACACGACCATCTGTGACTGCCGCCCTCTGCCTCACCACAACCCATTATGACATCGCTGTCTCATCTCCACGGGGACAGACGGCTTTATTAATAACTCAACACTCTTGGCAGGCATCTCTCTCTCTTTCTGATTCCATCATATACTGTAGGGACAGTGATTAGACGTTCAATTCCCTGGATAAACCAACTTTAGCCAGTGGTGACTCTCACACACGCACGCAGTCAGCAGTCATTGATCGCCGGTAAGGGCTCACGGGAGGATCAATAGTGGATTTCTAAGTACAAACAGAAGTGTTAAAGGGTCAAGGCCACACACACGCACACACACACACTAACACACGGTTAATTCTACATCATTCAGTATTACACACACAAAAATGCAAACACTAAAACAACATGTATGCATGCAAACATGCATTACACGACACACAACCAGATTCATTCTGACACAGAGGAATTTATTCATCAGCACATAGGCATGAGGTGCACAAACCTTTACACACACAGCCACAGTACACTTCAAAAGCATGAGGTCTTTCATGCTTAGTTCAGGCTTTATGAAACACAACTGAGAACTCATTAGGTTTCCTGATCTATGAAAGACCAACTGCTGAGAAACAAAATTTTTCCCTAGACATTCTGGTATGCATATATTAGAACAGTGTGTATGTGGCACACTAAACCTTTACAAACACACAACATCACCATCGCTCAAAAGAACAAGGCTTTCACATCATGCTTTTATCTGACATATCTCATATCAGCAACCTCAACCAGAACTCATCATCTCAACTCTGGACTTGTGTGTGTGTAAAACAGTACACAAAACACACAGTACACATACAAAAAAGGTTGTGGGTTTGATTTCCAGAGAACATGGACTGACAAAATGGATAACTGTCAAACTGAAGTCGAACTGTAATGTACTGCAAATTGTTTTGACAAAAGCTAAACATCAAAGAAAACTTTCTGCTACCAGATTTTCATAAAGATCATTCTGTATGATTTATAAGCTTGTTTATTCATGGGGTCCAAAAAATGTCCTCACAAGGTCAAAATTCACTGGTACTGCCATACTTGAAGGGACATTTTGTCTCTATAATATAGTGAATATCAGGACCATACACACACACACACAAAATGAGGAATGTGAGCATACACAATTTAATGTAATCGGGCAAGAATGTAATTGACCTGAAGGAGGAAATGTGCAAATATTCTGAGGGTCACTCCCTCCATCCCCTCTCTCTCTCTCTCTCTCAGTGTGTTACACTGTAGTGTGTTATACAGCAGTATAAACTTGCTTTATATAAGCCAGCTTGGGTACATACTGTTATTAAAGCAAAGGGCTGCATACCATACTTACATTCCATGTCATGTGTTGAAGGAGGCATGGCGAGGGAGGATGTGATCTTATGCTTTCAAGGCTTGCTTTTGCTAGCATCTCCAAAATTGCCTACCTTAACTTTAATGGTTTCAAATCTGTTATCTAATGTCTGTGTAGTTGGACAGATGGTGAAAGTGTATCTCTGTCTCAAGCACTCTTGGCTACAGTGCAAGCAGAACCTGCTCTATAGCTGCCAGCCTGTGATTGCTCAGTCTGTAGTCTGCCATTGTTTGGACTTGTTCAGAGCGGTTAGGTATATTCTTTGGTTGGTTAGGTGTATTTTCTGTTTAGAGCCTAATCATTAAAATAACATTGTAATTTACTTTTGCATCGTTTCGATTCAAGAACTTGGATAATTTTTCTTTTGTGCGCTGATAATTTGGTTTGGCCAAAGACCTCAATCAGGTTTTGTACCATTTTTCAAATTAATGATTCAACACTGCAAAACTCATTAATCAGTGTCTTGTTTTCCCAAACTACCTAAACATCTTCAAAAGCAAGATTTAATCAAGAAGCAAAATTGCACAAGATATCAGACTTGTTTTCAATGAATCATGAATTCAGTTTGTTTTTCTTACTTCATTGGCACATTTTATCTTGTTTTAAGAATGAGTCTAACACAATTTAGTGAGGTTTGTGCTGAAACTAGGAAAGAAGAAAACTAAATTATTCAAGATACATTCTCATTATTTCTTTACACAATCTTCTAGTGTTGTTTAGATATTTAGGTGGAAAGCAAGACAAAAACACAGATTATGAAAATATCTGTAAAATATCTCTCTCTCACACACACACTTCAGTTTTATATTCGGTTATTGTGGGCTTGCGAGTCACACTACATTATCTACACTGTATTTGCACATGCTAATCCAGCAGTTTCTATGCTCTACCAAAATTGCAAGAAACTGTATTTTTCAAACCATTCATTATTCCATCAGCTCAAACTGTCCTCCACCAAACAGGCCTGTCCATGTATTTAACACGTATGAATCTGCCAGATAAAGTGTCATTCAAACATCAGTCAGCAGAATAAGACGCGTCAGATAAAGAAATTGTTCAGGTGAACTGGTACAAGCTTGAGACAGAAAGCAGCAGAGCGGAATGACACGGGCCGCCACCTTCAGTCTGACAACACCATGAGTGATGCTGAAATCCAGAGAGAGCAGCACTGTGGCTGATATTGACGAGTTGCTGTCTGAGCCAAATGTGTTGACTAAACATCTTTGAGAAACACGTGTTACAGCCAGATAACACAATATTCCAAAGTTCAGACTACAGCACAGCACAGGAATACTTTACGTTTTTAAACACCCAGCTGTTTACACTGTCCATTTCTAAGTATGATACATTTGCACACTAAGTGTATTGCACAAAATGTTAATGCTCACAATTTTTGCAAAGTTTTTTTTTTTTTTTTACAGAAGTGAACTCCTATATTTTGTGCTTAACTGTGAACGGTAACAAAAATGTATTTATGGTAAAATTGCTGTGTGTACTTTTTGTGCACCAAAGCTATTCTGATTCGTCCTGCCTTCCATCGCATTTATTACGTGTAGTCCCACCCCAAACACATTTGATTGGTTCAGGCAGATGACATGTGGGGCCACTCAGACAAAGTGGTTTTGAAAACACTGCAGAGACTCTTCAGGAACTTACAAATGACTTACTTCACTTGTCTTACCACATTAACTTAGGCACCTGGGATAGAAGAAAGCATTTTAACACTTCAAAAATTACACGCAGCAGCTTTAAATACATATTCAGCTGTATTTAAAACACCATTTACAAAAAATCTTCCCAAAGGAATGACAGAAAACAGCATGTTTTAGAAGCTCTGCAAGAGATAGAGACTGAACATATGGTTTAATATCTGTGTAACTACCAGAATGGCAAACAATTGCTCTTCTTTTTTACTTGACAATCTGTTCCATCTTCTTTTTGCTTCAGTTTCTCTCCGTTCTGACCTTAGCTTGCTGATTCTCTCTGCCTGAAGCTCATTAAGCACAACTATTAATAATCACTCATCTCTAATTCATGCATTCATTTGTTTTGGATCATTTTTATGCACTTTTATTGCCCCTGCATGACTGACCAGGTATACGACTATTCCATGTGACCTCAGGGCTTCTGGGGTCACAAATGTTCTATGTCATCAAACCTCTGTCTATAGTTGCTTGCAAGCATTTGGTAGGTCACCATCTATTTACAGTAGAAGCGTCTGTATGGGTAACAAGCTGTAATTTGCAGTGGTCTTGAATGGGAATGTCAGCGCACACTAAACACAGTAAGGAAGCTTAAATACACTGACTGCAATGAAAATGGGAGGTTTCACAGTGTCAGTTTTATCACTTCACAAACACTTCAGGACTTATTTCTACATGCCACATATCTTGTCTTCAAACTGGTAAGTACTTTCAGGAATAGTTCACTGAAAAATGAAATTTCTGTCAATATTTGTTCACTCTCATGTCATTTCAAACCCACAACATTTTCCTTTATTTAAGTGGAAGATGTAACAGGACATTTTTTTAAGAATCTCTGTGGCTCTTTCAATACAGTGACAGTTCAGATATAATGGTAATCCCTGAAATATGGACTTTATATACTGTAAATCCAAAGAGGCCTTATGATAAAGCTTTAATACACAAAAGTCCTTATCACTGAGCTTTATGCTTCTATTACCAGAGCTGCTAAGATCAGTTCTTGTTTGTTCAACAAATCCTGTTGTCTTTGATCATTCTGTCTGTAAGTTCTTCTGTCAGTTTTTATTTGGTGCCGTCTCATTTCTCTCTCTCCACCACATCGTCCACTTTCATACTTTCAGAGTTTTAGTTGTTTTCTGCTCTTTCATTTCTTGTCTCTATTTTCTTCTCCTCTGTAATCTAGCAGGTCAGGAGGGGCCCATAATACCCATTACTGTAAGTGTGTGTATGTGTGTGTTTAAAGAGCACATGAGAGGGCTCATATTGGATTCTGAAATAGGCAATCTGGAGATTTTACATAAAGTGAGGGAGCAAAGTGCTCACACTATTTCACGGGTCACTTCAGAGGAAGAAATTAGATTTCAGGCCACATTATGAGATTTGTGTGTGTGTGTGTGTGTGTGTGTGTGTGTGTGTGAGAGAGAGAGAGAGAGACACGCACACACACACACACAAGAGAGAGAGAAGGAAAGAGAGAGAGCAACTTACTCTATTCAAAGCTCTGTAATTGGTTGCCAAGGACAATTGGTTTAAAAATAAAAACACCCAAATAGTTATCTGTACTGCACTGGTGTTTCTAATTAGAGATTGAATTTTTGCAGTTTCAAATTCTAAAAATACAACCAATTCGAAAAAAGCGTGTGGAGGTAAAGTGTGTGTAATGTTAGCCTCAGGTGACCCACCCACAGACCGCCCAAGGAACGCCCAACAGCCCAATTACTGACTGTTCAATACAAACTTGCAAAGACTTTCCAAATACAGCAGCTGCAGCCTTATTGGCTGACCTCTATGCAATTTCCAGCAGTCAGAATGCACCAGTCTGCCCGGAAACAAAGTCATGTTTACAAGATACCCTGTTGATACATTGAACACCTGAGAACTAATGAGAATTAATCACTGAAGATTGATTATGAAGTCTTATTTAAGTGTTTTATTTAGGGCACTTAATAGTATGTAAACTAAAGCCAAACAGTTAAAAGCAGAACTACACATTCCAGTTATGTTTAAATTGTTTCAGGGAATTAATAGCTACTTAGTATAATATTTGGACTGACAGACATTCAGAAGCCAGGCTATACAAGACTAATTTGCTTACAAGGACAAGCTAGACCATCAACTACAGTGAATGTGGGCTAATCGCTTATATAGAACTGAAAAGCCAAATGTTTTCTGCTGTAAATCTTAAACGCATAGAAAGAAACAGAGAGGATGATGTCACTCGCTTTACCAGTGTTCACATCTGAGAACGAGCCAAATGCTCCTCCACAGCACTCAGATCCTCTAGAACAACTTCCTGCATTCAGACACGTCCTTAGATGCCTCCTGCTTTATCAAACCATCTCTTCCCTCTTTATATATGAAAAGAGGATAAATAAAGGCAAAGCAGCTGCGATAACAAGCAGCATTGATCGTTCTCTCTCTAGAAAGTATCAGATCACACACACTGTTCATGAGTCATAGCTTTAGATACCAGCATTCCACACACACACACACACACACACACACACACACACACACACACACACACACACACACACACACACACACACTTAAATTAATGACTTCTCTCTTTTGCTTATCAGTGGGCAGGAATGCTGTCTGTATCCATTTCTGGCTTTCCCATGCCCTATCCTAAAATCCCGCCACAGGCATTGTCTATTTATGTGTGTGCCGGGGCATCTTGCCCCTATGGTTTTGTTTTGAGGGGTCACCGGTAGCAGTCCTGGCTCATTGGCTCTATGTAAGAAGACATGACCAAAGCAAAAAACTTTTTAACATGCTTGATCAGCATGTATTTTTATCGCATGAAAAACAGCAGACATTTTGAAAATTCCCTTTGATCATTTTTAGCAGTGTGATCAAAAATAAAAGCGCATTTAGTTTCAGACTTCACTTAAGCCTAAATTTAGACATGAATGGATGCTTTCTCCACAGCATTTGAGACAAACACTGACCTATAATAAACAGGCAACTTAATTTTCAAAGACACACGTTCTTCTGGATTCAAAAACCTTTGTTGTTTACGTCACTGTATTGACAGTTTAAGATCCTAGTTACTGTTTCTAAAGAACCTTCACAGCCTGGAGCAGAATATTTAACAGAATTGATTCATTCCTATGCTTCTGCTCATACTCTCAGGTCCTGCAGTTTATTAACTCTAACTTTAGATTGTCCTGCATGGGTGGCTGGTCCTTCAGCATCAGTGTCCATGAACTCTGGAAACTTCCTCCCCAGTTCTTAGTCAAATGTCATCCTTCCTGAATTCCAAATCAATTAAAGACTTGTTTGTTTGCATGTTTCTGATGTCCATCTGGATCAAATATCTGAAGGGGCACGTGCCTCCATGCTTCAAATGGGCTTAACACTGTGTGTGTGTGTGTGTTAGTGGTTAGCTAAGTTTGATGTCACTTTTTTGGTCTCACTATTTCTGTTGTCTCATTAAATCCCTCTTCTCTCTAATGAACATCACACGCATTATCACCTCTCTTCTCCAAACTGTATGCGTGCTGCTGTCTACACCTACATTTCTCCAGTTATTTTCTGTCTTTCGCTGCATTTCTTCATCGTCATAAAACTCTCACTTGTGAACACGAAAAATGCTTCAAAAACAGCTGTGCGAACACAAGTCAATTATCACACCTCTCTCTCTCTCTCTCTCTCTCTCCTTCACTTTTATATCTTGTTATTGCTGAAATAGAGGCTGCTGTGCTTGTGTGTGTTTGATAAAGGTGTAAAATCCATTGTGCTAATTAAACATTGATTTTACACCATCCAGGTCAGAAAGGTTGGCATAAAAATTGTTGTGGATGAACTGGAGCTGAAGAGCTGATATAACAGTTTATTTAAACAGTATTTTTGTTTGCTATATATATATATATATATATATATATAGAGAGAGAGAGAGAGAGAGAGAGAGAGAGAGAGAGAGAGAGAGAGAGAGAGAGAGAGAGAGAGAGAGAGAGAGAGAGAGAGAGAGAGAGAGAGAGAGAGAGAGAGATAGACATAGATATCAAACAAAAATACTGTAAGTAGCATGGTAGTGTGTAGAGCAAGAGACAGATGAATTTCCCGGCAGATCTCATGTGGATTTGACTCCTGCAACAGCTCAGTAATAGCAGCAATTTGCTAGCAATGTTCCGTCTTTTATACATGATTAGGTTTTGTGTGGAAATTTCTCTTTCGCAGTCTTTCATTTTTTTCTTTTCCCCTTCGTGATCGATTCAGCTTTTGAGTTGCTGTTTTGCTCTAATAGCACCTGAAAGCCTCCATAACCTCTTTAAGACCAAGTGTGAACAGCTGCTAATACTTTTTTTTACATGTGAAAGTCTTGAGGGAAAATTTTTGCTTATGTGATTTTTACCTTGGAAAGTAATATTGTCTATAGTTATTTGTTGGTTATTTATTTCCGGTTATGGTTCATGGTAGTGCTATAATGACATACAGTGGTTGCATTCTTACCACATACACACTGCAGCTAAATACGGTTGTCACTTTTCTTCTGAAGACTTGATCCTTTTTTGTACATACATAGTATGGTTATTTAGGGGAGTGACAAATGCATTTTACAACCAAATACACAAATGAAGATTTGAGCATTTCTTTTGTAATTAAATATGTAGTGTAAACAGAACTGAATCGAAATAGTTCTTAAAGTTCTCTGACTTTACTCTTAGACACGTGCATTATTCACAGAAAATGAAGAAAAAGCACCAGCCTTTATTGTGCCTAAAATATTATGTGAAATTTTGGCTCCAACTGCACACAAAGGTGAACTGAATGAAACCAGAGAGCATTCTGCTTTTGAGGCAGCTGCCTTGATACATTAAGACCAAATATCAATCCGAGCTGAATATAACGGCGGAGGTGGGATGTGCACTTTCAACTATAAAGGCCCTTTACAACGGACAAGTTATTGTGATCAAAGCAGCTAGACAGACCACAACAGAATGGATCACAACATGGAGGTCTTGAGAAATGGCTTTTAAAGCTAAGCTACTTTTAACCTGACACAATATCTTAACTGGTACAAAAATAGTTATGTGTTATGCTTGCAAACGTATTTTCCTGCCTGTGATATTCTGAAGTGCATAGCTTGATTCTGTTACACGGGTGAGAATTGTGGAAAAATGCATCAACAGACCAAAAAAACATCAAGAACTGCTCACAAGGGGACTCACGCCTTTTTTTCTAAAACTCCCAAAACTTTACAGAGTGTTTCTGACCTCTGTTTAAAGGCTCAATTTATGACCAGCAATGTATATCTGTCTACACAAGGCTTCCTTTGAAAACCTGTCTGTAAAAATGAAAAAGTGTCAGCGTGTGTTTGTGACTGATGTGTGTTGCTGTCGGCCCGCTAAAGGGTTCAGCTGCACTAAAAAGAAGCCAGCAGAGCTCTCTGAGAAAAAGGCCTCCATCACTAATTCCATATTCTTCTGGTGTCCTGATGTTGAGAAGAAACAGATGTCAGTTTGTCCTCTGCCCTGTGAAGTCACAGTTAAAACGTTGCGATGGGCCTCTCTAGCCTGCAGACTGTGTGTGTGTTTGTTGGTCCTCTAATCAAAGCTAATGAAGTTATGGCAATGACAGAACATCTACTTTCCTAGTTACTCAGCTGTATTTCTCTCTAGCGTTCAGTCAATCACATGAGCACTGACCAAAACACAACAGTCGAACTGACCATATGCTCAGACGCTGCCCGTGTCAGCACATGCGGACGTTGGGTGCGCGGGGTGCAAATGGAGTGTAATGGTGTGTGCGAGACCCTTGCAACAGCCCATTAGACACACTAAATGAGTTCTAATCTAATCTAATGTGAACACGTACACACAACTCGAACGGCTCTTGAGCTCTCGCAGTTGAGTCAAGCTTTAAATACTTCTAGTGAAGAGGTTTAAATATCAGTTCATTAAGAGTGTATATTTTAAAAGCAGGGGCTCTCCAGCGTTCGGAGTCTAGTAACATCCACGTGTTTACCTGTGAGCAACGTCTAATTATGACCGTGAAAGAGACGCCAGTTATTAATTAAAACCACTTACATAAACATACATGGTCATTTGGAGAAAGACTAAAAACAGAATTATATTTCACATTAATTACTAAATGATTGGTTCTAATATATCATGTTTATATTCACTTTTACAGCTAATTGAGGATTATCTACATAGCTCGAAGCAAAGTGCCAAAGTTTAAAATGATGACGTTGAAGAAGTTATATTGGTGAGATCTATCAAAAAGATTTTTTATTAGTACCGGTGTACTGTGCAACATTAATACCAGTAGCAGGTTAATTTAGCCGGTTAAGTTAATTTGTTACTGATATTAAAATTGTATAATATGTGGTAATACTTCTCAGTAGAATACAAAATTTACTTTCTGCCACACGTACCAATGGACAGTGAATTAAAAGTTTACAGTTTATAATTATTTTTAAATGACCATGAAACTGTATTTTCCATGACAACTAAATTATTACTAATTTAGCTGTTTTTTGTCTGTTTAATTTTTCCTTGCATAATGGTGACAAACAGATTGTCAGTCAAGTTAAACAGCATTATGTACATGATAAAAAGTAAGGACTATAAAAAGATTTATATATATATATATATATATATATTTTATATATATATATATATATATATATATATATATATATATATATATATATATATATATATATATATATATATATATATATATATATATATATATATATTAATCAACTAAAAAACACATATTCCTATAAGCCAGACAATTCAAAGAACAAGCAGGCTAAATGTTCTGGATCTAAAACTGTGAGCTGGCAGAAAGGGAAAAGAGAGAGTGAGAAAGAGAAAAATTGTGAGGGAGAAAGAGGGGAAAAAGAGTGACTTGTATGGTGTTTTCACTGTGGTGGGATAATGTCTTCCAGATTTCCCAGAGGAATAATTGCCCTCTAAATATGTCTGTAAGACTGCGGACCAAAGAAAGTGTCTAAATCATTTTAAAGTCAAGCTTTGAAGGATTTCCAAGCATTAATAAGATATTAACATGAGAGCATGCTCTACAATCAAGAGCTCTTGACTTTATCTGTGGTGGTTTAAAACCAGACCTAAAGCAAAATTAGCATGAGATTTATCTTGGTAATATGGCAGCCCATGTTATAGCATTAACAAAAAACATATTACGAAAGTAACAGTAACATTTAACACAGTTTAACAACAAACCACTAGCTACTGTAAGAGCAATTACATTTTTCGGTCTGCTCATAACAGAACAGCTGTTTAGATTGCAAGTCATACACTTAATTGCTAGTCGGGTTTGCTTGTAAAAGTAAATGAGGGTTTGTGAGATGAGTTCTCACTTGGTGGTCCCTGCAACCAGAAACAGTCCTGTCCCTTCTTCTATTCTAACATTAAATAGAAGCAGCACCTGGGGAACTTTATAATTACTTTCATTAATAACAGTATAACATTACTATATGGATTAAACAGATAATTGCAATCTAGTTGGTGTACACATACACACAAACATTTGGAGCTAATTTACATGCATGAATATATTTTGCAATCGAGAATGCAATCAGAATGAAGTATTATTGGGAGCAGTTTAATACAAGCTATACTAAAGTGCAACCTAACATTTTCAAAGTACTCAGCTACTAAAAAACACCACGTACGATAAAACTTAAGAAGTAGAGACTGTCTAGTGAAAATACTTTCATACTATACACGCTGTATTTTGACATGGTATGTAAATCTGTATTTTTGTTTTGCTTTACTATATAAAGACTGCAACGCAATATTGACACCAAAATGGCAACTCTGGCTCACTTAAACATACTCATGAACACATCTTGATGAAAGAGCGTCGGATTCATCTTTTCAGACTCCACGTCATTTACAGCGGATGGGGTGACAGCTCCATAAAAACCCATATAAAAATCAACACCAACCTCATGCTCTTCAGCTCTGCAGAGAGGCCATATTAAAAGAGCTGATATTTAAATGGGAGTGGAAAGTCACTCCCGGAATATAAGCATCCATCAGTTTAATTACCGTGGTATTTTCTCTGATGATCTGACATTCTTTGCCGACCGGAACGGCTGGAAAACCCTTGGCACGAGTGACGGGTCTGGAGCGCATTACTGCAGACCAGTCTGTCACTGTCACGTCAGAAGAATGATGTCATGTCTGGGGACAGGATGAGATGGTCATGGTCGTTAGCATGGCAATGATACGGATAAGATTAGACCCTGATTAGCAATTGTGCTTCATCGAGGATGAAGGTCAAAGTTTAGATGATGTGAAACTTAAGACATAAATAGTTTCGAAATGAATTGAAGAGCTACTATTCATTTTTATGGTTAAAGTATTTTACCTAACTGCAAAATTAAGAATTAAATCGTTTTGATGTGTTTTTTATTGCTCATTTAGCCGAAGTATCCAATCGATTTCTCCTAAAGCGCATGTGTTCAGGTTCCGTAACACTTGTGAGTGCCAAATATTTATCAACCATCCTTACAACTATAGTAAAACATGCCAAAAATTAATGTGAGGACATTTAAAGTGAACATTTCTAACCATTTGAAAGGTTCATAAATCACCAATGTCAATATATTAGAGCATTAGGGGTAGAGCATTGAGATTTAAGGGTATAGTATCTTTTTACGAACACTATTGCAGGTATGGAAGCCTCAGATGTGGGTTATTCTAGTATTTGAAACCATCTGTAAGACCATTTGCAAGTCTGTCTAAGGACAAGCAGGAAGTTTGAATTGACTATGCATATTCTGTGTTGCTAACTCTGTGAGGGAGATCAGAGGCAGTGTAGAGGTCTGGTGACTTATGAAAAGCACGTCACATTAATAAATATATTATATAAGTACTTGAGGCAGCACAGCCAAAACAATAACCTGAGTCCATCTTTTACAAGCATCTAAACACTAAGACTTCAAATAGCCATTAAAACACACAATTGATGAAAAGTTACATCTGCAAATGCTACAATAGACCCATTTGTATTCCACTATTAGCTTTGCTATTGTAAACAAGGATGGAGTTGCCATAGGAAGTGAATGGAAACATTATGAGCATGGTTTGGTAGTGTTACTAGAGCTTGACCGCTAATGGCCTGCCAGTCATAACAGTTATGGATTTTACTCTCAAATAATACATCTCTCACCCTGACCATTGTCTTTCCCACAGGACAAGTTACACTGCACACTGAGCTAATTTACATTCATAGTCTCTGCTCGATTCAGCAGTCAGCATATTTGCTTGGTTCACTGTGTGTACTTTGATTTTGAGCCTCTTTCCATGAGAAATCGTGCCCTGGTTTATTCCACCTGTAAAACAATCTCTCCATTCTGACATGAGATTAAAATGGGTCTCTCAGCAGAAAATATAGCAAGCATCTTTGCTGTTTTTTTTTTATATGTAGAAATTGATGTTACAGTAAGTGTGAATTCAGCACTGGGCAGTGTCCAGATTTTGATCCCTGCCTGACAGTAATACATAGACACACACATTTGAGTCTAATTAAATGTGACTCACATATAATAAGACACGTTCACATGTTTTACATCAGGAGTGGAATGCTTATAAAAACAGATCAGATGATAACACCATGGTACTCTGACATTTACCATCGTTAAGAATAATTACCATGGTATTTACACTGTATCCCAATGTACTTAAAACACCATGGTGCATGCCCAAGAACATGGTATTATTATGGTACCATCTACAAAAACTGTGATAACACCATAATACGTTTCGGTGTGTGTTTGTTAGTAAAGGCTGAATGGATTTTAAACACAATGCTGCTCTGTGGTAACTGAGCTTTGTGAGATCAGTTTGTGAAATTAGACTTCAAATTACTTCTATAAAGCTGTCAGCATAACTGACCCAATCTGTCAAGTAATTATGAAATAGCATTTTTTACATACGACCATTTAGTCATTATTCAGTTTTGTGCTGGAATGTATAAAAAATACTTTTACTCAGAATATGGCAAAGCTGAAAACGAAACAGATACAATATGCCGATATTACTCTGATATCATCTTAAAACCCAATTAGTTTTTCATTCAAGCCAAATTAGGACTTTAATTCAAACCACTCGTCTTTTCTGTTTTATATGTCATTACAAAGTCTTAAAAGGCTTTCCTCGTCAGTCAGAATCAGAAAGCCCAATAAATTCAGATTACTGTAATCCACTTTATATGGGAACACGGTACCTTTAATCTCGTCAAGGTATTCTCTGAAACTCCGTGTCATATGCAACGGAGCTTATTAAAGACTGACGAGTTCAGAAAGGCTATGACATCTCACTTTATTATCTGATTTTTTTCATGAAATTCATAAATAATTTAAGACTTTTTTTTAACTAAGTTTAGGCTCAAAGCAGTTGAAAATAAGTGTACCATCGACCATAGACCCCTGACTAGCATAAAAGGGCATCAAAGAAATGCTGGTTTCTGAATGACAATGAAATATGAGATTTCTATATGGTTCTGATCATAAGCTGCCCGCAGATGTGCAAATACAGCAGGCTCCGCATATCTCTGTCTAACACCATTTAATATCCTCAATCACATGTGCAGAAAGTCTGTGTAGGTCATATTTTCCAAAGGTCAGTGTTCTGCGTTAAGTCAGCACTGTCTGAGAAGACGAACGCTCTGAGATGTGTATTTTTACTATGGTAGATACGCAGTAAAAATCCAATATAAAATGTGGCTGAGGTGGATGCGTCATGATCTGCCTGGTTCACCATGAACACACACACAGTTTCCAGTTACAAGGCCTCGTCCCATTTTCCTCATTTATTTGTGTTTCATTATGCAGGAGGGACTGTGTAAGCGCTCTGTATTTCTCCTTTCAATAATTTACCAGCGTTCTTTACCGTCCCTCTGGAGAGTCTCCACACCAGAGTCAGTTTCAGTCACCCATCACAGTTATTCAGGTCAGCCATGTGGACGAGACCTAGAAACATGTGTGTGTGTGTTTGTTTGCCTGCTGAATAGTAGATAAACATGAGAAGTGAAAGTCTCCCATATGAAACCAGAGATGCTATAATGGGAGGAGACAGACCACTTGAGGAAAAAGTACTTGCAACTCAATGGGGCAGCTGTAGGAAAGGAAGTCCCACCCATCAGTCAAAGGAGCCAATAAATTGTCGTACAATTTCATGACAATTCTAACTATCTGAATGAATGTTAACGTATAATATGTTAAGTATTTTAATGTATATAAGGCAACAATGGAGTAATAGTAGTGTTATTCTAAACCGGGAAACATTTTCAGTAAGTTAACAGTAACAAGTTAGTTAACTTGTTCAGCTCTTCTTCTATTGGGGCCCCCTGGGTTTGATGTGATCGTGGGTGGAGATCCCAGGGTCTGAAAAATGTTGAAAACCCTTGAACTAGATCGAACAAACTGCCCAGGGCATTGCCAAGATGGCCGGTAAGTGGACTGACTTGCCTTACAGGCACTTTCTTTAGGCCCTCAAAGTCAATTCTGAGTGGCACTAGTAAGTCTCTTATTTGGTTCCAGGCTGAACTGTCTCCAAATGCCACTTAAATTATTTTTTTAGATTTAGTACTAGAAGCAATCATGTGGATAACATCAAAGATTTAAGACAGCAGCCAGTGAATTCATCATCTATAGATCTCTTGGTTCACAAAAACAAACATAATTGCCCCATGAAACCAGAGCAATATTCTGTTAGTCAGCAGAAAAAAAACATTTATTGGCTGTGGGAGATGTTTAATTTCCATGGAGAGGTACACCCATCCATTTAATGAGAAACCTTCCAGCGCAAAAGACACACACAAACACAGACACGCTAATATATGTGATGTCACAGCTCCCGGATGGACACCCACACATTTACCTACACTCAATAATACAAGCGCAAGAACAAAAGTGAGATCAGAGGACAACCGCAATACCATTTCTGTATCAGAAGGTTTTTCAAAGCATCTGCCAAGCTAACAGGGTGTGAACGCGCGCGCACACGCGCACACACACACACACACACACACACACACACATTACAGCTCTAATGGACCAGGCCCTGAAATATCATATTCACGGATCTCCACTGAAGTGCTGCTGGGTCCTGACAGTACATCGCTAATGCCGCTGTCACATGCGGCAGCACTTGAGCTATCGTCGCGAGCACTCCTGTAAGGTTAGCTCAGTTCATTTGACAGTACAGTAACGCACGCACTGATAAGACTGCCAGAGGAAATTCAGTCAATGCTGGAAACGCTTTTAAGACTGTAATTAGGTTGCTCAAAAATTAATTCTAAGAAATATTAACTGAACACATTTTTTAGCTGGCAGGATTAGAGAAAAATAATTTAGCAATGCTGAAAAATTTACAATGCTAATTGCAGAGTGCGTGCACGCTAATAGTTAACACAATGTGATTTGCACCATGAAAAATGAAAAACAACAACAACGAGTGAGCGATAAATGAGGGCAGACAGTGAAAAGCGGGAGGGTGTGGATGCTCATTTCAACGTTAGTTAAACGCTAATGAAAATACGCTCAGTAACGTTCAAGGTTTCAGACGCATAACAGTGAATGAGTGTCTCTATAATGGACTGCATAGCTTTTTCAGAGCGCAAACGGTAAAACACATTCTTAGCTGTGGCGAGAGTGGGCGGCTTTATGATCTAAAAGAGCAAAAGTTGTTGAATGAAAAACACTTGAGATCAGAGGCTGGTGGAGTTGAAAGCTGCAGCCGCGAATCTCTGATAGATACGATGCCTCATAAAGCAGCTCTGTGGCCTTGACGATGTTCAAGTAAAGGAACATGAGAGCAGTACCAGCTCTCTCTCTTCCTTTCTATCACACACACACAGATTGCTCTAAATTCTGAGTGCCACTGGACACTCTGTGTGCTGAGTGTATGCTGAAATGGACACTCACATCTGCCCCCCTTATCTCTCTATTTTTGTTTATTTAGTGTGCTTCATTGATAAAACACAAATTGTACATTTGTACGGGCAAATCGGTGCAATATAAATAACAACATTGCAAAATAATCTTCTATGAAAAATAATAACTTGCACTTCCTCTGAAAACACCTCTTCTTTCATGCTTAAACCTCAGTATTGGATAATGTGTGCACAGACCAACAATTAAAAATGTGTGCCCTTCGAAAGCAAGAAAATATTCTATGTAGAAGAACTCTACTGTAGGTCTATCTCAAACCGACTGGCAAACTTCATTGCCGTATTGATCGCTGTGGACAGCTGGCCAGTATTAGGCTTATGTCCGGGATACAGAAATGTTACAAATGATGTATTTTACAGTAGCTTACAAAGCTGTTTATTCAGAATCGAGTTCGAGAAATTGACAATCATGATTTTATAATTAGAAGTTAACAATCAGCAACTTTAACAAAAATGAATATATATTAATACATTTTTATTTAACAAGAGTTATTAAATAGGATAAAGAAGAAAATTAAGACAAAATATGCCAGTAATAATAACTGTAATAAAGAATATAAGTATAATAATAAAGACTATAAAACACACACATACACACTTCTTTTGTCTTTTCAGGCTCTTCTATAGCTTCCCTTTTATTCGATCTCTCCTCTGCTCTACAAATGTTTAATCTATCATCCTCTGGTTGATTCCATTTTCCCTAATTGATCCTGAACTAACATGGAAACACTTGAATCATACAGGAACAGATGAGGTTGCGTGCCTGTAAGAAAAATGAAGAATGTACTTTAACATGCAGTATTCATGCAGCGATGATAGCTGAATGAGCTTTGATGAATAAAACCGATGCAGAGGATATACTGACTTGCATGTCTGTGTGAGTGTGTGTGGAGGTCAGAGCCATGACAGGTCTCCTCTTGTGATTAAGTTCTGTACATGAGTTTCTTGCCAGATGTGCATTTGACCTTCCTTTCAAATGGTAATGCATAAATAAAAAAAAAACTCCCCCTCAGGCTCACACGCACACACAGACACATATACACACACTCACAACTGTCTACCTTTACACGCACACTCAAAATCTCTGCAAACTACATACATAAAGAATAGATGTGTGATTTGTCTGGCTTCAGTACTTTTCAGATACAGTAAAGGATTTAATGTACATGCATTATCACCTGCTAGATTTCTTCCGGCTTCTAAAGCCATTAAATCATGGTATAGATTTCCAAATTGCAGTCCTTATGGACGCCTGACTTCCTGTCAATGCATCAATGAACTCCAAATGTGAACTCTCACCTTATAAACACCTTATAGAGGTCAGAGGGGGAACATTTAACAACCTCATTTCACTGTAAAACAAGACCAGGCTGAACATGCACGCACGCATGCACACACACAGTAGTAAGTTAGAGTTAAGCAATTTATGAATCTAAAATACAGACAGATGCCTGAAGTAATTTTGCTTTATCAAATATACAGCAGGGACCTTAAATTTCACTCTATGTGTGTGTGTGCGTCCTGTTATGAGGCAATAATGAATGTCAAATGTCCTCTTTGGGCATTCTTCAACTCAACAAAATTAAACACTCTCGAGTCTAATCAGCCAAAGACAAACATTCTTTTCTACGAGTTCTCTCAAAAGCTATATATATATATATATATAACACATATCACACTGCATTTTTGTCATTTTTTTGCCTGAAAATATTTCTCCCTCTGTCTCCTGTGATGCTTTTTTTATACAGTATGTCTCTGAGTCTGAGTCAAGTGTGTTGAAGTGTTGATGGTAGAGTATGAAAATGATTCCAGTCTGTGGAGGTTCTATAACCATACCATCAGTTACAATGATCTCAGTGTCAATGTATCTCCCTTTAGATCCACTACAGAACAGGTTTGTTTCACTATATTAATAAAGACATAAAAATGCTGTCAAGGCTAGTGATATACTTACCACCAATCCTACCTCTAAACCTCATTCTCCCACAAACCTGTGGATCTTTAGATTTGAAGCAGAAACACACACACAGTCCTTAAAATCTCTGTCAGAGAGGACTTCTCGTGGATGCAATGGTTTCCATAGTAAATTATTTTTTTACTGTACCCTATACAAAGCAAAACATATCTTGACTGAATTATGAGCCATTATAAAATAGTGAGGACACACACACACACACACACACACACACACACACACTTTTTATTTATAATTTAGGAAATATTTTTACTAAGCTTATTTTCCTGTTATTTACAAGTCCTGATGTTGAAAGCACATAAAAAATGCATGAATTGTTTGTCCAATAAACAAGTGATGCTGAGTAGCATATGGCTGTATAACTTTAAACGCTCTGGTTATAAGGCGTTCCTTGAATCCTTGCTATTCAGACATCACATTTTTTCTTAGTGGATAAGCAGCCTCAGAATGCAAGCTGCAGTGAGACCAGACATAATGCTATGCAAGACTAGACACTACCATACACACACCAGAACTTTTAATGGAGAAATAAGCAGGTTACTATTAGTCAATGTAGTCAATAGTCAATGTTTGAGAGCTTTAATGCACGTGTGTGTGTAAGAGAAAGGTTATAATCTGCCCAGCTGACCAGATAGGCATGTCCATCCATTCATGCAGATGTAAATATACGTGTCATAAAGCAGCGATTAAGCTCATCATTTGAGTGAAAAGCCGCCCGCATGCAACATTTTTCTCTGTTTAATTAAGGTGGGAAGTTTAGTGTTAAAACCAATTTACAGTTTTCAGGAAAGGTGTGACTGTCACACTTCTAGAGTACCACAATGAGAGAAACCTTCATTTCCCACCTCGTCTCACACACTCGCATTCTCTCAAAACTGACATAAACCTCTAAAAAGGTGCTAAAGATATTCAGTGTGGTCTCTCTCATCTTCTAATCAGCTCTATCTGTCCTCCTCTCTTTCCATCCTGCTGATAAAAATAGACACTTCCTTTTCCACTTTTGCAAACCAGGGCTTTCTGTCAAGGTTACCATGGCAGCCAAACAAGGGAGCTAAACCGGTAAAAAAAAAAAAACTCGGACCCCGTCCCTGGATCCGCCGATATCATCACCCCGGTAACCCTGGTCGAGAAATTTGCATGATTGTTCCTTTATTCTTTTGTAGCCAGGCTGAGAGCGCTATTACTGTTATTGCGTATTGATTATGATAACCTTTGGCAGGCCTATATGATTCAAAATTTCAGGCCCTGAGTCAATCAATAAGAGCATTAGGATTCACCAGCATGCATGACTTTGCCCGGATAGCATGTGGTAGAGCTCATACCATAGATTGAGACACACAGACTTGGCGTGCGCTCTATAGAAAGGGCTATGTTGAAAGATTAATAAACAAAGTTAGCGCTACTACTTTAATGCTTCAGAATAAAACGCTTAGAAACGGCCGGCCAGGCTGGTTGCGGAAACTCTACTGTACGTAGGGTATGGGGTGTAATTTGTGATTACACAGCCTGTTGTGTCATCCACTTCTGAGCTCTCAGACTCTCTGGAGTACACGCTCACAGAGTGATGAAGCACGCGTCAAGGTCAGTCCGACGTGTTCTGGACGCTCTCCAGCATGTCCCTAATCACCAAGGGCCAGCGGAGTGCTCCTGGAGGCGTGCTTATCACAAAAACATTTCCGCTCTCTTTAGTTCTGTGTCTAGCCATCTCTTTTCTGACAAATGGTTTTTTTTCCTTCTCTGGTCTCTGGCTTCAATGGATCTGTCACACAGGCCTACACAAAGAAACGGTTAATATATGCAACAAGCCTGTGTGTATGATTTCCTAGTTATAAATAAGTACTGTAGCATTACCATGGTAACATGATTTTACTACATGATATCATGGTATTTTGATGTGTAATATGGTCAGAGCCATCATTGTGGGGGATAATAAAGACCATTGTCCCGGTTCTGTGATGAGAGGGGCCCACTAATGTGCAGTATAGCCCACTTATTGGGCTCAGGGGAAAAGGGGCCCACCAATAAAAATCTGTCCTGGCCCCAAAAATTATAGCCATGGCTCTGACAATGGTACTGAAGGATTACAATATTCATGTACCATAATATTTACATGTATTTCAAAGAATTTATTACCATATGGCAGGAGATACTACAGTGAATTTATGGGTTAAAGCAATATATGCTTTATATATCCTATTTCTCAGAAAAAGCAGATAAACTACAGTATAAACCGGAAGGCAAAGCACAGAAGTGAAATTCAAGGGCTATTTACACTATGATATTCAGACTCTGAATCAGAGCAATGCATTCCTAGAGACCTATTCAAACAGACGTTTTTTGAGGGGCTAGAAGAGATAGGTCAAGCCAATCAGCCAGCCAGCAATTTTGGGTTATGAAGCTGGTTTAAAATGCTGTATATAAGCTGTAACAGTTGTACTTTTTGTTTTTAATACAGAAGTACACTTCTATTATTGACAATAGAAAATCTTTAACCACTCAGTAAGATGCAAATGATCACCTAATAGGGAGCTCTGATTGGTTAGGTTAGCTGAGACCACATATTTCTGTGTTATGGTCTGTATATTCAAAGTGCCAAATCGCTCTAAATCAGCAAACCACAGTTTCTTCAGGCTTATCTGAATGTCAGAGTCTGTCAAATCATTCTTTCTTGCACTGTAAATGTATGTGTGTGGGCCAAATTACTGAAAACGTCCTCATTAAATCAAAGGAGAAGAGAATGTTCTTTTAGTGGAAACAGAAGCTAAAGCTGCATCATTGCTATTCAAATGCAACACACACACAAACACAGATAATCAAGGCTTTGGTTTAACAGATTAAGACAGTTAAATGATACCCTCTGAACACATAGGGTGGTAATTAAGCAGATACAAGCTCTTTCTGTATCATATTATCTTGAAAAACACAACTTCAATAAAGTTTTATTAGATGACCATTTTCTGTTATGGCACTATTCGCTTGATACTGTTCTAAAAACAGATTTTTCCTCTTATTTCTTTTCCATAATGTTTAATGATGAAATTCACTAAACCATCTTCTAATAGCAAACACATTCAGGTATAACATGAACATACATTCAATATAAATAAAATCCAAATCCTCTAGCTGAGCGTACAGTCTCATGAATAAACCAGTCTAACATTTCCTTGCTTAATAAACACCGGCCATTGCTAGATGGTAGGAAACAAGGGATTAGTTACCTCTGTCTGACCTAATGACCTTTCCATGCTGTTTTCCACAGTTTCAGCTTTATACCCTGATTAAGTGATCCGTCTCTCTCGTACTCGCACTCAGTCTGAATTCGCCTCCGGGCTCTCTGCCAAACGCACCTTACGCCAACCCAACCCAACAATGACAACCATTCAATATTTACCTTCAGGCCCTGTTGGAACATGACCTCTCACCTGTCAGTGTCACCGCTGATGCGGCCCTGAAGAAAAACCTAAATCTCCAACTAATGCCACAGCTTAAAAGTGAAATTGGCCTCAATTCTGCCTTTGACACAACTGCATAAGAGAAGTTTCTTTGGGCAAAAGAAAATGATAATTCAGAGCTCATTGGGCTCTCAGAAGCTTTGATACTCCGGACGTGAAGGTGTGTGCATTAGAGGAAAAGCACTGCGTGCCGTTCTTCCAGGAGATCAGAGAGGCGCGCAGCTCTGCGTCTCACCTGGGCTGTCACAGAGGAGAAGAGAGATTATGCATTTCAAGACCTTCAAGCAGAGTTCTTCAGTTGCACTGGGAGATCAGATGTTGGGTCAGACTTTGTCCACTTGAGGGATTACAGCTGAAAGAAATCCAGTAGCTTATTCAGAATAACATTCTGCCATACTACTTTTACTAACTCTGAAGTATGCAGCAAGCATATTATGGACAGAGCAGACTGTGCATTCATATAGTAATATTATACTATACTATATATAGTAATATTTAGACTGCCAAGTTACACAAAATAGCAATTCAGCAATATACTGTAAATACTTATTTAATCTTAATTACTATTAAATAGTATCACTACTGTTTGGCACATTGTTAAATATTGTTTCACATACTATTTGTCAATAAATAGTACACTGCAGTACACAAAGCAGTACACTGTGCAGTACACAAGTATTCCACTGTGAACACAGCCAGTGTTTGTCATTGTGCTGGTAATCTCTTCCTGTGAGAGGGGGTAAAACAGTTAAGCAGTCAGGGTAAAGTATTGCCTTACAGCAGGTATTCCCCTCGTGCAGTACCTGAGCTGTCACTCAATGGACCGTGTGAAATGCTTGCTGGGAATTTTTCAGAAATATGATACATTGAGTGTATCAGGAATATACACTCAAGAGTAAGCTTCATTTAATCTTCATGGTGTTGGCAATTTGTAACATCAAACACTGGATACTGTTCAACAAGTAACTTTAGTACATTTTTAGTAGTGCTGTAGTTTAAATAGTTTAGCTTTTTAGTGACCTTAATCCTCATTGTTTTTGTGACAGATAAAGACTATAAGAAGATTATAAGAAAATATTACATAATATTTCTACATATCTTAAAAATATTTGACACTTGAAATGTTTCCTTAAATTGCTTAAATGCAGTTAGCTATGTTTTGCTAGTTGTGTATAATGTTGCTTAAAATTAAGTTAGTGTCACAGTAACTTCCCCAACAATGCAGACATGCAGTAAAACTGGCCACACCACAAGATAACAAGGTGTGCTTATGATTAGTGCAACCTATGGGCTGCTGCTGGTACTGCAACAGGCGCCAGAACTGACAGTATTTTTATGCATCTAAAGATGATCCGCCCATTTTCTAAACCGCAGAGACCTGTTAGCAGCTTCTAAGTATACAGCGGTGGTCTCCGTGTTTCATCTTGCCACATCTAGTTTAATGTATAGGATTGTGCGTTTGATATCTCTCCCGTTTCGAATCTGAACTCGCCTCAGGTATCAAAAACATCTAGATGTATAATTACTGCACTTTGGGAATTTGCTGACAGCTAACAGCATGTGCGTTTAAACAATGGCAAAAACATCTTACCAATGCAACACAGGAGATGAAGACTTCTTCAGAAACCACAATCCAACAAATGTTCTGTCAGGTGACCTAAAAACTTTTTGTGATAACACTTAAAGTAAGGTTGACTTAATTCAAGTGAAAAATATATGAAAGAATCAACCTGACTGCTTTACACCAACAAAAATTAAAATTCCAAGCAGTTAAATCAAGCAGAAACAGCACTCACAGTCTAATAAATATTTCTTTTATGGGGATGTACCTTCATCAGATAATATCAAGGCTACTTTATTTCTTGAAGTCATTTTGATTTCCCAGGTTGTTATCTTCTGTGAAACAGTCATGCTGGATAAAGGAGTGGAAAGATTTGATTAGAGGACAGAGGAAAAATGAGAAAAATCCATTTGGAGAATGTTCAAGCCCACTGTGAGTAAAAGCTGGGCTGTCCCTCATCGACATTTAAAAGACAAGGGAGCGCTGCGCTGAGAGTTTAATGAGCAAGAGGAATGATGGTAAGTAAATGTTTGTCGAGGTAAAACAAGTTTCAACATTAACCTCAGATCCGTCTCCTGTACTAATGCTGCCGTCTGTTGCCAAACTTTCCCAAACAGCCTCCACACAATACAGTAAATCAAACAAGACATTACAATGATTAAAGTAGGCGAACTTAACTAGTAATTGAACCCACCACGCCTTCACTCTCAGCTCACTATTGAAATTTAAACAACAGCCCTCAGGTGGGCCTTTGTTTATTCTTCATGCATTATTTATAAATTCATCCTTTTTTCATGGTTACGGCTCTTACGGGGGAAACAGACGCTGAACTCACTGCCACCGTTTCCCATCGTGGGTTTTAGTGGCCGAGCGAAAATGGTCTATTTAGAAAATAAGATGTATTTTATTGTCGAGTCGAAGTATGTGGTGATTATTTTTATTGTGTGCGATAACATTGTTTCTAGTCGGTTTCAAACTGTTTAGTCATTTCCACTGGCATCCAAGTCATTTATACTGTCACTGTTTATTTTCACAGCCGGCTTTATGTATCATCAAGGCAATTTATGCTCATAAAAAAAAGGCTCTGTAAATATTAAAATCTCCCTGCAAACATTTTGTTTCCCGTCCTTTGTGTGTTTGTACATTTCTTTGCAACAGTAAGAACAGGGATTGATTGTGCGCTGTAAATACATTATTTCATGAACAAACATGTTGCAATCAAATCCGAACACATTTCTCCATTCCAGTACTATATGCGTTTTCATCAACTCTGATTTTTCACCACAGGAAACAATGTTAGCTCTGACGTTGTAATATGTACCACGCGGAGTTGATTGGATGAGCAGGAAAGCCAAACATTGAGGCTGCCAATGACTCTGTCCTGCCTGCAAACAAGATTGCATATGTTATCATGGAAGTGACAGCAGCACAAAGTGCATTAAGAGCCAGATGTCCATTAAAAGGACACGGTGGACCATCAATCGACGAGCCATTTAAAGCTTTGTGAAGCAGCCGTGGTGTAATTAAAAACACAGTCCATTAAAGGTATTGTGCGGCTGTTAAATAATGTGTAATTAAGGTGTGTGCTGTGTTTTTGAGGGCAGGTGATCCTTGTGTCCCATTATGCCTATTTAACTAAACAAAATCTTTGTTTTTTTTAGGAAAACTCCTAATTAGGGATGGACTGATGTGTTTGGCCACCTATATATCATTCAATTATTGATGACATTACTACCATTGGATTACCACCTTTCCACGGTTTAAACAAGCCCTGATTAAAAATCAGATGGATATGCAGATGGAAAAGATTTACGCTAAACTTTTGCTGCTTGTAATACAATCAATAAAAACCTAAACAAAAATCAAATAAATATATAAACTATAAAGCACTGTATGTTAGATAAATGTTGCTGTTTTTTTAGTAGTTTCAATTTTTTAGCATCTCATACAAGAACAATACGCTGACCTTTTTATTCATTTGAGAGCAAAACACATCAAAACCATACAAGCGCTGCACTAAAGAGACTGTCTACTAATGATGGAAGTATTAGTGTTTATATACAGCTACAGCTCTCCTCCTCTGATCTTCTGTCTGCTTGTAAAGAGATGAGCTTGTTACAGTATGTGACTGCCATCACACGCATATCTTCTAACAGTGTTTACTTCTAAAAGCATATCCGTAGAAATGTATCTAAGATGTCTGGATTATTTTTATTCTACAGAACTCCATGTGGCAACACATGTGATCTTTTACTCGCAACAATCCACCAAAACAAGTATGTAAAATGTTTTTGCAAGGATTTACAAAAAGACGCTCTTCTCTTATATGCTGTGATGACTGACACGACCTGCACCGTTAGCTGCAAAATGCAAGAAAAATAATTCCTTTGTAATAGAGGGTGTTGTTTTCATGAATTCAGCTCTAAGTGAAATGTGTTCGTATGAAATCAAAACACAGACAATAAAAGTAACAAAAAAAGTGACAATTTCCAAAAAAGGTGCAACCTCATACATCTAAATGACAGTACGATTCTATTTCAGTCAATAATGGAAACACTTAACTGTCTGTAGCGCATACAGTAAAGGCAGACATGGACGACTCCTGTTCTTAATTCAAGGCCTCTTGCACCTGAGGCAACACTGCCAGCATAAAAGAGCAGCAGAAAACATACAGCAGCATAACAGAGCAGCAAAAAATGTACCGCATTAAAGGCTGAAGAAGAGAAGACCGAGAGTCAGACAATAGAACAGACAATGTGAACTGTTAGGAAAATAATGTGTCCTTCCAGTACCCACGCAGACGTGTGTGGGGGGGTCAGGTCAAGTCCAAGCTGCTCTTGTTTACTCAATATTGCACATCAGTTCTGAGATCTGTAAACAAAAGCAATGTTGTTTTGGAATAATAAACGTCTTGCATCACTTAAACGGTCTGAGATCAAAAGAGCTGCTTACCCTCATTTACTCTGTGACCAGAACTGTTGCATAATAGCAATTAACACAGAATGGATTATCTTCTGTCGCTGTCACTTAAAGCCCCCCCTCTCTCTCATTGTACTTTTTTGTAATAATAAAATATACATCAAAGATATAATGAGGCAGTAAATGCATATGCTCCTGACAAGCTGAGCCAGGCATGGTGCTCATGTAATGTAGGGTTGAGTCTGGAATGCAACGTGCCTTGAGCCCAAAGAAAATGTTGATGAAGAAGAAAAAGAGGATAATGATGGATGGATGGACAGACCTAGGAAGAAGGAAGATAGAAGAAAAAGACAAAGGAGGAGGAGGAAGAACAGGAATTTTAATACAGTTCTGCCTTGTAAACACTGTAAAAATATAATATATGGCTTGAGAAGCTAAACTAGGAGCAGCACTGTATGTGAGAGATGTGTTTGCTGCGGGTGAGTGAAGTTTTACGCTATGCACACTTATACATCAACACTATGGAAGCCTGATGTCTGCACTGTGGACGTGACACAAAAGCCTTGATGACATCATATCCTCTCTCATGCTGGAACACAAAAATAGCGTTCAAACTTTCAAAAAGTGTGACGGGCAGTCATTAACGCTACAGTGCATGCTGAGAGATGGGAAGCGTGTGTGTAACTGAGAAGGAATGCCCATTTCAGTGAATGACCCCTTCTCGCTCTCTTGCCACATTTATGGTGTAATGGCTCTCACTCTCTTTATCATTATGCATCTTTCTAATATGACGACATTAAGAGTGGCTCCTGGGGTCTATGCCCAACACACAGCATTCTGTCAACAAATCCAGCACAATTTGGAGCAGCATGAGTGATAATCATCATATCAGCCCCTGCTGAGTTTCTCTAATGTCTACGGGGTGGAATAAAATCTCGACAAGAGTTTAATTACATTATACTTCCCCCTCTGTCCTCCTAATCCATGTAATCTCTCTTTCTCTCCAACCCTTGTTCTTATCCAAGAACTTTGATGTTACCCACACACCCCAGATACCCTTAAGCCCTAGTGGCCGAGGACCAGAAATCGTCTGATGGTGTGCCTGATTGCTGCAGATTCTGCCAAATGTCTGATTACATCTCCCTGCACGCCTGAACCGCGCCGCCTCCCAAAAGGAAACGTTCAGGAAGTGCGAGGTCTCGCAAACGTGGCCTCCATATGGCGATGATTGTATTGCTGTTGACATGGAGAGCGGTGGATGGATGTGATTGGATAATGATGGGAATCAGTCATGTGTGGATGTGATGAGCCAAGACAATGATTTGGGGTGAGGAAAATTTATCGAAGAGAAGATTGGATTAGGGATCAGGGCACACGCAAAAACTCTGAGTATAAGCAAACATCTGTCGGATGCAAAATAAAAAAAAAAAAAGTCTTTATTTTTTAAATCTGCTTTAGACCCTGTTATTGTTATATACCTGGTATTGACATCAATCTCTTGTTACAAATCTAAAGCATTTTGAGATCTGATCGCTCAAATCACATTTGGGGGTAGTCAAAAATGCATTTGTAGTATGAACGCTAATCCGTCCTGATGCGCCCCGGACAACACTGAATTACTGTCTACTCGCAAAACAAAATCATTCCCCAAAAAACAAGAGTTTTAAACTCTTCCAGCTGCGTGCAACTTTAAAAGAAAACAACTGTCCAATCAAACACTTGGAAAATCCCCAATCATTCATGCAAAAGTCTTCATGGAATATCTGGCATGACATCAGCATGCATTGATACAAATGCACGCACGTCCTAAATTCAGTTAATGCAGCTGCTCATCTGAACCGAGTATGTATTACACTTTGTGGTGAGATTAAAATTCAAGCATATCTGGAAGCAACAGTGCGGCAACTTTGTGCACACACGTCATGCAGTAGGGAAGATAACCACACACACACACACACACACACACACACACACACACACACACACACACACACACACACACACACACACAGCAGGTGTAATGAGCTGTGAGTGGTTATCAGTGGGTATCATTACTGAAAGTAGAACCAGCAGACTTCGCTAATCCCACTGTTGTGATCTCAAATCCAACATGGGAAAAAATCCAACGGAATCAGGTGCACACAATAAAGAAAGTAATTGGTTTCAGTTTTTTGTAGTTTTAAAGTAATAGTTTACCCAAAACACGCACTGACATTATTTATTTACCCTTATGTCCCAGTGCAACACAAGATCATACAAGTAGTCCATACAACTTATGTATTAAGTCATCTGAAGCGATGTAATTTTTAAGCTTTTGATAGCTTACGCAGATTCATAAGTCATTATTTTCTGTTAATCTTACCCTTAAGTGAGATTAAGAACAGCAGTGACCAGATCCCAGAGTCAGTGACCTGAATTTGAGAACTGGTGTGAATCATGGAAGAATCATTCTTTTCAATCCACTGGTTGGTCCAGTGGATGAATCTGAATTTATTTTAACTCAATGATTCAGTCAGTGATTCTCATCAGCTCACTGGGTGGCAAGATTATCAGTTAATAATTTTCACTGTTTTATTCCGTTTCTCACAAAGCTTTTGTACGGCTTCAGTTGGAATATACAATACAAGACAAAAAAAAATCTATTTATCATTTCTGGATCTTAACAGACATGGTCAATATAAACCGATATTACATGGAAAATGTTCAAAACCTCTCCTTTTGTGTTCCACAGACAGAAATAAAACCTTAGATTTAGAACAACAAGATGACAGTTTTTATTTTTGGGTAAACTATTCCTTTAATATGCCTTAGTGGCATGAAACATTTGTACATTTGTACTGCCAAAGCAGTTGCAACTTTGTGTACAAATACAATAATGCAAAACATATTTCAATCAATATCCAATTTGTTTCAGCATTTTTACTGGCTTTTTATTAGTGGAGTCAAAACTCCCACCTGCATCAAACTGATTGTATATATCCCACAACAATTTCACAGACGCCAAAAAGCCCAAAGCGATCACAGTGTGCTAATAAAGAAACACAAAAGAGCCACTATCCAGCTTTCCGAAACCTTTGACAGAATATGAGAGAACACATATATACGCGTGTAATCAAAGTAAAAGTCCATAAAACTAAAACGCCAGATGAAATGAAAGAGAGGAGAAATAAAAAAATGAACAAAGACAGACACTATAAAATCTTAGACCAGACAGACGTCAAGTTCATCTCTCCTCCGCCCCCCATCCCTTCTTTTCTTCAATTTTATGACTTTAATTGCACCCATTTAATAATTTTCAAACTATTTTGCCTGAAGGCAGAACCGCCCATAAATCACCACTGAAGCGCGAGCTGAACATTCCTTCTCTCATTCACCTTTCATCACTCTCTCTCCATCTCTCCCTCTCACTCTGTGTGTTTGACTTGTATGTCTGTCTTCTAATCATCTCTGATGTTTCAATGTTGATGTGTGTGTATGTGCCCATGTCCCATTTTCTCTCTCTGCACAGACACGCACACATACATATATATATATATATATATATATATAGAAATACTTTCCACTCATCCATTCTTTGTCAGTTTTCCTTCACATCACTCAAAACCATCCAATCTCTCCCTCTGTCAAAATACTGACGGCCACATTGGCAGGTAAATTGAAGAATGTGAGCTAAACATGTATAATGTGCATGTGTGCTGTTTCACATTGAGGGCTGAATTTATTAAACAGTATGCCTGTAAATGTAAGCCAGATTGTGGTAATCTGTGATATCCTTTGCAACCAACAGCAGCACTAAGAAATGGCCTAAAAGCCCTGCAAAGCCACTCTGAACAGATTATTTGTCGTGTTTGAACTATACCTGATTTGCATAATTTCTTCATTGAATTGGGTGTTAAAACAATGCAGACAGTTCCTGTAATTAAAGGACACTATCAACACAATGCACTCTTTGTGAATTTTCTCCTGAGTGCAGAACAAGGAACAATTCTGTAATGCACTAAAACGATAACCAACGGCTTTGAACACATGCTACTTCGAGCAAGTGATGTTTAATGTCTATGCATGCGAGTCTCACAAAGGCAACACTGTGTTCTAACCAGGCATGATGCTCAATAAAAGCAAGACTACATGAGAATCCTCTCCCTAGCAGCAGTAAGTACACTGCCCTGGAAATAAGCCATTTTTATGGCTGTCCCATTGTTAAAATTGTTCCAGTGCACTGAATCATTTGCTCCCTAGAATTTCCAACTGTGCATTGCATTCACTTACCAGAAAAGTCAGAAGTCTCTCAGGTCATTGCTAATTGAGGAAGTTCATAATTCAGAAATGCACTTTACATTTTAACAGCTACAAAGATGCATAATAAACAAAACAAATACCAGATACGAGAAAGATGTTGATACTACATACTATTTAAATGCATAACTCTGTAATGGTGTCACAGTTAATTAAACCCTCAGTGCCCCAATGTTTATTGGTTCAGGGCCCTTTAACAGAACCCAAATTCATGTTCGCTAATGAAATTATTTTTAAAAACTGGGTTGCCAGTGTGAGTAACAAGGTTCCATGTAAAAGGGTCACAAATGTAGCCTAATTTAAGCTATCCCTCAAAAAGGGGCTAGTGTTAGTTTATAGTTACTGATGAACTGATACGCTTCACAAATTAAAGAAAAATATGGTTTGTAAACTCTGGTTACAAGACTTGCATCAAGAAATTAGTCAACAATACAATTATTTTGCATAGCTACTTAAAACAAACTTGCAAGGTAATTACACATCTTGTACATCTGTAACCTACCCTATTTATGTAGGATGCTGTATATTAAACACCAAACGTGTTCTGATCGTCTATGACTGTGTGGTGCTGTGCAGCATTTTCACTAGGTGTGGACAGACAAATTATTTGCTACTGCAAAGTTGTTACGTCACGCCTGGTTTAAACACGATGTAACGTGTAAAGCAATGCTTTTCTCTCACTCGCTCGCGCTTTCTTCCTCCAATGCAGTCAACTAATGAGTCTCATCGTATCTCCTACAGATGCTGTCTGTTTTGGTAGCATCATTCTGATGACTGTGTCCACAGGGACAGTAAACGAGTGGCAGGCCTTTATGTTCAGCTTTTGTTCTCTCTCTCTCACACACACAGAGCATTTTTTTGGAGAAGTGAAAAGGTAAACAAAGACTGTGAGATTTCAACAAGCCAGACTAGAGGGCAGCAGCATCTCTGTCTCTCTGAGGTGACAGGTTCAGTCTTGTCCGGAGATAAACACGCTTGTTTAAGAGCGATGAATCAGCACTGATTCATTTACATATGCATACATAACGTGATGCATTTCGAAAGAGATTTACAGCAACGTACAAAGGCAAAGGTCAGAGCCTCAGAAGTTCTTGTGCGTCATAAAACAGTACGCAGACGTCTTAAGGATTTTGTTTATCACTTTATCAGTTATCAGTGGTTTGAAGAGTGATGGTTTCTCTGGACACCCCCACTAGCATACACACACTCAAACACACAATCTTGACCAGTCCGGCCCAACTTCCTGTGTTTACCAAAACAGCACCTATATATAGAGTCTTCATTCGTCAGATTTAGAAACAAGGGACCACACCTTTCCTTTCCCAACAAAGGAGGAAAAACCAGTGTGTCCATAAGCAGGCGTGCATAAGGATTATTATTATGATGAGCAACAAGACGGGTGTGACACTGTTTTTGTGTTTAATATTTGTAACATGACTCAAACTCCCTGCCGATCTTATGACCTAGACGTGCGAGAATGCCATCTCTAATCACACAAAGAGAAAAACAGAGGCACCGAATAAAAGCAAGACAGATAATTCAAGCAGGCCTTAGGATTGTGAGTAATATCCCCGCCCCTTTTGACCCCACGACCCTAAACCACATAGGGGACGGTGGAGAGGGTCTACTGCAGACATAAATATTTGCCGTCCGCAAACGCGAGTCTGACACAAGCCGTTCCTCAAATAATCACCTGTCCATCACACCCTAACACACACTTCTCTCCTGAAGGAAAACACACTTCCTGTAGGACAGATAAATAAAGACTGTCATCTAAGCCAGGTGCTCAGGGGAGGCGGCGATCTGGAGCTGCTCAGCTGACGAGTGATGCTTTACATCATGCTCTAAAAAAAAAAAAGTGTCACACAGCAGGTCTGAACTCTGAAGTGCTAATATTAACTCCCACACCTAAAAAAAAAGAATTTTACATTCATTGCGCACTCTCACCTGAGTGAAGAAAGTGTGGTGTTAAAACAGTCATTTACAGGTGATGCATGTCACTTTTTTAACATTAAAATAGTTTATAATAGTTGTCTTTGAACATTAAACTGAGATAACCTACTGCTACATTGACTTTGAGGAATGGAAACATTTTCATTCACTGGAAACGGTTTGGGAAAGATGAATTTTCAAAGTTTTGTGACTAAATGACTATGACTATATCAAGGTATACTATCAATGAACTCCTTGAACAGACTTCACAACCATTTAGTAACATTAACACAGAAGTAAACAACAGAACAGAGATGAGAAAATGACAGAGGATGTCAATATTTGGTTTAGTTTGGAGTAATACATTAGCGTTTTACACATGTAGAACTGGTCTGTCTTCTTAAATGAAGTATGAAAAGAAGCATCACATTTTTTGCACACAATGAACATCCTAAGATGCTGTTTTACATCTTGTTCATTACATTTTCCCTCCAGTTTTGCCTGAGAACCGCATCTAGAGGTCAAAGTTCAATGAGCTTCGTGGAATATGATCTTCGTTAGTGTAACATTACGACCACGTTCTTGAAGCAGTGAAACTTGTGTCCTTAGACAACCAAACAGAACTCTCATAATAGACTACATCAATGGGGCTTAAATATTTATGCAAGCAAGACAGTAAATACACACACACTACACAATTACACGCACCAAGCAGAAGAGATGCCCAAGATTCCCGAGATGTTTGTGTGCATAGGGCAAGCAAAGAATGTTTAAAGTGTGTAAAGAATGTGTAAAGAGGGTAAAGTGTGTTTGTGTGCGAATCAGGTTCCTCTTCCAATAAACATGTCACTCAAAGGGAATATGTACAGCAAGGGGTAATGTAACTGCCGCAAAGGATTCTGGGAAAATCTGAAAAACAGAAACCAAAGTTTCTGCAACAAACTGACAGACTGACTCAAATATTTTGTGTCAAAACAGAATAAAAAATTAAAGAGAAAAGAAAGAGAATATTCCTATTATTAACCACTGTTTTCGCACTCTGCATCTTTGCTATACAATATTTTTTGGTGCCTGTTCAGGCACGATTAACAAAATGCCTTTTAAAAATAACAGAAGTGCATTATCAGTCATTACATAAACACAGCTTTTTGAACTCACTGAACCAGACACGGCTAACAAAGAGAATGCATCATTTCTCTCTTTTAACAATCACTCGCCAATCAAAACTGTATTCAAATGTATTATTTCAAAGCCTTTACTAATTTAACCACTCATTTTACTGAATCACAAACCTCAGTATTTCCATTTAGTTCTTGGTGACATTATTTGTAAGCGACAAAGCTCAATACTAGTGATCAATCCTTATGACTCACATTAAACAGCATCATTTGTTGTATAAGAAATTGTTCTTGAAAAAATAAAAATGACAACATGCTTGCATAAACCTTTACACAGACAGAAAACAATCGTCTTAACAAGAACTGTGTCTTGTAATTGTTCTCTATCTGTGAATTATTCAAATAAATAGAGCATTTCCTGATCTTCTACAAAATCCCATGGTTAAAGTTTATTATTTATCATGTTGAAGTGAAGGACAGCTGTGAAAATTAATACTTAAAAGCTTCAAGGTAGAAACAAAATAATGCAGAACAAAGAAATGCATAGAGGAGGAAATGGAACAATAAGCAAATATTCTGATCTACCAGCAGGCAGATTATCCATTATTGGTTCCATTATCAGGAAACTGAAGCTACATTAAATTTTACAAATACTTTTATCACAAGCGGAAGCACAAGCAATAGTTCTGCCAGAAAGCATAACAATTACTGCTAGAATCTGTTACATCATTTATTCATTATTTCTCCCCCAATCAGAATGCAGCGTCCGTTTTAAAGCTCCTTCAACACCTGTAACTCATTACTTCTCACCTTGATGTTTTCTAAATGATGTTTTAAAGATTTTATAACAATCTGAATAAGGAAAGTGAACAAGGGCATGTCTGTCTGCAGAGGTGTGTGTACATGTATACATGATGAGAGATGAAAATGGGGAGTTTCTTGAAGTTTCACAGCTGTGCCACAAGCAAATCCTTACGCTGAGAAATATAAACACAGGGAGAGAGGGAGAGAGAGAGAGAGAGAGAGAGAGAGAGAGAGAGAGAGAGAGAGAGAGAGAGGAAAGAATGAAAGAATGAAAGAATGAAAGAAGAAAGAAAGAAAGAAAGAAAGAAAATACAGGAACAGGTCAGTACATCAGTCACCCACACTCATTCAGCTGTGTCATTTCAGATTATTTAATAAGGTTCTGTTTCAGGGGTGAAATGTACAGTATAGTTCTCAAAAGTGACAGTAATCAGATTTGAAGCTAAACCCTCAGAACCTGAAACCACACAAGTGAAGAAAATAGTGCGTGTGTGTGTGTGTGTGAGAGAAAGAGAAATGAGAAATGCTTGCAGCAGTTGAACAGCTTCATTACAGATTGAGAAGTGAATCATGTGCAGCTCAGAACACACTGTTAAAAACTTCTTCGCCCATTACAGTACGTAGAATGAGACCCTTTTACATTCCAATGATGACAACTGGATGAAAATGTTTAATTGTCAAAAAGTTAAAATGCATCTAAATGTTTTGATAGCTCCTCAGGCAGCACTTATTTCTTTCTGGGGTGAAACGTGACCTGATGTGTCTCTGACAGGTTTCCTGCGATTTACCCATAAGTAAAGCCACAAAATGACACGCATACAGCATAAGGTCTTATCTGCTAAAACACTTCTGGTGCATAGAGAGACAGAAACGAGAAAAAAAGGGGAAATGAGACAGTGAGAGTCTTTGGTGTATTTGTGATGGGAAGATGACACAAGAAACGCCATATTCATCACAAAGAAGCAGAGGATTAAAAGAGTGAGGGTGTGAAAGATAACAGAGAGAGACAGAGAAAGAAAGAGAGAGAGAGTATTGACTATATTATCTACTGCTCGTCCCCTGTGATTTGGACCCATCCTGCTCAGATCAGAACCACAGGACGATTTGTGCAGACAAAAGAGTGATTGACCATTGCCAAGACAGAGAAGAAAGGATGAGAACTAAAGAATCTGTGTAATTTGTGCAAGATTCAGTGCTGGAATTAAAATGAGACAACAATGGCATTCTAATAGAAATGTAGTTTCTTCAGTTCTTTTCTGTTTATCTGCTTTGGAACATGTGTGTGAATGTGGAATACAATTGTGGATTGTTCTCTCCGGTAACAGCAGTGGTTTTGGAAAAATACAGACTACCAACCGTTCAATCCATCCCCAGATGAACAATCACTACACAACACTGTGAGAATGTTATAACAGTCTTTATTCTTCATTGTCTTTGTTTAGAGCAGGATATCTTTTGTTTAATCCTTTAAAATCGAACAAGCTTTTTGACTGAAAAATATTAAGCAATTTTTCAAATTTTTCCCACGATTTCAAGTTTTACTATTCTTTCATAGACATTTGGTGCCCCATTTTTTTGGCAAAACCAAGCACATATATACGAAACAACTGGCTCAATCACTCCTTCACTATTTCCTATATAGCAAATTATATTTGAGTCCACTATATGGGAAAGAATTGAACAAAAATAAGTGAGTGTTTTCAGACACTAATGTAAATATCATGGGTCACGGAGTACTGTTGCGCATATATTCATCATAAACACCTATACACCTATATCCTGTGGTGGATTGTATTGTAAAATGGCAAAGTTTGTCACCTTTATTGTGTTTGAACAAAAACAACTGCTTGTCATGTTTATTTGCTACATTTAATAAATATATATTTTAGAACAAACAGAAAAAAAACACTACTGTCTGTCTGTCACATTTATTTAATCTGCTTATTTTAAAAGATAAAATAGCTGTCAACAACAACAAATACAAGTTCATTGTCATTGTTCATTGTACATTGTCAAAGTGTTTACTGTCTGTGCCCTTAAGCTGATGCCAGTCAGGTGGCCGTCTCACATAGGAACATGGGAAATAGAGAGCAAGTATAGGAATATAGGAAACAGGGAACAGTTTTCCAACGCAGCCTTAGTCGACTTTCAGCCAACAGGCACAACAAACAAGGGTCAAATCTTATTTAGTCACTCCAGACAACATCCAGTGCTGACCAAACCCAAACAGGTCAAAACAGGTCATTGCAAACTCCTCATGACACACAAACTTGGCTGTGCTGTTAAACAGGATGGCCTTTTCATTCAGATTTCACTGTTTTGTCTGATGTGTATGATAAACCCGGTGTTCCGCTCCGCTAACACAGATAAGATCCACTGTTTGCCGCTATTGTTACCATGACAAATAGAATGACAGTGCTACGATCGTTATTATCATTATCAAAAGAGGGTTTGATTACCTGCTAGCGCCTACTGACTGCAGCAGCTGTGGCATTGTGGGATATCAATGAGACGCTCAGAGACACTCAATGGAGGGACGGGAAACATCACTAACACAACAGATAAGGCTTTATGAAAGCACTGAAGATGTAGATGAGTGTGATGCCAAAGCATGAATCCTGAAATTGACTTGAATTAAACTGAATTGAATTAAATTAACTCATGTAAATGAACTTCACAGTGTCTGCCCAAATCCCTCATCTTCTCCAACCAACATCACACTCACACAATCTCTCTCTCTCTCTCTGCACACGTGTTGTGCTTCTGTCGGCTGTCCTGCACTAAACTTGCTGATAACCTACATGCAACCTCAGGATAACCTTCTAACAACTCACAGCTGCAATCTATTCACAGGTCAGAGGTCAACGGTGTGGCAGTCCAGCACGGAATAGGAAATGACGAATTGACAGCCACAACGATTTTCCCGTCATTCTGCAGAGAAATGTTAAGTGCGAGTGCTCTTATCATCAGGATGCTAACTGTGCCCACTGATGCTGGTGACAGTGGTGGGAAAGGTCAAAAGGTTAAAGTGAGAATCGACACCAGAAATGCTGGAATGGGTTTTTAATGACTATATGGTTGTGTGATGTTTAGGTATGCCCGGGCATGAAAACAATGACATTCCCACACTCAGACATATATCTACACAAACGCACACACAAGCTAATTTATAGTATGTTATAATGTCAATGTATAGTCATTACAACAAATCTGTACAAAAGAGTATGTCTGAGGCAAAAAAAATATTTTAAAAACCTGATACTTTTCTATTTGTAACTCTATCATTATTAAAAGAGATGTCACATGATATTTAGTCACACGACATGCAAGAACTAATGAGATTTGAAGTTATCGACATGACAAAGTAAAATTACCATCTTGTACTCACATCAGAGAGGGGTGAGCCCTTCAGCACTAATCTCAGATCAGTAATGCAGCTCCTCTCTTACAGTATTTGAATAATGAATGTGGATAGTCTCAACTAGTCTAGCCTCTATTGACGGTACAGAAACTAAACCTGTTCATGTGAAATAAGACAAGCACTCTAGAGCCAAAGTTCCACAGTCCAAAATAAGAACCATCTTGGTTCATATCAGTGTTTGTTTTCATTCCATGGAGCCTTAAGTGTTGCACAACCAAATCAGACAGGAAAGAAAACTTGTTCACAAGGCTTAAGGGTTCACCTTTGCCAACTGGCAAATTCTCTTTGCATTTTTTTGCCGTGCAGCACGTTTATCACAAAGATCAGTTTTATCAGATGAAACGGCTGTCACTACATTCTCCTGCTCACTGTTTTTTCCTTGTCTTTATTGCAAACATCTCACACCACTAAGAATAAATTCCCTCAGAATGGCAGTATTGTGCTCTTTGTGTTTGCGGTCAGAGATAAGAGCACTTCAAAGCAGGAATGCTGGGAGACGGTCTTGAGTTTGTGTGTGTGTGTAACTGGAGGCAAATATCAAATCTCTCAATTCATTTTCTGGCAAAACAGGGAAGCAGGAGAACTTATAATTCAATCACACTGATGTAACATGTCTGAAACATTCTACAGCATTCCGGAATTACAAAAAAATACGGAAAAAACATGAAAACACCTATAGTATATAGTGGCCTAAATTGCTCTAGTCTGCTCTGCTGTTAAAGTTTTATCAGACAGTTTTGTTAAAGTAAGTCTATGCATGCTGAAACTCTTAACAAAACTCTTTGCCCCAAGATACACACAGTTACAATTACAGAGTCCATAATTCAGCGCAAAACACAAAGTCAGTCTGGTAGCTAGATTTCCTAATGTCGGTGGTCAACTCTGACAGCTAGTTATTAGGGTAGCGCTAAACCATTTATAATGTGCCAAACTATGACAGCTAGTTACTCCCAGTTCAACAGTTAATGTAGTTGAAGGAGAGCTTTACCGATATATCACGTCTCACAGATGCAGAGATTACCGTGGTAACACCTGGCCTGACGAAGATTAGAAGGAGAAATCACCTCTACATGACATTACAAACACACCACACAGAGACGTCTATATCTAAAAACTTCACTAACTGCAAGTACAAACACATCCACTCAAGTGAACTGAGATTTTACAGGAAAAGCTCACCCAAAAATAAACTCTCATTTATTACTCCCCCCTCCTCCCATATACCTTTCAGTGAAAAATATTTTGCTTTGCCCATCCAATAAATGTAGTAAACAGAGAATATCAGGCTCCAAAATGAATGCGTTTATTAAACTATAAGTCTTCTAAAGTGCAATAGCATTTTGTGAAGAATAACAGCAAGAATATTCTTCAAATTTTCTCATTTTGTGTTCCACAAAATATCATATGACATAAGTTTAGGTAAATCATGACGAAGTTTTCATTTTTGTGTGAACTATTGCTTTAAGAGAACTCAAAAGTTCAAATCTGCACACACAGACACCCAGAAGATGAAAGACAAGCTGACACCAACACAAATGACTGCTGCTTATGTACACCACTCATGACATCTAAATTATCACTCATACACACTCTCATCCAGTGAGAAAACATTTAATTACCCCCCCCACTCCGTACACACACACAGCTAGACTGAACACGAGAGAAATCTGACATGTTAATTACAACAGAACCCACAGATGGCACAGAAACACGCCTCAACGTGCCTCGCAGGGTAACGCATGTAACGCGTACACACACACAGACACACAATCTCTGTGTTTTACTCAAACACACAATCTACTAAACCTTCTCTTTCCAAACGCCCCTTTGGAATACGATCCAAAGTTTCAGTCCTGGTTCTGACTGCTGGACACTGATTCTAGCATGTGTGACTAACATCCCATAGAGACTGGACCATAATCCTGTTTCCTCTGGCTCATCTCCAGTCTTCACAACACACACACATACACACAAGTGCAGCGATCAAACACACACTGTCATTATCCTGCTATGTTCTTCCTCATGTCAGGATAATTAGTAGGATTGGATGAAAGATTTCATGCTGTTTTTCATATTTCAGTCTTCACTTTTTCTAAGCTCAAACTACAATGATAATGAGACTTACAGAAGTGCAGATTACAATATAAAAAGTGTTAAAGATGAAAAACAAGGGGCTGCTCTTTTGTAACCTCAAAGAGAGTTCAAACAGACATCAACAATTCCATAAGATCTATAGCATCTTTTTACCAGCAACACAAATAATTTATAATCCGGTTTTTATGGCCCACCAAGAGTGTTTATAAAAATTACCAATGAAGGCTAAGCAGCAACGCAGACTGTATTATACAGTTGGACAGTACTGAGAGTATTCCTTGCCTGTGAATAAGGGTCACTACTCATTTCACATCTGAAACTATATAATAGCTAATAAAAGCTAATAACAATACATAAAATAATAAAAACAGTAATAAACAGTAATAACAGTAACAATTTAAAAACTGAAGGCAAGCAAAATAAATTAATGCAAAAACAATTCAACTAAGTGGAATTAACAGGAACATAAGAACAGCACTAAACAGAGTAAAACTGTCATACTGCTCTTGCTATTTACTCAATGCTATTTGTGATGTATGGATAAGCATACAGTGGCAGATATAGGATGTATCACAGCAAAAGCACATGACTACTGTATATATCATAAGATTGAATAAGCAAAGGGTTTAACTAGCTGACAAACAGAACAAGTTTTCTGAAGAACAAACAGAAACATCCAGTCCAAAGTCATTGTGAACTCAGATCCTCCAAACTCGTCAAAGCTTAAATTCAGTTTCTTAAGGGAAATAAATCACTTTCTGAAATCCTGACGATGGCATAGTTTTCTCTAACTAGATATAAGGCTTACTCTGTGTTTTTAAAGCATGCCTCTGAGCAAGTCTGCCGCTGCAAACATGAAAGTGCTTAAGCACAAAGCGCTACGTGTCAGTTTCTTTGCACATATTAGCGATACAAGTGAGGAATTCTTTAATTTTTCTGGGATTCTGTGTAAAATGTTACATCATATCATACAAACTTTCCCAGCATTACTGTCAAAAACATTTCTTTTGATAAGAGCCTCAGATTTGAAGGGAGTTGGGTGGAAGGATGCACGTTTTGGAACAGGCCGCACCCTGAACCCGTGTGTGTGTTTTGGAAAGCAGCCTGCTATTCATCATCCAAGATGCCATTGAATTATTTCGAGGGTGAAACCTGTACAGTCAGGTGGCAGTGACTCTCCTGGAATTTTAGACCACTGATCAAAACAAACTGCTTTTGTCTTAAACTGAAAGGGAACATGAAACCGAAAAATCCCCCGCTGTCTAATCACATACGTAATCATGACGGTGGAGACACTTATGACAGGTCTGATTCATCCTGATATGTAGGTTGCATTAGTGTTAACTAAAATACATTTTATAAACATTACGTGAAGGCATTTGGCAAAAGGCATTTCCAAAGTGAATTACTGTGCATTCAAATGTGTTTTTATTCATTTGTGAGTCCCCTATAAATAAAATCCACGACCCTGCTGTTGCCAGTAACATTCTCTACCAGTTACTTACTTACTTACTTACTTAGCTATTATTCACTGTGGTTTCACTATTATAAAGTAAATAACAGATGCCTTCCTCACACTGAATATGTATTACTATGTTTCACCATACGTAATTTAGTACATGTACAGCTGAAGGATGATCACTAGATTCCTGTTATCAGAAGCCATGATTTGGGCGGTTAACCATTGTTTTGTTTCGGTCATTGTTTACTCACCCTTATGTCATTCTAAACTTACAGTATATGACTTCCGTCCAAGACACACTAAAGGGAAGTCTAGCAAAATGTAATAAACTCCCCTAAAAGCAGTCCATTCAATATGTATGCTATAACCCAAGCTTCTAAATCTTTCTGAAAACCGATAGCCTTTTGTGAAAATGTGGCTATAGGTTTCTGAAAATGAAACCTATTATTACCAGATATTTTCTGTGAAGGTTTTCATACTTTGAAACTCTCATGCCGTTATACAGTAGTGTGGTGTACCATTTTAATGTGCTCCTCACTCAAGATCAAAAGAAGTTATATCGTCTCATATGCGTCGCTGCATTACAATAACTTTCCATTTAAATGTGTAATTATTAAAGATTAGCTCTCTGTACATATGGAACTGAACACCACTTTCTGAAAACTGCCTGGTTTACAACCCCAGAGATCTTTTTATTTGAACAGAAGATGCAGGCTCTGAAAAATACATGGAAGACGTTTCCATTAAATTATCCAGCACGGTGAAACCTCAGAGGATGAAAGAGAATGAACAAAAAATTCCTGCTGGTGTTACTTGCAAAATAACACATTTGTATTATTCGTTCCACACATAAACAAGCTTCAATGGGCAGCATATTTCCCCAATGACTCCTACTGCACCGCAATACCTACATGACATTCATAAAGCCACATTCCTCTGTTTGTGTGCGTGTGAGTGTGTGTAGGTAGAACCTCAGAGAACAGAGAATGCCAACAATCAACAGGAGTGAAACCCAACAAGTCATTACACACAGCAGCTAAGTAACCGTTTTGCGTGTTTGTGAGATGAGGATCTGTTTCTAACTGCCTCGTAATGGTATACGGCTCTCAACAGAAGCAAGTATGCGCACACGCAGCCACACGCAAACATACTCGGCCCCATCCTAAAGGGAAACGGTGCCTGTGAAAATACCCACTGCGTTTCAATGACAGATGTAAGCCAGGGACCACCAGGTCGCTCTGTATGTGCACTGACGTCACACAAGTTAAAAGTGGCCACTGTTTTCCTAACATCACCGATGAAGAACAGAGGTTGTTTTCATAAAAGCTCTAGTCTTTTTATGCTGGATTTTAAAATGAGCGTTTATGTTTAAGCAAAGCATGTCGAATACAAAAACAGTATCAGTTATGAAACCAAAACTGTCCCATACTTCAAAAACAATGCATTTCTTTGTTCTGTGTTTAACTGAGGTTAATGTTCTTAGATCCTTAGCTGTACACTGTATTATTTACCTTTCCATAAGGATAGAGCTACTCATTTAATAAAAGGGAATTTGGGGCAAGTTTTGGACCAGTCAACGGAACTGTCGATCGTCATCTGTTCAGGCTCAACACTGTGCTGTCATGACACATTTGTTGATTTGTTGATCATGTATGTGTTTGTATGACTGCAAACATTAACTACCAAAACTGAAATAATGCTAAAACTAACTGCTGGAACTGCACTACTGTACTATTAAAAAAATGTAATCCTGAGCCCTTAAAACGATTAGACAACTGATTGAACATCTCTCTAAGCCTAAACTACCTTTGGATGATAATTATCAGCAATATGAAGCGATTGTTCTTAACAGCAGCTGGCAGGACAGGATAAAAAGCCTAAACAAGAGACGTGTGTTCTTTTCTCTCCAGCTGGTACCAGCAGGTCACGCATGGTGGACGGACAATTGATAACCTCAATCATTCCCGCTGATAAGATTCAAACTCCTGGCAGCAGAACACAAAACATGACCAGGCTATATCTCAGTTTATGACTGACTTCACATGAAAAGACACCAGCAGACAGAACGAAATGAAATTATGAAGCGTGCACAGGTCAGCGCTATGAGATATGACACTCTAACCATGCACAAACACACAGAAACATAAACCTTACAAAAACAAGACAAAAAAAACAAGAGGAAGTCAATGGCAGGTATGTTGGTTTTTTTTGTTTTCACACGTCACATTTGGCCTGATGGTTGTGAAACACGGATCTGTTCACCTATAATAAAACCTAATAATGTCTTATCTAGTATCGAGATTATTTACATGATGTTTTACACGAGAGGTAGAGAGAGAGATTCAGAATGAAAGTGGGATTTTCCTCATTATAATGGAATGAACGTGTTCACGTCAGCACACGCTCCGACGGGCAGATAAAGACAGAGTTAAAGGAAATGAAATGGTTGCCCTTCACTTCAACTAATTGTGTAAGTGATTGAGGCGATAAGATCTATTTAAGCTTCAGGCTGTTTGGAAAAAAACGAATCTCTTCATAGCAGAAAACTCAGCGCTTTCTTTGTATAAACACACACAGGCCAGAGGTTGACACCTGTTGACATAGACGTCAACCTGGTTTGCTGTTGTCCTTTTATGAACTCTTAGGGTTTGTTTGCAATTATATTAACTGAAATGCACCCATACATTTACCATAACCTCAGTCAGGTCCCAATTAAAGGTTCAAAAATACAGTCTGACTATGATCAATGAATCATAAATTGTTCAACAAAGCACAATAGCCAACACAAACTAATATAAATACAACAAACATGCTTTTTCAAGTTACTACACCTATAAGAAAACCATACCACTGTTAAGGGCTCTTAAACAATAAAAAAAAAAAATGACGGACAATAAAAACAAGCACAACGAAGCAGCGGTGTCAACAAAAACATTATAAACACAGAACAAAAAAAAAACCACATAAAATTACGGGTTGGGCATTTTAAGTACAGTACCAGCTCAATGCTTTAACATTTGATCTTATAAATATTGTGTTCTTCCCACGATATCAGAGACCATTTCTAACCAATTGTCAATACAAGCATATTTATCATTAACTATTTTGTATTTAAACCACACGGAGAATTTGCGCAAATGACGCACATGAATTTCATCACAATGTTGACATGATCGAGATTTTAATCGTTTTTTGACGTTTTCTTAGTTGTAACACAAAAACATTTTTGACGTTTTCTTAGTTGTAACACGAAAATAAAAGCGGTCTGTCGTAAACTTGGTCGGCAAACGTAACGTGCTTTATTACGATCGCTATATTTACCATAGCGATGGTTACACTTGTAACGTTAACGATACAAAATAAATCGTAAAAATCAGACAAATGTCGCACATCCCAGACGTAATAACAAACAGTAACTTACCTAATTTGCTCAGATATGTCCCACTTCTACCGTTTTTCTATTACGGTACATTTATATATTACTCGCAAACCACTTCCGGTATGCACATGCATGAAGATTTTATTAGCTTGTAAATAATATAAGTTCAATTATTTTAACATTTTTAAAAAAACAAAAATAAATAAATAAATAAATGACGTCTCCCAACGTCATTTCCTCGTCATAAATAAAAAACCAGCAGCCATCAATAATCTATACATATATCCAAAAGGTGTATACATAATTGTAATAATGATTGTTGACACTTGCTTAATATTTAAACAAGCACAAAATGAAGTATTAAATATTCACACGGAATTAAATATTCGTGTATTTCACATTTTTAGCTCAATAATGAAAAGTTGCATGTAAGGCACAGTGCGTGCAGGGTTTACAATAAATAATAATTCATCTGAGTGTTTACAAATATGCTTATTAAATGTTTAAAAGCAAGAGCCAGTGTAACTAATAGCCATAGCATATGTTATGTAGCTTTGTTAGTAATATGAAATGTTACCAGCATATAATACAATAATGAACCTTTTTAAGCTCTCTGTAGAAAACCATCTTTACTGTTCTACTATATAATTAAACATCAATAATTGATTTCATCTCTATACAGCCAATGAAAAAAGGACATTCTTTAAAATACAACAACAAAGAGACTTTATTTGCGTAGAAGAGCACAGCAGACAGAAGCTTTCTTTTATCCCCAACATTATTATCACCCTGTTCTGTCAGACACACACTGCACACCTTCTGTTGGTCTGGGGGTATTAATGGGGTTTCTTTTGGGCTCAGTGGGGTGTTAATTGCTGCATGAGGCCTGTGTCAAAATGCTGATTATTCAACAGATAGTTTTGTCCTTAAATTCTGCTTGGATGAATCGCACTCAAAGCCATTATAAAATATGGATTAATGCATGGTGACTAACCAGCTAAGAGGGAACGTCGGCTAACATTCCCAAGTTATCAAAAACATTCTTGCAGTAACGTTAGTAGAACATTTTTTGTTATATTTCATATATATCGAATACGCTATGCCTAATTTGTTAGTGGAACATTTTAAAAACATTACAGAATTTAAAAATGTTTGAATAATGTTCTTATAACTAAACAATAAGGACATTTTGAACATTCCTAGAACACTCAAACTAATATTATTAATGTTTTTGTTATATAATGGAAATGTTAAGGAAACAGCCTAGAATATATATCTGATAGCTGTGTAAGTTTAGAGCTGTTTTGTGGCTTAGTTGTAATAAATTGTCTTTGTTTCACTGGGAAATAAGTTTAGAGTTCTTAATATTGCAGTACATTGTCATAGTACAATGAATCTTAAAAGATTTTCATTCTTTATGATATGAGAGATTAGGAAAGCACTTAAATTCAACAATGCTGAGCACAAACAGTAAACAAAAAAATTACTTTTTTAAGGAGGAAGAATCTCCACAAAGCTGCAAGTTTAATGTTCCTCTTTCTATTCAGAAGCGTATCTAGGCCTATCTATTCAGTCTGTTTTGTATTATAGATTAAATTCATTTGTATAGTGCCCTGACAGTTCACATTTTCTCATTGCCTCTATATTTGACTGCATATTTGTTTATGTATGACTGAACAATACTGGCTTGTTCAATCTCTCTCACGCACATGCACGGAAACCTCAGAAAAAAATGATACTTGTGTACCTGCCTTGAAATATGTTTATATTGATGAATTAGCATTTAGCATAAGAACCTACTCGTTTCAAAGTGCAGTCTCCTGAGAGGAAATGACATTGGGAGACATTATTTATTTTGTTTTTTAAACTCTGTTTCTGTCGCTTTTTTCCCTTTCTCTATTTATCATGTCTTCTGACTTCTTCCAACCCGCAGACGTCTGTAATCTTTCAGTCTAACGTGCAGAATTGCAATGCAAGTGTGAAGTGGGAAAGAAAGGGAGAGAGAGAGAGAGAGAGAAAGAGAGAGAGAAAGAGAGAGAGAGAAAGAAGGTATGTGGGTGTCTGTCAACACAGTCTGTGCAGGTTCATATTTTAAACGTGAACATTAAAGATGAATGCGCACGTCAGTTCGACCCTGGTGCCCTCATGTAAACAATGAGGCCCTGTCTTTGAGCTTTGCTCCTTCACTTCTGTATCCCTCACTCCTCTCTCTCTCCATGACAGTTTGAGAATTTCACACCCTACAGTTTGTGTGTGTGGGGGTGTGTGTGTGTGTGGGGGGGCGGAGGGGCATGGTATCAAAAATGCAAAATACAATTTCTAAGTTTTTCTATTACGTTGGTGCCTGATCCTGTTGGACAAGAGTATTTTGAGATAATTGTTGCAAAGATTCTTTCATCTTTGCCTGGATGAAAACCATGACATTATTAAGACATAGGCTAATAAGTTAAATTTAAATTTTTATATACATTTTTAAAAAGTTAAAGATGTTGGTTTCTTTTATGTGTTTGGTATGTCTTTCATGTCAATGTATATATATATATATATATATATATATATATGTGTGTGTGTGTTATGTTTTTGAGAGATACAACTGGCATCCATTTTGTACAATGAACCTCCTTTTTCCATTATGGCACCACATCTTTTAGACTTCAAAGACAGAGAGTGTGTGTAGCCTTTAAAATCAATAGTCTACTGTGTGTATGTGTGTCATCAGTGTTTGAGGTTTGTCTCCATGTTCCTTTGAAGAACATCAGGTCTTAAGGCCTAAAGCCAAAAAACCTCATAGATTTATGACTTTTAATTATCATAGATGAATGCTGCAGAATTCTCCCTCTCTTGTTCTTGGCACACACCGGATTGTCAAGTTGCCCTCGTGAGAGGAAAGATGCCAAAAAATGAGTGGAAAAACCACCGAAAACACTCAGGAAGAGAGTGGGTGTTTGAAAGAAAACTAGAAAGTGTGTAATGAGAAACTGATGAAGTGTCAGAATGTTTAAATTTGCATCTGAGTTAAAAATGCTCCTGGATGAGTGTGTGCATGTGTTTTAAGAGATGACGAGTATTTTTCTCTCCTGCCAGATCACATACTGGATTATGATGAAGTTCAGATTAATTACACTTCTGAAAGGAGGACAGCCCTAACACACACACATTCTGGTGTGGTGAGAGAGGTATGAAAGCAGTGTGTGTGTGTATGTGTGTGTATGTGTGATTATTCACAGGGAGGAGTCGCACCCCCTGTCCAAACACGTTCCAGAACACACACATTGCCCCAGGAGTCTTTGTTATCATATTATTTCATTTGAAAGAGTTTGAAATATTGTTTTTGCCTGTCTGCTGTCCTGCAGAGAAACTGCCAGCAGCTGCTCATTAGCTATAGGGCAGATTTCTCACCCAACACCCCTTGTGACTCCGCCCACATTCTGTTACCATGGCGGTCACTATGCTGACACCAAAGGTCCCATCTTAGGGGTTCTGTCTACCCTACTGGGATGCTTTCGAAATGTACCAGATATTAACTCTCCCCTCTCTCCTAATCTCTCCACATCTGGATCACGTTGTTATCACAAGCTTGTCTACAGTGTCATGTAGCATGCTGAAAAGAGATGTTGACCTCTGACCTCTGGCTTGGAGCGGTGAAGTAGAATGACCTGTGACCCTTAGGGTAGTGGATGAATGAGGTGCAGTGAACACTGAAAACAGGATGACAGGAAAGCTAAACGACAGCTTGTCAGCATGGACTTTATCACAACACTAACAAGAGTCTCTCTCAAGATTCAAACAGCTTTATTAGGCAGGGTAAAAAGATGCTTTACATCGCCAATGCATAGTAACAACATTCAAGAAACATTGTACATTCACCTTTACACACAAATACATGAGCTTAAAAATCTAAAAATGCAGTAAAATAAAAGTACTAATAAATTCTTCTTATATTAAAACTCTCTCTGCCTTTCTAATTTCTTTCTAACAAACTCACAAGCACTTATCAATCATTCACTGACTGGTCTACACACTGTAAAAGTACAGTTATGCATGTTTATTATTTACATTATTATATTTCAGATATAAGTCACATTTTGTGATAAAATAGTGCATCGGTGCTTCAATTATATTTGTCGTCTGAGTTTTAAATTAGTCAGAGGAAACTATTTAAACAGAATGTAAATGTAATAGGAGGTTAATTTTCCTGTTATTATTTTTAAACATACATCATTAAAGTTTCTGGGACCCACAACATTAAAGCATTGAAGTCAACCTCAACAGAACATGAGGGTTAAAAAAGCATCCAAAAACCCTGAGACACAACAGATGAAGAGCCTGAAGATGAACAGACTTCACTGATGGCTCCAGACTTCCTCTTGAGAGCCATGACATATAACCGTCATGGAGGTCGAATGTGAAAATCTTCAGTAATATCAGATTTCAGACACAAACTCTGTTGGTTTGGGCAATTCTTCATGCTCAGACGATTTGGTTTAACAACCTGCCATATCTAATTCAGAATCGTCAGAAGAGCCTTGAGTTGCCCATTTGATTTTGACAGTTCTCGCAGGGAATGAAGGATAAAGGAACAGAATAAAGAGAGAAGGGAGAAGATTAGAAAGGAAACATTCAGCTGTGTCTATCTGTTCACACAGAGAAGTTCACACAGAGTTTTGAAGAGAAATAAAATATATATTTACCAATTTATTTAAAAGAAAATTTTAAACATATTTTACCCCTTGTTCTTGTTTTCTTGTTAAAATATTGAAAAACCCCTAAAATAAGGATAAATTTACCTGAGAGACAAAAAATAACAAGATACTAAGACTTGGAATCTAATTCTAATCAAGTCTATTTTTTATTGTTTATTAAAGAAACTTGTTTGTTTGTTTTAAGCATAAATAATAAGTTTGCCTTCTCTAAACATCACAGTTTTGCCTCTCAAGTTAAAGTATCTTGTTTATATTACAATTATAGTTTCACAAGAAATTACTGATTAAGAAAATTAATTTTGTGCAACGTGTCTCTCGCAGCACCTCTACAAGGGCTATTAGTCCCAGCAGACTGGCAGACACAACAAAACAAAACCTGACGAGTCAGGCAAAATAATTAAACTCAATCAGTCTGTCAACAGCATGAGCACAACCTTACAGCTCAACTAGAACATGTTACACCATACAAACATGTGTTTAAAATGTGTCCCTAATTTCCCTTTTGTGATTTGCTATAATAGCCAGTTTGAAGAAATACTCTCACAAATTAAATAATTGGATCCGCCTTTGTCACAAAGGCTGATAAGTTTGCTGGTGAAAAAGGAAGCTTGTTACCCGAGCATGTATTTGTGTGGGTGGTGGGTGTGCACACGTATGTGTTTGCTGTGAAAATGCAAAGGTAAGAATGTTCTGTGCATGCGTGTATGTGTATTTGTGTGTGTGTGCTGAAGATCAACTGCACCTTTCCTTCAGGGAGAATTAGAAGTATCCATTCTCCAAATCATAGAGCACTTAAAATTTATGAACGCAGCTCTCAATTCGCAGACAATGAAAACAAAGAAGAGTCTGTTGCATGCACATCATATGAAAATGAGCTGTCATTTACATTGGCAATGTTGCTTCATGAACTAGCTTAAAACTTGCTGACAAGTCAGAAAGTGTGAAACTCACAAAACAAGTTTCTAAACAGCATCTGTGTTACAGTAACTTGTTTCTCAAATCTAAAATCTTAATTTATTCACTTATATATATATATATATATATATATATATAATTGTATATAAGTGTATATAAGTGTTTTGTTTTTGTTTTGGGGATCAAGTTAAGAGGAATTTTTTTTTGTTATATTTATTGTATCTGGGCAGTAGCCTCTACCAACTATTGCCTGAAGGCTTCATCCAATAGATAAATAATGTTTTTCTCAGCAGGAACAAAAATTAGAGGGAAGATTGGTCAACAAATGCCTTTGTCTTCTACCTCTGTCCTCCTGACCATCCTGTCTCAACTTTAGTCCAATTGTCCATTCTGAAGAAGGAGGCTGTATTGTTTATTTGCTTGTTGTTTTCCTTTCTTCCTCCTCCCTTCCTTATTTCACCACCTTTTTTACCCATCTTTCATTTTCTCTTGTCACTCAGGCCACATTACCCATCCTGCTGCAGTGATTTCCTGTTCCTGTGTAACAGAGACACCGGCAGACTGGCAGACTGACTCCATCTCATGTAGAGCAGTTGTTGTTTTAACTTATCCTGCTCTTCTCTGCACTTCCCAATTTGGTCAATTTGATAATGTACTTTGGTGTCACATTACATTTTTTAAAAAACATTTAAGGCAAAAATCCACACAAAAAACATATTAAGACATGTCTCAAATTCAATAGATTTAAATTAATTTAAATCAAGTTAATTTTAAAGTAACAGGACTGCAAAATTTGCTATAAAAATTAAATAATAACAAAGCTCATATAATATTTACTATCTTCTGATGGTCAACCACTTCTGGAGGTTAAGCATCTCGTTTCACTGGCTATTTGTTTTAAAAGGAATAAAGATAATAACTTACAAGTTTCAGGCCCTTTTTATACTCATCTCCCAGTAAATGGTCAAAACATAATAAGTTTAACCACTATGTGTATGTGCATCAATATGTGTCTGTGGTGTCGGGTAAAATAAGGAGAGGAGCTGAAATATTCCACATATTTTATGAAAAATAAATCAGCCATTGCTTGTTAAATACATTCTCTCTTATACACGTTGCACTTTTCCAGGACAACCTTCATCATCTTAAATAATTGAATCTCTTTTCACTGGTTTTCTGCAGCTACATCAAACCGAGATTAATTCAGAGGAGAATTTATGTAAGTGTTCCGATATAAATGATGCACACACACGCACATAAGGATTTTGTGAATGGATCTGTGTGTGCATCCATCATCACGGGTTCTTAACATCTACCTCTTCTCTTTTACCTTCTAATCCTCATCATTCAGCACATCCCAGTGTGTGTGTCTGTGTGTGTGCTTGTGTGGTCTGCTAAGGTGTGTGTTTATCATCAGTCTCTTAATGTGGCCCTCAGTGGTGGGGTTTGTTTTCCTCAAACTTTAACACTTCTCAGCACCTCAGGCATTAGCCTGTTACAAAAACAATGAAAGTTTATAAAATGTCCTCACAAAAATAGTAAGACAAGCTTGTGTGTGTGTGTTTAACCTACCTTCATGGGCAAAATTGTCCTCAGAAGTTTGATAAATCTAATAAAATCTCCCGTTGGGGACATTTTAAAAAATGAAGCTAATTAAATTGTTTTTTAAAGTTGTATTTAAAGGGAAGGGTTTGGGTTTGTCTGTAGACATTATAATTAGTTTTATATTAAAAATTGAAGCATAGAGTATGTCCTTATTTAGATTAGTCATTAGTTAGGTAAGTGTGTGTGTATGTGTGTGTCTCCTTGCATGGACATCCTTTCATTTACAAAGTACTCATGAAGGGTCAGCTATGTTTACTCATATGTTTGTTATTGAGCCTGTTTATGGCCCCAATAAAAGTTTGTTTGTTCAGTAGGAGCTACCAGTAGCAGACCTGCTGTATAAAGCTCAGCAGGATTGTGGGAAACATGCGTGAACACAGACGCTCTTTGCGTTACCCGGCACCGTCAATCTCTTTTACCTGTCACGTCTGTCACATCAGAGTGAGAGAAAGAGAGAAGGTCAGGAGAAGAATGACATCTGAGAGAGAACATGAGGTAAATAGATCAAGTAAAAAAGTTCTGCTCCCTTGAGACACCACTGAGACCCCAACGAGAACAACACCAGTTATCTAGAGAGATCTCGACACTTAACTCACACTTCCTGTGCATTGTGACGCATGCAGACGTGCAAACAGTATCTCCTCCCCTTGCAAACATGCCCTTGTTTTTTCAGATGGGATATAAGCAGGGAAGGTGACCTCACTTCCCTTGTGCTGTGGTTCTCACTGCTGTCATAAAGAGGAAGATAAATGAAGATCCCTATTACACAAACATTTCCACATGCATTTCATAACACATGAATCTAATGCAGACAGATTCCCATAAATAGACAATTTAAAGAGCCACTTGAGTCATTGCTGCCACAGGAACACACAAGCCGAAAGAGGAATGCACACCTCTGTATGATAATCATGCCCCTTTGATCCTGTCTGTGGCCAATAAATTGCAAAATAACTAGACAGCCATGAGACAAATAGAGACTTTATGCTAATAAAGTTAAATAAAGTTGAATTTGATTGGAGTGTCTGTCATAACACAGCTCTGGACATTAACGTTTAATGGTGGCATAAATATTAACGAGTGTACAAGCACAAATGAGCAAAGCAGCAGGTCGTGAGGTTTATTACCACCACGGGGGATGATCGGCAGGTATTCACCAAATCTAAAGAGAACAGCACATTCAACACGGCCACTGGGCGGCTTTCTGCACCCTGTTTGAGTTTGTTTGTCATGCTGCTGTGGGGCAAACACACTCACACACTCGTACACACACACACACACAAACATACAGGACTCCTTAACGCTGGTGACATTAACATGCTGGTTGCATAGGTCACTTCCAGCAGGCTCTTTGTGTGTCCTTGCTGTGCTGTTAGCGGTTGTTTGTTGTGTGTGTCTGTATGCGTATGCAGCAAAGAGACAAAGTTAAACACACACACTCTTGTGCACGCTCCGATTCACATTCTCATAGAAAAACAAACCAAAAGAGCTGGATTGCACAGGGGTGATTTCTGAATGTAATGGGGAAATAAATACAACCTAGACCACAAGTGTGTTGAAACTGATCAAACAGGCAATTTAGGCTGAATGCTGTGCCAGTGTGTGCAACATCAACAAGTGTTTATGACAGACTGAAAATAAAAGAAAGAGAGACAGAAAGGGATGAGGGTACCTGACACATAGAGTACAATCTGGTGTCTCATTTCTCTAGAGACACAAATCTCAGTTTTACTGTTGAGAAAACTATCATTTGTAAAGAAAATTATTATTTGGAATTTTGCAATGAAATTGTAATGTGATTATTTATCTTCTCAACATACTTTAAAAAAATTGTTGAAAATGACATTGTTGCATGATTTGAATTTACATTAATGTATTTGGCAAATCAAAAGTGATTTCATGGTATACAATTTATCAGTTTGTTCTAGGAATCCAACCAAGGTCCTCTATGCCAGCTAGAGTGCATTGTTAATTTGGATTGCATTTGATGTTCCTAAAACTAAATGCTTTTAATGCTAGGCTAGTTTTATGTTAAATATTAACCTGTATATAATAGTTATGAATGCATTTGTCAAACCTTCAACCCTGTAAATTATATATAATTAAATTTAATTATATATATTACATTATATAAGGTATATATTTATATATATTGTTTGCAGTGTCCTGAGTGATTGCTTACTTTACGCTAAATGTAATTGTTTATATTGCCTTTTAAGGTGATGGTTATTAAATCTTTATTTTTTTATGCCACAAACCAGGGTATAAAACTGTATTTTGATGCGTCCCACATGTTGGTAACAGGGTTAAAAAAATTACAGTTTTGGGCCCTGTTCATGGACATTGGCTCCTGTACTGAAGTGTGAGTGTTTCAACCTGTTTTCATCATTGACTCCTTCCGCTCAGTTCAGTTTCATCATCACGACTCACTAAAGAAGGTCAACCAGCAGAGTCTTAAGAAGAAGTGTTTAAAAAAGAGTCACTTTAGGGGTCAGTCTCTACTGATCCTGACAGCACTGAGACTGTTTCCTGCCGTAAAGCTCCTGATGTCTTAAAGGTCTGTTCTGTTTCTCTGAGTAATATCATTCTCTCTCTCCTGCCCTTCACCTCTTTCTGAAGTCACTCCAGACTAATCTCTCTCTGTCTCTCTCAATTCTCATCTGTCGTGTGTTATTCAGCTGTATGTCTTCTGCTGTTCCTCCATCTCCAGATGATTGTCAAGATCACATCAGTTCACACTGGACTAAAGGCCCTTTCACACAGAATGTGGCAGTCACAAGTGTGTAGTTCATTTTCAATGAGAGCCATGTGGAAACGTAACAGAATTGTGCCTCAAAGTGTCATACAGTGACCAGTAAATAAAGTCATGGCTGGGGAGCTTGGAAATGTATAAGCTGGTCTACCAGATGGTTCCACAAGTTGGTATGATTCTTTAGGGTCTTCATGAAATGTCTGTAATATACTTTGGTTAAAGTTCCTCAGTGGTCATGTAAAACAACACTCTTTCTACCCTGTCAAATACAGCTCTGTTTACAGCAGCCCATTTCAGTGCACGTCTATATGATAATGAACCTATACAGCCAAACAGAGCAGATTGCATGTCAGGATTGCGTCATTGTCCAACGCTTGCTAAAAAAATGGAATATGTTCGCTACCTGTGTACTAGCTAGCTGTCTAAACTGGTGGAAAGGGGGTCTGCAGCCATATAAGGAGACTGTGTGTGTGGCTTTGAGGGGGTCTTATTCAAATAGCTAGCTGTCTGCAAACAAACCAGCTGCAAATTGAAACAGCTCCATGAATGACACAGTTTCAGACTCACTCTTCTTTTCAGCTTTTCTGAGCTGGAAGACATGCCAGAAACCTAACTAAATGCAAAAAAGCTAAAAAAGTGAAAATCTTATCTGATGTTCCCTTAAATATAAAACTAAAATAGTCAAAGTTCTGTCTAACTGAATTCAAAATGTTACATTTATTTGAAGTGCAATGATTTAATTACTAAACACATTCTGTTTGAAATGTTAGGAATACTGCAGCATACTACCATACTACTCTTCATATTTCTGCAGTATGCAGTATGTATGCTGAACACAGCATGTGAATATTTTATATGCATGAAGTACATGGAAGACCTACTGCATTAGTCAAAATGTACAGTGCACAATAGAGCACAGTGCAGTAAATACAGTATGACACAAAGCATAGGTCCACTTTCTGCATCCTACATTACCAGCGCAACAAATAACCCAGAAGTAAAAACAGACGTTATATAAAATATATATTATAATATCATGTTTATATTATTTATTATATGATAATTTTATATTTCATATTATAAGGTTTAATAGTACATTAAATACAACCACATATTTTTAGATTATATTTATATTCAGATACTATATATTCACATATTTGATCTGTCTGCTAACAATTGTTGTGTAAAAAATACATTTATATGCAAAATTGGATTAAAAGTAACTATAAAAATTAAAAATAATTTATACATATAAAATGATTAATGGACTGCACTCACTACAGTAAATAAACAATCTAATGAGGTCACATGTCAACAATGTAGCACTTTGTCTTAGAAGCATTTATTGTTACATATAAGCATTTATAATGCATATATATATATATATATATATATATATATATATATATATATATATATATATATATATATAAATGCAATAAAATAGTATGCAGCATACAGTATACTATGCAGTATAGCATTCATTCCATTTGAACTCAGCCTCACTGTCTCCTCTGCTCTTGTTCTATCTCTCTCAATAATCTAAATGATGTCATCCTTCTCCATCCCTTGTTCCTCCTTTGGCCTCTCAATGGTTTCCTCACTTCATCTGCGTGTCGTCGAATTTCCAAAGTAATTGGTTTAAAAAATGACACCGCTCAACAGAATAACACAGATCTCCACATGCACAAAACACTCTCAGAGCCATCAGGGAATCGGTGATATATTCAGATGAGATGGTAAGAGCGAGACGGCGCTCATCTCTCCAACGAGACAATGGAGACGCTATAATGAGATACTGATGAGATCTGGGATCAGTGGGGAAACACTGTATTATGGATTATGAAAATGTGATTATTGATTCCATTGAGATTCTGGCAGTGTTGATGTTCAGACATGAATCGAGTTCGGCTTTATGTGATGAGGCCATTGTCGAGCTGATCCTGATAGAAAAAGACTTCTTTTCTTGACGCCTGTCCCTAATGACTGATCATTAAGTCATTTGATATTTATTGGCTTGAAAAGGAAGTGTTACATCAAGGCTAGACCTGTCTTCACTCTTTTTTTTGCAGTTCATGCGCCTGGATTACTGACACACTCCTTCATTGGGTTTTCCAGCCAGCATCATGCATCTTCTAAAATACATGAATATTTTTCTGCCAAAGTTCTGTTCTGCAGAAGTCTACCAACACATAATAGGTCACTATAGTTTACCTCACCCACTGTTGTGATCTTACTGCTGTGGGCTCTTGTTCCTGGAAAATTACTTTCTGAAGTTCTCACTAATTAGTTTTGTTTTAGGAGGGTTTCGTGTGAATGCTTGGGGTGCTATCGATTAGACCTTCTCTAACTCCATTTACTCCAGTTTCTGATTGACAAAACTTTCCCTCGTCCACTGGGTTTAGCCACTTGAAAAATCGGCTTCCTAATCCTAAAACCTGTATGCTATTGACAAATGAGTTCTGCTTTGGCTCCAGCTTCAGATCTGGAGGGGTTGGTTTGGTGTGGTTGATGGATTGATCAGGAATACATTCTGATGATCTTGCAGTCTTGCCATTGTAGAAGACAGAGCTCTAAACCCTGTGCCAGTTTATACACTGCTGACAGATCCTCATTTCTACCTGTTAATGTGTTAAAGTGTTATTCGGTTTAAACATTTAATGTGAATCGCAAATAGTTTTTTATTTACATTTGATTTACCTTTATTCATTTGACAGCCATTACTGAACCCATGACCTTTGCATTTTAAACACTGCGCTCTACAATTTGAGCTGCAGTTACACATTCCTTTTATGTTGTAAGAAGTTATAAATGAATAAACAATGCACTGTCAACAAATTTCATCTTGCAAACACACATAAACAAATCTGCCTATGTGTACTTTTCCAAGATGCTTCACCCCAAAACAACACATCAAGCCAAGAATTATGAACCTTGTATGATTCTCTCACTCTCTTGCTCTCTCTGTGTGTGTGTGTGTGTGTGTAGAAGTTTGAAAAAGAAAAGTTCCTTTCATCTCATCATCATTAAACCTGACACAGCTTATGCATCAACAATATCCAACAACAAAGCAATCCAACATCTTCCCTCTTCACTTGGTTATTTCTGCAGAAAGCACTAAAGCAAACAAAGACATTAACAGGTGGAGAGATTAAGAGAAAGAAGAACACTTATCCTTCTTTTGTCTAACTATATGACAAAGTTCACCTTTGTAAAGGGACAGTTCACCTACTTCATATTGTTCCAGACCCACAGGACTTTATTTCTTCTTAGAACACAAAAGCAGATGTTTGACCAAACCCAGGTGTTCCTGTAGCTCAGTTCATCATGGGTTTGTTTCCCAGGAAACACACATACTGATAAAACTGTATATCTTGAGTGCATTGTAATTCACTTTAGATAAAAGCATCTGCCAAATGTGTAAAATGTAAAATAATACCAAGAAAGTCATATGGGTGAGCAGGTAAATGATAGCAATGCTTCCTTATTTTAAATAAACTTCCAGAATTCAAAGCACACAGAAATTATTAAAATATAATTATTCTTTTAAAAGTATATTCATCTGGGATGTAATCTTAGAACCTCTCAGGACTTCTCACTTGAAATTTGTAGCGTTAGAAAAAACTAGACATTTCTTTATGTTGTGGATTCTCAGGCTTTCTGCTGTAAGGGACGTAGGGACCTTAATTCTTTCTTACTTTCTCTCTCTCTCTCTCTCTCTGTCACACACACACACAGACACACACATAACTGAGCAGATCAGAGCACAGCATAAAAGTTTGATGTGTGTGTGTGTGTGTGTGTGTGTGTGTGTAGAGAGAGAGAGAGAGAGAGAGAGAGAGAGAGAGAGAGAGAGAGAGATGCAGGTGGTGTTATTGTGCAGTGTGGAGTGTCTAACCATCACAGTGTGTCAGAACTGTGCTAACAGAGGGAGCCATCAGCATCTGTTTATCATCTCTGCTTGACTTCATCAGTCAAAGAGAAGATCGATACAGAGAGAGAGAGAGAATGGGAGGAAGATGGAGGATTTTCTCTTCAATTTAGTTCTTCATGTTCACTTATTTTCCAGCACCTGTCCATTTTTTTGCTTCTGTCAGCTTTTTCCATTGCCATCGTGTTTTTTTTATCATTAACCTTTCTGTTCCTCTCCCTCTCTCTCTCTCTATCTCTGCAGTCATCCCACCTCAATAGCTTTATCTGTCTGTTTTTGTTTGTTCTTTGTCTTTCATTGTGATGAGGTCAGATACTGAAAGTTGAACATCATGTTGTCTGAGTCTCTGCAATAGAACAGTTCAATCAATATCAATTTAATTGTATCACAATTACAAACACTGACTCAGCTCGGGTAGGTTTTACCCAAAGCCCAAATGCATTGCACACACACAGACACGCATACACGAGTACGGGAGGACAATGTATTTCATTTGTATTCTGTCACAGTCTTGTCAAATTGATTGACAGAATTTTTATATTTTAATATTATAGCATGGTTCTGCGGCGTCCTATCTGAATCAGGTCAGTGTGACCCGACAGAGTGTGTGACCATTTCCATGCAATAGTCCACACCAGTGAAAAACATCAGATGCTTCTGTGTATTTTATCATTTATTTCTACATTGGATAAACTGGGATATTGGTTAAACTTGCTATTCTGAACTTCCTCTAATATCAGTCGTTAAACTTCTATATCTTACAATGCTGTGGGCTCTAAACATGAATTACACCTCAAATCATGTGGCTTGTTGAAAAGAGGTGTGCTATTACATTTCTGTGAGATTAACAAAAATTCCCATTTGGAAAAAATCCCGTAGATATACATGACATTGCAGGAGTTGTCATGTAGGGAACAGAAAGTCATTGGAACTTGGGAATTAAATTGACTTAGTATCAGTACAATATGTTGCAGAACTGGTAGAGCATTGTGTTAGCAGTGTAAAAGTTGTGTGTTTGATTTCTAGGGAATATACATACTGACCAAACATATACCTCGAATGCACTATAAGTAATCTGCCAAATGTGCAAATGTGTTCTTGTAGCTCAGTTGGTAGAGCACTACATTAGCAGCACAAAGGTTGTGGGTTTAAACTGTGAAACTAAATAGCTTAAATGTACTGTAAGTTGCTTTGGATAAAAGTGTCTGCCAAATGAATGAAAATGTAAATGTAATGTAAATGCAGGCAACTACCTAAAACACTCTTGCTTTGCTTTTCATGGGCAAGTACATCTCACATACTGTCTTCAGGCTCTCTTCTTTTATACAGCTGACCTATCTGGTGACATGCTTGTACTGTACAGAGATGTTTTTTCAAGAACAATCTCTCCCCCTGCTCTCTCTCCATCTGTCTTTCTCTCCTTCTACCTGTTCCCCAAGGAACCACCGTGTCTGATCAGAATTGTCCTCACATCTTGAGGTGTTAATGTGAAAGGTGGCAGCTGTGAATGACCTCTGACCTTTCCCAGGGTCCTCTGTTCTGATGTTCCTTACCGTGTCTATTTTTCTGGTCCATAAACATGTCAGGTTTGCTTTGGTGTATACTGTGAGCACAACCATGTGTACAACCCCATCTAATCTTTAATGTTGCCTATACACAAAGACTAAGGTACACGTTTACACGTCAACAATGTAGTGAAAAGCAGAACAGTTGGCGATATTGCTTTGTAAAGAGAGCTATGGTCTCATTTTCCCTTATTCATAGTGATAGCAGCATGTAAAAAAAGCTGCAAGAAATGTACACTTTGCTGGAGAAGTGTTAACAAACTTTCGTGCAACACAAACACAATCATGTAATCTGCCATTGTTGTGTTTGGTTGGACGCATGCCTATAGACTGAACACGTAACGCGCATGCTCATGACATCATCTTTTTTACAGATTTCCTTTTCTATCGTTTACACGTAAAATGAAAACAGTGTTGTTTTAAAAAACTTTGACCGTTTTCAAAAGTTTGCCTTTTTTAGGACCACAAAATGCCATTGTTGTGGAAACAAACAGCCAAAACACATTAAAATGTTTTCTGTTTTTGGTTGAAAACGTTGTCATGTAAACGTACCCTAATGCCATTAAAGCTAATGCTTGCTAGTACGACAAATATTGTTCAGTTGCAATCAACAGTTTCTCCTTTTAAATTATTGTGATGTCATATTAGATTATTTATATTTTTGTGGGTAATTCTATTCATGTATGAATGTGTGTGTCTGTAGGTTCATCTCTGAGTATTTGTTATAATTTATGTTTCTGCATTTTAATCCCTCTGTCTTTTTCTACTTTTTGAAAATGTTTCAACTCTTTAGGTTCTCCACCACTCATCACTCTTTTCATCCAGGTATGACAGAGAAGTACTTCAGATGTTTAGAAGTTTAATCCGGTTAAACTTGGGTTCGGGATTGTTTGCAGGTGGATTATGGGTTAATCTTGGTGTTAGGTGACTCACTGTCTTTTGTGAAAGAGGAATGTACATTTCTTTTACGATATATCTTGTTTTTCGTTTCTTGCTATACAAAACTAAACAAAATTAAAAACTAAACTAAACACATTGAAAGAAAAGGTACAGTAAAATCATAGCTACTTTAAAGTGAGTCTTTGAGATTTTATATTGAGATGATAGAAAATAATTCATGTCAGAGGCTTATTCTGGTCAATGTGTGTGTGTGTCAGAGTCTGGGTAAAATCCATTTGATTCATCCATTAGCAGGTTCAATCACTTGCCCACATTGTTCCAACTTAAGCACTAATAATGCAGATGGTAAAACAGAAGATCTGATATATGAAAAGATGAGTTTGTGAGTCAGTAAACTCAGGTGTCATGTTCATTAACATTGTCATCTTCATCATCTCATCTTCAAAGCTTTCAAAAGGTTGAGCTTTGCTCATTCCTGATGAATGAATAAATCATGCTAAATTATAAGTCACTGTATATATAATGTATGTTATGAGTGTGTGTTCATGTATCTTTTGGGATTAGACTGAAGCTGAAACTGCAGCAATTAGAACAAACTGACAAACTGATTTTCTTTTCATCTCATCATCGCTCTCCTCCTCCAACTCTCTCTCTCTTTCTGGCTCTCAGTTTTTGCTTTTTATACTCATCTGTCATACCATTGCAACTCTTTTATTTCACCTTCAAATCACTGTGTGTGAAGTTTTTGACGTTAAAAGACTTTCTCCTTTTCTAGTTTAATGTGTAGATGCAACTGTAAGTCATTCATAGGCTGACTTTGTGACATTTCCAAACTTTCCATTTGCTTGAGTGTTCTGACCCGTCAGCTTGTGATTTATCTAATGACATGTGTTTGGGGCGGAGCTACCTGTTTTTCAAAACAATGGAAGACAGGGGCGGGACAGAAAGGGAAATATAGGCATTTGGGTGAAACCTGTTTTAAGGAGCTTTAAGGGAGAAAATGCACAAATGCATCACCTGCATCATGCCCAATTATTTATGGGGTGTTTGACTTTGCATACATGCATATTTTATGAAAATTCTAGCAGCACAGTGAGACATTATGTAAACTTGTTATTCAAAAATAAGTTACACATCAACTCCCCTTCACTGCTGTAAACAATTAAAGCCATAAATGTTTGATAAATTTCCTACTGTGCATAGATTTATGTATGATCTCTGTATAACAATGAATACTGAACATTCGCAAACAAAGAAGCTAAGGTAAACTAAAAGCGAGTGTGTGTGTCAAAGAGAGAGAAAGATTATGTGCGGTGGAGAGATGAGACTTAGGGAAGTGTTTAGTCACACTTGAATCGGCATTAGACAAAGAGAATCAGCACCATAGCACATGAAAATCTGTTTGGTGTTAGCCATTGTGTTAGACATCCTACTAACATTACTGCAAGAACTGTGAACATTCTGAGAACATTCATTGTTAACTGGGATATCAGTTGCTAGTGACAGATTTTTAATATACTGTCATTGACAGAAGGGTTACTTTACATTGTTGCCTTTAATTCAATTCAATTGACATTTATTTGTATAGTGCTTTTTAACTGTCAGACGAGTGTGTTATTAGAAGTGATTTTAAAGGTGATTTTTACAGGTCTGAGATGGCACAGATTATGCAAGAATATAAGATTGCCTTATATTGTGTATGCATCAAAGCAGAAGTAATGATCACCCCAAGTCCTTCCAGAGGTCGAAGTCATCTCTACACAGGGTTGAGTCTGAAGTCTTATCTTAAGTCATCCTATAACGCTGGATCCATACTGGAGCTGATCTGTAGCTACCTCAGGATATCTGTGGGAGGCAAATTAAGAAAAAACACTGTTAAACTGTTACAGATTTTAACAGTGTACAGTGCACCCACTTTGCAAATTGAATGAAAATTTTATTGTTACTTCCTGGATTGTTTGCGTGTGAATTTGGTTGCAGGTTGTAGAAATTTTCTACAACAACGCACAAAACTGTTTTTACATCAACATTTAGCTGCAGTGTATATGTGGTCAATTTGACTTTACCAGCAGACCTGCTGTTTTATCTGCATGAGCAGTTTAATACATTTACTCGCACACCCACATAGTTCTTTTTACAATACAATATATAGCTGCACATAAGCCATATGCCACATGCCTTCTCTTTCTGATGTCATAAAGGTCACAAAAACAATATTGAACATGTTGAGATGGTTGCCATGACAACAACAGGTATTGATATGGTGAAATATGGCGAATGGATGAAACCTTATACAAGAGAGAGTGTGTGTGTATGAGCCTCAGGGTGTGTGTCTATAGGAGCTGTAATTAACCTGTCCTGTGCAACACACCTTCTGAATCCTTCATGTTTATAGACACTCACATTGTATATAAACACGTTTAATAGAGCTGCCAGTCAACATGAAACCCGAAAGTGTTCAGCCCTGTTTACAGGATGAAGGAGAACAAAGATGCTCTGTGTAAAAACACAAGAATATGCCAGACACATATCATCCAATCCTTGTAAACATTTGCTTACCTTAGCTGGACTCCATTTAACCCAAATTCAAATGACATCATTCAGAATGTTTAAATGTTCTTTTCACCTTATTTTGCTTTTGTCATCTTATTTTGAATTGGACTGTACATGATATCATTGAAGCTGGCACTGTTTATGTTTATATTTATATTGATTTATTTTTTATTTATTTCATGTTTTTTTACAACTGAATCCATCAATCAATATATTTTGCTGAACATTTATTGGCCACTGTGGCAAATTTGCGGTGTTATACTTTGTGTTTATTGTTTGGTTTGTTGTTTGTTGATGTATGTATTGGTAGTTGTATATTGTTCTGTTTTTGTTATTATGTTGTGATTGTGTATGATGCATGTTGGGACCTATCGAAAATGAGATCTCAAAGGGGTTAAGCCTAATAAGTAAAAATAAAGAAAAAAAGGAAAATCTACTGCAGCCATAACTGAGTAGAACATAGGTGTGATCACATGAGCATAGACCAAAGTTAAGAGACAGCTAACCAAATCAATATTGTATTCATTTAAACCACAAACACACAAAATAAATATCAACTCAACCAGCAAGAAACAGGCCTAGGGAGTAGATTGGTTAACATTACATGTAGTCTACCCAGGTATAATATTAATTGGTTGTCATCACTAGTAGTTGGTCATATGCAGGAGGTGGGTAAAAAAAAACAAAAATAGAAATCTAGACCTGCTGTGTCTTTGACTTGAAACTGTGCTCATGTACTAATGCTGTTCACAGTTTATATTTCTGATCCCCGAGGTGCTAGGTGAAATTATTTTATGAAAGCAAATTTGGTTTTAAAAAAGCATTTATTTTACACTGTAGAAAATCAGCCAGGTAGAAGAACTTATTGTTAGGATGTTTTTTGGCAAACACTTACAGAACATAAATACTCTTTATTAAACAAAAACAACAGCTCCAATTTCACTGTGTAGGCCAAATTTTTAAAACCTCTTTACCGATGTTAAAACCAAACCTACGCCCTTGTGTGATTATAACAGAACCAGAGCAGTCTGACAGCAATCTTTCTACTGCAGTAAACCAGAGCTTGTGTGCAGGACTGTAAACTGTTTCAGTGAGTGTTTTCTCACAGACATAGTAACTCGACACTGGCGCTCTACCTGAAGGGTTTGGGGTGAAAGTGTGTGTTTAGGGTTTTGGGTGACAGTGCATTTGTTCTGAGAGAAAAAAGTGTGTGTGTTACTGAATGCAGCAGTGAGGTGTAACGTTACACCGCTTTTCCGAAATATTGTGACAGATTCCCACACACTCCCACCATTTTGATGAGACACACACCCAACCACCACACACACACACACACGTTTACTTATCTATCAAATGGGGACAGTCCATACACTTCTATTGTTTTTATACACAGCTAGTTATAAGCAATACAACCTAACCCTAAACCACACCCAACACTAACACTAATAAAAAAAACTTTCTGCATTTTGACAATTTAAAAAAAACTACTGTTTACTATATTTTATAGCGTCCCAAAAAGGAGGCTTTACTCAGGTTTGTCACACACACAGCAAATATCTAGCTCAAACAGAGATTTGATTCATGCTGTGTGTGTATGTGTGTAAAGTGCCCTAGTTCAACGTCATTCTTACATTACAGGAATGTTCTGGGTCGGACAGCAGATATGTCGTCCTATCTTACCGCTACAGGCTGCTTAACTCGACACACATTCAGCATTGTCCTGCTGTCATCATATACCTGCATGAGAGTGTGTGTGTGAGAGAGAGAGGGGATAGAGAAAAATTGTTTTCATCAGCTTGAGTGCTACTAGAATAAAGCATGTCATGAGGAACACAAATACACACACACACATACACACACAATTATTTTCAGATATAAAAGCCTGTAGCCCATCCATAGCAAGAAGACAATGGAGGCTTGTTCTTATTGTTATGAGAGAAGATTGCTCTCTCTTCAGAACACCCCCCCCACACACACACTGAATGTATATTAGGATGAGATCAGCCCTTCCACCTGTAGTGTGGGGCAGTGCTGTGGGCTCTATTGTATATTGTATAGATATCCTTAGATTTTTCTGTGTGAAAACTTGTTTTGGGGGTTTGCGTAAGATTTGTGTCATTTAAATAAGTAAGTATTTTTGATAAAATAAAAAAGTATTTTTAAAAAGTATTTTTGATGTAAAGTATAATGTAAGATCAGTCAGTTAAGTCATTATTTTGCAAATAATGTTCATATGACTGTATGTTACTGTGCTTACAACATGGATCTGTACTGAATAAATACAAAATTTTTGCTATTACATTTATGATATTATGGGAGAACACACCAGATATTATTATTCACACAGGTTTAACTGCAGTTTTACGCTAAAACACTTTGATCAAATTTAAGGGAACATTACAGTGTCAAGATAAGAAAATCCCAGAATGCATTGAAATGAAAAATATCATGCAAGATAGAGGACAAGTTGAGAGAATTGCTAAATATAAATACGTTATTCAGAAACCTTAATGAAGTTGCTGACCATGAACACTCTAGCCTATAGAAAATTATAGGTTAATTTAACACAGTGTTAAATTAACCAGTGTTAAATTAAATTCAAACCCACAACCAATGTGCTGCTACCAGATGAGTAACAGGTTTAATGTAAACTAGTTGTCAATTAAGACCATTACAATCCTACTGTTCTTAGTCAATGATGGATTAGAAAACCTTTTGTTGGCTTACAGTAACTTAGCAAAATAATTTATTCAAATAAGAGTTAAAATTCAGCAATGATATCTGAATAAGCAGTGCAGTCATGTTGCACATTTCACTAATGAACCAATGTAAGTTTAAGTGGGCTGAATCAATGAGATGAAAGTTGAAAGGATGAAGGCTGCCATGTCGATGAGATCATTTTGAAAGCCCGTGTCGGCGGTGGGTCTCAAACTAATGCAGCATAACAAGACCTCAGTTATTGACCATTACCAGTCAGAGATATTACACACTGCTCTATTGATTCACAAACGTCCATTAAAGTGTGTTTGCATGTGTACCAGAGAGGCAGACAGAAATTATGTTCATAATCATTATTATACCATATTGTGAGCATTCAAGACCACAGCAAGGGAATATGTGACGCATATGCCGCATATCTTTCAGGTGCCAAGTCCCGCCCACAGTCAAGTCACATGGGTCCAAAATATATTTCATGTAATGTACATTAAACATTAAATAATGTCTGACTGGTTTTGATCATAGACTATATTTTAATTTTTTTCACTGCACAAATTAATTAATTTGACTTTGTTCAGTTTAGGCATAATCAGGTAAAACACATGTAAAAAGACCTCAACAGACAAAACTAAAACTTTACTAAAGAACTAAAACCAGCATTTGTATGTGTGTGTATGTGTGTTGACTAAGGCATGGTCAGATGTCAAAAGGATATATTTAAACATCATCTTTACAGCTGAAATCTGTAACTTTTGCCCCTCTCTTGCGATCTCTGTTTAAAACATAAAACTGCAGGTTACTTTACATACTTATTATTATGTATGTTGATGACCACATGAAGCCAAACTGGCATTTCCCGGAAAACCGGACCTGACAGTCCAAATTATAAATTATTATAAATTTACCATTTTAAATTAGGTAAGGTAAGAAGACTATTTTGATTTGACGTGTTCAATAACTGATGTTCGGTCATTTTTACCCAAAATGTTATGGATTTTAGCTTTAAAGACATACATGAATGTGTTCATTCTGAATAAGCCACTCTTTAGAAAACTGTTACTTAATAATAAAAAAGAATAATAGGTATAGTGACATCATTTGTTTCACTCTAATAAATAACTTCTCACAACTTGAGTTTCTGCCATTTTATACATCAAAGAAGCAGCACAAATTACTGTAAAGCATTCAGACGTACATGATCTTAATTCTTGAGCACAATGTCAACACACACACATAGTGAAATAAAAAGTTCATTATGTTTATGGGCCTCAAGGTATGGCTGAGGCTCATGACTGTGAATATTAAAGGATTTCCCTCTTTATCTCATTCTCCGTGTCTGTTTCTCCTTCTCACGTTTACCCGGAAGCTCTGAAGTGGAAATAAATTGCAATTACAATCATCCAATCTTTTTTCCTCTTTCCTTATTACTTCATTTTTATGACAACAATTTTTTTCTTGTTTTTCAGTCTAATCCTGCGACATGGCACTCACGAGCAGCATACACAATACCTATCTGTGTGTGTGTATGTGTGTGTCTGTGTGTGTGTGTGTGAGGTGTAGAAGTTCAGACGGGTGGAGGGGGGCAAGATATTGATCTTAACTTGAGTTACTCTCTTCTGATCTCTGTTGGGTATAGAGCAAAAACACACACACATGCACACACACACTTCTGTGGTAGATTCCACAGTCCAGATTGTACCCATGGCAACAAGAGAGGTGTAGGACCCACAACTAAAAGATAGTCAAGGGTCTCATTGTGTGTGTGTTGTGACTTTAAACATGAAAGAGCATAACTATGATGTAGTGTCTAAAGACCTCAGACAAAAAGCAAGCACTGTGAGAACGGTATGACGTGTGTGTTGTAAACTGTGAAACTGAATTTGGGGCAATACATTGATAGTCTTTTTAAGCTTTAAATATCTTTAATGAATCTGTATTACATTTACATTTATGCATTTGGCGGATACATTTATCCAAAATGACTTCCAGCGCATTTGGTGGTTATATTTTAGGTTATATTTTATCAGTATGTGTGTTCCCTGTGAATTAAACCCACAACCTTTGTGTGTACTGTGTATATGTGTGTACAGGTTTAGTTATACCTGTGAGGCCACATTTTTAAGTGTGCACGCTATTATAGCAATGCATATTAAAAAGGAAACTTTTGAAGTAGTCCCCACTATTTGATCCCTGCCTAAACTGGCCAGATTATGTTTAGCTTTAAATGTAATAATGACAACAGTTTACTGTGAAAGTTGAAGTATAGTTTATAGCATTATCTTAGTATAAAAACATCATTCTAACATAGCTTCAAAGATCTATGTGTGTGTGTATACATGGTTGCGTGTCAGAGCTCCATGCATCACTAACAGCGTCACATTAGGAACAATCTAAAAGCAGCTGCTTTAGTTTTACTGCTGAAATCTGTCTTTTTATGTAGCTAACACCCGTTTTAGCTATTAAGTGCCATATTTCCAACTGAATTTACAACACTGGCAAGATGGAAATAAAAGGGAAGTGTATATGGCCCTATAGATTAAACACAGCATAGTTAAGATGTTATCATCTTAAGCACAGAAATGTAAGCTGGCAGTCATTACGTCTCTGTACCGTACAGTTTTGATCATTTTTTCCTCTCTTTTCCTCCACCTGTCTCTATTCACTCCTGTATGCACATTCATTAGTGTGTGTGTATCTCAACAATGCTGCATTGTGAGACAAGAAACTCACCTTACACACACAAACAGCTAAACATCTCAAGGTCTCTGTCAAGGGAGTTAACAATAAAATACAATGTGAACAATTAAACAGAAAGATATTGCTGAAGCATTATTAAACTTAAGTCTTTATAAGAATGTAACTTAAGTCATGAGTAATAAGCATTATAAGCCCTAACAAGTATCAGATACAATTACTTCAGTGTCATGGTGCTGCTGTAGTACTGTTTTATCAGGAACCTTGATCTAAGGCTAAAGTTACCACAGTGGACATCACACACTAACCATCAGGACTTCCAGCATGTGTTATTTAAATTCTTTGTGATGCTAATGAGAATCCATCTGCCCATGATATCATGATCAGTGAGGTCATTCAACAAATCAAACGTAATTAATGTAATTAGTAATACAAAAACCTATATACAGCACTGATTTTTATTTTTAAACAAGCATGTTTTAATTTGACCCATGAAACTGAACATGATACAAATACACACAAATACACCACCACCCCAAACCCACAGATTCCCACATCCACATTCAATATTCCACAGGTGTCCTTTCATTCCATTTGTGTAATCTGGTACCATCATCTTCAGCATTCTCTCACTCGCGCTCTCTCTCTGTTTCTGTCTGTCTCTTACTGGCTGATGTTCTGTACTGTGATTCTCTAGCCAGCACAGCCCTCACATTGTTCTCCTCCCCTCCTCTCACACTCGTCTTTCACTGCGTTCCCTCGCTTCACTCCTCTCTCTTTCCCTGATGGTCTTCAGATGACCTGCCATGAGATGACAGACTGACAGAAGTGAGACAGGAGCAGTATGGTTATGATACTGATGTCCATCACTACAAGAATGTCAGAAAAATGGACATAAGTTAATTGTTTAAATTACCAGCTTAAGTCATAACAATCTGGTTTGTAGTGCTGACACAAAAATGAGTGAAATACAGAAACTGTTACAACTTTTAAACCCTAAAAGGGGTATAAAGGCTGCATAAAATAATTAAGTGGTAAATTTCAAGCCTTCTAAAGCAACACATCAATAACATCAAATCTCACTGGTTCCTGCATGTCGTGTGCCCAAACATCATGACAAAAGAACCAATGAAATGAAAGAACCTTGCGTCACCATAATTGATTTGGGCTTTGTATACATGACTTGATAAATGATTTGATATGGGAGTGAATAATGACTTAAGGTCTATTCACAATATAAAGTCATTATAATGCTTCAGAAAGTTTGGGATATACTATTAGAGTCACATGGTTTATGTTTATACTATCTTTATGATCTTTTTGAAGCTTGAAAGTTTGTCCCCTGTTCAGTTCCACGGACAGACAGAAGGTTTCCAATACACTCAGCTTGAGTGAGTGTATGACCATTGGATGACCATTAACAAACCTGTTGTCATTCTTTTTGGGTGAATCTTTCTCTTGATCCTTACTCCAACTACAAAGAAATGGACAGTCAATAAAAGGTCAAAAGCTGGGCTGAGCACATCAAAATATATTAAGTCAAATATATGCAAAGAGCCTTCTTATTATCCAGGAGGCTGGTGTTGCTCAGAATATGAGAAACATTATGAAACATGAATTTAAATGTAAGAAATGTATTTTGCTTCGACCTCTGACTACATTTGGTGACTAAACATCTATTGGTAGTCATTTATTAATATTATTATTTAAAAGCATAAAAGATTGTTATTTTCTTTTGTACATGTGAACAACATTTTTAAGACTGCAGATGAGATTCATAAATTCACACAATTCTTATGGCTTACCTTTGGGAGAAACCTCACCTATAAAAACCCTGACACCTGTGAACTCTTCTAATAGTGAGTCATTCAACCATTGTATTTTAAAAGCACCATTGCTTTTTGATGAGTATAACATGACTAGCACTTTCAGGTGCTCCTATGCAGTTTACACAAGGTGCCAATTAAAATAATGTCTTAGCTGCTGCAGGTTTTGTGACATGGTGTGATTTGTCTCTGATTAATTATGTACTAATGGGACATTCCCAGTTTTTAAGAACACATTTACTATCTTCATTATACAGGTGTATTATTTTACTTTGTTAGGCTTTACCATTGATTAGCAAATCATCACTACAGTCATATTTCAAACTGAGTTTCAAACCTGCTGATGTGACATGAGCAGGGTTGGGCATAATTTAAGAACTTTGGCTTTCTTTTATGACAGGAAATGGAATTTGAATTGGTCACGCCCCATGGAATGTTGAACTGGAATTTGAATTGAAATGACAGAGAGAATTATCCAATTTTAGCAGCTGTATAAATTTACACTTTACTAAATTTGAACACGTCCTGTTTGCTACCTTACTTTGAATTTAAATTTTAAAAGGCATTCTCAGTTCAGTTCTGAATGGCACAGAACAAATACATAATGAGGCACATAATATGGTATAATGACTATCTGACTGACTGATGCTCTCTCTCTATAGAGCATGTGACCATCAAGAAAATGTAATTCATGTCAATCTGTCTCATCTTCATTGGACAGATGACTCCACAGTTTCTTACTTTACTTTGCTACAACTATTATATACTTTAATAAATAAATTAATTTAAACAGTTTTGTTAATAAATTAGGTGCTAATTTAGATAAATGGCAGAAAAAAACAAATTTAGTATTGCCTTCATAGAATGACAAGTATGACAATTCAACAGGTATTTTTTTAACACAGACAGCCTGTGACACACACACAGACGATCAAAGTCTTTATTAATTCTGTCTAATCACAGAGGCAAGGAGCTAATTCATCAATTTATATTTATGTATGCAAAGACCCACCGTCGTTACTCCAGTGATGAAAATGAAAGGAGAATCAGTGTGTTAATTTAGATCTTTTACACTGAAACCCCATCGTGGCCTTGAATCCCGACCTCAGCTTTAGTCACACATGAGGGAATTCCAGAAAGAAAAATGAAGTTAATAAATGCATGACTCAATATGAATATGTGTTCACAGGGGGACAGATAGAGCATATCCTATTCAGGCAGTAGGCTAGTCTCACAGGGATTTCAGAATTAGGTTTTATGATTATTAATGTGTATGTGTACGCATCAGTTGAATTTCCTTCCAAACGAGCTGAAACAGTGTGATTGCCATGACGGTGCTGTGATGGACAGCTCAATGCTTCTTCATTGACAGGTGGAAGTGATAGAGGGTGGGGTTTCTATGGTGACACGCCTCCTGAGAGCTGTCAATCACATTGATTGGTAGGCTTCAGTACGCTGAAGCTCTCTAGACATTTGGCTAGAAGATACTGTGGGACGGAGAACATCTAAACAATGCTGTTTAGTTAACTAACAAGCAGGCCGGATGGAATCTGTGGACTTTTGTTTGCATTTTCTGCACCGACTCTGGGTAAAATACTGTGGAACCTGCAGAAGTCTGTGGAATAGATTTATACAGAACATGACTAAAAGTTCTGAACTCTTCTTCATAGCTGAAAGTTTCATCAGATTGGTGGGGGAACTGGGTGGGAATATAATAGGAGGTATACTAATAAGATTCTAATTAATCACAAAACTCAAGACAACTAAGAGTATCTTGTCACTTTCCCTATCATTAGCATTCACTGGAGCTAATCTTTTAAAGCCTCAGCAAAAAAACACAAATTCTGAGTGGTCCTCCCTCAGGTCCTGTGGGATTGATCTCAGTTTTGTATTAACTTAGTCATATTTACAAACAATCATGTGTCAGCATATTTCAGTGACAGATAATTATTTAAACATTGGCCAACCTGAAACTGCACTTGCTCAAAGCAAATACTGATCCCACACACCCAAACACACCCAGCGCACCTTTAACGCAGGCCGTGTGCTTAAATACACTCAGCATTTGTCTTTTCCTGAGAAGGGTGTGGATCAGATAAAGGTGAAATGCAACCAATGGCTACAGATAAAGACAGAGGCATGTTCTTTGTAAAGACGAGGTGCGGAGGTGCCCATCAAAACGCTGTGAAGTCGGGGTGGACCTGAAACTCAGTTTATCCCAAACTGCTGCATCAGTTCTTACAGGTCACCCTCTGTCACCACTTGTTTTGTTTCTGTTGTCAAAAACAACAGATTATTGATGTGGCCATGATAGCCTTACACTCGTCAAGTGGTGTTAGGAAATTTTAACATCGTTGGCACTGCATGTGTTGTTTAATGTAAACACAGGCGAATTTGTTTTGTGTCATGAATCAGATGTGCATGAACAGGCTTTGCCTCTAGAATCACACAAGTGTTCTTATTATATTACAAATATTGCATATACAATTTGTGAGTAACGCTGTGACCGGGCTGTACCTCTGGTCTTCTCTGAGACAGTATGACCATTGTTTCCCAACCCACATCCATACTGGGCTTACAGTTAAGCCCTGAACTATCAACACAGAATGATAAAAGAACTAGTCACTCCCCGAACACCAAATCCCAGAGAGCAGATCTCTTCATGCTAATCCTACAGTAAAAAATCAACGTTCTGAGGTTTGCAACAATAACATTATTATCTTTTTGCTTTTGTTTTATTTATTCTCCCCCACCGGAGACTTTTCCTGAACAAAGAGTTCAACTGCGACACAGCTCTTCTGAAAAGCAAAGTGGCTGCATTAATCGGCACAGATTGATTTTCAAGGAGAACTCCAGAGATTTCAAGCTCTCCCTCAGCCAAGAAAGTCATCTTTTAAAAAATAAATAGTCCTATCCACTAAACTATTTTATATTTACGTGTATGCTTGAAGTATGTTTAATAATTACTGCAAACCTAGTGGTATGCAGAAACATGTGAGGCAAACGATAGGAATTGGTAATCTGCTTTTCTAATCTGCTAAAATCAGGTTAAATCATGTTTTGGCTTGTTTGTGTGGCACCTCAGTACAGCATCAGATTTTCTTGATGTTTTAACTAGTCATTGATTCGAGAAATATACACTTTGAACTCAATAACAATTCCTGAAAAATATTCTATTATCTTTTGCAAGAGTGAGAAAAACCATTGTAAGGTTTATAAAGACCTCTTTGATTCTTTTTTCTATTATGTTTTACTTCAAAAGCAGGAGAACGATATGGAAGAATGTGGAGAGAAGAAGAACGTCTCTTGAGTGTTGAAAGGAAGCGCTCTGGAGAGACCACCATGTAGATATTCTGCTCCTTCACAACAAGGAATAACAAGAAAGAGTGCAGAACGACAAAACTCAGCAGGCAGCCCAAGAACTGAATGTTTGTACAGCCTGAGCAATGATCTTCAGATAAACTTGAAGAGAGAAGAACACTCCTCAGTATGAATCTTTGCTTCCTATTTTGTTCCTCCTCATATTCCAAAGCCTGCAGATGGTACACACATTAGGTAAACTTTGCCTTAATGACAACAAAAAACAAAAAATAGATCTTTCTAACACGCTCCCTCTAGGTGTTGACACTTCTGCATCTGTATCTAACAGCTGGCAGTGGAAACTGTAGAATATACCAGAAAATATTTATTTACAACATTATGAACTTTATGATCCAATTAATATGCTTGTGTTTTGCTGCTGATTAAACAGAAGGAATGTAAGTTGCAACATAAAACTACTAAGAGCTTGTTATCTGGATATTACCAACCCATAATGCATCTGAGCAGGTTTGTCATTCACGCAGAATGTCAGATAGAGTTTATTCATTTAACGAGAAATAATGAGAAATTAATTCTAATGTGAAATGAAGTTATTATGAGACATAAAGTCCAATTGTAACCGGACGAACGCTACCTGACACCGTGTCAAAACTCATCAAATAAACATAAATGAGAACTGAAAGTTCCATAGGAAAAACATTTTATTGAAAAACATTTTCAGTTTGTAACAGACTGGTGGAATGTGTGCCATTTTATTCTATGTCTTGATAATGTTGCATGTCCTGACCAGATCTCACTGCGAGGGAGGGGCGGGTGCATCAGCCACCGGGAAACCATAGCAACAGAAAGATAACAGGAAACGGAGAAGTTCAGAAAAACTCAAACGATAATACTGAAGTTGTGTACAAACTGGGTAAAAAAATCCAACTGAAAACAAAACAAAGAACTACTAATTAAATAAATATCTATGGTACACACGTATGGCACAAATATGCAGCAAGCAGTCAGTTTGGCAATTCTCTATCTTATTTTCATTTTAAACCAGATCACCATGGGAACAGTGCAAAAGGGTTGAGTGGGAGGGTTCTGACGAGTGCTAGCTAAAATACATAGCAAAAAATTCCAATTCTATACAAAACATCTTACTTTAAGAGTTTATAAAAAAGAATGATTTATTGGGTTCGTTGTCAATATTTACACAAGTTATTTACCAAAAAAATTAGTACGCTCTCTTCTCGAACTGAAGTGATTTATGTTTTTTCTTGAATTTTTTTATTTGCTAGAAATGTGAGAATAAGGCTATTGTAACAACCGGGGAGCCATATACAATACAAACAATAACGTATTTACAGCCTCTTACCTACAGATGTATGGTGCAAAAATCAGAGTCTTGTGAACTCAGGGTGACCATACAAGCAAGGCATTTTACAGTGGCCTGAAGGCACTTCTCCCAGACGTTTTGCAAACATTCCGTCAACATTGTTGCAACATCTTACACAACTAACTGAGTCCTATCACTCCTACAATGTTTCTGGGATGTTTGCAACCTGCTTTCTGGGAAAGTGTCTTCAGATTCAAAGAAACTAAGGAGATTGTCATATTTAGCCCATATGGGACAGAAACCAACAGAAACATGTTTGTAATTTTTGTAGTATGTGTCTACTTTAAAACAACTGCTCAGTCTTTAATGTGTGTGTGTGTGTGTGTGTGTGTTAGTGTTCATGTTTTCACAGTTTAACTCGAACCTACAGCACAAAGTTAAAAAATAATAATAATAATAACACACCGGGGTTGTAGTATTTTCTTATGCTGTATTATTTCATTTAATTTCAGTGGTTAAGAACACTTTTCCATAGGTGAACGTATATCATTTTTTCTCAATTGTTATAAAAATAAATAAAAATTGCATATTTGCAGATTTTGTGGCCTCTTACAGAGGCACAAAGCTCCGATTACACAAGGCTTGGCTTCTCAGTGAGATTCAAGAACCTCCATGAACAAGTGGAAAAAAAATATGGATGAACAGTTAATGTGTGACCATGGCAACCCATGGTCCCCATACAGTTTGTGGACATTTTAAACTCTCAAAAGTCCACCTTTAAACAAATTAAATTTGAAGTCAATGTAGGAAACAAAGGTGGATGACTTGTCTGCAGGCTGGCGTTGCTTAGGAAGGGGTTTGCACGAATGGCAATACACACAATCACTGGGAGAAGAGCTTTCTGTAGAGATCTAGAGAATTTAGGAGTTCCAAAGTCTTTTGGGAGCTGTGGATTGTGGGATATGCTGACCTTTGCCTGGTGACTTCCTCTCTAAAGCGAATACTAAGTCCACTTGTGACCTTTATCAGTCATAGATCATAATACGTTTTTGTTCCTCCAGAAACCTCCCACAATTTGAGCCCAAAAGATTCCATTTCATGCAATTTACTACATTTAGCTTGCGCTCGTTCTCATCTGGCCTGCTTGCTAACCCACGTCTACTGCTTTCCTTCCAGATTAAGAGGCCTAATTTCAACCCAGGGCACATCTGAGCTTCATCAAGAGAGACAGGCAGGCCGGAGAAGTTGGTTTAGTCAGGACTCCGTTAGACATGCCCTTCCTTTGGTCCACTTTTGGCCCTTCTTTCTCATTCCTTTCAGCTATTTTAAAACCCAACATGCTGTTTTCCCTGAGGGCTCCTTCCAAAGCCACCCCTTCCCTGGCCATGAGCGCATGTGCTTGTGTGTATGTGTCTGTGTGTGTGTTTGTGGTTAAAAGGCAGCTATTTGTGTAGGGATTGATGGAAAAAAGCAAACAGCAAAATAGAGAAATCTGTAGGTTAACGAAAAGAAAAACTCTAAGCTTGCATAATGTGCAGACTTTTTAATAAATAATTCATATTCTTGCTGTTTTATGCCTGCCTGCCTGCCTGTCTGCCTGTGTGCTGTATGTATCATAAATAAATTCTGCTTGCACTCTTTCCATCCATGTGGATCTACATCTAAACAAATTCATAAAGAAATGCTAATTAAATCTTTAGTGTTAAATTCAAAAGTAAATAATCAAAATTCAAATCATTATGATGCATTGTGACATCCCTGTGCTTTTGAGCTAAAAGAAGAGCACCAGTTCAACTTTCCACAGCCTGCACTGGCTACTGGTGAGCGTGTGTGATGGCAGAAATACTAGTGAAACAGAAACCTTTTGCCGTGACATGCAAATCCCCTCCAGCAGGAAGGTGGCTGTTTTGTTTGAAAATGGCAGCTCTCTCCACGGCTCAATAAGCTTTGTGTTAGTTTGCTCCCTGTTGTTTCTGTTTGTTTATATGCAGTGAATGTATTGGCTTTGCGTGTGATCTCCACATGGGCAAGGTGATGAGGCTTTCAAAGTGCTGCTAACGTGTTCATGTGGGTCCTCCACCTTCCCAGCAGGCAACAGGACAGCAAACACTGTACCAAATATGGATCATTTCACTGGACCTCCTCTCATTTCTTCCTTTTCTTTCTCCTTCACTGTCTCTTTCATTCATCCAGCCAGCTACCATATACAAAAATGAAATGTGTGTATGTGTCTCCCACAGTACTCAGAAACATCACATAATACCAGCACAAAAGGATCTCTAGGACGATACCTATTAGTCTTCTACCAAACAAATCTGCAAGTGGACTGCACCGGGAATGACAGAAAGAAATGCAAGTAGGATGCATGACCATACTAAAAGGCTTCAAGTAAACCTTGTGAAAGTCATTTTGTAGAAGAGAGACAGAGGTGGACTAATGAGGCGAGTTAACATAAATGAAAACAGTACAAGTGAATGCGCAAAAACAGGTGATGTCCATTTAAATGTCCAACAGTATGCCCCAAACGTCCGAAGAACCGGTGGACGGGAGCTTCCTGCTTCCTCTATAATTCTACTTCCTGTAGCTGTGACCGATAGGCTGCATTCACTTCCTGTTTTTGTGATGCATCAGCCAAACAGCCATTCCAACTGAACAACACAAGTTCTTACTTCTTTCTTTTTGTCATCCTGTCATGTCTCTTTTCCTCCATCTCCATCTCTCTGTGTGTTGTGTCTTCAAGGGAGAATGATGTAGTGAAAGGAGAGGAAGAATCATTTCTTTACCTCTCTTTTCATGCCCACCCCCTCAAACCCCCTCTCCCCTGCTCGTGTGATTCACACACACTCCCTCATACACACTATAGTATCCTAAACATCCATTATAGTGCATGTCAATCCCCCCGAGGGTTCCTGTTTTCTTTTTTTAATTATCTGTTTCATTTTGCAGATGCAAGAGCAGCGAATCAGGAGCTTCACTCCACCATCAGCATCTATACTGAGAGTAATAATCAGGAATATTCATTACAAAAAACAAAAACAAGAAAAATAAGACAGCCACGAGTGGGCGGGGCAAAGTTAACTCAGGAGTCAGTCCCGCCCTTATGGGGAGGGTTCATCGAGGGGCATGTGGGGGTTAGAGTTAAAAGTCAAAATGAAGCGTGTCCATTTTCACACTTTATAATAGATATTCGCTGGGCTCTGCGGTGGCATTTCCTGTACGATGTAAACGGGGTGTCCGTAATCGCCGCTTACTTTCTCGTAATGTGGGCAGAAGACGCTGTCAGCAGTCCGCAACGGGATGATGATGTCGCTCGGCTCAGAACCATTGTTGTTGCCACCACCGCCACCCCTTTTGGGTGTGGCTAATGTGCTGAGTGACAGGGTGGTGGCGTGCTGGGGCGAGTGTTTGCGGTGACGTCGTCGATACTTCAGCAGCAGGAAAACCAGCATTATGATGATGATGATGACGATGACACTGGCTGAGGCAATGCCGGCAAATAGAGCGACCTCCGAACCAATGACGGAGGACTTATTTCCTTCTCCTTTTTCTTCTCCATGGTGAGATGCATCTAACAGGAAAAAGACACAAGTGAGCTTGCCAAGAAATTCACTAGAACAAAGAAGTGACATGCTCAATAGCAATTAAAAAGATTTCACAACACTAAAAATAAATCATCTTTTGTTTATGGTAAAATGCATCTAGACACTTTTATCCAAAGCAACTTCCAAATCTGACGAGTACAAAATGATAACCATAATGAAAACCTAAAACAGAAGTGTGTATAGAACAGCAGAGAACATTTTTTTAAATTACAAAATGGCTATGAATTAGTGCTCAAGGGAAGAGTATGTTTCCTACAATTTTAATAAATTAAATGATCATCACCAATGATCAAATGATCATATGAATTATCATCAATCAAATGAAAGGAAAAGCCAAACTGTGCTTTTAACAGATATTGTCTCTGAATCTATTCACACTCTGAGGTCATGGAAAGCCGTGGACAGAGTGATCTGGAATGATTTCTGAGTCGTGAGTTTCTCTGCAGTGGCCAGAGGCTGGTGGAACAGATGAGCTGTTCGCACTCACAACCAGCCTGTTTTACAAGTGGATTAGTCTACCTGAGACACTCTTTTAAAATGACTTTGATGACCATATGCTTCTGCTTAGAGGGAAGAATGAGAGAGCGAGAGCGATGCAGAATTCTACAATGAATGAGTTCTAGCACATCCATCTTGCTCTGTCATATAAATGGCTGCTTGTCAGAAAGATTTTATGAAAAGGCATCAGAAACGTGTGTTTGTCTATGTGTGCAGGTCATTAACAGATGATTGCTGTCCCTTGCTACGCAAAAAGACAAGATGAAAATACAGAGAGAGAGAGAAATACAGAGGTTCTTGAATCAAACACGCAGGAGTGTAAGGTGATAAAGTCTGTATGACGTACCATGCTTGTCAAGTACTTCATTGGATTTGGTGTCCTTGTTCCCTGTGTCGGGGTGTTTGGGGGGGTATCTGGTGGGGTAGTCTTTGGGGGAAATGGGATCTGAGGGGTCTGCAAAACAGAGATAAGAAACACATTCATCATTCTGATTTGTACATGTACATTTCCACAGAGAGCTATTACTTCCACGCTGCTCAAGGAAATAAAAGTCTGTATGCATGCATTTGTGACTAATACAACCCGTGAGTGTGTGCGAGTGTGTGTGTGTGTCCTTAATTAAAACACAGGCAGCTATGATTAATCCAGTGACCTTCAATGTGTGTCTGTGTTTGCGAGTGAAAGAATTTTACCCGCTCGTGTTGGTGGGTGTGGCTATGGTAATTACTATGGATGTCACTGGTGAAATGATTTATGAGCAATCGTCATTAATTACAGTGCAGGGTCTGCAGCAGGTTCAAAGGGCTCTGGATTTCTAAACCGCTATACTATTGTTCTACACCCACATATGTGTCCACAGTAAAACAGTTATTACACACCCACATATACAGTGCAACTGAAAGATTACTCACTTTGTCCAACCTTCATGACGATTTTCATCGACTTGGTTTTGCACACCCCTCCTTCCTGATTCTCCAGCCCTTCCATCGTTCCATTAGATGTAGCTGAAAGGAAATGAAAGGAAAGAAAAACTTTAGCAACATACTACATATATATGCAAATGCTGCTATTAAATATGCAAATACTGAGGTTGGACAGCCTGTACCATTGTTAATGAATTCAGATGATGTCACTGCATAATTACCACAACTAACAAATATTCAGTAAGTTTTATAAAATAATAATCTCTGTGCTGCACACTCATAAATCATGTAACCAAACTTTCGGCAGTTGCTAAACTAACGGCCTACAAGCCAGTTTTTTTCAGCCAAAATCGTGTTTGTTTTGGTGTCAAGACTCCCGCTGAACATGTGGTGATACTTTTTAACATTTCATTAAGAAACAGGAAGGATTAAAGGAATAATAAAAAGATGATTTTGTTCGCTGGCGAGGCAAAAGCCTACAGCAGCAAGAGCTGGTGTTAATAATTTAGCAAGAAAAGCAGGGAGAGAGTTTGCTTTTAATGAATGTGAGGTTTGCAGCGTGTTTAAGAGCGTGTAATGCTTTACCACAGCAGATGTTCGTCAAGAAACAAGGAAGCAAGAATAAATCAATACATAAATAATATAGAATTTTAAAAAATGTCTGTTATTGAGCAGATTATAGACTGGTCACAAACAGTAAATAATGCAAATGCATTTGACTTGCATATAATTTGACCTGAATATAATGTTTTGTACAATGACATTAAAAAACAGAAGAGTAGAACAGAACAGAAATTAAATAGATCGTCAGCTTAAATAGCCAGACGGCTCTCTGATAGGCTTTCATTAGTTTACACTCATCACAAACTGCACACAAACTCTACAAACTGAATTGAGATATTTTTGACGTCATGATCTGTGTCGCTAAACAAACTATCAGCAGTATTCTGGCCACTGGTCCCACGTGTCCCATGTGGCCTTTTAACCAAACAATGCAGCTATGCTGTGTGTGCTTGTGTGTGTGTGTCCACGCCCGGCAGGCTTGTGGTCTATTGGGTCAGTAACGCAGAGCTAACGAGCTGCCAAGGGCTTAACGTCTGGTCACCGTCCAGAACAATGTGGCCTGCATTCACAGCAAGAGACAGAGAGAGAGAGACAGAGAAAAAGAAAGAGAGAGAGAGAGAGGGTGGAGGGGGTGTTGTAGTCTATGAGGCGCCTGTCCCCATCATCACTTTTTTCCAATGCTGCCACTTTCATAAAGCAGGAGTGTGAGTGAATTTCTGTGTGACATCACCAGCAGACATCGTTCTACTTTTTCTGTTTTAAGGAAACCAGCAGTTTCATCCCACAATCTGACTCTGTGTGTCAATGTCTTTTCTCTGACTGTGGCTTTTTAGTGTTGAACAGAAGACAAGCTCATTATATCCAAAGCTCTTTAAACACTGGCGTTCCTTTCAGTGTGTTTGTTTCTACATACACACATGAATCAACAAACATGTTAAAACCAAGCAGATCTCTAAACAATAATCACGTGATTTTATGATCTCACATTCCAGGTCGACAGTACATTAATACACGTGGCGCACGTTTTATGAACATTCCATTTTATTATTCAGAGGATGTTTGAGAAATACACAGAACAATCTTGATGTTCCCAAATGGAAAGACTACTGATAAAAAAAATATTTTAGGGCTAAGGCTTAGCTTCAGGTCCGTGTGTGTTACAGGCAAACACAAAACCCCAGCACTGACACTCACACCTGTTAGGTGAAACCCAAGCAAGATCAGACCTGGTTGTGAGGTATGTTAAGTCCTGCCATGACACAAGGGCAACCAGTGGAACGGGAAAATGACACCATGTAAAAGCTGTAAAACTCATTTGTTGTTCAAATCACATGTAAATAGGTATAAGGTTTGTATATATATATATATATATATATATATATATATATATATATATATATATATATATATATATATATATATATAGTTACTAATGATTTAGTAATGTATACCTTTTATATTTATATATTTATTTATTTGTTTTTACCAAGTCAATAAAGCTAGTTGATTCAAAATCTGATTCTGAATTATAATGAGCAGTTGTTGACAGAATCAACATTGCGTCAGGGTCAGAAAGCTGTGAGCTGTGCAGCGCACAGGCCAATAACGAGAGCTGACACACCACAATACACACACACACAAACATTGCACATCTTCTCTAATAAGACATGGCACAGAACCTCAAAAAGCCCTCAGTGCCTTTGACCAAAGCCAAACAACTTCACCCTCTCTCTCCCTGAGTCACAGTCAACAAACCACTGGCTTGACTGTTAACATATACAACATTGCCAAAGTTTATAAAGTACAGAAAGATACAATGGAAAATAAAAAAAGCTTAAGTGCCTCCAAATAGAAAAAAATTAGGTGACGGAAAAAGGAAAGTAAAAGATACTGTCCCTCAGTCTCTGTCGCTCACTGTTTCTGGGCCTGTAACCCAAACACCTGTCGAGTGCTTCTGTAAATAGCAGCAAATACACACACACACCTTTCTTAAAGTTCTATTAGATTAGGAGAATAGATTGCCTTTAAAAAAGCCACTAACACACACAGACTGTGTCCTAACTGAAGTTGATGAAACACTCATTAAAGGCTCAAATGGAATTTTCAGACTCATTCTTCTGTTAAAACATTATTCCGTCTTTTTTATTTTTCCCTGTTAGCAAATTGCTTTTAAAGGTGCTGTTTTTGTTAATGTTTTACTGGCTGATATTATTGTCATCTTCGACATTTTTATAGTGACACCTAATATAGACTAATAATTGATTCATTTACCAAATGCAATACAAAGCTGATTATGTAATTGTAACATGGAGATCACCGTGCGTGGAGAGCCACTGAGTGTATATCACTTTAAACTGATTTAAATTATGATTACTACTATTAATTATCTGAGTGCACCTGTGTGATTTACATAGACGTTGTTTTATCTTCTAATTTTATCTTTCTTTGGCTTGTGTTTTTTCTTTATGAAACATTGCTGTGCTATCTCTCTCCCTCACCATATTTAGATTATGTATCTCTCTCTTGCTCCCGGCTCCAGGGCAATCTGTCAGATGAGATCACATCAAGCTCATCTTCACATGCAAACACACACAATCATATCAGAGTCATCAACATCGGGCTGCAGATGAACAATAGAGAGCCATTTACAAGTTTGAACAGCAGACACACAAACACACACACACATTTGGTTTGCTGAACACGTTTATAAGGGACTGAAAACATCTGATTGGTTTCTGAGCAGATCCATTTGATAAAGACAGAGTGATTAAAACGAGCTGTTAGGATTAAACTTTTTAATTAATGACTTATCGAATAAACCACAACACCAAGCACACACAGCGGTAGCACGCCTTGGCGCATACACATATGCACACGCACACGATTCCAACAGTACAACAGGCCAATTAACATCTACAATGCTGCAAAATGAACTCATTTCTCTTTCCTTCTTTTTCTCTTTCACTTTCCCCTTCACGAATTAGAGTCGCTTAAGAGAAACTGAGAGAGAGCAAAATAAAGGAGGAGCGAATTTCCCAGAACAGCAAAATTGGATTTTCTCCTTATGCTGGAGGTGAACTCTCACAGCAAAGGAGAGAGAGAGCAAGCGAAAGAGACAGAGAGAGAGACAGAGAGGTAACAGCCCAGAACTTACTGAAGGGAAACGAGCTCGATGGTGTATCAAAGCCGCAGTCTCTGTTTATACGTGTGTGTGTGTCAGTTATTCCATCTGATAGATCTCTCATCTAACCCACTGTGTTTATAGAGCTTGTTTTGAGCCTGAAACACACGCGTGTGTGTGTGTGTGTGTGTGTGTTAGACAGAGTGTGTAAAAGTCAGGTGTGAAGTTATTGTTTATACAAGTGTTAAAACTCAACCCACCTGCAAAACGATACACTAAGAATGTTATTTGTCTTTGCATGTGAATGTATGTATGTACTCATGGTAACAGATAAACTTTTTATCAATGTAACTCTGGAACTAACAACCATTTCACCCATGATAGAAACATGTCATTAGTAACACACAAATACACAGTGACGCACTAAAACATTGCTAATGCAGTTTATGCCGCAGTGCCCCGCAATGTCAATACTCACCCTTGCGCTTAAGAAACCATATTTATTTGACTGAAAAGCGAACGTAATTGGCTAGAATGGTGCGGCAAAGCGTCATAATAGTCTTAAACGGTCACATGTGGCTATCCACGGTCATACTCACAGATAATGTAGTAGTCTTTTCCTCTGAAGAACTCCAAACCCCAGAGGTTTGGGCTGAACTCTTGGAACTTGAGGGTGAATTTGACATCCTGGTCCGGTTTGACGCAGTTGAGCAAAGGCGTATCTGCCTTTGTGACCGTACAGGACTCCAGCTGCTCCCGAGGAACCATATAGAGTTTATAATACTCAACTCCTTCCATAGAGCCACCCTCCACACGTGGGCAAACTATGTCCATCTTATCCCCGATCTGAGGGTACAGCACCAGCCCCTGTCCTGGCACGAACCTTCAGGAGAGAGACAGAGAGGGAAAGTGAGACACGTTGCACATAATAAATCACACTCGCACCACTCAGAGGTTCTGAAATACGCTGGATGGTGATGTGATAAATAATTAAAAGAGACTGATCAATTATTTAGTAGTGATTATGAAGAATAAAGCCGGTTCTGAAAAAGTTATGCTGGTTAATGAAAATGGGGGAAAGTAACTGGCGTGTTCTTAAACGGCACAAGCGAGCATTTTGGAGTTTCTTAATGAGCAAAGTAGAATGAGACAAAGGTGTTGATCCACGGACGATACGTACGGCCTTGAGAATGAAGGCAAATGAAATGTGTCTTTGATGTCAAGTGCTCAAACAGCAGAACTGTGAAAATGAAATGAAGTCATGAAAAATATTGAGACGAAACGCTGCAGCCCGCACACACGCAATGCGTTTCTGTGGACAGCACCAGGCGACGCTCCCAGTGAACTGCCTCGAGGGACTAAAACAGGAGTAGCTGGGAAAACTGCTCTGGTGTGTGTGTGTGTGTTTGTGATGTGCAGCGGGGTAGCTGTCAGGACTATCTCTACGACAGATCTAGCCACACAAATCCTCTTGAGCCGTTCTCTGCATCAAAACTCTGAACACTGGATTGCTATCTGGTTCATGATGTCTTATCTCTACGCTAGCTTATTTGAAAAGGCGAAAACAGTGTGTTTGTGTGTGTGCTGTAATATTTGCCTAGGGATCGTTCAAAAGAAGAGGGCGAGACTCATACATTCCTTGAATAAAACACGTTCACACCTTTAAAGTTTACTTACGCCTACAAACCCGCAACTTAGAACGTTACTGTATGACTTATCATTGCCGTTTTCCCAAAAGGATGTGCTAGATGTTAAATATTTGCATAAACAGAATCTCTCATTCAAAAACACAGATCACCTACACTGCCAGAAACATAGGCTACTCTGATTGCACATCTATTTCAGACATGTAAATTGTTTTTTTATTACATTTAATGCAGAGAAAACATGACTGGTCAAACACAGGGCAGAGAATCGGAGAGATAGAGGGCAAACGCATCCCGCTCTTTACGATTCACGTCGTTTTAGCTTACCCACATCCCCATAGTTAGTCATTATCCTAAACCACAGGGTATACAAGGTCACCCCACAGTCTATACACACACGCATTCTGCTATTAAAAGGCTGTTTTATGTGTCTGTATTTTACAGGAGCCTCTGTTAAAACAGTCTTTGGTAGTTTGAATATTGGGAGGGGGTGGGGATAAAAGCAGGGGGTAGTTATACAAATAAAGGCAGAGGTCAAACTCATGTTTGTAAATGGCTTTAATCCTTGTCTAAAAGGCACACTTTAACACCCCCAACTTTAGCCTTGGTGATTCTCCCAGTGCTCGTAAATATAGCTCGACATGTGAATGTGAAACAGAAAAGGATGACAGAATAAGAGTTTGCACACGTTTAACACAGACCGCTCATTCTGTTAACAAGACTGCAGCTGCACACAGAGAAGCCATTAAGTCAGAAAGCTTGTGTGTGTGTGCGTGTCTGCAGGAGAGAGCAGTCAGAACATGTGCAGTGCATCTATGAAGACATGACCATGCCACTCGTGGACATTTCTTTCTAATTTTATTTGTGCTGAAGATTTTTTCCCTTTTTATCTCTGTTTCATCTTTGGTCACTGACTTTTTCTCACCGACTTGTTCGCCCGCTCTCGGGTTGAAATATTCGGTTTTGGCAGCGTTACCGAAAACATTAAAGCGCTTCAAAATGAAGCCATTTAACTAAAGTTGTTGGCCACAGACATGAAAGGCCCTGAAAAGAGGAAAATCACAAATTCGACTAATGAGTTTGATTTTAAGACTGTCTCTGTCCACTTACATGTGACACACATGATGAATCTCGAGCTGAAAAACAGGTGTGCTGGATGGACAACTAAAAGGTGTTAAATACCAAAGGATAAGACATCTGTTTTTTTATTTCCTTCTGCCCATTTTTCTTTTTTGTCCATCCCTTACTTTGAGGGACATCTTGGGGGTCAAAGCAGGGGATCGATTACTGAGGATAAGAGCAACACATCTGTTCCCAATAAAACATTTTCTATCTCGCTCTCTCTTGCCCTGGAAACAATGCTTTCATATATAAATCTTTGTCCATTGGCGTTCCTCTCTCTTTCTTCTCCCCTGCTAATCTCAGCCTCTAGTTGTGTGGGCTGAGTCGTGACATGGTGACAGCAGTAGCCTAATCCTGCTCCAATAGGACCACAGTGCTCTAATAACACTGGGTGATGGACGCACTGGGGCGGAGGGAACCTAAGCTATTTGACTTCCAATCATCTGACCAATATGGAGGTCTGTTGGGCAAAGAAATCCATGTATACAAAGCAGGAAACAAAAGAAAGCAACAGACATCTCAACGGTTTCATCACTCCATAATGCTTTGACACAGGCTAAGACCAATGCTGGATAGGGCAAAGCGACCAGACAGGCGCCTCATCCCTTTATATGCTTGTCTGTCACCCTGTATATATTTAATTCTTTCTTTTCTCTTTTTCTTATTCATTCATTCATTCCATAATCTTAAACTACTTAAAGCAGACCCCCTCCCGCCCTCACCTTGCAGAGCAACACAAATGCCATTTTATTAGTCAAATTTTATTCTCTTCATTGCACCCTCCCCCGCTGCTCGGTAAACTTCATCTGTACAGCCAGAGATCATACTTTCCCTCAGTCATTTTGCGTTTCCCACAGCGGAGACACAGTCCCACCCATTCGCTAATATGAGAAAAAAAGACATGCCAAATTTCCAAAATGATTAACTCAGCATCTTAATCATAACAGATTTTCATTAGCAGTCTATCAGAAGTTCCAGTGCCTCTAAACGCAGGGGGAGGGGGAGTTATTATTCATGGCCCACTCGCCTCTCATTCATTTGTGCTGTATCTGCATGTGTATAAAGCCATGGATGTGCCCCCGTCAGAACCCTGCTAAGAGATGTAATCTCCTAATGAAGAGAGGGGGAACGCTTTTGACTGAAAACGTGTAGAGCAGACTGCTTTTGTTTTCTCCACCTCTGACAAAATGGATTACCACAAGGACCAAGAAAGAGAGGGAGAAAGAGGGGAAAGAAATCTTTACGTGCCAGATACATCAGAGGTAAAGCGGCTGAGTGGTAAACAGCAGTGTGCATTAAATTGGCACATTTTTGCAAAGGAAGGAAGGAAAAAACATGAACGACACACACAGACACTCGCTCTGTGATTCAGTACTATGGGAGTTAGTGATGCTTGCTCATGTACAGAAAGCCGCAGGGAGTACAGTACCGATTTTAAGCACACTCCTCCTATTATACGGCACTGATACATTAGATGAAGGCATATCCCATAGCGCTGCATACTCTCAGATACGGTACCTATGGGATTTATTTATCTATAATCTTCAGACACTCTGTCGCACTCAGTGTTTACAGGGGTATTGCGTTTCTAAAATAAAATAAAGGTGAGGTGCTCTCCTGATTTCTGAAAGAAAGAAAGAAAGAAAGACCCCAAGAGTTAAAATTATATGTAAACAGTTAAATTCATCTTATCTCAAAGTTGTTTTCTTACTCTTGTTAAGGTAAAGGTAGTAAAACAGCTTTTAATGAGGTTTTGTTCTGTTAATCTTGTTGAGGTAAAGGTAGTAAAACAGCTTTTAATGAGGTGAAAGAAAACAGCTGTCAACCCTAACAATGCTATCAGTGCCATCTTCCTATGGTCCTGCATAAAAGCACCATACATTTGAACCTGCCGTCTCGACAGAGCGTCAGCTCACCCGGGAAGAGTGAGGCCTGCAGCGGACATGAGCTGCATAATACAGGGACACACAACAGAGCGACACTTCACGATCGCTGTGGGTCTTATTTAATAAAGATGTCACAATAAATATGGACAAGACGCTAGCAATTTATATTTCAGTGTAAAATTGCCTGCCTATTAATTATTAATTGCAATAAAAGTAACCTGCAAATGATGTACATTGGTAGTTCATTAATATTACTTATTACTTATTCTCTGTTTCTCTCTACGCAGAAACAGAAACACTAAATGTTAACAAGTCTATCGGGTATCTGGTATAATCAATCATATGTATTAAGTTGAAGAAACAAAGAAATCTGTATAAGTAGTCTGTGACGCAAGAGTCGGCAATCTACATCCATTAAACGCGCATGTTTCAATATAATTAAATGTATTCGTAATTACGACCGTGATATTTCCCTAGAGCATTAAAACAGCCTATATATAAAGGTTTGATATGGAAACAATGCAGAAGTAGGTTAAGTGGAGTAGGCCAATGGACACGAGCACATTCAGCAAAACTGAATTAACCAACTCAATGCGTCTTCTCTTTCTCCCAGGGACAAATTTCCTACAAATAGTTTCTTCCCTAGTGCATCCACACGACCCTATTTTCGTCCAAATAATTTGGACCTCATGGGCATGGGGCGTTTTACTTTAATTTTTACAAATTTCGCTGTTTTATACTGCTGAGAATAAATAAATAACACGAATCTACGATATTCTGCAAAGCAGGCCGAGGATCTTCTCCACGTTGATTCAAGCGCGTCCCGTGGAGGCCCTTTATGATAAATTACGCACATACGAACACGTTCAGAGGACCAAAGACAGTCGCTCTATTACCTGAGTAATAAAGACTGTGATTATCAACACGGGACACCTGTTATGGGCTCTGTCCATCCTGCCTTCCCTGCCCAAAGAAGAAGAAGGTATTGATGTTGTACAGACGACTGAAGTTCAATTATTAAACATGCTGGAGTTGCGCGTAAAGAAACCCTCAAGACCCGCTGGGCAACGAGACCCCTGCGAGTTTTAATGCTTTCTGGCCGACATGTTTCTGCTCTTTTTATAATTGTCAGGACTGACTACAGTTCTTGGATCTGTTGGATTTTGGGTTTCAGATAAAAATGGGTGATGTTCAAGAGATGCATCCAATATGTTAATAAAGAAGTATACAGTTTATTAAATAATAGGCTTCTTCGTTATCGCGTGTAAAACCAGACTAAACCAAATGAGGCCTATTAAAAAGTAAACCACGACCCATTTATCAGGGCAAACAAACATGAAAAGGGAGCCAATACTGAAAACTTTCGAGTTTCCTTTCATGATCAGAGGATCAGGAGAAAAAATCCTGAGGTACAGGACATGGGCCTAAACTTCCCCCTAAAATAAAATCTTTATTGTTCCTTATTTGAAGATGTAACGTTGCTTAAACAACATTTGTGACATTAACTTTGCATGCGTGCCTGTATAAACATTAAACTGAATATGTATAATTTTGCATAATTAAAACGAGTAGAATATTGTTAAATAATCGTGCGCCGTGCAATATCTCAACCACCGTGCGTACAAATCCTCCCGGACTAACGACCTGAGGTCCTGCGGGGCCATTCAAAACAATTCATTTCACCAGATTTGCAAGGTAGCACACAAATGATTAATTACTGCGAAACGTGACTTATTTTTTAAAATCTGAAATCACTGTGACCGAAAACAACAACGCGTCGCTCGCCAATAACTATAGCTCGACACATCACCTGCGGTTCGTTTTTATTTACAATGAATGAACGCGTTAACGCCACACAAAGCTATCGATCGTGCTTTACTGTACGCGATCTTTAACGAAAGCGCTCACGGTCGGTGTCTGAATGTTACTCCGAGGAAGAGAGAGACACAGACGGGTGGTTAAATTTTGCGGACTCGGTCACTTACTTGGTATTCGTCGTGTTCCAGTATATGGAGTCGAGAATGAGCGCGCGGGACAGGTTCACCTTGCACGCGATGACTAAAACTCCAAAGTAATATCTCCACAGAGAGTCGCCCATGGTCTGTTGTGACCGTCACGGTCAAATTCTGTGTCACGGGAATTTTCTAAGTGGAAAAAACAAGCTAAAAAAGAGCGTCTTGAGGCGCGATGCTTGTGACAATCCAAACTCAATATCCCCGTCAAAATCAAAAAATGTTTAACAGGAACCCTGTTAGAAGTGAACCATCCCGATGGGAAGAGCAACTCCTCTATTAGTCCTGCTCGAGATGACAGAGACCAGCACCGCGGACAGCAGGCAGTTTCTCATTCGGTGAAATGCACTACTGAGTGGAGCACTTTCGGATCAACTGGCCGTGGGGAGCACGTACATTCCTCAGAGGAAGGCGACTAGTGTCGTCGCCGCCGTGGTGCTGGATATCCGTGGAGACATGAAGTTAATCTCCCCGGTGTGGATAACAAGCCAAGCAGGTACCAATTCCAAACGAATTCCAAGTCGTCTCGAGGTATTCCGTTCAGGCAAACGACAGGAGAAATGGCAGAGTTCTCAGCATGAATGAGGCAGTTTGGAAAACATGAGCAAGCAATTAAATCATTGCACCCGGTTAGATGGAGGAAAAATAAGAATGATAAATGATTGAAAATAAAAATAAAATGGAAAGATGAGGTCAAATGAAAGTTCTCATGGGTCGCCGTGGAACCCGCACAGTAGCAGAGAACAGCTGCGACTCGAACCGAGCAGGTCCGGACTGTGATGCTGTGCGCGCGAATCGCGGGACTGCTCCGTTTTCTGCGCGAGTCTGTACTGCAAGTAGCTGCGAGCGTCTGCGACGCGGAATATTTGTCAGAGCGAGTTTTTCCCTGACTCCTCCCACCAAGCGTCTCATTGGGTAGGTAGCGATGGAAAGAAACCTGTCAATCAAACCGTCGCCCTGCGACTGGTCTAGCAGTGAGAATATTTTAGACTTCAGGTCATCATCCAAGATGTAAAAAGTAGGGATTCGTGAAATTCCCGCATATAAAAACAGTTATAATAACTATGGCGAAAATGCATGAGCGTATGCTGATTATAATTAATCGGTATAATAAGGTGCCCTAAAATAGTGCACACTAATAATTAGTATTTCGAGTGATATGCGAACACTGTGCTTTATAATTTACAATTTTTTTCTTTTTATTATATTTAGGATCGATAGCATTCCATAAGGTCGATCCTAAATCCCCATGGCAAAAATCTTAAAATAAAGGCATCTATTTAGGTTGAGGTCGACAGAAAACTGCCATGTAAATGCGTGGAGGTTTCATTTAACAGACAACAGCGCCCACTAGCGGTCACTGAGAAATAACCGAATACTTTAAAACTTACTTTTTTGCGTGTTCTTTTTACATTTGTTGGATTAAACATGTTGACTACGATTTAGCCTTTTATCTATATTCTGTGCGTTTAAAACAGAGTAGTTATCAAATAATTCATTTCAATTGGAGAAGTTCAGATTTTATATAATTGTGTATGTATTACTGTTGCACAATGCACACCAACGCAGCAAGTAGTATTTGTAACTAAATGTGTTATCCCAAACTCGCCAAATATAACTAAGATTTAAATTATGTAGCACTGAAAGTGAAGTATGAACAGCAATTATAAAATAATATCGCATGGTATACGTATTTAAACGTAATGCATATTAAAACAATACATATTTGAAAATGTTTAATACAACAAACATTTAAACTGTATTAATAATGAATTTGGTTATTAATATGATACCGCGTTTATGGATAACTATTTAAGTTAAAGAGAACTAAAACAGAGTTCCCATTTTCACATGCCCACCATTAAGGAAACAGCACATCTAAAACTAAATTAGGACGCAAGTGTGAAAAACGTATTCACACCTTACAAACGCTTTAATTGAATCAGCGCATATTAATTGTTGTCGGTGTGTATTGCTCTGTTGGTTTAGGAGATCATCAAACGAGCAGATTCGACGTCGAAGCGATAATTATGACACGACACTTGCTGAATACACAGACTGAAGCGTTGCCCTGGGTCCAAGCATTAATCATGTTTATTAACTTCTTACAAAAATAGTAATAGCATAATAAGGACTTTGAGAAAACTACTTTGTTGTTGCTGTGCATAGACATCATTGTGCATATATAAGTGCAAAATTTAAAGGCTGAAACATTTGCACATTGTTTCTCAGTTGCGCAAAGACTGAACTATAGCCGATATACAGCTCCATAAACAAACGTGGAGAACTGCAGAGGTATTAAATTATTTGCTTGTGCAAGGGTGATGGGATTCTGAGAAAGCTCCCACATTACCAAGACAATAGCAAACAATAGGACGAACTAACACAACTCCAGAAAACGTCTTCCCAACGGGAAAACAAGGAAACGACGAGTTCCTGAGCTGTCTCAAAAATAACCAAATAACCAACGCAGACGAGTCTCAGTGTATTTGTTCAGAAATAAATATGCAAATTATAGTTTGTATAGTTTCCTTTCTAGTTAAACATTTCTGTTTCTAATTAAACTACATTTATTTTTCACTGACAGGTATAACATAGGAAAAGTATTATTTTGTGCACTGTGCTTATGTACTTAAATTAAATACTAAATAAACTGGGAGGGAGGGGGTACACAAAACCATATACATATACATATTTAAGTTTGTTTTTTACAGTACGGTAACAACATTGCTGCCTTCATTTTTTAAGTTTAATCATCTTGCCTATACAAGTTATTTCAACTTAATATTTTAAATCCTCACTAGTATAACAAAGTAGGTTCAGCAGTTGTTCCAACTACTTCTTATATTACCTCAACTCCACACCAGTCAAAATTACAGAGTAAATTGAAATGACTTGTGCAACCAAATTGATTAAATTAAAAAAATTAAGGCAGCAAAGTTTATTTTTTTTTTGTTTACAGTGCGACAAAACATTTAAATGCAGACTGTTTAAAACATCAATTTATACGCCCCAACCTAAGTGCACCCCACACTGTTTTAAATGAAAAACAAACAACCCTTCACACCTCTAAGATAAACTCGGAGCACATCTCAGCTCTTGAAATCACAGGGTCGGGTCGATGTTTGTTCAGTTGCGCACGAATAATTTCACTGTACGTGGCTTCTTCAGAGCCCTCGGTGATCAAACACCTTTAACATCAAGCTTTAAAAAACACCTGCTGGTTTCTTCACATAAAAGCAATCGGTCTGCGCCTTCTTCAACTCTCTAAGATACGGTGCGCCAAATTGGCACTCCACTGTTAAAACTTCTCTAATGCTATTAAAAGCATTTGGACTTCATCGCGCAGGGGTCGTTCAAGTGGGAAGACCTGTCAAGTCAGGATAATACTGAGAGTTTTCAGTCGTTTATCAGAGTAGTATTGTTAAAGCTGACAGTGACTAATACATGCAAGACTGCATCATGCGGGCTAATCAAAAAAAAAAAATCACACGTCTGTAAGTTTGCCAACATTTCCATTAGTGTCTTGCAGGCTACCTGAGCACCGGAGACAGCAGCCAAAAGTAACCTCGAGGTGAATCTGTGATCATGGGTATGGGTGAATTCATCAGAAATACATTGCAATGCACGGTTAACGCCTGGACAGGCCCATTGTAAACTCTTTAATCCATAGCATCTTCAACAGAGGTACCAAAGTTAGGGGTAAGGAATTCACTCAGTCGTCTTCAAGGTCTAGTTACAGCGCATTTTGTCATACCTGTTAAAGTGATCTATTTTGGATGCATTGATTATTTTAAAATAAATAATAATTACTTTACCTTTTATGGATGATGTAGTGTTGTTTGCTGTATCATTGACTTGCTGGGCCATGGTCATAAGTAGGCCTTAAACACTGACATAAAAGTTAAAGCATATTTTATAAGCCGCTTAGAGAGGAGAAAACTATTAAATGCTGTTTTTTAATGGCTTATAATTTATTAGGAAAGGTATTACACAAGGTGGGTTTTTTTACATATTGTGTTGTCGCTTGGGATTGTCCAGTTTTAATGCTACACTCCATCCACATACTTTGTTTATTTAAAATTATTGGCCAATGTGTTTTTTTTTTTTTACATATTGTGTTGTCACTTGGGATTGTCCAGTTTTAATGCTACACTCTATCCACATACTATGTTTAATTAAAAATACTGGCAAATGTGTTTTTTTTATATATATATATTGTGTTGTCGCTTGGGATTGTCCAGTTTTAGTGCTACACTCCATCCACATACTTTGTTTAATTTAAAATTGGTGCCGAACAATAATATGGCAACTACTGGAATCATGCAAAAAGGGAAATTACGAGCAACAAACAGATACATTGGGTGGAAATTTAAATAATAAAGCATGTTGGGGCAAAGACAAAAAGTGGCTGAACAAGGTGTGACTTTTTTTAAAATAATCTAAATAAATGTTAAGTAGCTACAGTGGGAAACTGGAGTTATTTTAATTGTCCTATACAAATAATTTGAAAGGCAGGAATGTTTTAGTACAGGCCAAATTAAAAGAGTAAATTAAGCAAGTGTTCACTTTAATGATTACAAATGTTCAGTTAATTCACCAAAAAAAGCTTGAGGCTAAACAACCTTCCGTATACAGGGAGCTTAGTAGACACTCAGACAATGATGCATTCATGGCATTTATTGGTGAACATACTACTGCCCTAGTTCACAAGGAGAGGGGTAATTAACCACAAGACCTAGCATATTCTCATACAACCATACAAGCTCACTTGCATACACACCCTAACTAGTCTTACCTGTGATTCCCGATTTCCTTATGGTACCAACAGAGCACTAGACATTACAAGACTTGCACAATGTAACCTTAAGAACAGCTTATCACCAAAATGTTTCTATTGAGAATGCTGAAAAATTGCTGGCCATACATACTCCTATGTTTCGAAATGAGAACTGGTGTATCAAAAATGACAAATGTGATCTAGGCTACAGTTTTAGAAATGCAGCTTATATATCGTGATTATGGGAACAATGTGTTAAGCAGCGGTTCAGGAGCTCTTCAAGGTTTTGATGTTTAAGTATGCAATCTAAAAAACTAAATTTACACAATTTTTGTCAAATCGTACTTTTTAAAAAAACATCTGTTTAGTCACCCAAAGATCAACAGTTTGATGCTATTACTGGAGAAAATGAAAATTAAACTGTTTAACGTGTATTCCAAGAGAGCTCCCAAACCACTGCCATACAATGACCAACCAACCACCTATGCTCATATACACACAAATTATTTACACTTATTCATTGCTATTTGCTTGTCATTAAAAAGGAAAAAAAAAATTCTAACAGACATGCATCCAGTGTCAAATATCGATACACCACACTGATTAAAAGCAAAACATGGCTGCTAATCTGCAAGCTAGCCCAGTTTTAATGTGTGAGGATAAGTTTTTTTTTTCTCAGGTTTATGAGAGAGCAGTTTATGTGGACAGAGCACACCTCTCTTTGAGACTCAACCAATTGACTTCAACATGAAGCACACATCCAACAGAAGAGGAGAACAGAAAAGAAGAGGAGAAAAGGAGATCATTCTGCCGCTTTAAGAGTGAAGGAGAGGCGAGGTCGGGACTTGCCCTTCCCCAGTATGATTTTCTGCTCCTCTTTCTGCTGTTTCTGCCTCTCCTGCTCAAGCTTCATTCGCTCCTCGTGAATCTTCCTTTGTTCTTCCACTATACGTAGCTGATCCTCAGCCTGAAACAAACATATGAGCAACATTGAAACTATTTCTTTCCAGCGCCCGTAGCAAGATCAGGTTCACATTAGGTCATTTTATCTAACACATGAAAATGTATTATTAAAAAATGAGATCACATAAGGACACGGCTGCCATTGCCAAAAATGATTTTACATTTTGCTGATTTTACAGTTTACAGATTTATACAATCAAAAGGCATTTTTGTGTGACCTTGGACTTTCTTTACAGTTTTTTGTTTACAGTGTACAGTTTTTTATAAACTAAATTAAATGCATTTTTATTTTCTTGTGTATGCAAAATATACATTTGTTTATATATTTTTTAATTATATTTATTATATATTTTTTTTAATTCATGAAATACATACCAGCTTAGCCTGTGCTTCAGCGATTTTTCGGTTGTTTTCCTCCAAAATTCTTTCCAGTTCCTCTCGTTTGGATTTTTCTTCCTCCTAAAGGGGTGACACGGTGACATGTTACGGCGGGCAAACAAATTCTCAGAAACAAGTCCCCCATACATCCAGTTTCACATTCAAACACGTCTACACTTGAACCAATAGCTACCAGCCAGCAACATTCACGCCATCTCTGTCACTTTGTTCCACACACTCTGCACATTTCATATTTTCCATCTGCAGCATCAACCTCTGAAGCTAACCTGTTTGTTTGCAACAATGACCAAAAAAACCCACCCATGGATGTATTCAGTCACACCTTTAATCCCCACCATGTTATATTCCAGCCATTCGTTTATACATTCATACAGAACAGGTGAAGACAACACAATGATAACTAACGAAGAATCTCATTCGTTTGCAGATGAGAAAGGAAAAATAAACCAATCAGCTCGATCTCTCTCTTTTTATTTATTTTTTTAATCTATCAGCATCCACAAACAAGAAGTTTCAAAAGGAAATAAGTGAGAGAGACAATTAAAGAGATTGTTAAACAAAGGAGAGAGTGAATAGTAATGGCTCACCAATGCTCGTATACCTACGCTTTTCTCCTTTGACTGTGTACTGTACCTACACAACTGCTGATTAAAGGAGTGAGTATTTACTGCCTGGTCCCGTGCGTCCCGTCCTGGACAGCGCAGCACTTCCCCTTTAAAATCTCTGAGCTACTAGCATGAGCTAGCGCTCTTAAACAGCAACACCACATGCAGTATAGCACAATCCAGGGAAATGAATTATGTTAATGATACAACATTACCATTTGGGGACGTCAGGCTATTAATGTTAAACGCCGTTAAATACTGCAAAAACACAAAGGTGGGATCAGTCGTTAGGTGATTGTGCTAGAATACAATAACAGTGCTGTGTTGAGCTCTAAGCTAAGTGACAGTACAGTGTGTGTGTGTGTATGTAGGAATGTGTGTACCCGTACGGCAGCACTCCTGAGGAAAAGCAAATTGTGAGCACACAGAAGTACATTTACAACACTGCACTTTAATGACTTCAAATCGTGAGAGTCAAAGGAAAAACTGTGTTAGAAAATCTGTATTAAAACCATTCATAAATTCTTATTTAAACTGTTAATAATCATTAATAAATATACAACACATCTGACAAAGAAAATGGAATGAGCAATAAAGTAAGGGGGTGGGGCAGTTCATGTTTTATTATGTAAATTAGACTATGTGCGAATGCTAAATCTACAGACTAAACAGAGCGATTTAACGCTTCAGTATCGGGTCTTACAGGGGAGACCGAGCTATAGACGAGGTCTAAAATATAAAGATGGAGGGCACATATCTAACCCTATTAGTGCTGAGCCATTGGATTCTGTGTGTGCCTGTGGAATGGAATTAGTTTCTCATTCATAACTCATTGAGTCTGTACAATTAGTGTACAATAACCCTCTTTTTAAATGGTGACAGGTATGGGTGGAATTACAAAGTGTTACAAAATTAACTGCGTTAAGGGCTGTCTGGAAGCCACAAAAGGGTCTTATGTGTTTGTAAAATCCAAAGCAGCATTACGTTTTCACCCATTGAAGTGTACAGACAATTATTGTGGATGTTCACCTTGAAAGCTCTTCAACAAAAACAGGGCTAGTCTAAACACTGAGGGACCTTTCAAAGAAAAGCTTTTTATTGAAGATAAACAGTTTCATACACGAGTGAAAGTAAAACGACATGAATAAAAAATTTAAAGACATGAATACAGATAGTAAACAGGGTAGGGGTGAAAAAACAAGGCCAGAAAGAGAATAGGAAAACAAAAATATTGGTCCCTCACAGCCACAGCAAAACATACACTTGAAACCCGAGAGAGCATTAGAGGTGTGTCTGCTGGGAAATATCCTATTGCCCTGATGCAATAAATCACAATAATTAAACATTACAGAAATGGCGCAGAGCTTGTCTGTCTACAAATTAACTCCACTGGCCTCAGAAAACAGATGAGGATTTCATCACCCACTTGCATAACTTTAAGATATTCCCATCAACATTCCCTAGATAACAGTTGAACTGTAATGCTCTGAGCCTCTCGTCAGTAAAGATCAAAATTTTAGGTTTACCCACCCAATTAATCAAGCAAGTTTATTTCAACTACCCTGCGACTCCCACTCTCTCTTGGGGGGTAACAAGCAACAGGCTGTGCTGTGTCTGCAGGCATGTGGTTTGCGGCTGAGCTCCGCTGTGTTCCGAACGACCGAGCGTTACCTCTCTGGCTTTTTGGGCGTTCAGTTCGGCCTGCCTCTGTCTCTCTATCTCCTGTAAAAGCTGAGCCTCCATTATGCGCTTGGCCTCCTCCACCCGCCGCAGCACCTCACTCTCGATCTCATCACGGCGTTTCTCGAGCTCCTCCTCTACGCGACGCGCGACCATCTCTTCCACGCGCCGTGCCGTCTCCTCCTCGATCAGACGCTCCTCAATCTCCTGCTGATGGCTGTGGGGACAAGATGGACACCACAAAGAAACAATTAAACACTGCAGCTCTATCATGACACACAGTTAATACACAGTGTCTGGTGCTCAGATCTGATCACTGATCACCAGTTTTACTCATTGTCTACTTTTTATTAAGTAGATGTTGTTGAAAAGCTTTATCTGTTATTCACACAACTCTTAATCAAAACACGTTGTGCAGCACTGATGCATTATAAACCCTGACAACAGACAAGGTATGTCACCCCGAGGGGAGGAAAGGATTTCAAAAGCATGTTTTAACTTTATGTACACTTTAAGCATGACTAAAGCATTAGAGCAGAGCGGGTGATCACACCTGGCTACAAGATGGAACACAAACCCACAGACACAATGCCAAGTCAAGTGACCATAACACTGCCCTGACCAAAACAAAAACTGAAGGACAGCAACCATGTCTTGATCTGATTTCAGAGTCATGAAACTCGATCCTGCTTGTCTTGTCCAGGGCTCCCTCTGAGGCAAAAACTCCATCAATTCAGCCGCAATGTATTTAGGGTGAAAACAACAATCTAATTAGGCCTGAGGCTGCATTACTTCTCTTCCTGTGCTTTCACTGGGCTCCCCCATACTTCTTACCATTATACCAGGAGTCTCCACTCACAAAAGAGAGATGACAACAATCTGTGACAGCTACAAAGACATATCAGTTAACATGGGCAGCAGATCTCAGCGATGAGATGACCTGATCTGTGACATCTGACTATGAGACTGATGAAAGGTTGTTGAATACATCCATGTAATGCAAGACCTGTCACTTTTGGGCACTTATCTTACTTAGCCCATTATATTGTTATAAATATTAAAGACTAAGTTATGACGTCTACTCCAAACAAGTGACAGAAAGTTAAGTTTTAAAACGTCTTTCCCATTACATTTCAGCTTTTCTCTTATGAATGCACAGGCAGACTTACATCTTCCTCTGCCTTTCCATTTCTGCTCTCCTCTCCTCTTCTTCTCTCTTCTGTTTTTCATCGTTGTTTCTCTTGCTTAGCGCCCGGCCGAAAATGTCGGTCCGGTCGGGCGGTGATCCGCCTCTGTCCTTTCTGCTGCTGGATCTGGACCGTCTGCTCCTCTTCACCTCCTTCGACCCGCTCCTCTTCTTGCTGGATTTGGATCTGGAGCGGCTCCTCCTGCGGCTGTGCTTGGAGTGTTTGGACCGAGACGAGCTGCGGCTCCGAGAGCGACCCATGTTCTGCAGAGTTAAACGAACGGGGACTATTAGAGAAAGCTTTATCAGTGTTACGATGTATGAAACAACCCAATGCAGTATAACCCGACCGTTAATCTTATTACTCTTATTTGATCAGATATATTTTGTTGCTTTCTGCTCCAGTAAAGCTAAGAAATCAAACAATATGGCGACTGTACCGAGGCTTCCTTTTCCCATAACGCAACGCGTTCGGCTGTTTTCGGCTGTTTCCGGGTGGTGACGATGATGCAGACTTGTAGAGTGAGGAGCGCTGGTCTAAAGAAAATTAGGAGGGCAAAAGGTACTTTGATAGCTAATATGAAAACAGTTTCATACAAAAATAGTGTCAGACACAAGCCTATGTTTTGTATAATGCAAAAAGGCAAAGGTAGTAAAACATCCAGCTATGCTATGAATACAAAAATATGCACAGTGCACATACATTATTGTAAAACATCACCATAGTCTTCTGAATTACTTAAGATTATTTATTATTTACTAATGGGTTATTACTGCTGTGTCATTATTTCACTCTTCTAGCTGCATTCTGCTTTTAGCACATTTTGTTTGCCTTGAAAGATAAGCTTATCCTAGCACTGACAACAAATTCATACATTAGTCTATTTTGGGTACATTTTCTGACAGAACAGTCAGTCTAAGATTAGGATCCAGGCCCTTTTCAAACTCTAGGCAAGCATTGTGACAGGCTGTTTCTTATTCTGAAAAACCTCAGTCTAAAAATATTAAGTCAGGACTATTTAAAAACACTTAAACCCATAATAACTCTGTTTTAAGAACTGGGGAAGAGTGTTCAGATAAGAGGGCGACAGACTTGTTTCTCGTATTTTGTCATGCAAAAAAAAAAAAAAAACTGGCACTGCAATTTTGCATTGTACAAATTTTGTTTCTTTGCAGAATGTGGACTAGAAAAGTAGCATCTAGCTGGAATCAAATTAGATCTCAATGATGTCACTGCAGTAATATGTAGCAGTAGGCAACTTCCAATAAAATAGCATTTATTGCTATTTGCATGAAGCACAGAGTTGCTGCTTATGCAGAATATTCCAAACTGGTCATTTAAGAGGACACTTTTCACTTTTTCATTTAGGATGCTGTCTAGAAGGCAACTGACTGGATAGGTAGTATATAGAAAGTCAGCTTACTTGGTTTTGAAAAAGAGTCCTGGTGTAACGTGGCTTGCATTAAGGCAGAATGTTTTAGATGGAGTCCACTCTCCATACATGCCTGCCTTTGGCCCAGAAACCTCATTGTTGCTCTAGGCTATCATCATCCAGATGGGGCAATAACAACATCTGCAGTTAAAAAACGTGCCCACACTACTTGAAGAACTCAACACACACTTGCCAAATTTAAAAAGGATTTTTTTAAATTTAAAAAAGTTATTTTTGAGGTAAAGGTTTTGATAAGTAGCTTAAACGCATTAAAATGTCCTAATCAGAACAGGCTGTTAATTATAAATGTAACTGATCACCAACAATATTATATAAAATATTGCCTATAATGCCCCTCTCTCTCTCTCTCTCTCTCTCTCTGTGTGATTTATATACATCACACTAAATGAATTACTTTCCAGCTGCTACACTAAGAACGACTGCATTTCCTTCCATTGGTGTAACGTAAAACAAAAGATGAGCGTCACCACTACCTTAGGCCATATCACACGCTCTCAATCGACCCATTTTACAATTCTCAAACATATTAACCTCATCTTTAAATGATTAGTTGAGCATTAGAATACCGCTGTTTTTCCCACTCTCCTGACATGAATGGCCTTCATGGTACTTGAGTTAATGAAAAGTCGCTGCACTCTTTCTTCCCCCTTTTACTCATTTGATCAAAGATGGCCTCTCCTCTCCATCTAACCTCTCCTCTCTTTTGGCTGTAGCCTCTGTCTCTTGAGGGTGAGGGCACTTAACAAACACAGGATCCCACCACTGGGGCACATTGTCATGTTGATATCCCAGGGGCCCCTACACAAAGGGCCATTGAGAGGAGGAAAGGAGAGAAAGACCTGGGACAGAGAGAGAAAGAACAAGGCTTTTAGGAGGAGTTTCTTTAACCCACTCAAGAAGTGTGTGTGAGTGTGTTGAGCGGGGGAGGGTCAGACACCGGCTATAGCTCTTGTGTTGTTGGTCAGTGGACTGATCCTGGTCACTGACTTTTTAAAGTCTCCTGGGGTTGGCTCTGTAAAGAGTCACCTTACTGTGTGTGTGTCTGTGTGGCTTCATGGAAATTCAAGAAGCTTTTTAGTCCGACATGCTTCAGTTGTGTGTTAACTCTGTCCATTGTTCCTTAGGTGCCATTAAAACTGTATACCTGGGGATCCAAGCCATAGGGAGAAGAATATCTTGTGGACTCCGGGGTGGGCTTTTTGACTTAGGCATGTAAGAAGCAGCATAGAAACATGCTAGCAACAACTCAAAATACTATAGCAACTACATAGTAACATACCTAAAAACACAAAGAACACCTGAGTGACTACATAGCACCACCCTGGTAACCACTCAAAAAACTGTAGCCTTGTGGCAAGTTTTTTGCACATTTTCTTCAAAGGATGTGAAAAGCTTGTTAAAAAGCACACATGATTGGGAGTAGGGTTTAAAAATGTTTTTACAATTTCCATTCCATTGTTGTAAAACAGTCATTCTGCACCAGGCTCACACCATTGATTGAGCCAGTAGATGTGTCCCAGTCAGACCAAACAGATTCTGTTTGGTGCTGCTAGTGGCCCAGAAATTCAACTGCAGTATAAATGTTGTATATTTAAATGTGGATCTAATCCACTATATCAGATTAGCCCCTGTTACTGTAGAGAAAAAGACAGCCAGTCATGTCTTTGTCAAAGAGCATTGAGCTCTGACAGACCCTAATAAATGGTTAAACGGATGGTAGACCATGACAGGCCAAGTAAAGAGGAGAAAGGTCATTTCTGAAGTATTGGATTGACCTAAAAGTGATCAGACACAAATGAAATGGACATATCTTTGTCCTCTCATTCATTCTGCTACTTCTTATGTCATTCTCATGCTACTTCTCATCTCTTCTCGTCTCACACTGTACAGGCAAGTGTCATTTTCACTATTGACACATCTCGTTCATTGGTTTCCCTATTTCATCTGGTGTTGTTTAACTGAAATTTTTGTTTCCATGTTTTTGTTTAGAGTGAAAAACTGCAAAGAGGAAGAAACAAAGTGAGGAGGTAAAACACATTTCTCTGTGTTTTTTATTTCTCTCTGTAACTTATTATTATCTTTATCTATTATCAAGTGCTTTACTCTTTCTTTTCTTTCCTTTTCCCTCCTTCCTAATTATTTCATCTCTGCAAGGAGATTCTTGTGAAAACCAGGAGGCAGTGGGACTTTGGCAGCACAGGAAAAAGAGCCTGAGAAAGTCTCTGTAGGAAAAGAGTCACATCCATCATGGCTCCAGACCTCCTCTCACTCTCTGTCTTTCTCTCTGTGCCATTCTCTCTCTACCTGATTTAAAAACAATGGCCATTTCCTGCTGCCGAGGCTTGAGGCTGGAATGACAAAATGAATAATCATGGAAGAAACACAGAGAAAGCGTGAGAGAATGTTTTGCAAGGGGCCCTGATGCTTACGTCACCTGTGTGGATGAGTGCGAGTACACACATGTGCATCTGTTTGGATGAAAGAACATAATTTATTCACAGCACTGTAACAAACATCCTCATGACAGCCCGCACAATGAAAGGCAATGAGTTTTTTAGATAGATCCTACAAATGTGAAGGTTCTCACAGCACTGAAATGCTAGAAATGTAATGTATTGTTATTTTTTTAAGGAAAGTCAAGGAAATTTCTCTAGTGAATATACTATATATTTGTTCTAGTTTTGTAGCTCTGCTTTAATATATGTAATTAGATAGATAATTGCTCTTGTGTAGTGCTTGTGTAGAGTAAGTTGTTGAATTCTTGTATTCAATTGCACCAGCAAATCACAAATGACTAGAAAGATCACAAAACTTCTTTAACTTCTGTCTCAGCTGTTTTAAATGAAAATACCCAGTCTACTCTTCCCATTGTTTAGCAAGAAAATATTATCATATTAGAATATGCAGCATGCATTTGTATGCATATCAGATGAAAGATCACAGAAGCAGCTTGTATAGTTCTCAAATGAACATCAGGAAAATGGGAGTGTACAATGGATACCATTACACAATATCAAACTCTTTTTAAATTCCTGTTAGCCTTGGTCTCTGTACCCTGTGGGACAGATGCATTTTCTTTAAAGACCCCCTTGGGCCCTTGCCACACTTTTTTTATACAATACACACACGCACACACACAAAGTCCCTCAGGTTTGACTGATGTCCTGCAGTTTAGTTAGATGTGATTGATCAGTTAGGGTTATTATATCCATCAACCTGGCTGTCCAATGCACAGTTTGCTGTTACCCTCTAAGCCTCCTCTCTCTTTCTCATGCGGCCGTGTGTGTGTCACTGTCACTAACCGCCCCTTTGTTTCTCTCCTCGTCCATCTCACTGACGCTCCATGAATCAGGTCTGAAATGGGCTGGGGTTTGCCTGTGCATTTGCTTATGTATGTCCTCTTACACCATAAAAACACATATGAATATTGTTATACTGATGGTGAATCTGAGAAGCAGCTGTAAGGCTTTGTATGTAGGCATGTGTGTATTTGCGTTGCACTGGTTCTCTCTTCCTCATTTGATATCAGTCTCATCACAAACTTTTATTTTGGGCTTCAGACAGAACTAGACAGGAAGTCTGTGCACTGAATGTTGATCAAACAATAAAGCAATGCAAAGCTTGCAGTTTTTGCAGAGATGAGAGAACACTCTGCTTCTGATAAAAAAATTATGAAAGAATTGGGTCTATAAAAGATATGAACCAAATTGTATTCAACCTTATCGCATCATATTATAGATATAATCTCATACTGTGATTCTTTTAGTATCACACTGTGTCCTTTTTCCTTCACGGTTCATCTGTGATCAAGACACAAGAAGATGTTGCATGTTTCTCGTTGACAATCATGTAACTGTCGGTGTGTTCTCTTAATGTTCTCTGGGGAAAATATCCTCTAGAGACTGATGGTGAAAATTGTCTTAAACACTTGTGTTGAGGCTAAATGTTCTATAAAGACATCATAGAGAGGCCGCATATAGCATTTTTATACATTCATTTAAGGTTTTATGAATTCTTTAGTAGTAACCCAAAACAACATTATGCAAATAAACACAACCACAGTACAACATATGTATCAATATAGGTGTTTATAAGAGTCTTCTCATTAAAATTGTAAGGGTTTTCACACTGTGTGTCTTAAATAAAATATATATAGTACATTAAAATGTTTTAAACCCCAGGTTTAGTCAACCTTTAACCCTGGGTAAAACAACATTTCACAGCACTGCTATGAACCCTTGGTTTTTAAAGTCCTGCTCTAGATTAGGTTAGCGGCTGTTTATGGATTTATTTATTTGCAGATTTCAGATTTAAGACAACCAGAATAGATTTACGTGTTTGACACTCATGCACAAGCAGTTATTAAAACTGTGCTTGTTGCATGCTGTGCTTGTCCAATCGATGTAATTAACTAAATTAATATGCAAATAAGAATTTTGACCAATTTTGTGCAAAAAGTACAGTATGATGTCTCAAAACAATGCCTACATAGTATGTATTACTAAAGTATGAACAGCGTGAAACATAGAACAAGATAACCCAGGATTACATTAAACCAGGGTTAAAAATTACCCTTTTAAACAAAGTGTGACATTCAAGGAGTTTTGTCACTTCAATTTAAAATTACTAGTTTTTATTATTATAGCATCAGACATAATCAGAAAAAATTCAAAATTAAGAAATATACAAAACTAAATTAACATTTACCTTTTAATTATATGAATTATATGATCCCTTTTAGACTTTAATGTAGCAGTAATTAATCATTCAACTTTACATGCTTAGACAAAAATAAACATGAAAACCTAACTTTCATGGCTGTATGGCTGGATGAATACGAGCTTAACTAGTCCCTGAGTGAGTCACTAATGCTGTGGTCTGATTATTGAGCGCTGAGGTCAGGTGTGATTGACAGCTCTATAAAGACCAAGAGTCAATGTGACACATTCTAAATGGAAGAAATGAGAAGTTTCACCTTCTGTCACCTCATAGTGACTCAGAACTGCTTAGCACTGAGACTCACTCTTTTGATCATACACACACGTCACTTTAAAGAATGCCCTTTAACCCACAGCCCTGATGTCAACTCCATATTGAGTCTTCCTGTAGCTCAGCTGTTAGCACATGGTGTTAATAATACCAAGACTATGGGTTAGATTCCTAGCAAACATACATACCGATAAAAATGTATGATCTGACTGCATTGTAAGTGGCTTGGATAAAAGTGCCTAATGCATTTAATACACAAACATAAAGTGCACTTAAAACTACAATGTGTAATTTCTGCACCAAGCAGCATTTTTGTGCCTCTTCCTTCTGGGCCCTGTACTCTTTTGATCAGACAAACAGGTAGACCCACCCCCCAAAAAGCCCCTTTAAGTTTGGAGTATGTTCAACTGTGTGCTGTAAGTGTTGCAAATCAAGTTCTATATATTCAGTTCATTTTTAACTTGAACATCAAATGCAGATATATATAAAACAGGGTCAACACTTCATTTGTTTATAGTGCAAACATAATAACGTACAAACACGCTTTAACACATGCTTTCTCATAATAGTTATTAATTAAATATGTAACAGGTCAACATGGAAAGTGACAGTTGCATTTGGTGAAGACAGCTGGTGTTCAGAGTTTGGCATTTATGGACACTGTGAGATGCTTTGGCTGATATTTTTGGATAGTTTCAGTATGCAAGGACCTCTGACCTTCCAGACTTCCAGCATGTAGGTGGCAAAGCATGGGGTGAGACAGCTGTTGCTGGTGTGTGTGTGTGTGTGTGTGTGTTTATTTATTTCTTACAAAACCTATACACACAACCCCAACATTCCAGCCCTACCACAGATACTCACAAATAAATTGACAAACACATCCATCTAAACTAGTGATGAGTGGGTGGTAATGGTAACTTGATGTTGACCTAAATGTGACCTGCAGTCACTCTCTCCTCCCTAAACTGGGCTCATTTGTGTGGAATGCTTACACCTAATGTTCCCACGTATCTGAAATAGATAACAGTTTTATCTCTTCTAGTGCAGCAGACACACACATGCACACACAAACACACCTGTTCAATCTGATGTATCATGCAAATTTAAGACATTTCTGTCCACTGCTGCAAATGAAACAAAATGCAGCAATCAGGAGAGAGCAGTTTGAGGCAAACAGAAAAAGGTTAAAGACAGGGTTTTGGTTCAGGGTTTTGTTCCTGATAGTAATCACAAAGTGAAGTGGTCTAAATATATTTATAAAAAATATCTTCTTTGGAAGTCACAGGACCATGAAATGTTCGTCCAATTATTACAATGCAATGATGGGATGTTCTACTTGTCTATCAAACAATGTATGTGTTCATGTGTTTTGGAGGAGGCATGGCTTTGAGGGGCGCTCTGAAGGGGGGTGGGATCTTATGCTTTCAAAGCTAGGTTGCTATTGCCTCTCTGAAATTGTCTACCCTACCTTTAATGTTCCTTTGGTCTGTTGTGTGTGGGGTTAAGCAGGGTCTTTTGTTTCCCTATGCAACTTTACATCATCAGACTGCATGTCTGTATATATGATAATTATGGTTATCATTAATGGAAGACACACCTGTGTTGTTTGTAGCATAGTCAGTTGCTCACATTCCCCATCTGGCTAACACACACACGCTCTCATCACAGGTGATCTCTGCCATCTGGTTCCACCAGTCAAAGTAACTAATATATGCAAAGTACAGAAGTGACAACATACACAGAGTACCTTGAGTGTGGAATGGAACAAATTAAATGATTACACTATTAAAATATTAGCTGTTAGATAAAAGTTTAGCTCCTAACACAAATACATTAAAACGTAAAATAAAAATATAAATAATTGCTGCATAACGCTAATATAAATAAAGTAGCGCTAATAATAAATCAAACTGCTATCCGCTTTCCTTTCAAACAGTCTCTTCTTTGTTTTCTTCAAAGTTTGTGTTAACAGTACTATTAGAGACTGGGAAGTATATAGTATTTCTGAACTTTATTGACCTGAGGAAACGGTCTAGTCACAGGGCATGTCATTAATACATAATAACAAAACTGTAACTGTAACCATTTAAGTAGTTGTTTACAGTGCTGGTAACAGTAATTCCGGTCTTTCTGTTCAAACATCAGAAGGAAAGTCCCTACGTAAAGGTGGTTGACACACAGACACACGTTTATGAATATATTGTGTTTATTGAGCACATCAGTTATATTTAGCACAGCTGCGACGCTATGGAAGATCCGGTGTTTACCGGTATACAGCCTCTCATGGCTGTAAAAGTGCTCATTATTTTCTGAAAGGATTTATATTTTATATGGAGAAACAACATTTTACCAACATTTTGTAGCCTTTTTCATTTTGTCTTTTTATATATCTCTAAAGGTTAATACACATAGGTTGGCAAGATGTCTGAACATTCATAGACTCTCGTACATCATAAACGTCACAAAACCATCTGTTAAATGTTATTCTAACATCCAACAGGAACATTTTAGAGATGTATTGCAGATGAGTAAATGCTTTACAAAATTTCTTCTTGCAAAAACACACATTGAATAGACATCTTGACTGCTTTTAATTATTAAATTATTAATTATTTTTTTTATTAAAGATGTCACCTTTAATATACATATATAATACATGTCTACAAGGTTGCAACCCTTTCTGATAAAATAATGTATTAAAGGACCATCTTCAAAAGAGTAAAAGCAAAACGTAAAATTATTTTCTTGAAGTATGTTTTGGCAGAACCATCAAATGATGCTATCACCCCAAATTTTTGTAAACAAGTTCTATTCACCACCTTTAAATGGTGGAATGGAGAGTAATCCATTCCTCCATGGACTAAACTGAAGAACCTGAAGAACCTATGAGTGTTAGACTGAAACTTTCTATACCGTGTGGCCACACACACACAGTCACACACTAATCCTCTCATCTATTGTTTTTGTGGGCTTTGTTTACAGCTTCTTTGTGTCTCATGGTGGGAATCTCTTGTACACAGTAAGGAGAAAGGGGGAAAAATGACAGGAAGTGAGAGAGACTTATGTCATTCCCTATGACCATCAAATGCTCCATGTGCCTTTTTAATTACTGGGCACATGCCAGGAAAATGAAAGATAAAGTAAAAAGGAAGGTGACAAGAGAAAGACAGAGGTGTGATGTGGTGGATATTAATGAAATCACACGGCGTTAGAAAGACTTGAAGTATATGCATGCAGAATTTCTCAGCAGCAACGAGAACACACGTCAACTGAGACCACAGCACACACACACACACGCAGAACAATAGTTACCGATTTAGAAGGCTGTGGGAAAAAAGAATACAAACTGACTGTCCATCCAGTACAAAACACACACTCATAATATACATCCTCCCCACCCATCTCACAGTACTGTCCTTTGCAGCCAGAGTTTATGCCAAAGCCGTGAGCTACCAGCTACCACCAACTGCAGCTTCCAGAACTGGTTTGCATAATTACAAAGACATAGCCGATGGGTATCGGATCACACTGTCTACTCTAAAAGAAGAAACTCATTTTGCATCATTTTTAGGGTTGCATCACTGCATTATTTTTACTGTTCTATCTCATTTGCTGCATGAACTGCATTGCTCTTTAATAATTAATGCGGATTAATGTCATTAAATGTGAATCGAAATGGACTTGGGGTTGATCTGTTCTCCATCTAATGTGTATGTGTGTGAACGGGATTTTGTTTATAAAGTATTGTGACAGTTATGGAGAGAATCCCCAAAAGCGCTTACGTCAGCCTGTGTTGGAAGAGTCAAGATGTGTTTGTGATGCAGGAAGGTCAGTGTGTGCTAAAATAACTCAACCTTTGTGGCTTAAAGGAAGTCATACAACAGGAGGGACCTGAGAACTGACAGTAAAGTCAGAACACAGACAATGACACACACACAATACTGAGAGAAACATGCTAATCTGCATGTAGATGACACAGATTCATGAGAACATCTAATCTGGTTTAACACCTCTATGTGAAATTAGTTTTACATGCAGCAATTTTAGCAAGCATGCATTGCTTATACAATGACTCAATAATAATATTTAGACTATCTAAATGGCATTGCTTAAGTTTTTATGGACATGCACTGTATAAACTAATACACAAAACAGGATAAAAATTTGAACGTGAACATGTTTCCCAAACCACACTCTTCCTCTACCACACTCTTCCTCTTTCGTTGCCAGGCTTCTGTCATTCACACCCCCACTGTGATGTCACCATCTGTAGCCCTAGACCTGTCTGTCACTGGAGTGTGTGTGTGTGTGAGAGAGAGAGAGCAAGAGTGAGTGAGTGAATGCACCATCTGTCTGCTCCATGGTCCTTCCCTTGATGCAGTTATATACACTGCTTGTGAGTATATATCACTAACACATCTCTTCCTTTCTCTCTCTTTCACACACACATGCATCTCACAGCATTAACACTCTCCATTTCATTCATATACTCCAAGCAAAAAACACTTGGGACAGTATTATGTTTCATGAAACATGTACAAATGACCCATTAGCTGAGTACTCATGTTCCAATTGATTCCTTTGAACATATGTCCATGCAATGTTTCATTCAGTCTTTTTAAAATGTCAATCTGAAATGGCTGTGTAAATATCCAGCTGCGTACTTAGAAAGCATTTTAAGACAATATATGTATGCTCAAGAAGATGCAAGGATACTAAAGAGATGCAGTCGTAAGGTTCCATTTTAGTTGTGATGCTGCCTTATAATTAGTCCATCCATTTCCACTGGTTTGATTCATTGAAGCAGATTTTGAACATGATGTGTGGGCATTATCACACTGACAGACAGCCAATCACAACACATAAAAGCTTTCTTCTTCTAAAATGTAATCCACTGGTGATGCTGTTTGAAAGTGTTAGTGCTTTATGCACCTTTTGAACTTATATTTTGTAATATTGGCTTTGTTAATATACTGTACTCTACTGTTTTGTTTTCTGTTCTTTTAAGGGAATCAGCCTCTTTACCTCAGACAAAACACCCTGCTTAGAAGGTAACTGCCTTAGAAGGCAGTAGACAATGAGGCAGCTCACCAGGGTTTGAAACACAGCCTGTCCAGTTTAAGCGTATACTTTAATAAGAGGTAAGAGCATAGCTGAAATACTCCACTTAAATTTAGATTTCACTACACACAGACACATAGACATCCTAATTAGTTTCCCACAGTCTAGCATACATCAATCATCTCTGTACATCAACGTGTGAAAACAGACACTGTAATAATTGAGAAGGGACATCTGAAGACAGCTCAAGAACAAATGGCTGACAGAGGAGCTGCCAGCTGATTAAGAAAATGTGTATTTTGAGCAATGGGGTGTAACGGCCTTCTGTCAAGACCCTCACAGGCTGATCAGCAGTGTTGTCTGTTCCTGGATCAGTAAAGTTAATGGTCTATGTTATGGCCCAGACTAAAGCAGTTGCCATAAAAATACTTATGTAAAAAAAATACTTAAGAAAAATATTATGTGCCAAAAATGCTTTTTTAATGAATTCCTTACTTATAACAAGTGATTGATTCAATAACATTGTATTCTAGGCCTAGATCTGGTTAACATGTAAAATATGTATGTTAATTTTACAGGCAATAGATTGTCTATATACATGTAATTATTCATATAAACAATGACTTCTAATGAATTAAATAAAGGTTTGACATATAAAGATCACACATTGTGGGTCGTATATGGTTAGAAATATGCTTTCATATAAATTACCCTTAAAATCAACATCATGGAGAAGGTATTGCCTCCTAGTAAAACAAAAGTTCATTTCTGCCCATGCTGTGACAGGAGGTGAATGATACACCACATCCACCGAAGGCAACCTGGACTCTCGGTCTCAAACCATAAAAGAGTTCAGAGTTATAGAGTTAGAGAAATACACATTTGCCCTTGAGCAGGGCTGTGGAGGATAGTAACATTGTTCTGGGCCTAGTGACAAGAATGGCCACTAAGATTTTCTCTGATAAACAGTCGCCTACGCATTAAGCCTGTGGGGACCCACCTATAAAAATGATGCCCATGCCCCTGTGAAGTGAATGTAAGCGACAGCCCTGCTTGAGGTTCCGAGAGCTACATTAGCACTGACACCTGTTGTCTGTTTTATAAACTGCAGCAGTTCAGGCTGGTCTCCTGTGATTTGCTGGATTTGTGCCACACAGTTTTCAAGTATAAAATCTAAGGGTGTAGCTTGTCTAAGGGTAATTAGGGCGGGTTACACCTCAGTTTCTTGTGAAAATTCTATTGAATAGATTTGCCATCTCCGCTTGTAAATCAAATTGTAATATCCTGTTCCGTTTGCAAGGACTTGATGACTAACTCCAAGAACACTGTTTACACACTGGACTGCAACCATGAGAACAGCAGCAGAATGTGTGATTGTGGGTGTGCATTTCTTACTTTGATTAAAAAATTTACAACACACACTGATATTAATGCTACAAAATTGTATTGCTTATTATGTTTATCCTTTTTTTTTGCTTCATTGTTTTGACCTCTAGGTCTCCAGTATGCAAATTTGTTTGGATGTACAAAGTCTTTAAACAGACCATGGGTTTCTAATTTCCACTATAATTTATTTAACAGACTATTTATAAAAAGGATTTATTTTGGCATTCATTGAGGACAAAATTGCCAAAACATTTCCAAAAGGAATTTCTGATGAAAAAACGGAATAAAATCATTTAAAAGACTACATAATGCTGTAATTCACTGGTATGTCCCCATGTAAAAAAGTTAAATAGTTTGTGTGTGTGTGAGTGTGAAGTGAGGCGTGATTTTTTCCATAATGTTTTCTCAGCTCTAGTCATTACCACAGCGGAAATGCTAATGGCTGTTTGAATAAGACCGGGTTCGAGGGGGCACTGGGGGCTCAAGGCTTTGTTTGACTTGCTGATCCTGTCTGCCCGGCAGCTCTCAGACACTGTTGTTTTTAAATTACGTAGGGGATATTGCTGGTCAGGCAAAGATATACAAGTGAAAGCCCAATGCTTTTAAAAACCACGGGAAAAATGCAGAACGTTACAAATTATAAATCCTTGTCTTCAGCTCGCCTCTCGCCACAAATGATTTATGTTTGAAATAATATTGCTACAAATCACTTGTGTGAGGCCTTCCAACAGGCCAGCCTGTTTTTGAACTTAGAAGTAATGATGGATTAGAAGTCTCTTGTCTGTTTATGCTATAGAAAACCTTCATGCTTAAATGGAGATATACACACCAGGCAAACAGGCCCATTGTTTCGGTGAGATAAACAAAACAGTAACACTTTCTTCGAAATGTATATATGATGCATTATAAAGGTTTTCATAAGATCTTAAAGTACAGTATTTTTATTATTTATAGTAACACAACGCATTATAATTTAGCATATGATATAACAATTGTTTTTTTGTTAATCATGTTCTTCAGTGCACCTTTAACGCTTTACCCATAAATTGGTAAGTATTATACCTATAATTGCAGCAGCAACTTATAAGATGTATTAATTGAAACAAGAATGCATGCCTTCACAAAAGCATTATAATACACTATATGTACAGGCTTTATAGAAAATACCAGAAGGATCACTGAATTTACCCACATTCTTTCTCACGGAATATTATGACCATAAACTTTAATATCTTCTAAAAGGATGAAGAGTATTTCATTAGAGTGGAATGTTCAGCTACTCAACGGAAGAGCGCTTTCACTAACATGATAAAGGATGTGTTTTGGACAAGCCGACACAGCCATGCAGAACCACATACATCCCTAATTATCTCTAACCGCACCATTACATTTAGGAATCTAAACAATAGAGGTGAAATATTCATATAAACAGGCAGCATCAGAGAGAGAAAAAACATAAATATAGTAGCTGTGAAAAAACAGACAGACACCCTATATATTCTATTTCTCTATTTTTGCTTTTCGACTGCATTGGGCTATTAGTGACACAATTAGATTAGGTCTAAATTATCGTTAATTATTAAGCTAATTATGTAAGTTTTGTAAATGAAAACTAGAAACTATATGACATATCCAGCCATCTTCCTTAAAAGGAACTCCAAAACATTTAAATTCATTAATGCTTTACTTAACCTTATGTCTTCTGAAATGTATACATTTCTTTTTTGAATAAAAAGAAGTTAATTATAGTCATATGTCCAAGATGCTTTTCCATAAAATGAATGGTAACTGACCACAGCTATTAAGCAAGATTTTGAATTGATTGATTGAATTGAAAAGTTTTATAGTATATTTATTGTAAAGCAGTGTAACCATTCATTAAAACATTCTCTTTTATGTTCTATGGAAGAAAGACAGTTTTTGAAATCTGAAACAACTAAAAATTAGCTTATGTAAATTATAACAGAACTTTCAATTTTGGGTGGACTATCCCTTTAAATTTCCACCATTTTTGGCTGCACAGAAAAATCATTGAAAAATCATTTCATTACCATCTAAAAGCCACAAGGACTGTAGCACAGCACTGCAAACAGCTTTAACAGGACGTAAAGTTGTGTGTTTGTGTGTGTTCATCACCTCATAACCCGAGCAAAGGCCCCTAACTAGTGCAAATGGACACTTGCAATTTTATTGCACAGTTTTATTGCCCTCTCCATACTTCTCTCTCTCTGGGTGGCTTGGGGAACATCTGGAGGTTACAATGGCCCTCTTTAGTTTTCTGTCCTGTATATTGCGCACATACACCACCCATAAACCCACATGCCTGCATTAGTTACAGTGAAAGTCCTGAGTGAAGATGACATCATCAATTCTGTTGTGGGATCCTGTTAAAGATTGTTTAGATTAGTTACTTTATGGATTTATCCTATGTGTTTTGACCCTTAACATTTACTTATGTTGGTTTAAATTTTAAAGTTTATGTAAACGCTTGACCAGCAATCTATAGATAAAAACAGATCATTCTGAATCAAAAGTCATTAAAATTTCATACAGCAAATAAATATATTTGAAATAATTGATTTACTGAATAGGTTTCACTTATGACACTTATTCACATTCATGCATTTGGCAGCCAATTTATTCAGAAAGCCTTACGGTGCATTCAAGCTATATATTTGATGATTATGTGTATTCCCTGAGAATCAAACCCACAGCCTTTTACACTGCTAATGCAATGCTTTACCAATCGAGCTACAGAAACACAGTTTGTAATTAAAGAAATTAACTGTATAACAATAGGCCTTTGTTACAATTGCCCCAACCTCCACCTGCTCTTTAGTTTTATTTCCTCTTTAAATTTGTGTTTGTTTGTTTGTAAGCTTGTAGAATAACTTGAGAGAATTAAAAGTTGAGATCTACATCCTCACATCTGTGTAGATCTGTGTCTCTCCCTCATTTCTCTCATAGTCATATTGACTCTATAAGTAATGTGGATGGTTATGATTACAGAAAGCACAGGAAGAACAGAGCTCTCCATTGGCATGGCGAATGCCAGTGGCCATCCCAAACAGCCCGCTCCATCTGAAATTCAAAGCTGTGGTTTTATTCTCATCAGACATGGGCCTGGGAGAAAAGTGAGAGAAACAGAGAGAGATGAGGGTTTGATTGTTGAGTGGTAACAGTTGCATCCATAGGTTAAGCTCTGGATTTTAGAGGGAAACTTCGGCACAACAGACCAAACCTGATCTGTTTTTAAAAGCACAACAGCACCGTTACAGATTTGAATCAGCACTTGGGGACACCAGTAACAAAAGACAGCCTCTCTTTCCTCCTCTTGATTAAAACTGATTCATTAAATTAAGGAAACATGAGGGCTTGGAGTCGTTCTGTTCAAATGAGATTCACAGCAGAAAATCCTGTTTCATGCTAATGTGGAGAATAGTTCCAAAAGTCCTATCACCAATTCCATCTCTCTCTCCAGCTCTGATCTGAGTCTTAGTGAGATGCTATGCTGTCTACTGACTTCATGGGCAGCTATCTTCTAAGAGAATGTCCTAACACAAGCAGCCCCAGACAGAAACTGCAGACCTTTTCCAATCTGAATCTGTGGAATGCTGCAGCTCAGAATCAAACATCTTAAATGGAGCTAAGAGAACTAAATGCTTATCTGTAGATGAAAGCATAATCACACAAACCAAAATATTTAATAATCCAACATGCGGGAATCAAGGAATGTCTGCTAAGGTCTGTGGATGCAGGTTCTTGGAATGATCTACTCTCACAACTCCACAATGCCACACAGATAGTGCTGTTCAAATAATGTGATGTTAAAGGGGTTTATTTTTGCGATAACAATCAGCTGACAATATTATTCCATTTATTATAAAAAAAACCACACATTTGGGTACTCCTATCATTACAAAGACTTTCCATTGACTTAATGGTTTCATACTGAGCTAATAGTGTTTTCTATGACCAAATGCTACCCCTACACCCAGTTCTCAAAACCTGCATTTTTACTATTTCAACAAAACTGAGTTTGTTTTATTTATTTCCTATTTGTGAAGCCATTTTTGTCCCCATAATGTGGGTCAAATCAACATACACATACTACTGAACATCCACGTTAACCCTTGACCTCTGTGTTCATCTGATTGAGTACAGCTTGATCCTCTAATTGTGACATTTGTTATACACACTCATGCCTGACCACACACTTTCTCTGTGCTGCTTTCTTCCTTTCTCACAAACAAGAATAAACACACACAAGCTGAGCTTCCTGACCTTTTCTGACATATGGTTCTCTATGGATTTAGTTGACCCTCTAATCTTCAGTTTAGAAAAATTGCATGTGTAATATGTTATAACAGCTCATAGTTAATGGACTGTGTGACTAACAGGAATGACCCCAGTGGGCTTCTCAATTTGCAGAATGAATATGGAATTAATGCCAATGCGGTAGTGATGTTGATGTGACATTAATCTTACTCAATGACCTAAAATAACTTTTGTAAAGACACAGATCACTGTGCAGACAACTGGGCACGGCGTCTGCCCTCTACACATGGAAGAAGATATTGGGGGAATTCATTCAAATATTGGAGAATTAATTATCGTTGTTCTTGCATGCAGGATCTCCGTTGTTTTAGTGCCCGGTGATTCACTAAAAGAATTATGCAAATCTGGTACCTGATGAAGCACAAATGCACACAAAAAATCATGAAATGCAAATTGCACGGTGCAGCTCCATGATGTTATGGGTCTGTTCAGAGCACAAGGTCACGGAGGATGACTTCTGAAATCTGGCATACTGATGCGGGACTAATCAGCATCACTCCACCACCGTGATCCAGCTCTTTACGATGCCAAAAAGCGCCATCATCTACATTGCACCACTGGATGTGTGCCTGGTCATAACACTCTTCTCCATTATTTCATTGTAATTTAAATAACTGCTGCCATGAGCATCTCATTTATGAAAGCACAAAAAGCGCTGAGTTTTGCCCATGAAGGGGAATCTGATAAATGCTAGTCATAATGTTAAAATGGACTGAATTAGATATGCATTCCGCTAAAATATCAAATGCAAAAGAGACAGGATAGGACTCTAAGCTTAATGTTTCCCCATATTAAATATGTATATCCCAGCAAATAATTTTAAGTTGTAAGAACTTTTCCTGAACTTTAAGTAACAAAATGTTAAAAATGATATTCTAGGAACGTTTAAACGTACAGTTTTTTTAGACATTGTATTAACATTAACATTATTGTTTTGAAAATTTTAATTCTGCGATGTTAAAAAATGTTCCATTAACTACTTAAGAATAACTTATGATACTTATGTTATAAATAAAGTTTAAAAAGTTATAATAATATTACTGCAAGAACATTTTCTGATACTGCTGAGAGATCTTTCAGAGAATGTTAGCCAACATTCTAAGAATATTCCCTGTTAGCTGGGTTACTGTTAATGAAATGAACAAGTATATGGTTTTGTTAATATTCTTATATTGCAAAGCTGTTAAAATGATCATTATTGATGTACAATGTATATAAATAATATTAGACCAGGCTTAAAATGCAACCAGAGGGTTCTCTGGCCTGAGAACTGTTGAAAACCATTGATGAATTTGCCACATGGTGTCCAGATCTACACACACATCAAGCACACATACACACTCCCTTAAACAGACAAACATTGTTTGAGAGGTACAAACAAACACTTTATGTTCACTGCATTCACTCGTTCCGGCTCTTTTTTTTCTTGTTTATCTTTGTTTATTTGCCCGGCTGTGAGGTGAAAATACGTCTGGTTCCCACTCTGGTCTTACGTTTTTTTTCAGGTCAGCGACATTTTGCTGGTGAGAGGTTGAGCTGGTGTCCACTCCACCACATCACTTGCTATTGTTCTGCTGGGAAAAGGTTCACTGATTTCATAATCTACCGGAATCATCCACTCTGAAGCAGGTCGCATGAGAACCAGCTGATGTTTTGGTGTTCACAGTTTAAGGTTAGGAGGTATGTGTTAGGTAAATGTTGTTTTTGGCCCTCTGAACAACTATTAAACACGTTTAAACATTGTCTGAAAGTTTAATTAATATTGACATCTTGAGGTGTTTGCCGTCTTTTCTGTGTGTGGGTGACTGACTTGTATTAATGTTTATTGTCTTAACTCTTGTAGATGATGTTAAACTAATCTGCTAAGATGTTGATGCATCTAAACAATCGCTGATTTAGCCAACAGGGAATCCTAAAAGACTCTAGCTCTGTTCCAAAACCTTGTAAGCTGCCTACCCAGCTAAGAAATTTCAGGTTGTAAGAACATTTCCAATAAAGTTCTAGTAACATTCAAAACATCCATTTTTTTAGACATTGTATTAACATTTTTGCTTGCCTATAAGAATGCTATTCAAACTTTTTTAAATTCTGCAACATTTTAAAAATGCTCTACTGGCCACTTAAGAATAACATATATATTAATTTATATATTTATCAATTAATATATATATAATATATGCTATATCTGCTGTGGTTTTATTTGACTAGGTAGCTTGATGCAATGCTTTTGGGATTGCCTTCATGTGTTGGCAGCACTTTTATAATGTCTTATAATGCTCATTAGGCAGGATACTTTTTGGACCAATGGTTTAGTGCTGTTCTCTCTCCCTCTCTTTCCATATTACTTTGTACAACCGTCTGCTTGGAACTTTAAGGTCCTACTCTAAAGTCCCTGGAGTCCCATGTGTGTGTACCAGGAGTGTGTTCAGGGAAGTGTATGCGTGTGCGTTTGGATGTGTGTGTGGACACAAAAAGGTCAACTTATGCATTGCTGCCAGGTGACACACACATCTGTGTGTTTACAACATCTCCTCCAGGAGGTCACAGAGATTAATGAACCTGAAATAACTCCTGTTAGCAGGTGAGAGTGAGAGAGAGAGAGAGAGAGAGAGAGAGAGAGGAAGGGTTTCCAGGTGTGAAATGGAGGAGGGTAACAGAGGGACAGATGGAGTGATAAAGAAAAACACTCATCATTGATTAAATTAAGCAGTATTGAGAGCTGGGCTTTAACTGGAACTCAGCAGCTTTTTTTGTGTTGTAGAACAAGGGTGACAAGATGACTGTGACAGAAAATCAACACCCACCCATTTCTACAAACACAATGATCAATAAACTTGTAGTACTGTATTTCCATGTTTTCTAAAAACAATAAAATGATCACATAATTAAAGAATGCATTTAAAACATAAAGACAAGATAATGCACATTTTTAACAGATGAAACATTATATGAAATTATTATTTCAGATGTTTTATAAGCAGACACATAACAGCAAAGTTGAGCTGGGGCTGCTTGGAAACAGTTAACCCCAATAAACTGTGCAAATGAGTTAATCTCTTGTTATATAAGGCTACACAAAACTAACCATTTCTTAGTCTTAACTCATTCTTAAGTCTGACAAAACTCAGACATGTATTTTTAACATTACAGTTTATGAACAAATCCACTATTGACCTTCTCTCTCTCCCTCTCCTCTCTCTCTCTCTCATTCTGTCAGTTAAAAACCTGTGTGGTTCAAGAAAAAAACTGAATTGATTGACACTTTGGAGTTAATCCCCATATCAACGACTCCTGGAGAGAGCGCAGGAGATCACTGATGGGGAGGGAGAGAGAAAGCGGAATAGAGGGTTAGGGTAGCACGGGTAGCATGGGGGAAGGTATCAGAATACATTGTGGGCACACACACATCATCACGTGTATGTCTGTCTATGCTCTAGCGTTCATAGGTGCTGTTGTCTGTGCCTGAAGTGAGGGCCCTGTCTGGGAGGAGGACTCAGCAGCAGTAGGGTTGGAGGTATTCGGGTGTTGCTGGTGTCCTGCTGAACAGAAGGTCTCTATTCAAAGAACACACAACACTGTTTTAATGAGCCAGGGTCTGTTAATATTTTAACACTCAGTTAGGACTCTTCTAGGCTCAGGGCAGCAGGGAGTGGAAGAAGAAGAAGAAAGGGAGATGGTTGGAGAGATTGAGGACTGCAATAAATTGAGAACTGGGCTGATTTAAAGCCTTCAGAGAATGTTTGAGGTATAATCACAGCAGACTTTCTATATGTGTATGTAGTGTCTTATATGTATCGTGCAATATTACATAGACATATGTTTAATAATATTAAAGAAAGAAAGAAGGGTGTCAAGTAACATTTGTTCCTGTCTCCAAAGGGATTAGTTGTGGAAGTCATTTACCCATCAGTCCTTGCGTGGAAGAGTGAACATCCACTGGTGTGGAACGCTGCTTCTGAGACACACCCACCAAAGAGGATCATGGGCTACTTATTCAGAGCTGCAACAATGACAAATGAAACCGTGACATGTAAAGAAAAGTACATTTGTTAAGTCAGTTTTTCTTTATCGTATTCTTTATTATTATTGTTTTACTGGCCTTTTATACCTTTCTTACATTAACAGAGAGAGGGGTTACAGGATCAGGACATCAGCCTGTGTCCTTTTAATCATGCTCTTGTATGTCATTAGCATTTGCACTATCCACTGTGCCACAGCTCTGATTCAGTCTTTATTACTACTTCCCACATTTTAAAGAAATAGTATAGTAAGTAAAAATGTTAGGTAATGCTACAAAGTTACAACTATTTCTCTACATTACAGCTCTTTGCATTCTGGGCATTCTCGCAAACAAACTAGACGCTTGCTAGTTTCTGCAAATTTCTGAACTTGCAAGTTTTGTAAAGATATTTAGAGATAAAAAATGTATTGGCTTGCAAAAGTAATTTCAACCATTTCAGTATACGTTTTTAAATGAAAGTGTCTTTAAGATCACGTAAAACATGCCACACGTATCCTTTTGACAGGTTTGGTATATGAAAAGATACATTTGTGCAACTAGCGCCTCACTACTGCCAGTTTCGTCCTCCTGATTGACAACACACCAGCATGGCATGCAAAGTTCTTTCAGACTGAAATATTTAGCTTAGTCTTGTCTGTAATCTATCCCTGTGGTTTTTCTTGTCTTCTGATTGAAGGTGAGACGCCTCTTTTGTCCTCACATGTCACAACACCGTTAACCAGCAGCTGCTACCGCAAAGCCTCATGGGAAACATTCTTTTACCTGTGTTAAAAGCATTTCCTTCAGGTGTGTGTGTGTATGTTAACCTTTGACAGCACTGAGGTTCAGATGCGTTAACAGTGACTCTCTCACTGTTTGAAAAAAGTTCAAGTGAAGGAGAAGAAAGAAAGAAAAAAGAAAAAAACAGACAGGAATAAAAAGGGGAAATCAAGGGGACGGGCCCTTGGGCAGATGCTTTTTTTTCACGATCAAAGGGGCCGTCAAAGCAGCCGGAGCCTTCAAGTGAAACCTGATAATGTTATTGGTCAGACAAACATTTACAGGTGGCATACACATTACGAACTTATTCTTTATCTTGTGTCTTATTTAAAACAGAAAACCACAAACACCGTTCATTTCCCTTGTTCAGATATGCTCTGTAATGGTTGTTGTGAGTCTCCGCACCCTCTTCCTCAAACCTGTTTCATTTTTAAACAGTTTCCTCTCTGTGATCTGCTCAGATATGCTGTTCTCTCTGAGGAAGCCGATAAACAGACAAACTATTTAACCGGCGAAAGACAAGAGATTTTTTAGACTGATCGCAAGTCAAAGCCATATGTTCTGCTCTCTCTTTCTCTTTTTCTCACTAATGAGTGTGTTTCTCAGCTCCTTGGTGGATTAGGCATGCACAGAAATAGTGAAGGAAAGAAAAGATCCAATTGAGAGACAGCAAGGTCTGTGGAGCTCAATGGGAGAGAAAAGAGGGCGAGAAAAGAGGGCAAGAAAAGAGGGCGAGGGGTAGAATAGTGAGATCTGCAGGGGGCAGACCCTCACACCAGGACCTTCCTCTTTTTCTATCGTCTCTTTTTCCTCCTGTTCTCCTCCACTTTGCTTTTGGGATTCAAATGCCGTCTCATTAGTTTATATTGGATTGAAATGTTTCATGAGGTCCGTGTTCATGTAGAGTTTGGTGGTGGGATTCGAGAGGCCACGAGAGGGCCAAATAAGTTGTATCCTTTTTCCTTTCATTCTTCTGTCTTTCACAAGTTTATTCCCATCCCTCCTTCTGCGTCTGCTAATTGTGCTGTCGTCTTCACACTTTCATTTGAAACTGCTTAGAAGTAAAAAAAAGCGTTTTTCTCACTCTATACACTTCAGTCTTCTGTTCATGCTTCTGAGGGCAAATTGATGTGTTTGACTCTCAAGAGATAGAGATAAAGGGAACAAACACACACACGATTTTAATTGGATAATGGTATAATATTCAATGTCTTTCTGCTATCTTTAATTTCACATGTACAAAAAAAAACATTATTTGCAGCTTTTTAGCCATCTGAAATTCACAGACCCTTTATTAATGTAATAACTTTTTTTTACATAAACCTTCTAAGGTGGCTTTGCTCACAGGGTCTCTCACAGTCTCCTGCTATTGTGTTGTTTCCTTTGCTGGCTCCTGTTATCAGTGAAGATCTGCCTCTGTAACTCTCTACACTACAGGACACAAAAAAAAAACAAAGAGCAACTACATATACACACACGCACTTTCCCAGGCTTACTCCTGTTCAGTATCTGTGCAAGTAAATGTGTATGAGTCTGAAACAGACTGTGTAATTCACCTCTCAGCTGATTTCAAATCAGATTCTTGGATCTCGAATTTGGGTGTTTCTTTAATGAGCACTTCTGGCCCTGTGGACTTTTTATAACTTAAACACTTTAAAAATGAGTCTGTAAAATTATTATTTTTTAATATTTAAAATTAAATTGTTGTTAGTGGAGAGGGACAGTCATAATTTATTACATAATAAAAAATTGTACATCATTTTATTTTTTAAGCAATGAATATGTAAATAAAGGAAGTATTATCATACTGTATTATTAAGCTTTTCAAATATAATATTTTTATGATAGATTTTATATATTTTGAAACCTAAAAACAAGTGAAGTGAAACAATAAGATCTGTACATAAAACACATCTGGAAAGTAGAAAAATAAATGATGAGGGCAAAAATGTTGAATCTGTTATCAATAAAAATCAACCCCAGGGCAAAAAAGTGTTAAAGATACGTAGTTGAAGAAACACCTGTTTGATGAAACACTAATGCAGGAGATTTTCTAAATAAAATATTGATCTTTGTGATGCTAAATGTCCATGTGTGAGCTCAGTGCAGCACTGGAAAGAAGTGGACAAAGGCCATTTTCTTACAAAGATAACAAACACACACAAGCATAGACACACAAAGATAACACCCCTCCCCTGCCAAATTGCCCCTCGACCTCCCCTCTCACCCCAGATCTACCCTCATTGTCACTAATCCCATCCCGTGATGTTATCTTCTGTGTGTGTTATCTGCTATGTTCGTTATCTTGGAATAGGTCAAAACAGCACCAAGGGCTGCTACCTGTAACTTTCACCTCAGTTTAAACTCAAGCATGCTCGGATGAGGGTTAGGGTTATAAACAGACTAGCAAAGCATTGAAACTCTTTGAATGTTTCCCAAAATTGTTGCAGATCTCTGAAGCATTCACTGACCAATATAATGATGTCTCAGGATTAAAATCCTGAGAACTGATTACTCTTTTCTTCCACCGTCCACTTGTCCTTCTGTTTTCTTTTCTTTTTCTCTCTCAGTAACAAGGATAACATGACCTAATCTAGGATCAGCGCTCCTACCAGAGCTATTTTTCTTGACCGCCTCTCTTTCTTTAGTCCTTCATCTTCTTTTTCTCCATCCCCCATCTCTTAATCAGCTCACTTTCCCTCATTCCCTCTTTCATTCTTCTACACAACCCCCACTCTTCTATATTGTTTGTATCTTTCAGGCCTCTCACTATTCAAACCCTATAATTGGTCATATGCTATGCTAACATGTGAATTAGCTAATTGGTCTCAGCTCTTTATCGTTTCTTCGTCGCTCAGCCGCATATGTTCTCTGAACGCGGATAACGCTGTGTTTTGTTTCTCTGTAATGAATTAGTGCATGTCTGGGAGCAATGGTATATCCTGACTTTTGTTATTCAGCTTTCATGTAGTTATTTTTCTCCTGCGTAGCGTGTGATTGAAAGCTTGCGTTTTCCTCTTTCTCGTGTGAACAGGAGATGACAGCAATCTACGCAAACCTTGTGGGTGCGAGAAAGAAAATTTGAAGACAAATAAGGTGGATAAATACACAGAGAAAGTGTTGAAGGAAAAAGTTGTTAATATAATGCCACGTGTTTGATTTGGCTTACAAATCTGTGGTTACACTGCCTTGGTATTGACTGTTTTCTCATGTGGTGATCCAAGAGGCCATGTTGTTAAATCTTATGCTAATATGAGTCTAGCAAGGTGTAAATTTATTATATGATGCATGAAACAATTTTGAAACAATGGATCTAATTGAACGACGTTACTTCTTCCCAGCTACGAGGGAACATACTCAGAATGTTGGCTAATATTCTCTAAAAGTTCTCTCAAAGTTATCAAAAACACTCCTGCATTAATGTTAGCAGAAAGTTTTTAATGTTATATTAAAAAAACATTATTATAAAGTAGTTAGTGGAACTTTTAAAAACTTTACAGAATTTAAAAATGTTTTAATGACATTGATACAACGTCTCTAGAACTTTCAAAATAACATTTTTTAACATTTATTTACTTAATGAAAACGTTTGGGAAACATTCTTACAACCTAAAATTGGCTGGGTTATCACAGTTTGTCTGGGCCACCAGTTATAAAAGGAAACATACAGACAATCACTTCAATTCACTTTTTTATGCAGGATCCTTGTTTTACTTGATTTGTGTCTTTGGCAGTCCTTTTGGCATTGAATTCTGAAATTGCCCGACTTATGAAACATTCAATGTTTATATGCACATTTGTTTTAGAGTGTAAACTTTACACATCCAGAAACAATTATTGAGATCCTTTGACAAAAGAGAGATTTCTTAATTGTTAGTTTGCGTGTTCTGATAAAATAATATCAGATTAACTGCATATGCTACAGATGGACTGTATTGTGTTGGTTGTAAATATTTGTGAGGTTGTGACATAAGTAAGTGAATGTGCATTTAATAGATAAATCAGATTAGACATCACACACACACATTTTTCCTAAGGGCTGATGTAAAAGCAGGTGGAGTGATATAGTTCATCAGTTTGTTGTCATTGAGCCCAACCTCTCCCCCAGGCCACATAGATAAAGAACCAACCCACACAAGCACATATACTCACACACACAAACTTTGTTCTAAGATTATCAGATATCATTTTACTTTTGCACTATTGCAAATGTATGTTATAACTGTTAAGTCCTAAAACATTGCAAGATATTTAGAATTACACTGATTTTACTGATCATTTCTATGGCCTTTTGAAAGTGCTGACCATGATGGGATCACAGACAGACCAATTCACTAAACAGTTGCAATGCTTTTGTGCAGTATTTAATTTTTTTTTTTTATTCACACAGCACAATTGTAGCGCAGAACATCTGTCAATTATAAAATACAGATTTGATCATAATATAAATACACAGACGTGTCTGCGGGTTTCCTGAGGGCAGCCGTATAGTTCTAAATGAACTGTGGACGTGGTCTGACCTTAAAGTAAAAGAGAGTAAGTCTGTCCATATATTATAAACATAAAATAATGGACTACACACTTAGGCACACACACACAGCTCTCATAGCTTTGCCATATGTGAAAAAGTAAATATCTATTATTCCTCAAAAATCCATTGAGTGCAAAATTTCGTGTACAACATCTGTTAATTGTCAATTATAAAGATACTGTTGCGATTGTAATACAGGTATAAAGAAACGTCTTCTGGTTCCCTGAGGGCAGCCCTATAGTTCTAAATGAACTGTGGGCAGTGTGGATGTTCTTTTGAGCAATTCGTCTCATTCCGGTCATTCCTGTGATTAGCGATGCTAGCCAGGAGCCGTATCGCTACAATGCATTTCTCACGCAGACAAGCGGCCTCACAATTCCATCTCCTTGCTTTCATTCACTCCCTTACACGTTCCTTCATTTGGACACTTGGCAGGAGGGTCAGAAGAAAGGGGATTCACACTTTCATTCCATCGTTCTGTTCTTTTCTCCCCCCTTGTTCCTGAACATTCCTGCTGGTGGGATGGCATTCCAGGGCTTTGTTTGGGGTCAAGATGGGCTCAGAGATGTTTAATGACGGGGTTAGTTGAACAGCATCTTCTCTTTCTTTATGAGAGAATAGAGAGGGAATCTAAAGTGTGTAATAATGTGTGGTTAGTCTATAACTTAAAGACACAGTTGCTGAAGGGGATTAGATTACACACACACGCTAGCACATATCAGCACACTTTAACTAAGGCATCATTATCAGTGGAAAAAAGGCAAACACACACATACTGTTGCCCGAGGGATGCAGGTGTGAAAGGCAGTGAGACACTGTAAGGATCCAGAAGATCCGAGAGGGTCAAGGAATGTTCCGGGTTGAAACAGGTTAAGCTCTATCGACAGAATTTGTGGCATAATATGAAGTTATTACACAAAATAACTTCGTCCACCTAAAAATGTTTAGACATTTGTCCTCATTTTCTTTTTTATTGTATGTGCTTTTTGTAGATTTCTGCTAAACATCTCAACCACAGGCAAAATAAAATCATGCAGGTCATGCAGGTTTGGAACAACATAAGGCTGAGTATAAAAATTCATTTTTTTGGCTGAACTATTGCTTTAAAGGGCTCTGATTAGTACTCACTACATGCAGTTTTTATCTTGTTCTTGCTTTTATACACACTTTAACATCTGCTCGGTTCCTGTTGTGCACAGAATATTTTGAGTTACTGCGATGCTTTACAGGATTACTAGTCTGGTTCTCACGGCTGACCTTTTTAAAAAGACTTATACACATACACAAGCACATCAAACACACTTACTGTAATGTCAGATGTGGTCTGACCTTAAAGTAAAAGAAAGTAATTCCGTCCACATATTCAGACATAAAATAATGGATTACATACTTAGGCCAACACACAGCTCTCATAGCTTTGCCGTTTGTGAAAAGGTAAAGAATGTCTATTAATCCTCTAAAAGCACATTGAGTGAGTGAGAAAATGTCTATGTGTTTTTTCTCTCTGCAGTAACTCAGAGGTACATGGTGTTTCACACAATATCAAACTTCCTGTTGCAGTGGCATTAATGTAGGAGCCCAGCGGCGTGCCAGCAGGGCCCACAATAACAATCAGACATGCGAAAGACAGCTCTTCTCAGTTCACATACCACCTGTGTGAATGTTTATATGTGTGTGTTTGTGACCTTAAAACCTCTCCACTGAGTGATTATGCATGGGTGTAAGCCCAGCTAACAACATTAATTTATTTTTAAAATGTTGGATTTTTAAAATGTTGCACTAACAACTTAAGAATAACATTTTTGATATATGATATATAACACCGAAGCATTCTACTCCTACATTACTGCAGGAACGTTTTCTGATTTGAGAGAACTTTTAGACAACAATAGCCAATGCTTTGAGAATGTTTCCTGTTAGCTAGGACAGAGTTCTGTGTTTGCCCACATGTGTAATAGTTTATCAATAAGCAATGCTTGAAATTCACTCAAACGTCGTTCATTTAAGATGTGCAGTATTGTCTTCATTCAATTGTATCAAACAGTCAGATAAAAATGATGAGTATGTGCAGAGGCAAGCTTGCAAGAAAGCAGATCAATATACAGTCGTGACCCTCAAATATAAATGAGATGGTAATCAAAGGGAAATATTTAACACAATCAATAATCAATAAGCACAGAGTTAATGTTATCTATGTGTGTGTGTGTATACATTATGTTGAGCAGGAGCTGGAGAGAAAAGTTTACACTTCTTTCCTGACCTGATTTTTGTTGACTGGATTCGATCTTTGAAAAAAGATACTGAGATTGCATTCTGGCTTCGCTCTAACTGTAGACTATTGATTTTTAACATCAAAACTTAAAGATTCAAAAGTCAGAGGTGTGTATATGAAATATATGAGTGCTCTGTGTGCATGCATTTGATGTGTAAATCTCAAGAATTCAAACAAACGATGCCTGATAAACTGGTTTTAAAGAAATTTGTCTTCAAACCTTTCTCTTACGTAAAACTGTCCTGCAGGTGTGATCTCAATAACTCTTACAGTATTCTTTTACAGCCCCAACACAACCTGTCCAGCTTGTAAAGTGCCCTCTTACATAAATACACGATTCTACAGAGCAGGAAAAATGCCCGTAAAGTTTAAATCTTTACTTTAACAGCTGAGACTCGTACTGACCCTAAATTATTGTTTAAGGCAAACTTTACAGGGATGGTCTTTATAGTGAACTTTATATGAACTTTTCACATCACGTAGCCTATCTAGTAGGTTTTAGTGAGACACAAATCTACTGGACACCTGTCCACTGCTCCAGGTGCTTTATGGGATGCAGGTGGGAAAATTACATTTACCACCTCCAGACACACACACAAACACCTGGTCTCACATTGTTGTGAGAACAATAAAATGTTTAGCTTCTAAACGTAAACTGATTTTATCATTAACACAACATAAAATGTTACATATACAGTACATAAGTAGAGATATTAACTGCATGTGATTTTTTCTAATATATCTTTCTCTTGCTGGATCCCATACAATATAAATGTATATGATAGGTCATTAGCTCATCGAACAAACTATAGGCTACTAAACTGACCACAGTGACCCATATAGACTCCCTTTCCATACAATATTTCCTGGATGTTTCAGGAAAGTGTGGCTGTTTCCGGTAAGCTCAGAGGGGGGTCTGCATGAAACTCTTCCATGTCTGCTTTTCCCATGTCCCTCTACACCTAAACGCTCTCTACTCTCTTCACCACATTTGTATCCTTTACTTCCTACACAGAACATTCTGCCCAGATGTAGTATTAAAATTCATAACTGTTACTGTATTTATAAATATGATACATTCATACAATGAGGTATGTTAACAACACAATATCACATTGTACGACATTACAGCATTATGGTCAGGGGACTTTGACAAAAAATGTTACATTGAAATTTGGCCTCATTGATGAAACACTAGCAGAATAAATTTTTGTATAAATTAATTCTATATTAATAACTGTATGTAATTAAATTTGACATTGTATTTAAGAACAGTTTTATGAACAATTTCACAGATTGTTCATATGCTGGTCATGTTTCGTGGATGAGATCCAATGAGTCTACAGTATGGTTTTGGGAAAAAAAGTGATTTTTCAGTTAGTTTGTGCAAGTTCTAATTTTAACCTTTAACCCTTTTTAATTAAGACATACATATTGCTTGGATTGTATGAGTGCATTGGTTTAGTAACACTTTTTGTCTATGATGTACTTCCTTTGCTTTGTATTTTAGGCTTTGTATTTCAGGCCGCACTTTCGCTCTATGCTTTGGGTCAGAGGCTAGTTGAATAAAGCTCTTTTAAGTAGATAATAATATCTTTCTACCTCATGTCATGTCAATCAGACGATTATTAAAGAATGGCTTTGTTTGCTCGGTCCTAAAGGGAGAATAAAGGAGCTAAAGGAGAGAGAGAGAGTCTTTCCTAAGAAGATGGGGTCAGAGGTCAAAGCTGTCGGGGGGGGTCAGAGGCAGGAGTTTGCTTCTGTGACAAGATGAGCTGCATTGAAGAGATCTGACCTTCTGTGACCTCACTGTCACACTGAATGTCTGCCAGAGAAAGCGTTGACTTTAATTGAGGTTAACCTGACCGCATATGTGCGTGTATATCACACATTCTCCTTTCATGTTACTGCTTTGAGCTAAGAGAGGGAGACAGATAGAAAAATTGAGAGAGCAAGAGAGAGAGAGACTCAACAGGGTGATTGAGGGAATAAAAATGAATCTGACAGACAGGATATTAAAACAATGACACCTATGTACATATAAAATTCACGCATACACACACATATACATACATCAAAAAGCACACACAACTAACAGAAATCCATTTGTTTTTTGACAGGAGGGTTGTGGCAGCAGTACTGTTGTGGACTGTGCTGTGCTTCTCTCTAGTGGATAACAAGCGAAACGACATTCGCTATTAGTGTGCTGAATAACGTGCTGTATGCACTTAATGTTGTCATAGAGTTATTATTTAAAAATAAACTTTATGTCTTGTCTAAAAACAACCATTACCTGTGGTAAATCGTACGTTGCTTATTGCTTTGTTATTACGTGGCTCTCTAGAATATTCGATTCTGACTGGCCAGTCACGCAATCTGTAAGCTTCATTTTTCAAAAAATCCCTTTCTTAGACAACTGCATGGATAGATGGATTTATTAAAAGCCATTTTACACGGAGCTAGCTGTATGTCATACGTGAATGTTTTTAATGGAAAGTTTAGCATTTCAATTTGTTTGGGGATTTCTGGGATAGGATTATTTTTCTGGTGACGTTCTTTAAATTGTACAAATGATCATGAGAATCTAGATGACATTTGATAGACATTTAATAGATTCACCTCTATTTTTGAGTAAACTATAAGTGAGAATTCTGCCATTAGTAATGCTAAAATGTCAACATATCTCTGAGTTATCGTTTGACGGCTTTTCACTATTTTATACCCAGAGGGTTCCAGCAGGTGATATAATGTTCTGGTTGTCTAAGGTGGCTCTGGTTTTTAGTTACACTTTATGCATTTCTGTGTCGCTGCACTGAGATGTTTGGATAAGAAAGTTATTCATACAAATATTCATTTATATTTAAGCATGTAAGGCAATGTGTGTGTGTGTGCATACATGTGTTTTGTAAACTGCAGTTTCTCACGCCAGACTTCACAGCCATGTCTCTACTCACCAAGGGCTCCATTTCCTGCTATTGAAATAACAGCCCTCTTCTGCTAGCTTATCAGCCCTAAAACACACACACACAGGTTTGTTTCACACATAGGTTTATGAGAACTCATAAATTAGACTCATCTCATAAATTAGACGTTTTTTAATTAGACATGTAAGAACATGTTTTGGACAATTTATGAGCTTATATTGTGATGACCACCTAAAATTTCCATACAAGTGGGTTTTAATGTAGTTGTGAGGGCATATTTTCAAATATTTGGTGTAGAATTGCCAAACCTGCACAGACACACATGCTCCCATAAACAAGTATCCAGTCAGAGTGATTTATGAATGTACACCAACATACATTGACATTCATCGATGTGCTTACATACACACCAGCATATTTTTTCCACACACACTCGACATAACGGGTTTTTCATGCTACAAACACTTGATACACAGTTGTAAGCTATCTAAATGGGGTCATATATGCCCTAGACGTCCATTGGTCTTCTTAATAGTTGAAGACCAATGTATCACACACATACATACACACAGTCTAAGCCTCAATCTCAATCACTATCAGATATTACAAATTCAACTTCTTTCTTTGCTTTCTTTTACTTTATCATTCTTGTTATTTATATTCTTTTGTCATCTAACCAACCCCCACACCCCCTTTACTCAGTCTCTCTCTTTTTCACTCCATCTGATCAAAGAGCCCCAGTTCTGTCAATGTGAGTTGATGTTTGGGATTACCACACCTCTGGTTCAGGGTTTAATCTGGACTCAGACATGGGAACTGAGAATTGCGGCCATATGTCCCAGAGGAGGCACAGAAAGAGGTCGGACCACACCACCGGGCCTCGGCCTCAGACCTAAATGCCTCTCAGACATGGTGAAATGGTGCGTACATTTGTGCATTAGGTGTCTTCTTAAACCTCTCTCTTTTTATTTACTCACGGCTTTTTCTCAAAGGTTATTTGTTTATCTAGAGGTTTAAAGATATTGTTCACCTGTAACAAAGAAAGAAAATACTCAGTAGTGCTTCCTGTCTTCCTCACTCTCATTAAGCTGTTCTCTCTCTCTAAGATGAAGTGACAGAGCAAACACACATCACACAGCAGTGCAGTTTGAGTGTGACCGGGCCAGCTATTCACCCTGTGTGTTTCATAAACACTGGATTAACCCCACTCACACACAGCACCTATCTCACAGAGTGACGCCCTTCCAGTCGTAATAGAATCTGACATTGTTTGTGAACTCCACCACATTCCTGCCTCTAATTCTCTTTCCATCTAACCACCCCCCTCTGCACACACACACACACACACACACACAAACACACACACACACACACACACACACAAACACACACAAACACACACACACACACACAGAAACATTAGCTCATTTCTACACTGTCATTCTCTGAAGAGATAAAGTTTGTTAATGGAATGAATGAATGTTAATGGGGAGTTGAGGAAATGTTATTAAACTTTTAAACAGCCAACAGCTAGATGGCGCTCTGGGCAAGTGTAACCTCAGATCATCAACATAAATCCTTATAAATAATGTGTAACAGACTGAAATTGAATATGTAAATGTGCTTGGAAACATTGAAAGACGCTCATCAGCATCAGCCCAACCAATATTTTTACATCAAAGCAGCTGCTGACAAACTTTATAACGTGAAGTGGCATTTTTATTTTTTAACTAAATCAATTTTGTTTGTATTTCAATGAATTAAAAAGAAAAATATTAAAATTGTGTTAAATTAATAAACAAACAAATAGATAAATAAATACCTACCTTACCTGGATTGCGCACAAGTTGTGTTACACTTTCAAGCATTTGTTTGGTTTTGTGTTTCTCTTATAACTGCTATTAACTTACAATAAAGCAGGCTGACTAGGAGAAAGCATTACAACACGATATAATCTGGCGTGATGCAACAGATTGCAGCATTACTAAAAACAAACAGCTATGAAATATATAAACAAAATATGCTTCGGTTTCAACAGTTGTAAAGGTAGTCTTATTCTATGTTTCTTTGTCTCCATCTAGCGGCTGCATTACAGTACTGCGCGTCGATGTTATAGTGTGTTTGCACTGGTAATAAGGTGAGCGGTTAGATTTATTCATCTGTTGGTCATATGTGATCATTTTTAGGGAAATGTTTTAAAGAAAGATTGAAATAATAAAAGTTAATGTCTGGTTCTGCAACACGTTATTGAAATGTCATGTTGTCTTGTAAAATAAGGGTCTCCATCTAGTGGACTAATTGTGCACTGCAATCAGCATTGCTTTCAGAATGCTAATCCAACAAGAGTAATAACCCTTAGAAATAACAGCTTGATAACAGGACCAGACCTTATTTCAAATGCCATATTTTAGCATGATAAAATAACATAAACAACAACAATAATAAAATCTTAAATAATAATAAATAAAATTTAGCCATCATGCTAAATGCTGAGACAAATATTATATATACAAATAAGATATACATACAATGTTGGACAGATATATAATAAATATATACGATTAAGATTTACATACAATGTTATGCAGATTTGTAATAAATATTGTTTATATTTTTATGTTTCATATAGGGGAGAATTACAAAGCATGACAAAGAATGAAAAATGGTTTTCAAACCACATTGCCATTATGATGTTTCCTGTATGAAGGGTTAGGGTGCACCCAAAGGTATTTACATATACCCTCAAATGGTTAAAACGGAAATGATTGACTCTCATTGAAAGAAAGTATGTATTTACATCTGATTAGAGGTAAAATAAATAACTAAAAGTAACAGTAAGTGATATTGTTACCTACTTCATAATAAAAGCTTCCCAGACATCATAATAACACAGTACAGGTACAGTATTCAACAATATTAGGAATTTATGACTCCTAATCAGCTAAACAATTATTAATCAACTTTAAAGTTCACATATATACCTTTAACAAAACAAAGTGATTTGTTGAGACAACCTTGACTTAACATAACCATAACCTTTAAAATGGCCATCAATCTCATTACTGTTGTTGAGAAGTGTCAGCCCGGTCTTCTCATCTGCTCTTGTGAGATCTAGCAGCAGCCATTTTGACTGAAACTGCTGTTACAGGCCTCAGGAAGTGAAGAGTGTTACAGCAGAAGCCCATGTATGCACTAGTACTTACACATCTTGAAAGGCGTAGAGCTCTTCCATGTGACCTGTACACTTCCTCCCTAAAACGACACTTTCTCTCTGTCTCTGCTGATACAACTTTTGATCAATATTTTTTTTAAACACGACAACCAGGTAAGAGTGTCTTTTTAATTAATTAACATTTTGGGGCAGCAGATCTGTTTTTCCGGTGTAATAAAAGAATAAAGGAGGAAATTAATGCGGACAGAAATGTTGCTAGCATTGAAATGTAGTTTGTGGGTGGCAGATGGTTTCTGGTTGTTGACTGACTTGGTTGCTTGTATAGTTTCTCTGCATATGTTTTTAAGCTCCAGATTTGTATTGCGACGTCATGTCTCTCTCTCCAAAATTGAAATTAATGCTGCTTTAGGAGAATCACAGTCTGAAATGGGGCAATGTGTGTAATTTGACATGCATGTGTAACTAAAGTAATCAAATCATATAAGTATCAGGGACCTTGTTATATGACTATATATCAGCTCAGAAATTCTGTTTTTAAAATTTTTAATGGTTTGATTTATATATTAACAATCTCTGAAGAACAAACAAAAAAATGTGTTTAAAGTGCAGTAAATCTATGATCACATGCAAAAACTGTTTGCATGTGTTAGTTTTTAAGTATTTATTTTTATTCACATGCAAGGTCTTTCATGGAGGAAGCTGCAAACTTTTGCCCCCTGTGAAAAACCACTGAAAGAGAGCCAACTGATCATGCTAGCAGCAAGTGCCATTGTTTCCGTTACACTTCTTTTTGAAGATTTATTTATTTCCTGTCATGCCAGTGTTGCCATGTCAACAGCAGATTTCATGGTTTAACAACTACAGAGAATTGTGATCTAAATTTACCCATACAGAACACTATTCAACAGTATTTGTATATATGTGCATTGTTCTTGAAGCGTGTTTACTGAATGCAATTTAACTTCAATACATTTACTTAATGAAAATGAAAGTGGGTATAAATATAATTGTGCTAAACCGTAGATCTTTAACTGGCAGATTGTGATGCACATTGCAGGTTTGCACAGAGTGTAGCAGCACATCGTAGATTTTATTTTGACGTCATTCCCTTGGTGACAATTGTAGGGGAATGTGTTTAATTAAATCAGGCTTATCAAAATCTGTTTATCTAACAAAAATGCTGTTTAGGCCAATATACAGTATATATACTGTACCTGTAGCTTAAAATGTATTAGTTGTGGAACCCAGATTCTGAGAAAAGATTCTTTAGTCGTGCATGACAGATCAGTTCCTCCACTGTGTGCTTGATGGTGCAATCGATCCGATGTTGAAACCTTCACAAGACTCCTTCTGCTTTAAAAGCAAATGCACGACACAACAAAGTGTGAAAGAAAACAATATGACTTAGTCTGTATGTGTATATATATATATATATGTGTATATATATATATATATATATATATATATATATATATATATATATATATATATATATATATATATATATGTGTGTGTGTGTATATATATATGTATATATATAGCAACCAAAAAAGATTGCAAACATAGATTAAAAGCGGCATGTGCTATTGTAAGTACGTCATATGTGCTAAAATGGTAGAGAAGACCGGGGCTAGTTGTCACACAGGGAAGTAATCACAACGGAAGCTCTCTGTAACTGTAAGGTGTAGTAGGCCAGATACACATTGTTTTCTCTGGCAGAGGATTTTTATGCTTTTAACATCTTTTTAAAACTATGTCAAACATACAATTTAAACATAGACTACGGTGGTATGCATTCAAGAAAGACTCAACTGTATAATGAAGATAAATTTTAGTGAAAAGATCAAATCTGTGTTCTCAGGATAAGCATAATTTTCGACAGGTCAGAGCAGGTCATTTTACTGGGGCAAGTTGCCACATGTGTTTTATATGTTGCATTTTTATACAATTTATTAACCAATTCCTTAATTATAATAGCTTTATATTTATTAGTTAATTTGTTGATTACAATAAAACACAATGTTTTAATTTAATTTTAGTGAATAATATGACAGCTTGCCATAGCATGTCATGTTTAACTTTTCTGTGGCTGTCCCACACATCCTTTATATTTTATGTTCATAAAAACTATTTTTACAGTGTCACAATGCAAAAGCAGCCGGCACTGGTGCTTCCTGGAGCGGTTCAAATGAGGATCAAGAACTCCCAGAACAGTCCTGGAGAAAGACTCAGCCAGACTAAATCTATGGTCCTACCAGAACAAGATGCACTACAGAAACCTGCGAGCTCGGTGAGTGAGAGCATGCACATATTCACACTCATGCAGTCACACACTGATTCTGGGCCTGATTCTGTGAGGTGTGATTCTGTGAGGTGTGTGTCTCTCCCTCCTGGGTGTTTACATTTGGGTAAATCAGTGTTGCATGTGGCTGCATTGCAGTACATGCTACACGCTTGTTGAAGCTTCCTGTTGCATTGGTCATTATGGGTGTTTAGAAACACAGGGATGAAATGTGTCAGGTAGAACAGCAGAGGGCAGGCCAGCACTGCCGAAGACGTACTTCTGCTTGTACTTCTTTACACAGAGGTTTCAAAGTGAAATACTCACACAACACTGAACCAGCTCCACTGAATTTTCATGTTATGTATATGATACTGTTATATATAAGACCAACAATTCATGACTAATTTGAGTATTTAGTAAAATATTTTTTACACTTTTATAATGCATAAGCATTTTTAAAAGCTTTCCTACACCAGTTTTTTATTTCAATCAGAATTACGTTAAAAAAGTTAGGCTTTTGGGTCAGTTATTAGATGTAAATTAAAAATAAGGCAATCTTAAATGTGTGATATCAATTGATATATCAAAGGACCTGATATGATATTATTTGTAGTTTAATAGAATGTTTCATGGATTATGATATGAGCATTTGCACAGACTATTACACATACAACAGAGGAAAGCAAAACACTTAATTACTTAAAAAATACAGAATATACAAAATAATGTATAAAACACACATTTATACAATAAATATAAAATGACAGAATTTATATTAAAAATTTATGTGGTCATAACTGTTCATAACTGGTCATAACTTCATCCAGACAATTTAATAATATTTGGGTGAGTAAATGTTCACTTAGCAACACATGCTGTGTGTTTAGATCAACCGTCACCGGAGGAACCAGTCTCAGCATAACATTGATGCTTCTGTTAAGCTGCAGGTATGATCTGTGGTACCTCCTTTATTATGACATCATATGAAATTGGGTTTAGCTCTGAGAGTAGAGAAATTGGATAATGAGTCAGTAGTGAGGAGTTGATGCTCATAGTTAGTAATATCATGATTACATTAAAGAGCTAAAATCGAAGCTGTCTAAACACAGTTTAGTTGTCATTCATCTTACAAGCGTGGTTTTAAACTCCTTTTCCCCAGCAATTTAACCAATAAAAAATTCAGCAGTCAACCAATCTTTATCCAAATGCAATCTTTATCTCCAAGATTTTGTTTTTAAATTCTGAAAGGCTAAAAAGTTTTGTTTATGTTTCATTCTATATTTCAGCCTGTATTAAAAGGAGAATATTTAAACAAAGCCAAAATTGCTGAAGCAGGGAAGAAATTACGGTTGGTACCTGTCTGTCTGTAATAATAATCATTTTAATCATAACAAATATAACATGTTCTTTAAAAAAATAAAGAACTTCAATTGTTTTTTTCCACAGGAAAAACTGGACTTCAGTTTGGGTTGTGCTATCCTCCAATCAACTATTATTCTATAAGGAGAGCAAACAGGAAGCATTGGCTAATTTGGTAAGACAGTATGCCCACAGTGTACCTGTATTTAGTAAAAATACATACAATGCATTTAAGAGTGAAAATTGATAATTATCTTGTTATCTTCTCATGTAGGGAAAACAGCAATTTTCATTTGACTGTGTTAAAATAGTGAGGAAAACACAGCAAGAAACTAATGTGTTTAAACAGAAACCATAAGCATACAATAAACAGCAGCATTAATAAATAGATACAGCTGTACATTGAGCTGTATAACTGTTAGCGATTAGCTGGGGAAACATAATGAATTTCAGATTTGTCAAAATTTACTTTTAAGTTTACTTTGCCTTTGATCCTGTCGATTTAAAATGCCGCTGAGAAAATATTTACCCATCATGCATAGAATTGTACCCGAATATCATTGTTCTGCTGATTTGAATGAGCATGTGACAGAGAGAGAGAGAAAGAGAGAGCGAGTGTGATATAGAGGTCCAGATGAAAATAGATTTGCTACCTTCAAAGACTTATCATATTATAAATGAAACATCAATGAGGTCAGCTCGGGTTAGGTTTAACATCACTCATGGTCAAGTGGCTATAAAGCCCCCGAGCTCTCAGCCATTTCTGAGGGCCATACACGCAAAGATTATCAGGATGAAGTTAAGTATTTTTGCCACCTCATTAAAACAGTAGAACTGTAGAACGTGCCTCTTCAGCTAGTTTAAAAGCTTGATTGTTTTTGGACCACAACATCACACATAATGTAGACATTATAAATGGGAACTTCTCCTCACAGATGTTATATATTAGAATATAATGTTTGATTCGAAGGGTGTTCTGTGCTGTATCAAAACATGCTGTTCGTCAATTGTTTAATATTTCATAGAACCATGGACACCAGAAACGCTGTTTGTATTTATATCTTGGCCAAAGTCATTGTCTTGTGGGGGTATGCCACTGAGAAGGTCTCATGATGTGGGGGGGCCCGCTAGGTCTTCTGTGATACTGCCATTTCATTAGATCTGAGGGAGACGGGCCCCACCCATAAGAATTTGGTTTGGGGCCCCGTGAATTTTAACATCAGCCCTGGCAAAAGTGTTTATGTAATTGTACTTTCTTCTCAGAAACCCGGTTTTAAAGCAGATGGCGTGGATTTGTGTGGCGCTGCAATCGAGTGGACGACAGAGAAATCCAGCCGAAAGAATGTGATCCAGGTAAGACAGCTGATAAAAGAACACACATGGCCTAAATTAATTCTGTATATATCCATTATTAAATTGAGGTATTTAATCTATTTCTGTGTGTAAGACACTTAGAACATATAAATATTGTCTTATTAATCTCAAAAAGAGCAATAATGAGACGTATCTGTCATTGTGACGTGAATCTCCAAGACATCTTGAATTTGAGTCACAAGGTCCCACCTCTAATAAGTTGGGCTGTAGCTTCAGTTCTAATAATCTGTCCTTTCTTTTTCAGCTCCAACTTGTAAGGTCACAGCTTAACCAAGTTGTTCAATACATTTATGAAGTCTCAAGGGATTGAAAAGACTACAGTGAAATCCAATTGCTCACTGAGCTTAGCAGCCAGGGCTTTCACCAGGGCCTTCTTAAGGACTTGATATTGTCTGTCAGAACTGGTGTCATACCTCTTAAAATCCCTCAAGTATTTCTCAAGAGATGAGCGAGAAAATATGAGCTGCCTTTGAAATAACCACAGTCTTTTATCTGCACACCAATGCTTGCGCAGATCTTTTAGGATTTTAAGTCCTTTAACATCCAATAGCATTCTCTGATATTTCTGTCCAGTCATTTTTGTTGTGAAGACTTTTCATTAAGACTTATCTAAAGAAAGATAATCTTTCGCCTGGTGTTTCGGAGCAGTCGGCGCTTATCAATAAATTGATAGCGGAGTTAGCTTTCACAAGGCAAACTGTGGATAAAAAGCTGATTTTCGATCTCATCGCGCACTTATAATGTCTTATCACCACCACTGTACTTGCTGTCCAGTATTTTGCCCAGAAATCTTTTTCTGCAGGAGAGATTAAAAAGGCATTAAACAGTAATCTTAAATAATCCCAAACTCTCACACAGAAAAAAGTGCTCGTAATGACGGTACTGAGCCATTTCGTAGCCTGCCATCGCTGTCAATCAACCTCAACCGGGATTAGAAATTAGTGCGGAGGGTCGTTAATTCAGCGGCGTGTGGAGTTAGATTTGCAATCTGTGAGGCATTCAGCCGAGGTCTCGAAGATCTGCTCGGCTTAGCACAAGACAAAACACTTGTGTCAGATGAGGGATAGTTGCGATTAAGCAAGTTCACATTCTTTTATTGGAGGTTTTGATCAGTGTCTTAAGCATCTAAAGTTGACTTATTCCATTTATGCTTCTGTCACTTCTGATATTAACCTTAAATGCTGGTGAAGATCCTTATATCTCTGCTAATACAAGGATTACAGTGTTTATCAGTTGAAATTTAGCATGTTCGAGGTACTGCCTTTGGTCAAAAATTCCTTTAGCATTTCTGCAAATTAACATATTAAAAATGTCTATACATTTTGGAGGATGTGCATGGGACTGCAGTATAACTTGTTAAAAGGCATATAAAGAAATATTGCTTACGAAATTGTTACTAAAAACAAGATTTGATCAATTTATGTCTCCTTGTGAGTAAATATCAAGATACACTAATTCTTGAACAAAGAATCACATGCACTTAGTTAGACTTTCTCACCAAGCTATTGTTTTTAGCAATTTGACTCACATTGCCTTTCTGATTCACTTTAAAGGGTTATGAACTCAGAGAGTCATGTGCATTTATTACTTTCAAAGGTCTCACAAAACTAGATCTGTTTTCTTGCACACACCGATGAAACTTTAGTGCTTTGGTTAGCACTGAATTTCTCTTAGAGGAAGGACTTCCCACCCCTGAAACAACAAACTCTGTTCCAAAATCTACTGAGCTGCCTACGGAGGGCATCATAGGTGCCCTTCCAATGCAAAAGGCTGTTCCAAAATGTAAGCAACAAAATTATGTTGCCTCCTGAGACTGTGTCCAAATTCTAAGCCAGTATTGCATGTATCCTTTGTGAAAAAGGCAATCTCAGAATGTATTGTGACAAAAGCAAATAAAACCTATTAAAATAGGTCAGTGTAATTAAAATAGATTATTTTACACTATATTCATGTTTATGTATTTTATGTTTTTCAGAGTATCACATCATTAACTTGTGAAACAGTATTGAAATCAAAAAAGAATGTATCTCCCCTGCAAAGCACTGTTAATGTGGTTGCAGCCTATGTAGAATGTTCCATATCAGTCACTTGTGAACTTTCATGAAGGTTGAGATTCTGAAATGTAGGCAGTAGCATTGAGACAGCTTTAAAGGTTAAGGACCACACTGTAGCTAAAATATGCTGGCATGCTTAGATTGACAAACATATACATAAATTCTAACCATAACCTTAGAGTTTACCTGTGAGAAAAGAACATTTTCCATTGTTCTTCAGTATTAAGTAATCCACGGAAAAGGATTATCTTCCCAAACACTCCTGAGTATCATAGACGCTTCTCGCTCAGCCTATCAGATTGCAGCGTAGCAGGAAACAAAAATGTCGGACAATGGAAATCGGAATCCCATCACATCTGTGCTTGCGTCACCTATGTGAAAAAGTGTATCAGATACAGCAATCCCAGTACAAAGAAAGTGACTGGACTAAGACCTTACAACTGTGTCACATTATTGACAATAGGTGCCTGGCATGAGTATTTGAAAATCAAGAGGAAACATCTGAGGGTGATTGTAATATCATATGACAGCATATGGCGTCAAGCTGGAGAGACGGCAGAGATAAGACTGAACCGTTCCGCTCTTTGCTGATCAGGGTTGCCAAATGTCCCATATAGCACAGAATCATCCTGTATTTTAATGGAACAGAAAAGCATTTCATATTAAATCCGTACAGGATACAGTTTGTCCCTTATTTTAGCATTTTACACCCAAACACAAACCTTTGGCATGAGCTGTGTGAAAGCCTTAACATAGCTGTTACTTTATTATGTTATATAGTATATTAAAGGTGTCGCCTGCCAACAACGTTTAACTTATATCTAATAAGAAATATGTATGAAATGGTTAGTGTCCCATATGTTTATCAGCAGAACCTCTAGGTTCACCTGTAGTTCATTTTCATTTCAGTTTATAGACATTTTCCCTTTGCATGCACAGCATCCTATGTACTACAGTATAATGTATAATATGTACATAAACTATGAACTGAATACAGTGGATAATAGTATGTTCTTAAGCCATGTAGCATAAACGTGAGAGCATTAGAGAACACTATGGTCAGTCAGACAATGCAAATACAAGAGAATAAATAACTTCTTTCTCAAACAGTGGGCAGAAAATATGCAGTAATTATGGACCAATTTATACTGTTTGGAATGTGTCCAGTGGTATATTGCGATGTTTATAGGCACTGTGATGAATAGCATGTGGTTCACGTCCATTTGTCATCTCCTAAACTGTCTTTGGAAATGAAGATCTTCTGCCAGGGACTGTCAGATCTAGTGTCTCGTGTACAAGGAACCTTTGGGGCATGTTTACTGCCGATTATGATAGACTGACAGGTTTTACAGTGAGGAGAAAGGATCTGATGCTTTGAATGGCTTGCCTGGAAGGATTGCTAAGCACTGGGCTCTTGAAAGGACACTTTATAGAATTGAGCTAATGAAGTGATGTATTGTCTAATTACAAAATGTTGTTTAGATTGTCATTCATTGTGGTGCATGTAAACAGCCTAACTGCCACAGCAGTGTGGCCCACAACACTGGAATCTTGTTGTCATTTCTATCAAAATATACTTGATCCAAATGACATCAAATTGACTAAAACACAGTGCATTTAGATACTTGTGAGCAATGTTAGGACAATGCACAAGACATAACTAGAAGATTTAGTCTTCAAAAAGTAGTTTAAGTGTTGTCATTGTCATGTTGTTTTTGGCTTTGGATGACAGAAATTGGAAGAGATAAATGACTTTTTCAGTTACTTAAAGTAACATCCAACTGTGTCTGGGTGTTTCTTCAACTCTTTGGCCCTGTGGACATTGAGAAGATAAACCCTTTTAGAATATAATGCATTACTCTGCATCATATTGCATTACTTAGTCTAATTTATGGTTACTAAATTCACATAATTAAAAATAAATAAATCACAAAATTAAAGCACCAATTTTCACAAGTGATAGCTGTGATAGTTTTAAAGTTATGTTAATTTTTTTATAAATTAAGATTTATTGGATTACACTTTGTTTAATAGTTCAGTTTTTAATAGGTTACTAATATTTTCATATTGGATTTACAATGTAAATTGTGGAAACCTTGAGTATATAATAGACACTGTGGAGTTTCAAGCACTTTGTCACTCACAGATCTGGAATATATTACTGAATCTCTACACATGCCGTGTGGTCTGTCTCTTAGCACCACTTTACAAGTGAGTTGGACAAAAGGTATTTGCAGTACTTGACTTTAGTGCATAAAGCTGCTTACGTTGTATTGAGCATTAATTTCACTATTCATAGCAAAGCAATATACTGTATATTTGGTAATAATCATGGGGTGATCGGAAGGATTTGAGATTCAGACAACAGATTACAAAAGAGATTAGAGGAGGAAAACAACTCTCTTAGCAAGAGCATACGATTTACTGCGCCTCAGGACAGATAATAGACATTTTGGCTATAGTACTAAAATGATCTTGTTGTGATAATGTATGTTAGAAAATTTTAACTAATTTAAAATACAAACATTCTAAAAACATTTTAGTGATGTCATGGATATGATAGAACTATGTTTTTTCCTGTGGCTGGAACTTGGAGATAAGAAACATGGTATTTGTGTGACCTGCACACAGCATTTGTTCATCTTTGATTAGCTGTCTTTCTGCCTGAGTTATTTTCATTTTAATATTTCATATCATGTATATTATTTTGTTTCATAGTCCATTATCAATATTATATTATTTGTTTACTCTAACAAGTTCAGCACTTCAGCTGTAAAACTGATTTGAATTTGTTACTGCTCACAGTTTATATCAAATCGACTGACCATTTAATCCTTTGTGAGAATAGCTCACTCATTTAAAATTGCAATCTGGAGAATGCAGGTTATAGAAACTGTATTTCCAGCTCGTGAAACATTTTGTTTTTTATATTTAATATTTTTAATCTGGCCTATGCAGCCTGAATCATTGAATTAAATGCAATACATCTTCCTACACTTTTTTTCCCTTTAGTTTTGTTTTCTTTCGGAAGCCGATAACTCTCTTCCTCAAACCCATCTCAGGAGTTGTGGAAAATTGGAGATAATTAACCCTGCTATCTAAAGCGCTTCAAAGTTGAGTTGTGTCTTTATGTAGCTTTCAAATTAATGTTTAATTTAACAGCAAAACACAAATGTTGAGTCACAAATGGCATTCTGGTCTTTGTACCGCTCTGCATAATTAAACATTAATGAAGAGTCAAAGTGAGGGCCCAGATATTCAAATTCCTCCTCATTAAACAGTGTGATTAAAAGCCTTGTGCTTTTATGTTACACTTTCTTATTTCCACACACAAAACACAAAACTTTCCACAAGCCCCAGTTTTTCCGATCCGCTCTTTAACCATTTTCCTGACCAACAGTATTAATTCAAATATTCTGGATGTTTTATATGCAGAATAATAACAACCCTGAGATAACAACATTTTTGATATAAACATTGATAACAGATTGTCTAACCAAGTATAATTCAATAATAACAGTGAGTGAGATTTAAAATAAGACTACTGTGTTAAGTAATGTTATGTTGGTGAAATATTACATTGTTAACATATTACAGCCTATTCATAAGGTTTTGTTTGTCATATGTTGACCTTTGACCACAGTACACATTGATATTATTTCCATGGACTCTACTATTCAATGGGCATCACCACATGCAAAGACAGTGAAACATGGCATGAATTATAACAGCTGTGGACTAATGCTGAATATGACAATGAGTAGTTGGAAAGATTATTATCATTTTTCAGAAAGAGAGGGAACAGAACTCATGAGTCATCAGCTAACGGTCTCAGATGATCTCAGTGATATCAAAGACCAATGCGATGTTTGGTTTTGAAACAGCTTGATTTACAGGATGAGCTATTTTGAAAGAAATATAAAATGTGTTTCAGTTTAACTTAATAGAGCTTTGGTGTTGAATTTATTAAGGCTGGTTTGGCTTTGAAATGCTATTTGAATTATTAGATACATTGCGTGCTGGGCTGTGGAACATTTTCACGGATCTGAGGTTCTGAATGTTTCGAATGACAATACATCAGCAGATGAGACACTGTGTTTGTTTAATTTTGAATGTCTAAAAAGATTAAAAAACAGTTATTGTGTCACATGCATAAAATATCTGCATGGAATCTGCATAAAAAGAGATATTGCACGTGCCTTACGTGTTGTACGGCCGCAAAACCAGAACGAGATGTGAAACTGCCATTCGAAAGTTTCTGATGACCTGCAGCATTAGTATGCTTTACAGTGGAGATGTATCACCCGTTCGAAACGCCAATGAGAACTCCAACAAGTCCACCCCACTACAAACTAATGCTGTCATGTCTGCAGGCGGCCTTCAGGAAAAAAACAGAGCTTCAGAACAAACATGCTCCCTAGGATGTTCCACTCTGAAGAACAGAGGGATCGCAAACACACTCTGACAAGAGTTGTGCCCCTAACCATCCCCCTCTATTCACTCTATCCCCAAAGAGACTGTTTGATTCCCCCTGCCACGCTCTCTCGAAGTCAGAGAAGACTGTTTAAAATGGGCAAAAACTTTGGACGTCTATGTGGAGTGACTTTGGGGGGGAGGGGGAATTTGCTCTGTGTTATGGTCTGGTATTTTTAGAGACCGACCACTCTAAAATGATTTTAGGTTTTAGAAATATGCAGTGTCAGCTCTCTTTAAAATAAGAAGTATCTGTTCAGCGTGACGGTATTTGACAATTCTGACCTTAGCGTTGTATTTTGCGTGAATTTGTTTGGAAAGGCCACTTATACTATCTGACCATGCCACGTGGAGTTATGCTAGGCTCGAGAAATAACTCTAATGTTTAGTCAGGTATCAAACTAATAGCCTTGTCAAAAGGCTTATAGCATCTGATATATCTTAGTTCAAAGAAAAAATTCTTTTGTGTGTGTAATTTTGTCCCTGAGATCTACACACAGATTCTCCACACAGTGTCCGTTGTTGAATTTAATTTGGCAACTTTAAAATCTTTTCTTGCATGCTTTAAATTTTAAGTACACTATATAGTATATAAGTAGCCAAAAATAAATTTGTTTTATAGTGGAAGACACATTTTCAACTAAAGCAGCAAATCAACTCTATTCTATTCTACACTGGGGAATATTTCATCATGACTGTGTTGTAATACAGTGTGGTTGCTTTAAATAATACATCATTGTATAAATCCTTGGTTATTGGCAGAGGATTGTTCACACAATGCTTTCTGGTTGTTTTAATGTCAGTTCTAAGCTTACTGTTCAACCCTCTTTAACAACAGATAACCACTCCTACTGGCCATGAGTTTTTGCTGCAGGCCGATCATTTTCCAACCATCTCCAAATGGCACGATGCCATCAAAAAAGCAGCGGACAGTCTGGTAAGTCATTTCCTTAAGGAACAAATTTTGTAATCCCTTTTGTTGAAATTTAATGAAGCAATTATATTAGCTGCTTCTTCTGTTAGTTTCTGTAGTTTGGTATCACTGGAATTCAGTGCCATAGTGTTAGTGTTGTGTCATATTCCCCGTAGTTGGAGCTCAGTATGTTTTTCCACTCAGAATCTGTTTATTTTCCTACTGATTACAAATTCTAGAATCAAATTAATTGTACACATTTTATATAAATGTGGTCATTAAACATGTACTCATCTGAAAATAAAACCATGAGTCTAAATTTAATAAATCATGGAATACCTTTCAGATAAGCTAAATAAACAAACACTGGGATGCTACAAACAATCATTTTGGACGTTATTTCTGTATGTAAATGATTTCTGATGAAGCTTTTTGTGTCACATTCTGTTGTAGTCGAGTGGAGCTGGAGGCCAAAGCTATGGCAGAGCAACTCTACACAGATCCAACAGTACAGAATGTCTGTCCAGACCAACCTGTGATCCCCCTAAACCCAAAGTAAAGGAGTCCAAATCTGAACACAGACGCTCCATCAGTGAGTAACACTCTTGTGTGTGACAGAGAGAGAGAGAGAAAAGGTGATAACTGGCAATCAACACAGATAGTTCAGAAACAGTGAGTGTGTCAGGGTTGCAGCCTTGCTTTACCACTGTTTAATATCTACATTAATGAGTTTGCAGTACAGCTGACACAGTCTGTTCCCCTTCCATCTCTTAATGGATGTATCTCAGGAAACCTGTCAGCAACATGTCCAGGTCACATTTTTAAAATAAGAATAAAAGAGCTACATTCTATATTATACAATAATTTATTATGATAATTTGTATTTGTATTACTGTGATAAAAATACTGTTAAAATGACATACAATAGTAAGAAACTTATGACAATCACTATTTAGAATAATGTAAAGGAGAATCCAGTGAGTTGTTAATCATTTTCTCATCTCTGTGCTGTGACTTTTCTTCTCACGTTTAAGTGGTGCATCCTCTCGACCAGTCGCAGTTTTGTTACTGTTACAATAACATGTCCATCTTTAATAATATGTGACTGATATTATAAAATGCAGACACATGTTATTACTTCATTCACAATATGGGACAGAGACCGATGCACTGAACATGCCATATATGTTGAATGCTGTATTCAGACAATATATGTCTGCTCTGAATTCCTTTGAGAGTAAGACTGAATGATTGACAAAGAGCAGAATGACTATTATAAATTAACAGCTACTTGACACTCTTTTCAAATGCCTCTTTGCAGCATTTTCTGTCCAGAATAAGTATCAAAGAGAATTCATTTACTACTGTACTGAATACCGGTCAGTAGCTCGGAGCTCTCGATAGTCACATGAGCCACTCGTAAAGATATGTAACACTGACACCACGATTGGCCGGAATCAATAAATAAATGCTGCAAAATGAGATATTCACTTACAAGGCAGAGTATTAGAATATTTTACATAAGCAGTTCCCTGCTGCCACGCTGGCCGTGTTTTTGAACAGTGCGGAGAAAGAGTCGCTCTTATTTGCATGAGGAGGACTCGCACAAAGAAACCCTCAAAAGAATGTGACAAGTGTTCAGTGACAACATTGTTCCATTGTCTCTTGTGATCCCCCGCACAGTGTTCAAGCTGCAGTACAGCGCTTCAGACAGCGCAGATAAGAACGGTGTCAAGAACAGATTGAAGAAGTTCATCTCCAGACGGCCCTCGATGAAAACGCTACAGGAGAAAGGCATCATTAAGGGTGAAGGAAACTTTTGGCACCTGTGTTCCATGTTTTACTTCCTGTTCCGTTGAGAAGACGCAGCAGCTCGCTGCACATTTCTGTGTTGCGAAAACAACATTCAGAAATCTTGTGCAAAACTCTTATTCATTTAACAACTTTGCGAAGAAACTGTCGTAGCCCGGTTAAAAGTCATAATTGCATGCTACGTAATTACTGGTTATATATTGCATGATGACATATGAATGGTCGATCTTAGGACATTAGTTTATTTTGGCTCTACATGTTTCCATATTCAACAAAACTGTGATCCAATAATAAAGAAAAAAGACATTCTTTTTCCTTTTGTACATTCTACCAGTTCAACCCCTGACGCCAATACTTAAAGACTGTAACTAATTTATTCCATTCATGGCACACACCAAACATAACATTAAAGGATATTTTAAGCACACTTGGAACTGTCGGATGAAGGTAATGATATCTTTAATTTCCTCTGGTGTTGAAGAAGGCCCTTTAATGTAGTATCTGTGGGGGTAAATGGGAGATCAAAGCAGACAATATTGAGGGAATGAATAAAACTACTGTGAGATTAACAGAATAGCGCAGGTGGCCTCCAACACAGCTATGGCTGGCAGAGCTCCAAGGCAAGCTAGCCTGCTAAACATCCATCTCCAAATTAGGATTCCTCCATATTGTACCGTTTCTTTTTAATAGCAGTTTATTTAGAAACGCCCCTCCTCCTGTAAAATATTTTTTCTAGGAAACCTTCTGAATGCACATTTGTATGCAAAGGTGGCTTGCTTGCAGTCATTTATGCATTTAGCGCACACCACCCCCCCCACCGCCCTCCTTGCGGGTGCTGAAATGAGAGCAGGACATCTTTGATGTTCCAGAAGCCTCTGGGAAAGCTCGCCTGGTCCTATATGACCTCAAAAAGCCAAAGGATGAGGACAGTCACTGCCTCTGTGCACCTCAGCACTGACAACTGTGGTTTTGTTCTAATTTGAGACATGATAATGTTTTGGAGAGGGCATCGCCACATTATAACTTATTATCTGTGAAACTCCTGGCTCACACTTAACATATAGTGCTCATATTGCTGCGTATTTACACATGCAAGTAGGCACAGCTGTTGCTGTTTTTTAGGGCTGTCAATCATATATTTAATCATAATAAATATATTTAAATGTACTAAAGCAACATGTTAAATTCACAGTCCTACTATTATGATTAGAAAATAATACCTAGAAGTACATAAACAGTTTAATGTAAGTATCGCAACCTTTAAACAGCTTGAGTAATTTATATATTTATGCTAGCGTTATGTAGATATGATGTTATTAGGTATATAATATATATTCTACCTAAATGTTTTCAATAACATGTTTTTCTATAGACCGTGTGTTTGGATGTCACATACTGACGCTGTGTGAGAGAGAAAAGACCACTGTGCCCAGTTTTGTCAAGTTGTGTGTACAGGAAGTAGAGAAACGAGGTACAAGAGATGATCCTTTTTAAATGAATAGTGGTTATTTTATTGCATGCCAGGCTGACTGACTAACAGATGTCTTTACCCTCTTAGGCCTGGAGGCTGATGGGATATACAGGGTGAGTGGCAATTTGGCCATTATCCAAAAACTACGCTTCTTAGTTGACCAAGGTAAGTTTAATTTAGCATCATCTATCTTTAGTGTGTACTTTAAAGACAACACTTTTAGACTGAATCCTTGACTATATCAGTATTCGTCTAAATGAAGACTTGTGTATGGTTAGCTGAAAGGTATAAAGTGGTTATTTTGCATTAAGCGCCACAAATCGGTTGATAAGGATTTTCAATGGGGCTTGATATGCAGTGAAATGCTGTCAGAACAATGTACTCGGTTCTCAAGGGGCGTATTAACGTTGACATAATGATTAGCATTTTTTAATTTCCTCATCAAACGACTGTTGTTCTAATTCTCTCTGTTGGCTTCTCTGACTCTGCCTGTCTTTCCCCAGAGGAGGAGCTTGACTTGGGCGACAGCCAATGGGAGGACATCCATGTCATCACCGGAGCGCTAAAGATGTTTTTCCGCGAGCTGCCAGAACCCCTGTTTCCCTTTCGCTTTTTCGAACTGTTTGTGGAAGCCATTAGTAAGTACTGAAATCATTTACAACATGAGCAAATTGGTGTTATTGCTGCAAATATTTAGAATTAAAACCTTAAAATGCATCATAAGGAATAATTAATTATTTTGCACAGAGAAGTGAGAATTTGGAACACTCAAGCATAATAATAATGTTCTCATGTATTCCATAGCAACGTGTACAAGTTATTTCCATTCATGCTTTACAGCTTAAGTTGACCTGGTCCTACTAACTGTAATTTAAGCCATGGATGGCTAAACCGCCAGCCACTCTTGGGCTGAGCACAGTATTTGGGCTTGACCCTCTTAGAAGCATTCTTGCAGATCTGTCAGCCAAAAGGGGTCGCTCTTTGACAGGGCGGTACTAAGATCATTCAAATTCCCTGTTTGGGGAATGGGGGAATTTCTCAGGCCAGAGGGCAAAGTCAGGGCCTGTGGTCCAGACAGAAACTGTCACCAGATCGGCCTTACTGTCACGTGTAACCTCCCTCCAGCAGCACAGAGCAAACTCTGGGCCTCATCTCTGCAGCCCAGCTGACGCCAATATGTTTCTCTTGGGCAATCTACCTTCTGAAAGCCATATACCTTATGAAATATATGTATACTTAAAAAAACATTTGTCCCTCACTTTTGTTTTATGACTTCTTTGTTTTATAATGTTTCTGAAACCCTGTTTTTGAACCCCACGTTCAAATTAGCTGTGTGTGAAAAACTATGAACGAAGTCATTTACCGTTATGTAAATAGAGAGCAAGTATTAAGCAAACAGAGAGCACAAGATACACTGTTGACACATTGTAGAAACAACTGCAGCTTTCTAAAGCTAAACATTGTTAAAAAGGAAGGTAACGCATTATGATCTCACATCCAAATTTAAAGCTACAGTGTGTCATTTTTTCACTACTAGGGACACCAAAAGGAAATGCAAAAATGATTGTTTACAAACAGGTTTCCTGAACATTCCTCCATGTGCCATTGTTTGAGAAAACAGAAAGCCCTACCACAAACTCATGCTATTGGTTGAGCCAGGGCTCTTAAAAAAAATAAATATCACAATGTTCATCTTTTTCAGGCAACTCAGCCTACAAATGTCTTATTTATAGTTGTCTGCTCATATTAAGCTGGCATAGCAGAAAGTATTTTAACACAAACTTAAACACTTTATTTTTAAGTAATTAGATTTTTCCTAGTTTGTTTAAATCAATGAATGATTTATATTCTCAGCATCTGGAGATATAGACTACCAAAAGGCCAGTGCCTGTACTGCTAGCCATCTGACTCTATTAATCGCAGGGATATCATTATGAATCCAGCGCCTCAGTATTTCCCCACTGGAAGGAGATATGCGTGAGACAGAATGGGAACAGGCCTGGGGTGATGTTGTAATTTGCTAATAAATATTTACTCACGCTGCATGTAGGCCAGAGTACCGCAAACTGTTTGTAGCCAATTAATCAGTAGATGAGCCCGATCACTTACAGATAGTGTTTAGACAACTAATTATTACACTTAAAGGCCCCTAATAGCAGGAGGTATAATTAGTTCAACCTGCAACATGTCCCAGCAAAACAGAGGGTATGTTGATGATAGTATGCTAGCATGTACTATTTTTACAGTGTACACTGTGTATACTGTGAATGTATACACATGAAAATGAAAATGGTCTGTATGCATGGAACAATCAGTTGACTTAAAACATTAAAACATAATGCAATGTGCTCAACTTGTGCAATGTGGTCAAAGATAAATGGACACCACTAGCAGATTTAAACATGTTACATTGAGAGACACAATGAAGCATATACTCTTTGAAATGTTTACATACTAATAAAAAATCCTATTTTGTAAAAAGTATGCAGTATGCTAGCATTCCATTCCACGCCTCTGTGAAGGCGTCAAGGAAGCTAGATTAGCCTTTGCATTTTTTTGTGGAAGTGATGCAAACACATTCAGCGTGATTTCTGTAAGACAATGGCTCCTACTGTAGAACAGGATCCATTTGAACTGTAGGTACATAATGTAACTTGTTTGCACAAACTTTGGTATATTGAGCATGTGGGCACTAAGCTCCTCCCCTGCCTGTAATATTGTCACGGTTTAATGAACCTTGCAGCTCATCTTACATTCAGTTTACCGTAACTGCCTGACATCCTGTTTCATTGATCTCAGAGGGCCACCGATGAGCATTTTCAGTAATCCTGGTGATATTTGAGTGGCTCGGGTCATCTATATTGGTCCATCACTGTCAAAAGAGGACAGCTCCTCTAGTCCAGTTTCTCAACATGGCTGCCCTTTATATGGGTGATATTAACTAAAGGTCTCTGGAACGGTACTTTGGACAAGAATCCATTCAATTAGGACAGCTGCCCAATAGCAAACTGCTTCTTGAGCACTTTATGAAACTTCAAGTCATTTAAGCTTGTTGGACATTCTGGCAAATTATTTAAATGCGGTCGTGGGGTTTAAGATTTTACTTCACCCGACATGAAATGGCCCCTTCACTCACGATTTTTGGACATGGTCTCAGCACATTGCAGCTTCTCTCTCGCAATCTGTATATTTGTTTAAAAATTTATGTGATCGCTGCCACAAATCAGCATTTGGACTTCCCATCGTCCTCAGGTGAACAGTTGGCCTAATTTTCCATTCTTGCACTTGGTGCCTGTTTTGGATGTGCCAGGCACCAGTTCTTGGCTCACAACGGCCCAAATCTATTATTCATATTGCCTGGTATCTTAGCGACATTGTCCTGCCACCTGTCCAATAGACAAGCTCGCCTTGTTATACAAAGCGAAGACATACTTGTTGACAAATGGAGGCTTTGTTCTCTGAGCCCACACACACAATCCAGCGTTTGTGTCGTAATCTGGAAAGTTCATTTAGATGCACTGTATCTTAATATCACATTGAGAGATGACCTTTGCATATTTTAAACATTTAGACCTCTAAGATTGTGACATCTTCCAGTTTGATTTTCTAGTTTCTTCTTCATTGTGACAAAAAAACATGGCACAATAAAAAAAGTCAGAGCTGCATCAAACAATACATCCGTCACAACACAGTTTTTTGACCATTCTGATGTTATGCTCTTTCAGCTGACAGTTCAAACTTTAGCCTTGAAAGTCTTTACATTTTATGGAGCTTTTCTAATTTGTGCAACGTGGTCTCATTGCCATGCAAAGCTAGCATGCAGAAATATTTTCAAATGCATAAATCTCTTCCCAGTCTCTATATTTCATCAAGAACTTTTTCATGTTTAATAAATTACAGCGCCGATCCTCTAAGACTTTGTTATTCATAAAGCAAAGTATTCAATTGGGATACATTTAAAATCTTAATCATAACCTGCAGGACTATTTGCAGTGTGCTAATATTTGCCTTGACGGGGCTTAAAGAAGCCCGCAGACAAAGCTCGCAGATGGGCTTATCCTGAGAAGCAAAGCTGTACTGCGGTAAAGAAGGTCTCATTGTTTGTAATTGGATTATATTCACAGATTTTTGTAACCAAAAGTGCATCTATTCTTTGCTGAACATCAGAGCTTTTGACAAAACAATGATGCTCTCAGTTTGATTTATACAGAGTGCATTGAGCAGAAGCGGCACTGACGAATTTGGCACGTTTGTGCAACCACAGGTACATAAAAACTATTTCCATCTTAAGTATTGTGTTAAAGCAGTGAGCTATGTGCTTTGTTATATACAACCACACAAAGCACATTTACCAGGAATTTAGAATGTGAGATTTTTAAAACACAAAATCATTTCAGAATTTTGTGAACTGGCAATGTTTCAGGTATTTGTTTGTAAAAAGTCTGTGAAACAAAAGGCATGAATTTGTGCCCTTTTAAAGTGTATTTCATTTATGAAATAGCGATAATTTAAGCCAGATGGATTTGATCAAACACTATATATTGCACTTCTGAAAACATCCCTCTGTTAACAGCAGTGATCTGATTACTGAAAGAGTAATGCTTACCATAGTGTATTCAGGCTGATTTAGGGTATAGGCATTTTGAACCTGTTTTATATTAATGACACTGTCCGCACCATCTGTCCAAAATACAGGACGAGGGACCATCTCCAATATGCTAGCCACCAAAGGCAAAGTAATTAATGACACCAATAATGCCAGCAATAATGACTAGATTAAATATTTTACAGGCCGACTGCCATGCAGTGTGAAAGCCAAAAGAAAGCGAAAGGCCTCCGCTGAGATAATGCTTGAAGAGAAGTCATAAAGAAAGATATTGCTCGGATAAAGTAATGACTAAATAATGAGGAAAATTGTCATAAAGAATTCTAGCTCTTAACGCACATTCTGTCGCTGATCACTGTAACTTTGCAGCCAAAAAAAGATGTTAAAACATTGTTTTGGATTTCTTGAGGGGATAAGATGTATTATTTTTATGTATAATGCTGTAACTAACTCTGTAAAATAGCACGAAACACAGTTGGTCTGCTGGAGTTACCTAGAGGATCGGGTCAGAATTATTCTCTGTTCTAGAACATGGTCTCTATCTGTGCTGAATTGACAGACCTGGCATCTGACAGGGGCATCTGCTTGCAGAGATCGTGCCAGCGCGGTGTATACACGGAGACATCTGCTCCATTAGTGCCCAGGGGGCATCCTGGGCAGTACAGTAGACCAGGGGCATAACTATTGCCAGCTCCCTTCCATGGCACATCCCATGAATAGCATGGTGTAGCTGTTAGCCAACCGCGGCAGGAACAAACAGTGATGGTTTGGGGAGAGCACGTCGCACTGTCTTAGCACTGAAGGGAACATTTCAGTCTATTCTGAATGTATAGATATACATATTTAAGTGGGATAAAACAAAACTGATTCAGTACAGAATTGTGATTTTTGGTCAACTTGATATTTCATCATTACATTTACACTAGCTATAGTATGATGCATTTTTCAGAGTGAAATATTTATATTTATATTCTTGTCAAAGTCAACAGCATTAATATGAATGTCTTTAAGATCATTAAAAAACATTAATTGCAATTTATCAGAATAAAATTACTTGGTACATTTGCTGTATATGTACTGTAAACATTCAATAAAGTATACAGCCTCAATATTTAAACACTTAAGCCACACTTAAAAATGTCTAAATATTATTGCATTAGTTACAACATATCAAGCCAAGTGGCATTTATTTTACAGATAGCACAAGCATGTTTTAAAACCTTAAAAAAAAATTAGTAAAATATTTAGCTTTGAATTGTACCACAACATATACTGTTACAGCTAAGACCATATTTAGACAGTTTCAAATTTCAGACGCTTGTGTCTTTTGTTAAATAGCTATACCTGTGGTTACTCTGCTTGGACGTCTGTGTGAATATACAGGGAACTAACTGCAAACATATCAAACACTACTAAAAATGACCCTAAGACCAGTTGGTTAAAATTATTTAGTTGAGAAAAAATTGATCTATCATCATTTGTTAGCAGATGCCACGTGATTTAATGTTTCAGGATTTAATGCAACGAAATTGCTATAGTTTTACTTGAAGCTTAGGTTATTCAAACACTTTTTTGGGGCCACTGTATATGTAAGGAAATCATGACTTACAGTCTTGGAGGTCTGTTAATACTGTTTTAACCAATCGGCTACGGTGAAATTTGACCTGAGAGAGCTGTGAGTGCACACAGGTGGCCCCGTGAAAGCAGCTCCATTTCAACATCTGCTCAGGTTCCATAATGATATTGATCAAAACCATTGATTCAGTTATTATAAATATACCTCCTATTACTGCAGGTTTAGCAACAACAAATGTTTTTTTAATTTATTTTACTCTCCAGGCCTCTTTGAAATCATAGTGGCCCCAGTGTAAATCCACAGTGTATGACATGCTATAATCAGACGCATTACTATATCCATAATAATGGCTACAGAGAAGTGCAGTGTGTCAAAGGTCAGGTACTGACACTGATGAAGAGCGCTCAGCACACAGGTTGGTGCCTCTCAGGAGTTTGCCGTGAGGTCATAAGCCATCTGACATGCAAAGAGCAGCAGGGTCAAGAGGTCGCCTCATACAGCTAGTGTTACAGCATTACAGCTTTTAACGGACGTGTCCTACTACGTATCATTAGCATCGCTGACTTTTGCTTTCATAAAGGAAACCTGACAGCCAAAGTTCAGCATTTTATGTGTGTATATGTTTTTGCGGATAGACTAGGTTAACTTTACAGTTTGTTTGACTTTTAACATTTCAATTTATCTAATTTATTAGACTATTAGATTAATTTATTGCTATGGAGTGGCATGTGTTTAAAACCTTGCAATTTATTGTAACTGTGTGAAGATCACATTTGCAATGATTTAACTCAATGATGATGGTTTCATTTTCAGTGTCTTAACTTACTAATCCAACCTCCCCTTTTCAGTGCAAACTGTGCAGATTACTTGCCCACAGTTAAATAGTTGCCGGTTAAGTGCTCTTGAATTACGGGCACAATTGTGGTATCTTCTGAAAGAATTCACTTAGGACTTTATTGTCCGAATGTCAGAATGAAAAAGGGATTATGTATTGCACAAGTTTTAAAGGAAATTAAAACTACTGTAACTAAATTTAGGGTATCAAATATAATGAAACAATCAGATAAATCGAGTAATCTGCTGGAATACATATTGCCTTTGTCATAAATCTGAATTTTGGAATGGAACGCATTTTGAATGCGACCTTCTCGGGCATGTCTCCATAATTAATAGAGAAAGAGGTAATGATGCAGTATTAGGGAAAGTTCTGATGTTAGATGAGCTATGTTAATGAAAAAGTGATGGAAAAGACATTAACTTCTCTGTGAACCCAGTGGCTCAAATGAAGGAGCAATACTGGAATCAAAACATTTCATCATCTTTTCTTTGCCAACAGAAATTAAGGAGACCACACAGAAGGTTCAAGCAATGAAGAAATTGATCCATCAACTTCCCAAACCAAACCACAACACCATGAAACTGCTCTTCCACCACCTGAGGAGGTATGTCAACCATTGTTGTATTTTCTTCACAGACCATTGGCATAGATATAGTTGTTTGGCCCCAAGAAAAAGATAAGTCTGGTCCCCTGTAAATCATTTGGGTAGGTGTATTAATGTTGAAAATTTAAATTTTATTTTTTTAAATTTAAAGTTAAAATTTAATTTAAAAATTTTTAATTTTAATTTTAAACCTTTTTATCTGCACTTACAAGTCGACAATATCCAGAGCCTCATACATTTTGGTACAATTATTTTTAAAGTGCCACTGTGTTTACATATACTTTTTGGGAAATCATTAAGTATGTTTTACTTATATTTGCCTCTGCATATTAAACTGTGACGTAAGAAAGTATTTTAACATCAAAACAATTACACACATCACCTATAACTTGCCAAAAGCCTACTCACCTCCAGCAACCAGTTGCCTGTTGTATACAAAAAAATAAATAAAATATTAATGCAATGCACACCTCTTTAAAAATACTTTCTAGTTGCATGTTATAAATGGCATTAAGATGCTCAAGGGACAGAGTAGGTGGAAATTTGGCATCTATACTTATTTTGACTTCAGGTGCAGGATTTCATTTTTAAACTTAAGACGTTAGATCTTTGTTGCATGTTTGATTGCCTGACCTGTTTTAATAGCTTTAATCACACCTGTCAGCTTTAAGATGGGTGCAGACATTTTATAGATTTCAGCTGTGGTCTGAAACCTTGTTTCCCAATACAATGATGATGCTATACTTGCATCATCTTGTGAGCTTGCGTTTAGCTAAATAAGCCTCATGTGTTTTTGGTAAGAAACTGGTGAGAAGTTGTCAAATAAGTTACTGTTTTAATTATACTGTAGGTCATATCTAGTTTGCACCACTTTCTGAACTTGACAGTACAAACCCAGACAAGAAGACAAGACAGGTTTCATTTTCTTTAAGGAGATAGGTAACATGAGAGAAAACACCAGGCATTTTGTGGTCTCTTATTTATACCAAAATCATGGTATTTAAGCCATGAGGCCATACCTGCCATACCTTTCATATTCATAACATGCATGGCCTTAAGTGCAATATTACTTTAATAAAATGATTATCACATAATAAAAATATTAAGAATACAAATATTTATCAAATTATGTAAGATAAAATCACTAAATACCATCCCTCTCTTAGAAGACACAGTCCCTGATATTTAAATTTTGCTATGCAGCAACAATAACCAGCAGGTATGATTACAAAGCTTGGCACCGAGGTCATAACTATGCTTTATATGCGAATAAACCATAGCTTTTGACCAGTCAGCATAAAGCAACAAAACTCTTCGGGGGAACCGTAATATAATGTTATCATTATAATATCATTAATTACTTATACAAATACACAAAGATATTATCTTTTTTTACTAATTCCTTTTCAATGACATTAACAATTAGTGTCAAATAGTACCTTACACGAAAGACCTCTGTAAACAGGATGCAACATGAACAGAGGACTCAATATGAACCATAATGTGTGTGTGTGTCAGTGCTGAAAGCCCTTGTCCATGATAGCGTTACTGGCACAGCCAGAAGGCCATATGGCTAGTCTCCATCTCCCAGGAGGGGTGTTCTATCCCACTTTACCCTTCTGCACATTTACCACCCTGCACAGGAGGGCCACAGGACTCATCTCAGATTGATGAGCACCCCCTCCTCCCTTCCCCCAATGGAACATGCCCTTTGGCACTAGTGCTAAAGTCTGTTGGGTTGCCCATGCCAGGTCTCCCAATCAGAAAACACTAATGTGTGACTGAGAGAGACAGAGGGATGCTCATTGAACACTTTCTAAACAGGAACACAATATTCTGAAAGTCTGATGTGTTGCAAACCAGGCTTGCATTCTGTGATAAAGATTGACAAGATTTTTTTGTTAGTGTAACATTCTAAAACAAACTTGCTGCCTCTTGTCCTGTAGTAAAGGTCATGATTTTTTAAAATACATTTAAAATTGTGGCAAAGAAATATTGGAAAGGATCTGAACTTATTCTGAATACTCTACAATCTGCACACAAGCACGAGGGTAGAACATTACCATAAATTCACTGAATGGCAGCATTAGAAAATCCATTCAGCTTTTATTCTGCTTACCAAAAAACTGTTACAGTGAAACTTGTGGTGACACAGAAAATCCCTGTAGTGCCACCAAGTCTGTTCCTTCTCCACAGCGACGTTCCTTTTCTCTCACTATTAGAGCAATAAAGACTAGTGCCTAGAATCCAAAGCGTAACGTTTTGCATTGTGGGTACCACACCCTGGCCAAGTGATGTGGTTCAGTTCATTTTACATTCTCACTTAAGTCATACTAGTTTCTGTCTAGTTTTTTCCCTCTCTAAATATCAGGATGGCTTTCCCATGAATCAAGGCAAAGAATGTGCGGTCATGGTGAATTAGGCTAAAGTGTGTGTTGCAATCTGTTGTTTTCCGAGACCAACGTATTCATTTTGATTTGGAGGAATACTGGTACAGTGCACAATGAGATGAAGGGAGAACAGATGAGGCCAGAGGAAAATTTGCTCAGAGGTTGGTCTTGTAAAACTCTGGAAACACACTGTTCTCTGTGATGTTTGGGGGAAAAGAGAGTTTTTTAAATTTTTTCTTTACTCCACAGATTTGTGATCAAATGGTTCACAAGTGGTTAAAGTCCACATTCTCTGGCTATATCTTTATACTTTTAGTTATGTTTTACAATGTGACACAAATGAGACAATAAGAGTTAGAAAGCTACAATATTTATGTGGAGAGCAGATTATTTGTAAAAAAAAGTTTGAGTTTATATTTTAAATATAAATTAAATTGCACAGTTTGAGATTTTTAAGATCTCCTCTAAATCTCTAGAGACGTGATATTACTGCAATGTATTTTTCAGGAAAAATCCTGAACAGTATGTTGATATGCACAAGCTCCGTATGAGTGTCAGCATGTACTGTATGCTTCCTGTCTTTCTCCTCGACAACAGGTAAATCTTAACCAAAGCATGTCTCTGAACTCCTGCTGTCAAGCTTCTTTTGTGGGTTATATTTTTCTCTGGCTTGGCCCATGCAGAAGTGGTGAAAGTCAAAAGCTCTTTGTTGTGGGCGCCTTCTATGCCCGCGTGGAACCAATGTTCATTTTTTCTTCTGGTCCGTGGAGCCTGGATTCAATAACCAGTTGTGTGCTCGCATTGTGATGATGTGGTCAAGGCAACCAGATTTTCTCAACAGTACACTTGCTCAGTAGTGCTATTTATGTCTCTTTTTGTGGGAGGTTTTGTCACCACCGCTCATATTTCCCGTTTACCGCAAGTGATTTAAAAGGCCACAGGTTTTGTTTTTTGTTAGTAATTCAAGGTTCCGTATGCTTTGTGTTGGAGAAGAAACCTGGAGCGACCGCTGATCAGGAAAGCCAAGAAAAAAACATTTTCTTCTCATCTATGTTTGTGTCTCTTAAATTAGATTGAAGGAAAACTGCTGTTGTGCAAGTTTCAATATTCACGTGTATATAAATATATGTTTTTATGCCAAAGGTATGGGCGTAATAAAAAATGCTACATAAAAAAATCTAACTACCCAGACTACAAATATCACAAAATCAAAGTCAAGCGCAAGATCATTCCCCTGATTCTAGCTAGCCTTTCGAAGGTTCATCAAGGCATAACATGAAAATGACACAGTTTAAAGCTTGGAGCGATTCAGTAACCCCCACCCCACCTCAATTTATTATTCGTCCCATGGTTCTTCAGAAGCCAGTGAGGCTGACCCAATTAGCACGGGCCTCCTAGGCGGGGAATGACGGCATTGTGCTCTATCCTCCATTTCCTGTCATGCAAACGAGATGCTAATTAATAACCATTGGCATCTTGAGCCGTACACGTCGGCTTATGTACGGGATATCAATGATTTGTCAGATTCAACCAAGCGTAACACAGTCACCTCCGGTCAAGCTGCCCTCAGCCTGGCCCTTATCCAGACACCAGAGTAACTTCACTGGGCTCCAAGTCAAGCGATGGTTTAATGAGCGCATTTTGCCACAAATACCCCAATACTGATGACCAGATTGTATCCTTCCCTTTTCCAATTCAAGAAATGCATTGATGAACCCTTTATTTTTATCTAAACCATTTAGATTAACTACATTTTTTCAACAATTTTTTTGTCCATTTGTATATATTTATATTATAAGTATATATTTATATATAAGTATAAAAAGTTTTTACTTTTGACAAAATTGACAAAAAATGTGTTTACAGGCTAAAGAACAGTGTTTTTTTCCTGATAGATGATTTCTTCATTTTTCACTTCTGCCCAACATGTGATACTGCTGTAATTGAAAATGATAATGACTGTAATTAAGCTTCTATCATAATTTTAATCGATCTGGCATTACTGATAGCGCAAATGAACATGAAGGTGGGGGATGTGGGCTTCATAGTATATAGTGGTGTCACAGTGGCATAATTACCAAAAAACACTAAAAGGTTCGACAAAAAAGCTTCATATTTAATGTTTTGAAAAATCACTTCGGAAATGAAGTCTCTCTCTTTAAGATCATTAGCGGACCATTAGCAATGGCAGCCGGGATCCTTACATCATAGCGCGCTAATTAGGTTAAAATGCTCATGGCAGGACAAGCGTCTAGCTGTGATGTACAGGGGAAGCGGAACGGCCGAGGTTAATTATACACATTAATGGGGAATTATTGAGAGGGCTTGGCCTGCCTCTTAAGTTGTGTTTCTCAGCTAAAATAGCTTCCCAAAGTCCCCAAAACACATGCAGAGAGACATCACATGTAGCATGACCACTACCTTCTTGGAAGGACATGTCTTGCTGAGGAAGACTGTGCCCTGAAACGTATTTTACAATAGTGGTATTTTGAAAATGACATTATAGATGGTTAAGTTGTATAATTGTAGACCATTATTTTGATAGATGTGACCACAAACGTAGATGGCACAGTCTGTGAGCACGATAAACCCAACACATCTCTGGTCAGTACCTTTCAGAACTAGGCTGCTGCTAAACTATACAAAGCGTGCTCCTAAATGTTAAGCCGTCTTCCCACCTCTTAGTCAGGATCCTGTTGACAACTTGGAACGCAGCCTTTCACCACAATCCATCCCCTCTTTTCCAGGCCTCAGCCCATAACAGAGCCAGAGGGCTCCAATCTGACTCCTTGCAAGAGTCCTCCAATACCCTGTATTGATTGTTTCTTTACCACAGCCAAACCTCAGCTCAGAGAGATTCTGCTAAAAGTGCGCTTAGATGCCTCCAAGGACCAGGCACATGTTTTTAAAAACACCCTGCTGTTGGTTCATCACCAATGATCTGAGCAGGTTTTATGACAGGAGCGTATACACGTTTTAAGGAGGAAATTTTACACGTACACTGTAGTCAGTTGTTCCATTAGGGATATCCATGAGACAGTTTCTGAAAAACAAAACAATATTCATTGCTGTTGTATTGCTCGCCCAACTGATCTGTTGTTTTTCTGTGTTACAGAGTCCTCACAAAGTCACAGCAAAACTTAATGTCGACCCAGGGCATCAGCATTGTGTTTGGACCAACCCTGATGTGGCCAGAGTTTGAATCAGGAAACATGGAAGTCAATATGGTGTACCAGAACCAAATAGTGGAGTTCATTCTTATTGAATCCCTTGAGATCTTTGGACCAGAGGGAAAGTGACCCCAGAGTTATATGTATAAGAATAAGAATATTATTCTTATTCTTGATGTTTTTATATTTGGCTCTTGAAAAAGATGCTTCTCATATTTTTAAGTTACATTTATAAGTTCAGTCAGTATATTTAATTTCATTTTTTGTATAATGCAAGTAACTTTTACATTGTATCATACCTCATTCAAACATGGACAAATTTAGAAAAGCTGTATATTTGTAACAATATGAATTACATTTTAGAAAAAATATTTTTGTAAATGGATTTGTAAACTGGTAGTTTACCATAAACATGGTATGCATTCTTATTAGTTTAAAATAAATGGGCTTAAAGCTATTGGGCTAAATGGGCTTAAAGCTGGCTACAAAACTCTTGCTTTCCCAAACCAGATTGTACAGTTATTTTGTAGTAACACAAGCTATTAATGCTTGTTTCAACAGGCATTTGTTTTGATGTATAAAAAATGTTTGTCTTGTATTAATGGTAAAAAACATGCAAAAAAAGTGTTTTGTAAAAAAAAATTATCTTATTTCTTTTAAATCATTTTTCATTAAAAGTCAACCAAACATTTCTGCCTACCTGTTACATGATGAACAGGAATTTCGAACCCTAAGCCTTCATGTGTTGACTTGATATGCTGCATACTGTATGCTAAACTCTGCTCTGAGAGGTTAATCCCACACAACCTGAAGTCTCTGGCCTCCCTCACAAATCAAGTCACCCTATCAACCCTTCACGTTGTCAGATAACGTACAGCACGACCACGATCACATCAGTTTCTAATCAAACTGCCAAAGTCTTCTCCAATTCTCTAACAGCAGTCTCCTTTTAGTTGTTTCCCGCAGGCCAGCACTGAGACTGTCTGCGTGGAATGTGTTTTTAATTCCATCCCAGAGATAAGAGAGAGTCTGTAATTACGGGACGATCCATCCCTCCTTGTAGCATTTTGCCTGCATCAGATCCCTCATAGTTTGGCATCTCAACTAGTATGGATGAAGGCGTGCTGAAGAGAACAGGAGGGCGACATAAACCAGATTTGCGGGTTTGTGCGTCTCTCTGAAAATAACGCAGTAAAATGAGATGCAGCTTTTAGTGACCTCTCTGGCGCAGCTGCGTTTCAGGGACCTTAACGAGTTCGGCAGGCCACCAAGACCTTCTTTGCAAAACCTTTGAAAAGAAGCATGTCTTGTTTTTCTCTGTAAAACGTTTGCAGAAATCTTGGTTCATGTCTTGAACTCAGTGAGTTTAGTTTGTCAGTCTGTTTCGACACCTTGAAACAGGGTGCAGATTATGGAGGGGTTTGGGAGTGTCTAATCCCCCCAATTAATACTTAAAATCCCCCCAAGGAAAAGGTTGGTTTACACATACATAATGTACAAAAAAATAAAAAAATCTGTACAATTTGTGGTTACATTAAGGCACTCTCAATAAAAGTGAGGCTAGGCAATAAACAGATCGTTTCATAAGTATATCTACTAGATTTAATATATGTGTTGAAATAAGATAGAGTCACTTACTGACCTTGTGTATATATACAAAGCTATATTTAAGTTTTTTTAACTTCAATGTGAGTATGCAGCATGACATTCACAAAACATGCCAAGTAAAGCCCAAGTAAGAGATTTTATGTTCGGCTATTTGTGCTATGGGTGCAATTTTGGTTACGCAAGACTTCTTTTAAAATCTGGACCCTGCTAAAAGTCATTGTATAATTCACAAACTGTCTAAAAAAAGTTCGACTTGCTAGACAAAATAGGGCTCACTTGCTTTAATATGCTGGAGAAAAATCTACACAAAAACATTGAGGAAATGTAGCACAGTGCAGAGTACGAGTATAGAAAAGAGAAAGCCACAAGATGGCACAGACAGCCACTATTCTGGTGCTTGGATTCTTAAACACATCTCCTTATAACACGTCTATATGTATATACAGTTAATATAAGAGCACTAATGTCATGATAGACTAATAGTATCGCTTCCATCAGGTACACCTCAGTGCTTCATTTCACACCATGTGGGCCTTGGTCAGAAGTGGGCGTCTGACATTATATCACACAGACGCAGCCTGAGTAGAGACTAGAGGGCAAGCTGCAGCACTCAGCCTTGCATTAAATGCTTCAAATAACAAGAAATAAAAAAGTGTGGGTGGATAGATTGAAGTGGTAAGTAACCCAGGGGAGAATATTGGCAGACATAAAGTGCGTACACGAAGCGAACGCCCAGATTTATTCTGTGCCGGATCCCGCGGTCACATGACACCGGGCATTGTGCAACGCAGCTCACACTTCATATTGCAGGTGGTGCTTTGCTCATTAATATGTGCAAAACTAATGTGTTCTGTCAAATTGGCTTCTAAATGCTCTGGTGCATTTTGAATAAAATCATGTTCAGGATGCAATGCTGAATCTAACTGAATAAAAAAATAGTAATTTTTTTATCTTATTTTTATCTTAACCTTGCCAGAAAAGAAATCATGCATTACTACCACTAAACAGCACATAACATAGTATCATATTCCTCCATGTGGCTATAAATGTCATTGTGGCATCATGTTTGCGAACAAATAGCAACAACGAAATTGATCAAATTATCCGGCCTGCTAACCGTTGCGACCAGTGTGAAGGACTCCGTTGACGCCATGCGGTCGGTGGGCTTAGGGGCGTACAGAGCTGCATGAAACTGCGGCCTTCGTGTTTTCTCTACATAAGCCAAGACGTTCCACGTCTAATGATTTCATGTAATAACTGGAGACCGCTGCGCTTTTCCGAACCCCGACAAACTCCCACACACCCCACCCCCACACTTTGTTTTCCCATCTTTCTTGGCAGAGCTTCATGGAAACGAGCGTCTTTGTAAGTCCGCAAAAAAAAACAGAAAAAGAAATGCAAGAAAGAGCCCAACATATAAATGAAAGCATAACAATACAGTGTCCCTGTGAGATGCCTGCCATGTTCTAACCACCAGGCCCCATTAAAAAAAGTCTGTGCTCCAAGAGAACATGGCAGCATATTGATAGCATATGACTGTGTCACACAAGGACAACTAAGTCTCTCTCACTCACTCTCTCTTTCTTATCCTGTCTTCCTTTAAGATGGGATGGGAACTTTGATATAGTTTATATGTAATTGGATTCAAAGGTTGAGAACTCTTTAGTAACTACTTTTCTATCTGTTTACTCGTCAATGCCGTAGTAGCCTTCTGTGTTTTAATGTGTGGAGAAACAAACAAATTATATAATCATACAACCATACTGTACAACCGCAAATAGTAATACACACTTCCCCCTTGGTAATGGTATAATTGGACAGCATGCCATAACATGAGCTGGTGTGAAAAAAATAGACTGAAGTAAATGAACTGAACTGTCTAACTCCAACAAATATGTATTTCTCAGGAAACCGTCACTGGACATTCTTTCCTTCCTTTATTTTGCATTTACATTTAAAGCAATGAAGGAAATGTCTGATGAATTAAAGTTTCTATTGAAACATAAATTAATACTACTGTTTCATGTTAATAATCTAAGTTAAAAATGCCCCTAAGCAACATTCTTTAGCTAATTTAATTTTTATTCATTTCTTATACTGCATTCTGCTTGCTTACAATATTATTGAATATTATTTTCAACAATTATGGTTCAGAGTAATGTTTAAGATAATAGCAAAGGCATCTAGCAGGTATACACACTTTCCGACGAAATTCATCATTAATATTTATTAAAGTAAAATGTATTACATCAAGAAATAGAATATATAAAGAATACATGCAATTTGAATGTTTAACTGACTAGCCTTTATTTTGTGTACATATGATAAATTATTCCAAATTCGATGACAGTCAAACTGTACTGTGACCACTAAAGTCAGAACTTGAGTGCTCTCATTAAAATGCTATTTCCATTTTCCATTTCCTAAATCCTTTTGCTGGGTTCAGAGGCTGTGATGATTCTGTGGCGTTTCATTTGCAGTTAGTTGCTGCTCTGAATTCTGCTCTTTTTCCAGCAAACATCTCAGCAATGAGGTGACATCATCCTGATGTTCTGAGGATCTTTAAATGGAGATTCCATTATTTCATAACATTTAAAGGCCTGAATATCATATCTAACCTCAAAGCTGATTTTGAAGGCACCAGTATTAATACCTGAAACTGTATCAGATTCTCCTTTCAGAGTCATATAAAATGAGTGGCAACCTGCCAGCTTTGTTACACACTCATGGGGCATAATTTAATCTCTGGAAGATATTGATGAGAAACTCATTCTTAGATTGTGTGTCCACATAATACTGTGTGAACTTCACATGGGAACTGTAGGGTCAAAATAAAAAACAAAAACAGATTTTCATACGTGACATTTGTTTTGCTGTAGAATTTGCCCAGAATTTTGTGCTTCATATTCCTAGAACACCATCAGTGAGAAAACAGCAACAGGCCAATGAAATGGTTTAATGTGTACTGACTTTTATAGAGGTTGCTATTAAGTTTTTATATGTTGGGTGACATTTTGTGACTACAGAAACGGCAGGTTATATAGGCTTTATGGCGTCATTAGGTCCTGACCTGAGGTCAGACTCAGAGTAGATGGCAAACTCATCTGACACAGCTGGAGCGTTTTCTCAATGATTCCAGATCTGTTAATATGCAAACAGGTCAATCATATCAGGTGGTTTCTTATTAATTATGTTAAGCAAAGTATTCACTTTCAGCTACCAAAAGGAAGTACACAGGAAGTGTCCATGAACATTGCCCATAATTATAATAATGCATTGATAATCCACTTTTCAAAATATCATACTACACACAAGGCACACAAAAGTATCTCACTAACCCCCTAAAACATAAAATATGTTACAGATGAATGTAGGATATTAGGACCATTTTTCTGTAAGCACTAAAGAAGTCTTCTACATAATGAGGAGTAATGAGACTAATTTTGGTTACGTGCGAGAAGGCGGGGACGTGATTACATTTGAACCAGTAATTTTAATCCTCTATCCAATGCACCTGAAGAATCGATAAATCTAAAATAATAACGCCAGAAGGTCTGCAGCTTTATTGAGAGAATGCCTGATAATAAAGGATGAATCCTTCAATAACTTAAGCAATAAAAGTCGGGCCTCTTTTAATAACACACATGTTGGCAGACCTGAAGCGGGCCGAGTGATTGTGGCATTGCTGTGATGTGAAAGCAGACACATCTTTAAATAAGATGGAAAATCTGACAGGCCATTGTTAGTTTGCCCAGTATTTTTACATTTTGCAAACACATATAAATAGCTAGTTACCAGGACCCCTTAATTATGCAGTGGGTTTCCAGATGTAATGTACAGCCAGATCTCCAATGCAAGGAAAATAAAAGAACCATATTTAGACTGAACCGCAGTCCTGGGGAAGCCTTGCATCAACCTTTACTGAGCCTCGGGGGACTTTGTCACAACCTGGCAACCTCAGGTGGAGCAAGAGCCCACATCGTTTCAAGCCACAACTTGGCTGCCGCTCTGTCGGAGTGGGAACCAAAGACTCCAGAATTCCAGGCTGGAGTCCTCCAGCACAAAGGATAAAAATGGATATGAGCTGAAATATGAGGTGGGCCCGCCTATGCGTGACACGAGAGCGGTTACAGGTTTTTTGATTGTTTATTTTTACTTTGTTCTTTTTTTCCATTAACCACAAATATAAAAGTTGTTTTTTCCTGCATATGAAGCACTAAAGTTAACACACAGATGTTTGTCTTAGATGCTGAAGATAGAAACGGGATAGAAAGGGATATATGAAAAGGTTGTGTTGCCACATTTTAGGAGGTTGTCCAACACATTTCAATTTCTAAATATATCAAACTTTCACAATGAGGCTAGATTTTAAATATTAACGTATTCCTTAAGGTCCTGTCATGACGTGTGCTCTGTTAAAATCATGTCACCGTCTGCTTTCAAGAGAGATTTGAAACTGTCCCCCAGAGTTTCCCAGGAGAAGGTGCTCAGGTTCACCTAGAAAACAAGGCAAGATGGAGAATAATTTACTGAGAGAGCAGAAAACAGAACTGAGAAGGCAACAATAGAACTGGAGTCAAATTGTTTACGATTATTTACAGTGTTGATGATTTTAACTAATATTACTGTACATCTACAATATAGAGTAAACATAACTGAATTTGGAAAAGATATAAGCAAGTTGTGATTCTTAAATGATGTCTGACTTGCTTACTTTTCTGATTGTGTTAACTGGTATGTATTGGAAAGACAGATAAATGTTAATCTGTGCAAAATTGCTGTGTTTAGTGACTAAAATGCAAAACTATTCTGGAGCCATTTACAGTGTAAAAACATTGTTTACCTGAATAACATGTTGTCTCACTAATTTTGGACGTTTGCAGAAATGTTGTAGTTTTTTACACAGCTGTTCTGGTGTTGAATACAGATATGTCGCTACAAGAGGAAAATACATATTTGATAAGTCAGAAACCTCAAAGAGCAGATGAGATAGCAGGCACTTTCTGCATTAAAAATGCAGCTGACACCATGCTGGGTGATGTTGTACATTATTGAACTGTGGTTATATTTATTTATTTATATAAAAATGCCAAAATGGTTTATGGCAAATTCTTCGATTGTGCTTTAAGATGAATAAGTCATTATATACAGAAGCTGAACGTAAGAGCTTCGCCTGCGACAATGAATCTTCTTTTGCATATGAGATTAAGCAAGTTTTTTCATTGGCTGGCAGATCATGACAATGAGAGGAGACATTCTTTACCAGGGAATATTTCAGGATAGACCAAAGCGTTTGGACACAGGGGATAGCAACCACAATGCACTGCTTCTAACCTGAAAGAGAAATGTATGACATATAAGGTTCAATTTCACAGTGCATTAGTACTGCATTGACCAAATGTATTGAAATGACTTGGCTTCATTTCCCCAATTAGCAATTTTTGAAACGGCACCATAGAAGTTGCCATAGAAGTTCTGAGCTCTGAGGTTGACAACAAACCAAAACAGTTGGCAATTCTTATACAAAGCCATCAGGATTGGCTGGGGAACACTTAGTCGTCCAACATTTGTTACACTATAACTTAAATACCTGCCAGACGAAGCTGCATTTTGGATATTAAATAAACCATATATATCATTATATTTTTATTTTATCACTGCAGATGATCATAGCATTGAACAGACATAAAGTAGCTTTAAGTGAAAAGTAGCTTCAAAAGTTGTTTGATATTGTAAGTCTTATATTGGCCTACAGCCTGCAGCAATCCAATTTGCAATTAAGTTTGTCAATCTATCTGATTTATGTTCCTGCATCCATCTGTGTAAGTTCCTAATTGTTGTTCTACGTACAGTAAGCATGTGCTAGGACCAGGGGCCTTCAATCCTGCACACTATTTTGCGGAGTAAAGCTCCAATTTACACACCTAGCTGTAATGTTCAAGTAATCCTAAAGATGTTGGTGAATTGATGAGTGTTTGACTGGGGTTCAGAATAAACTCTACAGGTCAGGGCTCTTTCAAGAGCAGGACTGGGTACCACTGCATTGAATGGTTACCCAGTTGGATTGGTTATTGCATTTTGCTTGTAGCTTACGGGTTAGGGGTCATGATTAAATGCATTAATTTAACACTTTTTCTTCACAATTAATAGTACCGAATTAAAATGTTCAATTGACACATCTAATTAAAACATATAATGAAGTTTTGTGATCCTCATAACTATAGCATAGTTTTCCACAATCTCAAGCTTTTACTTCATCAAATAGTTCAATCTAGGGCAAACTTTACTCCCAACTGATTCAACTCATTTGAACCCCTATTGCTGGCAGTGGAAATGACCGGCTGTTTAAATATTTTGTAGAATGAGTATTAATATTTAATGAGTCTATCCATCTCTCCCTTCACCATCAGATCCTCATCTCATTTCCCATGCTAAAACCATGCATATTTTAATATCCGATTAGCCCTCTGCCATTCAAGGCTGAAATTTCAAGATTCTGATTGAGCAATGGGACAAATCTTCTCAAACAATCCCGTGGATCTGTGAAACGTCGCAGGGACGTCAAGTCGTGTTTCAAAGTGGTTTGTATTGCTACATATTTAATGGTCACTCATACACTGCTGATAGTAACCAGTCAGTTCTGTGGCATTAGAAAACAGAGCAAATAATCTGTGCAGTAATCACGGATCAAGAAGACAGTTAAAGTCAAGTGTGGGCTACTCAGCCATCATGCTCAATGTGCTGAAAGTTCCGATATGTGGATGTATTAAGAAACCTTCCTTATCTAACCTGTCACAGATGGCAAAGGTGAGCATTGACCTGTGTTGTTGTAGTTTTGCATTTTCAGATTCGTTATTAGCACTTTTGAAATATCAAATCAATTTTTAGAGCAAATGTTATTGTTTCCACTCCCAGGGGACACAGATACTGATAAAATGTTTATCTTCAACTCTGGATAAAAGTGTCTGCCAAATGCAAAAATGTACATTTGTATTACATTACAGCTTAGTTTATGTTACAGATGTGTCTGTTTATTTTAGGTTTTGTTTAACTTTCAGTAAATATAGTTAAGAAATCATTTGATAAGCCAACAGAACACTGACAGAGTTTTGATGTAAAATAAGACCTAAAACAAGCAAGACCTTTGATGAATTTTAAGTTTTAACCTTAAGTACTTGATAATAATCAGGTTGCTGACCCAGTTTAATACAAATGTCAGCATTTTCTGTTCACCCTGAAGCCGCAAAACATGCACTTTTATTTACATATTTCTCTATTCAAACTTACAAGCCAAAACCATTGGACACCTGAGAAAAGCTGAAAAAACGAAAGTGCTGTAATTTCTTTACAAAGGAAAACAACAGCGCAATAGTCGTCGTCCTTGAGCAAACACCAGACAGTGAAGGTTTAGTGTAGTGTTACCTTCTCTGCAACATCAACATCCCCTTCCCCGATCGAATTCACAGTGAACACAGTAAATCAAAGTCACTCGGCTGGAATCAACGACAGCCCGTCGTATGAAACTGATTAAGGTCAGTTGCATGTCAATGCAGTTAACGTGTGAGCGTGCAAATGCTTATCAGGCTTTTCATCTCAAATATAATTAGGCGATCATTCTGCTTGGCTGCCTTACTGTTTTTCTGCAGGGCATGCATGGGCGTCTGCTGACAATTAATCAGATTAGGCTAATTTCCACGCTAACGAGGACAGAAGACGGTGAAGAAAAGTCCCCTTGCGTGGCGTGGAGCAGACCAACCAGACGCGAGGACTGAACGTTAAAAGCATTCGGGCAGGTGATTCAAGGTCTTGCGCGCACAAGACGAGCAATCCGGCATCTTTCTCATGCGATCAGTTTTTTGTAGCAATATTGGTTTAGTAAAGTATTAATAATGCTTCTTTAGTTCTATTTGAACTGGATGTTTTCAGGAATTTAAACATTATTACGAAAAGCAGACAGCAGGTGTTTGATCAGTGTTTGAACACACACATTGCCTGAGGACACAAAGGCAGCTGACGAGTCTCTGTATGTCTCCTCTGCACTGGACTTTGATCTAATGAAATCGAGAACAACCTCAGCTCTATGCAGTAAGAGCCCCACAGGGACAGCAAGCCTAAACTGTTACCTAACAAAGCAGAGAATGTTTCCATCCAATCAATGTACATCTTTAATGCTGTCATTCAACAGGATATATACATTTAGAGTATAGAACCAGGATGAGTGAAGTCTCCTGTGTAGGTCTGCTGGGTTACTGGAGCTCCTGCCTGTGGACTCCTGCTTTGGATCAGCTCTACCTTGGCCTTTGGCATTATCTAACAAACTCTTCAAAAGTGAAGCACAGGTGACTGAAGATATTGATTCAGGCTATGCTGAAGACATCAAGGGTGGTGCTTTCAAAGGTCCAACCAGCACACATGCAGTACCCTCCTTACTGTGATATACCCTCAAAAGAAAGGACAGGCCCCTGGGATTGAAAGCAACCTTTAAATTAGGACATGAACTTTTCATGGCCTGTTTGGGGGTTGTAAAAATAACATTCTAAAGGTAAACTTCAGAGTAACATAGCAGTATTTACTTAATGAAACAAGTAATAGTGGAAGTTGTGTTTTTTCACATGCTGTACAGAGGCCCCAAAAAGTGTTTGGACACTTGATTTTAAAAAAGTATATGGACTATATTACCCAATATAATCTTGCATGTCTTTGCATTATATTAACCAAAATCAAACCAAACTGCATTTATTTTAAAGAGAGATAGCACAAGCACACTTCACAAGTAAAACATTTCAAGTTCAAAATTATATTGACACAATGCATTTGGACAGTTTCTGACAGTCAAACTTAGTTAACTCGTCAAGAGTGTGATGAACTACACCTGTGAACTGACATCATACATCTACTAAAAATGACTTTAACACCAGTTGCTTTGAAGCCATTGCAAAAAAAAAAGCTAGGAAAAGTGACGCAAGTTGTGAGAAAGGCTCTGCCATAATTCATTTGCAGATGCCACTTTATTTTTTTATCCAATGCAGTGAAAAAATAAAAAAACGAAAATTGTCTACAAGTATCCCAATACTATTTGGGGCCAATGCAGCAGACAAACAGCTGTGTCTTCACATGCTGGCATGCAACTACTGTTAATTATGTAGTAATTCACTCAAATGAATTAATAATGTCACCTGATAGTTTTCCATAAAATCATAAAAACAGCAAACAACGGTTATGTTAATACATGAGCATACTACATAACCACTGTGTAGACTGTTTAGAAAGAACATATTTCTGTGACAGACACTCACATCGCTACTCCGAAAAACTCGTGCTTGGCCGTGGAAACGACGACATCTGCTTGGCACAGCGCTTTGAGGTAATCTTCCTTACTGGGCATGAAACCCCAGTGCTGGATGTGGTCAACCAACTGTTCTTTGGCTTCTGCAAAGATGTCTATAGTGGGAAGGAACGAAGAAGGGACAGAGGCCTCAGAATCGATGTGTAGTAATTAGTGGAGAGAGGGATGTTTAAAGTTTTGCTCATGTTTTGCGAGGAGATAAAATAAGCAAGGTCGTCATAAATTTCGACATAAAATGGAGAACCGTACAAATAATCAATAACGCGATTCTATTAGCAAAATCAAAATAGATTAAAACCGTTTCATCGTGATTGCCTTCCGAGCAATCGTAAACATAATTTCATAACATGAGCAACCTTTACGATCTGTTTATTTCTTTTGGTCCAGCCGCTCTTTATGCCACAATAAAAGTTCGCATCTCAATATAAGAGATTGTGTTTCCTGTAAGTCTCGTTTTGGCAGCGTAGTCAGAGTTGGAGTGCGCAAGCACGTAAATTAAATTAACACCGCGTCATAAATACTCAAGACTGTCCGAAAGACATTAAAACGTAATTGTCCACTAATGGGACGTGTATTTTGCCAATAAAAATGGTGCCTGTGTGCGATAAACAGGCGATCTTTGAACCTAAGGCTATCCACTTAACAAATTTGTTTCAAAGTTAAATAAAATGCATTTAATTACATTTGTCCGTGATACCAGAGGTGTCATATAGCTATATCATTTCAAGGATTATAGTGCAAAAAAAAACAAAAAAACTCTGGGATAGTGTATTATAACCTAAGCAAAGTCCATAACTTTCATACTTTTACATCTAAATTAGATATATTAAATTATACTTATACATTCAAAGAATCCAAACAGCACATGACGTACCTGGAACATCAGTGAAAGTCTCTCCCAGGACAGAAACTTCAAAGCTCAGCTGTCGCTCTTTGAGTTTCAGTAAGGTCTGGAAGAACAGCTGTGGATCTTTGTCATGTTCCCTTTAGCCAGAAAGAGGCACAGCAGAAAAGACTGACTGACTATTTCACATTTGGAAACAATAACATAATTCCAAATTAATTAATAGCAGAAAGATGACAACAATATTATCAGCAGGGAATATTACAGGCCAGAAAACATTTTGAATAAAAAGAATTTAAAAATAAAAACCCAATCAGTACCATTAGTGCATTTATTTTGGCAGTGCAACTATAAACAAAGAATTGTATTATTGGAAAATGTGTTTTTTATCACTTTTTTCAAAATGTGGAAAAGGATTTTTGTAATAGGAAAAGAACTAATTAATTTGTGAAACAAAAACTTGCACATTAACATTCTGCAAACGGAAGTCCAATAATCTGCTGTCCTTAAAATATTTTGGTACATAAAGTCAGACTTATCCCTTCTGACCTCTGTATGGTCCTTTCAACGATCTATTATGATGGATGTATGTTTATACTATCATATGTTATAATGCTAATATTGAAATGAAAAATAAAGGTGATGTGCTAAAAAGTGCTAATGAAATGTCATTGTTTGACATTTTAAATTTACATTTCACAAAAATCTTTAAACAAATCTAAACGCTAATACAAATATTTACATCTGAGGTGCATGTTATGAGTTCTGAGTGTTCCTCTTCGAATCACAAACTGTATATACCTTAATTACATATATGAAAGCTGAGGCCACATGTTCTGTAACTGTGATCCAGCCAGCCCGCTGATTGCTGGTGTGTTTCCATTAAAGTTCTAAGCGCAGCCAAGAGGTCTGGTGAGCAGCTTTCTCAAAGTCAATCACTGGCATTGCTTCATTACTTCAAAAATAGCTCTCTCTGAAGTGTGCCTTCAAATCTAATAACATAACATGTGGAGTACTTTAAAGTATAATGTTTTGTTAAATGCAGTTGAAATCCTTTTTATTCCCCCATGGCAATCACATTTTTGCCCAATTACATGTGATGGGTCATATCAAACCTGGAAAACAGTGTTCCACCACCGAGCATTGTGGGGGATTCGGTGGGGCATAAAAAACTATGTTTCGAAACATTGTGTTTGCCTTGTGATACTGTATCTATGTGCTCAAGACAAGATCTCATGTTTTACATAAATATTTTTTGAGAAAAGGACAATAACCACCATACCAAGTATGTGGAAGGTAAAACATTATTCCACATATTCAGTTATTGTTGCTCCAAATTCCAAATTCAGAACATGATAAGAACATTGCAGCAACTGTGCAAAGTACTGAGGTCCAAAGTAGATAGGAGACACTTAATGGATTACAATATCACAAATTTGAAAAACTATATGTTAAACAAAAACAATCAATTATATCACATAGTGACCCAGATCTTCATAAATTCATCATATTTGCTGCATACTGTTTCCACTAAACTTTTATTCTGCAGTCAAACGGCATAGCTAGCCCCATGCCAAAAACACTGACGAGAAACTTCCCTCCTAAGACAATGACCCTCAACTCCTGTGTTTGAAATTCTTCTCTTTGACCTAGACTGTGTAGCTGAAGTTCTTTCAAAACTCTGATGGTTGAGTGGCGAGGTTCATCCACTCGATAGTACCGAGGTACAGAACTGAACAACAGCCTCATGGAGCTCATACACGCCTCACAAAAGAGGCTCTGACAAATCTCTGAGCCTGTCAGTGCTGTTCTGTACATGGACTGAGAAGAAGTTCTCCTCACAAAAACGACGATGTTGAAGGTCAAAAACAATTACCGGGGCAGAAGCGCTTTGACAAAAGACACCTCCCACTTGGGTGGAATCTCCTTAGATGAGGTATTAGTGAGGGCTTATTTCCTCTCATTTCCTGTTCTTTTATGTTGCCTTTTCCCCCATGGCTTGACGTTGATTCCCTCATTAATTTTGCAGCTTCTTTGATTCGCTACAATGTGGATGTGATTGCTACCACCTCTGGACTAAGACTGGTTGACCTGCGGGGAGGTGACATGGCGACTGCAGGGATGCTTATTACCCAGCCTGTCAGTCTAGTAACTAAAACAGACTGCATGTAGCCATGATGCCTTATTTCCTACTGACAGCATAGCGGAGGGTTAATTAATATGTCAGTTGTGTTATGCAGGGATTGCCAGGGCTCAACGTGCCTCTCGCGCTAAAGCTGGGAGAGAGGAGACGGGCGGACGCGCTAACACACGTAAACATGAGGTCGTGAAAACACGCTGGAGGCTGCTCTTTGTCTGTGACATCACGAACTGACTGCATTAATGCAGATTAATAAGCAAAACACAAACGTATTAATAATAAATTCTTTATTTGAATGTTGCAGCAGCTATGTTTAAAGGTTCTTGTTTAAATGCAGACGACAATGAGGTATAACAAACTTACTGGTGACCCAAATAAAGTTAAAGAAGGAGATTTCGAGACATTTTGGTTATATGGATAATCAAAACAATCAAAGCACCAAAGTTGCCCTAATCTTCTAAGAAACGTATATGATCAAAAATAAATAAATAAATATATTCCATCAGTGGCCCAAACATCCAAAATATACTTTCTGGTTGTCAAACCATTGTGAATATATTTGCCACTACCTACAATTAAAGTGGTGAGTTACCCCTTGACCTTAGATTGCAATGAGACAGAAACCAAATAAAACAAATAATAAAAAAAGGGTTCTGCAGGGACCCAACGATTCCTCATTAGCAGTCATCCGGTACCACTTAAAAGAATATGATCCTCTCATTTAGACAGCTATGATTAAATATTCCCCTTTAAGTCGCACCCATGAGGTGCATGTTTTAAAATTCAAACTCTATTTACTGAAAAAGCATGACGTTAAAGGATTCAAATCAGAAGGAAGCGAAAGGGCTAATTAATGGGGCTCTTGAAAGCCCAGGACCTGGCTATCTGGGGATTGATTAGGGTCAGCTGAAAATAGAGGAGGCAGATCCGTCGGTAAAACAAGACAAAACAAACTGCGGATCGTATTCCTGCCGTTTCTCAACGGGGAGGGACGCGCAATGCGGCCTTAATGAGGGAGAAACAACGATACATGAATGAGTGTAAAATATATGTGGTGACGTTTTGATTATTGTTTTGACCAACAGCAAACGGTCCGTTTTCTACTCCTCTGCGCCCTTTAATAGACGCGTTACTGTTACGCGACCCTGATTCATTAGTTTTAATTGTGTGCAAACATCAAAAGTCAAATATTTTCTGGAATTTTGCCTTCGCTGCGTTTAATTCCTTTGTGGCGTTTTCAGAACTCTAACACATCATGTCCTTCCAAGTGCAGTTCTTCTCTAATGCCGGTCTCAGTGGCACGGCTTTGGCGATGAGCGGGGCTCGGGAGGAGCCTGGGAACCACGCACAATTCATGCCAGCACAGTGTGGTGATGCGTCAGTGCCTGCATCTTTTTTTACTTGATTGGTGCCTACTGCACAGTCTGGGAGAAACGGAAGATACACAAATATGTCTGGATTCAAAAACAAGGCCACATTGCATAATTGCCTGTGGAGAATGATATCTTGAAAGACAAAGGTCCAACAGAAGCGAAAGGCCATGTGATGCGGTAGAGATAAGGTCTTTCATATAATGGTTAACTAATGTACGCTCTGCTGTTTTTGTGTTTGTGAGAGCACATGCCTGATGGTCACTATAAAAAAACAAGGTTGTCTGAAAAAATCCTCTTAGGTAAAACACTGTTCAGAAAGCAGAAATTTAAAGGAACAGTTCCCTGCAATTTAAAAATTCTGTTAGCATTTACTTGCCCTAATGTCGTTCCAAACGTTCTTCCTTTGTAACATGAGGATACACTTTAAAAAACACAGACACTGTTTTTTTTTGCATTCAATCAAAGTGAAAGGGACCTAGGCTGTTAGACCCTAAAGTTCTAACTTCTCCGTTTTGTGTTACACAAAACAGTCATATGGGTTTGGAAAAAACGTGGGTGAGTAAATGACAGAATTTTCGGGTGAACTACCCCTTTAAGCCCTCATTACATCAGCACCTGCGAACAGCTGCCCTGGTCAGCGCCTGCAATAAGACAGTCCTGTAATCCAACAGATGAAGACCTATCCAGGCCACATGGAGATTAACAATCTGCAACCAGCGATGATGACAAAAAAAACAGAGGAAAAAGGATGAAATGGGACACACTGTCAGAGATAATCCCAGCCCCTTCTTATTTTTCCAGCAGCTCTCGCCCCGTGTAAATCCTAATTTAACTCGGACCAAAGCCAGCGTTTATGAAGCACGGATGTTAACAGCGCTAATCCATCTGTGTTTTGCTCAGTTTTGAAGAGATTACACAATGGGCGCTTTTGTTACTGATACAAGAGTAGGTGAATGACAGAAACATAACACAAACAAACATTGCAAAATCCCTTTGCCAGCATCAAACTTCGACACTGGTGGTCTTTTTGGTTGTTAATCAGATTTATGGGTGTTTTTTGGTAAGGAAACATATCATCGCTGCCAAGAGATGAGCAAAGAGTCATGGGAAAAATATGTGGCTGAAGCAACAGTTCCTTTTAATATTTTTTTCCTCTGTCCATGGCAGATGAGGTAGAGATACAATGCTGTTTGGTTTCCACTCATGCCAAAGGAGTCTAAAATATGGGGAGTGGAAGATATTTAAACTTCAACAAAAACCACAGAGCGATCCTGCGGGCAATAAAATATTTTCTCATCCCTCCCCCAATGGCCCTTGTGAACAAAATTCAGAGACACAGACGTTTTCCTCTCTTGCTGCCTCCGCAATCGAGTTTATCTGTGTATACAAACTTCTAAAACTTCAATTTAAATATTCTTACGGTGGCTTTCACCAAAATTGACTTTGAGAAACATTGAGACGATGCCGAAAAAATATTACGCACAGGCGTCGAGGGGGTCGATGGAAAGATTTCACGCTCAGAATGGATCCAGGGGTCTATCTATGCATGTTTAATGCTGTTGTACCAAAACAAGCATGTTATCCATTTTCCATGCCTTTGCCTTACTGTCAAACAACTCCCTGGACAGTCCAAAGCAAATAACTCACAGAATAGTAGTTGTATACAGGTTGCTGTTTGAGGCACTTTCATGTTGCAAATGTTTGAAGTTTGCTGAGAAACAAGCTTCTCACATTACAATTACGTGTGAGCGCTTTGTTTGGTGGGAACAGTAAAAGCTGGTGAAGTCATGAGCTCTGTAGACCAAAATTGATTTCTGCTTGAAAATATGCCATATTTTTATATGGCATATAAAAATGCCATATTTTTAATTTCACTTAATTTTAATGATTGTTACTTAAGTTATAAATTACTTTAAAAAAGGTAATGAATTAAAGAAAGTGAAATATTGAAATGTTTCTAATGTTATCATAAATGTCTTACCAGCGATGTGGCCAGACTATGTGGAGTGGCCGAAGTCCCACCCTCTCATCATTACACACTGGCTGATTCTGTGATGCCTCCTGATGTGGTGTGACCTTCAGGCACTGCTGTGGTCTCTCCTCAGCTGACTCAGACTCTAGTGTAAGCTCTGGAGAACTGCTGGGAGTCATTATAAGGACACTGGTTAGGCACCCTTCTTTCACTCATGTTTACTTTTGTCATCATCCCAGCTACAATTGTTAAAAATGTTATTCTGAAAGTTCTAGGAACGTTCAAAACATCCAGCTTTTTAGACATTTTATTAATGTTGATATTGCTTGGTTGTAAAAATGTTATTTAAACGTTAAATAAACGTTAAATAAATGTTAAATAAATGTAATTTAAATGTTATTTTTAATTCTCTAACCTTTTAAAACGTTTCACTAACAACTTAATAATAAAGTCTTTGATATGTGATATATAACGTTAAAAAAGGTTCTACTGATGTAACTTCAAGAACGCTTCTGAGAGAGCTTTTATAGAATGTTAGCCAATGTTCTGAGAACGTTCCCTGTTAGCTGGGATATATTTGCTGTAAAAAAGTAACTAAATTAACTTCACAATATTCCTTGTCTACTAACACACATATATACATATAATATATATACATATAAAATATATATATATATATATATATATATATATTTATCTATTGCAAACAAAATACATAAATAATAACAAATACTAAATATCTTTAAAAAGGCTGTAATATATTAAGCAATGATTCTTTTAGTTATATTACCCAGCCATAAGACATTCTATTTATCAGTTCTGTGCATTTTAATATGTAAACAATCTTCAGTGCAGTGTTGCGTTACCTCGGAACTGATGTGTGATCGTGGCGTTGAGCAGCTGGACTGTGGATATCATCGCTCTGCTCTGAATGCCTTAGACGTTTGTGTGCAGGCAGAAATCTAAAGACAAAAGGAAAAAAATCCTTTACCACTATGTAAGAGATACTGTGGAAAACTTCTATAAAAAAAGAAATAAATGACTGCTGAAATAAAAACCTACAAGAGAAAAAAAGACTACAATAAAAAACTGTCTGTAAACACATTCCTAATTGAGCCCCTTCAAAGATGTTTTTCCTATAACCTTTATTGATTTTTATAATGAAAAACGACACAAGCGGCAAATAATTCATATGCTACACCAGTCAGAACATAACATGTTTAAGCAAAATAAACAAAAAGGTAACTAAAACCACATTTTAAAAAAAGAAAAAAAGGCCTCATGTGGCATTTCTCTCTCTCCCCGGCCTTAAAATATGTCAAGCGCACAGCCAGGGTGATGTATTCTGTAACCACGACGATTATTACAAGTTAAAGAAGTTAAAACAAGTCACATTTTCACGTAACTCTCTGCCAAAAGCAATCCATAAAGCACAGAAAGTACTTTCTCCTCTCCCTGCGACTGCAGAGCCTATGCGCTGCCTGCATGGCACCGCCAGTCCTAATTGTAGGTTGCGCGATGGACGCGGGCCAATTAGCTGCCTGAGAGCGAGATTCCCCCATGCTTACTGACGCGCTATTATTTTTTGCAGCAGAGCAGAACTGAAGGCACTCCTAAAGTCTAAGAAGAACCAGCCTTTGGGTTGCCTTAAGTGAGAATTCTGGAAGAACAGATACATAGCACTATCTTTAGTATTGCTTTAATAAGCACCCCAAAAGAACAAAAGTAAGGAAAATAAACTACAAAAGCAGAATATACTCATGATGCAAGATATAAATACAAAGTGTAAAAATATATAAATGCAAAACTAACAGCAAAGACAAGTGTGCTGAGGATTTTCTGCAGGTTTTCTTCATTTATTTCGTATTTTTGTCTTTAAAACAATTATTTTGTTTAGGCACATGAGGAGGTTGTAGCTGTTTTTAAAACTTGACAAGATAAACGAGAATGCAAAATAATGAAACAGTACAGTTCATTAAATTGGCTTGAACAAAGTGGATGTCTTAAGTGGCACTTATATATATGTATTTCAGTGAGCCAAACTCTCTGTGGTGGAGGGAAGCAATACAACATGACGAACTACTAACTGATTTAGCACGACTTCCCACAATATGTTTGTAATATACATGGATCCTTCCAAGTGCTGGAGAACTCATCGACTTCAAAACAAAGGCATCTGTAAAGGCAGTCGAGCGTAAAGAGTTTCTCTCTTGAGTTACATACAGATGGTTGCCCTTACTCACCCTAATATTAAGTGCATTTCTAACACCCAAGTTAGTTACCAATCACAAATGCTTATACAATGAAAGAAAGCAATACAGTTTTTCACTGTATTGTTGAGATCATACTCTAACTGAAACTGCTTCCAGGTTCACCCGCGGTACGGGACATAGGCATGCATGTGTTTATGCATTTTGACTCCACTTTCATCTAGATGAAAACAAGTTCAGAAAGCATAGTCAGATACAGATAGGTAAATTGTAGTCTGAACAGATAAACCTTCAAAGAAAACCGTTAAATGTGCACAGAGCCTTCTCCAAGCTCTTCTGAAGATGTAGTTTCAGAGGCGACGCTCTAATCTTGCATTCATCTCGGTGAATATGCATTTAGAAGCGATCAATGGCCATCAAAATATGAAACATCACAATGTCATCATCATTCTCCAAACGTCCCCAAGAAAGACAGAGTATCAATGAGAGCAGTCACTCAACAGCTCACCTCCATTAGATTAGCCATTGATAAAAGTGCCAGGGAAGAGTTTCGCAATGGATGAATTAACTAACAGATGTGGACAGGGGAGCCAGGCTACATAAAGCTGCACTAAAGAGATGACAAGAAGGTGGGTTCAGCAAGGTATGAGCGATGGAGCTGCTGCACGAGCCGGGAGGAAAATTTCATTTCGAGGGCCATTTTGAAAATTACACGCGGAGGTTTTGACTAGGCAATAAAAACACAGCCTTGTCCACCAGCAGGAGAGAGAGAACGCCACCAATTAGCTTATTTATAAATCAGACGCAATTTCAGTGATGACTTTTACCTTGCGTTTGATTAAATGTGAAAGGATGGTTGGGGGGAAAGTGGGGGTAAAAAAATCAAAGTCAAAAATCATTTCATCTAATTTCCTTTATTGGCAATAATCACAAGCAGTCTCTTTTTCCCAGGCTAATGAAAAATTCCATTGATCTTGAGGTCGGCTGCGACGGCTCAGAAGTGGAGCTACGTGTGAGCTGTGCTAAGTTTCTTCAGCAACCCTTGCAGTTTGAGAAGTTCTTCTGTGAAGATCAGGAGAGCCTAGGGGAACGTTCTCAGCTCAATCGACAGAATTTGTCGCATAATGTTGATTACCACAGAAAACAATTTTGACTTGTCTCTCAGACTTTTTGTATTTTTTTCAGCAAACATTGTGGTCTCAGTAAGATGCTTGGAAGTAACTGTGGAAGCCTCTGGAAGGTCTCAAGGCCCAAATGTGAAGCTCATGCATTACCTTAATTATTCTGTTAAAAATATGTTATGTGAACTGCAATCTAATTCATGTAAGTCATCATTTTTGTGGTAGGAGTGCTGTTCTTGGCAGATCAAGTTATTAGTCACCAATGTATTATCTGTTAGTGTTCCAGTACATCAACAAAGGCATGTTGTCATACACTTGATATTAGGTAAAGATGGAGCAGGTGGCTTTTGTTTAGACTTCTGTTTTTAAATCACTGGAAATTATATAATGTATTATAACTGTAGACATCATTAATGTATGCAGACAACAGGAAGGAAACAATGTCATGTTCTTCTGCTGATTGTAGATAATAGTCTGGCAAACTAGCTTTATGTAAACAAGGAAGTCCATCATCTTGTTGATATGCTTGCATGAACATCATGCCAACATAACCAAACGTCTTGCAACTATACTGTACTTTTGGCAGTGTGTGTGTGTTAATGTTTATTGCCTGGCTGCATTTACTTCCATAGTAGGAACCTTACTGTTACCTTACAATTGTTATTTTAAAAAAGAAAAACAACTGAAAAAATGGGGGCGAGAAATTTGTTTTTGTAGCAATCCACATTTTGCCACAAATGCTGCTGATTAAGTTTAACTTGTATTGAAACTGGAACATTCCTTTAACACTTACTGCCCACTGAGCGAAAGCAAAACTTTAATGCAGCCGAGTGTGTCGTTTTGAAAGCACCGTCACTAGCATTAGCTCATCAGCGTGGGCGTTCTGTACGGTGGCTTGACAGAGGTCCGGCATGATGGGCACAGGAGACCTGAAGAGAGCCTCTGAGATGTGGATGGAGAAGGTCATTACTGCACATTAACATCTACATTCATTATTACCAACTGACCTCATAGTCAAATGACAAATCTACTGCCCCAGCCAAAGCACACAGCCTGGACTTTGGTCTACAGTACGTGACATCGAGATTAAATACTGTACCTCTGAGGGCGGAGAGGCGAGGACTCTGAATTTTAATTACAAAGATTGACAAAAGTAGGTCACAGAAGGTAACCAACTGAGGGCTTGGTGAGGTTTCCAACGATTCTACAGCATTGCCCCATTTCCATCTAACGCAGATGACGGATATGATCGTATCGGGTTGTGGAACGTGTTAGCGATGACAGACTTTCTGTATTATGTAATGTGCATATGGCTCACCAAATCTGACATGGACTGGACAGATTTTGACACAACTGCATAAGCCATGACATCTGTCATGTGAAACAGGCACATAACAGCCCGATCACTTCAAACAAAACTTCAATGTTTTAGTCCATAAAAGTACTGTACATCACATTGAACAGAATTTTCAAAAACAACTTAAATGTTAGCAGTGACAATGGATCTTCTGTTTTGGAAAAAGAGAACTGTTGCTTTTCTAAGACAACCTAGGTTAAACTAACCAATCTACCAAATAGGTCTTAATATCACTGTAGACAAGGCCAAAGTAGCAGTTGTCATTATGTTTCACTTACACACGGCACATGTGGTATGATGTCATGTTCTTACAGCTGACCGCACTATGCTTGTGTGCTCTCTTCTTTTTCTTATTATTGCTGATGAGGCTAAGCAGGTGTTAGCATGATGAAAAACTTCATGTTCGTAAAGCACGTTAGCTTTATCCAATTCTAGCCACAACTCTTCTTGAGTAATTTGAACATAGACACTCCTTCTTATGAAAATATATAGAAAATTTATGCCTGCTAACATGGGTTGATATTCCTCCCACATCAAAAGCAAACAATGAAGGAATGCACATTTTTTGCTATTGTTTTATAAATACCTGATTACATCACAGCAAAATTTGTGGCCACAGGCCAGTTGCTTGGGACAAATCTCTGAAGCCATGGGATTTATCCTTGATTCCTTCCTATTTATCACGGTTCGCTCCTAGCACTTGAAAGCGCCATATGGACTCAATTGTGGTTCGTTCCTGGCACATGTGATCTGGAGATCAGACGCATGCCATACCTTTGGGTTTTACCATTGGATTATTTTCACAGGACATATACTGAGGAGTCCTAGTGCCATAAGGATGGAGATCCCTTTTCAAAATGTCCTCAGTGCACGAGGTGGTGGAATCCAATGTCAAAGAAACAAATGAGAAAAGGTGCCCGCCAGATGTTTCACCGACAAGATTAAACGCTTGGTGGTTTGATTAAGAAAGCCCATCTCCTCATCACTCCATCCTGCCCACATTAAGGCTTAAGAGCAATCAAAACAGAGAGCGCTACGGGATGAGTAGCAAGGCGGATGAGGATTTGGAGCCTGGGTGCCAAGTGATGTGTTTCTGACCGCTGGTGGCCACCAAGTCTGAGGGAGTCTGTTGTTATCAAGAGCTCCACGGGGACCTGAGCAAGTACACAACAACAAAGCAAAACGAATTAGAATAAGTTTAACATCAGCAGATTTGACACATGCCGTGACTATCACAGCTATCACGCCAGGCGAGGCAGCTTTTAACAGTTATGAGTATTTATAAAACATATTTGTGCTGGACCAACAGCAAATTTTCCAATACACTGGAATTGTTTCCTCAGCTGTCCAGGGATGAAATTACTAAATGAACTCCAAAAATTCCCAAAATGCTGTTTTACAAATTACAAGTTCTCTGTGACCAAAGGACCAGAAACACACGCATTCTATTCTTTGAATGTTCAATTAAATAATGTAACCCACACAACTATGAAGTCGTGGCACTGGTTTGTGTAACAAGGTGATCGGCGTCTTTGATGCTACTTTATTACTTCGATATGGGACCAAGGCGCATAATTTCCACTGCCTCGTTCCCTTTGAACCGTTCTGAGACAATCTCTGCAGCAGGATATCCTGCCATCTGCTTCAGTAACAGAATCGCTTCGCCAGTCAGTCACTGGCGGCAGACCGGCGTACAGAGTCACATCCATGCCTTTGAACTGCTTTTAAAAAGCAGCCAAATACCCTCTTTTCCCCACCAACTTTGAAAAGTAGCTTCAGTTATCTGTGCCGAGTTAAATGGGCTAATGAAAACCTGTCCCTCCTGACAATGAAAGTCTAGCGAGAGATTCCTGCGATGGATTTTCCCCTCGATGAGTTCGATAGCACTGTGGTCCCCGTCATAGGAGGAACTGTCATTGTTTTTGATCACAGCGTTTGGATCAATACAGCGCTGGCCATCAATCTCAGGGCTCCGATTGAGCATGTGGGACATTCTGCAAACATCTGATGCCAGTTAAGTGCTATGGAAACCAAATTCCCTCCTCTGCCAGAGAGGAGAACAATGGAAATCAAAGCAACATTACATTGGAGTCTTCCAGGAGTGTCTTTGTGATGTGGCGGCTCTGCGGGGCTGAAGCTCTTGAAAGGACACCTGATTGTCATGTGACTCTACGCAAACATACCCTGTCGGCCTGTTGTGTTTTAATACAAAGCCTGGTCTTTAATAGGGGCCACCAGCGTTGTGGATTTCAGTGATTGATGATGTGGTATGGCCTCGCTCAGCTGGGCTCCTGCTCGCTGGGGTCAATCACGATTGAATTACCGCTATACGCAGAAAGCCAATTAATAAGTAAGGTCTGATGAAGTTGATCCAAAGGACACTGTGGGGGAATAGAAGCCTTTTAAAGGAGATTTCTTTGGGTTGCACTATATTCAAAAATCTATAACAAAAGATGTTTTGATTGTGAGGTTACTTTTACCTTGTTTATTTTTCCCTCTCTCTATCCATTACATGACGATGGGGACTAAAGACAAACCCTGCGTTTTATTACTTTAAGGGGAGTTTCCTTATACTTAACCTTTTCTCTCACAACAATACATTTAATATAATAATTCGAATAATTATTCTAACTCTTACAATAATAGTTTAAACAATTTGAAAACATTTAAAAGAATATGTCCAGGAGAATAAAATATCACAGAAACAGGAGACAAACAGGAGTCCACCTGCAAGGTATTTCATTTCAAATGCTCTGCTTCTCCTCTGTTTGTCTCTGGGAATATTTTGAAATCCTTAAAAGGTTTGGACAAAGTTGGTTGCTGTGAAAAGAACCCAGGGCATGTTGACGGATGGCCGACCATGCATATAATCGTTTCCTTACACTCTGTGAGTTTGCTTTGGAAGGGGCGAATTACCATCTGAAAATGAGCTGAGAAACACTGTAGGCGAGAGTCCTGCGTCATCAGTGTCAGATTACTTACACCGTAACTCTTACCCATGATACACACACACCCACACACACACACACTAGTGTGGACCAACGTTACTAATGTAATCTTAACCCACATTTTACACACAGGGCAAATTTGTCATCCGACCAAGCGTACGGCACATCCACACTCACCCAAACTAAACACACACACAAATACAAACGAGATCTATGACTTTTGGCACTGAACTGTTTTCATTAATAAAGTCATTTGCATTCTGATTTTAGGTAATATAGGTACCATTCAATGAAAATACAACAAATCCACAGCCATTTTAGTAGCTACCAACACTGTAATGTGACCTCAATTGTGTGTGTTGGTCTGTTTCCTCTAAATCATGAAAAACAACCTGGAAAACACAAATGGACTGGATAAGCATTAAAAATCTTGATTTTGTCAACCAAGAATCCACCGCCTAATATAACACAATCATGCATTAGAAGGAAAATGGGAAACATGACTCTTTCATGGGGAAAAGACACAGAAGTAATGGACTGTAAACATATTAAACAGAAAGATTTAATGCTGCTTTCTAAGGTACAACATGAATCTTTTATGCTGAGCTAACACACATCCTGGGACACATGTGATTCATGTTTATATAAATGTATTGAACTTTTACAACATGGGGCATATATTTTTATACACAATGGGGCTGTCAATCAATTATAATTGAATTATTTATTTAATATGCTGATAAAATTAATAAAATATCCCTGTTAATCATATATTTCAAATTTGCAGAGAAACACTCGAAGTAATGATAATTTAAGGCACGTCGCTGTTGAATTAATTCTAGTTGTTACCAACTAACTTTGCTTCCAATCAAAATTTTGCGTTTTTCTGATTTAACAGTGTACGTCAAAAAACAAGGAACGTTTTACAATTGAGGGAGGATGTGAATGGTATGCACAACATGTTTGCAGTCTCTCTAATCTTTAAATCAGCATACATAAGCCAGCCAAAAAATGCCTTAAATCAAAATGAATTAACAATATTGTTCCACTCGTTTCAGGTCCTGCTTGCTGTTCATTAGGAATCTAATAAGAAGCAGGCCCCTCCGTGGAGCTGCTGCTAGTCGGCTTTTTCCTGACATTGCTTTGGAACGGTGCAATGAGAAAAGCACCACCCAATGCTTGCTGATCCAAGACGACAGTTCGAGAGGCAAATTTTGAAGCCAATCTAGACTGCGCAAGTCCAAACGAAGTACACAGCACAGTGAGATTTCAAAGCTGTAGGGGGTGGGGAAAGGAGAGGCGGGTAACAGCTTGCTCAAAGACCCCAAATAAAAGTAAAGATCGATACAGGGATCAACCAGTGAGACCTGAAGGACATAAAGCAGAATGCAAATTTGCAAGTCCACCGCATTTTAAATATTTAGTTTTAGTTCAGTAATCAGTTAGTAATCAGTATTAAAAGGCTAGATTATTAGTTTTTCCTGAGAAAAAGCACAAAAAAATAACAATAAGACTAAGTCTTAATAAGACTAAGCAATAAAGCATTACATAAACAATGGACACGGCACGTAAATCGGTATATCTAGTCGCTCAGTTCTGCGCAAGCAAAAAGGTTTCTGAAAATGAATTTGGAAACATGGTGGGTTTTAATAACCTATCCAATAAAACCTAGCTTTATTTGATTTTGTGTTTAATTTGCTGATATTCAGGGCAGATGAAACCCCCTGAGTGAAAACCTCTTTAATTTTCACAATTTCAAAGGTCCTTTTTTCTCAACTGCGTCATCAACCTCACAAAAATAAAATACAAATATTTACACCATTCACAATCAAACAGAATACAATGCATAAAAAAAAAGAAATCGCTGTCCACAGCTGATTGTACAACTGATGGGCATTTTGCGTATGCGTGTGCGCCCGAGCACGCGTGTATCTGCAGCCCGAGCGTGTCAAGTGATCCACACAGGATATTAAAGCTGTCTATTCTAATCACTTTCTTGCACAACTTTGCCCACTCGCCATTAACCACGCTTGCATACGCGATCAGCTTTTGGGGGCGGATTAAGAGTGAACTCGCATGTGTGTTTTTTAATCAGTGATCCCTGGAAGGCTGCAGGCTGTGAGGGATAAAAGCAACAGACCTTGTGACTTCAGGAAAGCGAATTGGGAAGTGAAGCACACGGCACTTGGGCCGGATGAGCCGGTCCAGATCTTTGGGCCGATGGTCAGGCATGGTCTTCATAAAGGTGGAGATAGAGGACAGGAAAGATTCCATGTTAAACAAGGAGTTGAACAGCACCATGTCTGCAACGAGGCTGGAGACAAAAGCAAAGGCCGGAAAAACAGTCATTTGCACAGGTATCCAAAGCAACTTACAGTATACTAAAAATGTAATTATTAGTAGTAGTATTCTTTTTAAAAGCAAGCATGGGCCCTGGGAACTGAACCCACAGCCTTGGTGTTGCATCATGCTTTACTAGTTGAGCTACAGAAACTTAAAATGGTGAGAAAATTAAAAGAAAAACATGACTTGTTCTTGAAAGGGCCGCTTATTAAATAATTGCAGGCAGCCACAAAATGTCACAAACTTATCACGATAATGCTCCTTAATTAAATTAATTTTAAAAAATGTAAAAAGTTAATGTTATTAAAAACAACATATGTTTTGAATAGCAAACTTCACTCATATGCTGCATGTCTACAATAACTAGTCATTTTAAATAACTAATACATGCTGATTAGAATCCGCAGACACAAACACACCATGTTTTTAAATTGAGCACTGATTAACCCCAATTGCCAGAATCAATCACAGCATTGCGCTCAATTAGAGAGTGAATTAGAGGAGCCGAGCTCTTTTTGTGTCACTGTTCTGCCATGTTAATAAAGTTGAGCAAGCAAAAGGCCTTTGAATTATTGACATGATACTCAGACAAACAACAATCACAATGTATTCCATTTAGAGCGCTTAAAACCCTTTCTTTCAAGCATCAGGATTGATTATGACATTAGGGTTTAAAACATTGACTTCTTAAGTATTAGAGCACCATTATACAATCCCATAATTACCAAGCACATCATGCCAAGTACTGAACATGATAAACTATTCTGCCTCAGACACACTAGCTTTGTCCAAAACCTAGCATTGCATGTAGCCTTGGTGGTGAAGTCAATCCCACAATGCATTGCAACAAGCACAGTAAAAAAAATAAAGATGACGGATAATTAAAGATTAAAAATCAACGTCTATTTCATTTAAGCCTGAAAAAGTAGTTAAAAATTGTGTGATTGATAGTTTTATTGATAGTATTTTTGTGCTTATTAGACTTGTTGCTAGCACAGTAAAACACACCCTGTTACAGAAACTATACTTGTTGCTATATATAGCTATACTGCTATATATATATATATGTATATACTGCTAAGCTATAGGGTATTAACATATGCAACACATTATAAATATGTTCCTCATTCAAATGTACTTGTGTAATGTTGATGAAACTCTGATGTTACCATGAGAGGATCTGGTTGTATCCATACTGGAAGTCTCTTTCTTGGCTCTTGCGGACTGGATAGACCAGCTGGTTCTCATGGAAGTAGAGAACCTTCTTCAGACGAGCGAGATCAGGCCTCAGGGCAACAAGCTCAGCAAGATTGAGAACGGAGCTAGTGAACAAAACTCTGCAGCAGAGAAAACAGATAAAAGAAGAAACCATTAGTGTGCCGTCTAACATGGCATTCCTTGAATATCAATGCTGCTTCAGAGACCCAAGCACTGACATTGATTGTTTGATTTTTTCTCCTTTTTATAAAATATCTGGTTAAAAAAACACTCCTCATTTTTTAATTGTTTATATATGATTATGTATGATGACTGGAAGATTTAAATTGTTGCTATATATTGCCAAATATTGTTCTGTTATATAATGTAATATAAAGTAATTGTTATATAATTGCTATAAACAATTGCTGTAGTTTTGCAACTGTTGGTTTCTGAGGGTTAAATAGGAGCACATTAATGAAGTTGTTAAAGTTTCAGTAAATCTATATCAGGTCATTTTTTTGATAAACAGTACGGGTCACTGGCATCTATAAATTCAAAACATTGAAGAGTCAAGGAATAGGAATTGAAGTTGCACAGATAAATCTAACAATAAAAAACTGTATTTTATATTCTGTGTTAAGTGTAGAAATAAAAAATGCATAATAAATGCAACTACTGCAGAAGATCATAACAGGATGCAAAACTGATCCTACAGCAGATATGTAAAAATCTGATGAAAATGCAGCTTTAAAATACAAAAGCACACAGAAGTCCATGCATCTCACTCCATGCTGGATATAACATTATTGAGGTTAATGAACGCTCTTTTAAGATGTTACATACACAAGTAGGGGACCATTGAAGATTTTACCCTTGTATGTGCTAAGAGCCATGGGACAAGGGCTTTGAAGTTCAGTTCTGGTCTCCCTAAATGAACCCAGCCTCCTCTTCGAAGCCCCCGCTGCCTGTCACTCTAACCCCGCAGCCCGTTCTCCAGCCCCTTTGATGTGGGGAGCCTGCGGCCTCGCGACCGTGACTCCGCCGCTGTCAGAAGTGTCCCTCTTATGCTAATCTACAACCGGCTCCCTCTAACCAATTCCTAATCTCAACTATATGAAAAACCAATCACACCGCATTCAGATCAGCGTGAACGGGCAGCTTCTACTGTCCCGTGCCCCTGTAACTGCGTGGCAGGATTAGTCCGTTCCGCATCTCCATCAGGGACTGCGCACGCCAAACGGCACTTCCTAAATCCTCACCCGCTCACAACTCTGAAATCAAACCAGATGATGGAAGTTACTATTTTTAGCCTTGCTTTCCTGTCCCTGCTGGAAATTATCAAGTGGAAGACGTCCAATACTAATGAAACAGGAGGGCTTACGTTGGTTCCCTTTGAACTGAAGGTGAGGGCTGATACTTGATGCATCTTTTTAGGTCAGCCGGGTTGATGTGGTGGGTGAGTAGGCAGATGTGAGACTATGTGCATAACGGCAGGTCAAATAAACCTTTGCAAGTGATTTTCAGGCCCACCAAAACTCAACTTGATGGAAATCAAAACAACTAAGACAATATTAAATGAGAGAACTTGCTATAACCCCACAACTGGTCATTTTCTCAAACTGATACACACAATACCCTATATCCAATTACCGAGGTGTGTAAACAAACATCCCTCACAGTAGTTTGCTTCTGGCAAGCTATTGTTGGATTCCATTCTACTGTGACATGAAGGTAAATGTCGCCCACTGATTTTTCCAGCACAAACTATTAGCCATAACCAAACCAGACATTGTGTGTCCATGAGCAACCTGTAAGATAAGAGGCAACAGTGGGTGGGCAAGCTGTTCTCTGCTTAGTCAGGTTTCTAACTGCATAGGAGTTTCCTGATCAAAGGTAGCGGACTGGAAAAGCAAGCGTTGCTTTTGGCACACTGTAGTTCCTTTTTCATACATTTTTGTAGGTCTGAGTGAAGTATGAGATTAACCATTTTTTGTTATGACAACAGATTTCATTGATCTGATTATATTATATTCTTAAAAAAAACATTAAATGAGGCATCTTGCCATGTAAAATTGCATTTTGCTGCAAAGGACACAATTATCAATTGACAAAATGTTCAGCGCATACTGTATAACCAGTCATTTCAATAAATTAATCATCAGCAGCCCAAATAAGGGAGGGGCTGGTAAACTGAGAAATGCATTACAAAATACAGCAATTATTAACAATGGTATGCAAAGTGCACTTAAGTTATCAGGTAGGGATATTTCACAATTGCTTTTAGTGGTCTTTTATACTTTATTGTGCTCTGGGGGCCAAATAATTGCAAGTCCAAATACACAACTGTATTCTGGACACACGGCCAAAAAACACAACCCACCACTTCACATATTTATGAGTGACTTTATGAGAAAACAAGCCTAAAGTTGCTTTAAATAAGAGGACATGGCAACATTGATCTCTCCTAAATGGCCTGACAGTTGATACAGATTTTGAGGTTGTTGTCACATAAGGGGTTATGACAGTGCAAATTTGAAGGCTTCAGGAATGAAGTGCATGTTTTGTCTTTTGCTTAACTTTGAGTGCAGCGAGATGAGATTGCAGCTGAAGGAATGTTCAGGGCTTCCCCCGCCCACCTGCAGTTTCTCTGTCCCTAAAAGGAAACAAGAAAGTCCCCATTCGATCCTATTCTCTAAACGCACTTGTGTCCTTGTGTTGCGCATATAGGAACTGCATTTGAACTGACACTTCATATAGGTTTTAAAAGTGATATAGAGAATGTTGTGCATACTCTTGGAGTGCACTGATGTATCGTCACATGCTGAAGATAATCTAGGCTGATAAAATTACAAAAATCTACATTTGGTTAAACGTTGGTGTTTATCTTGCATCGGCCGCTTAACCAGTTAAACTTTCAAAACTTTTTTTTTGACTAAAATCAAATGTGTAAAAACGTCACAGTGTTATACTTCTGTTTAGATACAAACCCGCTGTGGTGCTTCAAAGGCAAAAATCATTGTTTATTGTCATCATTTTATGTTTATGTTGTAATGGTGCATTTGAATGACAAAGAGTAAATATCCTTCTACCCACTCTGTGCATTTAGTAAAAAGCAGTATTGAAACATTGCTAGAATATTTTTAACTGAATTCTTCATCTGTTTAGTATTAATTTTTTACTTTAATGCTACCATACAGTCCACACTTGTTCTGGTGTAACTTTCTGGGCCTTTCAGAAAAAAAACAGATGTTTGGGGGTCACTCTGGGTTTTGGTATTTTAACAATAGTATGACTATTATTTTGCTATTAGGAAAAACATATACTTTTTCAAAGTAGCATATGTTATTGTTTTACCAAAATAAAAACACTAAAGAATTTAAATATCTGCAATAGACAATATAACTGAAAACTACTTTTTACTTGTTTGTGTGACAAATAAATACATTTTTATATATTTTTCTAGATATTTAGAAAAAAAACAAATATTTTTGTTAATTTAAAAAAATAATTTAGTGTTCAATTTATATTAAATCATTATTTATATTAAATTATCTTGTTTTAAGATCATAAACTTATATATACATATTCTCAAAAATATTGCTGGGATATTTCACTTTATGCTTCAGAAAATAATAAAAAAGGCTGCTGGATTTCAGGAGGATATTTTATAAACGTATACCAACACAACCAAACTGAGAAACTGTGCTGACCTGTAGGAGAAACTTGCTGGAACTGTTTGCATGAAGTATAGGGCAGAAGTTCTGGCCCTCCAGTGCCATTTCTTAGCAGGCAGAGTGAAGCTTACACAGTCTTCAACACTTTCCTGTAGAAGATCAAGCAGCTGCTTGTGGGAGCCACCATTGAAGGCCTCCAGCAACAACACACTCATGGATAGAGGCTGATCGGACAGAACCAGAGCTGATATCTGCAATGAGAGAAGCAGAAACATGCAGAACACACAATAAATATAGAGTTCAAAAGAACAGAAATGATCAAGCATAAAATCCAATAAAACATTACCTTTCAATGACTCACATAAAAAAGGACGTAAACAACATTCATAATGAAAAAACAATTTTAATAGCTTATGAATAATGACCACATATTGGGTATGGGTGATAATAATAAAAAAAAAAAAAAATCACCCACGTACTGTACTTTCCAAGTCACCTAGAATTTCATCACAAATGTGTCACAATGGAGGGTCAAGTCATAGCTGGAACACATAATGAGCTATTCAGCAAAAATGTAATACTTCAGATGATGGGATGGAAATTGAACTGATGTTGTTTTGACAACTAAATTAAACAGTCAATATCTGATATGTAAGGTTGACCTTCACAGATGAAAACATCAGAAAGCTAGCAACTTGTATGAGCAAATGTAGCTATCTATTTAATATAACAATACACACAAACTTTTATACAGTCATTCACCTAAAGTTAGATGTGAACATTGCTGAGCATAGCACTTTATACTAGCAAGTGGAACTGTGAAAATGAACCAAAACTTCACAACAGGGAACTGGAAATGTAACAGCTAATGTAGGCTTAAGCATCTTAGCTGAAAGGCTGGGGTTTTCCATACGCTCGGATACACCGAGTGGGATTTTCTCACACAGTGATTTACCTTTACCCTTTTACCTCAGAGGCTGCATGTTAGACAGGTAAGGCGTAAAAAGCACTCAACCTCAAAATGGAGAGGAAAGTGAGGGGTTAATGTAGCTGCGTTCAGCCCCCGACAGTTCATGTGAAAGGGAAACCCCGTGGTGCTTGACCTCACAACCAAAAGCAGCACCATCATGACTGTCATGGATCCTGAGTCATCGCTCAACTGCATTCAAAAGGCTTGCGTGCTTAAAGCATTCACTCACAGGAACCAGCCATAACAGAAGAGTGGGAAATAAAAGTGACAGTTCATCCAAAAATAAAAATCTGGTTGCTATTTACCCAAGAATGTCCATGCTTTTCTTACATGCAATGGATATGGATGGTAACCAAATATAAATTTTAGCTTGACAGTACTTGTAATTATTCTCTTTCATTATACAAAAAATGAGCAGCTTGGACATTCTGCTATAAAAAATAGAATGTCCTTTAATGTTCTAAGGAAGACAGTAAGTCACAAGTTTTGAAAGACAAGCATATGTGACAACTGAACTATTACTTAAAATTTTTACTGATTTGGAGAAAATACTTATCAAATATCTGTGAAAGCAAGATGAAAAATTACATTTTCATGCAGAACCAGCATATCAGGCCCATTTAAAATGAACAACTGAAGATAATCGCTTGAATTTTAACAGCCTAAACTTACTCATACAAACACATTCACAAAGACTTGATGACTTTGACACCTTCAAATGAATCGAGGTCAATGTACAGCCCTAGCAGCATGTTCACCCCTATACGTATAACCATACAAATAAACCCAACATATTCCTTCCTCCTTTTTCCACAGAAAAACATACTTGTTCCCCGAGGAGACAGGCCGTTATCTAATCTGCATTATTCCAGATGAAATGCAGGATTTCCTTTGGCTCTCAGAATACTGGGGAAGAGGCAGCTTTAGAGAGACGCAGCCTCAGAGTACAAAAAAAGTCAGGGATGCAGCTGATACATCCGCAGGGGCAGTGCATGAAGACGTCATATCAAGAGCCAGTACCAATCCTGACGATTAAACCCATCAGTAAAAGTGACTCTACCAATGGCACCAATAAGTGCCAGTACAGGGGGGCGGATAGCATGGCACTGCCCAGTGACAAGCACCCAGAAACATGGCGCATTGGAGCGTGTGAGCCAACTCGCGACACCTCATTTTAACAGCCTCTAGCCATCCGTGGATGTCTCGAGTGTGTTTGTGTGTGAGTGTAAGTGTGTGTGTGTGCGTCATCACCCGCGATGGACTCAGACAGGGCAGGAGGAGGCCTTAAAGTGATGTGGTCTTTCTGGAGGGCTAATTCAGCCAGAATGAAACATCCGATTATGTACTCCCACACAGCAGACCAAAGCCACGGCTGATCACTTGAAATTAGACTCGAGTGATATGAGGAAACAACATGAGGACAAGACTTTGCCATGATGCATCGAGGCTACATCCAAATGAAAACACCAACAGAATAAAATGGAGTATTGAGATGCATGCAAATGTGCGATTCTTCAGCTGGGGCATTTTTGAAAGAGGACAAACCCAGAAAAATAAAAAAAAATAGTCAAAATAATTACAGAAACAAAATAATAACTTCAACTTTGATTTAAAGGATGAATTTAATATAGAATCATTGTCATCAAGTATCATCCTAGGCAACAGAAAAAATGCCGCAAACTGAAGATTCATCCATATACCATACCACTGACATGAAATTAAAATTTATTACTCGTTTTAGAATAGTTCTGAAAAACAACCTCATACAGACTTCCTTTCTGACTCATGACAGGCGAGTGCTGGTAGATGTTTTGTGATGGAGTGTAAAATAACAGCTGCAGCAGACATCATGTTTCCAACAGCTTGTTGTTTAAATGAAATTGTGAAACCTAAACCGAGGAAAACAAATTATTTGTATCATCACATATTGCCTGGGTCAGGAACGAGTGGGCAAGCCCTTAAAGTTCATCGTATAAATTCAGACGTTGAGCATTGTGTGCCATTTTCACAGTTTGCATTTTGCCAACCACATTTGATATTTGATGTCAATCTGCTGTGTTGTATAATCACGTTATCTGAGGTCAAAATACTAAAAATCACCTGATGATTAAAAAATAAAGGTCAGATAAGTAAATACCTTTGAGATAATTCTACACCTCTTGATATTTGAAAACTTCTCCATTGGGCATCCTAATGTTTGTGAAAAACCATACAGAATGAGATAAAATACAAGAAAAGGCTAACTGACAAAAAATGCTATATATGCCACCCAACCTTCCTTCCATTTCCACTGAATTGTCATTAGACATGGGTAATAAATTTTCCTCAGCTCAAGCACCATGAAATAAATGTGTCAAAAAAGCTTTTCTACGATGATATTGTTTAACAAACTGGTTTAATGAATGTTGCCTCCACACATTCTTCAACCTCCAGACAGCCTGTGCCAAGCTGAGTGGCATCCCAATCAACTAAAACACTATTAAGCCATGTAAAATGATAGTCATTTGTTCCTGAAACCTTTTAATTCCAAGTGCTCAGATAGACGCTGCCACTTTCAGAAGGTTCACCACACGCACCGAGGGCACAAAGTACTATTCATAAACGCCTTTGATCTCACATTAGAAAAGCGAGAGGAAGTTCACATTTTCCACGAATTAAATTTTCAGACAATCCAAGTGTCTGTTCTGTCTTTTAATAGAGTGAGCTGTGTCCTCATTCACCTCGTCAGAGGCTTTGTGTTAACGGTAATCATTAAAGGAAAGGAAGCTGCGCTGTAATTACATGCTAGCGCTTACATGCTAATCACCGCACACTCGGCCGAGGGAGATGAAGTGAGCGAGCGACAGGCACGCTAATCACGCGCCATGAATTGAGGAGTTTAACCTGATTCTTTATCATTTATGGGTGACAATTAGGTGACAGACTGCAGCATTCTGAATTAGACAAGATTTGATATAATAAGACAAAGGCTCAGTCTTGGACTAAATGTAAAACACTTGGTTCCTGTACAGATCATTTGGCTCTTTTGAAAGAAGATGGTCTACCACAACCGATGCTTCCTCGAAATTTCAAAAAGGTCTTAATGGAGGGCTAATTTAAAGTGTCTGTTGGAGGAAATTGTTTCATGTTACTGTAAAAGATTTGATCTGATGACAAAATATGGTCGACTTCAAAAGAATATTTACTACAGGCACTGTTTTTCCAGACTATCCAATAAATTCCCAATGAGTATTTTTAGAAAGGGAAACAATTTAATACACTGCAATCAAATTTCTAATCAATACCAATTACTGGAATGGATATATCATTTCAATGTTGTTTCCATGTATATTTTACCAGATGGACCCACATTTTCAATTATCTATCCATGTGTATTGTCTTTCCATTTGATAGACTTCCTCATCATAATAGTCTAGTATCCCAGTACTGTTTCTGAAAACAGCATTCAATTGCTGTTCATTTTCTTATTTAGCCACTAACATAAGCAACACTCAATCAACCTACGAAATAAACAGTAATATAATACCACACTTGCTCTCTATTGTTGTCTCCTGATAAAATACAAAGTAGATGTTCCAAATGTAGCAATATTCATAACACAATCCAAACAGCGGCAAAAGGAAAATAATGATTCAAAGTGAGAGCAATAACCTTTATGAAGAACCTCATTCACATCCCTTTGCTCTGCAATACAACAGGAATCTAACACCATGATACATATTTAAACCAGACATCTTTGTGACATTCAAGGTTGCTTCCTCCATTTTCTCTCTCATTTCAAGCAAAACACAGCTGGTCCAGATGAAATCATGTGAATTAAGATCTGAAGCAACTACCCTGCATCAAATCGTAGCATTTAGATTAAAGGCTGGTGCTATTCTATGGGTCTAAAACAATTTGTGGCACTACCGGTTTATCTAAATATTACATATCAGACTGTAATTATCATTAACTTTCATGTCTCACATATCTGCAGGTATCACATTTGGTGAGCAGAGTACATAAACTTAAGTCTGTTCTTATTAGGCATATTTTAAAAACTGATTGTGTGCTGTCGTATCTATTGTCTCAGACTATTACTAGCACTATGCATTTTATAACAGTGTTATATGCATTGTATTTAGACACAGACAGAAAGAAAGAAAACATATATCTGGACACTTAAGCCACATTTAAAATTGCATACATTTCATTGCATAGGTAAGAAAGACAAGTGTCAGCTGCCAGCTTAACTAAACCAGAACACCGTTTATCTACATTATGAACAGTATGTCTATTCTTTAATCATGTTTGAAAGGAAGTTTCTTAGATTAGATGTTTTGCCTAAACGGGTGACTTTCTTTAAAATAAACGTCTCTAAGCTTAGCATTTTATCCAACGCAATGACGTTCGCACATTAAATTGTAACTCTGCGTTTATTGAAACGACCTCTCATGCATAAACCTTGCAGAGTTTAGAACAAATGCACTCTTATTCAGAAGACAATATCTTAAACACGTGACGTTAAAACACACTGCACAAACGCATATTCACGTCTGCTTTAAGTCATCGACCCTTTATGAGGGATGAACGACTTTTAATTTCGAGTAAAAACGAGACGATGCAGTCTGATCGCGCACAGCCTCCGCGTGCTCAGTTCATTCTTACCTCTTCCTGAAAGCCTGGCGTGTGTTTACGTCATGACGTCACAGCGTGACGACGCTTTCTACAGATCCGCAGCATGAAATCCCTCAGCATCTATTTTACACGAACTCACCCACGTTTGCAAGCAACAAAATCGTCGTATGTTACTGCTATAATCGCCGTCTTCGCCTCAATAGCTTGTGTCAATAACCTATAGTTTTGCAACACTGCATTACTGTAAGTACTATTTACACCAAAAATACAAAAGCGGTATTTTTACAAACAGGATCTTCTTTACACAGTGCAAGAAGCCTTCAGTCTGTTGTTAACAATGTTACCACAGTTTTAGACTAGTAACAATCACACAGATCTCTCTGGGTGTTTGTAACTTTGTGTTCTTTTAATGTAGGCATGCCCTGATTTATACATACACTGTATAATGATATATAATAAAATGTCACACTGTTTCCAAGTCAGTTTCACTGTGTTTAAATCTGTAGTTAAAAATCTGTTTAAAATATGTACCTGGGCGACTAGAGTATTACTTCCTCAATGTCAAATGATTCATTTTTTATACAGGATATTTTTATCCACAGGCATAAAATATTAAGTCTTCTGTTTTCTGAATGTACACGTTTAACAGGTGCTGGGTCAGTAAAGCCTGAAGTGCAGCGACTGGTCCACAGCATTTATAGATACTCACCTGAATGGAGCACTGCAGGAACAGAATCACTGCCATATTAACTACTCCTCAACTTAACTGGAATTTAATTTGCATTTTACTTATCATATTATATTGCGGAAAGCGAGAGTTTTCCAAATAGTCTACAAAAATTGAACTGCAAAGAAAATGTGTGTTGCAGAAGAACGTAGCTTACGCCGTTCTATTTAACAGGGCCTCTTTATACAGTACCGTTAGCTTCTAAAATGAAATGGACTGTACATCCCTGCGGGGAGAAAAGTGTCTTGAATAGTTCCTTGAAAATTAAACTTGAGATGAGTATGTGAGTTGAGAAAATTAGCAAGGTCATGGTTAATGGAACTCCTTAGAGTTCCAACGTCGAGACTTCACAGTCAGTTTGGCAGCCTGCAGCTGATGTTAATTTAGCGCAACCCAACATCATTCAACTTCAAAGAGACTAATAGAAGGCTATCATACTGAGAGAGACTTTGATAAGGTGGATTATATTGCTATGTGTAATTCACATCAAAAGGTAAAGGTTCCAGTAATTAATTAAATGATAGCAGAGAAAATGATACCAGGGAATACTGAAGTCTGATGCTTGATAGCTGTTTATCGCCAGTTTATGGAGGTGATTTATAATATGGATGACACTTGCAGTATGTATGTGCTTTCGCTCAGAAACACACAAAAGCGAGTGTGCAAACGTTATACTAATATTTATTAGCCAACTATTTAAACACTTTTATATCTTTTTCTGACTATTATCCTGAATTAAAAAATAACTACATAATATTAAGTGCACCAAATGAATGTTTGTCAATTGGTTTGTGACCTTTCAAGTGACTACACAGGCATTCAAAATTAAATTGGGCTACATTTATTCGAGCAAGTTCATTTTCAAGAGAAATTACAAATTAAAAATTAAATTATACTTCAACAGACATTTCAAAAATCCCAACAACCACAACCCCCCTTTATTTTTTAGCTAAAAAAGGGAAAAGGAAAAAAACAAATAAGATGAATAAAGTGGAATTTTTCCTTTCAGTCAAAAATACAGTGTTTTCACAATATTGTATCAAAAGTTCCCAAATTGTAGATTCTCCTCCATCAGGTAAGTGTAGTATGAAGAGCAATTCACAGCAATTGCTCCAGATACAATAAATGCTCTCTTTACTTAAAATTTGCTCCACTTGTAAGGATCCTTATTTACTAAAATATATCTATATCAAGGAACTATAATACTGTACACTACAGTATGAAATAAATATAATTAGGAAATATAAAATGAGTCACATAAATAAAATGGTAGTTTAAAATAAAAATGAATTTTGTATTGAACAAAACAAAACAAACCCAAGATAATACTGACAGATGATCTTAAAAAAAATACAGAAAATTGCACAAACAATACGTAAACTAAACAACTGCAGTCTAGATATACTAATACTGACGTAGGTATTTCAAATGACAGGGTGAAATATTTCATTTAATACTAAAGCAGGTGCAAAGAGAACACTAGTTGACTTCGCATTATACTGTACAAGGATGGCACTTGCAGAAAACACAGGTGAAAGGGTTTGCATATAAGGCTTTTCTCGAACGAAAAAACACAGGGGTTCTGACAAGGTCTCATACAATGAGCCATCGTCATTACAGTTTGTCAGACTTTTCCATCCGCCCCTGGCCAACTTTAAGACTTCGTATATTTAAGAATCACAATACATTTTGTTTAGTTAAAGTCGCTTCATTAAAAAAGCCATGGTGTGACCCCAAACGTTGTGTGGCTGGTCAGGAAAAGAAAGGTAAAAGAAAGGGTATCACAGTAAGTGATAGACGAAATATAACACTGACACACTACTGCATTTCAAGCGCAGTATAAGTACATATAGGCAAATATCTTTTTTTTAACCCAAGAATTTTTTTGTTTGTTTTATATTTTGTGTTTTTTATTTTTCAGTTTTCGTAATACTTTTTCAGAGTGCAATTCCCAGGCTTGTGCTACAACCACGATGAAACACAGGAGTTATATGGAAATCAGCACCGCACAGCTTTCTGGCTGAAAACTCTGTACATTTTAAAAACCTTTTTTTTTTGCCATGAACAATCGTTATCACTTATTTTTGCATAATATGGATTCCTTCAAGATCCAACCTAGTTTCTGATGCTTGTTTTTGGAGTTCCACACTTAATATTGATGAGTGCAAGCCTCAGGCACACGCTCAGTTCACCAAGACGTGGCAGTGTGGTACAATTGTGAATCTGGCTCAAAGTCCCTCCAAAGGGGTGGAAGAAGGGCGCAATACAAGCTTGAGAGAAAAAAAACAACGAATGCAGGAAGCTTAATCCGAAATGCAGTAGTTAATCAGCATCCTCATTCTCGCCATCAGGATTTATCTTGCTCGCCAATTTCCCCTCTTCCGAACTCTCATCCTCTGTCCCTCCTGTCATTTCACTCTCTTTCTCACCCTTTGCTGTCCCATCAGGAGTGTCAAATCTCTGCTCCTCTGCCTCCATTTCCTCTTCCTCCACCAACCCTGTCTCTTGCCTGTCAGTCACTTCCGGATACTCCTCCTCTGCCTGTCTGGCACCACCCCCAGTTCCGTCTCGCAAGATGGTGTTTTCCCGTGTAATGTCCTCAGTCTGGTCCTCTGGATCAGAAAACCCCAAGGGCCCCAGGCCTTGTAGGTAAGCTCGACGCATGAGCAGCTCCGTGGGCTCCAGGGGTCCGCTGTTGTCATGGCTATCTTGTTTGGCAGCCTCACGCTCCTCCGCCTCCCGTTTGCAGTAGGAATATCGGTGGTTCATGTGCTGGGAGTAGGAGCCGGAGTGAGAGAAACGCTTGCCACATTTGTCACACTGGTAGGGTTTCTCGCCCGAGTGTAGGCGTGAGTGCTCAATGAGGTGGTGCTTGTGTTTGAAGGCCTTCTTACAAATCTGGCACTGGTGAGGCCGCTTTCCTGCAGACACACAAAGAGAGAAGAGCCAGCAGGTTAGAACAGTGTCCAAACCATCATTATAACACAGTTTTGAAATTAGAATTTTTAATAACATATATTAAAACTAAATTTAAATACTAAAATATTCAATGTTTGCATTACAGTCAAATGTACAGTAAAACATTACAATTTACTGAGACACACATCTTTTAAGTAACCACACAAAACCCTCCTGACTTGTGTTTGTCTCATGATGAGCTCTGACAAAAACATTTTCTTTTCCTCAAACGCTTGTGATTAATTTGGGGAAGTAATTATATACTTAAATACTCTGTCCTGACTAAAAACCCCCTTTTATATCGAGCACCAACAAACCCGCCCTATTTATTTTGGATGTTACCAAAAACAGTGCAGGGAGGTGAGGGGGAAGCCACGGTCCTGAGGTGCTATTCTGAGGCTGTCTGTGACTGTTCTGAATGCAGCCAAGAGGATCAGGTGATTATCACTCTGTGCCGCACAAGGTGAAAGTGAATCAGTCAGCATCCCTGACAGAGCGTTATGACATCATGTCTCTAGATTAAAAAATGCTTAGATAAGACAGCTGCCTCGTGATGCCTGGTGTAACGTGAACACCTCCCGCGCACCTCAATCGTAACATCTACAGCGACTCCCAGAAACAAGGAAATAAATTCTAGTCTAATCAGTAAAGTAGGTGGGACCTTCCATTTGGCATTCAGTAATTCCACCAGTAGCATACTTGCCATAAAACCCACACACTCGCCATCATCTCCAAGCACATGAACAGATGTACTATATTCTTGGCCATGAATAGCCCTGGCATGCTTGCAACACCTTCCATAGCAGCCATACTTGAGATGGTCCCCTTCCCCACCTCCCCTCATCAAATTCAAAAATAGACGAGATGGCAGATTCCTCTCTATGCATTCCAACCGAAGAATGTAAGTGAGGATGATGCAAACGTGTGAAAGAGAGGAGTCCCCCAGGAGGGGAGGTCACATTGTGGCATAGAAATGCCAGGCACACATCAGGCTTTCACACACCTGGCATACTGTGCCATGTTGGCATGCCAGTTAACTGCATTGAGAATGTGCCTCCATGTTGACTAGTGTTCCAAATGCTCAATTTACAAGCTTTGTGAGGTTTGTTGTTTACTGAATGAAACCCTTATATGAGAGACTGTGTGTGCATTTGCCGTTTAAATAGGCAAATTAGGCAAAAATTATTTACATGCGTTTTAGCAGGATTTCAAATATTATCTGTGTCACCGACTAAATTTAAACTATATACTGCTTTGAGCCTGTCAAAAAGAAGGAAAGCGTTACACCTTTGGCATGGGTTTGAAATGTACAACAAAAAATGGCAATGGACAGAAATAAAAGTAGGTATGAAAAAATAAACCAGGAAAGAAATGAAAGAAACACAAATGTGGTAAAAAGGGATTAACTTGGGAGGGGTGGGGGTGGAGGGTAAAAAAAAAAAGTTGTCTAAATGTGATATACCTGTGTGCTCATATTTGTGTCTTAGGAGGGAACTGGTCTTCTGGAATGTTTTGTCGCACAAGTCACACGCGTACATACCACTTTCAGTCTTCTTAATCTTCTTCCGGGCGAGCAGCGACTCGCTGTCTGTCAGGTCTTCGAGCCCTGACATATAGTCCCCTGCGCTGTCTAGTAGCTCCCCCTGCAAAAGAAACAGATTTTAGACACTTCGCACAATCCTAACCTGCCACAAATCCTAATCCTAACCTGCCAGCTAGTAAGAGACAGCCCCTGCCAAACATTTGATCCGAAGTCTGGACAGAGCTTATCTCCCTAACCTGTGTAAGGCCTTTATCGCCAGAAGATGTCTCAAAAAGAGTGACATATGGGCTTGATGCAGAGACTTTACATGGGTTTGCACAGTTTAGTATTCAGAGAAGCGTAAATTTAACCTGATAAAGTGAAGACATGTCGTAAACTAGGAATTAATGTGTTAAATTTTTAATGAATTAATATGTAATATTAATTAAATAAATAATGTAATATTTATTTTGGTACTTTAAATTGTGAATCATACTTGGGTTAAGACTAATCCACCTGTTACAAAATAACAGTAAATTTGTTTTTTGCACATATACTATATTTCACTTTTTAAAAGGTTTTAAAATAACATTTTAAAAATAACATGAAATGTAATTGCTGTTTCCTGGTACCCTAACATTCAGTTTACCTGGAAGCCTGGTTTCCTCTGGTATTTCCGGCGCTGCTGCATCTCAGCAAAGGTGGCTGCCCCCGCTGCATAAGTATAAGCCATATGTGGTAGAAAGCTCATGGGGTCCAGCCCTGGATAAGGCCTGAGTCCTGGGATGCTGGCCTGAGCTGAAGACATGAAAGTAGGTGGGGGAAATGCTCCATGAGGCGGAAGTGGAGTGTACATATGCCCTCCACCGAAAGGGTTTATGCTAAAGATTGGGCTGGAGCTTTTATCCAGCTGACTTTCATTGCCCAAGCTGTTGGGCCCGTTGAACTCCTTCTTGATGTGTGCCAAGTTTAAAGGCTCTGTTCCCTGTTCACGTGCAGAGGAGTCGTTGCTGTGGTCGATAGAAAAGCCATTCGGTTTGGGCCTCCGCTCTGCCTTGGAAACTTGTTTTGGCAAAGACAGGTCCAGTGGTTCCCCATGGGCATCCTCAGAGGCAAGACTGTTAGGGGTGTATGAACTGCTATGCGAGTGTTTGGATGATGATGATGAAGTGAGATTCAAAGGTGAGGGTGTCTCACATCTCAAGTGGTCCACAGAGTCAAGTGGCTTTTCATTGGTCTGCCTGATGCTTGTAAACTGATGTGGTTTGGACAGTTTGTGCCCTGAATCGCCATTGGTGATGGCTTGGATCTCTGCTGTTGAGTCACCATATTGGCCCAGAGAAACAGGTGACCGGGTGAATGCTGACTCTCTGACCAAGCTATGGTTGATCTCTCCACAGCTTCGCTCAAGAGGGGGAGATCTTTTCCTAGACAAACTAGCTTTCCATTGCACAAACGACTCTTTCACAAACTCCAGAGGAAGACCCACTGCCATGGAGATCTTCCTCAGTTCATCAGAGTTGGTGTTCATGTCAGTGTTCATGGCAAAATAAACATGTAATACTGACTTGTGATCCTTGTAGGGGTTGACTGGGCTGGTGGCATTCCTCTCAGAAAGGGATGAGGATATCACACCAGTCTGCTGCTCTGAGCTAAAAAGGCCCCTTCGGCCACTTGGTACAGTATCATTAGGTTTAAGCACTGCTTTGATCTCCTCATTCATCTTGCAAAGATAGCGCTCATGCTGATGTAATGGAATAGGGCCAGAAAACGTTTCCTTACAATACTGACATGAGAATGGTGCATACTGTGCATCTCTCTCTTGTGTTTTTTCTTCAGATCCAAGATCCACACCATGACTGGGTCTTTCTTTCTTGACATCCACAGCCCTTCTCTTAGAATCTTCTGTTAAACTCTGGAGACATGCTTTGGCTTCATTGACCTTTTCCAGTGTGTAGTCAATGATGGTCTTGGTGGGACTGTTGTGACCAACGCCAAGGAAGGCTTGCTGGGAAGCCAGTGCCAGCTTCTGCTCCTCCATCTGGGAGCCTAATTCCTTCATGTATGCTCTGAGCTTAGAGATCTCTTCTGGATTGCCATCCATCTTCTGTCTGCAAACTGTGTTGTCCACAATCTGAAGAACCTTCTGAACTTCACTCATGTTGTTGGTAAATCCTGCATAGGCCAAGGTATGAGAATCCAATCCAATACCCAGGTGTTGCAGAGGGTTCTGAGATGAACTGTGCATCCCTGGAGGACTTCCTCCATGTCCACCACCATTGAGAAATGCTCCTGACCCACCATAGTCTTGCTGTGATGCAATCATAAGACGGTATTCATTGAAGTCCAGGGGCTCAGACTTGATGTCCGGGTGGGCAGATGGGTCTTGGAGGCTCATGGACCTGCCGTTCTCCAGCTTGTGACGGAGCTGAGCTAGGGCAGGACTGCCTGGCGAGGATGCAGCAGAGTTTGGTGATGAGCCTGGCTTAGTGTTGACTCCATGGCGCACCCGTCCATTAATAGAGATGAGGCCAATGCATTTCTTGCTACTTATGTGAGAACTGTAGGATCCAGAGTGAGAGAAGCGCTTCTTACAGTTGGAGCACTCATATGGCTTCTCACCTTTGAGAAAAAATATTATTTTTATATTTTTTGCATAAATTAAAAAAATATATTTTATAAGTTTATATATTTAATTTTCATATTATTTTACTTTGTGCAAGAAGTTAGAATTGTCATGCAGTTATGTACCATTCCACTTGATGAATTACAGGATGATGTGATCTTACGATAAATAAATAATTCTTGCATAATTATACAATTATGGTTTTAAATATTCATCATATACCCTGCCAAACCACACTGAATAACCATTAGCAAAACTGGAGACATATGAGCTAAGACTATATATTTTATTGCCATTTATCTTTTGGCACTTATGTAAGCAGGTTTGCAACATAAAATTGAATAAAACACTCTGCTTACCGCTGTGAATGCGAAGGTGCTCCTTCAAATGGTGCTTGTATTTGAATGCTTTGCCGCACTCTGTGCATTTGAACTTGCGGTTACCGGCCCCTTCGTTTAGCAGTTGAGGCTGTAAGGGACAGAAACATAAATTAAACACAAGTAGGAGATGGACCCAAAAGGTTTATAAGAACTGCTGAACCTGAAATTACTGAATAATATTTACTTATTTATACAAATAATTAAAACGCAGCAAACACAGCAGAATGTAAAGTATGCACCATCTGTAAACAAGTTACAGATTTCTTAAATTGTATTGTATCAATTAAGATCATGTGGTCAAATAGTGGGGATTTTTACGTTCTCAGTACCTTATTTTGTAACGAAGCCAAATACTTTAAACTTCAAGCGTTTGTCTAGGTTTAGTTAAAACAGTGTAGGCTGTATCTGTATTCACTATTCAAAGTTACGTAGGTGCTCTTTTTGCATTTGAAATTCAAATGTGGGCCCCAGATGCACAACAAAAACAACAGCATTCACCCTGCACCCCACACACAGACACAAAAGGTCTGTGAAAAATGTGTGGGAGTCCACAAGTGCACGTTTATTAGTCAAAATGTACAGTACTATGCTGAAGTTCATTCTCTAAAAGTTTTGTCATACTTGTGTACATTGGTTAGCGTAAGATGTGCATACTATACTACACTACACTACACTACACTACACTATACTCACTACACAATGTTACACTATTTTAAAATATGTACAATGAACACACCATGAAACAAAACTAAAACTAGCAAGGTGAACCTAGGAATTAATGTTCAAAGCCTTTCAGGAAAACACCCCTTCAGAGCAAATAAACAAACACTTAAAGTCATTTAAGGATTAGGATACTCTAGATCACCGGAAGAAAAGCCATCTGGTCATGTTTAAATCAGTCTGGAGAGGTGCACATGTGCGTCTGTGTGTGTTTAAGTGTGTGTGTGTGTACATGTGAGTGTCAATCAGACAGTAAGATGAGATGGTAAGGCAAGTACTTTTACTTTCTTACTTTCTTTTTCAAAGTGCCCAGGTTCAAAGTCAAAAGCCTAAATGTAGAATATCCAGATATAATCCTATCAAACAACTCTGAGCTCATTTACCACATCAAAAACAGGCCTTTTCTTTTCGAAATAAAGCAATATGGAGATTTTTCTTCAAAAGAAACCCATATTACTGCATTTCAAGATCATGGCCATGCTGAGACAGGCAGAACTAACATCAGCTTTCTCTGCATCTTTTGACTTGACTCCACTCCAACAGCTGATGTGAAAAGTCAACAGGCCTATAGAATTCAATGTCCTAGAACAGCCCACACATGGCCGGCTGTGGGCGGACACTCACGGGAGTATGACAGTGCACAGCTGTGGCTCTGCTCTGATGGATTCCAGTTTTAGTGAAGCTTTAGAAAAGCCTGTTCAGTGCTGGACATAGCTAGCAACAGGCTAAAACACGTTGTGTTCTGAGATGTGTTGGTGCTGTGTTGGCGTATCCTATTGAAACAGGAAGTTTGGGCGGGACATTGAATTGCTCATCTTTCTTTTTTAACACACAGCCAAAAGACTTACATCACAGACACGAACAGTGATTTGCTACTTGCTAGTCAGCTGCAGGAGGTTCACTGTCAAAAAGTTTGCTGCCTTAAATTGGCTGCAAAAGTAATTTCAACTTTTTTTTTTAACTTTGACTGGGGTTGATTTGTTTATTTTGATAAGCAACACCAGTCAGGATTTAAAATATTACACTGAAATGATTTCAGCCAAGCTGATTAAACTTAAAAATGTAAGGTAATTTAGTTTTTTATAGAGTATTAGCAGGAGGGACATTTTAATGCTAGAAAGCATTTGATTAGATAAAATTTGTCTAGTATAGGATAAGTCTGAATGTGAATTTGTGAACATACTAAAATGAAGCTAATACACAGGGAAGAAAAACTACAAAATTGTTTTTTTATTTCATTTCACATTTTTATTTCATTGATTTTTTTTAAGCAAGTAGGCTCAAAACGAGAGATACAATGTCCTTTAAAACGATTTGGTTGTTCATAATTAAAACTGGTATGTCTGGCAGAAATTTTTTATCAGTTTGACATATCACCAGTTGAATTCAGTTGAAAAATCCTAAAAGTCATCATAAAACCAGTAGGAGGTAATGAGGGTGGGCATTGATTGAGGTGGGCCTTGTCTCACCTGATCTCTAGCGGGCTTGTGTGTGGCCATATGGCGCTCAAGCTGGGTGCGGTAGGCGAAGGTGTCACTGCACAGGGGACAGGGGAAGCTCTCATCGTTCTTCTCATGTCTGTACTTGATGTGCTCCTTTAGGGAGGTCAGACGCTTGTAGCCCCGGTCACAGTAGGGGCAGGTCAACAGTTGGGCAAAGGCATCTGGCGTCCTCAGTGCCAGATCTAGGCAAAAGTGAAAGGAGGGGGTTGAAAAACGCCAACATATGTGCGACAAAGGGTTGCCATATCAGGCTATGAGAGAACGATAGGTAAAGTACTACAGTTAGTTATATAAAATAACAAAAAAATACAATTAATTAGTTAATTTATATATTTTTAGTATAATATTACCAGTAGTTATGTTTTAAAAAAATATTGAAATAAAATTATTTTAGCCTAAATTTGTAAATTCCACTTAACAAATTATGATAATGCTCATCTGTATGCAGCATTGAAAATTTCCATCCATGAAACTGTAATTTGCTTTTCCTAATAAGCTTAATTAAAAATATATTTTGTCCCTATGACAATGATTTTGTTTAGCGGTTTGCCCTGTATATTAGCGATTAGTCCCTGTATGTTAATTGTGTCACATCATTTTCACTTGTATTAGTCACTTGGCAAGTGTTCATTTTGGACCCTGTTTGCATTGTGTGCCTTTAAATGTATACTTCAAAAGACCACTCATTAGAATTACACATTGAAATGTCCCTACCATTTTCATTTTCATCTTGTCCATTGGCCTCTGGTGTGCCCAGTCGTGTGCTCTCCTCTGGGTCCTCTGGGTAAATGATAACAGTGTCCTTTAGGTACGCCTCAAAATTTGCTGCATGTCCCTCACCGTCGTCCAGTTTCCTCTTGGCAAAGAAGCTTTCCAGCTCTGAAGTGGCATCCATACCCTTAACTGCACACAGGAAGTGGGGAGAAAGAGCTTCAGTGAATGTACTGGTTGAGGCTCTTTGTCACTGGAAAAGACCTAGCTGAGCATTAGGACACTGGCCACTCTAAGTGTGATGTAGTGGAGACCAAACCATTAGAAGGCCTTTAAAGGTGGAAGTATTTATTTAAGTTACAACATAATGGCCACTTCAAAAGACTAATAGGATCCAGCTTGATCATCAAGCACTCTTTAAGCATCCTCTTGCATGTTCGAAAATGCTTTAAACATTTCCAGCATTATGGATAATTGGGTTATATGGCAATTAGGCATGCTGGAGTAACTGATCTCACTTTGTATTGCTCATCGTGTACATAAAATCGGAGCCAATAATCTAATTGTGGATCATGTGTTACGTGTAATTGTCCAGAACAAGGTTTTAAACGTGATTTTCCTAAACAATAGGTTTTTGGATGTTGTGTGGATAAGTACTAAAAGACACTGATTGGACGAATAGACAAAAGTGTAAATTAAATAAATAAATAACCTTCATGAAGTAATATGAAAAGTTATAAATATATAGAAATGTTTATAAATGTTATTCAAAATCATTTAAAATTCAAAAAAAGCATAGTCTGCACAAACAAAACTTACTGTCTTTTTGTAATCAATTTGAACGTACATAGACTGAACAAATCTGATTTGGTCTTAAACTCAATTTGACTGCAAAATGTGATTTGCCATGCACTCCTGCTCAACTTAAAAATGTTTAGTTTCCATCCCCTGAGGACACACATGAGGAAGCTTTATCTCACATGCCTTAGTTTGTGCTGGGCATGTGTGTGCTCATGACAAATAAAGTTATCCTAAAAGATGATAAATGTATTTTAAAAAACAATGTTTTCATATCACCCAAAACTGTTAACCCAGTTGTCAAAATATTATTATTAATAATTATGATTTTTTATGAAATATGAAAGATGAAGCAAGATTTAGCTGAAGTGAGCTCACCTGTACCATTTCCAATTCCATGGTGTGAGATGTCTGGACTCATGGAGTTGTACTCAGATTTTCTCTCCTCTGTAAAAAAAATACAAGGAAGAACAGAGAAAACACTTTGTTTTAAAGAATAACAATTAACCATGTAGGGTGCACTATGATGTACAATAGAAATGATTGTATTGCATACACAGTGGGGTCCAAAAGTCTGAGACCATATTTAGAATTTGGCCTTTGAAATCCAATTTAAGCCTGGAAATAAACAGAAAGAGCTTTAGGATTTCCAAAAGTCAAAAACAAATTAAAGTTTTGACTTTCCAATTTTAAGTCAAAATTAAGTCAATTATCCAATTCAACTTTGCACTGAAATTGTGCGGTTGATAATGTATTTTGTAATGGAATAAATATGTATTAAATGAGGAAAATGCAAAACAGAAGCATTTTTACTAGGAATTCAGACTTTATTAACTAACACATGCTGCAAAAGACAAGAACATATTTTTTGCTCTTCTTAATTCAAATGACAAGCATTTTCGGAATACTACAATTCTAATTTATGTGTAATTATAAGAACCATAATGAGATACATGACAAAACACAAAGGTCTGATGGAGTAATAGGATCTCAAGGAGAGCTACAATTCAAACACATTAAAAGCAGCTCAAAGAATGATAAAACTTCACAGAGAAGCGGTTCTGTAACTGGCTTAAGAAATCATGTCAAGGTATTTAGGGAGGAGAGGAGGGTCTAAGAGGAGTTTGCTCATATACTGCAGCTATTGTGTTTGTTCCTCCTCCTCCTACTCATGTGACCTCGTACCGGCAGTCACAAGTATCATAAGCTTCCCCCACAAAAGGAGGATATATAGCACCTCTGCGCAGGGAGAAAACAAGGGCACAAGTCTCTCCTGACACACACACACACACACAAGGCGGACCCTGCATTAGTACTGTTTAATTTCAAAACTGTGTTTCACTTCCTTCCTCATTATCCAAGTATGACAACTTAGAGAGCTTCTGAAAGCCAATGAATTCTCTCACAATCTACCACATTTAAGACACGTCTTTCAAAAGCAGAGAATTGAAATCATTCTGAAAGACACTTCTCAGAGAAACGTCTTTCAGATGGATGTTGTGAGCATCAAAAGAAGAAAAGCTCTACTAGACTTGGATTTCTTTCATTTAAACTTTTCGAGAAACAAGGCCTTTGCTAACAGCTGAAAACCCTTCCTGGTGAAATGTCTCCTTCTGCACCACACAGATAAAAGTGCAAGGCCTAGAGCCAGTGAAAATATTCTCCTGAGTTCTCTGCATTGTGCTTTCCTTTGAGGTACACTGGCTTAAAACTTCTTTGGCTGGGTTAGCGATTAGCAGTATTAGCATGGGGATATTTTAAGGTCATATGAAGGACTGAACATCATGTGTGGCATGCTGAAAACTCTGTTGAAGAGAAACCAAAGTAGTTTCAGAGTTTAATTTCAAGTAAACCAATGTGCCGTGTCTGAATGACAAAATTTAAGTTTTCCTCGAGGGACAAAATGGCAACTACATTAGAGTCTCAGTTCTGCTTGTGGTAGTTGCTGTCCCCTGAGGTAATGGTGTGAATGTAACCACCGAAACGCAAGAGAAGTCCCATTTAAAGGACACATTGTTTTAATGGTCAAGCTGACAGTCTCATTTCAAATGGACTAGCAGCTAAATATCCATCTTAAACTCTTGACAGAGCTTTAAAAGTCTAGATAAACCTGCATATTCTAATGAAACTCTTCAGCATAGAAAATAATGAGATCTTTACATGCATTTTTCTTTGTTTGTGGTGATGCGTATTAGCAATGCATATGCTGTAGACTTGAGGTGTAATTTTCGGGCAGCCATAATGCACAGAGAAAGAGGAAGAACCACACAGGATGATTCATGCAGCCTCTTTCGAGATGTCGCATTTACCAGAATATACCACAATATGTTTTTCAGCTAGTGGACTAATGCGTCGCATTCAATCTTTAAGACAGAATAATGTTATCGTGCCAGAGGCGTGGCCTTTGAAAAAGCTCAGACGACGTTCATTAATCTAGCATATCATGGTGTGAACATCAACTAAACAAAACACCATTCAAGCGAGTGACACATCCCTGAAGACCCTGTTTAGTTCTGAGACTGTGACAATCTCTGAATTTAAGTGACGCATATGGTTTAGTCATTAGCTGAGACTGATTGCTGGGGGTCGGGTTTTTTCTCGCTTTATTCAAACCGGGCGACTCGCATGAGTTCTCCCTTCACTCTGTAACTGTCAGCCAGGCCCAGGGAATTGTGGGCCTATTATGTATGTAAATGGCCATCATAATGCTAAAAATTTCATTTAAGGCCTCTAATGAGTCTTCAGAAGGGCAGGCTCATGCTAAATGATAGCTCTGCAATCCTAATGAAGAGAATTTGTCTTTAAAGCCTCACTAGCTTGGGTCTCGGCTGTGAACTTGATCGCTTTTGGGTTTGGGTGAATGAGTCAAGGGAAAGTGAGAATAAAGCGTTGTGAAGACAGAGATGAGGCACTGGCAATTAGGTGTAACCTACTTTGGATGACTAAAAACTGCAAACCAAAGTAGAAAAGTGAGCTATGAGTCTTTACCTTTATAATTAAATACACCAAATAGCTGCCAGATGTTGACCTAGTAAATAAGGCATCTCTGCCTTGGTAATGTGAAAATTGGTATGGACAGTTTGAAGGTATGGGCAGCCATAAGTTGAACAGTCAATAAAGTTCCCAAAAAGTCCATTTTGCCCTTGAGTAGATCCAGTAGCATGGTCTCTGCCATTTGTACTAGGTGTTTGTATTTTTTTTACAAAGTTTTAATTTTGGCCTTACTTTATTTATAAATACATTACCAGTAGTGTTAAATACTGGTTGAATAACTTGACTTCTTAAAAAAAAGCTGGTCCAAATTCCCAGTCTAAGAACTGAAAGTTCAGTAAAAATGTGAACTTTGGTCATGTTTCATATGTTAATACCACAAAAACCTCAAACTATTCAGTCTCATATTCTTGGCTCACACTCTTACCTGAACCATTCAGGTCTCCGTGGCGCCAGACAAGGGCCCCGGCCCCATCCTGGCTTTCGTTTTCTTCTTCACCCTGGCAGGAAAGCAGGGCATGGGCTACACGGGGTGAGGCCTCCAGGCTCGGCACTCCCGCTGGACTGCCTTCTCCCTCAGAACCCAGCATTCTGTCCTCCTCATCGGACCCTGAGACAGCATCCACCACGTTCTCATAGCTCAGCACTGAGGAGAAAGGGACAGTTTAAGTGTTATTACTCAGGACTGTCCACATCATTTAATCTCCAGAGAAATCTTAGTGGAATATGGCAACAATCTTGTTTTGGCCTGTTTCCCAACTGCTTTACATATGCATTAGCACATGACAACAAGGCCAAAGCAGCCCAACTGACATTCCCAGAGAATAAAGAAACAAAATATTTTTTTCCCGAAGTGTGGAAACACACATAGCTTGGAAAAAGTGTTTCATTACTTTAAAGCAATCAAAGTGACTATATAACTACAGAGATACTGAAGAGCAAGGGTTCTCACACAGGAAAATTTGTCAAGGGCTATATCTGAGTATCTACAGGTTTAAAGTCAAATTTGTTTTAATTTTATAATTTATAGTTTGCCATTGGTGCAAAGAAAATGCTAAAACAAATCAAAATTGCACCCAGACTCTGAGAGGTGGCAAGGGTATAATAAGCTATGGAGCTTACATCATGGGAACAGCAGTTTATTGTTCAGGTTCATTTGAAGTTCTTTCCCTGCCTAATAGAGCAATCTCTGCAGGCTCTCCAGCACCTTATCTCTAAGGCACGCTGCCAAATCAGCGAGAACTAGTGGGAAGTTACTCTAATGGTCAGATTCAGAAACCTAATTGCTGATTTCAGGACAATTTTCTCCCCCTTCTGAAAACAGGGTTTTGAGAAACAACAAACTTTCTTTTCCATCTGTGGTATATTTCCCACTTCGTTGGCGTCAAATGGACTCAGCTGGGCTGCCGAACGGTCCGTTCCCTCCTCCACACCTTAACTACCCCTAATCTCTCCCTAGGAGCCCATTCACTTAAAAAATACCGATGACGTCTTTTTTCGCAGGTTCCCATGCAAAAAGGCTGACCGCTTCCCTTCGGCAGCTCTCGCCGGAGGACGTGAAGATTAGCCGCACGTATCTGATCATAATATGATCTTTGTCTGCTCCATGGGGCTGCATTTGCTCCCCCGGAACAACTGCGCAACAGGTGCAAATTAAAAGGGGAACCATCTCGGGTACAAGGGATGGTCGAAATGCACTGACCCGGGCTGAATACCAAAGAGCGGGGAGAGGTGGTATGGCGGGGGTGAGGGGCGTGGGACAAAAAGATTTCTAACTAAGAGGTGTGACCAGGGGGATTATTTAGGGCCGACTTCAGTCCGAGGGTAAAGTCCCCCCCACCACACCCCCTTCTTGAATGAAAAAGAGAAGGCAAGAAAGAAAGAGCAAAAGAAAGACATAAGGGGAGTGGTTGAAAGCAAGACATGAGAGGCTCATTGTGTGGTCTGGGTATACCTTGGACGTAAAGCAACTTTATCTTTTCTTTTTCCATGCCCTACTCCTTTCCCCCGCTTCTCGTAATTCTCTTTCACCAAAACATGTTTATTCCTGCGTCTCTAAGCCAGCAATAACCGCACATCACTCTGCGATGCTGTATACCCGCGCAGGTACCGTAAGAAACGCAGCCTTGAATTTAAAGCTAAAAAGCTGTGGCCAATCATTCAGAGTTTCAATGGTGGGAGTGTTCTTAGGAAAAAGAAAGCAGTGGGCGGACTGGGAAAAGAATCAAGAAGATGAATACAGAGGTCAGGGCTGAATATTAATAATACTGAACTGCTGAGTGGTTTGACTTTTAAGCCCACACAACACACAAAACTCTTTACATCAAATTTTCCTGTTCTGGCCACTGAGACGGCATATGCTAGCCATCCACATTCCAAATCACATAGCTTGAATACTTGAGTGCATGCTTTTTTTTCCTTTTACATTACAGAGAAAGTCACTATGGTTTGTTCTAAAAGTATGTTCTAATTTACCTATAATTGCATAGATTCTTGCCCTCTCATGACACAAAAATAGAAAATAGAAATAGAAAATGCTGAGGTTTTAAAATAATCTTGAAAAAAGGAAGAGAAATATATTTTTGTGTATGTGTGTGGTTTTGGTTGCACTTTTAAGGGGCTAAATGTTTTAAAACATGTCAAAAGCACACACATAAGGACACCTGAAGTGACTCTTGCTATTTTTAAGGCTCAAATCATATTTTGGTTTAATTGAATAATATCAACAGGTTTATACGTACATGTTAGGTTTTGGGGTAGGGTATAGTAAAAGCTATTATCTTACTGTGAAAACCACTGCATCTGTGAGAGGTCCTCACTGCTATAGTTTGTGTGTGTGTTTTGTGTGATAGAAAAGCCAGTAATGGGCATCCATCAAACTGATGACTGGGGTCACATAGGTCTTGCATGTGAGTATTTGTTTGGCAGTAACAAAGGAAAGTGAATAAATACTTAGAAAAAATACAGAAGCTGTTTTATAATGTGATTTATAGATTTAAAGCATGATTCAAAACATAGTGACACTATCTTTACATACTATTTTAGATGTACTAATCAAAGCACTTTTCCCAGTAGACCCATCCCCTTTACAATTCTATTGGCTGCCATTTTAGTGTGTCATTCCGGCAGCTGTCCTGCCGTATAATTCCTGCAGTGAACGGCCCATTGTGCTCACCCCAGAGACAAAGAGGCCACCTCACTTCTCTCTCTCTCTCTGACTCCTTCCTTTCTCCCCTCCCTTTCTCTCCCTCAGTGCTGTTTCGTATTCTCGAGCAACCCCACCTATCATTCTGTTAGCTGTCCTTTGAGAGTAAGGCATAATGTCTTTCATGATAGTACCGAAACTCACCCTTACCAAGAAGCTGCCAGCAACAGCTATATAGATGAACCCTAAATAAGAGTATCTTATAATTGCTGAACATGTTCGCAGACAAAGAGTTAACATAATTGTGAAAATGTGTGGAAATAGACAATACCTTCTGTCTGTTCAGTGTGAACAAACAACTCTTCTCTCCACTAACTAAGAGGAGTTCACACTTTCCATAGCCTGAAGTTGCACACACACATGCGCACACACACATTTTTATGAGCAGTTTAGTTGTTTAGACAGGTATATGTGTGCCCTGTCACAATCTCTCATATCCTCTCATCTCCTATGCGGAGTGTGTTCCAGGCGCTCGGGGGAAAACTGCAGACACACCTGCAAACCCAAAACCACGTCGTCCACGAGAGCCATCTCACTGCGTACACTGGTATATGTTTATAGATGAATCAAACGCCTCATATTTTAACACAGGAAAGGCTTCAGTCGCACCAAATGCCCAGCGATCACATCCATCTGGTCTGAATGATACATCCTGTGTCTCAACACCTTTTTAACATTCCCTGTTCACAGGTATTCCTACAGCTATCCACCTTTTTCCTTCTCTTCTTCCCCTTTCCGTACGTTCCTAGCAACCGGCATGGGAAAAACATAAAGGTGAGCAAGTGTTCCATATCCATATCAGGAAGCATACAGCCTGCCGCAGGTCTTTTCCAGGTGCCTCTCTGCCACGGTAATGAAACCCTGTCTGAACAGACGGTGGAAAATAACTGCTCTGTTCTCTCTCTCTCTCCTGTGCGGTGCGCATCACCTGAGCGAGTGGCGGGGGAGGGGGCGAGAAGGTAAGGCTTTAAACGCTTGAAAGGAGGTCGCTGCCTAGTGGCTATATCCTGGAAATGATCCATGTAAATCAAATCAGGCAGCATCTAATCGTGCACAAACAGCATGAGGGGGCAAACTTTTACCTGCTTCATCACTCAGAGAAAAGTCTGATCTACAGCACAACAAAAATGTGTATTATCAAAGGAATTTCTTTAAGGTACCCAGGCATAGCCCTAATCTGACAGTAAGTTAAATGACTTTTACCTGTTGGACATAATACATGCTGATAATGTAGCAAATTTTTATAGAGAAGGACCTCCTTCTTTCCTGTGTTGACATATTTCCTTTTCAAGCAGGAAATCAGAGTGAGACACATTAAAGGACTTAAAAACAGTTACATAACAGTCATGGACAATGATTTGCTACTTGTTAGTTGGTTGTGGGTGGTATTGGTGGAGGGACACTCAAATTCTAGGGAGCATTTGATTGGGCAAGATTTTTGTAGTGCAAAATGAGTCATTCATATTTTTAGTCTGTTCACATTTTTAGTCATACTTGGAAGATTGTATATTTTAAATGTGTATATCTGCTAAAACTGCATTTTTCAAGAAAAAGACGGCTAGCGTAATGGACTAAAAAAACACAAAACTATCATTTTGACTGATGGAGTTTTTAAATTCTTTACATGTTATAAAAACATGACAAGACACTTTTCAACAATGAATCAGTGACTCCCACACAAGGTTGTTTATGTGTCTCTGCTTGTGAAGGCCTTGAACCTGACAGATAGTGTCTGTACTGGGTCTATTTTTCTTCTGCTGTTAGCATGCAGCTAATGGTTGGTGAAAATGCTGTTGTTTACCATGTGTGTGTGATGGGAGATGAGGCTCTCTGTGTTTGTTTTAAGGCCGGGCAGCCAGAGAGGTCACACTGGTGCTAGGGGAACAAAGGGCCCAGGAAGAGAGGGGCCGCTTTTGTGCTGCCATGATCCTCAGTGAAAACTCAGCAATGCGTGAACCATTACTGCAAACCTGGAGAGGGTGTGTGTGTGTATTTGTGTGTACTGTGGTGGGCTTTGTTTTCCTTGTATTTAAGTATTTCAGTACTTGCCAATATTTGTGAGGGTAAAAGTAGGAGAGTGAGAAGGTCTGTATATGATGTGTGTGTGTGTGTGTACTTATCTAGCGAGCACCCATCTGTAAAGGGGTGGCGGTGCTCCACAGGCCCTGCCGTGAAGCGGCAACAGTAGCCTGGCCCTAATTGAATTAAACTCCCATTTGTCTACTATAGGACCCAACGCAACAGGCAAGAAGGAGCGAAGGGGAGGAGAGGAAGCAAGAGAAAGAGAGAGAGAGAGATCTCTGAGGCTCGCTCATGCTGCCAGACGGCCCACCTTTCCCCCTTCCTCCCCCACGCAGACCCACCATCTGTGCCCACCCCATGCACATGTTACCCCTCTCTCTCGACAACTGTTCTGGGCCTCTACCAGCCTCAGAGTGCCTGTGTGTGTGTGTGTGTGTGTGTGTTTAAGTTTGTAGGGCTGGAGACACACAATGGCTCACTGGGCTACCCTGAGGACTGGAAAACACAGGAGGAGTGGAGAACACAATATGCTGTGCTGAGGAAGATAAAGAAGTCAACCTCTATATCTCAGGCAAACTATCAGTCAGGTTGCATTCTGGGAAAAAGAGACGACCACAAAAAGCCTAAACCGCCTCAGGGCAAAAGAACTGAAAGGAGACGACACAAATTACACACGCCAACAAAACCTGCAATTTTAGGTTGTCTTTTCTTCTTGCATGCTGTCTTTGTATCATGATACTATACCATAAAACCGGCAGGTGAGGGCTAAGAAGTGGAGAGCAGATGAGTCTGTTGGCCGAGTTCATAGTCTATCAATTTTTTTGGAAGTTAATATGGGTCAATTAATATGCAAATCTCCCGGCAGATGCTCGGTGGCTCTCAGCATGCGATTGGCCCGTCGGTCACTAGCTGTTCAAACAGTTTCATGAGCAAAACAACACCAGGTTCCCTCTCAGAGAGAAACCAACGAGACACCTTCCCCTTTCCCATCCACCCTTTACTGTTTTTACAAATCTGTGGTTTATGCCTTTTTGGTGAGGTAAAATCCATTCTATTTCAGTAGCAAGAATGCAAAGCATTTAAGAACAGCTACAAAACTGCCATGTTGCTACTTGGTTTTTTTTTGTTTTTAGTTGCTTTTTTTACAGTAGGCAGATTTGCTGTGAAAGGATAGGTTTATGGTGTATAAAAACAATTTCTATAACTTTTTTCCATAGTCTATCAGTAATATAGGCCCCTTTATTGCCTAAAACAGCTTCCAACTCTTCCACTGCTTAAAAATTGATTCCAGTCTTTTGGTTTCTTTATATTTAAAGCTGATTTAATAAAAGCAATGATCTTTCCTAAATACCTGTTTACTATCAGACAAAAGGCGAAACTAAAAGGAAACAGCTTGGGTTCCGCTAAGACTTCTCAGTGGCATTGCCAGAGGTGCTTGTTGGGTTTCTGAAAGCTAACAGGTCCAGATGGAGCAAAAAATAAGACCTCAAAGGGGGGCTTTAAATGAAGGCTCCAGACCAGGAGACAGGTTGCTAATGAAATATTCATGCAAGGAGTGGCCCTATCTATCTATCTATCTATCTATCTATCCATCCATCCTGCCCACAACCTTCCCACACTTCCTTCTTCTGCCCTCCGCCATTTTATGGTACACTCATCTGAGAAGAAAAAGAAAACAAGCAAAACAACAAAAAACTCTTTCATTGGCACCACAATGAAAGAGGACTATCCGGACGTTATCATTCTAAACCCTCTGAGATTTCTGTGATGCATGGTTTGATTTCCATGCTTAATCTCAAAACTTCTTATTGGACTTTCTTTAGTGTGTCTTGGCAAGTGTTCACAGCATGTGTGACCGCTAATTGTACTTTCACAAGTGCTGCCTGCATGGGAAACCATGGGCCTTGTTTTTAACAGTCCCTAAAATTCACCAGCACCCATGTGATGATAGGAAAATGAGGTTGCCTGGTTTTGGGCATGGTGGTAAGTGCTACAATTATAGATAGACGCATATGCTGTACGTTTGATGTACAGAGAAAGAGAGAGAGAGAGAGAGGTAACAAGAGAATAAATAAATGAGAGCGTGAGAGGTTAATTCATGCCATAACAGCTGGGACTGCATTTTAGCATCTTGCTCTAAGGCCATGCATTACTGCACCATTTTACCAACTTCTAGCTAAACTGAATGTGATTTCCCACCCCAGTGTGTCTCTCTGTATACATTGACCTCTAACGCTTGCATGTACTGCTCTGGGGGCAAAGATGGCTTTGTCAAACACACACACTCTAGATGGTAGCGTTGCACTCCTGTGTTTGGCAGGCCCAGGATCAGCTGGGGTGGCATTAAAGATGCACAAGGTTGCCTGCGAACAACTGTCAGCGCATCTGCTGCGTTGTTCTATAGCCACTCTTTCTCTCTCTCTCTCTCTCCCTCCATCACTCCCTCAGCCCCATCAATAACACTCTACTGCAAACAGCTCCCAGCTATCGCTGTGAGTGTGCGTGTACATGCGCATTGTGTGCTATGTGTGCCAAAACATGAGTGAATAACACAGATTATTGCCTGCATCCAGTTGTGTGTGTGCATGTCCATTTGTGGCAGCCATTCGCAGTGTGTGTGTGTGCATGTGTGTGTGTTAGTCTGCGCTCAATATCATAATGAAATAAAGACCCTGCGTTAAGTACATGCAAATTCAAACGTGCGTAATCAGGGCAAAATTAATTTTGCTGTTGCTGATTAGAGACATTAATTAATCTGTGTGAGGTGCGGGCCTAATCTGAGGTTGAATTACACCTCCTGTAAGATTAATTAGGACACGATAATAACATACGCCGCTGCCAGTGCAGATTACAGTAAGCCTTATGCCTTTGACTTGAAAAAGAGACGAAACCTGAATCTCTGTGCGACTCAACGCTTAAGTACTTTGTTGACAATTGTGGCTGCTGTATTCTCAACTAGTTAATAGTTAGCATGGATTTCAAAGGTATTCAATTCAGAAAGGAATTTAGGTTGCGTGTGCGATACACGATATCTCTAAGCTTATTTTGTGTTTGAAGATACTTTCGCAAGTATCCGGGCCGATTTAAATGAATCGTTACACTCTGGAGAAACTCTACACTGGGAAGTTGAGTCGATTTGCGGCGAGTGCGTGCCTGTGTGCGCCTGCCAACATATGTTTATGGGTGTGTGCGACTGAGGTGCTCGAGGAGCTCATGTGCACGGATCTGTGGTGTGGACTGCAGAGACCACAGCAAAACCTCACCAATTGCCAGCTGGCAGTGTAGGTGGGAGCCTTTTAAAGAGGTCAGTGTGTGTGAGTGAATGGGGACAGTCCACCAATGAGAAATAGAGCCCCCTTGGTCCAGGACCTTCAATCAGAGCAACTCTTTCTGATGTTAATGAGGGAGTAAAACACATCTGTTCAGCACCTCCTCCCACGCACACATCCTAACACACACAACCTAATACACACTGATGTGAGGAGTTTGGTTACCTGAATAGTTCACCCAGCAGGTAGCACACAAGGGATGAATTCTGGCCTTTATTTGGTCATTCTCTGAGCCCCCCGAAAGCTTTTCTATGACCTTTCCCCATAACTCCCAGCAAAGGTCAATGACCCATGGGGTGCACCAGGGACCCATATTACGCCCTTCTGTATTGTCAGAATAGAGGCCAGCATTGAATGAATGAGCCATGATTTCCACGATGCTGACAATAGTGCTGTTTAGAGACTAGCATTGTCTTTTGTAAGTTTATAAAATAGCACCAAACTGATTTATAAACAAATTACTTTAAATAATTAAAATATATATTTTTAATAATGTTTACCTTTGATAAGGGGTGTTCTTGTCTTAAAATTCCCTTAATTGTGATAAAACAACTGTAAATTATAGCCTCCCATGGCTTATTGGATTTATAAAAATGTGTGCGCCAAATGACTTTGAATTCACCTCATCCAATCAGAAGTTAGAGTCGGGACTATCTCTTTTGTAATTACAATAAAACAAAAATGTGTACCTCTTAGTTATAGTTATTCTTTATCAAAATTTAATTACATATTCTAAAGTGATGCTCAAATCTATTTCAAAAGATTTTCAAACCTCACATTGTTATTGTGGCTGGAGAGCAAACAGGGAAGATCTCTGGCTCTTTGGGAGGAGGTGCTGGATTAGGAGCACATCAAAGAGTGTGAAAGTGAGCTACTTTGATGATGTTTACAGTAACACACCTGGGGTAAAGCAAGGTGCTAATTAGCTCAAGTGGATAATTAGAATGCCGATTACAGGAATCAAAAGGTACAGCAGCGCTTAAAGCCATAGCCTCCCTCTGTAACCGTTCCTTTGGGTAGATACAGTCACACACACACACAAGCATACATACAAATAGTCCAGGGGGAAGTCATAAACATCTCCTTGGCACAGACGATTATAAGACAGGCTTAGAGTGGAGAACCAGTAAATATTGAGGGGGCCATTGTTCCCTTCACTTCCTCTGTTCAGTGAGGAGGATTCGTCTTTCCCCTTGATGACACCTCCAGGGAGCACACGCGGATCATATTATCGTCTAAAACGGAAGTCGTATTCATTCCGTCGACTGTGTTAAGGCTCTCAGAAGCCACATCATTCGTAATGCTGAGGACCGCAGGGCTTTCACAGAACAGGAAAGACCCACGTTAACTCCTCAGCCGCCAGCGTAAAAACTCTCTTTGCTGCTTTGTTAGGGAATCATCTATGATTTAACGCAGGGAGTGGCAAAGCGTTGGGCTAATAAAGCTAGCCGAGGCCATTTACAAACAGACTGAATTATTGGTGTTAGAGTTACTGTACCCTAGACAGTCACTACAAATGTGTGGGCAGCTCAACGCAGCCTGATTTGTGACAGAATCCTTCTTCGTAATGAGTATCACAAGGAACTTTCTGGAAGGCTTGTTGCTACCAAAAACAACTGAGCATGCTTTAAAACATCAATCAAATTATTGCAATTATTGCACTGCAACAGTATTAACCGGTTCTCAGTTTATTTTAAGCCATATGCATATAACAATGAAACTCTTCACATTTCTAAAATGGCAAACAGAAAATAGAAGGATTAAGTGTGGCTCATATATAAGACATTGAGTTTCCTATTTCACACCCCAATGTTTGCTGTTATTTTTCATTCACCACAACTCTACTGTATAATTATCCCTATTATGTTCAAAAACTTTCAACATTGGCTCTGCTATTGTTGATTTTAGCTGGACAAATATGTCTTTATCATGCAATACGACTCAAACCTTTCAGTTACATATGGCTAGATAAATAAGTCAATAAATAACAAGATCTTTGCATGGTCACCTCCGAAGAAAGCTAATTTCTGACCTTCTCCCAGAGTTCTATGAAACCAGATCTAGACAGTGGCCAAAAATACATGTTTTCTTAAAATACAAAAGCCTGTGAAACTGTCTGTTTTGGGGAGTTTTGACTTTAACAGGTGCCAAGAAAAACCTCCACAGTCTCAAAACCTGTTATTTAAACAAGGGTGAAAGGACCGTAGGTCACATTCTCCCATGGATGGATTCTCTTTTTTGGAAATCTTATAAGACAGTTAACTCTTTGAGCAATGTTGAAACAATATTTTGAGGCATTTAAGCTTCATGAACAAAACAAAAAAGGATTTAATAACTTCCCTTTTTTGCCTAACATTTCTCAAGTACAAACCGATAAATAGAATGTGTTGGCACATATTAAACCGCAGCTTTCTTTGGTAAAGCAAATGTCACCGTGACTTAGTGGCTGAAAAAGCTATTGCTGCTTTGTTTGTCACATATTTGCTAACACAAGCTCTTTCTGCCCTTGTGCAGCTCTTATCAGTCGTGAAGGGGATAAGGTGTGACCTGGTAAGGGTGGCAAGTTCCACTTTCAGAGGTGTGATCACTGGGGCCCAGCAATTGAGCCAGAGGCACTTATAAAAGGAACTTAATCAGCCTTTAGCACCTTGAGATGGGCGCTGAGCAAACGTTAACTGAAATGGCAGCTGCACATGCAATGGACTACAGTTTCTTCTGTGATCGTATCATTCCAGGAGCTAGGACCTCTATTTGAGGAGTGACTTCTTTCTTGTTATAAATAAATGGGTATGTGTAATGTACCACAATCCCACAATTTTATTTTCTGTCAAAAAAACCTGATTAAAATATTCAATAACCTTGTGTGCATGAACATTTGTATAGTGTGCATACAAATATTTTACATAATCTACTGTACGGAAGCAAAACATTCAGGTTTTTTGGTGTAGAAAACCTGATGAGATCGTCTGAGTCTTTCAAAGCTTCAGCTGAACTTACATAGCGATAGATTATCATAAACCTTGTGACGTACAGCCCATTAATGCAAGGTACTGTGCGTTCAAAGGGCTGCTCACATATTATACTTAGAACCTCTGCGTGTTTACCAAATATGCTGTTACCATGGAACGTACAACTTCTGACCAAGAGACTGTATCACTTGATTAAGTGCGACTTCCTCAAGGCAAAATGAAGAAGAGAATCTACAGCTGACGAACGTTCCAGTTATCATATCAGCATTTCACACCCCTGGGATTTATTTAATATCTTGCTGTTGTTGCTGAAATAATGCTATATATCTACGCTCACACAACATTAATATGTTGGAAGGGTTAGTTTAGGTGAACAAAACACACTGGTGTAGAAGGTGGAAACATCTCACCTCACTATACCGGTAATATTGCTGCAACAGTGTCATTTGCCAAAAGAGAGGGAAAAAAGAAAGCTATGTAGCTGTTCGTCTCTGATAAGACTCCAACACATAAAGATATCAACTGCTCTGTGTGTGTGTGTGTCTGTGTGTCAGGTTATGCCTACTTATAAGGAAGAACAACCTGAAATCACATTATGGGGAGCTAAGGGGAGTTAACTAAATGCCTTAATAAAAATGCAAGAATCCAAAAGGTTTGTTTGGATTAGGGGTTAGAGGCTTGTGGATAGAAAACATCATTAACTCAGTATAAAAACAACTGAAGTCTACAGAAAGTCCCAACCATGATAGAAGAACAAATGTGTGTGTGTGTGTTTGCTTGAGAGGTGTATTGTCCCTTTTTGCCTTCTCCAGTAATTCAAGCTGATGCACCAGCCAAAAGCCGTTACAACTCAAACTGTAACTAATTCTGCTTTTACACATTTTAAATCACATTCATTTGCAAGAAAATTTGCTTTGGGGAATCACCATCTCTCTATTTCTGAAATCTCACCGTTTTTCAAACCTGCAAAGTTGCCTTAGAAAAGATAAGCGTCAGTCTAACAGCATACAGTATACCCGTGTAAATGTTAGAAACGATGAAGCCATTCTGGCTTTAGCAGCCCGCTAGCCTCTCGGGGGGATGCGAGGCCTACTTCCAAAAAGCCTGAATTATTTATTGACCTAGGTGGGAGTGCTCTCTGGAAATGTTCAAAACCTTTTTGACAAAAGAAAGCAACATGTTTAATTCCTAATGTTTTAGATCAAATCTAAAATACACCCGCTTCACTTTCTCCATACATCATTTAATAATGACTTTACAGACAAACTGTGTGCATTATTATTTCATTCTCTTCCTGTATTGTAGTTCCTGATTTACACTTTTAGCAGAAACATTTAGGTGCCCCCAAAACATGCACACACACGGCTTGATCTTTGCCAGGTGGCAAATAGTACCTCAAGGCTCCCTGGCCCACACATCTTAATGTGCAGGATGTCAGATGTGCTGAGTTGACCTTTCACCCATGAGAGACTGACTGCAGGGAACCCTTTGTTTCACATCTAACACAATTCAGACCTTACTCTGTATTGTAATCTCTGCCATTGGCTTGCATTGGTCCAGGGCATGGAATATTTTCCCTAGCGAAATATTAACTGGTTTAAATGTGATGTAATTTATGCGTGCTGGCACAGAAGCATGCCCTGATAGTCGAGTTCATCTTTGGATCTACATTTGTGAGCACAGACTTCACATCTAGGCATGTTTAAAAAGTTGGGAAATATAAATGGATAGACATTTCTATGATAATTTTTTGGTATGTTCTATTCTCTTCATTTTTGACTGGTGAAACCGGAGGGAGTTTTATGTGTGTGTGCGTGTGTGTTTGTGATATATTGCCGTTTCAATCTTATAATGCAGTAATGTAAATAAGAAAAACAAATTGTTGCAAAATCTTTCATTCCTGCTCTACTCTATTGCTCTGGATAGTCCAGTAAGAGTGTTGTTTGAGCTGATCAAGGGAGCAATATAATATCTGAGATTAAATGTGTGGGGCATCTGGGGTTTTCTCACCGAACAGGATTTATGCAATTATTCTATGATGAATAACACTACAGATATCACCAGAGCCTCATGAATATTCGTGAAAGCCACGGAATGAAATGATCCCATTCCAGTGCAGCACACACTTTCGTGCACACACACAAACAGGGGCCGTTTGCATGCTTCTATCGCCTTTTTCTCGCACCCGGTCAAACATGCATACAAATGTTGACAAAAAAACGCTTACCAGCTTTGCTATACAGGTTCCCTTTCTTTCTTAGATTAACAGCACTTACTGTGTCTTTCCACCTATTTGTTAATTTCCTGTGCCAAACTTTTGCAGTAGTGAAACTACGTAGCTCAGCAGACCCCGGACACTTGGCCCCCACTGCTTCACGACCCACAGCACTGTCCAGCAATAACTTGCAGCCTCTCGCTATCTAAATTTGACCTCCAGTCATGGTGTTCGACCACCACTACATGAGGTGCTACGCACTTGCATTTTAAATGGGTCAGCCGCTTTAAATCCATGTACAACCCATCACAACTGTATATTGTCACCTAATAAAAAAAAAAAACGCAACTAAAGAATCACAAAATGTGTGTCAGTTCTATATGTGCATTATACAGTGATAAAGCCTATGGTATTATTTCACAAACAAATCTACAGTTTCTTACAAAAACAAGGTTATTTACAAAGCACATTAGTAGTCAGAACGTCTTCGTTTTAATAATACAAATTAGATAAGAAAGTAAATAAAGAAATTAGTGAATAAATAAAACTCTGTTGTAAGCATTTGTCATGATATAATCACTAACATTTACAGTAAATTGCTCAGTAAGTGTCACAGAATACCTAATTAGAGTTTTCTGATGTTTGCTTTAACTAGAGATGAAGATAAACAAGCTGATTTGGAGGTTTGTTTAGACCAGTGAACCATGAATTCTGATACCGGTCTGTTGTTCATACCTGTCCTTGAGCCTCCAGTTCTAAGAGACTCTAAGATGACCTTAAGTAAAAGAAATAAAAACAGACGTATTTTCACACATATTTAACACTTTTTTTTTTACTTTGCAAAGATCTTCCTGTGTTCCTCAGTAACCTGAACCACTGCACCACTATATATATATATATATATAATATATATATAATATATATAATATATATATATATATATTATCTTCTAAGGGGATACAAATAATTAATTCAAGTGTTAATATATTCACAAACAAACTGATCCTCAATTGAACTGTTACACCTCATCTAGCTCTACACAGACGATTTGTCATGTTGATGAGTGGACAAAGGCTTAGATTACCCTAACAAACCCTGCTTTATGATCCTGTCCCCTGGTTAGAAAGGGCACATGGAGTAACGAAGCAAAAGGTACCACCGTCTGTCAATTTGAATCAATTTACACATCAGGGAATGGCAAGCCGTGTTTCCCCCAGTGCTACCTTCAGAGTGACAGATGTACGTCTCCAACATGTGACCTGAGAATACGACCCCTAAAAGCCACCTGCCCCCTGGGCACAACACGGGTAATTTGTCCCACTGTTCCTATTCGACACCGTCGATGGCGATGGTTGTCTGAGGTAAGAGGAACTGACAGCCGTGCACCCCCCTGGGCAAAACTTTCCACCCAAGTGAATCGGTGGGCTGAAGGTTAAAAAAAAATCTAATAAATGACTTCTGAGTAGTCATTTGGTCTTCATTACTCCCCCCTCAGAGAAAAAAAAATCAACAACATCTTTATCCTGCTCCACACCCACATGCATTTAATGGGACTATTAAAATCTGTTGCTTCATTGGCGAGTATTTTGCAAGCAGTATGATAACTGTAAATCATCCACTTTTCCTTTTCAGGAAAAATGTCCTGAACTGTCAAATGAACCACAACAACAAAATGGGTTGCAATGACATCAGCTCCAACCACACATACTGTCTTCTCATAGAATGTATCTTATTACAATCCCTAAAGTCCTTACAGCCTTAATACGCTAATTTGGCAAGACTAACTGGCTAATCTTTCCCATGACAACAAAGATGTAGATTGAAAGATAAATGTAAAGGAGTTGCTTAATATAGTTAGCTACATAGTTCAACAGAAGTAAAAAAACACCTTTGGTTTTAGTATATAGTATGCTACTATGACCCTCTCTAAAGGGCAAGCTAAAATCCCTTCTGACATGTTCCACACAACAGTTTTCCTCACTCATACTGGGGAACATAATCATGATCAATTTCAGTGGAAATAATTTTCACTTCCACTTAACAACAACCCAGATTTCATTCCCGTGGGCCAGTGGCCAACATTGACGATTAGTTCTCAGGCTAGCATGTAGCAGCTGGACTAAGCTAGTGAAAAATACACATGCCTCCGTCATGAGTGTGGAATGTGACAGCTCACGCTCATAGCATTTTTCCCTGTTCCCCTTCTTTTGATTCAACAAATCACCATAAACTTTTCCTGTCATCGAAGTGCATTGTGGAGTGCAGCAGTTCCCAGCGGGGGAAGAGCCATTCTTGCTAGCTTTTCACACTCGTATTTTATTTCCTTATTGTGTTTGGACTCCAGCCTACAACATCCAGGTGGAGATGATTTCAAGGGCGAGCGCCAAAAATGTACTCTAGCGGCCAGGGATGGACAGGGATAACTAAGCAAGCTCACCTCTTGGCTCTGAGCTGCCATTTTGTGTCCAGCTTAATATAAACATGTCTTCCTCTGGAACACAGTGCTTCGGTATAATGAACAACAAGCACATACTTAACAACAAACAGACTACACTAAACCTAAAAATGTATTGCCAGTGAGAGAATATACAAGAAAACAACTGTGACGGTATCAAGCAGAAGCCGTCGAATTAGCCATGTTTTAACAATAACTACCACAGTTGTTTTTTGCCACTTCCTGTTCTGTCATATGACTGTGCTAAAAAGCAGAACCTGATTTTAATGTGAAGGCTTAAATGGATTCATTCGGGGAGAAAGAAAACGCATGATGTTCTGGGAATGGGTTTTTCGTGTTTTTTTTGCATAAAATCTCCTCTCAAACCTTCACACATACTTTTCATAATTTATTATATAAAATACATTAAAATAGTACACAATTTCAAAATAATTCTCTTAAAAACAGAAACACAGGACAACACATTTACATTTACTAAAATACAGATCAGAATTAATGTGTTAATGTGCTCATATCATGTTTTAATGCCTGAACTGTGCAACAGAAATGATGGGAACTGAGAGCCAATAATGATGTGCCGACTCACTGTGATTATTTACACATTTTAAACAGTAATCTAACTCATGCCAAGCTCAAATGACGCATCATTCCTGAGAATGCTATCTACCTGGTTATTAGCAAGAGTTACATTTGCTTGATGAAAGCATAGCCAAAAGAAGGCCATCCCCAGGAAAAGAGGGCTGGTCTGGGCTTCCTTTAACACAGCAGGGTCTGGTAATAAACGCTCGGCCTTTTGTTCCCTGCACAGTTGGCAGGAGGTTAGCCAACAATACAGCAGCCATAATGCCCTCTCTCAAGGGATGCTAAAGGCTAACACTGATTCTGTTACATTCAGTCGTCACAGAAAGAAAGGCTAGGTCATGAACTACTTTTTGAATCACCTCAGCACCAAGCCATTGTTTTCTTCTCACACTAAAAACACCCTTTGAATCCAGTGTTTACTGTCATTTAGCTGGTCACATAATTGTGAATGTGTACTACATAAGGTGTCTTTGATGCATATTGTATTCCATACATACTATTTTTAGGTGTGTGTGAGTGACAGCTATCTTTGGACTGCTACAGGGGGAGACTAGAAGATCAAAAGCGGTTCAGCTGTCTGAACCCCAGCTTGTCTCACAACCTTAAAGATCACCCGCCGACAGGACCTAAATTGCTGATACAATCTGCCTATAGGCTACAGTTCCCTGCTGTAGAGAGGGCTGCAGGGCGGTAATCCCCGCGGACACTCAGATGCCCTAAAAATTAGGCCAGAACTTTAGTCTAGACTCATGGAACCCAGGTGGTGTCAGGTTGCCAGGCCACCTGAGTTAGCATGTGGCTCTTTTTCTCTTTACCAGCATGTAATGTGTGCACCTCAGTGGGGAGGTGGGGGAAAGAGGGCTCTTTGGCAAGCGTGCTCAGGTGTTTTAACAGCTGTCGACCCCCTTTAAGTCGTGGGGGTAGGGGGTGGTTAAAAGCACTAGGAAGTGACCGCTTGATCAACTCCAGATGTCGGAATAAGCTGGAGGAGCGGGGGGCAACATCTACAGAAGGTGGGACTGAAATGTCAACCCACCACGTCTCATTCCTGAGTCATGCTGGCATCTTTCCTCCTTTAGACTGACAACCCCCCCCCCCAACTATCTCACTCCAAAGATACTTGTTACTTGAAGAAATTGCTAGTGAGGGAGTGTACCGTGTGACAGTGCTGTGTAAATCAGGAAATAGGGGCAGAGCTCTGAGATTAAAGCCCATTTCCAAAAACATCCTTTCAATACTAGCAGATTACACCTCAAATTCTCTTCCTGCCTAAGACATCTTACCGGTGAGGTCGACAGGGGAATAAACACTTTGAAAATGGAAACCAAGCGCAACTATCCAAAGCCGCAGACTGGGACCTTGGCCACCACTGCTCTTTCAATCCCAAAGCATGAAGACACTGTCGCAGCCACTCATGGTGCACTCTAAAGCAAGTGCATGAAGGACCCTTCTCTCTCTCTTCTCTTTCTTTACCAATCAGTCCTCGGTTAATTTGACTATAGGCTCCAATTAGCAATTGGCTGGTTCTATTGTAATAAAACAATTTGCCACTTAAAACAGGAGTTCTTGAAACGCTCAAGCTGTTTTGCTTAGAACAGTCTTAAGAGCACTAGTCGTGTTCAAGAGCCCTGATAGTGCAGCAGAAATAGAGATCTGTGTTGGGACATTATTGTATCTGAAATAGAAGTGTTGCTGAAAGGCAGAATGAGTTACAGCTTTAATCTGAAACGCTCTCTGTACCTCACCCACCCATCCTCACACACACAATCTGTGAATTTCCACATTTTACTCCTCCAAAGCATTGGTCATGTTTTCCTTTAGCCACAATCCTACATGAGGTCTGTTAAACACTCAACACATGCACAGAAAAACATTTGTCAAGTACCTAAAAAATGTGCTTTGTGTGGTTACATTGAAATTAAATGGTCAAAAATATTATTATAATCGACCTGATTACATTAAGTTACACCAACAAAAATAATATGTGGTGGTCAGATAAAGTAGAAATAGGTAAGGTAGCAACTGCAAAGTACCACATTTATAGGAAGACACGCCAGTTCTTCACACTGTAGCTCAGTTCAGTTGTATCAGCTGTGTCACTTTTCAAAATAACTATCTCTGTCAGCTTTTGTGGTATAGGTGTGGAACTGTCAGGCCCTCAAAGATATGCACCACGTATACACAGAATGTGAAAATAACCATCTTAAAAAGGACACTAATGTTAATTTCTGATACAGCTCAAATCTGATTTTAAACTCTCAAGACTTAACTTAAACATTCTAAAATAAATGTTTACAGCGTCCAATGGGAGAAAACAAAATTCTGTTTGAAGGGGGAAAAAAAAATCTACAACCTCACCAAATCAAACTATCTGTTTTCTTTAAATTTCCATATCCGCTCTGAGTTCTGGGTTATATTTTGCAAATCATTACCAGCTTCCTTGGGGACACCTTTTCATTGGTTCTGAAGTCTTCTTCCATCTTGGCAAGGGAATGCATTTCTCAGCCAGGCAAAAAGAAAAAAGTATCCTAGAATTTTAGTGGGAAGAACACAGGCCCACCCACATGATGCCGGCTAGGAGCTGTGCTCCACATTAAAGAACAGATTTTGCACAGTTGGGAAACAGGATTTATTCATTTCCCCAGGTGGAGAGAGATATTGTTGCCTCGCTTAAAGGGGCCCATAAAGGAATGCAGCTTTTATTAGAACAGTTTAATATTAATCATTTAGTTAGTTGCAGTAAAGAGCTACTTCAGATTTTAGTGTCACATCACATATATACAAAAGGACAGATATCTCCACTTGTGAGATCTCGAGAAAGAGATCCATTTCCAGAACCATTTCCTGCACTGCTTGTAACCAAAATCGTGTTTGTTTATATTGTGTTACTTACTTGTTTATTTATATATCTTTGAGGAAGATTTATGTATTTATCTTTGACTAAAACCATGAGTGTGGATTAAATATACTCGAAATGAATAATAAACGATTTCCTTTAAGTCAGTTGTCACATTGCCAGGCCAGAAACATGGTGGACTTGTATCTAGTTGAGATCTAATAATAGATAAAAGAGCTTCACACAAGTGCAGATAATCATCGCTTTTGAACAGCTGTAAATGCAGCACAGACTTCAAGCAGTACGGAGGAACACGCAAGGCTGCTTATCAGGGATGAGTCAAATAATTAGCTGAACCGTATCTCAATTGTGACTTTGTTACTGTGCACCAGAGGAAGTGTTTATAATAACACTTTTGAACATTTTGAGAGAAAAGAGGAAGTCTACAGGTTTCTTGAGGGCTTCTTACAGGCTTCTTTAACCAGAAGACAAATAAGAACATAACAAAGGGTGGCGTTCAGAATGTGTGAGATATGTGTGTATATGAAGATGTTCTTACCTGTGTCGATGAACAGATGAGGTCATCAGCACACACAAAGAGAGAGAGAGAGAGAGAGAGAGAGAAAGAAAGAAAGAAAGAAAGAAAGAAAGAGAGAGAGAGAGAGAGAGACAGTTAGTATATGCAGATTTAACTTAACTTAGAAGTGTAACATATCAATGGCAGACTGTTTTGATTATATTTAAAGCATAGCTTTTGTGGCTTTGGGCAGTAATATTCATGTTATGTGATTAATTTACATTGTATTTTCATATTATTTACAAAAGTTTTTTGCTGTTATATATTGTCTGATACTCCAGTCTTTGGGTTCATCACATTCAAGGCTACATAACTGTCAGACTTATTTAATTAATATCACGTAGGGTCTCAATTTGACAGGCTCAGTTACCAAAAACATAACAAGTTTCCCCCTCTCTCTTATCATACATCAAAAACATTTCCTGACAGTTTTTGCTCTTGCTGTAGGGAGGGTTAGAAAAATAATTACTTTTCCTTCAACTGGTTTGAATAGTAACTGTAGACATAACCAGATCTTAATGAATGACCTTCTGGTCTACTGCACGTATAAACGACTAACATGGTAATTACTGTCTGGTATTGCTTGAATCAATTTGCATTTAACCTAGATTTTCATTTGACAGGGATTGTGATCGGTTTGGTCAATATGAACTAATTCAGACTCTCAACAAATGACATTTGCTTACAGCTTATTTGGAATAAAATCAAGTTTGATTTCAAATATTTTATTATGTTTCCTGAAGCCAGACACTTAATAGATGAAACACACACATAAACAAAAACATCTAATGCACTAACAACGAAAAATAAAATAAAACGGAAAAAATAACCTTTATTGAGAATACACATCATACTGAATACATAATTACACTTTTAAATCCATAAGTAATATGCTGTCCCTCATGCTGTTCAAAACAATCCAGGCATAACCCACAACACCACGGTCTCCCTAATTCCCATGTCTCAGACATGCAAACAAAAGACCCCCTTAAACAAGAGGTATGACCCCCACCCTGGCCTAGTGGGTCACCTATTTGTGCCTCCTCGTCTTCGTTCCCACGCCAACCTCATACTCATTAGGGCCCTGCGTAAGGGAGAGTCTGCTGGGGCATTAGTTTCAGGTGAACTGGTTGACATGGTGTCCTAGAAGGATTTCTCGATGTATCTTGACTGCCCATTCCCCCCATCCCATCTCCTGTCTCACCCCACCATTGTTTATTTGTTGATTTGTTTGTTTGCCTCTCCTTGTGTACTTGGTTGCCAGACAAAAACAGACAGTGTTGTTCCTCTGTTTCAGCACTGACAGCCATAAACAAATGACTCTACCCTCTTGTAACACACACATATTTATGTCAACCTCAGCAAAAATACATCTATTTTTGCTTGATCATAGGAAGCCAACCAATTGTAAAACATGGCATTTTTAAAGGTCACAAATATATTATCAAGTTGCTCACTTCAGCCCTGTTTTAAAATGGCTTGGTTTGAATCAATGCAACAGGAAGTTCTTCGCACACTGTAATGGCTCATGTCAGAGTGCCTAATTTAGGACACTGCTAAATCTCCACCCTTGCTCAAGTGTTTTGCAGAAGACGTCAGCAGACCTTCTCATTCTTCACAGAGAGGTGCAGTTATCACATAACCTGTGGAAAAGGGTGGGCGCCATCCCGGGCCTTTAATTAAAAAGGAGAGTCTGTAAGCAAACTCATCTTTTTAAATGTTTACAGATGGCCGTGTGTCAACAGCTCTCTGCCGATGGCCGTCAGTCGAGTAGCAACAGACAGCTGGAGTGTGCTGTTTCTCTCAAACATTCAACTGTAGTTGTCTAATGTGGTATGACTGTTTTATGCCACTTCCTATGTTGAGAAACATTATGAGTGAGTAACTATTTCAAACCGTAAAGCCACATCTTTTGACCAAAAAAGCTGCTTTCCAGCAAATATTTGTAACCAAACAGCTACAAGTATATATGCCTCCTGCTCACCTCAGACTTTATTATGTTAGTCAACTCTAAATCACAATGGGAAAGCCAGTCATGGGAAAAAAGTGCGGGACTGGCTAGGGAACTGTTTATGTGATGCAAACTTATTGTTGACAGTACGCTCAACTGTTGACTAAAAGAAAAGAAAACGAAGGTAAAAACCAGCAACAAGTGAACAAGGGTAAATAACTTGTGAGGAGAAATTTATAGATAACATTCACGGTCAGTCAGGAGGTTCTTGGAACATTTTTGGCTGATGGTTTTTGTTGGCGCTGCTAATGTAAACCACTCTTCCTTGAATTAGATGAGATAGGAAATTATTTGCTGGTCCCCAACACATCAGCTGCCCCTTACATTACATGGCATGGAAGAATGAAAATCTATCCAATAGGACTTGGTTCACGTCTCCCGCCACAAAAATGCAGGGATGTACTGTGGTGTATTTTTAGGGAGAACATGGAAAATGAAAATGGTAGTGCTCTCTGTGGCTTCTCCGAGCTCTTCGCCTCCAGGGACAGTAACCACCCATTCTAAGGAAAACAACATGTACAACTAAAATGTCTGAAGCAGTGACTCGTTCAGCCGTTCTCTAAATAAACTGGCTTTTCAATAACAAATATCTCAGCAAAAAGCAATTCAGTTCCACCTATTTCGCTTCTACTGTAATGCAACATTCTGTCAATTGTGACTTAAGTGAACAGTTTTTGAAATCATGACGAACTGTCTGTTATTGATGTACTGTTTTAGGCGTCTCTCTCATCAGATGGGGAAGTCTATACGCCCGCAACCACATACCAATGCAAAGAGAGTCTTGAATAGAAAAATACACACACATATACACACCACTTGTATCATTAGACTGGCCTTTGACCCTATTGCATCTGCTCTCTCTAGGGAGACACAAACAGCAAAGTCTGTTTCTCGGAAGTGACACCATTAGTTTCTGTTTGACTGTACCTAGTCTGAAGAAATAAAATTAACAAATTTCACATTGAGCTTCTGTGCGGCAGCTCCCTTGGCAAATGAGTCAATCACCGGTCTGACTAATCTTGTTACCTGTGAAATGCATGCATGCCACTTCTATTGGCACAAAACTACTGAAAAGGCGGCTTAGCTCAGGCAAAACAAACTAGGCGATCGAAAGAGCCATAACTGTCTTGTTGGCTTTGATTTTGTTATGTTGTTTCTAAGGACCTTGAAAGACCTCCCATTTCCTTTTTACTTTGCAAATACGAAACGTTCTTAAAGAATGACTAAGCGACCAAGGGTACATCTTATGGTTCTGACTCCGCAGAATTTAATCTACAATACGCTAGGTGCTGTTGGGAATTAAAGCACACCTTCTTTTTCTTGCCCTGGTTACTGTAGGGTTGACAATTTACACAGCGTTTGTGAGGAACAATCCGTCTCACGGGAGCACACAACATTCTGAAGCACCTTGTCAGATGCCGCCTGACCCAGTCGCTCCACACAGCACCCCGGGGGAGAAAAATAAAAAGAACGAAACAATGACTGAGGGGTTGTGTGCAGCCAAGAGGAGAAATGAGGGGAGGAGGGGAGGTGACAGCGACAGGGAAAGAGAATAGGAATGCTCCGATGCTAAGCCCACCGCTCTACCATTTCCTCCCCCTCTGCATACACACACACACAGCCAGGCCATTGTACACCCAGGGGGCTTTGCAGATAAATGGCCGCATGTTAACCACATTTGACGTGCTGCACAAAAGGGGACACCGCGGGTCCCATGACGCAACCTGCAACAACTGAAACCCACCGCCCCCCCCTGTTTCCTCACCTCACCTCCTCCTCCTGTTTGCCCATCCTAACGGAGGGAAAAAAGACATGAGGTGCACTGATTGGGTGAGGCTGAGACGTCAAGTGCAGAGAGAGGCAAGACAATTTGTCGCTAGGCTGTAAAGACTCCTCAGCATTATGCCTGACTGGGCTTTTTGACCCAAAGCCATGTCAGAGCAGTGACAGGGCCCAAAAAAAAAAAAGTTATTCTGTTTCTTTTTTAATTAAACATGATTGACTGTGTTTTGTTAATCTAGACACACAAAGAAACATTCTGAAATTTCAAAGCTGGTGAAAATTGTTTAACTGCCTTTAATTAAGAAAATTATATTATATGAGCAATTTTTTTTAATTACTAGTCTATAGATATGATAAACTTAACATCATATTAGAGATTCATAAGACTTAAGACCTTTTATGTATCCAAAATGAACCATCTACGTGTCCAAATGAACCATCTATGTGCCAGAATGAAGTGCATTTGTGATGACAGGCCTGCAAACACCCCGTTACGGAGCGGAAAACTTTACTTTGAGCATTTGCCATGGACCTCTTCCTTTGGAGCCCATTCAGGTACAAAAAGTGACCTCTGAACACCAGAGCATGGGAGCCAGCCTTCACTTTCACTCCTGCACCCACTCTCACAAGTACGAAGCCAAAAAAAAGTGTGTGTGTTGGGGGGGTGTCTCGCTTTGCAGCGCCAGCACTAACCTTTTCAGCCTCGTCACGTCTTTGATGCCTGACGGACTACACAAAAGCACCTGCTCCATCCCCGGAGAGCTTCTTTGGTTCCCCCCACACCAACCCCTGCTGACCTCACCGGCATTCCATGCCTTTGGGGGGCCCTTCCCATGGCTACCTCTTCCTCAGCTGCCCCCGGACCCTCCCGCAGCCGCCCCCTTCACCCCCCTAATCCCACAGTAAACACGGCAGGGCCGGCCTGTTTGGAGGATGCACGGGACTTCTCACAGAGCTCCAGGGAAAGGTGCACCACAGATAGGACTTTGTTGCGTGGGAATGAGGGAAGAGAGAGTATGGCTCCTCATTGACATGCAAAAGGGTCACTGGCGGAGTGAAAACCTCATAAAGTGACAAAGGCCTCTCCAGGTTGATGTGGAGATGGGTAAAGTCTTTGGTTAATGCAAATGTGATTTTAGGATTCAACCACCATGATTCGCTGCGATAAAAGAATTTCAATCAAGGCTCAAGTTGTTCTCAGCAGATTGCCATAACAACTGACAAAGCTGAGAGTTCACAGGTAAAAGTTTGGTCAGTTAAATAAACAATTATTCAGAGTTTTCTCTCGCTTTTGTCTTTGGTTTAACAATACCACATTGTTATGGCTATTTGTGTCCATCTGTCACTATGTGTGAGCAAAGAAAGAAAGTTTCTGTGCGTGAAAGATCAACTAGTGGATCGATAAAAAACTATGGTTTATAAAACACTGTGCGGTGCAGTTTAAAGCGGTTTAAAATGACCTCTTGTTATCTTATACAATGTCATAAGAGGAGTCTCTCCAAAAGGGAGGACAATGTAAAAAATAAAGTAAAAAAAAAACTCACACTGTATTTAAAAATAATGTCACTCAATCAATAAATACTCCTGCACACATTTTATAACTGTCTCACACCTCCAACCTCTATACAAGTATCACTATCCTTGCTTCCCTGCTTGTTTGCACAAAAGCTGGTGTGTGAAGTGAATCAGCGGGCGGTGCCACCCTCATGTTACAAATGGCTCTTGCTTGGTCCTTCCCCTTCTTCATTTCCTGTGTACCTTCCAAAGGATCACATGACCTCTCCAACATCCCTAACACTCCCCTCCCCTCCCCTCTCCTCCAATCGCTACCCGCCATACCCAGCCAGCGCTGCTAGACAGTGCACTAATTGCAGACATGCCAGGCTACCACCATAATAAAGCTGGGAGTTGGTTGGATATGGGGGGTTGGGGTGGTGGCATAGCTTGCTCATTTGCGAGGATGGCTGAGGAAGGTGCCACACATGAATATTTCATTAGCTTTAATTGCTGAGGAACACTTTCTTTATGGCAGTCTCGCCAAAGAGGCTGCCGCTGGTAATAACGAGGCCTGGCCCATTGTAAAACTTGAAAAGCTGATGGCATTAAGACCTGTGATTTTGCCAGCTTGAAAAGGTGGGTTCAGTTGTACCATCTGGATCTGTGGCACACATGGCAATTCAGTCTCGCTGCTGCTTACCAATTGGAATACAATTAAAGCCTTACATCATTCAGTTACAGTAGACCCTCAGGGATCAAAATGGTTCTCAATATAACAGACCTATTTATGAAGTATCTCATTATTGTCAGGTAACAGTCAACTTTTCAGCCAAAGCCTTGTAAAATCAGCACAATGTTCTGTTCGTTTTTTTTAAAGTCCCAAATTTAATCTAAAATAAGACTAATCTTGCATATGCTGTTAAATCAAATCTAATTTATTCTGTTTTCACACACCTTTAAGTCTATCATTCTTGGTTTCTCTGTTGTGTCAGAATAACCACACCAGTTAACATGAGTAAGAAAGTCCGTGCTAGGGTCTCATTTTTAGTGACCAGAGACTGCTTTGACCGGGCCATCAGATCCAATCCTCCTGAGTGCTAGGGCTTACACTAAGGAAGAGGATCATTTAGCCCAGGAATGTAAAGCACAGGACATCCTCCCTGATAAGGAGCAGGCATGCCTTGCCCGAGGTTGTGGGCCAGGAGTTATCGACTTGAAAGGCAGCGAGTCAGCACTACACTCAGGCCTTGGCTTCTGTGAGCAGAGCGTCTCCTCATTACTTTAATTGCTAGACCTGCAACCCTCAAAAAAAGTTATGCCCTGTAATCTCAGACGCGCGTCCTGCTGGTGGACATTCAGAGAAGCAGTAAAACAGAAAAGGCTGAGCTTGGTGACTTCTTTCAAATCCTCACCTCTTATAAGACACGGCAGGTCTGCCTGTCAAATAACAGGCAAGGAAGAAATTCTGTCAGGACTAATTCCTCAACCCTGTTCATTACCTGAGGTAGCAGTTTGACATTTGCTTATGACAGTGCCTGCAGACCCTCTGTCCCAGTCATATACTGGGAATACAGCCCCTGATAACCCTAGTTCACACTCTGGAAATCACGTGTCAGAGAAAAATCTCAATGTCTGTCTTTTTACTTTCACTTTTATGTTGCAAATGGATGACTGAATAAGTAAGTGTTTAGATAACAAGGTTGATGTAATTACAGCTACTGGCCCTTCCAACATAGACAAGCATGTTTAGTCTGATCTCTGAGCAGTGCCTGTGACTGTGGGTCAGAATGAAAGAGGCCATTACACTCAAGCTAATCTCTGAGAGCAATCTATTCCAATTACTTAACCACCGTATCACAGGCCAACATCTCCACCCTCATCACAGAGAAGGGAAGATACGCGCCGACAGACTCAGACTGTGTTTTCCCAGCAGCTCTGTGAGGGGAACTTTTAAACGCAAGTGATTGGCAGCAAGGCCGCAGCCCATAGACACGGGCTCTTTTGGCCTGTAATATAGATCTGGCATTAGGGCGGGAGCATTGTCAACAGAGTGGGCTTTAAGAGGTATTCACCCATACATGGGAGGTCTGGGCCCACAGATGTCATGACACCTTAATCCACCGATCCGTTATTGATTGTTCCATGTGTCTGTGACCTTGCCGGAGGTGTTCCACTAATCAAACGGGACATGTCCATGTGATTGTGTACGCTGTACATGTGGGTTTTGTGAGAGAGTATGCATGTGTGTAGCCAAACGTAAGTTAGACTTCAGGAAATAATCAAGCCTGGCTCCAAATTGTCAAGTAAATGTAAAAAAATGAGGGTTGAAATGCCTGAAAAACAACTTTTATCAAAAGAAACAGAGCATTGAATCTCATTCTAATCTACTTTTAAAGGAAGTTATATTCCCAGTTCTCCCCCTACACACACATCCCAGCCGAGCTCAACCTTAGTCTCATTCATTATCACCAGCACTGTTGTTTCTGCTGCCTGCAGTGACATACCTCATTATTGACCTTGGTAAATCCTCGCTGTTTAGGCTAACGGCAATTCGGCGCCACAAAATGTCACAGCGCTACTCTGCACTCACTCATGAAGAAAATGTGCACATGGTTAGTTGGGGGGGAAACATACAACAAACCCTGTCAGTCACCTTGAACCACATATATAAACGGCAGAGCACCTTGAACAAACATCAGATAACTTGTAAAGTACGACCTCTGACTACGGAAACATTACATGCTATCTCAATCACGATGGCCAGTGTGGGCGTTTTGGCACTCTTAGGCCAGCTGCCCACACCCAACGTAGGGATGGACTGCATAAAACAAGAGCCGTGGCATTTGAAGCTGTATCATCTAGTAGAGAGTGGGAGAGCAAAAGAACAGAGGAGAGAACAGACTCGCTACTGTGAATTGCCCATTCCGGTTAGTCACAAGTGACACAGGACTAACGAAGCCCCTGGTGGTGTTCTCCTGTCCCTCATAGCAGTGACAGATGTTAGGAGAACAGAGTCAGATAAAGCTCTCCCTCTCTGCACTAGCTTGGAAAAAGACAAGGGAAAAAACTGGGGGATGGGCTTAATATAGCTTAACTTGGAATAAAAACACTATAGTTATGCCATGGTTAGAGAGTTTCCTGCCACAAAGTATATAGGAATCCTATCATCTCTCAGCAAATATTCCAAAATACTAGGAGCTTCTGAAAGATTCTGTGGGAGCTCTTTGAAGCAGCATGTACTTTGACCAGAACGTACTTTGCACGGATGCTCCCGAGACAGTTGAGTCTCTACCTAGACCCATCTAATCTCTCACGCCCAGAGAAGAAGTTTGAGGCACACAATGGGGGCACATCTCTTCACTAATGTATGTTCCCTTGTCTTTGGTAGATAGCAGACTGCTTTAGCTTTAACCAGCCTCCATGGGCCACCAGCATACAGCTTAATGCGATAATACGGCCGCCCGGTGAAGCATTAGGCCTTCTGCACCCCAGCAAACAAAGGACCCCCTCTTTCCAAGCAGGGTCCGTCCCCTCCCCAGTGTCCATAGGTGTTTGCTGAAGTAAATCGGCCTAAATCCTGCACAGCTTGGCCCAGTTGAAAGGGGAGGGGACTTGAATGAAGGTGTACAGATAATCTCCTTTTCTTACAAACAAAAAAGTGGAGGGGGGAGGGAGCGAAACAGATAAAATTAAGAATTCATATCACATGGTGCATTTGAGTATTCTTACATTCTACCCTCTCTCTCCTTCTCTCGGTATGCCTGTGGATTTGCATTTGTGATCCCTGACCTATTGAGGTACAGGGGGAAAAGCGAATGAAAGGCTAACACAATAATGGATGTCTTGTCTGTCAGTGAAAAGGCACAGGCGTTTGGCCCCTGACTGGATGTTTTGTCTCACTTCGTGAAAGCGATGGACTGCTAGAAAGTGTTGGTCCTGAGAGTGGCATCTGTCCCACCACCCATACAAATCCATGGATCTCTAAAGACCAAGTGCCTTGTTTCTCTTATCTCTATATCTGGGTTGACAGCTTATCTTGAATCTAGTATGGTAACTTTGGAGAAAAGCCTCAGAAAAATACTAGGAATATTATAATGAGTGTGCTGCACAACACAGAAGTAAATGTGTGCTCTTACTACAAAGTGACAACATAAAAAAAACCCACACCTAACCTCTGTAGTAGCTCTTTAAAAATGGAATCCAGCTAGTCTCAAGCGCATGTGATATTTCTTTTGGGTCCATAAAACAATCTGTTGCTGTTCCCTCAACCCCTTCCCCTCCTGTATACACACACTCTAACTTGTTTTCTCTCACTCAATTCTTACTAAGCTTATCAGTGTCTCTCTTTCTGTCTCTCATAGTCCCTCCCTGTTCTCTCTCTGTTCTGTTACTCTTCTCTTTATAGTTCCAGACTGGCATCCAGTAACATTATCTAGCCATTAGTGAGGACCCCGTCCCTCGGTTGGGGCAGTTGACTGACGTGGGCAGCGTAACCAGGGGAGTTTAACAATTGCAAAGAGGCACCAAAGTTATGTCACTCTACCTCTATACCTCGGGCTCTCTCCCTTGGCCTATCATAATTTCCACCTCTTCTCTTCTCACTCGCTTGCCTGCTCTCCCTTTCTCTTTTCTCTCTCTTTTCATCTCTGGCTTTGGGATGCTGAAAGCGAGAGAGTGGCCTGGCGGCAGTGAAAGGGCTGAATTGTGATTAAGAAGGAGGAGAGGAGCTCCTTTTCTTTGTTCTGCCCTCGGGGGTGTTTACTGAGGGGGTGTGTAGTGGAGGAGGGAGAGAGGGAGTGAGGGAGAGAAAAAATAGAGAGAGAGAGAGAGAGAGAGAGAGAGAGAGAGAGAGAGAGAAGGAAAGGGGGTGGCTAAAACATGGCATAACAGATATGAAAAGCATTCAGGTCAGCAAAGATGATGGTACCACTGGAGAGCTACTAGAGACTGGCGTGTGTGTTTTAGAGAGCGAGACCTCTATTTGTAAATGTGTGATTAAATAATGGCAAGAATTAATAGATGGAAAATGTTATTTTGAAAAGGCTGATTTAGTAAGAAGTGGTTATAGAAGGAGGGTGAAAGGTATCTGCCGCAGCTGCATTAACAATGGCCCGGTTGTGTGTGATGTGTGCCAAAGACAGTACACTAGACACCCTGGTACTGCTGATTATAAGAGCATGCCAACGAGATGCCCCAATGACAAGCCATTGTCTTAGTGCTTTGTCTCGGTGAACCTGCTAGCCTCTTTATGCCATCTGAACAAATATCGCACAATGTTCCTTTCACAGAAACAAGTGATTTAATCTGGAAACTGCAGTGACTCAATCGTCATTCTCACAAAGGGGTCTGATCATTTGTATTAATAGATCTAGCATCAGTCACTAAACCAGCCAAAAAGCAGAATGAATCACAGTGATTTTTTTTCACATTGTGAATACAAATGGCTGTAAAACACAGCGTTAACATGATCGTTTTGATTTACGAAACTATGAATACAAACAGAAAGACTCAAGGCAATTACGAAACGTTTTCATTAAAAGGGCCACGAAAAGCTGTGTAAAGTCGACTGTGATGTGTCATGACAGAAAGCGTCTCACAACAACGTAACCAAGATAATCTATAGAAGGCTGCAACTTTATAGCCTTGCGCCTCTGACAGTTTTGTCAAGCTGGCCCTCACAGCTGGATGTGACGTGCTGTGAAAAAGAGGGGGAGGTTGGGGGTGTGGGAGGGTAAATGACAACCACAACACAACTGCAGCCAGAGAGCGGATCGAGTTTCACATAGGGCCTAATGTGACCTCCCATTGGGCCCCCGAAACAGCGGGGTGGGGCCGCGGTCTGAGGAGAAGAGGACCAACGAAGTGGTCTGAGCTACAAAGTTAAAAAATAAATGTGTTATTTAACGAATGCGTTATTTTAACATCCAGTATGGTTTTAAATGGGATAAATGTGCATTAGCGTTAAAAAGGCGTGAAAGTAAACAATCAGATTCAATAATAAATTGTAAAGGGTCATTTGAAATAAATACTGCAGAATAATTGTACGTAGTCTAATCATACCGTATGTAGCGTTAAGAGCGATTTTGCCAAACTATTTAAAACGAAAGGTATTAAACTGAAATGCAGAAGTTGTCGCCATAGACTGCGGTGTATTATTTTAATTATTTACACATATTATAGCGTCTTGTTGTCACGCTTTAGGGCATTTTCCCAAACTCACGTTACATTTATTTAGTTACAAGATATCTAGCTTTCAACTTGTTCTTCTAAAAAAGACGTTTTCTCTATCTGTTTAAAGGGGAAAAATGCCCAGATGCCAAAAAGTTAAATGAGTGAGAAATTATTTTTTTCTGTACGGGCCTCATTCCGAGCAAATGCTCTCACACAACAACTAAAAATATTCATACCGCTGGAGGTATAAACTAAACGTGTAGTCCTCCTGTCTCAGTCATACGAGACAAATAAGAGAATTACTGATTGATCGCTTCACTAATTTTTGCCCCCATTTTCAAAACAGAGTTTCAACTCATCGACTTTATTCTGTCATATACTCCATCGACAGGCTACATTGATTTTTATGTAATCAATAGTTCGCATTTAATAACGAACTGAGGTCAAACATAACAGGAACTGTGAATATGTTTAGCTACAATTTTTTAAAAAAATAACCAGGGCCGTATTTACATTCACAATGGTTGATAAAACAATTGATCAAAATAATTGCAAGTCTTGTAACACTGTCCAAATGTTAAACTCTGTTCAAATTAATAGTAATCTTATCCTTTTATTTAATTTACATTTACTAATAGAAGGAGAATAGGACAGTGTGGCTAATAGTTTGACGGAGTTGTTTTGAAGATTTGTTTGTTTTTCTTTGTGTCTAAAATGCAACTCAGGCCATTACTGTGGCACCATGACTTTACTTCTCGTATTCTTTATCCTCTTGATCGCAATGGGCGCATTTTTCACTTCAATTCACTTCAGTTCTGCCTATGTCACAGACCAATACCTGTGTGTTCAATAAGTCATAATACATGTGCTTATTTATAAATTATGAAACTGACGGAAAGTGTCCCAACACATAACCTGTAACCGCACAGCAGTACTTAACTTCCTTAGAACTTCACCAAAGACAGAAGTCCACAGCATTAAAATCCAAACTAAATACTTGACACTGAACAAAGCACAATAATTCACACGCAATACTTAAAAACAACGTTTGTATACAAAATATACAAAGCTACTTTAGATCCTTATTGTGTCCAGCAGAAGACGCGCACTCACACACACACATAACGGTTTTGTGCTGAGATAATAGACGCTCTCTGGCAGTACCGCTACTCCCCTCTAACTACTGCTCTCTTATACCATTTACTCTTAAACCTCCTTACAACAATTAAAAACTTAAATTATTATACTTATAATTACACAACAGTATAGTCTGTACTGTCGCCGAGTTTTCCGCACTCTTGTGTATTGGGCTTCAGATGACACCGCACAATCTTAACCAAATCTAAGTGCCACTAAAGACGCAAGAACAAGCCGGAGTTCGGTTTTTCGACATAATACACATTCTTACCGTTCTTTCTCCTCGGGTTGGCCTGTTTTCTCCTCTTACACCGGGGACCCTCCGCCATGATCTCCTGCTTCATTGATAAGAGTGGGTCAGATGGCAGCAGTCCGCATGGGCTCCGCTCCTTCATCCAAGATCTAGCAACCAACACACACACGGCAACAATTGGACTCTCAGAGAAGGAAGAAGGATGTGTGTCGGTCACAGAAGAGCAGATATTTTGGGGGGTAGAGAAACTGAGAAGTCCGAATGAAGTTATCCAGGAGGGTATGTTTAGAGGGACCGTGAGCGTCCTGCGCGTCGTCTGATCTTTTGAAGTGTGTGTGTGTGATCGGACAGCACCGCGTCAGTGCGCGAACGAAGGGGGACGGACACACCGACACCTTCAAGTTCCCATAAAGCATGTGTGTGGTGTGTAAAGAACATTTCACAGAATGAAGAAGAAAACAAATAAGTTTTCTGCAGCTTGTGTATACTAGATATGCGTTGTAACTCATAAACCAACAGCGCCATTAGTTTTATTTTCTCTCTCTCTCTCTCTCTCTCTCTCTCTGACTGGTTTAAGTTGATAAAAGGTCTTGAAAGCTACTTTCTTTGTGTGCCTGAGGTAATTGTTTGCTTCATTTCTCTACTGTCTGACTTTTTATGTTTAAAAGCGTCAGTAAATCAGTCATGTTAAAATCCCGTTAGTTTAGGTTTTAAAACACTAGGCGAACCGTCGTTAATTAAACGCTGTTTGCCTTTTACTTCTTTGTGAATCTTTTTCTGCTTTGATAATCAAACGTAATGGTCAAAAGTAATGGTAACAAAACTCTTTGGTAACATTGTGGCATTTGTGGAAACTTTTTCGAGCAATCGTTTAAAATAAAAATGTCATTTAAAATCTGTACAAGTTTTAATGTAACTGTGTCAAACCTGTGAAACTGTGCAGCGTTGTCTGTACATAGCCGGAGAAGCTGTGCTGCGAATCCTATATAATAACTACATAGCCTAATCAAATCATAACAAGCACGATAATAAACAAGTCCAAAATACCCTCTCATCACAGTCTAGATCGTGGTATATATTTTGAGACAATTCGTGTGTAATTCACAGCAACCGGGATGCTGATGTTAAAATCTAAGTGATGTATTTATTTTTCAGCTTTTTTTTCGAATTCATGCAATAAAGGCATAAGAGAAATACTGACGCATTAAATGTTTAAACGTTTACGATTAAACTATAGGTGATCTACCTAACATCTCAAGCGAGAAGATAACGGTATGAAAAGTACTATGTTGTTGTCTAACGGGTGTATAAGAGAGGCTTTCAGCATGCACTAATAAATTTAACAAGCGACATCATCAGCAGCAGCCCTGTGTGAAGGTGCCTGTATGTCACCATCTGTGAGGAGCGCGCACCTTTCTCACCTGAGCCGGTAAGCGGCTGAAGCCAAGTTGATTGCAAATTCATTTTCAGGATGAGGGGGTAAAAAAGTCAAATAGGGTGTATAAAAACATCCACAAGGACTCAAGTACACACGAAACAGGCTCACCTACCCGAATCTATATGAAAATTCCCCAAATAGCCGGTTAGAGGGGAGGAAAACGCCAGAGAGAGAGATGTTTGGAGCGCCGAGGAGGACTCTGCTCTATAATGAGGGACCGTTATTCCTGATGGACAGGTTAGGACTGATCTCTGTGAGCCACAACACGGAACAAACCTGAGGACGCACTGACGTGTTCCGCCTCTTCAGATGACATTTCTACGCTCTCTCTTTTACTTTTGCGCTTCGAGACTCTGACACACACGCCACCTATCTTTACACGGCGGGATAGATGGAGAAACACTGGCGTGAGGGAGTGTTGGGTCGTCTGATGCGCCAGATCGGGTCCCGTCTACTGACTCATTTGTCGTTCTGCAGTACACGTGTGGGACACTAGAAAGGTGATGCTGTAAACATGCCCTGCAAGAGAAACAGAACAATAAGCGTCGCGGCTCGACCACAGACAGCATAAGAAGAACCGGGGGACCGTGCAAGAACAGATGCATGTAAGGCTGTCGGAGCTGCGCTGCTTCAGTGATCTGACAGGTAGCTCACCTGTGCGCGGTGCATGCGCGCTCCCCGCACGCGCTCACTCTCGTTCACCTGTGATTTCATTGTTACTTCTTGTTTTGTGCTGTGATGAATGTTGCACATTTGCACGCGCATGCCATATATGAGACTGTATTAAATATTGACTGTTTGTATTGTAGACATAAACATATGTGCCCCCGGCGGTCACGGTGCCTTTAAAAGTGTTTGTTCTAGATTTCAAACCAGTACCGATGAATTCGTTGCGGAAGATGATGAGGAATATGCACTAAAATCGTAAACAAACCCTTTTTTTTCCAGAGGGCTTGAGTTTGATAAAAAAAAATCAAATGCCGAACATAAATAATTACCTTTCTTTTTCTTAGCCTTATTAAATATTTTAAGCTTTTATTTTAGGGCAGCATTCCGTTATTCAGCGCGCCCCCCATTTAATGCACTCTGATTGGTACAGTGTAAAGAAATTACCCTCCCTAAATCCGTAGCCTACGTTTGTTTGGTATGGATTACTAATTGACCAATAAAATGACAGTGCTGTTTGATGTATTCATTAAAGACCAATTGGATTTCACTAGAGGCGTTAATATTAATCGATTCATTTTATTTAGATTCAGGCATTGGTTGAGCATTGCGCGTTTACTGGGAATAATTGATGAATGATTCGTATAAATATAAAAATGAAACAATAACAATAAAAATGTAATACTATTATTATTATTATTATATTAATCATCAATATTAGTATCGTTTTTCCCCACGTTTTCCATGTCTGCCTGATCTTATGGGTGAACAATATACATTGCTTTTACTCTGTTTCCATCTTCATGCATTTTTACCTTTATGAATGTGTGTTCGTGCTGCTGCTGAGTGTGGCGTGAAATTGGATCATAGTCGAGAGAATAAAACCCTCACCTAAAAATGTATTTGTGTCGATTATTTTATTATTATTTTTTTCCTGAGACACTATGACCTATTTTCTGGAGAAGTAAACGAAAGAATAGAGCAGAATAGAGGAGGACGGTGCTCAGCTAACCGTTCTGTGTTCAGTGTGTGGTGTTGTGTAAATTGGCAGCAGAAGTTCTGCTGTATTACTCATTCACTTTGACTGGAATCAGCTCCCCTCGCGAGATTTCTCACTAATACATTCCGAGGATAAAACGGCATATATTCAATTTCTGATTCTCCGACTGCCATTCACAATGATAGAAACCTGCTTGAATAAAACCAACGTGACCTCATATTCTTACATTTCACCCACATACTTCTGTTCCCAAATGATCCCTTTGTCTCATTTATAAGAAGATTCTTCTGCTCTTTCCAACCATTTGCCCTAAATTTAGTTTTGTTAAATTGTTAGGATTTAATTATTACTTTCAGTCACATATCTGTTTTGGTAGAAGGAAAGTCTATGTTTTTAAATTATGATTTAATAAAATCTGTCAGCTTATGCAGTAGTGAATGTTTACATATGAAATGACTGAAAACAGAATAACCATTGAGGAGGCAAAAGGGTTTGAGAACAAATCAAATGATCACAGCATTTACAGAGAACAAAATTGTTCGACATTTCCTGTTGCATCATCAGTCTGTGGGAGTTTATTACTTTCAGAAAACATGAGAGCAGAGAATGAAATCCTGTCTTCACTTCATGCTGCATCACCAATCGTGTTTGACAAGACATCAGATACTGCCATCATTGATCATTCAGTTTGGATAAAGTGGTGGGAGAAAACAACACTGATGGGCTGAATCTGTTTAGTACTGAAGAACTAGTTAGGCCTTATTATAGCACAAGTCTCTTGTGTACCCAGAAAATACCTGTGGGCGAAAGACGGAAAAAGGGAAGCTCTCCCACATCTAAACTGGCATTAGCCTTTTAAGTAGACTTGAGTGACACAGTTTAGTCTAGGCAAAGTGAGTGTAAATCAACAAATTCTTGGAAATATAAAAGAGAACTGAGAGAATGAGTCAACAAAACCTGAGGAAAGGTTGACCATACTGCAACCACGTGCACTCCTAGTCACCCCCCAAAACAAAGCAACAAACACGCATGCACAGTGTTGCTCAAGTCTATCTTGCAGCATTGCAAAATACACAATCTCTGTATGCACTATCCACCAGAACAAAATGCTGGATAAAACCATATGCAAACTTATTCTTTCCCCAAATATACATTGTATTAAAGTTGTATATTATTAATACTAAATATTATTAATATTGTGGAAACTTTAAGATTTTTTGCTAAGTTCATAAACAACTTACATGATATGTTTTAATTTTCACCACTCACTCTCCATCAAGCTGCACCCTCTCCACCCCCTTGCGTCTGGCTTCTCTACGTCTCAGGACAAAAGCTGTCTGAACGGGGCGAGGGTCTTGCTCAACCTATTGTCAGTTAGCATGGGTAAGCCCTAGGTGTTGGCCAGACAACATGGGGGCCTCACCCCTCATCCCTTGATGTACACAGAGACACACATAAAGCAACACCCCCCCTGATGTCCCACAAGCATGACCTAATCCAGCTACAGCGGCTGTCAACATAAACACATCACTAATCTGAGTGCATCTACGGAAATAATACCAGTCCAAGAGGACAAGAGAAGAGTGGGGAGTGCTGTGGCCTAATCCTTGGGGAGAAAAGTACAGATTAATAATAGACCTTGGAAATATAACACTATTTTGGGGAGGGGAGGTCAGGGCTTGGTTTCACCCAAAATTGAGTGAGTGATATGCAGAGGCATATGGTTGCTCTATCAGCTTACAAAATAAAGGAGGATTAGTGCTTTTGGACGAGAATCTATGATGTGATTACACCCATGTCTTGGACAAGACTTTGTGTTAAGGGGCAATCAATTGTGTAACAATTTTCACAATGTTTGTCAAAAACTTATGATACATTCTAACATCAAGTGCAGTTTATGTTCCAAGACAGTTTCAGGTTCTCTTTAAATGTGCAGTTTTTAGAGATTTTGTAATCCTTAATCTGTTAACCTGAACATAACTCAGACTCTTCATTTTGACTGGGTACTGTGTATGCAGGACTTTGACCTCCTGACCCTTTGAAAGCTCAGGACCACAGTAAAGTGGGAGGCACACCTTAGCCGCTGTCTGATTCACTTTCATTTTGATTACTGCTGTAATATGGTGTAACAGATCTTTCCTGTCCAGGTTCCTGTTTAGAGGCTTTCCTGTAAATGTCATGTGTCTTTCCATGAATAAATCTGACTTTATGACTACACAATTGCAACAGTTTTACATACTGGTACTTGCTTTGTGTAATTCAACCCTACTGTCAAAACATTTTTAAAAATGTTTGCTTCTAATTTTCATAAATAGAAAATATTTTACTTTTAAATAAGAATAAAATCTTACTGTTTTGGTTGAAGTGGCTTGATGGGAAAAGTCACATAGGCATAATCCTAGAAACAGCTGCCTGGAAATACCTGTCATGGGTTTGATTCACAAGAAGCACACACTGATTAAACGTAACTTGCAAGTTGCTTAGGATAAAAACATCTGCCAAATGCATAAATGTAAATACTACCTCATAATTTTCTGTCATATTCCCAAAATATTCCTGTTTCACATTATGACAATTAAGCAACTGTACATGCTGTATTGTGTACAGCATCATCAAAATAAAATCATAACATAAAATATCTTTTACTCTTAGTGCATATTATGTTTTAAACCAGAGAGCCTCAGATTTAGACCCCCCACAGCTGACTGGATTTGGACCCCCCAGCATGCACAGGAGTATGATGTAGCGAGTTAAGCCTAATGATACATTTTACTTGCCCGCGCTCCACTATGACTGTTGTAATACCAGCCATCCATCTATCCACCCATCCCTCCATCCTTTTCTCTCTGTCCCCTACCTCCTCTAATACATCTTCAGATTAAGGTAGACCAAATGTCACCAATGGAGATTACCGTACCTAGTAAGCTATTAACATTTATGGTCCAGGGAGGGATTAGTATACCTAGCTGACTATTAGAGTCCAGCGAGCGAGTCGGTGACTAATGTGAGTGTCACAAGCAAATGCAGCAGAGTCTGGGCTGAAACCCAAACTTCAACACCTGTCAGGAGTCAAGGGTGTTTGCTGTGCCTCCACACACCTGTTGTGGGTCTATCAAACTGTGGGGCCCTCGTGATTTGTGCCAGGTGGTGACATTCAGATGCATGCTTACACGCACACATGCATGCACATGCATGCGCACACACTCACGTGCACAATCATGATCTCCCTAACAGGACGCCTGACATAAGCTGCATCAGTAAATCCCTGCCACAACACACCTACACTCAGTTTTCTTGGCAGATGATTTCAGTGAATTGTTTTTTATTACAAAAAATATCTGCAGGTTTGAATATATTATGATTTCACTGTCCAATTTATGTCTGCAAACACTGAATAAATGCAAAGGAACTTCTGGATCATCATTTAATTTATGGCACATTTCTTACAGCAGACAAAAGTAAAGAATGTTGACAAAACTGGTATTAGGTGGGGAAATGTTTTGGTGCCTGTTTTAAAGTCGTCTTTGATGAAACAAATGACACCAGTGATGACATGATTATTCACTACAATTGAAAACAGTGACATCAAGCAATTGCCATCAATGTCATATATGCAGACACAATATTAAATGACTGCAAATATATAAATTTGGTTTCATATATTAAATGTGAGTTGACGTTTTAAAAATGTTACAAAAACACTATATAATTGCATATAGTTAATACAAACTAAAAATTAACAACAACGTTTTTACAGCAGTAATCTGTTAATTTATAAATATGCCATTGCTCATTGTTAATTCATTTTCATTCATAGTATATTTTAATTGTAATTCATACCTCCTAAAATGTGAGAAAATAGTAGTATACATGTAGAAATTAACATTAACCAAAATTAATAAATGCTGTAAAAGTACTATTTAATGTAGTGTTACAAAAAAATAACAAAATAAAAATAATTTTCAATCAAACACGATAGCCATTGTGCTAAAGCATCTATTCTTAATGGCAGTCTATACATCACTAGTGATTCATTAGTGAGATACAGACTTGTGAGGAAAGTGTTTTTGTAAATTTAAAATGTACACCTCTGAGAGTTCTTCATTAACTGTGGAATGGAATGGTCACCTAAATTGCAGCCTCTCATTTCATTGCTATAAAGACGAGTAAACAATAGCTCATTCATGTTCTTAAAGAAAGACTCTGTGTTCTAATCTAGAAGTTTCTTGGTCTCTTAATTCAGACACACATGCACAATGTGAGGGGCTGTGCGAGGTTGTGCTGCCACACAGCATTAAGGGCACATTCAACAGTCTGCACAGCTAAAGTGCACAGCCACTCGCTGTCTGCACAGTTAAAGCTCACAGCTTTATTCCCCACATAACTCTGGTACAATGACAATGTTTGTTTGTCTGTGCTACATCATTAAAAAAGTAGAAAACAGAATGTCATAAAGGACTAAAAAGTAACAACTGTAAGTGAATAAAACAAAGGTGAATAACGAGTGCAAGAGAAAATATATTTACGTCATCTTCAGGGCCTGTGCTTTGTCATTTTCAAGCTAAGCGAAGGCAAATGTGCTTAGCTGAGCTTCAAAGGTCACGATTATGTGGAAAAAGTAATGAAACCTCTTACTGGAAAATGCACAATGGTGGCTGATACAGCCGAACAGATTAATTAATAGCAAAGAATCTGTTACTTTAACTGCATTGAAATGTCTATAAGCATTGAAATGTCTATAGGGTCTGATAAATCATTGATTTTAAAAGAAATTATTGACTGAAACAAAATCTTTTTTTACATTTTGGCCTATTACAGTATTGCAATATTCCCCTGAGCTGCAACAGCCCTTAAACTCCCACCTATATGCAGAAATAAAAAAAAATACATTAAATCTTGAAGTTTCAATTTCATGTTCTGCAACGTGACACCACATATCAAAACTCCTGTGTTCATTGCAAAAGTGAGAAAAAAAAGAATGTGTCCTCAAATCACACTCTAAGCTGCTGTTGAAAAGTTTCTTAAAGTACAAGTTACAGTAACTTGTTGACAACATCAAGAGAAACCAATATGAATAGGATGAGAAATTACCATTCATTTCTAGCTTATAATTTAAAGCAATTTCTGTTTTTATATGAACCACCATTTAATTTCAGACGGGACTGTCAATATTTGACTCTGGCAAAAATCGCTAAACCTGTGTTCATGTTGCTGTCAGTTAAAAGACAGAGGTTGTAAAAGACGGTTGAGAGGGGAAATATTAGAGTAATATCACTTCAAGTGACACAGAAGCCACAATGAGCTCGGAATTGTAATCAATGGTGCCCAGAGTGATGCGTCGAGCTCCTGTCAGGCAGACAAAGAGACAGGCTGTCAGGTCAGGGCTAAATTTACTCTCAAGCTGGTCTCTGGTGTTTCCTCAGGCCTGTCATAGCTGCCCTCAGGTTTGCCGATAAAGAAGGCCGGATACTCAAGTGTCTTGACAAGTTTGACAAAGGATAGGAACTGTAGGTTGGAGCGTGTGTGTGTGCTTGTGTGTGTGTGTGGACAATGCTGGTGCAGTGTCCCTGAGTTTAAAAGAAGAATGATACAGGAAATCTGCTCTCTCCAGATGTACTGAGAGAGTGTGGAAAGCCATTTGTCCTTCCAAACACACATTTATAAGGTTACATGCTTCCAAGGTCATCGGAGACCATGACCACCTTTGACTGATAGGAGCACAGCACTTGATCGTCTCCGGATTTGACAGGCTGTTTGAGATGCAAACTTGTAATATAGCAACCATTAGTCCACATATACACTTTTATAAACTTTGTTCTCTCAACTTTCAAAGCTACATTCAATATATTTCAAAAGCTTTATTGTGCTTGGCCTTGATTAAAAAAAAAAATGTGCAGTCACATAAAATGGCAGCTTTAAGACCAAGCAGGGGCCTCTGCCAGCTGGTAACAATGACATTCAATCAAACAAGCACGCAATCTTAATTGGCAATCTTACTGGGGCTAGTGCCCACTTAATTAATATTCATGAGCCAAACTATTAAGATTTATAAACAAACATATACTTTTAAGATCATTTATAAGCCCCTGATAGCAATCTAACCTTATAGTTCACAAGTTATGCCCATGTATGACCTAAGGGTAAGGCACAGAAGAATTGTTAAACCGGCGTGAGCTCTGGCCCCCGTGCTGAACCCTGTTAATCGGTGCTCAGGAAACAGCAGAGCTAATCTGCAGGGGAAGCAGAGAGGTGAAGTCTGGTGGGTTGAAGAGGGAAGTGTGCAGGAAGTGACCAGCCTCTGATTACTGTACACACGGCTGTCACGGCCATCATCACCTCCCCCGCTACACACTTAATGTGTGTGTGTGTGTGTGTGTGTGTGTGTGGCCACCTTTTCCCGGTGGTACCCTCTGTGTGTTTGCCTAAAACAAAGTGTTTGAAGTCTTTTTTATGTACATTTACTGTCAGCACCTCCCATAGTTTTCTTGTAGTTGAGTGTGTGTCTTGAATAAGACACATGAGGCTCATTATCAGTGCGTTTAATCCATGACAGTCTAACAAAATGCATTGCAATACTGCATGCAAAAGTGCCACAACTGTTATGAATAGAATGTTTTAACATTTTTAACTATTTATCCAGTGTGGCAAATACTGTATATCAGTCTGTTTTATCTGTTTACTTGCTTGTCATATTTATGTGTTAACTGTAAATATATCGAAGAGTTCTGTCCTGTCGCTGTGAGCCGGATAAAAGCACAACAGAAAAGAAGATACGGCCTTGATCAAACGTCAGCTCTACTTTTGTAAAGTATACCAACTGCCACAACAAAAGAGGATGCATGTTTGATCCCACCCGCTGTTGTCTGAAGCGCTACAGAGACAGAGAAAGTCAGACAGGATCTGACAATCTGAATGTGGAGAAAGAGAGAGAGTGCGAGAGAGACAGACGGGGAGAGAGAGAGAGAGAGAGAGAGAGAGGGAGAGAGGATTAAGTTTACCTGTGAGGGGCCTGTCAGGTAGATTTAGCAGCAGAGATGATAAGCGAGGGAGTGTGTAGGAGGACGAAAGCGAGAATGAATAAGCGTTTCACAGCGCTGTCGGGCAGACAGAAGAATAAGACACTATTTCTATCACAACATCAGGTTAGTCTGTCGGAGAGGAGTTCGAGTTAAACAGGATGTCATGTTATCAGGGGCTGCTGAAGGGAGTGAGTGAGAGCGAGAGAAAAGAGGAAAGATAGTATGTAGCTATGCTCTTGAAATTGACCAGAGCCGCAGAAGTTGGCTCTGAGAACCATGGGAAGAGGTTATGAGTGATAAGCTAATAATGTTCAGTTTACAGCAATGCTTCTAATATACCTTCAAAAAGTGAAAAAGAGAGACATTCTCCACTATCAAGAGCAAAGAGCAGCTGAAATTATTATGTGTAAGGTTAGTATTGCCCCCTTAAAATTGTCCTAATGTAATTTATCTCCATGCTTACTATAAACAGACACTGCAGGGAACATTTTTAAGTGTTTCCATTTATAATCTTCCCCTTTACCAGTCATTAATAAACTTTAAAGACGCTATTAATAATGGCTTATCATTTATGTGTTAGATCTGGGGTCATCTATAAGCTTCATCTATAAGCTTTTAAAAACAACTTCAACAACTTGTTTTAATAAGAAATTAAACTATTTAGACTGCAAAAAAAAACTGCAATTGTTAAGCAAGTTTATGCCATCCTTGTAGGTTCATAACATCAAGTATTATTCTCACTTTACATGCACTCCAGTTCCTCCAATCACTCATTCAGTAAAATCACAAACTAAAACCATTACTGATACAAACTGATAACACATAACAGGAATTTTTACAAGTTATTGTAACACACTATGCATCATTATAAAGGTATAACACTTTCATATATGAATCATACGTTAACAATGTCCCAGCAATATATGTGTCAGAAGTACACCTGCCAAATTAAAACAAACAACATACCTGTTTTAACCAGAGATAAACCCCAATACACTATAACAGAGGGCTTGACTAAACAATTTCCATTAGGGCTTTTATTCCAAACGTGCACATTTAAAGAAACACTGACACTGGACTCATAATTGTATTTAACTAAATTTATGTTTCTATAACATTCAATTATGCGCCTAAATACACAAAAGACTCACATGATGTGCGTTGCGTTTATACACAAAACTTGGGGGTGATCTTAGACTTGTGTGGTCAGAACAGAGGAAAAGAAAAATATATTGAGTGCACCGGATGCAATGCAGACACCACCTCCTGTCGAGTAACAACTAGCGGCTAGTCATTGAGTGTACACTAATTATCATGGTGCATTGTGGGATTGAATGAGTGCACTCAATAATGTTCTTTATAATGTTGGATGCCACTACAAAATGGCTGTCCCTGCAAATGCAGAGAGGACAGTTAGGTTTGGTTTATGGATATGGTTTAACTTTGTTCCTCAATCAAATAATTATAAGTTACATTGGCTAAGCGGCATTATGTTTTGAAAGAGATCTTTTAAAGGTGCTTATTAAAATAAAAACTCACAAGCCACACCGAGTTACACTGAAAACATTCATCCACAAATCATTCTTAATGCGGATATATGCCATGTAATCAAACTCACTGAACAGGTTTAAAATCTACAATAGAGAAACCATGAAACCAAATGTTATTTCGTGTCAAATTAGAAAACTGCCTACAAATTACCATACTCAGTGACAAAAAAATGCATGCTATTAAGAAGCATGCATTAAAAGCATTGCAGTGACTTACTCTTACTGAAAGATGTCAGTCACAGCAGCCCATCTCTCCGTTTAAATGCATTACACTAAACACAAAGTCGAGATATGCACTTAGCACTGCAAATACCCTTACCTCATTGAAATCTGTGCATCATGCTGTCTTATGTCGATTTAATTAAAGCATTTTGTATTTTTTTTTAATTGTCTTAGAAATTGACCTGCTCCAGTACACACAAACAAACCGCCAGTCTCCAAAAGGCCCGCTGTCATTGGCTGGATCGTACAGCTGCTGTAACTTCTCATCGATGATTGGACAGTTTACATGTCTGTTAATTCTATTGGTCTCAGTGGGCGGTTCTTGTCAGGATTGATTGACAGCGTGACAGCGTCAGTGACGTGACGAGAGCAAATCTGCGGCTCGTTTATAACACGAAATTATTTTAATGCGCAAATAAAACTTAGCTATGATAACAAACTAATAAAATAAAAACATTCATGCCTTTACTAATAACATTTACTAAAAGCATTCAATAAGCCCCGGTAGCCCACCCCTAGCGCGCCTCTGATTAGACAGTTGTCCATCAAGGACAGTATTTTCCCAAACACTTATTATGCACATAAATTAATTATTAAATTCCAATAAATGTAGTCTTTCATAACAAATTTTCTTCATGACATAAATTAATTTAGACTCAAAAGCAAAAAACAGGTGTCTACATTCATACAAGACCATTGAGGAGTTCATTTTTAGGTTTGTTTTCAAAAATAAATTGTGATGATCAACAGGTTAAAAATTAAAAACTGTGGATTAAGTGAGCTTGAAAGAAAACACAAAACCTGACCATGAGGGTACAGTGTACACTAATGTCTCTTATACGCTTTCTGGAATTTTCTTGGAAATTCTGGAATTGCCCCCGGCTGACTTTGTAAGCTACTGTCAGTGACATCAAATATTTGTGTTAGGGTTTACTTCTTTGTTTAGGAATCTTAATAATTTTAATGTGGATGTTTGACCTTAGGATACATCTAAAAAAAATTTTAAATGTGCTTATTGTTGTCTTATGTCTGGACTTTGGTGGCTGGCAGTCTGTCATTTATTTAAGCTGACAAATACTCAACATTTAGTAATTCAACAAATTTTGTAAATTGTGGTCTTCCAGTGCAACCACAAATATGCAGCATTTGGACATTTTGGCTTGGAAGAGCGATGGAGTGTGAGCGCTCTCGGCTGAAAGATTGTGGATTTATTTCAGTTCATAAAGAAAACAGAGGTCTTCAGAATGGAAGTGCAAAACAGGGAACTGTTTCACTGTCACATTTAAAGCAATTCTCATCATTACAGCAAAGATGCTTGCTCAGTGGACACACTTGTGAGAGTGCACGGCAGCTTGTATTTGTGTGTGTGTTGTGTGTCATTTTAGTTTAAAACAAACCTCAAGACTAGGATGCTCTGGCAGGTCATGTTAATGCTGTCAGCGCTGCTTTGGTTTATGCCCATTTTCCTGGAAGCCCCGCCTCCTTATAACCACTTAAGTTAGCCCTTCAAATGTCTCTTGTCCTCCTGCATGTTCTTTGGGATTTTTCTTTCTCTTTTTTATATCTACAGCAGTTTACAAACAGTATTTTACTGATCTTACTGATACCTGCAAAATGTACAATTCCTATGGATCACACTTTTGAAAAGGTTATCATCAGAAATAAAATGATCACCATTCATAAAGTCCAGTATTTACATTTATGCATTAGGCAGACACTTTAATCCAAAGTAATGTACAGTGCATTCAAGGTAAACATTTTATCAGTACATTGTGTTTCCCAGGAATCAAACCCGCAACCTTTGCACCGGTAAGTGAGCTATGGGCAATTCTTTAAACATCCTACTGAAATAAACTTTACAGAAAGATAAGATTGGGAAACACGTCCTAATATTTTTAAAGAAAACAAATGTGACGTTTTACAATAAGGTTTGAATCATTAACTGATTAGTTAATTCAATAGCTAACTAAGACAATGAACAATACTCGGTTAGTGTTTATTTATACATATACTAATACATTTTAAAAATGTGAAGTTGTTTAAAATTACTTTATTATAAACAAACATGAACAAACAATAAACAATACAAATTAACACCAGCCCAGATAAGCATATGCTGTACAAAACTGCATGTAGTTCATAATCTCTAATCACTTAAATTATATTTGAACCTTATTATAAAGTGCTACCAAAACATCTTACCTGTACTGTACAATTGGCAAGAGTAATGAGAATTAAGGGGCAGAATTAGAATAAGTAAGACATTGTCATTGGACTAATTATGTATTGACATATATTGGAGTGTACTCTCCTGACAAAAGCAAACAGCAGCTAACCCACACAACCTTTCCACAACCTCTACATGACTGTTAAACATCCAATGATATCAGTGTTCCTGGCTTACTGGTAGGCAAACTAGACCAGAGTCACATTACCAGTCATCCTGGGTCAGGTATTCCATCTGAACTGAAAACCCCACAGCCCAAGCCAAAGTAAATTAGGGCTGCAACAGACAACAGCCAGAACAACTTTTGTGGGAGGGAAAGGGACCCCTTTATGGCTGATTTTCTGGATCCATATTACTTACCTTTATAAGCACTGCTGTTCACCAGGGACCCATCCAAAATCCGGCCAAAGTGTTAAGGCTATTGTGTTAACTCACAGCTGGAATCCATGGCTACTTCTGTCAACCAGCCCAGCTACAAATGTGTTTGTGTCTGGGACCGGCTGGCCAATTTCAAAAACCAAAAAACTTTATGCTCATATTCAAGCAGGAGTCATCTTCTGTTGACCTAGCTAGTCTCATTACAGTAATGAAATTTCACTCCGTGATGTGGCGCCATGGACTGGTATAGCTTTAGAAGCGTAGAATATTGACCTAATGCTACATGTCTGAATGATTGAACGCTTGGGTTACAGGTTTTTAATGATACATAGTATGAAGTTTCTCTTATAACACAAGACGTGAACACAAAGCGTGCCAAAAGAAAAACAAGTGAGTAATATGCAAATGAGAGCTGCTGTCACAAAATGTGAAAGTTCTGACACTGCGCTTCTGGATGCGTACGCAGTATGACTAAACACTTTTGTTGAACAAAAGCCACACTAAAAATTTTGTCAGATGATGAGGGCTTTGCCAGTTCCTGAAAGAACTAACTGCACACTGGATGTCTTTACCCAAATTGTTTATCTAGGAATCTAAGTTGGTCCTGGGCGTCGTATCAGGGTTGTGTTCTCGGCCTCCTGTTGTTCTTGGATTTTGTTCTGCCAAGATCTTTCTTTATTGCCACGCTTGTCATTTTCTTTGACTGTAATGGTAGCCTTCTATGTGCTGTAAAGTTTATAAGAAGATTGCATTGAAATCACTAGCGCCACAAAGAAAGTGTGAACTCACAGTGATGATGTACTGTTTACAAGTGCCAACTTACCACTGATATGAGTAAATATGAAGCAGAGAGTGGAGGATTGACTATTTTTTATTGCTGGAAGAAAACTTTGAGTAGATGGCAGTGTGTGGGACAATTGCTAGAACATTATGTTAAAAGCATATAATGCAATCAGCCAAATTGGTTTCAGACAGTTTTAAGGTCATTTGGCTTATGATATAAAAATATACAAGTATACAAAAGTGATCACAAATGTGACAAAGATGAGATTTCGTAAATGTACTCCTTTGAACCTACCTTTGACTTTTATGACATGGAAACATTAGTGTCAGCATTCTCTGTCATTTTTCTGTTCTAAAAAAGGGAAGTGGTTAATAAATGAAAATATAACAATTCGCCCAGAACATTGTCATGAAAATGTCACAATGGCATGTTGGTGTCACATAGGTAATTCTAAAAATTAAATGCCAGCACAGTTGCTCTGAATTGTACATATTTTTTAGGCTGGATGGACATGACACCCTCTTTAGAAGGGCAGGGTGATTTTTCTGCACTTGCGTATTGTTCACTAGGGTTATATTTTGGATGCTGAGTTTTTTGTAGACGTCTTTCATTTCTCCTAAAGAAGAAGTAAAAATAGTCTCTAGATTTTCGATATGCTGGCACAGTGAAGTGGGTGTACAACAGGGGTGGGGGGTGTTGGGAACAGCAGCTTGTCAAATGATTATGGTTTTTGTTGGCGGTGGGGATCAAAAAAGGAGTCTGGTGGGTCGGCTTGGAGGTGCCAGGTTGCTGGGACAACAAATCAAAGATGAAGCGTCTGGTATGTCTGACTGGGTACTCATCACTCACGGCCGGAGGCTTTAGCGAGGGGAAACCAAGCCTTGCTTGAGTACACAGCTCTCTAACCTCCTGCCGTAGTCTCTTGTTATAACAGACAATGTTGACAGAGCGTTCAGCCACAGTTTGGTAACACTACACCATGTATCTGCAGAAAAGGTAGAAGCTTGCAGTTATGACAAAATGTGTTTAGCTTGGGACAGAGCCCTGGGGTGGTGGGTTTCATGGTTGATGCATTAAAGTGGAAAACGTTCTCATATGAGAGACACTGTCACCACTGGTGGCTAATGTAGTTATACATGGCACACACGCCCATAGCGAACAATCACAGTTATGATTTAGTGCATTGGTTTGGGACAGGAAGGGCTGTGGAGACATGGAGGATATTCTTTGAAGGGTAAGCTAAGATCAGAATCCAGGATTTATTTGCAAAACTTGGAATTGTTTTGATAGGAAAGCTAGAAGCCATGAACCTATAGTCAACCATAGTAAAGTGATGAATGCACAGTAATGGTAAATGTATTACCAATATATTGGATCTGCAATGTGAATCTGCATGTCAGCTGTACAGTATTGAGCTCAAAAGCATGTTACTATAAGCTACAAGGTAAATAATGTGTTTACCCAGCACTGTTCTTCTCTCGTCTGTTACATTTCCTGTCTAAAAACACAAGGATGGAATGTGAAACCACCCCCTGATTTACAGCGATGAAACACATCAAAAAGCAAACACTGACAGTAATAGTTGAGCCATTTCCCTTCACTCAGAGAAAGCATATTTTAAGAAACAATTATGGCTATGAAAACTCTACATGGAGGGAGGCGCCTTGACTTCACGCCAGGAGTGTCTTTTGTGTCTGGAAAGTCCACATCAGCCCAGGAGCCTTGGTGAATAGTCACCGAGTGGTCGGAAAGGGAAACTATTACTGTTGTTTTCTTTTGTGAGATGAAAGTAACAAAGAGGAAGCAGTTATCATAAATTTTTTGTTTCATAGGTGTTTCTCCAGCACGTCAAATCAAGGGATCCTTTTAATCTTGCCAGCAGGAACTTTCATCCCTGTTTAAGATACATGCCATGAAAGATTGAAAAACAATCAATAATATCAAGAGGGGAGAAAAAGGGAGTGCCTGATTAAACACGACCGGAAATAATAACTCCAAGTAATAAAATACACATGTTCACAGGCAACACTGTGGTCACAAAGCTGGCCCCATCTTTAGCATTTTTTTATTTTGGGCGTCAAGAGCAGGTCGTGGGAAATAAACATGCTAAACAAAAAGTGGGTGTGCTGCGACTCCCACACTCTCAACTGTATGGCATTATTACGACAGAAGTGACAAACTGGCTTGGTTTACCAGATAGCCTTTCTTATTTATGGCCAAAGAACTTGAAGTTGCACATTACACAAAAGTGAAATTAGTAGAGCAACGTCTACAGTGCATGTGTTTACTGTACTAATAAGTGCACAAAGGTCATACAGATATGCTAGAGGGGTGATTACGTTTATGTTGGCATTTAAAGATACAAACACTGTGGTTTCCATCTGTTGTGTGTACTGTTATGGTCTGTGTAACATTCTGACAGTATTAAGTACACACAGTGATGAACTGGGATATAAACTGATATGAATATATAAATAAAGGTTAAACAATCCCATCCTCTCGCTTGGCCAAAACAGCAGATGTCTTTCTCTCAATCAAAATATTCCAGACAATATTTTGTGTCAGATCCCAGGCATGTGGAATAGGCTATTGTGTCTTCAATAATGGTGTTTCAACATCTTGAATGTCATTAGTTTGTGTTTAAATACCATATATAATAATTTAAGAACAAAAAACTCTCCAACACTAAGAGATGCTCCAACAGGGAATTTCCAAGGCAAGGCACCTAAATTACACAACAAACTACTGAAATGAGAAAACAAAAAACTAACAAACATCCCGTTGTGTGCATGTGAACACAAGGGCTTCATTGTGTACAGTGATGATGAATAAAGCCAGCCAGAATCTAGTTTTACTAAATTTCAATCATTCTCTATAGTCAACCCTAAAGCATAGACATATATTTAAAGGATTCATATCATGTACAATCACATTTTCATTGGTCTTTTGAGATAAAAGAGTTAAAGCTAGAGAATTTGTCAGATGTTGTGCTGTTCCTGGCTGTATATCACGGCTACAAATATCTGAGCAGCACATTTATTTCAGTGCAGATTGTTTGTGAACTTGTCACAATGTAATGCTGGCTTTGGTAGGAGGGTGTTATTGAAGGATAGAGCAATGCAATATTCTTTAATATCTTAGTACATCAAAATACTTCCCTATCGCATGTTAACATGCAGAGACAATTATAAATAAACTACTCCTACAGTGGGTTAAAAAGGGTAAACATTGAAAACTCTGCTTTAAACTTTGCTTTTTTATTGATTGTTTTTTTGAGCATCCCGGCCAGTCTGACAGAAATCTGGGCTCGACCTATGGCATAAGATTGGAACAGGATTGCTTTTGGATAACCTGTTTGAAAGTTGTTGATGCTAGTGATACAAAAAGTATACACTGTCTAAAACAAAAACTAGGTGTTTTGCAAAGAGGAAGGTCATCCTATCAGTTTAAATTCCTTTGGAATGACTCACATTGGTTTCCAGCTGTAGCATTAGCAACAGGAAGTGCTTGAAAATTCCACATGGCACATATCACTAAGGATAATCCTAGACTGTCCCTACAGTTTACACTTTGGGTCAGTTGTCATTTGATATGTATTTAATTACCTTCAGTTAATAATCTTGATTAATTCAGAGCAAATAATTTAGTATTTATTTAAATTCTCTTAACATTTCATGTTTTCTATGTGGTCAAATGGATGTTGCATCAGTGCTGACCAAATAGAAACTGACGACATCAGGTTATATTTCCCCAGGTGTGGTTTTCCGTAAGAGGAAATACTATGGTTAATGATTGCACTGAACGATCAGCCAGAGCACAGTGGCCTCACAGTATAAATTAACAAACCAAAATAACACACAATTGGACAAAGCTAAACTCTACATTTCTTTTATATTTTGTTGTCTGCAAATAATGGTTGAAATGTACAGTAGATGTTTTGTGTCCAAGACCATTGGTATGCATATGTGTCTACAGAGAAATTTACTGTCAAAATAAACCTTTCCTGAAAAATGTTCACTGGAGTAAAAGTGTGACAGTTATGTGTTTTACCAACATTGTTAATCATATTATGTAGTGACATTTATCCTGTTTGTATCCCTTCCTCCATGGTAACAGACCTAGCCACCAATGACATGTTAACACTTTCTAACTCATATACATAAACACAGCCTGCAGCCATTTGCCACAGTGTCTGCATGAGCTGTGACTTCCTTGAGGTGTTAACTATATATCAACTCCTCACTGCTTACTAAGCTTAGATAACTGAGACTAAGATAACTGAAGTGATTTGATTCAAGCTGTCACCCTACTGGATCCTGTTCCCCACCTCAGTCACACCTTCCCTCACTCCATCTCTCCATGAGAGATGTTGTGAGCCACACAACAGTATTAAAACTCATTAGGGGAGTTCCTGATGACCTCTCTAATGAGTCATGAAGATGCTGTATCAGAGTTGATTAGCGAGTTTGATTCTGATGGGCGGCTGCAACAATTGGGCCTGTGCTGCTTTGAAAATGTTGAGCAGGGTCGTGGCATGGCCTCAGGGACCTTTGCTGAAGAATTTAGTGACCACAAAAGATGTCAGGTGGGGTAGTTAAAAATGCTGATGAGATGCTGCCAATACTGTTTCTGTAGCTCAACTGGTAGAGCATTGCGTTAGCAGCACAAAAGTCATGGGTTTGATTCCCTGGGTACATACATAATAATAAAATTTTAGCTGGAATGCACTGCAAATTGCTTTGGATTACAGCTTCTGCCAAATGCATGAATGTATTTGAGGTACAGAAACTGAGCTGTGCGCTAGCTAAAAGGACTCGTGTCCTAAAGCATAATCTGAAAGCTGTTATAAAAAAATAAAACACTAATTATCACAAAGCTGGTAAGTTATTTAAAAAAATGTAATTCACACAATGAGTAAAAAATTGCTTTAAATGTATAGTATCTTCAGAACCCTGTGTAGCAACACGTCTGATGAAGTGAATATATGAAGAACAAAATCAAGAAGGGTTTTGTTGTTTTTGAGAGAGGTGACATTTCACTGAGAAACTGGCTTGTAAACTATGTAGCAAAACACAATGACCTGCACTGTTTGCCCTTACGGGAATCACAGCTAAATAAGTCCTCCGCATATAGGAAAATAATAAAATATTTAGGGCTAGTAATAACAGCTTGTCTCGATTTGCTCACCATTATGGCATAAAGTTAATTTTGGACCCTGGTTATGCCACTTTAACGTACAAATTTTAGATCTGAACTTCCAGAGACCCTTAGCTGTGTTAGTATTCAATACATAGCAACTCACAAATGTTTGTTGTGAAGTTTGCAATTTAAAAAATATTTTTAAATAGAAATATGTAGCTTATTACAAATACAGATAACGTTTTAACACTTATGTTGTTCATAAATAACAAAATGAATAGGTTTTTAATTGTGTACTAACTTTTAGTAATTTTAGTAATTTTTAAATTAATTTTTAGAAATTCGTTTAGAACTAATTTTAAATCTATTAGTTTAAAAGTTTAAAACTAATTTACAGTCTGGATTCAAACTGGAGTAATTTCACATGCATTAAACAACTGAAAATAAACTAACCCCTTGAAGAAATTCACATATAAATACGGAACAGTATTATACAACGTCAAATGTGCTTTATTCCACTTAAAATGATAACAGAACCATTTGAAAGGCACTTTTAATGACGTTTCAGAATGTCAGAAGCATGTAAAAATGTATGTGACATTTTTGGTGCACTCAAAAAAATAGCCTCCAGCCCCATCAAGTGATTTGGGCAGCTAACACAAAGACACATGTGTTTTGGTAGCCCATTACAACGGGGATCACACTGAAATGCCCTTTTTTTCTTCTGACACACACACACAGAAAGTCAATCTTCAGTAAAACAGATGACTCCACTGAAATGTTCTGTGAATAGAGATGCTTGTGTGCTATCAGAATCTGGAACTGTGACAAGGGCTGTTTCTCCATCCTTTACACAGACTCTAAAACCCTTGCTTGCCTCATAGTGCATTCCTGGGAAAAGATCTATTTTTCTTTCTGTCATTTTTCTTTGTAGAGTTGTAAGGAAAAGTTTACAGCATACTGAAAGTAACATCTCTATGAATTTTGTAACTCGTGTCTAGTTTAAAGAAAGACCTTTACGTAATAGAATGTTTACATTAAAGAATTATAGATAAAATGTATATTTTGGCTGCAATACATATACATATATGCTGACACTTATATTAAGTGTATGAGAATCCTCAGAAGAGACTAGCAGTGTTCACTATTTGGTTTAACCCACTGGTTAAATCTTAATTTGCACACTGTAGGCCAACAGGGAATATAATTTGTTGATAATCATGAGACATAAAGTGCTATTGACATCCTATTGACATCTGCATCTCAATCAGCCGTCTTTCTAATGGGCATCTCAGGGTCAAAACAATTACCATATTAATGAACTAGATAGTAGCTGAAGACACCTGATTCTGTTTATGCTCAGCTATTGTTTATGGAAAACCCATGTTTTGTTATTTACTTTCCACTGCCTTTTCATCCAGTGAGGACGCTGACCCCTGGGAAATCATTTTGCAACGATCAGAATTCAAAACACAGGCTGCACGAGCCGGTTATCTGCGTTGAAGTCATACTGAAGGAAGCATTTAAACAGTTTTCTCTTCTAAAACAAAAGCCGAATTACTCCCGCCTGAAATAAGCATGCGGATAGAACAAATCCAAAAGCGTTGAGTCATTTCAACAATAAAAGTGATTGTTTTATTGTTTTGGGAAAACTTATGCTGACGTTCTTACACAAGAGATTCAGGCAATGGCTGCCGGTTAACACAGGCAGCAGTTACAAATGTATTTTTTTAGGATTGAAATTACCCCTTTTATTCACAATTACACTGAATATACACATATTTACAAGTAATTTACAATCATTACCACCAGCTTTTTCCTTTTACAGTGGTATGGCAAAGCGCCTGATATGAGCTGTGTCTGAGGTCATGTGTGTACAAGGGTGATGAGAGAGCAAGATGAAGGAAATTTGCTGACTTAAACTGTAGCAAAGGTGACCAGGACTACAAATGCACTGACAGCTTTATGAGCTGCTGGCCTAGGAGGAAAATGTTGGAACACGAGGTTCTGGCGAAGGTCCCAGATTTACACAGGTACTAACCAAAACAAGCTGCCGTCATACAAGAGCACCTAAGACCAGCTGATGAGCTTCTAAATGCTATGCATGCTTGACCCTCCTCCATTTTAGACTGACTATTGGCCAGAAATGTATGAACAAAGGAAAGTGCTGCATTACACTTGTTTCATAGAACTAAATGCAATTAAGCAACAAACAGCAGATCAGTCTCATTACAGACAAAGTTCAATCAACGCCTTCACTGAATTTGAGTTGTTTGGAATTTGCATGATGGTCGGACATTACAATAAAACCTTATGACATAATGTGTTACATACTAAGTGTTATGTGTTATACAAAGATGATGGTGTATCCACACATACAGTGATCTTATCACTGGAGGCCACATAATGGTTGTTTTCTTTGGTCACAGTAGGTGTTGTGGAATGCTGTAACATTATTGGTCAAATACAGCATAATTGGCCATAGCTTTTAAAAATCTGATAGCAAATGGGATGTATGCACAGGAAAAAAAATGAGACATTTAAAAAAAATGAACATTTAATTTTGGAAACGGAGTTGACATTTTAGTGGCATTGTTGTAGTGCCTCATAATATCACCAAAATGTATGATTATCAATGCATGAATCCAACTTCTCTCTTTCTTGCTACTTATAACATGCATATGTTTCATTTTCACAGGATTTCTTTCAAGTTTCTTCTGTTGGTAGTTGTCACATCACTGCTCATTTGAATAAAATCAGATTTTGCCATTTGTCATACATTAAACATTTTACATCAATCACTACACTTCCTAATAGCGTCATTTATTAACATATATTTTGCGTTTTAGCACAATATTTACCAAACTATTTATGCAAATAATAGTGAAAAGAGAGCCATTAAAAACTGCTGCACAATTTGTGCAACATACTTTCTTTCTGATTGTTAGATTGTGAAGGATGCAAACTACTGCAATCTTTTCTGTGCTGAAGGGCCATGCGTAAAAGTGTCGCGACTCTTTCATAAATTCAGCCCAAAACATAAACTTCTGTTGAGCTTCCAAAACAAGCTCATTTAAACGTCTGGGACGGTATAGTCCCTTCTTCAAGTAAAGTGTAAATGCTATGTTTACACTTGACCGCCACAACTCATTAGGCAGCCTGTGACTAAATACTGCGTCACCCTCTTACTCTTAGTTTGTTTTCTCTGTCATTCACCATATATTTGCACTCACTCAGCCTGTGGGTTTGGCCCCTGGCAGCAGGGCAAACTGGTTACGGTGCAACCGCACCCCTCGTCTGTTTCATCCTCTCGATGCTCCTCTCAGCCATGTGGTGTGAGGTAACACGACTGACCACAACTGTAAGCAATTCCACCTTCTGCTCATGGAAACCTGGGAAAAGGGATAGACCTTCAATTATGACCAGCATCTTCCAGAAGAAAAATACATTTCTCACTGCTTGTGGTTGAGGTATGGCAGTAGGGAGTTCAATGATGAGGTGGAACAACCGGCAAAATTAAATAACGTCTGATGATCTCCATTATTAAGATTCATTAAAGGAGCATCAGTTCTGTGTAACCCAGTTTTAAAAGCCCTGACAAATGCTGACGCCGTCAATAGCATAAGCTGAACTAATGTGAAATGGCTGATGTGCTACAGTCAATACACTACTTCAGTAAGAGTGCAGACTGTGAAACAGGCTCTGTTCCAAACCGTAGTGAGCTGCCTACCACGCAATGTCGGCTGGTGCATTTTAAGAGTGGAGAAGCATAACCATAAGCTGTCACTCACCAATGGCAGAATTCTAACATTTTGGGGCGTCTGCATTGTTGCTCCCCTCAAAAAAAATTAAACTAATAAAGTGTAAAATTACATACTAAATTGAGCAAGCTTGGAACTGTAATCTTAAAATATTTACAAATGGAAGTTAAAGCATTGAGACACACATAAATTTAGCACTATATTTCTATCCCAGATTCTATGTTTGGTGGTTCTTTAAATTTCAAACACTGTCAGTCACATATATGTAACTGTTTCAATAGCTGGCAATTAACTGCTGCTGTAACACTGCTCATTCAATCATCATGTAGAAAACAGAGCTTTTCAGAGAGACAAAGAGTCATTGATAGAAAACCCAGTGTCCAATGGACAGTCAGATAATTTCCAAAGCTAAAACATAACTTTGAATAAAAGACGCTCATAAAAGACTTTTATCATTTTGCAATGTTTTATATATTCTTCATGGTTGTGAGTGCCAAGAACCCACTTTTACAAAGGTTGGAAGGCTGTAATGTCTTTAAAGGTGCGACTCTGTACGCAAGTCAATTATAAAACAACACTGTAGAAATCTCAATAACTATATTTCCAATGGTGCGTTTTGAACCTTTATCAATTAATTTCTATGAAAATCTAGCGTCACACTCTCAAGGTATTTTTTGGGATTGACAGAGAAGAACACATACTCACACAACCCAAATATACAGTGCTTTGACATTGTAATTTCTGCCGCTGCAATGGAAACATTAAGACCCTTGTGCTTCAGAAATCACAACTGCACGGCAGGTGTGACAGAGTACATAAGCGAATCCAGTTATTTGTAAATGCCAATGTACGATTCAGACTGAGACGTGACCATAAAAAATATATGGATTGGCTAATTTGATTGAACCATATATTTTACATGGACACTATCATGCTGTATGTACACCAGAGGGTGCACGGCTTATTTTTCCTTGTAGGAAATACATAAACTCTATTTAGTTTTTTAATAAAAAACGTTTTTGTACTCCTACTGTCACCTCCCAAATCCCTAAGTTTGGCCACCACTGATGTAAATAAAAATTCATTTAATTAGCTGTGCGAATTGTTAAAAATACTCTAAAAAACTATTTTTATGTTTGCAGTGTATATATAGATTTATCACATGGGGTCACATAGAGTTGCTATCTGTGTAAAGTGTTACAATGAAATCATTTATGGGGTTTATTTGGGACAGATGCTGCCTTAAAGGGTTTTGACTTTAAGACATTATCAGAAGGTTTCAACCTAGGTGCCTGTTTTCTCTATTATGAAGAAGAGCTGCATGGAGAGGATTTAGAGTACATAAAATCGGTAAAATATACAACCATTGCAAATGCATCTGTCAGTGTGCCAGTATTTTAAATATCCAAAACAGGGGTCACAAATAAAAAGACATGTGGTCAATATTTTAGTATGTTTCCATGGTTACAAAGGAGAAAAAGGAACTCAGTTTAGGAATGTAGGTGATGTTTTCCTTTCCCTTTTGCACAATAATTTCTCCCAAAGATAACTGCAGCTCCTTCATATGTAAGATAGATGCTTAAAATTCAAATACAGCAATCTTTTCTGAAAACAAAGTTTAGTTGTGTGAAAGCCAGTCTTCATTTCAGTGGTGATTTGAGCGTGACTCAAAAAGATCAATTTTCAAATTAAGCCTGTGGGTATTTAAGTAGCGTCAAACATTTGAAAGCCTTTGATTTTAGTCCTGCATGCTGAATATGTCACAGTATTTACAAACAAGAATACCAGTTTAAAATGCAGGCTGAGCTCTGAGGTTTTGACTTTTTCATGTTGCGAACCTCTTCCTGAGTTTGTTTAATGTCTTGAAACCCCCAGATACCATTGATGGAGCCAAGATTGTGTTTAAAATTTATTTAGCCATTTTCGAATGGGTTTGATTCAATCACATGTGAAGCAGTCTTTCAGCATTTTAATAAAATACAGATATTTCTAAATTAACTCGACCACAGTAAAACACATTCAAGAAGAAAGATCAGAAAGGAAAATTATAAAGTCAAATGGTATAATGTTAAATTGCACAATAAGTTCAACAAATACATAGCCAGTACTCAATGAGGAAAAAAGCCCCATAAGAATAGCATACAATATGACTTCATTAATCCCCAAGGAGCAGTTTAGTAGAATTTGCTCAAGTGTTATTTTAAAAGGGGTTCGCAAATTTTAAGAAATTCCAAGAACATATATCCATACTTTTAGTTATTCAGCTACAATATACTGTACAATGGATAACAGTTATAAATAATATCTCGATCTAAGTTAGATTTCTTGGGAATATGATCATGGTTTTGAAGTCATGGCAGGGCTTCAAAGACCCCGTACGCTTGAGTCAGATGCCAAAGATTAAGAATACAGATGAAATCTTTTTTTACTGTGAGTGCTGTACTGTACTGTACAAAAAACTGTGAGGCAACACTCACTATTACTAAATGAAATTGAAGGACCTAAATCTGTCTGTGTTAAATGATTAAAAAGTGAATCCTTCAGTAGATGTGCTTTACCATTAACAATCTTTCAGGTAGTGAGTAAATATAATACAGTAAACAGCCCTGCTGGTTATGTCTTTACATTCATAACAAATACATTGTTACGTCATATTTCTTTTTTTTTTTTTTACTTCTGGACGTTATTAACAAATACAACTAGGGTTTGATATTTCTTAACATTGAGAGAATTGTTACACACTGATTTTCAACACAGATTTTTTTGTAAGCATTATGTCTGTAAATATGTTTCAAATATAGCTCAGAAAACATTCACCATAACGGCTTACAGTTCAGGCCTGTCGTGCCAGTGATGAGTCTGTGGTCCATTTTAGGAGTGTGTATGATATTAAACGGCTCTTTTAGCTGAAGGTTGACTCGGCAGGCGCGTTGTTGAACAGTACACAGGAAGAGACACGCACGTATACACGGACCCACACACACATTTTTTCCACAATACTGGGGGCATCTCTTCATCACAGGAATTCTTGGGGAATTTCTGCTCTACCTCGCAGGCAAATGAAATTAGTGGGGATTGTGGTGACAAAGTGGCCATTGTGGGAATCACACAATGTGGTTCTTCATCCTTTCTCCACCGCTTGGGGTGGAAAGTCTTGTCTTGAAGGCTGGTCCACTGGCCTGCAGGGGTGCTGTTATCCTCCCCCCTGCCCCAGTCATGGTAGCCAAAAAGGAATGATTAACAAGAGAAGAGGTGTTTATTGTGCCCTTGGCTGACATGAGAGGTTGACCCTGTTGTCACCTGATGCACATGCTCTTTTGCAACCTGTACCAATGGCCAAGCCAGTTGTCATTTTGTAGATTATCTAACTAGCTTTTAAATTCAGATTTTGTCATGGATATTTTACATTTTATAGAAGGGCTTCATACTAATTATACATACTAAATAATATGTAGTTTGTCATCTGTGAACAAAAACGAAATAAAGTAAGGATAATAAAGTTATTAAGATTAAGTATGAGATTGATTGATTATGAGATCAAAGATGAATTATTTTGACAACATGTACACACTTACACACATACACACACAAGGGTGTAAGTTTGGGACTTGACTGGTATGTTCACAAATCATTTGTAATATGCTGCAAGCTAATCGACATAAATTTTAAATTCTAAATGTGGAATGAATATACACATTGTAAAAGTCAGTGCACGACAGTGCCATAAAAATCATTTAATAAAATGGATAGTTCCGGCTCTGAATTCTGATTGGATGTGCCACGCTCTAAACAGCTTTAAAATGCAGAAAGTTTATTCTATATTAATGCAAACAACGTAACTATTGTTAGAATAATTAGCTATGTTACCTGCTAAAAGAACTTTCTATTTCAATAATTATTTATAGCCAACTAAATATTGGTATTTTTTATGATAGAAAAACTACAATATTTGTATTTTTACAGAAATTAGCCACATTTTGACAGTTATGATAGAAAATGTGCTTCATACTGTTGTGACATCATAATGTATCAGTCAGCTGTGATGTCATGATTGGCGTTGTTAGGAGCCTAGAGCTCAGTAACTTAATATCAATAAATATGAAAGTGCCCTAGTTAAAGTTTATGTACTACTTCATGTAATGTGCCATAAAATTTTATTTGCAAGTAAATTAGCCCGATATTATTCACATACAAACTCTGAGTTCTGTTCAACACTCAAGATTAAGTTGTTTTTTTTGAGGGAGCAGCCGAGAAGCCCTGCACCTGAGGCAGAAGAGCTCAGAGGAGGTACATTACAAGCTTTCCATGGCATCACAACAAATTTTGATGTATTTACTATTTGGCTTGCAAGCCATATCAAAAGTGGTAAGACGTCATGATTGCAGTATATGAGAGACCTTTTGTAAAAGAAAGGAAAATCAAAAAGAATTTGACGTGCTTCTAATGGATGCTGTCCAAACTTCAGTGCTATTCTGTGCTTTAGCTAGTGATCTTCACCGGTTGGGTATTATATATGCATATGGACTTTGGAATGCCAGCTTTTTGCATTTATTGAACACAGAGAACTTTACATTTCAAGCTTGGCAACTGGCGGTTAGATCTCATTGTTGGTACGGTATTCTAAAAATATGAGATGATCTGTTCGCTATTAAGGAGGTCTTTGTGGATGGCAGTTGGTCATACATTCCTTTGCACAATTACACATTGCCCCCTGTTCTAGGAACAGAGGTAGCTTTATAACTGTAGCACACCATTGCATTTGGGGTTTCGAACTGACAATATAAAATGAAACGCTAACTCAAAACATACATGGGTAGCTCTTATACTTGTTCTGAATGTTAAATCTGATTTTATTTGTTATGTTTTCAGAAGAAAGTAAATAAAAAATCCTTTTGTCAAAATGGCAAGTTGTTTCCAGTGCAAATAAACACACTCTTTGTTCAAAGCCTAACATATTTTCGCCCGAGGCTTTAGTCATTATCCTGTGCCAGGCCTTTTTTATTGAAGTATGGGGGATTTGCGCATCTAAATATAAAGACCTTTAACCAGACCTTCAGAAACAGGTCTAGATTCATTGGACAATACAGCTTTGAATGGTGAAGATTAGATAGTAGTAGAACGTCACTGCCGTTTGATTAGCTATATTAGAAATAATCATTCGTTTCATTTTTTCTGTAAATGATAAAACAGTGAATGCTCCATCTCAGCCTTGCTCTGTTTATTTTTTAAATGTAAGTGTTTATTTGCAATAGTTTGCATGCACTGCAACAAATGCACTTTCTCGTGATGTCACAAAAGGCTAATAACTGATTACCGTCTTCCTTTGATGTGATACCAATAGCAGACAGAGATACAGCTTCTCACTTTTTGTGGTCACTTTCACTCTTGTAAAGAATGGCTGTGTTCTCTGGGAGCAGGTGCAGACATTATATAAGCCTACAAAATATTTTACATATGTATATTAATCTCAAAAAAATCAAAATAATTAACCACCCATCTCTGACTGCAAATTTCTTCATCATTATTGTCACCAAATATAATCACAAAAATAATTCCATTTGATAGTGTTGACTAGCCACACAATATGTTTTATGTTTGCTACATTATAATTCAGATCAAAGGTTGAAGGACCAAAAACAGAAAAGTTTAGTCAAACACTTCACATCGAGATTTAATAAAAGCAACTCTATGCATTGATTTAATCATATAGACCAGAGACACTAGTCTCAGCTTTTTCCCACATTTCGGTTTACAGCTAATGTCATTTTCTGGACATGCATTGTTCCAAATGTCTGTCATAAAAATGGGAAAACAGTGACTTCCCTTACATGGCACAGACCTTCTAATCTTATTTTACAGGGCTGTGGCACAGTTGCCAACTATTTACAGGCCTTCGCTAATTGCCGTCAACCCATCACAATTTAAACTCATAGAGACCAAGAACACAAAAGCCACGCTGGGCTTAGCAAACAGATTACAGCTCTTAGAAGTACATGCGGTACAGATTTAATCAACTCCCTTGTATTCTGGCACAGAATTGAAGTTGGGCTTTGACTTCATTAAAGCTGTGCTTGATTTTCCAAGAACTAACATTTTGTACCTGTTTCTTAGTATGATTTTATATACTCATGCCAGCCGAATACATCATTACTGGAGTTTCACGTACAATGCTTTACCGCAATAAGTTTGAGTCCTGCATGTCCTTAATTTTATCTTCTTCCTGAAACACAACCACCCAGACAGTGTTTCCCTGGAGAATTTTGACTGTTGTGGCAGCACTAATTTAACCACTGACCTCTCAAATGATATTGTCTCTTTCTCTTCAAGCAGATTTTCCACATTCTCATTTGATCACATATCTCTTCAGCATGTTTCCCCTGGAGAACCCCTGAGCTGAACAAAGATAATCTCGCTGCATTCCACCATTTCCTCCTGGTGGGAGGTAGAGTTCTGACTCCAGTGATGAGCACATCTTGACTCGCGGTACTGGTCCATCTGGGTTCAATATGCCCCTTGTCACTATGTCATCTATGCCTAAACAAATCCTTTGATTTTGGTAATCACAGACTGGAGTGCAATTTCTTATTTTTGTCTTCAAGGCAAAAGATTGTGCTGTGGTTAAACTACCTGCTTTTGAAACCAAGCAACTTGATTTTGGGATTTTAAACTTACAACTTACAGTCTATTTATTCATCCGTCTAGAGCATATTTTCATAGAACTAATCAATTAACAACTGATTGATTACCATTTGACAGCAACATTTGCATTTTTCTTTTTCTTTATTTTTGAAGGCTGAGTGCTGGCTGTTTAAACTCTTGTAGAGTGTTTATTTTTATTCTGAAGACCAGACCAGATTGTTTTTCCCTTTTCTTAGGTTTTCATATGTGTGACAGATTGTTTGCTGTGCAGTGTTTCACAGCCTGAAAGTGTATTTAAGCATCTTTTTCAAGTACCTGTAACCAAGGTAGATTCACAGAATGGAAAAATAAATAAACAATTTATTAATGGAACTTCAAACATGTGGCATCTGTGCCCTTACAGAGTAAGGTTTCAAATGGAGTTTTATATTGGATTAGAGGTACTAAAGTGAGCAGAAAGGAGACTCAACAGCTGTCAATGGACCCCCAGGTGAATGGGACATCCACGGCTTAAGGCTGTCTGAGATAATGGGTCAGCCTGACCCCTTCCTCTCCTGCTTCTTACCAGTTCCTAAGAGTTTAATGATTAATCCTTCAAAGTGACCCACTCACATTTTCCTTTTTTAAGTGTTTCGTTTTAGTAGCAAAGTGAGACTACAAAAGTATTTTCTACAACTGTTTGGTACTCCAGATTCTCACAGTTCCATGCAACTGTTGGTGATGGTCAAAAGTTACCATGGTCAAATTATTGTTTAAAATGAGAAACACTGCTAAGTCAGGCTTCCTACCTTAAATGGAGGTTTGCATTGGTGCAGTATTAAAATGGCTTTACATTTGAAAAAAACAATTGCAGTTTTAATGTGCCAGAGGTGAACTGGCCATCTCAGCTGAACTTGGTTTCTCACAGGGTTTTTTCCATTTAGTCATCATTTGAGTTTTTGGTTCCTTGTCACTGTCACCCTGTTGACCCTGTCAGACTGCTGACATTAGCTTTCCGTAGGATTTGTAAATTGTTAATATTTATTTTAATATAATGATCTAACCACAGTCTTAAAACTACACTATTGCAAATTATTTATGTATTATACTCCTGGTCTGTAAAATTGTATCTTCTTTCTAAGGGCCATTTCCATTTAAATTGGAAAGGCACGTCTTTTTTAATATGATACTGGTTATCTATCATGTTAATTGATTAAATATAGCCATTCTGAGCATAGTTTCAGCAAAAGTCATCATTTAGAAGGCTGTCTGGATACATTACTTTCTCATTAACACTGAGATAGCTATGAGCCTTCAGAAGCAGTGACAGTATTTCTGATGCATATCCATTGCTTCAAATAGTTCAAATGTGTTGCAGTTATCACTAGTTCAGTCATCATTATATTCATAACCTGATAACAATCTTAGTATTACTTGTTAGTATTACTAACAAGTGCTGCTTTGAAACAATAGTTTAAATGTCTGTATAAATAAATTTGAATTAAATTGAAATGATGCACACAAGTATAAAAATGTGTATTGTAATATAGTTTATTTTACCACAGCAGAAGTCACTAGTCACTAGACAAAGTCTAGTGTTTTTTTACTACAGTAACTTAAGTCATCTGCATTTATAAGCCTCACTATAATTATATATTGCATTACAAAACAAAAACTCTGCTCTCACAGAATACTTAATAAGATTTTTTTCCTTGTATAAAAACAAACCCACTAAGTTAGACACAGTTAAACACATTTATGATGGTACAGGGCCTCAGTAAATGAATAATGGCCATTCACTGCTTTACATTTGAGGAGGATCTTTATCTCGTGGACAAAAGAACACAGAAGAACAGGTGACAGAGCCCTCACAACAGCCTAAATTCCCACTGACGGTGGCCCCTTTCGGCCTAGCAGATGGCACTAGGCTTGTTGCTAGGGATAAGGAGTAAGGAATCCATTTTTTAATTCCAGATTATTTGCTTCAGCACGGCAAGCAATATCCAAAGCTTTCCCAAGGCCAAAAGGGGAGGAGGACGTATTGAGAGAAGACACAGGCCAGGTCAACAGTCACTTTCATAGGCAAAAAGACTTGTCAGTACAGCTGGCTGCGCTCACTGAGGTCTCAAAGAGACAGATTTGCTAAATGTTGCCGTAGTTCACTTGAGGTGCCTGGAAAGGGGGGCCGTGAAATGTTTTTATCAGGTGAAAGTTTGTTGGCTCTCCTAATTAATGAAAACATGCTCTACCTTTTTTGCTCTCAAGTTTGTTGTTTAGAAAAACAACCGGTCGGCTGGACATACACAAACATTGAATAAGTGGGGATTCCAGCCAAGAGGGAAGTGCTGGTGGTCTCCCCAGACGTTTGATGAAACGGCTGTACCGCAGCAGCTGATGTTTGTTTTGATCTCACCGATCTCTTTATCAGCCATTTGTAGCAAGAAACAAAAACAGTTTTTTTTCAGTTCTGAGAAAACATTCATGTGCACCTAGACAAACCTAACAGGAATGATATCAGAAGGGCCTGACAGGAAATGCCAGATAAAAGGGCATTTCCTTTAAAGAAATGGAAACATCACAATTTATCTTTTCCTAGTTACTTATCACATATTATGAAAATAAATCAGTTTGAGCATATAATCTCAAGTGGCATCTAATAAATGTTATTAAATTAAAATGGGACAGATTTCACCTATCCGTCCAAAATTTCTGGGATCTTTTTTGTTTTTGTATTCATGACTATAAGGCTGCGACGTCTTTAATTCAACTGTAGATAAAACCCCAGTGCGCCTCTGGCGAGACACAGAAAAGGCTTTTGTGAAAGTTTGAGTAGTTCTGATGAAATGACAGCAGCTCTGTATGCAAATGCTTCCGGGCTGCATCTCACTGAGGATCTGATATCCACATTGCATTTTCACTCAATTATCCATGCAAAAAGCACTGTTAGTTTTTAAAGAAATGTTAAGTGCACATTCAAGGAAGACATTATTGACAATACAAAAAAATAGTGTAGTTGTGGTGAACTCATTTCATCCTAAACCAAGCTAGAGAACTTATAATCATGCAGATGATGTTGAACTCTTTTCACTGCTCATCAAAGTTGTTACAGTGGACTATTACAAGGCCCCCTGCCCCCCACGTATCAAAATTAGCACTGCCTTTAGCTAAAAGTGACTATGAGGAAATGCAACACCTCTTTGGCTAAACTGGTTGTCAACAAATGAGTACTGTTTCTATACAGGCCACCAATTTCCTTACAGCAAGTTTCGTATGAGTATGTGGTACTAGTTGGGTTTCAATAGAGTGAAGAATAGAAAGTTCCCCAGTTTCAATACACTGTTTGCTTTTGGTATACAGTAGTGCAAAAACAGGGTTACATTATTACTTGTGAACAAAAGACGCACACATCAGAGCTCAAATGTCCTGTATTACTCAAGGTCCAAGATTACGCTAATTCACACTAAATTCAAGAGTTAGCACACCCTCCACCTGTTTTAGGTCTCACAGGACTGACATCATCAAAGCCCCTCCCACCACATGCTGTAATGTCAGTGGCCACAAAAGACAAGCGCATGACAAGCAAACACTGTTTGGACGGGCTATTTGTCTGCGCAGGCAGCGTGGCGTCTCACTGTCTGCATGAACACTCTTTCGTCAAGTTACATTTCCTCTTCTTCATCTTTCCTTTATCTGTTTTTTGCTCTCCTCCTCTCATTCCCCAAAGCTCAGTTTCTGTCTCTTTCACATCCTGATTATAATGTCATTATCTCATTAAAACTGCCATAGATGTAAGAGAGAGTAAGCTGTGTTAGAGCACAGAGCAGTGCTTACCGCGTTAAGCAGAGGTACTTTCCCTGTCATATAAAGATGAAACTTTGTCACTGTTCAGTGATCTATAACTGAATTCCCATATTCCCATATCCCCTTCATCTGGACTTTGTCAGGTTGACAGGTACTTTAAAACGTCTTTATGTGCATCTATGCTCCGCACTTTATATCTCTAAATGTCCTTTGAGCTGTACAATAAAAATGATGACAGCTGGATTTGTTCCACATAGATTTTTTAAGTACTTCTCTCTTATTTCATTATTTTTATAGAGTGGACAAATCTTTGCAAACTGCTGTCATCTATTACACTATAAAGTTGTGATGCTCTGTGAGTGCATCAAGGCCCAAATGTATACATTTTTCTTCATTTGAAACATAGCATAACAACATCTGTCATTCAATGAAATTGATAATTAAAAATAGAAAGAGTTTTAGGCTAACTAAAGACAGATGTGGACCATTAGAAGGGAGTTACAGGAATGATCACCAATAAAGTGGGTACAGGGGACTTCAGCATTACAATGTTCCTGTAGCTCAACTGGTAAAGGATCACACTAGTAATACCAAGGTCATGGGTTCAATACCAGAGAACACATGAACTATATACTGTATATCAGCTAAATCACTCTGCTTGACATATAATATAAACAGTGTCTATTAAATACATAACTGAAAGACCAATGCTGGAATTCAACAGCACTTTAAAAGCAGCATCATCTCATGATGAAAATGAGTTATGTTCCCGCTTAAGTTTCTCAGCAATTCAATAAGACGTTTCTGAAAAGAGCAGAGTGAAGTTAAATTAAAGAGCCTCAGGTCTCTCAAGATTTATTGTAAGATTATTGACAAACATTGGCTTCAAGAAAACCTCACATTGTCCATCTCCAGCACAAGCCTTCACTTGCTCTCTCCCTTAAGTGAAAATTGAGCAGAATGTTTGTATAAATGTCAGATTAGTTATGCGGTAGTGAACTTATGCTGACTTGCTGCTTTCACCTTAGAGCGTCAAGAGAGACCCGTTCACTCTCTGAATAGCAAATTCAGAGTTAATTTATTTGAAACATATTGCCCATCCAGCAAGCAAAAATTACCTCCCTGAAAGAAAAAAATCAAAAACATCAAACCTGTGTTTTCAAACATATCTATTATTTTCAAAATAAGATGGTATGATGTAATCAGTTGATCTTTTTAATTGTTTCCATAACTGCTTCGGTAACAAGCTGATATTTTAACTGAGTCCCCATCCAATTGTACTGTATTATTTAGATTTGGCTTCAGCAACAATGGAACACTCTCATTTTAACAGCAATATTGTTTGCACGTGAAGGCCAATTTCTGGTTCCTTTGAGAGGAACCTGCTTTTTAACCTTTTTTGATTCTTCATGGAAAATGCTCCTGTGAGACGTGTCCTCCTTCATCTCCCTCTGAAGCTCTTAAGGATTATGGAGCAGAAATCAGGTTGGAAACAGAGGGATTACAGCTCACATGTGTGGGCTTCTTTAACACTTCACTTTTAACCGTTCGAGTATGTGTCTGCCAAAGGGATTAGAATCCACTTTGAAGACCTTGCTTTATGATCATGTCTCATTAAACTGTGCTCTTCATTGCTCCTCTGACATTAATGTAGGTTTAAATACACACTAATAGAGGCTCTGCAATGTTATTTAGGAGCACTGATGCATGGCTGGTGATTAAATAAGTAACACAGCACATAATCATGTTAAAGGTATTTAGTTCAGGTAAAATAATGAATAACTTTCACTATTTTCTGATCACAACTTTTAATAGCTTTTTATTTGGATGAAAAGTGTTGAACATAGTGGCTTTAGTCTTGTTTACTTTAGTTACAGTATGTCACAGCCAGAATTATTTGACATTATTTGTTAAGTGCTAGACAATTGCAGAGGGCCATTAGTAGGAGGGATATTCTTGTTCTGTAGAGTAGTTTGTATCTATGTAGATCGGACAAAATCTATGTAGTGCATGATGAGTCATCGATATCATTGGTCTGTTTTTTAATTCCCAGAGGAAGATATACATTTTTACAAATGCATATCTTAAATGCATAGCTTAAAGTTAATGTTTAGGAGTTTCTTTAAGGAATTTCAATGATCTAAAAGTCAAGGATTAAAAGTTTTTAGGTCCTGAAATGAGAGCAAACCTGCTGAATTTGCATGTGACATGTTCATTTTCTTCATGACCTCACAGCATATATGACTCACACAAGAATCAGATCATCTGAATAAACTCCATCCACACTGGAAACACAAACATAGGGAGGAATCTCTGGCATTAAAAAATTATGGCTGGTGGGACGGTAAGAAAATGCGCCCATCAGAGACCTCTACGACATCTCAAAGGGGAGGATGTCACACCATGTATTTGCCTCTGCACTCAGAGGATGTGGATTATGCACATTTTTAATTATCCTTATCACCCTGAGGCCGAGCCTCAAATGTGTTTGTGTCTTTGACTTAAATGGCTCAAGTGAAATCCATTTCCACAAACAACAACCCAAAAGTTTTCCTCACGTAAATCAAGTGCACGGAGAGCCTCACTGTTCTCCTCCCTGTCACTTCCCTCAGAGCCCTTTGGCAGGGTCTCGCAGTAACTTCTGGCCACGTTCTGGAGGAGATCCACCCCGGGTAATTGCGGCCTCCTAATTGCCCAGGCACCGCTGGGCTTTGTGAGGGGAGACAGCAGCCCGTGCTTGCCGGCAGCCCCCCCGTAAATGAATGCCATGTGCTGGGAGTGAACGCCCGAGTGAGTGGCTGCGCCGGAACGTTCTTTGAGGTGGCGCCGTGACGCCTCCGGCTCCATCGCTCCGGCCCGGCGCTGCCAAGAGCAGCATAGTTCAGTTCTTACGTCTCTCAAGACACACCTCTCTCTCCTTTTCTCTCTCCCTCTTTCTCTCTCTCTGCTTCATTCTTTCATTAGGTTTCTTTCTAGCTCTCTGTATCCATAACACACCCTCTTTTTCTTCTGCACTGTTTTCTTTCTCTCTTTTTTGGCTTTGTCTTTGGCAACTTCTCTTTCTTTCTCTCTCACTTTCTCACTTTTGTTTTTCACTTTTTCTCTTTCTACACTCTGGCATTCTCAATCTCTCAGCCTTTGTATTTTAATAATGTTCACGGGACATTACCGCTTATTGGCTACCATGAAGCCAAGTCCTCTCTCTCTCTCTCTCTCTCTCTCTCTCTCCCTCTCTAGAATCGGGGAATGCCCACCTCTGGAATGTGCCAGCCTCTCTCTCTCAGTCCTGCTGGTTTTCCTCTTTACTGGTCCTGGCTTCATCCAGGATCGCCTGATGTCACTCTGAGCGCGCCCTGACATCTGGGAGGCTAGTTAATGCACTAGTGCTTAAAGAGGCTGCATGTGTGTTTGGTGGGAAACCCTCATATTGCTGCCCAGCTTACACACACACAGTATAAGGCCCCTTTAAAGAGCTGATCTTGACCACATCTCCATTACTGCTGAGCGATTTTGCCATTCTGGCTTTGAAACATGAAGTATGCATTAAAATAGTATGTAGATTGTAGTACAGTCTGTACTCATTCTGTCATTTTGATCGCATGCTTGTAGCACAATTACCCTGCACCCTCTTTATGGTCATTACCCTTGTCTTGATGGTATTCTAAAATTTCTTTCCCTGACACAATATAGATTTAAGTTTTTTTTGGGTGTTAATATCCCAAAACTATTTCTAATATCCAGGTTTAACACACAGAGATAATGTTAAGGAAACCGTTTGTAGGTTCCTTTAAAAATAGCTCTGTTGGTTTGAGAGGCCTGGCATGGAAATTATGGATTTGCTGACATGGAAAACAGGCAGCAAATTGTATCATCTTATCCTGGACATATCAAGGAATAAATATACCCAAGAATATTTAAAATACCATGCCTTATAATACAGTCCAGTTATCTGTGGTGTTCAGAGATAAGCCTAAAATTTCCCAGTTTTGAAATGTGAGCAAAGGTGACAACCTGCTGTTAAAATATATAACTTTCATACCTTGATATGCATCATGGGAAACAATGTGAGTAAAATCTGTGTTCTCATTGTTGTATAAATTGGGGATTTTTACAGAAAGACTTGCCAACATTTTTTTTACTCCTTCCCAAAAAACTTTACGAGATAGGTGCATTTTTTCCCAGGCTAGAACAACAGCCATTTCCCTATGGAACCGAGTGACTGACTGTAAGTCACACACACATCAGACGGCCCCCCCATCCTGCCCTACAGAGAGGCAGGAAATGTCTAAAAATAGGCTGAATTAAAGGTATATTATGGCAGGGACACATGAGAAGGATGTACTTGTGTAAGAGAGAGAGCTGCTCCTCAGCATTCCTGCCTCTGTTTCTCATGTGAAAGTTTGGGAAAGAGCCCAAGCAGCTGAGAAGTGGCCCGTTTATTTTCCTTTAAGGTTCAACATTCTCTGTGTCACAGTTCAGAGAAAAGAGTAGTGTGAGTGTGTGTGTATCTGTGTGAACAATTTGTATGTGAGTGTGTGTCTGAAACATGGTAGTTGTTTTTAGAACCACTGACATTTTTCATGTAAAACATCTCTGCTATTCTATTATATTCTATTTTGTTCTATTCTATGATATTCTGTTCTGTTGTTTTCTTCTATTCTACATCTCACACCTTTATTTTTCTCTTTTTCAGCCCTAAGACTTTTTTTCCGACTTCTCTAGTTTGACTTGGTTTTGCAAACAGTGTGTGCAAACGTGCATGGCCATAAATCTGTGCACTGCGCCTTTTCTCTGCACATGTGTGTGTCTGCGCACGCATGCAAATGCTCCCGTCTGCGCTGCACCTGAACAGTACTTAATGAACGGAAACCTTGTAAAATTATCTTTGTTACAGGCACTCAAATAAAAGCACTACCTCCCAAATTTCAGTAATTTCATCCTGCCAAAGGCAATGCGGTCCCCCTTGCAGTCTCTCCTTTTCATCATCCTTAAATCAAGCCTTTCAAATCTGATTAGAGATATCCCTCCGATGAATGTATACAAATGAAACGTTTGATGAAATCACACACGGCCCTTTTTACTCAGAATTTTCATATGCACGTTTGTCTCTCTCGACACCCAAGAGAAGTCAAGAAAATGTTGAGCACACATTTCTAAGCAGAATCATTTGGGGCAATTACAAACACATGTACCACAGGGAAAAATAAATTGTAATTTGAGTGTATTGGCTGAATGCAGAGCAGGCATTTTAAGAGACAGCATACCTGCAAATATCAACTTCTGCTAGACATGGGTTCTTTGCACACATGTCACATGCATGTGGAAACTCATTGGCTGCCTTCTTTGTTATATTTATCTGTACTACTTTTGTAGTGTTTATTATTCCTCCGTCACTTTAGCACTAGCGCTGACAAAATCAAACCCACCTCAACCGAATGCTTCCATGAGATGAGGTCTTTCACACTCGCGCTGCATTCATAACCAGAATGCAAGCCGGGCGAGGGACGCCACATCTGGATCTCTCTCCTTGTGAAATTAGTTCAAAGACACATGGGCTCCTTGATTATTTAAACATTGTTCAAGCCAATTGAGGCGCCTTCTTTTCAGAGGGGATGGAATTGTATAAAAATACACCGCAGTCACTTCAACACCCCTGTAAGAGCAGAGAAAAGTGGGGGAGGTGGGGTGAGGTGGGGGGAGCGGAAAAAAGAAAGAGGCTCCATACGGAGGACTTCTGTGGGCAGTGTGTGTTTGCTTTGAATCCTCTCAAGACATCACATTGCTTCAGGGAACCTTTTGACGTGGTCTTTACTCTTTGCGTGAGGCTTTGATGTGGTCTGGATGAGGGTTATGTAAATCAAACCCATAAAATACTGAATCGCTTGCTAGATTTGAGCATCTACAATGCTGTGTTGGCACATGGAACATTATAAGGGATTGTAACGAATTATAAACACGCTCAAGCTCGCTCGATATGGAGACAGAGGCCGTGAGCAGCACATAAAAATGCAAAAAGTTTGCGACGCATTGCTTGTTTGTGTTAACAAGATGTGGCGCCTCCATCTGACCTCCGATTGCAGATGAGGGGAGTACAGATGCAGTTAACTGGATCGGGCTATTTTTAGGGGCCAAGGTCCGAAAAGCCTGTCGCGACTTCAATGTGGGAAAAGTGTGTCCTTTACACTCCCCTGTCGCCTGATGCATTCCAGCTCAACAAGTAGGGGAGCGAGAGAGAGAGCATGTTCTAAAATTGTATTACTGTGAATATTTCTGTAGTTATGTTGACATAAGGGATTTGCAAACGTGAGAGTCAGGCCATCACTATTTAAACAGGTCACTGTCACTATCTTGCACACAGAGTGCAGGAGAACCTCTTTCTCTGTCCTCTCTCTCTATCTCTCTTGTATCAGAGGAATGGCATTTCTGAGCCATTTCATTGCGAACAGGAAGTGGGTCCATGGCCAAAAATGATTAGGGGCTGGGGAAAACATAACATCCCCAATGCCTGAGTGCTTTGGTGGGAGTTTTGTGGCCTGACACTGTGTCAAACACATGTGAGATAGCAGTCCCTACACTTAAGAGACCAGACCCAGCGTCCTCTGGCTACGCTACCTGACTCCCACCCTGAGAAAACAGTCAAACTCACAGGCCTTGAGGGATTCTACACAAACAGAGAACTGTAGGAATCAAAACTGTGGTGCTGCTTTAGTAATAACAATACGCTGGATGCGTTTCTGTGTGTTTTACAATACAAATGTGCTATTACTGAGACATATTAGGCAATAAGTGATTGTTGGGAAAAGTAAATTGACACATTCCTCCTGAAAAGGAAAGGAAAACGCTATTTTCCTTCCAAATCTGAACCGTGGAGATTAATTCAGTCTATTGTTGTTTTAAACAACCCTCTGAGCTATTAAAGTTGAAAATAACATATTGCAACACTAATATATATCAGGCCCTCGCAAAGCCAAAATGGCAAGAGTCGAACGCAAACAGTTAGCATATATATGTGATGGAATACCAGGAGCTCAACTGATTTGACATTCGACTTGTGTTTCCCGCGCAGTTTGCGATTATGCCCCATCCAAATCCACTTGGCAGGATGTGTACCTCAGTTATTAATATTCCACCAGAGCTTAGAGAAAATAAACTCCCTGTCAGAGCGTGTTGCCATAGCATCTGTGGCCGCCACAGAAGTCAAACTTTATTTGGCAGGTCCAAAATGGCTCCGCATGGCTCATTGTTCTCAATGGCTTCATTTTACAAAGAGGCCCCTTTTCAGTAGATGTCAAATTTCCGTTTATTTGCTTTCTACATTAATCATGTCTTTTATGAACAGTGGATAACTTTTTTGTCTTATTTTTTTGAGAGGAGGAAGAAACGCCGGCAAAACAGGAAGTGTCTTGCAGTGCATGAAACAAAAGATCAAGCATTTTTAGCAAATAAAATAAAAGGTCTTGTTTTGGTGTCCCGCTGGTTTTAGCCTATTTTGTGCATTTCAAGCATATCCATATTCTTACTGCCTGCCCGACTGACTCTAAGTGATAGATCTGACATATTTACACAGAGTAATTATTTGACCACTGATGATCTCAGAATATGAAATTAACAAAATATCCCATTAGCATGAGGATTAAAAAAACAAACAAAAGCAAACAAACAAATATATAAATTTATGCAGCTCTACAGCTCTGCTGTGAAACAACAGCGTTTAAAAAAACTTTATTTAGGTGTTAGTATACAGGACAAATAACAATCAGAGAGCAATGATGGTGTAGTGTAATGACTTAAGGCTCATAGTGGGTATTTAGAAGGTTGCTGGTTTGAGCTCCATCACAAGCCATGATTCAAGTCATCACTGTCACAGAAGACTATGAGGAAGACTTCTAACCTCAGGTTACTCTAGGGCACTAAATCCTGTAATAATCTTACTGTAAGTCTGACATTAAAATAAAAGTGTTTGCTAAGTGACTACATACTGTAGGTCTATATACTTTGGTATAATGCATGCATGTTGTTTCCCCTTATGTCCATCCATCTCTACTGGACATCGCTGTATACTGTACTATACCATATTGTATAATACCATTCATAAAACTTAAAATGTCAGTTTTATTTCTACTAATATATTATATAGTCAAAGAGATCTGTATATATAAGATTCAGATGTCAAGTGAACCAAACAGCAAGATAGTGAGAGGAGACAACGACTTCCAAGTGGCAGCCCAAACATATTGTTCTTTCTGCGAGACAGCCTGAGGCAGTCAGGAGCCAAGGAATACACTTTACAGACACAAATACTCGTAAATTGGGAATGTCACCTTAAAGTCGGGGCGGTTTTATTATTGTTCGTGGAGCTGCTGAGAGCCTCTGGTAGTTTATTCTCAGAGACTCCAGCCGTTCCCAGGTCCAGGAATCCATTGCGTTCCTCCTGCCTCTCTGTGAGGGAATGACAGGGCACCGGGAGCATTCACTAGACATTGGGCTGATTGATGGCAAATGGTTAACCTATCTGCTCACAGGACAGGATTATGTTGGGTTTCATTAGGTAGATTGAATTCACTCCTGGTATAAAAGAGCTTTGTTTTGTAAAAGTAAATACTCACAGTGAAGGCACAGTATTAGACTATTTAATGAAAGCTGCTAATTGTGGCGACCTGAAAATGAAAAGTGCTTTTCTCAGCAACAATCACTCTGTAGAAGGTTTGAAGTCATTAAAATGTGTGGTGGAATGATTTTATGATTTGCCCACTTGATTGTTTGAGTGAGTTTGTTGTGGTTTACTAATTTAATCTGCTAGAGCTTTGAAACCAAGATAATAAAGACTGACACATATGTTCTTTACATTATATAGTGACATAATAAGTTATTCTAGATTAGTTCATTTAAATACTTTTAAGCGAGGAGAAACTTTTTAAGAAACAAATGATTTATTTACTGCTGTAAATAATTCAATAAACTGTATTTAATCATTCATAAATACAAAACTGAATAGAAATCACTCCACGGAATTTATCTGCAGTCTAACAAAGCATAAACATGATACATGGGTGCAAATGAAAATAAAAAATGCTTTTAAAACAGGTTCACGGTCCATTCGGTGATCAAAAAAGCAGTATCTCGCCGATTTCCTCTCGCTGCCAAGTGGGATAGGGCAACAGACAAAAGAAACATTCATATATTCCAATTAGATTTGATACACTTGACTGGCTCCAGTGTGTATGGGGGTCGGAAGGTCCATTTGCTGTCTGTTTTCCATTTTTGTTGGTGTCTGCAAATTAACAGAGAATGAGCGTGTTGCGTTTTTATTTTACCTCTTTAATTACTGAGTGTTTGAGATGCATATACACACAGCCTTTAATACATGTAGTGAATGTGTCTTGGCTAGAAATACAGTGTTATTTTCGTTTGTACTAGCTGAAGGATATTTTAACAAAACGTTGACTGCGGAATGCAACCACAATGAACTTTAGCATACTTATTAGGTATTTTAGAGCACAGAATATCTCTTACAATACATCCTAAACATCTTAAAAATCCCTAATAAATAAAATGCACGTACACCTGATGAATTATAGAGTGTGTGTGTGGTCTTGTTTGTCCACCATTGTGTGGACCAAATGTCGCCACAAGGATAGTAAGTCACATACATCTACACCAAGAGGGAAATTGATTATAGGGGATAGAATATACAGTTTATACAGTATAAACGTCATTGGAAAGTATATGGAAAGTCCCCACAAATAGAATAGCATAGAAACCTAATGTGTGTGTGTGTGTGCATGTATGCGTGTGTGCAATGGTTCAGACGAGTCTTTAGAAAAGACAGAATAAAAACTACAAAGTAACAACAAAGTAAATGTATTAACTACATAAAACGTGATGCCATGTAAGATATTTAATTAATCTCGTTTATTAAGTACAAATCAACCTAAGAATTCCCTGAATTCATTATGCAGTGAAGCTCAAAGGATTGCTCATACATCAAAGCATTTACTCAGATACTTTAGATTTTTATATTATTTAATATGACTAATTTAACCTGATTGCTTTAGGTTACAGTAGTGAAAGTCTCTGTTAAGGGTCAGGCCAGATTAAAATAGTTCTGTAAGGTTAGAATTTCACATTTTCACTTTTAAAAATGTATATATATGTTATGTTTCAGAATGTATCGAAATGTATAAAAATGTATTGCACATGCACTAGAATCACACTTTACATGCAAATGCCAATAAGAGTAATGAAGTTACATTATAATATCATAGCATTGTTCCAAACTGAGACTTTATTTTGGACTTCATTTACCAGTGAGCCGCCTCAGGCAACCTTCATTTGAGGGCAGAGCGCACAGGAGGTGGAGATCATACCTCCATCCCCATTCTTTGAGCCCTGCAGTTAACGTGGCCATGTTTCTCAAAACAGTAACTCAAACCTTTTTTTGTGTGAGCCGTAAGCAGGCTTGCTTCAAATAAGGTAGACCACAGACCAACGCTGTCAACTGCACACAGGTTTGTCAAATGTCAGCCAAGCCACGGTGCCGCTTTCAAAAGGACCACAGCTCAAATTATATGTCAGATGAGAAGCCTTAAAACTGTTGAAGAAAAAAATGAGAAGAAGAGGCTGATTTGGTCTTTACCGTTTTATTTTTCAAGTCCTGTTTTGGGAAGTTTCCTTCAAATACCTGCGGAGGCCAGAGATGAGGGCTTAAGTACAAAACCTTGACTGTGCTCAGCGGCCCAAATTTTAGACAATTGACTGTGCTTTATGTCAAGAGGTATGGGTTTCAAAACCACAGCTGTGTATAAACATGTTATTAAGTGGTAATGACAACTTAACTACTTTCCATCATTTTTCTCTTGAAACGTTTCCATGTGCTTCATCAACAGAAACAAACGGCAAACTCTATGAATGATGCAATATTTCAAAGTGACAAGTGTACATAATCCGTTCCAATCATATCATGTTATATGACAGTATTTGATATTAATGACATTTAGAAACATAATTCAAATACACTCAATGTGATATTGATCCCTTGATATGCAATAAGGTTCAGAAAATGTCATAGGATGTGTGAAAACGTGAAAATGACACATTATTACGTATTTCTGAATCTGACAATTTACAAGGAGTGTGGCAATAGTTTGACATGTTCTAAAATACAGCCAGAAAAGTACAAATTAGTGGCTGTACTGTACCCATGGACAGAAACCTCAGTCACATATACAGTGGGCTGAAGAGACAAATGGATGTCCAGAAGAGCCAGCAAAGTGTGGTAAAGATCGCTTGGTTTGAGGACTGTGTTGTCGTGGAAACAGCTACAACCTCAGTAGTGTCACATACACAACAGCTTATAGTCTGACACTGTATCCATTAAAATGATAAAAATGAGTACCAACTATTAGATTCTATATAAGGGACCACAGCGTTTGGAAAGTAATATCCTAATATCTTCTTCTTGGAATGGGGTTTATCCTTTGTCTCCAGACATCAGACAGCAATTTGTGAAAGGGTGAGGGAACCAGTGATATGAGGTCAAGGGGCCTGCGTGTATGGGTGTGACTGTTTGGAGGCACTGACGCTTGCTATCACATTCCCTGTGAGAGGTTTCTGCGTTCCAGGATTGAGGCTGAGGTCTGGCACATGGACTCTCAGTTAATTTTACTCTTCATGCTTATTTCACTTGGAAGGCTGTCTGAGGATCTCAGATGTGATTGCTGACCATGATGGTTAGCATCCTTTGACCGCTGTTTACAAGCGAGTTTTGAAGCTTTCAACCTGATCATTGGTGAACATGGTGGAAGTGGTTTCAAGGCTCAGGGGTGAAGATAAATATGCAAGGTCATGGTGTTTTAAGAGTCACACAATTCATATACGCTTATGTCACTTCAAGAAAAGCTGCTAACATGGCTTGAAATTAAAATGTTATACACAGACAGAGAGAAGGACAGACAGACAAACAGTAAGACAGACAGTCAGGCAGACAGAAAGAAAACCAGACAGACTGAATAGATGATGGATGCACACTGGCCATGTCTCTGATGTCACCCTCAGCCCTTGTGGCCCTTTTTCAAGTCTACGTTTTGCTCCATGGGCTGTTAATAGTAATAGTCCACTGTGGAGTCTGCACAAGCAAAGTCCACATGACCGCAAGTGAATGTGCAGTGCGCCATTTGGGACAGAGCCATTATAATGCTGACAGCTTTCTGTCATCACACCACTGTGCATTTTTAAGTTTTGTTTGAAAGTTTTCAGGCTGTTAAAATATGTGCTTTTTAAAAAAAATGTGGTTTGATTTGCTAACATTTGTGAGTTTTATGGCATTGTGGCTTAATTGTGATAAATGTTAACTTTTGTCTGAAAGTTTACCAACAACCTTCCGTGTGTATTCAGGGGCTTGTAAATCCATTCCTCTACCTGCTTACTGTATATAAAGTCGCTTTATAAGAAAGATAGATTACTATTTAAACCACCTTATAACTTGTAATTATTAAAAATGCTTAAAATGTCTTAATCTCAAAATGTCTATGAAATATGTCTACATGGCAATATTTATTCAAACTAGGCTAATAAGCTGATTACAGCAACATATCACAACATCTGTGCATCTCATCCGTGTCTCTCAACACAACACAAACTGGCACATGCACAGACACATGTGTCCTCAGATGAGCTTCTAATTCCATGGATAAATGCTTTTAAAAAGCTAAGTTTTATATATATATTTATATTATATATATATATATATATATATATATATATATATATATATATAAAATATATATTTATTTTCCCCTATTATCAGCAGGATGCTTACAGTAATCTGATTATATCTCTTTTTTATGGTCAGTTTTTCACGGCCATAAATTCCTGTCTGCCTTTCAAACATGCAGGTACAATGTAAACATATTTAGCCATGCATAAACCAGGGTTTTTGTCTTAAAGCAGAAAGTACCTTTGTAAATCTCAAAGGGGCCTCTTGGAAATCTCGACCTCTGGGTCCGTCCTTAAAGGCAGAATGATCGGTCACGCTGGGCTGAGATTGGGCGTGTTGAGACCATTGTGTTTCCCTGAACAGATGCTTTTCTACTGGGCCATACTGAGGGGACAAATATTTGCTGTCACAATTTCCGAGGCGCAAAAAGGTTAAAACAAGCCATAAATCCGTGTAATGCCTCCAAATGCCACAAATCTGGAATAGCACATCTATCTGGCAGATGTTGGAACAAAATGATACAGTAAACAGGCACAGGAAAATGTGGGAAAGCATATTTCCTTCATTCAGTAGCTTGTGTAGTTAGATGGACTGCAGATCTGTAGCAGTGCGTTAAAGTGCAACATTGACACATGATCCGTTCTTAATTATACACTTCTGTGAATTAAGAACCTTTCATGCCTTAACAACAAAGAAAACCATGTTTACTTAAAACACAGATGGATGGGAAGATATACACCAGTCTCAATAAGCGCATCAGTCGTTCCACTAATGTAACGTTTTAGCCATCTGCTAATGACCTTGATGCACTGGTGGAATAATAGCATTGTATCTCTGAGATTTCTGAAACAAAGACGACGATCATCTCCATTGAGTAAAAACGGAGAGGAAAGTAATCTGTGATCCGTGTGCTCCCCCTGCACTGTTAAATTAAATGAGTTTAAACTTTTATGAAAGAGAGACACCAAATTATAGCTCAAATACTTCCATCGACAACATATAATTTAAAATTCACTAAGGAGATGCCTCTGCTGCCAAAGAGTGTGGTTTTCTTTTGAATGTTTTCACATATGACAGGCTACAATTATTCAATCCCAGTAAAATGTCACTGATGTTTTTAAACAGACATGCGCCTCTCACCTCAATTAATCAGCCCAGTGCATTTTCAGGACTTTTTACCACGTTCATTCAGATTGTTTTGAGTTACATTTGAAGAGAAGCCCGTGATCCTTCCCAAATCATAACAAAAGCACAATAATCATATCAAATTTGCGGTGACACACTGCCAATATAGTGGGTATACTTTCTTAGCCTAAAGTAATTTAATACCGTTCCAGTTTATTGGTGGATTCATTAAAAAGCAATTTCACCTAAACAGGAAATGTGAAGCATTTTCCAAGAAACTCCGACGTGAAGTTGGTCACCTGATAGTTTTGAGGTTCCATGCTACATTATTGCAATTTAAAGAGTTTCTGGATTCATCAAGATTCATCCTTTGATTGTAGATGGTGTTTAAAGAAGATTTGGAGATCTGTCTCTCACCCTGTTTACTCCCTGTTAAAATGTTATGGAGAATTAGAACAGCACATTACACAAATAATATTTCTCATATGAGCTTGGATGAGGGTGGATAGATGAGCTCACAGTTTTAGTCAACTAAATGAGTTTGCATCAAACTTCTGAACAGATTTTAACTCACTGCTGCAAGATAAAACTGTGATCAGAGGTTAAACTGGGTACAGAAAGGTGGGGGGACATTGCACAGGCATTCATCACCTAAGAGCTTCATAAATACTGAGGTTTAAATATTGAATTATGGTACCAAAGCCCAGATTAGACTAGCTCTCAATATAAACGGGATTTGGGGAGCTCGGCCCACTTGGCTCATGTCCACGGTGTCTCCTGGTTTTGACAGAATTGCCGGGTATCCCCTTTTGCATATAGTGACATACACTTGAACTCTAACGATAGCCATGTATGCTTTTCCCCACTCTTTAAAATTCACAAATCTCACTGCTTGCTTGCCATTACCATCAGCCTTGTCTTTATTCCAGCTGACTTGCTTTGACAGATTTTTTTTGACAGAAAAGTTCATCTGGAATCTCAGATGAACTTTTAATGGAATGGGACCTGATTGGTTGCGGCTGCCTTGTTTTGAACAACATAATCAAAAAGCTTCTTCAGGATTAGACTCATCATCCTTTCAGTATGCTCATTATGATATCAAGATACCTTCTGGAACAAAAACAGCATTGGAAAGAAAACGTTTATTATTATTGGGTTTCTTCTATTCACTTTTACTGTAGGTCCCAGGGTCGATTGTTTACTTAAAGAGATTTGAACTTTTTAACAATTTTTACCAATGCCTTCATTTTATTGTTTTACCCTTGTTCCAAACCTGAAGTCAATTTAAAAATATAAAAATCCATCATAAAAATATGAATTATTATGTGTGATACAAATAACATAAACATCAAACATTTTAAAATTTACCACCCAAATTATTACTGTTCCACAGTATAATTTCCATCACAACCAACAATTCTGCTCCAGAATGTTTGTTATGCTTAAGTTATATTAATGTTTAAGATTATGTTATGCTAAAGTTATGTTTATGTTATGCTAATGTTATCAAACTTGCCGACCAAGGAGAGATGCTTTTACTGAGCATGCTTTTACTGACACCACATGAAATGAGACTTGATGTGTAAGGAAAAAAATCACGAACAGAATTTTTGGGGGTGTCATTTCTAGTAAAGCTGTAATTTTAGGTGTGAAAATGTTATTTAATTTTCTATTTAGGATACAATAACATTCCATCCATGAAATTAGCCATTTTTAGTCCAAAAAATGACACTAAATGACACTTTTTATTCCAAAATATAATGTCCACCACAGAGTGCTACTCTAACACAATACATCATTTTTGGTGTAGTGGAAATGACATCTGTTAAAATTACAGTTCATTTTCCTGTCATTCATGAAAATCCATTGTTAGCCGACAAATTAAATAAACGAGTGAGAGTGTGAAAAGTGTGTTTCACAGGGCCAAAAGGGGCCTATAGTTTAGGGAGAAAGGGCCTGTATGCATGTGGTTTGGCACCAATACTAAACTGTACATTGTCACTCCAATGAAACAGATACGTGAATAAATGTGAATAAACTTTACACTTCTTAATGAGTGACTCATCTCTGAGCTGAGATAGATCAGAATATTGGCACACATGCCTGCTAAAGATCTCCAAACCAAAACGCTCCTGAGATAGACTTAATCATGAGGTCACAACTGGACTCTATGTCTAGATTAAGAAAATAGGAAAAAGGTCTTCATCTATGGTTGTCATGACAGGCTGTTCAATTACAGTACGACACGTCTGGCCGTGGCTCACCGGCAGCAATCTGCCTGGTACATCTGTATCAGCATACTGAACACTGCTTGCATCTAGCCGGATTAGTTCAGATGTTCCCGTGGACAAGAGCCCCGGGCTCTGGAACTGCTGACACAGGTGGCATCCTGCTCTCAATCCCGTCCTAAAACGGCTTTGCAGCTGCCCGTCAGAAATAAAAAAAGAGGAGGCAAAAACATCTGTCCGGAGATTGCTTTTTTAAGACTGATTAATGGAAATAAAGCTGCTCCCCCAAATCCTCTACCTTGTCTAAGTAGTTTTTCCAAGTTGAACGCCCATGTGGTGAGATAAAAAAATGTCAGGAGTGAAGAGGTCTTGTAAGCTTGGGCTAAATCCTCTGACCGCTGGCTTAATGTGTGTCAGTTTGTTGGTGTAAGGTGTATTAGAGGTCACGTAAATACTGTATATTGGTGTTCTGTCTGTGTGTTTTCAGTGTTGATGTGGTTTTGCTATTGTCCTGGACTGCTGAGATCTGATAGCATTGTTTTAGTGGAGAACATAACCAAAGCGTCTTTATTTGCACAGGCACAGCCTGCTGTGTTTGGTTTAATGTATTGTTGAAGGTCTTCATCTCACCCGGCACTTATCAAAAAGCGTCTCACGCACACATTACAGCTGCCAAAGTTAATGTATTATATGTTTATTTAATATATTTAACATTTATTTAATCTGACATTAAAACAGCAATTTGCGATATTTGCACAGCGGATTTTCATTATCATAAAGCTTGCAGCCTGCCTTAATTGTCACCAACAAACAAAACACACTGCTAATGAAAAGACCACCAGTTCACTACTGTGGGCTAATGGGAAACAAAAAGTACATTTTTTTATTTACTTTTATTTTGTAACATTTTTTGGTTTTCTTTCCTGAGAAAAGGAGCTAGTTTTCATATGGGTTATATTTCTATCTCTTACATTTTAAATAATTGACAGACCTATTTTGTATGTATTTTTATTCTGAATATAAACAAAAAATAAAATGTCTGAACCCCTCAAAAAATTCACATTGTACTGCAAGCATTTTTCCTCAGTGAGAAAAAAACTATTGTCAGGGGTTGGGGTCTTTCAAACATTATAAGACAGCTGTTCTCTCTCTGGTCCTCTCTACAAGGAAGCCATCAGGTTGTTTTTTGGCAAGACTGGTTTATTCATTATTGGTTCTTTGGTCCTTTGGAGAGTTATTTTAATGTTTTGAGTTCTCCTTAGGAGAACATGCTGGACCATCGACCTCCACAGGTGGGAAATGAATTAAAGGAAGTGTAGTTCATTCTGTAGTACATTCAGTTTTGGTTCCAGCTGAGAGCTCTTTGTATGTGGTCTCTAATGGCTGTTGAGAGCCCCTGACTTGTGGAAGGTGTTGATACAAAGGCCATATCAGGCTTTAGTATAATCACAGTTTGCTCATACACTTACTGGGAATTGCATTCTTAAGAACAGGATTTTCACACCACACACAGACCGGTTATAGCAAAGAATGCATGCAACAATTTAAACCAAGTTGATGACAGCAGCTTTAATTTATTGAAACCTTCCATTCGTTCTTGTATTTAACTGATAAATTACGAGATTAAAAGATTTTGTTTACTGTAAGTGGACCACCTACTGTATGCATCACCCATCTCAATACAGAAATGTTTATCAAATATCCTAAAAGCTCCAGTCTGCCTTAATTCCCACATCATAGAGCTGTTCTCATTCGAGTAAGGGTTAAAACATCTTAAAATGTTAATATCTGGTAAAGCAGGAAGAAATGGAGAACATTCATGTTTTCATGTTTCTCTCCTGTACGTTCTCACAATGGTCTACTGTGTAAGTCTTCTTTGTGGTTTTTCAACTAAAGGTCAGTAAAAGGAGGTGCTTAAAGGAAAATTTCACCCAAAAATGACCATTTTGAGTTAGATAATATCTGACATATCTCAGTTCATACAGACAAAAATGTGCCTTGTAAACCTTAAGACACCAAAGTGTAGTGTATTCATTGAAAGTGCCAATTACTTTTTCTTATTCCTTAATATGTTATTTGGGAAAATATTGCAAAAGATGAATAGATCTGTTGAGATGGTCGGTGCGATTAGCCTGCATTTATTATCTTCTAAAACTGACAAATCCAGCATAATCCGTCATCCATTATAACATGCAGAACAGTTGAAGGACACATTGCCAGAGAGAAATTATCAATATTTCTACTTAAAAAAGCACTCTGGGACTTTTTAATGTGTATGCTTAACTGGCTGGCCCGTCATTTCTGATTACACAGAAAGCCTCTGACACATGCTAATTATACTCAATTTATCAACATTTGTTTGATTGCTGATGACACGGGTGTCACGAGAGGCGCTTTTTCTCATGATGTGTTCACTGTCTTTTCCAAATGAGCCGTTTTTATTTTCCCCCGCAGAAAAGCTTCTTGTAACGAACGAGTCGGCCCTTAACGTCCTCATTTGTGTATCGCTGATGTTTGCGCGGTCAGCTTGAGATGTCAGGCAACTGGAAAGAGAACACAATGCTCAGAGCACTTATCTAGGAGAGAGACACGGTCTCCAACTGAAGCGTGCGATAATTTGAAGTCACCAACAGCAAAGCATCCAGTGATGTAGAACTTCTGTGGAACAGGACCGTGACTTGCTCATGCCCTGATCTATAAAAGGGCACGCTCTGTGTTTCTCACGACGATTAGGCCAATATTGGTTCATCGGTCATACATTGTTGTGATAGTGAAATCGGACCAGGTGGACTCACGGGTGCATGTTGCTCTCTCTAATCCGCATGTAAAACGGAAGTGTAAATGTTCTGCTTTGTTTAGAGTCACTAAGGCATACGCTCAGGGAAAATCCAGCGTGTTTCCCATTTTAATACCTACCTCCGTGAGGGTAACCAATCCCAGATGTGCTCCGACACAAAATGCATTTTCACTCGCTTTAAAACCTTTTTTTCTCCTCTGACTCAGGGTCAATGACTTCAGTTTCAGCTGTAGTGGTAGCTAAATATAGATTTATTGAGAGTCACTAAATGACTTGTTTTTAGAGCATTTGTCAATGTGATCCTTAAGTGAACAAATATTTATGCATTTTTAAACAGGGATGTGTCCGGGAAAGTGGCGTCGCTTTTCCTGCGGCCGACGTGAGAATGCAGTTCACCGCGTGTCAGGTTTTAGTAAATCAAGATAATTGGTCATTTAAAAACAGGGAGACACAAGCAAGAAGGGAAAAAAAGACCATAGCTGAGGCCTGGGCCTCCAGCATCTTGAAATATTAGACAAGGAAAGAACAATCATTTCTAAAGGGTTAAAAGGCGGCAATCCTCCTTTCAGAGAGGCAGCTGTACACAAACCCACAGCTCATCACAAACTCTGTGAGAAAGTGCGGACCGGGATGGAGGGGCAGTAACGTGTGAATCTGTAGAGTGTTATGATAGCTCTGTATGGGGCCCCCAGAGCGATGTCCTCTCCACGTTTTGGATCACCTAGGGGGTCCTTGCATCCTGTTCTTCTCCAGCAGGGAGAGGTGGGAAGTTCCCCCGACAGGAAGTGGGCCTGTCAGATCTGCAGATTGTGGGGGCTTTGAGAAAGTTCGGGGTGTTTGGCTTGCCCCATGTTTTCCCAGGCAGAAGAGCCTCAGGAAGGTCTCATGAGCTGAGGATTTAGGTCTGTTTCCTTTTAGATGTTCTTCATGTTTTAGAGTATCTTTGACTTTCTGATTAAATGGCTGTGACCTACAACAGGACTGTCATTGTTTCCTTTAATATTATTTTGTTTCCTAAACTCTGCAGAATGGATTGCTGTGGACTGTAGGCCAGGCTTATGTTTAATGATATGGAAGTAAAAACAATATATTGATTGTAAGGCCATTATTGTAATGTCAATTCAATGTTTTCATCTGCCACAGTATCTCTGAAGTATATTTAACTGATAAGTGAAGATGTTTTGAAGTTTCAGGTATAATCTGTGTCAAATGTTTAACACAGAAATGATGAATGAATGAATGGATGGATGAATGAATAAATAAATAAGTACTAAATCCATATCAGGTGGATGCTAGGCAAAGCAATGCAGCTACTGCAGTGCAACGTGGTTTATGAGAATACGTTCATGCGCTCTAACTCATTAGAGTATCAGACTTATTAAACTATTTACATTATGTATCACAGACCTATTAAACTATTTACATTATGTATCACAGACCTATTAATCTATTACAGACACAGGCCACTTCTGTTCTCATTTTTCAGGTTTCTCATGTTTTTAGCTCCATGTTGCCCATCAATGCAGTTCTGATTAACAGCAGCATCCACACATGTAAGAAAGTAATTCATTATCTGCACTGAAACTAAAAGAACATTAGGATCTCATTGTCCTGAAGTTAAAGCCCTGAAGCTCTCTCTCTCATCATCATCATCACAGGCCCTGTTGTCTCTGACTGTGATGTAGCTGAGCCTCTGGTCATCATGACACTGATGTGCAGAAGCATATCATGGCTGTGCTCCCGGTGTCACCCAACCAAGAAGTTACAGACCTCTGTGCTGTGTGCATAAACAATTCATAGAGACCGGTCTAACAGCCCTGCTCTGCTGGAAAAATGCCATGGAGGCAGCTCAGAGGTGACTCAGGACAAGTGAGGAAAAATGCCAAAAACTTTTTTACTTTCATTCAGAGCCACGACACAATACAGAAATATAGGGATGACACCTGAAATATTTCTACAAGCCACCTCATTTTTTTGAGCCAATAGGATGTGAGTAAAGATCTTTATTTGATAATAAAGATGAACAATGATTGTAAGTTTATTGTAATTGTATAATGTGCAAATTTGGCTATTTGGGACAGATTCTTTGCTTTAACTATGTCATCATTTACTTGCCCTTATGTAATTCCAGACTTTTTCCTGTTGAACACAAAATTAATTATTATCAGGCGCTCATTCCCAAATATGGACAATGCATTATGATCACTGTCTGTCAGTTCAGTTGCAATTTTGCATGGTTTATTAAAAAAATGTAAATGTTAATTCAATATTTGAACGATTAACAAAAGCTTACCACCAGACTAACATGTCTTATGTTTTTATTCAGAACTAAACTAGTTTGGTAAAGTGTTTATTTGTTTGGCCACACGGGGCGTTACATGATCCATAGCTGTCACGTGTGCTCCCTTACAAAAAATAAACATATAAGTCTCTCACTAGTCTTTCTAAAGGACTGTAGTGATTTTGTAGTATGTAGTTTTGTAGTACTGTAGTATTTAAAAAATGCTTAAAAATATGCACATGTATGATAAGAACTGAAAGACACTGGGTTAATCAGGAGAAAATGACACAGACCTTAGTGCAAAATAGGTCAAGTTGCTCCACAATTACCCAGAGCGCACTGCACGCAGTGTCACTGCTGTGTTAAAAGGAGAGCATAACCCCTTGGGGCCGGGCTAATAGCAGTGTTTTGGTGTATGTGTGTGTATTCCTGTGCATTTGTGTTCAGGGGGCTCCACTGTTTCCCCTCCCACTCAGGTCACTGGTAATGCACTCGTTGCACATCCTGGCCTCCACGTAGGGGGAAGGAAAAATAAATAGTAGCAAAAGAACGCGTCTGGGATCTGAGGGAGGAATGCAGCAGGGCATGGGAACAGCAATCGCCCACAAGCATACTTTGGCCAGCCATTAAACGCCACCTCACCGTCATTACGGCACGCACACCCCTCACCGGTCCCCGGTCCCCCTTTATCACCCCAGCCATCAGCACTCACGGGCCTTGAGAAAAAGCGTGTGGGCGCTGGCTTCATTTGGGAGTGGGCAGGAACGTCCAGAGTCCCTGAACAACACCTTATTCTCATTTGCTCTCTTTTCCTGTCCTTCTTTCTCTCTCTGTTTTTCTCACAAACACAAACACACAGTCTTTCTTAGTCTCAGGGGGAGGGCTACCAAAATCCTCAAGACAGGAAGGCCTAACTTGCGAGCTTCAGACAGCCGGTTCTGCACTAAGGACAATTTATTTTAACCGTGGGAAGGGGGAGGGCGACTCGGGTGTTGTTTGAAGGTTTAAAGATGACAAGGCCTAAGGTCCATCGGGGAGGTGGGGGGAGGGGTGCACATCTTTCCCACGAAGAGCGAAGGCCAGAGGGGTTCAACTCCCCGACTTGCAGGAGCTGACGCACAGAGGAACAACGACTGAGAGAGAACTGTGTGCTGGACGTTCATGTCAAGAGAGGAGGGAGGCAGATAAGGAGCGCTGCCTCATTAGTTTGGCTTATGTTAACAGAGCCGACAGTGGAGAGTAGAGAACAGGTCATGTCGAGAATGCCGGTTTGATTTTGAACAGGGGATGGATGAGTGCAAAGGCCAAGCACAACAAGTTCCTGAACTTTCCTTTTTAAATATGTTGCACATGCTCTGCCATGTTCTGAAATCTCCAGGGAATCCACTGAGAATAAATTGTGTCCCCTGACAGCCCCGTTTAAATGTATATGCTGTCTGATGTTTCAGTGTCTGAGTCACTGAAGAAGTTATGCAAATCATACATATATATGTATCCATTGTAGTATTACTGTACTGTATATTTATATGTGTGTGTGTGTGTGTGTGTGTGTATACGCTACATACAGTAAATGTAGCAGAGAGAGAGAAAGAATGGGGGGGAGAGAGCACACAATCACAAAGGGATTTTAATGAAGGTAATCATGATATCTTTCCTAGGGCACCAGAATCAATCGCTGGTTGTATTAAAGGCTAGATATTTATGAAATCAGCAATAGCAAATGAGGTCATCATTCTTATACCGAAAATCTCAGATCCGTCTGTTCCATAACATTTACTGCTTTAGATACCATTCAACATATGGCTTTAAAGATGAAAGATTCCTTTTACACTGAGGCTTAAGATACACCCAAAGCAACATCACTATGTCAACAAAGAGCAGCTAAACAAATTCCTTTAGTTCTGTTTAAACTACAAGTTAATTAACACATTCTTAATTGAGTACAAGGTACATAATTATTTCATAAGCAGCATAAACATAATTTAACTTTCCATTTCAAATGGCAGCGCTCATATTTAAGTTCTTTTTTGTCTACAGGTTGGTTTAATTATGCAAATGAGAATCCAAGTTTGCACAACCTAGGCTTTGATGTTCTCTAATTGTTGAGATCATCAAAGGCAGAATTGCCATTTGGTGTGAATAAATGTAACACTTTCTTCATTAAAGGGAGTCGTATGTTAATGAAGGTGGGAGTGATTAAATATGGATGAATCCTGGAATGTTTAACAGGAACATTTGTTTCACCATTGGCACAGAAAAACGAAGATGGTTGAAATAACAGTTCAAATGAGAGAAGATCAGACACAGACTAATCTTTGCATTTCAGGTTGTTTTCTTCTTTTGGAAAAACTGAAGGAATTCCTGCAGGAATTTGCTTGTTCGTTCGTTGTTCAAAATTTGATTCTGGCAGGTTCATGAAAGCTGTTCGAGAGCATCACTATATCCTCTCTAATCTGTATTTCTCTTTGACCCTTGACCTTTGGGTGTACTTTTAGTAATGTGAACTCTATCAATAAAAAACAAACAAAAACTCTTCTTTTTTACACAAACACACACACCACATATTGAAGTAAGATCTTTAATTAATTTTTATAGACAGAAAAATTCTACACAGATAATATAGATAAGGGCACACACATATAAACACTATATATATATATATATATATATATATATAGCAACATCACATTACGTTGACCATATATATATATATATGTATATTATACGTATATTATAACTGTAGCCTACCAACCTTTAACCTGTCAATCCAAGCTTACAGTAAATGGCTGGGGTAAACAACCTATAAAAGCGAGCCTTTCCTAAGTATCATAAGAGCAGCTACAGAAGGCTTTAACAGGCACCGGTGATACGTGCATTAGGGATGTTGGTTAAGTGCGTCATAATACTCACGTAATCTGGAGACAGATGTGTCTGGCTGTTTAGCATTGTTTTGCTTTAGCAATATGATAGATACAAATACTCACTGAACTAACAGGCTTTTTGCACTGTTTCAGATTTGCCATTTGGAGTCTTAACAGTCAAGTGACCTCACATTCTGACCATTACATAAATACACAAACATGTGGTGCTGTCTGAGAGAGTGGTCTGCCGAAAGTGGTCAATTTTGATGAAACCCTTTTGATGAAACCATATTCTTAATTTGTGATGTCTCATGGATATTATTATTAATATCTATATTATTTTACCCACATACCTCTTTCTCTGAAACCTACATGTTCGGTCTACAATAACTGGCTAAAATGAATTATTAAAATTAATCATAAAGGCAAATCAGTTCCTAATCGTGGCCAACCTCTCCATATTTTAGATCTGGATATGATGCCATTAAGGCAGATATGTGTTCCCAATGTTGGCCCACCTCTCTTTACTTTTTGGGTCTGGATATGATCTCATATTTCATGTACTTGGGAGATCAGATAAGGATTCATAGTCCCACTTAAGACTTAAGACTTTCTATTCTAGAGTCCTGTTCTATCTCACACTGGAAAGAAAAATCACCTGTGCCACAACCTTCCACCAAAGTATTGCAGGACAAATAGAAAACGGTGATAACAGATATTATATTTCTGAGAAAATGTCTGCGACCCAGCTTTCCCAAGACAAATGTCTTGCTTTCATAAATGTTTATGAGTGGAATGTTTCTGTCGGCTTGTATTTCTTTTTAAGTGCAAGGGGTGTTAAATGTTCTCACAACACTCTTCTCACCCCATCAGAAACTTGATCTCCATATGTAACAGCCAGTTGTGATACATCATGGATTTGGAAACATAAAAAGTTCACACTTTACATTACAGCATTCATGTAATGTCAAGTACTGAGACGTATTAATACTGTATATAACATGTTCAACAAATGTGAATTTACAATGCATTTAGAAAATAATACAGTAAGGGAAAGTAGAATTGTGTAATTATTGGACCTTTTGGGTCAAATTAATTAAAAACAAAGGGTTCAAAAATGGTCAGATTGGAGAATGCTTGTGTTTTCATACCTGAGTTAAGGTCTTATGAACAAACTTGAACTTCAGACATGATTCCTAGCAGACCTGGTCTACATGATTCTCCTCAATTCTGAGGGAATGCAGCCTTCAACATCTTATCAGTTTGGTGAAGAACACAATGACCGTAAAACTGTTACGTTCCTAGAACATGAGAATTGTCAGGTTCTGCACAACATCACTTCCATGCATCTTTTAAATGTGCCTTTCTTGCCCTGTTGGCAATAACACTAATATGTTTTTCTGTATGTCTGTATGTCTGTCTGTATGTCTTAATAGCCTCTAATGCCTAAATAAACCTAAAATCTCAACATCAGATTCATCATATAACGTGCTGTTATATACCCAGCTCAGAGACATAGTGATAGACAGGAAGACAGACTGAGTGATACTCGTCCAACTTCTGGTTGGCTTCATTCCCAGAGAATTCTTCAGGACTTGTGTCACCCTGTTGAGGAGATACAGAGAGCCTCCTCCCTGCTCATCTTATGTACCTCTGTCCCACAAGAGGTTAGGGTGGGTGGGTAGGCACAGGAAATTCTCCAGATACTCTATGTGTGTGTGTTAAGTTTAAACATTTGTTTGTGGAATGTAATTTAACTACAGCAGAACCTGAATTCAACAATAAATCAACCAAAACATGAATCAAGCATTCTGACTGAAGGATTATGAAGATACAATAGAATACTGTGTCCTATGCTTTTAAAGAGATATTAGGTCAACTAACATCAAAGAAGAGCTTGACTCATGCTGATGTGGAATAATGTTCCTTTACATAGACCATTATCTGATCCAAAACGGCTCCCAGTCGTGGTTTCTCAATCTAAATGACATTATCCGCACTCTGCTTAGTGCTGCACAGCATTTAGGTGTCTTAAGCGCTACTCAGAAGTGTCCAGAGGGGGAAACAGACACAGTCCAGTGACATGAAACAGCCTAATTGCCTGGGCCTTTCCTATCTCAGGGCAGAACTGCAGTTTTTGCTTACATTGTACCGCACACAAGGGCCTTTCAACTTGAACCTGAGGACACGTCTGGGAGTTTGCTTGTTATCAATGTATAATGTAGACTGAGGATAGAATGTTCTGCTTTTAAAGGTGAGAGACGCTCTAAAATACATGAGGTCATCAAATCAGTGTGTGTTTTCTCATAATGTTCTTTTAACAGCTGCATGGGTCGCTTCTCATGTGTTTTGTGTCCCCTGGGACTGAGCGTGCAATTGTCAACACATCCTCTCTCTCTCTCTCTCTCTCTCTCTTACACACCCACACAAACACACACACATTAAGGGTGATGGTGATTCCTAAACTACAGGTTCTTTAATGTCCCAGCAGTCAATTTATATTAACATTTACTAAAATGTCTTTTTGTTAAATGCTTAAGAAAACCAGACCCAAAATTACAATTTGAAATATCTTAAAGTATGAAAATCCAGCATTAAAATATCATTTTATCAATACCGAAACAATCATATACTATTTCAATAAAGTTAAAAATGTCATTTTCATCAACATTTGAGATATAAATAAAGTGTATAGATCACTACAGTTTGTGTTTGAGTTTAAGTCAAGTTTAGCTGAACAAACACAAATAAAAACTAAAAAGATCTATGATGAACAACATAGCTACATACGCTATGTACAGAATGTGGTGCATGTGGCCATGACAGTCACAGTTGTTTTACATACTTTTTTTACAAGCCAAAAAGAAACTTCCATGTTGTTAACACAAGCTAACTAAAAAAACTTCTGTAAGAACAATCCACAGGGCAAGCACATACAACTAGTTAAGCCAGTAAAATGACTTCCATACTGACATGAGTTCAAAATCAATCCCTGGTGATGTGGTCCACAGGGAAGCTGTCACCAGCCTGTAAATCTGACTGTCACACCAGGGTCTGACCTCTGTCAGGAGTGAATCCATAGGGCTGATGTCAAACTCCTCAGTAGTCTTTGCTGTCAACTGTGAGACACTGACATGGGGCAAAATCATTGATGCAAATCCTGCCCTCAAAAGAGATGTACAATATCTGGGAATTGAATATTGACAGTGCAGCATGAGGTCACAGTGCATGTGGATGTGGACAGTTATAACACAGGCTCTGATTTGTCACCTCTGCTCCAGTTTCAGTCATTACAGTTAGTTTAGATTTTTTGTGCATGTTGGACTTCACATGACACAGCCCAAAAAAAATGTGACTATTTAGCTAAAATGTTTTTTTTATAAATTAAGAATTATTAATAGAAGTAACCATGTACCAATGTATTAGTCTAGTGATCTAATTTCCGTTGTGCACTTTGCTTGACAGACAGTGGTCACAATGCAGTTTCAATGCACTTACATAAAATAGGCATTTTACAACATATTTTATCTCCTTTTGTGTTCTATAGAAAAAACAAATTTGAGTAACATGAGAGTCGGCAATTTACAATAAGTAATCTATATCCTTCCATCTAATGAAAATGAGCTTGTAAAGCAAATTAGGCTTTTCCAACAACACTTGATTATGAACTTAAGGATAAAAAAAACTTTTTTGGTACAGTGCTTGTGAATCCAAGTTAACAGTTATGTCATGAATGTGAATAATTGCTAAATTCAGAATCAGCAAAAATGGAAAACAGACTGTAAGCCATGAGAGTTGAGATCATTCGGACAACACCCAACAGTCAAACAAACATCATCACGGGACACCCATATCCTCACGTATCTCCAAGAAGCTTTTGTTAGGACGCAAAGACTTTATCTATCAAAGCACAACACAGGATGGCCGCACATCAAATCACCGATGGAAAACAATTGTAAGCAAAATGAAAAAAGAAAATATTTAATGTGTGTATATCTCTGGGTTTTTGCATGCCTTTATTATGAGGTCAAAAGGTTGAAGGACATACAAAGGAGTCTGATACAAAGGATGGAAACTGGGAGACAAAACATGACAACGCACACCTTCATTAAACTTGGCCACTCTAATATCATTACTTGAATAGCCCTGAAACAGGAAAAAATGATTAAGTAACAACTGCTTTTCAGTTGAGTAATGAAACTCTGACCGTCCTCTGTTTATATGGTTAATTTGTTGCTGTTGCTATTATTGTTTTGTTTTTATTAGCTTACCTAGCATGAGCATTACACATCTGAAAGCAATTTAACTCAGATGGATTATTGTGATTGCACAGTGTGTCTGAATCAAACTAATCATATTACTTCACTACTAACCTCTAACCTCCACCCTCACTTGTCAAAACATATTCTATTAAGCTTTGACCAGTCACTGTTGAGCTAATGGGAAGCCTAGACCTTGTGGCCCTTATCATGGGAAAGTATAAAATAGTAATTTTCCCCATTAAACAGCCCTGTTTTCAAAGGGTGTTGTAAACATTATAAGATCCCTTAACAGCCCTCCTTATCTAAATGGGGTTTGATCCATCCACAAATAGCTGAAAAATACCATTTCCACCACTTATATTCAACAGTAACTGAGTCACCGGCAGTGTTGATGGCAACCCTGATTCAGATTAGGTAAGGTGGAGCAGATCTGGCTTGTACTGTACCTTATCTCTTCCGCTAATTTAGTTATGCAGCCAGCGTTCCAGAGAGAGCTTACTCACCGTAATCAGGTAATTAAAGCTATTTGATCTAATGGCTCTCAGCTCCGTTGCACAGTTGTTTATTCTCTTGGTCCTCCAGCTTATCTACCTTGTTGTTTTTATAAATTGTGAACGCAAAATGAAGGAGATCATGGCATTGTTTCCTGTTTGTCTCTGCTAAACATTTACAGGGTAAGATGTTTTATGGCCATTCGAACAGAGAATGATGTAAATAAACTACATAATGATGTAAATAATTGTTTTTGTAAATAAATGTATTAATAAACAATAAAATGTAAAAATGTGTGTGTGTGCATGCATACATGTATACATAAGCATATAAATATACACACACATACAGTACATATATATTAGTCAGGGTCTGAACCCTGCAGAAATCATACTGACAACAACTATGTTTATATAAAGTGTTTCTTTCTCATTGGTCATCTCACCTAGAGCACTAAATGAGTCACAAGTGCCACTGGTGCCCCTAAGTGTAAGAATGCATTCATGCTGTCCCTGAGTTATGGGCCTGTGTTCTCACTCACTGTTCGGGGGCTACTTCTTAATTTTTTGAAAGTTCACTTAATCACAATAACCCCTGAGCAGACAGTCACTAACTAACCATCTTTGTCCTCTGTAAGTCCCCAAGATGTGTTTGCGCCTGTGCCAAAAAACCTTCTAGGATTTGACAAAACCCACCGTCGCCTTTCCTCCCAGAACTGGATGATTTTGGTAAATACAGAAATAAATAGAGAAACAACCTCAAACAAATAAATCCACTTTTAAAGGCTCTCTGGCTTTAAACAAAGCAAAGGATCAGATGCATGGTGGAGATGCCAAGAGAAAGGAGCCACAGGCTGTTGTTTGAAAAGATGGCTTCACTTTTGTTCCAGATTTCCTTTCGCTTCAGTTCTGTCTCCTCCTGTGTCAGATTTGCAGTAGAGATATGTCTCGAGATTTAGGCAACAGCTCAGAGCTCGAGTTATAACACAGTGTAGCGTCATTTGAATAAACAGAGCCTGAAGAACGGGCATTTGGTCTTATTTTGTAAATATGAAATAAATGTTTTAGTAGAAAAAAATGAGTCAAAAACTGATTGTGTAATTGAAATGCTATTTGTGGGAATAATTGCGTTACACTGCAGATGGCTTATGCCGTGCTTGACTCTGATTCAAATATTTAATAAATGAGTGTTTCCTTGACAACTGAGAGACAACTTTTTAATCACAACCCTTCCCCATACAACACTTAAAGAAAAGTAGATATGATTATGGTTAGAATATGGTTCACATATAAATCCTGTAATTTGTTAGTAGTGGGCAGTGTCACATTTCTAATAACAATTTGTTATTTTTTTAACAAAAAGTAAACGACTGTCAATTTTACATACTCAAGTAATTACAACAACATTAACTTTCTCTGTGAAACCGTAAACCATTTTTATCAAGTTGTTGTACCAGGGCTCTTTTAAAAATATGATTAATAACATGTGGAGTTGTTATCAAAGCATCATGCTCTTAATAAGCATCATATCACAAGACTACAAGTGAAACAACAGCAAGTCAGAGGGCTGCCTCTTTAGTTAGTCTCCAAGACCCCAAGGCATAACAATTTCACTTCTTGGCATGGACTAGGGATTTCAACCCAAACAATGCCCCAAAGGCTCACTCATTTGTGGGGATGAGATCAACTCAAAAACAACTAGGGAAGGGGGGGGGGGGGGTGGTAGGTAGGGGGGAGCCTATAGCGCTTTATGACTCATTACATAAGCACTTAGCGACATGAATATTCCTCAAATACCTGGCATTGCGGAATGTAATCTGCTTACGACGACAGGACTAGATGTGCCCAGCTTGTGTGGCAGGTGCTTGTGCATTAGCTTCTCTTACAAAAGATTACGGAGGCAGTGATGGCAATCTTGGCTGTGGAAGAGAGGAGGGGAAAAACGTTTTAGAAATGGCTTAATCCAAGGGCTAGATTACCCACAAGGTACCAGCTAGGTAGACATCAAAGGCCGCCCCAGCCCACTCAGTGATATTGAAATGCGTGTTCCCGCTAAGCTTGAATGGAAAGCATCGCCGGAGGTTGTCAGCTTGGTTTTGGGAGAAGAGAGACGAGAGCAGAGCAATCCTATTCACTCCACTCATCACACTGTTTGGCTGCACACTTTGCGCCTGTGCTTACTGCTTTGTTGGGCTGAATGATGCGGTGGAATTTTGCTCCCGTTTCGGAATCTTTTGATTTCGTTTTGTTTATTGTAGCCATGTGAAACGCCACAAGAAATAATTTCACTTGCATGAATGCGAATGTACCTGTTCGTAATCCTAGTGCAGGAAACAACACCAACGCGCAGACTTCAGCTTCGGGCATAATCACACAACTCTGTGATCCCAACAGTGAAAAGTGTCAGTTCTGTTATACTAAATACCAGTACTGCTGGAATGCCGTTTGGCCAATCAGATTAGACCAACTAATTGTGTTTATTGGGATCATATATAGGCTGTATTTGTCAGTCACATACTAAAGTTAAGGACTAAAGTATAAATCTTCCAATGAGCACTTTCCTAAAATACTGCAGATCATGTTTTCAAAATTGTTGCACCAGAGTCCAAGCATGCTCGTCTATTCTGTGGCTTTCCATTTCAAGCACTTTAAGTACTGAACACATGGACCTTTTTGGCAGCTGTGGCCAGTTCACATGACCAAAAGGTCCTGGCTAATTTCAGTCAAAATCCTCAACAATGGTGCTCTCTGACAACGCTCAGGTTGTTATCTCCAAGTGCCCTTAGAGTTGTGTGGCTCGCAGAATGCCTCTGTGGAAAAAGCGCATGAATCAGCCACTCTGTTAACTTACACAGAGACACCGTCCACAGTGCCCCCTTTACTATTTCGAAGGTCGCACGAAACCCCCCTGAAGCCCTGAACTGTGTCATCCGTCACTGTTAGCCTGGAGTGCTGGGTCTCGTGCTTCTGGGAGACATGCCACTGTTTAATGACTACCGAGACTCATAGACGCTTACTGTCAGGCTAATCAGCTATAATCGCTGCACAGTAGTTAATTGACAAAGGTCGCGCCTAGGTTAGAGACTGCTGCTGCTAATGGTTATAAATGGAATTCTTAGAGTGTGTCTTCTTTTTGATGTCACCAATACATCACTACAGGCTTTGCTCGTCATAATCAATGAGGTAGTGTAGCCTGTATGTATAATCATGTATGATGTGAAAATATACAGTAGTGAAATGTGTTTAGGAGTGGATTGGTATTTTTTTACATAATTAGAGCTGAATCGCTGTGGAATACCCTGTAAATAACCTGTGAAGAGCAGAGACCAGATTATTCCCTGGATAATATATTATCCTTATGTATATATGTTTTTCTATTTCACATCAAGTATATTTATGAACTTTAACTTTATGAATATATTCATAAATAATCACAGACTTAAAAACGTGGTAGATGTAAAAAGAAAAATACACCATGTTTTTAAACGGATGAACATTTATGAATATATTCATGAAGTGACATGTAAAACCTGAGACATTAGTATGCAGAGCAAACGTGGGCTCCATCATAGCTTAGGTTACTCCCATCATGCACCTCATCTGAGATCTGCAAGCCTTCTGCATGTCCTGTCAGTGGAGTCAGTCAGACAGGAGAATGTGAGAGCCCACACCACTGTGTTTCTTTAGTTTGCTGTTTCACTTTAAGTTGTCCCATGAGAGAGCCATTCAGCAAAACGTAAAGCTTGTGGGACAGCTCTTTATTTCCATCTTGTAAGTCGATAGTGACTTTAGCTAACTTCTTTGTCACAGTGTTTTTAAACTGACTGGGTTGTTTGGAAATAACTTACTAGAAAAAAGTAACTTCTTTGATCTTTTGTGTGTGTGTGTGTGTGTTTACATAACCATACAGTAATGTGTGAGACTAATGTGTTTACAGTTTTATTAAAAATATTTAGGAAAAAATATATTCAGAATGATTATATGAACAACTATTTAATAATATTTTTAAAATTATTATAGATGTGATTATGCATTTTGTAATCTCTATTTTAAACCAATAAATCAATGATTTTGATAATGCATAAGTAAAATTGGAAGATGTAAAGTTTCTTACTTTCCTGCAAATCACATTGCATTAGAAATGCAATTCCTGATTTTTCTCTGCAATGAATTTAAGGCATCTTTTCTCAAATGCCTTTAGAAAGTATCATTGATTCACTTCTGGTTAGTTCCTGCCATTTATTTAGTTGGTTACCTAAGGATGTGTAGTATGCATGTAAAATACATACATAATGCAACTACACGTTCACGTTCTTACTAAGACGACATTGACTCTGCAAGTACAGTAGAAGCGCAGTGCTGCAGCCCTGCTTTAGGCTGACAGAGGTTGACTGCGGTGCTGTGCTTCTCTCTCTGTGGTGTGAAAGGCTACAGATATTGACTGGTCAGATATTAAAGCTTCAGCAGGTGTCCTGTGGCACTGTAGAGACGGATGCTGTCTAAATGCCCTGAATTGATCGCTCAAATAAAAAGGGCCCTCGTTGTGCATCAATAATGCATTCTTTTTATCTGGGTCACTGTACGTCCCAGGAAGAGCAGTCGCAATATATTTCCACATGTGCCGTGCGATCATATTCATAAACTGACAAATCTTGAGCTTTGCAGAAAACATGAGGTTCTGCTAGATTTACATTGAAATTATTGTTGGATCCTTAACTTGCTGGGCTGCCAAAGTGTATTAATGTTTTAAATAGGTTTAATCTGTTTAATGACACTTTTAAGAAAAAAATATGTTTACTTAATTTGACATTCTAACAAGTTGATCATTTGTGATTTCTTTAGACTTGCTGGAATATGAGTAATAGCACAGGTGTGTTCAAAACACACACAAAAACACCCCCATAGGCAAGCTCTTATAAAACACTAAATGGTGGAGAATAGCTTCTTAAGCTAATTTATTTCTAAATCAAATTTAGTCTTTCAACAAATGTAAAGCCATTTGCAGTCTTTCTATGGCTGAAATTAATGAGAACAAATGTGAACAAAATCATGCGTACATATTTTTCCTTGAAGAAGGAGAAAAATGAATTGAAACCCTGAGCTTTAGCATATGTAAGATGTTATTGACATTTTGCAAGACAAAAATTATTTCCTCATTCTCCTCAAGTTCACTGTAGCTGTAGATGTTCATTTAATAAGACAAAAAACGTCTAATCATATAATGTACTTTTCAAGAATTTTCAAAACACTTTCAAGTTGCTCTAATGGTGTTTAACGAAAACAGTCTGAACATATTCAAATCATGTATCTTGTTTTATTTCTACTGACAATACTAATAGTCAGACATCATGCAACCTGCAAGAAACATTTCTTAGTAATTATTAACTTAAAAGGGTCAGCAAGACAAAACTGCGTTTGCACTCCTTAAGAAGAAGACTTACTCATGGAACATAAGTGTATGTGTGTGTGTGTGATCTTGTTTTTCTACCATTGTGGGGACCAAATATCCCCACAGGGATGGTAAAAGTCACACACACCTACATTGTGGGGACCAGCCAACAGTCTGCACAAAGGACATTGATTATTAAACATACTAAATGTTTTTTATGAAAATGTAAAAACGCAAAAAGGTTTCTGTGAGGGTTAGGTTTAGAAGTAGGGTGAAGGTTAAGTAGCAGACTATACAGTTTGTACAATATAAAAGTCATTATGTCTATGGAAAGTCCCCAGAAAGCACAGAAATCTAACGTGTGTGTGTGTGTTTGTGTGTGTGTGCACTGAGATCTATATGTTGCTGTTTTATGAGCTTACGTGGGGCTAGGTGAAAATGTGCCATATCAATAACCTCCCTTTGTGAGTATTGATCGTGTTATGAATGATGAGCAGCGGGGGGTGTCCCCCTTAACAGGCCACTTAGCCTTCCTTCAGGAAGGTGCGTGACAAAGGAATTGGTGCGAACACAAAAGCATCTTGTCGCACCTGGAGGTACAATGTTGTTCTTTCTCGCAGGAGTTCCACATCAATAACCCACATAAAAGAGAATGCAAAAAACTCTCCTGCTGGCATAAATGACTTTTGGCATCCCATAATTTAAAGTCTCTGTGTTTCGCTGTCAGGTGTACCATGTTAATTTTGCATTCATGTGTTGGATGATCTCCACCAGTCCACCCCCCCACACCTCTATCATTCCTACTGAAGTTGAAGAACTTTTCCAGAATCAAGAACCGCAATGCATTTTATTTTCACTGCCTGTCTTTTTTTTTGCTTAAAACAACTGATAGATGTTGTATTTGACAAATTAGGATAATGCTGCTGTGCTTTCTTCATTATGGGATTTCCACAGGCCTTAATTCTTAGTTTACAAGTGATCAGCTAAGACGTATGATCGGATCTCCCAAAACAAGTGTTACTTCCAGGTGTAAATGGGGTCTAGGACAGAAGAATACTATCCTTTTAAATTAAGGTTTTAATTACACATGCAACCTCCATCCCTCTTATCACCACATGTTCATGTTTGACTTTTGTTCTGAGATATATATGTTGTTGTTTGCTCTCACTATGTACAAAGCAACCCCACACACTGAGCAAGTCATATATCATGTCTCTTTTCACATTTATAAGCCACACATAGGCAGTCAAACTCATCATGCACTTCCAACACAATTAAACACAAACACAGGAAGGATTGAATCTTCTCTTCTTACTGCTGCTCTGCCTGGTACAGGACTGATTCATTTCTGAGGTGTGTGTGTGAGTGTGTGTATGTCCGTCTCAGGGCGAGGTGAGGATAGGGCCCCTCACTGTCTCCACAGACAGCAGCGATAACAGGGCGTCTTTGAGGGGGGACCTCATCCGAGCGGGCGGGTGCACATCTGGGCGGTCACACAACAAGTGGCCCACTGTGCCGCGGACCCCTGTGGCGTATGAAATCAAACGCACATTCATAACGCCGTCTGTGATTCCCCTCTGTCCCCGGGCCACGTTCCTCAGCCAAAGTGCATCCTCGGGGGTAGAAGAGGATCGCACCATTATATGTGGTACCCGGAGAGTAAAACACGCTCGCGCACAAACTCACACACAGAGGTTTTATGTCCAGCTGTTTTTTTTCCACACATTGACCGAGGGCCGTATCACAACGAAAAGGCTGTTTAAATGACAGAACGGGGCCTTGTGGACAATCCAACTTCCTGTTGATGAGATTCCAATCCCACAATGCAATGCTTACTCTCATACACACGGCCAGATGAGGGTCAAAGGCTGCTTTTAAGACAGTAGTGACACTTGGCAGCACACAGGTGAGGTCCACAAAAAGATTTTCAATAAAACTCGAAGAATTAACTTTTGTAACAGGTTAGCTCTATTTAACCTCTCTTATAAAACAGTGATATCATTATAACATGGTCTGTAGCAACTCTTATGTCATGTCCATAATGCTCTTAGTGAAGTTGAACAGGAGAACAGATGTTTAAAAATGTAAGATCATTAATACAAATCCTCAGATGTCCAACATACAGGTCTAGGGATTCCAGAAATATTCTCATATGCTGTCATAGTCAGGTGCAATAAACGTAAAAAAAATGTGTTCACTCCCCTGGTAAAACATCTGTTGAGCTCTCATTGAGACACTGTTCTAAAACTGTTTTATTAAGCACTCAATCTACATGTTATTTTACCAAAAGAGAAAGAATTAAATTAATTTAATTAAGATTAAATGACATTAAATGACCAAAATATATATGTGGCATTTACATTTTATACATATATAAAAGTAAACATGTTATTTTTTATTTGGAAAAAAAATTGAAAAAACAAATGAGATTGCAAGGCTAAATGAATGTACATATATGTAAACACATATACATATATAAACATACATATATAAAAGTAAACATGTTCAATTACATGGAAAAAACAAGGCTTTAGCATTGCAAGGCTAAGCAAATGTACATTTGGGAACAAATATGTATGCACACACTTTTTGTTTAGCCTTGCAATCTTTTCTGGTTTGTCTCCATATAGTGGTACATTTAAAAGATATTAGCCATGAGTTTCAGAAGCCTAAAATGACTCCAAGACAAATAAGTATTTGTGAGCTTTAAATGTGAATGCTCCTCCCAGCATTCCTCTCTTGTCCAAGAGCACGGCTCCTAACCTCTTCTTCTCCCTATCTTGCTCATTTTGTAAGACAGACATTTATTCTGACTTCACAACCACAATATTTGTACAGAGTGGAAGCTAATAACAGGAGCACAAGACAAGCATAAGAAAAATAGAAAAGGAAAAGACAGGAGTAAGGCATAAATCAGAACGTTATGGAAGAGAAGCTTAGTGTGGACTAAGGGTGCTCCTGCAGCGATAAATGCACTCGCAGCCCTAAAAGGGCATGCTTGGGGTGAACATGCTGCGACCGACTTGCCCTGCATCTTGCGTTTTCAGCCATGATCACGGGGAGCCCCGACTGCTGCCAATATCCTGCAGATACCATGTCCAATTTCCTTTCAGTTCATTGACTAGCCTAGACGCAGAGCCCTGTTGAGGGCGAGCTGTTTCTACTTTGTTTAATGTTGAATCTTGAAATGTAACAGACGCTGGAGCCAGGCTATTTTTTCCTAGTTCTTTTAGTTAGTTTTCCTGGCTAGAAATGTACAAATGGCTTCTTCCACAGTAGGATCATTTGCTACATCTGGCTGGAGAAAAGAAACTTCATTGAACTGTGGTGTCGATGTGAGATTGCAATCTGTTTTAAAAGGAAAAATCTCACTGACGTTGTGCTTGCATTGCTTCATTCTAAGTTATGCTAATTTGTAATTTAGATAATATATCATGTTTAGATAATATATCATGTACATAGTTGTTGAACAAGGAGTCTGCAACAATATAGGTAAAACAGTCATGATTTTTTGGTATATAAAAGTCATAATTTAAATCAAAAAGTGACTGTTTGCAAAGCAGATTAGAAATGTTTAATGAAAGAGCTAAAACACAGTAAAACCTATTTAGGTAAAATACATGCTGTGTTTTGCACAATTTATACCGAAACACATGTACAATGCACATGAATTGTAGATAATCTATAATCACACAAATGCATTTTCTGTTCCTCAGGAGTCTGTTCCTTTTACTTGCTCTCTTGTTTCCCCCTGTGGATTGAAACCAATAAAACCGTCACCTTGAGTGATTTGTGCGGCCTTTGGCATTTTTTAGTTGAAAGACACTAGGCTTCTTTGAGTGTGGACACCCGTGGACCATCCCTCACAGCCTCCACATTGATATATGTTGTGGTTTGTCCCTGCTCTTATTCGTGCACAGCTGTGGCAGGCAGCGGGCAGGAACAATGGCCGTCTCTCCTTTGGCCTACAATGCCACACTTGTGCTGCCCTTTCTGGACTCTGAGGCGACCCCATCTCCTTTAAAAGAGTGGCCAGAGAGAAAGAGAGAGAGAGAAAGAGAGAGGGAGGTTTTACAGGAGATAGATGTTAAATGACAGAAAAACAGGCACATTACAGAGCTGCTGAAATATGAGTGAGAATATTTGAAGAAAAACAAGTTGGAATTGAAAGAAGCTCCCTGCAGTGTGTTTGTCTTTGGTCAGGTAGTTTCTGGCCTGATTCCCATTTTCCAACACAATTGGCAGACACCTGCTCATCACAGATGGCAATAGCAGGACTCAATTTGCTGCCATCTGCTCCATATTACAGAAAGGTGCTGCACTCTTCCTTTAATATTAAATAACAAGATGAATCTAAACACGTCCAGCGGAATGTGCATCCAAATGTTACTTTATCCCTTGGCACTTGTTTGTCAAAACGAGTTGTTGCTGTCTATGTTTAGGAATCATTTGGCCTGCTCTATATACTTTGGCGCCCAAGGTCTGTGTTTTGCACAATAGCGAGAATCTTTTTTGTGCATGCAGGGCCACTCGTTTTTTTGCTGCTATTGATTTGCGAGGCAGATTTGGTTAGATTTGAGCTCCCTAATGAGCTCAAGCAGTTCTCTGGTTCATCTTGAAAGGTCAAAAGCCCAAGGAAAGTGTTCAGGTCAAAATAAGCTAGAGAATTTGACCCCTCTACCTAACATCTAACACCTTTCGAACACGTTTGGTGTTCAGTCCAACCAACACCCTCACTCTCCATCTGACTTGATTATTCCTATTGTCATAAGTCAAGATATAATTGTGAGATCAATTATTGATTGTTTTCTCACTTTGTTTATACGATCTGCCGAGCGCAATTGTGTTTGTATTCATTATTTGAATATGACGTTCTCGTGAGGATTTGGTTGCATTCGAGAACAGGGGAAGAACTTTGCTCAAGGCAAGAGCATATCTTCAATGTCAGATCACACACACACACACACACACACACACAGACACTGGCCTTTCGACTTTCATCTGTAGCGATACCAAGATGCTCGGCAGCACAGTTGGAGGTCTCTAAGTTGGGGCAAGGGCTCCTCAGACAGAGTGTTTCCTCCACGCATACAACACACACATGCACAAAGACACACATATCACACTTGCTATCGGCATACTTGAATTATTCATGGAGGAATAGGACAAGAAGCTACAAATGAGGTTATACAGACCTGCACTGAAACATATGGACGTCTCTCTGAAGGAAAACCATGTTTTCTTTTTCAAATACAATAAAATAGGAGACTATTATGTATGTTCATATATGTGATTTATAGAAAACAAAAAGTTAGCTCCTATTTAATTGTCATTTGCACAAAAATAGCTATAACAGTTTTATGTTGCAAAATTATCTATATTTAAACATTTTTTTAACTTAAATGTGGAGGAAATACACTTCCCTTTATAACTCTTTAGTAATATTTTGATATTTTGGAGTAGAGGGTTATTTTTGTTGGGGGAGTGGTGTGTGTGTGTGTGTGTGTGTGTGTGTGTGTGTGTGTGTGTGTGTGTGTGTGTGTGTGTGTGTGTGTGCGTGTGTGGGAGAGGAATGGATTATTTCTGTAATGCCTTAAAGCCACATCATGATATCCATCTTTTCTTGTCTATGCTGTGTTGTGCTTCTACAGTAATTCAAAAGTTTGAGTCCACTGAAAACCTGGGATTCAAAATCTAATATTAACCTGGAAATAAACAAAACGTTTTGGGATTTAGAAATAATTTAAACAATGAAATGTTACCAGTAAAAATTTATGAACTTAAAAATGTTTAACAATCTGCATTATTTACAATTAATATAACACATCTGATATTGACCATCTTAACGCCATATTTTGCAGTCATATATTTATTTTTAGCATTTTTTTGTAAAAATATATATTTTAATCTTCCAAATGTTTGTCTATCCATTAGTACCTTAAATATAGTAAAGTGTTACACAATTATTCTTACCCAATCACCCTCACCACTTTTTAATTTTACTTCAAATGGTCACTTCCTTTGTCATAGACTCTCTAATCGGTTGCCAATCTGAGTCATTAGTCATCAGACATTCCACTGGACACAGAAAGGAAGTTCCAAATAGTGGAGGAGAGATTATTAGGACCTGCAGACACACACAAAGATCAACAGCCTGTACCATTGGCACCAAACTGGGAGGCAAAGAACAACCTTTTGGGCGGTAAAGAACAACAGGAAGTGGTCTGCAGTGTAGCTGTCACTGTGTGCTTCAGTTTGGCAGATGAATTATATTTGCAGATAATTGTCAGTGTGAATGTGTTCTTAATAAGAAAGTAACTTACTAATTAATATACATCATTACAGTTAGTAATTAGTAAGGCTGTCAGTTGATTATATATACATAATCCATATAATTAAGTACAAAACTATCACTGTCCTGCAGTCCACAGCAATCTATTTTGTAGTTGAATTTTCTGTCTGCAGTAGATGTCTGCAGTAGATTTAGGGCCTAATCTATGACTAATTCTTGTATTTTGCCTGCGCTGTTTTAAAACTCTTGCTCTATATACACATGCTGGTAAACCTTGACAGTTCAGCTACCTGAATGTAGATAAAAAATACAACACAAAACCCACACACACAGTCGCCAAGGTAAACCTGAGGCACTCAGCCGGTAATAGAGCAGACACAACAGCATGCTGGGTATTCCCTCAAGATGTCACATTAGATCAAACACAGAGTGAGCAAGACAGACACTCAGAGAGAGAGAGAAAGAGAGAGAGAGATGATCCAGGAGTGCTGGCCTCAGGTGTACTAGCCACGGCTGCCTGCCAGAGTCTGACGCGTGCCAGGTGAAACATGTCACCTACAATAGATGTCTTTGCTTCAATGAGGCAGGAAAAGAGCTTCGCAGCAGCAGCGTGCTGAGATGCAGGAGGCAGGCATCAGCTGCGGGCTCTACCTGTCTGTGCTGCAGCGAGCCCGCAGTGGCTCATGGTGGTTACGTAATATGTTGTTGAGCTGCAAATTACACGCTCTGTAATTTTTACCCGCCCAGCTAAACAAGGGGCAAATGGTGGTGTGTCTTATGCAATTATATGCAGGGCATGAATATACATAATGTGCAAACAAGGTGTAATTTGTTAATGAATTGTAAAGCTCCAATTATGATCTGTTAATTATGTGCTTCACAACTCGGCCTGGTTTTCATAGCACATCCTGATATAATTCAGAAGAGGCTGCTGGTGTGTATTACTGTACATCAGATTTACATGAAGGTCAGCTACTGAAATAGCATCACAGTGTTTTGCTCATTTCTACTGCACATACTGCAACCTTATTGAGAAAACTGTTCTTTGCTGAAGATAACTTGGTTTAAATTGGCTGACAATTAATTCTTGCTCTAAAATCTGATTGGATGAGTCATGTTCAAGTCATTGTAAAATATGACTTGACATCTGCTCATTACTTAATTTTTTTAAGTAATTTCTTAAATACTTAAAGGCTAAGACTAACAGCCTACAGTTAGGCTAATGAACTATATTATTAAAGATTTTTTATCAATGTGATTATTTTTGATGATTAATGTTAGTAATATTAATAAATATTAATCAGTGATTTAGTTTCTTTTTATCATTTTATCGTATTGCTGCTGCCATTGCATAAAAGTAGTAGACAACAAAAGTTAAAAGCTGTGCATTACATTGATTTTAGCACTGTATTGGGCCTTCGTGTTGTGTCTAAGAACAACCTTTTGCTAAAATCACTGGTCACAAATGGTCTCTCTCCCTAACTGTGAGGTTCTAGTCAAACCATATTATATATGTAAATTCTGAATAAAAAAAAACAACCTTAGACATTTTCATACTGTAACAAAAATCAACAACCCCAGAGTTAAGATTGTTCTGACATGTATAAACAGAAAGAAAGCCCGCTGAGGGTGAGATACCGGAGGGCCCTTTGTATTTCTGAAAGGTGCCGGTGAATCTTCAGAGAAAACCTTGAAGAGCCAGTCATGTCCAATGCCACAGGCCACAATCGCAAACACACTGCCCAATTTCACCAGAACCAACGGATCCTTTCAATATGAATCTTCAGTCGGCAGGTGAAGGGGCTATTTTTGCACCAGATTTATGATTATACATATGATTATACTCCATATCTGATCTTTAGCATGAAAGTATTTTAGCGAGTAAGACATCTGAGCTTCGACTTTTGCGCTCTTCATGTTTAAAAGTTGAAAGATATGAAGTCGGCTGTGCATTAAGTATTTAAAGAAGGAAATATTGATGCCTGAACTTGAATATATAGAGGATACCACATTAATGTTTTATTACAAGGAATAAAAGCACCTAAAGCAAGATGTTCGTACAGGAGAGGCGCAGATACCAGAATTAAATGATTAATGAATTCTGGAGGGAATACTTGCAAATCTTAAAAGCTCACGCTGCAACTGGTGAAATGGTTAAAAAGAGAGGCTACATTATCCATGCCGTGTGTCAAATACAGAGCCTGAGTGAGTGAATCTGTTCAATTGTTCTGAAAAACAAACATCTTCATTTACTCATTACAAAAGAATAGCTAAACCAAATTCTAAAGCAGATCTTGCTTTATCAGTGTGAACTGTCTGACTAATGTCTGACTCATGATCATTTCAAATGTGTGGTAGCCTGCGAATTGTACACACAGTTTCATTGCCCCATACACCCTCTTTTCTCAGATGACTAGCAAACACAATTGTTTGTTGTGCTAATAGTAAGTGTGTTAATATAGCAAACCCAAGCTACATTCCATCCCATAGTTCACAACTGAACTTAATCCCTGCTCTCTTTGTTTACAAGAACCAAGGGCCTAACTGAAAGGCCCCAAACTAAAGTCTAAGAAAATACATGAAGTTAGAGGAAATGTTGGCCAGAGACATTAGTGGCAGAATTTGCTGTGATTTTCTTTTCATCTTCTTCAAAAATCTCCCAAAAGTTGACATAACTTCAGGTCCTGAGAAAAAGCCCAGTGGGAAGAAATGAGTTTCAGAGAAGTTTTGGACTGTTTTCCCTAAACTGAGCTGTGAGCAGTTTGGCAGACATTGCTGGTGCTCTTTTGGAGGTCCTTTGCCTATGTGAACACGACTGATGCATCTGCCAAGGGTAGCAGCGAGAACTCTAAAATCCTGGAGCGTAAGATGCAAGGCCTACATTAGTCATGTGAGCTTAGCCAACGCTCTGTTATTCTCCCTGGCAAAAATTGTTTTTTATCAGGCTCCTGTCAGGCTCATTTGATAGCACACTCCTTTGGTTTTACAACTGCTTTGGCTAAAGAGAGACAACCCACTGCGCAATGGGAATGGCTCACGCCCAGACTATATCTGTGAAGACCGAGAGGCCACAGCCAAAAATTTATTGCATTTTACCTTTATCAATTTCAGACTTTTATTATATAAGACCAATAAATGTGCAAGAGACATCTGAGATGTGAGATATCCGAATTGGAGTGAACCCAGTCTTGTTTTGTAAGAGCTTTGCATATCATCCAGCTATGCATTTTGGTAGAAGGAAAACAGAACTATTTCCAAATCTGTGTGCTGTTAAGAGATTATGTGAAATTTATAAAGTGGTGAATTGGATGATGTTTGTAGAATAGGACGACACCCACCGTGCTGCGCTGGGACTCATGGGCCGTGAGACTCAGATCCAACTGAAGAGTAACAGCGTGGTTAGGCTGTCAGACTGCGCTTGAGATAGTTAGCGACAGGCTATGTTCCAAATATGGAGAGAGGACAACAGTCTCCTGTTGATGACTTAGATTCCATCATTTTATGAGCAAAATTCCAATCCAGTGATATGGAATTATGGAAGTTGTAAATACTATGTGCTAGGATTTATTTTAAGGCTTTATCCTATAGTAACCAAATTTATAATTTACATCTAGACAGATCTTCTAATGGGAGGAAAACTATTATAATTAAATACCCATGAGAGCTTGTAAATATCAGAACTGTGATGTGGATTATGACATAAACTTCCTTCCTAACTCTTTTCAACAAAGTTGGAAGTCAATGGTAAAGTTAGTAGCTGTTCCAGCAAGGGCTGAGTTTAACCAGGAGCAGATGGAGCCTAATCCTAAGGGTTTCCCTTTGCTTCCGGAGTCACCCACGTTCACAGGTGCTCCCCCCACCCCCCATTCCCAGTTTAAATCCCTTCTCCATCCATTTCCTGTAAAGCAGGTGCAATGTTAATCCCTACTGGGGGTCAACGTGGCAGCATGCCGCTGGCTAGACCTCCACCTGCTCATGTTGAGCAATACCCTTCCACAAATGCATTCTCTTATGGAAATAATCATAATCTGATTGAGGGAGAAATAAAGCTTTGTAAAAATTTGCTGTCCACCCGCAACAGCGACACAACCTTGCATCATTCAAAACACGATTTGAACTTGCCAAAATGCAGAAACAAATACAAAAGTAAATAATGGTTTGAATTTAATACAAACATCAAAGAATGTTTAAAGAATCTTTGAAAGTCTGTCGTTTGGGTTTTGAACCGCCAATCAACTAAAAAAGTTGTTTTACTTTTCACTTCCTGCCTCATTGATCACCTCTCTCTTGACTGTCACTCAAACTTCACGTCGCGAGGATTTCTGAGAAGAAGGGGGGAAAAGTCAGCTAACGCCTCAAAGACGCCATGTGTCAAAGAGCCGGACTTTTCACACTTGAAAATGTACATGCAAAATTTCATTTAAAATTTGATTACACACGTTCTCATTCGCATGCTAAGATAAAACAGCATAGCTGACTTGCAGTACGGTGGCCCATATTTTCATCTAAACCAGTAAAAGAAGTTCACCAGCTGGAGTGTGGCACAACTAGACTGTGGAGTCACACATTGGGCTAAGTTACAGACCCTTGAGATTACTGCAGATGGTCCGTTCAAATAAAATAAATGATTAAAACAAGAATGTAACAGCAACACTTTCCTTACATTATGATATAGACTTTTATAGTCTAAAACAATTAGTCTATTCTTTATTTCAGATTTCAGAGCTTAACATATGGTTTGAACAAGAACTAAAGTCCCACTACAGTACTTCTACATTCTTCCTTCAAATTTAAAAAACTGTTCCTTTAAATGTTTGTTAATCACTAAAACCACAAATGCTGCCGTTGGTTTACTATAGGTAAAATGTGTTCCCTTAGTTTTCCCATTTTACTTTACAACACTCACAGTGATGGTATCTTAACCACAGGTATCATGTCTCTCAAAGACAGTTTGTTAAGCAACCCTCCCTAACCCTCCCTCCAGATCTTCTTTTGCAATCCGTGTACTTTTTTTCACCGCCGTCCTCAAAATGAGGTAAAAGGAGAAACAGACAGAGGTGAAACTGCTACTTGTGTGTTTCTGTATTGAGAAACTCAGAAGACAGCATTCCAGTTACGGTTCAGCTTCATGAAAACCCAACTGCACTATCAGCATGATTCACTACCCAGATCTCTATGCTCAGGCCCTGCCAGGTACATCATTCAGTCGACTGGATTGCGACAGGCCGCTCTTGGCTCAACCTTAGTTCCCTCTCTCATAGTTTCGTGGGGAAATTAAAAGGGAAGAGGTGACTCTAATCAGAGGTTAGATTATTTTTAAACATCTGGTTAAGAATGTTGTGCAAAAAGCCAGAGTCAAAGAGGGAAATAAAAGTAAAGAATCATGTAAACGAACAAAACAGGAGAAAACAAAGGTGCAATCGTTTAATGTAATCAGAATATATAATCTAATATAATCAGAAGCATCATGCATGCACCTTCTGAAATTGTGAAAATTACTATATTTTACTTTATCTATATTATATTTAACTCTGTGGCAGAAAACTCTTAAGTTATATGACTGATTTATGATTGATTTTACTTGTTGAGTCACAGACCATGATAAGTACTAAACCATCAAGGTCTTAAACAGAGATTTTTTTTGGTCATATCTTATTTTACCTAAAGGAAAAGAAGTGAGCCAGGACTTCACTTTGTGTCCCCTAAAACAAATATGTGCAATAAATCAACAAGTAAATAAAACAACAACATCATATATGGGAAAACCTCTCGTAGGTTTATGGGAAAAGAGCTCTCAGACACACGTCAAGTGAATGTCAACTGAGTCCTAAAAGTCATTTCAGGTTTTTGTAGACTGCACTGGAAAAATACGATTGTCATCGTTCTGAACACTTGATTACACAACCACAACTGCCCTCTGCTGAGGTAGACTGCGGTTCCGCCAAAGAAAAGTCACTGCTCTCGCAAACCTTTACCACAGAGTTACAGCCTTATTATGCCAAATTACTGCATGCAATCTTGGGCCTTGAAGGTAGCTCATCACGCGCTGATGAAAAACACATGAACAAGCACAGCCCTTCATTTCACTATTAAGAACGATTACAATCGCACCAGGGGCCCGTCCTGTAAGATCTGTGAGGAAAAGACTCCACTAGCAGTCATTTGCGTTAATTACCCAACATTATCAACAAAGGAACTGAGTTTGTCGAAACCTGTCTGATTAGGGACCAAGAGACACTGGCCTCATGGGAATGAAAAGCAAATGTTCTCCCTTGATTTGTGTTTGTCTAGTCACAAGTTGCCCATCCCCTCAAAGTCATCAAATGTGTATGTTTTCTTTATTGGATTATGCCAGAAAACAGCACCAGACAAACTGTCCTAAAGCACTGTTAGAGTCCATGTGAAAGTTTGACCTGTTCCTTGTTTACATTAATGCTGTCAACTTGGTAGTAGCAATTAGAGGCAATTGGCAGTTTTTTTGATGTTTCAGAATATATGATAATTTATGCCGAAGGGAAATCATGCACACATAAATGGCACCAGATTTAAGTTGTCCCTCAAACCAGTGTCTGCTTGAGGCTGATTTATTAACATCAAAAGAGCATAGATTATAATCCGATAATCAGAAATTACACTTTAGCATTTTAGTCTAGATTCATAGGTTTTGTAGTTTCATACCTGTGTTTTAAAGAAGCTGTTCGGCCAAAAAGGAAAACAGTTGAGAACTGGGATGTCAAACTCCAAACGGCAAAAGCACATAAGCACATAAAATATAAAGGAAATCATAACAGTCCATATGACTCACACTATGTTACAAGTCCTTTAAAGTCAAAGTGAACAGTCTGAAATTTATGACAAAAGTTATATGGGTTTAAAAGGGAAATAAATAATGGCAGATTTTTCTTTCTGAACAAATTGTGCCTTTAACATCTTTTGACCAGTGTGTGCTGTTTTAAAACTGGGGACATAATTTTAACTGTACTGTGTCTTTACCAGCACCGATGAGAAAATGGCTGTAAACAGTCTTAATAAACTTTGCACGGGCAATCAAATTTGTTTCAGTTGCACATTTTGTTGAATAATTAGCCGACATGTTGAAGCGGCTAAATTATAGACTGGTAAGGAACATGTGGGTGGAAATTCTGCTTTAAGTATTAGCAGGGTTGAGTACAAAATGCAGTGTTACAAGATATAAGCCCACAGTTATATTTTAGTTCTTCCTGTCATTAGTACTGATATCTCCCCCAATGCTAATGGATCTGTAAAGCATTACCATAAATCTAACCTCCCCCATAATATCAGAATTCTTATGGGTCACTGACTCACCAGATTCTACTTGATGCCTTCACACCATGTTAAAAGATACAAGCCCAGTAGCCTTGTGCAATTCATTGCTAAAGCTACGCGCTAACCTTTCAGGTTGCACTGCTACCTAACAAGACATGCACACACATGACGTGAATAGGCCTCTTGCAAAACACATTCAAAAATGAGTAATATCGCTTTGACGGCAATCTGCATAAATTCAAATGCAGCCTGAAGCATATACTGGCCTCTGTTTAAAATTCAAAATTTTCCCTCTTTTAGCACACACACTATGGCATCTGTCCTGTAGAATTATTGCATTAAAAATGTACCTTGCTCCCATGCTAAGGCAAGTTTTGATTAAATAGTGTGGAGTTGTGTCGCATTCTCTTTACATCAACGAATTTTCACCCAGGTTCACAAAATACAAGATTCAAACATGTAACTGTACAGGTTAATGTTGCTGCTCTGATTAATAGGATAGGCAATCTTACAGCGTTAAGGAGGTTTATCAATATTTAATAACTTCTTTGAAATTTCATAAGGAAGAGATGATCTAAACAGAGAGGAAAGGAAAGCATGACAACCCTCAGTGATGTTTATATCAGAGAAGGTAGAGGATAAACACATTAGGACCACTGAGACAACTGCACCAAACGTAAACAAGACCCCTGCTGATTAATCTAACAGGGCTGGTTCAACACAAAGAACTTACCTCATATCATAAACATTATATCACATTCCACTCTGATGTAAAGACAAATGTACAAATATTTACAAGTATAGAGCCTCATCTATGCCTCTAATTACATTAGACTACAATATTAATTAATGTCTACCCAGGATCCAAAATAAACAGGAGTCAAATGCTAAAAGCAAGTAGAAATTTGCTATGTCTAATAAATAAGTGTTTAAACAGTTATTCTGCACACTGTGCACACCTACAACTTTACAAGAAGTTAAATACAGTGAGGGGGATTTAAAGGAGCAGAGAGGATGATGGGAGAGAATCCAGCCCCAGACGACTGTGTCTCCTCGGGGGTGGAGGTATTTGTCGCCATAATAGAAAGCGTTTGGTCAGCACTGAGCAGCTGAAGTGAGCAATCAGGTCTGTGGCAGATTACCTTACCCAGACGCCAGGCCTGCTGGGAGCGGCCTGATCTAACACCACCTGACATCTCTCCCCACAGCTCCCAGCTTGAGACTGTGTGCTTCAGTCTGTATGTGTGTGTGAGTTTAAGGGCTGCTGGCTCGTGATGGCTGGTGAATCACAGGTTTAGCCAGTCTGACATTTTGGGGGGTGAAAAAATAATTAAGTATGTGTGATTCCCTAAATGTGGGTTTCAGCGCAACCAAAAAGATGGTACACAGTGTTTTACAGAATTACCAAAGTCAAGTTTCTCAACTTCCTTAAACAAAACCAATTCTTACAGCTAATGCACTTAATTGCAAAGAACAGCAACAGTAGTGGTTCTTAATCCTCTTAAGCATTTTCCTTTATCAAAACATTGGTGGCTTTCAACATGACCCCTGTGACCCCAGCGTCTGTTTGACGAAATGGCTCTCATGCACAATGAACTTTTTTTCTTAGGGATTGCATGAGAAGATCATTAATGAGATGATATTGATATTGCCATATCGCTGCATAATTACACTCAAAGTTTTCTCAACCAGTGCACTACTTTTGTGTACTTTTGTCTAACTAAACGTTATTGGTGCACCTTATTCACCAAACTCCTTTTTTCTGGTGGAATTAATGTTGCTCTGTTTACAGACACAGAAAGGGGGGCAGTAAATTGCATATGTTTTGATACATTCTGTGTACAGTTTCAATTGACCATAGCAGCATTAAATCATCAAATACTTATCAAATGATGTAGAAGAGCGCCAGTAAACATGCACACATTTGGCATTTTAAAAAACAGATTCAGCTGACTAGACTGAACTGGAGAAATGTACAGTACCAGGAAAGTACAGTATGGCAGACACAGTCTTGTGTATAACGTGTATTCCCAGTCTTAATGAGAATAACAAGGCAACAAAACAGGAAATACAAAAATCAAAGAATTTTGGACAATTTTTTTTCAATGATTTCAAAGATTCTTGATTTGTCTTGTTTTACTACACTGACCCTGTCAGGACGAGGCATGTTCATCTGACTGCACATAATTTGCTTAGTGACACTGTGATCTATGCAAATTATCTTTAAACAAGGCCCTCTCATTTTAAAACGTACATAAGTATGCATGAACAGACAATTAGAATTTGATGTAAATATCAATCAAATTGTGGAGAAAACATGTCACAGCTAACCGCCTGTCTATTTAATTGCAGAAGCCAATAGCCGCAAGCATTGCTTTATAAGCAGTTTGATTCATTTTGAAGTTTACCATGTTGATGAACATGGGCATTTTTCTGGTCTCTGTTAATATGGTGTGATGTGTTGTTGAACAGGGAATACTGATGCCACAGCCTGAACCACAAAACTGCCTCAAATGTGCATTTCTGAGACATGCAACATGTCACAGCTAAAGCTCAGGGTCACTGTCTATGTGGTCATGTCACTGTTCATACACCAGTACTAAAACAACCTTTTTGTTAGTTGGTATTAGTTTTGTTGGTCTCAACAAATAAAGTAGGCAAAAACACTCATAAAATGTATAGCTTGAAGGAATTGTAAGGAAATGGATAAAAGCGTCTGCCAAATGCATGCAATGCATGTAAATGTAAAACACAAGCATGTACATCAAAAATATATATTTTCAAAAACTTTTTTATACTGTATACTTTTCATATACTTGGTGATACTTCAAAGTCCATCAACGATATGACAACATAAAGGTCATAACACTAATTTCCCTGCAGCTAATACTTAAAGTGCAAAGGCTGCTTTTATGAATTACCAGCAACAAGTATTTCAAATCTTCTGTCATCTGTGTAGAAGTCAAAAAAGTCTTGGATCATCTTTTAAAGAATGTTAGCTTTCTTTTCCATCAACCATGTTTTTCCCTCAACAAATTTAAATTTTAAAGTTAAACAGTCACTACTATATTCCAGTTAAAGCAGAGAAAAAACACCTTTTTCCTTATGCGACAATTTAAAACAGATGTCAATTAGCAATTTTGGTACAGAAATGTTCATAATATTGCTCTATGATATCTTTTAATATCTCTTTCCCCTGTTTTTATTTTGTTTAGCTTTAATCTGTGCTTACACTGTAGTCCCGCCCAAAACACACAATTCTTTGATTCAACGTTGCTATGTCACACTGCTCAAACAAACAGAAAGCTATACTTTTGATTTCCCAATACTTTTTAGGGATATCAACTTACAAATTGCTTTCATTCTACATTTTACCTGCTCTCTAATTTCTTACTCCACACAATAAACTAGAGATGTTTTAAAATATTTTAAAATTGCAGTTAATGCGTTACTTTACACACAAAAAGGGGGCCACTGTGAGGGCAAAAGGTGCACACCTGACATTTCCTGCTGTTTCTGCTTCTAATTGGCCATGTCCGACGTTTACATTTTTAAAACCAAGGGAAGTGTGGCGTTTACCCCTGTGTAAACACGCAATGCCATTCAGGATGCAACAGCTGTCGAAGATTTACATGCTGCATGCCAAGTGGTGCTGTAAACTTGCATCTCTACAGCGTAAATGCTCAGAGAGTGCTGTACCTGCAAAATCTCACTCAATGTATTTGTTATTTCAGCAGACATGAGCTGAAAGCATGAAAGCCAGCAAGAAACATGCACGAGTGATTTGTTATATCTTTAGCTTAACCTCATTAACTGTTTTGGTTGCAACCGTGATTTGTGGAGGATATTTTCAGAGAACTTTGCTTTACTTTGTGTGTTTGGCCTAAACTCTCCTGTCATTTGAATTTACCGTTTAACAAGTCTAACAGTTCCCATTTTCATATATAACTTCAGGACTTTGCCTGCCAGTCTGTGACTAAGTCAAACTCACTTCATTGGAAGTTGAGAAGCCTATAAATTGCACAAAACAATCAAGTTCCTTAAAACAGCACTCAAGTTCCCCAAAGGCTTGTTCCATACTGTCGTTTCACATTCTCTCTCTGTAAAGTTTTTCCCTTTCAGGAACACACACACACACGTTGCAGCATAAAAACGTATGCTATGATTTTCTCCTCTGTGTCACTGAAAAATGGCTTTGAGCACCTATGAAAAGCTTCGGAATTGTATTTCCCCACATCATTTATTTTCTTTGGGTTGCCGAATCTTTCTCCCATGCTTCATGCTCTGGCTGTGGTGAGCGGAGAGAGAGAACAGGACACGCCTAAAAAACCCTAAAGTGTCTCTGGTGGCCGGTGTCAGTTGTGCACAGAGATTGTGGTCCTTGGCCCTGACCCAAGGATTAGGTGTTCCAGGGAAGAGAGATTTCTTGGCCCTCGTCAATCCCCAAGAGTGCTTGGGAATTGTGTGTTTGTGTATATGCGCCTCCTCCCCACCCCACCTCCTCTGCACTTCAGTTTACGCCATCTTCCACCTCCTCGAGTGCCCACGATTGCATGTGGATGGCATAATCGGGGACTGCCCTTATGGCCGGTTGTATTCGAGAAAGAGAATGTGAAAATGTAGCAAGGATCGAGAGAGGGACAAATCAAGTTAAAGTCAAACAGACTGAGAGAGAGAGAGAGAGAGAGAGAGAGAGAGAGAGGGAGAGAGAGAGAGGGAGAGGGGAAGAGAGGAGTCACAGAAGTGAGCAGTGGGGGATCTTGGGTAAAGGAGGTAAGACAGGATATGAAAACAATGGACTCATTGTAGAGAGATGATAGAAGGATGAGTGGGGGATCTGTGGAACACAGCACCATCTACAGGCTGATACAGCACACAATCAGATGATCAGAGGAGAATGACCCAAAAAGTGGGTGGGAGAGTAATTTCCTTTGGCTTCCTTATGTGAGTAGATATCACATACAATTGGGAAGAATAAATGATTATGAATTAATTGTAGTGATACAGATTAGATCACTCTAACAAGTAATAGATTAAGATAGTTTTGTAGCTGTACCATGAGAAACAGCAAGCAATTTATACTTTTGAACTCTCACAATGCGTTTCCACATAAAAGATTTAAAAAACAAGAAAGTCATCACCTAGTGACAAAATGCATTCTTCTTCATTTCCTGCATTTTTACGGGCTGTGTACAAGGGGTTTAAATTTCAAATGGAACAGTTCCTATGTTTCCGCTCTCCTCCTAAGTCTCTCTTTCTGTTCTCCAGGTGACCGTATTCTAGCTCCACCACCTTTCCTGTGCCAGAAATGCCAACTGTAACAACAAAGAGTGGCAGATGCCAAGGGAATCCCAGACGACTGACCTCTGTGAAGGCGGCCTACCAAAGAGAAGCAAATATTTACCCTGCATGTTTGAATCCGTGGAGCAGTGCCATGACTGCCCTCTGAGTGCATACAGGGCCGAGAGGCTTACGTATCTTCCAGGCTGTGCTCCGTGGGACCGGGCACGCCATACACCCTTCATGACGCCAGCTAAAATCTTGCAGATTTTTAACAATTGTGTCAGGATGAGGAACATGTTAGGTGGAGGAATGTTTGTGAAATTGTAAGTTGTTTTTTTCTAATTATCATCCACCTTCATATACTGGGTTATCCTAACATCCTGTCATTCTCTGTCGGAAATTTACAAAACTTTTCTTATTGCAAACTCAATGTAAAGAAGTACTTTTAGGATTTTTTTAAGGACATTTATTCCAATCTGGTCCAGAACAGGCTCGGCAGCCTCTGTGTTTCCTTATGAGAGACGGACATCAAAGTCCATTTGGAGGGACTGATCTGAAGATTGTGAGCCAGTCTCTGGAAACAGTCTCTGAGCAGCCTGGATCACTGGAGAAGGCCACCAAATGAGATCTCCTGGGCATCAAATACACACAATACATAAAATATGTGCATATTATATCAATGTGGAGTTCTATTCTTGTGTTGAGGTGAATAGCTTTACTATATGCATGGCGGACATATGCTGATGTTTTGACATGAAAAGCATGGTTTGCTTATCTGTTGTGACTGCACAAGATTAACTATTGAAGAATTTTATATGGACCAAAAAACTTATTGGTGCTAGCTTTGTTTAACTGTTTGGTGCAGTCTCAGTCTCTCTAGTTTCAGTCTCAGACATAACGCCCACAGATGGCCAACAGTCCTACAGGCCATCTGATATTACACGCAAAACTAGGAAATTCTTTCTTGATCTGATTGGCTGATTTGCAGTGCAACTTCCACAAGCAAGGGCACACAGGTTTTTATTGTACTTAAACCTACTCTTGTGGATTTACACATTATTAAACAGTCTATTATTGTGGTTTCTGTCTCTAATCTACTTATGTCTCTGCCTTTATACAGCACATAAAAACAAGATGAACTGTGATTGAACACATCACATGTCTGTCAGATGGCTCTTCCTGTGTAAGTGGGTGGTTCTTGGGCAATCTAAGATGCAAAATCCACCAGACATTTTGCCGCAGTCAAAGTTTAAACTACACATGGCTACCAATTCTGTCTCCTCACTGATGAGCACTGCTGATTATGTCAGGCTGCGAAAGATGTAAAGAGATGTCAAAAGACATTTTTTCCATAATTTACTCAACCACATGTCATTCCAAACCTGTATGAATATTTTTCTTCTATGGAACACAAAAGAAGATATTTTGAAAAATGTCTCTGTAGTTTTGTGGAAGTCAATGGGTGTGCCACTGTTGTCTGGTTACCAATGTACTTCAAAATATCCTCTTTTGTGTTCCTCAGAAGCAAAAAAAAAAAAAAAAGTTATAATGACATGAAAGTGAGTAAATTATTGAAAAAAATGATGGTAAAATACATTTTTGGCTGAACTATCCACCTGTGCATGTCATGGCCCTTTATCTCCATATCCCAGCATCCTCCACCAGATTAGTGCATCCACTCCAAGAAATGAGTTCTCAAATCAGACTTAAATCCCTCAAAAGAAAAACAACAGCAGCAATATCCCACTATAGCAGACCAGACAGATGTGCAAGACATGAACCTGGGAAAAGAAGGTGGCTCTTCTCCACCACTTTTGATGCTATGTTTCAGCCATCATATAAAACAAAAATCTGCCTTAATCCGATAAAAGGGCCCAGATTTGCATGGACAAAATGAGAAACTCTGATAAACTTTGAAATGTCTGTGTGGATTAGGGTATTGTCCTATAATCTGACTGCCGCCACGCAAGATCGTAATCCCTGTATCCTGTAAAAGTCAAAAACCCGGGGGGTAATAAAAACAGTGTGTTAACGGCCATTAAAGCTCTACAATATCACAGGATTGTGTCAGATATGGAATCAATCAGTAAAGCCTAGTTTTTAATGGACTACATTATTAGTAGCCACTTTATGGTGCCTCTTTTCAGCAAGCAAGAGGTTAGTTTTCCTATCAATATTTGCTGAACAGAGACACAGGCAGCTAACGGAAGGTGCTTGAGAAACCCTTAAATAGTAGACAAAAAGTAACTCTTTTTTTTCTTGGCATAATCCACATCAAGCTCCATGTCGAAACACACATGACTGCAGGAGTTGGCATGCAGCGGCATCTCTAGCCTGCTCAGCCCACGCCTTCTCTAAAGACCCTTAAACCAAAGAAAACGTTTCAACAACATTTCCATCCATTTCTAGTCTACGGCGTGATGAGAGCAGGTTAAAGCTGTAAGCCATCAAAGTCTGCCCGCCCTGTTTGAAACTCATCTGGATCCCTCCATAAACACTCCGCTGCTAATTGTCTACACATGCGGCGCTGAGTGCGTTTCAGCATGCGTTAGCGCATGTGTGTGGCGTAGCGTGTTAGAAAGTGCATGCGTGTGTTGGCATACACCATAATGCGTGATCAAAGACAGCCTTGCCTTAAACTGTCTGCAATATGAAAGGCACACAAAGGCAGGAATAGCTTCATGGTAAATATTTGATCCCAAGAGTAAATTGGTACCTGTCTCACAGATCTGGCTCTTTGATCGACACTTCCCTCTTCCGTAGTTTAAATGTGGAAATTTATTTATTGGTGGCTCTCCCACATCCGATGTGCGCCATCTGGCCAGGGTGCTAAGAGGTGTTAAAACTTTTACTCGTGGCTCCTTTCTTGCTTCTTGATGTTATATTGCGTATCAGCAATACCTGGAAGAAACTGTTGGCCGTGATCAGTTAGTCAAAAAACTTTCGAAGCATTTTATTTTATGTTTAGGCTTATTTTATAATTATATCCTAGATGTGTGATAATTTACACAATTTACAACAGAATTGTAAAAAAATAACTTTGGTCAAACAGGTTTCCAAACTGTTCCTGTCTTCCATTGGTCGGTCAAACAGATAGTCCCGCCCCAAACGTATGCCATTGGTTGAGCCGATATTCCTGTGTCAGGTGGGTCTGGATGCTGAATAAAACAAAGCAATGTTTTGATTGAGCCACAGAATCAAGTAAATCAATCAATAGTATATTTATAGTTGATTCTAAATATTAAACAGGGATACAAGAATACAGTAGCTATACACACACACACACACTTAGTTAAATGACTTTAATGTGTTGAATTCAGCCTGTTTAAATGATGAATATGCTGACAGCACATGCCTATTAAACCTAAGTCAACCTCCTCATGTCATGTGACTAACATGGTGTCTTGCTGGGACCGGGTTGAGAGAGTCATGACTTTTCACCCCGGTGCATCGCTGTGTTGTCTGTCATTTTGAACATGACTGAATAATGACTCTTTACATGCCCTAAGGGACAGTATTGTGTGGCAGGGGCCAGATCACATGCACGGGCAGCACTGAATTGAACGCTTGTTCTAAAGGGGGATTTCTGCCACTGTAGAATTCTTCCCAAATATAATTCACAAACTCATTCTTGCCTCTAAATAAAGCCATAAACCTTACTGTCAGTCTGGTTTAGTTTACAATAGGATTCTGTTTGTAAAAAAAAAGTCTCATAGCATTTTACTGTGAGTAAAGTAGTTCCACACATAAGGGAAGTTTTTGGTTTTTGGGACACTCCTCACACACATTTTATTTATTTAAATACATTTACATACATATTTACATATATTACATTTGTATTAAAGTAATATCACAGTGTATTTGGGATCTAAGGAAAGGACCAACCCATATCCCATGTCCTATATCAGCTAGTACATTACTTTACTCACATGTAATAATAAAACACTACAGGAAGACACATTAAACAAACCACCAAGTACTTCAGCTTTGCAATTACATCAGGTAAAATATTTATTCAGGGGTTTTATGGTTATTGGGGCAACGACATATACTTTTAACTGCCCCATCTCTGTTATATATGTAACAGATATCACCACAATAAATAACTGTTGGTGTGCAGACCATAAATTACCATAGCAAACAGGCCAACACAGCCTCAAATGTCATCTGTAAGACCATAAGCCACTTTAGGGATTTCAGTGATTCGATACCTCACATATAATAATCAAACAGAGTCTGGTTGCGATTACAAAAGAGCCAAAGGCTTCAAGAAATCCTTCTGTCCTCCTAATAACAAAGGGATTGCTTTTTCTCCTGCTAACTGGCCACATTCAATTTCGCAACAGTAACAGTGCCTCAAAAACGTCTTTAATAGCCTTATCAGTCTGGTTGGAAAACACAGACCCCAGATTCTTGCTCTGTACATCAGAAATGTTGCCCTTCAAATGCTTAGAGAGTCTGGAGTTATTTAGCTCTGGTCCCCAATTCCAGGCTCGTGCCAAACCCAGAGTAGCATTGGAGGATTGTGTTTAAGAGCTGGCACAGGATAGCTGGGATACTTGTGTGCAAAGACACTGCCAGAGGGGAGGGTGCCAGAAGGAGCCATCTCATCTCCAAGCTGTAAGCAACTGGAAAGTTTCAGCTATTGTAGTGTTACATTTTGTCTTGGGCAGGGATATATGCATGTTCTACATATTTACGTTTTTCTTATAATATATACTATAACGGTGTTTCTTGCTATAAATTATGCTGTGTGTTTCATTTGCTACAGGAAATTTAAAGGAAACAAAAAAATAAAATTCTAATATTGTATTCCTAATCGCTTTGTGAAGATTTTTAAAACTGAGAAAAACAGTCACCAAAGATTGATAATTTTTAGTGATGCCCTAATGAAAGTTTCATCAACATGCAATCAAAGACGAGCGTAATCTACTGTATCACATCAAAGCTGCATCGCTGATTTCAGAGAGGAACGTATCACAGCTTGATCTACGCAAGTTCCATTACCTTCAATGTATTTCAGATGGGGAGGAAATAAAATCACCATTTAAAGGCTGGAGCGCTGCGTCTCATCCAGCTTTTTTGCCAATGGAAGTCAACGGATCGGAGGCGAGCGGTGGCGAAGTGGGGCTGTGAACCTCTCATTTGCAGGAGCGCAGAAGTGTGCGGCTTAGGAAAATGGCTGTAATAGCAAACATGTGTGCCATGTGTAACATGTTAGTGAAGTTGGGGGGTCTTTTAAGAGTGGAAATCTTGATAGCTGCTGATAAGAGCCCTTTCTTAATTTAGTTGACTAGTACAGGAAGAAACTACTACATCTATACAAGCATCAGATGGAAGGGGGGTCATTAATCAAGTGGGTATCAGAGAGTTATATTACATTTCAATGATGTTGTGGGTTGTTAGATGTAAAAGATTTCAATATATCTGAACTTTGGGGTTGTTTATCATAATAAGACATATCTGACATCAACTGGGTCCCCCTTCCGTATTCTGGAAAAAATAAAGCAGGAGTGAAACCAAAGAGCCAGTTTAGGAAAAATGTACCATTTTTGACATCTCACAGACAATGCATTAACATGAGAGAACAAGCAAGTCCAAAACTTGCTAATGTAAGGTAGTGTATGCCAAAACTATATAATGTATCTATCTAACATTCTGTGAGATGATAACAGAGGTATACAGTATAGAGAAGTTGTTCTGATGTTTTGACTGCAGTTTAGGCCAATTTTTAATCACACATACTGTAGTATGATTATGCAAGCTTCTTAAATTGATATATAAATTATCTTTAACATAACTAATCTAACACTATCTAAACAATTCCTGGAATTAAAAGACAATAGTTTGAAAATCTATATCCGAAATTATCCTGAAAAGGTCTTACAATTAAAATGAGTCAGCACACTGAAACATGGAGAGATTTCATGCTCTGACTCAGTTAGCGTATACGTTTTAAACCTCAGTGGCTTTCCTGAGTAAACATGGCCTAAATGTTCAGAGGCTGATAGAACTGTTCACTGTTTCAGTGAATTTGATACTGTTATTATAAATACTCACTTTATTGTGTTTCCAAATGTTTAAAAGGCGTATGTAATTGAGGATAATGTACACTTCATTTAATGTGCACATATACGGAAATTATGCCGCTAAAGCAACGATTACAGGCTGTAAGAATTGTTCTATTCATACACACTACATAACAAAGATACAGTTGTTTCTGTATCTCCCTCTATCATCTTTATGAGTTTTTTATTCTATATCAAAAACATTAAGAAAATGTATAAAGATTTATGTAATATTGACATTGCTGTCTATATTTTAAATATATTTAATATATTAAATTGCTTTTTACACAATATATAAGTAAACAAGGCCTGGTTAACACAGTCATAATGAGGAAGTTCAGCACTGAGCAAATAAGACCCTCAATGTCACAGTCATCCTTTGAGCTTATTGTAACTCAACACTTGCTGTTTATTGTCAGTTTCTCAGCAGTAGCAGCTCTAAACTAACATGGTCTATTGTGTGTTCATCTACAACTTGAAGCTTTCATTCTTCAAAAAGGGGGATGCCACAAGGACACCAGCACGTTGGTTTGAACGGATTTGTGCTATTGCTAAGAGACCACTGTCCGAAGCCAAAACCGCTTCCTTCCTTCCGACCAGCCTTAGTGGTGAACAGCTTAAGCTGCAATGAATTAAGAAAATGAGAACCGGAAAATTGCACTTTTAATTTTCTGACCTTGTTCCATTTCCTGCACTAATGTCCAAGCGCTGTGGGAGCCACATCCCCCCTTTGTTTTTATGACTTTTATGGACAACGCTTCACCATGTAAACCCGATTTTCAATACAGAGCCCTACAATAACCATTTTGTTCTGGTTTGGATCAATGTGTTTGGGTTTCCTCTAATCACAGGGTTTCCAGCAGAGAAAGGAGAAGAAGAGGCAGAAATAAAAACAACTTGAGCGACATCTTGAAGATTTTGGCAGATTTCGAAGTGCCATAACAATATGATTTTTATGTGTCAGAATATCCCCACAGGCCATTATAGCCTCTAGTGAAAACCCAAAGAGCTGTAGAACTTACAGGATGTGTGCCAAAGTATTAGTCTCTCAAAAATCACTCCTTTAATCAGATGTCTGTTTGATGTTTATTTGGAGTGATTCTTAAGACTTAAGAATTCTTAAGACTTTAGATTGACTAGTATGTGATCTTCTATAGCTCAGGAAACATAATGGACATTTAGGTTATCTTTCATTGAAGAATTCACTTTGTCTCAGTTGTTTCTTTTACAATTTCTCAAAAGGAAATAAAATAGAAAAAAGGACACTGTTAACATACAGTAATAGTAAAGAGCAATAAACATTATTATGTATCTCAAATAATTTGTTCTTGTAAGAATCTCATATTTCTCATATTGTTGAATTATCTTCTAAAACTCTAGGAGAGTCACAGTTTCTCACTTTTCTGTTGAGAAACAGGCAGCACTGATTTCAAATATTCCTCCTCTAAACTTTCAGAAGAGATCCCAACAGTTTAAGCAAAAGGTTCCATTTGACTGGAGAAACAATTGCTATAATATTTTTTTTTTTGGTGATTTTTTTCTTTTTGATAAGATTACTTTTAACAGCAGGTTTTGGGATGACTGGCAGGTGCCGTCTGGATGTCTCGATGACACAAAACTCAAGTACAGCTTTCATGGGCCAAGTTTCAACAATTCCCCAGTGCTGTTATCAGTGAGAATATACAGTGCTGGAACACTATTAGTCAACAGCTGGCTAACTGCATTTAAACCAATGTAACCAACGCGGGGGCCCGTGAGACAATGAAATTGTGTCAACAAGAGCAGTCTCATGCAGTACTAACTGATGCCACTCAATGGCTGCGGGGTATGTGGAGGTCTCATTAATCAAAATACTTTTCATCATAGCTGTACATTTGTTTTGGGGGGATTTCTTTGCTTTTCTTGTTTGTTTGTACTGCCGAACCCTCAGTGAAACAAACAAGTACCCTAAGCAGAACAATAACTTATTTGATTTCAGTAAGAGTGTTGATCTTGAGCCGGTTCTTCATTTCTAGCGTTCTACTTGGTGTAGTGTGTGAAGAAAGGGGAATACTGCATAACTGTCTTGCGTTAACGTTTGGATGTAAGCCACTGTGTTTTTGCTCCATGCAGAGAATCATCGCGCCCTCAAGGAGCCTTATTTAGAGTACAGATGCATCTCATCTTCTAGGTCTTAGAAGTCATGCCACATGGGAGGACACAAATTTGTTTTAAGTAGGAATATAAATACACACATAAAGAAAACTCGCTCGGTGCCTTGGCCTCGCAACACAAACTTTGGAGATTTCACTTGTCTATTAAACTGCCTAACTCAAATGACTGAAGCCTCGTTTCAAGTCACGCATCGTAGGCCGAGAAAGGTTGCGCCCCAGCACAGACAATGGCGCATATGACCATTTTGGCGGTTCAGTATTGTTTATGTCAGCAGAGCAAAGTAATTTATCCAAGATAACCTAAGGAGACCTCATTTGGTAGTGCTGAATTGACCATTCATTGTCCAATATGGGCTTATCAAGGACCTTGCCGAGATGTTCATAGTTTCTCTGTTTTATCCGAGTTTAAGTATCACAACTCATTGTCCTTGTCTGATTTAATTAGTCTGCACTTTATTTGTGTGTTAAATGACCATCTCTCCCTCTTTTCAAATATGAAATGACATTGTGACAAGACTAGATTTAAATCTGCCTCTCAATTGTGCCCCGTTCAGAAGCACGCTCAGGAATGAATCTGAATAAATTAAGCAGATGAATATTCATAATGAATTGTGGATAATCTTTCGGCCTTGAGAGGTAAAATGATTGCAAATGACATGTCGTAGATCTCTACTCGAGTTTTTGAAGTTACTGGTAATTCATTTATGGTAATATTTGAATAACCAAACGTAAGATGACCCTTAAAGTTTTGTGCCATGCAGGTGATGGTTTCCTAACCAATTCTGGGCTGATACTAATAAAAAATGTTACTGTTACAAGAAAATGGCCAGTGTATAAAGAGTATATCTTTAAATTTGACACAAACCGCCTCAAATATTACTTTGCTGTAAGTGTCTTTGGCTGAAAACCCTGCAAAATTAAAAGTTCTTTTAATTCATGTAATTGTATTATTGTGTGTTTTTTTAAAGTGTTTTGTATTATTATTAAGTGTTTTTTTATTATTTAAAAATGTTTACTTTTTTATAATAATCTGCAATAGAGAATATATTCCCATTGTAACTGCATCAAATTCAAATAAATAAAAGCAACAGGAATTTTTAAAAAACAACCCCTGACCCATCTGCTTCTTTGGGTTATAAAGTGCCACACAGCCACTGCAGCACACTCCTATAGGGCCTGCAGGAAGGACACATTGCGTCTGTGGTGAACAGCCCTCTGGTAGAGCGCTTCTGTGCGAGAAAGCTTGAGGACGCATCTGAAGTGCTTTGATAAAGTGCTTTGAGAGAAAATGAACTCCCTCATGGATTTAATGACATCAAAGAGTAAGTCTCTGGCATCGTAATAAATTCAGACCAAACTCATGGAGAAAAAGAGGGAAATTGAGCCTTGATTATCACAGCTTTTGTGTGACATTGAAAAGACTAAGAAGGCCAAGGGAGGAAGGGGATAAAAAAACCCACTTGTCCTCTCTCAAACTAGCCCACAGAAAAGAAACAGAAGAGCCATTTGAGGATATCGTGCTGGTCGTTCGAGCTGTACACGGTTCTCAAACAAAAACTTTTCTGCCCATTGGACACAGTTTTTATAAGCATATATGAGGGACAAAAGAAAGTCCAAAGAACTATGAAGCCTCCCAGTGGCCGTTATTTACTAAGAAAAAGAAAAATAGTAACAAAAACTCCCATAATGCACTGTTGTTTAGATGCGGTCATTAATAAGACAATTCGAACTGTGACATGTTTACAGAAATACTACAATGTTTATTTACTTTATGTTATGTGCCTTTTTCATGACTAGTGACTACCAACCACTTTTAAAAATTTCTTTTCCCAGTAGAAAAATATTTGTATTTCTTAGATTCGCCGTTGGACTGTTACACATTTCATTGCAACAGAAATAATAATTGGGTTTGCGAGCACAATGGATCTGGCATCAGTACCTTGTCACAACAGTTCTTACCTCACTCGGTGAGGGCACGCAATTCCGGCCCTGTTCGTGCCAAATTAAATAAATGCTTTCATAGCGGTATTCAAACGACACATTTATCCAAATAGCTCACCGCGTCTCTGCCCTTCATGCTCTGACTCATTGGTAACAAACACATGACATGAAAAAAAAAATCAGGGTGTGTGTGAATTATGGGAGTTAAAAAATTGACGTTGATGTAAAAGTCAGACCAGTCTGTCATTACCTCAAGCTTTTACGGTTACACCTTTCATCTTGGCCTCCAGTTGAAAGCTTTATTTTACTGGCACATTACATTTTGAAGTCAGGACCACTGAGTGTAAATTGATTCTTCTAGAAACTGCCAGATAATTGTTCCGTTGGGTTTGACACAGAGACGCCTTTTACTCCAACATTAGAGGTGTATAATCGACTTCTGGTTAGTCATTGTTCTAAGTCATCTACAAAACACAACTTAGCCTGATCCCTGACTGTGCTAATCTGGGCCGTTATGTGGTTTGTGGAATGTCTTAAATTCAGTATTGTGAAATGAATAATGTCCATAAGTGAGTAAGCGAATGATCAATTGACAGGAGAGAGAGACAGACAGAGAGAGAGAATGATTGGCGCAATAGAAAAAGTCCGGAAAAGAGTGGGTGTGGGCTCATTTAATCCCACTATGAAGATCAGGGTGGAGGTTGTGGAGGTTTGTATGAGTTAGTGCTGATCTTAATTTATTTATTGATGTGAACAATGCATCAATGACAGGCAAATTAAAGTTCTAGATGGGTTTCCTTGGTAATACTAATACAGACAATGACACAATTTTTATTAAAAACAGAATACATTATTTGTAATAACGTCTAAAAATGATATACAGTAAGAAAAGCTGGAGAACCCATGTGGAATCCAGATTTCTGCTTGAATGACATCTGAAGCGTCATCTTAAATTCACCACAGCAACAATTAAATTTAAATAAAATTATCTACCAAAACACAAAACATTGTACAGTGGCATCGTTGTTAAACGACTGCCTTATAATAATTAAGTGCATTGATGAAACAAATAGATTTATTCTCATATATATTGTAAGTGGAGCTGTGTTCTTTATCAGCAGTAACCTCAGCTGAACACTTCCTGTGGCTACTAGATTAGATTAGATTAACAGAGGAGCTACAGTATGACAGTACAGTATTATGACATAATCGTCAATTCAAATTGGTTTGGGTTCAAAACGGCTCTCAAAATACAAATGCAATACATTTCTCAAAATCTAAAAACCGCACTTTTGTCTCGGTCTTTTGTCTAGTGAAATAGCGATGGAAAGTCATTTATTTCCACATTCCAGTGTTGTTTACCTCAGGTTCTTCGAAATATTGTGATGGGTTCACATTTCTTGCGAACAGCAGATAATTAATATTCAGTATACTGTTTATGGCAGGCTGGGCCACACCTCAATGTACTGGAACACCTGACACCAATTATTCCCTTTTCAAGAGTTCATTATCCAAACATTCCACAGGCTTTCTCCATTAAAGCCTTTAATTGTTTAAACCCCGGAGTGCTCCTGAAGTCCACCTTCCTGCAGAGTTCATGTCCAGCTGTAATCAAACACACCTGAAGCAGCTAATCAAAGTCTCCACATTCTGGTGAAAATCACAGGCAGGTGTGTTAGAACCAAACACATCCAGAACAAGTACAATACAGACTCAGCAATGCAAAGTGTTCTTTGCTAATTTGGAGTTAGTGATATCTGTAATGAACTACTGAGTAAAAGTTACAATCACATGGTATCTTATTCTATACTGCCAAATTAATTCATGAACTTACAATTTATCTTACAAAAAGACATCTTGACAACTTATCCCAGTACAAGCCTGTATCTCAGATAGATTTATTCTTTTCAAACTTTTAATGTCTTGGTCAAAATGTACCTTTTAATCATATCAGTCTATCATAATTTTAATGATGATGAATTATGATTATTAAATGATCTTAATTTTAATGAAAAATAACTACTAGCAGTTGGATAGACACCCATTGCTCAAGCAGTTTAAGGGAAGAGCCTAAAACTACAAACATTCACTCAATGACTCCACCCAGCAGTAAATGCTCTCCATTTTTTCATACTGAAGGCAGAGCAGGAAATGATATAATTGTTGCATTTTTCCCATGCGCAGTTGCCCTGTGCCTGACCCTCTCCTTCAGCTGCTGGGAATGGTCACTTAGTGATTAGTGCTGTGAGCGTCTGAGTTTTCATCCACAGAGCTCTGTGCAGGGGGTGTTCTAAGACTTTTACAGCGGGACCATGTGGCTGTGAGAGAAGACTTGTGGGAAAAACGGGTTTATGTGGCGCTGCGGCTATAAATAGAGCATCAGGAAATCTGTTTAACAATCACTCATGGGATGTTTAATGAGTCTATAGTTAGCAATTCCACAGCGGAGAACAAAAAGACATTTTTAATCAATCAGCTACATTGCATTACGAATGTGCTGCTTGCCGTTCTGCCCTTCTCAGTGTATTTGATTATGGTTGTTTTATCTTGTTCTACATCAGTCTGTTCTTCAGTCGATTAATGGTGTGTATAATAAGGATGCTCATGGGAAGGGCAACATCTAAACAGTGAAGTGTATTGTGTCCTATATCCAACAAAGTGACATCATGGAGTTTTAGTGCCGTGAGGTCATATGAAACGCCCAGCGCTATGTTTTTCGAGACAAGACGGTGGAAGATATTAGGTGTTTCAGACACTCAGAATGGATGCTGTGCTCTGCAGTCTAATTCAGATTCGCTAGTCTCAAACCTTGACCGCAACAGTGGGAAATGTCAGTCTCATGGCCCAAGGTCCTCAACAGTCATTTTCTATTACTGCTAAACTAACTCTCTGCAGTTCCCATAAACATTTATTGACTCCTAATAAGAAACACTATCTACAATATTTACATTTACAATATTTCTCTTTTGCTGTAATAATTCACAATTTAATTATATTTGTTTAATTAATGCACCTGGTTTCACAGACTAAAACAATATTACAGTATTGATTATTCTTGGTTAATTTATAAATATACTTTTGTCCATTGTTACACAAAATAACTAATTTTAATATGTTATATACAACTGAATGTGAATGTAAAAAGTGAAAATTAAACATTTTAGTATATTTAAAAATAACTAAGATTAAAAACAATGTAAAACCATACTTCATTGTTATTTTCATTGCACAAGCTAATGTTTTAACCTTATTGTAAAATGTTCCCCACTTTCTTTTGCATATCTGATGAAATAAATCTAAACCAATCAGTACAAGCCATCATACATCAGACTGACGATATATCATTCTGGTTCCAACAGCCATCAGAAAGCCCTCAATATATTTACCATCTAAATAGTTTTACTGACATTTATGAAGGAACTCAATCACGCTGCTCTGTGATTCCATTCCAGCTATTCCATACCAGAGGTGGATAAACAAGTCATGGACAAGTCATGGATTCTGGGCAGACAACACTTCAGATCTATGGACATACCGAAAGCCCGAGAATCAAATCCAGTCCCTCTTACACACGCACACACCTCTTCCTCACTGAATGAACTCACCATGGAATTTCTTTCCCTCAGATCCACAGCAATAATTGGTTGCCATTTTCTTTCATTAAGAGACAGAGTATAGAGTATAAACTGTTTATGTATTTTACTGCATTGCCTTACTTTGCCTGAGAAGTTACTACATGGTTCAACTGAAAGCAAGTCTTTTTTCTTTCATATTTGACTGGTTAGAAGTCTAAGATCTTATATTTATAATCAAATAAAGATGTGGAGAAAGAGACAATGGAATGTATACTTAATCTTGTGCTTAAATGTTCTATAGGTTCTATAGGCAAATTCACATTACATCAAATAAACAAATATAAAATACGCATTCAACATTACAGTAATTTTGATATATAATTGTATTAATGTACAATGTGGATGTATACAGTACAGCTCATATCTCCAGGTGCAAAACTAACCGGGTCATGCAATAATTGTCTCCAATTGTTGTGTATGCATTTTGATTACATCTAATCATTTCTCATCAGTAACTCAGTTGTATACCATTTTTTAACCGTTTTTTTAACAGTGCAGGATGTCTGGTGACTGTTTATATCACGGAGCCCAGCAGCTTTTGTGTTTTAGATTGGGACTATTGTAGTAGCTCAGGAGGTTTAGTTAGTTTGGCTTGGCAATGATCCCTCATTTCAGGGTTTCAAACTACTGTTTAGTTTTTGCGAAAACAATCATATTGTTCAATGTGAACCTTATTTTTACCTCCTTTCTTTTTTGAATGTAGTATCGTGTCAACAGTTGAACTCGCAGTGATTCTGAAAGTCTTACTCTCATGAGCTCCAGCCAGACCCTCATTGATACAGAAACAAAGCACGTTGAGTGTGATTGGCCAGTTAGTTAAATCATAAAACAATGTGATTTGGGCATTTTGATTTGAGTTTGTACTCAACAAAGTTATAGTTATTTACAGCAATTGCACTCTTAATATCTTAAAAATGACAGAATAGAGTAAGCAGGCTTCAACAGTAAGAATGGCCCTGGGGCCAATGTGAGAGTAGTTAGGGCCAGTAAACAGAACTGTCACTAGCCCTATAAGGCCAGTGCTGCAATGTTACTATGTCTTATGTGCACAGATCATATACATGTGTTTCTGTTTCTTTCAGACATAAACATTTGGTTTTCTCTGATGTTTTAAATGCTGTTGCTGCAAATTCCGCAGATTTAAATAGCTCACCAAGGTGAAGTTATCTAATGTTTTAAAATAGACTGCAAAGATCTTAAAATGGGCTAAAAATGATGCTTAATAATCGCCATGTAATCGTAATGTTTAGCTCTGTCTCATCTCCCCCACAAAAAAGCTAAATTAACTTGGTGAAGTAACTTATTTGTTTTGAAAAGAAAACTGACTAAGTATGCTTACAGCGCAAGTACAAATATGACTACTTGGCTGGCTCAATTAGAACAGCAGAAAAAATCCTTTTTCTTGAGGTCAATGCATTGGCCAATTTCTCATTAAACAAAACACAAGCATTTTAGCATCATAATAAATGTTGTGATGCATAACACATTTTTCCCTTTATGTGTATAGTTTATGTAAAATAAGAAATTATGATTATTCACAAATTATGGACATATACAGAGTTGAACATTTTTCTTCTTTTGTACAAACCATCGTTGTTGTTTTTTTTAAAATAAAGTGGATATTGGAATAAAGCTGTTGGCTTGTGGCTTGGGAACTGTAAGAACTGGATTAGATGGTTTTCAGCCTATGAAACTAGAAAAAGAAAATACCAACAATCCAAGGTCCATAGTGGTCCTGCGTGTGTGTTATCAGTGGAGCGCCAGTGAGGTGGGGGATACCGTGGCATTATACAGTGGTACTGTGGCATCAGTCTATGATGAATAATGCCAGGCTTAGAAATATGTGTCCAAGCCAAGAATTGAAAAGCATTAAAGCTTCAGCAGTGCAAGAGGAGGAGAAGAATAACTGGCTTTATTTTCTTTAGAAAACATCGCCACAGTTTATTATTTATTGCCACAGTTTTTAATTTGTTTATTATATAATAAATGTAATTAATAGAGCATTGTGAAGAGTATTTTATGCACGCCTTTATATTGATTTATGGCATTGTTTTTATTATAGTTAGCAGTATTATCCTGTTCATAGTACTTTAGTTTAATTGAAGAACAGAAATGTTCAGTATTCTTAAAACCTCGTCAATTGAACACAAAACTCCACTTTTATTGAAGACAAATATACGTGAGTATTTTTTGTCAGTGTCAACATTAAAGATATTTCCAAATGATTTCTTTGTTTAGTTATGAGATAGACAAAATAAACATTAATATGTGCTTTTTTATCTTTAATGATGTTTAATGGAGATAAACATTATTTTAATGGTGAAGGCTCGGCTGGAGCAGAGTTTATGTAAAGGCCAGTATTTGCTGTATTTGTGATCATTTTGTCAAGTGCAAGTTTCCTAAAGAAATTGCTATCGCACTTTACCTCTAACATCTGCTTCCATTAAAAGCCACTCAGAATGGTAATTCAGTGACCTGCTGAGCCCTGAAGCCATCTCTACTGAAGCACACCTGTGCTTTTCTAAGAGTATAATGGGATCAGGACTATTAGTCAGCAATTAGAGACTGTTTAAACCTGAAGTATTACCAGATCACATTACGAGCACCGGGCGACACTGAAACAAGTTCCTAAGTGCAAGTGACCCAAGCGTTCTTAGACAGAAATGGAAACCTCTTTATTGCTTTTTTTGGCTTAAATGTTCCAACTATTCAATAATTGGTCTCCTGCAGAAATACGAGTATACAAGCTACATAGTTGTTAAAAAAACCTTCAGAATTGTCTGTGGATAAACAATTAATACCTGGTACCATACAGTGGCCAGCTTTTCTAAAAATTTATGGAAAAAATATTTTTATAGCTTTTATTTTACTGTAGTTTTAGGACTCAGCTATAGCTATATTTATATGGTATAACTAGTTACTGGATTAACATTTACCATTTTGCAATAATTGGTGATGTTCATAAGCTTTGAGTAGCGCTTGGAGTAGCCAGTGAGGAATTTAAAACGTGCTTAACTAAACACTTTTTAAGAAAAGGTGCATGTAACATAATGTGATAACTTTTGATTGACTCTTATTATTACATATTAAAAATGGAGCATAATATGCATCGTGAAAAACAGTATATGATATGCACTTGTTTACCAGATTGGCCTGTTCAACACCCTACAGCTGTTAACATGCTGTAAAATGATCCGACTGATCTGGAAGTTCACACATCGATTTGATAACCAGCTTATTTTTCTTCTTATAGTGAACAAGAACAAACTACACATGAACAGGACCTGAAATCCCTTTCCCCTTTAAAATAATTTAGAGTTTAGAGAAACATTTTATACCCATGCCTAAACTAAAATGACTGAATTGTTTATAGCTTTTAATTTTGATGTTTTAGATTCTCATACATATGTTATTGTATGCTCAGTCTGTGAGTAGGCTAGGCAATACATCAACATATTTTTGTTTGCTATTTTGCGTAGTATGTATCAAGTGTACTGCACTTAGTCACTGAAAACAGTGTAGCAGGCTACTTAACGTCAACCTGGCTCCATCTAGTGTTCACAAGTACACTTAAAAGTGCATCAAACAAATTTCAAGATTATTAAACTCCCCAGTGTACATCATCATTTCATTTGTTTTGGATGTCGAAAGATGAATATAGTGGAAAGTATATATAATCACATATCAGTAATCAAACACAGCGATGAAAAATACTGTCCTGAATGTGTACACTATATTTTTATTCTGCGAATAACAGTTTGTATTTGAGCCCCATTACAGACATTTAACAATATAACAGCAGAAATCTCCCCAGCAGAGCAGAAAGTCAAACCAGGTTTGATGTCTTTGACCAAAGTTTATCTTGGCGTCTTGGCACACCAAAAACCTGAGAAGATGGCAGTACGTTGAAGGAAAATTAAACCACAAGGTGGCAGCAACACCTTGTCAATATCTGATTATTTTCTCTGATACAGTAGACATATTTCATCCACATTAATGCAACCTTAAACACTCAACCAGCTGCCGTCTCGCTTAAGTCTTGTAATTCTTTAAAAAGCCTGCGCAAGTCAGTATTGGCTTTACAGAAAATGTTTTCGATCACAATACTCTCACCAAAGCTTAACAGGTGATCATTTAACACATGTTCAAAACGTCGGAAATCAACAATTATTGTTCACTTTCATTTGCAATTTTATAAAGTGTTCTGCATTAGTGCTTGCATTTAAGTATGCATTGCACTAGTGCGTTAAAAAAAACATGTTCTAAAGCAGCTTTAGTGTTTTTATATACACACATTGAGCCAAATGCATCTGTGGCAAGCAAAAACTCCCTGAGACTTTTATGCAGATTAGGCTCCAGCAGAGGCTAGCTGCAGGCATGCCCATGCACTCACAGACGTGCAGTTGCAGCCTCACGCCCGCACGCTGCAGATTCTCGCATGCGTCTCTTTATCAGGTGACGTCACTCATGCACTCCCAATGTCGAAATTTTGAAGCTGCAATCCGTAAATTTGACCTCTCTACCACCATCTCTGTCTAAAACATACAATTGCAGGTTACTTGCAGAGCTATTGTCTTAGAAGACAAGTTTAAATTCTAAACAACTGCTATAAGAAGTTACAAACCACCAAAACCAACCATTGAATAAGCGAACTCGAAAATGTCCATAATGGTTTCTGACACCACTACAAATAGCCACTCCCTTAAATAGTGCACAATATAAGGGATTTCAGACAAAGCCCTTGTCTACAGTGCACATACATAAGGTTGAGAACACGTCTGCAGCTTGACTCTTCTCAGATGAAGAATACTGATGAAGAATATAGATGAAGAATCTTGTAAGGAACCAGGGGGAGTCCATCCATATTCACAGACACACACACATATGCAATGGTGTTTAAGCAATGGTAATGGTATAGTGACCAAATATAATAATTTCTCAGTCTCTTTATTGGAATACGTTCACAAAATACAGGAAATATAGATATAGAAATAGTATAGAAAAGAATCCATAAAATAAACAGCTTCTGTAGGCTAAAGTGGCAAGTATTTAGTGTGACCTCCCTTTAGACTTGAGCAATAGCAGGAATCTTGCTCTCTTAAAGTTAAATGGACTGGAACTGTAAAAAATTAGTCTTAAAAATTCATTTTAAAAATTAGCCTCCCAAAAGAGTTTAAGATGTTCTGAAAATTGTGTTATAAAGCTGTGTACATATGTCCTGTATTATCTGTTTGAGACTGATGGAACTTTGCTAAAACAACTGGTTGAGTTTATGTAATGATGTTTTACATGCACATTTTCAAAATATACATTTTAATTTAACAACATACTCTTGCCACAGAAGCAAATAATAATTTTAATATATAATAAACTATTGTTAGAAGCTCATTTAGAGCATCTTCACTTTAGAATAAAGATGTTAATGAGGGTTTTTTTCTAAAGGACTATGCTAGATCCATCTCTGTAACTAAAATCCTGCTCTGCCCTTTAGAAGAGAAACTGCAAAACTGATGTCAGATCCATGTAATGAGGTAGTTTCCATCGCCACCTTAATGAGGTTTTCTTGCCGGCGCTCATGTCTCTGTATAACACAACCTTAATGCAGAACGCAAGACCCCCTATCGATGCCTTATGATGTAATACATGATGCAACCACGTGTAAGGCATTGACCAGATTATATAAAAGATAAAGCCAAGGGATATTGGTTGAAAATCATGCCAAAAGAAGCAAACATGTCTGGTATAGCAGTATGTAAAAGCACGCAATGTTTCAGCGTTTGTGTTTTGGGTGAGGTTTGTGGAAAATAGTAACGTGACGTTTCCGAGGTTCTGCAACAATTCACGTCTCTATAGGGTTAGGTTTAAGCATTTCATGTAGTAGCTTTCTAGCATTCTGGCATTCTGTTTTTTCCTGCTTTTGATAAGAGGCCATTTGGTGACTAATACAATAAAAGGCCTATTATATCATCAAAGATGATTTTCCATCATTCTATAGGTATGTTATGGTTTTATTGAGCTGCCTGTTGCTATAAATAATAATGCATTTGAACTGTGTGTGTGTCTGTGTGGGGGGTGGGGAGCATGGTGAAAATCTCTGAAGCCATGTGCCATTTTAAACCTCCCTTTTATGTGCCTTTTCTCTTCATGTAACCTACAAAGTACAGCACATGAAGGCTGGCACCACATGATCAAAGATATGACTCCTGGAACAGTTTTACTGAGTCCAGAGTGCTTTGCACAGTTTACAGTAGAGTCTCTCTCTCTCTCTTTTTCTAAAGACAGAACTTCATGTCATTTCTTTAATCTTTTTACATAAAAAATACCCATCAATACCCAATGACATAATTATCTTTTTAATTGATGCTCCCGTTTTAAATAGCAAACAATGCCAACAGCATTGTGAGCATCAGAAGAGTTTACAATTAGTTGAATTAATTTGGTTTGACTGCTTAGTAAGTTCAATCTCTCTACCCCTTACTAGAAATTCATTATATCTGAAGACTATTCTTTATCAATAGTGATTTACTTATGTGAGCTGAGCCAGATTGTGTTAATACAATGCAAACTGTAGTGAGTTTTACAAAAGCCTTTTCAAGTAAACTCCTCCAGGTATGGAAAAAACTTTGGCACCTACCAAATAAACCTCACTTTGACATCAAGAGGACGCTGGTCTACATCAGAAGATATATTGTTATAGCCTTTAAAATCTCATGTGGCAGTAAAAGAAAGCATTCCAACCACCAACAGCCTGCTTACACAATAAAGAAGAGTACTAATAAAGAGAAGCTTCTGTGCACGGTAGATCATTTTAAACTGCTTCAATGGCTCTGCTGCAAAAATAGAGGAATTATTTTCCATTGATTCAGATATTAAAGGCTGAAGGTGTCAATGTGCCCCAGGGTATGTGTTGATGTTATTGGCTATTTATATATAGCAGAATGTGTGCTAAGATAATGGGGGACATGTGTTCAGCCAACCACATTCCTCCTAAGCCTCTAACCAAAGAGGAAGGTGAGGATGGGATGAGACTGCCTGTCTCTCAGGGATTGCTGTTTCAGCTGTGGGGGATCCAGCTATCGGCTGACATCCGAGTACAAACTGCTTAAAACGCCGGATGGACATTTTTCCTGTGACCACATGTCCTCAATCACTCTTAGCTAAGATTCTGAGAGTGCCTGATGATGTTTCTATTGCATTTCCAACAGATTTTATGCTACAGCTTCTACTTTTGATTGCAACAATTATTTTGATCATTTAAAACAAGCTGTTTGTCCACTGTACATGGACATCCAGCGGGCTGTTTAAAACATACTGGGGCGAGTGTGTATGAAATAAGTTGCAGGGTTAGCATGTGCATTGCCGTGTAGTGTAATTGGCGTGACTATTAGCGCATGTGTGAGTGGGCAGAACACAGCGAGGCACATTATCTAATGTGCAATCAGCAAAGTCTCTTTTTTCAGTGTCAATCTAACAAGCAGTGTGTACCACAGGTCTTGATGCTGCGTGAGTCAGTCTAACCAACAGCTTCAGGAACGCACTGTTGAGTTTCCAGCTTTTCGTGCTTCTTCAGTTAGCGAAACAGCTGCCCTCGCACGCATAGCTGAGCTCTTGGATGAAATGCGGCTGTTTAACTACACACTAGCTTGGTGCTGCATGTGGGGCGGGGGGCGTCATTTCAGTCATGTGATATAAGCCATATTTAATACAGTCTGAAGCTACAGTACATGCAGCAGGATTTACAGCAGTGCGTGAGCCAGCAGCCCAGTAGAGTCTCACAATCTGTCTCAGTGGCCCAGAGTTCTATGAGAAGAGATAGAGACTTCTATGAGAAATACCAAACATTTCCAGGTTTTTGACAGAAACTTACGTTTAAACTATTCTATAAGATAAACTCTTTCTTTAATTAAAGCAAATTTAATTCTACAGGGGTACAAGCAGTCTCTTTGTCTATAAAAGCATCTTTGAAGCTTCTGATAATGCTAATCATGCATAATCACTCATGCTTATTTTTGTTCCCTTCAGCATCTGATGTAGTAACAAAAATAGCTCTGATCGTCAGCTTCAACACAGTTTCCAGTAACAGCATGAACTGTGGGTGGAAAATGGCATCTTTCTCTGTGTCAACCTTGTTGCTTTTGTAATCTCTCTGATGTGACATGTAGGTCACTGTGGCTCACAAAGCTTAATAAAGTGGGAAGTGAATCATCAGCAGCCAACAGAGTGACATGTGAGTCTCACATCTGGACAGTTTTGATTGTGGATCTTCAAAACCCTTCATATCAGCACCGCTGCTCACCAGTATTGTTCAGAATGCTGGTATTTATCAGCACTGCTGCTTACCAGTATTGTGTTTATAATGCTGGTATTTATCAGAGCTTCTGCTCACCAGTATTGTGTTTATAATGCTGGTGTTTATCAGAGCTGCTGCTCACCAGTATTGTGTTTATAATGCTGGTGTTTATCAGAGCTTCTGCTCACCAGTATTGTTAAAAAAGTTGGTTTTTATCAAAGCTTGCTCAATCAGAATGCTGGTGTTTATCAGAGCTGCTGCTCACCAGTATTGTGGTTATAATGCTGGTGTTTATCAGAGCTGCTGCTCACCAGTATTGTGTTTATAATGCTGGTGTTTATCAGAGCTTCTGCTCACCAGTATTGTGTTTATAATGCTGGTATTTATCAGAGCTTCTGCTCACCAGTATTGTGTTTATAATGCTGGTATTTATCAGAGCTGCTGCTCACCAGTATTGTTCAGAATGCTGGTGTTTATCAGAGCTGCTGCTCACCAGTATTGTGTTTATAATGCTGGTATTTATCAGAGCTTCTGCTCACCAGTATTGTGTTTATAATGCAGGTATTTATCAGAGCTTCTGCTCACCAGTATTGTTCAGAATGCTGGTGTTTGTCAGAGCTTCTGCTCACCAGTATTGTGTTTATAATGCTGGTATTTATCAGAGCTGCTGCTCACCAGTATTGTGTTTATAATGCTGGTATTTATCAGAGCTTCTGCTCACCAGTATTGTGTTTATAATGCTGGTGTTTATCAGAGCTTCTGCTCACCAATATTGTGTTTATAATGCTGGTGTTTGTCAGAGCTGCTGCTCACCAGTATTGTGTTTATAATGCTGGTGTTTATCAGAGCTGCTGCTCACCAGTATTGTGTTTATAATGCTGGTGTTTATCAGAGCTGCTGCTCACCAGTATTGTGTTTATAATGCTGGTGTTTATCAGAGCTGCTGCTCACCAGTATTGTGTTTATAATGCTGGTGTTTATCAGAGCTGCTGCTCACCAGTATTGTGTTTATAATGCTGGTGTTTATCGAGCTGTTATGTGTTTATAAGCTGTGTTTATCAGAGCTGATGCTCACCAGTATTGTGTTTATAATGCTGGTGTTTATCAGAGCTTCTTCTTATCAGTATTGTGTTTATAATGCTGGTATTTGGATGTTGGTGTTTATAAGCACTGCTGCTCACCAGTATTGTGTTTATAATGCAGGTGTTTATCAGAGCTGCTGCTCATCAGTATTGTGTTTATAATGCTGGTGTTTATCAGAGCTTCTGCTCACCAGTATTGTGGTTATAATGCTGGTATTTATCAGAGCTGCTGCTCATCAGTATTGTGTTTATAATGCTGGTGTTTATCAGAGCTGCTGCTCACCAGTATTGTGTTTATAATGCTGGTGTTTATCAGAGCTGCTGCTCACCAGTATTGTGTTTATAATGCTGGTGTTTATCAGAGCTTCTGCTCACCAGTATTGTGGTTATAATGCTGGTGTTTATCAGAGCTGCTGCTCACCAGTATTGTGTTTATAATGCTGGTGTTTATCAGAGCTGATGCTCACCAGTATTGTGTTTATAATGCTGGTGTTTATCAGAGCTTCTTCTTATCAGTATTGTGTTTATAATGCTGGTATTTGGATGTTGGTGTTTATAAGCACTGCTGCTCACCAGTATTGTGTTTATAATGCAGGTGTTTATCAGAGCTTCTGCTCACCAGTATTGTGGTTATAATGCTGGTGTTTATCAGAGCTGCTGCTCATCAGTATTGTGTTTATAATGCTGGTGTTTATCAGAGCTTCTGCTCATCACTGTTGTGTTTAAAATGCTGGCATTTTAATGCTGCTGTTTATAAGCACTTCTTCTCACCAGTATTGTGTTTAGAATCCTGTTCTTAACTATCCATCAACAAGTCATAAAGATTAAATACGAATGGCATCCTTACATTTTACAATAGAAAACTCTCAATGTCTTGTACAGCTGTAAATTTCTGGGTATTGTTTGTGGAGTTTCCAAGAACATATTTTTTTCCAAGAACATATTTTCACATGAAGAAAAATCTGTCCCTTTGAATAACGATGTTTAATGGCTTACTGACATTTATCTGCTTTCCATATAACACGATCAGCTGAATAAAGTATTGTTCTCAGTGTGCTGCTCCTCCACTGAGATCTTTCTGTGAACATCATCGTAAGTGGTTGTAATGACCGATGAACAAGCTGCCCGTCACAAGTTACCACCACACAAATATAACCTGACCAAATCATCTCACAACAGACTTTAGAAGAAGCTGGAACTTAAGGTCACATGTTAACCTTTAAGCAGAGTGATGGTATTGGACCACAGAGGTCCTCTGATGTGTTCATTTATTCAGTTAGTGGAAATGTCAATGTGTCAGACACCATGAAGATGAGGGTGGTATGTTTGTCTATGGTGACAGATGCAGCAATACATACTAAACTAACCTAAAAAACAAATATCTGTAAAAAAGGGAAATGTTTCAAAATGTTACACAATAGATCAAACAACAAAAAAAGCAAATGAAAACATTTATAAATGTATTACATGAGTGCTCAAGGATTGATGCTGGCAAAACAGTAATTTATGTTATAGCTTAGATAGACAAGGGTTTTGCATTTATAGGGAAAACAGTTTTGTAGTTTTTTGCAAATTAGAGAAACAAAATGTCTGTCATTTTTGTTTGTTATAAGATTTAATGTTAACCTTGTAGCAGAATCACCATACAGAAGCAGAACTTCACAGGTGAGCCAGAGAAAACATCTTCCTCATACACTTTCATGAGATGGAAGAGGGTGGCCAGGATCATCTTTTGTGTTCTAAGTAAGTCATAAGAATTTGGAACAACAAGAGGATAAAGTTAATAATGACAGAAATCTCACGTTTGGGTGACTTATCCCTGTAAAGCCATGTGACAAAATACAAAAACAAAATGTCAAATGCTTCACAGATGCCATCTCTATTTTTACTGTATCTCATTTAAGGAGCTGATATTCATATGCTTGGAAGCATACAGAATGTGTCTTGCTCATTCGTGCGTGATGTTTTCAGGAACTTGATGAATTATTCATTAGAGGCCTTAATTTTTCGTGTGCCCTGTTAGGTTTGGATCAACCGCATAGCTCATCATTCAGGTGGCTGAAGGTATCTGGTGCAACACGAAACCGCTGACATTCACGTGAAGTTACTGAGGCAGTCGCAGCTGAAACTAAATTGTTCTTTATCAAAGCAAAGTCTCTTTAAACCAGCAGACAACATAAAACATTCATGCTGGAGGCGCTCTCACAAGATCCACTTCACTCCCAAACCTGTAAATATGCTACACAAGTTAAGATCGCTTGATCTTGACAGCTCAAATATTCATTAACTCACTATGAAGCGTTTTAAACTTTGTGGTGTTTTTGATTTAGCAAAAGAAGCCACATTTTTACATACACTTCAAAGGGAAGACTTTGGCTCTCCTTGTAGCAATTGTTCCTATAGCTCCTTTTTCCTGTAACTCGCAGAGCATAGTGCTTGCAACACCAAGGTTGTGAGTTCAATTACCAGGAAACACGCTTTCTAATAAAATATATACCTTGAATTATGCACTGTCAGTCACTTACGATAAAAGCATCTGATAAATCCATTAATGTAAATGAGGAAATGCACTCAAAACAGCACAATTAACTGGAAGGTTAGTTTTTGATTAATAAACATCTAGACTCAAGTGTAGGTTTGTGGCTGTTTTTATAGGTTTGGGTGCTTCTGTCATCACAGATGAGAGACGCTGACCGCAGCTTTCTATTGAAGTGGGGGGGTCGGCATGACCCAACACATCGCATCTAAATTCTGCTGCTAAGAGAGTCATCTATTATCCATGCTGTGCTTCCTGCAGCCCACGCGCTCTTTTCACAGGGAGATTATGCAATTTCCACCCAGCAGAAGTCCTGTTTCTTGAAATCAGTCAGAAGACCACTACAGAAACACCATAGAAACACTATAGAAAAAGTGAAGATGCAGCTTTGTGCTGCATAAACCATCTGTGGTGTTTTTGCATTGCATTAAAGAAGATAAAATGAGATACATTTAAATATGCTAACATTTGAAGCACAGATCAAGTACAGTTGTCTGCTGAATGTATTGACATAGTTTTGTGTACTGTCACAGCGCAGCTGACACTCATATTGGAACTGTTTAGGCTACCGGTCTGTTCCCCACACCGATGAATATGGTACACATCTTAATCCACGCATTTACATATAATTACACATTTACAACTTTAAATATTTGTGTTACTGTATGTGTATATTGTGCATATTTATAAATTGTTTATTCCATATAACTTATCTGATTAGGCAATAACATGATTTGATATTACCCCAGTTATGATGAAGGACATGAGAGATATAAAATTTACACCAATGTGTGTACAAAAGTAAAATTACAGAAAAAATTATAATGATAACAAATTCTGCATTTATACAATAATGATCACTGAAACCATATGTTGGTATCAATAAAAACCTTTTATTCAAAGTGATGGCTGAAGTACACATCCAGAACAAAACCACATTCACAATAAATGTGGGCTTTAATCTTCCTGAGCTTTTCCTGATCTCTGGCTGCTCATCCAGAGAATAACTCTTCCAGCATGAGTCAACTGTCACTAATCATTCAATCAGTCCGCTCGCAGGAGCGCAAACTGCCCTAGCAGCAGATTCCTTCCTTGAAAGTCGGAGCGGAGCTCAGAGAGCACAGTAATCCATACACACACGATCACACACACGCACACATCCTATGAGAAAACAAGAGCTTGTGCATCTATTTTTGCTCTGCGTGGCCTATAGTTTTACAACAGACATACACTAGACTGAAAGCCTACTGGCTAATCAATATCAGCAAAAACTGAACCTGTAGCCACAGGAATCTGATTCACTGTATATAGTTACACAAAAGCAATCAGATGAAATAACAGGATAACAAGAGCATTTTTACCCTAGAGCAGGTACAGAAACAAACTGGGGTGTGAGTTGTCTTCATTAGACAGGTGGATAGACTAGACTGGCGTCAAATGTGAGATGAAGGTGTGTAGTTCTGGCTGTTGTCAGAGAACACCCATGTGGAATAAGCCAGTGGCAAAAGGCAGTGTTTATGGATTGTGAAAACCTGTTCAACGTGAATTGCTTAAATACAATGTTAAACATTTAATGGCATCACAATTATAAGACAGACCTCACTCTAATGATTAGATTAGTGCTTCTCAACTGGTGGGTCGCAGGGTTGTTCTAACATGGTCGCAGTCTGCAGTGATAAACAATGCACAATGCAGGTAATAAAATGCAACTAACCATGCAGTACAATCAAGCATTGTCATACATATACACAAAACAAATAGGCTTATCAACTTTTAATCAGTACATTAAAATATTTGTTGTGTCCAAATTGAACAGCATTTCATTATAAATGTCTGTCATTTGTTAAGGTGGTATCATTAAGCATCAAGATAAATTCATTAAGCATATGCCAATATTGACAGGATGTGTGTCCTTGAACAATACAACGGAAGGTAAAAGAAAATACGACCCTGGCTACATTAAATGTGGCTTCACTTGCAACCAGGATAACGTGGTTTGTGTTGACCGCAATGTGTATTGGGCTATGAATTATTGGCTTGAAGGTATTGAAATTCAATAGACACATGGAAAACCAAGCACTGAAACTATATAAACAATGCAAAGAAAGTATACTTTGCTATTTATTTTACATATTGTAAAGACTATAAGCTTTTGGTGCCATTTTACATGAGATGCTCATGATATACTTTAAAAATATGATTGATGTAAATTGCTTTATGTATAATAAGTAAAACACAACACTTTTTAAAACATTATGTCATGATATAAGAAGGATTATGACAAGAACAAAGTCTTTTCATCCTGTACAATGATCATCAGATATCTCATGTATTTGCACCATCAGTGAACTTGTTTTTAGTGGTTCATTGTGCTGATGTGTGAAGAAGGGAGGGGATCTGGAAATCATCCACATAACCTAAAAGCCTTTAGTGCTGATCTGAGACCAGTGTTTAAACTCCCTCATTGTGGTGAAGATTATGGTGTGTTAAGCTCTAATTCCTTGGCCATTGTGTGAAGCTAAGAATTCAGTAAACAAAGATAATGGAGTAAAAACATGCTTGTACAGTAAGAGAAAGAATGATGTCAATAAAAATTGTCTAATAATGAAATAAAACATTTATTATTAGACTACAAAGAATACAGTTTAGCTCAAATTCCTCTTTTAATTATAATGCATAATCTAAAGGGCAAAGACATTGTCAGGTGGTTGTGGTAAATATGAAGGTAAAAGTCTCTCGCTCCTTCTCAGTGTCATAGATGTTTGTAAACATAATCATGTACCTTTTAGAGATAAAACACATTGTGTGCAGCCTCTTTTTTTGCTTTGGCAGTGGAACAGGGATCACTATTGATTTCAGACCCAGCGCCAACACTGCATCCTCGCATGGAATCGATCAGCTGTTCAGGTGCTAAAGAGTGATTGCAAACTTGTGGAAAAATAAACCTCACTAATGAGAAACCAGACCAGTATTTTACTAAATGGCCAGTCGCACTATCATTGAACACAGCTGTATCCTGTAGTTGATTTTTATGGATTATGTATGAGTCCATCAATATTTTAAAGCTTCACAGATATGTTTCTGCCCAGGCCACCTGAAGGATGAGGATTTAATTAGCAGGAAATGTGTCACAGTGTTGGGTTAAGCAGTTACAATGCCTTTATCAAGTAACAAGTGACGTGTTAAATATACACCATAATATCCAAGTTACTTTTTAATTAGTAAACTGCATTATGTTTCTGGTTGTTTCATTTATTTACTGACAAACATAACTAACATCCCTCCCTGTGTTGCATTATGGGTATTGTAGTTTTAGTGTGTGTCATACTTAACAGAGATGTACAGAGCGCAGTTATGTTTTCTTTCAGACCACCTGAAAGAAACTTGTTGAAAGAAGCTTGAAAGAACCTGAAAGAAGCTTATAAATACTTGTGGTGAATTAAAATAAATAAAAAATATTCATTCCAATGCAATGTGAGTTATGAGTAATGTAACATTGTAACACATTACTTTTAAAAGTAACATTCTCCAGTGCTAATGTGCTGTAATAAGAGCTAGCTAGATAAAGGTCACAGCGAATTCCAGGACATACACGGAATGTCATCAATTCTTCTTACATTTAACAACATACACCCACAAGAGAAAGAAGGGAACAAGTGAGAAAAAACAATAGACAAAAACAGGGAAAAACAGACACTGTGTAAGATACAGTCCAGCATAGTTCTGGGAACCAAAGACAACTGTTGTCTTTTCATCTTTTGGCACTTTCTTCTCTGGCCTAGAAGAGAAAGATCATCGGAAAGAGTGAGAAAGTGTGTGAATTTTCCCACTGTTCTTGGCCGGGCTGAGTGACTGCATGGTCTGTGCATTTAGTGGCTGCTAATCGCCTCTTCCCGTCGTTGTTGTGGAAGTGCATCCTGTGCCAGGGCCCGAACCGCCCTCGTCTGGCACGCTGCCTGGACCATCTCGCTCCGGCTGCATAGCTGAAGTGGCTTGTGGAGCCAGCACGGACACGCAACCCAGCGGGGCGCTCCTCGCAACACCGCCCGGCGTTAAAAGAGAGCAGATCTGTTCTGTTAGCATGCACATGCTAGCTCTGAAAATACATTCCTTGCATGCCAAAGTATAGCGCTGATCTGTGCACATGCTGTACCATACATACCCGTTACTGGAGAATGCATCTCTTTAGGAAGCCAAACTGCTTGCCCAATAGAATAAATGTTTCAAAACACAGCAGAACCACACAATGGTCATAGCAGAACTACATAACTACATAATAATGTCACATTTTGAGGATTACAATCATTTCGGTGATACTGTTGGGGTGTTAATGATGATTATCATATGAGGACTCATATCTGAATTGTAATCTTCTTAATTAGTGCCTGCAGTCATCTGTTGTGTTCATCAGCACTGATGTAAATGACTGCATTAATAATTGATTGCTGGCATGCTGATCTCTAGCTACATGCTCTTAACAGATGGCCTGATGCTGAATGGAGGTTTTTGCAGCTGTTGGTTGCAAGTTAAGGCAGGTAGGACTGGATTTAATCTCCACCAGAAGCCGTTAGTTTTTCTACTGCCTCCATGGATCTCTAAGAGTTCTTTATAATGTCAGGATGCCGTTTATCTTTTCCTGAGGACCGGTAGCTGGTATTAAACCACCATACTCTGCTACTTATTCTTGATTATTTTGTTTACTCTTTGTAACTTTGTTGGAGTTTTTTATTCAGCCGACCAATAGCAAGATCTCAGTCATGTCCAAGGTTGTCCTTAGATATCCTTCCTGCACCTACCTGCACCAGTCTTAGCAATTCACACTTAATCTGTTACACCGGGAAAAGCAGCCGTGTGGGCGGGAAACAACATCAATCTTACAGCTGTGGAGATGTCACACGGCTTACCTTTCTCGACCTCTGCGGTCCCGAACAGCCGTAGGTGTGCTGTATGGAGACAGCGCACGTGCTTTGACCTGTTTAGCAGCTCTTGAGGTCTTCACAGATAATATATTATTGAGGGAGCAGCCTGGTCCATTGTACAAATGCCCTGAAAGAGCACCCACGCAAGGCCTTGCAAGGCTGAGGCTGAGGATATCACTAGCATCGGATTCATCACCATGGAGAGTCAGAACCACGGAAACCAAGCAGCAGATGAATAAACAGGATTCCACATACTAGGCCCATGTACTAGGTAAAAGGTTGTATTTATTAGATTATTTTTTATTATAAGTAAGGACGTTTGCCTTAGACATTTGCAAAATATAATACATACATCTGGACGTTATTCTTTATAATAATTTGTGAGTAGGAGGATAAAAAATAGTACAAAACTTAAAAATTAAAGCTTATGAATCCAAAAGAATGCATTTGTAGAAACATTGCATTCATAAAAATGTATTTAAAAGTTGTAGGTATCTCAAGTATCAGTGTCAAATAAGTGTATGTGCAGATACACTATTAGAGCCTACATTCATTTAAGAAAACCCCTGAAATACGCCCTGAACTCAGTGACCCTTCTGTTAACGCCCTCTGATGTGTCCTCAAGCCATTTGTCGTGATCGTGACAATGTCAACGGGCTGCTTTCATCGATCGCGCAGCCGGGTGCTTGATCAAAGACATCTCAGCGGAGAGCGCTGAAGAGTTAGATCCTCTGAGGAGACCAAAGCTTCGCGAACGGCAGTTGTTCCAGTGCTCTCATGTTGCAAACGATCAGCTAATTGGCTAATTAAAGTAATCTTTGCATAAATTGCTCCTTAATTACAAGCATCCAGCAATGGGCTACACCAGAGGGAGGATTACGTCACGACTCACAGTGAAGCATTCAGACAAATGAGTGACTATTATTACACCTCCTCAGTTAACATATATGAGCGTGGGTTTGGTGGACCATCAGCCATTCAGATGATATGGAGCAACTGTTGACTTCAATGCCAAATGAGTCAAATAGCAGATATGCAATTCTTACAAGACAACAGCTGGCCACCGCTGGCAATGAAAGGTAGCTTCTGTAAAACTAATCTCTGTAATTCACTGTGAAACCCCATTTTCTGATTGCGTTAGTGGTTACGTTCCGGTAAACAGCCCTGCTTAATCTCCCCCTCTCACTTTGAACAAATACTGGTAATTGATCTAGAAATGTGGGCCAGCTGCCCTGAAATAATGCCTGAATCTGACTAAAAGCAAAGTAGACTATGCAATTATGCAATTCTGCAGGTGCACAGAAACAGTATTCACACACATAAGAATGGATGTTATGCCATTAAACATAGTTCCTGTAATTAATTCCATAAGTTCATCTGTTAACTTTGAGAATTATTACTATTACATATATACACAAAATAATCAAGAAATTATTTCAATCCACTTTAAAATAGTGTGAAATGACTCAATATAATGATTTGAACAAACATTTAATACAAATGTATTAATCAGGTCCCTCTTTGACATATGCTGGGTTGTGAAGCACTGGAACTATACCCTAAATTACATTCTAAACACTTGCCACTATAACCCATATAACTCTTATCTCACAGGTCATATCTCACAGGTAGATCTTTCAAGGTATTATGAAGAGGAGAGGAATCAATGTCACTTAGCTGACCAGCTTTAACACCTACTGGATCCTCTAGGAACCTCAGGGTGGTGTTTGATGACCAACTGAAATTTGCAAGTCACATCATAACAACTTCCTGCTCATACAGGTCATACAGGTTCTACAATATCAGGAGGATCAGACCTGCAATGCAGCTTCTAGTCCTAGCTCTTATCACATCAAGACTGGACTACTGCAAGGCCCTATGGCCTTCTGTCAATCCAACCAAACCCCTCCAAATGATCCAGAATGCAGCAGCATGTCTGGTCTGCAATCAACCGAGTAGAGCCCACTTCACTTCTCTTCTGGTCTCACACCACTGGCCACCTGTAGCTGCCCACATAAAAAAATTACTCCTTCAGCTATACGTACCCTCCTGCCAACTATGTTCTGTAAACAAACAACACCTGATTGTTTCCTCACAATGAGGTACCAGATTACTCTCTAAGACATTCACCTATTCTGTTCCTCTCTGGTGAAATGAACTGCCAGCCTCCAGCTGATCTGGCACGACCATCACAACCTTTACTGAAATTTACGCCTGTTCTGCATTCACCTGACTAATCCTTTATGTTCCCATGTTTAATCTTGTTTAATATTATTAAAAAACCCTTTCTTCTTGTTCTTCTGTTTATCCCGTCCATAGCATTAGAACTATTCTTACTAGTAAATGTAGCTTTGTAGACTAGGTTTGTTGACTCTTATGGCAAAATGTTAAATGATCTCTCTCTTTGTAAGTCACTTTGGATAAAAGCTGCTGCTAAATAAATAAATGTAAATGTAAACTTGTCTGTTTTGACTCTCTCTGATTTGTGGTTCAAGATGATCTGTGGCCAGAACTGCAAATCTTCTTGTGGGTAGAAATGTGTGGAAAAGCTTGATTGGGCTAGAAACCTGTGAAAACACAATATGTTATTGAATTCATTACATTAGATCTTAATGTTTTTTCTGTGTCTGAAAATTGCATTTATTTGTAGTTGTAACTAGGAAACTATGGCAGAATGTAAACACAACAAGAAACAAATATTTCAAACTGAATGATGTCATGAAGCCAATTTAACACCTACTGGTTGCTATCCAGTCTCACTGTATGTAAAACAGTAATAATCAGATGATAAACTTGTATTTTAGTGTAGAAGAAAGTCATACTGGTTTGGAATAAAATGATGGTGAGTAAATTGACAGTTTTTATTTTTATGTGCACTGTATGTTTAATATGTGCATGCCAGAAAACTGCAGTTGTTTAAGTGTTAATTGGATATGCAGATAACTGCATGTCATAATAATATCACTCTATCATATCAGTGCTGTGAGCTAAATGACATCAGTTAATGCCTATCAGCTCTGGGAATTGCTGAGGAAAGAGGAGACACATATCAGTCAGAGGGACAGGAAAATACAGCTGCTCTGAGAATCGACAGGAAAAATGGTCGTCCAGATGTTTGACTGACATGAAAAACATGATATTGTTCCGTTTCCCAAACCATAAAACAAAAAAGCTGTCATCAGCTGCTGAACTAAATGTTTGCCTGTTCTACTAACTGGAAGTTGGATATTTTTGAATGTTTATTTCCTGTCGGAACACTATCTTCACTTCCTCCCACACTTTCCTATTTCTTGGTGTCCTTCTTGACCTCAAGCTGAAATGAGAGCTTCTCTTTCCAAGTTTTATGAGCAACATACACTGGAGTATTCATTTCAGAAGACATGTTTTTGTTATAAGAGAAGAGCATTTAAAATACTGAAAGATATTGGGGTGACTCAAAATTCTAGCATGACCATTTGTAGGATTTCAATGGTGAGAAGGTGGTTTGTGAGATATATGACTGTGTTTTGTAATGCCCCCTGGGAAAGCCTTGAACAGGTGCCGCAATCTGCTATTTTTCTTTCACGACACTGTCTAAGATGTCCTCGCTCATGACGTTCTATTTAGTGGCATAAAAAGCTGATGAGCATCAAGGTTACGGTGAAACCAACATGCAAATAAAGCAACGCAACAGGGGGTGACAGCTGAGCTCTTCCGACAACAACAAATCGTGACCCGCTATTTAAAACGCAAGGTGGCACACGCATAATGCACGACCATCACAGCACCTTCAGAATGAAAGGCTTTTATAAATAAGCAGTTGATACAGTTAGCTTTACGTCTTTTCAATGCTGACACAGTGACTCTAACAAAGGCACGGTGAGAGGCAGTTATGTGAAAGTAACAAATATTGTTCAAACTCACTACAGCTGCCTCGCACGCTTTTGGTGAGCGGTTTCTTTTGCAGGGTTGGCCAATGCAAGCGGCGCAGTGTGGGAGAGTGGCTCTCGACCTTGCAGACTGAAAGGGTTTCCCAGAGACAAGCCACAATGAAGTCTGTCCGTCAGAGGGGCCCACGCACGCCGCCTCAAAGATCCACGGCAGCTGTCGCACTACAGTTCTTGCCAAACAACAACAGTTCACTGCTTTGAATAATTTCAGTGAAATTTGAATAAGCACCTTTTCAAAAGGGGTTTGCCAGATTTAGGGTGAGTGTGTGAGGAGAGTGACATGAAAATGAGCTGAGCAGAGTGAAAAATGTTAACATTCCCAGCAGGGAACATTGGAATATTGTTCTCTAAAAGTTCATGCAGTAATGTTACTAGAACCTTTTTATATCATATAGATCAAAAATGTTATTCTTAAGTTTCTAGTGGAAAGTTTTAAAAACATAAATTTAAAAAGTTTACATTTTTATAATCAAACAGTAACATTAATACAATCTCCAAAAAAACTGGACATTTTGAATGTTCTTAGAACTTGTTTTAACGTTTTTATTACTGAACAGAAATGTTAGGGAAACATTCTTACAACCTAAATTGTCTGTGTTACATACAGATCAGTGATACTTCATACTTCATCAGCTCACAATTATCAACCTTAGTACAAGCTGCACTCTTCACCACAATGGTAACCCACAAAACATAACAGGAAGTCCTCTAAATTACATTAAACATTGAGACATTTTCTTCTTTTCTTGTTCTGCTCAAAAACACTTTATTTACTTCCAGAATATTTAGTCTTCTCATCCAGGCCCATGCCAAGCATGCTGGGAAATGGAAATCCCCTGCCCAGTTTCAGCAATGTTATGAAAATTATAAATGTAGCCAATGCAAATGTTTTAAACTATTTAAACGCATTGTAAACAAAGAAGTAAAGCTGTGTTGCATTATCTCATTTTAATAAAGCAAACTGAGCAATCAGCAAAAATGGTTTTGATTGTACTGATCATGACACATTTCATGGTTATGGCATATGTTGCATATAAATATTACGACATAAATAAACAAAATATTAGGCTACTGCTATTAATCATCTTCATTATAAAATTCATGCTCTATGCAGTAAGTAAACGTAAGTGAAATCTAATATCATGAGTTTCTGGTGGATCTGATGAGTTTCTATCTCAAAATACCCTCCAGTCATCCACATAAACCATGAAGCATATATCATCAGGTTTACTGCAGACAGTTGGAGGAGTCAGGATCTCAGGCACTGTGCTCGGGTTTCATTTGCATCTCTGATCATGATCTTATCTGCAAATAATGTGCAGACGCCATCGCGTCTCCTGCCCTGCTGCGTTTGATCTCAGGCACCGTAAGAATCTGATATCGGGGGCCCTTGTAAAAAAACAAAAACCTGCCACAGAATAAGTGTTTATCCATGACATAAGCAGCTGTCAGTGTGTCACCCTTGCAGTCGCTTCCCTCGGGATAAAGAGCTGTGTACATTTGAAGACTCTCTAGAAGGAATTATATGGCATACTTACAGTACAGAACTGAAATGTTACATGATGGTTTGGGATTAAATAAAACAGTGTAATTTCTACAACTAGCGTCAACAAAAAGAACTGCAAAAATAATAACTGTTTTCAAGCAAATTTCCCAAACACTCCCAAAGTCGAACAGATAGCCCTGCCTCAAATTCATGCCATTGGTTGAGGCTGGTCGGGAGGCACAAACATAAAATGTTTTTCTCAGAGTTTTGAGGAAGGCCTAGCGTCAAAATGTTTGCACAGAGAAAATCTAAAGATGACATACTTATAGATCTTCTATAGCATATTTTATCTCCTTTTATCTAAAATACACAGCCACACATGACCCGTGGAGGATCGTATATTGACCTCTGGAATATAGTGGAAAAGCTGTATGGCCCCGATATGATGCCTCTGTGGTGCTTTGTCATTCTGAAGTGCAACACCACCCATCCCCACTAATTTTCATATGGAAAGTTGCCAAGATTTTAACAGCAAAAATAAAAGCCCCTTGCAAAGCCAGTATTACGTTATAACAGGTTCACAAATAATCAGTGCTAAATTGGGCCACATTCACATAGACTTAAATAATAGCTGTTTTTGTGTTTTGTTTTGCAAGCAGAAGCAGAATGGCAGGTGCTACCAGGGCCGTAGCTAATGAAGTAAAAGGTGGGAATGATTCTGGGGACCCGCAGGCGGTCTACAGTTCCAGTAGAACTAATGTATGATACTGGACCATTAATTAAATGTGTTTTACATCACAATAAAAAATCATTAATCAACAAATTGACTACTTTAATATTTCAAACCATGGTCCCCTCCAGCCTGTCCAGAAAATATGTAGACTAGAGAAGCTCACACGGTTTTAAAAGAAACAGTAACATTACTTTATCAAACAAGTAACAGTAACAGTTACCAAACAAGTAACAGTAACAGTTACCAAACAGTAACAGTTACCAATCATGTCATGAGAAAGACTCTTCTTTATATGTAACATGGTTGTCTGTAAAAAATTAAATGGGGAATGATCTGATTATGATCGCCATTCCTAAAAAAATGCTTTTTGCTTTAAAGGAGCAGTTTCCTTTACTGAATAGTGTACACTCAATAACAAAGGGAAATTCATTATATTACACTGTGCCATCAACTCATCTACTAATTTATCAGATTCAAGCTAGAATGCAGCATGTTAAACAATATGACAATGCTGTCAATATTAACAAACAAAACATCACTGAATATTGCAACTGGTTTACTATGGGCCACATGAGCACAACATAACAGAACTATAAAAAAAACATAGAAATGATAAATGAGACTTTATATGTATAAGAGAACTGGGATAAAAATTTTGTAGCTGTGGACCTAGATGTTATACACACTCTGGAACATCAGAAGATTTGACAAACTTCTCACATCCTTTTCTTGTCAATAATTTCTATGATGTTAGAAGCATTAAATGTATCTCTTACCTTCTCCATATTATCTGATTGTAAATACGCAGGCCAAGTTTCTGAACCACTGTTGACATGTAAGTGTGGGGGCGGTCATGTGTTCAGACTGTCTGAGTCCCTTTGAGCTCTGAAAATTGTGTTTTCAAAGCACAATGGAACTCTTTAATCTCAAAAAATCAAGGTGATGATTTGTCCCATTAAATCTACCAAAGTTTTTCAGCCAAATGTAGTGCGTGGTTCTTTCTTCTGCTAATATTTTGTTTGATTAAAATTCCCTAGTTACAAATTTATTTCTAAACAGCAGGATAAACTTGATTTTGGATTATTTTACCTCCAGAGGAGCATGTGCTGTCCATGCACTCTCCACAGGCACAACATGGGTTTAACAAATTTCAAAACTTGTCTCGTGTAGGGTTGCACTTTGTCCAATCCAACCCTGAGTTTGACACCCATGCTTTAGGTTATGACATCAGATTTCACATAACTCACAGACCTCGTATGAACAGGCCTTGATTTCACACCATCTGCTCTGAGATACTGTTATAATAGTCAATAGAGGTGCCAGTGTTTCATTGTCAGACGACAAGCGTACAGCAAAGCGCTTGTTCCACTGCCAAAAAACAAAACAAAACACCAATAAATCTGACAACTGAATTTTTTCCTTTTTTCCTTTTTTTGGGCCTGGTAACTGACTTTGCATTGATGTCCTCTGGCAAATCACATTATTCATAACGGGTGACTCATTATTCAAAATCATTACCACACAGACAAGCAATTAAAATGCACCCCAAAGTTTTTTTCAAATGTGTCATTTCCAGGAACGACTGGGCTACCATACAGCATATTTCATACTACACAAAGATTTCTATTGTTTCTACTTGAGTTTGACTGCTGTCGCAGTTCTTGCATTTTGCAGTTCTTGCATGCAGAGTTGAGCACAGTGCTGTCAATTCTCTCAAAACAGTGCTGATCTCTGATAGGCATTTTGCATTCCTTCTGTATAAATATATTTATCAGGATAAGAGCAGCAGCTTATCAAGCCATATCTTATGATTCTGTACATTTCATACACTTCAAGCTGATGATGGTAGATAGTATAAATGTCTTTTATTTACTCTCTCTTTACTTGCCTTATATTCTTTTTATTTTGTTCCTATAACCGTGATCATTAGTCATTTATGTTTTTTAAGTTGTCAATCAGTAATATATTGCATGTAAATGGTTACATATTATTATAAGCATAACTAGGAATGATCATTCTGTTCATTTCAGCTACCAGAAAGTAACAATTAGAACCTTCCCACCCCCATCACCATCTCTGACAGAAGTTCACTGGTGATTCTGATTCCATTAATTTTGAAACCAATACCGTAATTGCTATGGGGGACAACTATTTACAATAAGATTTGATGTTCAGCTATTTCTAGACAGACCATAATGATGATATCTTGCATATCCTTTCAAATTAAACCAATTAAGCTGTTAATTACTTAGAAGCAAGCAGGTGTTTTCTCTGAGGTTGTATGCCCGACCACACAAATTGTATTTTTTGTTCAGCGTGAGCAACAGGATATTTCTTGAAGTATGAATATCATTAAAACCAAAACCTGCCACCAAGCTTCAGTTCTTTTGTTAGACCTTTCTGTTTGATAGACATCTAACCTTTGTCATGTTTAACATGTTCTGAATGATTTTTTCTCTCTAATGGCACTTTTGATGGGGTGTAAGAGTTAGCCAGTTAACAGCTTAAAATTTCCTCGCTCATGAACTAGCATAGCAGGTTGCAGCATTTAAAATTTTTTGCTGAAAAGCTTCTAGCCACTTAAAGAGATTTCAGATTGTTTTTGTGGCAGTCTAGCCTACTTAAAAACTCGCTGTTCTTGTACCTAACTGGTACAAATGCATTATTTTCACCTCAACTGCCAAAACATTTTTTCCTCTCAGTTTCTTTTGCATTTGATTATCACTCTTCTCTGTCATTTTACTGTGTTTTTCACAGTTAATTCTTTTATTTAAATAAAACAGGTGTGAATTTAAGAAAACTGGCTGCGTTGGACCACTATGGGGAATTGAAACCCATCTGGCAACTCTTCAGTTTATCACTTTTAAAAAATGTGGCGATTTCTGACAGCAACAACTTTAATGAATCAACACAATGGAGGCATATGCAACGTCTTAAGCTCCTGTTTCTGACATTGCAAACAATATCCTTTTCAACTTACAGTATGGCTGTAATGGTAGAGACTTGCCAACCCTATGAGTCCCCTTTGGCACTTGCTCTCACATGGAGCGCTTTGATATAGTCAGTGTGATTTAGATTATATCAGGGACACAGCTCTTCATTGGACAAAACCGCTTCGGCAGAGAAGGAGGGGGTGCGAGGAGGCAAGGAGAATAAGCAGGAACTCGAGAAATGACTCTTTTATCAGCACTAAAGTGCCGGTTGATCGATGGGCTGAGATTAAAGAGACTCTGGTGCTGGCCACGCTTGAGAGAGACGTCAAGAGAGCCTGCCAGGACGGGTTTCTCAGAAGTGTGTTTGTGTGAGTAAGCTTATAACAGATTTGGTAACTGGGTTCAGTTGAGGATAGAATCTCATGAGGATCCAGGCCAGAACATTCCACTGGAGAGAAGGCACTATCAAATTGGCCTGTGGGAAAAGAATCTGCCTTTTTTTAGGGTGCAGTCCACAAAAACGCTTGTCCTGATTTGGCCATAGTTTGGCTTCGGTTCCAATTTCCATTTTGACCAAAACCAAACAACTATATATTTATTTTAACTATATATTGATTATTTTGGTCAATGGCTGATAAAAACAGGAAGTTTGTGTTGTATTGTGTGGAAATAAATGTACTTTCAGGATTCATTCTCACCTTTAAGAAGTATTCTGCAGAGCTATGTGAATGAGTTAATGAATGTCTGTTTGACCTCAAAGAATTTGGCATTTTCCTGTAAACCCATATGACTGAAGATTCAACAGAAAATTACTATTCACACAGTCAGTGAGCTCTATTCCATTTCCAAACAGCCCTCAGCAATGAAACGGGAAGACTGAAAATACATAATTAATGGTGCTTACTATGACAAGAATCACTATTACTATTGCTCATACTGAGGGTCAGGGATTACTTAATAAACCCCTAAATGAAACTTTGGACCATAACTCTGCCCTAAACAGTTTGTGCTATGGAATGCATAACATCTCAGATCAAGTGACTTGTTGAGGAAAACTGTGATACTACTTTTCTAAGCACTAGGCACAATACTTAACAAAGCAAATCCCAGACTTATCCTTAATAGGAGACCTGGGCCACATCTTGGGCCAGTTAACAACACCCTAGTTACCAATACCCTATAGCAACTATCCAGAACACCTTATAACCAGAACACCTTAGAACACCTTAAGTCACATAGCAATGTACTATACCAATTTATAACCCCTTAGCAACCACTTATTAATGCCTTGAAAACCAATCACACTGACACTGACATGTACTGATGAATGTACTGACAAAACACAAATTTTAAATACACTGTAAATCCCTTTGAATAAAAGTGTTTAGTAAATGTATGTAACATATGTTTTTGTAGGCCACAGTCTCAAAATAAAACCACATGAGCGAACTGGAACATTGTATTGTCCAGAAGAGGGTTTTTTCTTGTTTTCAGTTATGGGGGCTGTTGGCTAGCCTTTCATGTTAACATTAGCTACATAATCTGATTGCTGGGATGGCCCTGATGTTAAACACAATACTGCCTTTATTTTTGGGCAGAGGGGCTTTAAAGGGATAGTGGGATAGCACCCATTGACTTTCATTGTATGGACACAAAACCACTCAGAAACCACATTCTCAAAATGTTTTCTTTTGTGTTCGACAGAAGATAAAAGCCATACAGGTTTGGAATGACTTGGTTTGGGTAAGTAAATGATGGAAGAAGATTTTTGGGTGAACAATACCTTTAACTTTATTAACTAATTTACACAACCTCAAAAAAATTTCTATGAGTCCGTAAAAAAGTCTTGAAGGAATCTACAGTATATTGTTTGTACTTTGCAAAACACTGACAGAAATGTGGCTGAGGGCTATGCTGTATAAGAGCTTCTCTTTCATACAGTATGTGCTTTGAGATCAAATGACAAACATATTCTTTTACTGTGCTATAGTGTGGGTCATATGACTTTATACAGCCACCCACAGCAAAGCCTCAGCTATAAGCTCCTTGATGCCATAGCCCCAGCTCTTAGCATGAATAAGTGTCATCAGTGACTTGCATCATAACTGCTATATTAGTTACTGTTTGTTCCCTTGATCAAGTTACTCCTCCTGACTGACTATATCTGCTATTGCTAGCGCACTGGATAAGATGCATCTAAATAAATAAATCTTCAAAATTATTTTCACATTACTCTCAAATTCTAAATGGATTAAAGGTGTTGTCAGCAGACCCTTCAAAAAAACAGCCTGTGTGCATTAATAAACAGTTTAATAAGATAAAGTGTATTTGTCACCCACGTCTGGATGCATTAGACCTTGGCCGGGTGTCCTTGCAACGCCCCCTGCTTGATATCATTCAGAGAATTGAAAATGATTCATCCTAAGAAACTATTTTTTTCATTTTAATTACTAATAAACAATTTAACCACAGCCATCCAATTGGAGTGCCATGATATGGTCTGTTTGGACTGGCAAGAGCATGATAATAAAAGCAACTTTCTGTTATTGTTTACTCACCCTTATGTTGTTCGAAACCTGCATGCTGTTTTATTCTGTGGATTACTGAGCATTCGGAAGAATCTCCACACAGGTTTATGTTCTACACAACGGTAATTCATGACCATGGGCTCTCAAACACCAAAAAGGAGAACATCATGGTTACAAAAACCGATGTACAGAAAACGATTAATCAAATCTTTAATCTATTTGATTAAAGATTTTCACAATGATTTTCATGATTGGTCTGATTTATAGTGCTTTTATAATGCTTTTTTGGAAGCCTGTGTTTGGACTGTCAGTGTTACAGCATGTAACAATTCCTTTAAAAATACATGCGGAATATTTATGAAACATATTTTTGCTTATGAAGATATTATTAAAATGTGAAAAACAGTAAACGGCTTAACCCTCAGTTCACTAAATACAAGCGCCATCATTATTCTCTCCAATGCAGCTTGTTGCTTTTGTTCAGTATGACAGGTACAGAACCTACAGGAAGAGCAGTGGAGGACAAACCCATTTACCAGCTATACGTGTTGGTTCTGCCTTTATGGGTTGGCCACATTAAAGAGTCAACACTGATAACAGTGACTGCGAGAGATCAAATGAAGTGGCTTTTTAATTGCAGGAGAGAGGCTATTAGCGATACGCCCACACGGAACCAGCTCCGCTCTGTCGGCGCTAGCACATATCACAGCAAAAAAAACTATATAAATAATTAAAACGTATGAAAAGTGGAGAAAGGAGATGAACAGATGAGAAAAAAACAGCAGAGAGATACAGTCACTTTCAGCAGACGTGATAAATACAGAAAAGGGCAGGATAGAAACGAGGGGACAAGACCTAGTGAGGGTCAGAGAAACAAACAAAGAGTCACCTTCACAAAGGTGAAAGAAGGTAAACAAAAAGTTGCTGAAGAGTTTACTTTGGTGTCTTCTGTGATGTTTGATTAACCTTTATCTTTCCAAATGCCCAGTTATATCATTTAACCCATAGAAAAAACAGAACTGCAATTTATTATGCTACTTTGCTTTGATAATTTGATTGTTTGCTATTCAATGGTTTTTCTTTTCTGGTTTTCTGTAAATCTGAGTGTGTGGTGTAAAGATTGCAGCAGTTTTGAATCGGGGGGATGTGCAGTGCCATCTGTGCTGTGTATTTGAAGGTCATTGGCAGGCCCACAAGGAAACTGTGCATACAGAGCTCCGCAGAAGGCTCTGCAGATTTCCGTGGAATTGGAACATCCATATTTCACAAAAATCTACATATGCCCTGCCCCTTACATGTTTGTTTATTAAATATTTTGGCTAATTTAACTAGCTCTCAACTCTAACACATACCATGTAAGCCATTCAACAGAATTATGCAGATTTTCAAAAAAAAACAAAAAAACAAATCCACACAGAAAATAAAGTCAGCAGATTGAGTCATTAGCTTTCTTATGCTGGAGAAAATTCAAGAATGTATATTACTACATATACTACATATTATAAATACATAAATAATTAGCATTTACCTCTGAACCCCAATCTACTAGATTTTTATTTTTAAAAAACCCCGGAAGATCGCAATTCCCGAGTCCTGAGTTTCAATGACTCTATAGATACTTTTACAACCCATAACATTAAATTCATTTCATACATAACATATGTCTCTGCTGATGTTTTAAAGCAACAACTACATCACACATGACCTCCACAGATTTGCAGAAGAAATCAGTTTAAACCAGCCTAAAATAGGCTGCAGGATTGGATAGGCTGAAAAACTATAGGCCAGCGTGAGCAAGCTAAAACCAGCTAACCATCTTAGATATGTTTAAGATATTTTAGTAGCAGCTGATGCTAAGCTACATATTGATACCGTTTCCATTTCACTACCCACTTCCTGTTTACTTGCTACCCACAGACACCACATCCTCTATTTACAGTACAAGTTTATCTGCTATTTCTTGTAATATATATGTAGAGTTTTTAAATTTTATATACTGTATGTCTTGTGTAATATATGTCTGAGAATATCCTAATACTCTTTCACCCCTCTCAAGCAGTTGAGACAGTGAAGATGAGGGCAGAATGCGTCTGTGTCCTGAGAGTTTAGCAGTGTTGGGTCTAGTTAATGTCAAGAGGCACAGGCAGGAGCGCTTTCTCAGGTCGTGTAGTCACAACACAGCCATCAACCCTGCAACCACCAGGTAAAGACAAACACAAAAGTGACCCCCTGCCAGCATGCCGAGGTGTGGGGCGACACAGCAGTAGGGGGGCAGCTCACAACCTTTAACGCAGGGGTAGATCTTGTAAGCTTTCCTTGAAAGTCATGCTGTCAAAACCACTGTGCAACACCCAACATGAGCTGTTTGTGAGAGTTTTAAGTCAACAGTAATACCTTACATGCAAAAGTTACAGTGGGTCAATAGACAGGCATTGATGACAATCACATGTTTGGGAGAAAATATAATCGCATACTATGCCGTATTAAAGCTGAAACTGCAGTTAAATTTAGAAGGATTAACAATAACCCAGTGCTAATGATTTATGTGTCCTGTACTACTGAGATTATTTCATGAAGAATTTTTAATGCGCTTTACGGTAATACATATTGATTATTAAGCTGTATTGATTCTGTTCACAATGATGTAATTAGTATCTAGATGGATTACAATCTACTGGAGGGCTCTGTAACCAATCACTCCTGTTCAAGCAGTTTAAAAGAACATGGGATAATTATACTAGGGGAACGGCCTTATGTCATGATGTTAATTAATTACATTTCTTTATGTTTTGACAAATCTCCACTTAATAGCAGTAGCCATAGGAAAGAAGTCACAAAAAGTGATGTCAGTTGTGTCTCCCAGACAGAAATAAGATGGAGAAGTTTATAAAATTAAGACTTTTGCTCCAGAATTTCTGAAGCCTGCAATCAAAAGTCAGAGATTTTAAAATAAAACCGAGCATTTCTCACCAATATCTTCCAAGACTATCTGAGATGTGCACATTCATCATATATAATTTTGTAAATCTATTCTATTACTGTATGTTAACTAAAGTCCAATATGTGTCTAAGACAAAGCTGATACTTTCATGAAGCAAAAGGAGAACTTTCCAGAGCTATGAAAGAGGTGGACATACTGTCACATACATGAAGAATCAATTATGTCTTAACTCTTACAGAACAAATTTTCAAAGCTTCACTGTTTTTCAGTACAGATCAACATAACAATAAAGTGAAGATGTCCAGTGGAACAGTGTGTCTAGTGACAGACGCATTCGTGCTGTGAGGAATTTATCACTATGGCTCCATCGGTCTCTGTCCAGCCAAGCTGCCAGTCTTTGGATGGGACCCCACTTGGCATCGGCAACTAGCTTTTGATTTCAGCCACACACAAGCCGAACCAACAGAGAGTGAAACCTGCAGTTAGTGTCTCTCGGAAAAAAACTGAGCTGATTGGTTGTGACTGCCTTATAGCAAACAATGTAAAAATGCAGTTTAATGTATTAATTAAGTTTAATTGATACAGAAACTGAAAATAAATGGAAGAAACCATCTGACTGACATTTAAAGTGACCAACAACAGTTTGTTATGTGTCATTTAGAGATGTCTAAAACAGATGCCACTATAATAGACTGCCGTGGAAAAAATAATTAAACAAATAGTGTAGTGGTCTCAGTGAATTTTTGACAGATATGGGGATATCTGGTTATCTTGCTACCAAATGCTTCAAACAAAACTCTTCAAAAGAACATCTTCAAAAGAACTGAAGCCTCTAACCAACAAGCTTCTAACAACTTGGTTCTTAACTTCAAACCTGTGTGCCCTTAGTCCCGGTAATTTTGTAAAGACAGAATCATCTGACATTAGACGGAGAGTTTAGACCTCCTGCATATTTTTGTTAGCAATATGCACTGGGCATTTAGTAAACTACAGACTGATCTTAGAACTGCCATCTGAGAAAACCTGTCACCAACAGTTTACTTTAGTGTTCCTGTACCTCAACAGGCAGAACACTGCAAGGTTGCGGGTTCGATTCCTAAGAAACACATATACTGATAAAATGTATAGCTTAACTGCACTGTAGGTTGCTTTGGATAAAAGCGTCTGACAAATGCAAAAAAGGAATGCATAAATGATATAAAGAAATAATGAATGTGTCTTATTTTACTAAAAAAAACCCATATTTTTCTTTGCTGAACTCGGCAACCCCAGCTCTAGAACCCTATGAGCTCTGACCCTTAATAAAAACAGAGGCTATAGCCAGGTTAGCAAAGTCAAACTGTGGGGTGTGCAGGCTCTTATTTCACCATATGCTGCATCTTTATTTCTACCTTTTCATGAGCTGTTTTATCCTCAAGGGGAAAGTCATTTTTTCCTCCTCCTGTGTCTGTGACCCTGAGGCTTTGATTCCATCTAAGGATCTGAAAGTAATTAAGAGCTCTCGCTCTCTGCTTTCATGTGTTTGCTGTGAGGCACCAGCTTCTCCATGTGCCTTTCAGATTCATTTAACACGCGTCCACACTCTGGAGCCTGACGTAGACCGGCGGGACAATGACAAGGTCAGTGAGATATGAAAAGAGGATGGCAGTCAGTGTATGTGTATTTCAGGAAAAAGCCGGAAACTTGCTTTCATTGTGGATGTCTGGGGCCCAGTGTTTTAATGCCTAAGGGTTGGAACATTGATATGTTTAATTTAGGTGTTAATTTTATAAATACCTTACAGACAGCACATGACCGTACATGCATTTAAACATATCAGATGTGGTTACGTTATGGAAACACTTCAAAAAACATGAAAGGGTTAGTTTACCCAAAAAATTAAAATTCTGTCATTAATCACTCACTTTCATGTCGTTCCAGACTTGTTTGACTTTTCTGTTGTGGAAAACACAAGGAAAACCCTACTGTTTTTCCTATACAATGAAAGTGAATGAGGACTGACACAGCGTGCCCAGTGTGAGCTGTTTGACAGTTTTAAGTCCACATTAATAGGCCAAATTTGAAAGTGCAAAAGTGAAAGTTACAGCAATTCAATACACAGGCAGTGACGACAATCACATGTTTGGAAGAAAATATAATTGCATACTATGCTGTATTAAAGCCATAACTGTTGTTAAATTTAGAAGCATTAACTATAACCCAATGCTAGTGATTTATGCATCCTGTACTACTGAGATTATTTCATGAAGAATTTTTAATGTGCTTTACTGTAATACATATTGATTATTACAACTGTCAGACAGAAATTTCATTTTTAGGTGAACTGTCCATTTAAAGTTTGTTCCCTTCATTCTCACAGCTCACGTGCTCAGGCACACACAGGGCTACATACAGTGAGATTAAAGCTAACTGGCCATGTGTCACTTCAGCCCAGGTCACTCAGGTAATCTTCAGTCACCTTTAGTCTTTCAGATAGTCACACTCAGCCTTAAGCCTCTGCTCTTAAAACAAATGTGTGCCTACTACAAGGAGCATGAACACAGTAATCTCTGCTCTTATACAGCAGTATAGAATAACAGAGCTCCCGCCAGTTCCTTGTGTTGCCATTGCTTTGTGTTTTGCATGCATCTCATTATGATTACATCATAAAACACTAAAGATGTTTTTTACTAATTCATTACAATAAATTAACTATAACCAATGCTAAAGTAGATGTTAGTATGTAAAGAAGTTCTAATGCTATGAATAGCATGTTCTCTCTGTAGAGCGTGTACATTCTCCTTGGAAAAAGTACGCATCTAAGGCGCATACATTTTTTAAAAGTTACTGTATCATAAAGAGGAATATATGCTCCCGGGGACCACTTCACTGGCACTGATGTAAAATTACCTTGCTGTGCACAGTGGATTCAACATGGCACCATATGCATAGTTAAGCCCACTTCACCATGGATAGCTCAAACATACTGTACGTACATCATACATAAATCAATTTAAATGAGTTTTTTTATTCTAGAATACATATTAGGATGTTTGTAGTCGTTATGTTATTGTTGACTCTGGTCAGTGAAATAGCAATCATTTAGCGTTTGACTTTAATTTAGCTTTAGGATTACAGCTCTCAGAGATAAATGCCTCATTAGGGCTGCCATAAAATAATTAAATCAAAGAATAAAGAGGAAATGGAAGATAGTGCCTTGATTTGCTGTGAATGAATAGGGGTATTCTTGCCACGTGTCGAGGCTCAGCATTAATGTGCTTTAAGAGAACAGGATGTAATGTGATTTGCCAGCGCTTAGGCTCTGTGCTTAGCCACAAGCAGGAAGAGGTAATACAAGACGAAAGAATGTGGCTAAGTTTGTGAGAGCACATTTCACAGGCAGGGGTTACGTTTGCATCAATTTCAACTCAAGCAATCACCCAATATGACAAAACTGAATCCCTGTTTGTCTCAATTGACTTATTTTGCCTGATGCTAACACAGATACGTGCCCAGGTCCAGGGCAATTGGGATTTCACACTTGATCATTAACTGTTCATAATTAAAGGCCACATATATACAGCACTAGGACTGATAACTGTGTTTAAATGTCTGAGTGAATCTACTAAGCTATTATTCTGTGTGTGTTCAGAATGCACAGTCAACCATAGCAGCATTAATTTTTAAGAAACAGCCACTGACAGAGGTCCAGGGTCTCTCTTCACCTTAATGCATGGGATACCTGGTTGAAGTGACTACTGTGACAGACTTATGTTAAAATTTGCAAATGAATCAATAAAAGTCTTTCCCAATTACTTTCTTGGAGAAAGGAAACACATCTCAGATGCATCTTTAACTATTAATTGTTAACAACTAATTGTTCTGTTTACTTCTGTACACACTATGCAGATTTTATGTAAATGTGGTTGTCACTCCTTTGTGCTTTGTGTTAAGCACTCAAAAGAGGAGCGACAACCGTATTCAGATGCAGTGTGTACGTGGCCATAGGGCAGCAACAGTGGCAGAGAAAAACAGCAAGGGAAATGTTAATTAGCCACAATGAAGAACCACATGTTCATCCGCCCAAGGACGCCCAGTCTGACGGGATGACAAGCACTGACAGATGCGCTGCCATTTCACATGATCCCTTTGAAATTTATCAGGATAATCTTTGGCACGTTTAGAACTTTGATTAAAAGTTAATGAACTCAGGAGACAAAGTATGTTAGGCATCTGCAGACTTACGGCAGTCAACCCCGAGACAAAATATTCTTCATGGTTCAGTAGAGACAGTGTTTGCATGCTGTCACTAAGACACTTTGCTGACAACATGTCAGTCGAAGTATGTGTTAAGCATCCACTTGAGCACTGTGTTGAGCGAGTGATTAACGTAGAAAAGTGGCTCCTGTGTGTCACAAGGTCAATTAAATGTTGGAACAAAGCATGTAAGGAAGCGTCATTTAAATGTGTTTTTGTAATGACCTTCATTTGGAGTGCATGGATAAAGTCCAATATTCAAGCTCTTTCTTTTACAGTGTGGCTGTGTAAAGGTATAGAACTAGAACCAAACAATTCTTCAGTGTGGTTACTGAAAACTTACCAGCCACTCATGGAAGCTAACAATCCCTCAAAGGCCACAGATGAGTAATTCCATTCTGGACCATAAAGCACAAAGGCAAAGTATTTATAATTGCATGACAGGATTGTTCTGTCTCCAAAGAAGTGATGTCAATCAATGGGAAGAGGATGATGACCTAGTGAGCTTTCACTGTCATTGTTGTAAGATCCGGTAGTTGGCCACATCAACACCATGACATGTTATAAAAAAGTAAAACAAACAGTCTAATAAAAACTCATTTTATTTGTTTAATTAGCCACTATGCAAAACAAACAATTGATGTTATGACTTTTTGCTAATTTTCCAGACTCCTAATTGTGCTTGTATTAATAATAGTGTTGTTGTATTAATTTTATTGCTGATAATATTAATGATTAGAGTAAAAGTATATAAAATCGTCAAAGATGACAGAGGACTATCTATTTACAGTATCTATAAAAATTGTATTAGTTTGCTTCCTTTTCTTTTTAAAAGAGAAAGAGGGGGGTGTGGAGGTTAGTAGAAAAGAGCGCTCTTCAGCATTCTCTCGGGTTTGAAATATCAGGAGAGGGAGACAAAGTGCGGTGGGCACTGTCATTGATCACATGTCTTTGACCTTCACAGTAGCTTAGTTTGGATATTTCCAAAGTCACCTTGGTTCATGGAAATTGACATTTCATTGTATGTGTGGCAAAGTACTCTTTTCACACTTTTAGATATAAACCTTTCAGCTGTTTCACTGCAGGAGCTGGATGATAAAATAAAGGACCTTAACAGAGGTTTAGATCACTGCAGCAATGAAAAAAATGCTTATGGTTAAATAGGGCATTGGGATTATGTGTGAATATTTGTGGATCAGATTACATAGGCTGCATTGGACCAGGTTGAGAGTTGCTATTATGTTACAATGGGAGCAGCACACAAATCACAAAGAGCAGCCCTCTGTGGAGACCTTGTGATGTAGATTTATAATCTTTCTTATATGAAAATATTTCAATTTCAAATTAAAAAGCCTGTTTACTAATTTGTTGTTGTACAATTAAATGTTTGAATGAAAAGAAATGTGATGCTCAAGAAAACGAAGGTCATCACTGGCCATGAAACTTCACATTTAGTTAACGGAAATGTGCAGAAACTATAATATAATTCAATTCACACTATCTAACTATTTAACACAGAGTTTGAGTTTCAAAACTGTATTAATGCTCAGGTCAGGATGAATCTGCTTCAATACAAGTTCAAGTATCATTGTACTTTAACCCATTATAAATTTTCCTGTTAGAGTTCCTAAATGCTTAAATAACTTTGGCAATAAAAAAAATTATGTTAAGCATTTATGTTCTTTAAATTATTTGCTGCAAACTGCAAAACAGTCATGTTACAAGGCTGAAACATTGTAGCTGTCATCATATTTTGGCAACAACAATCTTTTGTCTTTTATTACCTGTTTCTTTCTGTCACATACTGTAAGATTACCTTTTCACGGGTTGAAAGATATATATGTGTTATATATTATATATTAAATAACTGTGTTGCGTCAATTTAGATGAGTTAGCGAGTGTTGCATCACAGATATGATAGTAGCCTACACTACTATTAACCTGGAGTGAATATCTAACAGGCTGCATTCGGAATGCACGTCACTCTGCCACATACAAACCCCTCACAGGGAGGGCGGGACTTATGTGGACCCAGTAGTCTGATTGGTTTAAGTGTTTGCATCCACATCTCTGGTTGGGTAAAACGCTTGTAAATCAGCGAGGTGTCGCTCTTACGTACAAAGGGGTGGGTAAAAGCAGCCGAGAACAGAAAAAATAAAAACAATCCGCCCGGGCGTCCATCTTGAATACAGTAAGCCAACGGTGACTGACAGCAACGGAGAGGGTAATCGCGATAAATTGAGTTCAGACCGCCCTTTAAAGTCAACCGACTGCGACAACCCAGGCAATACAGACCGAAGGATTACGTTTAGTGACATTATCGATTAATACCGTCTAATTTTTGCCGTCATACTCCCGACGGGGCTGATGAAGTTATTTCGGAGGTTGTCCGTGCTTAGCTTTATTCAACCGTCGATATTTGCTAGTGTAAAAGGATTGTTTATCTTAACCACCTACCAGGGTTATTTGTGAGACGCTTTCTGATATTGTTCGCTGCAGGTTCGAGTCAATCAAATCCAGCGGGAATGTGGATATAGCACGTTTGGCCATATTTGAGTCCTTCACTGTCAACTTGAGCTCGCGCGGAGCTCGTGCGTGCGCTGAATCGTGCGCGTGACCCCGTTTATTTCACTTTATTTATGATCTGTTATGTTGCATAGATATTAATTCAAGTAACAGTTATGTGGACACGGCGTTTGGGGTATGTTAATTACATTCTTCGCACCGTAAATGTGGATGCATTTGTTCTGCAGCCTTAGACTTTGTAGATGGAGTGATTTGGAGATATTGCTCTGATTGAAATATTACTGGTCTTGTACCACTAACAATACATAAATATATCTGTGTGTTTTATGGCAGGTTTTATGCATAGGCAGGACAGTCGTTATAATCATTGGCGATGGGAGCTGGCCCACTTACTGAAAGAGCTTATTGAACGGGCTCGTTTATTCTGAGCGCGCCACAGTGCAACATTTTATACATACAGTATTCTTACGCATTGGCATTTCGTCGTTGTTGATAAGGAGTTTAAGGCTGATCGCGTGGATAGTCATAGATCATTATATTTCTAAAATTTCATCGCATTCGTATAAAACCAGTGGACACTTTGATGCTGTTTTTCAATCGCTGAACCTGAGGACTTTAAACTGGCATTGGATTTGTGCATTGGCTTACATCACTTAATCTGTGACATGAATGTGTTTCACTGACTGTTGATCAATAGTGTTTTGAGGGAAACTTGAACGCAAAGACGCTTGGATTTTGTGCAAAAGACAGTAGATTGAAAAAATGGGACCTGCAACAAAGCTGGCGTTTGGAGTATTTCTCATCTCGTGCTCCTCAGGTGGGTATTAATGCGCGTGAAGATATTTTAACCCTTTTAAATTGACATCCAATGCATCGAAGTATGCATAGGGTGTTCATTTGTATCAAGGCATATCTCTTTATGTGTGTATGTGCCACCGGAGGCTGTTTCTCGTGTTACTCCGCATTGAGATCGAATTCACTGGTTTCTCGTAAAATAGCTATACACCGCTATCCGAATATAATCTGAGCATGCACCAAACAGGAGCAACATTTACTGCCAGAATTGTGCAACTTACTTTCACAATAACAGGTCTGACGAGTCCTACAAATGAAGCCCTGTTTTTGTGAAGTTGTGAAAACACACTAGTGTTGTGTTGAGATACTGTACGTGTATGTAATTGATCGTGATTATGCATTTGCATACATGTTATATGTTGCATGTAAACCCCCTCTACTGGTAGCTCTCATTTTTAAATTCATAATAATGACTTTTATGTTTGTGTATGTGAGAACAGTACCTATTTGAAAAGGAAAAATCATTTTGTTTCATTTGATGAGGCCGGCTGGGCCAAAGGTCATATTTGCATGTGAGAATATTAGATAAGATATGGCTGTGTGTTAAAGTTACATGAGCATATTTGATGTGTATTTTAATGATTATCTTTATTCAAATGCATGTCCGATCAAGGAATAGAACAGACTGCAATATTGCATAAGAGACTTTAAGATAAAAGTTTGAATTCTGCTTTTATTGAAAGATGTATAAGAGGCACAGTTTGTGCCTGTACTCCATGTTCCCACTTCATCCCTCATCCTGGATTGCACTTGCCCACACAGTCCTGCGCTCTTTTGGATACAGAAACAAATAATCAATAAAATGTTATATTTGAGCACATTGCTTTGCTATTTATATCAGTGTAAAGGCAAAAGCAACTAGGATGGTTTAAAGAAACACAATCTTTTGGTTCACATTGCACATGCTCTCAGAGGAATCAGTGTTCACTAATGGGATGAGCATATAAACCTCTGGAGACCTCTGCTTGAAGTGATGTGAGGAACCGCTTACCCATTTGGTGTTTGGATCTTGTTTACTCCTGTTTAAAGACATTTACTATGCATCAGTCCAACTGTATACTTAATTAAGTGCAAAGCCACAGGTAAGATTGCAGGCTGTAAGCTCTTCTGTGCCATGGAGGTGTGTTATGAAACTGGATTTCCATGAAAAATGACTTTCGGCTATTACTAGCTGTCTTGCGTGTATTTGGCCCAAATTGGTTCAGATACAGTAAATAAATTAATGGGTTGCCTTATGTGTGCTTTATGTAAGCTTTCCCAGTAAATAGCTTAGCCAAGCTGTTGTCCGGGTTACAGTTTATGACTGCTAAGAGAATCGAATCTGAGCGCTTGCCCAGTCAAAGGTAAAGTATGCCTTAAACATCATGACTCTTTCAATAAGCATCATCTAAAAAAAGTACAAAGAGAAACAGGAAGCTTTCAAAGAAGGTCCTCACAACAGAACTCTGCTTGCCAAAAACAGAGGGCTTGACATTAAGCATTTCCAGGTACTTGTCTTATAGACAAGTAATACTGAGTGTTTATTTGTCCCAAAAATAGATAACAGTAACAGACACCTATATGTTAATGTTGAGCTATAATATTGAAATTTCTGTATTGGTCTGGAGATTCTGTAGGTTTTTCAATACAAAATAACTGAAGTGATATAATCATGTTTTACATTTGTTGGTTTATTGGGTCAGCTGTTGTCTTTATTATTCTTAGAGGGATTGTGTGAGTTTGACAAGATAACATCAATTGTATGATTTGTCAGTTTCTCATCTAATCCATTTAAAACTGCATGCTTCACATCAGATTAAACTGCTCTAGATGAAATCAAAGCATTGCAGTTTACATTACAAAGCCACACATGGGTTTTTGCATTCATCTTATTACTATTAATAACTGAAACTTTTTTAATTGTCTTTGTCCCTCCCAGTGCACAGTGGTATTATGTTGAAGGACAAACATAATGAGTAAAGCTACACTGATTTACATTTATAATGTGACAACTTTAGGACTGATGCTTTAAATGCCTGAAATCTTGTAGTTGATGACCTTTTAGAAGACAAAGTGAATGCAGTTTATTTGATTAACAAATGTCATTATGTTGACCCCTGACCTATCTATTTAGTACAGAATTCCCAACAGCCGACGTTAAGTGACTCTTATTTCCTCTATCTGCTTTTAGTCTTCAGTATTTGACAGATATTGAAAGTACACAAGGTTAGCAGTTTTTAGAGAACATTGATGGAATTAGCAAGGTTAAGTTTAAAGCAAGCAGATTCCAGTTTGTGCGAGTGTTCGTCACATGTGCCAGGATGCATTAAAATGATGCCTTTATGCACAGAGATTTTTGTTCTTGTGAGTGTTCTAATGTTTGACTAAACTGCAGTGCTAATGCAGACTGGAAGTTATGGTTTTGCCACTTCCACCGTCTTAGTCACTGTAATGTATGGGCACAGCTGGTGAATGTAAGAGGACACATTTCCCTTGTATAACACTAAAACAGTTTAGCTGGGGACTAGGGTCATTGTGCCGTGACACCACTTCAAAAACAAACCTCTAAAAGGTCCTTCTGTGTTGAGAAAATTTGTATTTATGCTGTAAATTCTCATTTACCCAGCCACAACAAGCTTGCTTATGGGCATTTTAAATGTGGGTTATAGCTGATGATTTCGTTTGGAGACAAGGTGACATAAACCAAAACCTGTCACCAAAAATAAAATGTTTCCTTGAGCTAACTCGCATAATTCACTTTTGTATGTTTGAGATTAGTGAATGTACTAGTACATGGCTAATTACCGTTTGTCACAAAAGTACAGAAGGAAAGTGTCACAAACTACTGGTCACATTCTTCCTTTGTTTTGCTGTGATTTTTGGAATGCTGGGCTAATTAGTAATCTTTTTATATGGTAATTAGAAACAAGCATAATTTAATGTCATAGCTCAGATGAAGCCCAAAGTGTATTACACTTGGAGGTGAAAAGCTCACCAGAGGTCAGTGCATTGTTTGTTTATTTAGTGTTGCTAATCAGATTCACAAATTGTCTGTATTTTAGGCTTTTATTTATTTGACCATTTATTATATTAAGCCTGTAATGATAGTTATGGATTAGCCCAGAGGGACACTTCTGTACAGTATTTATGTTCTAGATACTGTACTAGATACTCTCATCCATAGTCATTTTAAAGAAATATGTTTTTGTGTTAACAAGTCAGTGTCACACAGCAATATGTGAAGTGCATTGTGGGCATGCTGTGCAGCATGTATGCATTCTGGTTACGCCAGAAAGAAAGCATGTGACATACAGGTGTAACTTTGGTCTTACTGTACTGTTTGTTTGTTTTTTCAGTAAAGTATCTTTACCCAGATGTAATCAGTGTTCTCAGCTGCACCATGTTTCTTTAATGACAATTGGATGGATGTTTTCGGCCCTGGTGTCAGATGTCAGTATGAACCCATTTGGTGAGCTTTTTGCCGGACTGTTATAATACAATATTCATTCGTTTAGTAAAGTCACAAAGACCTAATATTCAAGCAGAAGCCACAGTTTTAGAAAAGATGCTTGTTAATAACTCTGCATGTGTGAAGTCCTACGATCAGTCTCATTGACGCAAACACCTTACCATTTGAGTCCTCTGTTTTTTTGTCTTATGTTTAAAGTGCTATTGTGTGATTGATAGCTTGACCTTGTGTGGCTTTGCAGTGTATTTTGATCCTCCTCACCAACTGGACTTCCATGACATAGGCAGGTTGCAGCCACTGCTGCCCAAGATGCAGATGCCTGTGTGAATAATTTACAACCACAGTTGACCACTGCTGACGGAAGGGCTATTTGAAATCAAATGTGCTGCCTTTGTCCTCTAAAGGTTTGCTTTGACCTGTGGCGTAGTTTTCACATTTCCTTTGTGACAGATGATTGTGTGGTTAAGTCATGATAGAGTAAATATTGAGTTTTGCCACGTATATTGAACACATCAGTTTCTTACTGTAGATGTTTTGAAGGCTTTTAGCTTTTAAAGATCTGCTTTGTTCCGGTATTCTGTACAGAAAAGGGTTTTCCAAACAGATTGCACCTGTCAGAAAGTGAATATGTTTTCAGCCCTTAAAAACAGGGTTGCAAATTTCTCAGAAAATGTAGTCTTGTATTTCATCTCTTAACATGAATTTCACTGTCTTGTTTACCAACAAAGCAAGTTACCTTCTGACAGCCAGACACAGGAACAAAGCCTGGTCTTTTAAAACCAGGCTGCTTTCAGAGTGTGATAGGAATATTTTGTCATGCATTCACAGATCTGTGAGCTTACACTGGTAAGTTGTCTTCTGGCGGTGGCTAGTTGTGGTTGGGGGGGAGGGGGCGGGCAAGAGCAGATTAAAAGGATTTACTGCAGACAATGTGTTAAACATGACTGACAGCTGATTCCCTGTTATGCATAAGAATGGTATACATTTGTGGGTCAATTATGTAATGTGTAAAATTTTTACATCTGGATCTGTTTGCTTACAATTTTAAGAATGCAATTCACACAGACAGCAATTTGAAGACTTTTATGATATACTCAAATTTAATAATACTCAAATTTAGCTCCTAAAATAATGTATGACATACTCTAATTCCCTGTTTACAGTGCCAGGCTGCAAACCCAAATCTATCTTTAAATATCTGGTTCAAATATCATTATTGGTGGTGAGAACACGGGCCATTACCATCAGTATGTGACAGATATTTTGGTCAAATGCGAAACGTAATCAGTGCTAGTTTTGATGACCTTTTTACTTTAGTTATAAAAAGGCATCTTAAGTAATTGGATAGCTATCGGCTTGCAATCCAATTGTCCCAGACCACATAAAAGCGCTCAGGTGTGTTTACACAGACAACTTTATGTCTTTTGGACCAATAGAGTAGCAGTTGTATAACTATCTGATTACTTGAACTTTTTAATGTGTAATATAACAAGGTGTTTTGTTGTAATAGCACTGTATCAGTTCAGCAGAGCAGAAAGATGCCATGATAAATATTTACAGTAGGGCTGGGACAATAACCTCTGTTCCTTTAGTCCATTTGTTGCATATTAGGGGTGTAACGATTCCCATAAAAAGGCTGACCTATGCTGTTTGGTGCACGCTTGTACTGCAAATTATCTCGTCTAATAAGGCTCTGGACATATAAATATTAAATCAATATTAAATTGGGTAAGTTTCTTTAATAGGTTTATCTATTGCTGTGCAGTTAGACAGACAGGGAAACACAACCACTAACAGATGTAATCAATTAAATAACAAAGAAAGTCGCAAATACAAATCTGAGCATACTGTCTTTGACAGTCAGTAAGTGACAGTCAGACTGTGTATATGGAGATAACAGTTTGTACACACATGTGCTCTCAGTCTCTCAGAATCAATTGCTGGTGTGCTGATCTGTGACAAACTCATTCTAAGAGCTCACCAGAGATGTATGCTTGTAGCCATAACCGTAATACCAGCAATAACAGTTTATCCTAATGGAGTTAAAATCCTAAAGGTGTCCTCGCTCAAATGCACAATAATTTAATGCATTACCTAACCTAAACAAAACCCTTAAGAGGTTAAACAAATAGCAGAAACTAGTGATTTCTCATTGGAACAATTTTGTATTGGGCAGACTATTAAATATAGATTATAATGTAATGTGTCTCAAACATGCGATCAGTCCAGTAGTTTTCCAGTCAGATTTTAAGAATGAGCAAGTCAAAACCATTGAAAAATGTTGCAGCTGGTCACATCTTTTTATATAGGGCTTGGTGTTGGTCACCATGTTTGTTTTGTCTAGGAAACCACTGTATGAAAAGCTTTATCAATCCATGTTGTTGTCTTTTCGACATTCTTGGACCACATTTTTAGGTGCTTCTTACACCAGCTACATATACTTACAGTTTCCTCTGCCGTTTTACCTCTTGCTGACTCAGAGGAGACATGTATCTCATTGTCTCATTAAAAACTGATAGCTGCTTAGTAGAGTGGTGAGGGCTGCTGTTGGGAAAGAGCAGTTGTGGAATATGGGTCAAAGATTTATTAAGCCTCCTCCTGGTTACTGAAGATGGTAGGTGAGCAATCTCCTTGTTTGCCACTTGTATTTTGTTTACTGTTTCTTCCAGATGTTTTCTAATGGATCCAGCAGGCATTAAAGTAATGGGATGCTTCTTTTTTATTTAAAATCAGTAAATATGATTGTTCCTCTGTTGATCTTAAATGTATGTTGTCTTTTTTGCGGTAATTCCAGCAGATTTCCCTCCTAATCCTGATAACAGTGACTTGTGGAACAAATCCTATGCATTTAATCCCACTAAAGGGGCAATTAGTAAATTGATTCTGTGCAAAATAGTTTATGCCAGTATTTTCTACAGGACTTGGTTTTACATTATGGGGCACCTAACCCCCACCCTAAAATTGGCCTAACTTGCAATATATGCAAGTTGCAATATATGCAATATGCAATATAACAATAATGTTATTTTTAAGCATTACTGTGTTTAAAGATAGGTTCAGCTCTCCGGAGATTGCTGAACCTAACTTTAAAAGCATCCCTCCCTCTTTTCCTCCCCCCTCCCATCAGAGTGCTCTCCAAAGCCATGCCTCCTTCAACACAAATGTTGTGTGACAGGCAAGCAGGACAGGTTAATGCAATAACTGGGTGAACATTTTATTGCCCTTCGCCTTCCACAAAAGATAGATATATATAAATATCGATCAGCATATCAAAAGTTTATTTCAACAGAACTCCATAGACTGATTAAGGTTTCACTAAACTTAACGTTTTTGAAGTGATTTTGACACAATTGTGTTACATTGTGTGTTTGTTTTTGCATGCTGTCAGCGGGGACAAAATAACACATCTCAAATATATATAATATCTATATTTTGCAGAGGCACAGAAGAATTAATTATGGTGCATAAAACACTGATTTCAGCCGTGTTTGTGTGCATGTGTTTGTTTTTAATGAACTGGTTTTGTGTTGTTGTGAACTCAGTAATAAAAACAATGCCAGGGCAATTCATAAATCTCCTGTTGGCCTGTATCTACTGTGCTTTAATTCTGAGTGAGAGTGGGTTAGATTGTTCACATACCTCATGATGAAATGATTTTCAGGAAAAGGAGATATGTTCAAAAATGGCAAGTGTGACCTGAGTATTTTTAGAGTGTACTGCCTAAGGTGCTGTTTGCAACATTTAAAGAATGCAAGAATAATCTTCCTGTTACAGCTTTATTGCTACACTATGTTCTGCGCAGTTCTTGTCTAATTCTTAATGTGCACAGGTGCTTCTATCAGTTATTTTATTAAATGTGTGCAGCCAGTTCTCAAATATTAGTTCTCAAAGCATGAACCCTGTTTTTTGTGGCACAGCACATGAACTGTGTATTGATCCCCAGTGGATCCTGTCAGTGGGAGGGGCAGTGCTTGGTCAACACAATCAACACTTGGACGTTTACATTTGTTTCCGCACCCTGATGTGGCTCCATTGGAAGTTAAGCTCATTAAGAGATTTAAACTGCTTCAGAATAACTCTCCTCTCACCCAACATTCCAGCATGCTTTAGAGTAACTACGGACAAGACAGAGACTTAGTAGTTTAAACTGCACAGTTGTCTTAGACTGGGATTAGTGAGTGAATACAATCATGAAGTGTGGTGAGTTCTGTCCGTTTATGTCCGTACACACAAAAAATACTCCTTAATTCATCCTGCTCTATTAATCGCATATCATCTCATAAAAAAAGGTGTATGGAAATGAGAACATGCACTCCGCCTACAAAACACCCACAAATGTCCTTATTTAGCAAGACATAATTATATTAAAGCATATGTAAAAACAATGCAATAATGTATCAGTGCATGCAAAAAGGTTTATATGAATGCGTTTCAGTTTGTGTATCCATTTCTGCCATAATAAATCCCGTATATCCTCTCACACTTAGGATTAAATCCATATACTTTTAGGGTCAAATCCGACCATAAGGTTGTTTTACAAACAAGACTGCTGAATCCACAATTAGCTCTGCATTCCTCTACAGTGATGTAGTGCACGCTGGTTTTGTTCATTAAATCCACTAGAAGGTTTTCGACTACTGTGTTAAGTGATAGTGATGACATGGTGTGTGTTATTTCACAACACTTACTGCAGTAGGGCTGCGTTCACACGCGATCTGAGCTGTGGTTGTTTCAGGAAGTAGTTGTATCACCGCCCTCCACCACATCCTGTTTTAGGCCCTTCAGTGGTAATCACAGTCACTTCTCTAAGTTTGTTGTTTTGGTTAACCACGACACACTTGTTTACTTTCTTTCTTAACCATATGGTAGCACACAAGAAGTTTCTGCTAACATTTCGAGGTCCCGTCTGTGTATCTCACTCTCACGGATTATTTTAACCTCTCAGAATTACATATGTTCTGTTCACACTTCAGTTATGCAGGTTTTCCTACAGCAGGCTAAATATTCAGTTTGCTGTTGTAAATGTAATACTTACAGGCCTTTAGTATCTTCCTTTGGTGGTTGACATTCATCTGGTAATTAGTAACAGCTTGTTTCGCTTTGTGTTTTTTTTACCTTTGGTTGTGTGATGTGTAATGTTTTCTGAAAGATGTTTTTTTAGTCTTCATTTTTCTTTTGTGTGTCTGGTTTCAGGTGCCATTCTCGGCCGCTCAGAGACACAAGAGTGTGTGTTCTACAACTACAACCCCAGCCTGGAGAACCGAGGAAACCGGAGTGGCATTGAGTCATGTGTGGGAGACAAAGACAAGAGACTTCATTGCTTCGCAACCTGGCGAAATGTATCAGGATCGGTTGAAATAGTAAAGCAAGGCTGCTGGCTGGATGATGTCAACTGCTATGACAGGTAGTCTACAGTGCTTGTGGCTGTGTAACATATATACATATATATACACATATATATACACATATATGTATATGTATATATATATGTGTGTGTATATATATATGTGTGTGTGTATATATATATGTGTGTGTGTATATATATATATATTTGTGTGTGTGTTGTGTGTGTGTGTGTGTGTGTTGTGTTGTGTGTGTGTGTGTGTGTGTGTGTGTGTGTGTGTGTGTGTGTGTGTGTGTGTGTGTGTGTGTGTGTGTGTGTGTGTGTGTGTGTGTATATATATATATATATTTTTATGTGGTGTGTATATATTTGTATATATACATATACATGTGTATATATATATATATATATGTCTATGTGTATATATATATATATTTGAGTCAGTCTACACTGGAAAAGCATTACATAAGAAAAATTTAAATGAATTCATTTTTTATTGTCTGTTAATTGTTTGTTATTTTCTCATTCCTGGACCACGAGCAGAGCGTGTTTGTGTAAAGCTTTTGTAAAACAGTTATTGTAAATTGTAACAAGAGTTAACTGTTACGTTCGTACAGATTATGTAAGACTGGTTCACAAATGATTTACACACCAATTCATTCTTCTCGTGTTGCATGAATAAATCCCAATAAGTGAATTCCCCATCCTGCATGTAGTGAGCAATACAGAGTGAATACAGAGAGAATACTACACACATTTATTTCTCCAGATGCTTTCCTCTTAAGATGGCATGCATTTTTAACAGTATATGCGATAAAGTCTTGTGTAAACATGTTTTCATGTTGATGTTTAATTGTGAACCCTGTGATTGCTGACCATAATAGGGGAGATATTAAAAACAGTCTTATCTGTACGTCAGCCCGCATATAACAGGTAGCTCTGGTGGTGGATCAGGAAGGGTTTTTATTTAACAGAAGTGTTTTGATAGCGTGCAAAGGCGGCAGCACTTCTCCTGTCCTAGCATGCTGCTGAACCTGTTTACCTCTTTCGCTGGAACCATTTAGGGTGTTTTTTTTAAACGTACGTTGAGATGCCATGTCAAGTCTTTTGGTAGCTCGACAAGCAGTGTGGGCGCCTAATGGCGCGTGTACATAGCAAATGTAAACAACAGCAAGGTTCATTTTCCATTTGGCTTTTTCCCAACTAAAATGCCTCTGGAATGTTATCCACTCCCCTTGCGTTTGTTCAGTTGTACCTGTGTGTGTATCTTTAGGATTATTTGTGTTTTGCTAAGCTTTGTTTGTCTTATTTAAGCCAACTCGAAAGCTCAGCTTTGATGTGGGCTGCCCGATTAAAAGAAGTATCTCTTTGGCATAAGCGTTTCCACCCATGTGTATTCACTTATTTGTTAGTCCTCTGACCCAAGCAAAATCTAAATAAACCTGTTATGTTGCAACAAATGCACATCTTAATTATCTGTAAATGTTGTGCCTCCTTTGTTTTATTGCCAGATTATTATTTTGATTTAGGAAAAAAGATCATTGTGAATCTGGGGTGCTGTTTGAAAACCCAAGGTCGACAAACAGGCTAAACAATAACAATGACAAGAGAAATTCAGGTTGTCATCTTGGGAAGTCGACAGCATGTTTAATATGTCGTGAAAAACAATGTTGTGAGGGAAGGAGGTACAATGCGTTCGGTATGTGTGCCTGGGTGTCAATTGCTCAGTCAACGAAATATTGAAAATATGTCTTATCAACGTGGCTGAACGATTGCATGTCCATCCTCACAGCCCCAGGTTTTCCTTCTTTCTACCGTACACTGAAAGCTCTTTTGTTTTGGTCTTCCAGCACAGAGTGTGTGGAGAAGAAGGAGGACCCAGATGTATTCTTCTGCTGCTGTGAGGGCAACATGTGCAACGAGAAGTTCTTCTACAACCCCGACCCACCACTTCTGAGTAAGGCTCCCTTCAGCGACACAAACAGCAAAGTCTTTAAGGGTACTGAAAATTCTCTTTAGGTTTGCCCTTGTCCCATCACCCCTTCTGGTGTAATTGTGCTGGTGTTAGAGTCTGTTGATGTGAACCCTCAGTCTTTGTGGCTCATCATAACCTATATTTCTCAACCTCATCCAAATCATCAATTACCTACAAGCACCTCTCAGGCGTTTGTTCATGACTGTGCTTGTTCAAAGTCATATCAAGCTCACTGCTTTTTATCGTTCCTATTACAAACTGCTTTAGATTTGTGTGTGTGTGTGTGTGTGTGTGTGTGTGTGTGTGTGTGTGTGTGTGTGTGTGTGTGTGTGTGTGTGTGTGTGTGTGTGTGTGTGTGTGTGTGTGTGTGTGTGTGTGTGTGTGTGTGTGTGTGTGTGTGTGTGTCCTGATTTGCGAGCAATGTTCCCTCTAAGCTGTGTGTGTGCATGGCTGTGCGTTTCTGATTTTGCTCCCACGCAGGCAGAAAAAATCACAAAAAATGTGTGGAAAAAAGCTGGATTTCTTCAGTCAGAGCTCAGTAAATGAGCAGTGTTCATGGACGGATGACTAGTCTTGGTTAGGCTTAATTATAAAAAATAATCAGATTACTAGAGTGCAACAGATACTGAAAGTTCATCTTCACAACAGAGTATGAGAATGAACAGTATTACTTCTATACTGAGTGATTGTGTAATTTGGCAGCTCTGAGCCATTTGGCTCCTAAATGTTTCATTTTAGGAGAAAACATCTCCCAAGTCTTGATTTTTATCAGAACCTCAGTATGCAGTTGAACAAGATGTTATTAACAGTTACATGGATGAATGGAAGATAGTGTAGATATAGAAAACCTGTCGATCATACACAAGACACCAACCAGAGCTTCCTTGCATGAGTGTATTTTGCTGTTTTCTATAGTTGTTTTCCTGTAGCTTAGTAGCTTAACTGGTAGAGCATGGTGCAAAGTTCAAGAGTTCGAGTCCCAAGAAATACATAAACTGTTAAATACATAAAATGCATAGCTTGATGCACCATAAGTCATGTTGGATGAAGGTGTATGGAAGATGCATAAATGTAAATGTAAAAATGTCTTGGGGGTTTCAACAGCATAGCGTGCCTCTACAGCCCCAGATATGACCGTGCCTTTTAGATTACCAAGGCTGATCTGGTGGCTTTATCTTCTCTGAGTAAACACTGACATCAACATCCTCTTAACTAAATGAGGGATTGAGACATGTAAGCAAATACAGAGCCAGCTCTGGTGTTGGCGGTTCTATTCTAGTGACCCGCAGCTCTCGGCCCCCTGCAGGGGCCATTTTTACATTTCAGTAATCGTGATTTATTATCTGCCCTCAGCCTCATGAAAAGGTTCCAGAATTGCTTGCGTGTAGCCCAAGTTTCATGAGCTCTGCCTGATGAATTTTGACACTACAGCTGGGTAAAAAAGAGTCTTCAGTACTTCAGTAGCAGAGGATGTGGGTGGGGGGTGGGTGTTGGGGGGGTCTCACTCCTGCTTATGTAATAGGCCTATTTCTAGCACTGACTCACTCCATATGGAATGATCTTGATATGAAATGCAAAAGCCCACAGGGACGCAGGGAATTATACAAAGCGCACCAAAGTTTCTCTGAACTCCCTCTGTGTGAATACGTAGCGGTGTGTGTTCGTGACCTTGTGACCAGGGTGCTTTCACGGCCCGCGGCCGCGGGTGGCATTCCTGCATTACAGTGCGGGGGATGGGTAGGATGGACAAGGGTTTTTAAGGGGGAGGATGTGTTTTTGCTACACTCATGCACTAATCCAGAGTCCTTAACCCACTTCCACCTTTAATTCCAGAGCTGGCACGAGAGAGCAAAGATAGCGTCACAAACAGGATTTCTCTGTAACCGCAGCAGGACCAGAGCTAATACAAGTTCAGCTCAGGTTTGAATGGGCGGGTCATACTCATGGCCAGTCAGTCCAGGCAAATGGGAAGTGTTTCTGCCATAACACCAGAGTGAAAAAACACTGCATTGCTGGCCAACAGCCATGGCCCAATCTGATCTCCGAGTGCAGCATATGTGTATGTGCACTGACTTAGCGTGCATACTATTCTGTCCCTTAAAGCACAAAAATGCAGTTTCATTCAACTGCTCTTCATAAGGATTTGCATATGTATAGAAGCGTGTACATAGGCAGAATATATCAGCAACCATGTAGGATTAAAGCCATCAACCTTGTATTTCAAGACCAATGTTTAAGAATTGTAATTAGTGAGTTCAAAAGGTGTTGGTAATAAAGTATGCAGTGAGATATTGTGAGTGCACAACGCATATCTCACTAATGGGATGTATAGCAGGTGTGTGATAGACTTCACATCCGTCGTCTGTTGTGTTCTTGTGCCGTTCCGCTGTGGTAATTAAGAACAAGCGCTCGTCTGAGGTTTTGCTGAGTAATGCAAATGTAAAATGAAGTCATTCTGTAAAATGCTGATGACATCTTTTAATATTCATATTGCTTATTAAACAAGCAATCACAATAGTATTCTGTAGCACTCAGTATTCACAGTTGGTCTTTGTGTCACTTAGAATCATTTTCCTAATTAGTATTGTTTTCTTATATTCCCGTACAATATTTAAACATCCTTAAAACAAGATATTTTACTAAATTAACTAAATTAGAAGCTAAGTTGTGTAAGATAATAAGACCAATTACATATATATTATTTTGGGTACGAGTTTATTTTTCTTACCCCATTGGCAGATTGTTTTTCTGTTAAGTGTTGAGCGTAAACCTCGCAAAATAATGTAAGATTTATGATTCAACTAGAAAAAGAACTGCTGATGGGGTAAGAAAAACAAACTTAATTTAAGATATATTCTCTGAAAATATAGTCTTAATATTTAATGCGGTTTTGCATCTCAAGTAAATGTATCTTGTTTGCTAATCGCATCAGCTTGTTTATCGTAAATGATTCATCTTTAGGATGTTTAAATGTTTTTACTGGAAAACGAGTGAAATACTGACTCAGAAAATGATTTGTGTGTATAAATGCGTAGGTTGACTGGTACTGATCTCGCTGTCTCTCTTACTCTTTGTTTTCCTGCAGCGACATCAAACCCCTTTACCCAGAAGCCTCCTCTGTTCAGCACCCTCCTCTACTCCATTGTGCCCATCATGGCCATTGCTGCCATCGTTCTTCTCTCCTTCTGGATGTATCGGCATCACAAGCTGGCATATCCACCTGTTCTGGTGCCCACACAGGTAACTTTAAATTTACATGTAGGCATTTTGCAGACGCTTTTAGCCAAAGCGACTTACAAGGTGAGGAAAACAATAAAGTGATAAATCACAGGGAGGTAATAACATGCTTTAAAACGTACTTTAAATCTTTAGTTTAACGCATATCTTGTTCTTCACCAAGTCTGCACATATGAGGATGGACCAAGGTCAGAAAGTGACAGAAAAAGCCATAAAAAAATGATAGAAATTCTGCTGGTTTTCAAATGTGGAAGGCCCATAGTAATTAATTTTTGGTTTTTTTTGTAACATCTAATTCTACTCTAAGCCTAGAATTTAAATGCTCTCAATATCAACTCCAATTTTATTCATATTTAGAAAAATAAGTAATCCAATGTATTTTTCTTTATTTAATTTGTTTGTTTTTAAGTGAAACACTAATGTCAGTAAATCACTCACACGCAGCAGTAAAATTTGTAAACGTTGTAAAATCCGTCTATTCAGTGTAGCTCACAAAAAGACAGTGTTTGTTCTGTATCCGAACACCTTCATGCCACGAGTCTAAGAGAAACTGCGCTGTTGGGAGATGTTATTTTCCCTTGGGCGGCACCTCTTGTTGATGTGAGTGACAGTGATTTCAGCGATCTAATGTGCACAATGTCACACTCGCTCACGCTCAAACACGCTGTCAGCTGGAATCAGATTTCAGAGAGCAGCGAGGACACTGGCCTCTCTACCACCATAAACATGATAACAGAGCTGACATAACACGAGCAATCAGGTGACCTTTACCCCCGTTGGGTGACTGATGTTAAGATTCACATCTACTTCTGAGCTAGACAATAGAGCTTTATTGATTCCCTTCCAGAAAGCAGGTTTTAGGGGCCGGTTACACCTGCTGTGCATGAGTTAGAATTTTGGGTGGATGTAGCGTAAATATGCATTATTAAATATTTGTGAGTTGCACCATTAAACTTTAAACAACCTCATGAGTAAACTAAATATTTTTTGGAGAAATCTAACCAGAAGTTAAGATTGGGAATAGCAAAAACAAACAAAAACAAATATTATCGTTGACAGTTGCATGAAGCAGAAGTTTGAAACATCATAAAGTTAAAACCACTTTTACACTTTGTTGTGTGTGAACACTCCTTTTTTATTTTGAGACTGCTTATTTGATCAATAAGGATTAACTTTATATTATTCAGCTACTACAGAGAGCTAGTCTTTCCTGACTTCTGTCTTTCCTTAAGACAAATGGTGGAACCAAATAAAATATTGAGATGAATTCAAAGTAATTATTCGTTACTAATGTGTAAGTCTCTACTTTAATGTTTAAGTCCTAGTTTAGGTAAGAGCTACAAACAGAAGGTGCAACCCGACCCAGTTACACGTATGCCTGTTCAGAATAGAATAGTTTACAGTGCGTGTGCAGGCTGTGATGTATGGGGAATATGTAATGTCTCAGATGGTTACCTGTGTGTCAGGTGAGCGTTTGGAATTCCCCGATTGAGTTTCAGTATTATGTAGGGCAGATCTGACAGATGAACCGGCCTCACAGCACTGCTGATATCAGATATCATGATGGGCCCAAACTTGTTCTTGATATGTAGGAGGCCTTATTAGCTCCTAATGCAACAGTCAAAGGTCTTCAGAGGCTTTTAAAAGACTTAAGGTCAACGTGTTCATTTTGTTTCTGTAATGTGATGATCTCTGATTGGAATGAGGAAATCACTGACAAAATATGTGGACCAGGATTTGAATTGATTGGGAAGTTAGGAATTGGCTCATGAAAAGTGGTCTGTATGACGGTTTCAGACCTGTGGATTTAAAAAATAAGACTGCTTGTAAAGTCATTTCAGAGGCAAGAAGCAAATGATTAGATTTTCTGTAGAATAATGCACAATGGTGAATTATTCACAACAGTTACTCAAAATAAGACCAAATAAAAACTGTTTTCTTGCTTAATACACAATGTATGCTGACTTGAGTTTTGATCGAGAAGCTTGGGCTGAAGTATTGGCTTCTGAAAGCTGTCATTCTGCTGCGTCACAAACATTACCAGATTGCCAAAAATGATTTTGTAACGCGGTGACAGGAAGTGTGACATTTTGCAAGCGCTACAAAGAAATCTGCTTGTTTTGAAATGCTTGAAAATGGGATTTCTTTGAAAAAGTTGGTCTTTTTCATGTCATAGAGTTAGACATTTGAGCGCAGGAAAAAAGCTTCTCCAGTTTTCTTTCACAATCATCACTGTCTCCCAACTTTCTCAGTGTCTCTTGTTCATTTATTTATTTATTTATTTTTTTCAAATTTAGATAAGCTAATTGCAGGGCTGCACAGTTAATTGCAATATGTTCTTCTGCTGTTATTGAACCACAAAAAGCTGTGATTTAATTAAATAATTATGTAGTTGTCAGCATGCACTGAGTAATTCCAAGTGAATAGGCAGCAATCAGTTCTGTAATGTACTACACGCTCTGTGATCTGCATCTGGTGCTTTAAATGCGGTCCAGGCACGTGACCTGTTTTAAAAATATGTTAATATGTTATTTGTTATTTGTTTTATGTCTGTAAAAATGTTGCCGCATAAGTCAGCTCTGGCAGTTACTTACCTGCAGCACACAAAAGTGAAAGTATAACAAAATCTTCTTCACTCCAGTATAAGCGTTTGCTATCACCGTTCAACAGTTTTGTTTTCCATTTTAAAATTTTAAATGGACCATTGTTTTACACAGGGTTAAAATTGGCTTTAGCCCAGGGTTTTAAGATATAACCCAGGATTTAGCACAGTGTGAAAGCCTTATTGAAAATTAAGAAATTGCAACAGAAATAAATTACTTTAGTATAATAAACTTATTTGAGACAGAAGACACACTGAACCTTGACTTCAATGCGATTTCATGTTTTTGTTCTTTTATCCTTGCTATTTATGTGGCAGCAGAATTGAAATGTTCAATGTCATGTCACAGCTCAAATTGCAGTATTTGTCATAATAATTGGAATATGATTTTTTTTAACCATGCAGCCGTACCTAAATGTGTAATGCAAGAACTGTCTGACTTTGACTGGATGTTTATTGACATTTCCTCTTTTTCTTGAAAACTTTGTTTTCTGATGTCATTTAGATGCATTCATTCACTCACAGATATTATCTTTAAGAATATTTACACCGCAGCTCAGAAATGTGCAATAAATCACACTTTCCCAACATTGGCTAAGTTTTAATTGTGTTTGGTGGCCTGATAATTGTTGTGCTGGAACATCCCCCACAAGTAAACTGAAACTTTTGAAAAGAATTTTCCACTAGTTCTCTCGTAGTTTATCCCAAACCCCCCAAAAGATGTCAAAATTTGAAATTACAGCTGCGTTCTCCTTCCTCACAAATCATATTGCTTACAGCTCGCTTCAAGCACATCAGAAATGCAACAGTTTACATTTTGACAGTTTGATGAGAATATTTTATGATGCCCCAGAGTTCATTGTTCTGAATATCCCTGATTGAAACCCTCCACCATCATTTCTCAGGCTGTTTTAATACATGTAGTTAAAAATAATTTTGTGTCCTCTTTCGAAATGTTTGGCCCCCAGCCTCCACTCTAGAGTCTCATGCCATTTAGATGGTTCTTGATTATTTAACAGTTTTCCTACAGGGGCTCGAGACCCAACATGCCCTTCAGGAGAGAGAGAGAGAGAGGGCGAGAGAGTGTACTTTAAGTGTATTAAGTGCTTGGCTTCATGGTGAGGAAGAGATTTTCTTGTTTTAAGTCTTCAGATGGGTGTGGCCACTCAGGCAGCTGTACATGTTTTGTGAGGTCAGTTCCTGCATTCATGTGCCACTTAATGCGTTAGTTCTGTTTCAAATGGTTGTACACCTTCTATTGTTCATAGTTCTAGCTCTTGTGCAATCACATACTTGGCTCTAAAGTAAATTAATTTTACATATATGGTATGCCATAAGGAAATATTTAATATGGAAAAATAATTTTGAGGTTATATATATATATACAAATTTACATATAAATGGATATGTATTCATCTAAATGTGGTTTATTCCACTTTTGTCATTTTTCAGTTTACCAACAGACGTCACTTCTCTTTTTGCTTCATTATGTTGAAAATTGAGACTTCAAATTATTAGGATCAGAATGGCATCGCAGGTCTGACTTGATCTCCCTATGAGCACCTGTATGCTAACAGTTGCACCGCGGCACAAAAATATTTGTTGTTTTGAGCATTTGTGAGTATTTTAATAAAATATTTCTAATGCGAAATATTAAGGGACTTCTGTCAGTTGTCGTGCTCACTGTCAGATTGTGATTTTTACTTCATGACACAGTGATTTAATTTTCTTTCAGTCTTTCAGCTGTGTTTCTTTTTTGTGAGGATTCTCAGTATCTTGTTGAAGTTTAGCAGTTGTTGTAACATGCCGATTTGGCCTCAAGTGTGAGTGGCAACCATTGACTGTGTCCTTGGGGCATAAATTTCATTCATTCCTGTTGTATTCACTTACAGACAGTTAAGATCACACACAAACCAAAAATATTAATAGGTAAGGCAAGATACTTAATTGGAAAATCTACACAAAGCCAACACCTGCACCATTAGTGGCACAGATAATGACTGTATCCTATCCCACCCCGAATTCTCCATTGGATGGACAAACAGGTTGTCCCGCACCCCAACCCCCCCCCCAAACCTACACCATTGGTTGAGTTGCTGTTACTGTCAAGTTACTGTTGAGCTGTTAAAACAAACATACAATAACCTGCATTTACTTACGAAAAATAAAACGCATCACATTTAAGAATTTGTAGACTGTAACAGTGCTCCTACCTTATTGCCTTGACCTAAATTTTGTATCTTCTGGACTGACATAATTGGGTTAACCTGTAGCACTTCACTGTTGGCCAGCAAATCAAAGTTCCTGCTGTGATATTTAAACAGATTTACTCGTTCTTCCAGAAACCCTCAGTTCCCCATCTCGCCTCTCCATCTCACATACGCTAAACTAAACTAACGCTTGATTTCCTCTTTCCTTCCTCAACTAGCACGCCTTTCATATAATGATAGAGGTAAGAAAAGCTCGATTCATTCATCATATCTATTTCTTTTTCAAGATTATGTTAAAACCTAATTTCAAAACCTTTTTCCATTGCTCTCGAAAGCATCCCTTTGTTTTCTTTTTTTTTGTGAAGCACATTTTCATATAAAATTTCAAATCCCACTTATTTTATTTTGCGTTTATCCCTGCGCATTGCCTCATCAATCTGTGATGTTCTGACTCTCAGTGCACGGGTAAATAAAAGGAAATCCTCTCTGTTTCAGGGGATTCAGGCGCAGATCCCTTGATTTAGGTGCATGGTAAAACGGCAAATACTGCGGTTAAAAATGCATGTCTCCAAGCATGCAGCAAATGTATGCAAAGATGAATGTGATGAATGTGGGAATGGGGAAGAGCTTAAACATGCTTTTGTTGTATGTAAATTCTGAAACATTTGGATACTCCCTATTTCTGCACACACAGATATAGACTATTATTTGTAAACAGTTAGTGTCTGGAAATTCAGGTGTATTCTTTGCTAAAAAAAAAACATCTAAAACTAGCCTAAGCTGGTTGGCTGGTTTTAGCTGCATGGTCTTTCAGCCTAGTTTTAGCTGGTTAAGCGGGTTTAGCAGGCTGTTTTTAGAGGGGTTTTGGCCACTTTTTAATTGGTCTTAGCTGGTCTGGCTGGCAGGCTAGAAGACCAGCTTGACCAGCTTTGCTTGGCCCAGCTTAAACCAGCTACTTCCAGCTTAAAATGAGCTAAGAGCGGCCAACCAGTTTAGGCTGGTTATAGCTGTTTATTTCAGTGGGGTTCATTTTATTACTGGGGTTTGATCGGTTTAATGGAAGTGTCATTTACAAACTGAAGCAACATGTCTGCATGAGTTTAGCACAGTGCCTGATGGTGGAAATACAAGCAGGTGTTTTGTTTTGATGTCAACAGGTCTATGCTAATATCAGCTCTAGTGAACTCGATGCACATTTATGTGTCCATGTGACACTCATTTGCCAAACCATGTGGCAGCTTTGGCCAGAGAGGCAGATATCTAAAAAAGGAATAAATCTTTTCTATGATTTGATTTGGACCTGAGATTGTTCCCTGCTGAATCCTGAGCTGTATTTACATTTGCACCTCTTAACAGATGCTGTATCATACGCTAAATAAATCTACAACAGCAAATATAAAGCACGCCTTACTGGTTTTAAAGGGGCGGCGTCTATTTAATCCTTCCGAAAGAACCCGGCATTAGGAGAGAGTGCTTGAAGTTTGTTTAACCAGTTCCATGCATATTTTAGTGTAGATTGTTTTGTGAACCTGTCACAATATAAAGCAAGCTTTATAAAGAGACTGTGATTGAGAGACAGGGCAACACATATTCTACCATACCTAACAGCAAACTCGCATTCCATGAGTAGATGCTTTTGTACATTTTACATGTGAAGATGTTAGCTACTCTTAAAGGCCCATTTATACCAGAATGAAACATTGAAAGTAAAACGCATTACATTAAAGTACTCTGATCAGTCACGTGCAGATAAAGATTAAGATACAGCAAGCAATTCAGTGATATAGGGATAGTGTGTGCTACAATGGCAATAATAAAAGAGTGTTGTTAATGATTGCTATATTTATAAGCAATTTTCCTATCACCCTAACAGCAAAAACAGCCCGTTTAATTTTACAGGCCAGAGAAAGGTCATGAAGAAATAAATTATGACTGTTACTTGGTCCAGGAAACCTTGGCTAACATTATAAGTGGACCACAGGGAAAAAAATCAAATGCTACAAATGTGTAGGATATGGCCCCTTTCAAACCTTTTTAAATTGCTTTCTGTTTCCAGACGCTGAATGAATGCTAATGTTGGCTGGCCCAAGAGCAGGTTTAAGAAATCAGCTGGTCATTTGGTGTTTATGGAGCCAAAGATTGTTGCTTAATTCCTGCAGAGATTTAGTTTATCCTCAAGGTTTAATACAAATCATTATAGATGTTTTTTCCATCTGTGTGTCAGTGCTGATAAGAACTAAGAAGTTCTTTTAATTCCATAAGGATTTAGTTTAGCATTGAGTTGTATATGCTGCGTGCACTTCCATTTGTTATGACAAACTGCTCTGTAAAATGGTTGTAAATTGCTTTGGTCTGAATGTGTCTTAAATAAATGTACATAATTCTCAAGAGATCAATACCTCTAAAATTCCAGATGTTGTAACAAAGCTGCATGCATTCATCAAGGTCTACATAGGAGTACATAGCCTGTAGTATCTTTTGTTAGGTGATCTCCATACTACAGATTTACAGCAGACGTGACAACAAACCCATTTGGTAGCCCGTTTGCTTTAATTACAACATGAACTCTAGCTGGCATGGTCTCCACACATTTGTGCAAAACAAGGTGATCCATGTTAACTCAGCATCATTTGAGAATTTTCCAAAGAGAATCTTGTGTGCTTCAGTGGAGGGCTGACCTTTTCTGCAAAGGAATAAACAAGGTCAGTGTCTCAAATTTGCTTATTTGATTAATGACCTAACAACTCTTACATCTTACATGGTTCTTATTTATTTTACCTCATAACAACTTTCTGTACGTTTCCAGGTTTAAATTAGATTTCAATCCCAAATTTTCAATGTGGTGTCAGACACTTTAACTTCACTGTACAGATAATTACTTTTGACAAACTGACTGAACTTGGTTGAACTTAATCTTAACGTTTACCTTTTACAGCATGACACTAAATACATGTAAGGAGACTTCACACCAGCTTCACACACACACATACACAAACACACATGTAAAACAAACGTGTCTGTTGGACTTTCCACTGGTCTCTTTATTTTCAGACATGAATAACACAAACAGCAGTAGCCAGTAAACCTCACACCGACATACTATATCTGCCCGAAGCGTCTGGGTAGCCAGATAACCCTCTTAAATTACCTGTGAACATTTTTTTGGTGTTTATCTATAACAAAAAAGGAATGCTTTAAAAATGTCTCCATGCCTTCCTGCACGACTGCTGCCCTGGGGCAAATGCTACCCTAAATCCCCATTGTTGTTATGTTTACGACTTGTGTCTACTTAGTGACTGACGTCTGAGCAGATGGAAAAATAAACATGACCCTGACCCGCGTAGGTGTGTGAGGTCAGGGCGTGGGTTGTTTTCTTTGCGTCCCCCTCAGGAGCCTCAGCCCTTCTCGTACCACCATCCTGTCTCTCTCTGGGTTTGAGTAACAGCAAAGCAGATGTATTCTCTTTCCCGCCTGCGTGACCTCCTCCTGTTTTTTCTTCTCTGCGTGATGGACGTTCAGCATTTTAACCTCTTCTCGTCCCTTACGTGGTCATGCAGTGTGCTTTCTTTTGCAAGTTGTTTCTTTGATAACTTTGAGAAGTTGAACAAGTCAGACCCGTATGCTAAAGAGTCACCACTCGGAACAATCGGTGCCTTTCCCCCAAGTTCAGGTTGTGGAATGTAGGCCACGTATTAGAACATAGCTGTTCTGCATTTGTCCTACTTTTGACTGAACTCCAAACCACAATCCAGCAGGTGCTCTGTGGATGGCTTTTCTTCATTCTGCCTACTTATTGTGCATTTGATAAAAAAACGAGGCCAAATGGAGATGTTTTTCCCTATTCAAGCACCTAAGACTAATGAAGGGATGTGGGTTGTTCCGGAGCTCTTCAGTGAATCTTACAAAACCTGTCAAGAATGTGCCCGGGTGAAAATCAAAAGGAAAGAACTTAGAAAAGAAATTAGATTTGCTTCCAAAAAGTAAGGTCTGTTTAAAAACCTCAGGAATGTTTTGAATTATTTTTCAGGACAATTCCAACCCCAAACCCCCGCGTTACTGTAATGCAAAGAGAAAAAATAATATACAAAATGTAAAGCATTAATGCAGCATGCTAGTGTTTGTTTGCATGCTTCTTAAAATTAAAACAATTACAGTATTTGATAACTGTAATGCAGTAAAATAGTATATTCATTTATTAAAGAAATTACTATCTCATAAGAATTACCATGGGAATGCAAATTACTAAAACTCTCAGAAGTACAATGTCATGAAAATAATAAAACACAGACTTAGGAAACACAAAGTCCAACAAAGACTTAGGGAAAAACTATCCCAAAAATAGACTTATTTTTCTTTATGCAAAACATATTTTAATTGGAATTGTGGTGCAGTGTGATCTGAACTTTGTCTTGTGTTGAGGAACAGGACAGCTGTAGACCTAGCAGAGCTCAGACAGCACAGTGACAGGGCTTGGAAACCTTCCTGCTGATGTTGTCTCTATCTCTCTCTCAATCACTTGAAGAACAAGGATTAGCCTGTTTGATAAGCGGGAAACAGTCTATTGTTTTTGCTGACAAAGGGCTGTTGGTCAGAAAAGGTTGTGCTGGGTGTAGACGTGGCTGAGCGCACACAAAGCATGCTCAGAAAGGTTACCGTGCTTATTCAAACATTGAACAATATTGACCAGCCATTGTGGAGTTAAGATCTTGACATGTAAAGGCTGGATCTTGACATCCCACAAGCCATTCCATTTTCCACCCCCACAATCTGGGTCAGCTGCTTATCAAATCTGTGGTCCACTTACAGGAGCTATGGATTATGTTTAACAAGCTTTCAACTGCAACTCCCATAAGCCCCTTCTGTCCAAGCCTAATGCAGCTCAGCTGCAGGGGCATAGTCCACCTTTACCCCATTTACAAAACCCTCCAGTCATTCAGTGGACTTCTGACAATACTGGTGTTATTTGCATGTTTTTTTTTTTTTCAGATACTGTACCTGTTGCAATAAGATCACGAATATGTGGTTCCAGCACCAGCCGCAATATTTGCATGGTTGTGTTCCAGCATTTTACAGTCCTGGTGCAAAGTGCAGCTGTTCTGCCCTTGAGCAGTTCTTTTGCTGGGTTTACACTGCATGCTATGATCTGTTCACAACCCCTCGCCTGTAACAATGGGTGTGGCCCATTGGAAAGTGCTCATCTTTATACTGTATAAGTTGGCAGTCACACTAGTTTACTTGAAACAGCACTTATTAATAGTTTTTGCTGACTTTATAGCAAATTTTACATAATATACAAATTTTACTGTAGTTCCCTGTAACAACTTTTCTGAACTCAAGTTTGTATCGCTTGTCCTTTAATAAAACTCCCAAAACCAGAGTTTTCTTCACATTTGATTTTATGGCTAAAAGGTCAGTCTGTGATGTTAAGGTCCTCTGTTGGTCAAACGACTTCTGGCTGTGTTACTTCTCAGGTCAGAGGTCACCAAGCAAAAACTGTTGTGTGTTTTGCATGTGCTTGCATAGCCCCTTCGCCTGTGTTTGCATGTCCACAAGTGAAATTTAATGTAACAGAACATCTAACATGACTGACCCTGAACCTCTTTAAAGTGGGAATTCAAACAGCACTTTGAAATTCTCTTCAGTGACACTGGGACCAGTTGATGGGAGATGAAGTTTCACTATGTTTGTTTGTGTAGTATGAGCACGAGTAAAGTCTGTGATTTAATTTAGTTTAATTCTTTTGTTTGTTTTCATGTATGCTGATGTATTTTCATTTGAAAGCTTATACTCTGTGAAGAAAATTAGTAATGGGGTATTTTCAGGGCTTGGCTTCAGGACAGTGTCCTCTGGTAGAGGTCACATTGAAGGGCCCCTCAGAGTGACATTTAAATGCCCTTATGAAGATTGATGACATCATTGTAATAATCCTTTGTAGTGTTCAGAAATCCAGTTCCATGCTGCCAGCCTATTATTTATAGCAGTTAACAACTCACCACTGGTGGGGTTGTAAAAAAAATGGGTTCCAGGTAGGGAACGCTAACACTAAATGCAAAAAATGCAAAGTGTTATCATGAATAGTTAGGACAGCAATATAAATAAGCTTGCCAACTTCTCAACACGACAGTAGGGAAAAGGTAACGCTAAATGCAAATAATGCAACGCAACTAAATATAATCATGAATAATTAGGACAACAATATAAATGGGCTTGTCAGCTTCTCAACAGGAGGAGAAAATTTATATGTTGTTGACATAAGCATGTGTGGTTGTGTTATCCAATCACTTTACTGTATTTCTTTGGGGGGGGGGGGGAACGATTTGTCACTTTGTAGAACTAGCCAAATTGGGCATGTGTTGATATGAACAGGTTGTGTTGCATGCTGTATCTGCAGCAGTTACATGTAACTATCCAAATGGCTTCGCTTAAACACTTCCTGTTGTCTTCCAGGACCCTGGACCCATGCCACCATCTCCCACCTTGATCCAGAAGCCACTGCAGTTGTTGGAAGTCAAAGCTAGAGGGCGCTTCGGCTGTGTGTGGAAGGCTCAGCTGCTCAATGACTATGTGGCAGTGAAGATCTTCCCCATTCAGGTACCAGCTGGATTCAAGACCAGAGAATTTGCTTCTAAAGCTGCTGAGTTAATCTAACCAGCTTATCCAATTACACAGCCAAACGTGGAGATGAGCCATGTGTCAGTCTGTGAAACCACATAATCACATTGAAGCACATTTACGTGCACTGCAGAGGTCAATGCTTGTACAGCACCTTCAAATAATATAAAATAATGTACATTTTAAATACAAGTAACATGGTTAGGTTACAGTTAGTTGACCCAGTCAGTTACCAATCCACTGATTAGTCCATTTTGAAAATGGGTGGTTTTGCCTGTCTGGACTTGCACAGGTGATGTCATTGTGTCAGTAGTAAATAGCTTAGAGTTTGCCTTCTAAACAAACATCATATACTGTTTGTGATAATATGACCAGTTGGAGTTCAGTAGTTGAGTGAAATCAATCACACATGTTTATACTGCTTAACAGATTGATTACATAAAAAAATCCAATGTTTGACCACGTTTGAAAGGTCACTTAGCTGCACTAATGCTGTGGACTTTGCAGAGCATCATTGTTCTATTGGATTTCCCATCATGCCAGTGTGCTGTAATGACAACGTATGCATTGTGTTTCTCAGGACAAACTGTCTTGGCAGAATGAGTATGACATTTACAATCTCGCCGGCATGAGGCACGAGAACATTCTGCATTTCATCGGTGCAGAGAAGAGAGGAAGTAACCTGGACATTGAGCTGTGGCTCATCACTGCTTATCACGAGAAGGTTTGTGCTGGTGCAAGTTCACAAATCATTGTTGATCTCTCTTCTGTCAAGATATCGTATTCTTATGCAATCATAAAATCATTTACACTTAGTACAAGATAATTTTTAAAAACTGTCAAAGATTTATGAAGACTTTGAAAAGTTTACTTCTTTTAAAATTCTTTGCTGTGTTTCTACCAGCTGAGCCCTGTGAAATAAATATGACAAGGAAACAGATAAATGATCAAGAGAAATAAAATATAACCTCCCATAATATTTTTATAAATGCCATTGATTCAATTAAAAGCTTCCAAATTCCAAATTTTGACCTTGTGGGGACATTTATTACATCCCCTTGAAGAAACAAATGTATAAATTGTAGAGAATGATTTTTTTGAAAATCAAAAATAGCAGGAATTTTCTTTGATTGTTAGGTTTAGGGGTAGGGTAAGTTTAGGGGGATAGAATATGCAGTTTGTACAGTATAAAATCAATTATGTCTATAGAATGTACCCATAAAACATCAAAAACCCAACATGTGTGTGCATGCGTGTGTGGGTGGGTTTGAATATGTGGTTTATGTAGACACTTCCTGTGTCCTGTGCTGTGACTGATCCACACATCTCTTCTGTCTGTGTGCAGGGCTCTCTGACTGACTATCTGAAGGCAAATGTAGTGACGTGGAACGAGCTGTGTCACATTGCTCAGACGATGGCTCGAGGCTTGGCTTACCTGCATGCTGATATCCCAGGACACAGAGATGGGCACAAACCAGCGATCGCACACAGGTTAGAGATCCAACACTCTCCAAGGGCAAGCACAGTTCTTGGATGTTTTAAAATAAGCAAGCATGTGGTCTAAATCTTGTGTGACCTGTGTTTAGGTCACACAAATATATAAATATATAAATATGTGTAATTGTATATATTTATAAATATAAATATATACAATTACACATTAAACAAAAATCACATTAAAAATGTATGTACATTTCACAAAATAGTTGTTGTGTAAGAGCTGAGACTTCAGAGTTCATGATGAATGTAGGTCTAAAACCATAGATAGTATCAATAATAGTTATTTCATTTTCCCAGTTATTGGTCAATAATATACCAGCCACTAATATACGGTATTTACATTTTTAATACACATTGTATTTTGTGTGCACAGGGATATTAAAAGCAAGAATGTGTTGCTGAAGACAAACTTGACAGCCTGTATAGCTGACTTCGGTCTGGCTCTGAGGTTCGAGGCAGGAAAGTCAGCTGGGGACACACACGGACAGGTGAGTTCTCATGGACAGGCAACTATTTAGATCATCTGTTCAGATTAAACTCCATACTACACCAATAGCTACCAGTAATGCACTATTTAACACATGCCTAAATAAAGTTACATATAAAGATACAAAGATTTTCCACAGCAGTCATCTTCATTTAAACATTCAAAACTGAAACGATATGACAGCAGTCAAATTCAATTATTAAGTTAATTGTATTATACAAACAGTATATGTCAATCTTAAAACACAGGACACTCCTGTATTTAACAGCTGTGCTAATCATAGGTTGATCTTTGTGTGTTCTTCAGGTGGGAACCAGGCGTTACATGGCCCCGGAAGTGCTGGAGGGGGCCATCAACTTCCAGAGAGATGCTTTCCTCAGGATAGACATGTATGCGGTGGGGCTGGTGCTGTGGGAGATGGCGTCTCGCTGCACTGCGTCTGATGGTATGAACACTTTAATCTCAAACACATTTATCAGTTATATATACACATCTAGACTGTATAGACTTCCATCTAGACTCCCTCCACACACACACAATGTGTTGTACTGCCACTCTGGTTCTGAATACATTTGTCACTATAAGTGCAGTGAGCTCACTGTTACTGATGATTGTTTTCTGGTCTAATGGAACAGTATCGATCAGGTGTGGACAGTAAAACAGACCTCAGGGGTTGTTGTGACAGTGCAGTGCATGATGGGATTGAGTGGATGAAAGAATGTGATGGCAGATCAGCAGTGCACACGTCATTCATTAACGCAACTCCTCTAAGACATCTCCACCTTATTACCTTGTGCGGCCGTTTCAGTTTTGATTGACATCTGTATTGTTGAGATGTGCCTGAAGGGAAGTGATTGCCACTTCCTTAATTCCTTAATTGATTTTCCATACATCAATTTGATTCGCCAGTTATTGTGTCACTGCATTCTTCTTTTGTCTTTATTATTTTTCAAGTATGTATTTAGTCATGTTTTTTAGTATTTAATGGAAACCCCTGAAAGATCAATTTGCATGTCTGATAGATAGATGTGCTAATATTTGATGTTTCTTTTAAATGTCTTCAAATATCATTTCTACTATTTTTAATACACATGCAGTTAGTTGCAATGTCTATTTGTGGAGTAAACCTGTATTTATTTGTTTTCAATGTTAAGGATAAAATTTAGAACTAGCTTTAAACCATGTAAATTCCTGGTTCAATTTATAAACATGAAATGTGTTAAAATGTTTTAAATAAGTGACCCTACAATAAGTCTGACTCACAAGAATGATCTGAGATATGTTCTTTATTTAAAGAGCAGTCATTTATGTGTAGCGTAGATCCTACTTTTTTTGTGATTTCGAGAATGGCACGCTTGGTTTTACTTGAAGATCCCATTGCACACAATCTCAGGAACATCTTTAGAGTGACAAATGGTGTGCATGTGTTGTATAGAAAACACCTATATGAAGACATTTGGGTGTGTATTATGCCAATCATTAACTGCAGGCATGTAGTAGGAAGGAACAAATCTGTGCATACACACCTAAATACATCTAAAATGTCACAAGAATATTTTCAAATGCTTTTATTAGTGTCAATCCTTTTGTGATCTGAGCAGATGTTTTTTTGATGGTTTCTGAAGGTCCAGTTGATGAGTACATGCTGCCTTTTGAGGAAGAAGTGGGGCAGCATCCCACACTGGAGGACATGCAGGAGGTGGTGGTCCACAAAAAGCTTCGGCCCTCTCTCAGGGAGTGCTGGCAGAAACATCTGGTACATAACATCCAAAGCTCTCCCATTTATACTGGTTAAATATTGTGCTATATATGAACCATATTTATCTATCTCTCAGGGTCTGGCAATGCTGTGCGAGACCATAGAGGAGTGTTGGGACCACGAGGCGGAGGCGCGTCTCTCCGCGGGCTGTGTGGAGGAGCGCGTGGTCCAGATGCAACGCCAGACCAGCGTCTCCGCCCCAGAGGAAATAGTCACTGTCGTAACCATGGTGACCAACGTGGACTATCCCCCTAAGGAGTCCAGTCTATGACTAGAGGAATTCAGCATGTAAATTAGGCTGACCGAACAGAAAAGACACGTCTGGGATGTTTGACTGTTGTTCTGATTGGCTAGCTTCAGGCATGCTGGATGGTTGTCCTGTACTTTTGGCTGGAGCCACACCGACGATGAATTCTGCGCAGATCTGGGTTTCAATACAGATTTGACAGGAGCATCTGTGTTAGTGTATGTGTGTGTATATAAAAAACTACCACGGGGGCACTCCGATAAGGGACGGACGGATTACAGTCCGATATCAGGACCCCATGACAAAAACGAACCTTTTCATTTGGTGTTTGTCTGCTCAGAGAAGAAACTGCCCGCTAGAGGAGAAATCGAACTCCACGTGGCATTCGTGTCATTTCAGTATAGATAAAGGGGCAACGTCCATGTAAAAAAAAAAAAACACATTTGATGTGTTTGTATGAATGACTATTGTAATGCCAATAAGAAACAGCTTCTTGAATGTGTAGTGTGACGCTGCTGTACAGATATCAACAGAAAGGGTGACGATAAAACCCAAATCAACACGTGTTTCCTCTGAAAGCTTCTCAGAGTTTCTGTCAGATAACCACCAACCTCTTGACAAGGTATACCTCAGTTTCTCATCCTAATAATACATTTGTTTTGTAACACTATATAATATAAAAAAGAGGCTTTTCGAAGACCTTTGGCGCGAAAGCTTTTTAAATACGGGAAAAAACGTTTTTTTATATGACAGATTATGCCAAGAAACGATGGCCATTCATCAACCAGTGTTCTGCCTTCTTTCTTTGAGTTGTTCTCTGTGTTGCCCTGCTGTTTAAAATGTGATAATTTGTTTTTCAGCATTGTGACCGTTTGTTTGTTGAATCGGTTTTTTGACCTTTATCGAGACCTGATGAGAAGAAAAAAATCCCTGAAAATATGAATTGTGAAAATAATACAGAAGCACTTACCAATATAGTTTTGCAGTGTCCTCACAGCGTTGACGTATGTGCATGCCTTGTGTTTTCTTTTCCTTTACCTGTTTACTTTCTATTTTTTAAACCTTATCATGTGGAACTTGTGCATGAAATCTCGTCAGCAGTCATGAAACCCCCTATATTCTTGTTTTTTATCTGAAGTAGTTTTTGTCTTCTGTGCATCACTTTTTGGTTGTTTCTCCATTCTGTGTGGAACTGTCCAATCTTGGTCCATGATCACTGTCTGCTCGTCATGCCGCGAGTTCAAGATATCCTGTAACACTGCGCTAGAACCAGCCTCATGCAGCCCAGTCTCACGAGCGACATTGTAAAACTGGTTTGAGATCAGCAGCCAGGCGATCTTCTACACACATCTACAGTAACTGTATCTCAGTATGTCTCAGGAAGCGTTTCCCTTTGCTTTGAGCCCTCTGGTGCCATTCTGGTGACCCTTGTTGTATTATGTATCCAAGGGCCCTTGATATAACACCTTATTAGTGTGGTCATATTATGTGCAATAACATCATAAGCAGGGACTGTTTCACAGCTCACAGGCCACTTCCAGTGTGGTAAAATACAAGCGCCTAGCAGATTGCTTAAATACTATAAACGTCAACATCATGAACTGAAGTCAATGTCAGGCTTATGACACTGCTATGCATATGTTACGGCGCCCAGTTGTCTGAGAGTATTAAACTAAACTTATGCTGTTATGGGGACCGAATACGCAGTAATTCTCTCTGCCAATGGGTCAGTGGGTCTTTGTATTAAACTGCTTCTCTGTTGCTGCTCTTGGGCTTTGTTCACACTGCACATAAATCTGATTTGGTTTTCACATCCGATCTTTTAAATCACATCATTATATCTGGTAAACTGGTTGTCTTAGCAACAACACCAAGTGAAATAAAGACAGTAGCTGTCATTGTGAAAGGAAAAGGGAAAACGAATGACTTTGCATCTGTTCATGTCCACCATGACAACCTTCGAGACAAACCAGACAAGCATTAGAGGTATCACTGTGCTATTTACACATTCATGCCTACGTTTGAAATTACTCAATCGTTCTTTCATTCACTATTCAGGACATAGGATGGAAAATAGCACAGTTTGTGTCCTGAATGAGGAACAACATATCCGACCTGATCCATTCAGACTAAAAGCAAATTTCTAAAAATCCGATTTTAATTCGATTTCAAACCACATATGCATGTGGTTTGGACCAGGTTTCTAAAAATTGGATTTCATGTTTTTTCAGACAACTAAGCTAAGCAGATTTGTGTCAGATACGTACATCTGATTTTTGCTGCGTGTATGAACAAAGCCCTAAACACAATTTGGTGGCTCATTTTGGTTTGTTTTGCTTTCATGATATCACATGTGATGATGCATCCGACAGCGTTCAGGTCCATACAATCGTATGCAATCAAGCCTTTTCAATGAAAGCTTTCACTCTACTGTAGCATTCCCAGTCAGCTCATTGTACTTTTTCATCCCACTACTGTCCCTGGTGCAAAGACCATTAGGATGGTAATGAAAGGGCACGTGTCATCTTGCAAGGACAGAGCTAGAGGGTTCGTCCCATCACCAAGCCTGCTTTGCGACTTGACTTTGATTTGGTACCCTCTTTGTGAAAGATAACCAACCATACATACTGTGTTGACTCAGTTAAAACACCTAGTTAAAATTCTGGTTTATGTGCAGGTGGGGTTAAGACCAATCACATGTGCTCTTGAACATCCTGGTCTGAGAACGTATCTTCAGTTCAGGTTCTCACATCAGGTATTGAGATTCACTTTGACTATACAAAACACTACTGGAGATTCACTAAGCATGAGTGACTGCTGCTGTTGTAGAGTGTTTTACCAGGTGCTGTCCTGTTCCCATCTGTTCTAAAAGTCTCTGGATTTATTGCTAGTGTAGTGAATCTGCAAGAAGTTTGTTTGAACACTCTCCCCTGAGATGAACAGCCAAACTTACAAGCCCCACATTCAGTAAAAGACTAATTTAAAAATGCACCATAATGTACATATGAATGTTGTTTTAGATTGTGAAAAGAGCATGAGTTTTTTAAATTGTCTTAAAGAAAAAATCCTTTATTGATATTATTACTATTATTATTATTAAACAAATATTTTAATGTTTATTTTGTAAATCTGTATTTTAGTTTTATTAATTTATGTCATGGCCCAACTTTTGTTTTTCTGTTCTGGATATTGAGAAGTGAAGCTTTCACTATTTATGATACTGGTCAAAAACACTACAAAAACAAATCAATGAATCCTTTACCTCAGACTTTCACTCACAGCATTCAAACGATTGAACAAACAGTGTAGCACGACAGACAACATGGTGCGACGAAGCAAAGTATTGCTCCTGCGATTCGACCAGCTTCTTTCGCCGCGGCTTTACTCTCAGACACTTTTGGGTCTTCAGTGACAACATTGCTTCTCAGTTACAGCATTGAGTGAATGTCTGTACTTTACCCAGACTCTCTGTTTTGGGTTCGAGCAGCTGTATTACCTTTGTGCTGGACATGCCATTTTTGTCCACTCTCTTGAGTATTTAATGCATTCAGGGCCTGATCAGACGTAATTGTTACATAATGTACAGATTAAATTTTATGCTACTACTCCCCTCAAATAAAGTGTATAGTGACTGCTTAAATGTGTGCTGTGGGTGTCATTTACTTTAGCTCATTTGCTTTAAGATATTTCTTTGGCTAGATATTGTTCTTTTTAATGCTTGTGTAGAGTTAAATTTTATTGCAAGTCAGTGTGAACTATCAGTCTTCTGACAGTCTTCAGACATTTGACATCTGTCAGCATGCTCCATAAATTCTGTTTTCAATTAGATCTTTAAAACGTGGCACCTAAATTTCATTCTGTCTAGTAATGTTATTAAAATCAATAGATTTGTATTCAACAATTTTGATTGGAAACCTGGGGGAAACCTGTGATAAAGACTGGGGTGTAGAACAGGGATTTTCAAACCTGGGTCCAGGGACCCCCAGGGTGGCCCCAGAAGGTTCTAAAGGGTCCATAGAAAATTTCAGATATAAAAATACAAAGCAAAAATAGGAAAGTCTACTGAATGTTACCATTTTATTTCTGAATGTTTTTATTTGTATTTATTTGTTCTGTACTGTCCTATTAAGTTTTTCTCACTACAGTCCACTTTATCTTTCTCACTGGGGCTTTATCATATTTTGAAGTATTTGTCATCCAAGTTTGATGTGTAGAACTTCAGTAGTGTTGAAGCAAAAACGGTGGTGTTTTGGATTTAGGATAATGTGTAGGTTTCATTGCAAGTGTTTTTTTACATTACTGATTGTAAAATCAAAATCAAAACATCTTTGTTTCCCAAATTATTACTCTCCACTGTGATTCTGCTATTTGACGAATTACTGTTCTACCTAAACACTCCACTAGATGTCACCATATGACCTTGTTCTGTGTAGCTGCATTCAATTGTAAGATTTTTTTTTACTGCTACTGAATTCATGGCACTGATATCATCTAAAGCAACCTCAGGTACAGCTGTCTATCTATCTATATAAATACAGTGTAAATACACTTGTCACAGTAATATGTTAGGGATATATGTATTTCATTAGTGTATCACTGCTTTCAGGTCCACAACTAATTGAATTCTTCCATTATGAAAACAACTTTTAAGGTTAGGGATTCTTGGCACTATCTTTTATCTCTGTTGTTTAAATATTCACGGTTTAACCCAGTTGATGATGGTTTGGCCAAATTGGGGGACCAGATAGACCATTTTAAACCAGCAGAATCAAGCAATCCAGCTGGGTTAAGCTGTTTTTGTCTACAAGGCTGAAGTCTTCTTTGAAGAAACATGTTAGCAGCAGAATTCTGCAGCCAGTGACTAAATGCCACTATTGCAGGTTATACTGAATTCAAATCAACTGCTTGTCCTTCATCTGAACTCACTGTTTGGCCCTGAGCTGTTGAACTGAAGCATGTGGTTAGACTGCTGTAAATGTTATTGAAATATAGCGTGGGAGTCGACAAATCACACTGTCCTCCTTACTTAAATGTGCTTGACTGTATGGCTTTAACATATAACAAAAAAGAGGTCAAACATACAATGACTCCACTAGAAAACAGTGAGAATGTATACATGCCCAAATCTCTTAAGTATTCGTAGGATTCCTTTTTAACTTTTTGGTAAGTTAACTTTGAAAGCATATATTGAGTTTTTACATATACATTTTTTCATTTAGCAGACACTTTTATCCAAAGCGACTTATAGAGAAAGCATTAAACATTTTGTTCTAAGAACCAACAAGCCAAGTGCACAAAGCTGCATTTACAAGTTAAAATTGCATTATGATGCTACAGACAGGATGAATACAAAAAGGGTTTTTTTATATAGGAAAAAAATTAGAGCATTAGGGATTAGTCAGGTGTCTGCAAAACAGGTGTGTTTTGAGTTGTTTCTTGAAGGTTGTGATGGTCTGAGCAGATCGGGTGGAAGCTGGGAGCTTGTTTCACCAGGAAGGAACAGAATAGGTGAATGTCTTAAAAAGCGATCTAGTATCTCACTGTGGGGAACAATCAGATGTTGCTTGTTTACAGACTGTAGCTGGCAGGAGGGGACATATGTCTGAAGGAGTGAGTTGAGGTAGGAGGGTGACTGTCCTGAAGGCCAGGGTCAGAGATTTAAATTTAATGCGGGCAGCTACAGGTAGCCAGTGGAGTGATCAGGAGTGGTGTGATGTGGGCTCTCACTGGTTAATTTTAAAATTAATAAATTGTACATGCTCCAAATAACATCATCTTGATCCAGTGGCTGTGTTGTATGTATATACATATATATATCTATACGTGAATGTTAAGACATTGGAAAACAGAATATTACAGTTAATGTGAAATTAACATCAGTGTATTAATATTATATTTCTAAGGGCAGAATCCAGAAATGGCAGTCATGTGACTTTCCTCATATAGAGGACTTTTGTCTGTCAGACTGCCCCATCAGGCGGGGTGGTTGTGTGAACAACCCTATGAGAAATAAGCATTATGCCTTGTAATGTAAATTAACATGTACAACTGGCCACGTTTGGGAAAAACATGTATATCTAGAATCATTTGGCACCCTTCAAAACACAGAAATCTGAACACCAATGAGTTTATCCGTCACCTGTCCAACCATCATTCAATCATCTTCAGAGGGCAGAGAAGAAGGTTTTGAATTTTCATTGAATTTTCCACAAACACATCTGGGAACCAAACAGCCGCTGTGCAAAATAATGCGATTGTACAGAAAGACAACCCTCTATGGATAAAACTTTTTCAAGATTTTTAAGTAAACAAGATATTTAAGTCAAGATTTTGTAAACACGTGGTTTGAGAAAGAAGTGAAGCAAGTCATTTATGTGATGGAACAGTCATCTTTGAAGTGTGAGGCCATTTGTCAGCTACCGACACTGTCCTTTCATCCTTATCAGTTTCACCCGAATTCACACCAGTGATCTCCATCTCTGCAACAACTCCAACAATAAATGAGCCTTGTGATGTTATTGTGTGTATTGTGGTTAAATGCAACAAAATAACCAGTACCAGTTCACAAATGATGAAGCCACTGTAAATATTGAAAAATCTTGAGCAACTAAGAAACATCTAGTTGGCTATCAAATAATATCTTTAGTTATTAGTCATTTAAAAACTGTTATAAGTTCTATAATAATTATTAAAGTAAAGTTAATGTGAAGTGCTGGCCAAGTGCATTTATCCCATCCGAGTTCACACTGAAACACACACTGGAAACTCGGAGCAGTGGGCAGCACCGGCCCACGGGGAGCAGCTGGGGGTTTGGTGCCTTGCTCAGGGGCACCCGTTGTTTCCTAATAACATTGAGATCCGAACTGGCAACCTTCTGGTTACGACTCTAACCAGTAGGACACAGCTGGCAGGCTACTTTAAATTGTTCATTCTTATTAAGGTTGTATACAGTGCTTTTAACTTATGCATGACGCAGATGTGCGCTTTTGCCAGCATTATAGGCCACAGTGCATTCATGGCACATGCAACATTATGATTGTTTTGGACTGAACATGTTCAAAACATTGACGACACATTCCCATTGACAGCTCTCCCCCGACGCACGCACGTGTATCCTCGCGCCCGCGTGTCGTAATATCGCGTGCACGCATGTTGCGCGCGCAATGACACACGCGCGCTCACGTTCACGCTCTTTGGCAGTGTCGCGCGGGCTGTCGGGATCATGTCCGCCATGTTTTCACACCAACCGAGAAAAAAAAGCCCGTGAAAAACAGCCACAACTCGCTCAGAAATGACTATAGCCACCGCATTTCGACCGAAAGGACGTCAGTGAGTGCGGCCGCGGAGAGAACCGTCGGCTCGTTGACGTATTTGTACCGAATGATCCGTGTTTCGTGTGTTTGTGATCGCCGAAAACAATGAGTAAACTCTCGTTCCGCGCGCGAGCGCTAGACGCCGCCAAACCGCTGCCCATCTACCGTAATAGAGACCTCCCGGACCTCACCGACTGCGTCTCAATCAACCGAGCGGTCCCACAAATGCCAACCGGGATGGAAAAGGAAGAGGAGTCGGTATGTGAATGATTTAAAATGCATATTTTTATTGGGTTCAGGTGCATAGTAGGGTGTTGGTATTCACGTTCCGTTTACGCACGTTTTCTTGCGCAAGCCTTTTCTCCACTCACGGTGGATCCGCCATTGGCGTTGAAAGGGTCTAGGTTACGTAGAAAATATAGGAACGTTGCGTAATTATAAGCAATGTTTTACACTGGTGGCGTAGGTTAAGCTGGTTGCGTGGGATTTTGCGTGTGGTGAATACGCGTTGACGTCAGGGATGTTGCGGAGTTTCGTTCGAGAATGACGTATGTTACTTCTGGAGTGCATGAGCTAAACGGCATGCATTTGGACATACAGAATCTGTTTTATTCCTGCAGTTTAGTTTTGATTTGTAATGGGACAAAGTCTGTATCTGAAGCCTGCTTACTAACAAAGTACAATAATGCAACCATGTTGTTCAGACCTTGATAATACCATGATGCTTTATATCTTACCTTGCAGTACCACATAAACACCATTGTACATCATTTAGTACAATGTTATATAAAGGTATTGTGGTATTGCTTAATATCATGACATCACAATGGTTTTATAAAAGAGTAATTGTTGTTTTAGATAAAACACAAGTGTAAACATTTCTAATTGATAAGTCATGTTGCTGTTATTTAATTTTATTTTTATTTAACTAGATATAATAATGTGCACTCACCTTGCATTGGCATACATTAGATCAGCTATATTAGATCTAAACTAATTCAGGCGACCTATAATTCAGCATTATTTCATTCCTTCAGCATGATTCGTGCTGTTGTCATGTATTTGTTAGTCAAGAGAGCTTCTGTTGAAACAAAAGTGTTATGCAAAAACATATGTCAAGGTGTACAATCACAGGTACGTAGTAAACTAAGTACCTGTATTTACTGTTAAAATGGAGCATAACATTCCCAGCCATTTAGTAAGGTGGTCAGCAAAATAAGAGTTCTTGCTGGACAAATGTCAAAAAAAATGTTTAGTCCTTCAATGTTGCTATTGAAGAAATTTTTGCTTTTAAGGATTCAAGACATTCAATCCACTGCAAAATACTTTTGCTCTTTTCATCTGCCTGATAATGAACTGCTCACCTTTCCATTATTAAACCGTTCACGCTAACTATTTTATTAAGGCAGTGGTGTAAAAAAAAATTAAGCAAAATATAGGGTAACTTTGAGTTCATTGGTATGCTCATGAGGTGTGTGAGTCGTTGCAGAAAGTTTCATCACATTGCAGTTCTCAGCTGCATTAGAAGTCATACTTATTCCTGTTTCCACCTCTGTCTGAGTTTTAACTTTGTGTTATTACTGAGACCGGCTACCTCAGTTTCAGCTTAACTAACTCGCTTCACTTACTACACATTTTGTGCTATACATGAGCGGACAGTTCTTTCACTGTTACGAAGTACATGAAATGCTACAAATTTCAACTTACTATGTTTATAAGGCTCTTTTCTTGGTCCGTAAGCAATTGGGTTTATGCTCATCTAGTCTGCTGATGTCATACATCTCTCTCCCACTGTTTCAGGAACATCATCTCCAGAGGGCCATCTCCGCCCAGCAGGTGTTTAGGGAGAAGAAGGAGAGCATGGTCATCCCTGTGCCCGAGGCAGAGAGTAACATCACCTACTATGACCGCCTTTATAAAGGAGAGTTCCGCACCCCTAAACAGCTCATCCACATCCAGCGTGAGTGATTCTCTCAGCTTTATACACCTCAGCATTCTTACAGGATGCTGCTTTTTCATACTTAAGAATTCTGTGTGTTTTTCACTTTTCGATTGCAGTCTGAAACGTTAAAGAGGCAACTGAAGCCAAAATGAAAATTGTCATTTACTCAACTCTAAATTGTTCTGAACCCATATTACTTTGTCTTGCATGTGACACAACAGACAGAATGTTTGAATATGGGAAGCCTCAGTTTCGTTGCATCTTTTCATACAGTGTAGGTGAATGCAAACTGAGGCTGTCAGTCCCTCATAACACAAAAAAACTTTTATTTTGTGTTCCACAGAAAAATGTGGTTTGATGGCGAGTAAATGACAAATTTTTCAGTTTGGGGTGCACTGTCCCTTTAAGATATTTCTCTGGTCTTATCTTGGTGTAGATACAGGATGCAATTCAAAACCAATTGAACCTGTTTTCCACCAACCCATCTACCTCTACAATTATGTTCATTTGAGTCTTATACTAACCCGTGTCTGTTACTCTGCACCAGCTCTCGGTCTGGATTACGAGCTGCCCGACTATGATATGGACTCAGAAGACGAGACTTTATTGAACAGACTTAACCGCAAGATGGAGCTCAAACCTGTGCAGTTTGAGACCATGATGGACCGGTTAGAAAAAGCCAGCACCAACCAGGTAACAACCATTTGATATTAAAAAATACTATAACATATTATTTCACTGTCATTCAGGCACATTCCTCTGACTCTTTCTCAATATCGTTGCAGCTGGTGACTCTTCAGGAGGCCAAGCTGCTGTTAAATGAAGATGACTACCTGTTGAAGTCAGTGTATGACTACTGGGTAAGGAAGAGAAAGAACTGCCGGGGTCCGTCGCTCATCCCGCAGATCAAGCAGGAGAAGAGGGACGGCTCTACCAGCAGCGATGCTTACGTGGCCTTCAGGCGCCGCACAGAAAAAATGCAGACCAGAAAGGTGATCTTGTTTTTTGTGACGTCCTTATTGTTAGAGATATACAGTATATAGCATATGTTAGGGGCATAAACACAGGAGTTTTTGTGTTTTCTCTGCAATTTGTTTTGTATTTGATGGTCCATGTGCATAAGCATGAGCTGTTATTCATGAGGCATTTTATTTGGTATGATTGGGATAATTAGTAGTACATATATGAGGAGGCCAAAAAGTAGAGAAGCATGAAGGAGAAATATCTTGGACTAGCATCTCTTGGGCTGCCCTGAATGATGACTGCACAATTTTTTCTCCTATAACCTTAGTTTCATTGTGTCAGTTGTAAGCATATATTCCTTTATAAGCTAAAATCTACAGCCTCATTAATTTGGAATTATGCAATGTCAAAATAAAGTGTATCTGCATAGATCTGTGTCCACAGTGCATATTAAAATTGAATCTTGTGAACACAAATTGAACCAGACTAAGAGCACCTGCTGAAATGATTTAAAGTATTGACACATCAGACACAATTCTTGGAAACTGCTTTCAGACCACAGACACAAAGAGTCCTCACCAAAACTCCTTACAGGTGCATGTTCTGTAAGAAGTATTGACCAGGGGGTGCACACGGGCAGCAGGGCACCTCGTAAATTTCCATAAGCAAGCCACACACATGCTGTATGATCAATCATATGTGATTCTTTAAGCGTGTGTCTTCATATCTAAGTAACAATTTCTTGTCACCCACCTCAGTGGTTGGCAAATAAAGTTAACCATATATAGGTTGATTTTCCCCAAACATCTATGATTGGTCTATGACGCTATCACAACATTGCTCTGTTTAAGGACCCCGACCATCCACAACATCATTGGATATTCAGTAGTCAGTTTCAGTAGATTTTGGAACTACGATCTAAATCAGGGAGCTAACACTTCAGGTCATGGGACCTAATAGAGAATTTGATTTATATACTTCTATATAAGTAGAGTTGTAGAGTAAATGACAGTGTCCTGTAGAGTAATCACATTTTCACTATCAGTAGAAGTGTGAGTTGGATGTACAATTAACACCTTCTTCTCTGGGACCATCTGCTCTCTCTCACTGTCTGCAGAATCGCAAGAATGACGAGGCGTCTTATGAGAAGATGCTGAAACTAAGGAGAGAGTTCAGCCGAACCATGAGCATCCTGGAAATGATCAAGAAGAGAGAGAAGAGTAAACGAGAGCTGCTGCATCTGACGCTGGAGGTGTTTGAGAAACGGTGTGTACTCAAGCATATGTATTTAAAATCCACCCCCACCGCACAGACTAAACCTTGAATTTGCTCACGAGAAGGTTTATAAAACTGCTTTGAAATGGCCTCTGTTATTAAAAGTACTTTATAAATTGGGGTTAATTCAAATATTTAATCACAATCTCATCTCATTTTTCCATAGTTAATGCACCAGTTTCAGGGTAGAAATTAAAAAAACTGGTTTAAATAACACTTGTTTGGTGTTTAGCAGTCTTTAAAAAGAAATTACGTTAAACATACTTAATCAGTCACATGCATTAATGCGTTACCTTTGAAGTGACTCTTGTTGCTGATTTTCACGTTTGACTTTATGCTGTATATAAGCTGAATTAGCTTTAAAAGTGCAATATCTTTTATGTCTTTAATGTTTTGTGTGCTGTAGGTATCAGATTGGAGATTACTCGGGAGAGATTCTAAATGAAGTCACCGCACCTTTGGCAGAGAAACCCATGTACCCTGCACCCATATCTCTACCCAATGGCAGCCGGCACAAGACAGAAAGTAAAATGAAGGTAAAGACCCACAACAGGGAGAGGAAATGAAGGTGTATGAAAGCACACTAGCACCTTTCCAGTGCAACACTAGAGAAATGTGTGGGAGTGGTTGATTAAATGTTTTTTTTGTAGGTCATTATATTTATTGTATAAAAATTCAAAGCATTTCTACTTCAATATATATTTTCAGTTGCATAAATCTGGGCCCAAGCACCTGAACCCCTTCACAGTCAAGACCGAGCCTCACTATGACTTTGTGCGTTCTCATAAGAAGTACAACAAGAGGCCCAAACTGGAGGTGTTGCGTCAGCCAGGTCGGCCAGAGCGGCAGCAGATCATCAAGGCTGACATCAAACAGTACGACTTCCACAGCTCAGGAGAAGAGGATTACCCACTGGTCAGTATACAACTCAACCAGCAGCAGTGTTTGGCTATACCTGTTTAACAATTGTCTTGGCTTGTCATAATGACGCAATTTAAGTTATTTAACTCAAGTTGATTTGTGTGTGGGATTTTTTTTTATGTTCTTCTGAAGTCTCCAGCATCAGAGCCAGATGAAGAGAACGATCCAGATGGAATCTTTGCCTTCAGACGTAAAGCTGGCTGCAGTTACCATGCTGTAAGTTTCCCACCTAACTCTGCTCGTTATAGCTGATTTCAATCTTTTCCAGCTTCTTGCAGACATCCCTATTAAAGGGCTGTGCTCGGTGTCCGATTATCTTTGGAAAAACGCATCTGTCGGAGCTGATTGATGTTTTTTATTGATTATACAAGGCTTCCTTTAATAGCAACCAATCGTTCAAGCTACCTGCTGTCTGGTAGATTATGAAAATGTGTGGCTTTGCACATCCCTGATTTTCAACCTAATTTAAATTTAAATGGGCAGTACAAAATAATTGATTTGGTGGGTAACATTGCTGTCTTTACTCTTGTCTTTTAATGAATCCATGCAGAGATGTTTATGTCTTCCCAATCATTTAAGAGAGTGACATCATTGATGGACTTTAGGCAACAGAGGGTCTAATGGGGCTCAGAACTCTTAATTAGCTTAAGAAATCCTTACAAGTCCATAACAATGTAGAACAGATGGTCGACAGGCACTCTCATTTCCATAACCTGGTCTCTGATGGCTTTGCCCTTTGCACTATCCTTGTGGAATTGACTCATGTTACAGAGTGGTTATTGTTTTTGTTTACCCGCTGCTTAATGCTTCTGCTATTTGTTTGGATTGTGACCTTTGCCAGGTAATCATAGTTCACAATTCTACAAAAAATATAGTTATTTTAACAACTTTACAGTCATGAAAGTAAATACTAACGGAGCAGTGTAGCATTTGGCTCTGCAGTGCATTGGTCATTTTCTCTGCTATTATTGAATGTGTGTTGTGTTCTCAGCCACTGGTGGAACAGACAGCTCAGGAGCAGCTTTGGCAGCGGAACTGTCTCACTGCCCTCTCTGTGCCCAGACGCTGTATTGCGGTGGCCCACAGGAGGATGGGCAGAGGTGGCAGGTACGTCACTGCTTTTCAGTGTTTACAGTTTCTCATGTGCCCTTTTACCTTTCGTAAAATTTCTCTTTCCTGTAGTTAAGTATCTGTCACTCGAGAGGATGTATAAGGCTAGGTTATTACTATCCTGTTTGTTACGCCAAATTGAAAAGGATGTGGATACTGATATTGGGTTATATTAAGTATTTGGAAAGCTTAAGTGTATGGAAGTGATTGAATAAGATAACAAATGATCAAACCAAGTGGCTTTTCTTTTCAAGAGAGTAGAAGTACACTTCACATGGAAGAACACATTAAACTTTTCACAGAAGTGTAATGTGAATTTATGTTCCATCAGGGTTGTTTTAGATCGCACCTCTTCAGACCTAGAACGGGCCCTTAGGCACCTGGACCCTGACATGTTTCATCCTTCCTCTGGCTCTAGTCCTGAACTTCCCGTCCACACAAACTCTCACACCTTCTCCAGATCAAGCCCTCCGTGTTCACTAGCTCAGATTCTGAGTGACATTCAGGCCTGTAGGTGGAAATTTTTCCGCCCTCGGCCAGTACAGGAACACTCAAAGGATGAGGACAAGAAAGGGACTCAGCAGCTGGAGAAAAGTGGAGTGGTGCCTCTTTCTAACAGTGTATCAGGTGAGGCATCTGTGTTGCTGGACTCATGTTATTCACTCTCCTTTTACAGTGTGACTGCTGGGCCTTTTTTAGGAACACGGTTCTCAAGGCTGGTAACCGGACGGTTGTTGATTTGAGCCTCATAATGAGCAATGAACCACCATCATTTTGCACAGAACCTCAGGTTACCCCTAGGTTATAGTTCTATAAATGTATTAGTTTTCTAAAAACTACACTTTTGATTTGGTTGTTTTGTTATTAGTTGTAAAGTGTTTCATCTGTCCATGATGATAAATTTGACACTTAAACGGCACCATACTCAATTATACCATCAAAATTTATGTTCCAAGTTTTGTCAAGTGAGACATACTGCAGACACATTCTTAGCTCACAGTAAAATGTGCAATCAATGTGCCATTCCTGCTGCATTTAGCAGTAAAATCTTTACTGTAATCACTCCAGCATTGAGTTATTTACGTCTCAGCTGCATCTACTAGAATGGCTCAGATCTTGTCAAATGGCACTAAAGAATTACCACTTTGTTGTGCACAGGTTTTTTATTTTGCTGTCATTGATTTCAGATTTATTGGCCCTAAATGTCACAAAATGCACATGGTCGTTTTTCATGTGCATCAGACATTGTCTAAATTGTGCAGTTTTATTTTACTTCATGAAAATATTTTTTCACATAACTTGTTCCCCTTCCTGCCACCTAGTGGTGGAAACTGACATTGTTACTGCCCCTCACAAGCATAGAGCTCACAATTGCCATATATGCTTCAGATATGGTTTCACTCAGTTCTGGTTTGAATTTGGTTTGTCTGATGTATGCAGGTGGAATCACAGAAGAGCAGTTTCACTCCCATCAGCAGCAGTTGGTGCAGATGCACAAACAGTTAAAACAGCAAGAACTGCAGCAGAACTCAACAATACCAGAACCCCACACACAACCGCCTGTGAGTACACAACGTGCCATTGAACTTCTCTCACAGAAACACTGCCACACCTCACACTTTTACACTCCTTTTACAGTTCCCGGACAGAACACCCATGACCATATGTTTATGCAACTGGCCCATGGCTTTTTCCAAGAACTTCTATGAGCCATAGAAACTGGCATAGTGTTAAAATATAAAATAAATGATGTACTCTATTTTTTTTTCTTTTACTACATTTCCTGGTTTTGGAAGTTTTTGGAGCTCAAATAAACCTTGATTGATCTGTGAAAATGTTTCTTCTACAGAAGGCAGTCTCCTTTGACTGCATGTCTAAGACTCTGGATTCAGCCAGTGCACACTTTGCTGCCTCTGCAGTAGTCAACACTCCCAACAATGAAAACAGACCCCAGATTACTAGTGTGAATGGCATCCTTCCCAGTTCAGGCAAGTGTAACCAGACAGATTTTGATGAGCTGAAGATGAAATTGGATGAGTTGAGTTTTCTGCTAATTGGAAAGTCTTAGGAACTTACATCTTGGAAGTTATTGACCTCTGGCATCAGTGATAAATTCAGCTTCATTGTATTAAGTGGTTAATTGGAACGAAAGCAAGTCTGATTGTTTGACTGTTTTAAATCTCCTTGCAGGGAGCTTCAGACAAGCCAAATTGAATCGTTCTGCACAGAGTGGAGGAAGCAGTGATTCCAGCTCTTTAGTACGGACATCAAATGCATCTGGTCCCCAGCTGCCAGTCCCTCAGTCTCTGCCTCATGGCCACGGGCACCTTAGTGCAGTGTCTCCGGCACACACGCATCACAGCGCCCGCCCATGTGCCCCCTCACCCTCAGCCTTAAAGCTGGCCAGTGTCGCTAGCAGTCTGGACCGTGTATCAAAAGTCACCCCCACCAGTGCCATCGATAGCATTGCCAGGTCTGAATCTTAATTGGTCATTTTATGCCATGTTACACCATTTGTTTTGACCAATATTTTCAGACATCAGGATTTCAGACATCACATTTACACTAAACTGTATACCTGCAATTCAGTAAAGTGTTTTTATTGCTTTTTATTTGCAGGGAGAATCAGGAACCAGAGAGACTGGCTCTTAACGGCTTATCAGAGACCACAGTCGCCATGGAGGTCACATAGCCCGCCCACAAACACAGACTTGAGTACTGAGAGCTGTGCGCTTCTACACGGACTTACACCCAATAGCAGCATATCAAAATATTAAGAGAAATTTGTCAATATTATAAGTGTACATTTTGTAAAATTGGGAATTGTCACTACCTTGTAAAATAGTATATTTGTATCATTAGTCCGTCATTTCTGTTACTTGAATTCTAGATTTTTGTTTTGCATCATGCTTTTGCACTTGGAAATGCAAGCAAGACAAGTGCATCAGTTCATGTTGGGATCCTGAGCATGAATACAGGTCCTGCGTCACTCGTTTTAACTATTTATTTTGCAATGTTTACATTTTTGTATCTTGTACAAATAAATCCAATTTTGTGACCACAAAATGCAGACATAGCTAGTATACTATGCTTTCTTTCTTTATAGGAAGGAGCAAGAACTCAGTTTGGTTTCACAGATGAAGAAATTCTCATTTCAAAAGCGAAGATATTTCCCTCTTGACATGTCAACCGTTTTTTTAATAGTTTGTTTTCTTGCCTTCCTCTCGTTGTCTTACCAGGAATAGAATGTTAATTTTGGAGACCAGCGGCCTCCATCAGAATGTACTTATTTGAGCGTACTTGAGAAATCTAGCAGAAGACATTCAATCTGGCACCAGTTTATGCTCCCCTGACTTGTATAAATACTGACTGAGTCAATCTAATACTCATTCATCTTGTTAATGAGTGTTGTTGGTTAACCAGTATGAAACAAGCTGTTGAAGCCTTTGACTGGTTTTGTAGTGGAAGTAAACTCAACGTCTACAAGTCATAAATACTGTCAATTTATCTTGCTTATAAATGCTGAAATTTATACATCTTCAGTTCAGTGTCTTCAAATAAATTTCCCCCTTTTCAAACTGTCTTTTAAATGAAATGAGTGAATCTGCTGTCACGGCTGCAGGGTGTTGTGGGTTTGATTGACTAATTCTTCACAACTAGTTTTGAGACCTCAGACACGTATGTTTTGGGTGTTTATCTTACCCTTAGTTTCGATTGTCCTATTCCTGTCATTATTTGACCACATTAATTTAAACTGGCTGACTGAAATAGATATCAAATACCTCTAGAGTATCTACATTTATTATTCCAGAAGAACCAGACAGGTATAAAGAATATCAATAATTTAAGGTCTAGGAAACCTCCATTCTACAAACACTGATGTATTTAAAGACATTTTTAGTCTGTCTACTGTAGTGTAGGCCTAATTTTCATTCAGCTCTGTTGTGATTATTAGAATTAAACAGTATTATGCATTATTATAAGACCTGTAAATATATATATACAGTAACAGGACTGGTGGTGATTAATTTTTTACCTCTATTACCACCACTCCCCTGAAACATACAATGAATGTGTTTTTAATTGCAAAAAATGTTGATTAAAGTTGATTAAAGCAGTACATATGTTGGACTTGTTCTAAAGTCAATGTTATTTTTATTTGGTCATAGACAACATATTAAAACACATTTTCAGCAACCTTCAAGAAACAGCTAAAACACCTGGTCTAGGTTAAACGCTCGTTCCTCATTTGTAAATATCTTTGGATAAAAATGTCTGCTATATGATAATGCAGATTATAATGCAGAATATGGTTTAATGTTGTCAGACTATCTTAGCTCTAAACTTTTCCATCATTTTTTTACTCTTTATAGAGAAATTAAAATTAAGAAAAAACAACAAATATTATACCAGTGTAAAACTGTTTAATCCTCAAACCTTTAACTTTAGGAAAACAGATAGATCTGAATTGTTACATTACTTACCTAGTCTTAACTGATCATATTTCTTAAACAGCTAAAATGGCTATTGTTTAATTGTTTTGTGTTCTGTGTGCAATATAGCTTTTTAGTAAGTTTTAGTAACATTTACAAAATAGCATTAGATACACATCACAGTGCATAAGCAAACATGGTTGTGCAGAAAAGGCAGAAAGAAAAATTCACATTTTAGCTTTTATAAAGTGTTTGGGGGGAAGACATATAACCCATAGCCAGTGAACAAACAGAAAAGAAAAGCTTTGAACTGCATTGGAGTTTGAAAGCTGCTGCTCTATGTATTTCTCCACCCTGGTTCTTTTGGCGGTCTGACATTCCTCAGGGTTCACAGATCGTGGTCTCTACAACAAACTTGTTTTCAAAGTGACGGATCTTGCGGCAGTTAAGAGCCTCACGCTTCTGCATACCTGCAATGGAGCATGTGTTGTTCAGAAGTGTGAAAACATGCAGTTTCAATGTGCATGTGTTTGTGTTTTGGGATGTCAACATTGAAAAAATCATTTTAGGTGGTCTTCTATAGTAAAATCTTATTTTCCCTTAAATCTAACACAGTTAACAGGTTAGAATGAGTTACATTAATGGGTAATGTATAGACATAAAACAAATCATTAACATGGTATGAAAAACTGGAAGTCTGTAACATGTCCTTACTAATATAGGAAAACCTGTATGTGTGTATGCATATACACTTACCCAGTATGGTGTCTCTGCGCTGCAGTTTGTACATGTCTTTGTCTTTGCACAGATTATTGATGTAGAAACCAAGCTGACTGCTGTTTTCCATCTTTTCTGTAACCATCATCTCCTCTTGCACCAGGTATGACTGAGGAAGATATTTTCCCGCCTGCAAACACGCATACACACAGACAAAAGGTTACAAATGTTTTTGTGTGACAAAGAAAAATAATTCATAAACAAGAACCCACACAGTCCAGTCATTAATCACAACCATTTGTTCACATGAAAACAATCACGCTGGTCTCCTGAGATTAATGTGACTCATTACCTTGATGTTAATCATTACCTTGATGTTAACCAGAAACTCCTGGAAGTCCCTAGGTGGCATGACAATAGAGGTGTTCAGGGCAATGATGTAGCACTTGTTCAGATCTATGTCAAGATATGCAGTCAGCCTCTGAAGGCATAAAATCAAACAGGGTCATTTGCATGAGAAATGACAGATGCTGTTATGACTATGGTAACGTCATACATCATGCTAAACAAGGATGTAAACTAATATTCAAGACTGGGGAAAAACCAAAGATTTTATGAACTGGAATTTGACAAACCCACAATAATCTGAATCTGTCTATGGTGGTTATGCCCTTAAACATGACTTAACCATGGCTTTCAAAGATACAGAAGGTATAAAAGGTACAGCTCTCTACAAAACCTCTGTTGCATTGTGCCACTCATTTGCAGTAGTGACATATTACTGTAAAAGTCATACAGTCAGTGGAAAATACCCATTTAATGGTCCTTTTTTAAAAATCTTGATTAATGTGGACTGAAAAAGACAGTAAATAAAAAAGTGTGGCACATGGCCCCTTTACATAATCCAGTCAATAAACTGTGTGTATAATTTCATTTGAAATACACGTGTGATTGCGTGTCTATATTTTCACACCTTGTTGAAGTCATGAATTATATCAGCTGGGTCACTGTATCTGAACTCAGGCACTGGGACTCTGATGAGCTCCACTGCATCGTCCTCCAGAAAAGACACGTTCTCCTCAACATACCTCACTGGTGCACCCACGGCTGCCACCTCATCAGTCCCATCATAGTATCCAACCCCACAGAAAAACACATCCTCCAGTTCCCGCTGTATGGTCAACAGATACAGTATCAAGACAAGCATGTTTATGTTGACATCAATGTTTCTAAGAAATCTTTGTCCTTCTCCCTTCCCTCATCATCAAGTTCCCTCATTAAGTTTGATTCTAGAAGATAAATCAATTATTTGCTTATTGTAAACAGTGTAAATGACAAGTGCAGTTAAAGGTATAATCTGGAAACTTCTTTCCTCTTGTCATTCCAAACACTTCTGTTTTTTTTCTGAGGCACACAAAAGAAGGTATTTTGAAGTATGTCGATAAACAACAACAGTGGCACCCTTTGACTTCCATTGTATGGACACAAAACCACTGAGACATTTCTCAGAATATCTTCTTTGTGTTTCACAGAAGAGAAAGGCCATTTAGATTTAGAATGACATGACAGGGAGTAAATGATGGGAAAATTTTAATTTTTGAGAACTATCCCTTTAATATCACGTTTCTCAAGAAAGTGAAGTGAAACCTGAACTTCCACGAACATCAAGCTGTAATTTCTGCTTTCTAAACTGACTCATGAAGAGGTTTTTAAAAAGCCGTTAAAATTTACCCTTTTGGTGATGTATGTAAAATGATATTGTTTAATTTACACACGAGTAGTACTTTAATTTTCAAGTACTCGATTACTTGTTTTTTTTAAGGGTTGGAGTACCTGACTACAAATTTCCAGTAACTACTGAATAAAGACAACCAGTTATACATGATGACATATACACAGATGTTGTGTTTTTGACACAACCATGGTTACTGTATTATCGTACCTCCTGCATGTAGTACCTATACAGGTAAGCTCCTCCCGCCACTACACCAGACAGCACAAGAGCCAATCCCAGACAGAAGCACCAGCACCACACCTTAGACTGCTGACGCTCAAAAACAACTGCCTCAGGGTCCTAGAGAACAAATACAACATTCTTACATGAAATTGACTATTTTTTTATTAATGAACTAACTGAACAATATTTATGAATTAAATATTAAGATTAGGAGACTTGACAGAGTGGATGAATCAATCTTTTTCTCTCATATGTAGGAAAAGCAGGAAAATTTTGTTTCAGTCTTTAATGGTTGACATATCTCTGTGTGGGGTAGATGAATCAAGATAAACAATGTCTTTGTTTGTTAGTGAGCCACAAAAGGGAATGAGTCATCTACAAATAAACAAGGCTTAAAACAAAAGAACAGGCCATCGTGAGGATTAAAGAGAGAGACAAAGCTGCTCGCACAACTGAAAGGAAAACATTAATACAAACAGAGATAGATACAAATTGTCCATGTTCAATCCAATTTTAAGGATCTCAACTGTGAAAAGGCAACAAGTCGGAACAGAGCCAACCCAACCTGCACCCTAAATCTACAATCCTCTCCCAGCAGTCATACTCAAACACTGCTAACAGACACCAGATATCATCTGCTGTAAGATTAACACTGTTAATAAACCCAAAGAAGAAAAGTCTGACAGAAATTACTGTAAATGGTAAAAGGCTATTACGAGAACAGAATGAATAAAAGCACAGCCGTTATTCTCTCTTTGCCGCTTTTGGTGTCAAGTCATGGGGTGTTTGTTAAAGTCTGGTAACACATTTGGCACGGAGACAGGAAGGAAGATTCAGCTGAGAAGAACTTGTTAGGCCTTTTTAACTTTTGATCTACACTTCACGCAGATATGAAACGCTCACGGCCTCACACACATGTATAATGAAAGAGAAAGTTAACCAGTCAGTCTGTTTCTTTTCTAAAAGCAGAAGGGGAATTCGAGGACAGAGAAGAGGAAGGAAAAGAGACTAACATAGCTGCAGTTATTATTGAAATCTCCCAACTTTATTTTGCTATACTGCAAATAATAATAATAATGTACAAATAATATATCACTGCACAGTCTCTTTATCTTGGGAATGTACAGTAGGGAGGCCATAACCAGCAACCAATCTAAAGTTAGATCAAATCAGTCAAGCCGCACTGTATTTATAATCACTGTTACATTATTGTATTTTGCAATCTGGTTTATTTTTGCATATTTTTCCTTACACAGTACACGCATTTTCTTGGCATTTGCTTTGGTATTGTAAATGTAACTTTACATAAATGAAAACATGCACATTCCAGCGTGGGCACATTAAATGTGCCCCAGCAGGTCTGTCCCTCACAGCACTTACATAAAATAAAACTGATAGTTAGTCTTTTAGTGAGGATAACAATTTTCATCTTAAAATATCTTGAATTATGAAATGCTTGTAAAGGCAAGGTATTTTTGTTTACATTTCTTTGCATTTATGTCATATAAAAACTGTCGACTTAACATGTCTGTTAACACACAGAAATAATGAACATGTGACACGGGCAGGAAGCCAAACTTTTTAGCACATCCTGTTTGGTAAAACTTTCAAGCATCAGGCAGCTGTCACACACCTGACAGCATCAAAACATTACTGGGCGATTATAAACAAGCGCATACCCTTACCATCAAAGTTTTGTCAAACTTATTCACTAAGTACAATAAAGCAAAAGAGATCCGAAGCCATTATTTACAGTGAATTTAAAACAACTATAAACCACGACTTTGAACTTCCTGCTCTATGTCTTTTATTTTCATTAAATAAGAAAACAGCACATAAACGTAATGGCAAAACGCGGACGCAGTGGCGCAGTAATATCGCTGTAAGAAGGCCATAGGCGTGTCTATAGAGTCATTTACTAAAGGTTAGAAAGCGGCCGGAACTTCTTACATTTTATAATTATTGTGACACTACGAATGGTATCAAAAACAAAAATGAATTGAAGTGACAAAAAGTGAAAGCAAAATGTATAATAATTACAAGTGACAGTAGCTATGGCATTTTAGTAATAATGATTGTATGGAATTTGCATATGTATAGAAAAACAAAGCGAGAATGCTCTTGACAAGCTGTCAGCCATTATACGACCGATCAAAGTCTTTCCTGACGCACACACTTCAAGTGAACAAAGAAGCACACATTTTACTTCTGCTTTAAACACAATCTACTCTGTACTGTATTGGTATAACACAAGAAAAGTGCGCACTCGAAAGCATTTCGATCAAAAGACTTAAAATACAACACGTATGCGTTATTGTTCGTAAATGTGTATGAAAGGTGTTCAATGAAAGGTGTATGTGAGCTCGGTTTGTCAGTGTCAACAGTACCTGGTCGTCAGGAATTAAAGTTTCACTGTCCTTCTTAGGATCCTTTTGGGCGAGAGCGGTATTAAACGACACTTTAACCATGATGAAAACTCTCTGTGTAGTTATACCCGTGAAAACAATAAGAGAGAGACAGAGCAAACGTTGTCGATTTGTTTCCTGATTAGCAACAATGTTGAGCTGTGACGCACATGATAGATCAACTCTCTCTCTCTCTCTCTCTCTCTCTCACTGCTTCCTGTAAGAAAACCAAAAACAACTTAAAACACTCCTACACCTGCCAACAGGGCTGGTGTCTGTGAAACAAGTTATGCAGTATGCTTGCGTATATGGAACCCCTAAATGTAATGTGTTTTCCCCTTGTTATAATCTTCTGTCGAACTGATCGCTTCATAGTGACATTAGTCTCTTAACTTCACATGCCTGCTCAGTTTAACAAATGTATTTTTCAAGATGAATTCCAGTTACAGAATTATGGACTCTCAAAAACTTTTAGTTACGAGTAAAAATGGGATAACTAGTTACCCCAGAAATAGTTTTTTTTCTAAAGACTTCTGAAACACAAAGAATCATATCGTTTTTAAAAATGCAATGCACAAGTTGGTGTTGTTAATAATGAAAATAACAGTACGCTTAATTTTGACCCGTCTTTTTTTGCAGATGTAGACATTCGTAGATGTTCAGTCATTTGACATAAAAGTTTTGCAACATGCGCTGATATTTGTTGTCTGATATTATAGTTATATATTATAATTGTCTGATAAAGATATACGGTTATATTTATACGGTCGATATAGATATACTGTCGCTGTGCTCTTGACTTGCGCCTGCGCTTTAGTTTCCACGCATGCGCAGATGAGGAGAAACAGTCATGGCGGCCGCGGCGGAGAAACCTACGAAAGAAAAGCTGTTGTCCACTCTGGATGATATTGAAGTTTTGTCTAGGTTTGTTTTCATATCTTCAGCACGTTTACACGAAAATAGAAATGATATTAATGGACAGCTGTTATGAAACGTACATTTATTCAATGAATAACGTTTACTGGGATTGCTGAACGCTCACTCATTTGTAGGTCGCTTTGGATAAAACCGTATGTTAAATGAATTGATGTACATTTCTGCAAACAGTTGTTGGATTAAATGCGTTTAGTTCAGATATAACTTGTGGTTGTTTATGGGAGTCTTGTCCACTCGTTTTTTCTGTTACACCAATAACACACCAATGACACAGTACTAATGTTACTACTAATATAAACATCACGAACAGTCCCCTACAGTAAAGCTGTAATAATTCATACATGCATACACTCCAGCATTCATTTGTTCACACAGACCTTTATTGGCTCGTTTGTTTCATTGCAGAGAGCTTATAGAGATGCTGGCGCTGTCCAGAACACAGAAGCTGCCCCAGCCTGGAGAGGACACACAGGTGAGAGATATGACGCAGAGCCACTGATATGCTCTTTATACAGACCTGCAATTAATATCTCTTGTTTACAAAGCAGGTGAAGTTGATGCAAGCATGAGATTTTGGCTTTGCATGTGTTCCTGTAACTCAACTGGTAGAGCAGTGCATTAGCAGCACCAAAGGTTGTGGGTTTGATTCCCAGGGAACACATGTACTGATCAAATGCATACCTTGCTTGAATGCACTGTAAGTCACTTTGGATAGTGATAGTGATCTTGGATAGTAAGCGTCTGTCTAATGCGTAAATGTTAATGTAAACGTGTAAGAGAAAAATTACCTATGTATTTTTTTTTTACAATGATTAACAATGGTGTGATAAGTGTCACTGTAATGACTGTTTACAAATTCTGTGAGCAGATTCTGGAGCTGTTAGTGCAGAGAGATAAAGAGTTCCAGGAGTTAATGCAGACGGCAGTAGAGCAGGGACAAGTGCATCAGGAGATGCAGACACTGGAGAAGGAGGTTGAGAAGAGAGACAGTGACATCCAGCAGCTCCAGAAACAACTCAAAGAGGCAGAGCACATACTGGTGAGTCACATGAGCATGTCAGAAAGCAGCGCATATTTGTATTGGAAAAACAATTTGACACTTAGCAAGCAAAATATTTATTTACTTTTGCTGGAAATCTTTCTTTGCCATTGTAAACCTTTAAACAAAGAATAACTTGGTGATATAAAGTCTCTATGAAACTAAAGTTGTACTTTCTATGGTGGTACAGATCTAAGTTAAATGGTTTCTGGAAGGGCGGGTTGATTTCATCCTTTGGGAATTGATTGGATCGGCCATAAGACAGTCAATATAGTGCCACCCTTAGAGAGAGACATATGTTATCAATAGAAGAAATGTGGTTTCGGGAAGTTAATGTTTCTGATTGAAGTTTACAAGGACACATTTGAAAAAATAATGATGTGCACAGAAAAATAATCTGCAATCATTTATCACAGATAAATCATTTAGAAACCCTACGATGTTCCATTAAAAATAAGAACGCAAACATTTGATTTCATGGTGACTTTGCGTTAATATTGTGTATTAATATTTAGAGCTCATTTTAATGATTTCCATATTACTACAGCCTGCAGAAATATAATTTTGTTGCCACCAGTAACTACTGCATTCTGTCCATTTATTAGACTTCGCTTTGCTTTAAAGTTGATTTACTTTTCTGGCAATTATTATTTTTTATCATTACAAAAAAGAGCAATGCAAATGCATTTTGATGACTTTCAATCTAGAACCTTGTATAAATCATGTTAAACGCTATATTTATTTCTGTAAACCTAAAACAAACATGTCCTTTCATGAACAGGCCACTGCCGTCTACCAAGCCAAAGAGAAACTGAAGTCTATTGAAAAGGCCAGAAAAGGTATCATAGTCTATTTTGAGTGATCATTTTATATTTCTTTAATTTTCTATACATGTTTACTTAATTAGTAATACGTTGTGCATTGACCCATTACAGTATCAGATAAATATTGTTGTTCTTGTAAATAATAAATGGATAATCCCATTCTGTCTCTCTTCTTGATGCTGGTACGTGTGTTGTGTTTCTCATTAGGCAGCATCTCTTCAGAGGAGATCATCAAGTATGCTCACAGAATTAGTGCCAGTAATGCAGTGTGTGCTCCTTTAAACTGGGTCCCGGGTAAGAACACAGTATTCCTTTCTGCATATGTTGTCAGAGTTGGTTTTTCGCATCCATATGTCTCTCTCTAGTACCTGATTACTTCTGTGAAACACTTTCCAATTAACTGATTTGTTGCTGATCAGCATGTCAGGTTGTATTTGTAAGGTCGTATGATGAGTGATGTGTTTGTACTGTAGGTGACCCCCGCAGGCCATACCCCACTGATTTGGAGATGCGCAGTGGAATGCTGGGTCACATGAGCAACATGTCCACCAATGGAGTGAATGGACACCTACCTGGAGACGCATTGGCTGCTGGGAGATTACCAGGTTCACTCTTTTGTTCAGATGTTTGTGTTTATGTCTTTTGATGGTTAATTTATCTCTCATATACTTTAAACTGGACAGTTTGTCCAGACAATATGGTCTCCCCTTCAAATATTGTCACCCTTTAATGATGTTTTGGTAACTGTAATGGGTTTGTATTGAATACCAACACACATGTCTGCTAGGGCTGCATAATATTGAAGAAAAATGCGATATGCGATAACTTGCAAAATAATGCAATATACAATATGCAATACGATAATGCTTTAAATTTGCTGAATCACTTTAATTGAATTTAAAATGTATTTCAAAACTGAAATTTAAATAACCAAAATACATGTTTCACATTTTTTGGAAACAGGAAGCATCAGTATAACTTCACATAGCAGTCTCTCAGCTATCTGCATCAACCTAAAAATGACTATACATAACTTTATGAAGTATTAAAATCACTGTGATTTGCACATTTCGATCATTTTGGTATATTGTGTAGCCTTAATGTCTGCTTAATGTTGTCTTGGTTTTGTAATATTTATTTCAGTTTTGTTCCCCCTTCACTTTTAGATGTGCTAACTCCACAGTATCCTTGGCAGTCCACTGATGTTTCCATGGGGATTCTGCCTCCTCACCATGGCAACGATTTTGGCCTAGAGCCACCTGGTCATAACAAAGAAAATGAAGATGATGTCGAGGCCATGTCAACAGATTCCTCCAGCAGCAGCAGTGACTCAGATTAAGTGTGTGTGTGTATGCAGTTTGTCTGAACAGAAGGAAAGGGAAGTCCAGTGTCTACACCAGTCTGACTTATCTCTGTCATGAAATGCCTTGAGATGGAGCAAACTGGTCCTCTCTTCATTTAAGCCTCTCTGTAAAACTCATTGCACCTGATGTTTTACCATTTATTACATTTTCAGATGCCTACAGTCCTGCTGGCCTCATAAATGTCACTAAGATGTGTGGAGTGTGACAGTATGACTGCTTGATTTGCATATATTTGTGATCTAGTGGAGCGTAATGTTCATATGAAACAAATAGCTGGTTTATACAGTTTGAATATAAATAGTAATGAAAATATCTCTTTACTTTAAGACTGTAAATAAAACCTTTTTTTTAGATGATGTTTTTGTTTCTTTTATTTGCATTTTGTGTCTTATAGAAAGTATTTGAACGTGGTTTGTTTTTCAGTAATTGAGATGGAGTCCAGTAAGTAGTACTTGGTTCAAATTTATGTCACATTTTTAAATGTGTAGTGACCTGAAAGTACTTAAACAGTTTCAGCTCAATGCGTGATCATGACTAAATACTGTCATCTTAAATATATTCACACATTTTATTCACATCGGATCATTTGTTTAAATATAAAAGCACAATTCAAATGTTATAAATTACTTGAATAAGAATGTGATTTAATGCACACACATTCTTTCAGTTAATGTTAGTTATTGCTGTTTAAATGTTTCTAATAAATCTAAATGTGTCAATTAAATGTGCTACTGCTGCAATCTTTTCTAAAAGGTCTTTTCTGGTGTCCCACTTTTAAATCAGTTCTCTGGCCCACATATTGCAAGATTAATATTCTGAGCATCACATTCTTTCTAAATGTGCTGGATAATTCAGTAAAATTATGCCGGATAAATGCTTTTATTAGACAGGGTTAAGTTCATTGGCCGTCCTGGTGATGGTCAAGATTGGCCACCAGGTGGCGCATCAACACTTTGATACCAGCCATTAGTACAACGTCAATAATATTGTTCTATAAAACGCAGACGTTCAACTAACAAACAGTATAAAAACAAATATTATAAAAATGGAGTTTGCTTAAATTCGTAAAATGTAGATTCTACCAAAATCATCAGAGAAAACATTCTTAAACTATACAAATGTGAACACGTTTCTTCATAACATTTGTTCAGTCAGACTGAAGTGTTAGTGAAGTGTCAGCTGTATTGAATTATTTTTTAAATGTCATGTACTTTATAAAACTAAAATCAAAATAAAAGTATACAAGCCTGTTTGTACTTGATTCACTGTCCAATAATATGATAACTACAGTGACCGTATGGTGACCAGCATGACTATTTAAAACATTATATGTTAATGTGAATGTACTCCACCTATATAGGTGAAATAAATGTCACGGCAAATGTACAAATGTGTTGTTTCTGCTTATGTCAATATTTGCTTTTAGAGAAACACACAACAATTCGTGGTTTTCCTTTTGTACAGACAGGAATGTTAACACTGTTCAGCTACTAGTCTGTATCACTTCATATCACAGCTTTCGGTTGAGTGTTAACATGCCAACATTATTTACTGCAGCCACAAGCTTTCTTCCATAAACCTAGGTCAGTTTTAAGAAAATCGTTTTTCACATGAAAAATACACATGCAGCGAAGAAACATCAACAGTTAGACATATTTATCAGATCAGAAACATCTCACACTCATGCGCAGCATTTACAGCTTTAAAATACAAACAGTTATTCTCCTTTTATGTCTTTCCTTCACTCTGTCCTCCTCTCTGTTCTTCATCCTCTACTTTGTTTATTCTTGAGTCTTAAGATGTTCTATTTTTGGTCACCATTCCTGGTAAATCATCTTTGACTGAGGCATCAAGTGTAACATTTGTATCTGTATCTAGGAAACCGGGTCCAAAATCTTGTTATTAGAGTGTAAACCCCAATCTCACAATTATGAATGACATGTGGGACACTGATCTCTTCTCACATAACAAGAAACTAAGTGTATCATAACCTTCTTCAGGAAAACAGAGATGTAGAATGAAATGTAATCTGATGTGACCAAACTTAATAAATTTTAAGTTATAAAAGATTTTTCTTCCAAAAGAACTTCTGAATGCTTGTACGTAAGACAATATTCGTCTTGCTTAAAAAAGTTCACTTTCTTGAAAGAAGAAAAGCTTGATAAGCAAAAAAATCTATTAAAAGATATTAAGACTTGTTTTAAGAAAACTGTGTCTTAAATATATTTCATTTTTAGTTATTTTTATTTTATTCATTTATTATGCTTTCTGTTTTGTTGCCTATTTTTAAACAAAATTCATATTAAATCAACTGCTTTCTGTGGCATCCAGACACATCCGTCTCTCTGTCTCTGTCTCTCTCTCACAGACACATATACACACATTTACTTATAAATCTAAATCGGGATATTCCTTGTATTGTTTTTATACACAGCTACTTATAAACACTATAACCTAACCCACACTCTAACCTTAATAGAAAACTTTATGCATTTTTATAATAATATAATTTAGTTTAATATAGTTTATAAGGTTTTTACAAATGAGGGCATTGGCAAAATAATATATAGAATTAATTTTAAAAGAATATGTAATGGCTCAGTAAATCATGAGCAGGAAGTGTCTCTATGGCGATCTCTGACTCACTTAACATCACTGTCTTTGATCCAATAGAACATAACCATAGGACAATAGATTCCACAGCTTCACCAAAACAATATATATATATATATATATATATATATATATATATATATATCTAATAATAAAATATTAATTAATAAAATACTATCATGCTCTACAGCAAAATCAGCAGTGTTGATAATGTTGTTCTATTTGCAAATGACTGCTCTACTTTTAGGGTCTCTGATCATACTTGGATGAGCTGGAGGCTTGTCTTTGCTCTCTAGAGTAAATATGCTATTATCTGAACTTCACTGTCTATGAACTCACTGTGTGTGTTTCTGTGGCCTACTGATAAAATATATTATCCTTTGTTAGTACTATCTTTAAAGTACTCAATTATAAAATTAGCAATTATAAAATTTAGCAATTCTAATTATTGTAATTTACATAAAAAAGTGTTGTCAAAATCTAATAATTGTAAGAGCATTAAATTTGGGTGAGTGTGTGTATGGACACATGGGAGTTCTGATATTATTCATTGAAAATTTTAGTTCTTTCTTGTTCTAGAAAGTTCTGTGCTGCTAAATTGGTTTTTGAGCAGCAGAAGTAGTTGAAAAATCATGTTAAGCTTATTCATATGCATTAATGGTGTGGCACTCTCCGTGGACAGCTGTACACCCCCAGCTAACATTGGCCAAGATTCTCTAAAGGTTCTCTCAAAGTTATCAAAAGCGTTCTTACAGTAACATTAGTAGAACTTTATTTAATGTTATATATTATATATCAAAAATGTTATTCTGAAGTAGTTAGTGGAACGTTTTAAAGATGTTACAGAACTAAAAAGTTTAAATAACGTTCTTATCACCAAGCAATGATGTTAATACAATATCTAAAAAACAATTTTGAATGTTCCTAAAATGTTCTAAATAATGTTTAAGTAACATTTTTGTTACTTAATAGAAACATTACAGGAAATTATTTTTACAACCTAAAATTTGCTCTTATTCAAGTAAGTTAAGTAACAACAGTTTAGTTCAGATTAGTGCTAGATCAAGAAAGACACTTCAGTTTTAAGTGCATATGTATCAGGTATTTAACAAATAGACTGTAAGAGTGACTTCTGCAGCTAGGTAAACACTGATTATATAGAACGAAGGGTTTAAAGACAAAGAATGTCTATTCTCTAATTCTCCACAGGTTCTGCAAGTATGGCATCAGAGAAATAACAATTAATACCTCTTTTAAATTTTACAATTAGCTCTGTGTAATTTGTCATATAGCTTTTAATTTTTGTACCTTTATTATTACTCATATTCATATTTATTATTTGCATTCATTTTAATGTGCAGTTTCACAATACATAGCAAACATTAAAGGACATTCTGTTTATCGCACCACATCCATCCATTGTTGTGTATATATTTAGTAATTATTTAGACTTGTCAATGAATGCTTGATTAAGTGAATATAATTATTGTACAGAGTTTACATTAAATGAATAGTTTTTTTGCATGAATCTGGTGAGGACATTTTGAAACTAAAGAAATGTCAAGGTCTGATTGCCCCAATGCTTTTCATCCCTGCCACTAATCTTGTCCTCAAATACAGACTTTAAAAGTAGCAAATTACACTGGCAATTACACTGGCAAATAAATAGTTCCTTTTGGATCTGATGATTAAAACTGGTATCATGCAGCTAGAAGGAAGGGTTTAGAGAAATGGATTTTCTCTTGTTAGATTTATAAAAGTGTTTGTGTGTCTGTGTTTGCCTATTGAAAACTTCTATGCCTCATTTCCTTTGACCATAGAATCTGCCTGAATTTATAGTTTTTTTCTGGCTTTTTCACATACACAAAAACATACTACAATTACCAGCTTTATCAACAAGGTTATGGAGGTGCCAAAAATATCTCTCAAAGTTCTGTATTGTGTCACATTACTAATAATTCCTTTATAAATGGACTACACTCCTGTATTCCAGTCTCTCACTTGAAGGATTACAGGCGCTTAAACTAAAACAGATCCAGTGTGCTTTTATTTATTTATAATTAAGATTAAATCTGCCCTTGAAGGCACATTGCACAAACACTGACTCAATTTATGCAGCATTGTCTCCTACTTGTAAAAGGACTTGGAACGATCGCGTAGGGACATTTTTCTTTAATGAATTTGTTGTATGGACACAAGGAGAGGTAAATCCATTTTGCAGAGTATTTAATGAAGATAGTCTGGGATAATTAGACCCAAGAGCTGTGATGTTTCAAAGCTGCCACTTATCTTAAGCTTATATCTCAACTTATCTCAACTCCCCTCCACCGCCCCAATAGCAGAACCGGGAACTACTATTTAGGTGTTACATTACTAGTTAGAATTACAGAAATCCTAACCCTATTTTAAACTCCAACCCTGATGCTACAGGGGCAAAAATGACATGATATCCTGATAGCTTTGTGGTGGTTGTCAGTAATTTGGCACAGTGGGGTGATTTTTAAAGCATAACAATTCAGAACCAACATGCCGATTTCCTGCAAGAACCTGTTGCTCAATTTCCAAAAGGTGTTTTATCTTGATAGAACATTAGAGACAGGAAACACATTCAGCTGCACATAAACTGATCTGACAAGAGGAAGGCACACTAAATTATGTTGGTCATGCTGTTTGTGTGTGTGTACGTGCTGCATTGTGTGAATATCCTGGGGCATCTATTGTTGATCATCAAACATTGATCTCCAGCAAAGACTTGTCTTCTAATCCTTATGTTGCCAAGATGTTATGCCCAGTGATTTTGAAAAAACAAATCATGTTCAGTATATTGTGCAGCAATGATAATGCAAGGCTCAGTTTGAGATAGCATTTGTGTTGCAAGGTGATGACATAGTGTTGGAGTACATGCAGTCAACAAACATGCACCAGTGGCATGTGATGGATCTCAAAAATAATGAGTCAATGTCTCCTCTTAGTCCACTGTGAATTCATATTTTTATCATAGTTCAAAGTTATATTTGATGTTGTATGTAATGATGGTGGTGGGAACAGAGAGGTGCATCTTTAATCCAATCAAGTGGCTCTGAAAACCTCTCACAACCCTCTCATAGATCATTTGGCGTTACATGTCATATCCAGCTTATTTTGAATGTTATGTGATTGAAAGCAGTGAAGTTCGAGTGAGTAATTTGTCGACCCTATAATTAGTGTGTCCATCTCCACCAGTGATTGCAAACATGATAGGTTAACAGATCGATGATTACCAGCCAATCATCAGTGACGTGAAGAACTGCTTTCTCTTACATCAATATTTTCATGCTTTACTATTACCCCCCTCCATTTTAACTTCACTTTTAACACTTCTGTGAGCTTCAGGAAGACACTGCCTCCCTCTAAACTTTATAATCAGGAAAACAAGTGCTTCACACACTGCTTAACCTCATAATGTTATTTTGTCATTTATGTTCTGTTATTTACACAATCTAATTTTTAAAATGCCCCTAACTCAACTTACAATTTTAGATTGTAAGAACATTTTCCTAAACAATGCCATTAAGTAAGCAGAACGTTAAAAATGTTATTTTGAATGTTCATTCAAAACGTCCAGTTTTTTAGACATTATGGCTTGGTAATAGAAACATCATTCAAATTTTTTTATTAATTTGTAACTTTATTAAATGTTCCACTAACAACGTAAGAAAATTCATTCTACTAATGTTACTGCAGAAGCGCTTTTTGCTAACCTTTTCAAAGAACTTTGGCCAGTGTTCCAGCAAGGGACGTGCATGCACACTTGCGACTCCCAGCTTGACCAGGACATTTCCTCTCGTGTCCACTCACAGTGTCAAGAAACATTAGGATTTACAAGCAGGTATTTTCTGTACAGTACCTGTACAAGAAAAAGACTGATCAGAAAAGCGATTTTTTTTAGATGCACACAGATAGTTCATCATTCATAACTGAAGATTCCCAGATGTCTGAATTGATGGTTATATGCAAGAAGTATCTCAATAATGTGTGTGTTTCATACAATAAGGCCAGTGATAAGCTCACTCAATAAGATGCATTACGTCCGAGCAGAAATAAGGGCTCTCCGCATCCTTTTTCCTTTTATCATGATGGATAATTAAATCTGTTCTGTCCTTCCGCTTTTTGCTGTGTTTATCACACTGTAGTGAAAGCATGAAGACAAAGGCTTGTTTTCCCCTTTAGTCAAAATTATGAATGAAAAGGCAAGTGTTCTTATCTGCACAGAGTGAGGCTCTGGATGAGTCACCCCGTCGCACAGCTAAAGAGATGCTGGTGACTTGGGTTTATTAAGGGTAATGTGATGAAGTTCAATTTCACATGGCCAAAGGAGAATCAGGGAGGACATAGGAGCGAAATTTTTTTAAGACAATGTGAAATGGACTGAACCATTCTACGCAGTCTTCCAGGCATCGGTGTACATTTGCTCAAGGTCAATGATCATTTTAAAAATCAGGAGCATTGTGAAATTACTGGTCATAGATCAAACAGGGAACAAATAACCAATTACAGGTTCATCTCTCCATAACAGATGTAGAAGTGTGTGTGTATGTGTGTGTGTGTGTAAAGGTCAGGGTTGACACTGATTGCTGTAGAACAGCAGGTTTGAATTGAACTTCTGTGGTAAGAAAAGTATTTCAAACACTGATATACAAAAGGACAACAGTAAAGAAAATGAATGTGTGTATGTGGGGGGTTTGTGGTGCCTTCCGTCTGCATGAGTCTCTGCATGAGAAAGTGGTCTAATGAATGTAGTAAATATTGTCTTAACATGATTTATAAAAATACCACATGGTTTTTGTGAGAATTAAGTTTGGGGTAGGGTTACTTTATATAAAATATCATTAGCTCTGTATAAAAACAATAGAAGAGTTTGAATAGAAATACAAATGTGAGTTTGAACTACTGTGAATGTTCAAGCTCTCTTCAGTGTAATACAACCTGAAATGTGTTAAAACCTGGAGGTGATTCTCTGTGCCTGAAAAACGTTTTGAACAGCACAACACTGACATTGGCTCTCACAGGTCATTGGATCCTGCTTATCCCTGAACTGGTTTGATGCAAGATCCTGAAAATCAGCTTCTAATAGCACTGCACAGTAATCCACTCCAGTCTCTATTGAAATGATTTTCATTAAGTGAACCAGTCATTAATATTCATACATTTTACAGCTATTTTAAGAACACATGAATTATGTCAGTTGGTACACTTTAGAGATAAAAAGGCTGCTTTTTTCGGTAATTATTTCATATATAATTATTGGGTAACAAATCATTTAAGTGTCAGCTTTAATTTTAAAAGTCTTCTATCCATATTAGTTTAGAAAGTTACTAAATAAAGCACATTTTTGTTTGTTCTTTAATTGTAGTACATTTGCTTTGAGGAACATGTTCTATTTATGGATCATGAAGTTTTGAAGTTTCTTATTCCCTGCAGCAAACACACCAGACCAGGCTACAGTCTGGTCAGCGTCCCTTGTAATCCCATGCTAAGCCTGTACAATTGCCTCTCTTGGACCTTATGTTGGCACCAGTCACCAGCCTGCCCTGTTTGTCAAATCTGTACTGTGTTGAGTCAAATATTTTGCACATTTTTGGGGGCCCTAGTTCAATGTTTTGCTTCCTGTTGAAACAATATTGAAGTTTCTGTACGTATATCCAGCATGGTGGATATTTTGTTATTAGTTAATTTGTAGGAAATATAAGGCAGACTATGCTGTTATTTAGAATGACTATAAATAACAAGATTCTCTTTTCTGTGACAGGTCTAAACTGGCATAGATCCAACATTAACATGTCCATTTATTTATGGACATGTTATCCACCTTCAGGTTACATGTGCACTATTAATGATCTTGCCTTTTTGTCTTTCCCACCTCGTTGCTTGTTTTCATTAGGTGTTTTTCTTTATTTTACCTGTAGAATTTCAGTTGTTCGAAAGAAAGACAATACTGTCTTTCTTTCTGTTTTCCTTTCCCTTCTTTGTTCCTGAATATTCCTTTGTTCTCACATTCAATAGTCTTTCCTCTCTTCAGAATGTTACTACGGCCTTTATTTCTGAGATTTACTGCCAGCTGGAGGCCCACAGCTATAGCACTTCTATAGTATCTAAAGCTTGGGCAAAGTGTTGGGGAACTATGAAGTTAGGGAAAAACATGGACCTTGGAAACCGATATGAGATCTAAAACCTCTTAAACACTATGCAACTGTCCTTTAGTGGCCGCTCTAAAATTGGGGACCAGTGTGGTTACCAATGCAAAGGTTCTACCCACTGAGACATCATCACTTCCGCGTTACCCGTTGCCCTATTGTACAGAAGGAAATGAAAAATGATAACCTCATATTTCAAGGAAAGGTCATTGTAAACTGTGTGCGCTAAATTAAAGCTTATATCAGACTACTTTCATTCCTTCGCCACCAAGCAATTTCTAAGGGGATTACTGCAGGCACTGGGACCTTTATACACACATACACACACCAACACACACGCACACACCAATTACCAACACTTACCAATTTGGACACTTTCTTCCACACATTCTCTAAGCCAAACATCCTCTAATACTCACTTTCATGCTCTGTCTCACTTTAGCTCCTATACACACAAATTCTCATAGCCATCAGTGACCTAGATTCAAATGCTTTCTGTGTGTGAACCTCAAAGACAACATTTTAAACAATATAAACACCTCTTTTCACTGCACTTTCTGTTTCTCTACATGGCGAATTATATATTTGTAAAACTGAATTTCTCAGGCTTACTAAAATGTATTTATGCATTTATTCTGACATTTATTCTGACATTGACAGTCATTAGACATTCAGTATGAAGGAAAACTGGCATTTTAATAGTTGCATCTTCTTGACCATAATTTCTTGTCTTGACCTTGGAAATGCCCCTGGAACTGAATGGCACTGAGTGTAGATGTCTCGTAAGTGTGGAGAAAGCATAATGTAGTGCCTAAATAATGAACAAGCACAAGCACACACTCTTTGGTGAGCTTTACCAGGTTTCGGGTAGTAAGGTTAGTCTTGGTCCCAGCTTCATGGTGTGCCCACCTTGAACCTTTGTTCACTAATCATTTGACAAAAAAACGGAAAAGAATCTAATAAGTATCTTGATCTAGTAAGTGCTATATTGATTGATTAATTTTACACTGTTTCCGTGTGTGTTCTTGAAATCTCTATACTATTTTACTATATATATATTCTGTACATTTCCTGCTGCAAAAAATTATCTTGTGTTGCTCTATTTTTGTGGTTTAATGTGTGATTGTTTTAGATATCAGTTAGATGGCACTTCCTGTCTAAGTGGGCAGTTCTTTTGGCTAGTTTAAGCTGCAAAAACCACCAGACCTTTTGCTGTACTCAAAGGTCTAGCTATGCGAGTCCAGTGCTGTCCCTCCTCTCTCCCCTCTCAGTCATGTGCATGCTTTGGAATAATGAATGTCATGCAAGAAAATAACCTTTGCAAGATAATTTAGAAGCCAAATGTTGTAGCTGACATTTGTACAGAATAGAGGTCCAGACAAAAACATAATACAAGTAAGGAAAATGAGGGCAATTTTCATGTAATAAAATCTTTCATTATGTTATTCATAACCTGGATAAAAGCTTTTCTATTCTTCTCTTCTTTTGAATTTGACAGCTATATCCTGTTCCTGCTTTGTAGGTTATTTGGCTAGTAGTGAGAAAAATAGCAAAAAATAAAGCAAAATGATGTGCCAAACACAAAAGTCTGACCAGTTGCTACTTTGATTGCGTGAGTGTGGAAGTTGACATGTTCTGATCTACAGTGAATATCCTGAATATTCATGTTGTGAAGATGTCCTCCCTGATTCTGTGGATGGAGTTATGAGAGAGGAATGGATATGAAATGTGATCTCTGCTGAGTGAAACACTCATAATAATCTGATTCTGATTGTGCATTTAAAGATAAAGAGACCTGAAGGAAAAGCAAGATAATAACACACAGATCGACTCTTCAAGAGATTTGTTCAATAAGATTTACAGTGGCTTTGAGTGGCTTTTACTCATGAAAACACAATTACTCTGATACAAATAACCAGTTCATTAGATTATGATATGTTTACAGGGGTCTTTGAACTGATGAACATTTAACATTTTTTCTGTGCAAATATTGTCTTATTTGTTCAGTTTGTAATGCTATACTGGTGAGAGACATGAGTGCTTGATTAAGATAGCAGATTCTGTGATGGACCAAGAGATTCTGTGGCATGGACCAAGATATGATTTACAATCACTGTTATGTTGGTTTCCTAAGCTTTAGAGAAACAATGTTTGAGTTAGAATTATTCAGATAGGATGTTTGTGACTTGAAGTACTGATTCAGACCAGATTTGGATTTTGAAGTTATTAAAATGACTCAAATAAGAGTGTCTGTTGTCTCAGTGTGGGCATTATAGTTCTAGTGCTTTGTGTGTTCATCATCAAACCCAAAATAAATGAGACTTATGTATGTGGTTAAATACTATTTTAACATTAAGTGTATGATTAAGGGAGGAATAAATGAAGGGGAATAAGCTGCTATACTACAGTGGCTATTCATAATCGAGCTTTTGTTATTGATATATTTTTTTATTCATCTGATGGACTGTCAGCAGCACTTGAACCCCACTGTTATTTTCCACAAAATGTTGGCAAAAAGGTAAAAATCCATAATCGTTGTTCATTGGGCGGTGCAACTAGAAACAGGTATTTATCGAAGGTCAAAATCAGGAGAGGCATTTTAAAAAATAATAGGCTATACCGCAATTACGAACAGGCTATCCGGGCAGGATTTGATTTCTCAGTGCTACTTTAGTGAAAAGAGTGGATAATTTTCGACATAATTTTCTACCAAGGTTGTCCAAGAAAAACACAGATGTGTTCGATTAGGATGGGTTTAAAATAAAGTATGTCTGTGAAACACAGATTGAAGTGACTTACCCAGAGAAAACTAGTCCTGTCTGCTTTAGTGGCATTGATTCAACTTTTTACAGTTAATTAAGTGGTCATGATTTTTCTTTGCAATTTCTCATCAGAGTCGGTGTCAAAGTTATGCCATCTACATGTGCTATTTAACCAAGCCAAGTTGACACATTTCCTCTCTCATAAACCTGTGTGCCTGTAGTACTAGGTCTACAAATAATAGTTTAAGAAAGTTAAAGAATGGAAGCCATGATCTCTAGCGCATAACTGTAAAGACATACACATGATACAGGTTAATGACAAAGGTTTAAAAAAACAACATAAGAGCAAGGAAATGAGAACACAATTGTTATTTTGGGGTGAACACTTTAATCTAATAAAGGCTGATCACAGTTACAAGCTCAGGGTTAAAGCTGAACTGATGAGTTACTGAGAGAACAAAGAAATTTGAGATAGACAACTAACTCTTGGTTACCCTGAGAGGGCTGTACATGCAATTAGTCTATAGTGAAAGCTGCTTTGGATGAAATGACAAATGAAATTTGAAAATAATAATACCACTAAAGCATGCTACCACTTTTGTGAGTTCATTCTGGTGCATGAGTAGGTCAGTAAATACATTACGTAAACGCACATTAAAATATATGTCACCATAATTGTTGTCAGATTGTTAATGCATTAGTCACCATCTGAGTGCACGGTAATCAGGGATAAAATTACAGATAGCCTTTCTGAAATAAGGAGTTTTCAGCTGCAGCGACTCAACAAATGTAGTTTGTGCCAGAAGCCATGCTGTTGTTGTTTTTTGGAGCAGCATTGTTATTAAGATAAACATATGCACATTAAATATCAATCACTTACATGTTTCAGTAAAACTCAAGAGGGTTTTCAAACAGAATTATGAGCTTTTGAGTAATGATGGCCATTCACCACGTATTACATTTGACATGTAACGATTAAACAGATGCCTTTATCCAAAGTTATGTCTTTCAAATGAGGAATGCTAACACAAGCAAGACAGTGTCATTAGAGGGGCAGCAATACAAGCCAGAGAAGTATAAAACATACTGTATACAGAGATATTTTTAACAGAGCAACAGTAACTATGTTTTATTCAGTTTTATTGTAGCACTACAGCTGAGGAATTTGTTTACTCGTTTCTTGTCATTTAGTTTTATTAGCATATACAATTAGTTTAGATCAATTTCCATACCTGTGTTTATAGTGTTTTGAGAGTTTCTCCTGAGAAAGTCTCGAGAGCTTGCTATTGTAGTTTTATTGGCCTGTCACCATAATCTGTCAACAGCTTAGATGGAAAAGCTGAATATCAAACTTACTATTTCACTTTTGTTTAATTGATGTGTTCATTAAATGTAGGGTATTGTTTTGTTTTATTTGAACAATTTTGAATCATCTTGAGGCCCCCATGGATGTTAAAGCCACCCTAGTTATGAAATACTGCCTTAGGTCATATATTAATATAATCATATCCGTATGTCATATCAGTATTTACATGAGTTTGGACACCAGTAAGGACCCTGGCAGTTTCAGGACAACAATGTCAGGACAGTTTCAGGACAGCAGTTTTACAGGACAACAGTTTCAGGACAACAATTTGAACCCAGCACTCCCACTAACCCCAACCCAGTGAGCAATACGATTTATTTTAACTTCCACTTTGGGACTGCTGGCTGAAAACTGCTCCTCTGTGGCATTACTGGTAGATGTTGGATTAAAACCCAGCAAATTTTACCCAGCAACTGGAAAACAGAAACTTCCCAAAAGAGTTTTAAAAGTGATAAGGTAACCCAACAGACTCAACCCAACGTTCTGAGTTAAAAATAATCCAGTATTTTTTAGTGTAGGCAGTTTTGGAAAGGCTAGCAATAGCAGGCTAGCTTTGAAAGCATAAGATACCACCCTCCCTTCGTAGTGCCACACCTCCCCCAAAAAATCTAAACATGATGCATAGAGGTGCATAAATACATAGTTTGACAGGCAAGTAGGACATCCTGTCATTGCATTCAGACAAAATGACTGGCGAGAATTTTATGGTGCTGAGCCTTCCACAAAAAAAAATGTATAAATAAATATTAGACCACATTACCTAGTGATTGCTGTCAGGATGTGAAGAGATTTCAACCATCATAACACAAAATGTTTCTGGAAAAAGTTGCCTACCCTGCTTTAACAACAACCTTTTAGACCACAGTTTTTCAATGTCAATAAATAGGACAGAAAAAGGTTTTTATGGAATAAAAATATATAATAACAAGCAGTCCTGCATATACAATTGCACTTTAAATGATGCACTTAAAATAAAGTGAAATGATCTGCCTTTCTATATTTTCATGGCGATATCAAAGGTAAAAGCTCAAATTCAGAGCTGCAATCTGTAAATTTTGCCTCTCTATCGCCATCTCTGTTTGAAACGTAACATTGCAGGGTAGTTGCGGAGTTATTTTCTTAACATGGATGACGTTTAAATTCAAAACAACTGCTGTAAGAACAAGCTACAAACGCCACATTATCTACGCTACCTGGATATGCAACATAGTAGCTGGATCTTCTTTCTATTTACAGATGGACATTTCCCACAAAACCGGACCTGACAACTCAAATTGTAAATTATTATTATAAACATGCTGTTGCGAATTGGGGTAAGGTAAGAAGATTTTGTTGAACACTGATCCGTTGTGTACTTGCTCAATAACAGATTTTTATTCATTTTTAACCAAAAAAGTTACAGATTGTTACTCAATAAACAGAGGTCATACAGGATATTGGGAATTTTTTAACTACACAGATCTCACAGATGTAGAGTTGGAATGATGGAATTTGTGCAGGGTTTGCTCAGCTCAGAGGCATCAGGCCACAAACCCACCCTGATGAGCAGAGGCGTGATAACTGCGTGTGGAAACACTTAAAGACGTGTTGTGCAAGCTGTTCTCTGTTTTGTCAAGATAATTATAATGCTCATCACTTTCATGTAGAGTCCACATTAATTAAATTTGTACTCATGGTTCTTACACAACGTGTAGCACCCAACATGCCTTACTTTACATGACTCTATCTTTCTGTTCCTATGAGACTCTTATAGCTCATTCACAGCTCATAATCTTTCAACTAGGAATATAGGAATAAAATATTTTTTACATAATCACACATTTTTGCCTAAAGCCCCCATCATAATATAGTTAGTAATATCACAATAGAATCACAAACCTACTGGTTTCACAGAGGCTAGATTATGAGTTGTATATAGTGTGATGAGTACACAGTACTGGGATATAGAAACAGCCCCAGATATCATGTCCACTGAGTGCCCACAGATTGTTTAATAATCACCTGATGAATTTTGCATGAGAAACTTTTTTAACCTGGTAGGCACTACTCTGATTGGCTGACTTAATGCAACTTATATGAATAGAGACACAAAGATTAAATGTACCAAGCTCTATATATTTCGCCACGTTTTCTGTAGAGAAAAGAGACTATTGTATCATTTATATTTCTGTTTACCCTGCCCCAAAATGTCAGAACAAAATGAGCGTTTAACATGTGTGTTAGATGGTACTTCCTGTCTAAGTCTGCGGTTCATGGCACCAGAGCTTTTGCTGCAGTTAAAGGTCAACCGCGTGAGACTAAAAGGGATGAGGAAATCTCCAGCTTACATGATCAACATTGAAAACACAGAGCAGAGCATTCTCTCACATGCTCAGATTTTCCATCACAGGTTCTTTATGCACAGAGATACCTTCAATAGAACTTTTACAGCCGGCAAACATATACATAGCGCTTCCTGGCTGAAAAGTGAACACCATTGTGCCCCCTACCAGTACAAAGACACATGCATACCGCAAGTTATATTCATCCCTGCAGGAAAAATGTGAGTATTTATGTATTACCACCTTTGGTCTTTTCATAGACTCACACACTTCCAAGTATCCTGTGTCACTGCAGTAAACTCTAAAACAATGAATAATTCATTGAAGTGAGAATATAAGAGTATAAATTCACGTGAAGCCAAAACCCTAGTAAAAGTCTTCCCTCAGCAATCATCCTGGAGAATTTTCAATGAGGGCTCATTACCGTCTGTGGTTAGTCATCGCCAACCTTGTCTGATGAGGTCTGGCTCTCCATTTGCATTACGTAGGTTAATGTGTTTCATTGAGATCCATTAATGAAAATTTTACATGGTATTAGTTTAACATTAGTTACTTAGCTTGATTATTATCTTCTGTTTATTGACTTCCTCATTAACTAAAAAAAGCACCAACCATGTAGTAAGCGTGATGTATAAACCATGATGCTTGTCATACCCAGCTAACAATTTTAGGTTGTAAGAACATTTCCCTAATGTTTCCATTAAGTAACAAAAAACTGTAAAAATGTTTACTTTAAAGCCTTAGGAACGTTCAACACATCCAGTTTTTTAGACACCGTATTAACATTATTGCTTGGTTATAACATTATTTATAACATTAAAAATTTTGTAATTTTTCAGTATTTCGAAAACATTCCACTAACTACTTAAAAATAACGTTTCTGAAATAGGATAAATACCATTTAAAAGTTTCTACTAACGTTACTACAAGAACAGTTTTAACTTTGAGAGAACTTTTAGAGAAATTTCTGAGAACATTTCCTGTTAACTAGGATAGCAGTTTAACCCATTTGGTGTTAGCTAATTTAACTAAAATACTAGCGCCTGGAGACATTCTTTAGTAAATCTGTCTACAGATGCACTGTTTTGCTTCTGTTGCTTTTAAACAGTGTGAACATAGCGTGTAGTTCAGCCTAGACCCCAGGGTTGTCAATTTGGTTGTCACTGCCTGAATTTTTTAAGAGTCAATTAGGTTCTAGTCTGTGGGTGTCAAATTAACTTGATTAAGAACTCAGAAGAGGAGTGACAGGCATATTTAGCTGCATTATGTATGTGGACACTGTGAAGCATGCAGTGGCTTTCGGAAATTGTTTGGTTCTTCCTGCATTAAAAAGTGAAGAACAGAAAAAGGGTAGATGTCAACTGCTGATAAAATATGTGGCTGCGTATCTTGGGTTGTTTGTGTGTCCTTATTTGATGGATGTGTTTATCGCCCTTATGGGTCAGTAGTATCTTGAACCCTTTGTCTCACCCTCTGGAGCTGTTTGCTTGCTTTTAAGGGAGGGCTTCTCCTTAGCTAGAGAAGCAGCCATTATTCTTCAAACACCTTTGCTTGTGTAAGGTATCTGAGAGATCTGAGAGAACGTAAAGATAACACGCCTCAATACTTCAAACAGAACACACTGTGGATCAATATGTTTAAACAACGAGTAAATGATTGTTGGTTTTCAATTCAAACGTCATAACAACTGATGGACGTGTACAGCTGTCATCCATGATGAGTCCATTCTTGAGACTGAATGCTGGAGGACATTATTGCATAACACGATTCGTGAGGTGACTCACCATTTCTCTGTTTTGCATTTTCTCCTTTTTGTGACCTGAGGTTACTGCATTAGCTAAGACAAATAGAGACCAGTCACATCTGAAGTAATATAGTAATAATATATATATATATAGAGAGAGAAATAATATATCTTTTTTATGAACACATGGTGTGGGAGATGATAATGTTATCTTGACCTACACAGCTCGTAAATTATTGTGTATTGTTTGATATTTGTCATTAATATTTGTAAAAGAAATTGCATAGGTGTTCTGAGAGTTTGTTTATATCACCGTGAAACTTATGTAAAATCAAACAACACTCAGACAAAATTTAGAAAAAACACTCAACATCAATTAAAAAATGCTCACATAACTCCACACTTGGCCAATCGAATTAGAAGACAATCTCTTACATAAATAGACTTGCTACCTAAGCTCATAATAATGTTACTCTATTTCATTATAGGCTGCTTAACTCAAGCGTCTGTTCTCTGTGCTCTTGGTCACATGTTCGTTTCACCTTGGTTAGATGTGAGAAAAAGAACAAAAAAAGCTGCATCCTCCTGGGTAACAACAGAAGATCATTTTGTGATGTGAAGCTCTGCAGGTGAAGGAGCTCAATAAAGGGGGGGGGGTTTGGGGGGTTGAGTTAGCGTGTTAGCATGTCGTGTCCCTGCGCTCCTGTCATTCTTTGTGCAGGGAACACGACTCACTCAAAGGGCAGAAAGGCTTCTAAGGAGAGCTCAGTAACCTGCTGCCAGGAGCCAGAGCCTACAGATCAATGAGCACACAGCTTCTGGAAGTTTCACTCAACAACAGGCTGCAAGCGCAGCCTTGAGGAATAAACCACAGGCAGTCAGAGAATAAATCAGCGAACACACATTTCAGGAGAGTTATGACTCATCACATGTTTGTGCATGAATATGTACATATAAGATAATGTTTTATCTCGGTGTTGAATAAATTTAATTTCTTGGTGCATTTTTGCATATGCATGTCTATTAGATGTGATTTCATTTACTACATTTCAGACATAACAAATACAGATGTAACCCTGGTACATGATATATAAATGTGCATAATAAATAAATTAACTCATAATAAATATAAATAAATAAATGGACAGCGGTGTGCAACACTGAATTCAATGCAAATTTGTAATAATTATACAATATAACAACTTTCCCCATAATTTATGGTCATAACCTTGCATTTTAAAGCTGTTAGGACTGTGCTCACTTTTTAATTATTTTGTTAACATATGTACTTTCATGTGTATTTATATTACACAAAGTTGGATTTTCAAGTTTATTGTATATAAAGACCCAGGAGACAGAGGCTGGTTTTGCAACAATGCTCATTACTTATCTTGCACGTACAAAAGTTATATATTTCCCACAGTGGATCAAAGCAAACAGAAAATGTAAACACTAAATGCCACCTTGTAGTGAGTAAATAATACAACAACTTTCCCCAGCACTTTATTGACTTAAACTTATAGGCAACTGTATGTTTTTGTGTCTGAAAGAGGTAGACAGAAGAAAAATCAATAGGGCTATTTTTGCTGACTGCTTGAATCCATACAGCCCTGGAGAGAAAGACAGAGGAAATGTTTCCAAAAACATGCGGTGTGATGTCTATTTATCTGTCTTCTGCTGCCAAAGAACTGAATGAAGTATAGGCCAAAACAACATCTCACAGATGTAGGCCTACATATGCGTGTTATTTCTATTCTGTTTACACTCTTATAATAAAAACATTTTATAAAAGTCCATTTTGTCCTCATTACACATTCCATAAAAAACAACATTTTGTACTTAAAGGCTCTTCACATTATGATAGCAATCACTAAGTGGCCTAAAATAAATGTATACCTTCTGTGTAAGGCGCAGGACCATAAAATGTTGGTCCGAATGCAATGATAGGATGTCCTACTTGCCTGCTTCATGTGTTGGAGGGGGCATGGCTTTCAAGAGCTTTGAAGGTGGGATCTTATGTTTTTCAAGCTAGGTTGCTATCGCTAACATCTCTGAAAGTGTTTACCTTACCTTCAAACTGTGAGATACAAATGTTTGTCTCGTATGTCCCAAATGAAAATGAACTGATCTGAAATGGAATGATAAGAAGTTAACACAAGAGAGCATATTAAGGATGCTCTCTTACAAATGATGTGCTTATTCTCTAATGCCATTTATGTTTTGAAAGGTTCAGGTGTACTTGTGTTTAAATGTCTGTAGATAATGACTTTTACACATAACTCTGACTCCAGTTTCCTACACCGTCTTCATAGATTTTTCCACCTGTTCGACCGTGTAATGCGGGTCGTCCATCTGAAAGTCACCAGCCAGCATTGTAATGTGGTTTGGCATGTGTGTCTGCTGTAAGCTTGAAAACTTCTGAAGGAACGAGAGAGTGGTCATCCATCACTGGAGACCACTGACATGGAACAGTTCAGTAACAACCAAGTGTAAATCTAAGACTGTAGGTAAGTTATTTATTTATTTAATAGTCATTAGACAGAGACAGATGGAGGGCTGTCTGTAACAAACAGCTTGGTCTTTTCTTAAATGATGGATGTTGGCAGGACATTTTGTTTTGGAAGGTCAGACTTTACACAGTATTAAAGTTTAGTATTAAAGCAAAGTACAGTATATACATGATGTAACAAATCAATCAGAACATGACCAGACATCTGCAGCTAGTCATGGAAAATGACTAAAAGATTATAGACAGCATTAATTTGCCATTTACAGAAAAAATATATCAGATAATATATTTAAGCAATATTGGTGCTGTTGTGGCAGTCTTTTGTTGGGTATAGTAAGGGGGTGTTTTATGCTGAGGTAGATGCTTGTCCAAATAGATCAGATAACCGTCACACAACCATGTTCTTTAACACTTCTTAGTGTGAACACTAAAAAGTTCACACTTATACAGTATATCCTCAGATTTATTACAGGTGTCAGCAATTTATTACCAAAAACAACAGTAGAAAAAGCATTGATCAAATCTGATGAATATTCATTTTGTAATATTCTAATTTCTGACTGGAGCTAAACAAACGGTCTTATGTGAATTGTTTGTACAGGTCAAATGTTTTTAACCTTTATACAGCAGAATGACTCACATCTCACTGTGACTCAGAGAGATAAGACGTTTGGGTCCAAAAATACCACTAGAAAATGGCAGAAAGAACAGAGAGAACGGAGGTCTCCTTTTTCAATGTGCTACCCCCCCATCTCCCCCTCTTCTTCATATGACTAAATAAGTCAACAGTGCCATGGCATCCAGCTGACCACATGCCAATCACCACAGGGCTGCCGCATTAACTGCGTCCATCTTCACACCCCTGCTCAGAAGACACCACTTAAACACTTCTGTACCCTGAACACCATGAGATATGACAGACTTTCTTTCAGCAATCCTTTGATGTATTTCAGCCTGAGCACTGAATTCCCTCCGCATCAATTCACATCTTCCAACATTTTCTGTAATAAAGGCCTCTCTGGGCCATTTGCACTGCACTTCTTAGTGCTTGTCATGTCCAAGGTCATCAAAGCCCTCAATGCTTCAGGGTGGCTACAAAATAACTGTAAAAATTGTGCTCACCAAAAGCAGATATTTGCTCGCTGGCCTGAGCCTTAGATGGCATGTTGACTGGTCCATTCACTGGCCATCTGATGCATATTGATGTCTGAAATTGCCATCTGATTGGCTGGCTTTAGAAAACTTCTGGGAGAAAGGGCACATTTTTTTAATCCAGCTGGAAACAATGTTGTGTTTGCTTTTGAGAGGACACTGCATTGGCCAAATTGTGCCCATGGTTGGTCTGTTCCTCTCTGAGTTGGCAATTCTTGTGGGACAGACCTGTAGACCTGAGATCAAGTGCCTGACCACTTGCGAGCTGCTATTTGTTTTCTATTGATTGATTGACTGTAACATAATTAATGACATGGTATATAAAGACAGGGTAATGTCTTCCAGATGTTCACTTCTGGTCTTTCGACTGCCCGTTTGTTTCATGGAAGTACACATTTATTTGTTATTTGGCATTTTCTGAGGAGGTTTGTTGACTGCAGTAAAATGGCTGCCAGCTGGGATGGTGTGAACACAGAAGGATTTTGCAAACTGGCCAAGATCTTAAACCATGAGTTAATGCAACTTTTTTACCCGAAAGTGATATTTTAAGGTTAAATACTTTTAACTATTGGAAATGTTAAAAAAAGTTTTGCTGTAGCTGATCTCTGTTTTCTGTTACTGTATAAATGCTAGGGACAAGGATGGCGTTTAATAATTTTACTATGTAAAAAATCATTAATATTTTCATGTGGTAACCTTCTGATGAAGGCAATGATTAAGGCTGTGGTAAATTCTTAATATAATCTAGGCTGAAAGATCACTGTTACCCAAGATATGGCAGGCATGATGGATTATCATCTTGTGATAGAGTTAAAAGCAGGGGAGGCAGAATGGACAGCAGGCACACACAATGTGGATGCGTTGGCATGAATCAAAATCACAGATGAACCACAGCTGTGACAGACAATTTTAATTGTGCTGTTTGCTTTCCATAGATGAAGCAATTTCAATTTTGGGAAAGGCGTGTAACAGAATTATTGCATAATAATCTGTTGACTTGCTTGCTACCTGCTAGTTTATACACTGCGGTCAGGATTTTTTGTGATATTTATTTGTGAAAATTCTTCAGTTTATTTGTATTTTTGATGGCTGTCTATTGTGAATGCTGTATGTCTGTATGTTCAGTTATTGGATGGATTTGGACAATGTTAGTACGTTATGTGATGTCTGTGGCTAGCAAACACAGCATGTAAGAAAATAAGCAAGCATTGCACTAACCATGCTTTTCTAAAGATAGCCAACTTTACATGAAGTTTCTTTTCATTTCTTTGGTTTTGCATGTTTCCTGTTTGCATATTTATAAGGTCTGGATCACTTGATTTGTTCCTGTCAAAACATCAATTTCATAACATGCCTACTATTTTCTTTCTCTCAAATCTTAGAATGCAACTGAGAGTGTTTATCTACTTTGTCCCAGGTGGGATATGTTTTTTTTTCCAAAGGAGAGACAAAGAATGCTAAGTATGACTAAGAACATTCCATTGTAGCCTATTAACAACAGACAAAAGGCAGCTAAACATTAGCATACTGAATGCTCATATCTGCACAGCCTTCCTCTCATTTCCATAGATTTGACTTTTCGTTGGCAGTTTGGGTGCTGATATTTACTGCAGTATATTTCCTTATAGTTGAAGACAAGAAGAAATGAGATGTGACAAGTGTGTTTCCAAGCAGTAATATGATGTGAAATCAAACCCACAAGTAATGTTAACTAATCTGTTAACTGAAAAGCAAGTAGCTTTTTTGAAGATGTCATAAATGCATGAGGAAAAGTTGATATAGTATAATTCGTTGACCACTTACAGCAAGCTTCCACTGTAAACACATTCACAAACTCACGCCCATCCACACATAAATTAAAAGATGCTGTTCGTCTAGAAAACATTAGTATTCTGGGTGCTGCACTTTTGTCACATTAATTTGTGTGTTCTAGATTTGTTGAAGTTAAGGGCAAAGGTTTTGGGTGAATGACATTATGGCACAGTTTTTAGTTTGACATCTTATTAGTGGATTTTAACAGCTCTAAAAGATGAAAAATTCCAAGCAGATTTCAATTCTCTAGAAGATGATTCACATGCTGGATAGGAACAGATTGGCGCAACAAGAAGTGTTGACTGAGATTGAGTGTTTATATTTATCTGCAACATACATAAATACACTCACAGATGAAGGTGATGATGGGTAATGTGCAGCAAACAGAGAAAATGAGCATTATGTAAGGTCCAAATTGTTTTCGAAATGTTATCTGAATTGTGACTCTGACTATGTGAAATGTAATTTTCACTGTAATGACTGCGATTGTGTTTTGGAACAAAAATTAAAAAGAAGAAACTGATATGTGATTTTGTCTGGAGATTGTCTAATTAGTCCAGTAACAAGAATGAGGTTTGATGTAATTCGTGATTTCAGGTGATTTCCTGTTTTCTGCCTGTTGTTTTATACACACACACAATATCAACAATCCTGCTTCTGGAGATCTACATGCGTAATTTAAACACCTGTTTTCCAATGTTGAGGCAAACTCAAAGACTTTGATTATCTGGTTTAGATGTGTTGAGCTGGGACTGAACTCTGTAGAAGTTTTAAAGACTAGTTGATGCTGTGTTCTGTTGGTAGAGCAAACATAATGATGGGAAATCAGTGCTATGCACACATTTAAAAGATGCCTTTGTAATGCATTTTGAATCATTATTCAAATTGGATTCTGTTTTTGGAAGACGCTGTGGTACTGCTGCACTATCAGAGCCAAGGGCAACAAAGGATTATTTTAAGCTTCAGTCATACATCATTCTAAATAATTTCTATACAAGCCTGAAAGTGGCCAGGCTGGTCTCAAATATTTATATATAGAGCATAAAAAATGTATTTGTGTTAATAAGTATATTTTTCTTGATATATTTTATTAAAATATTTTTGCATTGCTGACATGTAAATAAGTATTTTATTAGTTATTTTCTAATTTTTTTTTCTTTCTTTCTTTTCGTCTGTTTCTGCAGATGGCCCTGTTGCCCTTTTTCAGTTTCTTTGTTCTTATCTGCTCAAGCGCTGCACATCTCCATGGCTATGAGCCTGTGATAGGTCGAAAAAGAAGCAACAATGTGATTATCAGTCGGTTATCTCATTCCCTGTTGAGATAGGTTAGCATTGTTAGCAACAAAGCCTTACTATGGCAACAACTGACTGTTAGTGGCATAAGCAAGTTTCCCGATATCCCGATATATAATGGAAAGCAGAGCTAACCGATTACTTGTGATGTCCTGTCCAGCCAATCAGAGTCATGCTGAGGTTTAGTTACCCAGTAGTGACACTTCCTTTATCTAAATTATTATGAGCATTTAGCAGAATTCCTAATTTTTAGTGCATGAAGGATCATGCCAGATTTATTGAAGGGATAGATAACATCAGCCACACAGATAACATTAGAATAATAAAATGTATTTGGTATATCAGTGCCATCACTGATAACAAAGTAATTCCTAATCGAATCAGAGGAACGGATGTCTGCAGCCACTGTTATCGATTGTATAATCCGCCTCTGTCTTATTCTGTCTGTCTGTATTCTGTGACAACAACATCAGTGTACAACAGCCCTCACCAAAATACAGTAATAGCTGAGAAATGAGGTGTGAAGAACATGCAACTAAAAATGAAAGTTATTCATTACTTCCCCTCTTCAACTTCCAATTGTGCTGCTCGTGAGCCGAGGAGAATACAGAAGAAAAGCAATCTGTTATAGTGTGAAGATGGTTGTTATCAGCATTATATTAATATACAGTGCACTCAGAGTGACTATATCAGTTATTAACAAGCCCAATTCAGTCTTCTACCTCTTTCCAAAATTATAGACAATTTTAGTAATCACAAAAGCTGATATTCTGAATGACGTAAAATGATCTCCCGTATGTGGTGTTTGACTTTAGGGTTTTATTTTAATGATAAATTAAATTATACATTATTTTAAATGGTTATTTAAGTGTAACATATGTTTTTGTGTTGCTTTCAGGCCTGATTTAGTTGCGGTATGACAAAAAGGCAATGTTCTTGTCTGCATGAATTGAGCTGATGCCTCTAGGCCAGCAGAAAATGTGACTTCAGTGCATGTTTTGCTAAAATTGGCTCACAAAGAATACACAGAGGGCAACTCAGCATTTGTTCAAATTAAAGTGTGGATGAGGGGTAGAGTTTAAACTACTGTTGTGTTTGATTGATGTTGTTATCTCTGTATCTTCTGGGTTTATTATAATTGTAAATTATAATTCTAATTGCAAGTTTTCATTTGTAATGGTGCTATGTGATAATTGTAACAGTAAATATAAAAAAACTGTGTAATATAAAGTGGAATATCATATTCCATGTCTGTGTAGTTATTTATTTAAGTAGCTGTGGTCTTTATTACAAAATTAATCAAGGACCTTCCACTTCACATTACATAGTATTTTGTGTTTACTGTTGCAATTATAACATACCACCATCACCTTTAACCAGCATATAAATGTAACATTGGTTTTGTACAGGGTACCACCAGTTTTTAATTTTGATTGCTTGTCAAAAGTGTTAAGCTAAACATTTTTTAAATGCCAGCAATGGTTTTCTTTTGAAAAGCAGAAAGTGTTACAATTATCTTTGCTCTCCCCTTTGGACTCAATTGTTAAGAGAAACCCATCGATGACCACAAATAGACTCTTATGAAGTGAGTTAGAGCTGAATATTTCACCAAGGCTACATTAATTCATTACATTCATTTTGGGAAACATTCACTGTCATTTCTTTCCTCAATTTTTAAATGAATTTCCATGGCTGCTTGATTTTATTGCATGTAATGTATAACATTTCTCTTCTGTATGGGAAAATTCAAAGGTCAATTCAGTCTTCCTGTTTAAGTACCAATGTGTGTGTGTGTGTGTGTGTGTGGTGTCTTCTTCAATGAGTTAATGTATAAATCACTCAGCATGCTCATTAGAAGGTGAGATGTAATTGTCAGTGAGCTAGTGATAGTCAACATCTGACAGGTTCATTTATTATAAGTGTCTCATTTCCACAGTAAACACAAACATGTTTGCGTGCACAGCATGATATATTTCAATTTTGTACTGCAAAAACTGTACTGCAAAAGCATGCCACACGCATACACAGTTCATACATAAACACATTATTCTCCAAGACTGTCAGGTTACATGTACGACAAAGAGGAATACAAGAGATACAATGCTGGGGTTAATGAGACAGTTCAAATGTAAATGAAAGAATGGGAGGGAATGGAAAGAGAGAGGGATGAATAGATGGATGGATGAATGGATGGATAGGGGAGTGTATGAATTTGTGAGTGTTGCCTGTCACATTAAATAAACTCCCTACTTCATCTTTGGTAGTTGTAGACGCAGGTGCAGAAAAAAGCAACACCAGAGGAACTTTCACTAAACCCCTGACTCACCTCTCTCTCTCTCTCTCTCTCTCTGTCTCTCTCTCTCCTTGTCTCTCTCTTTCTATCTCTCTCTCTCTCGCATTCCCTCAGCACAGCTGGATTGAACAGAATGATCACTGGCTTGAGGAAGACCAGAATCTCCAAGCTCCACACACAGCCAGAGAGAGCACAGGGAGAGAGAGAGGGAGAGCGTGCGCTCGACTATCAGGTCATGCGGCTCATAAAATCTGTTGTGTTCTGACAGAGAGAACCGCGAGAAGAAGACTTCACTTAACAGAAAGAACACACACAGTGCTGTCAGAAATGCTTGGATTATTGGAACAGCTTTCCATCTCCTACATTCTTCAATTTTCATGCTTTATTGGTAACAGAAAAAGACACTTGCTGAGTTTAAAGCTGTAGCAGGACTTCATAAGTGCATCTTCAGTCACTACACCAGTCAGGAGACTGAATGAAACAAGCATCTAAGCCTTTGATTTTATAAAAGATGCCATGAGAGAAAAGAGGATACATCAGATCTTTTGACCGAACTCGGAAGGTAACACATTTTTGAGCTTTCTGAGAGTCTTTCAATGCTAATAAGGGACATTATGAACTTGCATGTGAACATTACAAAACTTGTGCCAGAAACTGTCTTCACCTCTTCACCCTTTGACTCTGACTCTTGGACACCCAGCCCAGACAACATGCTGGGCATCACAGTCCATAACAGTTCATTTGGCTGCAACCGAAGCTTGGCTGAAACAGAATCATCTCTCTTTCCTAATCTATCAAGCAGTGGAACTTCTAGTGAAAAAACAGAACTGCTCTCATGGCAAAGGTGCAACACAGAGACAACCAAACAGGAGTTAGTTCGAAAAAACTGGGCTGCTCTGCTGATATTGGTTGTGGTCATTATTACGGTTACTGGGAACATCTTAGTAATCATGGCTGTCAATCTAGAACGAAAGCTGCAAAATGCCACCAATTACTTCCTCATGTCACTGGCTGTGGCAGATATGCTACTGGGACTTCTGGTTATGCCTGTCTCCATGGTAACCATTGTGTATGGTGAGTCTGCTTTGATTTTGACAACAGTGTTAGGTGTGTACTGTAGTGACTGAGGAGCAGACTGATTTTTAAATGTGTTGATGTGTATGTTTCTTGTTGTGTGGCAGTGTCATGTGACATTTTTGTTTAAAATTGAGAAGCTTTTATTTAGACAGTGGTTGATCTGTGGAATAGCTGTGGAGTGTGTGGTTGTTTTAAGACAACTGCGTAATTGTTGTAATATGTCTGTTTGGTTTATGTCAGCTTTCAGCCATTTTCTAAGTTTATCTTCAAAAAGTTGCGTGGCATAATAATCATGGACATGCTTGAAAGAATTAGTATTGGATTAGGAAAGATGTGATGTCATAACCATGAAAAATCATTGGGTTTATGATGGTAGTTTTAAAAACAAGTAGAATGTATAGGCTATGTATAGAATATAATACTAGCATACTGTATACTGCATATTTTGTTATAAAATATTATTTAAAAATAGTATATATGCAATGATACACATTTTGATTATAATATTAACATAGTATTAACATAGTCACATGACCTCATTGTGTTGCTTATTTAGTATGTGGTGTCAAATTATCACCTTGGAAATAAATGCATATTCATCTAAGAATATGTAAAAATGTTTACTTTAAGGAGTCTAATCAAGTCAGTCACATGAAAATGTTAAATCTCACACTATAATACATTCTGTTCATTCCTCACATGAAAAATGTGAGGTCAAGTATTGTGGTATACAATATTCAGTAAAGTCTGCCCTGTGGTGTACTGTACATTTCGGCAAATGCAGCATGTCATTCGTATTTTCCATACATACTGGAAATATATATCTATATATATATTATTAATATCTATTTCTGCAGTTGAACTATTTTTAAAATGAAAAAAATAACACTTTTCAGAATTCAAATGTAGCTTCAGTAAAACTTAAACACACAGCACTTGTGTAACCTAAATACATGCTCAAGCAAACAGATAGATGCTGCTTTAAACAGACGTTCTTGCTTTGGGTTGAATTATTATTTTTTTTTAACTAAACCTATAGTGGTGAAATGGGACTGTAGTGTCATAGTTGTGGCATGGTGATTTTCTGCATTGCCATTATCATGCTGCGTGACTTCCAGTTGAGACTGTACACAAAAGATTTCATTTACACATGCACTGATTTGTTGTTGCTGATATATTATGAAGTCCATATTGAATGCAGTCTTTTAAGATAAATAGTAATGATTAGTTCATGCTTTACCTCGTGTTTTTTAATTTTGTTGTAATTCATTATCTGCTTTGTTTCAGGAGTAAATGGTAATTTCTGGTAATGTGTTATTTGTGTGCTTGAAGTGGGTGTTGTAATTGATCATTTGTGGCCGTGTATACACTGATTTATATTAATGCAAACTGCTGGCTTGGTGAGATTGTAGAAGATTTTAATTGCGTCTACATTTTATAATGAGTCCAAACACATGAAAAATGCATTACACAGCTTTGATATGAACTTTGTGTTGATTTTGAAGATGCGTTATTAGTATTAGAGGGAGAATAAGAAAGGTGGTTTTATGATGAATTGTTGTCACACTGTACTTCAGACTGTTGACACTGTGCCAAAGCATCGGCTTTGAAGATCTCTCTCTCTCTCTCTCTCTCTCTCTCTCTCTCTCTCTCTGCCCACCCCCCATCTCTAACCCCCAACAAAAATTTGCATTGCTGTTTCAGTACTATTATTCAGGTTCTGGATGTGAATAAATGTTACGTCATTAAGTGAATGAGTGTTACGACAGAGTCCGTTATTACAGCTTGAACCTTATTAGCATTATGGTGTGTGTGTCCTGCTTTTCACTAAATTTTTGTGTCCTGCTTTCCCCACAAGTATAGTAAAACTAGTAAATTTTGACATTTTTAGGTCCCCATGAGGAAACAAGCTTTTAAATCATACAAAATGATTTTTTTTGAAAATCTAAAATAGTATAAAGTTTTCTGTGATGGTTAGGTTTAGGGGTAGGGTTAGTGTAGGGGGAAAGAATAGACCATTTGTACAGTTTAAAAACCATTACATCTATGGAATTTCCCCATAAAAAATGAAAATCATATATATATGTGTGTGTCTGTGTGAACAACCTCTGCAGCTTTTTCAATGTGCTTGTTAAATGGACAGACAGGAAACTAATTAATTGCGATGATGTGGATGGAGAATTGTGAGGGATTGTGTAATTATTTTCTGTTGGCTAAACTCTGGATTGCCGCTATTCATGTGCACTGGATGCTGGAGCGACTTCTCAACACTTCACCTGTATGATGCGAAGCAGTCTGTCTTTGTTTCCTGAACGCTTCAGCTCCTCTTGGTTATGGTTGTACAGGGAAAATGCCACTAATGCGGCTCCATTTTTATGCACCTTTTGTTTTGCCAGGTAATTGACTTAATTAAACTCTTTCTCCTTTTGTTTGATGGTTGAGTCACTCTCTGTCTGTGCTCCTGTCTTTTCTCTCTATCATGCACACACACAGACTTTAGAGCCACCACAGACGCAGTGATTTTCATACTAAGATAATGATATTAACTAAACCATTGCTCTTAAACTCTCACACAAACCTCTTTCACAATATTAGATTTGAAGCTATACATGATTTTGGTGATTTATAAGCCTGTCAGGTAATTTTTAAAATGTAATTGTAAGCTTGTAAGCAAAATGTTATGTATTTTCTATAAAAATGATTTTGACAATTTCTTAGCCTTTCAAATTATTGATTTTGATAACAAATTTTTTAAATGTAAATTTAAGATTCTAAGCCATATATTGTGGTGCCTGTTTTGTTATAGTTGATTGTGAACCTGTAACCTTATATTATTTGAAACCTAACTCTCCCTACACCACGTTTGTGCTACAGATACATAAATAATACCTCAAATTGTGCATTTTTTGAGGCGAGGGTTGCTGGTGCTTTTCTATGCAATCAGATTTACCTGGCAGATGAAAAAACTGACAAAAACATCCTAGGTTTACATCCATAGGTTTACATTTATGCATTTGGCAGACACTTTTATCCAAAGCAACTTTGAGTACATACATTATAGTTACACATTTTCTCAGTACATGTGCTCCCTGGGAATTGAACCCACAACCTCTTGCATCGCTAACAATGTTCTACCAGGAGAACCTGTAGGTTTACAATGAAGAAGGAACCCAAGCCAGTTCTAGGGACCAGAATATCTTAGAGACACAGTGTGGATGGGCTCTGTTAACCAGTAATCACCCACCTAACATCAACCAAGAGCACTTCAACAAGCTCAGAGCAATGACAGACAACCTCCTCTGGCATAGTGGCATTGAGTTGTACACTGGCAGACAGCACTGACATTATCATCAGAAAATGTAAAAATACGGTCTTGTTTGCCATGTTTGGAGTAAGCAGTTTAATGGCCCTTTTGATTGAATGATAATCAATGTTTCTTTGAATTGATAATGGGTTGATTCAGCCACCAGCTGGTCTATACTGTGCCAGCAAAGACCACATGCAGACACAGAGGAAAGAAGCTAATCACTATAATACTGTGGACTGCTCCTCAAGTTCAAGACTTTAGAACAGTGTCTCCATGAACAGATTATCTAAAGGGTATTGCATGTAAACAAAATCAAATAGGATGTTGCATACATTCAGAGAGAGGTACATAATGTAATATAATGTTCCCCTTAACTTAGTTGGTGGAACATAATGCTGGCAACACCATGGTCAGGGGTTTGATTCCCAGGGAATGCATATGCTGTATAAAATGTATTGTACGGCTTGAATAAATCATATTTTGTCTGCAAAATACGTGTGTGATATAATGTTATTTCTACATGGATATATACAGGTATAGATGTATAGGTGTTTTGGAAATTCCCGCCCCAGCTGAGCAGCTGCTTTTAATATGAATGGGAATGCTCATGGATGGCATTCTCCAGATACAACAGACCTCAAAAGCCCATAAATATCTTTTAAAAAGACATCTTTGTCTTCAGGGTTGTAATAGTATGCACAAGGGAGCTGATTTTAATTTCATCTGTCATTTACACAAGCCATTTCATTCTCCACCTTTACATTATCACCTGTTTCAAGGGAATGTCGCTGTACAGCCCACAGAGAACATTCTGAGAACACAAGGATCAGGCACAAAGGATCGGAGAAACACCAATGAAAATTCCACGGAATCACTTGTAAACACAGAAGCATTCCGCTCAGCTTAGAGGAGAGCAGAGAGACTTCTGAAGAGAGTGTCTTCAGAAAAGAGGAGATGGCACAGTACATAACAGTACATAGAGAGCAACTGTCAGGCAGTGGACAGAGGTTTAAAATAGTGAGGAATCACATCTGAAGCAGCAGATGTGATAGGATCAGAGAGGGACTCCCATTGAGCCTCAGAAATGACGTACTAGAGCTGTGACGAAGGACGCACTGAGTAATCAATGCCAATGTTTAAATATAGCACCTCTGTGTTTCTTATGAGCAGAACAGGTATAATTAAATGTGTGGGTGTTTGTGTGTATGGACATGAATGTGGAGGATGTTCTACAAGAAATAAATGTTATTGCGTGCAGGTAAACTATAAGCCCCTAGAGGCTAGTTTTGTTCATTATTTTTATTATTATTAATGATAATAATAATAATAATTTTTACCAGGTAATATAGGTGCATTTATGGTTGCCAAGCAACATGGCAAACTTGGCACATTAATATGGACTGCACAGCCACAGATGTGCCTTTATTTCACACTGGCTTCAAATGCTGTGCATTCAGATTGTATTTAGTCTGAACTATCCTTTTCATAATTCTGTATCTACCCTTCTGTGAAATTCTGATTTATTGATAATAAATGAAATCAGAAATAATTCAGGGTGCGACCACAACCTCAGTCGTGTCGAATTGTAGCTTCTCGTTAATTATTAGTTTTTTGTTCTTCATTATTCCTTTATTGTTTCTGTTTATTTTTCCATAGCTCTGGATGGAGTGACACTGGGGGAAGCCAAAATAAACAGGATCAGAGTATACACAGACACTAATTTCCCCTTGATTCTCTAAAGCTCTCAATCTCTGAAACGGCGCCTTAGCAGAGCCCCGGCATAATCCCCCACCACATCATGTCACCATGACGATAGAGTGTTCTAGAACAACACTCAAAGCTCAATGGCTGCTGTTAATGCAGCACTGATGGTTCTCTGACACAGGTGGTCTCTACGTTGCCACGGCGTTCACCGACTAAAAAGAGAGGAGTGACTTAATGAGCACCATGAAGGGCTAATGACGAGCATCTGCGTAGAGACAGAAATATATCATTCATTTCATTCTCATTAGGGCTGTGGCCACTTCAAGTGCTTGACACCTGTTTCATATCTGTAATGGCTGCTTAACTATTCTCTATGGATGGAAGATCTGCATTATAGATCGACAGAGGGGTAATATCTTTGGGATGGTTACTCATAACCATCATCCTGTTCTAAAATGTCAGCCCTCTTAGGAATCCAGAAGGTAGATGATTAAAGGAAATAATAATTAATGCTACACCCAACCTGAGAATTCTGTAAGCCGTGGGTTCGAGTTGGAATATGTACAGTCGCAAATAATATTTTAAGATAAAATCAACAAATAACCGAATTTTGGCCTGTTTCTTACACAAATCAATGTAGTATATATGGAATACAGTATAAGTCATAGAAAATATTTTTTATGGTATTTTTAAGGTTCAAAACTTACTTTTTGACACTTTGCAGCCCCTTGCTATATTACTTTTAACAATATGGAAAATAACTGTATCAACATTCTTCAAAACATCTTTTGTGTTCTGCAGAAGTCATGACACCAGTGATCCTGACAGAGCATATATTTTTAACTTATGTTTAAATAATAAATAACAAGGTTTATGTTTTGATCTGCACATGTAGGTCATATTGAACCATTTTGAGTTGTTTGCAAGACAAACAAGTGCCAAAGAGCCGGAGTGATTGAGCTGGGTGTGTGTGTACAGGAGAGGGTGATTAATTAGTCTGATAGATTCAGGGCTGGTTAACGAGGCAGAGGATGAGTTCAGGAAGGGTCAGGGAAAACGGGGTGAGCCAGCGGTATTGTAATTATCCTCGAACCCGGCTGCACACGCATGCATACGCTCCTCACGACTCTCCCAGAGATTCCTTCCTGCCTTGGCCAAATATCACCAGCTTTTTGTGTTTCAACATGGTGACACGCTGAGATGCATGTAATCATGTCCTCAGCGGTCATTTCACCAACATCCGGCTTAAATCAATGCTTTTAGAGCACTCAGTATGTGCTGGCACTTTTCTCCAGTCAAGTCTTTGCTGAGATGTGTCATTGTTGTCTTTGTCATTTTTTTGTGAGGCAGAATGTTCAGTGATGCTGGGTGTGTGTTTGTGTGCATTCACAGTTAACAGCACTGCAGACACAATAGACTTTTCTATCACAATAGATGTTTCTTTTTCAAATGCGTTTTTTTCCACGGGGGGGTCCCGTGGCGGATTGTCAAACATAAATGGGCTTGTTTACAGGACAACAAACAGATTGCAGCATTTCACTCTTGTGTGTTTTGCTGACTGGTATGGCACACCCAGGTAACACCCATTGTTCCTTCATTGTACATGCACGTTTCTGAATGATCTTCCAGATTCCACCTAAAGAGCTGAAGGGGGAATTTCAATCTAAACTCTAACTCTTTTGTAAGTGTTAAAGCATCCTAACTCTCAAAACATATAAAAGCTTTCAAAGGCAGTGGCAAAAAGTCTACATATATATCATTTTTTTGTAATATAATAAGCTAGAGCCACTTATAAAATGGTGTTAAAATGAGCAGTTCCAGTGAAAAGACCGAGCGTTTGATTCATAGTCTACTGTCACACACTTGCTGTTTTCTAGTGTCCTTCACCCAAATAAGGCCATTATCCTGCATGGCCAGATAACGTTTGTCTTCAGCAGAGGCGCAGGCAAAAATACTCCACAGATCTGAGGGAATTGGTGGGGTTTTTATTGGGTGCGTGTATTAAGTGAGGGGTGATTACGCCTTCGGTAATCCGGATATCCCCCGAGTCTTCACTAATGGGAAACTCCAGTTAGATAAACTGCCAAACAAGTCTTTGCCCAAAACTGTTTCTCATCAGTCACGAGCACAAACGCACACGTGCAGTGTCTCACGGCCACGCTTGCACATACAGCTAGTTTGCGTTAATGGATTATTAATTAGCTTCTGGTTTTGATGCAGCGTCTCCTGTTTGAGGTCCACTGAATAGAGGCACAGCTGGCAGAAGCCTTAGAACAGACAGGAAACAGATAATGTTCTGCATATCTCATAGTATATTCATAAGCATCTTTACTGCTTCACTATGATTGACCTTTTATTCTTCCACTTATTTTTTAGCATTTTTCATTTTCCACTACATCAAAAGTCCACCATCTTAATATTCTCTCAAAGACCTTCATCTCTTATTATCTGTTCTCTCTCATTCACTCTCTCTCGCTGTCTCTCGGCCCATGTAGTAGTGTTGTATATACCGTTGCATAAATAATGTTGCGTGAGTTGTGATGATGAGGTTCATAGTAATACACATCTATCTTTAGCTGCTGTGTCACACAGGCCTTTTTTACACCTCTGTGGAGAGCAAAAACAGAAGTGCGTGGGAGCTTTTCAGAGCTAAGATAATGTTATTTACTCGCAGTTTATCTCCATTGCAGCTGTGTGCACACTGACTACTGGTTTTGAGTGTTAAATTGAACTGAGTTCTAAAGGAAATCAGTCGGCTGTCACTTATAAAGGAATGCAGTCATAACTAATAAAAGTTAAAACTAGGAAAACAAATGTAATAATACTGTAGCTCTGTGGGCACCATGGTATCCTGTTACTTAAGTGTTAGAAGCACGAATCCTATGCTTTTGTTCTGAAGTCTATTAGATGTGTTGGATAAACTATTGTAAGATAGTTGGCCTGGCCAACCTTGGAGGTCTTGACCTTGTTTTGGTGATTGATGGGTTTTTGCGAATTCAGTCACAGATGACCATTCTTCACTTGGTCTCTCTCTCGCTCTTCCACTATTGTCTGTATCCCATTTCCTGGAGCCCCTCCTCCTGTTTTTCTTACACTCATCTCTTTCTCTTTATATTTTTTCTACCTCATTTCCTCCTCTTTTGAAAGACTATTTTCTTACTGGCACAATATTCTTTGCTGCTCGTTCAGTCTTTGTGCTTTTTCAATCTTTTGTCACAGGCAAAAACATCTAGTGACAGCACTACTTTCATAAGAAAGTACCTGCCAATAAAAATACTGGAAATGTATTATTATTTCAGTATTTCTCCATTTATTGGTGTGTGTGTATGTGTGCATGTGTGTATGTTTAGGTCTGTTTAGGTCTGTTCTGTACAAAGTGACAGAAGTGTTAAGAGTGAACTGTCCTGTTTCAGTAATGAGACTTTTTGAGGACAGTCATTTTCTGCCTGACTGCCCTGGGCAGTGTGAGCTAACACTTGTCCACTCACTAAAGCAGAACACATTTTCCACCGGTGGCTTTATTCTGTTCATACAGATTTACATTTTTGCAATTGGCAGATGCTCTTATCCAAAGCGACATATAGTGCAATACAGTTAAGGTACCTATATTATAGATATTTGCTTATTGCCTGTAACAAACTCACGAAGTTGCTATCGCCATACTCTGCCAATTAAGCAATAGAAAGACAGACCAGACCACAAGTAGATGGAGTTAAGTACAAATATAAACAGACTCAAAACATGTGATTGCATAACTCTAATTGCACATGTGTATTTATTGTTGTATATAAGAGCTTAGCTATGAGCAGACTCATGATTTTGTAGTGAAATCACAAATTTTGGTTTACTGGATGAAACCCGTTATTTTAGTACACAGAGTCCAAATAGGACACAGGCATGTAGCTGAGAAAAGTCACTGTTTCTAAGCCTTTTTTTTGGTCCACTTTATTTATTAACTTTGTGTCTGTTTTCTCTTCCTCAGGTTACTCATGGCCCCTCCCTGCTTCACTGTGTCCCATGTGGATATACCTGGATGTTCTCTTCTCCACTGCTTCTATCATGCACCTGTGTGCCATCTCCCTGGACCGTTATGTGGCCATCCGCAACCCCATCCGACACAATCGCTCAAACTCCCGTTCCCGAGCTCGGGCCAAGATCACTGCCGTCTGGACCATTTCTGCAGGTAAACCTCATGCCATCATTCCTCAGAAGAAAAGAAAGATTGATGAGTCATCAGTCTAATCTAATGTATGTTCATTGTAATGGAGTATTAACCAGTGACTCTGGTTTTATTATAAGTGGAAATGTTATATTGGGTTAAGATGACCTTGCCCATGTATAGAGGCACTATTAAAACCAAGAGCAATGCAAAGAGGGTCTTTAAATGTTATTGGATATGTGTGCTTGAATTGCTTTTGTGACTATAGAAATCAGAGGGTAATAAACCCTCATGTCTTTTGTCATTCCCCAAAGGAAAAGCACCAGTTATAGAATACATGAATAGGAAAGAGAGAGAGAGCAAGAGATTACTGGGCACAAGTTGGGCATCTGTAACTATAATTGCAGCAGCATTCAGTTATATAATAGATTGGCACTGAGAAGAACAATAATAGGAACCACAGTATAGTCACTGCAAATTCATCAGTATCCAGCTGATTGTCAATAGAGCACCGCAAGTAAGAAATAACTGAGTAGGAATGGGTGGGTAAAAAGATTAGCATGAAAGACAGCAAAGAAATTAATGAATTTTGCAGGTCTGGGTCATTGAATGATGGATGATTCAGTTTCACCCTATACTTTACTGAAATAACATTGATATTGTTTAAAATGACCCCAAGCTCACCCTGTCCTTCCATGTGCATGCAGAATGGACAGAAAGAGATATGACACCCAAAATTTCATAAGAAAGCGAATGCCACCATGACATTTACATCATTGTAATGCAAAACCAAAAGAAAAACAAAAGAGTGTAATGAAACACATATATTATCCAATGCAATAAAACTAAGGTCAACAGAGACCAATACAGGGCTGTCCTAAAAAATATCTGCTCTAATGAAACTGTATTAAACTGAGCTAAACATTATATTACATTTAATGAACATGCCGCAGTCCCCAGATTTCACTCTCAGACCAGCTTCACGCTAGTCAAAGAGCTAGTATTCTAGCATTTAGACTGAAGAAGATGGTAATTATGTGTCATTTGGTGATCAAAGAAGATCTACTGACATTCCAGAGAGCTTAGAGCTGCTCGAACCATGAGTCAGATGCTTTTCAAAACCCTGTAAACAGCACGTCTGCTTGTTAGGACAAAATATGCTTTAGTAATTGTCAGTCGAGACGACGCTATCCTAATGCTAGTTGTTATTGAAATAAGATGAGCATAAAGAATTAGCCATCTCTGTTAATAGGAACATTTGATGGTGTAATTTTCTGCCATGAAAGGAATTGTAATTAAAAAAACAGATCAATAAAGTCAAAGTTACTAACGTGATCCTCGACTGCCTCGTTTTGCTGAAAACCTCTCTATCTATTTTTATAGTCAGAAAATACAGTCTATAGAATAGCCGTAATGAGTGAACAGAGTGTACATACTGTCACCAGATTTGAAAAAATCATTATCCCCACTTACATGATAATGTTGCCTCTCTAACTTTCAGCTGTGCTTCTTGAGGATAGAATGAGAACTGTGATGCCAGGCGAGAGAGTATTGAGAGTTGCCGAGATAAATGAACCCCTCTTAAAACTCACTTTTTAAAGTCTTTTGTGAAATGTTTTGAAAAGAAGCCTGCTGATATATATATTTTAATCTCCTTCTCATCATCCTCTTGGATTGTGACACACACACAGCTACACCCAATTTGTTACACTCTGTGCTTCTTATCGTAGTCATCCAATGCCTCCGGTTATCCATAGATGCACAGCTAGTGGCAGGCGCGTCATCCAGAGGCGCGGGGTCCATCACAGCCCCTCCTTTCTGCCAGCTCTGGTTTCCCCCCAACAAACCCCTGAGATCAGACACGATCTGCAGAGATTTACTGTTTCCATGGAGATGTCTTATCACCATGGCAGTTTCACTGAAAGTTTGTCCTTGAGCGATACAAGCTTTCCATTTGCAAAATGGTTGCGGCAATGAAGAATACATCACATACAGTATTATACACACACTTCTGCTGAACTTAACGGTAATACTCATAAATAGTTTTATTGATGAACAGTTATGGGCTATGAGAGTGAAAAGTCGCATCAGTAGCTGCAGAGTAACGGCAAAAGAGTTTCACTGTCGAAGTGTAACCAAGTGGATGTAGTAATATGTGTCTGTCCTTGAACAACAAGCCGTACATCAATCACCGGCTTCCCAATGAGCTTCTCAGCATGTTTTTCATAAATATACGCCACCTGCACTCTCAGTTTGAAACAGTTTAATGATTTGTAAATAAATGATGTATTAGTTGCTTTAAACAATTAATGAAAATGTTTAAACATGATTATTAGCCAAACATATAGATCTTATTAGCAGTATGTTATTTCTTAACATGACCAAATTCATTCCACTCCATTAATTTTAATTGATTATTTATGTCCACTAGTGGAGTTGCATACAGTATTTCAAGTACAACTTTTAAGCTACACAACTTTTCTACTTTTTGTTTTCAGAAAAATATTTGTTCTCATCTGTCATATTTGTTTGGTTTCTTTGTCTTAAAAAATGTCTGAAGACTAATTAAAAAGTAAATAAACTCAATGTTTTCTCTCTTTTTCCGCAGGCATCTCCATGCCAATCCCAGTGCTGGGTCTGCGCGATCACACCAAAGTGTTTAAAGATGGCAGCTGTCTACTAACTGACAACTCCTTTGTGTTGATTGGCTCCTTTGTGGCTTTCTTTGTGCCGTTGACCATAATGGTGGTGACCTACTTCCTGACTATCAGTGCTCTGCAGAGTGAGGCTACGATCTGCCTAGACCAGCTGGTGCCCAGGCCCAAATGGAGCACCGGGTTTACCCTAAACTTCCTTCCCGGGCCTGCATTCTCTCCTTCAGAGAAAAAACTAATTTTTCGTCGCTCAATAAGCCGAGAGACGGGGGCGGAGTCTGGGGTTGCAACACCGCCTTTTGGACGTCACACTGTGCAGTCGATCAGCAATGAGCAGAAGGCCTCCAAAGTTTTGGGAGTGGTATTCTTCCTGTTTGTGGTCATGTGGTGTCCGTTCTTCATTACCAATGTTTTGGCAGTGGTTTGTGATCCTACGGCATGCGATGCTGATGTCATGAATGGACTGTTGAATGTGTTTGTGTGGGTGGGCTACCTCTCCTCTGCTGTGAACCCACTGGTCTACACGCTTTTCAACAAGACTTACCGCTCAGCCTTTGCCAGATACATACGCTGTCAGTTTCATGAGGAGAGGAAACCACTACAGCTAATTCTGGTCAACACCATTCCACCGCTCGCCTATCAGTCCACACACCTGCCACTCACTGGATCAATAGGAAATGGAGATTTCTCACTGCCTCTGTCCAATAAAAACCATGTGTCCAACAGCAGCAAAAATGAGAGTGTTAGTTGCTTGTGAATGCACCCTACAAACTCAAAGATTGCCAACCTTATCCCCAGATTGGACTAAGAAAGGACTTGATTTTTTTGGGGGTCATGTTTGGTAATCTCTCCATATTACCTCTAATGAAAGCAGCTCAGACTGGCAAAAATGCAGCAGGGCCTAAAGGATATTAGTATTCAGGCCCCAACTACACTGACAAACAAATGGCATCAGTTTATCAAAGGATACATCAAAAACCCCTCACCTGAACTGAACCTCTCCTGACCTCATCACCTCCCCGACTGAAAAAATCAGCACAGTATAGGTCACTAGTATATGCTGGGTTAGCAAGTGCCCAAGATGGGGTGTTGGTGTACCGGTTTCCCCACCAAGCTTCTTAAACTAGGGTAACCAGTATCCCAGTAACCAGATCATGCTAATCCACCAGCTTCAACTATGTTTGGCTATGCTGGTCTACAATCTAGATCTGCGCAAAAGCAGATCTAACCACCATGAGCCAGCCTGGACCAGCATGGAAGTTCATTCTGGTCTGAATCGGTCTTTTCAGTAAATTGTACTCAAATGCAAGTTGAATCGATGGAATAAAACCTCCTTGGGTTACAAAAATTGTATATAAATGTGAAGTAACAGTTTTGGTTTGATGTCCAAATGTTTAGTTTTTTATGTAGCACTTTATATTCCAAAAGGTAGAGTCTAGCTTTATTGTATGGGAGCTCAGTGATGTATTGTTTACATTGTCAGATTTTTAAAAACAAGTCTTGATAAAATTTAGTAAATCTTGTGATGTACTGTAATGTTTTGTACTGCGTCAAAGCATTGGGATACTGTAGCCTCACTTGACCTATCTGCTTCTGGTTTACCACAACAGCAAATATTTGTATTAAGTGAATCCAGACAGAAATGTCTATGAACAAAAGCGGTTTGTCTCCTGATGGACAAAAGCAGTTCATAAAATGTCTATGAAAGGTGTAGACACATTAAATGATAACATGCACACCAAGATCAAATTTGGTTTAGTAAATGCTATTTTTGGACCCATACATTGATTTAAGGACATGCAGCAAATATTCAAGACAAGGGTGATAATTTTAGTAATTTATTAGTTTTTAAGTAAAATAGGCCTGCTTGAGTAAAAATCTGAAACCTCAAATACCTTGCAACTTGTTATTTAGACCTATTAAGTATAGTTTAGAAAATAATGAATGCATTTAAAGGGGTCATGCCATGTTTTTGATTTTATTTTGTTGAAAAAATAAACACCTTCCTGAGGTGTAATTAGAATATTACTGAAGGTTTGGGCCAAAAACATTAAAAATTAAGTAATTTAAGCCATTTTTCCACCCTGCTTTTAGTCCTGTGATTAAAAAATTGATTTGAGTGTTCCCCTTTAAGAACCTTGAGGTATTATCTCAATGTGTATGATTGACTAACATCTTAGCCAATGAACAGCACAGCCAGGAACAGTGCAACATTAGAGCTATTAACAGACATTTGGCATTTGTTTTATTCCAGAGACCAATTATATAAATGCTTTCATTATTGATAAGAAGGATGTTTTAAGCTATGAAATGTATTAATGATGTATTAATGATACCAAGCATTCTTATATGTTAAAAGATCAAGAGAAATTTGATTTCTCATGTTATGACCCCTTTAAGAGTTACATCCATTTGTATATTGTTCATCAAGTGGGTGTGTTTAATTCCAACACTTTCTTTTGTCCATTCTTTTTGAAAACATGTTTCTAAGAACACTGAGAGGTTTGTGGTTCTGAAAATGTGCATCTGGATTTAGGGTCTCATGGCAACACAGAGTAATTTTGACTCTCTCAGTAAAACACTGGGTTGAGATGTGTTCACTTTGTGAACTGTGTGAACTGTTTTTCATTCTTTTTGCAGTGTCTGAATTGAAAGTGACGTTGTTGTTATGGTGACAGTCATAAACTTGCAGACACCGAATGACTTATGTCTTTCTCTGAGTGGATAATTACACCAGGTTAATATGTTTGTATGTGCAGCGTTTATATTCCCTCATTCCAACATATCAGAAATATATTGTACCAGCCTGACCACTACAGCTGTAGATACACATTTTTACTTCAGAACTCACTGTTCCTAATATGATTGTTTTTGTTGGATTTCTGCCAGCTTTTGTATTTATCATGTTAGGTTCAAATGTTATATCCAGTGCTTGACCAGAGTGGTTTAATTTGTCTATTATGAGTGGCCAAGACATTGGTTACATTCAGCAACCATGCACAATCCCTCCTGTGTATAACTCAAGGTGAATCAATAAAAGAGTGCAGAAGCTGCACATTTGAAACTAACGTAGCAGAAATTATTTCTAAGGACTATGAAGTCAAACATTAAGCTTGTACCATTTTAATCACATCACCATCCTGTTTCCAGTAATTCCACCGAACCTCACAAGAGCAGCAAGGTGAAGAGCACAAACTTTATCATAATTTTACAGTAAATTTTAAGGGAACAGAAGTGGAAATGAAAGCATTTCCATCATCCCAGGTCTCCTCTGAGTCATCTGATGAAATCATGAATATGAATGAATGTTTTGTACACTATAAAACAATCAGTTGTGAGAAAACATCATGTTCCATTAGACACTGGGTGATCACCCGCAGGCTAGAACAAGCTGCCTGAATTATCACAATATGTTTGAGTTCGAAGTGAAGAAAGCTGTGAAAAATTGTTTATTGATTTTAATACTGAAAGGAAAAATCACACATTCTAAAAATGAACTGTACGCCTTTCAAAAGAAAACTTGTGGGAAAAATCAGTTTTGGTTTAAAGGTTTTTTGTAGTTCAATTGTAGTTCAATTTTTAACATTTTGTTTTGGATATGTCTCTGTTTTGCTTTAATGAGAGCAGGCACTTGCATGAGCTAGCATGGACTCCACAAGTTGCAAGACCTGATGATGCATGTAATCCCTGTATGATTCAAGAATGCTGCAAAGAGCATTCTGTGCTTTACTGGAGGCAAGAACATTTGAGCATGTGGGTCATTTTATGTCATAACATTTTTTAATGTTTCATATTTTTCAAATTTCTAACACACAGAATTTTCAGATTTAAATAGAATCAGATTTTTGCACCCCATTATAGTTTCTGCAATATACCAATTTTTTTCAATAGTAGTTTTGATTTGTTGTTCAGCTGTGTTTACTGCTGTGAATCATTCAAGCATTTACTAGTTTACCAAAGCATCCGGCTGCATTGAGTGTTTGTGTGTATTTGGAGTGTGTCTTAATCTGTGTGTGGGCTGTCTCATGAAGCCTTTTATGATCTGACTGGCACCTGCGTGATTCGTAATCAGCAAGGTGCAGCAGGGGCTGGTGGGAATCAGAAGTCGCGTGGGTGGCATTTTCTTTTTGAGCAGTCTCTAGCATTAAATAACCTTAAGGGGGATTTTTATTTATTTATTTTTAAATAAATTCATTGCCTTCACTTCACACTGCTCCACAAAACAAGCGCACATTCTAACACACACACATAAACACACACATCTATATGAGTGATTTAATTCAATTATGGAATGGTGTAAATGGCTTAGTCTTTGTGCCGGAGGGTTTCGTCTAACCCTGTTCTAAATACTACACCCACCTAGTGCAAGTATCAATCCTCCAGGGCAGAGCTTCAGAGTGTGCGTGTGTGTGTGTGTGTGTGTGTGTGTGTGTGTGTGTGTGTGTGTGTGTGTGTGTGTGTATGAGAGAGAGAGAGAAAGGGAGAGAGAGACAGAGAGAGATGGAAAGTCAAGCTGGATGCAAAGTTCTTTGAACTTTAAGCATGAAATGCCAACTGTCACAATTGCTCGAAAATGAGAGAGTGTGAAAGAGACAGAGAGAGAGAAAGAGAGAGGCACGAGATGAGTATGAACCCTGTTTGACACTTCTTTCATGTATTTTCCAGGTTTCTCCTAAACCCTCCTCTGAACTGATGTTAAATTATTTACAAATGTCATATCACTTCTGTGATCCTAATTAATAAATCACCTCTATGATGTAGGAGTCTCATTAAAACAAGGCGGGAATGATTACAGGAACGAAAGCAAATACGATTACTGCAGTTAAAATGGCAAAATCACCATAAACAAAAAAAATCTTTTGTTGATTTCCTCTGTTTTCTCTCTTCACTTTTCTTTGCTGGCTTTAAATTGCTTTTAGACTGACAGGTAGTAGATGGAATGATCTCAGCCTCTGATCCAGGAAGAAATTGGCAGTTAAACTCAGTTGAGCTTTTCAAAGATCACAGCTGTGACGTCAACCATTTCTAATGTCTGCTTCGTGTTCATTATGTAAGCCCAATATTACAGGTACAGACACATTTTCCTCCTTTATATGTTTGCCGTTTACTGGTGCCTGTCTTTCAGCAAGGACTACTGGACAAATGTTACATCACCTAATTAATATTCATAAGTCAAACTGATAAGGTTCTCAATGGACAATGAACTAGCCAGCTGGCATACTGGGTTACATCGAGATTTAAATATCTTGGTCATAACAAAAGAAGACACTCAGCACATCAAAACAACAAATCTGTTATATTAATGTTTATCTGTGAGATAGGGCTGATATGAAGTACTCCTGGTAAATGCAGACACTTAAGAATGCCACATAAGCATATAAAAATTGATTGTATTATGTGTTCGTATCTGTCATATCCTATGTCTAAATTCACTTTCTCATAGTAAACAGCTAGATATGACATGCATTTCCAGGATAAATGCAGGAACCCATAACAATAATGTCATGACCTTCTTCTTCCTATAGGGTACAAATTCATGGGTACTTTTGGTTTTTACAGCTGTAATCTAAACCGCACCATAAAAGCATCATAATTCTAGAGCACGTTCTTAAATTTAAGATCTGTGGAGGATTTATGTGAAGTCAAGGCCAGTGGACCAGTTTCTGCATGTAACTATACTTCATAATTTTTTGAGACTGCCAAGAAAATAACACCCTTTTGGCTTCATAACAGAGCATTTAGAAATTGCTCAACTGGAGGTCATCACTCAGTGTGAAATAAATCTTTTGAAATGGTTGAAACTGTTAAAAGGTTATTCGTTCTGATCTTTAAAGTTTGGGCCATTGTGAGTCACATGACTGTGTCATTTCTGTTTTTCAGCTGTTGTTGTATTCTCAGGTGATCAGGAAAGAATTAGGACAGGGAGAAAAATTTCTGTTCAATAAAACAAAATCAAAGTGGTTTGGATAGCATATCTCACCTTTTTGAATCTCACTGTTTTGTAACGTCGGTATGTACCGAAGTTAAATTAGTAACAAATGAGTCTAAACTGCTTGAATAAAAAAAGCAATTTCTTTGTCAAAGGTTGATTATGGTTCACTTCATCTTATTATTGGTGGTTAATCTTTTGTCTAATGTGCCCACATTTAGTGTATTATTAAGCTTTTAAAATCAGCAAGCCATTCAGACCTTCCTTATGATTCACACCAGTGGACGTGTGATCAAGTTCCCTTTCAGCTAGACTTGCGCTCACATATTATGTGTGAGTCATTGGAAGGACTGAGTGCCTCTGGAAACCAGATATATATTTAGGGACTGTTGGCTTCTGGCTGATGCTGTTATGTGTGGATCTCATTAACAACATGTTTGTTTTACTACAGACAAAAGTGTTATGCTGTCGCACCATTAAATATTGTATATGAGATATGATGACATAATAATGTGGAATAAACAAGACATAATTAAATCAACCTTGATAACACAAGAGTCCACAGAGGTGTAATTTGTTGCCAGATAGAGAGAGAGAAAACTGTCATTTGTTTTTTCTAGTTCTGGTCTCAATTCAGAAACCATTTAATAAACTGTAGTAAAATGCCTTTACTGAAGGCTGATGGGGAGAGAGATTGATTTTGTTTATCCTGCTGAAAGTTTTATTTTAGACACTGATTTTGCTGTTAAATAATGTAAGCATTCCACTCAATGTCAGTAATTGTCTGATCGGCCCACAATTTGACTTTAATAGGGGATCCTAATGCATTTTCCTCTGCATGTAGTCATTACTGTTGATTTCTGTTTTTTTTAACAGACCGTGCTTATTGGTTTGTAATGCCCCATGTTTCCATGGAGTTTGTCATTTCATCCTGATCACATTTAGCATGCAGTGCAGAGGAAGCCAGCACTGAATTATGTTGAGTGTTTTGTAAATCATAGCATTGCAAAAGAGACAGAAATCAGTTTTAAATAAAGGAAACCCAAAAAATGAAGTTCACAATGGCCATGAAGTATCAGCACCTTGTTACGAATAGGAGAGCGGATAGGCCACATAATGATGAATAGTTACATTTGGTGGAAAATTATTTTGTCGGATATGTTTAATACTGTGATCTGTGTATAATATTGTCAGTAAGGGATGTGTGGTTTGGTCTAAAAACCGATAGAAAGACACCAAGCTTATTTCTCGAGCGCCGCTATTTGGACAAAGAGTAGAAGCACAGATCACGCAAGAAAAACGTAAGGGGGCGTGGCTATAGTCGTAGGATCACGTCATACGTCGCATTGCACTCTGGATCCTTTCGCTGCTGCGGGTAAGTGGTTGAAAATAACATCTAGGGGAATATTCTGTATGGGTAGGAGTGTTGCATGGTATCTAAATAAAACATAACTTTCTATAGCGTGGGTTATTGCAAACGTTTAAAGGCGTTCACAAGGCCGATATGATCTTTTCTGCAGCTGCTGCACACATTGTAAGCTTGACAGGCCAGTCGTTGCGAGGCGCATGCGCAGACGACCGCTCCAAAGTTATAAATGAATTAGCGTTAACAGTTATTAAAAATGAACGTATCTGGTCATTAAGATTAAAATCCGGTCACCCTTTATTTATGATCATTCAGCCGTGTTGTGCATATTTCCAATGTGAGTCTGTGCGGTGCAATTCTGCTTACAATACTGTTGTAAATGATTTGTAACTTTGACTTTCTCAGCGCAGTAAACGGGACAATGGCGTTGACCCAGGTTTCCTCTAACAAGTGCTTAGGTGGATATCAGAAAGTATTTGAGCACGACAGGTGAGACTGCGCTTTTCCTTTTACCTGAACGAAATATTCACCTTAACGATGTTAACATGAAGTCCATTTTCAGCTCCGAGTTAAAATGCAAAATGAAGTTTGCCATTTACCTTCCTCCCAAGGCTGAGAGCTCCAAATGTCCAGTGATATATTGGCTTTCAGGTGATTGGATTACTTCTATTTCTTAGTCTTTTTATTTCTAGATCTTTCTTATCTGGTTTCTAGTTCACGTCGTGTTATGAAACGTGAAATTATTGTACATATTCTTGCACATACCGTTTGTTGATAAAGGGAATATGCAAACATGTATACGAGTACATATGCATGAGCACACATGCAATACTGTAAACTATAACTAGTACGTTGATTTTCTCAGAATTGTACTAAAAACAGTGTGTTTTTAGGTTTGACCTGCACAGAGCAGAATTTCATCACTAAAGCAGGGAGCCAGCAGGCCGCCTCTGATCTGGGACTCATCATTGTAGCACCAGACACCAGTCCCCGTAAGCAGACTGAACATTGGCAATATGTGACACCCCAGCAGTTTAGCGTCCTGTGGGTACATCTCAGCGGAGATTACACCTCGTAATGAGGAGTTCTGTTCTCGCTGATGCTGGTGATGCATGGGTCAAAAAATAATATTGGGCAGCAGAAAGGATTCTGGGATTGAGGTCTCTCAGGAAGTTAGATCATTACTGCAACATACAGATAAACAAATAAAAGCCTCCCCTGATGATCAAACAACATACAGTTCTGCTAGCTTAGGTCAATAGCCAGAGTTTGCCATCAGTTATTCTATTTTTAGCAGAAGGCTTATTACAGCATATAGATAATGTAAACTAGTATGATGTCGTATGGGTCTGTATTGTCGTGAGAGAGTGATAAACCAGTGGTATTTGTAGGCTTCTACTTCCTAACTAATGTTTTTTTATAATGTTAGAGCCAGCCAACACTAATATTGCATCTTTAAACAAATAAGCACGTGGTCTGGAAATGAGATTTTGTTCTCATCAGGTGGCTGTAACATTGAAGGAGAGGATGAAAGCTGGGACTTCGGGACAGGTGCAGGATTCTATGTCGATGCCACCCAGGAGCCCTGGAAGACCAACTACCGCATGTACTCATATGTTACTGAGGAGGTGTGTATTTTTATAAACACAGTAACTCTGTTTTATAACCTCACTATCTAGTGCTGTATTCTAAAGGGCATGCGTTGTTGTATAAAAACAGCTAGACAGAGAGCAACAGAATTTAACAGAATTTTAAGGTTTATATTATCTCCTATACACCATTGCTTATGTAACCTCTCAAGATGCTTATCCAGCCCTAGATTTATCGGATTCATCCATTTTTTCTCAAATGACTTTTGCTGTGATGTGTGGCAAAGGTTGAACTGTTTTGAACATGACATTTTAAATACCCAGTACTCAAAGATTTTCCTAATCTATAAAGGAATCTTGCAATTCTGTTAGAATTTGGCCAAAATAAGATATTTTAAAAGGCAATGTAATTTTGCTGCATACTTTTTGAAACAATATGTAAAAGCCTGCATGTCCAGAGAGCCTACACTGCTGTCTAGATTGGCAGCTTGTTTTAGAACAGAGCTGTGGATACAAATAAGTTCATTTTGTCAAATATTAAACATTTATGTCTGATACACTTTGGACTTGCATTCATTGACTTCTAACCTGCCTCCTGTTCTCAGCTCCCACGACTGATAAATTCAAACTTCCCTGCTGATCCTGAGAAAATATCCATCTCTGGTCACTCCATGGGGGGTCATGGTGCTCTCATATGTGCCCTAAAGAATCCTGGGAAATATAAGGCATGCACAGACACAAGTTATGCTGCTTTATGTTGTTGGGAATTTATATAGTCAATGATTTTTTTATATTTGTTTCATGCATGTATTCAAACAGTCCGTGTCAGCGTTTTCCCCCATCTGTAACCCAATGCAGTGTGCATGGGGACAGAAAGCTTTTTCTGGCTATCTTGGACCTGACAAATCTACCTGGGAGGTAAGAAAACATTGTAAGATTAAATGTGTCTAACAATGTATAATGACTCAAAAAACATTTGATCTTTTCCAATACTAACCTACCACATTGTCTAAGTAACACCATGAATCCTTTTGTATTTATTTCATTTTTTTGTCACTGCAGGCGTATGATGCTACAGTATTGGCTGAATCATACTCTGGTCCTGAGCTGGATATTCTGATTGATCAAGGTCGTGATGACCAGTTCTTGTCCTCCAGTCAGCTGCTTCCTGACAACCTGATTGCTGCATGTTCCAAGAAGAAGATTCCACTGGTGTTCCGCCTTCAGCAGGTCAGTACTGAACTGGCACATGATGAAACTGAGAAACTGCATATGTTCATGTGGTATCAGATGATACAGGACCACGATGATCTTATTGATAAAAACAATACTTTGTGCAGTTATCTTGGCTTTTTGTGCAGTGGTCATAGACCTGTGCCTTAGAACTTGTCTTGTATAATGAGCATAATATATATACCTCATGTTCTAATACCTTAAAATGATGATCCATCACTATAACCAACCCAGTTAGATCAACTAATAGGTATGTTCAACTTGAAACAGTGCTGCACAGACCAAACGGTGTGTGGTATTTTGATGCCATACACCGATCAGTCTGCACATAGCTGCTTCAAGTCAAACACACCTCTATGTCTCTATTAGAGGTGTCCAGTGAGGTCCCAAGACCTGCAGAGTTCAGCCCCAACCCTAATTAAGCACACCTGAACCAGCTAATCAAGGGCTTTGGGATTTCTAGAAACATCCAGGCTGGTGTGTTGGAGTAGGTTGGAGCTAAACTCTGCAGGTCTGTGGACCTCCAGGAACATGGATTGGAGACCCTTTATTTAGAACTTAAATGACACAGTTTAACCAGTCAGATTTTAAAATAAGTTTCTATCGCTTTACCAGGGTTATGATCACAGCTACTTTTTCATCTTTTCCTTCATCAACGATCACATAAAGCATCACGCCAGATATCTGAATGCTTAAAAACTGTGCCACAGATGGATTATTGAAACCAGCCCTTGTGCCTTCTGGATCAACATAATGGGACATGACACCAGAGTTGCGTTATATTAACTCACTCAAATCCCATTGCAACCCCCAGACATTCTTATCATGTGTTTGGCTGTGAAATAAATAAAGGGTTTTGGTTGTAATTTTTGTATTTGTTTTGTAGTGATTAAGTTACAAATTTCAGATGGAATCTAAGGATTTATATTTATTGAAGTGTTTTAATAACAACGTGGACATACCTTGAACATTAAAGAAACAAACTAGTATTTGAAGGTGGAAGTATTTACTTAAAGAAGTTGGTACAAATAAACCTTATTTACAGAGATTAAGGCAAGAGGTGGAGTGACATGCATTACACAATACTGTACATGCACTTAAAAGTTCACAGAATTACAAAGGAGTAAAATGTAAAATATGCTACATCAAAAAAAAATCTCAAACACTATAAAGACATGGAAAAATAATTCCTATTTATAAAAAGTGAATTGCAAAAAATTGTAGTACAAGATGTTTATACATTAAGTAGACAAAATAGCCATATAACATTCAGCAGTTAAAGATTTGTATCCCATTTTACTGTGATTTTTAATCACAACTTACAGTGATTTGATCAGCTAATATATTTTAGTTTCTTCAAATACTGTAATATAAACACTATGAATATTACTATTTGCCAGTTGCCAAAAAAAAAGTCCCAAATATATAAAGTGCAAAACGCTGTCAATTCAAAAATCAAATCTGCATTTAAACTCCTAACTAGTGTATAATATATAAAATACTAGTTTCACTAGTTTGTACAACAACAATGGTTTGGGATCTTCTAGATGAATGAACGTAGTCCATAAAATTTCAAATAAAAGGTTCAGAGGAGAACACCAAGAGCAGAATTTCTCAAACGTTACAGCAGTGACTATCTATAATAAGATAAAATATTGACTAAAATCAAAGCAGCATGCAGAACTGTCAGATGAGAACTCGGATTCAAAAAAAATATGCTAAGATGCTACTGGATTTCAATAGTGAGTGCATCTAAAAAACTGAAACAATTAAAAATTTAAATGGCCTGTCTGCTAAAGCTACATTCAAAGACTTACAACCTAATATCTTTCAGATGTCTCTAAAAATTCTCTGACACTTTGCATTCCAGCTGTTTCTTTAACATTTTTAATTCATTTGACAGGTTTTAACTGTGACAATTCTAGGAAGCCGCCAAGCTTGTTAAAAACTGTTGAGTCACTGACATTGATGATATCAGAATTGTTACATATCTTTTACTATATGACGTAACAAAGTTTTTTCTCTGTAAACTGAAATAAAAATTTTGCCCAGCTTTTAGTTGCTTATTATTATAATGATGCAATTTCTTATAACATTCTTGTAGCAACAATAATTGTGAAGGTATTTTATATGGAATTATAGCATGTTGATTATTTTCCTAAATTGTAAATTACAGCCAAGCGAGTCTCTCTGAAATTAGATTTGAAGCGTTAAAATAATTACTGATTGTGGTCATATGAGAACCTAGATCATAACAATAAAATAGCTTTTTTGCCCTTTGAGTTAGCATTAATTAACAAATTGTGCTTTAAATTTAAACAAGTAAAATAATTCAAACATAAGCTTTTCTTACTGAATAATGCACATCAGATATGAAAGCCTTGTCCAATTTCAACATGCACACACCATCATCACATTACAAATCCTTCTACAAATTAAACACCCCTAAAATTACTAAAACAACTGTATCAAACGATTGTGTCTGTGAATCAGTTTGATATATGAAAATAATTTTGGCAACTGTCAAATAATCTCCATTGAGATACCAGCTTCAGATTTTTGGTTTAGTTCATGGCTGAATCTGTTTGGAGCTCAGACTTTGGACATCAAGCATTACGTAAGCAAATACGCACAGGTAGAACGAAGTAGGAATTAAAGTCCCTACACACAAATGTACATAAAAAAGGTGCAAACATGTGCTCTCATTCACACTAATGAAGAAAAAGATTTTTTTCTCACAGTCAGACGCATACACAAATAAAAACAACTTTCAAAAATGTTGCTTTCACTTCAACACAAAACATATTCTTTTAGTTGAAAAATACCTGGCTGACAGGTAAGCATAAAGAAGACTAAATGAAACTTGTGAGGCCACACCTCCCCTGAGACTAAACATCACTGTCTCCCAAAAAGTTAAAAGTGTTTTAAAAAAGACCTTTTACAAATGTCACATATTTAAAGACGCTGGGAGGAAGAGTGTTTCATGCCCAACTGGATGGCTGTGGGCAAATGTAGGGCCAATAGAAGCTCAACAGGGTTATCATGTATTCTGAACATATGCAGATATATGTATATTTAAACTATCAGAAAAAATACTGTATTTTTCCAATTCTATACATCTCTCAACTAGTTGTTTAATAAATATATGTATTAAATAAAGATTTTTAAGCTAATTTTGCATATACAACTATAGCCCGGGCAACAATTAAGTCAATATATAACAGTACGATAAAACAATGTATACATAATATAGAATAGAACATGAACATATACCTGTAGTTGAGAATCAGATATTATAATAAAAATATATTTGTTGCGGTCTGAAAGATTGTCAGGTGGTAAACAGCATCTGCCATCAGTAAGAGGTGTATCCACAGGAGTTAAGTGTGTTTGTGTGTTGTGTACATGTCAGTTGTGTAAATGTGTGCGTTCACACTTGTGTGTGTATCTCATGTGAAGAGTGTCTGTTTGGTTGAAGTCTCATCCAGCAAAGCTTGCACAGTGATTCCAATTTTGATGAGCCCCTTCTCCTCCAGAATATGATGAGGCAGACATAACTTATCCTGGAGAGAGAGATTCACAGAGAGGAAAAATGAAGTGCCAAAGCAGAGATGAAAGAGACACCGTTCCCACAAGACCTAGAAATATCAAGGAATTTCCATGAGTAAGTCATGGAAATTAATTCAATCTTAAAGGGATAGTTCACTCACAAATGAAAACTTTTCCATCATTTACTCACCCTTATGTCATTCCAAACCTGTATGGCTTCTGATAAAGTTTTGCCTCTGAAGTTGGTAACCAAACAACACTGGAAACCCATTGACTGTATGGACACTAAACTACTGAGATATTTCTCAAAATATATTCTTTTGTGTTCCACAGAAGAAAAAAGCCATACAGGTGAACTATCCTTTAAGATGCAATGAAAATTTACCTTTATAGGTAATTTTTTGGCCTGGCTCTAAATTATTTATTTACCTAAGAACTGTTTCTTGTGAACACAACCGCTATACAATGATTTTTAAGAGTGCTTATCCAGTAATCACCCATGACTGGAAATGATATGGAAAAGTCATGAACTAATTACAAATGGCAGTGAGGCTCTCATTAAATACAGTGATGCTCTCACTAAATACAAAGAACAAAACTAATAAAAGTCCTTGTTTAGCAGTAATACAAAGTATAAATTTAAATCCTAAACAACTGAATGTGAAGTCTAAACACACCTATGTTTTAAGAAACAAAAACTAAAACTATGTCTAAAAAATGTTTAAAAAACAGAGCCACACAGATAAGAGAAACAGCCCAAACTGTACATTTATTCCTTTTCATTTACAGGCTCATAAAAACCACAAAAGCCTTACAATGTCCATTAGCAGTACACTACAGTAACACTACAATAGAAGTCAAAGAGTCCAGCAGCAACCATTAGAGAACAGAAGCTTGCGTGAGCTCATGCTGCCAAATGTAAGACTTATAAGCTGTACAAATACTTTTTGCCCCAGTAGCTTATCAGGGGAAAATGACTAAGGAATGTTCCCCACAGTTCTTTCCATTTAAAGGTCCTGAACAGTCAGTATTGCTTTTTCATCAAACTGAAAGATGAAAGCAGTGCAAATTATAACCATAGGCTGCTGTGATCATGGTGATATGCCTCAAAGTTTGTTACAAGGAAGTGATGTCATCTGACAACCAGAGGTCTCAGTGACATCATCACTGTCATTTACAAACTGCTCCACTACAATCTCGAATACTCCTTTCATCTGAGATGAAATGAACAGGACCGTCTATTGTGTGTGCGACTGGAACCCAAAATACAATCAGAGGATCCAATTAAATGAGAAAATCTTCTATGTAAGAGAGACCGCACATTCAGATGTTGTACAAAAGCCTGCAGATAAAAGCAGACAACTGAAGTTAATTACAGACAACCACTACATTGATTACTTCATTATTAAAGTGATACAACATACTGTGTCTTTTCTAATCTGTTCTAGGGTTTAATATTTAAAAGAACCAACTCTGGCTACATAAATAAGATCATGTTTTTCAGACTCCTTCATTCATTTGGATTAATCACATCTCTGTAAAATGATGTTTATAACGTTAATTAAAGATGTGATTTAGCTCTCTCTCTGTGTCTTGCTTTATTTATAATCAGGAAATGAAAGCAAAGATTCATTATTCCTATTTTGATCACTTCCATTAGAAAAAAATTTTGTTATGATGTTTTGGACAAAGTCGTAATAATTTACAATGACTGTGCAGGATCTTTAATAACTGGAAAACTTATTAACATCTCAAGTTCATATAGATACATTGCAAAATATATGCTGGTTTGTTACTGCACTACTTAAAACACCGAAAACTTCTGCTTTTTACAACCACTGAATTAATTAGCCCTTATGCTAAAGATGAATGTTTTAACTCACAGATTTAACCTTACCACACAAGACTTCAGTGCAAAGCAAAGCTGTAGTTTTGCTTTAATGACATTTGGGGATGAATGTACTGTTATTTATGTCAGCCTGCATTCGGCACATTGTTTCTGAAAAGCAGACCAAACATGTGCTTGCTGTCTGTAAATATACAGTATATCGCTGATCACTGGCATGAGGCAAGACCTTGTAACAAATTTTATTACATTTGTTTTGTCATGCAGATGCTAATAAATCTACTGCTTTAGTTTTTGTTATTTTTTTAAAGTACCAGCAATAACAGTATGATTTAAATTGCATTTAAAACTCAACTTTTTATTGTACTGCTGAAACTCAACTTTTATTGCATTGTGTGTATTACAGAATTTAAAGTGACACTCTGGCTATTTTCATTCCCTATTAAAGTGATCAGTGCACTTCCTGCTTTAAACCTTTAATGATGTTTTTTTAGCATTCAGCAAGGACAAATATATTTATAAACTGATAAGTAACACTTCTGCAAACATACAGTACAAGGGGGCTTTTTGTGTTTACACCTCAAAATCTGTTTCCAGTTTAGGAAGAACATCAGTTCTTACAAAAATGTTTCACGTTTTGTGTTACAGTATGTGTTATGTTTGTTTTCACCATAGTCAAGTTAAGATGCAAGTCAAGTGTTGGTGAAACATTTAAATTATGAAACTATACATCACAAACCTGTTTTCTTTAACGCCTGAATGTGCTCCGTCCAACAGGCTTGCATTTAAGACAAACTTTCTTAAACATGTGCTTTCTACAACCAATGATCAATATATAAACTGTATTGTCATCTGTTTTTTTCTGTGTATGTTATTTAAATTCACTCCAGCTGTAGGCCACAAACAGCACCACCAGACAAAAACCGTGTAGCAGACTTGAGCCAATCAGATCCCATATTTGCCAGGAAGGAGGCGGAGTCTGAGTGGACTCAGAGATAAGCTTCTTGACCTCAGTCTCTTTCTCTCTGTCACTCTCCACCTCTCCTTCCTTCTGCTTTAGTTCTGCGCTCTCCAGCATGAGCAAGGCCCCGACTAACACCCAGACTGGCCGCAGGTTACACTGCAGGATGTCATAAGCCGAACAGAGAGAGGACTGAGAAAGAGGGAGATTAAAAAGAACAAAAAAGAGAACCATGAAGAGAAAGAGGATAAGTAAAGGGGTAATAGTGAAGTAATGGATATATTTGAAATGAATGGATAAAGTAAAGAATAAAATAGAAAGGAGAATGAGAAGAAGAAAGGTCATCCGTCCGGCAACAGAGAAAGAAAAGAAAGGTGATTAGCCAGAGATAAAGGTCAAAGTTCAAAAGTGCTTTGAGCTGAACAAATGCTTTGTCAAAAATTATTGTGTCATTCTCAGGAAACAGTGCCATTCGTGTGCTATGTGTTCCCATGACTGCACTGATATTGCTCACATAAACTTGAAATGGTTATTTATACATTTACTATTCTAATGTGTGATTTATCAATTTATACTACCAGACATCATTCAGTTAAATATTCAGAGATATGAATGGGATTGTAGGTAACAGTCTGAAAATCATTCATTAAATAAAACTCACCCCTGAACTAAATTTTAGGGGAACACGTGGCCCTGTGGTTATGGCTGATCATTTGAGCTTGAAGTGGGACACACCTGAAGTGTGACTTTTGTACGCTCAGCAGTAACCTTTTCAAATGAATGATTTTCAGACACAAATGACACTATTTCCTGCGAATGACCCTCATTTCCTTTAGACAAAGAGAGTTTTCTGACAAAGGGGTGGAAAACTCATTCTCTCTCTTTCAGAGGGCAGTGGTGGCTGGCAGAGGGTGTGTTGGGGGTGATGCTGTTAGCAGATGCACAGATGACATGGTGTTTTGCCAAGCATGTGCAGTAGTGAGTGTACACCAGGCGTAAGCCACACAGTCAAGCTGCAGCATTTAAAGATTTTAGAAGCAAGAGAACTGCAAAAGCTGGTCAACCAAAGCAGAGCGTGTCAAGCTGGACAAAGCAGTGTTCAGCTACCGCATGACTCAACTTTAACACTACAAACAAGTGCTAGACCACACTGCAGGACATAAAGCAATGATATACAGTATGTGATATAATCCAACCAGAAGGCCAATATTCTGACACTGACACTTGACCAAGCAATCAAGGCGCACTAATGTACAGTTACAGGAAAAACTAACCTGCTAAATATCAGCTAAGCAGATAGCAAGCATGAAAGACATACTGACAAATTAGCTGCCATGCAGATTCATAGTAACTCTGCTAATACAGACACAAACTATGACAACTAGCAGCTTCCTGCATGTCACACTAATCCAAACAACCTGTTATGAATGGCTTGGACCAATCTCAATCCATATTGCAGAAGACAACATCTGGGTTCATCAATATTGTGTCTTACTAGGAAGGTCATAGAAATAGTATCACAACCTGGTGGATGGCACAACCTACAGAATGAAAACTTTTAAGCAATTTCAATAACAATAATGGAAAAAAGACAGTGGCTGTAAGTAGAAAAGGAGTATCTATGTTCACTGGATCCAAAACTGACAACAAGCCTTCTCACTGACTTTTTCTTTAAAACGTGAAATTTTAAACTAAATATATAAATAAACGGTGGAGAATGTTAATACAGTTTTGTAACGTAAAAGTTTGCAATTCTCTGAAATATAATTTCTTTCCTTCACCCCTAGCATTATAAATGTATAAAACAAGAACAAAACGTTTTTGCTTAAATTCATTTACAAAACATTACTTCTGTTAATGTTTAAGGAATGAGATCCTTGTCTTTATCAATGCACTAGATTTCTCAGTAATTGTAAAAACAGAAACATTCAATAAACATCAAATATAGAGAGCAGGTCAGAGCCATTAACAGGATGAAATGGAGCCCTAGAAATGTATGATGCCTAAAGCCATGGTGACAAAAACTTTATACAATAGCATGATGCAGCTGTAGTAGGGTACTATAAGGCTGTGAGAAAGTGCCATATATACTGATCTAGGATCAGTTTTCACCAACAACTATTAAACATAAGTTCTCTATAGTTCTTGAAGCTAAACTAAATGAAGCTAAAAATGACTTTAAAAAAGACATGGGAAATTTTAAAGGCATAACTGATCATAGACCATTGTCTTAGCTGTTTCAACCAATCAAAACAGGTGTGGGAGGGGGCTGAAGAGGATCTACACTGTAATTGGACAGAAAGACTGTCTGTCAATAAGATTTATTTTAAAAACCTTTGGGAAGGCATCTAAATATATGAAAGGCAAGATTTATTTATTTTACGATAGCTAACAATGACAGCTGACAGAAATATATTGTCTATATTTCTCATTGATCTCTTAGATGCCATGACAGCCCAAGTCTTCAGGCCCCTCCTGATGGGTCTGTGTCTATACATGTGAATGTGTTAATGCTTTATTCTCGCATTCTCTGCAGTGCAACAGTGATTTAATGTCAGATTTATAAAATAAAATCAGCTGTCATCAAGACATGACATATTTTACCTGACCTGTTTTCAAGGGCCCCTGTGCATTGTCACGAACACTCTTAACAAACAGGATGGAATTAATAACAGGATTAACAGAACATGGATTAATCAATCTGGCTTAAACACGAAATCAGTGAAAAATCCACTTCAGTAAAAAGTGCACTTCACCGAGGCACAATAATATGTTAAATGTGCAATAGTAATGTCCATAATCACTTAAATAAACAGGGAATTGTTCATGAATAACACAGTCAGCATACAAACTTTTAAAATGAGACAGTTTTACACCTTCAGTACCAGTAAATTTATGCCTATTTTAACACAATAATAAGAAACTTTGTTTTCACAAGCTTTAATGTTTGCTGAAAACTGTTGCCCTTGAAAAACAGGTCAAACTCATGACAATTATAAAAAAAAATTTACCTCAGGGACTCCCATTTTCCTGCAAGCATCCAAAAAGTTTTCAACGTTTCGGCGGCACTTAGCCATGCTAAGCTTGGGCTGAAGGTTTTACATACATGAAAAAAGAGAAATCGCCTGTTAGCAAACGTTAAGTCTACAGTGGGCCTTCAGTCAGTCTTGAGTGAATGTGTGTGTAGATATTTCAGAGACACACCACTGCAGGGGACGGTACATGGATACTGGCCACCGAACGTGGCCGAATGTGATTGGCCAGGTGACACAGCACAACCCCATCCATGAGAGAGGAACCCAGATCTTCAGGAAGAATAACTTTCAGTCTGCTCTCAATACTCTGCCAAAACACCATATAATGTAATGTTAGCATACTACTCTGTTTTACATCCACAAACATCTTATGAAACTAAAAGCAACAATAAAGTATTATAAGTAATAATAAAGCTTGCAACAATGCAAAACTGTAAAAGCATTATACAGATAAACTTCAATTGAAGTAAAATATTATTTTTCATATAATACGACACATTTTTAAGTGACTTAAGTATTGTAGTTTTAAACTAAACTGTATTTTTAGTTTAAATCTATCTCAAACACTTTCTCCTGATACAGTATATACAGCATAAATGTATAGATGTAGTTATCCCACATTAACTAGCTTAATGTGTACAATACCTCCCGCAGTTGTTCTGTGATCTCCAGCTCCTCTCTCAGTTGTTCCATCTTTCTCCTCATGGTAAACTGAGGATCCACTGATTCCAGATTCCTGTTTGTCCTGAAAAATACTGTCACACAACTGAACCGTCACCAATCTACAGAAATAGCATTATATCTCCTGTCTTACTGTCACAGGCTCAGACACACTACTCCAGAAACACTATCAATTATTCATTTTCATTTGATAGAAACTGATTTAAAAAAATGAACATATAAAAACACAAAAGAATATTAGGAAAAATAGTAGGTGCGCTTCCTAAACAATTGCAAATTGACTATGTCACTTAAAATGCTGCCTATTCGGGCAGCTCATTGCATTTTTGGAAAACAGCACAAAGCAAGGAGGGAGATTTCTATAGAATATTTTCCCACCAGGGGGAGCACTAGACATAGCAGGGAGGTAGAGAACGGAAACCGTAGAGCACTCCATTCCACATGTGAGTGCAGTTCCTACCATTCTGTAGTTGCATAACTTCTCATTCGGTGAAGAAAATAAAAGGGATATGACTACATAGCATTACTTGCTACATTTGTAGCATTACAAGAAACATTCGAATTTCACTCAACGTTCTAGAACATTTCTTCCTGCTTTTGTTGTTTTACAGGCCTGAAGGCGTTATTTGTGCTGGGACAGTGACGAAGCAAGCACATGCTAGACTTCAGTGGGCAGCATTAGACAAAATGTGTGTGTGGTGTGTCAGTGAGGCAGAGAAAATGTACTGATAGGAAATAATGGATGAAAAGCAAATGAAACAAAAATCAGATGCAGATCAAGAGTGTTACATTATCTCTTTCACCTATTAATGTTTTATGGGGAAATCTAAGGCCTGTGGTTCGAGGCGGTTCTATATGTTTGCTCAACCAATGAGAGATGGAGGAGTGTTTAGGAAACTTGTTTGAAAACAGTTATTTGCTGTAATTCTGTTTGGTGATGCATCATTTCTGTGCCACTAGTACACTTCATTGTCTCTCACACACTCTTATTTCTGTTACACCATTTTCTAGGAGCAGCTCATGGCTATCTCAATCCAACTCAGCACTGGCAAGAATGAGACTTTAACTGTGTGGGAGAGCGGGAATGAGAGAGAGAGAGTTGACTTAATGACCCAGTGTAATATCCACAAACAGGGCATATAAAGAGGCCACAGACGGAAAAAACACACCTCTATGCCAGAGGAGACAATCCAAAGTCTAACAGGAAGTAACAAATTCTCTGTTTTCCTCTTAAGCCTTAGCAAAGAGACACTCTTAAAGCAACAGCAACACTTTTGGATGTAGTTCCACTCTCTTCTTGCACAAAACTGCTTTTGCTACTAATGGACAAAACTAGGTTCTGCTCTAGTTTTTCTTCTTTTTCTCCTTTTTTAGACTTAGAAAGACTATGTTTAATGGATCACAATGAGCCCACATGCAATCTGTACTCGCATAAATCTCTGTAACAACTATATATACACATAACTACTTTTAAATGTATTAAATATTTTGCCTAATCTGCTTATATTTCCAACTATAAAGTAGTATATAGTTTCAAATGTCAAGTGTACTTGTAGATGTGCACTCTTTGTTCATTTAAACACTAGAATTTGCTTATTTAAATCCATTCTGCAGAGTTTTACAGATAAAGTAAAGTATAGATCAAGCTGAAAACAGACATACTCAGACTCAATACTACCTATTAGCATTCAGCTTTTCATTAGCAAACTGCCTCCCTCACTCACTTCCTCTTTCTCTCTTGTAAGACGATGAGTATGTATGTCTCCTGGCAGTTTTTCATCTTCTGAAAGTATTTCCACTTAAATGGAGGTCTGATTTTCCCTCTGGGGCCATTATCTAATGCTTCAAAATAGCAGCTCTATAAATACACACAGCACCATTTAAAGCCACTCTACCACCCCAAATTTCAGCTTGACCACAATCCCTCTCTCACTTCTATGGTTTAAAGGCCCTTTAATGGAAACAGATGCCAAAAACCACAGAAATGTTTGAAACGTTTCAGTTACACTAAAGTTTTCTCAATACATGACAATTGACAATTTTTGAAGAGTTGGTACTAGTGATTTTTTTTTCAATCCTTCCACAATTTAAATGTTTTAAAAAACACCAAAATATCCCATTCAACCACATAGCTGTGTATAGTGCAGTGAAACAATTACGAGATAATCAATGGCCAGATGAAACTGGCCATCTGTAAATTAGGCTTGCATTTCTTAAACAAAAAATAAAAAACAAAACCAGTGACAAATAAAATTATGAAGAGACTAATTCCAATGCATGTGACTGCGCAGGACAATGTATTGAGCAGACCTACCACTGCTTGGCATGTCTCCTTCAGCTGGACTAGGGGGCGTGTCAGTATCGGTAGGCAGGGCCTGTATAAGGGGGAGGGGACAGGGCGGAGCCAAACAGGGCACAGAGGGTGAAGCTAGATGCAGGTCATCAACATAAAGGGCAGAGCCAGAATAAAGAGTAGCCAAACAAGTGATTTTCATTGGCAAACCAAAGCAGGAAACAGGAAACCACAGGAAAAGGCAGGAGTTTCAGGTATTAAAAGAGGAGGGTGCCAAGCAACAGCAGTTTGTTATAAAAGCACACATTAACAACATGGTTGATCAGGCAAGCAGCAGGAAATGGAAGAGAATATAGAGAAAAGAGCAATGAAAAGCAAAACGCCGTGTAAATACAGCACAACACAAAAGAGAAAGGATTAAAAACAAAAAAATTTACATTAGCAGCATTTCACAGCAGCAGTTTCTTGGCATGCTGTTAATACTAATAGTACAAATAACATCAGATGCATGGCATGATAATGCTGTTAAAATCAGACATATAACACATTACACATAACAATGTAGCTCAGGTGTTAGTGAAGAAGCATAGCTTCTAGGCAACTAAATAGAGCTACATTGAACTAAACTACATCGGAAGCTCCTGTAGCTCAATTGGTAGAGCATTGCGGTAGCAGTGCAAAGATCATGGGTTTGAGTCCCAGGGAACACACATGCTGATAAAATTCCCAGTCTGAGTGCACTGTAAGTCACTTTGGATAAAAAAAGTCTGCCAAATGCAATGTAAACTAGAAGCCAAGAGAGTAATATTAAACAGCCCTGTGAATGGATAAAAAGCCTGGCCATAATATTGTGTGGCTTTAGAGTGCTTCACAAGATGACAGCGGTTTACCACAAAAAGATCTTTACACACAAACATTCCCGCACTCTTCAGCATTGTTTTTTTGGTACTGTAATGATGGTACTTATGAGAGCCCAAAATGTCCAGCATCCTCTAAGGTGTGATGTCACTCATGCAAAGTAATATAACACTGCTCTTACCCGATCTGGGCTTTAGCCCAAAGGGAGGAGAACTCAGCGTGGGACTGCAAACTGGGGTTCTGTCTTCACTCTGAAACGTGACAAACAGACAGTCACTGAACCATAAACCATTACTGTATAGAAAAAGAGTGTGAGAATTCTAACTAACAGTGTAGTGATTGACAAGAAAAGTAAATAATGATAGAATCTTTATTTTTGCATGGAATGTTCCTTTAAATTTAGAGTCATCAGAAGGGTTACCTTGGTAACTTGGTTCTCACAACTATCATCTGATCCTTCCTGGCCAATCATGTCCCCCTATGAGTGAGAGAAACAGGTCATGGGATTCTTGAGATGATGTAAGGCGTTAACACATAAGCTCTTTAGATAGTCAAACAAAGCATCTGTGTTTTCTGTTTCGATATCACTCTTTGTCTTTGCTTCTTGATTTATTCTTTGTCTTCAACCGTTTGTTTGTTTTTGTCTAGACTGTCTAGAAAGATAAATGCATGAAGTGAAACTTGCTTTGAAATTTTGCCCAACCTGTAATGGGAATTCATGAGGTCATGCAAGTTACATTCGTTATGGAACAAAACACTAAAAAAAACACATTAAAAACAGAAATGCATTCAGCACCACCAATATCACACATAGATGGAGTAAATGAACGGTAAAGTTTACAGCGAAAATGAAGTCACCATGGAGCAATAAAACATCAGCCACGATGGTACCCTTTGTTTTAGTAAGTCAGAACAAAGCACACAAATGACTAATGCACTGGCACCTAATGATGAATCATTTCTCAGAGATCAGTTCCAATCAACAACGTCCCTCCTTGACCAGTTTCTAAAGGTTTCACAGATGAAGGTGTAGTTTTAGGCTGGATGGCAGGTCTAGAATGCTGGATTACCTGTTGGGCCATGTGCAGGGCATACTGCTGGCATGCGAGCTGGGCCTCCAGTCGGGCCCGTTCTAGAATGTACTGTCTCTTCTTCTGGAACTCCCAGCATTCTCCAGGAGCTGCCTTCAATGACAATCACTGCCCTTAACATCAGCACACTACAGCTTACTGACCACAGTACATATCACACCAGTGAGAACACAGCCTGGAGAATTCAGCTGGAGTTTGTACATGTACTTGCCTAAAACTAGAACACACAGACTCCCAAGCTAAAGACAAACAAATACAGCTAAAAAAAACCCAAACTGTCTCTATGGCTACCGTCTATAAGCACACACTATGGTTAACAGTTTACAGTTTTATTAATAGTCAATATTCAAATGTTAAGAGCCTGTCTGCCTTATCTTTCCAAATAAGATCACAACACAGCAAAATACAGCTACACACAGATGCAACATCAACACAAAAACACTGCCACGACAGATCACCACAAACCAACTACACAACATAACTACTTCAAACAACAAGGCACAACAGTGCTTGTCTGTAATCAGAAAGGCTACTGTGAGTGGCTACTGTGAAAACGACATCATTTGTTTGAATGTAGTGAAGTTAAGGTGAAGGGTTGAACTTCTTTTAACAATAGCCCACTGATCTCAGAGGAACTTTTGAGAAACAACACTGCAGTGTACAACAGCACCAACAGAGAAAAGAGGAAGATGCTCTGAGGAACTAGTATGACTGAGCTGCCTAAGTCCTCCAGTGAACAATGTTCCCTCTAAGTTATGTTCTTGCTTTCAATGACTTATTTCTCTTGGATGGGCTTTTATATATGCTGCTGGTAATCTCCCTGCTGTGAATATACGGTAAGTCATTAAATACTTCCACATAACAAATCTCATGAAAATCAATAGACAGGCGAATGTACACCAGTTGAAACATTCTTCCTTCAATTAGCTTTGAATCAAAAAAATCTATAGTTATTTTGTCCATGTACTATCTTCCATTTGGGAATGGAGCTTCGAGGGAACATTGCCTATAGTAAAAATCTCCCTGTATTGATTCATTCATTTATTTGTTTTATGCCACTCCAGCATCTAAGGCTAAATTGATAGCAGGAAACTACACTTGTGTGTTGTTAATCTACACAAGTCAATGAAAGAGAATTTAGCATGTCCAATTCACCTAACCTGCAAGTCTTGGGACCGTGGGTGGATATCTGATTATTGGAGGACTTAAACCAATGACCTTCTTTCTGTGCTACAGTGCTATCCACTGAGCCACTGCGCCCTGTAAACTGACACTGTAAACTGTTAGACACACACGTACACAGCAATATGAATGATGGCTTACCTTAGGTGTCACCTGACCCTCATCACTCTCCTGACCACTGCAGGACAAGAGAGACGACAAGTGAATGAGGAACACAACATAATGTGAAGTATACATTACTAATACTGTTACGTACACATGAGGTGAAATATTGGTAGCTATACCTGTAGATATGATTGAGGAACAGTTATGACTTACTTTAGCGAGTCATCTACTGTAACCATCTCCACAGGGTAGAGCTTGATACCAGACAGATCAGCCGAGTTTATGTTAACCCTATAGACACAAAACACACATACTCTAGCTAGACATCAGAGTTATCAAAATAATAACATTTAATCAGAATTCAGTGTTCCTGTAATTCAACTGGTAGAGCATAGAGCTAGCAATGCCAGAGTCATGGGTTTGAGTCTCAATAAAATTCCTTTTGTAAAAGTAGCAAATTCTCGTTGGTTTTGACATTCCTCTTAGTTCTACTTAGACAACCATGTTGGTTATGGTACGTTCTATTTGTGAAAATAGATAACAGTTTATTATCTGCATAAAAGAACTGAATGTAACAAAATGCAAATTTCTGAAACAAGAGCAAAATGAAATGAGAGTCAGAAAGAGTCCAATAATCATCTGATATCTGAACTTCTGATCTACCTGTTAGGATCCTGGAGCATCTCCACAGCCTCCTTTAGTTGGTTGATCATATTTACCTTTGACCTGATGGACACAGACTATAACGTTACCACAGACTATAACGTAACACATATAAAGTTTAACTAACGATCAAATTCACACAACTAAACAATTTTTGTTATTTTCGAATGGTTTTATGCCTTGCCATGACTTGCCATATGATAACAATTTTTAGCCACCTATTTTTATGTTACAAAAAATATATTTATATTTTTCATTAACTTTACTTTTAAAAAGCTAATGTAACAAATAAATTCCTGAAAACACTTTTACGGAAAAACAGTCCTACAGTATGAAACATGACTTGACTGGTAAATTCTAAATGATACTTCAGAAACTTCCAAAAGATATTTTTGCAATTTCAATAAAACCTCATCTAAGACAAGCATCTATATAACATTTTTTCAAAACACTTTTAATATGAATTTGTCATCATATTTTTAATATATATAATCACATTTGTATATCTGATAAACAAACATAAGCTGTAGCTGTCTCACATAGGGCCCCACAGACTCTTTTATTATTGCCTTCATTATTGTTGAACTTCATCAGGTAAAACGATAATATAAGAAAAATACCCAGATACAGATAATACAGACATCAAAATAACAAGAAAAGGGTTATGACATCATACTCACGTTTGTTCAGAAGCCCAGTTGCTGTCTTCCTCTATTCTGAGGGGCTCATCAAACTCAGCACTTCGACCCTTTAAATACACACAGACACCACACATCAACTCCAGCTGCATACTTTATCATGTGACCTAAGCCTAAATGCCTGATTGGCCATAATTCACAATTAAACAAATCTGACATTGCTTGTTGGAGAGGGTAACACACAGACGGGTATACACACACACACAAGCCCTCACACACACAATGTCCCTCTAGACACTGATTGCTTCACAAGGGAACTGCAAATGCACAAATAAACACTGCCTGCTATCAATCCCATGATGCAATGAGATGTTATCAGATTAACTAACAGTAACTAGCACATAAAAATCTGTGGAAAAACAGATGAAAAGGACAAAAAAAGGATACAAAGAAGAGAAAAGGGTGGATACAGAAAGGAATAAGAGGGCCAAACAGTAAGAAATGAAGATTATTATTGTATCAAACTAAACAGATTTAAAACATCTCAGCTAGTACTTAAACTAGAGAACGTATACTGAGAAGCAACAAATATTAAATATTAAAAAAAATTGTTTTAAATCAAATCACCCTATATTGTTCAGTAAAATGGGAGATTTTCTCATGAATCTTTTAGAACAAAGCAAACTTTAATAAATGTCTTTATTCTATAGTTTAATTCTGTACTGTAGGAAAGAAAGGGACAAGGCAGAAAACCAAGACAAGTGTTCCTGCAGCTCAACTCAGAGCATTGTGTTAACGGTGCAAAGGTCATGAGTTTGATTCCAATGGAACACACATACTAATCAAAAATGTATACCTTGAAGTCTGGGATAAAGTTTTGGCTAAAAGTGTCTGCTAAATGCATAAATGCAAGTAAAAACAAGCAAAAAGAGATGCCATTTCTATTGTGCTCCACAGAAGAAAGTAAGTCATGCAGATCTGGAATGAGATAAGTTATCAATTTTTTATGTTTTATTTTGTTTAATTTAAGAAAGTCCTACTTTTACATGCAAACATATTTGTAACAGACCAAGAAAAGGAACAATGATGAAAACTCTTGCCTTGATATAGTTGACAAACGGTGAGCTGAGGCCAGAGTCTCGGTATCCCAGAGGATCCTTAAGAGATTCGGATGGACTTCTGTCTGCTACATACCCAAACACACATTATCAAAACATAAAAATGCTGAATTATTATATACATTATTATATAAAAAGTGAGGAAATAGAAATACATGTCTAACTGTGCATAATAAAAGTGTTATGTTTTAACTGTGCAGCACGAGGACATCTAAACACACACTTTTCCTTTCTTCCTAAAATGTGCTCAGCTTTAATCTCCTCCTTTATCAACTCTCCTTATGTGCTGACACTGCCTTCCCAGCCAGCATCAGCACTTCCTGTCCCAGACCCTCCCCTGTGTTTAACCTGAGTCACACATGCCCCCCCCAAAATTCACAAACACACACGCAGGCTGTTACATAAGCCATATTGTGTCAGCCCAGTGAAAGGATGTTTTTCTTTACAGGCCTTTAATTTCCCAAGTATGCACACACACAGAAAAGAGCAAGTGTGAGGCACCTGTCAGGGCACTGATGTGCTCAGTGGAGTCGTCTTTGATCAAGCCTTCCTCTTCTGTGATGTTGGTCATGGGCACATTCAAGCTGAGACTGTCTTCATCTGATGGCTGGAACATACACACACGTTTATTTATCTACATATAAGTATGTATGAATATGGGAGACTGTGACATTGTAAATATTATATTGTTTTATATACAGCAAATTACTTATTACAATAAGCTTAACTCACACCATAAAGCAAAATTATTGCAATTTTTGATTAAAAAACATTATTTGTAAAGCAGTTTTACAAATGAGAACACTGCCAATGTCCTCAAAGGAAAATTTAGTCAGAATTAAGTTCAGATTAAACAAATTAACAAAAAAAGCCAGTTGGAGTATATTAGATGGTTAATGTATAGTTACATGGAACATGGTTTTGGACCAATGAAATTTAGGTGTGGGCGGGGCAACACCACAGTAATAAAAACTATCCGGTCACTCATTTTGGTCATAGCTGGTTAGGACAAAAACTATGTGGATGAGACAGCTTTTAACAACTGTCACTTCATCACATCATGGCTGGTATTACAGCCTTTATTACATCATAACTGTTGACGTTATGATGCCAAACGTGAAACAAATCTTTGTCTCTAAAGCATCTGATGTCAATTCTGATAGCATTCTTTAATGTAGCCCAGAAATTAGCAGACGAATAGCATGGTAACTTGTGCCTTTATAAGTGTTACTTAAAAATGGTAGAACTAGTGAAAACAGCATTAAACAAAAAAAGAAACAACAAAATCGGCTTAAAACAATGTCTTATACATAAAATAAGAGAAAAAGTCACTCAATCTCACACTGACCTCAGTAGCAGAGAGGCGCTTGTCTCCGTTGTCACTGCCCACCCCGGAGTCACTGTCAAGTTTCTTGTGCTGATCAATGTCTTCAATGCTGTGACAGAGAGCGAGAGAGAGAGAGAGAGAGAGAGAGAGAGAGAGAGAGAGAGGGAGGATTAAAAGTTAAGGGTTGTGTAGGACACAAAGAGAGAGAGAAAGAGAGGTGCAGCTTATTTCTCTTATATGAAAGATGGAAGGAATTCTTCTGGTCTCTCTCTCCCTCTGTGCTATCTTTGCAGAGTGACTATTAAAAGGATTCTCCTGAGATAAGGATGATAATGACAGGCAACACACACACATGACCTGGATTTTTCTGAGATTCCACACTGTATTCTACATTCAGGTCACTTATACACACATTTAGGGCTGCAAGATTTGTTCAAAAATATTGTACTGCTATTACTTTTACAAATACAATGATTTTATACATTTAACATGCTATATTGTTGCTCAGTTGTTAAGAATGATTAATATAATATTTTTCAGCATTTCTAAATAATAACTGGAGTCAGCCAGGCAGAGATGTCTCTCTCACACACACAGGCAGTGATGGAGACAGCCCTAATTTACTTTGTTTGTATTTTATCATTTTTGTTTGTTGTTTTGTACTAAGTGTAAAAATGAAATCTGAAACATACACAAATGTGACTTGATAACTGCAATAAAAAACTATAACATTATTATTATTATTAGGTTGCATTTTTTGATATAATGATAATATATTTCTGTCATAATGTATTCATTTTTAAGGAACATGGCAGTCCTACACAAATTCACATACTACTTAATAATAATGAGCACTGACCTCCCATTGGTGGGTCGTGTCAAGCTGAGGCGGTCCGTAACGGGCAGGTACAGGCCTTCTGCCATTTTGTCACTACGACACGCCTCCATGGTGAGGTATTTAAATATATGAATCTTCCCCTTCATGCAGATCTGAAAGCATCACAAATCACGTCAGAAGCAGCTGTGAGGCAACTATAAACCATGTATACACCATGTGTGTGTGTGTGTGTCACCTGTGCAGGAGGGCTCTGTAGGGGATTGTTCTCGAGCTGTAGTGACTGGAGCTGTGTCATTTTTCGATAACAGACAGGAATCGTGGAAACTTTATTACAGGAGAAGTCAAACTTTACCAGAGGTAGATCTGCTAAGTCTAAAACATAAACACATAAAGACATTTGTTTCATTGCTTCTTAATTTGTTGTCATTAAATAAAAGGGGCATCAACCAGTAGGATTACTTCAATATGAGAGCATTACCCCTTGGCCTCATTTAAAATGTGTGTGTGTTGGGTTTAGATCAGATAAATGGATCTATTACATAAAGCATCTTAAACAGCCAACATTCCACTGAGTTTCAGAGGGGGCAGCCAAAGCATAAAACAGTCATAGAACAGGCAAACACATGCAAACAGACCACTGATGAAAACAGACCATTTGGGGTAGATTCACTGATGCTGAAAGGCTTACATAGTCTGTATCATTTTATATCCATGAAGATAACCTACATCAAATCTCAGGATTCTTTTTAGGAACAGGGTACTTTTAGATTGCGAGCATTTTAGATTGTTATATACTGGTCCTGGGAACTAAAATCTGCTATAAATTTAAAGTATTAGAATTATCAGCAGTTTTTACTGGCGGGTCTGAATGAAAAGTTCAGCTTCATTAGGTCATTTTGGCACAATCTGAAGGAAACATTTTTTGTAACCTGCCAGCATAATTTCAGCTAAATAATTAGCTAAGCTGCTAAATTTCAACTCTTTTTTGCCAAGGTAAACTGCTGATAGAACTCCAGCCACAGAACTCCAACTTCACACAATGCTTGGCTCATATGATCATTTTAGCACTTAGCAAAGTTCCTTGCTGTTATTTAAAGGAACACACCCACACTTTACATTTATGTTCTTGGCGGCCCATTTTTCCTCAGAACAACTTACAAGAGTGTAGTGTTAATATTATTTATGTTAGTATAAAATGAAGCTGAGGCTTTCTTTTTTGTTAACTCTTTGTAAAACTGTAGTGAATCTGCTGGTCTGTGAAATGATTGGTCCATTCAGCAACAAGAATGAAGGGATGTTGCAGATAATGATTTTATAATGATTTGTACATGTTGGCTGCACTGTAAACACAGGATCAATGTCCTGAATTTGATTCAGATAGCTTTAGGAAGTCAGCGGGGACACCTGAGCAAATGCATAACACTCTGATTACTGCATAACACTTTGGACGTGCTTAACAGGTCTTGTAACAGTGATTAAAATGCAGCTTTCAAGTCATGACACAACTAGAAAGTTAAAAAGAAGGTGGGAGGAGTTGAGGTCAAACAAGGGCTAGATTTCCCGTATCTTGTGGAGCATGAAGTGACTGGAATTGTTATGGCCGATGTGATGAGTAGTTACGAAGGTGGAGTTGTCAAAGAACCAGCAATCTCCTCAGAGACTGCTTTGATATGGGGGGTGTGGCTGGAGATGAGGTAGTGTTTAGTGTAATCAGCACAGCACTGGCAGGAAAAACCATGTGATTGGATGGAAACTATGGATTAGATTTTTACTTACAGAAAATGTAGTTGTTACTGAAGTTTGATCAGTGTAAAATATTTATATTTAAGCATTTAAAACTTTAACTTTAATACTTTCTTTTTACAAATGTAAAACATCCCAACTAAAAAAACTGAATATTTCAGTTAGATTTAGTTTACTTCTGGAGACAAGAAATGTCCTCGTAAACCATGTTTACATTCTTATACACGTCATTATACACATTTGTGTTCTCATAAACCACATATACAAGTACACACTCAAACACACACACACACTGACTGCAGGCTCACCCTCTGGCAGAACACAGAGAAGGTTTCGGTGCACGTTAAGTTCTCTGAGGGCTTTGAGTCGGCCAATGTGGCGTGGAAGAGCTGTGATTTCATTGCAGCTTACATCCTGAAGAGAAACAATCAGAGGAAGAGTTTACAGTTACAGTTTCTCTCTCCGCACACACATTACACTCACTATAACTGACTGCTTTATTCAGCTGTAAAGTTTGAGGGGCTGTTTCTATTGACCTGGGTAATCAATGTACAGGCTTGGGGCTCCAATGTTATTGACAGGAGCAACTCTACTGGGGACTGGAGGAGATTAATCATGTTTCCTCCAGTGTGTCATGAGAAGATCCATCCCCTGCATTAGAACTGCACACTAGAACTTTTAGAGAAAGTTCTAGTGTTCTACAAATTCTACGAAGACCCCTACAAAAATGGACAGCAACCGGATAGCATGCACCAAAGCGTTGAGTTTTTTATTCACACATCATGGATTCCAACATGATTGCACTGTTAATTGTTGTTTTTGTTGTTTTAAAGCTGCATTGTACAAAATGGGATTATGCGATACTGATATTACCCAACTGAAAAGGTCTTCCTGTGACATATCGACCTTGTACTGGTCACACGCCACATGTGATGCAAATTCAGAGGTCAGAGTTTACCAAACCTTAACTTTGAAATGCTCAGAAATGTGAAATTATTTTCACATGGGCTTTCGTTTGTGGTCTATTGCTTTTGCATGCATATGAATTCACTTTGGTGTAAATGGAGCAAGTGTAGTGTGACCGCACCTTAAGTGTGACAGCTTCAGAGGAAACTGACATTGCCACAGTCCATTTAGATTAGTGCCAGGTGGAAAATACATGCTAACCTGACAAAAATCTGGTTTTCTCTCTGTGTATGTATTTGTTTACAGTCACAAACGAGCAAGAGTATAAGAGAGAGAAGGAGAGAACAGCAGTATACATTATACATATATGAGCCTAGCTGAGAAAAAGTGAGTCAGCCTGTTAATATATTCACAAAACACAAAGTATCACAAATGTCTCATACATATGCAGAAATCTGAGGTCACACACACACACACTTACCAGTTCCATGAGACTAGTGAGCTGGCCAATGCTTTCTGGAAGTGTGTTGAGTTTGTTATTGCTGGCATTGAGCACTCGCAGAGGAAGACCACACACACATGCTGGCAGCACTGACAGCTGGTTCCGGCTACAGCAACACAATGTCCAACAGAACATGTTACAACATCTTTCTTAATGCTGCTAAACTTACTAAACACTCAACCCTAAACAGAAATATATATCTCGAATAGTGGACTCTGAGTGGTCAATTGATCACCTGCTCCATGCAAAATCAAATTGCTTTTAATAAACTACTGATCACTGAAAATAAAATTTCAATTACGGTATATAAATGTATAATGTACAAGTTTAGTCACTGGCAAATATTTTTAATTGTTGTTACACTAACTAAATTCTGTTAGATATAAATGTGTACAAAAATGTCAATGGGGTAAGAAAAAATGTAAACCCTTGATATAGCCTCCGTAAAGTCTTACAAAATTGTTCTTCCCATGTAAACTTATAATGTTTTGAGGATGTTTATATATTTTTTCCTGGAAGATAAGACAAAAATACATTATTAACCAATGACACATGACATGACTAATAATGTTTTCCCTGCCTGTGTGTGTCCGAGTCTTCCTGTAACACTTCATCAATTCTGTTCGCACCACAGAACATTAACTTACAATTATTATTTAACAGGAAAAGAGAGACTTTCTGGGTTCATAAAAAGCATTCGATGAACTTTTCAGATTTTCCTGTTATGACTAAAAGATGACAGACAAATATAAAACCGTCCAGCTGTGTGTGTTGACAGAGACCTCAGAGAGAAAAATCCCTGCTTTTTTCCTTTCACTTTTGTCTCTTCCAGATTTTTATTATCTTTCATTTACTTTTATCATGACCTCACTCTCTCTTCCTTTTCTCTGCTTAAATTCTTGTTTCCACTGTATGTTCACTCTTTTCAACCGTTAAGAGCTTACTGCTTCATTAACTAACTAAACAAGTCCCAATGCTAACTAAACAGGTACATTTCTCAAGTAAATGTCTGTATACTTGCAGTTAGAGTTCTGTAAACTGCTGCACTAGTGCTTCATTAACAGCCTGCGTTGCTAATTAACACAGTGTTAATGTCAGGCTTCTGCCGGAGAGAGGACATTTGGACTGAGAGAGACATAGTGTATGTGTATGACCACATTTACATTTAATACTCAATAACAGATGAATGCAAATCATGTTTATTTGGTTCACCTCGCTATTGTATGTTTTAAAGTGATGTGTGTATGTGCTGCGTGGCTGAATGTGTATTTATAAAGCATTTATGTAACAATAACATGACTGTGTGTGGAACATTTTTAATAAAAGCAGGTGAAGTACTACAATACATAGTGAACACTGCTAAATATACTGATTTATTTAAAAAGACACGTGTACTGGCTGTGTCGAAATACAGTTGTAGTACATTACTGTAGTGCTTACTGTGCAGTACACTATACTGCACGCTTTTTTAAGTATAATGTGTAAAACAGTGTGGAGTATACATACAGTATTGCACACTTTATACACACAACTTTCATAGTATACTACACTTTCTGAGCAGCATTTTACCAATATTGTTTAATGCATACTGAAATAACTACAATGTTGTTTTTTTAAATTATGAATGTACTTGTGTGTCATAATACATATTCACCTGATGTTTAAGCAGGTAAGGGACTGTAGGTTAATGATGGTATCTGGAATGCTCTTGATGCAATTGTGATACAGGTTCAATGTTTCCAGGGAGACCAGGTGACACACCTCAGACGGGATTTCAGTCAAACGATTCTTCGACAGGTCTTTGAGAGAAAAACAGTTCACTGAACATTAGTACTCCATAATCAACATTACTTATAAATTGATTGAAATTTCACTTCACATTACACTACATTTGTCATTGTAGTTCCACGAACTCAACACAAGGAGGCGCTTTCAGAATATGTGTAGATATCAATATAGAGGAGCACATTACCAAAAGCCACTGTGATTATAAGAGTTTCTGATTGTGTGAGAGAGGGGATCCCAAGGTTAAATACTCTTCCTGCACAGGCACATCCTCTTTCTCTTGGTTCAAAAGCCATAATTGGTAGTGCCACAGTGCAAGCTGATGTCATTGTTTAAAACGTCATTTAACAAGTATGAGTGTGTGTGTGTGGTGTGTGTGCGAGACGTTTTAACCACAAGGTGATTTTCTCAATGTAATCTTTTTTCTGCCTGTGTTCCAGGCTATCATTGTGTATTTAGCTGTTAGTTATTTAATTTGGCATGATTGCTTTACATACAATTTTCTAAAATCATCTGTACACATACAACATATCTTTTTACTTTTACTTAGTCCATGTATTGCATGTATTTGTATTTTATGATACCACAAATGACAACTCTAGCAGTGACCTATAGACAATTGTCACTACGCATTAGTGTCTCCATGGCAACTATACACACAGCCCTATGAAAGGTTACATAAGAGCTAATACTAACAGACAATTCCCGCACACTCTATTATTTAATAGTTTAAAACAGACCTGCCAAAAACAATAACTGATTTATATAGGAATGCTAACATATCACAAAGATCTTTAAGCTTTGGTCAAAGCTTTTGTGTTTAAAGATCTGTATGCAGTAGTAATTTAATTTAGAGCAATGTTAAACTGCCTGCTCTTATCTTCACTCCCACAACTGGAGCAAACATGGCGGATAATGTAAATGGGTCTCTGTGTGCTACAGGCAATCACCATGTTCAAAAGGCCAGCAGTACTTACTGAAGTTCAGAGAATAAGTTTACTGATAAGGAAACTATCACTGGACAACTTATCTGTTAAGCTATATGTGCCATGTGACCGTCTAATAAATCAAAATGGCAGCAGCTGGCAGAAGCTGCCAGTTCAAATCTGTTTTTATCAGTCCTACAGGAAGCAAAAACATGTTTACCAAGATACCAAGCTGCTACCTTGAGTATTTGGCACTGGTCTATTATTATGGTATCAACTATTGCAGATACAGAAGCCCACCCTTAAACAACACATAAAATGAACATAACTGTTGTTGGTCGCTTTACCAGGCGGTCATTTACTGTCTAAGTGTGTGGTTCTTAGTCAGAACTAACTGCATTGAGGACCTAAGTACTGATGGTAGGCATTCTCATTGGAGGGTAAAGTATACTAATTAATATTTATCAGCTGTTTATTGAAATGGAACATTCAAAAGAAACGTGGACAGATGGATGATAATTTAATCATTTTCAGCCCGCAGATGAAATCTGCAGCCTGTGCAGATTCAAATACATGTAATATAATTCAAATACTCCAAGTCAAATACATATGTGTGTGTGTGTGTGAGAGAGTTTTTCCACAGACAAGCTTCAAGCAATTTAACGTCCGTTCACAAACATAGGTGCAGCCAAGAAAGAGAGAGGGGCATCAGACAAAACACAGACTAGGGAAACACCAGAAAAAATGCCCACATGAGCTGCAGGATGTGGCCTGATGAAAAACTCTTCTGATGTCTGATTTGTTTTTCACATGAATTCCAAGACTGAACCAGTCAAATCCTCCCTTTCTATCCTGTCCAATGAGCTCGGCTCTCCCAGTATGTGTCACCTCTTGCTCTTTCTCTGTTCTGCTGAGCTGTAATAATATAGCGGTTGGTGGGGAGCCTGTTTGTTCCATTGTAAGCAAACAATGGGCATCAGGACAGCACAGATGGCATGGATTATCACACTAACCCCTGTCAAAAGGCACACATAGAACAAACAAACACAGTTTACATAGCTATTTACAGTAAATGGGGATATACTGTAAACTTCTTGTAGTTAAGTGTAATTACTAACCCTTACACCAACCCCACATGTTTTCCATCACATCTCCTTAAAGGTATTTTGCTATGTTTTGCTTACTTCTAGGGACAAACTTGTTCCCAGTGTATAGACAATTACGTACACACACACAGTCACATACAGGTCATTTATTTATGTCGCTAATGTATAGCTAAGTAAACACACACAATGTTACTTGCATGCATGAAAACAGTTTTAGCAGTGCATTTTGAAGATGCACATGGGTGTTATTAAAGGTAGGGAGAGGCAAGCAATAGCAAGCTAGCTTGCTATTGAATGCATAAGATCCCGCCCTCCCTTCAGAGCGCTCTCCAGCTATGAACAATAGCTCCAGCTATGAACACATACATAGTTTGACAGGCAAGTAGAACCAAATGCAATGATTGGACAAACATTTTATGGTCCTGTGCCTTCCACAGAAAATATTTATTTATATAAATATATCTGGACCACTTAGTGATTGCTATCAGAATGTGAAGAGACTTTCAACTAGCATAACAAAAATGTTTCTGGAAAAAAATCGCCTACCCTGCCTTTAAGGGATGTGATGATGATGGAAACAGAAGGAGAGAGGAATAAGGAAAAGGGGGATTTTTTTGGATAATCTATGCCATCAAATGTGCTGTCAAAACCGCAAAAATGTAAAAATGTAGTTATTTGCAGAGAGCCATAGTGCTTGAGCAATGCTATTAAACAGGTGTTAATAAGGACTAAAAGAAACTGAATCATACAGAAACCACCCAAAATCTATAGTAAAAAAAATACAAACCCTAAACCATTTAAACCTAAACTTAAAACAAAAATGTAAATCAAAATGCCCACCCCCAAGATTTTCTGTTTTCTGTATAGGACTCAGGTCACCACTTCAATGTAAACCTGTGTGTTTGTTTCATGGTAGATGCCTTAACATCTTTAGTGGGACATTTGATTATCCAAATATGGCAAAACCTGACACAAACTGATGACACAAAACTCAGTTTGGGTTACTTAAAAATTATTAAACTGTATCTAATACAGCTCTTTATACTCTTTATCTAATACAACGCTTTAGTTATTTTTATTCGTCATTCTTTCACTGAAACACAGTTCTATTCTCTCCTCACAGAGTCTCTGAAGTGGGAAAAGGACGTAGAAACACAGTCTGTCATTATGGTGCTCTGGGTGTGGCTTCATCCTGCGGGTTTCATCTGCACTGTAAGCAGGGAAATAATCAGCTGTGTGTGTGCGCGCATTTATTTACAGTATGCAATAAAACAGATGGTTCTGATTTAAACTTATACGGTGTCTGCACATCAGTGCAAATGCACATAAAAGAATGCAGAATGTTATAGTGTAGAGTTTGTGTGTATGTGAATTTCTGCCATTCAGCATTCCACTGTGTGCCCACTATCACCGTAATGCAGAGTATGTGAGTTCTTTGAGTTCTGTTGAATAAGCAAACTGTTTCTCTCTGACAGACAGTGGGACCCTGATTCATTTTCACATCCCCAGCTGAGAGGCCCAGTTTATTCTACCACAAGACATCTGACCTAATTAACAAGTCTTTCTGTCCGAGTTTTTGAAATTTGAAAGAAATTGTCTATGAAATTGTAGACTTCCCATTGACTAATTGAGTGACCGAGTGATTGGTTTAGACTTCTTTACTTTCAAAAATGAGTAAAGATCATTCTCAAGACCTTTAAAACTAATGTCTGGGGACAATTCATTCATTACCAAATGTACTGTTGGGGAGATACACAACAACAACACAACAAAAATGTGTACTGACGCAAACAAGTATATTACCTTTATCACTACACGAACACACACACACTTTGACCCTCTTTCTGGTGTCTGGGTGGAGCTTTTTAAAATGTGGGTGTATATGTAGGGCAGATGAATCTGGGTAACATCACAAGGACACAAACAGCTGGTGTCTGTACATACTACTTCACTTTAAAGTAGATCACAGAGGTGGTTTCCATTTTGGTTTCCAGGCAAATAAATCACAGATCTTATAAGGAATACTAATTAAGGTTATCTTCAAGCATTATCTCCTCTTTACATTGGCAAACTGACCTTTGGATCATGACCAGATTCCCATGTTTATATGTCTTTTAAAATGTATAAGAGCACAACACACACAGGTTTGTTCTGTAAGACAGAGGCAGGATGTCGTCTCCTCCCCAGCTCATTGTATGATAACACGTGCTGAGAAGGCCATTTCCTTCTGGAGAAACATGGGAAACACACACACATGTACCCACCTCTTCCCAAAGGCATGAAAACCTGTTCTGGAACTGCCCATCTAAAAATCCCACAATGCTTTGGTGGAACATTTACATGTGATGCTAATGTTCTTTTGCATTAAGGTGAAAAGCTACTTTTGACAACTACAGAGCGTTAACTACATTTGTCACAATTACTTGAACAGGTACACAAATATACAATGAAGTATGTCAACAAATCATAAAGCACCAATCAACATGAGTGACGTTACAAACGGTTGAAACTTTGATAATTTAACTGATGACTTTACCTGCATTTTGAGATGTTTACAATTTTATTCTATCTATAGTACTTCAGATAACTAGTTAGCTGGCTCACTGTTTTGCATATTATAATCTTTACATGCCATCCATCTGTCTGTCCTTAACAAACTCATATCTGGTGTCAGTATAAATACAGAGCTAAAGACAGTGTAAAGCCATAAATCATAAAAGTTCACGAGCTGGCAAACTAAATGCATGTGCTTACTACAGATGTAAGTTGTAGTATTGGAACTCTGGAAACATTTAAGTACCAAAGTAAAAACAAAAATTATAAAAGAAAAAAGTAAGCTGAAGACGAACCATAAAGTATCCAAAAAAGTGTGAATTTGTTTTGTTATTCCTGCTGTGGGACATCTCTGAAATACAGTATCACATATATAGTAAAACCTTTAAAACAGCTAATGAAAACACCCTCGCTTCTATAAATAACAAAATTCCATAATGTGTAATGGGTTAGGGTATAGTAATTACCAATGTTCTATAATTTAGGAAAAAAAAAATTATATTTAAAAGTACAGTCCTATGTTATGAATCAAAAAGAAGATTTAGTTACATTTTTCACATTTTTGGGGAAAAAGATAATGCCCACTAACCAAAATCCAAACAGAAATAACAAAATTTCAATATCTTCTCTTTCTTTGGCAGACTCTTCTTTCTGATAACATTTTTTCCCACTGGTTGGTTCAAGGACTGTCACACACAGATGTTATTGCAATCCAATTCATTCAGAATCATAATGAAACTCCCCCACCCTGCTAACCCAAAGAAACATGGCTTAGCTTGTGGAAAGCCCCACGACAGTGTTAAGCCAAAACCCTTCAAGACACAGATGCCCCAAATTAAGTCTCTCACTCTCTCTCTCTCTCTCTCTCTCTCTCTCACACACACACACAAATATTCCTCAATTATGGAGGTTCAACAGAGTATGTGCTGAAATAATTTGTGCTGAAATTATTTAACATCCATTGACAGAATTCTATGGGATTTCTGGGTGTAAATGTATGTAACTGTAATTACTAATGATGTAAATAGCCCTACATATTCGTCTGGGAAGCTGCAGGTGTTATTTCTTGCTTTCTATTGCCTCCTTCCCATCCCTTGTTTTTAATTTTTATCAGTAAGTGTGTGAAATTTGTTAATCGTTCGAGGGTTGTTACCATGGTGAGTTAGTAAACATTCTACAAGGTTTTAGAGTAATGCATCTTTACTGCATAATGTTTATCCAAAGAGATAAGATGCACTCACACATACACCCAATATTTTGGTACGATTGAGTGTGTAGGACTGTATCTCATAGTTCTCTTAACTAAGTGTTAAACACCTCTGCATCCACCTACCCCAAGTATTTTGCACACAAGTAGCAAATGGAAAATACTGGTTTCATTTAAAGATCGTCTCTCACCACTGTATGTTATGATCCTATTAGCAGTTGTCACATTGAAATTAAACCCTGACCGTCTGCAACAAAACACATGACTCAGAGTGTTTGTCAGAGAGAGGATTTGTGCCCACATTTATGAAAATGTTGTCATGTGGAAGAGGTTTTTGTGAATGTGCTTATAGACCACAATTTGTGTGGGTTTCTTTCCACTTCTATATGTGTCCCCCAATTTAAAGACTAGAAACCTAAATAGGTAAAAAGCTTGTGTGAATCATGTGGATAGTTATTAAACGTACTTGCGGGGGTTGACTGCAGATAGAAGTAGGAGGTGAGAGACAGAGAGAGAGAGAGAGAGAAAGAGAGAAAGAGAGAGAGAGAGAGAGAGAGAGAGAGAGAGAGAGAGAGAGAAAGAGAGAGAGAAAGAGAGAGAGAGAGAGAGAGAGAGAGAGAGAGAGAGAGAGAGAGAGAGAGAGAGGAGTGGGGGATGTCTTCAATATAAAAGCAAGTTTAGAGATTTGAGTCACAGGTCACAGGCAGTGCACGTGGGTGTACATGCGGGGGTGTGTGTGAGTGTGTGTGGTAGGTTGTCCGTTACATAATTGAGTACATAAAAATGCATTAAACTGCTCTCTCTTAAGATTCAAGATCCTCTCTCTACATCACACATGTCGCTTCACATTCTGCTCAGCAGTGTTGTTCTGAGAGCTAGAAGCAACAAAAAACAGACAAAACTGCATGACATCATGCTGCATGACGGTGGGACTGTGCTACTTAACTGAACCGCACACTGTAACAAACTAGAAAGCACAGAACATAACAGAATTAATTTACTTGTGACGAACCTGTGTCCAAACTGACTGAACTGGTCTACGCATCCTTACCATTGATGGCTTAGTTTGGTAGTGCAGTTTTATCACATTGTTAAGACTGTTTGGCTTCCCATACAGCTCTTAACTAAATAAGACAAGCTATGTTACCTGGAGGAAGGATTACTGTTAAAATTTGGCAAGCAGATCGAAGGGGCTTTGGCTTTTCTACAATAACAACTAAATCAAATATATACAATAACGCACTACGTCTTATACCTCCTGTACCACCCCCAGCTGCTTATTTACACTTACATGATGATTGACAGGTCAGAATGATCAGGCTCCTCCCAAACTTACACTTAGAACTTCATTTAAAACTATTACTGAAAACTTGCTTTCACTTTCAATTGTGCTGGAATTTTATATAAAACCCTTTTTGATATGACTCCAAAACTTCTTACTACCTACTTTCAGTACAGTTCTGCTATATACCACACGTTTCTGCTTTTTCTGTTTAACTCATTTATAGTATACAGTGTTGGTGTATAGTGTGTAGAATAGCCTAGTATAGCAAGTCCTGGTGCAACAAAAAGCACCATGTCCAGTGACCGGATTACATTAAAGGGAGCTTAAGACCATAAATACAGCTACACAAGGGGTTTTATTAGCAGTGGAAAATACCCAACATCACAGCACCTGTGAAATGCTGTGAGACATTCTTCCCACGAGATGGTGGTGGGACAGTGAGACAGTGAGGGAATGTGTTTGTAAGGCCAGCATGTCCCAGCTTGAATGATCTTGAGTCATAATGAAAGCAGGAGGAAAACAGTAACAACTTCTGAGCAAACCTGGTCTACTGTGGAGAGAAACAGGAGCTCAGAGCTTATGAGCCAGTCTTACTGTACTTAACAACTAAAATCTAGAGTCTGCGTACCTTTAAGAGCAAAACAGTTACATAACAGGTGTCTGTGTTTAAAGATACAGATCTTCTTCTTCTGGCCCTCTGAAATATAATTCAAAGATATGTAAGGTTCACAAAAGGCACAACTGAGACTTCACAAAGATGTTGGAAAGGAGGCTTTCTGTGGACTGGTCACTTGTTTGGTCACAACTTATACAAATATCGTAACGGACTGAATGGGCCATATACCGCATTAAAATACTTGACGAAGAGCTTTTAGGAATGCTAGGAATTTGCCATTTCCACGGTCTGCCCTTTCCTGTTTCCTATTTTAGCTGCTCTCCTGGCTCCGAGCTGAAGGGAGTGCGGAGAAATCCGCGGGGAACGGAAGCAAGCAGATCTCCCACCTCCAAACGTTCCCGTCAGCTCAGCTTTTTCCCGCCGCCGTTCATTATGACGACATCTCAGATATACGACTGTAGTTGACGTCACTGTTCACGTAATCATAATACGACATTGTCATTATCGTGAAAACGGACCACAGCATTTTGACATTTAATATGGGTCGTGTGAATAAGATGAAGTGCAGATGAAGTGCGTTAAAAACACGAGCGAGTCTTACATGACAATGTTAATAAGCTCCAGTTAATCATTCACGCCGTGCAATAAAGAGTCACGAAAATAATGAATAATGCCTGTGCAGTCCATGATCAGGTAAACGCTTTCAAATACAGTTTCACTATCAATTTGTGTTTATTATATTCTGCTGACCTTCAAACGTGGAACCGAAATCCTTCTTCTGTCATATGTCTAATGGGATTTTCCAGAGAACTTAGTATGTGGACAAACTGGTCACATAGGGAGTCTTAAATAGACAGTCCATCTTCTGCCATACAAGCTCAAAGCTTATATACTGTACAGGGCAGATTCAGTGTCATCTCTTCATCTCGGCCCGTACACTGTCCTGCATACATCTAACCTGTTTCCAACGTCCAAACAGAGACATTTAAAAGAACCAATACAATACTTTACAATATAAAAGTGCAAAAACACATTTTGAGCAACCTTCCACTGAGGTCCCCGTTTACAAGCATTACGAAGCGCTTACAAATGAAGCATCATTTCACGTTACCCGCTTCAACGGTGTCCGTCAGGTCGTAGTTAGATGCCGTCCGAGGGAATTCTTTCAGTTTTCTTGTGCTGAGGTTCAGAAATCCGGAGTTCGCCGCATCCTCCAGAGCTCTCTCCAAGCCCCGGTTCAGAGGCAGGTTCGTATTCGAGCCCAGTCCGCTCAGGTTCGTCTGTAATGCGACAGAAGGCAGCTGGGAGTGGGGACGGGGCTCCGGTCCCAGCGTCGCCATATTAGCCCAGTCGGGAAAATGTACAAATCGAAAGGTTTCGTGATTGTTATATCCCAGTGAAAATGTGCTGGTCTCAACAAGCGGTGTAAATTTCCTCCTAGTGCGCTATCTCACTGTTCCTAACGCGTCTGCGCAGTTTGTTTATGAAGCCCAGCGCCTGCCAATAATGTGTACAGTGGCCTTTACAACAGCGCCATCTGGCGCACATGGTCAAAACTGCGACGCTGGCGAGTTTAACGATGCGAGTTTAGTTTACGGATGTATAGCCCTCCCTCATAACGACATACTGACGGTGAATTCGGCAGGAAGCTATTTATTCGATCTCCTCCTTGTTAGTTTGTTTTACAAGATGTGCAATAAAACCAACAATACACGTAGGAGTTTCGGTGAAATACATTGGAATTATGACTACACTAATACACTAAGGGAATTAAGAAAAACATTATACACAAAGTTGTGCAAACCCACTTGCATCGACTTACTGCGTCTATAAATATATGGCAGATTTAATAAACCTTCTGTGACGACTGTAGTGACTGAATTGAATAGGCCTATCAAATATTTAAAGGTTGTATATATTAAAATGCATTTAATTAAAAGGAATAAACATGCGATGTAAAATAATAAGTGTTACAAATTTTCACGCCATACCAGCTATTACTGGTCTTAGTTTCGCCATAAAAGTATCCCCTGCTAAACGCAAACGAGTCACACGTCATCTCATCAAGTGCAACGCTGTTGCTTCTGTAAATAATCCAGCACTACCACATATTTACAGACTGAGGAAGCGAAAGTGCCGGAGACGCATCTGATCATATCATAAAGGAAAGAAAGATTTGTCTTGACGCTTCTGAAAGTTCAAATGCGTTATGGTGAGTTTTTACCTTATTTCTTGATGTATCACATACTCAAATACGTCTAAGGATCGTTTGTTTTCAGAGCTGTATGTCAAAAGTATCGAAAAATACGGGCACTGCACTAATTTCACTGTAATTACAAGTACGGTTTGGCGAAAGAAAAGCGGGTTTGGAGAACGGGTGGATGAATAGGCTGGTTAAGCATAGTTTTGAAATAGTTACTGAGTGAAATTGTCAATGTCATAAATGAAAAGATATGATCTAGACGTTCAAAATCAGACCATTTCCTTTTTAATGTCATAAAAGCAGAAACAAGTATTTCAGTATTTCAGTATTGGGTAATTTAGATGTAGTCAACTGGGTAGAAGTAAAAAACTATCAATCAAAAGTATTTTTTCATGTTTCCCAGAGCATTTCACTAATATTTCCTCTGTCCTCCTCCAGGCAAATAAAGGTATTACCAGCCGCATCACCAGAGAGGTGAACTTAGTTAGCTGGTTAGTTAACTCTGATTTAAATGTAAATCGTTCTGACAGCACTGATGAAGACACTGATGAAAGTAGACTGAAGGAGTGTGAATGTAATCCTTGGATACTACTCGATCCAGAGGAACAATACTACCTACCCAGGAGCAGTCCTGTCATATCTCGCAGGAGGATGTGTGCCCCAGAACAGTCCTCTCCTTCTAATCTATGTCTGACACCTCCAGCCAGCGATCAATCTAAACTATCCACCTCTCCATCAATAACAGTAAAACCCGACAATTCAAATCTACATCGATCGGACGAGTTCACTCACTTAGAGAAACTAGAAGAACCATCATCAGAAGATACCAACAAAGCTTTGGTATCCGTGTCAGATAAAAACAAAGATTCACCCTGTATTCCCAGTTACCTTGATTACTGCAATTCCTCTAAGGAACTTTTAGGACAGCCGCAGTTCCTTACAAATAATGGTACAAGTGGAATTTCACTTGTCTCTCAAGAGCCTCTCAGCCACTCCTCTGATGAGCCCAGCTGTACTTCTACAAAATTGAAGGTTCCATTGACTGAAGGTCTCCAGTCAGAACCCAAAAGAAGAGCCTCCTCTGACATCCCACCAGCATCTGCTCAAATAAGCTCAGGAGAAGCTAGGAAACATAGGTCATTTCTGGACGTAATCTCCACTGAAGACCTCTGCAGAAGCAGTTTGGACTTAGATAAGGTATTGGAAAGACTGTGTGTTTCTTACAAAGAACCAACAAAGCATGGATAATTAAGCTTTCATGTGAGAGTGCTCATATTATTATGTGTATTTTTATGTACATCTGTGGTTGTGTGTAGGAAAATGCTCATTTTGTAGTTGTGGATATGGTGCTGGAGGCACTGGAGGCTGTAAAATGGGCTGTGGGTCTGCAACAGTTAGAAAACACACATCCATGTCAAGACAGATACAAAACACACAACACTACGAAAACAGACTCATTCTGCTCTTTTGACAGTGGGTTTGAGGGTAAGATTGGATTTTATGCAACACTGGAAGAAAAGCCTTCATTCTTTACATGTCATTACATGTAATGTGGTCATCCTAAAATGAGAAAACTGCTGACCTTGCCTCTTTAAATCTAATAGGTCATCATAAAGTACTTCTGCACACTGCTGCTCACTTCAGTACACTACGAAAAGATTGTTTACATAAAATAATATAAATTGTGTTTATGCTTAGACATAGCCCAAGACTATTGCAACATCATGCATAAGTGTGAATTTAGCATACTTAAGATATACATTTTCATACGCCAAATCAATTTAAAAGAAATTAGATTTAGTGTCGCTCATATAGGAAATGTTTTTTCTCTGTTTTCTTCTCTCATTTTTTATCACTGCCAGATGACAGCGGCCCCCAGCTATCCTCATACAGATATTCCTTGGCTTCTTTTCAAAGGTATTCTCAACCCAAATTCTGTTTGCACAAAGTCACTGTGTTTCGTTTTTGTTGCATCATTTGTATCATTTGCACTCTGCAGCTGTCAGGGCTCCAAAATACCAGGCTCTGCAGAAGATTTAGCTCATCATTTGGTGTCAGAGTTCAGGAAGCAGTGGTTCTCCTGTCAGCAACTGAAAAACCCTGACAACCTCAACATAGCTCTACAGGAAGTGAGAGTGGTTACACATCAACACACATTAATGCAGCTAGCACACACAGGTGCAGCCACAAAGTACGTACTGTACATGTCAGGGTGGAGGGGGGCATGACCTTCTCTCACCCTCTTTCTGCTTTACACACTTCTGAGTTATTAAATTCTTCCACACACACCCTTACCTACTGCCAACTGACAACAAAAGAGATTAAATACAGTAAGAAACAATTTTTGTTAACATGTTTATATATATTTATTTTTAGTATATATAATTAATATATATATAGTAATATATATATATATATATATATATATATATATATATATATATATATATATATATATATAGTAATATATATTTATTCAGTTCTAATGGTCTCTTCTGCAGCACTTTTCACCAACAACAGCAGGGGACAGGATCAGTCTAACTGAAGAGATCAGACAGAAATGCAGAATGAGAGGAACACTAACCTGGGCTCCACCCAGATTTCAAATCATCTTCTGTGTCCAACCAACACACAGGTGAGGAAGACATCACTACACTGCCCTTTTCTTTCTTTTCTCTTTGTCTATTTCCATGTTATTTTGTGGTATGATGTTGTCTCCCAAATGGCATGTTAAAGCAAAATAAATTGTGATTGCTTAACATATCAGTCATACAGTTCTTTCTGTGTAAGTAGGCAGTCCTTGCCTGGAAAAGGCCGCAAGGTCTGGTCATGCAAGACTAATGTAAGCTTGACTTATTTGGTAAGGCTTACGTTTTTGTGTTGATCTGTTCCAGACGTAGTGATGTCATTGCTTCCCAACACTTCCTGTGTGCAGGTTGTGGCACTAAAATAGAGCCCAGTAAGTAATGACCCACCATGTGCTCCACAGATAAGTATCTCTATACTTTTTCTCTTTTCTGTCATTAATCGCTGACTGCTTCTCTCTCCCAAGAATATATAAAGAAATTGCGATATTGTGACTACCTGGGTAGATACTTTTGTGATGGTTGCCATGGTGGTGAGGAATCAGTGATTCCAGGTCGGGTTCTGAGTAACTGGGATTTCGGGCACTATCCAATCTGCCATTTCTCCAGACAGATACTTGACTCCATATGGCAGCAGCCACTCTTTAAACTCACAAGTGTGGCAAAGAACCTGTACAGCCAGGCTAAAGAGTTACAGCGATTTAGAGTAAGTGTTTTATTCTGCCCTGGTACAATATGATTATATCCATACATTCCTCTCTATATATATAACTTCCAAATATATATAACAAGCTCTGAAGAGATATGATTGATAACAGTCAGAGGACAATAAATGTTATTGTTATTGCTAAATAAATGACTGCTTGTAAAAACAGTAAGAGATTATGTAAAGTCCTTTAAATATATTTTCAGTATGTTTTATATCTGTTGTTTGTATGCATTTTACCCAGTGTTAAAAGTAGTCTGTCAGTTTAAAGTAGTGAAAGTTTCAAAATCTGATTTTGCTCAGATGATATTAATTGTGTTTGCTTTTGCTTCAGGAGCTACAGGAGCAACTAATATCCATCAGAAAGCTTCTAAGCATGTGCAGACAATCAGCTAGGTGATTTTTCTCCTTTTCAGACCCTTTGTTCATTTCATTTTCAATGTAGAAGATTTATAATGCGTATTCTCAAAGGTGCTTCACTTTTCTACCTACATGATATAGAGAGATCATGCTGATATCATACAACATTCACAGCCAGACAATCAGGAATCAGCTACTGTATTGAATGCGGTGTTTGTCCTAATTGATCAGATTGGTTGGATAGGGTTCCGATGTTTGTATTTTGACATCTGTTTTTCTGTATCAGAATCCTTGCCGAGTTTGAACAGCTTCCTGCTCACCTGATACATGAACTCCACCTCTTCTCCATAGATGACCTCATCAGGGTGAAGAAGGGTCAGCTTTGTACTGTAGCGAAAGCCGTGTTTCAGTCTGCAACTGCACACATAGACACTTGTGAGGTCGGTCCAAATGAGGGTCATTATTAAGAGACTGTAAACTACTGTGCTTGGTAATTAGTTCATAAAGTCATACAGGGCTGCATTATTTGTTTCCGTTAAGGATAATAGGGCACATTGACTGCTGTACATCATACTGTATCTATGTATTTTATAGTGTTTATAAGTTTGTGCTCCTATGTGTCTATATAGTATATTATGAGATAAAAACAATATTTTCAATGTAGCGGAGAAAAATATCATAATTGTAGTTTTTCTATGAAGAAACAAATCATATAGATAGGTACATATAGGCGGATACTGTTGTAAACATTTTGATCGCTAGAAACATTCCAATAACTGTTATATTTTATATGCCCTGAGCATGAGAGTGTTTGTAACAGCCTCTGTCTCTCTAACATTCTTACAGCTGTGTCAGGCTAAAGGTTTTATCTGTGAGTTCTGTCACAGGAAGGAAGTGCTTTTCCCTTTCCAGAGAGACACCTGCACTCGTTGCCAAGGTCAGACATCAACACAGACATTATTAAAACACTTAAGTAATCATGCTCAAAGTTTAATATCAGCTTTGGCCTTAAGATATTTTTAAAGCGATCTGTCAACCTTGGGTTGCTTAGAAATGCTTTAATCATTTAGCAGTCAGTGTAAAATGAGAACTCAGTGAGAGTAAGTTGATCTATGGGCATTCATTTATTGCATAAAATGACAGTCACCTCGTACATTGTGTTTTTTAGATTGCAGAGCCTGTTTCCACATCTCATGTTTCCGTGATGGAGCATGCCCTAAATGTGCCCGACTAAAAAAACGAAGAAAGCTTCAGGAAGCCATAAATTCATAAAACCTCCATTTAATGCTGCATTTTAAAACTTTGTAAATACTTTCATGTTTTCATAGCTTTTAACTGTTTAATTACTTTTTATACTACTGACAATATATTAATTAATTTTGTATTGCACAAATAAATTTGCAATCAGAGCTGATTGTGTTGTATTATTGTATAATACATTAAATAAGACACATTACCAGTATGAAAAAAGAGTATCATGTAAATGTTTTTGCTGTTTACACAGGGGAACTAATTTTACACTACTTTGCAGTGTTACTAATTCCTTATGTCAAACATAAGCAGTTGGAATTTGAGCCTAAAAATGTTTTGATATCTTTTAAGCAAAGCAGCTTTTAGTTGGGATGAACATCCAAAATCTCTTTTCATTTCACTAATGATTTATTCATGTATTAATTTCCCAATTTCACTTGCGTTGTAAAGAAAAGTGCTGTCAGAAGTGGGATTCGAACCCACGCCTCCATTCGGAGACCAGAAACCCCATATCGCAGGAAGGTTTACACCTTGAGTCTGGCGCCTTAGACCGCTCGGCCATCCTGACATACGTCACGGCGCGATCCGAAGCTTTCATGTGGGGTTCGCAATAACAAAATGTATTAATTTAATAAATTAATTTAGGTTTAATTTCAACAGATTAGCGTTATATCTACCGTCTCGTATGTTTACATTACTAATATACGCAAATGCGGAAGTTTCCATATCACTTTCGCGAACTAACTTATTTAAAACAACGTTGCCCTTAAATGACACAATCCTAGTTTAATTTAAGAGTAATATTTTCTGGTAATGTCTTAAATAATCGGAAAGTTTTAGTTTCATCTAGAAGTTAATCGAAATCTCACATGCTATATGAACTATAGATTTGTGTGTATTCATGTGTTAATCGTTTAGAAAATAGGTGCGACTTTGTGCTGATCCGACGTCTGTGGATGCGTTTTAACAACAGTTTGTAAAACATGAAGAACTTTATCTGCATACTTCGTGTTCTTCATGTCCATGAAAACAAACGCTGAAGTTGTGAAAGCCCTCCCTCTAGTGGAAATAGTGGGACAGAGCAGCGTGAGCGCTGCATCAGTTTCAGAGTCCAGAGTACAGTCAGCTCCTGTTAAAGATGTTTAATCATGCAGAGCATTCCTCCCAATGTGCAAAATGTTCTCATTTCAGTTACTGCAGCTTTAAAGAGCAGAAAATAAGTAAGACTAAGTGAGGTATTACTACAATTATTGGAACAGTGCTTTGTATATAATCATTAAACTACACTTCAAATGCTTCATCCACACATTTCAATTTAAACAGGACCACTTCTCATATATTATTTTTTTATTCAGTAAACAATTCAGAAATCTATAAAGTCAGTCCATGTAAAATACAGACACAGTAAGTATCATGTCCAGCACAAGAAGGACCGTGAGAAGTTCTGTGCCTTTTGTCAGCATTACTGTGTGGGCTTGATTTGCATAGAAATAATTTCTTGATGACAAATTGCACCTGTCACAGATCATCAATGAAATAGCGATATGGCTTCAGACACCGTGAAAATGCCATTGCTGCGCTCCTCACAGAAGACAGCACCCCATTCACTTTTCATTCTGTTACCTCCTGATTGAACTTCATTTTCATTAGTTAAGACTCCTTGTCACATGTCTGTCAGATGTGCAATAAAAAGAGGTTCATTTGAATAACAAATACTGTGTATGTCCTCATACTGTTTGGTCACAAGCGTGCATCTGTGTTGTGATGTCTTGTTGTGGCCTCCTTCTGGTAAGAGGGTCAGACTTGTAATCATAAGCAAGACAACATACCCCCAGTTGCTTCCCAAGTGCTGCAGTGAATGGCTGCCCACTGCTCCAGTTGTGTGTGTGCTTGTGGTTTGCAGTATGTGTGTGTGTGTGTTCCCTACTCAATACTCCTGATATGTGTGCACTAACTTGGGTGGGTTAATACAGAAGACAAATTTGAATATTCTCCCTCTCTCTTTCTTAGAGTTTTATTGCTAAATGAATGTAGTAGCCATGCTGGCTGAAGATATTCATGCTTTGATTATAGAATACCTGAAGAGTTTGAGCTAAATATGCTTAGGCAGTCCCACACTGCAGATGCTATACAGGGGAATCACTAACCTATCTGGTTCAAGGGTTCTCACATGCACACTTTTATGGTACTGTTACATTACATTAAAACATCACTGTAAACATTCTTTACAGATGCTTCATAGATTGATGCTTTTGCATGGGCAATCAACTACCAGAAATGTTCTATCAACCAAAAATGTTTGTTGTATAAAACATTGAGTAGTCCACCACAAGGCATCTGATAAAACTGAAGCACACACATAAACACGACCACATGCAGTGTGTGATGGTCTCAGAGAGATGGTTTCCTCTGGAGAGATGCTCATCATGCACTGATGAAAGAGCAGCAGGGGTCTGATGTCACAGCCCTGTAATGTTGACTCTGATTGATGGCTCTCAACCACGGTGAGGGGTTAATGAAACTGTGTATCTCTCTTTCTTTTGTTTGCCCCCATTATCCATTCCCTTCATTTCAAACATCTCATGCTTGTCAATCTCAATACTTTCTAAGTCTTTTCAGTCTTTCACGCCCTCTCTGTCTTTCTCATCATACTCTGTATGGTTTTGTATTTGTCCTTTATAACTTAAAGGGGTTGTTCACCCAGAAATGAAACTTCTGGTATCGTTTGCTTAACCTCATATAGTTCCAACTCCAAATGACTTCAACACAAAAACTTTGCCCAGGTTTAATGCTGTTTTTTTCCATTGAAACTGCACTGTGCATTGACGTACACTACACAATGCTGTAACTATCCAGCTGTTATAGAAACGTAGACAACAGGAATTAAACACATTGTCGCTGTGTTCGTGTAGGGGGCGGAGAATGTGGGTTGGCCTGAATTAACGTGTGGACCAATCAAAGTCCGTTCCGCTGCGCCGCGCGCTTCCTTGGTTACAAGGTTAGCAACGTCGCGACGCTTTCGCAAGTAGCTAGTCATGCAACAAACACGGGTAAACAACAAAAAATAACCCCATCAAAACCCATCTCAAAGAAGAAGAAAACGTGAAACAAACGTGTCATGTGTCAATTATTATAGCGTGCACACAGTTGGACAGGTGACTAAGCGGTTTGTCCGTTTTCAACGTAAATGTTCTTGCCAAACTCTTTTCTCTCGGATTCTGTGAACATCTGTGAAGCGACTTACTGTTGATGTGAAGATTTCATCTTTATATATGTGAAAACAACCGGTTTATTCAATGTGAAGATTAACCAAAGTGCTCCTACATTCCTGAACATGGAGATGCCGGTGAGTGAAAAGTGAAGATTTCTTAAAAATCAACTCGGATCACATGCACTCCAAATGCTGCGATTTACATGAACTACAAACTTATCAAGCTGCTTAAAATAATAATTAGACTGAACATATTTTAGGGTTCTTTGGGTCGAAAGAAGCCTCACAGGAAACCAGAGAAGAATGTGGGCCTATTACCGCAAATACAACAGGTAAATTCTGGCACTGATGCCCCATATGTTTGATCATGTTAACTAAACAACTACGCCATTGCTGCGTTATATGTTGCAGGTTCGATCGAAACCTCGGTGGCAGGAGGCAAGCCCAAGCTTTAGACTTCAGATAACAGCTCAGGAAGACACCCATGGCTCTGTGTTCTCCAGTAAGGGATAAAATAAATTCTGATCTACACTTTAAAACATAGGCTGTTATTGCAGCTATATATTGTAACTACAGTATTCAACCCTGTCTGTATTACCAGTGTTAAAGATCAGTCAGTGTAAATTTATACAGGTAGATTGATGTGGCCATGTGTCAGAAAATACATTCAAATTCCCTTTCCCAAATTCCCAAGAAGACATTCCAGGAGCAGGGATGCGATGGACCCATCATCAAAATCCACAGCATGTGGGGACCAACGATGGAGGGATTACGGGAGTATCTTTTAAACATCATGGCAGTGTCCAGCCCAAAAGGGACCGTGAGCAGTTCCGCAGTGCTCTTGTCAGCATTATTATGTGCGTATTATTTACATAGAGGATTTTTTGATGGTCAGTTGTACCTGTCACAGATCATCACTAAAGGATAAATATGATTTCAGGCAGCGTGAAAACGCCTCTACAGCATCCATCACACAAGAAAGCACCCCGCCCACTTCTGGTTCACCTACTTCTACAGAGAAAGACATTTTGGTAAGATATTGTCTTTGTATACTGACCAACTCTTGATGATTGATGCTTAGGCTGACAGAATTGGATGTCCTCTTGTTCTGATCATATGCTTATTTGATTGGCACTGACATATTCATTTTGGTTCAATTTTATTACCATATGTCTGTCAGATGTGATTATTGTGGCATTATACAAAACAATCTGTGTTCTGTCTTGTGTTTTCTATTTTCAGAGGTATTACTACTACATCCGCAATGGAATAGGCACAGAGGATGTGGCAGCCATGGAGGATTCCTGGCTGGAGAACGTTTTTGCTTTAGTCCCAAAGCACCTAAGAAGTTTGAGCGGCACCATTGAGGCTCTTACAGATGAGATAAGAGAGGACTACCTGCTCAGTGTCAAAAAAGCCATCGGTACACTCTTCTCATTTGCCAGTTTGATTAATTGCAAAGAAGGCACAGCATTTGCATAATATATTTAGGTGGTCAGAAGCACTGAGATTTTGGACCAAAGCCAAAGATAAATAAAAGAGTGTATTGAAGAATTGATATATTTTCCACTCCAGTATAAATTATATCTCTTTATAATGAAAGACTATGAAAGATGAAAGAATATATTTTTTAAGCTGTTCTACTCTGTCTTCCTGCCCATGAAAATTCACATCATCAGGACCAAGTACGGTGTTGTTATCTGTGAAGATTTCAGTGCTTTATCAATGAAGGTCCTTTATTCTGTTTGCAGTGGATTTTGTGCTGTGGGACCCTAGAGAAAATCAAGGAGACAAAACCAGAGATCTTCCTCCACATAGACAGGAGTGAGTCTGGCTAAATTCTTATTAGTAATACAATTTACAAGCCAAAAAATATTAAAAATGGAGCATAAAATCATGCCACCATGAACATAATTTTCTTCTCATGTTGAATACAAATTTGGCTTTATATTATCTGATTGTGCACATTGTCTGCCTAAAATCATCCTGTAATATTTTGTCAATATTCTGTAAGTTACTTTTGTTATTCCAGATAACTTTTTCGTTGTCTCTTGCAGAATGGAAATTATTCCAAAGCCATGGAAAAAATCATTTCTTCAAGCCCAGAAAAGAATGAGAAGCCAACTTCACTCAATCAATCCCATCATGCTCTCACTACTGGATCTGTGGCAATTGTCTTTCAAGTAAATGTCAAATAACCTTCTTAAATCATAGTGTGTTCAAAGTTAAACTACAGCAATATCATAGTGATGTTCAGTTAAACTTCAGCAATCTCATAGTGATGTTCACAGTTAAACTACAGCAATCTCATAGTGATGGTCACAGTTAAACTACAGTAATTCCATAAAAAAATTATATTCTTAGTTTAATTTCCTTTTCTCCTTTTCCACAATCTTACTTCTGCAGCAAGTTGCGTCTTATTGACGTGGAGGCCTTCCACAATGAGCAAGAATCTGTGGAGCTGTCTGCCTTTCAGCAGTCAGTCAACAAACACATGGAATGTGCCAAAGGCATCCTTCTCAAAAAGTATGAAGCTCCTCACTGCAGTTGCAATGTAACAGATGGACAGAATTTATGATCAGAATCTAAATTTAAATTTGATGCTTATCTTCAGACATTCAAGATCAGCAAACCGCATCCTGCATAAACAATGCAATCCGGTGTGAATGTTTATTTTTTTTCTGTCAATGAAACAGATGGATACCAGAAGTGCTGCAGAACTATTACCTAGGTATCAAGCGCAAACTGGTTCCCAGCAATACTAGTGTCACACAGCTCCAGTCCTTCTACAACTGTATGGCCACACTCATGACCTCCCAGCTCCAAAGCCTGGCACTTGAATCCATTCAGGACTACACATACCTCATCGCCCAGGAACCTGTAAGATCTGCTGTATCGTTGCATCTGGATTGTTTTTATTGGCTAACAACCTTATAGATCCTTTTGGCCTGAGAGGTAACATGCTTGTTTTCCTATTGAAGCATTCAGTGAGAGCCTATGAGCATCTTGGGTTTGTCATAAGGCTGGTACTGGATCAAAATACTATCAAGTTTGAACCTGACTTCAAAGACTTTGAAGTTGCCCTGCTAAATGTCTATGACATAATGCTGAAATGCATAAGTCTGATCCCTCGGCTGGAGACGAAGCTGCACTCAGAAAGGGTAAACATATGCTTTTTTGTTTTGTGACATTTGCCTGTAAGGTGTGTGTTTGTTTGCTGAATTTTTAAAGGGCTCATGTTAAAAGGAATCTAATTTTCCTAACTTCTTGAGGTAAAATTATGATAAAAAATTGAACATTATGAGTGATGTCATTCTTTAAACAAATGTCATTCTTTAAAAGGAACCTTTAATAATGGTTATTACAGTACCGTTTGTGTTTCATGTACCTGCGCACATACCTCTTTAATTCTAGACTGGCACAGAAACATACAGTACCCTGAAACCTATTGTCCTGCCAGCGATCGTGGAGGTCCAGCAGCAGAGAGTCAGGCAGGTCATTCTAGCAGAAAGTGTCGGACCTTTGGAACATGTCCGTGTCTATGATAAGTATGCCCGGCTGGTGTCCCAGCAAGCTGAGGGGGATGTGACCCAGTTCTTGCAGGAGCAGCACTCCTTCCAGGAGCGGATGATGGAGGTGACCCGCTACCAGCAGTTAGCTGATGAGATCCAGTACAGCACCGTCAAGGTCCATGGTTACATACATCAGTTGTTCACATTTTACCAGCCTTTTCTAAAGGACTATGACTGAAACAAATGAGGCACATTTTTTGTGTTTTAGGTGGTGCGTTTGGGCATGTTTGAAGTTCACTCGCATGAGCTGGTTCGTGGCCTTGTTAAGCGAGCGGAGGGTCTTATGCAGAGACTGGTCACTCATATGTTGCAGGATCATCAAGAGTTCAATAAGAAGTTAGTCAGTGAGAAATTTATGAAACATTTTTGTCTGCAACTTTTGTTCTGTCGTTTGGTAATTTGTGTCACTGATCTATAGGCTGTGCGAGGAATTTGATAAAATATCACAGAAAGCCCTCAGCAGTCCTTCAAACACACAGGAACTCATGGAGCTGAAGGTAATTCTGAGCAGCCTAGCCTTACCTTCTGTTCTCTCCTTACATAAAGTGTTCTTATGTTGTTTCCTGTTTATCATTTGTATTGTAGACATATGTGGAGAAGGTGGAAGCAGAGGAGATGCCTCGCCTGGAACTGAAGCTCCAGGAATCAAATAGCAGGTTGTGTTTCTTGGTGGATTATGTCACATTCTCCCTCACAGATATTCAGCTGAACAGTGAGACCTTCCAGTGTCACGCACGCATGCCATCGATTTTTGATCAACACCGCCAGATCATTAAGGAGAAGACAGGACAGTTCCAGGATGGCCTCAAGGTATGACAGAGCCTGAACAATGACAAAAATAAACCAATTTGCATTCAGGGAACTCGCAAAATGATTGGTTAAACCAAACATTGAAACATACAGACAACATCATCATGGCAACAAATCCATAACAAGCCTTCACATTATGCAACTCCATTATGCAGTGTGTGTAATAAAAACAATTAGGAAAAACAAGTAGTAAATTATAAGTATATATCTAGCAGAAACACAGACATAATAAAGTTAATAAAATCAATAAACCAGTAATACTAACATATAAACTGAAAATAATGCTGAAAAAATTTAATGATAGAAGTTCATTTTGATACAGCGATGTCTTTAATAAAATGTGTTTATTTTATGATAGTTGAGGTGTGAAAGGGCTTTGGAGGACCTAGTGAGCTACACAAAGCAAGTGGAGGAGTTTGTGACCTTTGGTGACCTTTCGGAGCTCAGCAAGTACCTGAAAAAAGCCCAGACCCTCAATTCTAAGTTGGACTTGATTGTGGAAAAGGTACTGGACTGTGGACAAAAACATCTGTTTGCTGCTGCAGTTGTCTCTGGGATATTTATCAGTATAGAACACTCAATAACCATTAGTTTTATTTCCTTTTAAAAAGAATGAATATGTTCTATTAGTCTGGGAGAGTTTGTAGGGTTATTATCAAAGTAATGATCAAAGCCAAATTGAGCTTGAATGTCCTAAACTTTAGAGTTGAATCTAAAGTGAAGATGAAATGGATGTTTAGTACATTTGTCATTAGGGCTAGTAATGGCGTCTCTTATCACTCCACCTGCACCTTCTTATTTATCAGATAAGGGGCTTCAATCAGGAGGAGGAGGTCTTTAGCTGGCCTGTCTCCCAGTACCCACAATGCAAAGCGATTCAGGATTGCCTGCTCCCGTACCTGCGGCTGTACGAGACAGCAGCAGAGTTCCAGAGCCAGTACCATCAGTGGGTGCGCGGCCCGCTCGTATCGGTCAACCCTGATAAAGTGGAAGCTGATGTAGGAAACTACATCCGTTCCCTGTACAAGCTTGAGAAAAGCTTCCAGGACTCACCCAACGCTCTCCACATCGTGACCTCCGTGAAGGCCGAAGTAGAAGCCTTTAAGGAGCATATTCCTCTAGTGCAAGTACGCTTAGGAAGCAAAGTCTTCCCCTGTGTATTTTTATTTAGTTTAAAAATAAATGGAATACTGTGATATGGATGAAAATACATAAAAAATGTGTTGAGATGAGATCAGAACTCTGAATACTACATCCTTACTGGCAGCTGAAAGCATTATAAATCTTGCAAGCCCTTCTGCTAAGTCTTGAGGGTGCAGATTCTGCACAGGCCTGCTCATGAATTATGGGAATGATTTGTTTGGGCAGGTGCTGTGTAACCCGGGTCTCCGTGACCGGCATTGGGAGGCCATGTCTGCAGTTGTCGGTATCCCCCTCAGGCCATCAGAAGAGGAGGCCTGTGTGGCTCAGTTTCTTCCCATGCATCTGGAAGCTCATCTGCCTGCTTTCGAAACCATCAGTGAAGCTGCCAGTAAGGAACATGGCCTCGAAAAGGCCATGGAGCGCATGGCCGGTGAATGGGCCAATGTGGAATTTACCCTCCTGCCCTATCGTGAAACTGGTACCTCCATTCTGTCCTCATTGGATGAGATCCAGATGCTGCTGGATGACCACATCGTCAAGACCCAGACCATGAGAGGGTCACCTTTCATCAAGCCATTTGAGGCTGAAATACGGTAAGCCATGGGAAATGAATGTCTGTGCTTTAGCATAGATGTCACATAGATTTTCCTCCTGAGTGATTATTACTCATGACTGTAGTTTAATATCTCCAGCGTTGTACAGTGTATTACAGTCAGCATAAACAATAGAGCCTCCTGAGTATATTACACAAGCACAATACTTACAAATAGTAGGCTGGCCACTGTACATGTTTACACACTACAGATAAGGCCGTCATGGTTTACATCTACATTTAAAGGAAGCATTTGTTAGCCAGCTGTCTAGCATATGTTAATTTAATGTGAATATGTGTGTATATCTAAGGGACTGGGAGGGCAAGCTGCTTTTGCTGCAGGAAATTCTGGATGAGTGGTTGAAAGTTCAGAGCACTTGGCTCTACCTTGAGCCCATCTTCAGCTCCCCAGACATCATGTCCCAGATGCCCACAGAGAGAGATCGCTTTACAACAGTGGACAAAACCTGGAGGGACACTATGAAACAAGTCAACTTGGTGAGCCAAAGTCCCATGTAGTTTTTCAGTGTAAACACAAAATTGGGTTTGTTTATGTCTAGAATATAGAGTAGAAGTTATTAGATGCTGTGTTCATTTTTCTTTTTCTCATGACGTGTCTTTAGAGATGTTTGTATAAAACTGTGGTGTATTGGGGACAAATGAGACAGAGCTGTCAGTCACACACCCAAATACAGTCGGTCTTACAGGGACACTTCAGTATGTAATTGGCATCTTCAGCCTCAGTGCTATGAGAGACATCAATATCTGTTGTCCTCTAAACGGAAAAACGTCGCCCGGCTCTACCATCAAATAGGAATTATAGATTTTGTCTGGAGGGACTCAAACCAGAGAGTGTGCAGAAAATGAGGCTGGCAAACTGTTTTTCGGCTGGAGAAGATGTGTGTCCATACCTCTGGCAAAACCTCAGCAAATTTTAGGAGAGTTGAGGCAAACAAATTTATGACACAGAATTCATCATACACCCTATAGACTATGACTGTACATGTCTAGAGTATAAGCATAGCCCCTAAACAAGACAAAATAATAATTTCTTTCTATGTGTTTGTCATATTAAATTACAAAAAGGAAACTTTCAAAGCAATTTTGTGAAATAAATAAATGTGTTGATGCACAACAATGTGGCGCTAAATCAATCCGTAATCAGAAGACCGCATACTGCAATATCACAATGTCCACTAGGTGTCTCTCTTCATCTGTGGTACACAGAGCTTGCCTGCCTCCTCCGGATTTTATTTACTCTTTTCCAATGTGTTTCTTACATTCCTCATTTGACAGAAAAGGAGATAAACATTTTGTAATTGAATTCAAAGTTCTTTTTTAGGATGTTTTTCTGAATAATTCTTACACCCCTCCATGATTTCCGCCCTACATTATACGCCTTAAAGGGCTCTTATCTGAAAAGCAAATGAATATATATTGGAGGGCAGGTGTTACTGCCTGTTGTTGCCTTATAGGAAAGTTGGTTTGATGAACAGCACCACATAAAGAAATACTTGAAAGAGATGCTTGTAATAACAGTGTGGTGTGTGGGGGAAACATTGGCGTAGATGCAGATCTGAGTCCAGTTTTATGTTAATACTGTAGTAGGGAGGAGTGAACCCATACCGTATGAAACTGTTCTGAGACCTGAAGCGTTTCTTTTAATGTTAAATGAAAGAAAACATATTTATGAATCTGAATCTGTCGAGCGACCCACCTGCGTGTTTTTGCAGCCTGTGAAAGGAAGCAGATGATTTTCAGAACCCCTCCATTCAGACACATTCAGACAGCCCTCGCACTCTCACTGTAATGTAATTCAACTTGACGGCAAGAAAGAATAATTACACAGTAATTGGCATAAGACATCCCCTCTATCTCTTTCATGACAGTCATCCAATGGTATCTTTTCATGTTTTAAAGGGTTATTTTGAGATGGCTTTGGTTATTAACAACCCCTCATTAGTTTCTCCTAGACTCTGTCAGGAAACTCGGTTCTTTCTGTCATTTAAAAGTGATCGTTAAACTTCAATCTCCTCGTGAGCGCTCACCGTGGGTAATAGAAAATCAATAGCAATCCGAAAAAGGGAAAAAGCAATTATTATCTCTTTACAGGTGAGCAGCATGTGTGAGGGGTGGAAGGGGAGGGGATGGGTCCAATTGTTTCCTCTTTCTTTAATGAAGGACATGGCCTTCAGACAACCTTTGGAGGAAGGTTTGACAATCAGAAAGCAAAAGACAGGATGAGATTTCCTGGTGGGAGACACCTTTATAAATGAACTCTTGTGAAGGCAGTGATGTATGATGATCACACTACAGCTGGTTTGCTCTAGCTCTCTTTCATCGTTGGATTTGTCTGGGCACAGGGCATTAAAAGGAATATTACTGTATGTACTAAATCATTTCCTGTGATTTTCAAGTTAAGATCATGTCATGCTGAGTGTCTAGGGTCTTTAAGAGATCAGACTAACATGCACAGCTATGGTCAAATGTGCTCTTTACAGAACTACTAAATAATTTGTGATGCTTGCTGTAAGGTAAGAGAACTGCTGCTCAGCTTATTTAGGGTTAGGGATTTAAAAAACCCCTAGTATTAAACCTTGGCGCATAACTCGTCTCGCACCGTCTGTACAACTAATATGATTGATGCCTCAAAATCATGTGGCTTGTCGAGGTGAGGTGTGCTATTGTTTTTCCAAGTCGGGTAAAGAAACCTGATAGACTTACATTGAAGGAGAAACCTAGGCCATATCTAGGCACTAGAATAGAATTAAGACTTGGGAATGTGCTTTTTGGACTTGGTCTTGTGAGGTGGTACCCAGAACACCCTTACAAAAACATCCTAGCAACACCCTAGCAACTGCCATAACAATGCCAATGTCATGTCAATGTCTGTTATCCATCCTGTATTTTTGATAAAAAAATGATTGAATGGTAAAATGTCCTTGTTCAAATTACAAATATATATTTTTTTAAGCATTTGTTGGATTCCTTGCATTACATTGTACTGTACTGTGTTTTCTCTTAGGACAAGCATGTTCTGGCAGTGGTGGCCATTGAGAAGATGTTAGACAAAATGAAAAACAGTAACGAGTTGCTGGAACTCATTCTGAAAGGCCTGAATGAATACCTGGAGAAGAAAAGACTGTATTTTCCCCGTTTTTTCTTCCTGTCCAATGACGAACTGCTGGAGATTCTCTCCGAGACAAAAGATCCAACCAGGTACTGTGGAGCCTTGGGCAGAAAACAGGCTGTGGGAAATGTATGCGCTGAAAGACCTGCAGGAATGCTGGAAAGAAGTGTCAGGGTTTCTGTGGGCTTTGTTCAAGTAGTCCTCTTTGTGTTGTTAGGTTGGTGTGAGTTAATCTTACACTTTCATGGCTTTTTCTCAAAGGAGAATAGCCCTAATGGAGACATTTTTTGGAAACAATATGATTTATCGGCTTGAGGAAAATTGTTTGTCAGCAGTTAAGGTGAACTGATTTTAAAGGCTTCTATTTTCCATATTTTTGCTGGGTGAGATTTTCTTGTTGATTGATTTATAATGGAACAGGCTGGATGACTGCCTGATGGAAAGAGCTGTGATAGATCAGTCTGTTCTTTATCAATTATTTAAAAAACCTTAAGGTGCTGCAAGTGTTGGTCAATTTTTGATGTGTGGGGCTGCTACTTTTTCAGACTTACAGAATAACAGAGAGCCCTCAAAACTGTAACGTTCATATATTTTCACTGCAAGTAACTCCTCCGGTTTAGAGATGTTCTTTTCATCAGTTAGTTACACAGATGTGAAAATTCACTTGTTTATTTTAGATGTTTTTTTGGTGGATATCTAATACAGTCCCATGATTTTAAGGGGTTTTAGCACTCTATTTTCACCTTTTAGATCTACAGTGTAGGATGGATGTAATTAATATTAATATATGTTAAGTAATATATAATACTAATGTACAACATGGCCTAGTTTGCCACATCTCTCGGGGCACATCAAACAGATGTTACACCTACTGTACATACTGTACCTAACAAATGCTGCTTGTGTTTAGCATAAAAAAGAACAAGGAAGGACAAATGAAAAGCAATTTCGCTTTACCGTGGCCTTGGAAAACTCATTGTGAGCCCTTAAAACCTACTATTTACTAAGGGAATTTAATTATAGCACTTTTTCTTCTCCATACGACACTCTGCCCTACTTTCTCTGATGTGGCTCCCCTGCGCAGGCTCTTGATGTATAAGCAAATCTTGTTTTATTTCACCCCAGGTATTTGTTTAATAATGAATATGAGCACAGAAGCTGGGGCTTTTTGGCTTTTTGCGCATTTCATTCTGTTTGCCGAAGCTTGCCTCGTTCTTCCTCTCTGTTACCAATGCTGACCAGTGATTGCTAGTGATTGCTGAGATCTCTCTCTCTCTCTCTCTCGCTCTCTCTCTCTCTCTCTCTCTCTCTCTTTCTCTTTCTCTTTCTCTCTCGCTCTCTCTCTCTCTTTCTCTCTATCACTTTCTCCTTACATACATATTTCATTGTCATGCTCCATCGTTGTTTCATCAGAGTTACTAGCTTTACAGAAGAATGAAATCTAAATAGCAGAGGTGTGACAGGGTTGCATTATTAAGCATCCACTGCATTTTCTATAACTTCTAAAATTATGCACTTATGCACATAGAATGGGTGTTGCTGATACAGTGTAATTGGTTTAGTGTAACTGGTTTTTTGCATGCCCCTTAAATGGAATACCTGCATTGCAAATGGACACACTGAACTACTGGCTTTGTATTGCAGAGTGCAGCCCCATCTGAAGAAGTGTTTTGAGGGGATTGCTAGCGTTGTGTTCACTGATGTTTTGGACATCACTCACATGAAGAGCAGTGAGGGGGAGGTGGTGGAGCTGCTGGAGATCATCTCTACCTCTAAAGCCCGTGGACAGGTGGAGCAGTGGCTCCTGGAGCTGGAGAGTGCCATGCTTCGCTCCATACACAAGGTACAGAAATGTACAACATCTGTCTGTGTGGATAGACTTCTTAGTCTGTACTCAGAAGATTGCATTTAAAAACCTGTTGATAGATCTTTGACACAGATTTACACATTATAGAGTCAACATTTGACATTATGCAAATGTAATGTATAAAACAAGGCATTATTGATTGATACTTGTAACAGCGCTTTCGGTTTGTTCCATAATTGTAAGTGTAAAATAATGTCAACGATTCTCTCTGTTCCTGGCTGTTAGGTGATTGGAGAGGCATTTGAAGCATATCCCAAAGACCTGAGAGTCAACTGGGTCAGGGCCTGGCCGGGTCAGACAGTCCTCTGTGTCTCACAGGTTTACTGGACAAAGGACATTCATGAAGCCATTGCAAAGGGACCAAAGGTCTGTGTCATTCAAAGCCATATAATCTTTAATAAACAGATCTGAAATATTTGATTCTGATTTTGTCAGCTAACATATATCTGTTTTGATCGCTAAACTGTATGATTGACTGTTGTCCCAGGCAACAGATTTCCTACATCGCTGTACTAGTTTCATGTGTATCACATGGTGGTCCCTTACACATTATCACATTATATGATTTCTTTGCACTGCATCAGGCTCTGGAGACTTACCTGGAACAGAACAATTCTCAGATAGATGACATTGTGACCCTGGTGCGTGGCAAGCTGTCCAAACAGAACCGGGTAACATTAGGAGCGCTGGTGGTGCTTGACGTTCATGCCCGGGACGTTCTGGCCTCTCTGGTCCAGAAGGGTGTGGATGATGAGACCAACTTTGAGTGGCTCAGCCAGCTGCGCTACTACTGGATCGTAAGTCAGTTTGAGCACACATGAAATATTTCTGTGTGTGATCTAGAATTAACAAGGAACAAGGCACTCAACTTGTATTGTTGGAAAACTTCTTTAAGGCAAAAACATATTAAAATCCTACATGTATTGGTGGACAAACTGCCTTTATCAGAATGTACAAAGGCATCTTTGTACACTGTATATCTGTGTGTCTGTGAGCTGATGTTTACATTCACAGTGTATATAGCATCTGGCTATTCTTCTGCTTTTTGTTTTGGGTTCTCAGATACTCTGCTTTTATTTCATTTTCCCTTTTGACTATTTGATTTGACCCTATGCACCTGTGCAGGAAAACCAGCTTCAGACAAAGATGATCAATGCAGGCTTGGCTTATGGCTATGAATATCTTGGAAACACACCACGCCTTGTCATCACCCCACTCACTGACCGCTGCTATAGGTCAGAATGCATTACATCTGAGCATTAGAACTGAGCATTATTTATAAACTAAAGCATTTTCGGTTTAGTTGCATCTTTTCTACACGTTTTCTTTTCCAGAACTTTATTTGGAGCTCTGCATTTATACTTGGGAGGAGCTCCAGAGGGTCCTGCAGGTACCGGAAAGACTGAAACCACCAAAGATCTGGCCAAAGCCATAGCTAAGCAGTGTGTGGTCTTCAACTGCTCAGATGGCCTGGACTATATCGCGCTGGGCAAGTTCTTTAAGGTAGACTTACAATGTTTACAGTATAAATGAATGTTTAATAGTATGATAGTGCTTGTTTGGCATTAGCCGAGTGGTAAAGACTGTTTTGATATAATGGCAAAATAACAAACAAGGACAAGCACCATGTGTGTTTTCAGGAAACTCTGAACAGCACAGATTTGACAACACTTGGTTACTATAGTAATTTAGATAACCACAGTTGTTTTGGTGAAGAGAAAAGGGGTTAGGAACTAGCAAGAAGAGTTCGTAAAAGATTTATATTGTTTTGTATTGTCTAACTTTTTAGTTTAAGAATGGGGCACATACCAAATACTAATAAATTGAATGATCAGTCATTCTTATTTAAATTTTCTAAATAAACCTTTTACTAACAATGTATGCTAAAACTTTTTTATTAAATGTCTTAAATTATAAAAATGCAAAACACAAGCATTTAGACTGATGGTCTCAGACTTTTGGACCCCACCGTAGTTAGCATTTTAATACAGACATGCAAATTCTCCTTTCAGTTTGCTGTGTTAGCAAAGATGGCTGTGCTTTAGCTTTGCAGCCTCAGTACTATCAGAGAGCTACAGCTGTATCTTAATCAGAGACTTTTCAATTGCGCAGGGCTTACGTTTTTAATGTCATCTTGCTCGCCACTTGTCAGTTTTCTGATATCTGGCAGCACAGGAGTGTTCAGACTGCATCTGCTGTAAGTCATGTAACAGCTTTTGATTTTTGCAGGGCCTGTTGTCGTCTGGTGCCTGGGCCTGCTTTGACGAGTTCAACCGTATCGATCTGGAAGTACTTTCAGTGGTGGCTCAGCAGATTTTAACCATTCAGAGAGGTGTGTGTTTGTGTGCACCATCTTATGTTAACGGTGATGTCAGGGCATTTAAAAAATCAATCCATTTCAAATCATCCAGTATGTGATTGAACTTAACAGAAGCCTTCATCGGAACCCGAGTTGAGTCCTGTTTAGGCAAGTTGCATGATTTATGGAGTCAAATGTGATTTCTTTAGTTTGGGTTTTAATACGTAGTTTTTTCCTCCAAAGGTATTTCTTCCCATGCTGAGATGCTGCAGTTTGAGGGAACAGAGCTAAAACTGAACCCTACCTGTGCTGTCTTTATCACCATGAACCCTGGATATGCTGGGCGCTCTGAACTACCTGATAACTTAAAGGCATGGAGGTTACAGTAGTACACATTAAGATACAATCAGTCATTTTTCAATTCAGTGTGTAAATTTATTAAATTCATTTTTAAATTCATTCCCTCATTTTTATTCAGCAAAAAACTGTGGATGAAGGCCTGAAGGTCTAATATGTTATAATGGTCATAAAGTCACTAATCCAACACTATGCTTGTCAAATTTAATAAAACATGATTCTCTTATGTAATAGGAATCAATAAGGCGTTATGTAAAACGTCAAAACAATCAAAACTGTACAGCTTTAACAGTCTACAGACTACAAATGACTTACAAAAATATTTTGGCAACACTTCACGTTTACATTTCTCGTTAATATCAGTTCAATGTTACAAACAGTTGTACAGTACAAATATTTCTTTAATAATGGTTTATTTCTTAATCACTTTCACTGTTTTCTTTTACTGTTTTTGTTTCTGCTATTTTCCAATGGGAATGCCAGTAGATTGTCCATTGTGCTGGTTGTGTAATTGTCTGCTGCAGGCTCTGTTCCGGACAGTAGCTATGATGGTGCCAGACTATGCTCTAATAGCTGAGATTGTGCTCTATTCCTGTGGATTTGTCAGAGCACGACCGCTCTCAGTGAAGATTGTAGCTACGTATAGGCTGTGCTCAGAGCAGCTCTCCTCCCAGCATCACTATGATTACGGCATGAGAGCTGTCAAATCGGTTTTGACCGCCGCGGGGAACCTGAAGGTAGGCCCTGCATCCTCTGAAATGCTCCTAATGTTGACTTTCTGTCACAGTATATCTTGATTAAACATAATGTGTGTGATACATATAGTGTCATATTGTGATTTAGTTTATTAACTAAGAACGTATGTTTTTTTAACAGTTCTGTTTTGATCCTTATGAAAAAGTTATTGATTTAAACTTAATTGAGTTCCCATATAACATGGGTGAACATTCATATTTGTTACCTGTTTCTTTTCATATCTAACACCTGTAGATTGAACCTTTAATGATTTGATTTAAAGAATCAGATTTCCTTTGGCATATGAGTGTAAAAACTTCTGTCTTTTGGTTTCATTCTGATTTTATTTTGTATATTTCCACTATTTCTGAGTGCTCCATAAATTGGTTAAAGCAGTTCTGAGTGAAAACCAGCTGCATTTGGCTCAGTTCCTCTTCACCTGACACTGTTATCAGCATAGAGTTACCAAGGGTCAAAGGAGTGAAACATTTCCACTTCATCTCAATTCCCATTGCACGCTCCTTCTCCTCTCTCCCTCGCTTCACTTTCTGGTTGTGAATCAAAGCCAAATGAAACTGACATTGAATATAAATAGTGTTCACACTCAATTTACAGTAGCAGCCAAGCGAATCACAGATCTTTGAAACACACAAACTATTTAAACCGAAAACTTCACTTAAACCCTGCATGACCCTCATGAATTCTGGGCTTCAGTCAGTGCAATGCTTATTTGAGGCTCATGTGATCCGAGTTCTGCAGATTTATTACTTTGGTGCTTTTTTCACTAAAACCTTACTTAGTATTCACAAGGAATGGAGGGTTTTTCCTGTGGAATATTCTCAAACATTGGTGACTTACAGACAGAGATTAGTGCCACAAGGCCAGGCATAAGACACCATCAAAGAAAACAGGTCAAAACAACAGCTAAAGGTGTCAAACAATGTGCCTGGAATCTTCCCATGTATCATGCTGGGCTAATACGACTGAATACGACCCATGTCCTGTGTCAAAACATCATAACCAGCTAAGAATTTTAGGTTACAAGAATGTTTTCCTAACATTTTCGTTAGGTAACAAAAACAGTGAAAATGTTATTTTAAAAGTTCTAGGAGCTTTTAAAATGTGCCATTTTAGATGTTGTATTAACGTTATTGTTTGGTTTTAAGAGCATTATTCAGACATTGTTTTAACTCTGTAACATTTTAAAAACTTTCCCCAACAACTATGTTTACTACAATAACATTTTTGATATATATGATATATAATGTTAAAGAAGTTTTACTAACTACTAACGTTATTGCAAGAATGTTTTTTAATAACTTTGACAGGACTTTAAGAGAACATTAGTGAACATTCTGAGAGTATTCCCTGTTAGCTGGGTAGGCTTCACACAGCACTGCAAGGTTTGTAGAAGTGTCAAAAGCATTTGTTGATGGGGGTGAATGTAAAATAGAGTGGGGGGTCTTACATTTACAGCTTATATCAGAAGAAAATTAAAAATGAGCAACACCACAAGCAATTTATTCAACGAGAGTTAGCTATACTCCCCTAAATAACCAAACTCAGTATGTACAGAATAGGATTGAGTGTTAGAATAGGAGTGACATCTGTATTCAGCTGCAGTGTTTACGCGGCTTTATTACTTGGTAACGTGTCTGTTGTGGGACCCTGAAGTATCAAAGTCAGAAAAATCAAATCTCTCACAACTGAAATAGGCAGAGGAGAAACAGAAGAAGACACTGACCTTGACAGCTCCCAATCGCTGTTCTCGTTTTTTCCAAATTTAAATAGCGGCTGCTTGTGTCATCTCTTCTGTTCGGAGAAATGAATACGTCTATGTCATTTTCACAGCAATCTTTGCACCATCACACTAGAGACCGCAACTCTTTGCCATCTTGAAATTACTTCTGGAGACAAAGGCATGCTCGAAACCCCTCGGGTCTCGCTTGCAAATGACTGTGATGGTAAAGAATGAACAAAGACAATGTGGCTGAATGCCATTCTTCCCCTGGAGAATTCCAAAAGTGACAGCCCAAGCAAATCTGTTATTAAGTGTCAAACCTTTTTCTCTCTCTGTGTTTAACATGTCACAGCTGAAGTTTCCAGAAGAGAATGAGGATATTCTACTGCTGAGATCTATTATTGATGTTAACCTTCCAAAATTTCTGGCTCATGATTTGCCATTATTTGAGGTACAACACCATCCACACATCATTCATATAACAAAAATTCTTTAACAGATCATTTAGTGCAAATTACTGACTTTTCAGTCATTGTAAATGTGTCCAGGGCATCACCTCAGATCTGTTTCCAGGCATTAAGCTTCCAAAACCAGACTACAGTGTTCTGCTTGAGGCCATTAAGGAAAACAGTGCTAAGATGAACCTTCAGGTCACTGATTTCTTCGCTGAGAAGATCCTGCAGATCTATGAAATGATGATTGTACGCCATGGCTTCATGTTGGTGGGAGAGCCTTTCGGCGGAAAGACGTCTGCCTACCGTGTGCTTGCCGCAGCCCTGCACGACATCTGCGAGAAGGTGCTGTAATTGGACAACTGTTCACAAAAACTATTTCTTGCCTAGATTGTCACAGTGGGAGTAGAACTATCTGCATACCACATTGCACATCTAAGTTACATAAGAAACATTTGTTCTTTCCTTCTTATTGACTGCTGGTTAGTACTTTTTTGTATGTAAAGCTCCCAACTGTAGTCTTGAACCCTCCCACATTTCTTAGTCAGTTCTGGGTGGATGTGAATCATATATTGTTGCTCAACACCACAATATAAACCATTATCGTAAAATACATTTATTGTAACTGGGACAAATGTGTATGAGCTGGTCTTTATTGTATAAATTTTAGTTATTTGACTGCAGAATGTTTAGATTCGGTAAGCTTTAGAAATATGTTTTCATAACAGGGAAATGTAATTTTCTTTAGTGTCCAATGACAAATCAACATATTTAGTCATAGTACTGCTGTAAATCACTACATGATCCTATTGATTTGGCATATTCATGCGCATACTAATATGAAACGATGGATATAGAACAATGCTGCAAAAATAGCTAGTGTGTGTAAGTGTTATGTCTAATAAGTGTTATGTAAAAAAACTTTAATGTAAAAAACTTTAATGTTATCTTAAAGATCAGTGTTTCAAACAGGGCCTGATGGATGAAAATAGGGTTCAGATCACAGTTATCAACCCAAAGTCTATCACCATGGGCCAGCTGTATGGTCAGTTTGATCCTGTGTCCCATGAGTGGTCTGATGGCATCCTGGCTGTCAGCTACAGGGCATTTGCTACTTCCCAGGTACAGTTACCCACCCATCCATCCATTTTACTATCCTTTCTTTGCATTGTACAAATTGTACACAGTGAAGTATAAAATATCTATGTAGTCTCTGACAACAAATTAAAGCCATTTCTAAACAGAGTACCCACATAGTTTTGCATGCCTGAGACATGCAACTGTGATGTTCCGCTAGCCATGGTAACACAAAATCTGAATATGTGCCATCTTTTAAGCTGATTTTATTCGTAGTGCTGTCATACCCTCAATCCCACAGGATTACAGTTTGACGACTTGAAGTAGAAATGCTTGCATTAAAGCAGTAGCTGGCAGGAGAAAAGATAGACGATTAAGCCGATGTCTTTGGTGCAGCAGAAAAGTGAGGGAACCTCTAATAGTTGTAATTGAGGAATAAAAAGCAATAAGAGCAGACAGGTGTCAAGTGTCTGCTTCATACATCATTTCATATTTGATTGCCACTTCTTTGCTCAAGGCAATGAAAGCATGCTCCAGAATCATTGCTTTATTATTGGGAAAAACCTCATTCTGATTTAATAAAAAGCAGAAGTAGGCCAAAACAAGAGGATGTATTTCAAGTGATGTGTTAAACAAAAGTCACAGCACTGAAATTTTAGTATTGATACTTTTAAAAGATGTGGAAACACTGATGGAGAGCCATTTATCACTCTAGATTTTCAGGACTAGTGACATGAACAACAAAGCAGAACTGAAAAGCATGAAAAAGTGAATGTCCAAACCATTTTTTGATAACTAAGAAGCCAGATTTTGTTTAGTGACATTCAGGTTACTGTCCATCCCTCCAGAGTCCTGACAGAAAGTGGCTGATCTTTGATGGACCAGTGGATGCAGTGTGGATCGAGAACATGAACACTGTACTGGATGACAACAAGAAGCTCTGTCTCATGAGTGGAGAGATCATCCAGATGTCTCCACAGATGAGCCTCATCTTTGAACCCATGGACCTGGAGGTGGCTTCACCAGCCACGGTGAGATGAACATGTCAAATGTTAACCAACAGTGGTCAGATTATTCTAATATTTTATTCATAAATAAATAATATAAACAGTCATGTTTTAGTTTTCATAATGATTTTCCACTTTCTGGCCCTTTAAATTTTTTTTTGCTGCTGTGCCTTTAAGAAACACTGTCTTCACACTTTAATTAAAGGAATAATTCACCCAAAAGTGAAAATTCTTTTTTCCTTTTTATTTTGAGAAATGTCTTACTGCTTTTGTGTCCGTACAGTGGAGGTCAATAGGTGCCACTGTTGTTTAATTACCAACATACTTCAAAATATTTTCTTTTGTGTTTGTTGGAAGCAAAAAGTCATACAAGTTTGGAATGACATGAGGGTGAGTAAATTATGGAAAATTTTAATTTTTGGGTGAACTAAAGCAACATGCACTCATGGTGCTCATACACTCTGATTTTGCTGCCCTATCCAATGTAATTTTTAACCCCCCATTCTTCATTAACGGCCTCTTGCATTGTGATGTGATTGGAACACTAAACAGTATGTGCTGAAATGTGCCACTCAAATAAACGTTCAGCAGTTGGTTGCTAACATTCTTCATAAGGATATGCAGAGTGGAAGGTGCCGCACACAGCAGCATTTTACTGATGTTTCTGGTGTTAAAGAATAATAGTTCTGCTTTCTACTCAGTTCCTCACAATGACTAAACGGGTCTGATCACCCAATAAGCATTACTGACATGTAAAAGTGGGTGGTATGCATTTGTGCATTTATCTCTATGAGGTCTATTTAGACTGGGAAGGAAGTTTAGATTTCTCAGAGTTTCAGTATATTTTCATCCCTAATAAAAGTCAGGATTATAATTTCATGACTCTTAGAGACGGTTCGGCTGGCATTCGTGATATATTCCTATAATTTATTCCACCTACAAAGGCAAGCCAACATTGTGCATATTTGTTTCCATTAGTTAAAGTGGAGCCTAAAAAGATGATGAAATCTGATGAAAATATATCAACACATTTCCCAATACGAGTTGATATACCCTTATCAGAGGAGACATCGCTTCGAAATTGGCATCAAATTTTAGACGGCTCTTTCTTTGATGTTGCGATGTTTGGCGTTGCGAAAAAAGTAGGCCATCAAATAGGATTGTCACTGTCATTCGCCATACAAGAACCCTTTCCCAGCAAACCTGTCAAAAGGCGCATTACCGATTCACTGGCAGCTTCACAATAATACACCCACACTGCTCTTCCCCCCTCTCATATCCTGCCCAAGAATGGCATAATGGCATGTTTCTCCTGGATTCCTGGGTTCAGAAACACCAACGCGATTTCCTCCCCTTCTTTGTCTCGGTGTCTTCTGCTGTGATGGCTTTGCATCTGACAGAACTTGCGCCTTGCACATCCCAGCCTCAGGAAAAGCTCTTATAGTTACGGATGCCAGCTTTATCTGACCCAGCGTGGGCAGAAGACTCTGATTCAAAAGAATGGATGATGATGACGGAGATTAAACAAGCATGTTATAGAGAAGGGAAGTGCAAGAGCGATATCAAAGTGTGTGCGAACGTCTGTGTGTGTTTTTCTGTTGTTTGTAACTGCCACCAGATCAGATCAAAGCAGACGCTAGAGATGAAGCCAGAGGGGAACATTGAGAAAAGATCAAATCTGTGTGGATCTCTTGCCTTGCTTTGTCAGAAAAATAGAGCTCTGGCTAAAGCATCAACATAAACCATCTCCATTTGCCTTCTATCTGTCTCTCACAATCTCTCGCTCGTTCGCATTTCTCTGCTTTCTTTCATACAGGCAGGCTTGACTCATAAGGGATGCCTGCTGCAAACTAGACCAAAGTTCAATCAGAATTCAGCTGAACAAGGTAGCATGTTCTTAGAGGTCATGTTAGACCCAGATGTCTCCTGCAAGTATAGCACCTGTGCATAAGCGCCTTGTTTCCAGTTCACTTACACCTCCACCATTCTTATGTTCCTTCATGGGGCCAGTTTCTCACAGCTGGTTCCATCACGTAACCTTAATGATGTACTATTCATCAAACCATTAACCACAGAAGCCATTTATCTTTATGAGTAACCCAATGCAGCTGCTGTTTTATGTGAATGAAAAAGCAGTAGTTTGAACTATACACCATTTCAGACACAAAAAGTTTTGTACTCTTTTGAGGTTGTGTCCATTCCCTTTGATAAGTCTCCATGAGTACTATTTATGTTATGCTTTTTTATGCTTACAACACATGGTTCATAAGTATTTGCTGTATTTCAACCCTGCTGCCTTTTTTATTCATTACAAACAGATTTAAAACTGATTTTTTTAGACCTGTGTTCACTGTTCTGTACACAAATCGAGCTGGGAAATTTCTGCTTTCTGTGCAGGTATCTCGGTGTGGTATGATCTACATGGAGCCTCACATGTTGGGATGGCGACCTCTGATGCTGTCCTGGCTCAACACATTGCCTTCCACTCTAAGATCCATTCACAAGGACTTAATCACTGGCCTCTTCGACCGCATGCTGCCCGCTTGTCTGCAGCTTGTTCGTAAAGGCACTAGGGTACAGATGTACTATACTGCTGATAATGAATGATTGCTTTCCCATTTTATTATGGGAAATGTTAAGAGTAGATTTATTCCTCTTATTTTGGCTAAGGTAAATAGGCCCCACCCCATCTGGAGTATGTTTAAATGTGAATGTTTTATATCTCAATCTCAGATCAATATTTCATGTGCATGAACTATTTATTTGATAAGTAGCAATACACTCAGTGTAATAATGTACAGTCATTATTACTAATCCTGTTGGGATTAATTTTGTTATAATGACTGGCTGACTGCACATTATTTTCCTACCTATTTCCTCATCTATTTTTGCCTGGTGTTTTAGGAAATTATGGTGGACAAAGCATTATAGACACATTCTAAGAACTGACTGACTTTCCTCTGCTGCAAGTTGTCAAAAATACAGCTATTTTTTAATGCAAACTGAAATTATCACACCAGGAAGGAGAGGTGGCAAAATGTTCTGTGGTCTCAATTAAGTACAGACATTACAGACTTTTTTTTGCAAACTTCTGCAATTACAGGTTCTTTTGTGCTAATGGTACATGCATGCATTGCATTTTAAAAATATGCTTTCTTTTTTACATACGGTACTTCTTTTCTTGGCAGCCCAGTTTTGCGTGTTAGTATGTGTAGTTCACCTAATATAGTTTACATCAGGGATTGTACTAGTGCTTTCTTCTTCATTTACACTCTAATTTATTTTACAATCTCCAGTTTCTCATTTATTCAACAAAAATTGTGCTATTATTTATTCTCTCACGTCGCAAACATGAATATTCTCATATCACAGCATGTCTAGTGCAGCTTTAGACAATTGTGCCCAGCATGATGGCACATGACCAATCATCTAGCTGCGGGTTGTGGGTCCAAACTAATGGAGTGTGTTTTGTGTGAACATTCAGGAGTTATCTCCCACGTCCAACACAAGCCTGGTGAAGTCTCTGATGAATCTGATGGACTGCATGATGGATGAGTTCAGAGATGAGAGCCAGGTGAAGGGAATGAACGAGAGAGATGTCTGCTCCTGGCTGGAGGTGAACAGATTACACTCAGAACACCACCCAGAACACCCTAGCAACCACCTAGCAACACAAGCCACCCAAAATATCCCAGTTGAAGATACATAGAAGAGATGCCAGAACACTGTGCTGTATTGTATTAGTGAGACTGATTCCTCAAAGAAATGAAAAGATCTTTGCAATTACGCAGCTGTCATCGCTAATTTATCAACAGTTAGTTCATTGAGCTGAAGTTATTTATCTAAAGCAAGTTCTTTTTTTTGGTTTGTACGATTCACTGCAAATTCATTGCATAATTTTCTTCTTACAAATCAACTCAGCTTTATAGTCCTGAAAGGTCATCACTGTAGCCAACGGCAATTTTTTGCCATTTTTGTGTTGTCTGAAGTATCGCTGAAGTCAGTCAATACTGTCTGCATTTCTCCTCTAAAGGTAATAATCTTTCTCCACCTGCTCCTCAGAGACACAGATCATATCAGTGGATCAAAAAGTGCCAACCTAGACGGCGAGTCTCATTGATTAGCTGGCACAGGATCAATGCTTAGAAATGCTTCTCCCCTCCAGATAGGAACGACTTTATTTGCTTTTTCTCAGCCGGTCATTAGAGTGTTGCGTATTCCTGAAGCCTTTTTTTTTTCTGCCTAAAGTGCACAAATCATTTTGTCCCAAATCAATGGCAGCAGTGTTTGTATTGATTGTCATTTTTGCAGGAAGATTGATCTAAAGTTGCAATTGAATTTGTAAAGAAATATTTATGAATTATTGATTGAATTAGCAGGTGTGGAAAGGTCAGCAACGGGCCACTGTGATTACACAGAGCAGTGAATGAAGTAATGATTAAGGTCATTTATTTAAAAACCCAATATATGATACTTAAGAAGGAGTTTACTGTGTTAAGATCAACAGGAAGATGTTACAGAGCTGTTTGTTGGTCTAAAATGTAACATTGGCTTTGACCTTTCCAACTACATGAAAACATTACAAAAGCAAAATCATAATAATAATATTTATATAATAATAATAATAATAATAATAATAATAAAAATCAAAGAGTAGTAATGTTATGAAATAAATCTGAAATCCATAGTTAAGTGGTTCTCAAACTTTTAAATCTAACCACCTCTTTTCATCAAATCAGGACATGCAAGTACCACCTATTCATGACTTTTCACCTTTTCAGCACTGAGCAAACTAACTACTAACTATCTTTTGAAGCACAAGCTGAGGAACTAAAGGACTGAGCATCATATGCATGATGCCTTATTTTGATTATTATCAATTCTTGTCTCATTGATCTCACTGCTAGCTTTGCCCTCCAGAAATGCATGTTTATATACATACAATAAGATATTCTTCAGAAAAAAATAAAAATACATTTTTAAAATGGTGTTACCTTACGTCCACATCCCCTTATGCAGAAGAACATGGGTGCGAAAAGAGCAAAACTATATTAATACTGTAATAAACCATAGATTGAAAAAAATAAAACAATTGAAAGTAAAAATATGAACCAGATAAATGTATTTTTTTATGTTTTTAGAAGTTGTCACCACACAAGACTGGCGGTATCTCAGTTTGAGAATCACTGATAAAGTGCATTGTAAGAATATTCACCAGTCCACTTTGTCTCTCTTTCTGTCTTCTGTATAGGGCATCTTTGTGTTCTGCCTCATGTGGTCAGTGGGAGCCAGCTGTACTGAGTTCGGCCGGGTAAAGTTTGATGCTTTGGTGAGAGAGATGCTGGCAGGTGGTCTCAGTGAAGAGACACGCACACACCATGGAATTCTAGAGCACGTGGAGCCCCCCGCCAAGCAGCTGACAGTGCCTCTACCTACCGAAGGCACCCTCTATGAATACCGCTTCCTCAAAGAGGTCAGGACGTCCATTCAGCACACACAAGTGGTTATGCTGAGAGCCCAAACTGGGCGCCTTTGGGCATACATTCCTAAATTTTAACCTAAAATTTTGAAACTGATTTAAAAAAAGTTCAAGGGCGTGTTATGCTACCCAATTCTCCTGCTAACACTTCCAATTTATAGCTGCTGCTCATTTGCATAAGTGAAAGTACAGTCTCAATAGAATTTAAGATTGAGAAATTACTTAGGGCCCTGCAACAAATCTGGGCAACAGAATGTAATTTCACATTCTACGGGTTTATAAATAATATATAATAAACTATAAAAAGTAATAATGAATTATGAATATTGCACAACATTATTTACTCCTTTTTCCTATAACACTGCAAATGCTGCTTTAATCTTTGTACTCTTTGTATTGAGACATTTCGGTTTTTTACATGTCAGAGTTCAGTAGAACTGAACTTTGGTATGTAGTAAAAGAGAAAACTTAAGCACATATTCTTGTGTTCTTGTTCTTCTGTGTTCACATATGTGTGAATGGAAGTGAATGGAATTGAGATCTAGTGTGAATGCTTTCTTTTCTTCACACACAAAAACAAACAGTTCTAGATTTCAATTCATCTTTGTGTTCTTGATGCCAGATTGGCTAGGCTTTATATTTAAAAGTGCACAATCAACCACTAAATTCTTTGGGCTTGAAGCATGGGAATCTGATTATTTCTATTTCCTCCTGAAATACTAGTAAGCAAATTCAGTCTCTGCTTTGAAAGCAAACGTCCTCATCCTGAATGAGGCAATCGGTCTTATTATTTGTTATAAATCACAAGCTTTATCTCTGTGTAATAAAACTTCAGGCATAACCTGGACTAATTTGCCAATTTCATGCCTCATTAAATGCTGAAAATGTCATTTATTAGAAAAGAAATTGATTATCCATTGCTTACACTTTTCTGCTGTGGATAAAAGTCATTTTCTGTAAATGAACAAGCCCATAAAAAGCTCATAAGGCTTTTAGGCTTTTACAAAGAGAGCACCATGATGAGGGTGTTGTGATGGCAAAACTTGAAAACAATGTGTTAACATGCGAAAATCATTTCAAATAAATCTGAACTCATAAGAACCAAACTAAACAAGCTATATATATATTTTCTAAAGCCAATAACCTTGTGAACAAGGCTCACATGAGCACTGCTGCTCTCACAGGGTACAGGCAGATGGGAGTTGTGGACTGAGGAGCTGAAGGCTATTGCCCCCATCCCCAAAGATGTGCAGTTCAATGAAATAATTGTGCCTACGGAGAACACTGTTCGTTATACTGCCCTCATGGAGCTGCTCATCACTCATCAGAAGCCAACTGTCTTTGTGGGCCCCACGGGGACCGGCAAGAGCGTCTACATTCTAGTGAGTGATCCAATGAACTTTCACCCAAGTGAATATCAGTCTACCTCTTTGTAACTTTTGCTTTCCAGTCTGGAATATGTAATATTTATATGCAATGTATTCTGCAATTCTGCAACTCTGATTCTGCTGAGTAAATGCATTGACACATAATGAAGCGAGTTTACTGCTATTCAGAACTGTTCATTGTTTAAAACTCAATCCCAGATTTACAATTATAAATATATAATTTAATTATCTAATTCACACTCTGACACTTTACCAGGCAGAAAATCGGTATATTCAATATCTCTGAAACTAGAACACACCAAAACATATACTTTCCTGCATAGACAAAAGCATTTGTTCTATACACAGGTGTAGTTCTGTGTTTGGTGCCAAAGGTTGGCTAAACCTCTCCCTACCTACACATCATGTTGCCCAGCTGAGCATAAAACCATTTAAATGATCTAGACGAGTGCATACGAACGTGCCCCACACACACCTGTGTGTTTGCGGGTGTGCTGAGGAATGGCATGTCAGCAGTGATCGTGATAAATGAGTTGACGGTTCAAGACCAACTGTGGCCCTCTCCGCACCCCCGCCCTCTTTCCGCAGAGAAAGGAACACACACAACACTCCTATTTTGGGCGGTAGTATGATTAGGAACAGTCTCATCTGTTACCTGCTTCAAGATGCTGTTGTTTTACATGCCCACACATAAGTCATATAGACAATACTGTTTTGGGCGCCAGACTATCGTGGATGTCCTTAAAAGGACAGAGTGGTCATTGGTGGCATTTCCTTTGTGGAGAGGAAGTTCTTTTTGAGTTAAACCATCAATCTGTGCTGGTGTTATGTGATGATTAAAAAAAGCTGGCTAATGTTGTTTAAAAACACATTTAAATCATTTTAATCTAAATTAAGTTTTTTTCACCTTTTTCTCCTATTTTATAGGCCTATCTGCCCCTTCTTTCCAATTTATTTTTAAGCCCTATTTTTTTTATCATTTTCTCTTCATGAATCTGTGGCACAAATGTGGAAAACACTTGAAGGACTCTGTAACTCTCCATGTTGTGAGTGTGACTGCCATGCAGCTCTTTCACTGAGTTTTGAGGGATGAAAGAGATTGTATGTCTCAGGCACAAGCGAAACAACTCACAAGCTGCTCAAATTATAATGAAGGAGGTCTCTCTAAAATGTGCATATATTTACATTCATTAGTCATCACATTGGTGATCCATAATAAGTGTTTCAATGTTAGTTGTGCATGTTATTGGTTTTCATTCTTTGACCAGCTGTAAAATTTACTGGGATTTAAAAAGTTTATCTATTTCATCTCCTCATTGAAAGTAGTTTGCTAGCCAAGCGCTTCATAATTATATCAAAATTAAGACTTATATAAAACTGTTTCCATATATATACAGTATCTATTTAATAGTAAGTGTGAGACGTTTTTCTCAGTATTTCTAATCTGAATTTTGATGCAGCATGTGTGCTAACTATAACTAATGAAGTGGCCAAAACTAATGAATTGTCTCCAAATCCTCCACAGGACTTTTTACTGAACCGTCTGAAGAAGGATGTGTACACTCCTCTTTTGATCAACTTCTCAGCCCAAACAACAGCAGCGCAGACCCAAAACATTATTATGTCTAAACTTGATAAAAGACGGAAAGGAGTGTTTGGGCCTCCTCTGGGAAAAAAAACGGTATGCAGTCTTCTTTAAGCATCTTATTTCTTATCCTTTTTTGTTACTGTATAGGCTGATTCAGTCTTGTTCAGATTTTACTGAGCAATCTTTCTTGGAAAGTTACAATCCATTTATGACCATCATTTGTGACTATAAAGTGAATCTTCATAAAATAAGTGCTAAATTGCCTCTAAATTTAATGGGCAAAAGGTGTTCCCAATTCACAAGTTTACCTATTTAATCACCATTTAACATAATATTTTAACACTAATGATTGCAATGAAACAGCTATAAATACTATTGTTATCATTGAGACACTTAACAACAGTAGTTCAGAAATTATATTAGTGATTATTATATTACACAAAAATCTATTCAGAACATTTGACTCTGTCATCTTAGACTTATTTTGACTGTTGATTACTTTGCACAGGTGGTGTTTGTGGATGATGTGAACATGCCAGCAAGAGAAACCTATGGAGCCCAGCCTCCAGTAGAGCTCCTGCGTCAATGGCTTGACCACTGGAACTGGTATGACATGAAGGACTGCTCCATGATCAGTTTAGTGGACATCCAGATCATGTGTGCCATGGGTCCTCCTGGTGAGTTTTAGCAAACCAAACAAGTCTAATATCATAGACTTGACCAACAAGAAGTGTAATTTTTGGTTTGTTTTCCATGTTTTCCGTTTATTGTCTTGTGCAGGTGGAGGTAGGAACCCTGTGACTCCTCGCTTTTTACGTCATTTCAACACAGTCACCATTAATGAATTTGATGAGAAAACCATGTTCACCATCTTCTCAAGAATTCTGGACTGGCACTTAACCATAAGGTAATGACATTTCACACAATGGTTTATAAATTCTTTACCTGTTTCTTAATTGTTTTTGTTTATACTGGCTGTTAGGTTTCCATTTCCCAAGCCGTTCGCCAGCATCACTTCCCAGATCATCAACGCCACAATGTCTGTGTACCAGGAGGCCACCAAGAACCTTCTTCCAACCCCAACCAAGTCCCACTACCTGTTCAACCTTCGTGATTTTTCCCGTGTCATCCAGGGGATCTGCCTGTCACGGCCCGAGACTGCAGATGACCCTACAGCCATCAAACGCTTGTGGGTGCATGAGGTAACTGCAAACACACATCTTGTTTACATAGTGAATACTGGATTGTTTTATTGGCCATACTATAGCAACTGGTCTGTTGAAACATAAACTGACATTTTAGATCTCTCAATCTCATCATGCAGGTCTTAAGGGTGTATTATGACCGTTTAGTTCACCCAACTGATTGTAAGTGGATGGTAGACTTCCTGCAAGAGGTCTCCAGATCACACCTAAAAGAAGACTTCCATCAGCTCTTCAAACATCTAGACAGTGACGCTGATGGGCATGTAACTGAAGATGACCTTCGGAGCCTCATGTTCTGTGATTTCCATGACCCCAAGGGTGAAGACAAAAGCTACCGTGAAATGGGTAACCCTGAGCAGCTCCGTCAGGTGGTGGAGGCCCATCTTGAAGAGTACAACAACATCAGCAAAGCTCCCATGAATCTTGTTCTTTTCCGCTTTGCCATCGAACATGTCTGTCGCATCTCACGCATTCTAAAACAGCCCCGTGGTCATGCTCTCTTGGTGGGCGTCGGAGGAAGCGGGCGTCAGTCACTGACCCGCTTGGCTGCCCACATGGCTGAAGCCGAACTTTTTCAGGTGGAGATTTCCAAGAGTTATGGAGTAACAGAATGGCGCGATGACCTCAAACTCATTATGCAAAAGTCCACGTCTGGTGACACTCATGGAGTCTTCCTTTTCACTGACACTCAGATTAAAATGGAGTCATTTTTGGAGGATGTGAGCAACCTGTTAAATACAGGCGAGGTTCCCAATCTTTTTGCTGTCGATGAGAAGCAGGAGATTTGTGAACGCATGCGAGTTTTGGACCGTCAGCGTGAGCGCGATAAGCAGACGGATGGCAGTCCACTGGCCCTCTTTAACATGTTTTTGGAGCGCTGTCGCAGCCAGCTGCACGTGGTCCTGGCTATGAGTCCCATTGGTGACATCTTTAGAAGCCGCCTGAGACGCTTTCCTGCTCTCATTAACTGTTGCACAATTGACTGGTTTCAGGTCAGTGCTGTACAGCTATTTGTGCAGTTGTTTTTCTCCCTGTCATTTTTTAGCTTTGAAGCCAACAGAAAAAATAGACCCTATTTACCTTATTAATACATGTTTCTGGGTTACTGTGTCTGATTGTTTAGTGTACATTAATCCAAAAGCCCTTTTTTATTGTTTCCTCAGCACTTTAAATATTTGAAAACTTTTCTGGCTCTATTCAGTTATGGAATGCCTACTTTTCACAATCCAGTCTGGCCCTACATTTTTTCCTCATTAAATATCCTGTTTCGTATATATATATTTTTTACATTGTGCATTGATACCATCAATGATCAAAAGTTTGATCAATCATTGTTTAAACCCTACCCTCTTCCAAAAGAGCTGGCCAGAAGATGCGCTGCAGGCTGTGGCTTCACGTTTTCTGGAAGATGTTGAGATGACGGACGGTGCTCGTGACGGCTGCATCAGCATGTGCAAGAGCTTCCACACCTCCACTATTGACCTCTCTGCACGATTCCTCTCTGAGCTGCAGCGCTACAACTACGTCACGCCAACCTCTTACCTGGAACTTATCTCCATGTTTAAGCACCTGTTGCAGCGCAGAAGAGCGTAAGTCATCTTGCTCTAAGAGTTAATGCTTCAGATCATTACATGATTGGGTTTGATTGATCAGGTTGTGTCACATATGCCGGTATTTTGTCTTGATGAAGTGAATGTAAAATTAATTTCTACAATATGCAAAATTGATGATAATAAAGATGTTGATATCAATAATAGTGAGGTGATGAAACTGAAGAGTCGTTACGAAGTCGGTCTCCAGAAGCTGGAATCGGCTGCAGCTCAGGTGTCAACAATGCAGGTGGAGTTGGAAGCCCTTCAGCCTCAGCTGCGTGTGGCCACCAAAGAGGTGGATGAGATGATGGTGGTCATCCAGCGGGAGTCTGTGGAGGTGGCCAAGACAGAGAAGGTGGTTCGTGTGGATGAAGCAATAGCTAATGAGCAGACAATGGCAGCCAAGGCCATCAAAGATGAATGTGATGCAGATCTGGCTGTAGCTTTGCCCATTCTGAAATCTGCGTTGGATGCGCTGGATACGCTCACTGCACAGGTCAGGGAAACAAGCAACATAAATTATAATAAAATAAGCACTGTCAGTTATTCAACACTCCAGGCAGTGTGGCTTGGCAAACCTCATTAGCAAGAGCAGGCAGCACAGATGCATGTAGGACACATACTTGTGTTTTAAAACCAGCTAGACTGAGTACAGTTAAATTGAAACAGCATGTAAGTGTCTCTAGATGTTTTGTACAGTTGAGTTGTTTTTAACTTCCCTTTAACTTGTTTATTACTTGTCTTAAAAATTCAGCGCTCACAGTGAGATGTGACAACAGCCAAAGACGAGAGTAACTTAATTTCAAAATTAATTACTTATCCTGTTAAAATGCTAAAACAATTTTTATTGATTGTAAAATTATTATTATTGCTTTGTATACTGACAAAACTATTGTGATATTTATTGGTTGCTAGTGTTATACAGTGTTATAGCAACCAAGAACTCACACAATCCAGCATGAAATAATTAATAGGACAAGTAATGTCTCAGTAGGACTTTCTAATATAGACTTTGTGACTAGATTGAACGTTCTTAATGTACACTATTCCGTTCAAACAATACATGATTATACTGATGTGTGCCACCCTCTGTAGGATATTACTGTGGTTAAAACCATGAAGTCTCCTCCAGCTGGTGTCAAACTGGTGATGGAAGCCATCTGCATACTGAAAGGTATAAAACCAGACCGGATTCCAGACCCCTCGGGCTCCGGCAAGAAGGTAGAAGACTTTTGGGGTCCAGCAAAGAAGCTGCTGGGGGACATGAAATTCCTCCAGAGCCTTCACGAGTATGACAAAGACAACATCCCATCCAGCTACATGAGCGTCATTCGCAACAAATATATCACCAACCCTGACTTTGTGCCGGAGAAGATCCGCATGGCCTCCACTGCTGCAGAGGGGCTCTGTAAATGGGTCTGTGCCATGGACTCATACGACAAGTGAGTTATGGCAAAACATATTCATAATACAACCCACAAACAAGACTTAAGAAATGTATTGTCATTTAACCATATATAGCAGGTGCGCTGCATAGTGGAATGAAACAAGGTTCCTTCAGGATCATGGTGCCACATAAGACATGGACTACATAGACAACAAGGGATTAAGCAACTTTGTAATTTAATAGGTCTTTAACTTCTACAATAGATATATGTGCTACTGATATTTCACTAGTCATATAATTTATTATTAATAAGCAGTTACATTTCAATTCAGATTCATTGGCACTAGTGGCACCTGTACTTGAATAGTCTAGTGTCTAATATATGTTATAGTGAATAGATACATTTTGCCTTTTTAACACTAGCAATTTAATTGAAGTTTTAGAGAAGAATGAGTCTCTACGTGACCATTTATTAAGCTACAGCAAGCAAAGGATATACAAGTATATAGTAACCATATACCAAATAAACACACATTTAGTATGTACTAAGAGTCTTTTTTAGGATGCGAGCCTTTGTAATTTTTCTTTCCTTTCACAGGGTCGCAAAAGTAGTAACACCAAAGAAAGAGAAGCTGGCACAGGCAGAGCAAGAGCTGAAGGTGGCCATGGCGAGCCTCCAGAAGAAACAGGCTGCTTTGAAGGAAGTCCAGGACAAACTGTTCAAACTGCAGGAGACCCTGGAAGCCAACAAGAACAAAAAGGTTGACCTAGAGAATCAGGTATGCAGAGAGTACAAATTTACAATCAACAATTGTTAGCTACTGTTCCTAAAGGCTTGCGTATTTATTACACCATATTCAAGTATAACTGTTTCCATTTTTTATAAGCTATCTTCCAGTATAGCCTGACCCTTTTGACAGTCTCCCCTCTTTGCTGGAAGTTTGTTTACATAACTTCCATTTCAAAGGAATTTAGTTTGTATTTTTACATCAAGTAAAGTTAAGGGAATGTTTTCCTTTTCTTCTTTGTTTACTTTCCTTCAGATCATTTTTATGTTCCAACTTTGAAGTTGTAAGAGTAAAGCTTTTGTTTCTAAACCCACGCAAAAATCACAGAGGGGCACACACACGCGCACGCTCTGTTCTCATTTGTCTATAGAGACTGGCTGTCAGTTTATGCCGTGTTTGGGTAAACCAAGGCCCTGCTGCTGTTTTCTGCCCTATTTCACTTCCTTTCATGTTCCTTGTTCTTTTCCCCCTCTCCTTCCATGTTTGTAATTCAGGTTGTCTGTTTTCCCTATTGGAAGGTAGAAATTGTTTATGCCATGCTCTCTCAAGCATGTCCAGAATCAAGGCCCTCGAATGCACCGAGACAACCTGTTACTCTGTTCCTGGAGCTCTTCTGGAATAGTTCATTTTAAACAGTTTTCTCTCTTTTGGATCCGAGTTAGGGTGAATGGGAATGATGGAGAAATTCATTTCTTCGGTTCTCTCAAGGAGCCCACAGTTTAATGGTTCTGGATGCAACAGTGTCACAAAGAATTAGTGCAGTATCGTCTCAGGGAGTAAATAAGATGTGTTGGATTGTTGCAAGCGTAGCTGCTGGATGGCTGTGCTGTCAGCTTAGTGCCTAACCGCTGAGTTCCCATCACTCTCTGCTGTGGCTTTGCAGGCTTACTTTGTCATTTCAAACAAAGACGATGTTCCTCTGATGTCGAACTGCTGTATAAAAAGTCTGTTTATCTTTAATAAAAGAAGGAGTGATCTGACAGATCAGAAAGTTAATCACATGCTTTATTTGGAGAGATGTTAGTGTAGCAAACATTCAATTATGATAACAAATTTCTCTAAAGCGTATAATGTCAAAAGCTGATTCTTTCTGAATTTAGATGACAGCTGTACTTAACCTGCTGTGTAACATCTTTTAAGCCAACACTGTTTCAGCATTTTTATTTGTTTGTATGTCAAATTGTAAATGCAAATGTAAATGCAATATTGAAATAGTAATGGCAACTTGCCTGTAGTCAATGTGACAGGAAATGTAATGTGGAAAGTGCCTTCTTAAATTGATTCCTCTGTCAGTATAACTGTTTATGCTTCTGCTCTCTTCTATTCTTTAGCTGCCATAGTTTACAGTATATGTTATTTGTTTTTCTGTAGGTGGAGTTGTGTAGTAAAAAGCTGGAGCGTGCAGAGCAGCTCATTGGTGGGCTGGGTGGAGAGAAGAGCCGCTGGAGTGAGACAGCCTTTAATTTAGGGCAGCTCTACAACAACCTGACAGGAGATATTTTGATCTCAGCTGCCATAGTGGCTTACCTGGGTGCATTTACCTCCAGCTACAGACAGGTGTGGCATCTTAAAACAAACATTTGTGTATTAATCCACACCGTTTATATCTTTACATATTTCAGCTAAACCCTTACAGAGATTATAAAGTTTAAAAATCCTAAAACATTTGTTATTCATACCTGTATTCATACCGACATTCAGAAGCATTCAAACTCATAACGCCTAAAGTTTACTTTAGGCTTTTTTTATTTTTCTCTATCTCAAGCATTAGTTAAATGAATAAAACATGCATACAATAGCTAGTAATTCAAGTTCAATGAAATCTGCTTTTTTGCAATACACAGAAAAAATGTCTCGAATTAAACAGGCTTTAAATTGCCTAAGCTTAAAAATATATTTACATTTCCTCTTAAGTACCCATGCTTAGCCAAAGCTCACATAATTAAATTATGTATAAGTGTTCCCTCATCATGAGATTCTACAGTCCATTGTAATCCAGCTATTTTGTGGTTTACAGTAATTTACAGTGTTACAAAAAAGTGAACTAGCTTTACAGTAATTGATTTTACAGTAACATTTTGAGAACAACATTTTATGGTAGAACAGAGTTACTGCATACTGTAAAATCTTGGCAATATTTTACAGTGTGGGATAGGGCCTATTAAACATTGAAAGACATCTGGGGCAAATTTTTGTCTGGAAGAAGTTTGTTTTACTCTGATACATTGAGCCTTGTTAAGTTTTCTATTGCATTTCAGTCCTAAAGCTGTGAAATACATTCATATTCACTACAGTTACAAGCGCCCCGCGTGATGTTAAAGTGTTTTGATATTTGTCTGTAGACATTATTTGTATACATTCCCCAGTCCACTTCTCATTTTTATCAACAGAACAGGGTCCATAAAAAATGAATGAAGTCAGTGAAAATACATTGTACCACACAGGAGATGCTGTGGTGAGCCTGAAATAGCACTCAGGGAACAGGGAGTAGTTTAACTTTAATATTTCCCCCTCTGTGAAAGCAATATCTTTTCTCCCAACAGAGGCTCTTTTTATATAAGTGTTCGCGCAGGTACACGGCACGCTGCTTATTACCTTTGTGAGTACTAGGTCTTTATTAGATTTAAACAAAAATAAAGCTGTCAAAATGACAATAGTACTGTCCACAATGCCATTACTGGTTAAAACACACTGATAATGTTTAATGTAAGGATGGGAATATAATTATAGCTTCCTGCATGTATCTGTAGACTCAAGCATCAGTGAACATTTTGTGAATCAGACTGTCTAGCAGCTGTGATCATGTTATCTGTGTTTGTGTGACCTTCACAGCAAGCTACAGAGGAGTGGATTGACATGTGTAAGACCAGAGGAATTCCCTGCTCTAAGAACATGTCCCTGATGAACTCATTGGGGGAGCCAGTGAAGATCCGTAGCTGGACTATTGCTGGCCTTCCCTCAGACAGCTTTTCCATTGACAACGCAATCATTATCTCGTAAGGGTTTTTTTTCCAGTTTGTGGCTTTTGGTTACATTATAATAAATATATTGTTTCCTTAGGAAGGTATAGCATTTAAGAACACCAATTAGTTCTAGACTCTTTTCAAATGATATGTCTGTGTAGTAAATGCAGCTTTAATCTTTTGCTGCAAAAACTTAATATTCTTACAAGTTCATTACTATAATCATGGTTAATCTGTTCCAGGCCTCATACTGGATTCCACTGATGAAATAGCAATAAAGTGATAGTACTTTCTAGCTGCAATAAAAATATATATGCAACCTGTAGCACAATTTAATAAAAGGTTTGGAGGAAAGGAAGTTTTATTTTAGACTTCTGTATTATTATAAGCAGTTGGCATCGCTGTTTTATTTGTAACGGATCTGTATAGGAAATACACCTTTTACCACTCCTTGTTATTAAATAATGCTTTTAAAAACATCATAAGAGAAAATAATGGTGCCCTTTGAATGACTTCTTAAGTAGAGGAAAAACATCCTTGGAGCCGAAATTGTGTTTTGTAGAAAGTTATTTTATATTCTTGAATAAATAGCAAAAAAGCAATTGGGAAGCAATTATTAGAAAGAGAAAAGTTATTCTGTGAGGGAAATCGCAGTAAAGGGTACTTATCTTCTCAGAATACTCAGATAAGATAAAGATGGTTTGTTGATGGCAGGAGGATGATGTTTGTGGAGGGTTTTGAATTGTTGCTTCTCTGCAGTAATGCGAGGAGGTGGCCCTTGATGATTGATCCTCAGGGTCAGGCAAACAAGTGGCTGAAGAACATGGAGAAATCCAACAGCCTGCATGTTATCAAGCTCAGTGATGCTGACTTTGTGCGCACGCTAGAAAACTGCATTCAGTTTGGCACTCCAGGTGAGAAATACTAATCCTGAATCATGCTGATGTGTTGTTTCTGAATTGATTAAGTTCATAATGGATTACACATTATTAATCAAGCCACTGCATTTATGCAGCAATCTCAGTATTACTTGGAGTTATTATTCTGAATGTGTTTGAGAACCATACTGATTTGTTTTCTAAGAAAATGTTCAAATTTGTTCAGATGATTAGTTTATATAACATAAACAATGTTTCTCTCAAATGCAATACCAGTGTTTCTCCCCAGGGGTCCCCCTTCACCATGAAAACAAGTACACATCACAGCTAGCTCCAGTGAATGATACCTGTTGATAAACACACACTCTGTTCCCCCCAGGGCAACATGGTTGCCTCTTACACACAGCCTGAAAGCACAATTTCTGTCAGGCTTTACACTCTTGAATGTAAAGGAGACTCAGGGGTGGACACAGAACGCAGCATGAGGTACACAAACCAGCTCGATATTCTAGCTTTGTGTACCTCTGCCTTCCAACCTCATGTGCTGCTCATCAGCATCTCTCCAAGATGAAAGACAGACAGTCAGCTCGCGTGGGCAGTGCGGTGTTTAGTTTTCTTCTGTAGTTTGATGTTTTGTTTCTGTGCTTCTTCAGGAGTTGCATTGAGTTTCTTTATTCATTTATTTAGTTTTTGGCCATTGCACCACCTGAGTTGGAATTTGTCCTTAAATAAAATGCACATGAGTAGATAACTTGGGTAGATTGAAGAAACGATTTGATGCTTTTCACGCAGCTCTGCATACTAGGTGTATACTATTAAATGTCCATCATTTAATTCAGTTCATCTCCATGTGTTTTTTTGCACATAAATAATTTAACAACTGATCATGTTTACTTTATTTTTTGTTTATGTGATGGAATGATTAATTCATGATGTATGTTAGTTTTGTTGGAGAACGTCGGTGAAGAGTTGGACCCCATACTCGAACCTCTGCTGCTGAAGCAGACATTTAAACAGGGTGGCAGTATCTGTATCCGGCTGGGGGACTCTACTATTGAATATTCTCCAGACTTCAGATTTTACATTACAACCAAGCTACGAAATCCACATTATCTCCCTGAAATCTCAGTCAAGGTGAGTCTTTTTTCAAAGCAAACACACGGGTACACAAAAACAACTTCTGTTTCAAAACAAGGTCACCTAAACCTTTTCATCTACATTAAACCGTCATGGTGAATGACATGGCTAATCAAACACCCAGAAACACATGCTTGGCTTGTCTATTATAGCCTGGATAAAGGGAACCAGATGGCTGATGCACACTGATTTAATATACATCCAAGGGCTTATCTGTTGTTTCTGTGCTGTTTTGAAACACTCTGATAAGCAATTTCTGTTTAGTTTTAGTGTGTCAATGGGAATCAAGTTGGTTTATGAAGTGTACAATCTTTGCAGTATCGAAGTAAAACATGGAGCTGTTGTGGTATTGTTTAGAAGGGTCTAAATAACATGTTTTATTTATATTTGAGGAAACTTTGTCCAGCATTAATTTTGTGGCTACATTGCAGCCCGAAACAGGTAAATGATCAAATCAGGGAAACTGAGATTATTCATTTATAGACAATGACACAAAAAACATAAAAAGCATCTAATTAACATCTAATGCCAGAACATTCCAGTTCTACGCATGTGTTCCCTTTGACAGACAAAACATTGTTAAACCATAAGAATACACATAGAAAAGAGTTTTATAGCTGGTTTAGACATTTGGTTTAAAAGTCTTAGACTGACTCTGACCTGTATTCTTCATGACTTTCTAGACTTCCTGATGAGCCTGCAACATCATTTCCTTTTTAGAATGAGCATGTGGTGTACACAACAGGCCAAAACAAATGATACTGTTGGGGAAGCTTAGGATCCCCATCATTCATCATAAAATATGGCCCACCACAAGCCTGGTGTATCATTGCTGTTCATCAAAGAAATATTATGGGTGATATTAGCAAGCAGTCACAAAACTGAGAAGAGGGGTACACAGACAGATTTTTGCAACCAACTGAGGAATATCATTTTCTAGAAAATTGCAATAAGTGATTAGTTATGCCAGAACCCTAAATTGAAGCTTGCTGTGAGCTTGGATAAGGGCCTTCAGGCTCTCTTACAGATATTAAGCAAAAGGAGTTGGCATCATTAAAAATAGATTCTTGTTTTTTATTATTTGTGTCAGTGTTTTTTTTACTGTGATGCTCAGGTCACCTTGCTGAACTTCATGATAACACCTGAGGGGATGCAAGACCAGTTGCTGGGCATTGTGGTAGCCAGAGAGAGACCTGACCTTGAGGAAGAGAAACAAGTCCTTATTGTACAAGGGGCTGAAAACAAGAGGTAAAGCCCGCCCTTATCAGATGGCAATTCCCTGATACTTTGATATATACAGTGGTACTGAAATTTATGTACCATGGTATATTTGTGATACTCACAGTACTTTTCAAACTACATTTTGCTAAATTTAAAAACACTGTTAATGTTAGCACTATATTTTAGTCCTGTATTCACATGTACATACTGCATACTTACTGTTTAACTGTTTAATTACTAGGTCTGAACCCTGAACCTAACCCATATTAAGTACACGTAGTTACCATTATTTTGTGGGGTAAGAACACTGTACTGTTTAGTTCTCTAGGTTTCTTTAAATATTGTGATTTAACTCACTAAAGGGGAGTTTAGGTAAATAAAATTTTGCATTTTGCTGTAGACTTGAGAGCAATGAGCATTGTTATATTGTTAGTTTATGTACTATAAAAACGTTAATAAAAAACTGTTAAAAATGAAGAGATATTGTTAATATTTGTGCATGTCAACCGTTAACTGTCTCTCTCTTTTCTCTGTAGACAGCTAAAGGAGATAGAAGATAAAATTCTTGAAGTGCTCTCTGCCTCAGAGGGGAACATTCTAGAAGATGAGACCGCTGTTCAGATCCTCTCATCTTCTAAAGTTCTGGCCAATGAGATCTCTGAAAAACAGGCCATCGCTGAGGCTACCGAGCTGAAGATCGACCAGACACGCTTGGGCTACACCCCTATCGCTGTCCACTCTGCCATTTTGTTTTTCTCCATTGCTGACCTGGCCAACATTGAGCCCATGTATCAGTACTCCCTCACTTGGTTTATCAACCTCTTCATCCTATCCATTGATAATTCCCAAAAAAGTGATCTTCTCGAACAGAGGTACTCTCACACTATCACTGCAGTTAAATTGTGAAGATTGTACATTTTTATGGTTATTAAACCAGTTAATACATGATATTAAAATGCCAAGATTACAGATATAAAATATTGACTTGGTACTACAGTTAGTTTGGGTTCTATGAGGAGGTCCAACATGGAGGCTTTTTAAACCAAATACAGTGAAGATCTTATTTTGAATCACTGTTTACTGTCCGTGCTGTCTGGCTTGGGCAGTATGGCTTTCTGGTGCAGGTCTGAAACTGAGAGCTAATAGAATACTGGGACACTTCAGCCAAGGGATGCCTTCTTTGCAGGCTAAAAGAAATTATAGAAAGGCAGAATTATCATAACAAGATCTCAAAAGATAGAAGTGTTAGGTGCTGTGATTGGTTTCCAGGGCTGTGCTGTGCAGTTGTTCAGGTGTTCTGAATGATTCTTAGCCTGTAGCTGTGTGGTTGCTCGGGTAATCTAGGGTAATCTGGGTGGTTGGCAGGGGGTTACTTAGGTGCTAGGTGGTCTTACAATTCCCGGGTGGCAGATTTTAAAATTCTATGAAATATAATTGGAGGGATGTGAGTCAAATCTAGATGTTATAGTTCTTAGATTTTATTTCTCCTATTAGTAGTGCATGCATCTTTGTAAGATGCTACTAATAAATTAAAAAAGACTATTGGTTTAACTTTTTCACAGTTATTAACAGTAATAAACCGTGACACACTGTATAGTCAGTTTGAGGGTGTCAATGAAACAGCATTTGAATCACAGTAACAATACCAAGGTCACGGGTTTAAAGTTTTTATAACAAACACACAAATACGATTTAAAGCAGCCCTTATCAGAGGCTTGTTTACTAAAAATGTGTGCATAAGATCTCTCATGGTTAAAACTGTTTTCTAAAAATGGTTTTAAAATTATTTTCTGAGCTGATTTCCTCTGTGTACTTAGATTGCAGATTCTGAAGGACCATTTCACTTACTCACTTTACGTCAATGTATGTCGCTCTCTCTTCGAGAAGGACAAACTCCTCTTCTCCTTCTGTCTCAATGTCAACCTGCTCAAACACAACAAGCTTGTGAGTAACTGTACCACACACATCTGTGATTTATTAGAATAATATTCCCAGTCAAGACATTAGCTCGGCGAATAAATAGCAGAATGGTGAGAATCAAGAGTTTACTTTCACACAAGGCATCTTGAGGTTAATGGCTTATTTGTATGGTCATCAACTTTATTCTGTCTGTGAATCTGCATGCATGAATCTGACAATGTTTATATCACCACTGGTTCAAATGATCCTTCATTGATTTATGTTCATCACACTGACTCTCCATGCCTGTGCTGTTCCACCAGTCAAAGCTGTCTATCATCAGTTTATTGTGCTGTCAGTAATTCTGTCAGCTCCTGAATCAAGCGGCGTGCCTGTACTTTTATTTTCACAGCCACTGCGGCTTTATCAGCCCGTGGCTTTAAGACTCATTCACTGTTCTTTAAATCCAGCACAGCTGCTGAAAAACAAGCCATTCTTAAATTCTGTGTTTTTATAAAGTGAAGCAGGATATAACTTGTTCAAATGAATGAGGTTATGCAAGGATGACTTTCTCATTCAAAAGCAACCCAGTTTAAAATAGAATAAATCCTCAATCCACACTTCCCTTCCATTTATTCCAGGTGGATGAGAAGGAATGGCGTTTTCTCCTGACAGGCGGAGTGGGTCTGGATAACCCTCATTTGAACCCTTGCACCTGGCTGCCTAAAACATCCTGGGATGAGATCTGTCGCTTGGACGACATGGAGCGTTTTAAAGGCCTGCGGAAGGACATAGCCCGTCTGCAGGAGGGTTGGAAAGAGGTCTACGACAGCAAGGTGCTGTTGAGATTAACCACATACTATTTCTTTTTCCCTCTGTGGTGTGAAATGAACAGAAGGAGTATGAAAAGAACACCAGATTTTTCATTTCATGGTGTATGTGCGTTCTTCAGGACCCCCATCACACTCCCTTCCCTTCAGAGTGGCAGGAGAAACTAGGACAGTTCCAAAGAATGCTGGTTATACGATGCTTACGGCCAGACAAGGTAAGGCTCATGGTAAACCACTCTATCATGGACAGGGACACAGCCCCTGTAAAGCAGCATTTTAGGGCATTATAGCCTATAGAAGAAAACATCGAACAGATTACTACTAAAATAAGATACAGTAATACTCTATATAAATGTACTCAGTAAAAATGTATACATTAAAACTCTTCCTTTTCCAAACATTTCTCTTTATACTCATCTTAGATTGTTCCCATGGTACAAGAATTTGTGTCAGATAATCTTGGACAGCAGTTTATAGAGGTTCCTCCCTTTAATCTGGCCACAGCGTTTAGTGACAGTCACTGCTGTGCTCCACTCATTTTCATCCTGTCCCCTGGATCAGACCCCATGGCAGCACTTCTGAAGTTCGGCGAGGAGCAGGTACTGGCAATAACAGCTGCACACTTAATCAAAATATAATTGATTGTGTGTGAAATATCATTGTGATTATTAAACTGTGACTTTTAAACATCAAATAATTTTCACAATATGATTTTTGACCAAATTGCACAGCCTACTAACAATTAGCCTACTAACAAAACAGCCTACTAACAAGGACAGATTATTTCATCATATTTGTTTTGGATTTACTTAATTCTGAATTAATCTCATGAGTTTAATCATAAACTAATCTTTTGGCAAAATGCATTTATAATTTATAGTTTTTATAGGGTTTAATTGACATTGGAATCCAAATCAGTGCTTAAGACCTAAAAAGAAGTTGTATTTTTTTTCTGTGTGATAGGGGAACACTTGTACATGTTTTTCTTGTTTAGAATCATTATTTTAATGCTCTGTTACTATTAACACTAACACGCTGTCTGGCTTATTTTTCAGTGCTTTACAGGAAACAGGTTGACCTCTTTGTCTCTGGGCCAGGGTCAGGGCCCCATCGCCATGAGCATGATTAAGACTGGTGTGAAGGAGGGAACCTGGGTGGTTCTACAAAACTGCCACCTGGCCACCTCTTGGATGTCCACCCTCGAGCGTGTCTGCGAGGTAGCATAGAAATAATTAATTATGATGGAACTATAGTTGGGTGTTCATTATTTTCGCGTTCAGTTGCTCATTATTTTCACATCCACTTGTATTTTTGTTAGATTTCACATTTTCAAACTCATTGTACTAACAATGTATTCATAATGAACAAACAACATAAAATATATACTGTACGTGCTGCTTGACAGAATGGTGTAACATAGGCTGTATGGTATTTTCATTTCTTATCAGTACCCAAGCGTATTTCAAATGTCTTCAATGGGCATGTTGTGATTGGTGATCTTTTAAACTCATATGAGCACATTAGTTTTTCTGCAGTAAATGGCACTGGTACTGTCTGGCTACATGAATGACCTATTACTTTTACACACAGTGTATCATTGAAAATACTTTAAAGTAGGACTTTGACTTTCCTCAGGAGCTGAACCCAGACACCACTCACCCAGACTTCCGTTTGTGGCTAACTAGTTACCCCTCTCCCAACTTCCCTGTGGCTGTACTGCAAAACGGAGTCAAAATGACCAATGAGGCCCCCAAGGGCCTGCGCTCCAACATCATTCGCTCCTTCTACATGGACCCCATATCCGACCCCGAGTTCTTTGACAGCAGCTCAAAGCCGGTAGGTGCTTCACAAAGCCAGGTCAATGGGCCTCTCACAATTCTTTGATGTTCCTAATGGTCATCTTTTGAAGTCTGCTGCTTGATCATGAAAACTGCCTTTTAATTTATTCATATGAACGTAAAGAAAATGGCATCTGTTTGTGTTTTTAGGCTGTGTTTAAGAAGCTTCTGTTCAGCCTGTGCTTCTTCCATGCCCTGACCCAGGAGAGGAGAAAATTCGTCCCTCTCGGTTGGAACATTCCGTATGAGTTTAACGAGACGGACCTGCGCATCTCCGTCCAGCAACTACACATGTTTTTGGACCAGTATGAAGTGAGATCACGAGTGTACCTGTCGCGTTTACGTTCAAATACAAACAAGTTTCTTTTCACCATCCTTAGGACACAAGCATCTCACACACACGGTCTTTTCGTTATCCCCTTTCTTTTCATGCTTTCCAGCATGCCCTTAAAAAAGCACGCTCTTGACATTTTCCCAACTTCAGAGAAGCGCTCCTCTTACTTCCCTTTTTCCTTTCAAAACAAGCAGACTGCAGAAGCTGATCAAGAGCCTCTCTGAATGCTCTGACATTTCTCCAGTACTACCGAGTGCCACCCACTGCATTAGCAAGGGAAATTTCAACAGGAAATGTCACAATCCTGCCATTCCTCCGTCCATCTTTTCATATCCCCCCTAAAGATTGTTACATCGAAGCCACCAGGCTGACATGCACCTCCATTTAATAAAAAAAGAGCCTTTTGTTGAGCGGCCAGGCTTTTAAAATGCGAAAAGGTTGTTGCTTTTTCTTTTTTAAAGCAAATTCAACAATGGGGTGAAAAAGTTATGGAGGCGCAGCCCTTGTCTGAAACATCTCTTTTAGAGTCGTGGTCAAAGTGAATCATTTTTATAGTACTTTAAGGCTGTTTTTGCATTGTTTTGAAGCTTGAAAGCTCCAATCTCCATTCATTGTACCTGGAGAGAAGAGCAACCAGTACACCAGTATCATTTCTTCTATGTAATGTTTGTGTTACATAAAAGAGAAGTTTTATTTTAGGTGTATTTCATATAATGGAAGTGGACTCGTCATCTGCTCAAATAATTATTAATCTAATCAAATTAAATACTAAGATTGTTAATTCATTTTTCATTAATTCACTACTTTTTACTTAGTTAACGTAAATCTGTGTCTTAATATGTTAAGTATAGTTTTCTTATTATTTAGTGTTGCTTACTGTATATGGGCATAAATACTGTTTTGTTGAGTTATTACTAAACATAATTTCTCCTGTTGCATGTGTCGTCACCAGGAGATCCCCTTTGATGCTCTTCGATACATGACAGGAGAGTGTAACTACGGAGGTCGTGTCACAGACGACTGGGATCGCAGGACGCTGCGTACAATCCTTTCCATCTTTTACACACCTGAGGTCATTGATGACCTAAATTATAAATTTGACCCCAGTGGACTGTACTACTCACCACCTGAAGGAGATGTAAGATACACTGTACTTAACTGACAAATGTTACAAAGCACATGTTCGGTCTATCATATATATATATACATGCAGCTTCACTTGATAACATTCAGTAAAGTAAAAATGTTTGATCTATGAAGGTACTTTGAGGATCTGTGCAAAAAGCTTTTTCAAGAAGAGTGTTTCTGTCGCACAGCTGGTGGCTGTCTTGTGTTGTGCACCTTACCATATTTTTTTCTTAGATAACAGCACACCATGGTCACATTATCACAGCTGGATCAGAGCAAGTTACTAGTAAACACTAAGAAACTTGTGTTTTAAGCACATTATAGGAGCCTTTTTGCTTATTTCGATAGTGCGAACCAGAACAATATAAGAAGTGTAAAACAATTATGGGTTGAGGAACTGGTGGGTAAGTGCAAGTACAGTTAAAGAAAGAGAGAAAGGAAGGAAGTGGGAGGGAGGGGGGAGTGTAGGAAGGAAGGAAGGCTATATCTGTAGGCTACTCTGGGTCAGACTGAAGGGTTTTTTGATGCATTCAGAGCAGAGAAGTAGATTGAGCTATCAACCGGTGAAGAACACATTTTATAGTCAAAAATCCTTGTCCAGTTCTGGAGGGGTTATGTCAGACAGAATTTCTACAGCTTAAATTAAAGGTAGTTCAATATTTTTTTCATTTAAAATTCAAAGGGGTTCTCTACACTGGTACAGCTGAAAATCACACAGAGCTTGGCTTTCTTCCCTGGTCTTCAAAGAAGGACGGTGTGCAACTCAGCAGGCCCAGGTTTCTCCTTAGAAAAAACACAAAAAAGTTTTATTTTCACACAAACTCGAGTTTGTAAGCATCAGGGTCTCTGTGAACTCATTAGCCCTGCTGCATTACACGGCTCTGTTTAAAATGCCTACAGATATGATTGATTTTGGTAAACAAAGAACATACATCTTTGCAAATGCATTGAACCGCCCCTTATGAAAGTTCTGAACAGGATTATGAGCTATAAGTGCAATAACTAAACACAGCGGGTTGCTGCCAGTGGTGATGTCTGATTTATTTGCTAGCACATGTATAATCTATGCCCAATTTTATTTGGCATTTTCTCTGGAAATCTTTTATTCATGAATGTCATTTGCATAGCCATTATTATAAATGTCAGCAATCTCAGGGGTAGCCTGTTTTAAGTGCATGCCATTATTTAGCGTCACCATCCTGGATTTGGTGTTGCATTAAGGAATTGATTGTTTCTTTTTCAGTACAACAGCTACATTGAGTACACCAAGACACTTCCTCTGAATCCATCACCTGAAGTCTTTGGCATGAATGCCAATGCTGATATTACTAAGGACCAAGTGGAAACACAGCTGCTGTTTGACAGCATTCTTCTCACTCAGGTATGCCAGTACATTGTAGTTACTTACAGAACTTTCTCCAGATGTGTGTTTTTTGGAGGTCACCATGTAGAATGAAGATCTGATTGAACGATTTTTCTCTTAGTCCCGTTCTACAGGTGGTAGTGCTGCATCTGCCGATGACATGGTGTACGAGGTGGCTGCAGACATTCTCAATAAACTTCCTCCAGACTTTGACATAGATGCTGCCATGCGCAAGTTCCCCACCAGCTACAACCAGAGCATGAACACAGTGCTGGTTCAGGAGATGGGACGATTTAACAAACTCCTCCAGACCATCCGGGATTCTTGCATCAACATCCAGAAGGCCATCAAGGTTAGAACTTCAGCTGATAGGGTTTTCAAGTCCTCATTCTTTCTGGTCTGGACACAAACTGAGAATTTACGGTGTGATGGAAGCATTGCTGTCAAAATATTACAGAATATTTAAAGTGAGCTAAGAACTCAGCTGCCCGATTAGCATTTTTACTCATGTGCTCGCAGAATAATCCAGCTACATTTATTTAGCTTTAGGAAGGCAATTAATTAATACTTAAAATATTAAGTGTTAAATCTTAAGATAAACCTTGGAAAGTGCATGCTGAGGATCAAATTATGTATCTGCTCTTATTCCCCAAAGCACCTTTTACATGTATAATATCAGTAAGGATACTTACTGGGTAAATGAACGTTAATATACTAAAAGTTCATTTTTGGAGGGCATAATACAGGTCATATTAACCAAGAAGAATTTATAATAACAGTATGTTGTAGAAATATTAGTGACAGTTCTGTCCATTAACACCAGTGTTATCAGTTTGAGTAACAGTTTCTTTAAAGAAAACAGCTAATACAAATGCTTTATTGCAGCCCGTATAAGAATAATATCTGTTTGTTTTACTATTTACTATTTTAGGAGCAATTTTTTTATAAAAAATTGTTTCTACTTCAGTCTTATGATTTTATTCCAATCCTTCTATAAAGCTTGTCTGAGCAAGCTACAGTAACCAGCAGAGGGCGGAGCCTATCCGATTTGGATCTTACATGTTTCTACTGTTTGTAACTTGCCATCAGCTGCATTTCTCTTTTGTTGAAAGTACACATAAAACTACAGTATAATATTACTACTGAATGTTTCTTATGAAAGCCTTTGAACATTCACTCCCTGCTGAAAGATACCAGGAAAATTCATCCTGCCCAAGGGCAAGTCCTAACACCAAGCACCCCAGCTGAGCCTTTTGTTCCTGTCGTTTGATTGACAGCCCACAGGAGGGGAGAGCTGCATCTGCTGATATCTGATCACAACCGCTGCCTTTCATTTTTACACATATGAATCTTATCCTTTCACCTAACCCTAAAATAATCCCCTTATCTCTTCTGACTGCAGCTTGAGTTCTGCCCAGGGCATCATTCTCTCTGTCATCTTCCATTGCATGAGTTTTCTTTCTATCATTCATTATCATTCATGATCATTCATCTCTGTTCAACACTAAATGCAAAAGGTTACATTTAGGCTATGAAAGTAAATGACAACATGACTTTCTTAGAAAAAGAAAGAAAACTTGCAATAATGTAACAGATATGATAGCATTCAGTGAAATATGACATCAACGAGTAATGAACATGCATCTATTCTATGAACATGTCTATTCAGAGACGTTTCCTTAGATATTTGAAATTTTGAGCGGTACTTCAAAAACATAAAAAAGATCTGTATCTTTGATGTTGTACAAGTGTTTTAATCAGTCCAATTAAATCTAAACTTCCTTGAAGCGTTTGTGTTCGAAAGAAAATGGAAGGTCATTAAAACTTTTTTAATGACCTTACATGAGGTCATTACTAGAATGAATGCATGTATCTTCTGGTATAGGGACTGGTGGTCATGTCTGCTGAGCTGGAGGAGGTGGTGAGCAGCATTCTGAAGGGTCGCATCCCGGCCATGTGGATGAAGAAGTCATATCCCAGCCTCAAACCACTGGGAAGCTACATTAATGACTTTCTTGAAAGACTCAAATTTTTACAGGTAAATCATAAAGAATATTTTTGGTACTGGGATTTCTGCTTCCACCAGTTTGGAGATGTTCACACTTTATTTGGCATGGAAATAGAACGTTTGTAATCGTTTATTCAAACTAAGCTCCATGTATTGGATGAGATTTAGTGTATATATATTAGAAAATGTTTTTTATTTAGCAGATCTCAGAACAGTTATTGTCATACTGTCTTATTGTACATAATAATGTTGTGATGCCCAAATTAATTTGACACAAACTACTGATTTTAATTTATACTGTTATGTTTGAAGACAAAAAGAACAGATTTTTAATATTTATCATCTGTCAGTTATGAGCAAGTAATTTTCATCTTATGGGACTTTTAAAATCTGTTGAAAACCCCAATCATTTCTAGTGATCAATTCAATGTCTTAAAATTCATTGTTTCCAGTCAGTTATTGGGAACCTCAACTGAACTTTCTGAGCATAACATGTGCATTGCGAGCCACAGGAAAATCACATGAAATGCAGCTGACTTTCTGTCCCATTTAGTGAGCTCAGATTACAACACTTCATCTGCAGCAGACTGTACTGCTACTGTACAAATGCTCTTCAATTCAATAAAACAAAAACATTTAAGGGACAATTACTTTCCAGAGGTCCCCTGTGGCCTTCAAGCTACAGTTTGCAATTAGAATCACTTGTCATCACAGATACTGTGATTCTTCTGTTTTGCTTGCTGGTTTTCACTGGTCTACCTTCACACAGGGATGGTACAAGGACGACACACCTGCAGTGTTCTGGATGTCTGGTTTCTTCTTTACCCAGGCTTTCCTCACGGGAAGCCAGCAGAACTACGCTCGCAAATACACCATTCCCATTGACCTGCTCAGCTTTGACTTTGAAGTCATGGAGGACAAGGAGTACAAAAGCCCTCCAGAGGATGGTGAGAAAGACAAAGAGCGAAACAAGAAAGTATTGACAAGCATGAAATGTAAAATATAGGAGAGGGAACTGGGGAACAAGGGACAAAAGGAAGAGAGATACACAGTTTCATTAACCCCTCGCCGTGGTTGAGAGCCATCAATCAGAGTCAACATTACAGGGCTGTGACATCAGACCCCTGCTGCTCTTTCATCAGTGCATGATGAGCATATCTCCAGAGGAAACCATCTCTCTGAGACCATCACACACTGCATGTGGTCGTGTTTATGTGTGTGCTTCAGTTTTATCAGATGCTTTGTGGTGGACTACTCAATCTTATGTAGAGTTCAGTCACTTTTGCACTCTATTCTAATGCGGTATTATATGTATACTTTGTGAGCAAAAACTCCCACATGCATTGTGATAATAAAAAGCCAGAAAATTATTAAAAGGTTTTTTCATGCTTATGATGTGTTAGAATATGACACTGTTGGGCAGAGTTTTAAGATGTGTGTGTTCTGTCAGGTGTTTACATCCATGGTCTGTTCTTGGATGGTGCCCGCTGGGACCGGAAGACAAAACGCTTGGCAGAGTCTTTCCCCAAAATCCTGCATGACACCATGCCTGTGGTGAGAAACTTTAAATTCTCTTGTCTTTCTGGGTGCCATAATTAAAACATAATTTCTTTCAAAAATACAAATATATACATCTATACATGTAATCTATAATCTATAAAATGTGCAACAATTTGCATATCATAATGCAATTCAAAAAATGTATTCATTTGCAGTATTTAATTCAACACAACTTTAACGGTAACTATGGAAACAAGAAGCAATTCCGAGAGAAGAAAAACGTTTTTCTCATTTTACAGCAGCATGGCACATGCAGCCATCCAAAGAAAATGTAAACCAAGGGACTATAATGCTAAATTACTACCCTGAACATCTGCTCAAAACAGCAGTGGCTAATTTAACCAGCCTCCTGATCTTCTGTCTTCTGCATTCTAGTTATTAAAGCATGAGATTATCAGATGTCGTCGGTGCTGGTATTATTTAGGCCATAAAACAGTTTGTGTCATGAGTGACATGCGTTGTTTTGTATAAATACACTGGAGCTATTTAAAGCTAACATGCTATGGCACTATTTTTACAGCATTGCTAATTTTTGAACGGGACATGGAGGCTTAATGTCAAGTTTGCGAGACTCTTGATTTATCCCAATGAGAATCTTTTTCAAATTAATTGTTTGATAGTATTGGCATAATCTTTATTACCATAATATTAAAGGTGGTATATTAAAACTATGGGAGAGTTTAGAAAGGTTACTCTACCTACTGCTGGCAAAAACTACTATTTAACATTAACCAACAACCTGTGCCCTCTGGATGGGTCTCTGGATGTCTAAGGAGTTAAAAAAAAATTCTACACTGTATAGTTAGTTAGAGTATGGGAAGATGGTATGCATTATGTCCATATACAATGTATTACATGATATTTAGACAGGTTGTTAAATATTCTTACAGAAGAGAAAGAGAAAACAACTTTTCTATTAATCCACCCCCTTCCCTTCTGCCAACGCATGCAGCTACTATTAGAAATGCATTCACTGATATTTAATATTCAGACATTTCAGGACAGCTTATTTCCAAAACAGGTTTTTGACAAGCAGAGAACTTAATTAAACATGCATTTGTTACTTATGGTAAAAAAACACTTTGAAATGCAAATTTCTTGAAAAGCCATTATTAATTTCAACTGAATGCATTTCAGCTGAGACTGTAAATAAACACGTTCAGACCAGAGTCTCATTAAAACTGACAATGCCTAATATACTTTTTTTGTTCTTTTCAGAGGTCTGATAAAGGTTTTAGACTTTGTGTTTGTTTTCACTATTACTTTGGATAAAGACCTAAAGGAAATGGCTTTAAGCATCAGCAAGGGAAAACTGGATCAGTTATATATTTGTAGTTATATTAGTGACATCTTGTTGACTACATTAAACAAATATTTTCCAGAAATGCTTCTCATTTGGAAACAATGTAATAACCAATGACACTGTATTATACAAAAATGTCCTGCTTGCATTTTAAAATGAATATGATCAATCAGTACAGATTACAGAGAGCAAATGGGGCACCTCTTACTGTCTGTCTGCAGATTTGGCTGAAACCCATGAAGAAGCAGGACATTCCAGAGCGGCAGTGCTACATCTCTCCAGTCTACAAGACAAGTGAGAGACGCGGAACCCTTTCCACCACAGGACACTCTACCAACTACGTCATTGCTATGACCTTAAATTCAGATGCGCCTCCTGAACACTGGATCCGTCGTGGAGTGGCCTTACTATGCCAGCTCAACTCATAGAAATGGCCATCAAATATTTTGAGTTCCTTCTATTTCTGTTATTAAACAAGCACCTGAATCATCTCCGCAATCTCTAAAGTATAAAATAACACAATACAGAATTTAATAACCTCAAACTTACATAGTCGTCTTTGAAAAATTTATTTTCCATTTTGACAAAGAAATGCACAGCCAATCAGCAAGAATGATAACACTTAAACATCCAAGCCAAGTAAACAAAAGATTAAATGAAAGTCTAGCCTTAATTGACATTACTGAAATGAAAGTAATGGATATCTGGATTTGAAGTTTTTTTTCTTAATTTACTGTGGTTAATTAAAGCATTAAGAGAACATGTCTGTCACTGTTTGTGAGTTTATTTCTTAATATCCAAGGGGTATCATTTGTATTGTAGTCAGATTTTAATATTACAGTTTAACAAAACAGACAACTTAATTTTACATAAACAGGATTTAGACCTAATTTCTGATGACAGGCCTTACATTCAAGATGTAAAAATGAAGTACTTCAGAGGAGGAGAAAAAACAATTAACAACACTGTGTTCTCATCTCTCTATTTCATAGCAGAAATGAAACAGACAAAAACATTTTGTTTCTTCCACTTGTCTCATGCATGTTTCCATCCAGTCAGGTACATTTGATTAATTGGATTAATAATACACACCCACGAGAACAAATAAATGGATGTCACATGGTGACAGGATAAGCATGAATCACATAACATGCCCCACTAACTCATGACGGTGGAGGATTCAAGCAGCAAATATTAGCCAATGGAATGTAGAGGCGACTGTGGGCACAGGCAGTGTTTGTGTGCAAATTCAGAACCACAGCCTATATTTGGCACAGTCAAAAGTGTTGAACACAAAAAAATGCATCAACAGGGAACAATTAGGAGATGATTTGATTGTAGTCAGACTTTAAGTGCAAATAAGGCCAATAATTGACATGTGATGCATTGAATTTTAAAAACGAGAGGGTGTCAACAATGGGAATGTTTAGACTGTCCAAATAAAATTTTGTAGTAACTAAATATTGTACAGATGGCTGTCCCAAACCTTGCAAAGTTGCAGATGTCTCACAAAATACCTTATATTTCTGTATTTTAGGAAACTATCCAGTAATACCAAACGTGCAGTGCAATTAAAATGGAAAATAAAGTTGTTTTACAATGCCTACATGTTTAACCTAAATAAGAATGTTTATCAGGAAATCTTCATTCCTTTTGGGAACATGATTTCAGCATCATCACCTAACTGTAACCTGGCTGTACGACAATTTTATTTAACTGTCAATATCATTGACAACATTTGGATAAGGAATTAATCTGCAGTTAAATTCAGAAAGAACTCTATGAAAACGACTTATTGATGTAATGATATGTTTAGCTAGTTGTTCTTCATTTAAATATCACAATGCTTCATCACTGGAGTTAATACTGGACTTGTTCAGTTTCTGTGTTCAGCTGACCTACTGAGTATGTTCGGTCTTTTGGCAGCACTGTGTCAGGTCATTCATAACACTTGCATACCTTCTTCAAATACTCAAACTTGGCCTAAACAATAGTACAATCTTAGCCAATAATAGTAAGAACATAATAAATGAAATTCTAAGACTCCCATCACTATGAACAGTACATATAGTGTAATAAAGAAACAAGTAGTCAATACTGGCAGCACAGTGTAAACAAGTAATGAGAAGCTCTTTAAAGAGCATCAAGTTTGTTGTTTGTTATAGCCTTGGCACACAATGCCCACCAGTATGTAATAAATTACAAACAAAAAAGCCAGTTCGGCTCTGTTGCAGACAGTTTTGTGACTTGTGTCTGACACTGCAATGGTAGAAACACTAGATATACACGGCACGACACGTCAGTTACAACGAATGGACTGTGAGCTACGATACAGGTGAATGAAAGGGATAAATGTGTCACACTGATCAACGCTTGAATGAATGAATTGAATAGCTGCTTCTCTGTAGGACTTTGTCCTAAAAAAAAACACCACAGTTTTAAAGGGATAACCCAAATACTGGGGAGTGCTTCTCATAAATCCGCTGTGGATATGTGTTTGGATTTGACAAAAGAGAAAAGAATAAGAGAAAAGGGCTCAGCAGCTATAGCTACAAGAAAGCTTGAAGAATTCAAGCAATGGGATGCAAAATGATGAAATGTAAACATGTTTACATGTCTATGTCCACTGTAAGCCACTGATGCTGTCTTCTGAAACATGCCTGTAGGACTGTACCATCACAAAGCCACTTTGAGGCAAAGCACATGTGTGAACGTAGCTGATGAATGATGCCTCCCCCTCTCTGTCTCCAGCTAGAAGCCAAAGTCAAGTACGATGTGATCTTCAAAGATGGCGATCAGCAGCATGATGCCAAATCCTGTGAGCATGCCAAAGTTTTGCAGGACGAAGTGCCCCATCTCACAGCGCTTGTGCTCCTCACTGTCACCATGAAGCATCTCCGGCAACTAGTGAGAAGGAGGAACTTTATTGAGTTGAGATCATTTATTGTTAGGAGAATAACAGAGTTATTCTAACATTGATAAAGGCCCACAGGCTGAACTATTAGTATAGAGCCTGGAATAAAAGCAGGGTTTTTCACATAGCAAAACAGAACAAAGGCACAATTGACGCCACACGACAATAAATTACACATAAGGCAGCAGCATGACCTCATGTCTTAAGCAAAGCTGAACTTAAATGTCAGGCTAGGATAATCCTGCTACATTTCAGATCTGTTAACTAGAGCATTAACTGACGTCACTCACCATATCCACTAACGCCACGTAGAGAAACATGCCAGCGGTAACAGCGAAGATCCAGCTGGTGACGTTGTGCGTGTACTGGCCGACGGCTGTGCCAATCACCATGCCTGCGTAAGCCATTAGGGCAGAGAGGACGTTGTACACAATGGCCTGCTTTACCGACATTCCAGCTTTCAATAAAACTGCAAAGTCGCCTAAAAGAGAAACAGAAGCAACGGGCACCATTAAAGTACAGCAATGAAAAGTAGTGTCGCATTGTTGGGTGTATTCTTGCAATTCTGCTCAAGTGTATTAGTTAACTTGTACCCTAAGCGAGAACAGGATAGATTTGTGTGCCAAAGTCTAACTTGAAACAACTGCACACAAAAATCATCAAAAAGCATGTTTTTTCTACATTTAGGACAAATCTTTGAACCTATTTAAGCCATAAGTATGCAAGTTTCAAACTCTTGCCTCTTTAACATATAAAATACTATTAGAAATTAAAGTCTTGTTGTGTTAAGCATGTACAAATACATGCACAGCTGGCTGAGTCCTGGCTATGCTGCATCTTTCTAATTTCTAAATGTATTTGAGAGAAGCATTCTTATCCTTCAGTCCCTGAGCTGTTTATTTAAGCTTTCGGTCCTCTCTACACCTTAGTCTGGACCTTTGCTATGTGTCACCAGGTACAATTAAAATGGTCAAAGGTAATTAACAGCACTGCAGGCTGGTACAAACTCTCTAGCGCAACCGTCTTCCACCAGCCACAACATGCAGAGTCTGGACTCTCAGAGACCTGCTTCATCAAACATTGTTAGGAAAAACTAAATATCAACCATCAAAAAAAGATCACTTTTTAGATCAAAGAAAAATCTGTTTATGTTAATTCCTGGCTGGAATTGTGATGTCTAGTGGAGGCACAAACAAAAAGGGGAATATAGGCAGCTAACTTAAAACCTCATAAGAGCTTTGATTTCTTTTAAAGCTGTAGTTGTGTTAGTTCAATGTTTGTTTTTGAGCCTTTCAGACATTAAAAGCACAGCGCAAGACGACAGCTGGAGCGCTCGCCTTGATGTTCCATAGATGTCAATTGATAACAGATAAAGGACACATTGCAGATGAAAAGTCACATACAAGTGTACATACATTCTGTTTGGAATGTTATGATGTCAATAATAACACTAAGCTTATTAAAATATTTAAATAAAAGCAAACACTTCTATAACACACAATGCATGCTTTTCTTCCCATATAGAATGAAAATCTGTAATCTGGGTTCTGGGCTTTGCACCAATTAGTTGTTGTCACCCTAAAGCATAACCTAAACTCTCTCAGTCTGTCGACATATATCTGCTGGGTTACTTTTTAATTTAGAGGTCAACTGTAAGAGAACTGATCTGCTACAAGCATTCCAATAGGTTTAAGCTACTTACCCAGTTCATGAGGCAGTTCATGACAGAACACAGCAACAGATGTACTGATGCCTCCTGTGATATTAGCACTGAATGCAGCACCTGCAGAGAAGAAACTTAGTTCCTAAGATCTGTAAAATCTCTAAAGCCTCCTGATTTACAAAACACTGAACACAAACGAACCTATAGCTAGTCCGTCACTGAAGTTATGCATGCCGTCTCCCATGATGACCATCCATGCTATGCTGGCAATCCCCGCGTTCTTCATTTCCTGGTCAGAGTGACAGTGTCCTTGGTGGGAATGTCCGTGGCCATGGCCATGTCCATGCTTTTTCGACTTGGCCTTTGGCCCACTGTCCTCTGCTGTTTTCGGTGCCCCTTTATAGGGGTGATCGGAATCAGATATGTTCAGCGGCATCTTGCTGGGCGAATCTAGAGGCTGCAACTCTGTCATCTGAGTGTCATTGTGTCCAGTTTCACATGTTGTAACTTCTCCTGTATAAACGGTTTCAATGGAAGGAGGCACTTCTGAATGTTACAGAATTAGGTATGCTTGGTGGTTTATAGACCTTTGGTACATTCTCACAGTACCCTTAAAAGAGCCGAAGTATATTTATCAGACACTCCAGAGGGGCTTTAAGATTTGAACATTTGCTAATTTGAAGAACTTAAAAGCCAGAAATTTGATTTGATGTAGAACTCACCTTCTGTTAGAGGCTTTAGATGAAGCCACTCAGCATCTGAACGCCTGTTGAGTTTGTGGTCTGACAATTTCCTGCCAATTGTCGCCTGTTCTCCTTTCTTTTTCCTCTGGCAAAGGCTTCCCTGTGGAAAGTGTGAAAACGCACAAAAGTACTTAGAAGCACTAGGTTCTGAGAATAAAAAGCAAGCTTGTTTTGCAGCTTTTGCCACTAAAAGCCCTACTATCAGCAGCAATTTAGGATTATATTTTAGTCAACCACTCAACACTGGAGTTGCGTTCTCAGTACGGTCAGTCCTGAACAACCTTTCTGGAGCAGAAATCTTGAAATCTTTTTTGGTCATTTGGCAAGGCTTCTAATACTTTTAATGTTTTCCTGTGTTTTCTGTGTTGTCTCTTACCCTTTGGTCACTGTAGTGTTTGAACATGCCAATGCAGTGTTCAATGATGAAGAGGAGGTAGATTCCAGCTAGTGCAGTCAGTCCTTTCCAAACACCATCAAACTGTGTCAGAAGACCCTCCTCATGTTCATTCTCCATGTGGCCTCCATGACTGTGTTCATGGCCCCCTTGAGACTGCGAGGTGCAGCAAAATGTTAAGTAAGTTTTATATGCAAATGATAAGTTAAAGAAATGTGCATTAAAAAGCTTGTCTTTTGCAATTGATGTTAAAAGATGTACCCATGAAATCAAAATTGAAGATGTTTGGTTTTTAGTACAAATATGTTCACTTTAAACATTAATAGGCAATTTTAAAGAGGCTAGCAATAGCAAGCTAGCTCTGAAGCATAAGATCCCACCCTCCATTCAGAGCGCTTTTGTCTTATTTGGACCGAATGTAATGATTGGATGAACATTTTTATGCATTTTCTGCCTTCCACTGAAGGTTTATTCTTGAAGGTTTACTCTAAAAATATTTTTTATAAATATACGTAAATCACTTTACTTAGTAACTGCTATCTGCATGTGAAGAGACTTTTAACCAGAAAACAAAAAATGTTTCTGTTAGAAAAACACCTACCCTGCTTTTAGGGACATCTATAAACTAGTGTCCTCCAAAACCAAATATTCAAAATGTACAGTCTCTTACCTTTGACAATATGGACCAATGATTTTTAAGACATCATTCTGCACACCAGCGTCACATTAAGCTGTGAGATAAACTAAACACTACTAGCTATTTAAAAGGGAGGAGAGTCTCAATATGTCCCACCCCAACTTCCTGTTAAAATGTTAATTCTGTCAATGCATTGAACAAAGCTGCACATTTCAGGGCACTACAGTGGCTCTAACTGTAAACCATTCTAACATCCACTGTTGATTCCATGACCTCTATTTTATACTAACCAGTTTGCCGAGTTTGTATGTAAACAGTGAACTCACATGAGGCAGCAGATGCAGTAAGGCATCACCGCTTAGGGTTCCCACAGCCAGTGCCACCAGGAAGGTCAAGAGAAATTTGAAGCAGGATTGGTTGAGGATGGGCACCAGAACCACACCCAGGAGAGACAGCAGACTGATGATGGTGATGGACACAAATCCCCACATCCAGATCCACACTGCAGAAACATAAACAACCGCACTGGGTTAGACAGGCACTTACAACTAGACTCAAGATAAGACATGCAAGAACAAACTATAGACAGGAGTCACTTGTACCTGAAGATGGTTGTTCGACTGCATCAGTCTCAACATGATGATAATGAAGGATGCAGAAGCGCCTGTCTATTTGATAGAGCAATGCAGGACATAAATAGGTGAACTGCACTGGAGAGATGAGAGATTCTGAATTCAGTCCATACTGGTCCAGCAGCTGTGTTAAATTCAAACACTGACAGAAAGAAAAAAGACAGTTACAGTTTGTCTATGCCTAATTCCTCATGCAACATTAACTGGCCACATTAAATCAATGTATAAAATATTTTTCAAGTTAACTTCTGCAGTTGACCAGTCAGAGTTTAGGCAAAATCCCTGTATATTAAAACTGGGTTTAGGGTCATGGTTAACAAACCCTAATCAGATTTCCTAGAAATAAATAGATGCTAAGCACAGCTCTTTAATAGGGTGACTGACAGATAAACACACTGAAGAATTTTTAACCTTTTGTTTTTTTTTACAAAACTATCATTGCCCTCACAAATACAACTACAAATTAAATATTTAGAACATTGCTTAATAGCTGAATTGTCTTATCCATTTTTTCCAAAGGCAGTCATGACATTAACCCTGCAAAAAACAGATTAACTGGTTCTCAATAACTGATTAGTTGGTTGTTGAACAACTCCTGAGCCCGTGATAAGAATAACCAACAAAGGGCCCAGCCATTTATTAACAACTACACTGCAGGACAGACATCAAGACGTACCTCCTCATGTTGGTGAAGCAGACCATGTGCATGTGCTTTATCAGAGGGACCCATAATGCCTCCTGGCACCTCTCTCTTCCCCCTCGGTGGCTGACCAGGGCTGTGCTCCTGCTCATCTCCACTGCTTTCTGGCTCTGCTGAACTGACGGCATGAGGAACAGTAATGGTGGTCTTGTTTCGGCCTCGCTGGTTTCTGTCTTTGGGTGGTCGTCTGTTTCTTTTGAGTTGCGTGTTGGGTGGCTCAGTGTGCATAGCAGATGGAGGCATTACCGAGGTGCGTTCCACACTGTCTGAAGTGTGCTGGAGATGAGGGTGGGGGTGCTTGTGATGATGGTGGTCATGATGATGGTGGTCATCATGCTTTTGGTCATGTGTATGATCTTCACTGAGGTCATTATTTTCTTGTTTATGTTCACTACTCTTTTGGTCATGATGATGGTCGTGGTCATGATCCAATTGAGTCACATCACCATCCTGTCCGTGACTGTGTGTATGTGAATGTGGGTGCTCATGGTCATGATTTTGAGGACTGTCTGTGTCATGTCTGTGGATGTGTTCATGATTGCTGTCTATTTCATGATCATGATCTTCAGCTGGATGACTGTCTGTGTTGTGTCTGTGTTCATGGTCACTGTCTTTCTCATGGTCATGGTCATGGTCATGATCATGATGATCATGACCATGGTGATCATGATCGTGTTTCTCAGGTCTGTTGTCGCTGGTCCTCGTGACTCCAGTATCAGGTTTGTCACTGCAGAGTGTCTCCTCGGCAGAGGTGTGTTCATCCCTCTCATGATGGGAGTGGGGGTGGCTCTTGTGAGTGACGTGGGGCTTCTGGTGAGGGTGGGGATGGCTGGCGGAATGCGTGTGTCGGCCTTCCTGAACTTCTAGAATATCCAAGTGGGCCACATGATCGTGTCCCAGATCCTCATGCTCCAGCCCCACAACTCGCACTTCTCCCAGTCCTAAACTCAGCAGCAGACTCTGGAAGCCTTTGAAATCCAGGCGGTCCTTCTTGCCATACCGACAGAACAGTTGCTGGATGTAGTACTGTTGCTCGTTCTCTGCAGATTCCCCGTGATTGGTGTGCACCAATCGGTCTGACAAACCATCACAGGATGACTCTGATATCTGCAGGTCACTGTGGACGTGGTCGTGATCATGATTGTGGTCACCGTGGCTGTGTGCATGGTGATGGTGGGCCCCTCCTTCATGACAGTGACTGCACTGATGGAACAAGAGGGTCAGCACGCAGAGAAAGCAGAATCTGGTGTGTGTGTGAACTCTCATTATTTCCTTGCTTTAAAACCTCTGCAAAGAAACAGAAATTAACATTTACACTTAGGCATCTGGTAAACAGTTTCATAGATAAACAAAGATAAACATTCTTTATTTATCTCTGAGTTCCCTGAGAATTTAACCCATGACCTTGCCATTGCCAATGGCATGCTCTACCAACTGAACTATAGGAACATCTCAGTAAGCCAGTACTACACTACACCTCAGTTCTGCTTTAGACAAAGCTCAGATAATCATTTCTTTATCTAATTAAATAAAAAAAACTCTAACTGTTTCTTTTATATTGGCAGTATCTTTACTGGAGGGGGCTGATAAATTGCCTGCTGGAAAAGCACAGTAGAGCATTAATGGTGCTCCTTCAGCAGCCTCTGTGAGCCTGAAGGAGAAAGTGTGATCACCCTGCTACTAAATGAAACACAGTCAATAGATTTTAGCATGAGAAAAAGTATACTTTACAAGATCTGCACACTAAAAAATGAAAGCCACAGGTTAAAAACAGATCTGGCAAATTTTATTCCAAATTAATTGCCATCCATTTACTGTAGTTTGTACTATATGCTGAATTCTGCTGATTGTGCTTTAATCACCAACAAATTTGCCAATTCTGACAATAAAACAAATTGAATTTGGTCCAACAGTGAAACAGCATTAAGCTCCAATTTAACAAATACATCATAAACATTAAGGACTGAATTAAAAACAACTTGAGAAAAGCAGCTGAAGTCAGTGAACTTTTAACTTTATAATTATGTTGTTTTAAAGAAAAATGGCTTCTGTGAATTATGTTTATGGATTAATTCTGTATGACTAGGCTAACAGTAAAGAAAGACAATATATGCAGCAGAGTGTTAAACGTGAGGAGTATATTGCCGCCATATAATCACTTATTAAACTTAACTTCCCTATTGGAAAGAGATCACAAGGCAGCCAAAGAGCTGAAAGTCAATGCAAGGTTGAAAGTACATGAATGTACACTTGTACACTTTACATTAGCTGGTAAAACTCTTGTCAGAGCCGTTTTACAAATTTTAAAAATGGGGGAAAAACAACATTTATTTGTGAAATAATTTTATCAAGTATAAATCAAGCCCAGACCGAACCTAAGAACAAATCTAAGGACTTAAAAGGATCCCTTTATAATATATGTATATTAAAAATAATCTATTTTACCCACGTTTGGTGAAAAGATTCTGTGAGCAGTACTTACTCAGCCTGCGCTCCTTCAGCGTGTTAAACTGTGAAATTGAACAGAAGCGTGAAGGCAGTCAAAACGCTTTAATTATGATCCCTCCTTTCCACAACACGGTGTTTATAAACATGAGAGCGGAGTGACCTCTGAACCCTTCAGGAGATAGTGATGAGGCAGGAACCCAGTCTATTTAAAGATAATCTTGCCTGTACTCACTCAATACACTCTTTGTTGCATAAATGACATCCCAAAAATGGCTGATCATTTTGTAAAAAAAAAAAATCCTAAAACCAGCAATCATGTGCTGCAGGAATATATCATGAGACAATATGAGGACCAGAATTTTTTTCTGCTGAAAACTCCTGATAAATGTACCTAATTGAAAATCGTGAAATGCAGCGTTTAAGAGGCACATCTTGGTGTAGATTATTTTGTCACAATGAATTAAAGGCTGTGCAAACTGGCCTGACTGCAAACCTGAGGCAAAGTGTGGTTACTCATTTCATATGTAAAGAAGCCATTTACATATAAGTCTTAAAGGTAAAAAACAGAAATAACTAGCCTTTTCATTCACAACAAGGTTCACTTGAGGCCAGGGGTTAAAAATGGTATCAAACTAAATTATGTCTGTATTATCTCTGTAAAGACAAAACATGGCTTATATTACAAGTAAACCTAGGGGGCATATTAGTATATAAATATCTGATATGACTATAAATTATCCCAGGAGTCTGCGAACATCCTTGGAATATATGGTAATTTACAAGATAGAAGACACCGCAGAAAATTCTTTAAGGTGAACTGTTCTTGCGCAGCCATACCAGCGGCAAATGCGAAGAGGTTGGACAATAATATATGCTGTATCATACAGATGAGAATCCTTTGTCCTTGTTTGGAGATTTACTGTCTGGATGGAGCCATGCTCTGTGCATGCTGGGTTTTGTTTGAAAGGTAACAGGCAGAGATGAACTGAAAACTCATGCATCAAAGGGCTGCTGCTTTAACTCAGCTGTGATTGAAACGCATTTTATCCAGAGCCTTTACACACAGAAACTGAGATCAGAACAGCCTGTGGGGCTTTAGGGCTCAGATAGATGCATGTAAGTACAACCTGAACACTAAAGCTACCTGTTGACAGAGTTGTGATTAAAACGTTAAGTGTTCACATGCTAATCAGTAGAACTCTATTATCTACTTTGTGTCTGTAACGATCCTCTATTAACTCAAACTCTCTAATGGAGGCAAATACAGACTACTCCATAGGCAAACATCTTGTTTTTTAAATCATTAGTCTCCTAAAGAGCTCCGTATGCTGTTACAGTGTCGCCACCCTTGGCCTGTGATCCAGTTTTTCTAAACTGTAAAATATCAGAAACAGTATTACAATATTGTACAATATTCACATTGTATACAATGTGTGTATACACACACACACACACACACTCAAAAGTTTGGAAACACTTGACTGAAATGTCAGATTAAAAATCTGAAGACATTTGATTAAATGTTAAAAATGTAAAAAATAAAAATATAATATAATTGTACCAACATATTAATTTCAATTAAATTTTTGTTATTAGAAAACTACCATTTTATGATTTGGTCCATGAGATGATTTGGACCAAATAATAAAGAAAAAAAGCAGCCAATAAGAGCGCAGGATAGAGTGGAACTCCTTCAAAACTCTGACTATATTGAATATGCTAGAATATATCGTATTTTACCTTATTTTTAATTTTTTTTAATTGTCACAACATAATTCCTAAAGTTATATTTGAGTTATTTCATAGTTTTGATAAGTTTACTTTTATTCATAAATTAAAAAAAATATGAACAAAGAAAAAGTAAAAAATAAGTGTTTCCACACTTTTGACTGGTAGTGTATATATTTTTCCTGTCTGCAATGATGAATGATGCAACCAATACTGCCTTAAAAACTCATTGCATCATAATTACAATCTGAAACAAAGATTTCACCTATATTACCTGCTGGGATCTCAGGAAATGTTTCCCAGAAAACCCTTATACCATCACAAAGAACAAAGAAAAATATTTGGAATTTAACTTCATAGTCAAAATATAAAGATTGTTATGCATTACCTCAAAATGGCCTGAATGGCTGTTCATTTAATCATTTTAACAAGATTCTTGCCCTAGCCTTATTATCATTACATATTAACCTAAACCTCTGATGGAGAGAGGGAGAGAGGGAGAGAGAGAGAGAGAGAGAGAGAGAGAGAAAGCGCCCTTAAGATGCCTCATATGACTCTCACAAGATGCCTGTCTGGGCTGAGTATCTCTTGTAAGTCATGCGTGAGTCCACCTCCGGTGAATTCCTCTGCTTAAGTTTATGGCCGATAATATCTGACCTGAGTACAGGCCAATTTACACTTGTATGTTTCACACACATTAATGTTTGAGTTTTCTGGCTCTTGTGGATTGTGGCCCAATCCATGTGTATGAATTGCGTTTGTGCTTATATTATATATTGATATATATTAACAAAAGTTCATGTTTTTTAGCCTGAAAAACCACATGCATTTCCACTTCGCAGAATCACATTATATTTGCATATTTAATCTTTAAAGGGTTTAATTGATCAGATTGAATGAGTCTTTGTCCTTTCAAGTGTTGTTAATGATGGGACAGCTGCATGATTATGAAAAAAACAAGTGTAAATTCACACAAAACAGCAATGCTAATCGGCTAAATGCATAATAACATTAAAAGTCACATTTCACTAACAAGAGAAACAACGATTTCTCTCTAAATTTGTACATTCTATGTATGTCAAGAGAGGCCTTGAGGCATGAGAGACAAGCAGATGCCACGTAACAGATGGAAACTACAAACATTTGCAAAGATAGGGAATTCTGGGAAATGACAGCAACATATTGCTGCACAGTTCACTCCAGTGGCTGTAGATTCCAGAGTTTTCTTTAAACATCTAAAAAGTTGATCAAGAAAAGATCAATAAAGACCTTATTCAAAATAAGTCCAGCCTTGACTGCCCAGGCCTGTGCTGAAATGGGTGGGGTGTGGAAAGCTCAAAATCAAAGGCCTGATAAGCATGACCTTCTCACCTCCAAACACCCACACCTTCAATATAAACAGACACTCCAGAAGGTCCAGAACACCAAGTTGTTCGGGTCATGTTTGTGAACTGCACCCTGATGCATGCTAAAGACACACCAGAGCTCACGCTTATGAGATTATTGCCATTATTGTGACCATCAAACCGGAAACAAACTAATGCTTTTTACAAAAAACAAGGTACTTAAACTGTAACCTGACCATAAAACTTGCATTTACTCCTGTGTTTTGATCATAAACTAGCTTACATTTGAAAAACAACTGCAAAACTGTTCCTCACATAAAGCATACAAAAAAACAGCACATCATCAGGTGTGGTGACCTGTATAAACCTACAAATGAACCTTTCTGAACAACATAAGCAAGTTACAGACGAACTAAACATTCAACCCAAAACATTGCAGGCAAAATCAGCAGCAACAGAAGACATTTCCATTTAAAAAGTACCAACCCTAAAACAAGCCAGTCAACTTTAAGTGTTGCTGCTCCTTGTTCCTTGTTCAAAACCTGCTGATCTTCACAGAACTAGGTCGGGCTTTCACAGTATGTCCAGAGTGCAACCTACAGTAGAGTTCAGTCTAGGACACGCAGCTCTGCCTGCAGGTGCAAACGACAGCTTACCTTTTTCTGTCTGAGCAGGTCAAAAACCATCAACTCTGCCAGAGAAACTCTTCTACAGCATGATAGAACAAGGTCTGATGTTTTGAACCCCTTCGAGTGAGATGATTTGGTGCAGAGGGGAGGGTGTACTGGACAAGTGTATGTGTTTGTGTGATGGTAGGTGGGTGCGTGGGAGTGGGTGGAGGGAGAGATTGGAGCTAATCAGTCCCTCAAATATCCATCAAATGCAGAAAGAACAGCTTAAGGCTATTTGTACAGTATGACCATATGGATGCATCAGGGATCTCACACAGCTTGAGGTAATTTTGAATGATCAACGGTGACATGAAGTTGCATACAGTGCACTATAGTTTATGATGACCAAATCCTTTCTACTTTTCAATGAGCTTGGAAGCAAGCACCTCCAAACACCACTTTTGACCAGATGCATGCATGCTCTGTAAGTAAAGTCAAACTACAGCCAACTGTGTAATTTAGCACAACAACCTCTGTAAATTGGTTTCAAAGGTCAGTTACAGAGCTTAAATATGAGCACAAAGGAACAGAAGCTGGGGCTATACAAGTAATGGTCAAGCATTTTCATGGCTGATGTGAAAATACTTTGATGGACTTCAGACTAAAGTCTTACTTGAAAAACTTGAATTACAACCATCAGACTAAAGAGCTATTATCCAGGCCATCTAAAACAGAGGGAAAGAGTGGTGATTATCAAAGACAAGGCAAGAATCTAATCAGAGGGATTTTTATACAGCCTGTCAGGTCAATTTTAACAATGGTGTGGGGGCTACGGGTAATACAGAGAAGAGTTGAGATTTGCTCACTGAGACATGAATAGGACCGTTTATTATAATGAGAATCCATGAAATGTCCATCTTTCTGCTAGATCAACACCCTATGGAAGGCAATTTTAAAAAATACAATAGGTTAACTACAGTAGGATGCCTGAAATGAAAGTACAGGGCCAAAAAACATAGGCCTACATGTTGGTTTTAAACTAATATGGGAGAATTTCTTAGTAAACTTGAAGTTACTTTTAGTCTTTCAACTATGCTGTCATGGCAACCAGTGAACTTTACAGCTCAAATAAAAAAACACTGATTGATGACAATATATCAGATATGAGATGCCTCTATGATCCATGGTTATTTTTACATGTTTAGATTCATTAAAGCCCCATTATCAGAATGATGCCCCATAAGTTAGGAAGTTTATCTGAGCCTCAAGGTCTTGTGTATCACAGCAGAAACAGACAAATGTTTATATCAAGAAACACAGCAAGGCAAAACTCAATGCCCCATTGTTTTCCTGGCCATGTTATGAATTCAGTCTTGATGGGAGTCTAAAGATGTTAAGAGTTGTTTAGTTATTAACAAGTTTTCATTGATTAAAGTCGGTGCAAGATTATTCGTACAGCATAAATAATACTTATAATACTATATTACTAAATTATTATTATACTTATCATACTAAATATATGACTTCCTCAGTGTACTAAAGAAAAAATAAATATCAAAACAGTTACCTACAACAGACAGTTCTTTTGCATCATAAAACAACCCACTAATAAATTTCAGAAAAAATCATAACATTTAATTTAATCCACAATTATGAAACCTTAAGTTACCCTAACATCCTGAGACTGTAAATTTAATTAGTCTTATCCCTAATAAGACACCGCCTAGTGAGACGCTGTTCCTTAATCTCTCAGTGTAAAACAGTGTGCTTAGCTGCTTAGTATGTTCAGGCACCTATAGTTAATCATGTGAACAATCCTATGGATTAGTACCTAAACTAAAGTTACCTCTGACTGTGCAAATCATGATGAAATGCTAGACCATATTTTCCAAAATCTTTAGAATTCTGGCCTGTGTATACAGACTGCGCTTGACACCGTTTATATTAAAAAAAAATATATATATAACACACACACACACACACATACAGGTAAAAGTTCTTCAGTTGTATGATTGAGAGAAAAATTAGAAAGTACCACTAACACCTTGAAAGAGACCACAATATGTGATAAATTGTACTTTCAGCCCTTGTGGTAGCAGGAATCGGCCTGCACAGCTCCTATCAGCCTAACAGTTACAGAGAGAACCAGTAACACAGCCTTTTCTGGTTAGGACCGAGTTACCACTGACGCATACTGACCAGCTTCTCTGCTTACACAGCCACTTGTTTAGCTTTTATGGCAGTGTTTCCCAACTTGTCATATCATATGCACCCCAGAACCCCATTAGTATTATTACTCCTATCAATAAAACACAGATTCGTTGTAGCAAATGTTGCATTGACTGGTAGATCTATGACTAACCTGTTGTCATGTGAAACTATAATACCACACAATCCGTGGCTCTCTGTTTCAACACCTTTAAAGACACTAACATTTGCATAGGGATAAACCACTACTGCACCTTAACCAACATTATGCAGTAAATGTGAATGTAGAATGGCCTGAACAAAGGAAAACGTTAATTAGTAATGATTTATACTGAAGACCTCAGATTCATGGTTTCACACTTTAAACACGTTTATCTTGTGCTTTATTTCAGCAGATTGTCTGGATGTTTACGAGTTAAGATGATAAGTTACAAAAAAACGAAAGGAAACAAGTTAAGGTTTCTGCAGGTGTGAACTGCAGCAGCGTCCCGCCATCAAACTCCAGACATTATGACGCAGTTCCGGCGCCAAATGTTACGAATACTTAAAACTGATATCTTATGCACTTATGCCCCACATTGAATTAGATTCAGCGTGCATCTGTGTTTGTAGTAAACATTTGCAAGACCATACAAAAATAAATAAAACGACCAAATGTGATTGTTTATCTGAAGCTTTTCGCTTTGGTTTCGGTAAGGCAGGTCTGCCGGATGGGACTCAAACATTTAGAAACGTTTTACATAACAGGAGCTGGCTTTCGTTTATTTACATTACACATACTGTACAATACCACTCATTAATTAAAAAACGCCAAGCCTTAAATTTCAGCAACCACTAAATGGACCCGCATTTATCTCATAAACGAAATAAATAAGGTCTATGCACGTCTTCGTAATAAAACGAGAAGGAAAAATCCTGCAATTTAAGCAAAACCAGTACAACAGGAACATTTGGTTTCCTAAATAAGGATCTCAAGCCGAAACTGCACGACTTGTAAGTCTCAGGAGTGACACGTTCTTCACTAGTTTCCTAAACGATTAACTCCAAACCAGAGCATAAGAAGCGACTAAACCATATGGACCAGTCAAGTCAAATATCAATACACTTCAGCTCTACAGCAACGATTCCCATTAAAGACATTTTCCTCAAACCCTAAAGCACAGATTGCGGAGCTTTTAAAGGCGAGCCCGTGGAAAGATTATAATTCTACACGCCAGCAGCTAACGCTGCTAGCATCGATACCCAGGAAATCAATAATTACTGAAAAGTCTGCCATCTATTCTCCTAAATCCCTGTTTTCGTGTGCCTATCTGAAGCTGCTCGGGTCCATGTTGTGGGAGTGTGTGAAAACAAAGCCGGTTTTATATAGTTTACCTCACTCGAGTGCCGTGTGCATCTCCTCTTCGCTCGGTACTAAAACACTCACGCTGCGCACCGCACAAAACCCCGACCCCACTGCGGAAACACCATTCGCCAAGCTACTTACGTAACTACACTATGCGTAGCTACCCCCGTCGCCACATTCTGAGTGTTGTGTAACGTACTTTACGCAACGGTGAACAAGCGTCATGACGTATACTTCCGCTACCCGAATGTGTCAGACCAGTCTGAGCTTTTGGCGCAGAGCAACGTCATGGACGTCAGTCAGTAGGTGACAGAGGCTCATGTTTGGCCCTAAAATAATAATATTTTATTTGACCCCTATATAATATTTTACCAACTTCATTATATTGTACTCAAATTGGGTTTGTTTAATTTACTGTTGTTTTATTTACCAGCTTCATTATACTGTACTCAAAATGGGTTTGTTTAATTTACTGTTGTTTTATTGCTTTTGTGTTTACCTGGGTTGTCATATATACATACATACATATATATATATATATATATATATATATATATATATATATATATATATATTTATAAAAATATATTTGAGGTTACTCTTACTTATGACATCAAGTGTTATCCTATACCTTCTTTGACATCAAAATGTACACACTTATTATTATTAAAATAAATGTCAAGTGGCTTTTTGTGTCTGTAAGACAGGTGGCACGTAGAGACAGAGATACGAAATGTTGTCTTGTGGTAGGAGAAATAGCATAACTGGATAGAAATCTTTAACAGATATATTACATATATTGTATTTGTTGATTTCCTAAAGTGACAATTATTCAGGAGTTAACACTTTTTCTTAATTTAAAACTTTTGAAACTACCACAAACAGAACTTATAAATTCTGTACAAATGCCATAAAACTGCAATCTGTCTAGTTATATGAGAAATGGCAAAAATGTTTATCAGTCCAAGACCTTTGAAACAGAACTAATCCATTCCTGCTGTGGGGCTGGGGATGCGTTTTTTTTCTTCAGAGAACCATACTGCAAATGTATAAAAGTATAAAAGAGATTATTTGAAAAACCCCATTTCCCTAAATAATAAACTAATGATTGTGAACACTGCGGGTTGCTGGTTTAAAACAGTAAATATGATAGCAATTTGTAAACATTAACTCTTTTGATATAACATGTTTTTACAGCCACAGTCTTAGCCCTCAGTAAACTCATAATGCAAATAATAATTTTTCGTTAAGGCCCTGTGGAGTCTGGACTTGGGAATGCATGCAACAGAAATCAGCCCCAGAGGTGCAGTATTCACATTCTGTAATAACATTAACAGGAAGTGCAATGTATGATGAGCCTAAAGATATTCTGAGAATATTACATTCTAAAAGGTTGCATTGTTATTCAAACTTACAGATAGTTTCAGTTTTAGATGTTTGTTTCTTTTTTAAAGAGCTGAGTTCTACAAAATATTTATACAATAAAAATCCATTATATTAAGACGTAATGTTTAATCGAACTCTTTGTGTATTTATTTGTTCATTTGTCTACAGGGTATGAGAGTGTGTCTGGATCATCAGTTTTTTTGGTTCTGATGATCCTGATGCTAAATTCGGGTCTCTCATCCTTGAATATTATACACAAGTCTTAAAGTATAAATAAATAAATATATATATAAAGATATGGGTGTGCAACATGAATTATGCTTTTGTGATCAGCCAGAACCATGACAGTAAACATCAGCATTCTGAAGACAAAAGGATTTTATCCGTAATGGGTGCCACTCATGTGGAAACATAGCATCTTTGAGCAGTGTGTAAAAGGAGAATAAGAAAAGCTTAACTAATGCAGTTTGAAATACTTGAAAGAGGTGTGTTGAATTGTACTGACAGAACCCTCTTTGATTTCCCATGTAGCACCACCCAGTATGCTTTAAATTAATGTGTGAACATCATCTGAGAAAAACACTATAGGGTCTGTACAGTTTGTGTCCATTTGAAAATTCAATAATACATTGCAGTGAGTCTACTTTGGTGAGTTTAACCTTTTATTAGAATACACATACTGCAAATATCTTGTTTTGGCCATTATCTGCAAATAGAATCATTGTATTATATAACCAGTTTCTGTATACATTGTCTATATTTTCTCAGCATTTATGTGATGCATACATCAGCGTGTTATATCATATAATATTGTGTTTTAACAATATTAACCATTGACATATAACTTTATATAACTTTATATGACATATAAATTATATAAAATATAAAGATTTTCTGTCAATTTCACTCTAGTCACTCAATTTTTTAAAAAGTATTTTCTGTCTGTTAAGTAATAGTTTAGTTTTCACAAGTCCACATGTTAACATCAACTCATTTACATGTTTAACTTATTTTTTTCCTCCTTTGCTTTTAAAGTCAACTGTTCAGTTTAACAAGACGACATGCCATCTGTTTGTGCTCTCTTCTTCCACCACTTCTCACTGTGGCCCAGTGCTGTTTTGAATTAAGTTGTTTTATAGTGACCACACCTCATATGCCCATCACTCTCACAAAAACAAAACAAACCATCCCCCCACAACGAACCCGGAGAATACATGCAATATCTTGCAACCTTGAAAGAATTAGTTCATCATGAGAAATCTGTCATTGTTTACTCACATTCAGATCTTTCGAAAGCTGTGTGACTGTTTGTGTTCTGCAGAACACAAAAGGAAATAACCTAATGAATATCCGGTTGTGTAAATTCAGTATAATGACAGTGGACTATGACTCATTTGCCTAATAAGGTAGCCAAGAGTGTAAGCACACACACACAAACACACACACACACACACACACACACACACACATACATATATATATATACATATATATATATATATATATATATATATATATATACACACACACACACACACACACACACACACACATATATATATATATATATATATATATATATATATGTGTGTGTGTGTGTGTGTGTGTGTGTGCTTAACAAATATATATATATATACAAAAGCAAATGTAACTCTTGGCATATAATGTGAAGGGACAAGTTAATGATCCCTTCATACAAGTTCAACAAGTCCCTCATTACTGACATCAGTGCTCCTTCTTTGTGAACTCTGTAATCATGACATCAAAAGAATTGTCATGATGCTCTACAAACAATACTCACAACATGGCTGCTCAGTGCTTTTTCTCATTTCTCATACATTTGACCCATCCATTCAGCAACCCATCCATCTGTCTATGAATATTATTATAAATATCTTACAAATTCAGCACCTTCTTAGTCTCTTGTTCCTGGCACAGAGATCAGAGAAAGATTCTGCACAGAACACAGAAGAACATTGGGATGGTTGCTGCTATAATAAAAAGCAGGTCTATTCTTAACCTCTGCGAATCCCCTGCCTATCCCCATGCCTATAAATGTGAATCACGGCAGTTCAGCTGTAGCTGGCTTTTGATTCCTGACGGTCTTGTCAGTGGTTATATTCTGAGAATACATTCTGCTTTAGAGATCTGAGGCTCTGGTCTAAAACAGCCTTTGTCAAATCCCATGTTTCTCTCAAATCCTTACAGAGAGAAAGCAATATGTTAAAGAGACCCTGTTGAGAAATATCATCTGAAAAGAGGAACATGATCGAAGCTGGTGACACTAAAGTTCACGACGACGCTGAGAAAAGTTTCCAAGGAAAACTTTTTCTTTCTTTTTTTTGAGTTTAAGAAATCTTACTGGACTGGTGCTGAAAATAAACGGCTGTTTTTCTATCAGTCGTGTAACTGTCTCACCAACTGGCATTAATCCAGGTCATCTCGAAGACTCAGGTGACATGCCTTCTCACATAGCGCTGGATAGTCGACATCCGGATGACACCCTTCACATACGAATCACCTGTCAGTCCTGGATGGTGGTTGACAGGTGAGAGTCATCTGGGAAATATGAAATAGTGTCTTTGCTTCGATTCACTTTACTGTAAGACACCTGCAATACACTCTCTTCCTCTAGAGATCAGATGGAATTATTGATGAGTGCTGTCACTCAGCTGCAGTGTGTGTGCTGGGTGTCATTTTTCATTTCTCTTCCTGTTTGCTTCATGTACACACACATGCATTCAACAATAAACAAGAGGCCTTAAATATTTTCTACTGAAAATCCCACAGACATTTTTCCTGTGTAAGGCAGTGGAATTAGGTTTAACACAACTTTCTTATAATCTCAGTGACTAATAAAGATCTCTGCTAAAAATGTTTTTTTATAGATTTTTAAGGTTACTTTAGACATATGATGCTGTGTTTGTGCCGCATTTTGAATAGTTAATTTGTTATTGTTTGTTTTAAAGATAAACCACCTAATTTTAGTGATTTTTACAACACAGTTCGTAAGTGCCTCTCCATCTCTTTTCCAATAGTTTTGCAATCTATTAATTTGTGTCATTGGATCTGAGCACAGTAATTCACAGGCAAAAATGTAATGCATTACCCACATTGATTTTGCACCTGCTACAGCCTGAGGCAGTGTCCAATCAAGCGTTTAAAGCCGACACTTCTTATGTGCTGAGCCTGCAGCTTCACCATATCAATAAAGGAAAAATACGAATCCACAGTGGCAAAAAAAATTATCTATGCATTGCTCACTAATTAAGCTTGTTTGTCTCGACGCACATTGCATACAGGGGTTATCCTCAGTTCAGAACCTCTCCTCTGGTTCTTTTGGGAATCGTGCGGCCCTGAGCTCCCTGGTTTGATGGATACAGATTCTATTACCCCAAATCATTACCATAATTTTCTCAAGCTATCCCTGCCATTTGTTATCAAAACCACATTTCAAACAATTGCAAGGCATTTCTCACGCCTGCCAGATCTGTTTTGCCACACATAGTCATGATCCATCAATGTAATTTGAAAGAGCACAAGTGCGCTTTGCTATGAGCGACAGGCAGTTATTGAATTAGAAGAGCATGGCTCATCTTCACCTGTCAACACAGCTGCTAATGGCCTTAAAGCTGAGTACAACCATGCCAAGTTTTCCAGCGAGTCTATGTACAGTATGTCTCTTACACTTGTAGTGAGACAATATCAGCAAATTAGCAAGAGCGACTTCATGGTTACATTGTGTCATGCGTAGGATGAGATTTTCATCACAACACTGACGGAAACTACACAGCCTACTGTTTTTTATTATTTCAATATATAGGCTTTTGAAAAGATTATTGCGTAGTTTACTCCAATTGAGCTGTAGAGTCAATATATCCATCAGAAAGCCAATAGTTCATCACAGAACACTAGAGCTTTATTTGTTGTACCATTGAGAGCTTTTAGATTTCTTTGATCTCACAGACAAATCACTTCTTAGATGTAGCCTTTCTCAGGCACACACACACACAGTGCTCTGGAGTGTGTTTATGCTTTTATGTTTCCGTGTTCCCTTGGTCTCACAGGCCGTTATTTTTCTTTTCCACAGTGACTGTTTGGAGGTTTGGTCCTGTCAGGAAGCATGTTGGGCAGATTGCAGCCGACAGGATAAGTGTTTGGTCAGCGGAGCAGCACTCCTGCAGCATCCAGTGGGATTGCTGGTGTAGGCATGGGTCAGCCCTTGCTGTTCCACCTTCATCTGTTTTCTCCACCTGAAGGACTTACAGGTAGGTCACAGGAATAAAGATTTCAATTTAAAACTTCAAGCTACAGATTCTGTTCAATAAGACTAAATTCAGAGCTCACTCCATGTTGTTCACATTAAGTTAGTGATTTGAACCCACTTCTAAAACTGCAGTTTAGATTAGTAAGACCCGTGCATCTGAAATTAATGACTTAATTTGTTATGCGATACTGTAACACACAGTTACAAGAACATGAAGGGAATTCCAAAAAATGGGTATTTAATTATGCTGCCTCATAAGGTACCTTCACTTATATCCTTTGTAGAGAGAGCAATCCCAGAATGCATTGCAGCATGGTTAAAAAAGAGGGAAAAACTAATAGTAACGGTAACCAAGACCAGTAAAAAATTAACACCTGTGCATTTCATTGTTGAGAGGCTAAGCAGACATACAAAATGCTAACAGGGCTAGATAACATTTGCACAAAAGAGGTTGATGAAAGGTTATATATGCAATAATCACTTAATTTAAGAGTTGATGCTTCACCAAAGAGCTCCTGTGGCAGCTTTCTTTCAAGAGTGAATAACCAGAGGGCTCCAGGATTTATTTGCAGGCTGTTTAATAGTCCAAAGTAGAAGCCATATAATTACAAACCTCGTCCATGTCTCACAAAGAGGCCCGTCATCGATATTTATTTGGAGATAAATGGGGTCCAAGTTTGTATGCCAAACATGTAGTCACAATGAATTTGCACGTTTCCAAAGCAGGAGACACTAATGGCTTGCTGTATACTAATGAATGATACATTGAACTATGGCACAACCACAGAGAGAGAATAATACAGAGACAGAGAAAGACACATGGATGTGAGTGGGGGGATGTTGTCTCACTTCTGTAAAGGCAAGGAAGATCACATGACCTTTGCGGAATTTGCAGTAAATGATGTAACACCTCTCTCTCTCTCTCTCTCTCTCTCTCTCTGTCTCTCTCTCTGTCTTGTGCTATTCTTTCATTAGTGTCTTGTAATTAGAATTTGTTTACCGATCAGTCATGCATTATGTGTGACATCATAGCTGTGGAATGAAGCTGAAGATTACATGCAGAGCACAGAGAACACAGGGAAAACAAGCTGAATCTCTTTGCAAGCTAATTACTGAAGAGTTATTAGATCACAAGTGTGATCTGAGTATAATGTTTTGTCTTATATGTTGGTGTGTGTTCTCAGAAACATGTGACATATATGTCATAAATGTCAACAATTTCTCATTTTAGGACACAAGGGATCTTAATGGTTAATCATACTCACATAGGTGTGTGTGCATTGTAATGTAAATCTATATATTAGCAACAACTGGTACTAGTATTTCTAAAAAAAATGTTTTTTTATTCTGTCTAGTAGTAAGCACACACCCTTAAACAACAACAAAACCATGCAACTTTGGTAACTTAAACATTTTTTACTCAAGCCAGATAATGTTTCCAATGCCCTCCCATGAAATGTAATATTAGCCTAGCAACTAAGATAATTTTGAATTGGTGCTCAAAATTCTGTACTCTCCCTCTAATTTAGCCACTATCAGGTTTGGTGTCGTCAGGTTAATGGCTTCATTAGGCCACAAATTGCCACCCCGGGCTGTGCAGGCCGTTCAATTATCATATTTCATCATTTGCTAGATAAGCCATTGAAAATATTGCCAAAAATTTCTGGTGAATCGATTATCTTGGATTTACTGTGGCTATTTATAAAACAGAGGCTTTTTTTTTAGAAGTGATTAAGATTTTGCATCTTTCCAATGAAACAAATGATGCCAAAAACCATCAAGGGAAACAAATAAAGACTCAAAACTTGAGATAAGCTATCAAACAGTAGAATGTGATACAGGTTGGTGTCCTGGAGCCACTAAGCAGATCCATTTAAACTAACATTTAGGAATTGCTTATAGTCATTTTTTGCAATTCAAGTAAATTGTTTTCATTTTTAGAAAAATGTTTTCACCATCTGTCATTTTATTATGATGCAATGCACCACCAGTCAAAATGAGTTTAAAGCTGCAAAAGAAAAACATCTTTTTCACTCTGTACTGTTAAATAAAGTTTAGCTTGTCTGTTGTCCTTCTTCCTTTGTCTTGTGCTTCAATAAAACTCATTCTCAAATCAATCTCTTTCCATCTCTGGTTTATTGACTCACAAAAAACACCATAAAACTCAGTAAGGTAATATATAGATTCCCAAAACTTTATGCTTATAAAGCTAGTAGTAGTGATGTTTTCTTAGGAGTGTGTATTCATTGGAGTATAAATTAGCATATTGTTCATTAGTAATAGTCAGATGCCCTTAATAACAATTTTTTTGTAATATACAAAATCTGTTAGGAAAGGTTATGGGATTGCGGTTGATATAAATCCTTCACAATGCTCATACAGCATGCTCATACAATTACTGTTGCTGCAGTCTGTTGTTGTTATATATAGATCAGTAGAAAGCATGCTGACTGTATTTTAGGCTGCAGGCACCCAGAATCCATGAGTGAAACTCTAATGACCAAAGCAAACTTTTATAGCTCCAGCTTCCAAAGCATTTTCTTCACAATGAGTTCAGCTGCATTTCCTGAATGAGCTCTTTTATCATTAGAGCCTCAAACTATATGGAATATAATATTATTGACTTCATCACCATACATCTTCATAAGTGGATTTTATTGCCTTACTGTTCTCTTCTTTTAATGCTGCACTGGGGTACTGAGACAGCATGCATTGTGGGTAATGACTGGCATCAATATTACTGTAATGTGATTGGGTGATATGTGGAAGTCATTAAAGGGGGCGGTCAAAGAGGGGTCTTCTTTTTAAACAGAAGATGGCAAGGAAACAAACTTTCTCTCTCTTTCTTTATATACATATGTCTGTGTGTGTCTGTATAGCACTGCAATATCAAGCTTATTCCTTAGCATGAATAATGGGTAAACTTCTGGCAAACTGTAAACAATAAGCTATTGTGTATGAGCTTGCTTAAATGCTAACAATAAGCATTCACTAAAATTTGGTACATACAAAAAACTAATATAACATAAGAATTACTAAGTGACATTAGTTACCCTCACCCCTTGAAGTATACCACACATGCAGTTATATACATGCTAATATAATTTGATGCATTCCGCATCACACACTGTAATGTAAAACAAAATACAATAAACTTTTCTTTGACTAGTATGAAGTGCAGGGAGTTTTCAATACATACATTTACATTTATTCATTTAGTAGACACTTTTCAAGATCACCTAGAAATTCACACACAAGAGATATATCATATAGAGTCAACAATATTTACATTGCAGCAACTACAGACCTCAAAATGCTCTGTACATTCATCTGAGCAGAGCAAGTTTATTGTGAATGATACTGCAGCAGAAAGTGGTATATATACTGTATATATTAGATATTAAATATCAGTATGCACTACACTACAGTATGTACTAAAATAATTTATTTTAATAATTTATTTTGTATGTATAAATTGTGGACAAAATAACTGAAGCACTAAAGAGCTGCTTTACTGAGTGCTTTTTATCTATAGAGTGTTTGCACTTGTGTTTGAAAAAAACTATATAAACATACCAATTATTTGAAAATAAAATATTTTTTGAAAACCAAAAAAATGAACTATTTATATCAAGTGCAAAATATGCAGTAAGAAAGAACACAGTGTTTCTGGGAAACCCTTTCCCCTTTAATGGCTTACTCATTCTGCATGCCTGGGAACAGGAAGTTCACTTTTGACAACATCTAAGTTCTTTTACTTCACACTAGTCTACAGTGCTAGATTGGAATGATTAGTCCATTGGAGAAGATTTTATTATGTTCAAATTAAAAACAACAAAAAAATTACATTTTTGTGTTCTAACCGCAATGTTTTTATAGCCCACTGCACTTTTAGTTTAGAAGGGCAAGTCAATAACAGTAATTTTTTAGATGACTCTCAACATTCTGCGACCCCTCACCTTCAGATTCTTGTATCCATGGCAACACAGTAGTTGGAAAGCCATAAACGAGATACAGATCATTAAGACCTGCGTTTCTGAACGTTCTGTCTCTGTAAAAATGCGGTAAACAACTTTCAAGGGCTCGGTGAATTCTGTCACGCTGTGGTCCACTGTCTCCTAATGAGCCACCTGTCAATACAGCTACTGTCTAATGCACAATTACACTATCAGTCCTGACACAAACAGCAGGCCGAGTGCAAGGAAAGCCATAAAAAGAGAGTGAGGAAGATTTGGGTTTGTCACAAGTGTGCTTGTCGCTGGGTGAAGAGAAAGCGTTAGAAGACATTTGGAAACCACCTCTGTGTGACTTCCTATTTCTTTCGTAGCTGTTTGAAAATCAAGAGGTAAGACTCCACATCTCCACACCAGCATCTCTGTCTCTTACCCTCCAGAGGAGCCTGTGGAAGGAGAACAGGTGTGTTCCCATTTACCATAATGCAAATGTGAACTTTACAACCGCATTGTGGCTCCTCAGCTACGATATGTAAAATCACCCCATTGGCGTCTTTCTGCCTCTAATGAGCTGCTTATCATCCTTGAGAAAAATAATGAGTTTTTTTAAACACCGCCACCTGTCCGTCTCCATCAAATAAACAGGGCAGGACCTCATGCTGTGGGCTGGTGCAACAAATGGCCACTTCTGCATTTTTGAATTGTAAATCACTCCTTGCTCACAAAGCAAATGAACAGGATTACAATAGAGAAGTAATTATATGTAAATAGACCTTGTGCACTTTGATTTGATTGCATTTCTTTGACAGAAGAATGCAGGCAGTTGACCAGCAATATTTGTGAGAAATATTCACCCATTCATTTTTAAAAATTGAGATTATTATAAATTGAATACATTCTTACATACAGTTCTAAGTATTGCGGTTGCATTCTATGGACTACAAGGAAAGTCTTTCAGATCTAAAGATGTTTATACCTAATTAACTTTATGACTGGGTTAATTCAATCAAATGGTGAACATCTAATGGGGGAACACAATTTTTGCCAAAGGCAATAATCAGTGTGTTTTCACTTCCAATGATGTTGTATCACATGATTACCCTCATTAACTTTTCTCAACATTTATGAAATTGTTGTTTTTGTCTTGTGAGAAATCATTTTGGACTATGATTACTGATTTTCTAGCTGGCAAGCTTTCTTTGAATGCTGCTTAAAATCAGTCAATTCAAATTAAAGACATTAACCCAGTTCCTGACGAATAACTATGATATTGCATATGCCAAATAAATCTGGCTTAAAAAACCATCATTAAATCATTGTCTTTTCTGGCTGACTGTATAATAGCTGAGATCATTTTTGATTATGTAATTAAGCTCACAGAAAAAAGAAACAACATGGAAAGATCACAGTGAGGGCAACAATCAGCTAAAGTGCTTAATAAATGATACCTTTTCTAAAAGCTGTTGACTACAGCCAGAGAAGTTTGGCTTTTGACAGCGTGATTAATCTGAAAGAAGAATATGAACCAAAAAGCTGAAAACATCTGCAAATGCAGTCTGAGCAGAAAAGACTTAGTTTTTTGTAATTCAGCTTATGTTGGTTGACAACGTTGACAAACAAACTCCAGCCTTGAGATCTTTAGCGAAAGCATTAGTTTAAAGATGGTGATAGATTGTGCCACAGTCAGAGGTGCTTTTGAAGGTCTCGTCACAAGTGTGTTGACAAATGGAACCCATCTACAACCCGCTGTGTCTTGACTGTACGTGGAAACCATGCACCTGTTTATGACAGGAATGTTGAGGCAGACACAGAGGAAGTATGCCTCATAACATGGACAGAAAAATAATAAAACACTAAGCTGTGGGGTGGAGGCCTCCATTCCACCCTCTCATTGATCAGATGATGACATGAGACAAACGGAGATGAGAACAGGATATGAAGAGGAGCTATGAAAGACAGAGTTATTTATTCATCTCTTTACTGCCTTTTCTGATCATTTGAAATAGTTACTTTTTTGTAAACAATGCAGAATATTGCCAGGCTATTAATCTTGTGGATAAGATGCGGATGAAATCAGTCGTTCCGGCTTTAGAATAATCTAGAATAAATGAACACCAAACTGAAAACTTCGTCTGTATCTGTCCAAACATATGAGTGTGATAAGAGACCTCAATGGGAAATCTTCAAATGTGTGTGTTTGCTAAGCTAAAGTTTGTGGACAAAATTCTCCCCTAAAGTGAGTTAAATCTGAGAAAACCTCCTTGTGGGGACATCTGGAGATGTCATTTAGATTTGATCTTTTTGATCAATAACAGGAAGTTACAGAAAAAGTTTAGCTAGTATGTTGTCAAATAACTACTTCCATCATTAATAATGACTGAAGTCAGAGATAAAATGTTCCAAAAAATGACATTGCTCAGAGCTACAAAGCTTACGGTGCATTTTACTCTCCTAGTCATCTCTTTAGATCAAAACATACCCCTCACTGTGTTCAATGCTTGGCAGAGGAACAACCGAGTAGACTGAACTCTACCCTATTTAAACTCCAGAGATGCAAGAGTGCATGGGAAAGGGAAATGACAGAAAGAGAGATTTTGCTGAAGTTGGACTTCAGTTCAAATACAGCAGTGAGCACTTGATTGCATTAAAATCTCCTTCTGTACAATTTCTCCTGCTTTGCTACAGTACATGTATCACAGAGGCTATCATACTGGTAGCCATGCTGTTAGCTACTCTATAAGACACTTCATGCAGTGCAGGTTAGGATACAATTACTGATTTGATTGCATACTGTGTGGTTACTTAATCCATATCATTTACTTAAGATGCTACACTTCTATTGTTTAGCCCCCCTGAAGTAAATTATAATGTTAATCAAGATTTAGATTTATATGCCCATTTCCACTATCTGTTTGAACATTGAATCATTTTGTTTTTAGGTTGCTATAACTTTAAGACATGTAAATATATGCACATTGCTTAATTAAATGAGAGGTATATATTTTAGGTTAACCTTTTGCACATGAAATGAGTAGCAGTTCTGTTCCATCCTGCAATCTATGTAAACTGAACCATGAATTAAAAAAAAATCTTTAATGTTAGGGTGGGCAATTTCAGAGAGGCTAGCAAAAGCAAGCTAGCTTTAAGAGCAAAAGATCCCACCACCCTATCAGAGCACACTCCAATCTGGACCGAATGCAGTGATTGGATACCTTCTACAGAAGCTTTATAAATGTATTTAGACCACTTTACTTATTGATTGTTATCAGGATGAGAACACTTTCAGTCAGCGTAACAAAAAATGCCTTCTGCCTTGCCTTTAATTCATCTACTCTTAGTAGTGCCTGCATTATGTTTCTGGGCTGAAATGTTCCACAGACTGGTCATACTGATGACCTTGGTAAACTTGAACTTTATCCTCTTGTTGCTGATGTTGGAATACAAACTTTAATAAAAAATATCCTATTGACAGCTAAATGGACCAAGTTGTTGAATACTGAACAGTTGTTTATGTGTTATGTTTGGAGTATTTTGAGAGTTGGAGGATTCTGCATAGAACAAAAATTCAGAATAATATGCTTTTCTCTAATATGACCCTTTAAAAACAATTCAGTTTAGATCTTCTGTAAACTGCATGACATCTACTGAATTTTAATTTGCCCCAGTTTGTGAAAAATTAACATAAATATGACAGCAAACTGTAACTAGGAAAATCTTGCAATCGACAGACACCTTTATCCAAAACCACTTAAAGTGCATTCAAGCTAATCATTTTATCAGTACCTGGGTCTCAAACTCATGACCTTGGAATTGCTAGCAACATGAGCAACATACTTAATAAGCTACATGGACAACAAGTATAAATAAGATATGTATTAATATATGAAAGCTTGTTCACCTGTTCACTAAAATCCATCAGGGCCACTTTCTATCAATGCTCTACTGGAAAGCCACTCTTCAAAGCTGTGAGAGAAAAATGCCTTTGGTACTGCATGAGTGATACAGATGTCCTCTATGATCACACATTAATGTCAAATTTATTATGCTCTACAATTCAAATACACATATATCCCTTAAGCCCAATGTAGAAAACACATTTACATCAATGACATTCATGTTACAAAATCCTGTGAACAATTCTATTGACATTTTGATTGTGAACAGTGATTCCAGCAATGCTGTTACAACAGCCTTCTGTATCTCTGCCATGCCTGGGAAGCTGCTCTAGAGTTTCAGATTCCCTCTGTTGAGAAATGTGGCTGGTCTGGACCACTTAAAATATATTCAGTTCTTTTTTCTGTATTCTCCATCTCAATCATATAAATTTTTTTCTTTTTCCATGATCTTAACATCAAAACATCCCTGGATCTGTTGATCCGTGTTGATTTGTCCTTTTCAGTCATCCTACATTTTGTGTATTTGTTGTTTTCCTGCCTGCAGAGGGTGATGTTGTACCTTGAAAGCTACGCTCACTTTCACATGCCGTTTTTCTACTCTCCCTGACATTGATGACCAAACGGTTGTGAGCAGACACAGTAGGGTAGCGTTTTGTACAAGACAGTTTTTTGGACAACAGTGAGATTATGTTTGCCATCTGAAGCATATTTTCTACCAAATAAAGGTGGCTGGAGGTGACTCCAGGCCGGAAATTAGTATTCAGAATCTCCCGACGTGTTTAACAGTGCTGTCACTTTAGTTGTTTTCGCTACATTGGCTTCTTGTGTTTTAAGCGCCTACCCACGTCTTAATGCACCTCACTTATAAAATCTTCAGCAAACAAGTAACTAAGATGCCTTCTAGAGCACAAGCACTCAGATCAGTGTCATGCCTCTAGATTACTCATTAAAGATCAGAAAGGCAAAATGTGTATGCAGCAGAGCCAAGCGGGGCAGCTGTCATGAAGGTTAGTTCTCTCCCCCAGCCTCCACTCAAACAAAGATCAGCAGGTACATGAACCCAGCAGAGATCTGAGGAACCGTCTGCGCTTGTGTGTGCAAGAGAGAGATGGTTAAGAAGGATAGATGTGGATTAAAGAGAGATATAGGAGGATGAAAGAAAGGTAGTTTATATGGCTCAGATTAGGGGAAAAGTCGGTTCTATCATGATTTTACCCGTTCTCTCTTAAGCCCTGTCATATCATTTAAAAAAAATCAGGACTAATGACAGAAAAGTTTTGTGGATTTCAGTCTATGTGTGTTCTTATGTTCTTATGTTCCTATGTGTGACTTTGAGGCTATCTCTGTGCTAGTGTACTGTAGTTCTAAAGATTACAACATTTAACACATTTATACGTTTAGATTAAAGCTGCAATCCATAACCTTTATGGTCAAAAATAAACAAAAATCTGAAAGTACATGACAGACCTGTGTTCAAAATGGTCTTCTTACCTTACCCCAATACCCAATGGTAAGTTTATAATGATGATTTATACTGTAATTTGAGCTGTCAGGTCTGATTGCCCGGGAAATGTCAGTTTGACTTTAACATACATAGAACATATCAGTAACCTGCAATTTTATGGTTTAAACAGAGATGGCGATAGAGAGGCAAAAGTTATGGATTGCAGCTTTAAAATATTGACAAATTATCATGCACTTACAGGCAAAGGTAAATTTTGTATATTAATTCTGTTAAATGAAGGTCTTCCCACCCATGATCCTCCTGCCTCTAACAAGCAATAGCTAGCAGCCATTTGGCTGTGATGTAAAGCTCATTTGGTAGAGCATTGCATTAGCAGTGCAGAGGTCATCGGTTTGAGTCGCAGGGGACACACATACTGTATATGTATACATTGAATGCACTGTAAGTTGCTTTGGCAACATGCAAACAATTAATGAAATCATATGTACAGTTTACACTTTAACCCTCCAACCAGTTAAACCTTAGTTCTACAACATTTAGTGCTCTCAAACAATCACACCTGACCTTCAGTAATCTGCTTGGTGTTTGAACACATCTGCATAATCTTCCAAGAAGGTTTGTAGAGAAATTATTTAATGATGCAGTTTGTGTTTTTATACTACATGGACAAATATTTAGATGAACAGGACTGGTGAGACTGCATACGAGCCTGGAGCACCATTAGCCACATAAGCTCAGAAACGTGTCTGTGTGTCTCTGCCGTGACATTATAAGAATGATCATTAACATGAAGCAAAACAAAACAAAGCAACACATATAGAATTGATTTATAGCAATGTGGCACTTTCAGAGTGCACAGTGGGTCTTTCGATCTGCCTGTGGATGCTAAGAAGGGCAAGTGAAGGTGGCAGAGAGGATTATGGGCCGCAGAAGTGGCCCCACGGTGGCCCATAAAGAGGAGTTAATGGCTTAGTGTGGAGTAAGAGAACTCCTGTGCCACAAAGGCAGTGAAAAGTGATGACTTTTATAGCATGCTGACCCACACGCTCCCGTTCTCTTCCTTGGCAGGGGTTAGCAAGACTTTCTTTAGGATTTATGGCAAATGAAGTGCTGTTAATGACGCCACAGAAGTCTTCCTGCATGTGCTGTCGTGTGGTTAACGCCACATACTCTGTGTGAAGCCTGGGCCACACGTGTAGCTCTGAAACGTCCCACGGCAGGAGCAGCATTCTGTGGCGTGAGGAAAGATGGCTGTAGAGAGGCTCTTCTCGGGGAGAAAGGCTGCTCAATGTCACTTTGAGGAGGAATTCAAGATGGAAAAAGTGTGAGAGTGTATGTGTGTGTGGCTGATTACTGACTGGGGTGAGTGTGATAACCTCAGCAGAGGAAAACAAAACTGATGGCACACAAATACACACACATACACACACTCACTCACACATATATGTTGGCATATGTGGTTTATGAAGACTCTCCAGAAACATAATGTTTTTTATACTGTACAAACTACATATTCTATCCCCTAAACCTCACTGAAAACTAAAAAACCACATTTACATTGTTATATATGTTATACATGTCATTATACACATTTGTGTTCACATAAACCACACATCCAACCCCCATACATATATAAATACAGTAAAACATATATGTGACAGTAACTGTATTGTACTCAGTCAACCCTGTTGTGATGTAAGCTCTCTGCTTTCATCCTCTGATGAATACTATGTTTCACACAGCAAAAATATGAAGTTAATGGCGCATGTAAAATGAAGTGGAAAGTATAAGTTGGGCTGAAATGATTGTTCTATCCATGTTTGTTATTACTATAACTGATTCACATATATATTAACCATGATGCCTGTAATGCTTTCTAAGCCCAGAGCTTCCGTGATGAGGCCACCCTGGTAAAAATGAAGCCTTGGATTACTCAGAAAGCCAAAGCCCTGTCCCTGTCATATCGCCCGTCATGCATGGCCAGACACAAAGTATTGAGTGACTTGTGCTTCAACACTGTCAAAAGGTGACAAAAGCAGAGGGGCCCTGCATTAAAACTTCAGCATTAACACAAGAACTACAAAGAAAAATGGAGCAAAAGTGCTGGCAAAAGGCTGAAGATCTCCTGAAGATTCCTGGATAGATTTCCATTGGTGTACAACTTTCATGTGTTGTTCTAAAAGCAAATATCAGTGGAGCTTAAGAAAAGTGAGAGGAAGGTCACTGACTGTTATTATTTAATGATATTACAGTTGTAATTTCCACATATGACTAGAAATTCCTTTAAAAGCATCAAAAGGCTATGCAAAATGATAATGTGGATCAGCCTCTGGTGGTTTTACATAGTGGGGCGTTCTATTAGATCTGAAAGTCAGTGCATGTGAAAATTCTCCATTTATTAAAAAGAGAGAGATAAACCATTGCTGTAGTTAATAGAGTTTTGAGACAATGTTGATGAAGAAGAGGAACATAATCAAATCCACTTTAATTAACTCGCTCCCTTTGATATGATGACCTGCAGTTCATGAGATCAAAAGGTTGAAAATCATTTCCCACAGATGATTACTGTTAAACAAGATGTAAATGTGACTTTTTATGTTGGTTGAAATTATTATCAAAACCCTTTCTGCTAGCTAAACATTCATTGTATAGAATCAAAAAGACAAAACTTTAACCAAGCCATCAAACAAGATAAAAAGAATAGATTTATTTTTAAACCTGTTTACCAGGCTGTCATTGTGTCAGTCACTTTTCATCTTGTATTAAACACCGCAACCCAAAAAACACGATATTTACAACAGCAAAGTAGCTAGAGAAGGTAAAAGTTAAAACTTGCTAAAGTAATTAGAGTGGAGAAGAAATGGTGAGATGGATGTTACTGTGACAGCTCATCAGCATTCCTCTCCTGGTGTCAACTCTGTCACCTGTTGCCATAACAGCACATCTGTGCTTCACTTTAGCACCACGATCAGGACTTGTTATAAATAAAGACAATATTGCTTTCATTTTATTCGGTCGATGACACTATCAGAAAACAGCCCCACTCCTATGACAGACCAACCATGTTACCTAAATAAATATTTAATATAGATATTTATTTTATGCAACAACTTATGCATTCGACAGACACTTCAAACCAAACAGAGTGTATTCAGGTTGAACATTTATAAGTATGTACGTTCCCTGGGAATCAAGCCCATGGTTTTTGCATTACTAGCACACTGCTCTAGCAGTTGAGCTAGATGAAAATAATGGCAACAGAAACCTGAAAAAAAACTAATTTAGTGATGATAATAATAATAATAATAATAATAATAATAATAATAAAGGTTATGACCTATACTGTATACTGGAATACTGAATTATATGCAATATATAAACCTAGTACTTCAAATCAAAAAGATTTCCATCTGTCTCAGCATGTTAAGAGGATAATAATGCAGTTGATTAATTCACTATTATTGTTTTTTATTGAGGCCAGGAAATAAAATATGTTTTGAAACATAATGGTAGGGTTATTCTCTGTTCATCATTAACAAAACTTCCTAAAAGTTAGAGGACAGAAACTTGCTATTATTAAAGAGAAGTTAAAAACAGGCAGGATTTGCTTAAGGCACGTCAGATACTGCTACTGATGTCTGGATTGACAAATTTTTTATCTCAGCTGGTGAAATGACATTTTTGCATGGACAGCCACTGGGTAGCTCTTCCCACTAGAGCCAGCCTGCGCATACATAATTAATAGTGCTGATACACATCTACTTTATTGGCTTGCCTTGAAAGAGAAAGAAGTTTTTTAGTCTCCAAATAAAAGGGACGCAAACCCTCTTGACATCTTAGAGTTTATGTCAAAATTCAATGAGAAATTACAGCTAAAGATCATTTTGTAGATTAATGCACCACAATGAATCCTCTATATGTTAAGAGCTGGACATTTAGAAACATAAAAAACTTGTCATCAAAACTGATTTCAAAAGAATAGCAGACGTTAGCTATTATAGACGCAAGCACAAGCCATAATTCATATATTTATCTTGCAACCCTATAAAAGTAATGTCACATCCTCTTCAATTTTGTTTCTATCGATGTGACATTCACGTTCTGCATTTTTTCTTCGCGCACACTCTGTGTCTTTGCTCTCTAAGCAAAGGACTGTTTTCTCTGTGCACTCGTGCAACTGTGCCCTGAGGGCAGCGTAATTAACCCTCTATCGATTAGCCGGTTTGAACCCCGCAGCGAGGTGCTTCGTGATAACCGTGTGTTGCTTGGCTTCTGTATGTGCTCTCAATTCATATTTAATCGATATTCCATTAAAGTTGTGTTGCTACAGAAGCCCAGAGTGATCTGAAGGAGGCTGCTAAAGTAAGCGGTGTAGCCTTGTTTTTCCTTACAAAATTCAGCATGTGTTTGGTCTATCTGTTGTTGTTGGGGTGGACAGGCAGACGAGGGGGTGGTTACTCTACAGTGTTGAGGTGACAGAGAGGATGGTATTGGTTGGTCAACTTCTAAGGTTATCGATTAGGAGTTCTGCTGTCACTGCTGTGGCCTTTGTCTGTCAGTGGTGACAAATTAGTTCCCTGTGGTAAATATAGGGCCCTGGCAGACAGATCTGGAGGCAACGTTTGCAGATATCAGAGGGCGTTTTGCAGTGTTATCTGATTATAATTCGATACACAGCACACAGGGGTGTGGACAACCCAATATCATCCAGAAAAAGAGTAAAAACATTATTGAAAAAAATGTGTGGGTCTATATGCCTCTTCTCTACTGTATATCCTTCTAAATACCAGCCGGTCTTATTCACCGTTTTATTAAAAGTCACTCCCAATACCCTCTGTAATCTGATATCAGTTGTTTCTATGACAGAACTGCATCCATTTTGCAGATATTATTGTTGTTGTAGTCTATGGCCTCTGTATGGGAGCTTTCATGACAGGAGTTGTCCAGTAACAGCTGCCCCTGACAGCCTGTCACAGGACAGAGATGAGGAGGAGCAGTTTGGTAAATGATTAAATGCTCCTCGCTGTACAGAATACATAACAGGCTTCTCTCACATCTCTCTGTGTCATCACCCAGGCGGCAGCTCTGGTCAAACACAGCACTGCAGAGCACAGAAATGAATATAATTCAAGCTGCTTTACGAACAACTTGGCAAACAAATGGCATGACAAGGTTATCACCTTCTAAAAAAACATAGTATATTACAAGTCTTCTGAATTCACTAGATAGCTTTGTGTGAGGAACCTCAAGTCAAATTTTAAGTTATTATTCGGTGACAGTCTTCCCCTGCAGTAGGCTGATAACTGCCCAGCTTTATCATTGAGTCATTGAGTTGAACTTGAGAGCCGGATCAGTCACAACCAGATTGTGAACAAATCATTCAACTCTTATGCGGTTGCCAAGAAGAACTAAAGCAGATGCTCAGTTCAAAAGTCATTGATTTTCAGTGAATAACGAATTTTGGTTTTTCACAAGATATCGGGCCACTTTAATTTTTTTTTAATGGTGCTGTTTTGGTCACTTTTGAGTTTGTCAGCCTCAGTCAGAGTAGCCAGTAGGCTATTTTCCTCATCTTTTGTGTTCCACACAAATTAGAAATTCATATGTGTTTGGAATGATGTGAGGGTGAGTGAATGATAACAGAATTTCCATTTTTGGGTGAACAGTTCCTTCAGGTATTATTTTCATCAATATCCCTGTTTTAAACATCAGGAAGTATCTAGTCAGATGTCAAGGACATCTCAACAGCTGCAGGCTCTTTGAAATTGTGTGAAGAATTTGGAACTTCCAGAACTCCATTTCCTCAATGAGAGGTCATTTAGAAAGTTGTTAAAGCTACAATAAGATGTATTAGAGTTCAGGTGGGTCTTCTCAACTTGTGAAATTGAATTTTACAATACGAATGAATTAGTAACGACTCATTTATCAACCATTTACATAGTGGCTTTTGCAATTTTAATACCCACTGAATAAGTTATTAACAGGAACTTGTAAAAATGGTTCTGGAGGCCTCACTGCCATTGCTAAAAATGAAGGAAAAACACAGACAATGACAAAACTTATGCTGAACATTGTGGGTGAGGGTGAAAGTCTATAATCTCACAGGTGTCTCAAAAGATACCAAATGAGATCAAATGAGAAAAAATGCAAGTGAGAGAAAGTATAGAAATAGAAGAGAGAGAGCGGGAACAAAATTGAACCATGCACATTATATGAACATTTCCTCAGGCAATTTGTCACACCAATGATACAGTATTACCTCCAACCCCAAAAAGGCTGCGAGCCAGCAAATGATGTAGCTGGAGCCAATGCTTGAGGCTACAGATGAAGAGTTCCACCAGAAACATTCTCACAGGAGAAAGCAGAGAGAAAAAGTGACTTCTTGAGGAAAAAGCTGGTCTCATTCAGAGACACCTAATCTAACCTTATCCACCAGCACTCTTAACGTAATGCATGGAAGACTGTCATTTAGTTGGCCAGATCAGGGCTGTCAGGCTGTCTGGAGACTCCAGTCCTTCTCTCCAAGGGGGGCAGGAGGGTGGGGATTTGGATTTAATGTGATTGGGATGTCAGTGATGGCATCTCTGGCTTATCGCCCAAACGCCGGCTGCAGGTGACGCGGCCGACAGTAATGAAAGTCTTACTCTGGCGGAGATGAGGCCATCAGAGCTCAGAGTCAGACCTCTATCTGATTTAAAAGAAAGCTAGAATGGGAGGAAAAAGTCAATGCCTAAGCTACAGGACACAGAATGTATTCTGGGTTTATGCATGAATTTGATATTTTTACATGAAACCAGCGAGTGTCCTTTAATTTCCTTTCATGGTTGTCACAGTTGTCAGTTTAACTATTAATGACATTAAATTAAAACAGATGGGTTCCATAAGTGTAAACTCTTTTTATTTTCTACATAAACAAAATAGTTTTTAATAATAATGTATAAACCCACTTCACTCTAAATATGTACTTTTCTGTTGCCAGTTTTTCATAAATGCCTTTTTTGTTCGCATACAGAATGTGTGTATTGTCAGCTTAACCAGTGTTTGTTCAGTCAACATAAAACAGTTAAAATGTACAAATGAATAAAACCAATGCAGACTGGCCCTTTGTGTACACTGTAGCTGAGTTACTTTAATCAATTCTGCCAAGAAAAGTGGCAAATCTAAAAAGTGGTCCACAGAGTTGTATTATTGTAAGTTACTAATTTATGTCTGCAAATTAGACATTAGTAAAGTCTGGCCATGCTAATTTATTGCTTACAGCATACAGCACAAAACATAGTAACTGTAAATAGTTCTCTGTTGGCTTTTGTTTGCCCACCCTCTTGCAGGAGAGTGGAACCATTAGCTAGAGGCTTTTGTGAGCTTCTAATTTCAAAATTTCTTCTGTGATATGCTTTAGAAGCAGCAGTTAATACAAACAGCTGTATTTATAAACATTTAATAGTATTCTTCCTTTTTTTAAAGCTTTCAGAATCACTTTTGTTTTCAATAATTCGTTTTTAGTTCATTCCTTAATAAAATCTTGAATGCCGTTTTGTCTTTTTGGCTGATTTTCAAAAATTAAAAATGTATAACATTGTAATTCTTTGTGGACCTGATGTGATTATTTTTTTAATTCCCTAGAGAAAATTAATGGCAAATACACTCTTATACTGCATATCTCACAGCTTATTAACTATTGATATAAAGACATGCATACGTTTAAAACTTAACTAAAACGTCATTACATCACACACATATATTTGTCTTTTATATCACAAAATAATTAAAGTCTCACATGGACATTATCACATACCCGTGAGCCATGTTTTGACTGAGTAGTAGTAGAGCTAATTGAACGTTTCTGACAGAGAACAGATACAGAAAGAATGGGTATGTGAAGGCAGTGTTTCCTCTCTACCAGTTCCAATTAGCTTTTGGAGATGGCAGGACGAGACTGACTCTGACAGTGGCTATAAGCTGAACTGGAGGTGGCTTCGCTGTCCTCACCTCTTTCCCTGTGTGTGTGGGCAGTCAGCCATCTCATTACCACACACAGACCACATTCTCAAGTTTCTTTCTCTTTTTTCTATTTTTGTCCTTTCTTCTGCCTGTGTTGTTTTCCTGTAGTACTGCTCTGCTGTTTCTCCTTCTCCACTCACTCCTTCCCATTAAGATGTTACTTCTAATGATCTATAGCCTTCTGTCTCTGATCACAAGAGGAAAACATCCACAACACTGTCTCCCAGTTAAGGTCAGAACAGAGATGCCAACCTCTGTGTCTGTATCACTGAATAAAGCATAACAGTCAACAGGGCTAAACTTGGATCATGTGTGCCTAGTAAGCTAATCGTATAACAACCCTGGTGGCATTGTGACCCTACCTGAATGTTTACATGCAAATTCTGAGACAGATTATGCCTAATAACTTAACAACATCTAAGCACCTTACACAAGTTAAAAATTATATTCTTTAATCAGTAAAATTTTGCATGTAAACAATTAATGTGGTGTCTTTTCACTGTGTAGATGCCTTGTGTGCATGTCTATTAACATTTAAATGTTGAAACCCAACCAAAACCCAGCCGAAATTATCAGGTTGTTGGATTTTGTATATTAAGCTGATTTTGATAGTCCAGTTTTATTGTACAAATAGAAACACTTGTACAAACATTTGTATTGTTTTCAATAGTTAGTATCTGCTGGCCATAGAAAAATGTGTGTAGTGCCGTAGATGTCTTAACATTTGCTACATTTAAGAGACTTCTTATTAATCAGCTGTTTATTTTGTAGCAAACTCCAAGTAAAGCTCACTCACAAAATGAATATGTCATGGCAAACATGTTGAAGATTAGCTGCCAGGCCCTCAATTTAAGTGATGACCTGTTTCCACACAAAAGCATACTGAGGCCTCTATTCCACTGACTTCCATTCAAACAGAGTGGCCTCTGGTCTCTCTTTTGGGAGACCGCTGTGTTATGCATTTCTGAGCTAATCTAAAAGGCTTCCCCTTGAGAAGGGGCTCTGGATAGTGAATGCAGTATTTCAAACTGAAACTGCAATAGGTAATCTTTCACAAACAAAGGGCTACAGACAGAACAGTACAATGGTGAAGTTCAAAACATGGTTATGACTATAAATTAAACCTGAAGCTATTTTTATTGCTTAAGGCATTTTGAATATTAATGTTCATAACCAGTCCTGTGTTCTCAAAGTCTCTGATGCCGTCATGTTTCTGCCTGGATGTCTTTGTGTAACATCAATCTGGACCAGAAATGACACGTCCCTTGTGGAAACAGCTCCAGGTAGGGAACAAACTCTTCTAGGAAAGCTCTGCTCAGTCAGGATGTGAGAATGACCTCAAAACAACTCAAAATTCATTTTATTTTCTACAAACATGAATAACATTTCAAATCAGTTTATAAATATATGGACATGTGTACACTGATGTCAACAGCTATTAAAAGGTGCACTGGGAGTTTTTACACATTACACAGTTTTTTTTAGTGATATGAACAGTACTTTTGACAAATGTTACATGATATAAGTTATATCAGTCAAAGACAGTCATATCTGTGGCTTAATAAATGCTGTGTTAAAGAGCGGGTCACCCCTTCATAGGGTATAGTTGTTGACAATGCTGTGTCTTGGGATTTGACATGGTTAAATGTTAAATTTATTATTTTACTTTACAGTATTCAAAGCATATTACTGAAGAATAAACATAATAGTACATGTAAATTAAATAGACATGCAAACTGAACAATGTAACAAAAATCAAACCCAAACCACAAACACTTGCAACCAAAACAGTTTACACACTAAGAAGTTTGTTAGGTTTTAATTACAAAAACAATGTATTAAGACACAGTATTCTGACACATTGTGGTTGTCCAATGCTAATGGAACATGTCCATAGTTAATTTTACAAATTTTAAAAATTTGGGCAATTTTCATGTTTAGACAATACAAATCCCTTTAATGCGGGTCTTGCTGTACTGAATCGTCATCCTGTCGTGTAATTTAACTCTGTTATTACATGTTGTGTAATTGACTACCTGTTTGTACCAGCTAGGCAGATTTGCACCATTGCAGCTTCCAAAGCCTCATGTTGTGCAGTAATCTCATGCATGTGATGGGTGCAGCAGTGGCGTCAACACCCAATGTTTAATCCACACTTTCTGCACTTCTGTGATAGAGTTCAAAAATGGAGCTGAAATCTCCCTTGAACAAGTAGCAGCATTACTTAGCATTAGCCCTTTGACAAACTTCACTAATGAATGTTCTGTGAGGAAAAGGGCATGTGGTTCAGTCAGTAGGTGTGCAGGCTTCATAGCTTTATGTTAACAGTTGAAGTTCACACACACACACACACACACACACACACACACACACACACACACACACACACACACACACACACACACACACACACACACACACACACACACACAATTATGAACCCAAATATGACGCGAAACGTCACGGATATGCTAATTGCGCGTGACGTCATCCAGCGACTTCGAGCAGGCTTACGTACGCAACGGTAGTTTGCGTCACTTTAGGAGGCTTATAGAGAGCACGTCTCAGGTGAAGACAGAACTGCTGGTTTTATATTACATGAGAAAGAAAAGAATCACAATGGCATTCATTATTTTAAGATGGCTTGACTAACTGGCGGTTTGTTAAGCGGTTTTGCTTGATTCCCTTTGTGACGTTCACTCAGAACGATTCGGCTCCTTTAAGAGACGCCGTTTCCACGATTTTCGCGCCACAGCCATTATTGAGTTTAGCTTCGCAGCTCGTTAGTATATAATATCTATGACAGACGTTTCTCATACACCAAATAATTCATCTCCAAGTGTGCTGATGCATTTATAAATGTGGTTAATCTCTATTTTTTGCCATTAATGTATACATGTGACGTCCTAAACAGAAACTAAACATTCTAAATATGCTATTTGTCTGGCAAGTTTTGGCTGACAGTCTTTAGCAGCTGCTTCACATAAAGGCCTTTGCTGAAGTTTGAGGCAGTCCAATGGAAAAGTGAGGTAAAATCTTTCTACACCACATCAGAAAACCTTTAAAATGGTCACATCATACATTTGTTTCTTCCTGAGGTCCAGTCAATGACTATATAATTTCTTACATTGCTTAGTAAGTTGTCTGCTATTAAATGTATGGAAAGTTAAAAAACATAATTGTCACAGAATGTGTCATGTGTTTATGATGATGAGTGAATGGCCAGGAACCAGGTTGTATAAACATGTTTAGCGTAGGCATTCTCTTGACATCTTACCCGTAGAGGAGTGTGATGTTACCACAAGCATGGCCAGGGGTTTGAGTCCCAGGTAATGCTTGTATAGTTTGAAGGCACGGTGAGTCACTTTGGATAAAAGCGTCTGACTAATACATAAATAGAAATTAACGTTCACTCATGTCAGTCATGATGTAAACTACAACCCTTTGTTCCAATCTGCAAGTCCTCATCAAGACATTTAACGGATCTGTGAGTCTTCATGAAGACATTTGCTGATTTGTGCTCAACAGATATGAGGAATGTGCATGAATTCATAATTAGAGATTCCAGTTGAGACTGAGCCTTTTCCAAACATCTGTTCCAAATGTGGCTTCACAGTCAAAGTTAATTAATCTTCTTGTATCTCAGGTGATCGTGGTAGCGTATCGAGGCTCCGTCGTCTCGCTGTGTCATTCGCCTCCGGATAATGAAAGCAAATTGAATATACTCCTCGAGGAAAGTTATAACGATAAGTAACAAGAGCCTTCGGAATCCTGTTTTGCATCGGAAGTCTTCAGGCTTCAAGGTTTATGGTTTTAATTTACTTGTTTTATGCCCCAGATTGAGATTTTTTTTTAATCAAAAGTCGTGAACTGCAACACAAATTGAATGTCATGCTATGGCAGTATCTTAAAGGAATAATTTTTTTTTTTGGAGATTGACAGCCCCTTGTCTAAACGTGAAAATTGCCCGAATTTTTATTACATGTATCAGTGAGTTTCTCAAGTTAGCACAGGCGACCTACCAAAGTAAAATTAACTATGGTTCATATGACAGCAGGAATCATTAGTTATTATTCATAACTGTAATGTTTTTTTTTGTTTTTAGGCATATTTGTATTTAAATATATGCATTTAAAATGTGATGTTTAGCAGATATGGGGTGAGGTGTGTTGGTCTGCCATACCTAGGTATAGTTTGCTGAAATTAGTTCCCTCCATTTGTACTGCATTGATTATAAAGGCTGTACTTCAGTATGGGCTGTATTTCATAGGTTTTTATCTTTACAACTTCTTCTTCCGCCCTTCTAGATTGTCGCTCGTTTCCCGATTCCAGTACTTCAGTTATTCTGTTTGTCTCTTTATTAGTGGATCTTTGTTTCAAATTACCTCATTTTTTCTAACTCTGCATACATAGCAAAAGTGAATAGAGAGATGTCTTTGAGGATGAATATATGCCACAGTCTGCTTACTAATGGGCCACACAAATGCAATAACATACTGCCGTGATAAATATGCACTCTAATGTTTTCCTGTGTAATCTACAAAAAATGCCTCCCTCCCTGACATTTCTTTCCATATATTATTGCAGCCAAATGTAATTTTGTGGAAAAAGGTGTTTCTCTGTCTTGTTGTAATTATAATGGGACTGTGGCACAGCACAATTCAATATCTGTGATTGACAGAAAGAGTAAAGAGATTTTTGCACTGAAAAAGAGTTAAAATGCTGAAGTTTATGTGGGACGAGATATATCCCCTGAGATATGTGGCAGGGCCAAAGCTAAGTTCATAACAGCCTTCATAACCTCTTGTGCTGACCTTTGTAAACTCTGTGCCATGTCTTTTCCCATTTGCCTTTTTACAGCAAATCTCTCTTTAACTGGGTTTTTCTGAATTGGGGTCAAAGCCACTTTCACTTGATGTTCGCAGGTCTGTAAAATTGAGACAGTCTGGACAGTTTGAAGAGAGTTAATGTAAAGATCATGAGAACTTACCTTTTTTATCCTGTCTGTCTATCATCAATCATGGATAATAGACTACAGAAATGCCTCAATTGCTTGAAAGATTTTACTTTTAATAGGTTTGATATTACAGCAATAAGATCTATAAAAATCACAGAACACTTTGGTTTATCCAGCCAGACTTCGAGGTATTCTTTTCCTGTCAGTCATTTTGAATGTTTGGGTTTGAGGAGTTGATTTTGGAGAGAGGGGGGCGTGTCTACTTCAGTTGCTAAATCCGGCTGTGAAAATGGCTACCATTGCGTGCAGTTCCTTTAATCTATTTTAGATGTCTTAAATTATGTTAGCTGAGTTTGTGTTCATGTCAAGCAGCATTATTTTAAATAGATGAGAGCTGCAGGTGCCTGACACACTCCAGACATTGCAATTATCGATAAGCATGACATATTATTCAATTTAATTAGCCATTGCTTTTAGTTTCCATAACTCGGTCTTTAGTTGGCTTGACAGTAGAACAGCATTAGCTAAATGATCAGACTTCAATCCATATAATAAGCATTCATTATATTCAGCTCATGAATATTCATAACTGAGTGTGTGGTGGAAAGCCCTGTGAATGCTCAATAGCCGCTCAGCTGTTTTGATTTCTGTTAAAGTATCTGAATGTGCTAAATGCTGTGTTGTTCCACAGCAAAGTTTTGTGCACATTACAGGTGTAAAGCTTTAATCTCTTAGTACACCTGAGTTTCACACACTGCTGTTTATTGTTATGAACTTTGTAATTGCATAATAAACCTGGACAGAGAAAGAAGAAACACAGCTGTTATTATGAGCCAGGTTGCCAGCCACTGAATGCCACCCACTGAAGCCTTTTTTCCAGTTTGTGCATGTATGTATTTTTGACAGATGGGTTGCTTGGATGCCTGCCAGAAAAAAAACAACCAACAGTTTTGGCTGTCAAGCACATAGACTTTGTGACTCTGCATGTTGTCATTACTGACTTCTCAATATTTCCATTTTTCTGACTTAGAGTTTAAAATTACCCATGATGCTTTTCTTAAAGAGGTAAATCCTGTGGTGTCCTACTGTGAAGGGATGGAGTGAAAGAATTCTCTGAAATAGTCATGCACCAGTGAGCCATGATGGCCGGTTTTGTGCTTGCCCAAAGCTAGCAATGACCCATGCTGGTGCCCAGGGCGCAGGGCTCTCAAAGTACCCGGGTGAGAGGCTGCAACATGAGCAGAAGGCATTCTGGTAACCCTCAGACTCATATTTATCTGCTTGTTCTGTGTGCGTCTGTGTGTGAGGCAGCTGCCACTCAAATGTTTGAGATCTTGGCTTTTTCATCTCCATATGGGGACACAAACTATAACAACTGTAAATTTAGTTGTAAAATATATTTTCAGATTGTCATAGCTGTCAAAACACGTGTAAAAAAACAAAGTAACTGAAAAGGCGAAACAGAGTAGTGTCGTAAAGTACCAAGCACTCAGATGGTGGCACTCCAAATGGTGATCTAATATTGGAAATCTATTTTTGCACACATCAGAGAAAATTAACTGCTATGATACATACACGCTCCGGCACTGAGAAGAGAATTCACTAAACGTTGCTTGGTGATTTTTATAAGAATTTTATTTTAAAAAGGCTGTTTATTTGATGTTCATTTTCTATTGGTCATGACAGCAATTAATTATCTATTTCTGTTATTATCTGGCCTATTTCCAGATTTGTGCTGTGAAGTGCACGTCAAACTGATTTTGGGTGTCTTGGGAGTGTACAGCACCACTTCACCACTAAAAAGAAAGTATTATTGTAGTCCCCCTGAGGCAGTCCAAGTCTCCAGTGACCATTTCATATACCAGCTTGACTAAAATTATTTCTTTACAGCTTCCACATCCAGTTTTGAAATACCAGATTTGTCTTCTTAATTCTATGACAACAGGTTTAATGAAAAGAGTTTAACTTTCAGCCACATACACACATTTCTTATTTGCAACGATTTACATGGATTAATACTTTCAGATTATTTATAGCTAAGACAAAAGCAAAGCAGGTGAGACAGTGGCTTTTCTTTTCAGAATGTGATATCAGGCTTACACAGAGCTGATATGTTACATGAGCAAAAGTCCCAAACTCTCATCACTCACCTTCAGGTCGTTACAGAGGCTCACCGAGCTTCCTCCAATGAAACGACAGCAGTTATTACATGCACTGCTGCACGACCCTGAATTCCTCAGACAACGGGATTAATTATAACGAAGGACAAAGAGAAGCTTATCTCTGCTTCTGTGTGCTCGCTTATGCCAATCACGAGAATAACTGAAAGAGCAAAAAAAGCAGCTTTGTATGAGTTTTGTGAACCACACTAAATACTGTTTATGGTCCCTATCTAAACAACTGGCATGCATTTCGAAGTGCAGTATATTTAATATAAACAGTAAGTCAAACAATGGCTGAATTAACAAAAATGTTGTGGTGTGAAGGGTAAACACTTTTGGATAGCAGAATGTTATCTGGAATACTGCCTCTGTACTATAAATGATAATAAATTTAATTGATATCCGAGTAAAAAGATTGTTAAGCGCACACATTGGTTTACGTCAGTCACTCAAATCGATCTGCACCCCAGTCAAACAGAAGATCACAGATCTAGATAAACAGCATTACAATTTAGTGCCCAAGTTCCACAAGTGAACATTCTGTTGGGAGAAGTCTTGCAGGCTGAAAGTCCCCTGGTGGTTATGCAATGCATAAATATTTAATTGGTAAAGTTTGGGCTTCAGCACAGACACACGGAAAGCAGAGGCTGCTCTGTCTTGTCATTGGCTTGGAACGTGTACATTTTCTGGCATGAAAGATTGAAGCTGTGGCGGAGGTTTCGTTTGAACATCATGTCAAGAATGACCTGCTTTACATGGGAAAGATCTGTCTGGTTAACATGTAAAGTAAACAGCCACTGCATTTTGTTTTAATGTGCCATGCAGGGTTGAGTTTATCTGAAATAAATTACAATACAACAATAAACAAGCATGTAGATGTTTAAATGGGATGATGACTACCAGAATGTTCAGGTCACATTATAAATAAAGCTGTTACTCTTATTATTTTAGTTTTGGATTCCTTTGCACGTGTTCCCATTGTAAATCAACAAAGCAGTCTACACTATAGAACATCTAGTTTTGGTGCACTGCACCCTTGTGGTGTATATTGAGTGTTACACTCTCTTTATTAGACCAATGGCGCAATGTCTAGCAAATCCAAATTATTTTTAATTCGGCAGTGCCTTTGTTCTAAAACTTATTTTGAGCATCAGGTGAGTGCGCACTCATTTATAAGCCACCTTAAACAGACGTGAAGCATAGAACATTCATTGGTGAATCAGACTGTTTTAAATGTCACTCACTGAATAGGACTGGTTTTCATTAGCCATGGGCCTGTAGACTTATCACCTCTGATTCAAACTGCATTCATACACACAATAGAAATGTCTTTGATTGGTTGTAATCCTCAAGTGCTACTTCTGCTGCTGCTGCATGCAAGATATGTTGCAAATAGACTTTTGCAAAATAGACACGTTTCACAATTTGTCATGACAGCGTAATTGCAATGTCAGTAGTTTTTGATTAATTGTGCAGCACATCTGTGCGATTAAATATTATGTTCTATATGTTTAATGTAGATATATAATGAGACTCTGCGATTTCATTTGTATTTTTAGGCATTTCATTCTTTTCGATGAGCAATCATTAATTGATCAGCACTTGTGAGTTCTCTTAACGGAACCCTGTCGTATTCAGTGCTTAAAATGCAGCAAAATTACAATTGTTCTGGTCATGTGAATAACGAACAAAGCCTGTGTTACTATAACTGAAGCAACGCAGTTCTTCAGATTATCTTGGATTTCTTAGATTTCTTCAGATTGGCTAAAACTGAAAGATGTCATTCACGTTTTCATTAGAATTGTTGAGGTAGAAAGTGTCTTGAATGGAAGTGCTTAAGGTTTGCTGAAATCAGCGATCTTGACAGATGTCATATTGTATAAAAACACGCTCTCAGCAGAGCATTTAAAGATAAAAGCATCATGTCATTTTAGTCGACAATGAAGCGAGTCTCTCTGTGAATAACTCAACAACACCCGGTTCCATGAGCTCATCAGAGGAGAAGCAGTGTGCATTTCATTCATTCAGATAATGAACTGCGGTACTCATTAGCATTTCAAGTCGGCTGCATCTCAGCAAATTAGTTCATTGTTTCAAAGTAATTTCACGTCCTTACCTGTGATGATAAAATTGCATATATAACATAAACCTTAAATATCTGATGTAGGGGGAGAACACAAGCTAAAGGTCTGGCTAAAGCAATAAATATGTATTTCTTGTATATTCAATATGGTTGGCCTTTACAGAGCCAGACAAATACTTTGTTATATGTCTAAAGGCTTGAGTCTATATGTCTATTTGAAACTATTGGCCCAATTATCCTGGCTCCCGGAAGGATATTTCGAGCTCTAAATTATACTGACATTGAGTAGAGAGGTTTGAGACCAATTATCCTGCTTAAAAACGCTTATTCCAAATGACTGTTTGCTTAGCAGTAAACGCCAGTCATTAGAGCTTCGGTATTGATCAACTCAATGGCACTCCAGTGCTTGAACTCCATGACAGTTCTACATATCAAGCGTGAGGGAACTTACATAGCTGGATGGAGTGTTACTTTTAATGAAGGAAAAATTATGATTCATCCACCTTATGACGCAGTCACTGCTGAGAATGTTTTGACACAAGCCCTCTCTCTCTTTCTCCTGCTATGCCTTTAATCTGCGGCTTTCAGCAGGAAGCAGACAAGCTGGGGCCCCTTTGAGTCATTTCAGTCCACCTTCATCTCACAGCTGGGAGATCGAGCTCTTCTGTTTGCTGCCATCCGTGGGCCTCCAAAGGTCTTGGCGATATAAAGGCGTGCATGAAAAAAGCAGCTACTTGGAACCTTGTCAATCTCATATAAGCATTGCCAGTACTCTGTCTGGTGACCATTGACTCTTCTATATGAAAAATATAGGAGGCAGGCGGCAGATTGACGCTTTGAACATGTCATCATAAATCTGTCTCGCTGACATCACAGTCTCTCCTTCACCTTCAACTTAATTAGGTTTACGGAGTTGTCAAGCTCAAACAGATCATGGTCTTCAGAATAGGAAGTATAGTAGGAGTAAAGGAAGTTCAAAATGAGAAGGTGGTGAAGAGGTGATGGCGGTATTATTAAAATAATAAGGAAAATCCATATAGAGATGCAAAATTAAAGCAAAATTAGTTTCAGATACAGTAAATGACGTCTTTGGAAAGCACAACTGTCACAGGTTGTCGAGTGTGTAATTTGAAGATTCACAATGCAAATAATATAAAAAGTACATAAAATAGGCAAACACACACTAAACCATAATGAAGACTGCCTAAGAACATACACATGAACTAAAGAGCAAACTGAACAAGACACAGGTAAACATAATGAGTTGCCAAGGAAACAGAAAAGGGACTAATATGTAACATAATGGAGACTAATTAACCTAAATAAGGAACTAATAGTGACTTATAAGGAATAAGGAATACCAGAAAAAAGAGAACACGACACAATGACTAAAGCCTAACTGTGACGACAACTCTTTAGACACGTAATATCAGTCACTAGCAATCTGACAGAAGTCTCATCTCACAAAAGTCACAGCTCAGTTTTTCAAAGTTAGTTCTTCCAATTAACTCTGACCACTTTCTTCTTCTGTCCTTTAAAACTGCTAGTGTGCCACATCTGTTGCTTTAGCCTCATGTGTTTCTATTAGTGTACCTGTACCTTACATCCAAGGCTGTTATTCTTTATTTACAGGGAGTCAGCACTGTCATTTTGACCATCATTCAATATTTTATAGCATGACTTTGTGACCCCATGTAACAGTCAGTCATCACAATAAATATTACTGTCGCCTGAGCTCACGAATAAAAAAGTTTCCCACTGAAACAGAATCCTCAGTCTTGATGTGAGAATTCTGACATCTGTCGTGGAATTTTGGTTAATCAAAAGAGCTCACTTGGTGTGGTATGATTCAAAGCCTTTTATTTCCAGAAGCATCCAGGGAATTTAAAAAGATACAGCTAAGAACTCAGAAGATACACAACTTCATTGCTTCTTTTTGGCAAGAAAAATTTAATAGAAAAAAATTACATTCCTATTTACCTACTTAAACACTTGTTAATTCTTTGTTATTGGTTTCATTTCAATAACGTCTTTCCAGTAAAAATAAATAGTTACAATGAATAATAAATTTGCCATTCTTGTGCAGTTCTCAGGTATACATTGAAATATCACCACGTATTTTCTCACCCTAACACATGCCTGCTTGAGGTCAGCTGTAGTTCACTCAGTTCAGTTACCTAAATGTATGCTTGATCTGTCACCCTATCTTCTTCCAGAGCATGTCCTTCATGCCTGGTAGACACATGAAGCATGCAGCATAACTAAAATAATTTCCCTGGCAAGCAACAGAGACAGGATGTGGCACATGTTTTTGCAAGGCATCTACCTTGAGGAAGATTGTCACTTTATATGCACATACACAATGTTATAATGTTATGACCTATTGAATCATTTTCCTCAAACATCCAGTAGGTGTTGTTATATCTGGGCATTAAATAAGCATGTACATTAGTTAGATACAGACTTTGCTATTTCTTGTCAGAGCTTGGAGCTGGCAACTACAAGGTTATGGGTTTGATTCCCAGGGAATACACATACTCATGCTATGTATACTGTAGGTTGAATGCACCGTTAAACGTCACTTCGGATAAAACTCACTCAACGTTTTTAGGATACAATCCTAGTTGGGAAATTGTTCTTACATAAGTGTTTTTCCTCTTCTGGTGTTGTGTCATTTATCATTATGCTCAACAGCTGCATTCAAATAAATTATACAGCTAGATGTACAGTTTAATGTTCATTGATGCTTAGTTAGATGGCCTTGTATGAGTGTCTTCTACATGTTATTTGTGTATGTATGTATGAAGTATTGAAAAGCATACAATATCTAAAATATGAAGTTAGAAATGGTGTAACAACCCCATACGACCCCATATTTGAATATAGTGAAAAGCCTTGATTTGAATTTAACAAGCACTCTCCTAAACCTTAACTTTCTTTTGTCATACACAAGAGCATGAGTGCTGAATTGTTTTCGTATTCAAATTTCTTTTAAGTAAGTAACTGAAAGGCTGAATGGCAGCCTCTTATTGATGTGAGCGACCTTCAGAATTGCATTATCTCACTCAGTCTCACACATGGAACTGTGAAGTGAACAGAGCCCTGCCCTCTGCAACTTAATTAATAGAATGCCACAGTGATGGGAGAGAATTTGGTTCGGGTTGAATCTTCTGCACCATTTAACCGTATAATGAGATGGTTTCTTCTGTGTCTTCCCAAAAGTTGACCTTGCCAGATTTTTTGAAGGTCTTCTTTTTTTTCTAAATGGAGCTATTGATGGAGGAGACATAAATGTCAAGCAGAGCACAACATATGTACAATCTCTGCAACTCGATGGAAATTAACTTAAAGATATAAGAAAGTGATAATACACCCAAAAATGAAAGTCCTGTAAGCATTGAAAGATTTTGAATGACAGGATGAGTACAATTTTAGATAAACCTGCCTTTTAATTGATGTCTGCATATGCATTTTGCCCTCTGATCAAGTGTATGTTTTTGTAATCTTTTGTAGAGAATTTTGTAATTAAAAAGAAAAGAGATAGAAAAAGGGACAGTAAGCTTATGCAACACTTAATTAATTCCATATTAATGAACATATACAGTGAATTTCAAATACTAAAACCTTTGGCATCCTTTGGTTCCTCACCAGTAAACTCAGGCAGACAGATGCATGCTTACTAAAGACATTGCTAAGGATTAAGCATGCCTAGCTGTGCTGGTGTAAAGAGAGAATGAAGACAAGATGCCAGGCTATCCATGCATAGATTAAAGCACAGTGAGGATGTTTGGATGAGAGGGCATGTGTTTGTGTGTGGCAGGCAGGCTCAGACAGCAAACGCCTTCGGCTTCTTGCTGCCTCTGAGATTAGACTGACAGCTGAGGGTCCCTGAGGAGCCCACTGTGAGGCTTGAGTGAAGTTCTGAGAAACTGGGGCTGAAAGGACTGGAAGCACAAAGATGTGGCAGAGACAGCAAAGCCAGAACTAGGCTGAAGTTATTAGTGACTTCTGTGTGGAACTTCTTGGTCTGTGTTCTCTTCTGGATGATACTTTCACATGCATGTTCTGGTTGACTTAATGTACAGTACAGTATATTTATAGCCCATAAAAACGCTAATGATCTATCATAAAGCTTTGAAACCCTAAAAACATGTTCATATTTATGCATTTGGCAGGCACTTTTATTCATAATGACTTACAGTGGATTTAAATTATACATTTTACGACTGTGTGTTCCCTGGGATCAAAACCATGAGACTTGCATTGCTAGCATCATGCTCTACAAACTGATCTACAGGACACTGAAATCAGTCATTTTTTCAGCCAATAAAACTCACTTTAGTGTCAAATACAACTAGCATGAGCTATAGATAATTTGTTTTTGTGGAGAAATATCAGTCACCAAAATATAGACCATAAAGCAATGCCTGTGAAAACCTCATTACTTTCAGATTTGTTTTAGGTTAGATAATTTGACTTTTACTGGAGTATAACTTTGAAGCAGTACCCACACATTACCTTGAGTAAACAAATAATTTCTCTGTACTTTTGGCACTTTTGTCCTTGTATCTGTTATCAGCTGTTTGCAGTGCTGATTCAGTTCCAGTACAGTTTTGATACAGTTTTGACCATTTACACCAGTATTATATAGATCCGAATTGATTTCTGCTCCTAATCTGAAGGCAGACTCATACTTGTGTAGAGCCTGTTCTCATGTGTACAGTATATTATAGCAGAACCTTCTCCACGCCTGGCCAGCTCAGATACTTCAGCAGACAGGATCTCTTGAGTGCATCTGACAGCCTGTCGCTGAAGTCAGCTGCTCCTAAAGCACCTGAAAATCAATTGCACAAACTGAGACTCTGTTTCGCTCCCTGACATAATAGGTAACGATGTCCTGTTGTGCTCTGTGTCTTCTTAGAAGACTCTGTTCTCAAGACGGATGTGTTGTAGTTAAAGGAGAAGTTCACCCAAAAAATAACAATTCTGCTGTGTGACTCAAGTCATCTGAAGTCATATGATAGCTTTGGTTAAAGAACAGACTTGGATTTAAATTGGGTCAGATATTCCTTTAATGTCACTAATTCAGCCCAGTACAATATGGAAACGCTTTGTCAGGTAATCTAGATTATGTTTTATCAACAATATCTACCATAACTGAATAAACCTGACTACATTAAGTTAGACCAGCAAAGTAATTATATAGGCTCTAATCAAGCAGAAAAATCTCCCAAGAGTAACAACTGCCAGTTTATGTATCTGTTTTTGTGGTGCATCTACTGTGCAATTCAAAGTGTTTATGTTGTTTTGACTTTGAACTCAATATTTACAATTTAGTGGTATTTATATATACACTGTAAAAAAGTTTGCTGCCTTAAATTATGTTTAATCAACTTAATAGTTTAAATCCTGACTGGTGTAACTTAAAAAAATAAGCAAATGTTCAACTATTTTTAATAAACTACAGCAACAAGCTACATTTCAAGTAAGTTGAAATGACTTGTGCAGCCACATTGATTAAACTTAACATCTTAGGCAGCAAAGTTTTTTTACAGTATAGAATCCAGCACCAAATAATTACATTTATATACATATACCAAACATAAAAAAATAGAAACAGAAATAAAAAAATCTCCTGGTATAAATATTTATTTATATAGTATATGATTCACTTTTAGGTACATAAAAGTGTCACCCTGTCCTCCAGTGTCACCCTTCTGCCACACTCAAGTATGTGATGGTCCAAGGCACACAAGCAACTGCATCTTAACTCATGGAGCCAAAGGCAGAAGTCTGAGCTTCATTAGGTATTCACCAAGGCCAGCGTCAGCCGCTTGGCAGGTACCCGTCCATTAGCAGCAGCATTTGGAGCCATTAACATTGATAATTTCTAATTAGGATTCAGCAGTGACAGACAGGCTAATTGGCGGTTCCCCCTAAAACACACTGGTAATGGCAGCTCATTTTAATTACATGCAAGAGAGCATGTTTTTGGACGGCATCCGCAGCGAAGGAAATAAAGTGGTAAAATGAGGGCAGGGGGTGAAAAAGCTGATGAGAGGCTTTAAAACATGAGGCATCAGTGTAATATTTGTGATTTTTCTACAGTGGACATTTAAAAGTCCATGCCCTATGCACTTTGGCACCAGTATTGCATAACTCTGGAGTTTAATGCGGTGGCTTGTATTTAAAGCTCAAGTAAATGAATCATGCATTGGTTTGTTGCTTCCATAACATCAGAGAACATCATCAAAGCTCAAGGAGAAGTGCAATTAAATCTTCATTAGGAGCCAAGTGGGGTTTTATGTCCAGCTAATAGCTTCATGTCACTTTGGAGGGCCTCAGGCTTTGCCTCAGAGATGAATGAGGTATGTGCTCAAACTACAAAGCAAAACACAACATAGATGACTTTCTAGATTTATAGGATTACAGTTCCATAGTAGCCGAACCGGCAGGTCACAGATTTAATTATTTGATACATTGTGGCTAACATGATGACAAAGTTGAAAGGGCAGACCATGTGTCATGGCCTATTTACAGCACCAGTAATCTGCAGAATTTACAGTATGTTTGGCAATATAAATAAATAAAAGAGCTCCTTTACATTATTTTGGATGTTTTCAAACATGAAGATGAGAAAGCATGCTCTGTAGCACTAATGATCATTAAAGTTCAGGAATTTAAACATTTCCATTATAAATTCACATACTGCTAAATACTGTATTTGTATACTGTATACTACCATATTTAGATCTTAATATTGAATTGAACATAAGAAGAAAATAACTTATTCTATCTGCATCAGACATCTTTGTGCTAAAGCTGTGCTCTGTTACTGTAGACAAAATTACCACTCTTGGTAGCTGTATATTGCTGTTAAAAGTTGTTAAAATTAAGTGAAATTAAGCAGTCCAGTGTCATTTTCATTGCTTTTCATTGCTTGACTGGTAAAATAAACTCAGTCATTCAGTATTGACACTGCAGCCTCCAGAATGGCCATCATTTGTTTAAAATAGACTGTGTTAGCCTGCGCTGCCACGATCAGCAATGCTTTGAAACATGAGCACATTGTATTCTCAATAATTCATGCCTTTCATACAGTCATGCACTGCCCAGCCACTACATAGGAATGATATTTAAGTATCTGAAAGGTAAAGCATTACACGTAGCCGACTCTAGTTACACTGCTATGATGGATTGGTCCAAACATTGAGAATGCTTTTATTTCCACAAGCTGAAATATCAGCAGGAGATATTTTCTGCTCTTTTCATCTCTGTCTCTAGCTCTGTAATGACTCCTTGTTAATCTTGCAGGCTACTATACTGGCCCAAAAGATCCTCTTTCTAGTCTAGAGTAACTCCACTGATCTCATTCACACTTGTCCAGATGGAATAAACCTCTTGAACAGCGGCTGTTTCCAATTCATTTCAAGATGTTCTCTACATCACAGTAGTAAAGCAAAAATCTTTGATTTTGTGGAAGATATCTCAACACTGATGGCCACTCATCACGTGAAGCATCATCTTGAGAAGAACAAGCGGCTCTTCTTCCATGCCAAAATGCATTAATAGATTTATCTGTGCCAAAGTTTAAAGTGAAGAACACAATGGTCATTTCCATCTTATGCATTATAACAAAGTTTTATAACTTTTTTATAACTTATAAAAGTTTTTTTAATAGCATGTGATGAATTAGCTTAATATCAGGTTCCCTTGAACAACACAATTATATTTTTTTCTTCTTGTACCCATATTTCAAACCTGCTCTCCTGTTGCTTGGAGAACGGAGACCCACCATAGTTTGTGCTGCGTGTCTTGGGTGATTAAGTGTGTCTGACAGAGAATTGCACCAGTTCACTCGTTAGTGCCCAACACCAAACAAAACCTCAACAGCTCTGTTACTGTGACAACTACTTCTTGGTTGTACAGCTGGCAATACTCGCAAAACAAACTTTAATTATTAAAAAAAAACCCATAAAACTAAACAAAACAACAAAGCATTCCTTTTTAAAGGGATCTCTACATAAGTACCATTCAGAGTTTGTTAGAATGCTACTTCCGTTTCTGAATTAGAATTTATTTTGAAGAGGTGGCAAACAGAATGTAGAATTTTAATTGATAGAAATAGAAAATGGAATAAAAGTTTCATGTAGCTGCTGTTAGTGTATTTTTTATAATACATTGTTATAGGCATTTTATACTTTATTTCCGAGAATGGCATTACCATTGAATCTGCCTCCTGAGATTCCCATGCAAATTTCAACTTATAAAATAAAAGGGGGAAATTCTTAAATTATGAATTTTAATAATTTATTAATAAAATAATATTATTACTCAACCTTGGTATGCACCATCCTGCTTAACATTGTGCTATACATTGTGTTTACACATTTCTTTATTTATATAAACCATATATATATATATCACAATGTGCATACTGTGTATGCCAAGAATTGTTCTAATAAAAACAAAACACTGACAACAGTGGTGGATATACTTTCTATGTAGCTGATATCTGACCACTATTGATGCTGAAATTTCTTTCAGGACCATGGACAGTTCACTACATGTTAACAGTATGGAAATATCACAAGAACACAAAAACATAATATCAAGACCTTTACTACAAGGAGAAGGACAAAGATTCAGACAAGTTAGAATATATGTTTACACAATCATGTTTAGTACCATCGTCCTTCTTTTAAAGCCGCAGTCGCTTCCACCTTCAAACTCTATTTGCATGTTTTTTTCCTCTTCTTTAAAATGAATTCCACGAGGGGCTCAACCCACAGCCCTGGTAATTTAGCACTTTGGGAAGGTGTTTTCCCCTTTGCTGCCTTCCCCAAGAGAGAGTGTCATGTGCCTGAGGCATTTTTTTTGCTGACCTCCAACCGAACAAACCACTGCTTGTACGGCTGTTTTACTATTCCAGACAGCGTTCGTGCTGTGGGCCAGGATGCCTTCAGAATGTGTTAGTTTTCACAAATTGCTTGGGGGTGATAAAAATGTAATCAAGAATCCCCTATCCTCCCCAGCACTCTCCTGCATCACCTCTTATTCTTTGCCCAGCCTTCAGCTTGGTTTTAACCCTCATAAGTTGCTCTCAAAGTGATTTACTGTTTGTTTTAGAAACTCCCTCTGTGTGCACATGCATTTTGAATGGTGCCAATTTCTTATCTTGCTTTGTTGTCCTCTGTTCTTTAACGTTTACCTTGCATCTGGTCCATCCTGCATTCTGATCACCATCATTAATGCATTGGGTTGGGAAGATTTATGTTGTAGGAATGTTTCTTTAGAAATGAATGCTTAAGCATTGTAGTTTGGCTCATTGAGCCCCTGATTCCACTGGAACCCTTTCATATACGTTCTGCTCACAGCATGGTTAATTTCACCTCTATGTTAATATGGCCGGTAACCGACCACATTTGCCTGGCTAATATGATGTTTATTTCTCCTTATTGATTTCAGCTTTCTTTATCATTTAAAATATTGTGGGCAACATGCAGGCTACTGTATGATAAAATATGTATGAGTGCAGTGGGAAATGCTGGAATATTATCCTCCTATGTAATTTAAACAAACTATGAAAGGCACAATATGTGATTTTGCTGCTAGAGGTCACATTTTAAAACAATAACAAAGATGATGTAGCTTGATGACACTGTGAAGGAGCGTTCGTCATCTCCACTGCTAATGGAAATCAATCCAACAGACCAACCAATCATGTTCATGAATAAGATAATGAAATAAAGTTTTTAACCATTTGCATTCATCACATGATTTGATTTTATTATAATGAGTTAGCCACAAGTAAGGTAATGTGTAATCCAAAATGACTACTTATACAAGTCACTTATTTGTCAGATTAATTGTTGGGGTAATGCATCACAGTTTTAGGTGTTCAAAACAATCATACCAATGTTACAATAGCATTTGCAAAAAAGGTTACCTATTATTTAAGTTAGGTTACCTAATTATTTAATGCAGGAGGTAAAATAAAGGTAGAAAAACAAAGGTTTAAGTACACAAAATAACCGATATTGATCCTCATTTTATTTCTGTTTATTTGTTTTATTTTGTCTTTGTTTTTGTCCAAAACTCTTCTTGGGTCATCAACAACAACAGAGTGATGTGCTAGATGTTACAACTACTACCGTATTTTATTAAAAGAGTCATTGTGTTGCTGTGGTTTACGGCAGTACAAGTGGAAACCGAGGATAACACAGACACAACGCCATTGATAGGCAAATTTCTGTGGATAGTAAGTACACATGTGAACATGTGAACTGTGCTTGTATTTTTTGGATATTTCAATGCAAAACACTTACTTGTTGTGTGGCCTTGAAAAGTACAAGCCCTGAGTGTCTAAATACTTTGGGTAAACTGACTGCCTGACTGTTCTTATACCATAGAAATGTAACTTATACTGGCTTCCACTTTTCCCATTTGATATGCCGTTTTAACCACTATGAGAGAAAAGATAAGCGCCTCAAACCTTTCAATAAGTGTGCAGATATAATCTCAGTCGTAATCGCATTTTTCAGTGTATAATCTCTGCCATCAACACAAGCTTAGGCCTGTCAAAGAAGATCAGTGCCTTAATTCTATTCTATATATAGCCCTTAACCAATACCTAACATGTGCAGAGACCAATCAGATTCCAAATCTCTGATTCCTCCTCATGACAGAGTGCCGTAAGCTACTTGCTTTGATCTAGATTGTAGTGCACATTGGGTCAAACCCTATCAAAATGAGATGGGTGAAGATAGACAGACCCTGATCCTGTTGCAGGCCTGGCTTGTGTGCTGATAAGTCTAAAGGGCGGTAACGAAATCTTTCTTTTAGCACTTTAGATTAGTGAAAATATTATGTGTCCACAAGAAAACTAGGGCTATTGCAGGGTATAAGCTTATTCACGTAGCTGGAAAAGCATGGCATTAGTAACAAGAAGATCATAGGGTCCAGTGTCAGGGAACATGGATTGTGATAAAAATATATATTTATAATATTATATATATATATATTTAATGCATGGAAGGTTGCTTTGGGTAAGTGTGTGCCAAATGAGTATAGCAAAAGTACAGAACACAGAACATACATGCCTAAATATATCACAGTGGAGCTTGTTAGATTCAGGGCTTGTATATGTATGGACTCTTGTAGCTACACTGTTAGTAATGTATTGCGGTAATGTCAGTCTACCTTTGTGTACAATGCATAGATCCAAACATCCAATTATATTGAATTTATATAACTGTAAGACAATGATTGGTTGCAAACATTCTCTAGGAGTTCTTTTACCTCCTGTAAGACTATTTTTAACAAGTGTATAATGTAGTACATTTTTTTAGACATTGTCTGTTTGAGTTATATGGTTTGATGTTATACAATCTTACAGGGTTTCAGTAAATGTTTATTACTGTTTATGAATGCTTCCTTTCATACCTGCATCTGTTTGATTGTTTGTGATCATCACAGTGCATCACTTAAAACGGATATGAAAAGCCCTCCAAAGTGAGTTATATGGATGTCAGAAGAACTTTGTAATGACACACAACCCCACAAACAGTGAAAGATAATATATGGAACATCCCACTGGGTGGCATAAATCCACATGCGATCCTATGGCAACTGTAATTTGTCATCAAGAAAAGCACTGTGGAGTCTCCCAGTGAAAATCAGACACTTGAACAATGTTATCTTTTCTGTGCTTGCCTTTTTTGCTTGGTTGTGCTAAATTTAGTTAAGGCTTCTGGGGTAAGGCTGGCTGGTTATTCATGACAGTGTTGGTGGGTTCAACCTCCCAGCAGGATTTAGGTTAGTGCAGACAGTGTCATACTGTGACAGACAAACAGTAATGGTGGGTCTCACACTGAGCAATGAATGCTGGGAAACTGGGTGCGATGAAAGAAGAGATTGAGTATAGGAAAGATGTGCCTGTTTGTGCATGTGTGTGTGTGTGTGCGAGAGAGAGGGCATGGATGTGGTGATGAGAGAGATTATAGACTGAGAGAAGATAATAGATTTTTTTTTTCTAAAATACAGAATTACAAATGTAGTTTAATTTTTAGATGCAGAAAGGGACAATGATAGCTGTAACATTTATAAAGGACTCCAAGTGAAGGTGGAATCAGTCTACCTCACTTCAGGCAACTACTCTTGGTTTTATTGGAATAATCTCAATGGCTTTGACATTCACACTATCTTGTCAATAAATACTTGGCTTTTTAAAGACACAAGGATGTATTGTAGAAATGGGTTTAAAGCACAGTGCTACATGATATGTCATCTAGCTGGGCAAAGGAGGTTTGGAATTGCACACAAACATGCAATAAGTCTGCATAAATCAATGGACAAAATTGTGCACAAAGCTGTACATGGGTTTAACATCATGGGCATCAATTTGTTTCCCTGTAATTCTAGATTTGGGAGACAAAATTTAAATTGAAGACTTTGTGTTGAGACCAGTTGTCATTAATACGCCCACAGGTTTTATGTTTCACATTTTTATGCCCACAGATGCCCTCCCACACATGAAGAATTGTATGTTTGCCTGGCACGAAACAGCATTTAGATTTAGTTCTGTAATGAACTTTGAGTAAGACCTAACATGGGTATGAAAAAAAGGCCTATTCTAATTTTTTCTAATTGTTTTTATGACCTGATGTGCTTATGGAGCAATTTCTTTTACTTATTATTATATTTGTTTATATTAGTATTAATACAATAATATTAAAAATAAAAAGTAATCAGTTAGCATCACATATAGATAGTAAACCTGATTCTATGTATTAGGTTCACAAACCTCTTCCGCCTCACACAGGCAGTGCTGACCTGTGTCTGAGTGTTATTCACACTGTCACATGACCTGCAGGTACTGCCTGGCCTTGACATGGTGCTCTTCTCACAGGATGTCACTCTGCAGTACTCTGTTGATACTAACATTCTGCCATGTTTTGGCACCTGAGCACCAGCTTGGTCAAGGCACCATGCAGAAAGACAGTTCTGTTGTTATGATGGATAGTAGTTTGTCACTCTGAATTCAATCTTAAATGCAATAAAACATAACACACACAAATTGAAACTTCATAATAGTGATTTTCTGTTAGGCTCTGAGAAAATGCCAAAAATAAAAAATAAAAATATAAGTATATATAAGCATAATATATGTATGCTTATATACGTGTGTGTGTTTTATATACCAAGCCAAAGCATGTGTAAAATCAGTCCACCTATCCTTTTTGCTGCAGAACATGGAAGTCATGAGTAAAAAGATGCTGATCTTTTTGTACTCAGCCAGAGAAATAAGTCATCAAAAAAATGCATTTGGCCTTTGCATTGTTCTTTGCTTCGAATCCTTAACATATTTTAGTCTGATTTAGGGCATCACTTCAGATCTGTTCTACATGCTCAGCTGTCAATAGAACAACTGTTTGAGAGGCTCTTCTGGTGGAGGAAAGGCTGCATTAGTACCAAATTAACCTTTTCCCATCAATCAGCAGTTAACAACAGCAATTTCTCACTCTTACACACACACACACACACACACACACACACATTGATCTCTCAATGACATTGGACAGCTTCCATCAAGAAACAATTTAATGGAAAACTCATGTGAATACATGGCCAGCAACACTAAAAACATTTTTATGTTGTTTATAGCTTCAGACACTGCTGAAATAAATCAATCATTTCTGTGTACAAACAAAGAGGAGATTAAGATGGGGGTGTCAGGCAGTGTGGGAGATGTACTGAATTGCCCTCACATGGTGATCCTACCACTACAAGCGGATTACGTATATTTACTTTGTTTCTGAGTGTGTTTTCTGATGAGCGTATGTCAGGGATTATCAGACCCTCATCTAATGTGTGCGATTGAAGCATTAAATTGAGTAAATAGTTTGCTAAGCGTTTCTGTAGAAAGACTTCATTTTTTTGTACATAAATGCTCTTAAAGAAGGAAAGCTCAGAGAGTGTTTGGAAATCTGGAATGTTTAGTGGTTTAAATCTCGATTTCCTAAATCGGGAATCAGTCCATGTTGATTTAATACCATTGTGTCTTGTATCATTTCTGTACCTCTTGTTACTCTTTTTTTAGTTTAAATTTAAAAGATTAAAATATTGTGCTTGTATAGATGATGGTTGTTAAATTATGTGGTAAATATTGACCTAATTGTTCTACTTGCAAGGGATATGGTTAAAGAGTGAGAACCAGATCACTCCCACTCTTATTATAATTTTGTTTTTGAACACAGTGCCAAAGCCTGGGGGTCCATGGCATTACTGTACTATGTTGCCTGTTTAAATGAGAACTTATTATTTGTAAATTCTTCTAACTACTTCTAACACTTCTGCTAACCAGTGTCTCAGATGACATCACCGTTGACATTTTCATTCATTTCATTTTAACTCATTCAGGGAATTGTTTAATAGGTTAGTTTGTCACCCTGCTTGACCAGTACCTTTTTCTTTTGGACACAGTATTGTGGAATATCAAAGAGAGTAAAGGATACATCTGTGCTGCCTCAGAAATTGATCAGATGAATGTATCTCAGGAGACAGGAAGTAAAACAAACATTGGATTTGGATGTGTCTTGATTCCTTCCTACCTTGGAAAGCGTCCTCCGAAGGCAGAATTTCTCAGTTTTCAGATACAGCCTACTCGCTGACTATCAACTGGCTAATTTTCTGGATATCTGGCTGAGTAATTAAAAACTAATTAGATATAGTAGTGTATATGAGTAGTATATGAGAAATGGAAGAATTGAGGTCCTGTTGGATAATCTCATAATTTGGCAAGTCTTGGCTTTTTCTTTTGTCTAAACTTTAGCACAAAGAAAATCGTATGTTAAGAGCCTTTTGGATTAAATTAAATGAGAACCTGAGTCACTTTTCTTTTATCAGTCAGACACGCTTTTCAGTATGTTAAACTTTAACATAAGTTTAAACCAACCTATTTTCAGTCAATCGTTATTTTTTTCTCTGAATCTTCCATAATACATAGTTAGTATAAATGGCAACTTGAAAAGGGAATATCAGAGGAGGTCAAATATATGGGCTGCTTAGGGGTTTCCGATTTTAAACAGTAAGTGACTAGAGGAGCATAAAAACTGCAGGTAACAGATATGGCAGCCATCCAAGCCTGTGAGCAGAGAGGCTGAAGCATCATCGTAATATTGACTTTCTGTAATTTACATCAGGGAGTTCCGAGCCCACTTCAGCTGAGCTGGATTGTGTTCTATGAATAAATAAAGAGTCTAAGTTACAAACAAACAAAGCACATGAAAAGGCCCAAATAGCCATTTTAACGTTAAGCATATGGGAAAAGAATGTAGAGATGCTCTAAAAATGTCTGCAAAATCCGTAGTGACAGCTGTGATTGAAAAACTAACAGCTTTCACATTATTGACTGACTTGAAAATAGCCTCAGTATAAACTCAGTTTAAAATCTGTTGTTTAAAATCACATCTTATATTTTGCATTCTGGGTTTGACTTCTCCATGAATAATACATGCAACGGTGCCTTAAAATTTGATCGGCGCAAGGTACCTTACAAGACAGCATAATGAGATTGAAAGTGACTGGGTGGCATTTGTGTCTGTAGTCTAACAAGTTTAACAGATGTTTCCAAAATAATTGAGCTATATCAAATGCAGATGTACCACACAGATAGATCACTACTTTTAAACATATCAGAGAGTCTTTGCCTTACAGAACTGTGTAATGAAACTTTAACTCAGTATAGACATTTTTGTGAGTGCTGAAAATAAATGGAAGCATGGTACAGATGGAAACGTGGTTAAAAATGTAATTTTAAAGTTTGATTCAGGTAGACTATTGCCATTTAAAAAACACCTAAATATTAAGCACATTCTAATATTGGCTGTACCTTTCCTTTCTAACTGGTTTTAGTACCCATTGATGCATGAATTGCACACACACTTGTGTGATTGTAATATCTGAGAGTATTGGAGGAAACGTAAATGTGCATAAATTTATGATGTAGAGAATTTTTGGTGCTTATTATGTGTGGGAGAGCACATAGACACGTACAATACATTTACCTTTAACAGATATTATTTACCAGTATTTTATTATGTTATTTAGTGGATAGTTTTCTCAAATAAACCTATGACAAATGTATTTAGTCATATTAAAGATGACTCAATAAATTGTCATTTGTTTTAGGAGCACAGTATTATTTATTGATATAATATTTTCTTGTTATGTATTTCTTTATACTGCTGAATGATTTATTTCTGCCATAAATAATGTTCTGCAATGGCACAGTCTTGATAAATAATTTTTGTCCCATCAATTTTACAACACAAGTAAAATTTTTATCTAAAACTGTAATCACATATAGAGGCATAATGTTGTTTTATGAGAAAATAGTGTTCACTAAATATAGCTTAAAAAAAGAAATCAATTTGCAAACATTTGTCAACCAAACTCTTAGTTTATGAGAAAAGTTGCCCTATGTGTAACACACTTGAAAGTTCTTATGGGTATTTGGAGCAGGCTTGCTCTCTTGGCTGCTATATTTTTCATAAAGGGCACAGTGGTCCGTTGTGACTAGTTTCAGTCCACTTCAGCATGGGCCCATTAATGAGTTATTTACCACGTGAGCTACAAACCTGTGTGCTTTACTCAGCCATGACTCACCAACTTCCCTGATTTACATTTGTTTCTTAAGCAGTTTAGTCGATAAAGCCTGAAATATTTTAAATGCTTTTCATTTGTGAGTATATATGTCTCTCATATCAAAATATCTTTGTCATTATGCAACATTAGAACAGAACAATAGCAGTTCATGGTATCCAAATTCTTTGCCTTAGCCAAACATAATGTTACTAATGCAAAAGAGATTTAATACCCTGTCCTTTTAATGCCTTACAGTTGAACAATCATACATTGGGGTACATTTAGAGCAAACAAACCATAGTCAACATCTGACTGAATGACATTTCTATCAGATTTAGAAATCAGTTGCTTATTTTCTCATAAACTTGTATCAGAATTATGTATCATTAGAATATTGTAAGTTGCAGATGACATACATTAATTATCAGTTGTGCTTAGCCACTTATATCAGTCATGAAATAACTTTTAACGCTTCAGATTGCCTTTTAGCTTCTTTTAAACAAACCAGGCTGGCACATAAAACCACAGAGTAGTGAATGGATGCCCTGAGAAATTACGATGAATAATTAAAAACCATCTTCACAAAATCTTTGCAAGAGTTCCAATGAATTTTGATAGTGGCTGTAAATACTCTGCATTACATTTTATGACCAGCCATCATAACAAACTTCTATTTACTGACTGTTAATTGACCTTTCCATTGAATTCCCGAGAAACGGTCTCCCCCGGCAACAATGACTCATACAAACGTGCTCAATGATTCGTCTAATGGCATGGCACTTACAACGTCAAATGCACAAACAAACACGACGGAATCGCAGCAGCGGATTACCATCAAGACGGGTGAAGTCAAGCAACCCCAGGCTGTTGTTGAAATGTCCAATCACACAAGTCATTTGGTGTGTCCAATTTGCTCTTGTGGGATTAGTGTAGTTGACCTCTAATAGCTTGGTGTTTGCTATTAGGCAGGGTACCCCAAGGTCTCTGCTCATTTCAGCTGTGGATAAATGAAGCTGATTACAGCTCATATTTATCCCAAACTCTGCATCTATTGGTATGTAAATCAAAATGTAAATGAGGTAGGGTGGATTGGTTGGCATGCAGTAAATATTCAAATTGAGAGAGCGTCAGGCTGTAATCAGTGCTAAATTGTCAGTGAAGGAGAAGAGGTGGTCTGCCATTATTAAATTGCATCTCTAACTTAAGAAATTACAAATGCACGTTGCAGTGTGCCACACAAAATCGACTTTATTTATCTTTTATTCTGTTCACATTCTAATGAAATCGAAATGAGGGCAATTGCGACAGTGACAGATTGCGGTAATTAATATTACTGTTTGTGGGTTTATTCTCTGATAGGTTCTCAGCGAGACATGACGTGTAACAGGATTTACAAATGATCAAAATAGGAATAAAAACTGTAACGCAAACAGCTTACAGTGCAAGCCTCATGCTTGCTTGATAAACAAACAAACAAACAAATAAATAAGATTGAGTGCTGGTCTAGGCAGATGTTGGAGTCGGTAGTGGGCAGTAATACAGGAGAAACCAGCAACACCTGTCAACCATTAATCGCAATCAAGAGAGAAAACAATGGGAACAAAAACGACCAAGGAAGGTGAGAATCTACTCCACTTTTTCCCATATGGTTGCTTTAGGCCAGTCTCCTTGTTGCAGTTTAATGTAACTAATATACAGTTTTATTGGTTCTGATACTGTAGCTGTGTTTACATTTATATGTGAAAAATTAATCAACCCTCTATGACAGCCAGACATATCATGCTGAAGTGCTTTAACAGTATCTTATATTAAAAGCAAGATCACACAAGCAAGTGTGTTATGGCTGTATACATTTTGGTAATATTGTTTCAGTGGTTACTCTTGTAACCACTTGAGCCTCTTGTCCAGTCAGATTTGACTGGAATTAAAGGTCTAAACATAATAACATTTAGTCTTTCAAAACCACCTGCTTTACAAATTGATTACTAAAACACAATGCCGTTGCTATGGCAGAGTAAATCATTCATGCAACCTGTGTTCTTACTGTAAATAGGTCTTTTAATAATCACAGCAGTTTCCATGTTTTCTGTGGACTAATAATAGCAAATAATGCTTCTCTAACCGCTCTACCAAGTGACAAACATTATATATCATCTAACAGAAAAACTGTTTTAAATTGGACTTGTGCAAGACAGGATTTAAAAGGCTCCTTGGGGGCCTGTATTGAGAAAGACTGTCAGATAGTTTTTGATGTTTCTTTGGCCTCACAGAACTGAAAACAAAATATCTGTTTACCACTATGGGGTTTAAATGACTTTAAATGATGTTAAAACAGTTAAATTCTCTATTCCACAACAATAACATTGCTGTTATTGAAGCATAAGAATTTTTCATGAATTCAGAATTCTCAGGCATGTTTGATTCTATGAATAGGAATTTGATAAACACACAATATAAAAATGGCCAAAGCAATCCTACACACTACAATATTGTGTGTCCATTAAAATAAATAAAATCAGTAGCTACTCTAAAACTTGAGAACCGTATTGGTATTCCTGTGGCCACCCAATTTGTCCCAGATTCCTCTGTGAGGACAGAAGGGTGACAGAATGCAGACAGGTGTGACCGCCACAGCCAGCTGTGACCTGAAGGTGCTGTTTGGTCCTCCAGGGCTGACAGTAGCCTGGCAGACCACCAGACAATCAGAACAGGGGCAGACTAAGTGACCCATCCCCACCCCACCTGCAAGAATCTGAAGAGTCCACAGGCCACCCTAAGCTCCTGCATGCCTGGATCCACTCCAGCCACCTGTCAGATGCACCAGCTGCTTGGCCCCCTTAAGCAGGGCAGTCCATCTGTGACCAGGTCTGGATTTAATATATCACTCAGCATTGTAAGAGATAATGCTGTAATGTCTCGAAATTGTGTTAGCGCTGTCACATTTTTTTTGTTATGATATGTGGCAGGGCAGAGTAATGTTTGCAGTTGCCTCTGTTTATATTGGTAGTGCTGAATTGTATTGGAGACCATATGTACTGCTGTCTCACTATACGTTACTGTCATACTTGAATGTCATTTATGTCATGCTTACAGTAATATAAGCAGTAATTTAATTAACATAAAAATTACAATGTGTTTGGCAGTTAACGAAACAACACAAATGCTGCACATCTGCATGCTAAATTAACAACTTGTATGTTGTGTGTTTTTGTGTGTGTATTGAGGTTTGATTTTCTCTGGCCTACATTTAAAAAACAATGTCCACACATTGGACATTGAATTGTGTTTTGCTTGAAAAAAAAGCCTGAATTGTGTTTTGCTTGAAATCTGTTGATGTCAACAGGTTTCTGAGAGTTCTGGTTTTAGGGATAGATTTAGAAAATCTAATTAGCCTGGTGTGAAAACAATGAAATTCAGTTGTTCTCACTAATAGAGTGAAACAGACCTCTGTGTGTGTTTGTGTGAGTGTCTCCTTCAGCCATGAAACCCAGTTATGCTCCTCCATGGAGGTTATGTGCTCTCCCATGCTGCTCTGTGATCTTGCCCTCCATCTCTCACACTAATGGGCTCACATTGCTGCAGTAATGCCAATTAAAAATTGAGCACAAAGTTTCCCGGAGAGTCAGAAAGCTGCCTGAAATAAAGCCAGCAAGTCGAAATCAACAACACTGATTAAAGGAACATTATGCGTGTACGGTGTGAAGACACAGACTTTTTGCTTGTATCTTAATTTAGAAAAAACTATTTTAAAAAGCATCATTTAATTTTAATTACTTGATGCAGACACAGAGGAGGAGAAAGAAGAGCCAAACCTAATTAGCATACAATTCTTCTGTGTATACCGTATGTATATAAAATAGAGACCGAAACTAGTTGTCAAAGGGTTTTTTGTAGCCAATCCTTTTTTAAAATGATTATTGTCAAAGAAAAAAATACATTCATTAAACCCATTTACCTTTTGTGACAACATGCCTCAATAGCAAGACATGGTCTCACACTACATTGAAGATGTCAGTTGTCACACCGGAATTGGCTATTAGACAGTCTATTATAGGCTTAAGTGAAATCTGTTGTGTTGCCTAAGAACTATTACAATATGCAGATCTTGTTTTTGTAGTTTGGAACACAGAAATCACAAAATGAGAGTTTGCAACCACCTAGGCACCTGCTAGACAGCACACATTTGGGTAATTGGACGTTTGACTCCAAAACTTCAAACTTGCACATAATGGCTTTGCTGAGGTCTTCAATTGGGTTCCTTTGGCTGCCAACATCAGACACTAGACCTGTATAGCAGCCAGCAGTCTGGCCCCATTACAAATCATCATCCAACCACATACTGCAGCTCAGCCATTGCAGTCAGCTGCATCTGACTGACTAGCTCTGACTTCTCTCCACATAAAAGTCATCTATAGCATAAATCATCTTTGTCACCCACAAACACTAAGTTTTTTTATAAAGGATGTGCAAAATTGGTCCACATCACTGACTGCTCCAAACACAATGGAGATTTATTTGTAAAATATGTCTCTACTAACACTTCAGCTCTAAAAATTGAGTGTACAAAATGTACAAAATTTATTTGACCTCTTAAGAACATATCCTATTATGTTATACAAAATGCAAAATGACAAATCTTGTCTTATTCTATTGCCTCTATAGCTGCACTACCCAGCATTCTCTGGGGCCCTTTAGCCCCGGTTAAGGGGTTAAAAGGGCCCTCACGCTGAGCTTATTCTTACATAATTTTAAAGCAACACACATCAAATTTGTTTTTTTTATTGTCATGTACTTTGGGACTAAAAAACAAAACATTTTCCCAAAGTGGCCTCTAGCCTTGCGTAGCCTGATACACAGATTAAAAAATCCCCTGCACTAGATGGGTCCCTGTATACCATTATGATGAAAAACAAAGTTCCACATCTTCCCATTCATCTGTTTTGACAGATCTACTTTTGTGCCAGCAGACCGTGTTGATAAAGAATGTTTCCCCTCATCCTCATTCAACCTTACAGAGCAAAGCTCTTTATGAAGAGACACATCACCTAGCAGCAGGTGCACAATAACCTCCTTATGCTTAAAACTTATTGGGATGCAGAGGAGGATGCAACCTTGGAATAAAATAGAAGGGAGTATCCAAGAGAACCAGTGACTCAGAGAATTGCAAAAGGGCAAACGGCCCAGCTGCCTCAAGGGGAGAAACAGCGAAGCTGATTGTCCGTTCCCACCCTCAGTGGAGGAGGAGCTATGCACCCAGATTATTAAGACATCCTTCAGTTCAGTGTGGAGGCTTTTCTGTTGATGGAGAGAAGACCTTGGGAGATGGATGTGGCTTTGTGTGTGTGTGTTAGATATTGACAGTTAGTACTGGAGATAAAAGCGATTTCACCATCAGTCTGCATAAACAAACAAAATAGTCTGGAATAGTCGACATTAAACAGCATTCGTGGAGAAAAAGAGATTTAGTCTTGTGTGTATTCAGACAACCTGTTTCGGCAAAAGTCACTAGGTTTGTTGACAGAACCTGTAATTTAATGATAAAAAAACATCAAATAGACGTTTAAAACAGACAAAGATTAGTAACTGCCATCCTCAGTTTTCCTCAAGTGCAGCTGGTTGACAAATTGCTGCGGCTCCCCCGATGACCTCATGACAAAATTGTGGTTTATTAGAACTGCTTGTATATTAGATGTCAGATCTAAAAAAGTTACTGCAGAAACTGGATTAGACTTGCATTGTTATAATGAACTGTTGTTTTATTATTATAATAGTGTGCGTGTCGTGAGTCGTCAGCATAGCAAATGCAGTATTTGTCAGTGATTTATCTTGGTACATTAGTGGTATGATGTTTCAGATAGAGAGAGGGAGAAAAAATAGAAATATGACAGTAATTTAAGAAATAAAATGAAAAATGAATTGAGAAGCTGAGGGAGAAACAGCTTATATAAGAGAACAGAGTCAGATAAACACAGAACGGGTGGAGTTAGAAAGAGCAGAGAGATACAGAGAATGAAGGACAGGGGAAGAAAAAAGAGGACTGATAGAGAGGTGTGTGTGTGAGCCTGTATTGGGAAATAAAATGTTTCATAACTATGTTTTGATCACTCAAAATGTCCTTGACCTAGTTGTTTTCTTGTGTCATAAAGATGTGTGTGGTAAATGATTAACATATATAAATTAAAGCTTGTGCACCAACTAGTCAATTAGCTTTATCGCTATTCAGAGCTTTGGGCATGTGACGACTGTCACAAATCTGAATCTGGAATCAGCGTGACTCTGACAATGGAAATATGAGAGCGAGAGTTTCATCATTTCTGCTGTGTGGGACACGCTCTACAGTTGGCCGTCAGACTGCTAATGCTGCCCAGCGTGGCTTCACACTAGTCAATTAGAAAAATAAGTAGTCGTGCAAAGCCTAAAATGAAACCGTATTTTTCTTAATCACGTCTTTTGGAGGAATATCACACATATCTAACACATTCTCACTCCAGGCTTGCATCAGTATTCTTTCAGTTAACAGCAATTTGCTGGTATTGGCGATATTTTATGCGTTCTTATCTCTGTGGTGAAAGTTGTCGCCTACTGACATGAATCATCATGTTTTTGTTCTCTTCTGTTCACTTGTCTAACATTAGCCTGCTAACCTGCAGCATCAGCTAGCTTTATCGCCAGCAGTGTAATTCATTTTTCAATGCTACTTTAAACGTTAAAAGGGTGAGGGTTGGGGTTCAGGTCAGGTGTTATAAAAATACATTATTCTGCATTTCTATACATGCACTATCCACTTTTGCTAGCGTGCACTACAATCTAACATTTTGTCTATCCATACAAATTATAAAATCTTATGTAAAACAGACTGAAAAAAATAGAACATAGACTATGAGCATTTTTCTGACTAAATGCTGAAATGCCATACATGTGCTTGCACCAGAAATCCCTAAGTTTGGTCCAGATGTCTCTTATCTGAGACGCTGAATAATTTAAAAGGGCTATTAAGGAGGGGTAAGAGGATGATGAGGTCACTGCAACAAGTTGAATTGTGGCATCCCTGTAGAAAAAGGACAATGTTGACAATGAGACATTAAACCAGCAGCTCCTTAGTACCAGGGGCGGTAAGAACATATGCTATGAACCAACTGTTGTTGACTCTGGGTCAGGAATGTGGTGAGTGGTTCAAGGATGATACTAGCTGAAATGACAAATTTAGAAACAATGTGTTTGGCACAAATACAATTGAGACTCAAATATAGCTAGATATTCACATATGGACAGGCCAGATGTTTTATGAAGCTACTGCCAGTTTTGAAACTGAGGCCAAAAATGTGCTCACAAAATAAAAAAAATATATATTTTTTGTCAATGTTTCCATTGGATTGCAAATAGCATGTTGGTTAAGAACCAAAGCAAATCTGCTGATAAAACAAAAATAACAGGTTCAACCCTTGCCAGTGAAAGAGATCCCAGTTCTCATCAGTGTTTTTTTAGAGTTAATGTTTTGTTTAGGTAGTGAAAAATGATGGATGAGTTCTTTATACCTGACAAACATTTAGAGGCCACGAAGATTTGTCTATAGAAGCTTAAGAATTCTCCTAACACATGACCTAAAAATAACTCATGCCAAACAGAAAAGTTTTCCAGTGCTATCTGTGGTGCTGTACTAGTTGTGGCAGTGATGAATGACAGCACATTCTGACAGTCTGGGTAGCCCCGCCCATACTGACATCACACAAACTGTTCTGATTGGCTGCAATGTTTCTGATAGTGCAGGAGCCTAACCAACCTATTATTTTTTGCATAATGAAAAAAATAAATATGAGACATGTGAAACAGAGCTGAGCACATTTATTCTGGCTCATGTGAATTAAGAGAGAAATTAAGAGCCAGCCCTTTTATTGGCTGACATTCATGTAATTGAATAGTTGTCTCAGGAGAAAGTCATCCCTAAACTACAGAAACTTCTTGAATGTGGAGAAACAGAAACTGTGAAGCATCATCTGGACGAAGAGTTACTGTGAACTGACCCTGTGTGTGCTGTAATCGTTTTAATTATACAGCATCTGTGAAACATTCTTCATATCACCAAGCTTGTCTAAATGACCTAGTAACAAACTTGTAAACTCGTTTGTTCAGATTTCTTTTGTTCAGATTTTTAAATAGTGAAAAACTGTTCCTACACTATTCACTCGAACCCTGATTAATGGCTTCATGAGATTTTATTTTAATAGGTTCAGAGTCATACAACTCTTTAATCAGACACTTAAGAAAACATTTTCTATTTGAAGAATGGTCACTATAGTGAATACTTACTAGTTAGTATATCATTCTCAGCCAGTGGTGCCATTTGTGTGCTGTGTCCTCATGGCTTACTACTCATTTTATAATATGTTTAAGAGTAGATTGAACTTTACTGTGTAATGCAAAAAAACTATGAAATAATGAAAAATGATGAAAAATAACACATTAGTGTTATAACATTAGTTTTACTTGAATATTGGCCAGTGTACTTGTCTCCATTCATTACATCTATGTTTTAAAGACTTAAATATAGAACCCCACTAACCTGTTTTTTAAAGTAAAGCTGACTTTAAAAAACATGGTTTGGTTATAGTATTTGCTAATAAGCTAATGCCATTATTATACTTATATTTACCCCAATCATTTTAATGTAACAGGATTGGCATAAAACATATAGTACTGATAAAGATAAAAATGCATGAAATATAATTGCACAAAGTGAGGAGTATTTTTAATTTGTAACGTAAATTTTAAGCCACAGCAGAACTAACATTATGTTTTCAAATTATGAGCATACAGTACAAAGTCCATATATATAGTCCAAATAAATGGCGTTTTAAAGTGAGACTTAGGCTTGTAATAAAGATATATGGTAACCTTATTTATCCTTTTCAGATCAATTCAGTACCATGCTGATATTCCTTCCATCAGTGTTTGTTCAATAGCATCAGTTTGAGGTATTAGGACCATTTGTGTCTTTGTTCATCCAGCAGAAGGGCTGCTCACAGTGACAGATGAACACAATGAGTGCCTGCTATGAGGGCAGTTTTTCAGCCACTGTACTGTTTCATCTGTTCTCTCTGTATGCTGGACGTCAGTGTTCCCCTAAAGATACCAGATAACTCTCAAAATGACACTCACAAGCATGACCTCTGTTGAGATTTGTCTATTTATAAGCCACATTCATCCCCACTCATTCATCAAAAAAAAAATCTGAACTGTTTTCAGTACTACTGCATTAGAAATATTATTAAATTATTTTACATTTTTAAATATATTTTAAAATTAAATTACTTAAAAAGAGCTTTGGGTGGTCAAGCTCTTGACTAAATGACTAGGCTGGTAATACTGGTAGCAGAAACAAACTCTCCTGGAGGATCTATTAGTGTCCGTCTAAAATGTATTTGGAATGTTTTTTTGTTTAAGTCATCAGTTTTACCAGCTCTTCTGTATAAAACTGTTTCTCGTTTGAAGAATGTGGTAAAAGTTAACTTGATCTACTTGTACTTTGTTTTGTGATGAAGTGCACAGGAATTCTGTCTATGCTAAACTGTTTCCATTCCTATATTCATCACATGAACAGCAGTTCTTACCTTGAAAAGAAGCTAGTCCATCAAAGACCTGACCACTAGCCTATTTTATATATGAGAAAGAGCAAGACATGAGAAGTAGCTTTAAATCAAAGACAGATGCTGAGAAAAATGGAACGATGCCCCGCTCAAAACATCTGAGATACTCCATCTAAAATGAGATTGAACTTAAAATCTGGCATCCCCTGAAAACTGAGTCCACTATGACCAGATATTGACCTTTAAAAATGAAAGCCCAGGGCCAATACTGAGATGAGGCTAGAATTCAGATTCGACCAATTGAAAAGCAGTGAACGAATAATGATGACTGTGACATTCAGACCCGCACGGGACTCATTGTGAAGGACGTGATTTAAAAAAATAGCACACCTGCATGGAAGAAGGATGAACAACACAGGACTCAAAAATGGCCAAAAACAGCTGCTTCACCTGCAGACTGTTTATGTTTTTGTTTTTTGTCTGCAGGCTAGCACAAAAAATCAAAAACAGCCATGGTGTCATACGTAACATTTACGCTTACAAAAACATACAATTTTATAACCAAACATTTCAAAAATTATGGTATGCTGCAATTTATTTGATATCACAAACGTAAAACATTTGTGTTAATAATACTTGAGGCAGCAAAATTGACTGTTATGGGCCCTGACCCAAATGGCACCCTGAGCCCTCACAGCAATGCTCCATAAACTGTCATAGTAAAAGTCCATTGTGTACACCACCAGAAATCATAGTGAACAAAAGGAAAACATTATAATCTCAAAACAGATAATGAATATGTTTGCATTGAAAATATCATACAATCTGGATCATTACAAAATACTAAAGAATCAACAAATTAATTCCATGAATACAATGTTTATACACTGACTGAGGATTAACATTTGCATGTCAAGATTGCATTAGAATTTTTGAGAAATTGTCTTAAAAACATGCTATTGTATGCTTCATACTGGGTTAAAATTAGATTACTGCTTTCCTTTAAAGGTTTTCCTTTAAAACAGATTACTGCTTTCCTTTAAAGGTGGGATGCACACAGAAAGTTAAAATCTTACAAAAGAAATTTTGCTCTTGTAATGATATTGACCCTTTGCTGAAATAAGGTTTTACTGCCAAAACATTTGTCAGTGAGCATAGAATCGCATATGTCCGAAATTTCCTCAGCACTCCTAACCTTAGGTGTTATTGAAGCACCCAGAGCTGCTTTTGATGTTTTTGTACTTGTCATACAGACTAATAAACAAATAGACAACTTTAGAAGCTAGTTAACTAAAGATTTGTTTTTCTTATGTACTATTGAAATCATTAATGTGACTGTTTTTTTTAAACTTTGTAACTTTGTGTCACGACTCTTTTGTTTTTGTGAATAGTGATAGGTCCATCCACTGCTGTAATTATTTCTGCTGTAATTTTGCTGTCACAGCTCAAAACTGTGAGGATTTTTGTAGTCCTCAACAAAGACATTTTTTCTCCATTGCAGCAAAACAATGAAAGAGTAAATTCATTTTCTACTCATATCTGTTAACATTGAATACCAAAATATAATTATGGATTTTTTTTAATTTACTTCGCTTGTTATTTATTTAAAATTGACAAAGATTTGTTCATGTTTGTTATCCCCTCAAAAGAATGAATAGATGCATAAACAAACAGCAATTGACTTTAAATTGTGGTTAATGTGGTTAAATTATTGAAGAGCATGATGGACATTTGGAAAATAACCCCCTGACGAATTAATCAACAGGTGTTTTCAAATTGCATTGTTCCACAGACAAGGAAAACCTGTCTTTAACTACAATTTATTGACATTAGTCTTTCCCCTGAAAATCAACTCCCCTGAGTTTTTCGTGCATTATACTAAAGTCCTGTGTACCTGGAGATGTGAGAATTTTGTAAGGAATATTTACGACCTATAGACATATTAATGTCCCTTGAATATCCATCAGAAATAATGTAATAATTTAATCAGACTTTGTGTAATATTAGTAGAAAAAAATTAATTAAATGCAAAATTATACGAATAATTCCACAAATTGCGCAAAAAGGTAGGTATTTTGTATAAAGTGAATAAAATAGCATGATTTACACTTGGTGGAGAATTGTGATGGAGGATTACGTGGAGATGTTTGATTCATCCAGTCTGTAACTGAATTAAACATGTTAAAATCATGCTGTTCTGTTCACCTCTGCATCTAAAACAGGCTAGCAGCTTTTGTCACACTTTCAAAATTTCTAAGCAACATTCTTCACCTTTCAGACTAACAAATGTGGTAAATATAAAACTTTCAAACTCAAATCTAGGCTTTGTTAGAGAAGAAAGGTTCTACACTTCTCACTACTAGTGAGAAATAAAAGTAAGGGAGGACGCCGCAGATGAAAAATGTTGGTCAGTTGAGCCTTTTTTTTTGGCCTGATTAACTGCTGTGGAAAGTTGGTGCCACAGCTTGCAACACGTCTGAGACCCTCCACTGCAGAAAATAAATGGGTCACTTAACTGTCAGGCAGTGTTCAAAAAGGCAAAGAAGTAAATCAGTATTACCAATTTGATCCTTGGTCCTCTGTGATATTTGTTAAATAATAATTTTTATCTGCAATCCACAACTTCAAAAACTTGTGTTCATATTCTAGACTGATGGAATGTGATGGAATGAAATTTCAAATTCTGATTTTATGTCATTCCACCCTCAGCTGCCAGTGAGAAACAATGATGGTCCCTGGGCTTACATGACAAGATTTAGGAAAAGGGCCCCTGGCTCTCATTACTGATGTACTGTTACTTATAGTGCTGGAGTAACACACATGCCTGTAGATCAGCCAGACTCCACCTGTCAGGCTTCGACATCCAAAAGTCTACCACTGAAACTCCTGTTTTTTTTAGAAGTTGTTGTTTTTACCCGGCTTGTCTGTATTTTGGTAAGAAACTGGAATAAATGGTTTGGTGCTGGCAGCCTTCACAATGTTCTTTGAACAACATATTTGAAAAGTCATTGTGGAAAGTTGGATTTCTGCTGGTTGGATTGCTCTCATGATTTCTAAGCCCTCAAGAAACAAAGAATATTTGAGCGTCAATGATGGTACAATATTTTTGGACCCTTTACCCACAGGACCCTAGTGTGTTTAGCCATAAACCTGTGTAAATCAGTAGTTCAGGGGCACTCCGGGTCAACAGACAGGATAACAAACTTGTTCTTTCTGAGCAATAAAATGTTTCTCTGGGCAGGGCTGCTGTTTTTCATAGCTCAGGAGATTTTGAGTTTACTGGACATTTCACTTATGTATTAACTTTGTCTCAGTTGTTTTTACTAAAATTGCTTAGAAGAAATAGAAATAAATACAAATAAGACAATTGTTGACCTACAAAATAATGTAGATTGTATAGCTAAAATAATTGGAAAAATATTTGCTTTCATATGAATTTTGATGGCAAACATTGGTATCTTTGCAAATGTTGCACAGCTTGTAACATTGTTGAGATCTCTTTAGAAACTCTAGTGAATACATACATGAGTTTTTTGGCTATTTTTACTCTCATTGGTGTCTAGGAAAAACAATTGAGTTATTAAAGAGAGTTTTGAACATCCACTGCTGTTTGATTTTCACCCAGGGAGAGGAAGCAGATATCTGGAAGCAGAAAAGGAGAGTCAGTTCTTCAATAGTCCAGCCATTACAGGGTGAACAATAGTTCAGTCAATTGGGGTCTAAATGGGAGTTTCATTCACCAGCGTCATTGACTGTGGTCTGCTCGTAAAGCCATGTGTTTGGGATTCTTGGCAGGAGAACAGTGATTTTCTGTGGTTGTCCAAGCCACAAACCAAGCAATTTTGTTTAAGGACCCAATTGTGAGATGATGGCGGAAATACTGCTTGGGTGACAGCAGAAGAAAATGCATCAATATATTTTAGTATTGGAAAATATTGACATATTTCTAAAAGTGCTTTAAACAAATTATTGCGTGTGAAAAATATTCCTGCACATTGTGTAACATTACTTAGATCCAGCCATTTATACTAACACAAACACATCAGAAAAACGTTATGTAAACATTTTCTCTATTAGAATCCATAAGAAATGTGTAACAATATTATTTAAGATCTGCTCCATAAAAATGTATATGAGCTATATTTAGTGGCTGCTATTAAAGGCTGATTTGACACCCATGAACTTCAGCTGTAGCGTCCAGAGCTGATTTCTCAGGTGTCTGTCCGAGCAAACACACACACACTGAGCAGAAGGGAAGGGTGTCGAGACGGGACTCTAATTAGTTAGTGTGGAGAGGCAGAGCAGAGAGGATGAAGGCTGACAGCACATACAGGCCCCCCTGTTTTTAATGGCCATCATATACCTGGCAGGCAGTCAGCCTCTCTCACTTTTGACTCTCTCTCCATCATTTCAGGTGAAAATGAGGTGATGTTCTGCCTATCCACCCCCAGCTCTGCCATTTTTTATTTCTTTTCACCAAATCTCTCTTCTCCCACTGATGCCGCGTTCTGAAAGTCTGTTTTTGGACTGTTTTGCATTACTTACACAAATACAGTGATGTGAATAAATAAGTACATCATGAACATTGTATATATAAACACTCATACAGCTGTTGGATTGTCATTCTGTAAATTCTGATAGACAACAAACATCACTTGAAATATACTTTTAGAATTTTTTTCAGGGTTAACAGCAGAAATAAGTTGACTGTAAATTCCAGGTTATATCACTCCTCGAGTTCTCGAGGACACTATGCAGAATGTTGAAACTGCAGTAAGACCATTCAACTTGGTAATCACCTTCAATATAACACAGTAAAAGGGATTCTGCATGAATTGGAAAACGTTCTCACATTTGATGTGACAGACTAATAAACAGTTACTCTACATCAACAGAAACATCTACAAGCAGTTATTTCTGCCAGTGGGGGAAAACCAGCCACTCAATGTAAAGATGTACTTATTCCTTTAAGCGTAAGACAATCCATTTTATGTTGACATTTTTTCTGAATAAATGCTTTCATTAGGCGTACTTACTTTTTATGATCCACTATTGTTGTCCTTAATGAATATGACACAATTCATATTATACCGTCTTCATGAGGAAATTATTTCTCAAGGGCATTTTGTCTGTTCAGCTATACGCAGTCATCTTGATATTGCTGCTGTTCTTGCGGCCATTGTCTAACAAATCCATTCAATTGAGGTAGATTGTTTGCTGATTACATTCACTTGCTCTGCAAGAATCCATTATGAACTACAGTTTACAAAAGTCTGTTTCTGCACAGTCAGCGAGACTGAACGTTTGCTGAAGGCCATCATTTCCCAAAATGATGCGGAGGTGGAAAGTTCTAGCGTAAATATTTGATCCATTTAGTTACTGTGAAAATGAGGATGTGTCGCACAATAATGCTAAACAAAGTCCTTTAGAAATCGCTCTGATGAGGTCGGAAAGATCAGAATGGAAAGAATTTTACTCTTTGGCTTGTTCACTTTTTATGACTCCACATTTATTTGCGTTATAATGGCTTGTATCCTTGTTTCTCCTCTTTTGGGTCCCATTTATAATATTTTGTCAGACTGTGTGGCCTTCCTGTGGGATGGCTTAACCATTTCTCAGGAACGTGTCTCTAGATACCGTTGTCTAGACATTCTGGGTTACTCTAATGGCACTATATCATGCAATATGCAATACTTAATTGACGGCAGGAGTACATTTAAACTAGCCTTTTCTCAAAAGATTTTCATAGAACCTGGATTTTAGGTACTAGAATATGTTGCATGCAAACACACAGAGGACAAGGCAGGTAAATGCAACTGAACAACTGAGTTTAGTTCAGTCTTAAAGTTCAGTCAAAACGTGTCATGAACAACTGTTAGATGTACCAGACTTTGTGTTTTGTAATGCCTGCAAGGTCAAAAAGCATTTTTCTCCATATCTGCTCTGGGTATGATTTTCTGCTTTAATAAACAGAAAAACTCCCAGGTTTTGCATTTCATACATAAAATATATGACACATGCTGTGTGTTGGCTCGTGTTTTGAAGTCTTTGGGGCCCGTAGAAGAAAACTACTTGGATGGGTTCCAAAGCCATTGCTGGTCATCAGAAGTGACAGCCAATCTCTTTATTTTCTTTATTAATGACTAACACATGCAGCTCATTAATGCACCTGCAATATCTTGTGAGGGTTTATTCTCACTGGGTGTGAAAAACTATTTGAGAGTGCAGCTTACGCAGGTCTTTGCCTCAGCAATTTCATAAATATTGTGAAGAATCAATGACAATGATCCATGGATGCTTTTTTGACCTATAAACATGAATTGTAGTTCACTGTGAGGTTTGCCCTGAAAACTTGTTTAGTTGTTTTTCATCTTTCTCTAAACCTTAACCGTAAATAGCTAGAGAGCAGCTGTTTGTTTACCTGACCTGGTTCAGGTATTGTTTGCTGATTTTATAGTATAGTAATCCAGCTGCAAACCACAATATGTCACATTTCTTTTTTATACAACAGAACCCAAACTGCTAACACCTGTTGCTTCAATTAGTATGAAATATAAAACATTCACCAACCCAAACAAGGTTCTCCCTAAAGTTCTTAAAATGAGAGCTATATATTTCCAGTGACATTTAGGCAGATACACTTGCCAAGTAACACAAAACTAAAAACTCATCAAGGGGCCAATTACTGCAATGCTTGCCTTTAAAAACCTTCATGTTGTATTGTCGTCTGCTCAAATTGCAATGCAGTGGCCGTAATTCATAAAATAATGAGCAACGTACAAATTGCAGAACACTTCAAAAATTTTGGTTCTATGAATTAAATACAGTCTAAGCATTTATTAAAATGTTATTATCCAACAAACTAGCCCAAATGGTCTTATTGACTGTTTGCCTGTTTAAGCCACAAGCTGTAAAAAACCCTTGTGGAATATTTTTAGTTCAAAGAATTCTATGCACCATCATTCTTTTGCTACAGCATGTTCATTAATTTTAACAGTGTACACGCTTTGTATAACAGCTCCAAAGCAAAACCTGATCAAAAGACCATGAGGCCCGGAAGCACAAACATCACAAGGCAGAGCGAAAAGGTTGATCCCAAAACAAGTGGGAAAATCTGTGGAATGTGGACGTATATAAATTTGCTAATACACACATACACATGAATGCAGCCTTCCATTTATTTTTTTATTTGTATTTTTTTATGAGTCGTATAGCTGTAGACGGGACTGTGTGATTTATGTTTATTTACTATATTGACAAGTGGTGGTGATTACAAAGATTATAAGTTATTTATAATTATCAAAGTTATTTTGACATATCAAAGGTTTTTTATATATGGTAGGAGTTTAATCAGATTTGATAAGCCATTCGCAAGTTTTTATGGGTTTGATTAATATGAATTTACATCAGATTTCTAAAAATTGTCTTCTGCACTGCTATTACTAGGTGTGTTTGAATAAAGCTGGAAATAAACTCTGTGAAGGGTAGATCTACAGAAACAGGACTGAATACCCCTGTGTCGGAGGATGTGCTTGAAACAGAAGGCAGCTGGCTTGCTCCTCTCAGCCACGTATACACTGAAGCTACATTTGGTTGTCACTTAGAACTGACTTCTGTATTCCTTACACACTTGGAATGTTAATTTAGTGGATTCACTCCTGCATTTAAATGCGGCTGTCACTCCTGGAACTTTGTAGTGTGTACGTGGCCTGCGAGTCAGTATGAAGGTGCCTTTTAAAGGTCTGCTTAGTTGCTTAGTTTGTTTCCAATTTTTTTTTTTTGCATGATGCTTCATCCACAGTGATTGACGTCTGCATATATTCCAACACCACAGTTGTATCAGCCAGCGAAACATAACCAAAACATTACTCTGTGAATCTTTAAGTGAACTGGTTCCAAATCCACCTGTAAGGCACCATTATGTCATGTCTAATAATTCAAGTGAGCTTTAGAGATAACCAAGCAAATATTTAATGACTATAACACTTATTTCTCAGTGGAAATAGAAAAATCAGTCGAAAAATGACTGATTCCTTTCAACCGCTCTGTCATTTTCATTTTTGTTCTTTCGATGAACAGCAGAATCACATGGATAGGATTGTGGGTTATCTTAGGCAGTGAAGAATACATCTATGCTGCCTTCAGATAGTGACCAGATGAAGGCACCTCAGCAGACAGTCGGAATATCATGCAAACATTGGATTTGCACAACAGACTTGTGATGATGCCCTACCCCAGGATTTTGCCTGACAAGGGAGCATTTTTAACATTTTAAACACACCCAGATCCTTTCAGCCTTTCAGTCTTTGGTAAAATCGCACAGCATGAGTATTCGTTTGTCAGGCGATATCACACGATATCTTCATACAATATTTAATCTTAATTCAGCAAAGTAAGCTGTGGGGTTTCAGGCAGGTAGGAGGAAAATAAATGAGATGAGAGCTCAGGGATTGTATGAATAATGTTGAATCTATGCTGTTTTGTGCTATATAAAAGCCAGATCCATTTGGGCAAATATAATCTGATAATAGTGGCAGAAATGAATGTGATATACAGTTGGACAACAATTCTGTGCTAGATGAACAGGTCTTTAAGAGGCTGTTTTGAAATAAAAGGAGTCAAGGCAAATGTGAGAGCAGGAAAAAATTAATGTTTGTAATTCATTGATTTTTTTTTCATTTATTTATCGTGTAAAATCATGTGTAATGATTTTTAATTAGGTTGAACAGATGAGACTGTGGCAGTGACTCCTTTGACTAGGAAAGATGATGTTATGGTGCATCCCAAATTATATTTATGGTGCCTTTAACGTGAATAGGGCATATACATGAGCATAAGCACTTCTGAATAGAACCCATCCAGAGAGAGAGAGAGGAAGGAGGGATCATGTTTTCAGTTTTCAGTCATGATCCATCTAATCAGGCTATTGGTATTCAGGTCTTTTTCCAGATGCAGGACATCTATTACTGGAATATTGTAACATTTAACGGCCGAACAAGTTTTGGTTATGGCTACAGGTGCATCATATCAACAGAGTCCAGCAGCTGAGCAACCGAACATTATTATTATCAGAACATCAGATGAAATTGCTTTAGCAGTGCCCCTGCTATTTCAGGTTAAATATTAGTGCCTATTTACATCTGTCTCATAGTTCAGCTTTTGGGGACTTTAACAGTTCTAAGGTTGTGGCTGACTTTTCACTGTGACACTTTATCCAAATGTTGTGCTTGAGAGATTGTTGCAGACATAGGTTGTGTAACATGGTCCATAATTAATGTGATGAAACTAATTAGTAGGATAAACGCTCACTTGTTCATATGCCATTTGGTTTGATATTTAAATTCAAAATAATATATATTTCTTCAATAATATTCCATGCAAAAAATGTTTGCTTCTGAATTCTCTCTGGGGAAAAAAAACTGTAAGATGATTGTGGAACAGTAAATTGATCTAAAAGTACATTTATATGAGGCCACTATGATTAATAGTAATTTAGTGTTTTTCTCACTCATATCTTTTAATAAATGTCATGCTGTTATGCCTCCTCAGTTCCAGAGCTCAAAGAACAGCCCCATACCCCCCTAACAACAGTGTATCTCTCTGAGTGAAACTACGATAATTAGATAACTGTCAGTCACAGTAATAATTCCAGTCCTGATACGGACATCAATCTTTGTTTTCCTTGAACCGACCCTCCAAATATGTCACACATAGTTTGTCATAATTGTGACTGTGCATGCATATTTGTACCAAGCTGTCTAAAATGATTGTTGTTTTCTCATTTATGTGCATAGACGTGTGTGGAAACGGAGACAAACACTGCAGTATGTTGTAGTATGTCTCTAAAAATCTATTTTGTAAATCTATAATTGCCTATTAGTTCTTTATTTGTATGTCAGTAGTTAATTATGTTTAAAAGTCTGTGGTAAATAATTGATTTACCACAAGCACGATTTAGTATGCAATTCTTAAAGCTCCGTTCCATTCCTTTTTGAAGATCCACACAACAAGAAAGAAGTTGCTCATAACATGTTTTGAATACATGATTAATTTACACACAAAACGAACACCTTCAAGCACAAACCCTGTGAGGCCGTAAATGACTCATGACTGTTGCACTTGTTCGAAATAGCGCAGCATGGGACTTCGAGGTGTCCAGGTCAGGGATCTGAATGAGATCAGGCAGTGTCTAGCAGATTGAGCCTGCAGAAGATAAACACCTTGAGGTGTGTGTTCATCAGGAAACACTCTACCCCACAGCTGCATCACCCACTCTGCAGCTGCATTAGCACTGAGGCCCCAAAGGACTTGTGGACTACCACAGGCTCTGAGGGCCTTTTAGGAAGCACTTTGCTTGGATTCAGGTCTGGATGCTGAGGAAGCAGATCTCTTAGCCCCCTGTGCTACACAAGCTGGTGTGTCCTGGGGAAGCTGCTGCGATGCCCTAGTGATAGAGATCTGCAGATGCAGTGAAGAGGAAGAAAAAGGAGAGTTACTCTGTGCTGAATGTAAAATGTTGGTGTTTGTTTAGTTTCCTCTGATGGATTTTTTGGATGGGCTGGTGGGGCAGAAAGTGTTGCCGCCATGCTCCCTTAGGTTTTTAGTTCATTTAGATTTGGCTGTTTAATATCCCTCAAGTGAATTACAAGGCTATGTCTGATTAGATTTTATTGAAAAAAATAATGCTGAAATAATAACAGATTGCTCACAAATGAATAAATCTGTTGTTTTCAACACTCAAACATGGTGTTCACTACAGTGGACAGATCTTAAAAAGCTGTTTTAATCATTTAAGAGGTGATGTAACATCCAAACCTTTATGCAGTAAAAACCTAGAGATATATAGAGATATATACCTGTAGGGTAGACACACAAGGTACATACAAAATAAAGCAAGAAGTATAACAATGTTCAGAGAATTTCTGATTTTCTTGAATTCAGGCAAATAATTGGATGTTACTTCTGAAAACCATCTGACACACTGTAGATGTTAATGGATGGAATGATGACAGTAATTTAAAGAATTTAAGAAAAGCACATTTAAATCTCTCTTTAGGAACAAATGGAAAGTTTTGTAAGTCAGCCAAACAGCTGTTCTAGGAGAGATGCCAAAGGCACAGATCGGTCATTCATTCCAAGGGTGGAGAATCATATTAAAATGTAATCCATGCTGTCCTTTAAATACATACCTAAATGTCTCAATCACTGACTCACAACCGTCAGAAGAATTGATTCCTTCTCATTTGAAGGGATTGTCAGTCTTGGGCTGGCTAGCAATAGGCTGCTCTTTTGGCAGTTTGGTGATATGCCATTTCCAAGACTGGGCCTGTCAACCTGAGTCGCCCACACAGAATTCAATTCATTGCTTTATCACAGCTCTCGTCTGGGGTCACAAATGAAGTTTCCTCAAGCCAAAAGAGGGAATTATTAAACAGACGCACAAGTGAGAAAAAAATCAATTTGTGCCAGCGCCTGTCAAAAGCGTTTACCTTCTTGTTGACAATTTGTTTTTGCCCATTTAGAAGAAACTTTACCAGGAAGTTGAAAAGTGTACAAAACTTTCTTCTGAAGATGTTTTTGGCAATTAGGGGCCGTTCACCAAAACAATGTTTAGAATTTTTTTATCCATTTAATAGGTTAATTAAATTGTTTTGTAAAAGTACTTTGGTAAACCAGTAAATTGTCCCATAAAAAAACAGTTTAATTGTGCAAAATTCAGCAAACACTGCAACAAAAGAGCACAAATGTTGCAGAGAAACAAATGTTTAGGTATTTTAAACTAAACACAAGATATGGTAATTATAATTAAAGCATCAAATTAAATTACTAGTAACATTAAGGAAAAGTTTCACTTGAAGTTTGTGTCAATGTATTTATTTTACAAAACTTACAGTTGTTGAGGTGCAAAATGTGGGATATACTGGAAAAGTCAAAGTCACTATTTCTCACCATGAACAGAAGTTTGTAGTCAATGTTGTACTTCCTCATGGTGTCCAAAGCCTGATAGTTCAGACCCTTTAGTCATTGATTCAGTTCTTACCTTCTTCCCAAAGAGGATTTATCAAAAGAGCTGAAAGCAATCCTCAAGAGAGGCTGTTAATTGCTGTAAGATAACAAAAAATCCCCACTGAGGAGAAGGTGTGACTTTCTAAACGAGACAGACTTGTTTACAGCTCAGGTAATTAAGTGATTATTATCTCAAAGATATGTTTTACCAGTCCTGTTGGATTTGTGCATGGTTTAAGCAGTATTGACCAATTCTGTGGTAAATGTCATGTTAGCTCTAATTAAAAAGTTTAGCCTGGTAGATGCAGGAGAGGAACTTTTTATTAGTAATATTCTTTTGCTTAATCTGGGATATGTCAGCAGCTCTGAGACCTTGGATGAAGGTCTGTACTCAGAACTAAACTGGGCCAAGTAAACATTTGATTAATTTTGCAGTCTTGGTGGTTTTTCTTTAAAAGCTATATAGATATGTTAGAGGCTATATTTCTGACACACATGGCAGCATTAATGTCTGTACATAATTACTTTCTTTAAAAATTATATTTTATGAACAATTACATATATAAAATAATAGCCTTTGTCTATCTAATTTTGAGCATTTGTAATTTGTTCGTAATCTCTTTGCTTTCAAAGCCAGATGCAAAATTAATCAAACAGATCAGTTACATATCTTACATTAGATTTTAATTATTTATATATTATTATATTTTATTATTATATTATTTAAATAGTTCTCTGATGAAGAAATGAAAGTTTGTGAGTCATGCCTGATCAAGGACAGTACTGACTTTTCCCTGGTGTTTCCATGGTTACAAATGAAGTTCTCTATAAATCTCACCAGCCATCCATCCCACTGGAACTTATGCTGTGCATTTCCTTTTCTTGCCAGCCGTAATCGTTTATGACTGGCATTATAAAAGCATTTCTGCTTATTTGCATCATTAATAACTGATGATGGCTTTCAGTCTTTCAGGCCATTTAGTTTCTCAACAAAAAAATTTCCAGCTGACTTTTTTAACATGCCTGACATATCTGTATAAAAAGGCCACACAGACAAGTTCCCTTTGGGTTCCTCTCTGTAAAAAGGAGGTGCTTTCTGAAGACAGGCTAATAAAAACCGGCCTACATCCACTTAGAGAGGTTAATATCCACATGCTGCAGCATAACCTCAGTATTTGAATTAGGACGGTCTCTCCCTCAGTGCCACATAGCTCATATGGAGCAGCAATATAGAAATAACTGGAAAGTGATGGGATTGGATTTGGCTAGAGCTCAGAGGAAGTCCTCACTAAATCCTCAAGACTCGACTGAAGTCTCCTATGGGTAAGCTAGTGTTGGCAGTTTACCAGTCGCCAAAGGAGGGTCCCCCATACATGGAAAGCTCTGGTGACAGATGGTGGTGTTGCTTATTTTTCCAATACCTGTGATGATTCTTCCAACTTTGAAGAGGAAATAAAAAAAAACAATTATTTACAATTAATTTTAGTAAAACAAAGATTACAAGAAGGAATATTACTGCATTTTTGTTTGTACACTATTGTACTGAGAATATAATATTCTTGTACTGACAATATTACTGCTATTGTGCTATCATACGAGACTGTTCTACTACTAATACTATGAAAAAAGAAAATAAATAAAACTTTGTACAGCTGCTAGTTGCTAGAATTATCAAAGCAAAGACAAAAGCCCTAGGACAGGGGTGCCCAGTCCTGCACCTGGAGGGCTAGTGTCCTGCAGAGTTTAGCATCAACCCTAATCAAACACACCCCTGTTTATAAATTTAAAGCAATCCTGGAGCTCTTCATAAGCTGGTTCAGGTGTGTTTGATTAGGATTGGAGCTAAACCCTTTGAACACTGAGCTCGGACTGCAGTGTTTTAGCCTTTCAATAGCATTTCCTTTTTATAACAACATAAAGTACTTAGAAAAGGACTGTATCTTTATATGTAAAATTGTAATACAACTAAGACTTAATTAAATTAAGCCACTTAAAGTTGTTTAACTTAACAAAGAAAATACTCGATTAAAACATTCTAGTAATTAAATAAACACCTACTGTACATAAACACTGCACCAGTATACTTGTGAACTATTTAATTTTAAGACCGTAACCTTAGTAGTGAAATGCTTCTCTCTAGTAGCATCCAATCATCTGAGAAAGCTTTTCACTACTAAAGCATAGCTGCAGTTATTTGCTCCCATTCCTCATGAGGGGATCAGTGAGATCAGGCACTGATGTTGACCGAAGGGACCTGGCTTGCAGTCAGCATTCAAATTCATCCCCAAGCTGTTCAAAGTGTTCAGGTCTGGCCTTTGTGCAGGCCAGGCAAGTTATACAACGTCAGACTCTGTGAACAATTTATGGACCTCGCCTTGTGCAGAATATGGCCCTCCCCAAACTGTGCTTCCACAATGTCAGAAGCACACAGTTTATTTAGAATTTCATTGTATGCTTCACAGATTTTTCTGTAGCCATTTAAAAAAATGGTTTTCGGGATGTTAATAAGTGAAAGACAGACAAAATCAAGAAATTAGGAAAAAAATCAGCATGACTGACTGCACACCATCAAATGTTTTACAAGATCATATTTCACCAGCATCCTTTGGTGTAAGAGCCCTATACTTTGGCCTTTCTCTTTTTCATTTCTCTTTCTTCTCTCACCATCCTGATTCTGTCGCTTTTGATCATTGCAAGGCTGTTCCTGGCAGTTCCTGGGCCTCATTGATTTTGGCTAAGTCTGGCACTGAGGGTGGCGGAGAGCAGAGAAGCTCATCTCCAGCCGGTAGCTTCTTTAATTAGAGATTCTCTCAGCCAGTGTTCCTCAGCCTGATGCAACAGGATTTCAATAGAAGGTTTTGCTAAGGAAGCGGAAAAGCTAATTGCTGTCACGCTCTCACTGTCGGAACTGCCGGCATGAAAAGTGGGAAGAGAGAGGCCCAATTCATCTCTTTTATGTATGACAGTCATAAGACAGGGAAAAATGAGGCGAACAGATGCTAAGAGGTTTATTAGGCACATTGGGTTTGAGATCTCCTACTAGAAGGAACCTCTGATATTAATTTATAGTTTCAGAATAAATAAATAACACTGGAAAATATTGAAAATGTTAGGAAGAAGCAGGGAATGGCATGGCACACAAACATTGAAATTGCTCTAAAAACAGATACCCTGATGAAATATTCAATTTAAAGTAAACAGACTCCTTTTAAATTTATACTAGGGTAAAAGTATAAAAAAATACTTAAGTTTTCTAGAAAGTGCAGATCTATAGGACCTGTTTTTGGCAATTCAGAATGAGAGAGGTCTAATGCCACAGGCACACAAAAAGGTTGTGCTGCACAAATGCTGATACATTTGTGAGTCTGAGCCTGTGTTTACAGCTGTCTGTGTATGTTTACATCATATATCTTTGTGTATAGAAACGTGTGAATGGTTCTGTACTGTATGTGTGAGTCTGTGTGCAAATTTAGACATCAATGTGGGTGTATGTATGATGACAACATAGTGCAAACATATACTACAAAAAACAGGCCTTACATAGGGCAAACTGTATTCAACAGTAGTAGTATAATCCAGTATTATTTTAAAAGTGCTGTAAAATCCTATTTTATATACACGCTCTTTTCCAATAAAAATGAATGGGGACAGGTGCTGTGAAGCGAAGTGTGATGTGTTACGCCATGTCTAATCTCAGTGAACCTAAGTACCATAGGTTGAGTAAATTAAATTGGAATGTAAACCTTCTCTTCACTGTTTACTTCACTACTCCATTTAGACAAACATTGTTCCATTTTCTGTGGAGCTACAGCTCATATAATAGTGAGTGAATGAGATATGAATGCGCCTCCACTTCACTAAGGCAGAAGTGGTTCCTCTAATTTACTCTATGATTGGTCCCTTGTGCATGTCCTCGCTTCAACTCTGACTGTTGAGCCTATCCAGTAATTACAGTTTTAATTGAAATAATTACCTTGCGTCAGTAAAGGAGACCTCTAAACCTTCTAAGGCCACTTTTTACCAATCAAAATTGCAGTCACCAACAAACAAATCCATGTTTTTTACAGCCCAGGGGCATCAGAGGTATTCAAAGCTTTCTGGACGTTAGATATAACCCTTAAGACTCAAGTACATTCCATCATACCACCAAAACTACAAATCCCTCCATATTCATACAACCATAACCAAAATAAAACTCTTGGGCATGTTCACAGAAAATCATAAATGTGTGAAATAGGGGAATAAGGTAATCAGCTGGAGCACCGATCATATACCGTCTCCTATGTGATACAAGCAATGACACAATTACAGCCAATCAGAATATGCAGTTATGTGGAATGGGATTTTGCACCATTGGCATTTCTCATTGTGCAGGGTGATCCAGCACAAAGCCACCAAAATAGAAAAGCAATTGACAGGATGACCTGTCAAAATAGGATAAACATGGAAGAGATGTTATAGTATGTCACGTCACGTCTGATTTGAACAGTGTTTGAGAAGAGAGTGGATGAAGATGAATGTTTGAGGAAAACACACAGAGAACAGTTTCAGTTTCTCTCGTGGTGGAATCAAGCTGTGAGCATTAATCCGAAGTGGAAGATTACAGAGCGGATGCCACTGGCCCATTAAGTAAATACAAACAGAAACAGCAAACCATTAAAGCATGGCCCAGGATACAATGAAGCCACTCTCAGTGGTAATTGGAAACAAACTGATCAAACAATAAGGAATGTGGCTCATCTTTCCTTTCTCTTTTGTTAGGCTGGAACTGAAGCGATTAAGATGCAGTTACTGTCGGCCTCTGCAGCAGGGTTTCCATCTCAAGAAAACACAAGGTTCGTTAGAGCATTTTGTCTGCACGCTCTAATAATTATAATAATAGTAATTCATTGAATTGAACAAAAGAGCCACGGTGGCTTGCCAAACTTCATTTTGACTTTATAGTTTCCATTGATATTTTGTGCCAGTTTTCCCAAAAGTGACAGTTTTGTTTTCTTGAACACTTAGAATGAAAACACTGATTTATTGTAAGAGTAAAATACTGAAAATTGTTTTTGCAATATTTGCTTGGATGAAACAAAGCTTACGAACATCTAGGTCAGAGGTTCTAAACCTGGGGATTGTGACCCAGCATGGGGTCACCAGAGAGGATATTCAATTTGTGGTATATTTTGTAAAAAGTTACTTTTTAAGGAATATTCATCACCGCAGAGTGAATAATAATGAGGGCCACAGTCCTGCAGATCAAACACATCTGCCTGTCATTTTTTAGAAATCCTGAAGACTTTGCTTTAGCTTGTTTAGGTGTTTGACTATGGATGGAGCTAGACTCTGTAGGACAGAGCTGACTAGCCCTGGTGTAAAGCTTAAGGCTATGTCCACATTAATGTAGATACATTTTAAAATTTCTTATTTTTTCTTTCTTTCTTGGATAATTTTTCCCTTGTTTTGTTGAGAGAAAATTCAACTTTTTGAAAATGCTATCCCAAATAAATGCATTTGCAAAGGTTTTCACAATGTAAAGGGGAGGAATAAAACCAAAAATATTTGAAAACAATGTATTTGTTTAGTTGTGATGAAGTTGTGATAAATTCAATCTAAAACAAGGGCAGGAATTTTGGAACCAAAAAAATTAGTTGAAACCAAAAAATGTTGAAATCCTCTGATGTAGGTAATTATGAGCACAAGGTTACACAGTGGTCAAATTACCCATGAGTCTAATAGCAAATGCATGAATGTTTTAAATGTCTTTATACAAATTATGACCTACTGTTAAAGTCTTTCTCCTGTGCAGTGGAATGTTAAGGAACCCTGAGTGCTAATTTGTTGCGCAAAAGAATCAAGCTTTCTTGTTGCTTGCAGTGTAATTAATTAGGGCAAATCCTTCAAGCAAAAGCTGCTATTCCACAATAATAGGTTGTCAGGACCGGTCCCTGATGCTGTTTAAAGTAAAGGTGGTAGATTGTGTGCTTTCCCCCTGAGATTCTCTTAAATATAGCAGCATGTGTCTGTGAAGTCACTGTTTGAAGCTGCATGTTGTTTAAAATTCTTCTGCCAAGGCTGCAGATTGTATCTTTCAAAACCATGTCTTGAAGTCATTTGTAGGAGACAAATTACTGCTCTGTAACATATGCCTGCATTTCCTAACCTGACAAGTAAAACCCAATTTGAACAGATTTTGTTTGAACATCATGCTAAGAGCAGGTCCAGCAGGCACTGACGCTGACGTTTGTACATTCTGTCCTTGCTGGTGAATCAGGGGCTGTTTTCTAGCTGCTGGTGTAATGGGGAGGAAATCAGAGCTGACAATGCTTGATGTTGTGAACAGAGGAACTAAATAAAGTGCAGGGTGTCTATTCATTCTGCCGAACCTGCCTGTGGCACTTCACAGTGGCCTTTTACAAGAACCTTAGAGTCTCTTTGCCTCTCCAAATCATTATTACTAATGCTTAGAAAGACTTGGAGTTATCACCTCAGATATGTTTCACCTTGAGCATACAGATGTTACTGCTATTATATTGAAATTTAACAGTCACTCTTCCAGAAATGTTTCAGTGTCTCTGACAGTTGATTATTGAAGATGATTATGTAAGACTGGAGATATTTATCTGATATATATCTCAGTAGGTAAAAAGTATTCCCACCTCAGTCTTAAAGTTATACTTACAAACAAATCTGTTTGAAGAAAAGAAAACATTTCTCCTGTGATCGCCGCTCGAGCTAATAAATAGAAGAGCTGGCCGGCCATTTCTTTGACCTCACTTTCATGACTTTTGCGCTGAGAGTAATTTTATCTTTCCTAAATGTATTACCTTTCTGAGAGCGTTTTATCCTGTTTTGCTTTTCTATGTATTTTTAGCCGTGTTCATGAAATCTGAACAAAAAGAACAACTCTGATTTTTAAGCATTAAAAATTGAGATCCACTGGCCTTGTGCTGATCAGTCTCCTCTAATGTTTAACAGCCTGTGGTAACTATGGCATAGATTCATGCAGACACACTGAGAGCTTTTCATGTGAGTGATCAGTATGCTTAATAAAGCTTTTTGTCTGAGCTTCATAATCCGTGGCCAACGTTCATACGGTTGCTTCTCTGTCTGCTGTACTGTTTTATGCCTTGTAGATACTGCAATGAAAAAAGGAAATCCTTTCCCACAGTTGTGGCGTTAAAGGGTTTTCAAGTAAGCTTTGCAAATGATCCAGCTTTTTAATTACACAAACCCAGGGGTGCAGGAATGATCTGAAAGTGGGGGACATGTTAATAACCCTATCAGCCTGCTGCATGTATATTAGTTAGGTGATGTAATGTTCGCTAGTAGTGGTAACCAGGATGGGAAATTAACACTTACCATTAGACAAATTCAGGTGCTTTTTTATCAGCTAACAAGTGTAAAAAGCTCTTAACAGTTCATGGTGGCTTATATTTTGTATGAAGCTTTTTTGAACATGGCTCTTTGTGTTGATTTCACTTTTCAAATAGATGGGGCTGTTTATTGCAGAAGCCCAATTTTGAGCTATCATACTGATATAAAGAGGGACAATGAACCCAACAGCTTGATTTTTAGATGTCCTGTGAATTCCTCCTCTCCACAACCAGAAAAGTGCATCAGATGACAAGGGCAGTTCTCCAAAAAGGTGTCATTTCCTTGTGAGAAAATGACTGGTGTGTTGTTTTGTTTGTGCATCTTGACAATTTGAGTGCTTTCAATGTCGAGCCACCCGGCCTGTTCAGCTGGGCTCCCTGTCTGTTGACCTTCATCCAGGCAGAAAAGGGTGTGCTGTGGGTCCACAAGCAATGGCCAATGACTGAGACAGCCCTGGTTTTGTACCTGCTCATAGAGCCGTGAAATCGCTTTGCCTTTTCTTCTACCTTGTCTTCTTTTTCTTCATTTCTCCCTCCTTCCTCCTTCAATTTCTCCTCCTTTCTCTTCCCTTGTTTTCAAAATTTCACCAGGCTGACATGCCAGAACTAAAAAGGGCTAGTTTGCAGAAAGCTTTCTCTCTCTCTCCCTCTCGCTCTCCCACTCTCTTACCCTGCCTCTCTCTCTTTATCTCTCCTATGTGTCTGCCTCTGTCTTTCCTTTTTATTCTTCACATCCTCTCTTTTCTTATTTTCCTTCGAGCTGTGAAAAGTCAGCCTCCAAACTTTGTTTTGTTCTGCTGTGTTATTTTTGCTTCAGTATCTCAGCTGGGAGAATCACCCCTGCCGTGTAATGAGAACGAGGTGAGGGGAACTGGGAGTGTAATTATTTTCATTTGGGTGCCGGTGAGGGGCAGCTACGCATTTGTCTCCCCCTCTCATGTGACAACATCACTAGGTCCTTGCACTAGTTTCTCCTGCAGTAGTAATGAGCAAAAATCTCTTGTTATCTCCTCTAGTTTTTAAAGAGATCCCAGAGAAAGAACGAAAGAAAGAAATACAAAGAGTTTTTAAACACATTCTTTTTAAAAGAAACTACATGAACTGCCAGTGTGGTACAGAGATGTTGGTGCTATGAGGTGTGAAGGATTGCTAGAAAAAGGAATTATAGTAGATTACACACACATTTGCTTTTAAGGGACTTTTTCTCACTTATTGTGAAGGATTCAAATAATATTTTCTTGCCTCAGCAAAACTGATCTTTGGTATATCATAAGTATTATTTCTCCTTGTAAAAAGGTCACTTTTTGTATTTCCACTTGGAGACATTAAAACAGGGGTGTCAGGCAGCAGATTAGTGTTGGAGCTAAACTTTGGAGGACAGTGGTCCTCCAGGACTGGAGTTTGACACCTGTGATCTACACAATTTTTTCTCCTTTTTGTCTGCAGCTAAGGGATGGAAGTTTTTCAGACTCTTCCATTCCAATTACATGTGTATGTATGAAAAGGTCTTCCTAACACTTAATCATGACATGAAACCTCTGTAGAGCACACTCTGCAATTTCAAAATCAATCAAATCAAACCACAAAGGCCAAAGAGTGGCAATCTCCTCTGATGTTGACAATATTCTGCTGCAGTTTCTGCTCTTGTTGTTGCAGTTGAAAAAGGCCTTGGGCCGTTGTTTGATGTATTATCCTCCATTTGAGATGAAAAACAAGTGCCTCCACGCTGTCCATTCCTCTCTGCCATCTGGACGGGCCACTCTGTGGTCGAAGAAGCCTCAGGACAATCCGTAATTAAAATTCCAGCAAACCACGCAGCTCACTGCCTTAAGGTTGATGAAAAATTGATGGGCATGATGTTTGGGATTAAAGTGTGTCTTCCCCCTTCTTAGATTTCCTCACTTTGTCTGCACTTCACTTTATCCAGCTGTTGTTTTCAGAACTCTTGTTTTTACTCCTCAGAGTTTGTCTGCTTCTTTACAACATAAAATATTAATAGCGATTTGGAGGTCGAAGGTTGATGGCAAAATGTACTGGTCCTAATTTGTTGTGTGAACGGGCTAATGTTAGCCAGTGATAAACTGTAATGGGCCAAGACAGCCAGCTGTCACATGGGGCTTCTGAGCAGGTACTGCAGACCGTGAAAAAGCCTGTTATGCCACTGCTAATTCAGCACGAGGGAGATTCTCATCGAGGCCAGGAGGATATTTTACCTTCTATGTCATTAGCTTGAATAATGCAGGTTTCCAGAGTGTTGCAGGAACATCTTGAAAACCCTTCTTTCTGAGGAGAAGTTCTTGAAAAAATTATGCAACATGACAGAACAGATCACAGGGAACAGTCGTCTACTTCTTTGATTTTCTAAGTGGATTGCTATGCTGCTGTGAAACCTGAAAGAAAGCTGATGAAATATCAAGCACTTGCCTGCTAAGCTATGTTCCTCTGACATGTGCAAGGTACAGAGAAGTACTACTTGTGTGTGCTAGATGTATGATCATGATCTTGTTAAAATAGCCAGTAGCCAGTTTTTTATTCATTTCGTACACATTGTAATACAGGAAAAGTATAATAAGGCAGATATGGCCAGGAAATAACTGGCCAGCTAATCATTAACACAGGATGACAGATGAATAACTTGGGCTACATTTAGCATAAAAACTGTGTCTTTTCAGCAAATGGAAAAAGGTCAAAATAAAAATTTCACTAGTAGAGGAAATGTGCTATTTACATCTAATGGTCTGGATGGGTCAAAAATAATTTTAGCACTGTCTTAGAATTACCCCCCCCCACACACACACACAGAGGTGAGAGTATGAATTATTAAATTTGATATTATCAAAATGAAAATATCTGTAGAAGGGGGTGGTGTCCAAGAAATAAAGCCAGGTAATGGCTGAAGAATGAAAATAGAATAGACACTGTGAGTTTTTTTAAGTTTTACAGTTTTTTGCTTTGCAGTTTTATGTGTTCCTGGTTTAACGTCGCTGCACATTTCTGTCTGTTTCTGTTTTTGGTCTTTATTTATATACTTCATATATAGAACTGTCAACCAATTAAAGAATATGCTATATAGAGATTCATTAAACAAATTCTATTATATTACTTAAAACATGAAGATTGTATGTAAAGCTTAAGTTACTGATGCTGGTACATTGATAGTAGAATTACTTATTATTATTATTACTTATAAATAATTATGTTACTTTTTGATCACAGCTTTAGTCATACTAAAATAAATAAACAACCCTATTGTGTATATATATATGTGTGTGTGTGTGTGTGTGTGTGTGTGTGTGTGTGTGTGTGTGTGTGTGTGTGTGTGTGTGTGTGTGTGTGTGTGTGTGTGTGTGTGTATGTATGCAGTTTTCATGGCATTTGGTGTCTTCAATAAACAACAGGTTTATCAGACACACATTTATTATGAGAATAATGGCATGTGGCATGTCTTTTGTTTAATTTCAGGACAAGGCTTAATCTGTGTCCAGAAATCTGTCTGCATAATATTCATGGTAGTCTTTCTGAGTAAATCTGAGTAGTGACATTGGCTGCTCAGTACAGTACTCTATGATCATAAGGAAAACCCATTTCTGCTGGAGCTCATATGTTCATTAGGTGCTCCACACTATGGTGAACCCATCTGTTTTCAGAACTGTGCCAAACTGAGAAACGATCCCTTGAAATCGTAGACGTTCAGGAAATGAGGGACCATTCTGCACTCAATGAACAAATTAGATGGGCTACACCTGGTCACTACAAATTATTCCTGCTCAGATGGTTGGCGTTTAGACTGAAAGATTTTTGTTGTAAAGGGAAAAAAAATTAAATCAGTGATGCAATAGTGTCACATAATTAAATGCGATTACTTATGAGCTATATTCCCAGCACACTCGGTCACCTGCATATGTTGTGTTTTGGATGCTGGTGTGCTGGTTTTGCCAGTGCAATTTTACAATAACCAACAAGCTAGACCAGCACTAAACAGTCAAAACCAAGCTGGGCCAGCATGGAAATTTGTTAATTGTCTCTCTCTTTCTCTCATTGCTCTCTCAGTCAGAGTGAGAAAGTAAACCAAAAACATATCGGTTTATGAGATGAAAATGAGAAATTAAATAATGTATAAATTTTAAAGATAAAACAGAATTCATCAGATTAGACTTAAATAAATAGTTATTCAATCAATTATTGTTTACTTTACCTTATAATGTAACTCTGACATGGCCAACTGCAGTAAACGGCCATAGTTACATGCTGTCCACGGACGAGCATCAGCCGAGTTCCCGTTGAATTATTCTCAAACACACCCCGTCTGCTGTTTTGGCAGCTGCAGTATCTTGTTTGTAAGATTCAGGTGTTCCTCTAAAATGATTGAACTAATTCTGTCAGTCGTCTTCTTGCCTGGGGGACCCTTCAGGGGTAAGTTAAGTCGTCCTGATTTTTCTTCTTTGATTACTCGCTTACTTCATTTTCAAGCCTTTGACAGCTCTCCACTGTCATGAGGAATCCAGTGGGAGTTGCTTTCTCAGCACTTTATTATATCCCCTAGTGTACTTTTCCCTTCTCTTTATTTAGTGCTTGTAAGAATGCAGGCAAGACTTTATTGGCTACTGGTCTCATAGGTGAGAAAATAAAAGGGCCATTACTGTCATTTGAAACGCTTTTCACCAAACAAATGAATATAAACACTGGGAGTTTGGGAGGTGAGACGAAAATCATAGTTTGATCATGTGAAAGATGTAAAAAACCAAAATGCATGATTATCACAGGAAATGGTGTGGTTTATAAATAATATTTTATTGTTTTGTTTTTACACCAACACTTCATCCGTCGCACTGTGCCAGTTTACTGTTTTTCTCGCTCTGTGTCTTTAGCATCCGAACAACCTTAAATTTCACCACTGTCATGACAATCAGCATATGTTTCTTGTCGGTTTTGCACAAAAATCAGCCATCTGCTTTGGAGCTTGTTAAACATGGTTGCATATGATTATGATAAAGGCAATAGAGTCTTACAGTATATTGCCTTTGTGCATTCAAATAATCAGATATACATTAAATATGAACTGTTAACATTTCCTTTTGTTACCTATTTGGCATGTGGTGTCACTTAAAGCCATCACTTTTAAAGAAACATAACAAAATGCATTTTATATATTCTTTGGGTCTGTGTACCGTACACAGTAGCTATCCGTTGACAGTAGCTATCTGTTTTGGCTGCAGCTGCTCTGCCAGACGGATTTAGGGTCGCTTTCCTTTGAGGTCCACGATGAATCAGGTCCATGTTTTTTTCACCACTCTGATGGCACAACAAACCTTCTCAAAGGGATTGGCTCAGATAAAGTAGGTAAGGTCCATGGAGGATACACGCATCAGATAATGATGTTGATCCACACTCCCAAAGAAGTGCTGCTCCTGCATGGTCACACCACATTTCACATGTGTTTATGCTGAAGAAAAACACGAACAAGGGCATTAAATGCGGAGACAAGGCTCGTTTGAAAATACTCACATGCCTGTAACAGCTCCATTCCAGGGGCATAATCTCAGAGTAATTGAGTATGACTGATCACTAAATTCTTAATCTGTCTCAAAGGACCAAAACAGCGGAACTCACTTCTGTATTAAGTATTAATACTCCTTATATACTCCTTATATGTATGTTTTTTTGGCAATCTGGGCATTTTGAAATTATTTTGAAATGATAGATCTAAATATGACATAGTGTTTTCCAAAATGAACTTGAAACTGGTAGATTAATATAAATTAACAATAAAATAAGTATTAGACATAGCACTAAATAAATAAAGAAAACTTTGTAATAAAATGTGTTACTGTGTAGTATGTTGACTTTAATATATGTGTTAATCTGAAGGCAGGTGAGGTAAGAAGACTGTAAAATCTATTCTACTGTAAGTATGTCTTCAACTGTAAAGAGTCAAAGAAAGAATATTGAGCTCTGTGATTTGTAGCAATTTGTAGCCAGACACACCAGAGAACAGTTTGAAACATATATAGATCAATTTGAAACATGAATTTAAATGTACTCTAATTGATATGTTTTCTTTTCCACATAACAGTTGAGAGCCAAAATAAATTTGTAGACATGTTTTAATACTGGAAGGTATAAAGTTAATCAAAGTTCTGCAGGATTTCTATTGCTACTAGATCCCCATGAAAATATTTGAAGTGTTTCACATGGAAAGGGCCATTAAGAGATAAACAGCTGGTAATGGCAGGGAAAACACCACTGCTAGAGCTATTAAACAGGCCTCACTTCCTCAGTAATGGAGCTGAGGCAGGACAACTGCTAAGGACTGTTTGGCATCTGTGTAATGACATTCAGCAACCCTCCACTGTCTCTGCACGGTGGCAGTGCTAGCTGGTGTGTTTCTTTCATCGTTATATCATTTTCTGTGTAGTTAAATTGGTAAATTACATTTGCAGTACATGTTTTAGATTAGTTTTACACCAAAGACATTTGAGAAGATAGTGGGATTATTGGGCTCTTAAAGTCATAAACTCACAGCAGATTTAAAGATCATAGATAAAGACGTTCAACCCACATCTTTCCTTCTTTCCCTGTTGCATTTGAGTGTGTCCGAAACACTTTGCCAACAATGCAACATCATTAGCATAATAACTCCCTTTGTATAAAGCAGCAGCTGAATTGTGAGCAATCTTCAAAGAAGGGATCAAGCTTTGAAGGTAGCTGCGGTGGCTTCAAACACTGTCGGCACGCTGATCCCCAGGAGCAACCTGAACACGGTAATTGTTCTTTTCTTGCAGGGGTTTCAACCTCAGAGAAGTTTTCTTTTGGAGAACATTTTTTCAGATCTTTTCTAAATAATCTGATTACCTACATCAGGAACTCATGATCACATGTAAAACCTGATCATTTCTGCTTGGTTTCTTAAAATGAGATTCTAGTACATAACAACTGAGACAATATTTTTTACATAGCATTTTTAAAGCTCTGTTAAGTGCAACATTATCCCTTTGATGGGTGATACGGTACAGAGTTTATGATTTTAGGCCATACAGTTATTGCTAAAATTTAGACAAAAACTAGACAACAGCTAATAGTGACAGCTATCCATAAACAAGAGTTTGTGGAAAATCGGCAACAGCAAATTCAATTATGTGTCCTAAATTTGGTTTCTGCTTTTCAACTTCCCAAACTGCCCCCCAATGGCCCAAACTGGAAGTACTGTTGAATGGAAAACCGATCAACCAGTTGTTTTAGGAGTTTTCAGTCAGTATTTCTCACAACAGTGTGATTATTTTTTTATGCACACCTCTCACGCTGGGTTTCAGATATTTTGATTATAATTCATTTGATCTTTTAAACAAAGTTTTTTTATAATAATGACATAATGACAATAAATTTAGATTTTCCTAGATTGAACATTTCAGTTCTTTAAAGAATTGCTAAAAATATCTCCCTATTTTAAAAGAGCAAAATGATTTCTTATATTTAACATCCTATTGGTTTTGTAAATAAATAAATATTGTCAATCAGGTGCCAGCTATCCATTTTATAATCATTTCACCCTCTGCTTTGGGACAAATATTGTGTTGTTTTCGAGCTTAATAAAAACACAAAACGCATATGGCTGCGCGCAATCACTTAATCAATCCCCTGTCTGCATTCGCCGCTAACAAACAGTCTGATGGAGCCAGTCAAAATGTGAATTAGGCAAGCATGCGCTCGACAATGATTTACTGGAAACATGTGAAGCTCAATCACAGCAGGTGTTTATTAGCCCTCGTCTCTGATTGACAGATTAAAAGAGATCCACAAATAAATCCCCACACAATTTCCACAGCACCGTGGAAAAGCTCCAAAACAATCAATTTATGCAGCATTCTGCAGTTTGCAGGTTTGTAGGAAGAGGATTAAAAGCTACTTTGAGCAGCAAACACAAAGATTCTGATAAAGCCGAGAGCCACTTTTAATCAAGCCCAGCTTCCTGAAGTGTACAGAAGGTATAGTCTGGAAACTTTGGAAAGAACGGTTTGCCATTTTAAGGCTATTTCTGAAGGACTGCTACAGTGATTTCTCCTCAGAGGTATTTGTGTCCCTGTGTGTTATGCATATTTATGAGTCCCCCACAGACTAAAAAACTTTTTATTTATTTAAGTTTAAGTATGTTTGAATAAAAGTATGAGCAAATGGATTACTATTGAGTCTGTGTACGTGTATCTGTGTGTGTACACAGGAAGGATTTACAGAGGAAAATTTTTTTATATAACCTCACACATTCAAAATGTCTGTAATGAAATTTAAAATCAACTGTGTTGTTCTTAGACTCAGAATGCAACAATCATCTGACACTTATAACTAGATAAAGTCAGGAATCCATGAACAGATGCAATAAATGCAATAAAAATGCAATAAAATCCAAAATAACGAAACAGATTAAGGCAGCAGACAGGCAAAGACAATATCTAAACCACAGGTTCTACAGCTGTGTTACAAATGTCCAACAAAGAGAAGCAGCAATCCAGCTAGCAAGATAGTTTGAGGGAATTTTCATTCATAAACATCATTAAAGGGAAAAACATTTATTATTGGGCGTTTGTATTAGAATACAAGCTTTTCCTCTGCTCAGTGCAATCAGTGAGAATAAAATGCTTCTAGTGAAATGTTAACCACAAAGCAACAGAATTTGTCTTGAGGCAGCAGGAGTGAGTTTATTTAAAAATGACTACATTTACTAAGGAAGATCGTTGCATTTTTCTTTGCTTTACATCATAACTATTTTCAATCTCAAAAAACTCTTAGGGAATACATCAGATGCATTTAAGGCAACATGATGCACACCAGCTCCCTCCCACAGCAGGGACCTCCAGGACTTCAGTGCATATTAGTGCAAAAATCCCATCTCTCACTGGACCTGCTCACTGCATAAGCACTTCATTGTATTTCCATATCACTGCCTGCCAGTTATTTAGATGTGGACCAACAGATGTAGACAATATTAAAACTGATCCTTACAACACTGGCTGTAAATTAACAGCATTTTGAGTGAAATAATTAAGTACAGTTGACTATTGACATTCAGTGTGTACTGGCACATAAATTACCCCCCAAAAACTATATAATACTAAAACTTGGTAATTGTAGTGACTTCAAATTGAAATCAAGTCTCCATTACTCCTGCTTTTAAAGACACAAGAGCAACTGATTAAATGTAAGAATAATAATACAATACAGCTGCCTTCAGAAACAGTAAAAATACAAGAATAGGTGCATTTTAGCCAGAAAAATGATCAGCAGTAAGTAACATCACATTAATGACTTGGGCTTCTGCCTGAACAATGGTATTTGTTACCTAGAGAGTAAGAACCTGTCTGAACACTGTTCGAGAGAACAGACATCATACATCCACTAAAAATACCTTGGGACCAATTGATAAATACATTAATTGAAAATGAATTGCTAAGAAACGTAAAGCTAGTTACAAGAAAAGGTCTGGCATCATTTGTTTGCATTTCTGTGCAATACAGTTTAATCATTTTAGTTTTGGAGTGGAGCTTATAATGTAGATCTAAATATTTCTTGGATCTATTGTATTCCATTGAAAAGTCTTTTGTCAGCTGTACTCAAGTGTTAAGGTGAAGACTGCATTTACAGTAGGAGATCTTCACATGTAGGTGAGTGCTGTCCTGCATTGCATTTTATTTCCAGTCTGAAAGGGACATCATCACAAAAAGGAAGTCATGAGAGCCGTCTCTATGCATAATTCAGACCAACAGTGTCGGCAAGTGCATAAAAGGTTCTAAAGAGCTTCAAAATGCATTTGTATTCCAACATAAGCTCTGTTCCCAATGATGCATAGTTTCTGGTTGAAGAAAGGTGCATTCAGAAAGAACAGGTGTACAACTAAATGTTTGTCTCATAAACAACTATAATATTCAGAAAAGGCATCCAGGCAGGGAAGCAAGGGGAGGATGCATTAAATGCATCACACTGTCATGACTCACGGGACGCTGAGGCTATTTGTCATGGGCTAGCGTGCACGCAAGGTTTTGATAACCTTTAAAGCATGTTGAGTTTTGAGACAGGGCTCTGGATCTGACAGCTGTCGGATAGTGGGTGGAGTGTGATAGAGTGTTTTCCTATGTTTTACTACTGTGAAGGATCAAAAAAACATCCACTTTGATGCTGAGATTGCGCTACTCTGCAGGTCACGCAGAGGCTGGAGGTGGTTTTGATCTAGACCGAGGCTAAGCTTCTGATTTTCTCCTCTACAGTTCTGTGTGAAGTTTGATCTAGACATGCAAACATGTAAAACTGACATGATCAATTCCACTAACAAAAATTGAAAGTCCAGATGTGGTGCTTGTCTTTATATGTCTTAGAACTAATAAAGGTTGTGTGTGGGTTTTAATATGTGGTTTATGAGGACAAAAATGTAATGTAATAATGATGTGTACAACAATGTAAACATGGTTTATGGGGACACTTCCAGTGTAGATATAGACTAAATTGCTTAAAAAAACATACTAAATTTTAAAATTTTTAAGTGTTTTCAAGTTTTCTGTGTGTATTAGGGGTATGGGACAGAATATATAGTTTGTACAGTATAAAAACCATGAAGTCTATGGAGGGTCCTCATAAACCGTGTGTGTGTGTGCCTATATTTGCGGACATTTTTTTTAAGTATAAATAATGAAACATGATGAAAACTTTTCAAGTGATCTTCACTCTTTGAAAAGCTCATAAATTGGCCAAATCAGATTTTTCTTTAAATTTAATAATGCCATGAGGTTTCTGTAAGGGTCAGGTTTAGAGGTAGGGTTGAGTAAATATCATTATCTTACTGTGAAGGTAGACCTTTACAGTTATGAGAGGTCCTGACTAATATAGCTTCAAAGGTGTGTGTGTCTGTGTGTGTGCATGTGTGATGTGTATATTATACAGCTTTCTTGTTAGCACATTATCAGTAATGTGTGAGCCTGTATCTATTATTGTGAGCCTGTATATATTACACTTTCTAAAAATAAAAAACAACTACTGGTTTAGTAGGTTTACTGTATAAGTAGAAAAAATGTGCTTCACAAATATATTCAGCCTCTGGCCGCCTTGGGGATGTGTCATTTGGAGCTGGCCTTGCTGGATCAGTCCAGGCCCTATATATTGCTGGTGTCAAGCCAGCATCATAACATCTGTTTGGACCCTGCCCCCAGCAAGGGTCACCAACACAAATCTGTGACTAATCTTCAAACCCTTCACAACAGTGCAGCATGATCAGCTTCAAAATATGCATGCTTGTTGACTAATCTTAAATTCTGTGTGGTGTTTTTTCTTTGTGACATATTAGATCCAACAACAAATCTGTGACAAACTTTAGAAGGTTATGCATTTTGACAAATGCCTGATGACATTTTAGTTAATTACTTGAAGGCCAACACAATGCTGAAAACCAGAATCATGCCCTGATTAATAATTTAGGCCATATTCACCCAAACATAAAGGCACTGCTGCCCTGTTAATGGTAAATCTGCATTGCTGCATTGCTTTACAGTTACATTGTTAACTGTATTTGTTAAACTGTTTAAAATTAATTCTAATTTAAAAGTGTGTTATATAAAATGGACAAATATGGATAGTTATGTAGGACTGTAGGTACATCAAAAAGGGCTAATGAAGCTAAGAGACCAAATTACTAGAAACATAATTTTTTTTTTTTTTTTACTGTAAACTAGCTAAGATCTAGCACATTTGGTCAGAGTGATTCTTGAGTTGAATTCACTCATTAAATATCAATGGTCAAGAGACTAAAAATAAGTCAAACAAAATCTGTTTGTACAGATTATTCTAATGGTGGGGTGAAAAGAAGTTTAGTAGCTGAGAGCGTTATGTACAGATATGTACAGAATATGTACAAAAAACATGTGTACAACTTGTTTCTAAATAGTTTTAACACAAACACAAAAAGAACTTGGTTTTAATGAATAGAATTTCATTTTATTCAAAACACATACTGTACATTACAAATGAGAGCTGTAAAATACTTTTTGTGTTATTCATTAAAAATGTGATTCATATTAAGTACATGAAGTCATTCAAATAATACCAGGAATGTGTGTAAAGACAGTAGATAGACAATTTCCTGCTACTTTAATTTTAAACTGAACCAGAAACACAGTCAAGCCAATGCATGTTTAAAGCATGTGCATTATTACCCAATGTCAGGAAACGTATAGAAGTCACTCCGAACCAACCCAGCAATATTTTTAAAGTAACAACTCTTAATATGCTAACGTTTTAACTATTGAGTCATGTGGAAAACCTTACACAGTATATAAAATTACAAAGTTTACAAACAAACATTTGCCTGGCACTTCATGAGTTCTTGAGGCAAGTGTTTTAGATTAGCGCTTCATTCAAATTAAGTTGAAAAGGAACAGAAAGTGCTGTGAGGTTGATATGCTCTATTTCCAAAAGATTGTTGGAGATTTGGGTTCTGATTTCCATTAGGATTAGTGTATCAGGATACAACAGGGTTTGACACAGATTATGATATTGCACAGACCCTGGTGAACATGATCGTCCCAGCTTTAATAAACCCGATAGCCCCACGGCTTTTGTCAGCATATTTGTATTCCACTAAGCCTTCACACAAACAATGAAGATGTAAATGGCTGATTTTAAACACAGTGACAGATAGATTACAATTATGATGATAACTGTCTACTAGGATAAGCAGTTACTTTAGGTAGTTAAGATTGTAACGTGTGAAAAATCACAAATAAAAAATATAATTCTGTGAAAAAATATTTTGAATGTCGTAATCAAAATTATATTTCATTAACTTTTTGTTTTTATTTATGTGGTTAAAAATAACTGCTTAACTGAAGAACCTGCAGAGTAGTTACTTAATAATTGTATAGTAATGTTTTTGTTTACATGTATTTCCCCACAGTACCAATACAACATAAGTACAATATTATTAGAATAGGGGTTTTGTGTGCGAGTAGGGAGAAACTTGTTGGACAGATGCATTCGATCACTCAAGTCTTAAGTCTGTGGTTTCATCATGGCTAGGATAAAATAGGGGCTCATGCTGTTAGCTGTAAAGCTGCCAGTCCAGAATCTGCCCGGCAGCTATGGGAAGCCAGAGTAGAGACCAGAAGCAGAAGGTAAGAGGAATCTGTGAGAATTCTGAGGAATTTGCTTGAAATAATTAAACCATAATACAAGCAAAGCCAAATATATGAGCTGCTTGGAATAAAGACGGAAGGGCTTTATTTTTTTCTTATGTTTGAGGCAATTATATCTTTCGAAGGCCCCATCTTCCAATGCTTAATTTGATTCATTATGTGTCTAAAAACAAGCTGCAATCTGAGTTGTTAATGAATATATTGGTTTAAAAAGAAACAAGAAGAGGAGGCTGTTGCATCAGCTCACTGTAGAATGTAACCAGAGTACCTGCTAAGCAGCTAGCAGGATGGGTGATAACAGTGTTTATACTTTTCAGTCTTGAGCACTGCTTAGCATAAACCCTGTGGCAAGGCGCAGCTTCTTTACTGAGAAATGCTCTCTCTCTCGGCATGACTTTGCATTAGAAGCAGATACTTGTGCGGGATGTGATTCTTACCTGCGGTTAAAGTTTATGCCTCTCTGGACCGGCGGTGTTACGGCTTACCTGAGAATTCCTGACTGTCTCAAATAGGTTCTTGTATGAATAGCGAATAGGGTGTTGTAAACAGTATGAATGTTTATCAGCAGAGTTTGCATTCTTGCTCTATCCTCAAAAGAGAAATTCTGGTGCATTCAAAGTACAGTCACACCATCCACTACCCACAGCTGAACAGAATGGCTCCAGAAGTTAAAATCCTATTTAAAATCTCAGTCGAGAAATTGATTTTTAGAGATAACGCATACTCGTTTTAAAATAGACCTGCCGCCAGCTCCCAGGATGTTAAGCAAATGATATATGCTTCTTCAGTTCTGGACTTCTCATTTGATTGGCCCAATGGCATTCCAAAAGTGCTGATGTTTAGAACAGTACTGGAACACTTCACAGCTTCTATTTCTCCTCTTGTTCGAAGCTTTGCTTGGATTTAAACTTTAAATCAGGAAACATCCTGCTACACAGAAAATAGCAACTATTGATTTATTGTTTATGTTTTTATACAAATACATCCCATAAGGATGAATCTGCCTCATGTAGTTTCCCAGGAATTTCAGTAAATTAAAGTTAGCTACACTTCTAGTTCCCTTTTGATGGCTTTCAAGCAAGCTGAGTCAAATGGCTGAGATAAAGTGAGTTCAGGCTGACAGTCAATGTGAATGTGACCTTTTCTACAAATGCATTTTTTCCATTAAAGCTCAGCAGTGGAGGTGGACTCTTTCCATGTGAGTAATTACACTCATAAAGTGTGTGTTGCTCCTTTAAATGAGGATATTTATTTCACTGCCCAATGCATGAGTATATTTCATCCAAATGTGAATGGGTGCCGCAAGAGAATACAATTCACATTAACCATGTGTGTATTTATTGTTTATATTGAAATTAATAATATTTATTAAAATTATTTATTATTGAAACAGCTTACCAAAACCATAAACCAACAGGTAAGTTCTACAATGTCTGTACAGCACCCCAGTGCGAACAGTCTGTATTCACTTATGTCAGGGTGAAACTGGCTGTATTATACGTCTTGCAAGGTGTTGATTGGATTACAGCAGTGGGGCGAGGTGTGAAAGCTGATGGGGCGAGTGTGTGGAATGAAGCCGTTTATTCCCAGTGATGTCGGCACCCACGCAACCAACCGCTCGTTCCTCAGCTAATACGCCTGTACCCAGAGGAACGCTGCTTCACAAGACTCCATCAGCTGAGAGCTAACCCTGGACACGGGTTGCTTAATCCAACCACGACCGTCACACTGCAGATAAGGGCAAAATGCCGCAGCATATGGAGTTTTGAGTTAAACATGTAGTTCTGGGTGATGAAAAGGTCACTGGAGGGGTGAATTTTGAGGAAAGAGGTGTGACCATTTTAATTTCCACCACTATAGCAAGATACTCCCACTTTCTCTCTCTGCTGTACTCTTTTGTCTTGTTTTCCAGCTCTGTTGGCTGCTGCCTTCCATTTTTAATTCCAGAGAAACAAAGTTAATGGTAAAATAGGTTATGAAGTTGACACCAGGTTATGAAGTGACACCAAGTTATCTGTGCCTTTCAGTTAATACATTTGAGAGCTAATGATCAACTTTTGATTGCTTCCAACTCATTGAATTATTGAGTTAACAACATAACATGAGATAACAGACAGTGTGGATGAATATAAAATAAATAATACAGTCGATAACTTAGCTCAAGAGAAAGTCTGCATGAGCACCAAACATGTATCATTCTAAATCAATGGACCTTTGAATGGCTTTGATGTCTGGAAGATATCCTTGTGATTAAGGCATCAGAATGGTGGTGTGTAATTGTCTGCTTTCTAAAGATCTGTATATGACAGCCACTGCAAGTCTCCCTGAAGGAGATGTTTAAATCCTGATTTTAAGATCAATAATGAAGTGGAGGATAAAATAATTTTGCGCTTAGTTCAACCACCATGACATTTCATTTGCTTTTGATCTTGTAGCAGTTATGTTATCTTTTATATTGTATATGGGGAGCAAAAGGGACAGTAATAATTTTTGTTGCTTATAGTATTACTTTATAGTATTATGTTCAGAATTTCTATAGTCCTGGTACAGTTTACAACACAAAAAACATTATATTCAACTAAAAGTAAAGTCAAAACTGTATGCAGATAGTTTCTGAAGATTTGTCCAAATATGCAAAATGTGAATGAAAAATAGTTAAATTAAAGCTAAAGTAAGAAATTCAATATATGTGAAGTCACTTTTAACCCTAACTTTTATCTATTCACAGTATGTATGAGAGGTAGGCCAGTATAACATTGCCTTCAAGTGTCCTCATTTGACTAACCTTCACAGAGTAGGTCATCCATCAAACAAAGCTCCTTGTCTCCAGACAGCTGTTTCTCTAAACCTCACTGTGATCCTGAAGATAGATCAAAGTCCCTGTAGCACAGTTTGAAACAAACTTTATTTCTTTTGACTCTGTCCTTTATGGAATACATGGGACATTATTTTAGGGTTTAGTGAAATGTGATCACTGCAAATGTTTGGTGATTTAAGCTCTATATCAAAGCAGCTTTAGTTGTCATGTTCCATCCCCTCTTGCAAAACACAAACTACCATGAGACCAATTTGACCTGTTCCAATGTCTCAATACCTGTACTTGAGCACCATGTCCACCACTAGATGGTTTCTCCTCCAGGGCATCTGATAGTAATGACCACTGAAGGTGGGAACAGCCCATAGAGAGATCTGCAGAGTGCTGTACGTATAAACATCAGATACAAAGAACCACAGGAGAGTTGCTGAAGTCCACAGGCCAAGCGTGTGCCAAACAATTAAAAAAGTCCATTAGGGCCTGAAGGTTGATGAAACAATCAAATGGAGAATGACCTCACTCAAAACCACAGCTAAAAGCAAGGACGTGAGGACCACAGAGAGCATGAATGACAAAGTGAATATATTGGTTGGTGTTAATAGTCTAAAATAAGACTGTACTCTCCATACTCTGTCTGGCAAACTGCTTAGGCACAGTTTGTGCAAACAGCTGTGTAATAATGGATTTAGTTTACCGGAGGAACATCTGACTGCTGATAACTTGAATTGTTATGTAAAGTATTTTGCTGTGCACAATGGGGTTAAACTTAAACTCAGTGAAACTCAAACATGATGAGAAATCCATGTACATGGTGTAATGAGCTGTAAAATGAGTCCATCCCTCTAATCAATGGAGGACCCTGACATACAGTAGGCGTTTAGCTGGAAGGCATTGTTGCCCAGTGTTCATAGATGCCTCACACACGCTCTCTATTTCTCTGTCACTCAATCCTGTCCTTCATCACTGTGCAGTCACAAAATACATTGCAGCCAAACGCCCCTCTTTTGGCTGTTACTTGGGGAAAAAAAGAAAAAAGAACCTGTGACCTCATAAATGTATAAAGGACCAAGCTGAACTGGTGGCATGAATGATTTCAAATTGTCTATGAGTTGATTGGCTGAGAAATCACTTTAAATTATGCCTGAAAATCACAAAAGAAATATTTATAACTGACAAAGCAGAGCATAATAATTTAATCAACTGATTCATCAAGTACTAACAATGAATTATTTGTGTTAACATTATTTTGAGATTATTTTGACTGTTTCTATTATCACAGAAACAAGCAAATAACACAAGCAACATTTATACATCAGTAAATGCAAAAGTTTAGTCAAACTTCTTAACTTGCAAACTCATTTTGGTTCATTAGCTCATAGAAAATTTCAGTGAAATAAGAACAACACATCATAATGACTAAATTTCAGATCAATTAAAGTAAGGCTATTTCATAGATATAAACTAAGGACAATTTGTATGCTGTTTAAAACTTAGGTAGTTGGATGTTCCCCCCCCATAGTTTTTCTTTCACTGCTGAAGTGGTCTGCTAGCTGAATAAAAAACTCAAAACAACTGCCACTCAGTAGAGTTTATATTATTAGGTATTGTTCTGTCCATTCAAGCATTTCCCAAGATTCCCTTCTCCAGTAAATATATGATGAGGTAGCCATTTCATTTAGTTATTGCACACAACAGGGCAAATGTACAATAGTTCACCCTTAAGGTTTGGGTGGTGGGAGCTCATTGTGTATTTGGATGAAACCTTGTACAAATCACTGTAATATCTCCTCACGTTTTATGCTGAAACCTTTTAAGGCATGAATAAAACATGGCTCTAAGTACTGAAAAGTACAGCTTTGCCGCAGATGTGTCTCTCAGCTCTGAGAGCAACTTCACAGTAATGTATAATTCTCTTCTTGGAAGCATCTCACATACAAACTGCCAGGAGAGCAGCTTTTAGCTTCGCTTATGATACATAAGCATGGTATATAGTGTCAGAGGAATCTTGTCAACTTTTCGTTTCGCTTTCAGTGATGCAGACAAAACAACAGTAGTGTGCTATGCTAGCTCATTTTTGTACTAGAACAATTCAGTACAGTGAAACAAGTGTGTTCATTTACATACAAACTGACATCATCTTTTAGTCATTGTAAAATGTTTTATATTGTTAACAGACCATTTATGTGGCAGAATCTAGCTTATAGCTATAGGCATATGAAATCTCACTTGCGTTTACATGCACTAGGTTAGCGGTTTATGCTCAAGCCCTGAATACATGCGACCAGGATTTCCATTAGCAACTAAACAAGAGTTTTTGAATCTAAAAGTGTTTCACAAAGAAACAACCTACAAATAAAAATTATGCATGACAGAAATTTTACAACTTCGTCCATATGAGACAGGTAATGATTACTTGTATTATTGTAGCGAAATGTCAAAAGAGCTTTGACATAACATCACTAAGTAATCGTTACCAGGAGCTCTTTCTCAGCCGCAGCAAGACCTCTATGTCATATTTAAGCCCGGAAACAGGCCTCTAATGGCCCACTAATGCTTTTATTTGGATTACTGTTGCATCTACTGTTACCCCCTATGTCAACCTAACATTAAGAACAAAACTTTGGTCATAAATGACATGTTGCAGCTAACCGAAGTGGTTTGCTCATAATTAGACTATTTTTAAAACTCTTTGACTCTTTGAAGTGCTAATTGGATTTATCTAAGCAGGATAAAAGTGTTTTGCAGATGAAACAGAGATAACTGGATTTTGAATATAAAAACAGGTTACAGATAAGAGTTTTTACAAAATCTTAACACTGTTTTTAGTGTCCAACACACATACCATGTATAACACATCCAAAAGTTCAGTATAGTTGTTAAGTGTTTTAATACTTCTGTTTCTACTTCATCTTCAGTTTGTTGGATAGCAGATCATCCTCATCTGAGGTTTTCCATCAGAAAACCTGCAGTTTAGCAAAATGATACAGTAAGAGCACTTTCACATGTAAATCTGGCTTCATTAAATTCAATGAATCTGTATGCTTTATCATAATGAAAGTAAAGGGTCTAATTTCTTTATGGGAGTATTGCGGCCAAGCAGTTGTGATTAGGTGCTTCTCATTGATTGAGTGCTACTGGGAGTTTGTGATGGAAACCTTTGCCAGTCAATCATTCCCACATAATGTTTAAAGAGTCACATCTTAAACCACTCTTGTTGCGGAAGCAATTACTGCACCAATGATGCAGATGGTACAACCAATAAAGTGCTTAAGGGAATGATTTTTCCATTAGCTGAGCACTTTGGTTTGTGTTATAACCTCTGAAGACCCAAAGGATTAGCTAAGAAGGTGTGTGATATTTGACGATGTGTGTATATGTTTGTGTGCATTGAGGTGTGCGTGGTATGTGATATTTGACTATGTTCGTATGTGTTTGTGTGTATTGCGGTGTGTATATGGTCTGTGATATTTGACTCTGTGTTTGCTGAGGTATGTCTGTGGAATGTTGTATTTGATTGTGTGTTCTGGGTTTTGCATAGTGATTCCGAATAGATTTCATGTGTGTTTGTATTTTTTCATATGCAGATATATCAGTGGTTCATTAGCATTGTTTTCTTTTAGGAATGTACATATAAATGCAAATTGTGTGTGTATCTGTGTTTGTGAGCAAACATATATTTGCATTTATAATGCCCTCTGGCAAATACTAACAGCCTCATTGCACTATGTGTTGTCTGCAATGACATTAGAAATGAGTTTCACTCTAATGATGACACCAACCCTTCATTTTACCATCCTGAATATCAACGTTGAAATGGCCTCCATTTCACACTTTGATGTCTTGATCAAAGTACAATGCATCACTCATCACGGTAGTTTTTTTCCCTTCTTCCTCTGAAACAGAAGTGTTTCATGATTAGTTTTCATGGAAACTTGACCAGATGCAGAGTTGTGACGTACACACTCGCTCAATATGTCATTGGATCATGTCTTTTGGTAACTTATAGAAGCAATTTAGAGGAGCGAGTTATACCGGAGAGGGAGACAGGAGGTGATTGGACACTACTGTGGAACGCAGAGCTTTGTATCCTACCAGGAGGCCATTATTGAGACCGTAACTCTGCCATTACGGCTGTTAAGAGTGAATTATAGCAGCAGAGGAATGCTAAAAGCTTACAGTTGTGTTGTTGTTTTGGGGTCAGTGGACATAGACTCTGGAAATAAATAGAGCTGACCTCTATTTGTTTATGAACTCGTCTGCTGCTGTTTGGCAAATGTTAATATTTTACTAACAGCAATGGAACAGTGAGTAACTTGACCACTGCTAACTGAAAAATTGATGTTCACTCATTATCACTTTGGGAGGCTTAGAATGTTTTGCAGGTGAAACAGATGAATGGGTTTTGAATTTGAAAACAGACTTCTTACAAAAACTCAATTTATGTTTTTTTCACGCAGCTAACACAGACATGAATTTTAATGCATTTTCAAATTGGTTTGTATAATATAGGTATTTGGAGAGTATTTGGTCATTTTGTTTTATAACATCATAGTCAGACAATAGTTCAGTTAGCTGGATTGATATTTCATTCGAAACTTCTACTACTAAAATAATAATAATAGCAACTTTCATCTTGCAATCATGTTCAAGGGTACCGTGTTATTTGGGTTATTTCTGCTGGTCTCCAGTGCATAAAGGACCTCAACAGTAGGATCGCAACCTTTGATTCTTTAGCTTAGATCCTAAATCACTACGATTCACTGTTTGACTCCTTCCAAATTCTGCCCATGGTAAGCCATGGAAACGAAGTTAAAAATATTCAAACATTCTGTAGGGCTAAAATTAGGCCAGCACACAAGGTCTTCAGCCATTCATTAATTATCCTCACTGAAGTGCAACAGACCTTCAATGAATATTAAACCCACACCGTCCACTTGGCCACTGTTTTTCCTCAAACAGGGCTGGGGACATACAATAAATAGCACATATCCACCGTCTGATTAATATATCAGTTTCGTCCCATCAATCTCTGGTTATGAGTTTTCCTTTGGAATGTGTGGGTGATTAATATCAGTTCCCAATGCTGAGATCTTCCTTTGTATTTCATTTAATCAAAATGGAAGGAGGGGATTAGATAGAAGGAGAGAGAGAGGGATAGACGGAGACAGAATAGAGAAAATAATGCCATTTCTGGAGAGGCCTTATTTAATTTACTGCAGGTCGATGGAGGTTCTCCAATTGCCTCTTCTGGATTAATAAGTAACCCACACAAGCTGTCCGTCAGTGCCCATCTCCCATTAGACCTCTGAAATGGGCCCCGAATTGCTTGCTTGGGATGGACCTGATGGAAAGTGTACCCTCTCGCCTTCTGCTTTCCATCTTTGGCTCTTTTCTCCGTCTCTATGAGATGTACACATTCTCCATTACAATCAAAAAGATTGAATGGAGATAGGAGAAATAAAACTATGCCATCTCATCAGTCTGCAGAATGAACTGCACAGAATAGATTCAGTATAGAGGTCTGGGTTTCTGGGCAATTTAAAGGAGATAAAGTCTGTGATTATTCATAGACTCACACTAGACTCGTTAGCAGAGACAAATTCAGTAACAAGCTCTGATTGAAGCATTTCATGGGCATCAACAAATCAGGCAGCCTAATACTCATTGACTCATTTTGTGTCAGTAAACAGATAAGCATGCACTTAATTTTGTAGTGGGTCAAGTACATAATACATACTGTACCACAAAGGCAACCACCACTTCAAGCCAGCTTCTGTATCCAAGTGACCCAGTGTGAAAGTCTACAGGCAGAATTCATGTTTTGTAAACCCATCACCAACCTGTGAATATTATCACCAATGTTTAATGTCCATGAAATAATAACCCTCAGGTGTATGAGGCCAATGTTTATTTTCCCTCCCATGATATCATGACACCTGCTGTGGCATCAACATCCAACAGCGTTCGAGAGTCATTATCTAATAAAGGAACAATGGCAGGTCTGGAGGACATGTGTTATTACTAATGTTGGCTGAGTCTAATTATTAACATTCTCTCACTCTGTCTATCTCTCTTTCTCTCTGATGCACACACCTTTGAAGCTGTATTAGTGAGGATCTCTCTTTGATGCAATGGTTTTCATACTAAGATAATGATAATTACTACTCCAACGAACCTGTTGACATTATTAAATTAAACCAAAACATGATTTTTTAGATAATTTTTGAGAAATTGAAATTATTTCTTTAAATGTACTGTGGGAAACAGGCACCATGTACATGTGCAGTGTTTGTATAGCCATTCTGAAAATGTTGATGTTACGCAAGGATTTGGTGAAAAATAAAATCTATGTTTCAGCTACTGAAGTACTGTATGCTATTTACCATTCAAAATAACAAACAATGTGTTGGCTTAAAATAGAATTTGGAGTTTCTCTCTGAGTTGTCATAGGTTGTTTATACTAAGACACACCTAATTAAAGCTTTTATTAATTAATGTGCTGCTTTGTGACTGAATCACTCTGCAGTGATAAACGTATTTATCGAACCTTAATGGTGTTAAGAGTTTTATAACCACTTATAAAGAGCCAATTTAAATGAGAAGCTTTTCAGAGGAATGTGTTCTAAAATAAGACAATATCTAAAGTAATAAATCTTAAAAATCATATTAACATTAAATAAACTGTTATTAAAGATAGCTTTTTGTCTTGTTCTTACACATTGAATTGAGGCTGTAAAATAATATATAAAATAATATGTGAAATACTTTATATAAATCATTTTTTTAATTGCTTTACTGGGAGAGTTGTCTAGTGGTTAAAGGGATAATAAAATTTAGTCATTTACCCTCATGTCATACCAAACCTTTCTTTGACCTTGAATATTCAAGCTCCTCTTCATACAATGAAAGTGGGTGGAGATAAGGGGCAGCTGAGGTCATCATTCACTTTCATTGTATGGAGTAAAGCAGCACATTCTGCAAGTCAACTCTGATCTGGGTGGAGAGCAAGCAAAATAATAACTCAAAGGGGCCAACAAAGTGACCACAACACTGTTTCAGCTGCCTTTGTTAAGAAACATATATAGGGTATCTGTTTTGTCAGTGATGTGTTATTCGAAATCTGAATTTCTAATTAAAATGAAACAAAGAACGGAATGGGCTAAATGAAGCATTGGTCCAAATCTCTTTTTTGCGATATTACTGTTTTTCCACAATAACTTTGAAGGATTTATTTGTCATATACTCTACTTTGGTGCTCATTCTTCCATTGTTTCTAAGAGGACTCACTGAACCATGACAGCAGCAGAAAGAAGCCATTGTCTTATGCCTGACAGGTAGCTGCTTTTTAATCTTCTCACTGAGTGAGACTGGAGACAAAGCCAACTGAAGTCATAATAGCTGCAGGAAAAGCCTGTCCTTTAATGCCTTACTCATCATTTAGCACTGTCCATCATTAAATTTGAGAATGAGGAGAACCTGTTAAGGACAGGCCCTTAAGATCTTAACCTCAGTCCTGTAAGTAATGAATAGAGATTCATCAATGTTTGTTTTTATATGACTGAATCATTTGACAACAAAAATGATTATTATTTTTATATTGATGTAGAGTATGTCTCAAATATATGTTTCAGTATCTCAGTTTTAGGCTGCCTCTAATAGTTAAGCCTAAAATACTTTGCACACAGTAAGGTAATGACATTGTTGGGTGCTGTTTTGTGCTGTTTATATTAATGAACCAATAACTAATTACGTAGAAAGTGTTGCATCTTGTCCGTCTCTATTGATGACAAACTAAGATGGAAGGAAACTGACATCAGAGCAGTATAAATAAGAAATAGTGAAAATAAATAATAAATAGAGAAAAGTGAAGAAGAAAAAATTGAAGAAAGACTGAATCATGTCTAATGAGCCTGAGAGAAACTGACCTTGTGGACTGCTCTATTTTTTTTTGTTGACTACAGCACCCCCCTCCCCCAAACACACATTCAAAACTACCTCTCCTTTTCTTAGTAAATGTTGTTTAAAAAACTTTGATGCAGCTGTATGCATATTAGGACCACAGGAACATTTAGAGATGTTTTCAGACCTTACGCCATCCTCTGTAGATTTCAAATGTACGGTTAACGCCGTGACATTTCCTCAAATGAAGACGCTTGATGAAATGGCTGAGGGGGCTCTGCAAGAAAACAAAAGGTTTATCCATGAGAAATCAAGATGGCAGCTGATACAGATCCTAGTGTTTGCTTAATGAGCAGAAAACCATGGGGGAGAGAAAGAGACAACGGGCTGCAGGAGAGCTGAATTGAAAATTAGAGCAGACGATGCTCAGCAGACAGCGCAAATGTCAGCGAGTGAAGGAAAAACAGCTTTTTGTGTATGTGCATACAGGGATATAAATTATTCATTTCAATATATTCCTGTTAATGTTTCAGTGTTTAATGAGGTATATGGAAATTGTCCTTTTGTGGTCATCAATTTTTAACTTACTACAGCTTTGATACATTCGATAACTGTGGCCTCACTTTTAAAGTTTAGACTTTGAAAGCGCATGTCGTCATTATTGCCACAGCACTGCTGACATCCAGGAATTAGTTCTGCTTCTTCAATGCACAATAAGAGCAGGGTAGCAGGACACATCTGTGTAGCATTATTATTTGAAGGTCTTTGTTAATCCATTCTCTACTGTTCCCTGCCAGTTGTCGCTACTCCAGATTGTACCCTCGAAAACTAAGTCACATCAATAGAATTTAAATGAGTTAGGGTGAGGGCTTCTGGGTTGTTGAGAAAGCTCTTAAGACACCCTTTGCCAGGATCTCTTTTTGTGCCCCTTTTTCATCAAAGCAGTCTCAGACTCTTGGGAAGATTATGAAGAGCTGGCCAAAGAACTTTGGTGACTCCCTGATGAGAGTCTCATGTCAGACTCTTTGAGCTGTCCATGGTGCTGATGCCAAAACCCCCTGCAGCTTTACATTAACCTCACATAAACCTCACGACACATTCATTCACAATATGGTGTGTTACACTGCTGTTTTCTCTCTCTCTCTTATACTGAGACATGGCTTAGATCAAAGCTCACACATCTATCCAACGGGTGGATTACAGTTTACCACAAGGCAGGGTCTGCTGTCTGCTAAAGCCATAGGTCAAGTGTACTTGTACTCTAACTCACTAATGTAAAGGAGTGTGTAGTATGTGTAGTATGTATTTATATTTATCATGCACTATTTTGTGTGTTTGTTAGTATGACTCATTTACTGTGTGTGTGTACTGTAATCACTGTGGCAGTGCTTAACAAACGTTATTTCTTAATTATGATGGACACATAACTAAAGGCATTTTTACTGTGCCGCACAGAGCTGCAGTTTTAGTGATTCATTTTGATAAACCTGAACAGATGACGCTGCTGGCTGCCTACTAACACAAGAGCTGACTGTCTGAACTGTGTACTGATTCAGCCAAACATACCCAACAGAAGTACTTTAAAGATGGCTAAATTATACAAGCATCAAAACAAAGGTTTATAGAATAACATATCAAAATATCTAAAATGATTGCACTGAAAGAAAATGCATTGATCTTATATAATAAGCAGAAGTAATTTTTTTCACTATTAGTTACTGTATCTTTACAGTATGGTGCTTAAGGTTTTTTTAAACAATAATAACATCATGCATAATAGAATAAGCATGTAGACTATGACATCATGTATTTTACAATAAATGGCGTAATCCAGGATGTTGTTGAAAAGGTGTGTATATTGTTTGACATCTAAGCATTCTGTATGCATCCCAATGGCAGACAGCCTGAAGCATTAATCTGTGCTGTTCCTCTGAACTAAAGCAAGCACTCAGCGGTCAGCCTTCTCTCCTGCCACCTCCTCTGTGTGCTATTAGATTAGCTAGCCCAGGATGTCCTGGGTAGGTAAACACTGCTAAAGGTCAGGATGGAAATATCGATGGGCTCAGCTCAACACAGTGACATTTGAGCTTGGTCGTGTAAGGGTTTTATTAAGTGTTCGATATTCAACAGTTGTGATGCTGATCAGAGATGTGATGGTTCTGTTAGATGCATTAAAGTTAAAGATGCAAAGACACAAACAGAAGCTTCCTTTCAACAATATCGGTGAACTTCAAAGATGCGTGAGTTTAGCTTCTTCTATACACATTTTTATGTGTACATGTGATATTTATTTTTATGATTCATCTTTTGCAGTCAATGTTTACTATGTATACCCTTGCAATTAAAACACTAATGTTTGATAAAATATTGTTCCTAAATTAAACATATTGAAAATGTTACTCTTAAGAAATAGTTCACAAAAATGTTAATTATGTGAACAGACGAGTCATGGACAGCTGTGCAATTTCAATGTAAAATTTTAATGAAGACCTGCTCTTTATATTTCCATGTGCACTGAGTTAATTGGGTTTTTAAAGCACCTGAGCCAAACAAGAGGGCTGTGCTTCTTTTACTGTGTTTAAATCTAACTGGTGTTATTTACATTTAAGATGAGTTTGGCAGCTCTTCCTGATGTCACATCATACCCACAGGGGGACTGCGGCAACATTGCCCTGGTTCTCCTGTATGCTACTTTCCACCCTCTCATTTACACATCGTTTTTACACCTGTCTTCTGTCTAACTCTCAGCTGTGTTTATGTATTGTTTATTGTGTTGCTCGTGTTCATAAGCATTTATTCTGTTATTTATCCTCAGTTTGATGTCAATGTTTGGAATCATTTGACCTCTTTGTGTTTCCTGATTTGGATGAATTTGCAATTTGCATTATTACAGATACCGTGCACCTGTGCCCTTTATTCTGAATGCTTGGTATAATCGGTATAAAATTAATGTTGCCTACATGCCAACAAATATTGTATTCAAGAAAACTTAAAGCAATGTTATCCTTGTGTTTCAATAATGAAGAGAATGATCATGCAGACAAATAGATACTTTAAAAGTTTGCATGAACCTGAATTTGCAACTGACTTCAGTGTTCTGACATAATACCAGAAAAAAATTAGGGTGTGGCTTGTTTTTTCCACTGGGAAAAAAGTATGCATAGAAAAATAGGCATTTCGTAGCTCGCAGCAGACTATCTGTTGGAGGGGAGTGGTTAATGGCTCTGGCTCCACACAAGCCATCAGACTGACGTAATCAGAGAAGGTGTGCTGTTATGAGGAAGTACATTTTCAGATTTCGTTTAAGATTATGAGGCACATATGAATTACAAAAAGTAATGACATGCACAGATAAATCATTTTTTCTTAAATGTTTGAATTTTTTTTAATTCAGGATGTCTTTAAAACCCATTTACTCCTGAATACATGTCAATACAAGTGATTACTGTTTTGAATTATAGATGCTGTGTGTTTTTCTGTATTTTTGTTATCTTATAAATATATATAAAATATTGGTTATGCCTTGTAATCCAGAGTCTTCAACTGGAATATACAAATTTTCACAGCCATGCCAACTCTGAACATATTCAAAACAACATGAAATGGTCACTGCACAGGTCAGTCTTACAGGATTCTGCTGTATTATGACAAGAACATTCCAAGCAAACCTCACCACTGTAGTCTTGTAATACACAGCTTAATGTAGTTCATCTAAGTAGACAATGTTACCATGGTGACAAATGAACAGAGGGAAAAACTGTTGGACAAAAATAGCTCTCCCAAATGGGCACTAATTGGACTGATTCAATTTACATAAATTCCAGTTCTAGTGCAAAGCTGAACAGTAAATAGGATAAATGGAATTTATTTGAATCAACCTCATGTCATGTTACATAGCACATTTAATTAGAATTTAAAGACAAAAGTTTCTCATACCCTCCATTTATGACAATCTTGAAAGTTATTTCCTCCTATATCATTGCTTGTGCTCCGATCACATTATGTGACTTTTAAATGTAGCATGACCTTTACAATAGGTCATACAATTCCACCTGAAACAGTGATTGACATTGATGGCAACTCTAAAAAAATACTTAAAGGCATTTATGGTTGCCAGTTTATAAGTCACAAATATATACCATTTATTGTAACCAATAAACCATACACAAAGCGCAAAAAATCATTTTGTAAAAATGCTTTAAATTTAACACAAAATAAGATTTAAAAAACTGCCATTGTGTTGTCATATAAATATTAAAGTCATTTCTCATTTCTCCATGACTGCAGTCAGTATAAATGTGATCTTGTATATAAAAACTCTCAATATCTCAGTAATGTTTGCTTTTATATGTGGGATTTCAAATATGTATTAACATTATAACAGAAGCAAAACAGGTCATTTTTTGCAATCTAGTTTTTTTAAGATTGAGGTTGAGACATTCATATACGTCAAACAGAAAAATTGCCAAATTATTAATAAATGGAAAATGCATTGTCAGGTTGTATGCTCCTGCTTTCACTCATAAAATCAATAATGCCAATGCATTATAATGCAAATATTATTAAAAAAATACAAACCACAAATCTGGTCTGCATATTCGTCAGTGTAGCAGTACTAGGTAGGGTGCTGGACATATATACTATTTTTGGATATGGTGAATAACCCACTTACTTTATTTCAATCATAAAACTCAATCTACTAGTGAGATCTAATAGGCTCTACCAATTGCGTGCTTTAAAACCTGAGCTTTGATATCATCTGTGCATCAACTCACAGGGGGGATTAAACCAATATCTCTCCATAAAGCTCTGTATTCAAATAAATAAAGATAAATATTATACTTCGCAAATACCTCACAGGATATTAAATGCTCCAAGACAATCAGTCACACACTCAACAGAAAAGCACACCTTTAGAGCTTCTTCACATTTAGACCTTAAACGCAATTAATGCAAATTACCAGCATGCATTTCCTCCAAGGCTAAGAATTCAGCCATGAGAAGAATATTAATTTGCATGCATGTTCTCAAGTCTTCACAATTGTCCTTTGTGGTCAATACTGCTATCTACACACCGTGCTTTTTGGCTATCAAACTTTAGCAGTTTTACAACGGTAGGTAAATCCCATTGTGACCCATTAACATGTGTTCCCAGACCATTAACTGAAAGAGATCAACACAGGGGACTGAGCTAAACTAATTGTGATCATTTTGCAGAGGTATTTTAAGGCTGTGCTGTGTTTAATAAAACTACATTGTTATAGTATCAGACAAATCCCTCTCCTGATAATCCATGACATCATTGATTACATAAATACAGGTTTTTATTCAGCAGGTGAGTGCTTTTAATGTTGCGTAATCCACACAAAAATAACATGCTCTGTCAAGCTATTACCATAAACATGCAGCATGCTGTCATTTTATAACATTTTTTCTAAGAAAATTGGGGCAGCTGACTTCTTTTTTCAGTACATTTTGCAATTAAATAGACGTTTCTATACAGAAGGTCACTTTTCCTTGGCTTTCATTAAAAGCACACCACAAGCTGCTCTTTGGAACCTAAAATCATACTGGGATGACATGGATCATCAGGTTTTTCACAGACTTATGGAGTCTACCAGCGCATGCAGTCATTAAAGCATTTATTCAGAACATCTATCCCCAGTCGCAAAGTAATGCCAAGTGTTAGGACAAAAGGGAACACACATTGCCCATTCTTGTTCTTTCTTCATTTTCACTTCACACAGCAGCCCCCCCACCCTACACACTGCCTGTCAGCCTGTTTAGTAATGAGTCTGCTCCGTCTGTTGCTGTGCAGTGTGATGGTCAACACCATATGTGTGTATTCTCCTCCTCAAGGCCACGTCCAACATGCAGAGACTGTGTGCAGTCCTTTTAAAAGCATTTTGTCAACTGTTATTGTTAAGGAAGTAATCACTTTTGCACACCTTGTACTTTCTGCAAACTTATTTATTGGCTTAATTTCATCTTTTCCATCAGGTGAAGCTTTTATATTAAGTAAAAACATTCTGCAGACCAAACTTTCAAGCTCTGAAAAGAACATAAAAGTGGTGTAAAAGGAATTTTAAGGGATAATCTAAGACTTCTGAAGTATTGCAATCACTTAGTATAATAATCAGGACAAAACTTAAGTTGTTATTTACTTTCAAAACAAATCATTGATTAACTTGATAAACTCTATTTAAGGCCATTATGACTTTCTGATGTTTGGCCAAGATGCACAAGAATCAAAATATTTGATGTTATTGACAGGGGATACATTTTAAATAGTCACAATAATATATTAATTTTAATTGGTAATCATTTAAATCGTACAGAAACTATTCCAGCATCAGGAAGGTTTAAAGTCCAGAGTTTTGAATCTATACATTTTCAGTTCATCCAATAAATAAATAGTGTATTAGTTGAACTGTAACATTTACTGAATAAAATTTGGTGGTTTTAACCATTTTTAGTAACTATTTGTAGTTATTCGTCACTCATGTAATTAGTGTGGGCGGGCCACTACAGAGGTTGTACAGTAAGATCTTGTCCAGTATCTGAAGGCTTTTGTTTGGACCTGCCACAGTATGTAATGCGTCAAATCCTTATGATTCTCACATTACGGTTGATTTAACACAGCAGCCTGGTAGCTTCTCCACTCCATGTAAACAAGGAAACCCCTTGTAAACATACATTGTCATGAAAAGTTTAAAAATAAGATATGCCTAGAACTTTAAACAGACAAGGTCAAGCAATCCTACGACACAATTCTCACTGAAATATGCATATTATTCCAATTTTGTGGCTTCTATACTTGTTACAACGTTTTAGTGATGACAAAAATAGCAAAGCTTTCAGAAACGTATTTGCAAAAAACAATTTACTCCCTTTAAGCACTTGGTGACAACTTTAAGCGGCAATGTGCAGACTGCTCGGCGTATGACATTAAATTACCACACTGATTCAAAACAAACAAGTCGGAACAATTTGGAACTTGGAAGCCTCATGCTCCAAACATCAAACATGCCCATCATTACTAGAAACTGTATACTTTATTTGTGGTAATGAAAATTATGCACCAAATGCAGTTGATTGAGTTTAACTGCATTGTTATGTTAATTTGTTGGGGGTGTCCAACTCCTACATAATACTTTATTTAATAATCTCTTGTTCAAAACAATTATGCAGCAGCTAAAACTGTCACTTGGCAGTATCTGTTTTTCAGCTTTCAGTTCTGTTGAGTTTGAAGTTGGATTTGTGTTTTCCGCTCACACAGTTTTTTTGGTGCTGAAACACACTTTTTGGGTCTTTCTGAAGTCATGGAAGGGAGATTTGTTCACATTTTTATTTGTTAGTTGGGGGTTTGCTGGAGAAAGCTTGACACCTGATGTCTAGTTAAGCCAGATATTGTGTGCTTGTCTTTTGTTTAAAGCTTAAGCTCTTTTGGGCCCATTACATAGAGAGAACATTGATTGTGGATTGTGTCTGTGTGCCACTGGATGTGAGAATAATCACAGAAAGCATTCCTTCCTATTGTTTCTCATTTTTAATGACTACAAATCATAGAGGGGAATGTGTGTTTAAGTTGGGGAGTGTGTATACGCGCTACAAAAATAATCCTGCCTTCCACAAATAATAAAGCACATTCTATTGAACATGTCTGTGTGTGTGTGTGGGTGGCTGTTTACTGCAATGACAATAGAATTTTCTGCACTTAGACTGAAAAATGAAAAAAAAAAAAACGCACTGACGCTCTTTTAATGGCCAGGCAGGAGGCAGCACATTAAAAATTAAAAGCTTTGTGTGGGTTGGCAGTGTTGGCTCACAACGATACACCACGAGAAACAAAGGAACAGAAGAAATAAAAAAGAGAGAAAGAGAGGGTGACAGAGGCAGGGTGAGAGACATATTTTACCTTTGATTAGATTTTTTACCACTTCAAGACATTAGGTGGGTAATGACTTTGTAATTGAATTGGAAGGTTGTTTTGCCAAAAAGGTGTGCTTACACAATATAATAACACCCAGTTCTTCCCATTAAGAAGAAAGAGGGATAAAGATCCAAAATATATTCCCATTGTCTTGTAAAGCAAAGACTGTGATAGATCTGAAATGAGAAGAGTTGGAGAAGGACATAAGTTACGAAGTATTTAAGAGCCTTCCGTATATCCATGTTGTCCAGATATTCCCTTTTTGCTTCATAGGGCTTCCCGGCTAACAGGGAATGTTCTTCTAACGTTGACTAATGCTTTCTCAAAGTAATCAAATCTGTTCCTGCAGTTACATTAGTAGAATGTTTTTAATGTATTTTTTTATACATTATACAAGTGTAGTTTTATGTATATCAAAAACGTTATTTACATACATTTACATTTAAGTAGTAAGTTGAACATCTTAAAAGACATTACAGAATTTAAAAAAGTTAGAGACATGTTCTTACAACCTAACATGGTCAGCTGGATTGTAGTTTTGCTAACACTGGTGCACACTCATGGACTGAATAAAAACATGATGCATGCTTTAGAACACGTTTATTGTTTATCTGTAATTCTGGGCAAGATCGGTCATTCATGATTTTATTTGACAGGTTTAAAATAAGATTAGACAAATAAAATAAGACGTTGCTAAGAGTATAAATACGCTTATTATATTGTTTTTTGTTGATGTACAGTATAAAGCATACATACACTCACTTAGGTGACTCTTTTTCTTAACAGAGGGCAGCTATTGCTATGCAGTGTTTCAGTTTGAAAATAAAAAACACTTCTCTGTTCACACTTCTCTTGGCGTCCAAACTCAAATGAGACGTGTGTAAAAGTGTATTTGCAGTGTCTCCAACTGTGTTCTGGCTCGTCGTCTCAGGTCACCATGCAACAGTGCTCAGAGACAGAAGACAGCGCCCTGTCTGCCACACTTTCTGTGGAAGATGTGTAAGAATTCTTCCAAAGGTTGAGGACATTGCCTGAACTTGCCCTTTCTTTCTTTTTTCTGCTCTGGCTTTCAAAACACTTCTGACTCACTGCTTTATTTTTCTGTTCTTTAATTGTACCAGAGCAGAGCTCTTTTATAAAGTGCTATTTGCCCGAATGTTCATCGCACACATAAACAAAAGACATAAATAGACTTTGGAGTTGTTGTACGGATCAAAATAAATCAATTAAAAACAGTAAACGTGTCTAAATCTTGAAGCTCAGTCTGTTGTGATCAAAACAATCTGAGCCTAACTCACTAACTAACTAAGCTCCCTATATTAACTGTTTTAAATGAGTCTGCTCTTTTTCTTAATTCTGTAAGTGTTTTATAACTGCTGTTTCTAATGATGGTTAATGTTATCTTACGGCAGTTGTTTATGGGTTTCTAACATGGGAAAGTAACAACTTCATCTTTGTCAGATGCAGGATTCTTCTGAGCAGTATTGATTGATAGTTATTGTGTTTTTAGTGAGACATCCATTTCACCCCTTATCTGTGTGTGCGCGTGTATGTGTGCGTGTGTAAGCATGATGCCTTAGGGTGATAATGTCTGACCGTTCCATCCACATAATCGTTTATTGATTTAGTTTTTGTGCATAGAGCAATAAATTCCCTCAGCAGTGTGATGGAAGCAGAGCTTCTCACAGAACTGAAATTCATCTGACGAACATCTTTGCAGAAACACTTGTGCAATTTCAGGTTCTTGACATACATTATGTTTATTAAAAAAGTGAATGAATTCATGTAAAAGGAGCAGTACAAAGCAGTTTTGTTGGAAGGAAATAAAAATATAACACACATTGTTTGGTAGTTAAATATTATTAAGCTAATATTTGATCTAACTTTCTAAACTTACTTACTTTTTTTGTGTTGTGGAACACAAAAAAATCTTATTGCTGAAACATTTTGGACAAAACCCTCATAGATTTTAGGAGTCATTAATTCTGAAACCTAACAACACAAGAGGCTGCTAACAAGAGAGGTTTTCATGACTTATTGACTGAAAGTTATTCATGGCTATAATGATGTGTGTGTATGTGAGTGTAACGTCTTTTGGTATGTATGTGCTGCCCGATGTTCCCTTGAGCTTCATTTTCAATTCCTCCACTGTTCTGATGGTGAAGGCAGTGATCCCTGTCATTAATGGCCAATGACATTAAAGTGTGGTCAGGTTTTATGAGCTCTCATGTAAATTGGATGCTGGGGCTCGTAAAAGTGGTCATTGTCTCTAAGGTGAATGACAGTGGTTGCCAAAAGGAACGTGTGAGGTCTGCCCTCAAGGTCCCGCTGGATGGCAAACACATAAACCCAGTCGAGACGCCCACACACACACATAAACTCACTCGTGCTCACATGCAAATACACTTTAACTCTCTTTCCTTTCCACAGACTCTCTCCCTCTCTTCTCTCTCTCACTCTCTCTCTTTCAATGCAAGTGATTTATTGTTTCATTTTACTGAACATATGCATCTCTAAAATTAATTTCAGGGAGGCAGGTTGACCCATCTGGGGGAGTTGTTGATTTATACAGATGAAATGATTGCTTTCAAAATGACCTCAAGTCACTGATTGAAAAGGAAATTGTCATGATTTTTTTTAATGCATCTGTTTGTTTGCTTTCTGACACAAATATATTGTTCTGGTTATAAATGCAATTACATATTATGGATTAGGGCAATAAAATTTTTTAGCAAGATTAAATTTACACAGCCGTAGACCTTTATAAGCCAGAGACAAATTGAGTCGGTACTTAAGGCCTAAGTAGAACCGTTAATGAATATTAAATACAAGAAAATAAGAAACATGTTGCAAATTATATGAGGGCAAAGCAACGGGTGCCTATTGTGTTGTTTACTATAGATACAACAGTGCCATAATCTTTCTTCTGTAATGAATAGCTTGATTAATGTGCCATTTTGTTAACTATTGGCTAGTATTAACTTTCATTATCTTGCTGTAACAAATAGGTTGTGTTTGGTTTATGAGGCAAAATCTAATTTCATCCATGACTTAAATGCATAAAGCCTAATGTAACTGACTGAAAAGCTAAACCACATTTTATGGCAGGTGAGGTGAGGTAAACATCTTTACACATTTAGGGCTGATCATGATAAACAGTTTGTCTATGTAAGCCAAGTGTTCTGTTCTGCAAGGTTTGCACAAATAAAAAATTACAGAAAGGTAACAAACTGAAGATGTGTTTACATTTGCTTGAGTTGATATTTGTCTTTGATGCCTTTTCAAAAAGCTGGCAGTGATTTTATTGACTTTTATAGCAAAACATTTTCTTTTCCCTCTTGAGTGACAATAAATTACATTTAAACAATAAAAATAAAGTGACACCATCAAGGTGTGTCAAGGTTTCCAGTACCAGCAGCTGCCTTTAAAATCTCTCTCCATTGCTATAAGCAGACAAGGAAATGAGCAGTGCTTCCCAATCTGCATTAAACACAACAGATAAGGCAGACAATGGGACCAAATCACACTGCACACCACAATAGACCCTCATGAGGTACCCTGAAGCAGATGGATCATTTGCATAGGCACAGACAAGCTGTGATTGTGTTAGGTATTAGGTGTATTAAAAATATCTCAGCAGGAAAAGTGATCATAAACTGCTTCAGGTCCCTATTCAATTTAGATTCCTAAAATTGACATAAATGGATGAATGTACTGAGCAGGAGGACTCCTATAGGAGAATTATTTGGCTTTTGAAGTTCTCTTTCTTAAAGGGGTAGTTCATTGAAGCTTAAACATTCTGTCATCATTTAGTCACTCTCATGACATTTTCTTTCTTCTGTAGATCACCAAAGGAGAATAGACAGTTAAGTCAAATGCTCTTTTACATACAATGAAAGTGAATGTTGATTAGGGGCTGTCAAGCTTCAAAAATGACACAAAGTATCTTAAAAAATAACATAAAAGCAGTCAGTACAACCCATGCACTATATTCCATGTCTGCTGAAGTCAGATAAATACATTTGGGTGACAAACAGACAAAATTTAGGTTCACTGATAATCCTTCCCTGTGTCATAACTCTCAGATGTCATTTGTGTGATTTGAATATGCACCTATTCATATCTGGCATGCCACGATCACTTATGAAATACACAAGAACCAATGACAGCTGGTGTGACACATGCTGAACCATCATTTATACAGATATGTGAAAATGAATGGGATGTGAGCTGTAATGGAGGAAAATATCTTGAAGAAATAATGTCTTAAATTCCTCTCAGAAATTCTGTGATTTAATATTTTATCCATGATTAATGTCCCCACTGGATATGTGTTAAAAATCAAATACTTTTTGTCTAATTAATTAATAATACAAAAAGCATTTAAAAGTCACACTGAAAATAACAGCATGAAAAATTAACACAGTAGACCTCACGCCAATACACACAGACTCTAGCCTATTCGTTGATATTAATATTTTGATATTTAATCAAAATGTGGGATAAGAAAGGGCCAATGAGGGATCAGACTGTCAGTGTGTGTGCCAGTGAAGGTCCCCGATCCAAACCCTTATAATGTTTATTGATTCATCTGCCGCTTTCATTTCCCCAGTAATATGAGCTTCAGACAGTCTGACTATGCATCAGGGTCTAGCAGCTCAGCAGCTTTAGCACTGAAGTGTGTGCTACCAGAGGACACTGAAAAGCTAATGCTAACCTGGTTTGCATATTACTGTGTGTGCAGGTCAGTGTGATCAAATCATATTCTGAGAGCATTTACATGTATGAATCCTGAATGAGCTGGATCACTTTAAAGAAAAAATTAACATTAATCCTTCTATTTTCTATAGATCTGTGTAGGGTCACAGGGAATGCTGGAGCCTAATATTAGCACAATATTAGCACATTACTTTTAATAAATGTTCTGCTTCAAGCAATTGATTATCAATGTCTGGACTAGAAGTGCAGAACAAGCATGTTTCATTCTGTTGCTGTTTTTTATTTAAGGTACAGTATAAAGATAGATACGTAAATAGACTGACTGATGTTGATCATACATACACAAACATGCATACATACATACATACATGTGCACGCATACAGACGTACACATACTCTAATTCATGTACACACAAAGTTTATAGCCACATATTGCCACACTGACACTGGCACATGGTCTTCTTCATCACATGGTCACGGCACTAATCACACCCCAGGCTTAAGAGAAGGAGCTGGCTGCATATCTCTGTCCATCACTCCTTTGTCAGTGATACTGAGCTGTCCTGTTCTTCCTCTAGCAGTGGAACAAATCTGATAATGAGAGAGCGAATGCGACAGTGAGTTAGGGCTAAGCTTTCAGCAGCTGAATAAAACATGTCTAACTAACATTAGCAGATGTGATCTTTGCCTAATCACATTGCATTTATCCTAAACCTGCATTTATCCTAAACCTTTACTGTTAAACCTGCAGCTTACTTGATTATCTTCCATAACATTTATTTTGTTTCACTGTATCTTATTTGTGGTTTGCTTTAAAGCTGATTATACTTTTGTGTAATCTACAGCATCACATTTGAAAACAGTGGTTTGGCATTTAATAGTGTCACACTGTATTTATTTCTCATTACATGCATTTAATAGCTCTTGTTTAAAAATCCATAACCTTAACCTTGTCATTACACACATTATCAACTGTTTCAAGCCTATCAGAAGATAAACCGTGTTGAATATCAGCTGCATACAGCTCATTATTAGAGCCGAACCTGTAGTCCCAGTCTATCAATTCATGACACTGTCTCACTCCATAACAAATGAGTTCTCTACACCACACAGCATGGGCCATAATTAGTTTTGTCTTGATTGATTAAATTGTGTCTAACTGCTACACTTGTATTACAATAGCATTGCACTGTGATTCATTAAATTGTCAATACTTGATATTTTTGATGTGCAGGACAAGCGCATTGGAAATTAGGATGGTTTCTAAGAGACTGTTTAGCTCAATATGAAATCTGGAGGATTATATAAACCGTCAATTGACCAAAGCATCACATTGTGATACATGCAGAATGATTCTTTTGCAGTTTACACTAATAAAAATAAAAGCAGTTTTCTGATTGTGTCATAGCCAGGTACCAGTCTGAGCCAACAGCTGAACCAACACCTGGTCAGTCAAAGTTTTGAAGATTCAAAGGAAGATTGAAGATTCTTTCCTGTTATTGAAGCATCTAACCGATTTGCTGCCACATCCATCCATTTACACCTATTCAAGTCTTTACAAAAAAAGAAGTGAAAGAAAATTATTTGTCTAAGGCATGTCTTTGTGTTTCCACAATATGGGCTGCCATGCTTCAAATTGTTCAGGAGATTCTAAAAAATGGACTCACCTGAGGCTCAGTACCCAGGGACAGCACCACTAACATTCGCTGGGCCGAACGCTTGTATTAAAATGAATGTAGCCACAATACAAACACAGAAAATAGAAAATGACATAGAAAATAGTTATTGGAGAGAATAGAACTTTAAAATATGATCTGTCTACTGATTATGTAATCATATTGCTTTGCCACTGTAATTGCCCACTCAGGAAGATGGGATCCAGCTATAAGTACTGATGCCCATAAGGCCAAATGGGACTAGAGTGCAGGCCGGGCTGACCCTGAGCGGCTTTATAACACCATGTTCTGCCCACCCACCATCTGGCCTCAGCCAGTGCCCAGTCCTAGACTCATATGTGGGCATAATATAGAATGTGTATCTTCATCATCAGCAGGGGTCTGAAAACTGGAGAGCAGAACTTCATGAGTCATGATCCTTCCAATAGTATTTATCTCTCTGTACAGTCACACCTATGAATAGAGGTCTGAATAAAATCAGGAAAAAATCAATCCAGTCGTGACTCAATAACACTTTATATAACATTACGATCCCTTTCAGTGAGCAGTTTTGTATCTTGCTGTAAAATGTAGTTTGCTGACTGCTGTATAATAAAGCAGAATTAGAATTCTCTCCAAGAGCAGTTAGATTATGTGTTGTTATGTGAACTCATTACGAGCTGTTCATGAACGATTATTATATTTTACTGTCTCAGGCGCAGAGAAGTGTATAACATGACTAGACATTTGCTTCTAATTACATCAATTTTAAGAGGCCTTGTAGATACTAAATTAGAACTAATCTGCATACACTTCATACTCCTCACACGGTATGCTTGTCTCATAAATGGAAGGCAGGAACGACTGAACAGGAAAGATTGAAAAAACTAAATGAAAAAGTAGATGCCAGCGCCTTTATTTTGAGCTGTCACTTTTGAAATGCGTAAGAAGAATGATTTTCTTGATCATTGCAAACTCTGAGTGTGTCGTGTTTGTGTTTCTTGTCTTACATTAGTAGCAGAACCAAATAGACACTTGGAGAGGTCATTTCCACTGTCTGGAACATTGTGTCAGCAGAGAGGAAAAGCGATGTCTTCTCTTAAAGTAATGGCTGTCATAAATGCTGAATTCTAATTTGCACATCACTGTTTACTGCGTGGTTTCAAATAACACGCAGATGTTTTATGAGTCACTTCAGTCAGCTCCCATATCTCTTTGAGCGAGAACATGAACCTAAATGTGCAATGCGTTTCATTTCCTGACAGAAGTAATGAGAGTACAACAGTATAAACTATTGCACAGATCATTGTAACTATTTTATTATTATTATTAAACCTTTATGCAACCAGGTTTGTCTTGCTGGGATTTAAATCTATTTTGCAAGAGAGATCTAATCAAAAAAGACAGTTTAGACAGTAACCACATTTAGACAGTACCGTAAATAAATAAATATAAAAAAAATTAAAATAAAATAACGTAAATTGAAATAAAAAAGCATGTTTAAAAATGGAAAGAAATCATTTTCAGGAAATGTTATTTGGGTTTAGTTCTGAATTCACTAAAGAAAATAACAATTGTAAAGGGCATGCACACTTAGTTAGGTGAAGCTTAAATTAAAATGAACCCATTTTATCTATTCCCAAATATGCCCACAGCAGCCTATAGTTGAATAAGTTGCTTGGGGGCACAAATGGTCTCTGAGTAACTAAAAAGAGAACATAAACAAAGAATGGCAAATTCTAATATTTTGGTTTATTTAGTCCCTATATCTATATATAGGGATATAAATATAACATATTCCTGTAGGGGATAATATATTTCTTTCTCTGAGTCTAAAGTGCTGTAGGAGCTTTGTAAACACAAGTGTGCTTCCTTACAAGCTGTGGCAATGTTGAGGGTCTGAAGCTAATGTCGTTGACGCTTGCAAGCCAAAAGCCAATCCATCAGGCGGAGGTCGGAGGAAAAAACAACGACAGCAAGGTACTTCATCGTTTTAAAAGGCTATTCATCATAGCTGTCTCTGCTGTCAGCTTCTGCTCCAATATTTCCAGGGGAGGAATCAGGAACAAGCCTTTTTCCCCAGTTTCTCCACCAGCACAAACATCACATCATGAGCTTGCCAAGCGGCAGGAAGAGCTGCTGTCTCATGTGTGCTCTCACACACTCTAAAACACACTCTCTGTAGTTGTTTCCCATGAGCCTTAGGGATATGCGGGCCACACACATGTGTTTGTGAGGGGAAAGAAGATAAGCAGGGATCAAAGAGGCATGCAAGCTTTATAGCCTCACAGAGAAACTGAGCTGGCTGTAGGTTCCAAAGCAGACAACAGAAGCTCGCTTCATATCCATATCGCTATTTTTATACTGTATGCTTCTTGTTCTTTGTATAAAGGAGTTTTAGTTTCTGTCTATCTGTATATATTCCATGCAGATTATGAATATGTTTTGAGATATTACATTGCTCAGCATATTTTTAGCTGTAATTTGCCTTATTACTCGGACTGTTTGATCAATTTTGTATGATTTGGGTGCAGTACATCTTTTCTTGGTAAACCTTTACTTGATGCCTGTATATAGTGTATCATTTTCTATAATATTCTTTATTTCATATCTTTATGAATTGTAATAAATTCACTACGATCCTTATAATCCGTTACATGTTATTGTGAATAATTATACCAATTATAATACATTATATATAATATATTTAACTATTTATAAAGGTGGTAAGTTCTATAAAGTATTATGAGTAATGTATTATGAGTATAATAAGTAGCCTTGTCTTTGCTTTTTCACAAACTGTGCCCTGTGAGCTGTCAAATAAAGGCATCTTTTTATTATAACTGTTATTAAAGAAGGGCACTAGACTTTAGATGCTTCACATGTTTGATCAGACAGGCTAAAGATAAAAATGATTAAAGTTGAGCCCAGAAATGGCAGAAAAAGCAGATCATCATAGAAATGAAGGCTAAATGACAGAAACTAGCATCACAAATAGTGTATTCATCACTTGTAGACAACCCCAAGTTGATGTGTAAGGTAAGGTTACCAATAACAAAAAGGTGCTTTTGGTGCAAGTGCTGGTGAATTATTTCTGTTGAAGGCATCTACAGCCTTCGGTAAAATAACAATAAAATCAGAGTAGAGGCACATTTGACTCCACAAGTAAAAGTGTTCAGGCTGTAATTTTGTTCTGATTTAAATAGAACCTTTCATAGTCTATATCAAAATCACTACTTAATACTACATAATAAAGCCTGTATAATGTTATTAATAGCAGAAATAGCATTATTAATAACATAAAATACATAATAATACAATGCTTATTAATTGCAAGCAAAATCAAATATTTATACCGTATAATCAATTATGCAAATGGGGGAGACAGACTTAGTAGTATGTTGATGCAGGTGCACAACAAATGTTCATACATGACATCACTGCTGGTGGGAGGGGCTCACGGATATACTGAGAGTATTATCATATATTATGTCCTTTAATGTAGTATACTCGGTTACAACTGTGAAAAGATGCTCAATGTGTATTATAGGTCATTATGAGCATAGTTACAATGGATTACATAGGCTTCAAATAAAATATTACACCTACCAATATCTTTCATTCTTTTGCATATTCATGGTACATTCACTTTTCACCTTTCCTGTGTTCAAGGAAAATTAAACAGTGCAGGATCTGATCCAGGCCTATCAAAGAATTATTTTAAAGGATTTATAAATATTTATATAAATATAAATAAATATTTTAAAGGATTAAGACACATGAACTTAAAGACAGACTCATATCAGACATGCTCAGTTCTCTCTGGTCAATAATGTTCAATAGCTCACCTGAATCCCCCTCACACAGAATCGACGTTTCACTATAAATCAGCGAAGCTTGCAAAGCAAGACTAAAAAATGCTTTATAAATACGCTTCAGAAAAATTAAACATTGTTATACCTCTAAAAACGTAGCATCTAACAAGTTAAGCTTTTTTGCTTAAGTTTTACTGCTTTAAAAAACAGTTCTTCCTACAATTCTTGGTAGATGTTTTATCTCTTAATTGCAACGTTTGTGATATTTTTTTATCATCCTTAATCGTGCCTTGCAAACCAAGAGCTAAATTAAAAATATTATCTAGCTTACTTTGCTTTTTGCTCTACCTACTGTAACAACAGCTACTGTAGATCACCCACCAGTTCTAAAGCATAAAATACTACTGTGTCTAAAATTTGGTGAGATGCATATGTGACAAATCAGATTTTGTCTAACAAATGTTTACTATCCAGCAGCACATTTTTATTCAAGGCTACAAGGACTGTTTTTGTGCTTGTTCTTCTTAACTGATCTCAGATCAGTCAGACATCTATGATAGCATCTAAGATCTAACAAGCTGGAGTATCTGTAAGACAAATGGAACATCTTTTGGACATTTTCATTGCTTCTAACCTTTAGTAAGGAGAGACAGTCCAATTTCTTTAAATGTAAATCAGCCTTTCATGGCTGTTTTTTTATCTGCAGTTATCTTGCGCATGTTTTATCTCAACACCAGCCTTGACCAACATGCAATTCATAAATAATGACCCTGATCTCAAAGTCAGTCTGCCTTTGACACCTTTTAACTTTAGCCTCTAGCATCAGGGCCGGAAATGAGGTCATGACTGGTATGGCGTTGGCTCATGTGAGCACCTGCTGTCTGTTCATTGACTGTGTGGACGTGTGTAAATCTGGCATGTGTTTATTGATCCGTTACACCACCGTTAGCCCCTTTATCAGCCGTGAAATGGCCTTCTGTCTACCTGCCTGCCGATGTCTGGCAGTTTAATTCCTTTGGGTAGTAGAATAAGCTTGATTCATTAGTGCAATAAAAGTGCTTTAGCATACAAGAAAACACAAAGCAGACAGAATGCTAAATCTGAACAGTAAAACAAACTGTTATGATGTTTTTTTTACGTCAAAACATTTAGTCAAATGATTTCCAATGCAATATTATGGTAATCTAATTAGCTTTACAATAGAGTTGCAGAATGTTATTCTTAATTACTAGATCTAAGAAAAGGTTTCAGGTACAGACTGGTGTCATATGATGAAGCCTGACAGCTTATTGTGGAGGAGAAATTAGGTGTGAAATGTTTCATAATAACATAAGATTAATGTATGAACCATTGTATTAGATAAACAATATTTAAATGACTTGCCATTGGATTAATTGATTCAATGGTTCTGTTCCAAATCCTAGTGACCTCTGTCTATAGTTACTCATCCTAACAAAAATGGAAGTGACTGATTTAAATACTAATTAGAAAGTAGATTAGATATTCTAATAAGATTAATTAGATGGAACAATTAATACCATAAAATGCATTTGTAATCAGATAATTTTGCTGCCTACAGTCTTTACATCACTAATGTGCTCCATAAGGCCACTCGCTAGGATTTGGAGCAGACCCTATTAATCAATGTATAAAAATGTTATATTCTTGAACCAAGACTGAGGAATAAGGAAAGCAACCACAGCAGGAGCAGGATTTTGTTTTTGTTTGTTGCCTAAAGTATTATATCCCTCTTCATTACTACAAAACCTGCTTAGCACAAACAAGCGCTTCATTAAAAAACTCAGACATTCCTCAGGCTTCACGCTGCTCTAAGATCATTCCAGACTGATTTATGGCCAGAGAAGCAACATTGCACTGGTGGGTTCATTTTCTCTGCCTTGTGTTGTGTCTCATAGACGAGTGAGAGGATCAAATGTGAACGTAAATGAATTAAGAATCTGAATTAAAGAATTTGAAATGGGTGGGGTCAGATTGGGGTGTTTTAGAATGAAATTAATTTATAATTAATTCCCCAGCTGAGATCTGCAGGCCATAGGGTTCCATTACGCTATTATCTTTTATTTGAAGCAGGGGTTTTAAATAAAAAGTGATTGAGAACATAACATCTGTTTGTTTGCCTCACTCACAGCTACAGTACCAAAAGTGTTGGGAACTTTGGTGGAGAAGCTAATCATGAAAATGTCTTAAGATGATGTTGTAGATCTAGACAACATTTTTCCTGAAGTAATTTACTGCTGTTCACAGCTTATTCTTCCTTAAGGTGTAAATTGACAAACAATACACAGTATTACAATAATAATAAATGTGTTAATTTCATTTGTCAGCTTTTATTCATATCATAGAAGAAAGAAGAAAACAAATCCAGTTATAAGGTTAAAAACTGGAAAAGGAAAGTTTGTAAATATAAACTTAAAAGCCAGACAGGCAGGGAGACAGATAGACAGGTAGGTAGATAGATAGACAGGCAGATCTAAATCAGAATGTGATCAGAGATTTTAGAAACGTGAAACAACTTTAAGAAACATGCTAGAAAATGCTTGCTAATCAAGTGCAAGACTTGTACACAACCCTACACCCGTCTTAAGACCCCCAATTTAGAAACATAATTGATTAGATGAATCACCCTCCTACAGCGGTAAGACAGCATTTAGCACACTATGACCTGGGGTGATGTTAAATGATTAGCATCTACTGAAGGGTGGTTCGCCCTTGGGGCTTGAATGAATGATTAAAGCAGGTTATTAGTCAGTTTAGTAGATGCATATTAGAGGTCTGGGGACAAGTCAATAAGGTTCTCCTGTCAGAAAACTAAATCAATACATTTTTCTTTAAAATGTTTAGGTTTTGTAACTATTGCTGTTACAGTTTTCACTAATTTACAGATTTTTTTGTGCTATTTGTAGCTTAAACTAGCCAATAACTTCAGACAGGAAGACAGGAAAAGCCATCTGACTGACACGTGAAGTGATCACAATTTATTGTTCCTGCTTTTTAGTTCAAAATTTAGGCTAACAGTCATGTTTGTCATAAAATCTGTAATCAATCTGTTTGAAAATTTTCTGATCAAGAGATTATAGAGTGAATCAAATATAATTAGACTAGTAGTTTTAAATGTACAAACATTTACTCCTTCTCGACACCTCTTCCCAGCATGCATTGCAGCATAAATGACAATCGCATTGTTTGACCATTCTTAAATTTTATCTACATTGTTGTTGATTTTGTTGTCATATTTAGTAGCTTGTACATAGTTGTATTGATTTCCCATTATATCCCATTTATTGATCGGATATAATGCTTTTTAAATTGTGTAGATTAAGACATTTTTTCCAGTTTTGTATGCAGTATACATCAGACAGTTAGTGGACTGTGGGTGTACCGTCTGAGGCCGAGACTAATCGGTATGTGACATAATTGGTTTGCTGTCCTTTAAAATGCCCCATACGGTCAATGCCAAATGCCAATTGCTGTGTCCCTCCATGTATATATTACATTACAGATGGCATGTCAGCAGTGGGGTATTGTTGAACTGTCATGCCTTCTGGTTTCAAGCATGACTTCCTGTATCCATAGTTGACCTGAATAACATTTAAAATGCTATTAAATTACATATGTCACATAAGTCAGGGAAAGAATTTATTATAAGGTCTCTGAAATACTCGATTCTGATTGGTCAGTCGTGCCAATCGAGTGGTCTGATGTTCCTCATGTTACACGTACTATTTAAATGTTTCACATAATAAAAGTGTAACTAATCAAATACTTGATCTCAAATCAATATTTTCTGGCTCATTATCTACTTATGTTGCAAGTAGCTGAGTATTAAGTCAGATAATGTACAGTCAGTCAGCTGTTATTGTAAAATAAACCCAGACGAGGTAATCAGGTCTCCGACATGGAGCAGGGGGTCTTGTATCACCTTGAATGGGTTTATTTTGCGATAACACAGGTGACCTGAAATGATTGATTTTTGTATGCATGTTGTTTTTAGAGGCCAGCCCCTGATTGCTTGAATTTTGTAACATAACACACTAGCTGGTGATATAGCTGATGATCATACAATGCTAGCACACCTCTACCTCCTGGTGTTCCTCAAAGCCCCATGACGGTTCCATACCAATGTTGTGACAAGACCTCATAAATCACTAGATCTCCTGCTGGTGGCATTCGCAACTGTGGCCTCTCTCACAATGGTTTTGTGTGTGCATGACCTTGAATGTATTTGAGAAGAAAGGGTTACCATGCACCTGAGAGATACTGTATGTAACTGACATACCCACCATCAACCTGATGCAGTACCATCAACCAAAAATCAGAGCTGTTAAAAATGCTCCTCTCTTAATCATATACACTTTCATCCTAATGTTCTTTGTCTGCCATATGAATAGAAACAAGCCGCTGTCCAAATCAATAAGAGCTGCTGGCATCAGAATATACCTGCCAGTAACAGCCAGAAGTAGGAGGAGTCTGTTGCTGTACCCACTAATCACTAGCATGCTTGAGCAGATTTGTTTTTAAAAGAAAAGTGATAACAAAGGTTTTTTTTTGCTACCATCATGTGGATTTGCTGTCAACTACAGTTCTTTAGACACTTGATATCATTATTCATTGTTTCATTGCATATGGCTCATTTAATAAGCAGATTTTACGGATAAAAGGTCATTGGACATGACAGTAATGGTGTCTGTAAGTAAAATATGATGGATTTTCTATATAATCAAGTTGCTTTGCTTGGTGTAGTAAGACAGTGAAGACCTGTCTCTATGTTTGACACTAATAGAAGACCACCAGTACAAAGTAACATTAAATATACCTAATACTTACAATAATTACAAAGGAGATAAACATGAAAGCTATGTCACAAAGTAGTCATAGAAATAAAGCAAAATAAAACATTATAAAAAATATAAAGTGAACTAAATGTGAGCTTTACACTAAGATTTAAAGATTCTTGTCTCCTCATTCCATTAAATATATTAATGTTATAGAGATCGTATTCTGAATGCTCATTGGATGTTTTCCCTATAAATGCTTGCTTGTCTGAAAGACTGATAACAGCATTTTCTTGACCACTTACATTCCTTTAACCCTGTGCTGTATGCAAACATTTCATACTCAGTTTCACACTATATGTTGCAGTTGTAATTTTAAAACAAGTTTGGCATGTTAGAAATAATCTAATTCAGAATACAGGAAAAGTAATTTTAACAATGGCAACAAATGGCAATGTGTATACCTGCAATTGAGACAACATGTTGTTTTGATAGTCTTTTATAATAGCAAAACTATTTACAAAAATGCAATTAACAATCTGTGTTGTATGCGTGTGTATATGCACATATATTTATATTTATATATATATATACTTTGTCAATCAGTTTGTCAATCAGCAGTCAATCACTACAAATTGTGACTGACTGCTGTCACCGTGTCCAAACAGTTTTTTCAAGACTAATTCGAAATGTTAATGTTAATAGTGTTTAGAGAATGTAAACAACAACAATTATGGGTTCCTCTGCAATCTTCACAGCTACACAGGTTAAAGTGGGTATTTATGTTGGAATGATAACTGTAAAATGCACTTGTATGTGTAAAAAACAGTTTTTTCACATTCTTTGTCTTTAAATGATTTTCTCTGTTGAAGCACAGAACTCACAGGTAGAATAAAATTTTCCCCATTAAATACAATAAAACACCTAATCAAGCCTGTTCAGCAAACAGCACACAGTGAATAACACAACAGAAATGACAACAGTAAGAGATACAGCGAGACGCTCATCACTGGGTTTCCCCCAAACATGTCTGGCAGGGCACATACAGCAGTTTTAATGTACACATATCATATTAAAGGCATAACTCATAGCGGCCAGGCCTATAGTATCACTGTCTGGCAGATTGACAGGTTTATTGGGCACAAAGAGGCAAATATGTTTTGCCTTTATCTGTGAAGCAGCAGGGTAATTTGGAAGGCAATAATGGAGATTTCCTTTCAGCAGCTGGAGGTGAGGACGAACCTGTCACAGTCTTTTGTGCCGTAATGAAAGGTGTAAAATGGAGCGTCTCCCCGTCGAGAGGGAATTGCATCTGCTGAGTACATACAATGAGATGTGCCTCAAGCTCTCCTGCATCTTCCTTTGTGATGGGAAGTTTTTTTAGGTGAAATTGATGGATATACATGTAAAGTTATGGTGGAATTATACCATGCTTATTTAACCAATACTTTGAAATGGTAACAAATGGGACATCTCCTTAAAGCAGCGATGCTTGTAAGTAACATTATGTAGACAGAGAGACCAAGTGAGAGAGACAGAAAGGAAGAGAGACTGGGAACAGGTGGTTAAAAACTGCAAAGGCAATAGTTGCGCATATAGCAGCGTGAAAATAACACAATGGCTTACAGGGGGTATAAGAGCATGCAATTAGTGAGACTAGTTGTTTTGCAAGTAAAGTTTAAGGGCATTTAAGGAAAGCAATAAAGAAGTGAGTGTTTTAAAAGGAATTTAATCAATATTTTTCAGCACAATCTGTTGGGGTTCATCCCACGCAACCCAAATTGTCTTTTGATGGCCAATAGCATATGTATGCATACGAAAGTAATTATGCTTCGTCAATATTTCATCCAAAAATGATACTAACACAAAATGCATGAGTGGTCTACTGTTGCTATGGTTACCTCTTAGTCAACACACAATTTCTGTTTTATAATGTCTATAATCTCTAATGTCTGAAAATATCACCACTTGTAATCAAACCTTTGTGGTTACTGGAATGTTTAAAACTTTGTAAATGTGTATATGTATATACGATATATGTAGCCATTTTGTTTGTTTGCCTTTTTGAGGGTATTCGAGCCTTAATTACATACATTCTCTCGCTCGTACTAAATTAACACACTGCATAAAAAGAAAACAAGACAGAGACTGAGAAGAAGAAAAGGCCTGTAGTGAAGAAACGATAACAGCAGAAGAACCTGGAGGATGTTCTTATGAATTTTATCTCCCTGTTGTACTGTGCCAGGCCTTAATCTCATTAAAGGGAGATAAGACAAACATGAAAAGAAAACATAATATTTCAGATACTCTAGAAGTGATTATATATGAGTTTTGAAGATGGGGGCTTTTGTTAACTTTGTTTTGTTGTTGACAGCGACTGCAACATCTTCACCATGGCTATCTTCTCAGATAACACTGAATACAATGTGTCTGTTTGAAACAGTGCTCTTATCGTGTATGTATTGGTCAATGACATTACCGCTGAACTTATTGCAGTGAAGATCTGTTCATATGAAACCTCTGTTGATGCTGCCTTTGGATCTATCTGTGTGATCTCCTAAACACACATCTTATCAAGACATGAAGACTTTATTTGAACTTCAAGCATGCCACATGAGGGATTTATGATATTTAGCGTCTTTGACGTTAATGCTAAAAAATCATAAGATGGCCATCGGAAAACCAGAAAAGAAAGATAATGAATGAAAATCCACCCTCGCTGTACTAGATCAAAGGATCAGACTGATGGAAATACATGATCATATGTTTGCTTGTCTAATCCAATTAACAGAGAAGTGACAGAGCCACAGTTTGGGTGTCTGGTCATCTGCACTCTCATATGTGCTGTTGCTACATTTAATAATGGAACACAGCCAATGTACTGCAGTGTGGAGGTGTAGGGTGATATATGTGATATAAAATATATTTACTAAATACAAACACCTTCAGGCATCCAGCAGCAGGGTAATTTGTCAGGCAACATGGCTCATAGTGAAGTTAAAAAATTTATATGATACAATAAAATAAACTGAACAGAAAATTATATAAGCCTCATTACTGTGTATTGATTTATTTCTCTCTCTAGTCCTCATTTATTCTTTCTCTTTTCTGGCTCTTTCTTCACCTTGTGTCTGGACACCTGTCGGCCACCTTCTCTGCCCTGTTCCCAGCAGGCTTTGCTCTGACAGCTGACCCCGTCTGGTTGTGGAGTCGCATGGCTGCTTCTGTCCTCTCTGAGACACATGTCCTCTCGTCCTTCGCTGTCCCCCCACAAGGCAGCACAACCATCTTTGTTGCCCTGACGTCCCCCGTGAGGTCCACCTACTGCCTCCCTGCTCAGCTTCTCTCGTCTTCAGTTGGTGACCCTGTTCATCCTCTTTTGCTTTAGCTTTGTGTCTTATTTTCACCCCTATTAAAAATCTCTATTCCAGCAGGATTGTTAATGTTTCCGATGCCTTACTTTGACAATATCTTATGCATGTACCTGCACACATGCACAATGGCAGTAATTAGTAATCCTACACTGCATTTTGTTTTATCGCCCTAGGAAATAACAGGAAAGCTGAATGTGATAAAGGGCACAAGAGACAGGGGAAGTTAACCTCAGATGCTCTTCCGGCATAAGCCACTTCACTCACATATACTCATGTTATTTTCAAAGGCTGCATCCGAAACCAAAGGTTTCAGCCTTGCTGCCTCACTGCCAAGTCAGTCAATGACTTCACAGGCAGCATGTTATGTATGAAGGTACGTTATATTGAAAATGGTTTCAGATAGACTTACAAGGCATTGTAATGGTTGTGTAATGATTTTGAAATTAAATTTCTAAATAAATTATTTTCTAATGAAACTGAAAAAGGAAATAAAAAATGATCAACTTTCTGTCGCTCATTCAGCCATTTTTGTTAGTGATGTAAATAAATAACAGCAGCCACATGGAGGCATTCTGTCTTGGTCTGTTTCATGTGTCGCTGTGACTTCCTGTTTTTAGTTACTGTTTTGTTAATTGTTTGCCTGTGTATAGAAGTGCAGTGTTTATATAGGCTGAGATTTACAATGGGTTGCTGGATGTCACAATGCGAGTGGTTTCCCTGTCTAATAAAATGTTAAGCCTTGAATCCATAAACAGTATTATGAATTTCAGATATGCAAGTCATCTGTGAGAAGGAATTCAATAAATATACTGAGTGCTTAATTAGGATTTTTTCCCAGTTGTCCTCAGTTCTGGCATGAGATGTTTCCTCTATGCAGAGAAGCAGGGGATGCTTCTCTTTTTAAATTAAAGCATATCAAATAAAAATCATGTGCATCATTATATATTATTTAATTTCACTCTCTATATTGTTGAGATTGTTCTAATTTTGCCTACAACACAGGCATTATTGTAGTTGAGCATTAGGCCCCCCTTCTTTAGATTTTTAGTCAGAACAATGGCCACAAAGAGAAATGTGAATAACAGTTAACCAGGGATAAGGAGGTCTGTGATGTAATTTTGTATGTGTACACAATCCTCTCTAACTTTAATTCCCATTATCAAAGCCTGAGTCTTTTACACCAGCAGTGCCACCCATTGAGCACAGCTGGCAAAATTCCAAAAGATATAGCGAAGTATGAGGTGACCTTTTGATATAAAGCCACACATACAAAATCCAAGGAAGGAAAGAAAGAAAAAGGCCAAAACGAATCCACCCCCTATATGTTTTTGTCCTTGTCTTTGGTGCAAGCCAGCAGTTGTGCAAGCTAACCTTTCTCTAATTGATGTTTGTGCTGAACATGCTCACCAGGCAGCCATTTTGTGGCGGGAAGTAGAGCAGCCCAAAGCGCAGTAGGGTTCTTTAACGCAGAGCAGTTGTTTGAGTTTCCACAGAGATTGCCGCCTTCCTCTGAGTAAGCAAAGCACAGCTCAATATACAAATGATTTGCCTCGTGCTATTTTAGGGGGTTGCTTTTATGTAAAAGTTTTGAGTTGATGTGCAAAATTATGGCCATTACACTTTTGTTTTTGGCAAGAGCGGCCTATGGGCTCAGTTCAGAGCTCACTTAAGCCTTAAAAACGCCCATAAATCAGCAATATGAACCACAAAATAACTTTTAAAGTGCTTACCCTGAGTTTGGTGTATGGCTTCGCTGTTTGAAGTTAATTTAGACCACTGCATACTCTTTTATAATTAAAGCTTTTTTTACTTGTTGCTGACAACCTGTAATATGGTCAGAAAAACAGTCTGAAATGTTGCCTTTATATGACACACTACATAGCTTGTCAGTATGCTACTATCTTTCTTTTTTTAACAAATGGGCTAACTCACTTGGGCTACATGTGTTTCTTATGACTGCTTATGAAATGTTGTCCATGGTCCTGAGCATGCAGAGCATTAGTCCCTGAGGACAACCCGGTGCTCTCCGAGGTCCTGAAACAGCACTTCTCATGGCAGATTGGACAAATGTAACTCAGTGACTCCTAAAGCATCCCTTGTGTTCATGATGCATCATATTACATCATAATGCATAAAATATTCTACTAATGCACTCATATATTGCATTATGTGTTTAGTTGCATGAGTCACTGTTTGTCAAAGTGTAACTGAGGCTGCAGGACACTTCTGATTGTTTCACAGTGCTTTATTCCCTCATGCCGATACCGGTCGGCCTCAGTGCCCCAGTATTTCCTAAAATACCACCAATCAGAGAGAGAGGATGCGTTGCCCCCCAACAGCGCATTTGATTCCACTCCACAGGTTTTCTCGACGTCCAAACTCAAAGGCAAATTGCCTGTAATAGTCCCATAACCCCCTGTTGATTCTCCCAGCATTTCAGACCATTTTTGTTTGCTGTGCAATTCACCATCATGACCTCACGCTCACCAACCTGCAAAGTTAAGTTGCTCCTTTTTGCTGGCTTGAGCGCACCTACCGCAAGGTCATTGATTTGTTCAGAGCTATTGCAGCATTCCTCAACTCCACAAAACCTGGTTAAAAACAACAAAAAAGAAAAGCAAGGTAAAAACTCATGGGACCCAAATCATTGACTTTTTTATTTGGCCAAAGCCCCAGGCGACTGTTGGGAGAAGACGAGACTTAAACGCAAAGCTGTAATACCGTGCCTACAGTAGAGCCATGTATTCCCCATGAGGCCTCCAGGGCTGGCTTGTGTTGACAGATGGATGCAGGCAGGGAAAAAAAACTCAAGCATTTTGATCATGTATCATTTATGCTGTAAACTGTCTCACTTGGAGCACTACAACCTGCCTCACGAATGTGTCAGTGCTTTCAGTAAAGACGCACACACAAGTGGACCGTAGAGAAAGCTGGGAACATTTTCTATTAATGGCATCAAAGCAAACAGTGCCATCAAAACTGCTGGAATAGAGTCTTGCTACATTACTCTCAATCTGATTAATCTCCATTATTTGATGAGCATTGTTTAAGTTCATACTAAAATCTTTGACTGTTGATGGCAGATTTGTCTTGGCAAATCAGAGCACAGTTTGTGATGTTGTTGAGATTGTGAAACTTTAAAATGACAAACGTGAGATTGCTGGAGTCTTTTTTGTTGTGAAAACATGAGAAGCAGGAATTCTTATTTAAATATATTACTGTTTAGGATATAGAACTGAGATATTAAAAAAAATCTTATTTTACCTTTCCCATGGGTAAACACCTGTTCTCTATTCCATATGCTGGCTAGTACCTTATAACTCACTTTAATGTGTTTTAAAGCCCTTAGGATTCTGAAGTTTTGCATTTAGGTGTGGCATTAGCTAGTGTATCAACCAACAACATGGACAAGCCAAAATGAGTGAAGAGACTCCTATGTGTCATGTGACTGGGGACAGAAGCAGGTTAAAGGAGGGGTGTAGAAGATCAGTCTTTGCTGCCTTCTGGGAGCTTCATGTCCTTTAAGGGGCAGGAAGAAATGTCATAGATCAGAGATGGGTTAATCCTGCACTGATGGACGCCCTTCTTCTCAAGCACACTGATAAAGTACAGCAAGCAACTTTTGTGCACAGCCACAAATACTGATATCTCCCCTATTAAAAATGTAAATGTTCTGTAAATTAATTTGAGCTGGATGACACTACATAACATATATACATACTATATAGCTGTATAAATGTATTTCTGCATCATGCAACTGATTGTAAGCTGATTAAATTTCTGAATTTGGCAGATACTTTTATTTTACCTTACATTTAAGGTATATACAGTATTTTGGCAGTATGTTTGTTTTCTGTGAATCAAAGGCATGACCTTGATGTTGTTAGCATATGTTTTACTAGTTCTTTTTCATCATTTATTGGATGAATTAGATGTAGTGATTAGATGCAGTTTATTAATATAGTGGTCATAGTAAGGTAGTTAGACAGTAGAGTAGTGGAGAGGATGACACAAAATCATATGAGGGATAACAGGGAACTCAGGACTTAAACCCAGGTCACCCAAAGCACTATTGCATAATATGTCACAGTACAGTGCAAGAGGCTGTTGGTTCTGACAGGGGGCTTGTGTGTTTTAAAAGACTCAGATTATTGGCTTTACTAAAAGAGTTTGCAACAAATCGTTTATCCTGCACATGCTCATTAGATTCAGTATGCTCACCGTTGCTTGGAAAATAGTTTTTTGTTCAAAGAGGTTGAATCAGAACAGTAATTATAATGAACTGAATATAACATTTTTAGTTAATTTGTAAAAATGACAATAAATTAAAAATCAATTTTCCTATTTTGTGACAGATGCATGCTTTTTCTTCTTAACATTCATCTTTAGTTTGTGCACACTCATTGTGGGCAGCAATTTATCTTCATAGTCCTCATTAATATGTAATTCACGAAACATATAATTATATCTATTCTTTAGATGAACACTCAATTAGTCAAAAGCATAAAACGCTTGTACACACACACACACACAGAGAATGAGAGAGAGAGAGATGCACAATAAACAAAAACGCTTGTACACACACTGTGTGGTACAGCGGGGGTGACATGCAAATTTAAAAAAAGCAGAATCAAATGCTTTTCACTGACATTCAGTTCTAACAGCAGAGATCTCCACAGATGCACACATATGGTTCAATGCATACATCAGCAGACACGTACACACACTTCCTCTCAGGTGGAACAGACCCAACTGCATGCATATTCATTTTGCCGCTGAGAAAACAAAAGTCATCTGGAGATGCAGGATGAGGAGTGCCAGTGAGTGGGCATGGAATAACATTGTTTAATGAACAGTGCGTCTCTTCGCCTGCAGCCTTACCTAACACTCACTGATGGTGCAGGCAGATGTGGGTAGAAGATCCAAAGGCAGCGAGATGCGTGACATCAGGAGGAATGCAAAGAAAGAACCTGAGTCTTTAGTTGGCAGCAGTTTTTTCGCACATCACCCCAAGGCACGATGATGTTTCTCTTTCTTCTCTATCTCCGCCTCTCTTTCCACCTCTAAATGTTAACTGAGCCACAGGGAGCTAGTGGGCAAGAAATAAGGAATGATTTTTTTCCCTTTATTTCATTTTTGCGAACAAAGTCTAAATAGAGATGCGTGCCTCTCACTTTCACGTTCTGAATCATTCCACTCTGTGTAGCTGGATTTTTCACTTCACAGACATCGAGTTCACAGATTCAGAGAATGTAAAACTGAGGATGATGCCTTGATATGCAGCCGTTCAGAGAACTGGCACACCTTAAAACTTGAGTATTCTGTGTGGTGTCCAAACATTAGATATGCAAACACAGCACAATCAATGTAAAATGCCTTCTCAGCAGCGCTGTTAATCTTTTATAATGCGAAGCCTTATACATTAGCTTTTCAGGCAGTGATTTAAACTCATTCACTCTGTTAGGAGCAAACAATCTCTGTCTGGAACTCTGTCTTAACTTCTGCTTAAGAAGGCAAAAAGCAGCAAAGCACTGTGAATTAACACATGCTTCCTGGGCAAATGCGGGTGGTGTTTAAGAAATAAAGCTGTGTGAATCAGGTATATGACAGACTCCTACAAACTTGAACAAAAGCAAAAGTTGCAGGTGACACGTGCTGAGACGTTACAATAAAAGTGGCTCTCACTCTGGCCAGCTAAGACTGTAATTTGTGCATTGAAATGAACTATTATGATTTTCTATTTATGTGAGTTTTAAAGGAGAGTTCAAGCATGATAATGGTAATGCCAATATTGTAGTCAAATTGCCCAATCGTTTTTGTTTTGTTTTAAACTCATACACTCTGAACAAATCAAGCAATGGGTTGGAGATGACAGGTCATCATGTCTTTGTGTATAGACCAAAATTTACAAATCCACCATGAGCAGTTATTGATTTTGAAGGCCTTTGATATTGCCTGTGAGACAGAAAGTAACAGCCAGTAACATGTCTTGAGGAAAAATGACCACTGATCGATAGAAAAAGACCTCTGATTGCCTTTTACTCCTCCAGTCACCTGGCTTAAAATAATCACCTTTCTTTGTTTCTGACATGAGCATAGAGCTAACAATTTTAGGCTGTAAGAACGTTTCTCTAATGTGTCCATTAAATAACAAAAATGTTAAAATGTTGAACGTTCTAGAAATGTTTAAAATGTTTAGGTTTTTTTATTAACGTTGTATTAACATTTTATTAATGTTATTGCTTGGTTATCAGAATATTATCCAAACATTTTTTTATATTCTGTAACATTTTTAAAACATTCTACTAACAACCTAAGAATAACGTTTTTGATACAAATGATATATAATGTTAAAAAACATTCTATTAATGTTACTGCACGAACGCTAGCCAACATTTTAAAAACATTCTTTGTTAGCTGGGGCTCTTCTACTTGTGATGTGTTCACTGTACTTAGTTCTTTATTGCAGCATAAGCTTCAACTTCAGGAACTTCTGTAGACCAACCATTTACCATATTACACAATTTTCCATATATGTTAATATTTTTCCCAAGAGTTCCAGGCCTTATTTTGTATCCTATTTATGGAATGTGATTTTAAATGCAAGCAAAATCATACTAATTTTATCATACTATTTTTATCATACTAATGTCATGGTCCATCAACCATGCTCTCCCAGAAGATTTTTATTTGATAAAACATGTTAATTAGCTGCATAATAAATTAGCATGTGGATTTCATATTAGTCTGAATGGCTGCACTAAATTTATTCTGATATTGTAGTAGAATTAAAGTCACAATATAGCATCATTTGTTTATGGTGCAGATGATTAAAGTTTAGGTGTGTAAAAATTCCAGTACTAAATGGGATTGGAAAATATGTTTTCAACAAAGCTTTCCTAAACCTTCCCATTTCTCATTGTTCAGTCAAACAAGTAGTCCCACCCATAAATCATGCCATTGGTTAATCTAATGGAAAACTCAAACAAACAATGCAAAGTTGTGAGAGCCACGGTGTTTAAACACTTCAGGAAATCAATGGCTAATTCATAGATGCATTTGAACATTCTACTGGGAACAAAATATTTTAACATTAAAAATTACAAACAGAATCTTTTATTTAACAGTCTATATTTGAGAAATATAGACATGATGTGCCTGTACTGCTACTGTATTTAATCATATGGTCTTTTTCTTCTCATTCTTTTTCTTCTTGAGATTATGATCTGAAGATCTAAATTGACCACTTCGAGATTCACATCGGAGAACTGTTAGTATCTTGTCAAATGTCAGGTTGCTAGGCAACATGTCATTTGCTGTCCTACTCCACTTGCATGTGAATAGGGTAGAGAGTGCTGTGAAAGTATTGTCCTAAAAGCCGAGAGACATTAGATGTTCTTCTAACATTTCACCAAAAACTAATACTGCAAAATCACCAGCAATGACAAAGTACAGAGCATTTATGAAAGCCAAAGTCACTTAGTTACCTTTGAACTGAACAAAAGTCTATCTATTCAAAAGCAATGTAGCACTTACAGTATGTTTACTGTATGTCAGGGTGTGAGTTTATTTTGGAATGTACACGTGTAAATATTCTTATTCAAATGCTATGTAAAGTGCATATAATGTGCATACAATACATGTGCATATACTTTCTACTATTATCCTCTAAGCACTGGTAAAATAAAACTGGCAATTTATAAACCCTAAATATACATATTTAACAAATATTTTTGTTATTTACTTTATGTGGCACATTCTCAAGGTCTTTTGTTTATGTAATATTAATGAACACATTACAATCAACAGATCTGAAAAGCATCAAATTACCAAAACAGAAAATAGAACTAGTTATTGTAAAGTCATGAACAAACATTATCTTGAGGAAAAGCAAACTGTCAGAATGTATTTTCCTGTACATAAAGCATTTGAAAGCATTTATCATTCATGATGTAAATCGCTTACCATTTGTCAGAAGCATCACGCTGGCTGTCACTTCATACTCTTAAATGACACAGAGCAATGACAGCAGTATGATGGATATTTTCTTGGCTTGATAGTGACTGAGGTTTTACGACAAAAGTCATTGGTAGCATGCCACAATCTCTAGGCACAAACAAACTGACATGCATACTGCTGACATTTAGCTGTTGCCCTGTGTCACAGATGGCACATTGCTAAGTGGGCATCTTATAATGACAAGTGTATTATTAGTGCTTTTTCAGTGTAATGGCCGTAATGACACCATCATGAGTTTCTCTTGCTGAAAACAGATGTATCGAGCCATGTGGCATCAAATGAAAGTTGCAATTACATGTCAGCTGGTCATTTAGTTAAATCTGTAAATAACCAACTAGTCTCGGCCTCAGACATCTTTCCACTAATATCTGCATTGTTTTAAGCCAATTATGGTCGTACATTGTTGTTCAATGATTTGATTATGTGACCTCAGTCTATTGTGGTATAAACTAATAAAATAAACTCATCACCAAATATTATGAAAAACATTTACATGATGGCCACAGAGATCTTTCTTATCTCAGTAAGCAGTTCTTGTGCAAACAAGCTTCAACGTGGACCAGACTTTATGCCGAAGTCTGCCTGTCTGACACTAATAACCAACCAATTTGAATTTTATCCTGATGTAATGTACAGGAATGATTCAAAACATATTAAAAGAAATTGCAGTGTAAGCCTACTTTGAAATTGCACATTTTCTGAGCTCACTGCCATCCCTGTAAATGTTGTTACAGTTTGAATGCAAAATCTAGGTCCTGTAATTTCATCACATCATCTTCTTGTGATTTGACTGGAGAAAATCAGTAGGTACGCTTCAGCAGCTAAAGCTTATCTGTCAGGGCTGCCTTACAGAGAGCTGCACCTGCTGTCTGAGCTTACCAGACAAGGCATAAAGCATGAATGAGAAACAGGCATGAGCAGCCGCACACAGATGTTCCTCTCCCCCAGGTGCCTGCTTTCTTATTTTGGTCTTCCTCACTTGGGAGGCCCTTGATAGGATGTTGCATGTTGCTATGATGGGTGGAAGACTGGAGGGGAGGAAAACAAAGTCAGAATTGGTTTTTAGAGGGGGCCAAGCCCAAAAAACAGGGGGGACATGTTTCCAGATGGTGTTCTCCGGTGATGTATGACCACAGAAGCCAGCTTGAAATAGAAGACAGAAAAGCTGGAGCAATGTCACCCCGGAAGGTGCAACAAATGGACAGTCAGGCAGAAGCTTCGTGGCGAGAAAACTTTTAGGTCTGAATTCCCAACCCTCCTGACTGGATCTTTTTTATGAGCACTTAATTTACCCATAATTATAAATAAAGCTGTTTTCTATTAACTAACTAACAGTCAATATAAACAAATAGCTTTTCAAAACTTCTGTATTGTTTCACAGTGATAACTACTTACCCATCTGTTATATGAAATAACCTAAATGTTTGTTTTGAGAGAAAAGTAGTAATCTAAACTAACTTTTTAAATTAAACATTAAACAATGTGCTTAATTATGGCACAAATTAGCTGACCTTGTATGTGATAACGTTAGAATCCCTCCAAACCTATTTTCTTTTTACTTCAGTTTAAACTTTGCCTCAGCGCTTATCATAAATACACAAGAGTGTGTCTTTATTTGTGCTGTAATCGTTTCCTCTTTCAGCCCGCGTGCTTTATAAGATGGCATGTCATGCAGTACTGTACGAAACATAATGGAGTTATGATGTCTCGGCAGCCATTGTGAAAGAGGCCTGTTATTTATGCTGTGCGTGAGGCTCACTGAGGAGAGGCAAAGCACATTTAATTTCTCTCTAGATCACAAAGACAAATTCTATTTACTGCTCCCAGACAGGGACATGAAGAGAGACTGAGAGAGAAGGGAAGGAAGCAGGGCAAGTGATGGAAGGTTTTAATAGGTCATTCTGACAAACCTCATTAAAAGCTCTTGTGCGAAGCCAGGGGAAACCCTGTTCAAAATGGCCAGTGTTTACCATTTTACTGGCTTATTTTTCCCTGTTCGAGAAGATAAGATGATGTATCAGTCAGCTGAAAGTAGACCTGGCAGTTCAAAATGAGTTGACAGTAGACAATATATAACAATATACACTTGGAAAAGCACAAAGATGAGAGCAGATTACTGAATGATGAAAAATGAAATATTTATATCCTTACGGCATAAAAACATTATTTGGGGAATACTGAAGAAATGTCAGTAAAGAGACAGCAACTCAATGGATTTACATGCTTCACTAGAGCATATACCTGCAGCGCTGAATATGTTATGTCATATCCTGTGATCTTCAGGCATTATACCAAGGCATACTGTCTTTAAACCAAGTCAAGCTCTTTATTGTGATTTTAAAGGTACAGTGAAATTATTTGTCTTAGAATAGTTGCTCCATTAAACTTAGATTAAAAGTATATAGAAAGAATTATATAAACTTAAAATATATTGAAAGATAAAAATATACACAAGTATATACAGAGGTACACCTGAAAATAAATAAACATAAAGGTGCAGCGTGCATATAATGAGTAGACCAGTTATTACAGCACAATATTACAGTTAAAGATGAACATTTTTATATGTGCAAACAGTCATGGGTGTGTATGCTGGAGGCGTTGAAATGTATGCTGACTTACAGTGTCTAGATTTGTAAATATCAGAACAAAATTATTTGTCAAACATCTATATTTATAGAAAAACATGAATATGTATAGCTGAACATGACATGCTTCATGAAAACATGTTTAAATTTACAAAATCAAAACAAACAGAAATTGATTGACCTTCATTGACTCCTCTGAGGGGAAAACAAAAGCTGTTCCTTGTTACTTGAGCATAATTAACAGCGATCGACCGCGCTTGCTCTTTTTCTGCTCTGATGCTGTGATGGCCCTCCACTGAGGCAACACTGAATAAAAAACATTACTACACAGCCAATGACAAAGTGCCAGGAACTCTGAGTGACTGTGAGCAGAAACTCACAGAGATGAAACAAAAGCTGCATAATATTGGCAGGTGTAATTTAGATATCAATGTGTTTCTCTGCTGTATTGACCTTATATCACTGTCAATCACTGCACTGGCAACTGAACTGCACCATGAGACAAGGCTAAAGATGTGATGGCAAGACAAAACAGTAACACTTTTTGTGCCAGTCGTTTGAAATCATAACAACAAGAATAGCTTGTGAGACAGATACATCTGGGTGGAATTTCAGTGTTGTCAATCACTGTGAAACTAAATTTAAGCTTTTATGGCCCTTTAACAATTTTTATTCTCACCATTTATAAGATAACTCCAATCAAATCATGAAAGAGTTTGATATAGCAAGTCAGAGGAGATAGCAGCTGAATTCGCATTCCAATCACAGTCTTAGGAGCATTTAGCAGGGTTGATGGAAGGCGCTTATTAAAATGCATCTGACGTTCTGAAGTAGGCACCTCTCTGGCTAACATTCAATATTAGGTCTTTGAGACATATTAAGCTACATTAAAGCCCTGATTTACTAAGATCCCAAATAAAGGGCAATAATCTGCATGTGCTATCCAACAAATTGTGTTTGCTTTTCATGGGTGAGTTGTCTGCGATTTACTAAGAATAACTGCGCAAATATTCTACTTGCAAATAGGTTAGACACACCCACGTGTGTGTGGGTAATAGTACTCAATATTGCACATAAAGTTCACTTGCTGTTCTCACTAAATATCAACAATTTAATACCTGATTGTTTAGGTCTATTAATGTGAATGTATTATATAAATGTATTGTCTGTCTTATATTTTCAGTTCTCAGAGTGTCCGTTTTGCCTATGACAGCACAAAGCACCGTATGTATCAGATTCATACCTGCCTTTTAGTTTGGCTCCTGTAGTTAGATTCTCAGACAACATTCAGGATTGATAAATTACTTTGCATATGCCTTTCATCTATTTGCCACTATACATAGGCTTCATTTCTTTGTTGGGTTTTAAACAAACCATTTAAAACAAATGACCTGCTGTTTTTAGATCTCTGACAGGCTGATCAGTAAAAGTTTTTTCTCATAATTTCATACATTTAATGTGTGAAGCAACAAACCAGTGAAGAACTCTGTAGTCTTTAAAGAGAGTTTTGCTACCCAGCAGGTAAACAGCAAGAAAAACTACATTGTGATGTTTGATGTTTATATTTCATACATAATTGTTCTCAGATGTTTGACTACACAAAGAACATGTAGAGTGTTTAATTAGACACACCTTTATGAGCGAGAACCTTGTTATGCTGTAAAATCTGAAGGGTTTTTCCAGCAGATGTTTCCCCCTGGAGAGCTTTCCTCATTGGATCAGAGATCCAGCTGGTTTGTTTCTTTGCCTGGATGTCCTTCAGTGACTGCTTTTCTCTGTTCTTATGTACCAAATGCGATTCAACATAGTGCTGTTGCAGACAGACAGCATTAAATAATAAATCAAGATACCTGAGCAATTTCAGAGAACAATTCTTGCTGAAATGATCTGTCTTTCATTCATTTGATATATTTAAATAATAAAATAAAATGTGTAGCCATGTCATAATCTTTCTAGTCCTTTTAGAGTAACCTTGGAGGCGGCCACAACATAGTTATATTAGGCAGTCAATGAGCAATGGGATGTGGAATGGTGCTCTGTTTATTTATATACAGAAATAACATCCTGGAGTATTGCTGTATACTTCAATTACTATCTCATTTGAGATAACCCAGCCATGAAATGATGCCATTCGCATTGCCATTAATTCGAATCAGTAGATAAGAGTGAAGATTCAGTTCACAATCCTTTCACTGACTCACCTGAAAAAGTGGAAGTGCCTCATGAGAAGTGTCTTTTCTGACCTTAATTTCTATTGGGTCTTTTTTCTGTAACATAGTAGTTATGCATACATGACTCAATTTAATCATGACTATTGGAAGATAAGGTTGTTTTAAAGTTGTTTTAACATTGTCTAGCCTTTTGTTGAGGTTTGTGATCAAGTGAACTGACACACTTTTTTGTTTAAATTCGTTCAAACACAATTTGATGATTTTCAAAAGATTGTACTCTCTGTAAAAATTGTAACTATGTACAGCTGATGTTATTGCCTCCCTACAATTTAGTGCTTTGTTGTTTTCCTCACCTTGTAAAGGATAAAAGCGTCTGCTAAATGCCTAAATGTAAATGTAAAGTTCCTCTGGATTTTGTGAAATATGAAAAGATTATCATTTGGAATTTGAACAGAAGAGCTTTAAAAACCTTTGCTGAGTTCTTTAAATGCATGGGAAAATGATTTTTCCTTTGATTACATTTACATTCAGGTGGTGAGAAATGTACAGTACTGCTGTGAGTCAGCAAATCAGGCTCCATATTGAAGGGGCCCCTCAGCAGGGGTTTGTGGACAGGGGCCAAAGTCCAATAAAACTTTCTGAATCAAATTGTCTTTCCTCCTGTACCCCACTGCAGCCCTGCCTCCTCTGTCTGTCTCCAGACTCGTTCAAACCATTCATCAATCTGAGCATCCTCAGAGGAACCATCCCACATCCCTAAACAATCAGTCAGCAACATTTTTTAGACACTGCGTCGGTTTTTGTTTATTTATTCTGTCATTTAATTGTGATATTTAAGTTTTATTATTATTTTACTGTAATTGTTTATACTATCTGTCAATTCTGAGTTGAGTCATGTCTGATTAAGGTATTTACAGCAGTACATTTACTGTGACTTGTTATCACAATAAAGATAATTAAACACATTAAATACATTTTTTGTCCTTAGATTTTTTTCCTTTACTTTTATAAAGGTTATTTTCATGTTACATAATTTTACAGTTCTATGCCTAGTTTTGTAAAGGATATTTTTTTCAAACATGGTATCATGTAGTACTTCAGCCTTGTATTTGGGACTGATTTCCAGAAGGTTTTACACTCAACATATCAAAGATTAACCTGAGATTTTAAAGGTATTTTGTTGATATCCATGACTGAGTTCAGCTGTGTAATTGCCTTGCCTGCATATGTTGTACATCCAATAGTGTCTCTTTCTTTTAAATGATCACTGATGGTTGCCTCAGCACAAAGCCTGATTATACAGAAAGTTCCAGAATGAGTTTAATTCATCCCCAGTGCAACCTGAATCAGGGTGATAGATTGATTTTGATGTCACAGGTCACAAATGGATCTAAATTGCCTTGACCAAATCAGTTACATTTTCGAAACAGCGGACAGGTCCTGACAGATTGCGGGTCATGCCGTGGGCAGCTGCGGTGCTCCAGATGTGCATTCTGGGATGACTGGATCAAAGTTAAACACTAGCAGATGTTTCCGCGCCCTCCTGGGCAGACACAGCAGGAGAAAGGAAAGGTTGTCCTCCTCCATCCAGCCATTCCAGAGAGAGCAAGAAACACGGAACCCTGGACTGCGGTGTGGTTCACATGTCAGCAAACTCCCTAATCATTTAAATCACTTGCATTTTAAATTCCCTCTGAAAGCCAGAGAGATGAATGTGGAGAGGGTCGAGAGCGGGGTGAGAGATGGGTTATGGCACTGGAGAGGAGAATGAGGGATGGAAAGGAAATGAGAGGTATAAAATCTGTGGAAAGAAGAAAAAAGGAAGAGGTCCAACAAAGGGAGAGGTGGGCCAGGGTGAGGTAGGAAATACGGAACAGAGGATGCAAAGAAAGAAAGAAGAAAAACAGAAAGGGTTAGGTGAAGGATAGCATTTACCTTTTCTCCTGGAGAGATAATGGGCTCTCTGGGGCGCTATAAAAGTTTCATTCTGTCCCACCTCCTGGCAGCCAAGAGTAATGACAGTGGTGTTTGGGTCAGCGGGGCCACGACACTGAAAAGTTGCAGTTCTGTAACCACCTGAGAGAGTGGCTTGATGACGAATGTTTTGACAATGTTTTTACAATGTCCTTACAGACTGCAGTGGGGATAAATTCACTGACAGCATGAATTGTGTTGGTAAAATCTCCCATGGCACTCATGGATCACTCTTGTATAGCTGAGACCACAGGCCTCAGTTTATCGAAAATGCCACAAAAGTCAAATTACATGTAAAATAAGAGATAAAAAGACTGAATGGTATCTCTTTTACAACAAGTAGTTCCAGTCCTATAATTTGATTAGCTCTTGGTATTCCAAGAATTTGGTAGTATATGAGCACTGAGACAACATTTTACTGTTTGTACAGTATTATCGCATTCCAGATTGAAGTAAAGCTATATTCACAAAGCAGCAGAATACAGTTGTCATACCTGTTATAGAGTGCTAAATATACACATTTTAGACGCAAAACTTCATAGGTAGAAATTTTTGTCTCATCTTTATTCTGAAATGTTTCAGGTGATCAATCCATAATCAATCTAGTGAAAAATCAACAAAATGAAATATCAAATTTTGATGTATGTTAAATACATTTGCACAGGACATATAACAATGGTATTGTGTGGAAGTCTATGAATGACTATAACACCATGCTTATATATTACAGTGTAATCAAACACTGACTGTGTGTGTGTGTGTACGTGTGCATGTTAGTCTGAAAAAACAGGCAGAAAGAAAGCATATATCTTTTGTTTAATAAAGACACATTTAAAAAACTGAGAATACACTGAGAACGCAGAACATCAGGTACTCAGATCATTTTTAATAAATCAGATTTTTTGCACAGTTCTTTCTCTGATGAAAAGACAGAATGTCTAAAAAAAAGAATATGTCTCTGGAGTCGATCTCAAAAGCACATGCATGGCCAGCACAAATATATTTGTGATAGTTCTTGCAATTATCAGAAAGTCTGGCAATGTTCATCATTGATTTCTGCGGAAAACACACAGCTAAGTCACAAGCAGAGCTTCAAAAGCTCACGACTCAGAACAGCTCTGAAAAAAACTGAAAGACACAACAGGTGCTATCTGGAGTAAACCATATGGTGAATACAATGAGCATCATATGCTTTAAGGGGAAGCCTTCCACTAAGAAATTGTCATCTTTACATTTTTCATATAAAAGGATTTAAAGTAAGAAAAGTAAAAGTGACTTGACGTCCATTTTCATTTTATGCTTTAGGTACCTCTAATTAGCCTGTTGCAGATGTGGGCAGAATATCTTATTTTCTTCTTTAAATGTACAGTTATATATTATCTATAGTTTTGATTAGATACAAATATAATATAGCCTATATGTAATGTGAAACAGTTGTTTGTTATAATAAATGTGACCCCGTTGTTGTCGCCGTTTGATGACGTTTGGGAATCATTACGAGAGGAAGACTTTCAAGCCAATGAGCGTTTAGCATCTGTTTTTTGCGTCATAAGTACCCATGTGGTTTACGCAACAGGTGAAAAGAGGTTTATCCAAAATATCAATGGAGTTGTTTAAATGTCTCATAAATTATGTGAGAGACTATGACAAAACCATTGAGCTGTAAATAAAAAGGATCTGGAGACGGAGCTTCTCTAAGCAATAGATAAGTAGCCATAGATGGCACCGCGTGATCTATTCCGATTTACTATATTGACAACAGTTGATGATCAGAAAGGTTATAACAAATACTGTATTTATTAAAACATTTAATTATCAAGATAGTTAAGACACCAGGAGGGATCATATCTGTACGGGAGGATGATCATCAGGAAGAAGCGAGAATAATAACTACCGTGCTGTCTTCAATTTGTTTTATCGGTATTAATTTACATATCACGCTCGCAGATCGTTATTGGTGATTACATCCTTAAAACGAGCGATGAAATGAGTGAATGCACTGAAGGCTTTTCCTGGCTGTCACCACATGTTTAAATGCAAGAAGTGAGAGACGTGGAGCCTAATGGTAAACAGTTCATTTAAAAGTGAATGTGTTGAACGTAAGATGTGACTTTGTCATATCCTGTTTGTCAATAACTTGTTTAGAGGTGGCCATGCTAAGATTTCTTCCTTTATTTAGCAGCTCTTCTGTCTAAAGCAATTTACAAATGAAAAGAATACAAGCAGAAGCAATTAGTCCAGCGGAGAAAACAAGTGGTGCTGCTTTATCAACTCTAATAGGGTGGTATAATTGTGTAGGGTCACAGCAAAATGTAAGTGTGGAACTACTGAGGACGTTTTTTATTTTAGTTCTGTCATTGTAGTTAATTAAGCGGGCTTAAGTTGTGCCAACTTGAAAAGAGTTATTTGTAAATTGTTTGCTTTATTTAGATGGCATTAAATGGTTCAAAATGGTGTGTTTATGTTTTTAAAAAACACTTGCATGCACAGAGGACCTTTTGTTTTAACATCATTTTATATTTAAAAAAAACACACCAAAAACGTGTGAAACTGTGATGCATGAAACGGGACAAGGGGAAACAATCAACGAAGTGATCATTTAGATTAGAAGAATAAACTCGTCTAGACGTCACAAGGCAACAAGTTGCTAAAAGTAACAGCAACAGTGTAAATCAACTGACAGACTGTCAAACAACAGAGCGTGTGAATTATTCATGCACCAATGCATGCTAGAAATCCCAGTATCCTGAAAAACGAACATACTGTGTCGCTCGTTAGAACTTAAAAATTTAATAAATATAGTTATAGCATAACATGAATATTTATTTTTAATTAAACAGTAATATTTTAGAATACAATTACCAGCTACACAAGGCCTTGACTGTATTCTCAGCTATGCCTTTATTGGTCATAAAAAGTCATAACAGTTGCAAAATTCTTGACAGTACAGTGAGGTGAGAGAAGACAATGTGGATGGATCAGATGGGGTAGGGTGTCAGAAAATGATCAGAGGTCACTGTTTCTTATTTCAAATGTGAAGAGGAGGTTTAAATTACAAGTCTTAAATGCATAGCAGCGAATAAAGAGTTAGTCATAAAAATAAAACGATGATGTGCTTGGCTGAAATTGTAAGTGCAAAGTTAACAAACTGTTGTTTCCAAGCAAACTTTTAATAATGTTGTCACTGACAAAAGCATGTTTTGAGATACATCATGACAGAAAATGTATGATGCTTGTTGATGTGCAATCTCGCATTCCTATACTGATAGTACTGACCTTTAATGTGATTTCTGTGCTAATAAACATGACTGTTTCAAAAATGAATATAAATGCACTGCATAAAAGCCTAAAATATTATTTTCTATCTATTGATGTGCTTTGATACATAAATTTGTAAGTGAAGATTAAGAGATGTTGAGCATCTAAGCATCCCATCTGCAGTACAAGTTGGTGGTCTTACCGTAAAAATTTACCAGATCATTTGATCTGTGCTTTAGGCCAGAACTAAGATAAAGGATGTTGCCTTTATGGGGTTCACAATTTGTGTGCCGCTAGCAGTGTAATTAGGATGATAACTGCTTTTGTGGGATCATCTGTTGCCGCGATACAGTCTAATTAACCTATTTCTAGCCGGCCTGGTGCATTTATGGCCCTAACGAGCACTTCCAACGACAACGGAGAAAAATCATTGACAAAGCCCAATCCCCAGTGGCCTGATTTAACAGATATAGTGGGGTGATGTTTCATGCTCCTCATCCACCATAAGAGGGAGAAGACAGCTAATGAGGGAATATGGTCATTTCAGTAGAACCTTCATCTCATTATATGGTCCCGAATACATGCGGTTATTGTAACCCACTATGTGTCCTAGGGCCAGTGCAGAGACTGTAGATGTGTGACAGAAGTAGCAGATAATATGGCAATTCATAGCAAATCTAACAGTAATGAGATTGTAAAAGTAGACAGACAGATCACATGAAGTTTATAAATGTTTTTAATACTCTCATAACATTCCTGTGTGTGCATGTGACGCAAGATTACGAAAATTCAATGTATTTAGATGTTTTTGATGAATCCCCCCTCTTCAATTTACTGGTGTTTTCCACTTTTAATGTTGTGTTGATGTTCTTCTAATTGGCTCTTTTAATGAGAGGCGATACGGAAGTGAGGTATTTTTAAAGCAAGGCTCATTCGTTTAGCCAGTGGGTCACTTTGAGGTCATTTATTACTTTCTGCCATTTTTTTTAATGAATTGTATATTCTGTGATTTTTTTTTTTATTCTTTCAAACATTCATAGCAATATGTAACACTATGGGAGTTGATATTATGGCTCTCTGTGTCTCTCTGAGGAGTTGAAAGATATCAGTCTGGTGTAAACCAGAAACACAACTCTCTCATAATGTATAGCTCATAGCTGTAAGCTCTGATGTAAAACTGTATTGAAATGTAATAATGATATTCATTCTTTGTGCTTAAAGTGGTAAATGTCATAATATGTCATTTATATGTATATTTATATTATATATGACACATTATGTCATATTCATGAACCTCACCTCTATGTGTGAATTTTTAGTAACTGATATTACAGGTATGATAGAGGTATTAGGCTGATTTTAGTAATCAGTGTGCATGCACATCAGCCCAGTGACATTTGCATACAGATTCAGCATGTGTTCATGTGTGTTGTGCAAACTCCATAAAATCATGGCTTAATATTTCAGTAAGATATGATTCTATTACACTAGGAATGATAGTGATAAAACATGGAATAAACAATTTAGTCACCGAAACAAGCACATCTGGTCAATGTAACCTAATGCTGGTTTAAGAAAGCATAAGCAACAACCAACACCAGTTATAGAAATATAAAAGCAACATTAATTTAAGAAGAAAAAGGGTGAAAAATAATTCTGTATGTGGTAATTATATAAGGTAAGATGCCTTGACATTCCTTAATGACATGTTTGTAAAGCAGCCACTGAATCATCAGAGAATTACTTGTAAGGCCATAATTCTGTAACTGTCTGTTTTAATTCAAAGAAGACACTCAAACGGATAAAACATATAGCTTGAAAGCACTGTAAGCTGTTTTGTATAAAATACATAAATGTAAATTGCACATTGACAAGTGGTGTATGCTACAAACTGTATAGGTCTAAGGTAACCAGTATTTAAAAAAAAACATGAATGTAACATGGGTAGTTATGATGACGTTAATAAAGCCATTGACAAAAAAGCAAGAATAGAGGAAAAGATGCATGAAAGAGTAAAAGACACATAGATTGGTGTAAGCCAGTTTAGTCAAAATGATGCAAAAATCAATTGTTTTCTTTCAGCCCTCCGATAGATTCTCCTGTTTACATTGTCGAAATAAGTTGTCATTGAAACAGCATTATTAAGAGACCAAAGCACTCTATTGTGTCTCTCCTGATTGTCCAGTTGTCATTCAGGTCAATTGGTTCTTTTGTCCCGCTCAGTTGGACTCCAGTTTACTTTCGTCCTTTTTGCTGAGGCGCATATATAGCAGTAGGTAATTAGAGGCCCGGCTCCATGTTACAGAATTGTGTGAATGAGAGATTGATGAGCTTATCTGTTATCTTCTGTCAATGAAGCCAAAGCCATCAGCAGCCACAGAGAACAAAGGCATGAGATTTTAAAGCAATTTTACTTTCTCGCTTCCTCTGTCATACAGCCCTGAAATGACACTCTGGAAACATTATAGAGGTGATATGATGAACATTTTCGCAGCTAGTATCTTGCTCCAAAATTTAACCTTAATCAAATATGACAATGGATTGATTAGGTCCCTTAATTGCAACATTTTAGTTGTTGCTGATGGGTCATTGCTAAAACATCTTGTGTAATACCCCATAGAGTATGCCTGTTGCCTTTCTTTCCATGCATTCATTTCTTTGTCTTATACAGTCTTCATACTCGCAGGCCTCCTGGTTTTCTTGATTAATATTCTTGATAAATTAGGTTTCTAAAATTATTGACAGCCTTAGGAATGCATTCACAAATGATGGTGGTTCAAACAGAGCACACTTTGTGTACAAAACTGAGAAACAAAATACCTTTACCTAAGAAGTTATAGAACTGTGATTGATACCATTATCTGCATAACAGCCTTTTTTAAAAAATTATTTGCTTTGAGAAGTGATTATACTGTTTCACTTTCTCAAAGCATTAGACTATAGTTCATTTTACATTAATAAGGTTTGTTAAGGTTTTACTTAAATTACAGGTAAACTTGTGCTTAGAACTTTAGCCAGCACTGATAAAGCTTCTGTTCAAGCCTTTCTTTAGCAGGAACTTTCAGCAGAAAGTTGTTTGTTGTTTTCCTCTATATGATAAACAGACCCTGAAAGCTTTCAGGCAGTGTCATTAACAATGTACGACAATGCTCATGCCCCTCAAACTGCACAAATTAATCATTTTAATTTAATCCTATCTTCCTAATCAAAGGCCCCAGCTTCTGTTTTATTTATTGCGCCCTTAACCTTAGTAATTAACTTATGCATGAATTTATTATTTCAAGATTCCCCCTGATGTGGCCTATTTAACCAGATGCAAATAATCTTTTGGGCGTCAGATTTTGTGTTTGTTTGGTCTTGAAAGAGAGAGGGGTGACACGTTTAGCCTTATTGTCTGAATTTATTCTCACTGCTTATCTCTGTAAAACAGTAGCTAGAGGCTTTAGTGTCACCCCTCTGTTTATCTGCAGAATAACTTCATTAAACTGTTTATATATTATTAGGGAGAATAATTATTATAATGTATTAAAGCATTTGTTGTAATCTGTAGATCTGTGAGTTATGCTTATTTGATTTGCCATTCCTGCAAATTAAATGTAAATATCAAAACTGCAAAGGTTTGTACTGTACATGTTTGTATAGCTTGATTAAATTGTGCATATGCATCTTGAAGATTTAATTTTTTTATTATTATTATTGTTTTCCTTTTTGTTTTGTATTCTAATTGAGAAAGTGCCCACAGTGCCAAAGAGCAGTCAGTCTGATGGGTCAGTGCCACCCCGGGGCAGAATATGTCCTCTATTTTGATAATGGAGGAGTCTCAGGAATGTGAGCTGGCACTCAGGGGAAGTACAGTGAAGGGCCACTGAGAATCGTCTTCTGCCTTTTCCTTATTTCCTCACAATATATAGGAGGACTATTTATCAGCAGATCTCGGTTCTATCCAACCTAAAATAATGATTTTGTAGGAAAACAATCTAAAGATGGACCGGTACGATGAGATATGGTTTAATGATGATCCAGTCTTAAAAAGCTGATGTTTAAAATAGGAGGACTTGATATATGGACTGAACAGATTCTTACTTGTCTGTGTGAAGTCATTACAGCTGACCTTATTGACTTTATCAGGCAGAACATTCTTTGTATGAATTCTTTGTTTGGTGTATTGCACTGCTGTGGTCTTAGTATCTGTGTACCTGGGTTATTAATTTGGTTGCTGCTGTGTGAAGGGTTTTTAGTCTTCTAGAGAATTTGTGTTCCTCACAGATCTTTACCCTGTATGCACTTTTATTATACCTGATTTTGTCTTTACCGTAAAAATGTCTTGTAAAAGAGATTCAAAATACAACTTTTATGGCTTTTAGTATATGTCTGTTAGCTTTGAATATGCATTTAAAATGTCCAGTCTCTCTCTGGATAATAGACTGAACATTGATAACCCCTCCTGCACTAAACAAAAGTTTTTGTCCAAATGCACTTCAGAATGAACGTTATACTCTCTGCGTCTGTAAAAGGACAATCCATTTTAGGTTACCCAAACTAACTGTTTTAACAGGAACTATAATGGCACAAGAAAGAAAACTGCTCGTTTTGTTATTCTATTGTTTGTATAAAAAAGTGCCTGGATGCCAGATTGATGATAATCATGACATTCCTCTAAGCAAGTGATCACTGTCCACTGGTTTTAAAATGCACTGTTGTTCACCTAAGTTTTGAATGTATTATTTACTTTAGGCTGATTTCATACAAATGTCCATCTCTTCTCACTCAAGAGCTCTTGATCTTTCACCTCTCTCCAGGCTTGCAATACATAGCCTCTCTCATCATTAAGCATTCAGGTGAGGTTTTCTCTCCTCTGTGCTGCTTTGCGGCAAGAGGCTCTCGCGTTTAAAAGGCTTTTTGAAGTTGTTGGGAACTGCTGGCACTTCCTTTTAGAGCCGCTTTCCCAGAACAGCACACCTTGCTTTCCATCCAATAAGGTAATGCATTTGCTCTAAACACATGCAGCTCTCTACTCGCCATGAATTAATTCGACAGTGTTATGACCCTGAAGGGCCGTTCAGCAAAATCTGCTTTTGAATTTCCACAGGCCCATCGTAATGTACTGGCCCCCACCATTACTTCTCGGAGTGGCCATTTTCAATTAATCCCACTACATAATGCATGACTACATTTAACAATCCAATGAACTGATATGGAGTCTTTGGCTGGAGAGGAACTCTGTTAATGGCTGTAAAATAGAGTTATATCACTCGGAATGTATTCATTAGTTTACTTAGTGACTCTGGAGGTATGACGCTTGTTGGGTCTGGGGTAGCTTTTGGCAGTGGCTTGTTAATGTTTGTCTTGTTTCTGTGGAGAATTATAATGAGACTTACAGTTTCTGCTGCCACTTACACTTGGAATGTTTGAGATAATTAGAAAGATGCCGTTTACGCTAATGATGGTGAGATGTAGTTTGGGGATATGGTCAAAAATCGAAATATAAGTTAGTTAATTTATTCTAAATGTAATGTGCCAGGGAAGAAATGGGCTTTGTATTAATGTTTCCCAATTAATTTGGGATGTGAATGAATTGCATTAGAAGCAGTTTTAGGCTTCACATGAAGGTTCTTGATAGAGAAGGACAGACACAGATCTGGAGAGATGGAGCACCGGTTCTTCTCCCCTCAGGCCATCTCAGTGACACACTTTCTGCCTTCCCTCCGCTCTCATTATTTTTCTTTCTCTCTACAGACCAACATTTCCTCAACTCCAATAAAAGCTAATTTGGGGCCGTACCTGCCAAGAGAGTGTCTCTTCCCTGCAGTCATGCGACTGCACACTAACTAAACACCCTCACTGGTGACTAAAGTATGACTACTGTGGATCTACAGAGACTGTCACGCTCTACAGACTAGACATATGTGACAATAGAGCTTCTTCTTACTCTATAGGATTTTAAACTACTCTGCACAACACCTTGGAAATGGTAGCAAAAAGTCATAAATTCAGAAACACACCCACAAACTCACCATCTTATACATGTATTTCACAAGCAGCCTCAGGGCTTTAAAAGCTGTGGATCGTGGAGGTGAAACATGAGCAGTCTAGTAATGAGAAGGATTTGAGGCGTTTTCCAGCGGGGAAACGCAATTTCTCAGAGTTGCGTGAAATGGACCCAAGTTCAGATGCAGGTCAGACGTACTCCACAGTCTTGCTCCTCTTACAAATGTCCATCAGCAGATCACATCAATCACAGATCTTGGTGGGTTTTTTCAGCGTATGCAATGACAACTGAGGCTTTCATTAGTATATACTACCAGCTGTGTGTCAGCCAGCTAAGCTGATCTATTTATAAATCGAAGTGAACTGTACGCACCAGTGGTGCAGTTTTGATTTCGGCTGCATTGAGCATGGTTCTCGGAGCACCCATCACCATCGTCTTTCCATTTTTAGTTTGACTTCCGCCTGAGCTGTCAATCATTTTAATGACCTGTCTGTACGTGTCAGAGTGATCCATCTTCTGTGACACAGCGAGACTCGCTTGTGTTTAGTCGATTCAAGTGCTGGAATGAGATAATGTTCTGATGGACATCCTGTTCTTATACTTGCACTGATCTCTCACAATTTTCAAGTACAGAGCATTAAATAAGTACTTTGAGGTTCATTTATGTAGTGCACTGTATTATCATAATCATAATAGTACTAAAAGAACATTTAATGTTGATGACGATAATTAGGTTTCATTTGAATTGCTTTAATTTTGTTGTACTGTATTTCTTGTAAAATATTGACATTTTTGTAAATACTTGTTGGAAGATCACAACATCAGGCACCTTATATTGATATCTTGAAAGCACAGACAAGATTTCCTACAACAATCTGCAATAGTGATAGTCTATAAATTGTGTTGATTTATAGGAGCTGCTTGCTAAATCAAGAATGCTTTGCATGGTCACGTCAGAAAATTGATTTCATTACTTGGGAGCGATCCAGCCTTCAATTTGGGTTCAACATTTCCGGTAATTCAACTTGATTAAGAAATTAAGCTTCGAGAGGCCCTCCAAAGGGAGAATGAAACACTGTTATAGCTCAACAAAAATATCCAGATAATTATCATTACCATAATGGTCTAATTGCTTCATTCTGGCAAATGTAAAACAGTGATTTACGGTGAAAACTCTGCTTCTCACTTTTTTAGTTGGATGGGATGGACTCAAGGGCTTAGGGTGTGGCTGGTTCGAAAGGGCCAGTTAGCCCCTGCTGGATGCTGCTGTAACAACACCATTATGCTGCCTAAAAGCATCATAAATCAGAACTTACTGCCAATATGCAGGTTGCATTCTTTTGGGTGGTAATGACCAGTCAAGTCGAACATCCGTTGCGCTCTGCAGATATTATAGACTTCTTTGGTTGAAAAAATGATTGATTCCTTTGTTTTGTTATACTTCATGTTCATCATATAATGTCAAACATGTGTCCAGATCGGGAGGATAGAACCTCTCTGTCATGTTATGAAACTCATGGCTAATGAAAGCTAATAGCTAATGGCCTATGGAAAGTTATTTTTCCAGTTTTGTTTTTCAGAAACTTGTACTTGGCTTGTTCTAAGTACTTCTCAGAAAACTTCCTTAAGCTCTCATTATTCTTAATCTGCTGTGAGATGCATAATGTACTCTGGAGAGAAGACCTCCACCCAGATCTTCCAGCAGACCTCACCGGTCTGCCTCCACCAAACGATTAATGATTCAATGTTGTCATTGGCGCACCTTACACAGACGCCTTCTGCTAACGCGTATTAATAATAATGATAACTTTAATAATTGAACTTGCATTAAATGGCCCCAGTGGAGCAGTGTTTGATTGTCCTTAATGAATTCTGCCATACAGGCTTTTGTTCTAGCTAATGAAAGAGGGGGTGGCTGACGAGAGGCCAGAGTTCTGGAATAGATGAATAGATCGCTCAGGATTGAACTCCATCGCCGTGGATTTAATGAGCTGTCAGTTTGCAGTTACGCAGGGTGAGTATAAGTTTTCGTTCCTGCTCCGACAAAGAGTCAAAGGAGGAGCGAAAAAGAAATAGAGAGCAAGAGGCTATGAAAGAAAAAGAGAGAAAGGGATCGTCGTACAGACAGCAACAGGGAAAGCCAGTGAAGAGAACAGCCAGACAGAGTTCAAGAGCTCTTCAAAGAGGGCAAGAAACATGTACGATAGGATGTCGGTCAATGAGAGAATATAATTCCTTTCATCAGTGCCAGGATGAAGACACTTAACCTTGTCACCCACTGTAGTGACCTTAAACATCCGGTTCCTCTAATGTAGGAGCAGCAATTCTCATCACAGTCCTTATCTTGCATGATTTCTGTGTGTCATTGTGATACTATGAATCAGATGGAGGCCGGAAAACTCAAGTAAGATATTGTATTGTAAGCAAGCATAAATACTGCATGGGAATTTAAATAAGCATTCCAGGAAATGGTTATGAAGAAATAAATGTCTGTTTTTAATGTAAAGCCATTTAGGCAAGAATTTGTCTACACTTGCAATTTGAGAAATTATACAAGGCATTCAAAAGGAACTAGTACAGCCATATAATCAACCAATAGAGAGATGCACAAAAAAACAAATACGGATCAAAAACCATATTAAGGTCAGCACACTGAGGCCTTCAGAAAAATTTTAATTGTTCCTCTGCTGCAAGAATAAAGAAAATAATGATTTTCTTGGCAGCAACAGTGTGTTGACCTCGTTGTGTTTTGTTGTTTTATTATTGGTATATCTGAGTTGACAACATACGGGTTGATAGCTTAAGCTCAGAAACAAGTGCCCTGAAGCCCTGGACTGGACAATCCCTGAGATATCCTGTCTGTATTGTGCCCTTGAGCAAGCCATTTACCTCAGGCTGCTCCCAGGTGACTGTCCCTGTGGTTCCTGCAACTAGGTAAGTACAAAAGAAAAAGAAGACCATTCCATGACCGCGGCTTTACTTAGTTTCTTGTTCAGGTGCTAGTCTTTTCACGGCAAGCCTACCGCAATTCCCTTGTTGCAAGCTTACCAGAATCCGCCAAACGTTCCACTGAGCGCATCCAAAACGCTGCTGCTTGACTTGTTTTTAACCTCTGGAAATTTTCAGGCATTATACCTCTGTTCAGGTCTCTGCAGTGGCTGCCAGCATTCGTGAGTAAGGCTTTACCATGCTGCCAATGGTCTGACCCCTCTGTCCTGCATTACAGATACAATAAAGAGCTTGTTGTTTTGACTCACCTCAGAGACTAACCTGTAGCAACAGTGTACTTTTACAGCAGCATCCTATCTGTGTAGTGGGAAAATGATTTAAAGCTATTTGGTTTTAATTTATTTATTTTATTTACATTTATTTATTTAGCAGATGCTTTCATCCAAAGCGACCTACAAAGAGAGAGATCATGTAACATTTTGCCTTAAGAACCAACAAGCCTAGTCTACATTTACAAGCACAATTTTTACAGTATTAGAAGTGTAGTGTAACCATAAGCCAAGTACCTTGTATAAAAACAAACACACAAGGACCGTTTAAACATTCAGTATATGAACTAGTATATGTATGAGTTTCTCGTGGCCAAATTTGGAATATGTTTAGTTTATTTAGTTTCTAGTTGCTTAACCAGATTATCAAATACCCTTAAACCTAAACTGGTTTTAGAGAGAAATGTTTAGTCATTCTTCTTGGGTTGAGAAGCAGCCAGAAGCTAATATGGAAATACAGTCACACTCTCAGGTGTGGATGTGAACGGAGTACAAAGACTCCTGCAGGACTTCACTTAAAAATAAATAAATAAACCTTTCATTTTGTTAGACCAACTCTGTTTTAAATGTTGTAAAATAGTAGTTAAGTAAAAAAAAATAAATGAAAAAAAGTCTTGTTAACCTCCTACTAAAACCAGTGTTGCCACTGTAGTGACTTTAAAGTGACTTTCAAAGCAACTAGCAACAATTCAAGTGACTTTTGGACCAACTTCAGCTTCTCTCAGTAGACAGCAGTGCAGTTTTATCCAGTTTAATCCAGACTGAGGCTTTGCACTGTGTGAAACGTATAAGGAAGACTTATTTGACTTTCTCTCTCTCTCCAATGATCATTTTACATGTAAATATATCCAAAATCACTGCACAGCTGCTGTCTTTAACTTATGTTTATGGTGATTTTGTCAGGGATTTAGCAGAGCAGCAGGTTCTAAGTGGCTTCTAGTTAACATGTAGTTTTAATGGGTCGCCTTCAGCCACAATATTTCGTACTTGATCCATTGTCTGACAACAGAAACAGAAAATATGTGAATGGGAACAGCTTTATTGAACATTCGGCTGTATTACAACACAGTATGTTAGTACAGAAAGCAGTGGAGAAGTGAAACGGATATAAAGTGCCCACACTAGACAGAATAGAAATATGATTTTAATTGCTTGGCATCCCTAGTACAAATCATTATTTTGGGTGAGTTTAACTTATTGTGTCATGTTCATGTTGTACCATGATTTGCCCTACAACTGAGTAAACTCAAAAAGGCCCTGAAGCTGGTTGCATTAATTTTGTAAGTTTTTCCTCAAATTCCATTTCTGAATTTGAGTGTGAGGAGCATATTAACTTCTCTTTAGCAAACCACTCACTGTGCAGCTATACATCACATGTACTCTGTTGATTTCTTTCTGCAGAAACTGCTTTTAATATTTACTGCTTCCATAACCTGCATTTTTGCTTATTAGTTTATGATAGATGGAATTAGAATCTTATGCAAATCGAAAGCGGCAAGAATTTTTAGTGGTCTGTAAAAGTTAGAGCTACACTATCCATGTCAGCTACTGCTCAAAACAATGGATTTAAAGACTTGTTTCTCAGATCTCATATGCTGAAGACATAATATGCCTTTGTTTTGTCCCCACTCAGACATCTGTTTGTAAACAGCATGGAAAACCAGGCATGTGTTCTCCTGCGTTTTGGCCTGATTTGTCACAAAACGGGCAATTAACACTGGCAGAGGGAGATTAGCGCTCTGTGTTCAGATGGGGATTACTTATGCCCCTAATTACTATCTGGCAGGGGTTATAGAAGGACTTGCCTTTAGAAGCCTACTGGATTATCTACTACTAAGACATTTAACCAAATAGAAGACACCTGGATGTAAAATCATTTAGAAATTCCCAAATCTGTGAACACCTGTGCTGTTTATGATGTTGGCACAGTGTTACTCCTCTGTTCTTTTCGATCTTTTCTATATTGTTGAGGTTTTCAGTCTTTTGCGTCTGCTTTCCTAGTCCTATTTTCATTGCTTGTTGCTTTCTCTGTAAAGTTTCAAACGATATAATTGGTGCTACTATTTGGGCACACGTTTTAGCCAGCCTTAACATTACTCATTCTTGAAAGCTGAAATGAATTGATGTTTTATTCAGTTCAAGGCTAGCTATTATATTTAAACGCTACTCCACTTTTACACAGTATGAAAAATTCAGGATCACAGCCTGCTGCGGTTGTATTCAACTTCATTTGTTTTTTGGGAATATAGCCAAAAATTCTGTACACAGGACTTTAGTGCAGGAATGGGTGCATGCACTAGATAGGGTAGCACTGCATAACAACAACCCCCAGCAGCATTAAAAAAACACAACACTCGCTCAACGATGTCAATATCAATACAACAATATCTTAATCAGGTGTAGTTTGTCTCGTTTTGATATTCTCATCTACTCTGCTAGACTGACCTAACACAACCTGCCAAAGTATCACTATAGTATCAAAAAGAGTCTGTGTTTTGGTCTTGTGTTTTGCATCACAGTATTTATTCTAAAGCAGGAACAGAGCAGGCTTTGTTTAGCCATAACACAAAGATGTTAACAGAAGTATTAACAGTATTAAAATGTTACAGATGAGCTCTGCAATATGTTGTTTTGAAAGTCAGATTTGAATGAAATTACACCTTATGGTCTCCCTGGGAGAAGTGGTGTCAAAAAAAATAGCAGATTCTAATGCTCAGGTGGGGGTGATGTTGATAAAGTGATAAGGTGGGGTAGTGTTAATAAATCTGTTGTGTGTAGCATAATATTGTAATTATCATGCAAAATTGGTGTTCGGCACACAGAAAACCAAAGTGTTTGAGGGTGTGTAATAAGGGTTATTTTTATAAAAATGAAATGGTGAGACTGGAGGTTTATTTGTTAATTGTACATGTTGCTGGGTTGGTTCTAGAGAGGCCAGCATAATATTGGTTTTGACTGGTCTATTTTCTATGTTTTGCATTGCGCTACATTAACGTCCAATTATGCACAGAAAACAATTTTTTAGATTCATTGCTGAATGCATAATACGATTTTCTGCAGTCCTGCTATCCAAACCAAACTTAATTGTGAAATAGATGCAGCTGTGAAATTGCCAGTTGTAGCTTCTTCTATTGTTTACAGAAATACATCATAAATACTGCGTTACAAATTCAGTTTTCCTATTTATCATAGAAATTAATCCAATTAGTCGGCGCAAGACCCTGTGTTTAATGACTGATAATAGATCCCCGTTGAATTGTAAGTAGTCATTAAACAGACCCTAATGAGGATTAGGGGACGTTTCTGAGCGTAATCTGCAGGGGTGGAGAGTGTCGCGTTGCTCGGCGAGAGTGTCATTACTCAGCTCAGTGGGGTAATTCTGGATGGGCCTTGATATAAAAATATTATTTCACATGATCATTTATCGAATAGGCAGTTACAATGAAGTAAATGAAAAAAATCGATGCATTTTTTTAGTTATTTAAGCACCATAAGACCTTGCCTTGACCTTGAAGAATGTTCTTGTACATTAATCTTTACAGTGTAGTTTATAGTTTACTTTACAGTATAGTTCCATTTGTTAACATTAGTTTATGCATTAACTGCACTAACATGAACTAACACTGAACATTTTATTTTTTACACACTTTTTAATCTTTGTTCATGTCAGTTAATGCAAATACAGTTGTTTATTGTTCTTCACAGTAGTTCAGTGTGCATAAACTATATTAACAGATACAACTTTTGAATTGGATGCAATTTTTTAATTGAAAAATGTGTTGGAAAATGTTGAAATTAATAAAATAAGATTAATAAATGCTGTAGTATTGTTCTCATTGTTCTTATTAAGTAAGGTAGTTAACTTATGGAAATCTAAATGGAATCTTATTGTAGTATTACCATGATAACTTTATTATATGAAGACCTAACAGAAGTTATTGTTGGGAAACATGAAAGCACATTAATCATCTGTTTTCTGAGCCTGTGGTTGAGTGGCGTGTAGACTGTGCAAATACTATATGACCTTCTCCTTTTGTGATGCCATTCAATCTTTACACCTCCCCTTCAGTCCAGCTCAGGGGTAATGACTGTTCCTGCAGTGATGTCATTGCAGAGATGGTGATAGTGAAGAAGAGCTTTGTGTTCTTACATTTCTGTCCTTCATCTGGTCACTACATTTGAGCCATGTGATCTGGCACACCCACGGTGACTCCGGGGTTGCAGGAACACAACGCCACTGTTATCACACTTTCCCTGCTCAACACAAACTGTAGCTCAGGAAGCACATATTTTCACAACACTTCAGATGAGGTGTGAGATCTTGAAATCCTCCTGTCTTACCAGTGTCACAAAGCTGAAAGCATTTAGCTTTAAATGTCTATGAGGATATGATCAATGTAAAAATATTAAACATCACAAGAAGTGGTTTTAGATCATAATAAATCTGAGATCTTATCTTTAAATACCCAGTGATATACTTCACTACCCACAATGCAAGAGAAAGAGCCAATCAGTCACTGTTACCATGGAACCAAGAATCGTGTCACAAAATCCTTAACAGTGAGGTTTTTTTACAGGCTAGCAGAGGCAAACTAATTAATGTTATCTACCTTTAGATAGCTAATTGGCTACCTACCTACCTACCTAATGTTACTATGATATAGTTATATGTTATAGTGTTGGAGCATAAAGAAACAAAAACAGATTATTAAAGTCATAATGCTTTATAATAATTTATACGTTCATTCTTTTTCTTTATAATATCATTCCTATACCTTTATGTTTTGTTCTGACTTTCACATTTCTGCTATGAAATCAAACATAGTGTTTATGCAGTGTTATAGATGTAGTGTGAGCCTTCCTCACCTTCTCTCTTTTAACATGTTCCTCTCACTGTTAGTCTGACATTGTCATGTCAAATGCCTTACCACAGTGCTTGTGCTGAGAGGTGCTTTATTTTAGGGCACCCCACCTCCATACTCCCAATTAACACCAGTGTATGGGTTTTAAAAGACTTTGAAGCACATCGCAGTGAACACCATTTTGGGTATACTAGTATTTGATCTGCTAGAATAATAAATGTTGGCAAAGTGGTTTATATTTTGAATATATTCAATGACACTCCTATAAATGCATTTTGAAAATGTAAAAGTATTTCGTACTTTGGCAAATTACTTTAAAATGCTGTATACATAACAGATGTCTTTACGTTATTAGCGGAGTCAGTTCGGTGTTGAGGGTGTTGACTCACGACACACATATGGGTGAGAATGGTGTGATAGCATTTTAACATGAATAACAAGATCCTGTAGGAGTGCAAGCCCACATAACATCCGTCAATTAAGTTTTCTGAGTGCTGCATCATGGATGACTAATATCTGCATGGAGATATTGATGCTCACAAGTCCTCGTTATTCTGCTGTTTACGTCAACAAAATTACAGTGTGATACATGCAAAATTAGAAATGGTGAGATATGGGCTGCTAATTATTTATTTCATTGCATTTCTATTATATTTTAGTTAATTTAATCAACAGATTGTGATTTACTTCATGATTTACTTCAATACATGCTTGAGGTTCAGTTTAAAGGGTAGATTTGCATTACTCATGGCTGTTGGCACACTTACTAATAGATCGTCATATTCTTGCATTTATTATTAAGTATGCATTTATTCCCACAGTGTAGCCTACAAATTTAGTTCATTGCCACTGCTTGAATTTAGATAGTTGTACTGTATGAATATGAATTGAGCATAGGTTTGTAGTTTATTCTGTTTATTTAAATTGTAATTCCAGACCTGATCTAACAAAAATTCATAACTGTTTTTGTGATTTCATATGAATTAGTATGGCTTGATTTGGTATGAAAACATATGACTATTGACATAACTCCACTCCAAACAGCAAACCTAACCAACATTGGGCCATAAGCCGATCATTTGAAAATGTGCAAATGAGATCATACAAATTAATTCAGGGATAGATTGGCAGTGACAGGTTATGTTAAGTAAAAGAATCAGAATTCAAATTGCAAAATACTACAAGGAATACTTTCCACAAAATATGCACACATTTTTCCTAAAGGTTTTAGTCTTTGTAAGTGTAACTTAATGCACAAAGGAGCATTTAGTGGATGCCTTTATGACTTTTCAAAACTTTATCCTCCAGCTTTTCTATACACTCGCATACATCTGATTGTAGCTATAAACAAGTTAAAACCACAGAAATAAAAACAGCCAAGGCATCTGACATCTACAGACTCTTCACTCTAACTCCTGATCTGGGGCCCTCTGGGGGGCCTCTTTGAGTTTAAAAATCTCAACAGAAATGCCAGTGAAGTACAGAGAAGCCATTACTATTGTATACTTGCCTTAGGGCCTTGCATTACTCACATAATTTCACTGGCACACACATAAACAAACACGGGCATACACACACAACACATACAGCATAATACCAACAGCTTAATGGGCCCAGGGTTCAGTCAAATGATCTACAGAGGGGATCGTCAGTGGGTTACCGCACTGTCTCTGCTCATTCGGTCACCAGTGTCTTCTGGCCCCGAAGCTTCATTCTTTTTAACAGCAGCTTTAGTGGAGTTTACAAAGCCGCTCTCATCGTTCCCACTGACTGCAAAGACACAGCACTAGTCTGAAAGATGAAGTCTCAGTCTGTCTGTGTGTATCATCTGAATAAACATCTGAAGGACAGGGAGGTGGAGCAGCTTCTGAGAGACTCTTTAGAGCATTTGCATAGAGCTTCTGTCTGCCGTCAGCCGGTCCAGAGCGTTTAAATTAGGACGCGTACTGGCAATCCGTACAGCAATAATGAGCTGTATTAATAGATCATGAGACGTTTTTACAATCCATTAACTTGTTTTAAAGCAGACCTTAAAATTAAAAATATTAGATATAAAGTAAATACAAATATAGTAATGCAAATAAACTACAAAAGCTACTAAATGCAGTTAGAATGTTAAATGTATAAACCTGGGTTAAATATATGTAAGTGTATATAATGTATATCCACATATATACACATATATGGCCATAACAGTTCAATGGACAATGGAAAGTATATAAATAATTAAGGAGAAACTAAAATGTGACCCTTTTGTGTGTGAAACTACTTTCCTGCACCACATGTCCAGCATCTATCATTATTAGTTCAAAAGATGCGTCCAAGCCTCTGTTACTAATTTGAAAATGACGATGCCTTGGGCTGTTTCTGACTGGAGTTACAAGGCTGTGTGTGTGTAAGTGAAAGTGACGGAGGGAAAGATTGACTGAGCGTGTGATTATTACCAGAGCCTGCCGTGACATGACTGCTATGGAAAATGATAACTTTGTAATAGTATTGTTTCAACGATTGCCATGGTGGAATGACAAAACAGTAAAGCGTTGGGTGTTTTTGGAAAACTTTTTGTCAACTCAGATTAAAAAAAGGCACGATCTCCATCAAATTTATATTCATACTTCATACCGTGTTTTTAATACATGTTTATTGTGATGTCAATATGACATTTCCAGTAAAGTTTCAGGTAAAAACCTGTACATGTTGCATAAAGACAATAGTTGTGAGAAATTTAATTAAAATACACAAAAACAGATTAGTCATAATGCTTTATAATAATTTATATGTTCATTCTTTTTTGTCTTTATAATATCATTCCTGTACCTTTGTTTTGATCTGACTTTCACATTTCTGCTATGAAATCAAACATTGTGTTTATGCAGTGTTATAGATGTAGTGTGAGCTCCTCACCTTCTCTCTTTTAACATGTTCCTCTCACTGTTAGTCTGACATTGTCATGTCAAATGCCTTACCACAGTGCTTGTGCTGAGAGGTGCTTTATTTTAGGGTACCCCACCTCCATACTCCCAATTAACACCAGTGTATGGGTTTTAAAAAACCTGTACATGTTGTCCCAGTCTTTACATAACAGAGTTTAACTGTTAGCTCCAGCAGTGTACAGTCTTTTATGGAGAATGTTAAAACTGTTCTGACTTTTAACACTCACAGGACAAATTAACATTTTAGAAGAAAAAAAAAGTTTTAGACACCCAAATCACAGGTCTAGAGTTTTTGACCTCTTCATGCTTCATCCATGTGCAGCAGCACATTGGGACAGGTGGGTTATGTAGATCTGAAATCAGAGACCCACCCCTTAAACCTCTTCTGACCATGTATGATCAGATCACTTGAGACAACTCCTAATACCAGCTGTAAATGGAGCGTGATGAGTACCGTGAGGTAACATATACAAACCATTTTAGAACTTTAGAAAGCTGCTGCCTGCTCTGCTGAAATGGTTTCTTGATGCTTTCTTGATTCTGCCAGACCCAAGTCCAAATGAGTGTCAGTCTCTTAAAGAACACTGTTACTTTTAGGCCACAAAATTAGCACAGGACCAACACTCGGGCCCCAAGGAACTTTGTTTGATGTCCCTTTGATTTTGAGCTCAGACTGTTATCTAGGCCATTGTGGCAGTTCCAGTCTTTTGCTTTGGTCTCCTAAGGCTCTGTGGCTTTGTTCCCGAGACATGATTAAAATGAGGATACTTACATATCGGGGAACTTTTTTGCAGAATGCTTGGGGAGGATTTAGCTTGTACTGTATTTGTGAGAGAATCAGTAGGAATTTGGAGAGTACCCTTTGGAGAGCCCTGTTCAGATAAATTACCAGCAGGCTTCTGCAAGAATTGTGTAATATTTTGCTGTTTTATTGTCTTTACTACCTCTGAGTATTGGGATATGCTGCTTTTTGCACAGTGTTGTAAAAAGAAATGTGTTTCTACTTCAGTTTATTTTTTACTTTCAAATCAGCTTCGAGTTATAGTTGAGTCATATAAAGTTGTATTACATAGAAGCACATTTATCAGGCTGATAATATATAAAGAATAGTGCTAGTTGTCATGTTATTTCTACATTGTCTGCTTTTCTTGTATTGTGCTTGCTGGATGAATACTAAGATATTCTCCTTCAGCACTTGAAGACTCTGTGTTTTGCTTCAGAGAGAAAGAATGCCTAAACCTTGCACAGACTTACAGGTTTCTTAAGTCTCTAAGCACTCTTGTCAAGGCATGTGGTTTAAGTGACGCAATGATCATTAAAGCACCTTTTGATTGCTGCGGTTTCCTTCTCAACAGCGAAAGAGAATCCACTGAATGTTGAACAGTGAGATCTTCACTATGATGAAGAGTCTTTTGAGGGCTGAGAGGCAAATCACTTTCCAGCTTGCTCAATTTTGCACACTGATGAGGTCCGCGTAACAAACGTGAATCGTTATTTCTGTTTTGATTACTGTCTACAATTTGAATGGGAGCCAAAACTTCAGGCAGTTCTGAGGTCAACTCTCTTTGCATCTAAAATGTCTCTATGGTAAAATATTGGCAATACAAGAATAGAGAACACCGTGAGGGAAGAGAAATGAAGAGTGTTTTAGACAGTGGTAAATGTACTCCCAGGCAAATAGCACCCTGTCTCCAGAATGTAATTCAGACCATATGTGCATCAATAAAAATGACAGAGAGAACATCATGGACCACTACCTTCTCTTTGCAAGAGCAAAGACACATGTTTTTAAATGTTTGATAAATTTCTGCTTTTGTCAGAGAATAGGAGAACAGCTTTCGAGCACCTTCTCCAATTCAAACTTGATTTCATACCGGTGCATTTTCGCAATAACTGCATTGTGCTTTCCGTCCTGAGCTAGTACTGTAAAAGAGCTTGAGAAAATTTCATCTGTCTTGGACAAAACCTGAATTAGTTTCAATAAAAAGGCAAGACTTATTTGTATGCTGACATTTTAGAGACTCTCAGTGAGAAAATAAGATCAAATTGTAATAGCCCACCAAAAGCGAGAATAATTCATGTCTTTTGTTCTTGTGTAAACGCTTCCACAGTATGAGATTTTCTGGAAATAGGCAGTGAATAAGTGTCTCCAGGATTGTTTTTGAAATGCTGTAAGGTCATAGAACCCATTGAGATGTAAACTTTGTATGTGAACATGGTATATACTATATAGAGGATATACTGTACTGGTGACATCTATATAACATTCTTTTCCTCATTCCCTGCAAAAGGTGAGATTTGCAGGACTTGCATGCAGGACTTGTTTTTTTAGCTATAAGTAGATCCTTGGTGTAGCGTGTAACTTATGTGATACTTTGTCTAATTCTAGTTTAATATGAATATACAACCGTGACTCTGTTGCACTACCAAAATACTGCTCTGTTGGTTTCAGTGTCCTGATGAGCCCAAAAGAGCAACATTGGCTCAGCCAGTGGTGTGACGTTTCTGTGGACACAAAAGAGTCACTTTATCTTTAAGCATACTTTTGTTATCAGCACTAAAGAGGACCTCATGGTAAATAATAGTTTTGGCCCCAACAGATGTCCAAGGTCGCATCTGATCGTCTGAGGGTTGTACAGCCATGGTTGCTTGACCAGAAGTGCTTCCATAAGCATTTGACTGTGAGTGTGAATCAGCTTGGAGATCTCTCTAGGGGAAAGATGCTTATGTTCCTTCGACACAGCAGAGTGAACCTTTGCACTCCTGTGTGACGCTAAAGCTAAGTGGCTAACAACAGGCCTGGGATTTTGGGACCCAGTGTGAGTGTGAACCCACAGAAACTCACAGCTACGGTTCAGAGCACAAGGCTTGACGTGTCTTTACCATCCAGCTGTTCCCCTAAATAGAGAGTTTTATCATGGAATAAAAGTGGAGAAAACAGACGTTATGCCTCTGTATGTGCTAAGGAGGAGAAACACCGGAAGGTTACAATATTCAGTTTCACATCTAGCAAACAGTGCATGATTTTTGCGTTACCATATACAGTATTTAGAATATATATATATATATTATTAGTAATCATAAATGCTGTTAAATTGCCAGTGTATAAAAGCATGTCTATTATTTGGCTATGAATTATTAGATGATCCATTTTTTCCAGAATAGTATGTGGGTGTCTGTTGCTTTGGGGTAAATTCTATTTTTGAAATCTTTGAATTCAAAAATCATAGAAGTACCATGTCAAAAATGTTAGAATTTCTTTTACCACATCTTTTAGCTTTCATTACCTTTTCATTATCTTGTTTTTAAGCGGATACCAGATGATGAACTGAGTGCATTTGCCACAGTCATTGATTTGTAGCAGCCATTTAGATGTTCAAATGTTGTTTTATTATGTGTTGGGGAGTGAAAACAGACTCAGTGGGGTCGATGGGGATGATCATCAAAAAGTGCTTTCATTTTAAATAAAGATACAAATCAAAAGAGATAAAGGATGGGACAGCAGAAAAACAGACAGAGCCGCAGATCTCATGATACTGGAGGAAGAGAAGGTCAGCTTGTGCAGAGGATTTGGGCAAAGCACTGGGTTTGTGTTTATTGTCTTCGTGGTGACCTGGCTGTGTCGTGTCATTTCTGTATCTTGAGGATCTTGTGCATGTTTGGAGGAAACTTATGCACGAGTGTTGCATTGCTGCTTTCGTTAGCTTTAGGTTAATAAAGCACATTCTGTCTGCAGCAGTACCTACTGAATGGAAAGTACTTATATACATATGCCTGTATATCATGTATGTACTTAATTTTAAATGGAGTGGTAAAAATGCTGTTCATTTATGTTTGCTTTTAATGAGGTATAGAATACTGAGTGTCGTGCTTTTAAATCTAAATGACATCAGCCCTGTAGAACATAAAGCTCATCTCACTTCTCCTTTATCTGTTCTCTGATTCTACAGGTTCCTTTATTTAACCTCTGTTGAAATCGATACATAACCATCACCCAAATATAATGACAAATGACTCATGGCTTATTCACAACAGTGAAAAATCAGTGACGATTTTCTTTTCTATCTGTTTCTGTTGTTGAACCTGAAGGGGAAAAAAATCTATAATACTTTCTCTTGCAGACAAAAACTGACAAATGTCACAGCTAAAATGGCCAAAGCCTCCACAGTAAATTTTTTTAACATGCTTGTTTGGGTGAGCTTTCCCTTGTTTGATCTATTTTTCAATTTTTGCTTTTGCTTAGAGGACTTCATTGAAAGGCAGCCATTAATATTCCTGTATGCCTGTATTTAGCTGTATTCAGGACAACATTAAGTGCTGAGGCAGGACGGCACACTGTTTCTACACATATAAGTACAGATAATTAAAGAATAACACTCATTTAATTAACAAGTTAGTTAACTGAGGAGTAAGAGTAACTTAGTACAGTAACTTAGTATATATATATATATATATATATATATATATATATATATATATATATATATATATTTATATAGAATTAAAGTAGCTGAAGACTGATAGTCTGTCACAATACCCCTCTGTCCTTTGCATTTGCAGACTTTTATCTGAAGTAAATTTGTGCCAATTCTGGTGCTTTTTAATGACACGCTTATAAATAGTCAAGAATGAGGGCAAGTCTCTAAGTTCTGGTATATTCTTTGCTTTAGAAAGCTGATGCCAAACTATAGTTTTATTAATAAGCAATGCATAATTTGCATTGAATCTGCATACAATATTATTTATGCCTTTATTATTTATTATACATTTTGTTTTACGATTACATGGAGAGCGAACTGGAATCCACAAATTCCTTAATCCTTTGTTTAGTATCATTTGCATGAAATACATAATCTATACTGTAATTCCCCTTATACTAGCACTTATTGTATTAACATACAATAATGGCTTTGTGTATTTGAGACACAGCTCATAAATCTAATCAATTTCTGTCTCTCATATAAATCTAATGTTACACAGTAATGAATTAATCCCACTGCATATTACGGGATGATAAGGGGTATGGGTTACTGGATTAGGGGATTGGTCTTGATTATTACAAATACTCACTAATGCTTTAAGCAAATAACTGCATTCTTTTAACAAGCAGTAAGAATTAATTCATTGCTATGTCACCTACTATCCCTGATGTGTATGTAGGTTAGCTTAACATTACATTGAACATTGATATATAGATATATTGACACTTCTCAGGTGTTTGCCATTTACACTTCTCAATGAATTAAAGGTAGGCTTTTGATTTTCTGGATTACATAAAGATCATATATTATATTATGTATGGATTGGATCAATTAAATATGGTAATTATTGACTATTAAAGCAATAGTATTCTGCTGCAGTCTTTGATAGCTCATTCAGTGAATCAAGATTAAAATCAGCAGTGTTATAATGAAATCAGGTGTAGTTTAAGAAATATAAAAACCAGGCAGGGGGCCAAAATCATTTACCGCAGAAGTGCCCTTCAAACAGTCGGTTGAGAGATGAGGTACATAAAATGAGCTTTATTTCTTAAACTCCTGGGCTGTTTTGATGAATTTTAGCTCTTTTGTACCTTCCCATAGTTTCCTTTATCTCAAAGAGTCTTCCTTCATTTCATGCCCCATTTAGACCCTTTAAACATCACCTTCTCTTTCACCTCATCCCATATCCTTCTTTTCCTACATTCTTTACCATCTTTTTTCCATCCCCCCAATTCCTTATTCCTTCTCCTCAGGATGAAAGAGACGGATTAGGCTTGCTGCCCAGGTGGGGAGGCATTCATCTTTTCCGGCCCAAACGCCAGCTGGAGAGCTGCCCTACAAGCGCCTGAGTATATCAAAGGGGTCCTTTCTGAGGTGCCTAGCGTGGCGAATATGCAAGACAGGGAAAGAGCTCCTCTAACTAGTGCAAACAAGAAGAACGTGGCAAGTAGTGGAAAGATAGCGTTATTTCCCAGGGTGAATCCATGTGTAAACATATAGAATAAACTCAGGTCTAGTGCTTTAGCAGAAGAGTCTGGTATTTTGTTTTGCCAATTTTAGCCATTATTGGGTGGAGCAACTCAAACTAATTGGTAGTCTATGCATGATAATGTGAATTATTTGACACAAGGCCATTATTATTCAAGGGACCACTTGATGAGTCAAACGATTTCCGCAGATGTGCTCCAGAAGCTATTTTACAGCAATTACACTAGGGAACTAAAAGAGACTGGCATTATCTGCCCGTTGCCTGGAGTTATACAGACTCTATAACAAACTCAGTCTCAATCTCATTAAGAGCCCCCACCCCACCTCTCTTGGCCTTCCAGGGGTGCGTCTGACCAGATTTGGCAGACGTACAGTAAAAAGCCAGATGCCAAAACCGAGAGTGGATCATCCCCAAGAAAGGTTTTGATTCTGAGTGCCACTTTCCAGCGTTGTCAATCCAAACAGCTTGGTTCCATACTGTGGCTGAAGACCTCTGTGGTGGAAATATACACCAGCCGTGTTATTTTTCAACCTCACACAATGGTGCTCTCCGGCACCCCATTTTATTCAAATGAGCATACTGTACAAAGACTGGTTGCCACTGACTGTGATTCTGTCATTTCAGAGTAAGATTCAGACTATAAATGCAGCAATTACTGTTTTAACCTTCATATTATCCTAAGAAACTAAGCCCACCTGTAATCACACACACATTGAAAGACATTAAAAATTCATGTATTCTTGATTAGGCTACAGAGCTGCCTTTTTATCTGGTCCCAAAGTGCATTACAATACAAATAACAATAGAAATAACATTCATAAATTGATGGAGTAGCACCATTTGTGAAGCAAGAAGAACAAGATCTTTGGCAGAATGTGTTTCTGTCTCTTGTTAATTTCAATACCTTTTGGCCTTTTGTGTACTTTGTATCAAATTCTGTATTATTCTGCTTTTAATAAATTAATAGTGTAAACCATGGAGCATGAAATGGCACAGAGGAGAAACAGAGAAGCGAAGGATTGCTGTTTGATGCAGTGAGAATGAAAGGGCTTGTGGGATCTGCTCTTTCTCAGTGTTTCAGGCAATAAACGTCATTCCTGGCGTGATCTGTGCAGATTTAGATCACAGTTCACAGATTCACTGCATTACGGCCCACTGGAGGACATTGTTAGTGAATCATTATGTGTTTGGTATGACTGCTGTCATATGCTTGCTGTCTCTGGATTACGTAGACCATCTGAATAATATGTGACATATGGCCATAGACAAAAAACAAATATACCAAACAGTATGTCTTCTGTATATAACACTCTTCAATCTATGTTGTTAAGCACAACTACAAACTCCATTGGCCTTTGTTCCAAATTATTTTTTTGTTTATTGTTCCTTGGGTTTGAATTTTAGCCTATTTTTACCCACCTCTCCAGTTAAAAAAAATAGAGAAACATACTAACGTTTTGAATATTTTATACAAGCTAAAGCAGAAATAAGTTTGCATATGATATGACTTTAAAAAAAACAATGGATCACTTCAATTGCCAAGAAGTAACTCAGATATGTGGGACCGAGGTGGTTTTATTTATTTATATGTGCAGCTTTTGTTTTTCCTTCTACTCTAGAATGAAAGATAAAAGACGTTTCTCTTCTGTTCTTATCATCTGTACTACAGCTATCCTGAAATTGACCTTCTGGTCCACCTGGGAAATATATTGGCTTGCTGCAGGCCTTAATACAGGCCCAGTGTAAGAGCTGTCAGCCCACCTGATTACCTTCATATACACAAACACCTGCTGCCATCACAAGACTCTCCTCTATCTCCTTCTCTGGGTCTCTGCAAGCAAATAGTGGCCTGATTAGAACCATACATACACACACACTTGCACAACTGAGCACAATACAGAATATAGACGACTTCTCCAATAAAACAAAAAAATCGAGGCCTTGCATGCCTGCAGTGACTCATGCACACTCATCCACACACGCATGTTCTAAATATAAACATGTTGATTAGAGTCATGCAATATACTAACCAGCAAACTTTCAACAAGAAGAGGAATCTCATTCACTCATACACAAACATACAATCTCCCTCCCTCTCTCTCAGACAAACCCGATGTCTCTTGAAGAGAGACTGTCTGCCCCACTTTCAAATGGGCAATTTTTCATCGGGCCCCCAGAAAATTCCTCTATTCTTACCACCGGAAAGCTAATGCACATCATCTATCTAAGAGCAGCTAGCAAGAGCCAGAGAATCCATGCTTATATATGGTCTCATTAGCCAAGCAACTGATACCTTAAAAATAAATATGGTTTTCTGAGCGCTGCAGCCCTTGAGCACAGTTGCGCTTTCAAAACATCATCGAGCCTAAACAACGACTACGTTTTGCTCAATATGCATTATTTTCACTGACAGAACTTAACTTAGACTGTGAAAAAGATACTTGCGGTTTATCATTTCCTTTGCAAAGTGTCTTGCAAGTCTTTCTTTGTTTGAGCAGTTTATAGCTGAGGAATGTAAAATGCTTGTGAAGGTCATGATTTATGTTTGTGAATCGTAGTTGATAATTTTGAATGTGAAGCATTGTATATTTGCAATTGCGATGGAAACTTTTGAGCTCTTCAGGGAAAATAAGGAATGGTATCTTTAATTTAATTTGCAATGTATTTTGGTCTGTTAACTGAATGATGTCGACAGACTGTATGTGAACATGTTTCCTGTTTGCCAAGTGCAAAACAGGTGTTTTCGAAACAGGTGTGTAATTCAAATATAGCTGCTTTAAAAGGCACTTCACTGCTTTTTGTACATTTAAAGGACCACATGTTCTGATTTTCAGCTTGCATGCTGTTGAGCACAGTCACTTTTATTTGCAAGTAGATTTTCGGTACACAGTTTGTCATGGTACTTGATTGCACATCTGGCGAATAAAAGTAATTTAGGTCCATAAGTGAGGATGTTAAACCCGTGTGTGTGTGTGTGTCTGTGTGTGTGTGTGTGTAAGGGACAACTGTTGTTAAAGTGGGGAGAGATGGTCTTAATTCTTGGGGTGCATAGAGGTCCAGGAGGTGCCCACAACAAAACAAATCTGTGTGTGTTGTGTGTGTAAGTAATAAATACTTTGAGAGGTCATTTGAGAATACCAATACATCTGATCCTATCCAAAGTGTATCTGAGAGGCTTTTTGAGAAGAAACTGATGCTCTAAAGTTTTAAAAGCCTATAAATCTGACTGTTTCAAAGCTTTAACCGCAGACTTTGTGCTAAAATTGTAATGCTCTACCAATTGAGCTACGACTACAGTTACTCTGGTAGAACTGAAGTTGTGGGATTGATTGCCAGGGAAACACATTTAATAATAAATTGTATGTCTTGAATGTAAGTCACTTTGAATGTAAGTCACTTTTGGAGAAAGTCACTAAGTCGTTTTGGATATAAGTGTCTATCAAATCCATAAATGTACATGTAACCGAAGATATGTGTCCTACCCCATAAAAGAAACATTACAAAGTAAACTGGACTAAATCACATTCCAGACTGAATCACATTGACTTGCCCTGTTGCGCTTGTCATTTTCATGCATGGCCTAAGTCAGGTTTAAGGAAGTGTTGCATTATTATGCAAAAACCATATGTTTAGTATTATTTTGTAATCTCTACCAATTTACGATATTAAATTTATTGAGGATTCCTGTGGTTTCTTGTATGAATGGATAAAGGAAGTGCCACCTGCAGGATTAAACCACTATCTGATCTGAATGTGAGATTTTCCTATTCATAAATCACAGCTTTTAACACCTGTCCCCTGGGGTGCTTCAGCATTATACAAGCTAATGCAGCTTATTTTACATCAGAAATTCTGGGTGACGTTTGTATCTAATATCTGCTTATGTCTCTGGCTAATCGTTCCACATTACATAAGCATGTAAACAGACAAATTTCTAAAGTTGGGTGGACGTCCTTTAAATTGCATCCCTTACAGAGAGGACACACACCCACAGATCTCTCGCTGCTGGAGCCCAATTATATCTCCCCACCACATTAGCCAGCATTAGCGTGCATTAGCAGGGGAGCTAAGCCTCCGGTTCATCTCCCAGAGTCTCGACCTCCTACCTACCAGAACAGCGATTAGCATGCCAGCTAATGTGCACTAATGTGTCACGCTCCCCTATAGCGGATCCGTCTTGTTCACATTCTGTGCAGAATTAAGACCCTCGCTGAGCCTGTCAGACTGATATGAGTTTTTAAAAACAAAGCCACTTCTTCAAGATTAGAAGCTACATGCCCGTGAGCACTGCTGATGACGTGTTAAGACAGTGGTTGAGGTGAATATGAAAGTTTGATGTGAGCTCTACCTGTATAGTGAGATCTGATAATCTTAGTACAGAAACACTTTTCAAAAGGTATTTGTTAAATTTAAATTTGGTTTCTTTTAATGCGCATAATCTAACACTTAGTTTTCTACATATACTGTATAACAACATATTAGGGACGCTTGTCTGATGCTTTAAATATAGCTTTTAATTGGACACCACAGATGCACAGGTTTGTGTATGCTTGTGGTGTTACATGGTAAATGTAACAACTTCACAGTACTTGCAAATTATGTAGTTATTTATGTTCACAGTAAAGCTGTATACTCACAGACTCTTGTTTGTCTTAATGTATTGTCGTTTGTTATCATATAAGTATATTTATATGAGAAGCTGAAAATAAAATTAATTCCTGTATGTGTATAATTTGTATAGTGTGAACGTCAGGCCCCTGAGAACAGTTAGTGTTATTGTTTCCAAGCTCTGCTGTACATTCAAGTCACATTTTTCAGCTTCCATAGCATGGCTCACTGATTTTAGAGATATGGAACAAAACAAACTAGAGCACTGGAAACAAAATAAAAATTTATGTACCAAGGAATTACTTTGTATTAAACAAGTTCAGGGTTATTCAATTAAGTTATATCTGTGGTGTTGACAAAATAACCAGATTTTGCATATTAAACATACATGTTTAATATTTATAATATGGTTATTTTGTCAACAGCAGCTATTTGTTTTTCATGGTATTGCTAGCTATTGATCGTAACTGTTTAAAAGGGCAAAACATGGATGGTGTCAACATACAAGTAAAAATACTGGCAACACGTTTTTATTTTTTTAAAAGCAAAGGTTTTTCTCATGTCTCAAGAGGGCTGTGATGTCACAGATTGTTAGGAACATGTTTTAAAGGTGCATATGGAGATGGGCTGCTGAATCCTTCCTGCTGCTTCCTAGTGAGGTCCTCTTGATCAGGCTCTATTTTGAGTGACGTGTAACTGCTGGGCATGCAAACAAAGTGCCAGTTACATGAAATGGATTGAAAGTTTAATTAAGCACCTCTTTTTAATTACACTTCAAAGACGAGACATGAAGCAGCGTATCATGATGGGCTTGTAGAAGAAGTGAATACACTTTCCTGACAGGGATGACGGCAAACAGTAAACAGTGTGGTTGCTGTAAACACACATAACACTGATCGTATGAGCCTTAGACTACTGAGATAATACAGTTATTAATAGCAAACAAACCTACCGAAACAGGCAAGCATGGTGATAGCATAGTACTATAATAAGGTGGGCTATCTATTTAATACAGTACCTTAGTTTATTATTTATATATGTTTTTAAATTAACATGTTAAAAATACATTTAATCATCTCTGAACTGTTAGTAAATTGTACTTGCCATTCAAGCTTGAAGTATCACCTTTGTGTTTCTGCTTCATGGTCTACAGTCGACTGTATACCAGTGATTGTCTTATGTTTAAAGATAAATTGACAAAAAAAAGTCATGTTTTGTCATTTTTAATTTTGATTTTGTCTGCCCCAATAATGTAATGTCTTTATCCTCATTTGGGAGATTTTGCCAGCGGATGGATGAATGGGTCAGTGGATGGATGGTCAGAAATTGTAAAGTGGATGCACATATATACTGGTTTATGAAAACAGTCAACTTAATTTCCTCTTTCTACCTAAATCCCAGCCAGCAATAGTCTGCATGTATGCTGTTAATAGCTTGTATTAGCTTAGATTTATAAAGCACATCTTTCATAAATGTCAGCTACCATCCTCGTCCCTTTGATCTCTCTATACTGCTAAGCTAGCAGGGCTTGACTTGGCATTCTCAGCTGAATGCAGAGGCACAGGTCACTTCCTCTTTTAATTTGTTAGTGCTGGAATTGTTTTGAACGGGTCGAGATTGGACTGCCAAACTGGATTTGTGGCTAAATGCAGACCAAAGCTTGGACTTGGTATTTGGCTCTGAGCCTATTAGCATATAAATGCACCAACTTACAGTATAGACAAAAAAACTAAAGGAACAGAAGCGGCTACAGGAAATACACTCTTATTTATTTAGCTGGCTCTTGACAACACAATTCATTAATGATTCGTTGATATACCAGGATATTATGTTGAATATGTGAGAATACCACAAAGTCTACCGCAAAGTGTTACAAATTATCTTTAACAAAACATAGAAAGGAAGTCTGTGGTTTATCTTTTTTAAATTGATACCAGCGGTTGTGATGGACTTATAAATTAAGGAGGCAAATTTTCTGCGTTTTGTTTCCTTTTAGTCTAATGTTCATGTTTAACTTCATGTTTCTAGGTTTAAGCCTTAGAAACACCATTCATGCTTTTAACAAAAAAATGATAATGTAATTTAATTCTCTTTTTTTATTTTTTACCTCACTAAAAATAATAACCTACAGTAAGACAGTAGCAATCATATTGGCCACTTTTTTTATTTGTAACTGCTAGCTATTAATACATACATTACATATAATTAAGTCACCATCCTTTCATACAATTAGTCAACAAATCCTCAGTAAATACTGCAGGAATAACGAAGGTCGCAGGTATGAGTCGTGCCTTCTGTTTGTCCGAGCTGAGAGGTTATTAAAATCCAGCTTACTGACACATCATCACTTCAAGTGATTTAAAGTTCACATGTGGTGAAAAGTGATGTCCAAGTGGGTGAGTTGCTCACTTTGTAATTAGTCTGTCCATTTCCATCAGTTTGACCCACTCAGGCTAATTTGCAGAGGAGCTGATAGGCAGCCAGTGTCACATTGACAGTAATAGAGGCACAAGGATTATGGGCGACAGTTCGCGATTTGCTGTTTTGAGGTTAAAGCATCAGAACTGCTGTTTCTCGTGTAATCACCCACTGATTCTCCATCTGTGCTCAGATGGCTTTCATGGATGGAGTTCAGAGGCATTTTTATCTCCATGTCATTTATTGGACCTTTCATTGACATCCCTGGTGGTTTCCAGTGAACACCTCCGGGGCCTCTGTGAAATGGGACTGTGTGATCGATAGCTCTCTTCATTCCTTTGCTGCATGTGTAAAATACAGACAGGTTTAAGAAGATAACAGCATTGAAAAGTCACTTGAAGGTAATTTGAAACGTATTCAGCCGGAGATCACTTAGTTTGACAGTTCAGTTCAGATTTCTGAAGTCTAGATACTGCGAGAAAGTGAATAAATTGTAATTATGAGTGGGAGCGCAGGCAGAAATGACTCAAGGGTCTCCACCTTAAATTTGTGAGCTGTAAAATAGGTTAATTACTACAGTCAAATGCCTTAAATATTGCATTATATTTTACAGTAAAGGCAGATTTGACCATACAGAGCCCTCCACTAGCTTTTGTGCACAGCTGCAAAATTTTAACTACTTAAGATCAGTTTATTGTAATTAATTGTGTTGAAACTTGTTTGCAGTTGCAACAAAAGTACCAATATTATTGTAATGTATTACACTCTTCATACTTGACCCAAAATTGATGGCATGATTGTGATTATGATTGAATTTCTGTAGTTAAACAACATTTATTAACATTGTTTCTTTGCTTCGTTTGCTGCTTCTCTAACAACACTTTTATATACAGAAGTAATCAAACGTCTTCTGTTGGCACTTTGCTCCTTGTAGTCGACCCTGCCAACTAGTGCTTTGGCTGTGAGAGATGTAAATGTAAACAGCTACACAGAGGTTACACCATAGGTTTGATTCTGATTAAGGCTTTACCCAATTTATGAATTACATTCATACCAGTGCCTGTTATATGTCTGGTGAAGAACAGACTCCAGGACAGACATGCCATTGAAAGTCACCATAATGGTTCCCTGCTGATGAATGATGATTAAGTATTGTTCTTTCTGAGGATCTTGACCTCTAACACAAGGCACCCATGAGACGTCTTCAGAAGGTTTTCTGTTTTCTTCCTAAATGAATTACAGATCCCATGATGTCTGCAATTAAGGTTTATGCCAGTCGCAGCCTCATGATCGTTCTTTTATCTCTGTCATCCTGCCACAATATGCACTGGATTTACTTTGACAAAGTTTCCCCATAGGTTTTAGATTTAATTTATTACCTTGATCACAGAAAGCCATCACCAATATATGGTTTTCCAAAGAGGCTTTGTAAATGACTCCTGGCACTTAGCAGTAATGACAAGAAGGCTTCCAGAAAAAGCATGTCTTTTTCTCTGAGAAACACTATATTGGGATGAACTGCTTTGGATGGTTTGTCAGGTAAAAGGGCATCCCATCAAATTAAGGTTGACGATGTGCCAAGATCAAAGGGTCAAAGATGGGCATGTTAGCATTGTCCAGTTAGCCTCTGCTAGTGGATGCTATAACTACAACATACAGCAAAGAAAAAAACATGTTTCTGCATTTGGCCATTCAAAACTAGCCATGTATTCTAATAAAAAAATCAGGAAATTACCGGAAATCATTCCCTGCCTGCTGCCTTTGCCACCACAGCTATGGGTAAATGATAAGGGTTTGGGACTTCGGAAGTCTTGTGATGCCTCGGCCAATCAGCATTGATTTTTTTTTAGCCACATGTATGGCTCAGGTCAGATTGCGATTTAAATCATGAATGTGTTTGTATTGCACAATTGATTTTTTTATGTAACAACAGGGCGAAAGTTTGCAGTAACATTCCTTGTTCTGTGCCATGACTGTACCCTAACTCCTCCAGTGACCCCTCTGTACTTGGACAGCATTCGACTGCAGCCTCAACATCACCTGCTGTTTCACAGAGGAGTGCTAATTAAATTTGGAATCCAATTACAGCAATGGTAATGAAATTTCCAAATGGGGAAACTCTTAATCTGTTCATTGAGGTGTTTAATTACTAGTGAGTGTGTGAGTTAGAGATAGACTGCACCACTGCATTTCAAGACGGGCGTTGTAGAGAAACATGAAGAAACGTGCCTGCATGGGTCTGTGTCCAACATTTGATTGAATCCACACAAAGAGCTTTAGTGGACCTTTTCACACCAGGGGTTTGGTGTTTGACACAAAGCTAATTTGAATTCCTGCAAAAATCAAGAATTGAAAGAGCTTGGTAATAAAAAGAAAGATGAAAGAAGGTAATCTACGGAGACCTGCAGGGGCATCATGCACCTGTTTTTGAGGGGCACCAGTCTTGGCTCACTTGATGGCCTATGCAAGATAAGACACAACCACAGAGATTAAACACACACACACACACACATACACACACTGTAACAACTTGGTTGCACTTTACATAACAATTTATTAGTCTTTTGGTAAAGTTTTTGTTTAGTTTGCAAGGTGACCAAGGTTTGAATCCTGACCTTTTATTTCTTTTCATACAGCAAGCAGAATTGCAAAATTAACTTGACATATTAACAGCCGGTGATTTCTGTGCATTTTGGTTGTATGGAAAAGATCAGCTCCAACATTTTGACAATTACTCTTTTTGTTTTCCATGCAAAAAGTTATAATATATTATAATATAATATATAGTTATAATATTATAAATACATAATAATAAATAATATAATAAATAATATATATCAATATATCAATAATATAGATCTAGGGGCACATACCTTGGGGATATTTTTTATATATGTACCAAAATCCTTCTCAGATAGACACAGCAGATGAAAGTCAGGTTTTCATTGCTCTGTAGGATTTTGGGTAAAAGCGATAAACTGTTGCTAAACAGCCCTGTTAAAAGCAGTTTAGCAGCCTTCATATTGCTTTGTTGTTTGTGCTTGGCAGTCTTTGATTGTTCTCATGAAATGCTTGCTGTTTATTGCACAGTCCACAATACCTATTTGGAGTATGACGTTTTAACTGCTGTTTTTACACCAGACTGAGTTATCCAACTAAATATTTTGTGATATGTGCTGTTTAAGCATATGTTTGAGAGTTTAAAACAAATACTATTTAGTTCTGATTTCAGTACACAGAGAGGAATCTAAGCTTTATTCACATATGAAGCACCTTTATAGATTAGTCTGGATAAGAGCATTTACTAAATGCTTTAAATGTTAATGTAATTGATGTTTCAGATTGTGTGGGAGGATCTAGCAAAATACATTAGCTGAAAAGTTCAAGATTTAGAAGCTCAAGTTCACAAGATTTGATTGGGGCACGGTGTTTCATAATGCATGTGGGGGCAGTGTTTTTCAGAATATGCACATTATAAAATAGCACTCATGAAAAAAGGCCTATATTCTGCTTGGCTGTTTCAATCTTTTATAGCACTGAAAACCTTTTAAAAATTGCTTAATATACAATTGTGTTAACCTAGCAATTAAAAAAAATATCAGATAAGTTCCCAATGTAACTTAAATATAAAGTGTGCAATAAAGTGTGGCACAGCTAATAGAACTGTAAACTTTAGGACTGGGCCAGAAAGATTTTGTTTCGGTTACAACCAGACATACTGTACACTTTTGTGCTTGCATTTCCTTTAATGTCCACAGGAGGCAGAAAAGGGTAGAGAAAGATCTCTGTATTAAATGTAAGGCTGTGCAGGGGTGGATGGGTAAAGCCTGTGGAACATAAAGGTTTGGCAGATAAGGCTCTTGCGTGTCCCCATGGTGAATCAATATTTTTCATCGTAGCAGCTTAGCCAGAAAAAGGAAAAGGAGGAGTTGGATTTCACAGGCAGAAAGCATGACATTTCTTTAGGCAGCTCGCTCAGCCTTACAAAGTATCAGAAAGCACTATGTCGCTCAGATTTCCAAACTAACACTTTTCTGTGGTGGTTTTTCCCCACTGTGGTAAGTTACGCTTGCTGTAAGTTACACTAAGTGTATAGCAAATAAAGTTTTCTATCAGAACACCAACCAAGTACACACATTTAAAAAATAAGAAAGTACCTGTAGTTTTTTTCAGGTTAACCCTCTTAATTCATTACATAAATAAAAAACTGGATCAAAATATTATGGAATTAAATGGAAATGCCAGCTCTGAATTCTGATCTTTGTTTACAATGAACTAATCTAACTAGTAAGTGGTACTCTTTTGTAATGCTATAAGAATATAATTGCTATTGAAAATGTTTAAAGAAGCAACTGAAAGAATTGTGAGATCTTCCTGAGATCAAATCTAAATCTGTCTTTCCTCTGGGCACAGGACCTCCCACCTTTACTGGCATGAAGCTAAACCTCCCAAGAACTCAGTCATCACTCATTATCACACTCAGAAAGGTCCTCAACCCAGTGTTAAAGGTATTCAGAGACTTCAGAGACTTTGCTTTTGAATTTTAATCTTTGTTTATGGTGGAAACTAATACTATAATAAATCAAAACCTTCGTGTATAAACAATAGCAACCACACATCTCGCTATTCAAAGTCAACACGTGAGGAGCTGGAAGCTGATGGAGTGATGGTTGAATCATTAAACTGTCACAGTCACATGTCTTTGGTGTTAGATTGAGTGTTAATGTCATTGATAAGTTCATGGAGAGTGTGAAGATCAAAATTTTGGCTTAAAATTTAGCTTACATTGACTGTGTATGAATTCTAATCAAGTCATTTTTAATCAGTTCTTTACACTTCTTTTCTATAATCTGTTCTTCCTGGTATCACTCTGACTGATCCCCATAAAGTCCTTTGAAGGTTAATGCACTTAAATGATAATGCACTTTCTATACGAGAGTCTTCTGTCCTTCACAACTTTGCTTTAATTCTAGTCTCCACTCCACTAGTCTGTGTTATCCAGCCCATTGAGAAGCTTAGAAATAGTGGCTTTCATCCAAGAGTCATTTTCAAGCTGAGTGCTGCAACATAAACAATGAATTTTCAGGTTAAAAATTAGAGTCAACTTTGGTTTTAAATACCTCTGTACATGCATAATCTGTAATTGCTTAAATTGTCACGTACATTCCATTAAATTTTTTCCACAAAATATGATATTCTACTCTTTTATTTTTTAGTTAAGAACAGCTGTATTTTAAGTTATGGTTGTATGTAATTCTCCATGATGGTTGGAAATTGAAACATTTGAAACAAAGGACGATTGATTATCATGGATTTTACAAGCCACTAAGTTAGAAAGTATTGGAAAGGGGTTTTGATCAATAATTGCTGCAGCTTCATTGAGGTTTAAGCTAAAGTTATTGTTCACATGTTTACAGTCCACTAAGTGAGAATCATTCAGATAACAGCTTGCTAGTCAATATCTCCCTTCTTCAGAGGCTTTTATGCACAGCAAACAAATTGCAATGAAAAGTACATTTTGTCTGTCTCCCTGACAGCCACCTGTCACTGTCCAGTTTTTGTGTATATAAGTGCAGCCTGGTTATTTAGTTGGATAGGCTTTTATTTTGCATCGCACTACATAGACATGGTTACATGAGGTGAATGCATAACAGAAATGTATTTTTTGTCTGAATCATCCCCTAAAAATGTTAATGTATAATATATATTGTAGGTTTATATTTTTGTTTCTAGCCTTAAGTCTTAAATGCTAAAACTTTATAAACAATGTTTTAATTGAAGCTGTCATGATATTGCCCAGTTACTGGAAGGGCTGTCTTTTTGCTCATATTTCACGTTGTCATCTGCCATTTTGGGTGAAACAAGCACCTTCTCTGTCTCTCTCTGCACAACAGGCCTTCAGGGCCCCTGGCCGATAGCTGGAAGTGGCAGCCAGCCAGAGGTGCTGTTATTTTTTACTGCTGTCGATAAGACTGTGAAGTGGCAGTAACCCACAACGATAGCTGATTGGCGAGACTCGCCCATGACTAAGTTATGGAGTGACAGGGCCGCAATTAAAGAGTGCACAAGACTAGCCATGTTAAAGCTTGCATTGAGGTAATTTGATGGCTCAAAGTTTAGGTGTGAGGAGAGAAACTCAGACTAATAGAAGATTTAAAGTGATACTGTTGTATTTTCCATAAATTGATACACGATTCTGTTTAAATATTTCAGTGTTATTTTAGTTATTAGTTATTTAAAAATTTCTCCTTTATAACAAATGTAAGTCAAATATGTAATGTGATTTGGGCATTTTTGTGAAGAAAATGCAACAGAATGTATTCACTTAAAACTTCATCATTATGCTGATTGAAAGTCTTTTTACATCCTGATGGCAATCAGGTGCTATATTTATAGATCTTCTGTGGAAGGTGTAGGATCATTAAATGTTCGTCCAATAGGATGTCCTACTTGTCTGTCATACTATGTATTTGCATACCTCTGCACACTATTGGAGGAGGTGTGACTTTGAATGGAGGGTAGGACCTTATGTAGGTGTGGCTTTGGAGATCGCTTTGAACGGAGGGCAGAATCTTATTCATTTAATACAAGATTGCAATACATTGTTATGCTATTGCTATGACTGTTCACTGAAAGGAATACACACCTTTATTTCTGGTAATATTTGCTTATATAGTAATTGCACCTGCACTTAAAAGTTTGATGCAGTAGCAGATCAATGAATTTCAAATCATTTCCACCAGACAGTATTGTTTCCATGGTATATGTTATATGCAAAGAGGATAACAAGTCATTTTGTTACTTTTGTTACTGTTGAGAAATGGCACAGCTGTACTGAAAGTTGTGTGTGATATCCAGCAACAGTGAACAACAACATCATCTATGTATTACATGATAAAAGCTGTTTAGCTAGTATGCAGGAGTTCAACTGTGACAGCAAATCTACTCATAAATATCTCTAAATTACTGTAAAATTGTCTTAGCATTTGTATGGATTATGGACTGCATGCCTGTGGCTGAACTGAGCAATTTCCAATTTTACTTTATTGAGTTATAGTGTATTTTTAATGGGAATTCATTAATACCACACTGAAGACATTGGGTCTTGGGTATAAAATCATCAATTTAAGAAGTTATCTTTAATAGAGTGATTTAAGAATGTCAATTCTTAAATGATCTCATGCAAAACAGATCAATACCCATAATTTATTCACATGATATTTTTAAAAAATCTACCAACCACACACAGATAAACAGAAGAGCTACTCAGCAGGACTATCTAAGCACCAATGGAACGTTAGGGAGCGTTTTAAAAAACCCGGATCATTAAGGGCTCCCATGCTGTTTGCAGACTCAAACACCACACGCTCCCTCCAGAGATGTGACCTTCTCACTGGTCCCCAGGCATCCTCCCTCATTACCCTGCTCGCCATAGTCTTCCAGTGAGATGCTGGAGTGAGACTTACATGTAATGAAACCATGAGACTCCAGTTGCCATGTCAACTCTCCCAGTATGTGCCATGGGGGATTTTCCAGCCTGGGTGAGATATGACATGATACATGTAATGTAAATGATTTACAAACTGTGTGGAATGGGGACAGTCGCTACAATGCAGGAACTTTAACATGTCTTTTCTCAAAGGTGAAACTGGACTGTGGTCACAAACTAAATGTGTCCTGGCTAGCAAAGGATAAAATGGTGATAAAGGCACTGTGAAGAATTAAGTGCAGGTAGAACAAAGACACGTTTCTGTAAAATTAATTTGTTATGTGATCTTTGCCAAAATGTATATGCTTACTTAAAACCCACATTGTAAAACCCACATTTTGCTTTGAAAATCTTGAATACCAGGAGTTCACTGATCTTGAACATTTTGCAGTATCAAGTGACTAAAAGCAGCTGAGGGCGACTTGCCAAGATATCTTTTGAAAACCGGTTTTCAGTTTCATATGACTCTGATTTTGAATCCTGGCATTGTTTGGCTCCTACATCTATATTCCAATCAATATAATAATCATTTGATGAAATGTTGTCCAGTCATTCTAAACCCCACTAAACCTTTCTAACATCAGTTACAAAACTCTCAAAATCGGTTAAAAATAAAATCTATTGACATCTCTCACAAAATTAAACAATTCATTAATCTTAATAACAATTCAAATCAATCATACATGATTCTGCAGTGGGAAAACTACAGCAATCCTATGGCAAGGGTGTGTTGTTTATCTGTCAAGAGTGTCTGTCGGTGATAGCCCAGAGCCAGCTGCTCTCTAGAGAAGCTCTGAACCGTGGCAATAATACTGAGCTGGTATGGAGCCAGACTTCAGGAGAAATGTGGGAATGATAAGGTAGAAAAAAAACGTACACTAGACACTAAATTGTAATGTTTCCTGAGGACATGCCAAGAGGTCCACATTCAAACGGGTTATAGACATTTTTCTGACATGCTTTTCACACAAAGTGCAATTAGCGACTATAGTTAAAGACGTCTTAATACTAATTATGAATTTTAATTTTAGGTATGAACATATATTAAGACAATGTTACTGCAAGGTCTTTATTTTATTTCTTTGAGGGTCTGTAATCAATCAGTTTAATGCAGCATATTGTGTGGAAACTATTTATTTAATTGTTTCTTCTCTCTTGCCATCAGAGTGCATTGTATTGCATTTTTGTTCTTGGCACACACACTCTCACTTAGACAACACACAGCAAAGCCTTTTGCCTTTATTAATGAAAGACCTTCAGTTTGTAAAAAGGCACTATATAAAATAAACTTAGTATTATTATTATTATTGTGACCATGACTTAAACAAGCAAACATGAAATGACAACTTTTAACAAATGGGAAAAAAACTATTTCATTCTTTTAATTTGCTGATATTAATTTGATACATGAGTCACATCAGGATCTTGTTATTATTTAGTGTTGCTCTCATGCAGCCTTCAAAATTAAATTATATGTGTTCCTAAATAGCTCAACGTATTAATCTTCTTAAAGGCCAGTGTTGGTGATAAAGCTCTGCATTATCCAGACTAAAACTGGACCAAGAGGAGCCCTGGTTTAAGGGAATGGTTCACTCAAAAATGAAAATTCTGTTATCATTTACTTACCATTATATCATTCCACACCCCTATGACTTTCAGAAGGAGAAATGTTTTCACAGCTCTTGTATTCCCATAAAATGAAAATGGATGGGGAGCGACGGCTGTCAAATTTCAAATGATAAAAAACTTCTTAAAAGTTCATATGACTTTTGCACTATCCAAGTCCTTTGAAAACATTCAACACTTTGTGGGGATTTAACCAGATTCTAAGTCTTTATTCACTCACAGTCTCTCATTAAGGTCATGTGCATGTTCTTCACATTTTTTCTCTTACATTAAGAAGGAACAACATGAAGGTGAGTACATAATGACAGAATTGTCATTTTTGGTTGAACTAACCCCAAACTAACCAACAAACTTTTACATAGCAGTCTTTTACTTTGTAGGTGCTGCTTTTTGGGGAGTTGCATTTTAAACTGTGTAGCTTGTGTGCAATGAAAAGACCTTTGCACTATGTTTACATGGAGCAAAGGTATGCTGCCCTGCAAATAGCAGCACTTAATATAATTTTCTTTAAAATGAATATGTCTTACAGTTTAATGTTATGTATCTATTGCAATTACATTTATACATTTTAGATGTTGTGTAAGTGTCCAAATACTTAATGGGGCCACTGTATTTGTGTCAAATCTCTCTCTTTGTTCAAACTTCTGTGTGCAGCACGCATGAAAATACGTGTATGTCTACACGTCGACGGGCTGTTTACAAAGTATCGATTAAAAGTGATGTGCAGAAACTTACTAACTCTGCTTTGTTTACTTGCAGTTAACATGCAGTTAATCAAGTGCTCGCGGGCGGAATTCTGTTGTTGTATTATCATCGTCACAAGCGTGGCGGCGCGTCGTGCAAAAATGTCTTTCCGAGAGCGAAATGTTAGTCGTTAAAAGGCTATCTCTATTGCTCGGTTTGCGACCCATATCCATTAATGTGTCTATGCATATTTATGTCCACAGCCGTGGGCATCCGTGAGCGTCTGCTCTTAACTCCGTCTCGTCCCTCCGCTCTCTCATCTCATGCAGCAGTCTTTTGTTTAGGGCATGGGGATCATTGCACAACACTGCAATTACCAGTTTCGCATCGATTTCTGCTGCCGTCGTGCTCACAACGGCGCTCAATTACCGGGAAGACTTCCTCGGTATGGCTCCTTCGCCCACGCCTTTGCAAAGCAAAAGTCCTGTTAAAGTAGACTACACAGGGCGCACTGTTCTTCACTGGCCGTCGATATGCTGGACCATCGCTTCAGTCCTGACCATCCTGCATCCCTCTCCACCAATCGGAGCGGCAATACCGCTACGCCCCTCCTGATTCCCTGCGACCACGTGATCCGAAGCGGTCTGGAAACCTGCCGCTTGCCGCTCGCCTTCAGTGCGATACTGTGGTAAACAGGTACGGAGGAATGGCACTCTGCGAGACTCTGGCAAACTCACGGCGCTTCCCGAGCGCACGGACCGAGGGAAGCCAGCCTCTCTGACCGCACAGTGGATGTTATAACTTCGGCTCGTCACTCGAATGGGATATATGCTTTTTGTCCCATTTCTGTTTCCCAGAAGCACCTTTTTTCATTTGCTTTTTGTTTTTGAACATTTTGCTGCCCGATTACCCGACACACTTCCCTTCCGATACCATCCCCACCCCTGTCATCGCCTCCACCACTTCAGCGCGCAGACCTCTTTCGTACCGCATTCTGCACCCTCTTGCTTCGGGCGGATCCTCCGGTTATCCAGACACAGCTGCTTCATGGGGCACACTTCTTCCGTCGGAAAATGCCCCTCTCTTGGCTTCTGAGCTTACCAGCAAAGTTTATCACATTAGGACCAGGGCTGCCGTTGCGCGTCTGTGAACTGTGTCGGGGGAACTGAGATGGGTGTCTCGGTGGCGGCGGCCCTACACGAGCCCCGAAGTCCACACCAGTGGAGCGGGATAGTGGGACACTGGGTATGGATTGCCGTCTTGTCCTTTCTCGCCACTTTCCCGGTGCAACAACTTGGCGCTTTCCCGTCCTCTCTTAGCGACTGTCAGACTCCGACTGGATGGAACTGCTCGGGTAAGGTGTTCAAGTGCTCCTGTCCTGGGCTGCGTTTCTCAAAAGCATCGTAAGTCCAAGTATATCGTAACGCCAAAGGTCTACGAGAAGAGAAGCGCAGCCCTGTCCATTGCAATAATAAAACACAGGTTTGCGTTCACTTGGCGGACGTGTATTATATAAGTAGCGTAAGCAAAGTTATAGACGTAGGTAGTTTATAATGCGCTGTTATGCAAAGCTTTTGCGTTCGACTGGAGCTAAAATAGATGTTGAAGACCTGTTTTTTGACCTGTTTTTTTTTTTTTGTAATAATAACTACTCATGGCTCAGGCTGTTCAATACGGTGCCTACACCTAAAACACAAGAAACCAGTTTATCATATATTTACTTACAAACGGCTATACAATAAACGTGATATTTTAATGTCAATACATGGGAAGAAATATCGAATAGACAGTAGTATAGCCTTATCGATCTGCGATCGTTTCATTTACCACAATGCATGTTGAATGCATTTTGCAATGCATTTTTGTAATGTTTTGTCGTTTATTCACACTTTATTTCTGGCACTCTGGCATAAATTACATGTTCACACAGATGAACGTGTACTATCCGTGCATGATAACATATTAACCGCACATTAATTGACCTGTTTTTCAAGTTTAGTGCGTTCATAGGAAAATCGGATGATTTATACGCTAAACACAAGCTTTCACCCCTAAACATTAGAAAACACAACAACACAATCTACAAAAATAAGATTAGTTATAAGACGAACTATTTAAACGATAGCTTTTCCAAAACACCTTTGGAGTTTCTGTTCTCTGAAACTGCTGCCCATCTCTTCATTTGTAAACAATGCATTAACCTTAAAACTCGTTTGTATGTATTGAGAGACATCCAGGCTTAAAACAAACGCATCAACCACAAATCTGTATGGAGGCATCCTAACATCAGCGTTTTTAGCTGTAAAGCAGCAAAGAAACATTAAAGAAACATCTAAACGCACGTTTGGAAGACACTAATAGTCAGCCATCGTGAATAAGTGCAATGTGTTCTGGTGTTGCAGAGATTGAAACTTCTCTTTCACGTTTCGATCTTTTAAAACAAGCGTGTAAGAGACCTTAAAAGATGCTTTCAAGCAGATTTAGCAACAGTACGCTTGTACAATATTCTCAGAGCATCGGTCTGGTTTGCACTGGATATGAAGTGGGTTTTGATTAGGATTGCGGCCGTGCTCTCAGTCTCACTGACGTGCGGATGATTGCGGATGCACGTGAAATAATCATCGCGAGCGGCCCGAGGCGCGAGCGGCGCGCGGAACTCGCCGCATATTTCTGCTCAGTTTCTCGCCATGGCGCCTGACTATCAATCAGCAGTTCACCGGCAATTAGTTGTCTTTCCTAAACGTCTGTCCTTGCCTCTTTGCACTTTGGTTATACAACTCACGGCAAAGGCATGCATGAGACGTGGGAAACTGTACCACAGACATGCCTTGCAGCCACTTGAGTGTTTCCGTGATTTACAAAAACATTGATAATAGATTATTAATGATCCCGGTAAAACAAATTAAAAGCAATTATACAGTCACTGCAGACTTTGCAGCGTATCAGCAGTCGTCTGAATCAAACAGGTTACTGTGGCCTAATGTTTTTTTTCAAACATATGTGGCCAGTGGTGATAATTGTTTTGATATGCAAAGTGAATTTTTACAATAACAGCATGCCTGTTTTTTTGAGTGCAAAATCCATTAAAAGCATTTAGTGACTGTTAGTCAAATAGCTGTCAGTCACAGCCTTATGGTTGTGATTAGTGAAAGTCAGAATGGCTGGTTTAGAAGCATAGACTGCGCAGAGCAACAGTGCCAATGCACATTTTTGCATTTATCAAATTTGTGTTTAGCTTCCATTCTAATGTGAAGAAAAACAAAACACATAAGACAGATAAATCTGTAGCATTATTGATTAAAGCTTACAGTAATACATTTGCAAGCTGTGAATTAGCTTTTTGTCAATTAAAAAAAAAGTGGCTGGGTAAAGGGCAGAATTATTTTATTTGTATTGTTTCATACTACAGATACCAATGGCCGTCCTTATTGAGACTTTTATTGCAGTGATGGCTCATTAAGAGCTTTTGCTCATCAGCTGAAAATAAGGCGTGATAATCACAAACGTAAAAGGTAAAAATACACAGGAGAGCTTTGTAATCAGTTTGATATTTGTTATAGTGCTTTTTAAGAGTACAAGGTGTCCATATTATTAGCATCTCCATATTGTTCTGCTCCTCCATCACTAACAAAAGGTGCGACCCAACTAAAAAATTCAAAACCGAGAATTCATAAGATATTGTGACTGCAGTATAAGCAGCACAGGTTGTGTTCTTCTTAAAGGGATAGTTCACCCAAAAATCAGTTTACTTCTCTTCATGTTGGCCCAAACCTATGACTTTCTCTATAAAACAAAAAGAGAAATCTTGAAGAATTTCATTTTATTTCAGTGAAGAATTTCAACATTTTGCAGATTTTGTTTCATGGAAGAAATAAAGTTATACTGGTTTAGTACATAACATAATACAACATAAGAAAATGATGACAGATCTTTGGGTGAACTAACCCTTTGAGGATATTGTCTAATACTCCTCAAGTGAAAGCTAGAAACCTTTTTATCTGATAACAGTGTCCTGGAATTTTGTATTCCAACTCTTTAATGGCCAGAAAAATGGTCTAATGCCTTAGGAGTTGTGTTTAAACCTCACCTTTAGAATATTTGTGTCCCTGCCAGCTTGTTTCCTTTAATTATTCACCTCACTGGCAGGGCAGAAAGAACATCCAGTATCTCTCACGATACTCCCCCATCTGGAACCTTGTGGGACGTAACATTGGCCCCCTCTTCTCGTTTGTTTTAATAAAATTACGATGGTCTTGGGGAGAGAAGAGGAAAACTGCAAGACCAGGGGCTTGAGCCAAACAAAGTTTCTTATTTCACTGTAGACAGAAGAGTGAAGCAGCAGGAGATCATAGCAACTGAACAACACCTTCAGTTAAGACATTTATTAATCAAAGTGGACATTGTTGGCTAATCATAATTTTGTAAGTAGAATTATTAATTCACGTTAGTTCTTTGTCCTATGTATTTTTGTCTGACATATGTTATGAAGATGTATGCACAGTCCCTAAATTAAATCCATAAATCCACCTTTCACCTTGTCACAGAAAAGCTAAAGCTATAACTCACTACTCGTTTGTTTAAATTGCTATTCATTAATCACTAAATAGTTTTATGCAAAAGTGGCCTAGTCATAGAACAAATTATGCTGCTCCAAACACCCTTATCCAAACGCAGGTACGAAGGTTATACTCATTAAAAAGTTAATCGGGATTTTTCTGCATCAGAATTTGAAACTGAGTGGACCCCTTTACAATGCTGATTTCTTTTGTGATGTGGTGTACAAATGTTGAGCCCTTTTATTTTGTTAATGAGACAGAAGTGAAGTATGTAATTTTTGGTGCTTCCAAAGCAGTTCAATGTGTAAAGACACTTAATAGGCCTTTTATATGTAGGTTAGTCTGGTATCACCAGCTGCTATCTGATCTATATTGCCTGGTCAGTTAGTCGGCTATGGATAGTCTGAGGATAACACTATTCATAGTTTGATTTATTCCTTGATCAAATGCAACATAAATGAAAGTAATAAACATTTTATCACTTTCCTTTAAAGTCTAACATTATGTACTTACATTTTGTGCTGGATGTCAGTGTTGTACCCTGTTTTGATGTCCGTATAAGAGTATTTGTTGGGAGGTTAAATATAGTATTTTCCTTGCTAGTGACAGCTCCAAAGAGTCTCCCTTGAAAATGATTGTTACGAACAGTCATGCATCATGTCCAATCATTGTCTAAACAGTGTCACACAGGGTGTTTGCACATAATGCATTTTAAAATGCACATACCTTGGAGTTCATAGGGTTTCCTATGAACATTCATATTATGCTGTCTACATTACCTGGTGTTTAATCTGAAAGGTTTTCGTATGTAGAGAAAGTCTATTTTAGATGCTGGATGATTTGCTTTAACATGTTTTTGTGGGCAGTCGAATACTAGAATTCAGGATGAAAGATGTAATTTCCTGTTTGGCGTCTCTAATCATTGCTCTGTGACTTCAAGGAATGACTTTCAGGAATTTTTATTAAATTTTTTGAGGACTTTTTTTTTTACTCGTTGTTGTTGTTCATACATACATGGTTCTTTCTTCACAAAGAACTGCAAAACAGATCTTATCTGTCCATGTAGACAGCTACTGAAAGATTGTCCTGCCAGAGAGACTTTAAAGAGAGCAGAACAAAATTCCATTCCTCTCACGGTATCTCATTGTGGTCCTAAAGCATGTTTTTAACAGACTTCCAAGAGCTTATTTAAAGGTAATCAAATTATCTGACTAATGTTTTGGTTAAATTTAAATTCCGTTTAAGCATTTAAAGGCCCTTCTGAGTCCTTGATGAAGAAATTAATAAGAACTCATTGTTTCCAGAACTCATTTCCTCAAGTGTGGTCTGCTAACTTTCTTCAAAGTTTTTACTTTTCCAGCCTAACCTTATATGGCAGTGAATGTGTTGATGGACTCCAGAGCACAGATTCCCCACCAGGGGTGCACAGACCCCATGGGGCTCTTGAACAGGTTCCAGCAGGGACTTGAAAGATTTAGATTTTGCTGTGTGTTAAACAAATTATGACTTGTGTATGCATCAGTATTGTCAGTTTGTTTGGAATAATATTGTTGATGCTAAATTGTATTTAGTATAATATCAGCTAAAAGGAAAACGTTTTCAGCAGCCAGTTTTAGAATGTTGGAAATGTTGGTGTTTAGTGGGGCTGTGTGAACCTTGTGCTTGACTTATGGGTAATTCTAATGATTTTGAAGTGTTTCTCTCATAATTTCTGAAACAGTGGCAATTCAAGTGTTACTTTTGGTGGAATTTGCTATCAGTTTCATTACAGGATGTCACTAGTGTTCATTAATTAGACTCAATAGAAGATTTTTTTTTCTTGCTCTGGTGTGAGTAAAGAATGAGGAATGACTCAAATCTCAATGGTCTCTACGGCTGTGTGATCCCCACACCATTAACTCTCCTCCACATTGCTGAGTGACTACTTAGATGCGTAATCTGCATGGCTGAAACATGCATCTAATGCGTCTGTAAGTGTTGTAAGGTCAAGCTTTGTTATGACAGCTTTGGAAGGGCAGCTAAACAAGAGAGGTGTGACACAATTCCTTGAATCCTTGGGGCTTAACAAAGACTGTATGTATCCGTAATGCAACTTTTTCAGACTCAGATTAAAGCAGGAATACTTATTGATCAACAAACCATGGTAAACTAGTCCTGGGTTTGACAGTGGTTTTGACTAATTAGTTTTGGCAAATACTCTGACTTTTGGCTGTTGCTTCAGTAGGCTCTATTGATTAAATGTCAGTTTATCACATCTCCCTAAAAAACAAATTGTAAACAGGACAGTTTTAAATGAAACATTCTAGCTACAAGCAATGCTAGTTACGTATGAACAAATCTAACGACTTTTCCATGATTGGATTCATCTACGTAGCAACTTCAGCCCACGTAATTTCTCAAGGTTGCCATAACTGTCTGAGCCACACAACGTTAATAACAACAACAATTTCACAAGTCTTGTTCCCCGTTCACCCTCTGTGTAGCATTTAAGGTCCATTGGTAATTTCTTTAGCTGAAATGCAAATAAAGCGCAGGGTTATGTAAGACATCTTTTCACGCTGTATCTGGCCCTTTAGCGGGGACCTAAAGTAGCTGAATGTCCTCTGGTGTTGTCGTTACAATGAGCAATGTTCTGCTTCATTCTAGCTTCCAGGCCTCACCGGATAACATGGGGTAAAAATACTATGTAGCACTTGCTAGAAGCTCATTTGCTTTGACAGCAAAAATCCCAGGGCACCAAGCAGACCCACTGTTTTGTGTCGTGTAGTCTTATTATGATGATGTATGGAGCTTTGAGTTGGAATACACACAGCATTGTGGAACATATCATGAGATATTATTCTTTTGCATAATGTATATGTCATTTTTACAATATTAGGCAAATGATAGCGATGCTATTTTTCTTGCATAATTATAAAAGGTGTCAGATAGGACTGAGTGATGTAGCGCCTAACAAGTAAACTCATTATTTTGAGGAGGTACTGTTAAATGAACAGCGGTAAGCTGCTGCACTCTGAAGAATTAAATTTGGTTTCGTTTCAGCGGTGGTCTGTTTTTGGAACAGCTCATCTTAATTGTAATCGTTCTAAGGAATCCTTGCTGACTTAAATTGTCTGCGTGCTTTTGATGAAGCGTGATTTTCTGTCCAGCTCCTCAGCAAAATGAACATATTTCAGACCCTTTACTCAGATCATAATAAAAGCTGAATAAGGTGCTCATGCAGCTATTCCAAGAACTTTGCAGCATGCTGAATCGTTAACCCTCCACAAATACTTGTTTTATTCCCGATAAGAAAATGGCTCAAGAGCAAAACTTGGACCTGATGAATGGAGACAATCATCATAATTTGATGAACGCTTCTGAAGCCATGCCTGCTTGCAAGCCTGCTAAAATGAAGTGTTTGTTCAGTTTGCTCTGTTATTTTTTTATTAAAAGCAAGGTTATTAGTGTATTGAAACTATTAAAACATTTCTGTTAACTGAAATTAAATAAAACATAGGCATAAATATTATCTTGAAAACTTAGACTAAACAAAAATGAGAATTGTTGCCTTAACAATAAGGCAAAATAAGTTTGAGGCATTAAAATTATTAACTGAAAATAAGTAAAAACTAAACTGAAACCAAAACTGAAATAAAAATGTATCTTGTATAGCACTATTGAAATAAATAAATAATTAGATGACAAAAGCACATAACAAGATAAAAATTAAACTCTGTCTGCTGTGTTGTAGGTGATGATGAGCGGGACACCGATCTCTTCCTTTGTGACACCAACACTTGCAAGTTTGATGGCGAGTGTCTCAGAATCGGGGACATAATAACATGTATATGCAACTTCAAGGTAAGAGCTGTGAACCAGCTTTCCTGATCCATTCTGATCCTGCTTTGCTTTTGCTGTTGGGGGTTGGCTGTATATCTGAAATCTTATATTACAGTATGAATAATTGTCTATCACAGAAACAGCATACATCACAATGTAGTTATTTTTGATGGAAATTTAGCAGAATGTGTTTATATATTACATAAATTATAATGCCTAGTACTGCATAAATCAGTGATCCAGTGAATTTAATTTACATAAAAATTAAATGTACTCAATTCGATCTTTCAAATCAAAAGGATCCCATTTTATTATTTTTTTTAACTGGACCCCAAAAATATAACATTATAATATAAAATGTAACATTAAAAATATAACAAATATTACAGTAATGATGAGTCTGGAATCAGTGCAAAAACAGCTGTCTTGTGTAAATGATGCTTTCCTGCCTATTGATAACTGTTCACAAAGAGAAAGAAACGGTTTTACTAGTTAACACATTTCTGTCATAACACATTATATGATGTCATACAACCTGTCCCTTATGGTATACAGATGATTAAAAAATGTTATTCATTGAGATTATTTTATTCCTATTAAGTCTGGAAAAAGTAACATTTGTATTAAAACCAACAAAACAAGGCAATAAAAATTGAGAAACGTTGAAAATCTGTTGTTTAAGGAGCATAATCAGCTTTGGCGGATGCGAGTGAATGATTTTATGCTTGAATACTGTACACTTGGCTTGAGTTAAACATTCATGTACACATCCTGTGTTTCATTTAGTGTGCGGCCACCTCGCCTGCCAAAACAAGATGGAAACCATACCTAGAAGACAACCAGCAACTGAATGCAGAATAATCATTTTCACACTTTTTTAATTTTAAAGAAAATACTTCTATTCATGCACTTTTTTATTCTTTAGTTGCAGTTTCTCCCACATCTATTATTGAAAGCTATCATTTTCCAAACTTGTGGCCTCACGGTTTAGATGCGAGACTTTGATGTCACGATAACCATGATTTCAGGCATTCTTGCACTATATCTACCCCCACTGTTTTCTGCATTACAGATTTTATGTAGGATTACTACTCTCTTATTAAACAAAAAAGTGGCCTATGTTGTCAACTTCGGCCTTGAGATCACAGTGAAATGAAGACAGAGAGAGTCATCCCTAATAACACATCTGAGTTTGGTCTAAATGAAAATGCATTAGAGCCCCTCCAAGGCACTGAGCACACAGGCACTCAATGAGTCTGTTATTTTTATCCCAGCTTGCGAAGGAACATTAATTTCTTTGGTGAGATAAATACAGTTACCTGTTATACCCCCACACCCCCTTTTTCTGGTCCAAGTAGGTCTCAGACTACATGATGGCACTGTTATTTAGGACAATCCCTATTCTGTGTCTGGCCATGCTGGATCATGTTGTTTTCATTTGTTTTCAATTCAAGCACTAATGCCATTGGCAAGGGTAGGATAGGCTTAATTCAAGTATCCTGGACTGTATGCCACATGCGTGCAAGCGGAACTTTGGCGTCAGATAGCTTGAACCTAATAATGGTCCGTGTCTTTATTCCATTAAGTGAAATAATTCATCAAAGAAGGATCATCGTGAGGCCTCTGACGGCTATGAGGCTCTGGGGAGGCCTGCAGTCAGGGAGGTAGTTCTGCTGAAGAAAAGAATATGGTTTGATCTCTGCCCATGAATAGAGGTCATTCAACCCCTGATGTTCATTTAGTGGTGTTTATTCACCTCACAGCAGCTCTTGGAGGTGCCCTGCACATCACTCACACAGGGGTGTTTATTTAAGATCGGTTCCTTAATGGTTTTTTAAGTATTCATTAGGTCTGAGTGTTTGGTTGAATTGTACAGCTTTCCACAGGGTTTGCCAAAACAAAGTGGCAGGAGTCTGAACATAATGTCACGTTCTAATGTGTCTCCTGCATGTACCACAAAGAGGAGAGAAACCTCCTGGCTATAATAGGAGGAGGGCCACTGTTACACATAAAAAAGTCTGAATTCCAAGTCACTTTACTGAGGTGGCCTGTTGAAAAATTTAGTAGGTAATAGAATGTTGTCTAGTGAGGGTGAAAAACTTCCTAGGGAAAAGGGGAAAATATTTTCAGGTGGAAATTCAAGTGGAATTTTGTCTTTCCTGGGATAAAATGCAATAACTTCATAAACAGCTTGTAGAAAAAAGTAGTAGTAAATGACAGACCAATCAATTGTCTGGACAGGAAACATTTTGTTTATTGTGTAAGGTTCTGGTTATTTCGGAAACCTTCTGTGTCGTTCTGGTTGTTTATGGCAGATGCAAAGCTTTCATGTTTTTGATTTGTTTTTCTTGTGGTTACTGTTTATTGTGATCCATGCATTTTTGAGTAAGAAAGTTCAAGTTCAAAAGAAGTGAAATGCGATATTTAATATAGCTGAGAAAATTAATCAAATGCACCAGACGTTTCCCTGCGGCCTGCTGAAAGCAGAACACTGAGAGCAATCCAGAAATGAAAGTCATTTCATTTAAGTACTGGTAATGCTTGCAAAAACTTTCTTTAGCACATTATTGCATTGTGAGAGGTTGGGTAACCCCAAAATCAATTTTACCTTTTTTATGCCATTTTACCTGCTGGAAAGTGTTCAGCATAGCTCTCAATTTATGTAATTCAAATTGCGGCATGCATTAGTAAACAAGGTACTTTGAAACCTGGGGGCACAACATGAATGCCATAAATAGTATTTGAAAATAAGTATGCTGCTGTAAAGTGAGGTTGCTCCATCAGAGTTTACAAACAACATGGTTGTTCCTTTAGTTCAATTGGTAGAGCATTGATTTAGCAGCGAAAAGGTTGTGGGTTCGAATTCCAGGGAATATACTGAAAATTTGTACCTTGAAATCACTGAAAATCACTTAAAGGGTCGGCCAAATGTTTAAGTGTAAAGTAAATGGCTGTTAAAGATGTATGTACGATAGATTAATTTGCTTGGATGTGGTTTTATATCTTTATCTCCTGAGGGCTCTTGAGTGTTTTATCTTCTTAAGTTTGGGGTCCCTCACTTATATTCTTTGGTGAATTCTAGACCATTAATTATTTCAGTAAAGCTTTGCTTCTTTACATTTTTTAAATGTAAGAAAGTGAAATACAAATTTAAAAAAATCAGGCTTTGAGAAATAAATTATGAATATCACTAAATACCTACCTTGAAAAGCAGAAAAATGTAACACTGCCCTGTCAGACTTGTTTTCTATGCAGCGAATATTGGATTGTCCTCATCTGGACATGTACCATCATGTCATAACAGATTCAGCAGTGATTCTGCTGGTTCAGTTCTGCTCAAGCTGATGATTCATCGTGTTATGACATGTCTGATGTAAAGCTCTGATGCTCAGTCATTCATGTGCCCTTGCATTGCTTATTCGTGTGATTCATTTTAATGGGCAGTTATTGCTTAGCCTTAAACTTTTTTGGTTTTAGGCTTGCTTGTAAGCTAATTCATGGTGTTGTTCCTTTTGTTTTGATGACGTGGGGCCTTGGCTCTGAATTTTTTAATATAAAAATTTTCCAAGGTTAAAATCTCTTATCTTTAATAGTTTGACAATGAATAAGCTAAATTTTCCCAAAAAGTATAAACACTATTAAAACATTGCTCATTTGTTTGAGCATCCCAACCAGTCCAACATAGCAACATTAGCTCAACCAATGGTATGAGCTCTCTGTTTTACCATCCAATGGCAAGAGAGTTGTTTGTGTAGGAGAGTTTTATTTGTTGCCACAGAAAGACACACTTCATTTCTCTGCCTGGCTCTCAAGCTTTCTATTCCTGGTTGATACACTATCCCTCTGGCCATCCTCAGATGTCTGAGGTGTTGCCATTTTTGACTTTAGGATGCCATTTTTGACTTTAGGATATGGTCTGGCTGATGTAAAAAACACTGTTGGGAACGAGTTCTAACCAAGGTGCAGCGTTCAAATGAACTTGCCGTGAAAAGCAGCATGTCCTTCAGTTCCCCTTCAGTCTGAACTCAGGACTAGCAGACAGTAGCAGAAGGTGGACGCCTTCCCTCTGGGCCTTCGGCTGCCCATCATCAGAGCCATTTTCAGCCAGACCTCTTTGCATATATTTCCATGCATTTGTGATCCTTTTATCCTCCAGTCACATGGTTTCGCTGTGGCTGTAGACGGATTAAAAGTGGAGCTTTATTCTCTGGTGCAATTAGACGGTCTCTCTACAATTCTGCGACAATGAGCGGTATAAATCATTTTGTGCAGGTCAGGGTTAGGCAAAATTTGAGAATTAGAAAACTGGCTTCCATTCAAGACATGAGCTGGAATTTGATTTGGATTGGCCACACCCCACAGGATGTTGAATTGAAACAATATAATTTGTTGTGACAAATATAAGTAATTACCTCATTAGAAATAATAATCTAATTTTTGCATTTTATATGCATTTCACAATTTAAAAACATTGTGTTTGTATTTTGTGGTGTTCAAATGTTAGCATCAAATGTTTCTAAAAATACCCCATATGTTGTATATGTTTGTCCATACCTAAATGTGAAGCTTATTTTTAAAAACTTACAGCATGTTTACAAATTTATTTTAATTTTATTGTATAATAATTGAGTATCCCTTTTGAGCATTCGCACACATTTGCATTTCAACTCTGCATCCTGTTTGCTACCTTTATTAAAATAAATTCTAATTCAGGGATCGAATTGGAATTTAAAAGGGATTGTCAATTTAATTAGAACTATTGAACATAACTAATAATTTAAACAATAATAATAATTTTTAAACAACCCTTTAATTTATCTACTGTGGGATGATACAGTAATCTTTGCTAGCTGATGTCCTTCTTTTTGACCAGTATTCCATGGACTTCCTTGGCATTTTTTCATTCTATCCTATCTTTTTAAAACCTTTAAAGCTTTTATTTTTTCCTCTCTTACTTCGTGTCTATCACCCCTAATAGCTTCCCTCCATGAGCTGCCACAGGAGATAACTTCCACCAATATATCAAAAATGAAGCAATTAAAATCAGGAAGAAAGTTATTTCAGGGTGGAAAAGGTCCTGTTTCCTGTTAAAAGTCACTCTGGTGGGATTTAAAATGTAGTCACACAGATAGCACCTGTTTTACCTTGTGGCTATGTTAGATGAATGTGTCATACGTCTTTGTACTCCAAGACCTGCGCATGGCATGTGCTAGACATGAGATTGGATGGCAGGTTGGCAGCTGGTTAGGTGGGGAAACTATGGAGGTTGGTAATGTTTGCTTGTACCTGATGCCACTCAGGATAGCGGCATCTGTATCAGTCTCTGTGCGGCTCCCCTTCGGCCTGTCAGACGCTATTACAGAAGAGCCGTCTCCCCTGACAGGGCCCCGGGAGCTCCTCGCTGGGTAGAGCTTCGCTCTAATCAAGAGCAGACTGCCAAGCGGTTAAGGAGCGAGGCAGGAGCCCTTCCGCCCTCCCCACTGGCTGCCGCCCCCCCTCATCAGAGCCATGCAGCACGTAGCACGGCATCCTGGGAATGAGGAATGTCACTCAGTCACACAATGACAGGCACGTCTCTTACTGACGGGGGCAAAAAATACATCATCTGGAGAGACGTGCACCAGATTCTTTTTTTTTTGCTCCCAGTTTATGCCTCTCATGGATATCGCGCCTGATCTGTTTCTATTTTTTTTTCCCTGCCGTGACCCTATTGGCCATCCTCCCTCCGAGCTGTCACAGATAATGTGCTTCTTTAAGAAAGCAAGAGTTGAATCCAAATTCACTAAGATGCAGTTGCACCATTACTTTGCCAGTGCCAGATGAAACTGTAGTTAAATTCATCACTTTAGACAGCTGCCTCGAACCCTTGCCAATGTTGGACAGGTCTGCTTCGGTTTATCCTCATGATGTTTTATGAAGTCCCACAGCTAAAGCAGGCAACATTTTGGAATAACAACACAAATAATAATAGTAGTATGGTTTTATTTATATAGAAATTTAAAAAAATCTTAAGGTTGGTTTACAATAAATGAACCATTAATTAAAAATCAGATTACAAAACAACAAAAATGCAGAACCATTAACCAGGAATTGAGATGCAATACTATAAAAAAGTTTGCTAAGATTTTAAAGTGGGATTCGAGATCTTGTGAATTTCAGCATTTACGCTCAAAGGTGTTCCACCCATAGAGGAGAGTGTGTATCTTGAAGCAGAAAGGAATCAGAGGTTACATACCCAGCTACAGTTTTATTTTGTAAGAACATTTCCGTTTCAACATGTTTCCTAAGTTACAAAAATTTTTAAAAATGTTACTTTAAAACATTCTAACAACAATTAAAATGTTCAGTTTTTTATACACTTAATGTTATTTATTGGTTATAAGAACATTATTTAAATGTTTTTTAAATTCTGTAACATTTCTAAAACGTTCCACTAACTTAAAAATATAACGATGGATATATTAAAAATTGATGTATAATGTAAACAAAACTAACGTTTATTTTTACTAACGTTACTGCCAGAACTTTTTTGGTAGTTTGAAAGAACTTTTACCGAACGTTTGCCAGCATTCTGAGAACATTCCCTGTTGGCTGGATATATTGTAATCTGGGAGACATTGAAAAGAACAAATCACATACAAGTGAATGCGTACCCTTGTGTCCTTGTGCAAGACTGACTCTTTCATTCACGTTCCCTTCCCTGGTTTAAGGTCAACTCATCCCTTTGGTATGGAACTAATGAACTGACAGAAAGGCCCAGTTTTCTGTCGTGGTTCCCTGGGGCCTTTACTCTGTCACAAACGCTGTGCCAGACATCCATCACTCCATAGACCCAGCTGACAAGGCCACTCAGAGACGCTATCTCTGTCTTCTGTCAGGAACCACAGGTGTTTCAAGTGCTTGGAAACATTAAGGGGCAAATTCACAGTCGCATGACTTTCGCAAGGAAAAAAATGCCAACAACATTCCATTCTTCCAGCTGTTAAATACACGGAATTAGAACTGTGGCATTATCAATGGAAGTCATGGAATCTTCAAACAGTTACATATATGTAAATTAACGTAATTATAAATTGCACCTTAAATCATATAAATATAATTATAAGTTATATATAAAATACTAAATAAATTATAAATTATACTGTACTTTTAAAAATGTATTTCTTTTTGTAAATTATATATAAATCAAAAACTAGGTAAGATAGAAGATAATGTAGTAAAATATGTCATGTAAAAGTTTTTATAAATCATGACAGCAGTTATTCATCAATTGATCATTATGTGATTTGCAATATAACTGGGCATGTATCCATGTGTGTGACAGACACTAGTACACTTTCAACATTTTAAAGAGCCAATTGAGGTGTATCACAGTGGTATAGCAGTGCTGTACAGTCCCAGAAAAGTCAAATTGTCTGCTGTATTGTCTCTTTCACAACCTAACAATCAGAACCAACCTGCTAGATCAGTGATTGCAAGACAGCAAATTGCATTATTCCTCTATGTACCTTGTGCTAAAAAACAGCATGTGAATAAATGGAGCTTTCACTGGAGTCTTCTCAGTCCAAGTGCCACTTTTTCAGACAGGGAACGTTGGTTGGAGTACCACAGATGTCACATAGAAAGAACAAGAATTCACAGAGATGATGTCCTGACATGCTCCTCCTCTCCTCAGGGCTTGGACTCCATCTTTGACAGGTTGTTTGCTCCTGATAAGGATCGGCTGATGTTACTGATACGCGGCCGATAGGCTTTACCTTTATCTTAATGGATGAGAAAAAACAAGCCAGGCAGACATCGCGTCTGTGAATGTCTCTTTAAATGTCAGATTGAGCTCAGCGTGTGTGTGTGATCTTTCCTCTGTCTGTTTGCAGTCGCACTTTGAGCATTGTTGTGGCCTCTCGTGTTTCCCGAGCCGTGCTGTTTCAGCCCCTTATAATGCACCCAAGGGTGGAAAGAATCGCTGCATAATGCCTAATGAATCAAATGGATTATATCATGTTCCACAATGCATAATTAACTCGCCATGCCTGTTTCATCTCAAGCTGTTGTGTACCCACTGGAAGTAGTCGAGTACACACGTTTGCTTTTCTTACCCCATATCAGATGAAAACTCTCAGTCTGTTAGACAATATGGGAGTTTAGCATCTGCACTCAAGACACTGGTGTTTTGAGTATGACACTCTCAGATTTCACACTCCTTCACCAATTCTTTGCTCGGAGCTGCATACGACTTGTACAAGGACAATTTTGCATTTATTCTCTCCATGGCAGGTCTCAGATCTCATTTGAAAAGATATGAAACGTTACTTTTTGATGGTTTTGACATTTTGGGGACTGCAACTTGACCGTTGAGCAAACCAAACCCCTCATTTTGTCTTTCTTAGAAGACAAAAAACCAGGAGTTTTACAAACTAATTGAAACCTCAGAAATAAATTGAATTTAACACATTTCAGAGTCACACTTGGTGTTGCAGGATAAAAGTCGGGTGGTGTTATAACATGTCAGCACCTGTTACGGTAGTTTTAGTGCTGTTACTGTAGCTTCCTCATACAGAGGGACTGTAGATGCAGTCAGTCTTATAAGTGCACAGATCTCCTCTGCTGCTCACTGTTCACTGTGTCTCACTTTAATTGCCTGTCTTGGTTCAGTCTACACCACTGCTGGAGAAGTTTCTTTGTGCAGGCTAAGGCGGTACGCACGGCGCCCAGCACAGATGGATTGACTTGTCAAAGAGAACGACTGATTTGTGCCGCTGGATAGATGAATAGATCAACTAATAGATGGACTGACTGATGAACGAATGAATGGCTGTATTGAAAGAAAAAACTGATGGATGGGGGGAAAACAAAGGATTTATGGGCTGCTGCGTGCTCAAGGCTATTCTGTAACGTAGATACTCTGTCTAATAATGTGGCAACACTTTTTCTTCAGCTTCCTGCCTGTGATTAAGTGTGACATCACTTTCAGATAAAGCGTGAACGAAATGTTAAAGCGGTGGGTGACGTGGTAACACAGGTGCCTGTGAGATGTTTGCAGAAGTCTCAACATAGTTGCAAAGCAAGTCAGACTTTAAAATAAGTAAAAGATAATGAGGAAAATGTAAGCCAAAGCATGAAACGTGGTTCTCACTATTAGCTAGATCACAGCCCCACAGCAGCCCCTGCAGGATGAAGCAGGAATTGCAGAAAATCAGACGGAGGTTAAGCTAGACTGGTACACAACCTGCATAAATGAACTCTGGTTTCTCTCAGAAACACAGGCTAAATGCTGCGAAGGTAAAACCTAAATACTGTCAACACAGATCAATAGTTTTTGACTTTACAGGTGCTAAAGACAACATAAAAGCATATATAGCCTACATATTTGCCAAATGAGCATTATACAATGGCGCTAACTTCATATAATACTGTCACACAATTCAGTTCAGTATATGAGACATAATATTTAATTTGTGATTTGTGTAATGAATGAGCCTAAAGTGATCATCTGTGATTTCTGACAGCAACAATAAGTTTTCTTATGCTAAATGGAATTAAATATGCAATGTGGTGAGGTCGTGTGAAAAATGTAGTGACTGTAGCTTATTACTGTTAAAAATAAAGCTGGCCTGTGGCTTCACCAAAATGGCACCAAGTGAATTAACAACAGATAGCACTAAATATGTAACTATAGTCTGGATAGAAGCAACTAACTGTTCATTTGTTAGTGTTTGTGTGCCTGGCCTCTGCTGGGTGGCTTCCAAGTTATCAGGAATAGTTTTATTTCTCTTAAAGTTCTCTCAAAGTTATCAAAAATGTTCTGCAGTAACGTTTTTTGTTAACTTTTAATGTTATATCTCGTATATATCAAAGACATTATTCTTTAGGAGTTAGTGAAACATTTTAAAAACATTACAGAAGTAAAAAACGTTTCAGTAATCTTTTTATAACCAAGCAATAATCTTAATACAGTCTAAAATGGACGTTTTGAACATTACTAGTACTTTCAAAATTACACTTTTAGCGTTTTTTTACTTAATGGAAACGTTATGGAAGCTTTTTACAAATTGTTAGCTGGGTTATTGCTTAAGATTGTTGTTGAGCACATGCTGTTCTGCCTTATGGCCATCACTTACAACTCTTTATCTCTGAGGTCTTTCCGTTCCTTCCCCCACTCACTGTCTGTCTTTTACTACAGTTTCCTTTTTCTCTCTCTCACTTAAACTACCAACATGCCTTGGTTTGTATTGATCAAACTATCAGTCTTGTAGCTTTAGGGTCTGCTGTTTCTGTAAGGCTGCAGACAGTTTCTATCCATTCTCAGGCACACACACCTTTTAAAAATGTGTTGGTATGGTGTCATAATAACTCAGCATTTCATAGCACTTGAACTATCTGTGACAATTTGTTTGTGACACCCTAAGTACTATTAAAGGGCCACATTCTAACTATTTGATATAGATGAGAGTCAAAAATAAGGAGTGATAGGAGTTACAGAATGGCTAGAGAAAACTGGGCATCACACACCATATGACTACCCAACTGTCAATTTAATCTGAACACAAACTCATGTGGAAACATGCCCCATTTCTTGAGCTTCATGGCACCACATGCTCGGTTTTCATTTGTCGGTCACCATGTGGCACTATGAGGTGTGCAGCATACACTATTAAATTTCCTTTATAGTCAACTCTAAACTGTTAAACACATTTAATGTACTCCAACTAGATGGAAGCATAATGTAGTCATAAACAAAGTTCATTCTGTTGCGCTCTGTATAGCAATAACTTCTCCTGTGTGATGACCCTGTTAGACATTACAGCAACTGCAGTGTAGTTTGTTTACATCAGTTATCAGTGGATGGGAAAGGGGGCTTGTTTAATGCCATACAGAGTTGTTTATAGGAGCATCTTGTTGAGTAACACAGCTAATTTTGAATAGATCAACTTCTATTCCTGCAGTGGAACAGTTACATGTGCATGATATTGATCACCATGCTTTTCAGCTTTTTCATGGTCTTTGCATTTCATCTCCTGTGGGCTGCAAGAAGAGTTGAATCTCTGTGACAGGTGGAGTCAGATGGCTGCCTCTGTGCTCTTTCAACTGTTGCTGTCTCAGACAGGCAGCGCAGTCATTACTCGCCTGTTCCCAATTACCCAATTACATCATAATCAACCGTTATTCTTTCTAAAAGATGGAGTTCTAATGCCCTCCTTCCCCTCGAGGGGCAGATTCAAAAGTACCAAACTGCAGGGGCTCGGCAAAACAGGCATTTCTCCTGGCATGCTGGGGCTGCCTGGGGCTGGCCAGCACTTTCTCACTGTTGCATCATGTCAAGCCTACAAGATTGATTGAACACTTGGAGTTTGGAAATGTCAAGGTTTAAATGGGGAAAAAAAGGTTTAAAAGCTGGCAATATCCATTTCTCTCTTTCTCTCTCTCTCTCTCTCTCTCTCTCTCTCTCTCTCTCTCTCTCTCTCTCTCTCTCTCTTCATTCTTCTTAAATTTATTTTGAGATCACCTCAATGCTTTGCTGTTCTGAGATTTCACTCTTTTTTTCCTCTTTTGCTGTCTCAGTTGTGCTTCGCTGTCACTCTATCTTTCATTTCCCGCTCTGGCTCTGGTTTTACCTCAGGTGTGCTAATAGTGGAATATTTTTATCAAAGAGAACCGAAGCCTCATTTGACCTTGGTTAGATGAGGAAATTCTTTTTAAAAAATGTAACTTCTTTTCATTTTTTCCCATATTTTCATTAACTTCCTTGGGCCATATTGCAAGTAGGTAGTCATTTAGCACAGTAATTCCCATACAGGAAATGTAGTAGGTGTACCCCAGGGGGGTATTTAAGCAGGTCCCAGGGGGTACTTGGAAATATTTCAATTTTGCTTTGTTAAACCTCTTTGGAGTCTTTGGTACCTGTTAGTCATAACTTCCCATTAAAATGTGTGCAGATTAGCATGTATTCACTCATGGGTGATATTTCATACTTGTTGAGCTTCTATAGATTTTAAATGGCACCATACAAATAGTGAAAACAAATCCACTTTTATTTGTTAGAATTGGCTTTTGTTTGTTTTTATTGTAACCATCTGGATTTCATTTGTGAATACATTAGCTGTACAGAAATTCTTTCTTAGAGGAAGTTTCTCTACAATTGCCCCCAGAAGTGTCAAAACTTGTGAAAGTCAAACATGCTCAGGTGTTTTATTAAACAGAGCAGAAACAACTCTGAGTCCATTTTTTCTCCCACAATATGAAATGTTTCTAGTTTACACAACGTGAATAGTTGTATTAACCATTTAATTCGAAAATTTATAATGCAAATTTATATTCTGTATAATATGAGTTACTAGGAACATACTAATGGTTTGGTGTGGGTGAAGGTGAACTTAAACCTTACTGTATGGTGCTGCGGGGCTGCAAAAGGCGGAATGGCTAAAAAACGTTTGGCAAGCACTGGTTTAGCATTTGATCCAAAGCAATTTACAACTAACTTTTTACAGTAACATCCCTTCAGACTAATCTGAGCTTAAGGGTCTTGCTCAAGGGCACTATAGTAATCGTCACTAATGATGTTCAAAACACATTTGGTTCTTGGCCCAGAACTTCAATCACTACACCATATTAGCACCATGTATGAATGTGAATTCATATTAATCCATCAGCTCAAATATAAAATTATAACATAATAAATCCAGTATATACATTCTGCCTGTCTGTTTCCTGCTCTTTTTTCTGTATTCCACTCATCCATCTATGTTTCTATCCATCCATTCTAGTCAACCTCCTGTAGACCCAGTTTTTCTCTCTTTTCATCCCCACACTCTCTGGATTCCCTGCCAGGCTTGGCTCTGAACCCTCTCATCCTGTATAATATTGCTTCTCAGCCGATAAAACAGCGAGTACAAATCCCGCTCCAGAATCGATGGGCACAGTTATTCGTGTGACCCCTGCCAACCAGCTGGCCATCAGCCACATAGTCCCTCAGCCAATATATAAATTGACAAGCTGCTGTAGCTCTGCACTATACCTGCCTCTCTGCGGTCCAGACAAGCCCAGCCTGTTGGACCCAGACGCAATGTGTCTCTGTGTGTCCAGGTGGATGTGTCTGTGTGCGTGTTTATAGTCAGAGTCTTCCAAAATACCTGCATGAGCTTTGGAGCTGCTTCATTTTCCACCAGGCCACTTGGTGTTTTGGAATATTTGGGTTTTAAAGAGATTTACTGCAATTTTGCACTGGTGCATTGCATTTAAATCATATCATATATCAAACAAACAGTTACATATTTAACAATTAATCATAAATTATAATTGTGGGGTCTGTAAAAATATTACAGCACATTCTGGTTATGACTGTTTATCTGTTTCAGTTTTCTTTTTGGCAGTGTTTCTTAACTGGGGGTGTGGCCCACTAGGGGGTCTCAACAAACTTCCACGGGCCTCAGCATGAATTAAAATTATTTAAAACAAGACAATACAAGCATTAAAATGAGCTAAAACAAAAAAAAGATATTTCTTACTGTTAGTTTTTTTACTTTTTTACTAGTTTATCTTTCTAGTTATGCCAAGAATATTTATTGGGTAGAAACTGTAAGTGGGGAGTCTTCAGATATTGTACTGGACATTAGTGGGATCAAAATTGAAGTTAAACAGATTGAGATTCACTGTTTTTGGGAAACATTTTATTCTTGCTTGGATAGTGCTAATTTATCTTTTATTACAGTCCTAAAATCTGCCTTAACTATCTCGCCATGACCAAATAAGCTGATACTGTAAGTGGTAGATTTTGTGTTTGGGTCACACTGTGTGGTGTTTTCTCATCCTGTAGTCTTCTTTTCCTCTGCTGGCGTGGGCACGTGGGCAGTGGCTTTGGCAGGCAGTTTTTCAGCCCCCGGAGCTCACAGCAGCTTTCTTCACATTCACATCACACACGGCTCTGTTAGATCATCCAAAACACCCAAAATAAAGAGGTGCTAAAACACCACAATGAGGCTGAGAGATATATGTAGGCCAATTTTATGCCTAATTCGCTGCTTAGTATATAAAAGCATGTTCTACTGACAGAACTTTCTGTTCCATCTCAGACCTACTGTAGTTACAATATTCTGTGCTTAGATATAATGTGAATTTTATTCATTATATTACCTTTTTTTACTTGTTAGCATTGAAAGTGTGTTTAACGAAATTGAATTTAAAAGCTCTCAAACCTACAGTGGTATTAACACATGATTTCAAGGCTTTTTCCAGAAATACCTTATTTAGAATTATGCGCGTAGAAGCCTATGCAAATATTGAGATACTGATTTAAATTTTGCCCATCAGCCACTGAAGTTGCCAGGTGCTTTTCAGAGTACACTTAGAATTGGCAGCATAAATTAAACACCACCCAAACTGGTACAAAAACAAAAGCTTTTTGTAATGTCTAGTCAATTGTCTAGACAAATACTTACAGATTGGTGTCTAATAATGGAAGCATTATAGTTTTATGCTAATGTGGAGGTTTGTAGTTTGTGAAATTTAATTCATGCAAATGACATCTGCAACTTAAATGTAACACTTGTTTTGTCCAGATGTTCTTGATTGTTATTGCTTGTAATCATGCACATCCCAAATGTCTAATACTTAAATTCCTTCCTTTCAGTGCAACAATGACTATGTTCCTGTGTGCGGCTCCAACAATGAAAACTACGAAAATGAGTGTTTTCTGCGGCGAGATGCCTGCAAACAGCAGACTGAGATTCTGGTGGTCTCTGAAGGGTCCTGCCCTGCTGGTAAGTTCAGTTTGGTGTGTTTCCTAAAGGTCCATCCACCAACAAAATGTGTAACAGTATATAGGTATTATATCATTTATTTATTACTGATAGGGTTTAATTAAATAGGATTTGTCCTGCTGGCTAGTAGTTCAGAATTTGACTTGCCCTGCCAACATTTTCACTAGCCCCAATTTTAGCAATTTTTAGCAAATGTTAACACTGCTTACACCCTCACAATCTCCGGATGGTGTGTTGACAATAAACTAGCAAACAAACAAAGCAGTTTTTTAAAGAGTCACCATGTTTTAAAGAGCCACCACTTCTGGGGGGAAATCAGCCCACAAATTGCTTGCTTACAGTTGTCTCTGTATAATAAACTCGGAAATGAAAAAGCACCCTAATGTCAAAAAAACTACTCACTTCAGCTTTAAATAAGAAGTCATGGCACAAAATAAAAGTGAATCAGAATCCTAATTTGGATTGTTGTGAAAATGATTTTCCTTTTATATTACGTTCACCATTATGAATCAATGTGGCATGTTTACAGCAAATCAGTCAAAGATCAAATCATATGAACAAACGTGTGTGTGTCTGTGGTCAGTAAGATGGTGTATTGCAGAGGGTGAAGCAGATGTCTGGTGTTTTGGGAGTTGCTGAGTCAGACTCCATTAAACAGTACCTAAACACACTAAAAATGATCTCTGGGGAAAGAGTAAAAGAGGGTGTGTGGGAGGTGAGTATTTGTGCTTATAGAGCACCTAGAGAAGGAAATGTTCTGCTGTTGCTGTGTGTGCCTGTGTGTTTGGTTGTATGTTTGCAGGTAAAGTCATAATTCAATCACAGCGGGATGTTGTATCTCATCTGTGCCTGTATGTGTGTGAACATGTACCTGTCTGTAGGTGTTCTGGAAGGTAAAAGCTAATTTAGAGAAACAAGCAGCAGAAAACAGGAAGATCATTTGTCTTTGTCTCTTTGAAGCTTGAATAGCTGCAATGAAAATCATCTTTCGCCTATATATTGTTTTGTTTTAACACTTTACATTCCGCATTGAGCCCACATCTTACTCGTTCTGTTTAGGCCCCTGATTTCAAAACAATTAGAAGTTTTCAGATACCTCACTTCTTTATTTAATTCTAGGCAAATTCAGCAACTACAGTAGTTCCCTAAAAGGCATTTAGTTTCCTGGCTGACAGATGGAAACCTGTGTACTAAGAGTCCAGAAAAATTACATAGCAGTCAAACAATCAGATTGTCGAACTGGAAAAGATGATTTCAGTAAGATGATTTTTCCCTACAGTATTTATCAGAAGGTCCATCTTATTGATCATCTGTGGCATATTATACAAATACTCTAAATAATATACATTGCTATACTTTATATAGCAAAATATTATAGTAAAACAGAGAGATAGACCTTTCAGCTGAACTCATTTCTAGTTCTAACCTTATCTCAGAGGATAAGCAAACCCTAGTGTGTCTGTTTAGTAGGCCTCTTTTGAGGGACTTACTTATCAGGTTTGAAGTATGAGTAATTTGTTTTACAGAATTCCTTACCAATTTCATTCTGATTATGTTCAATTCAAAAGTAATAGTACATTTTACATCGCTATGCAAGGGATTAAATTAGTCTTTTGATGTAGTTGAATAAACCTGGAATTTACCTGAACCCTGCTGAATGTCCTCCTTTCAAAGAGACCTTTAAATGGGACCAAAAGAATATACCCACAGCTTGGAGAGATTTCTACACTCTCAGAGCTGCATTAAAGCTCATGCTGAGGATATGGATGAAAGAGACAGATGAATGGACTGTCTCAAAGTCCTGATGCTTATACAAGCTCATCTAACTCTTTGACACTGATTTCCTCTTCACTAATTCCCCGGCAAATGATCCAGCAGTTAACAGATGACCTACAGAGATAAATGAAGTGTATCACACTCTGCTGTTTTCTTTATTTCTGTGTGGCTGGTTGCAGCTTTTCTCTTCTGCCTTCATTCATACATCAAGATCAAAACTGAAAGCCCACACCTTTAAGCACCAGGAAATAAAGCATTGATTATTTAACTGGAAAAGCATTAAAGGGGAGGTGTCATACATTTTTATATTTACAAATTTTTCCCATGAAGGTTTTTATAACTGTCCCCCGTTCTTAGAATTAAATAGTACTTTTCTGTACCTATAAGACATGCCCCCTTTGCATAGGAAATGAGCTCATACACTGGTATGCGGGTTTGCGGTGCTATCAAAACAGTAAATAAACTCCTGTGTCCTTTAGTTAAAACCTTGCAAAGCCTGCATTATATTATGGAGCATAAAACAAGCCAGTTGCATTTGACTTTCGCCACTGCAGTTTCGGTTGTGTGTAGGTCTTAAATGGAAATGTAACATAATGCCTTAAATGTGAAAGTAAAGTAAATGGTGATCTCCAAAACTAGCTTCTCCGGGTGGTCCTCCTCTTAGCCTTCTGCTTGTGTTTTGATGCTATCCATGGTGCTGAAACCCTCAACATATGTTGATTGATATTGAAAGGCATTAAACTGCAGTAGCATTAGACTGGTTATTTTGGGCTTTGTTACTATAATACAGTCACTTGCTTCAGGCTAATTCACTGTCTTCTGTCTTCACTGTTTATCTTATATCAGGTTGTTTATTAACTATAAAGAATTAATGTAACCAAGTTTACTAAAGTGAAGTCTTGGTCTACTAAAACCTTCAGGAGCAACCGGTGTGGTAGATATTGAACAGTACTGCTGAGGTGAGTAAATCCTTCTCTCTTTTCTGTGGCATTGATAAGTGGGCTGTTTGCCTTGTGAATGGTAGTAAGTTCACCAGTGTGATTCTGTAAGATCACTGTGAATAATACGCTGATTAAGGAGATGGGCCAGCGCTTATATTGAGTTTTCAGCACAGCGCAGGGCAGCTAGCCATTAGCTTAGTGGTGCGTAACTGTGGAGAGAAGTCGTTTCATTTTCAACATTGGAAATCGAGGTTAAGATAGCCTTTCTGCATAAACACACTCCTCCCAGTGCTAAAGTAGCATTCTCTATGCAGGAGCGAGGTTTATATTTGAAGAAAAGTCTTCTGAATCTTTATCAAGATATTACACCCACAAGCTCAGTCGTGACTACCTCATCCTCAATACATATATATACAATTTGTCACCTTCCAAATGCAGTAGTAAAAATAAACTTAATTCAAGGTATAATTACTGATTTGCTTTTAAAATAAAGTTATCTTGTTAAAGATATTTTACTAAAGAGATATTAAAGATATTTTACTGGAAAACATGACAAAAATACAGATTAAAAAATTGCACGGAGCGTTAATCTGTTGTGCCTATTTTAAAAGCTGGTGTCAATGTGTTACCTGATGCTCACATGTCAGTCAAAACATGCTGTTCTTTAAATCGTTAATTGTGTGTTGTAACAGCGGCCGTGGCATGTTAAATCACAGCTGTGCTTGTCACTGCTGACAGAGACCATCTGCCTCCGAGCTTTGAGCTTCATTCCACTCAGCCCACGGCATCATGGGAGCCAGAGGAAAAGTGCAAAGTCACCTCATCACACATTCTTCCACATAAATGACAAAGGCAGAGGAGATCCGTAACCCGCTGATACTTCAGAGTGAGGAACAAAGGTCTTGTTCGCTTAATAAGACTTGTGTCAGTGTTCTGTGCCAGCAGACTCAGCAGAGGCCAGTCTCACAGGATGGAGTGTGTGGAGAAACAGACTGTTCGTCTCGCTTTAGTCTTCATACCTTGCTGTGAAATAGTTTTTTTTAATGTACTTGGGGACTTCATGAATTTTGAGGAAAGTTGGTGGAAGATTTAGCACTTGTCCTGATGTTTCAGGACAGATTCATTGTTTGGCTTTAAAACATTTGTATGTTTATGTCTTGTTTCATCAAGAATATTGCACTGAGGTTTGCTAAGGATGGCGAACTATAGTTGATTTTGTTGTTTTAAATGTAAGCTAAATATTGAAATGCAATTGTTGCAAATACGTACGGTGTATCTGGACATACTGTCTGGGAAAAGTGGCGCAGTCGCTTTATAAATTCATCAACATTTTGTGAAACTAGTTTAATATTGTCATGTTTTCCAGAAGCGGTATAATAGGTGAAAATCTTTGGACGGATTTAGACAGACTGAAAGTTATTCAAATTTTGAATTAAAGCCAAAGCTGAGAGTTGCATGTCCAGATGGCCAGAGAGAATCTCTCAGATGGCCAAAGACAGGTTGTGTGTGACATGTCTCTGAGTCAAGGAAATAATCATGAAGCAATTAGAAGAGCTGAAATCAAATAAATCTGTTTGTACTCGCTGTGTGTATATGGTTCTGTAGATTGAACTGAAACAAATACCTTTTAAATTATGGATTACACTACTTCACTTGTCAGTGTTGTGGAAATCTGTTCCCTTTCTCAAAATCACTTGATAATACACATGAGTGCTAAATACACTTACCAACTGTATTATTGTTTTGTTTTATAATATACGGTCAGAAAACATCAATTACGTCATAATATTTGTTTTTTGTCTAGTTTGCGGTAATAAACCCTAAAGATATAGACAAAGGTTGAGCAGAGGGGTTAAAGATTTCATGGTCCAAGATCAAACATTGAATTTACATTAGGCCACTGTGTGTGTGTGTGTGAGAGAGTGTGTGTGGTGTGTGTGTGTGTGTGTGTGTGTGTAGAGAGAGAGAGAGAGAGAAAGCAGGCATTCCTAATATCTCCCTCTTGCAGCATTTCTGTAGCTCATTTCTGCCTACAGAGGCCAGATGGGTCACAGATTCACCTCTGACTCTCCCATAGTGATAAACAAATACTATAAACAAACACATCTCTGTACAGAATAGTGGGATGGTTTGTTTAGAAATCACAATAATGCAATGTAAAGAAGCTGTTTTGTTTTTTAATTGATATGGGTAGTTGACACAATAAAAAATAATATACCACTTTTATTTTAGATAAGATTTTTTTGTTAATCAGCCTTTTCTTTGTGTGCTTAAATAGTCCTGTGTTGTTGTAGATTATTTTTAAAAGTGTAAATATTCAACCAGTCTCTGTGAATATGGGGCCATAAAAATTAAATTCATACTAATTTTTACTAATGTAACGTGTGTGGGAACCCTTGTTCCCTGAAGGAGGGAACGGGACGTTACGTCAATGTACTGGCGTATGGGGTCTCATACGTCAGTACATATGGGACCCCATACGCCATACGTAACGTTGAACGTGACTGACTGAAGGGGAACCAAAAATCATGCTTTTAACATAGCTATAGATGGAATTTAGCATATCACAACCGTTTCATTTAAACTGAAGGTTATTTTGCAGGTGTAAATTTCCTGACCCTATGATATTCACTAAAATCATAAATAGACTGTGTGAATCATACATTCCATCTGTTAGAGTGATGTTGATCTAACAACCTGCCTTTGTGTTTTACAGATGCTGGTTCAGGATCCGGAGATGAAGGTAAGACAAATTAACTCAAAACATCCCATTTATACACCTCAATGTGTGTGTGTGTGTGTGTGTGTGTGTGTGTGTGCATACTGCTCATTAAATCACTCTACACTTGTTTACACTTCTCCCCAGCTGATGCTCATAAACACACACTCACTTCCTATCAGGCTGTCAGCAGTCATCTGCTCTTCTCTTCGAGCCACCCACTGAAAGTGAGATTCAATTACACCCACTCACATATTGTTCAGAGAAAAGGAATTATTGCACTTTCCCCCCAAAGTGTGATGCTTGACTGACAGTAGAACATTTTGCAGCTACAGCTGTATATTAGCATCACTTGAAATGTGTCACTCTTCTTTGATTTAATCTCTCTCTCAACCCTTTTATTCCTCTCTCTCAACCAGGCTGGCCGCATCCATTAATTGAGTAGTACTGTACCGTACCACATTCTGCGGGTTATTATGGTATTATTTTGGCAGTCATTTCCTGTTTGCTAAATGATGTTTGTGCTTTCTGTGAATAGCAGTTTACACAAGTTCTGGTTGGTGTGTCTGTCTAAAGATGGGACTCGTTTTTCCTGAGGAGGTTTGGAAAATTCCTTTTGCGCAGAGGTGCTTTTTGATTTTAATCCTATCCAGATTGAACACATACAAGTGTGTTGCTCACAACCTCTGTAAAAATTACAGAGCAAATTATCCACTGTTTTTCAGTTATTTAGCTTGCTGTTTTTGTCTCCTCTAAGAAACTGAAGCCCCTCTAGACAGGAGTGTCTGTGATTGCACAGTATTACTTTTTCACACTTCTTATTTATTTTGACCTTGATCGATGCCGTAACTAAAAAATGTTCAGTTTGGATTTAGGCCTTTTTGCCAGCTTTATGGATAAAATAACAGTTGGTGCTTCAAGAACTGCTGGCATCCCATCTGACATGAAAAGAAAATTAAATCAATAGTGAGAGTCTGATCAGGGACTGAACAACCACTGTAGTAATGGCTTCAGCTCTAATAATCCTTAGTTATCTGTTATAAAATCATTCTTCAGGTTTTTTTTTATTTTGGTTGGGTTCGAGATAGATCACATGACCTTATGTAACACCCACATACAGACATAATATCACAGACATCCTATGATAATAATGTAACTAAAACAAACAAATCTCATCCAGATCCATGCTTATGGATAATGCTTCTGCCATCCAGGTCATTATAAACTGTGGTAGAATTTTAGTTTAAATAACAGAACCTTTGTGTTGCCTTTTCAATGTTTGTGAACTTTTACCAAGTACGCCAATTAGTGTAGATACTTGTTGGAAACATGTCTTTGTGTTCTCATTATTTTTAAGAGCAGACAGAGCAGAACAAAAGGAAGGGTGAGGGTGCAAAGACTAGATAAAGAGAACAGATAGAGGGACATAAGGAAGGGAAGAAGGTAAACATCAATAAAACAAGTGGAGAAAGGAAAGAGAAAGAAAAATGGAAGGTTGATAAAGAGAAAGATAAGTGAAGGGGAGGGAGTGATAAAGAATAGGGTGAGGGGAGGGAGAAATGATTGCAGTTTATGGATGGGGGCTTGTAGGTAAGCACGGCACCATCGATGTGATAAAAATCAAATGTATTTTAATGGCTAGAGATAAATCATACGAGTTGCTTTCTGGACATGAAGGCTGCTGGTCACTTACGGCAAGGCACTCAGAGGCTATGCCTGAAACCTGGGGCAGCTGCCCCACTGCTTCGCTTCCGAGTAAATAACTTCAGGCACTCTTTTGTGTATGAAGGCACCTCCTCAGGAAACTGGTTTCAAGGCACCATAATGTCATGTAATGTTCTAGACCAAATGCAAATGAGCTTCAGAGCCAACCAAGCAAACATTTGGTGTTTACAGTGCTCATTTCTACAGAAAAATTTGTATTTATAGAAGTCATGTTAAAAGATTATGAAAAAAGAAAATACTTTTTAACTAGTTTTTTAAGACACCATTTTTATTCTTGTCACTGTGGAACTCCACGCACAGGATTATGGGATATCATAGGCAGCGAAGGATTTGACGTACCTAGTACTTTCAGACATGCAGTAGCTTTCAGACACAGCCAGAGACAGATGAAACCCCTCTGAGCACAATGGCTGTTCCAAATGACATCATCAGTTTTAGAGGATACATGCAAAACAGTGCTGTTTACATTCAGAGACCATTGCAGCATAGAAAAAAGATGATTAATATTCTTGATGCCCTGTGATTAGATTATTGGCTGATCATCAATTTAGTTGATATTGTTTACAAATTCCTAATGTAATGAAATTTAGTCACTAAGTCAGTTTATGCAATGATTCCCATCGTCAGGGCACCGACAGCACATAACTGTCAGTTTCTTTACCTGATGATTTGCTCTCTTGTGTTTTCACTTTTAGTCTAGAATTGAGCAGCGCACATCTTTGCTTTATTACTATAAACAAATAAAGAAATGGCCTGATTTTCTTCAATGATTAATCGCCGTATCACTTCAACTGTCGAGGCTGAAACAGTACGGCTCCACCACCACTTTATTATTCCTAATTACTTCAAAATGAAATCCATTTACTGTGTATCCAGGGCTCTGCATCAGAGATCCATTATGTATTTAATGTTGGTAGATTTTCTATAATCAATACTGACTGCACAGGAAGAAGTCCTTTAGGGAAGTGGCTTGTGTTAGAATGCTGTATGTTTTTTTCGTTTATTTATTCTGTCTTTGCAGCTGCGGTCAACTGAGTTTGATCTTTCACATAAAATCGGTCATGAAGTCGTGCCTTAAACTGTTATAAAATACTCTGCAGCTTTTACCGGAGTAAAATTAATGACCTCACGTTCCTGAGGTGACGATAGTCAGCCGTCTCTGGGTGAGGACCTTTCTCAGTCACTGTGGTATTGCCATGGTAACAAGCTTATGGGAATGAGAAAGAGAATAATCTAATCTCCCCATTTCAGCTGCAGCGATAAAGACGGGCACAGTGCCGTCTGCAGTGGGAGGTGAAGACTGTGTTCAGAGTTTGTGTGCTTAACATTCAGGTTGAGTGTGAACACGTGCTCTGTTTCTGTACTGAGTTGGACATGCTATTTATCAGTATGTGTCACTTCTGGTGGAATAGGCTTTTAGAAAACACAACAGGCATAATTCACAGGTCCAACTGATTAAAGAAAGCTTTTAAAATTTTTATCTTGCATTATTCAGTTTATATGTAGAGCTGAAACATTTTGCTATTTCAAAACATTTGTGTGACACTAAATATACTAATATATATATATATATATATATATATATATATATATATATATATATATATATATATATATTACTATATATATTATACCAGTTCAGAATATGTACGTATTTAGGTCTATATAGCTAAATGTTTAGGTAAATGAGGCAGATATAGGTGAACCTTTTAACTACATTTAAGAAGTGATTATAAGCTTTCTCATAACAAAATAAGCCGAATTACTTGGGCTTTTTTGTTAACACAAGGTTTTCACATTTGGTTTGAGCATTCAACACAAGCGATTTGATCAACAACAGTATGAACGCTTAGTTACTTGGTGGAAATCAGAGTAATCTGAGGTTTGGGGGAAAAAAACAGAAAGCTAAGTTAATTTGAGTCAATTTCCTTTCTGCTTAATGCACAGAACACCTACAAAAACTTACTTTCATTGAATTCATGCATTATTTATTTACCACAGCTAAGAGAAAAGCTATAACAAAAAGGATTATGTGCCTCCTTAAAGGATGAAAATTGAAAATAACATTGAAAATGGAAATTACTTTTGTGGTTATCACAACAAGACACTGTAGATATGCCCTTGTTGCATTTGGCACAGACTGTGTCAGAGACTAAGCTATTTCCAAACACAACAAAAAGGGAAAATGCAATCATTTTATGGCAGCATCTACCCATTCATGATTCGTTTCGAGCTCTGTCAAATACCTCTCAAGTTATTAATAGAGTCGGGGTCTCCACTAATGAAATGTAAATCTCAGGCAAACATCAAAAATCAAATGCGACAATGGTGTGCCTGGGGTCGGGGGCTTGGTATGAACCTTCTGGTGCTCAGATATAAATGTGCTCATGTTTTAATGTGGGTCATACTGTGGGGGGCAGAAGGGAATTTCTACTGGAATTTATTTTGGGAAATGCAAAATAATGATATGGGCAGGCTGGGAAGCAGAATGTGGCAGAGAGGATAAACAGAAATACATTAGACCCATAAAGATGGGCCGCCCATGGTAACAGTGGGATTATAGGAGATTAGTGAGGTAGATGGGTCAGGAGGCATTCTGATTGATGAGTCATGGCAAGAAGTGACAAAATGGCCTCAAGGAGAGAATGAAAGAAAAGGACAGAGTTCAGTTTGACATACATAGAAATTTACATTTATATACATAGAAAAGAAAGAAATCCGCACAACGAATTTGAATTTCTACTGCCAACAGAGATTAAATTGTATTGGTATAGAATACGAACAGTTATTTCCATAGAAATGAAAATTCACAGGTGAGGTCTCTTTAATATTGCAATTATTTTTCTTAGACAGCAATGAGATTAAATGGAGGGCAAATGAAAACTTTTGCTTATGTATCCTGTTTCTCCAGAGAAAGAAGACAGAAATCTCACATATGCCTCCAATAGAGTTTCAGAAGAAAGCTCAACAATGTCTCAAAATGAGCTCAGATTTGCCAAGTGTGCAATCAAAAATTGTGTTTTTGATTGCACACAATATTATTTAAGATTTCAGTATGAACTCAAACATTTCTCATCAAACCAAATCAGTTTCAAATCAGAAACAGTTTTGAAAAAACAACCTTGGAGCCATAAAATGTTCAGTCTGGGATTGTCCAGAACTTCTAACCAAAAAATGTAACAGACCGAAGAGATTTTTTAGAAGACATAAAAAAAATAAAAACAGCAGTTATACTCAGTGGACTCTCCCTAAAATATGTCAGCAATCTCGCATCTAGAGTTTTAGAAGAGATCTCAAAAATGTCTCACTGTGCTCAGATTTGCAAAGACACCAAAATCTTCAATAAAGTACTGGCTATTGTCAGATATTTCATTAAGAACTCAAACATTTACCCAGCAAGAGGAACATTTTTATTACTCAAAAATTGTTCTTTCATAGCAATTTTGACTAGCATTATGGGTATAAGTAATTATGTAGGATTGTGTAGTTCAAATACAGTAATTTGATGTATTTGAGAACTTAATGAGAAAAGTTTCAGTTCATATTGAATTCTCAGATTTTTGCAGACTTTGGTATCTGGGCAAATCTGAGCACAGTTTGAGAAATTGCTGAGATCTCTTTTGAAACTTAAGAGATTACTGTGTCTCAGGACAAATATCCAGGTATCAGGAGTTCTAAGCAAAGGTTTCCCAATTTCTCTTTATAATATCACTGATGTTCTAAAGAAAACATGGAAGGTATTAGAGGAATCTTATTTGTGTTTTTTTTTTATTTGTGAGGCTCCTGTGGGGTAAGATCATTAAACATCAGAGATGTTTATATAACTGAAAAAAATAGTCAGTGCTACATTTTCCAGCCTCCGCATCCATTAGGACTTTAATCCCGAATTTCAGGTTTTATGAGGACGCTGTTCTCTGGTATGCTTCATTTCTTGAGTGCCACTTGAGAAGAACCAACTGCAATCTGTTCTGCTCAAAATCAGTAAAGCATCAAATCTCAGTAGTGCAGAAATCTGGGCAGAAATCTCTGTAGCAATACCAGCCTCTGGCCCCCAAATCACTGGAACCAAGCTAAGCCTGAACTCCTTGGGGACCAACCTCAGTGTTTGAAATGTAAACATCTAAGGGCTTGTTTGTTTACAGAGCTTTCAATTCTTAAAGACTCATTTATCCTGGGAAGCATCTGCAAAATCCGCTGAGGTTGTCGGTTTGTTTGGCTGTCTTTGAATAGAAATTGTAGAGGAGCAAAGAGGAGCTCCGTTGGGCTCCTGTTCTGTGTTTTGTGCTTTTGCTGGAGGTGTTTTAAAGGGAAAATGATTCTGAATTTCTTTGATGTCTGCAACATGGCAGGGCTTATTTTGGGCTGGAGGTGGAAGTGTAATGAATGTTACATTTTAGGATGAATCAGTTGCACAGGATTCTTTGGTTAAGAACTGCACCTGCTAGCTAGTGTTGTTGATATGTAGTTCATGAAATCAAAACTGTTTTAAATGTAAATTGGACTTTTTTGATAGTGCACTCTTAAAAGTAGACCAAATTCCCTATAAGCAGATACACAATTAAAATAGTATACAAAATTGTTAAAAATGCTTCCCATTTCATTGAGGTATTTATGAATTATGCTTAATGCTGTAACCCAAGCAGCACTGTCTTATCAATAGCTATTCAGCAAAATAGGTAGCTAATTAAGCAGATAGCTTTTTTATGTTCACTTGAATGTACAAGTACTGAGTTGTTTGTAGTGGATTATACAGTTACTAGGACAATCCCTTGTGGAAAAGGTTTGAATTGTTTATATTGAGCATTGACTGTAGGGTGTTAAAAGATCCCGGTGGGCACATGTTGTTAAAGGTCAATATCTAATTTTAGTTTAGGTCTCTGTTCAATGAATCCATATTCCTTTTGAGTCCAAAATGATCTTTAGCTTGATATAGGAAAAACAGATTAATACTCTATTTTAAGGTGGAAAACCTCACACCTAAATCACTATTAGTCAAATGGGTTTGTGAGATTCGCTTCAGGGTAAATAACATTGTTATATTATAAATTAGCAATCAGAACAAAGTGAATGAAATGTAGTGTTTTTTATAACAACACACACTAAACCATTTCTTGCATATTTGATGGCAATCTGCGGCCCTCTGGCACTGCTTAGCTCAGCAGAGAGGATTCGCCTTTAGCAACTAGCTCTTGTGTTCCAGCAGCTTGTCTCACACTTGGATCTTATCTAAGGATCAGTGGGCAAAAGTGGAGAAAAAATTGGCACTGTGGTGCTCTGGGGATTAGTGGGGTTTGGTGGCAAGGAATGGCACGGAATGGCACCCACAGTACTGGAACATCTCAGTTGTCCTCTGTGCCACCCCATGGTGTCTTGGAGTTTCAATGGAAAGATAAGTTGCCAGTATCTTGCTGCAAGGACAGCAAAGAGCTCCACAACAGCATGAGGTCAGCTGAGAGAATTCATTGGTGGGTTTAAAGGGGTCACATCATGAGAGTCCAAATGTTCCTTGATCTTTGGAGATTAAACCGTTTGGTGTAGTATGAACATACTGTACCTTTCAGAACTCTAAACTTTAGTCAAAAAACATACTTGAAACTTCTGCAGTTTTGTGATGTCCTTCGTGATGATGCATTTCCTAAAAGCACAGCAGTAAAAAATTGGTTGTTTATTCCCGAGGGTCAGAGAGAGAGTGGAAAATTGGCATAAAAAGTCAAATATAAATACTTTCGAACACATAATTACTAGTGTAAGTGGACCATAGGGACACATTCCTATAGCTCAAAGGCAGTTTCAAGATCATGGGTTCAATTCCCAAGGAACGGACTTAAATGAAGTGTATAGAATGTATTGTGAATTGCTTTGGATTGAAGCATCTGTCAAATACATAAATGTAAAAACCAAACATGAAAACATGAAACTGTGCATGGAAGTTTTTCAAATCGAGTTGGGATCCATTTCCACTAGTAAGTGGAAACACAACAACATTGGTTTAAGGCTGAGCTAAATCTGTCAGTAAGCTATCAAGGGACCCATCTTTCAATCTTCTGTTCAAAGCCTCAAAAGAGAGAAAAATCGTTTTCAGGTATGCATGTAAGAAATTTTGCTTAATGTTTTCTCTGTGGCGTCTTAGGGTCTAGTGGCTAATGTGAGAGTGTAAATTAGGGAAGGTCATTCAATGGACAAAGCAGTAGCTGCTGTGGCCACTAATGCAAACGTTCATTTTAGATCCCCTCATCAGGGCCGGCTTCTTAGCTTGCAGAAAGTGACACTTTATTGACTGCCCATCGACCGCTTGATGCTGGAGATGTGTTTTTCTTCTGACCCTTTTCTCTCTGTCTCTAATTATTTCTCTCTTCTCTTCCCTTCTCTATCATTGTCATAGTTTTTCTTTCTTAGTTTTTCTTTTCTTTCTTTCTTTTTTCTTCCCCTGCTCTTCATATGCCTTCCATCTCACACAGTCTTCTTCCATTATATTCCTGAGAGTGGCTCCATCATGAGAGTTATTATGGGTGCCATCAGGGGCACATCATTGTCAAAGCTGGAGATCAGCACTGAACTGGTTGCGTTGTGTGTTAACAGGAGAGGCTCTGAACCTCTGCTGCACGTCTCATAGGATAATGTAAAACTAACAGCTAATGGTGGTAATGTGGCACTTTACCTGATATACATGTTTTTCATTTGTGCTTTTTTGATTGAACGTGTGGATGTTTACATGTTTATTTTGATGTATTTTATTCACTTGACCTCTGTGCAGTGTAAATGACCTGGAGTGAAACCGATTCACATCTGCAGCCGGGTCTTAAAGAGCTCAGTGGGAGACTTGCAGAAAGCAGCACCTAATCTGGTCAAAGCTGGAAAAAATGAAGTTTTAAGCTCTAATTCCACTCCTAATTCTAGTCCCCTAATCCCTCAAAGAAGGGCAACCCGTTTTGGACCTCGTTCCTAAATTTCACGCACTGGCTCTGACTCCTCCTGCCAATTCAAACCCTCATCTTGCTTTCAGAGCACTCTCTAAAAGCTGTGAAAAAGGGCCCCAGGAGCACTCCACAAAATTAGACACCTTCACTCTGCGCCACTGTCATCAGCGGATTGCTGTAATTACATGTGCAAATGGGTCATTGGCAAGGTCTTCTGTGCTGTCAGGTGTGGATAGAAGAGGCAAAGTGCCAAAGAGCGTTTTTCAGCGTGCTCTTTCCATTGGGATTGGGGTACTCGAGGAGCCTTATTTGTGTAAAGCAGGTTTTAATGGCCCCACTGTGGCAGAGACTCAGCTGGTGAGCACATGATTGGAGTATTTTGAGGCTGGTGCTGTATTTATGAAGGTTCACAGGTCAAATGTTAAAGCTGACAATAAAGAAGAAACCTTACCAAAAATGTCCAATTCAGCTTCAGATTTACGTGTATAGTTCATTTCAGATATATTTTGAGGCTTAAACACTTGATGCCACGCAATGCAAATTTAATTCTGTAATAGAGGAACCTATAGAGCCTGCTGTATATTGAAGAATATTGAAATTATGAGTCTTATTGACATCATGGATATGTTTATCGAAACATACAAACATGATTTTTATATGAGGGGAATGGTGTGAAGTGGAATTGCACTGGAGAAATGTAAGTGTCAATAAAGACAATAAAATAGCACAACATGTTTTTATGGTAATTTCACTGTACAGAAGAAGCATCATTAGCTCATGGAAATCGGTGGAAATCCAAGTATCTACTTACAGGCTATCATCTTTCTACTGTAAGCATTATGCTTCCTACATTCTTTATTGATTCAAAGATGTAATGTGCCCTGTCTATCTATGGAGATTCACTTGACCTTTGTGTCCCTCAAGAGCCCAGCATGCTCTTGTGTACTGGCAATTCTTCCAACAGACAGGTTGTTTATCCATGGTAACCGATAACAGAATTGCACTGCAGTAACATGTTAAGCAATATAAAATGCTAAATAACTGCATAAAGACACATTTTAAAAATTGACCATTGGGCTCCAGGATACTACACTAAAGACCTATCACACAAGACATTTTTCCAGGGAATGTTTTACTGCAGTATGCTAAACCCCATCCATTTCAAAAATGTGCATGTTAATCTAAGCTGCTTATCATTAGAGAAGTTTTCATTTATTTATTGTGTACAGTACCGTGAAAATGCCACATAAGAAAGCCATTAGGAATTAATTTCCTTGTCATGCTTATATATAAAACAATAAAATGTATCTCATGCAAAGAGCAGAGCACAAAATAAAACAACATACAGTGTTACAATTTCCACCCAGTCTCTTGATACTGTTTTCACAGTGTATCACATGATCACAGTACATATACAGTTCCTTTGACCTAGACTGGAGTGCTACACTCATTTTGCTATTTGTTTTGAAGGTCAGTTTCCATACAGTGTGCAGGAGATGGGTGGCTTCCATTCATCATCTGCCTGACAGGCTGTGTTGTGCCCTAAATCCCCCCCCAACCCCCCGTCTCCTTAGTTTCTGCACAAGTAGGTTTGTCCCATTAAGGGACATTTTCTTGGACACTTACCATCTGTCTTCTGTTCATCTGGGTATCTTCTTTCTTACCATTTACAGCCAAGCCAATTCTGCTGTTCAGCATGCGCCCAGATTGATTTTAATGTACAAACAAAGACATTTGTGGATATTCTGAGATTTATGGTCATTTTAAAGCACATTAAAGCACATTTAGGATTCTTCATTCACAAAAACAACTTAATGGACTGAGTCGTTAGACATTTGTAGCCATTATGCACAAACCATTTATATAAAAACAAGCACTGACCTTGAGTTTTCACACAAAACATGGCACAGATGTTTATAAAGAGGGTCAAAAGCCCCGGATCTTTTTACAGTGATTGGAGATGCGTAGGGGGTCGGTGATCGACCGTGTTTCTGGTCAGGGAAAATCAATTGGGAGAGGGACCGTCTAACCAGGAGATGGAGAGATAACTGTTACCGCCCCTCCCCTCCCGCACGTCTCTCATTTCCTGACCTGTGGGTCCAGACACAGGCCTCAGGGAGAAGCTGGGTGCTGGGATAATCGCTCCTGATGCTGGACAGAAGATGTGTTTGGAATGATGCCTCATATTTTAATGAATGCATGTGTAAACCAATTAAAGTCATTGTGTTTTTAGAGGTGCAATTAAACTAAACAAAAAATTATTTTATCTTTTACTCGCTGTAGTTTTAAAGGGGGACACATTTATTTTACTCCCTGCCATTGAGCCGTGTTCCTGTAGCTCAACTGGTAGAGCATGACCTTTTTAATGCCAAGGTCGTGTGTTCAAGCATGCTGGTCTAAGCAGGGATGTGTCAGTTGTCACTGACAGAGAAAATTCACAGGTATAAACCTTCCTGTGCAGTAAAGATCAGTGGTCTTAGTGTCAATCTTCAATTCCAGCAAAATGTTTTCTGCTTTTGCTTCTGCCAGCATGTTTGAGAAATGTAATTAAGTGTCATTGAAATAGGTTCAAAGATGTTTGGCTGTCGAATGCAGAATTACAGTGAATTGTGATCTAGATACTGTATGGCAAACACCTGGCATTTCACATGATTGAGTCATCTGGGAAAGCCATAACTTAACTGCCTTAAGGATCCTGAGAACATCTGTCTGGTTTTGCATTCAGTAGACTTTACTTTTCTATGTGTTTTGTAGGAAAAGTTAACAAAATGAAAAGTTAACAAAATTTAGAGTTAAAGGAAGAAAATTACTTTCACATAGATGGTGAAACTTAACACAAGTCTGTCTGCCTGTCTGTCTGTGTGTGTGTGTGTGTGTGTCTGTCTGTCTTTCTTTCGCCCTTGCGCCTTCCTCTTCTCCATTTTTCTGTCTTTGCGGTCTAAGTTTTAAAAATAGCACCTCATAATGGAGGGTCAGGCTCCAAAGGGGAATGATGATCCTCGGAGGAGGAGATGTAATTTAAATTCCATGGCGTACAGGATTGCTTTTCCCCGTCCACTGATGAGGGCAGATATGCGATAGCGAGGGGCTTTAAGCTGCAGCTCCTGGGAAGCCTCTATCGCCGGGGAGCAGAAGCGGCCAATCAGAAATCTTCATGATGAAATGAGGGGCGAGGCTGAGGAAAGATCAGTGAGGGATTTGAACTTCTCATGAGAGCAAGAGCCTGAGACAAAGAAAGAATGAGAATTATGTCTGTCCTCTGTCTCTCCATCCATTTATGGATGTGTGTGTGTGTGTGTGTGTGTGTGACAGAGAGAGAGAGAGAGAGAGAGAGAGAGAGAGAGAGGCAGCCGTGATTGCCGGCTCATCTTGCCCCAAGTAATATTTGTAAAACCCTTGATAGCTTATGCTGTCTTGTCTCGTCTTTGTGTATCCAAGCAGGGAATGAGGGTTCAGCGGAGAATGGACAGAAGGAGACGTCCACCTGTGACATTTGCCAGTTTGGAGCGGAGTGTGACGTGGATGCAGAAGATGTCTGGTAAGAGATAAAGGATGAGCTAAATGGATTTCCAGCTTTAGGAGAACTGATATCTCAACTCTGCAAATAAAATCATTTTCTTCGGTATTTTTGTCTTGTTTTCTGTAAAATTACCCAAGATATTTACTGTAAACCAAAGGCAAAACTGCATAAGATAATGAGATTTGTTTTCAGAGAGTATAATTCTTATCCTATTGAAAGAGAGTTTCTTGTTTTAAATTTAAATGTAATACTTTAAATAGGAAAAAAATTGTTAATGAGGGAAATTTCAGAATACATTCTCTGAAAACAAGTCTTTCAGATAAATGTAGTATTGTTCTAGGGACTGGAAAACAAAATTACTGATTTAATTTCTTGCAATTAAAAAGGAATACGATGGGGGAAAAGGATGCCCTGACAAGCATTTCTTCAGTGGCAGTAACTGATACAACTGAGTTAGTTGAGTTCTCTAGTCAGTAATAAATATGAATTGTTTTTTTAGTGCTGCCAGTAAAGTGATAAGGAATACAGAATATGGGCCACTGGGTCAAAGGTCACACATTTAAAGAATCTCAGTTCTAACAGGAAGTTTTCAGAGATAAACAACCAATTGAAGAGTAAATTCCAAATGAGAAACAAAGCTAATTATGAGTTTCATCTTTACTAATGAATGACTGAAGCAGCCTGGAGAAATCATTAATATTCACAAAGAACTTAGCAAAAAAGGAAACTTTTCTAATGAAAGATGTTTATACTATATTACATGGCAATTATTTATCATATGTAAAAACCCACAAAAATCTAAAGAATCCATCACTCTCAAGGAATGTAAACCTATGAAAAAGTCATGATTCTCATATGATATTTAAGACCCGCCCATGGTTGCGCACAGGAGTTTTTTGTTGCCTTGGGCATCAGTGAACTGCTGACGGCTTCATGGTGAAGGAGACTACCTTTAATCTTAATAGAAGATGGTCTTTCTTCCTCCCCTCTGCCTATCTCTCAAGGCGTCCGAGGGGAATTACATGTCAGATTTCCAAAGACAGTCTGTAGATTCACTAAAGATTCAGCAAGCACTAGCTGCAAGAGCGGATGTGTTTGGAGGCAGCAAAATAATACGGCCCGGCCTCACCCTCCTCTGAGATATCAGCACGATTTGAGGCATTTATGCCTGAGTCGTAGGGATGGTCCCATGACGGCCCTGTGCTCTGATACACTTGACTGCAGATGACTCACTCACCTCACTGTTCCTCTACCTAAAACGCTATACCTCTCTCACCAGCCCCTCTTTCAGCCTCACTCAATCTTTCTGTCTCCCTGCTTCATTTGAAAGGATTATGTAAAAAATGAGACTAGAAAAGATTATAGATAAAATCAATGCTATAAGCTGCATTAATAACATTTCTCTGTGTTTGTGCAGTGATTTAGTGTAATGACAAACACTCTTTTCAGAAAGCGAGGATTTGTGTTGCTCTAGTTGTGAAGGGCGGTAGACAGTGTATGTGTGATGGAGACAGAATGAGAGGAGAGATGGAAGAGAGAGGGAAAATGGAGGAGAAAAACATGCACATATGCTGTATGCACTGAGTTATGAGGTCCACTCAGTGGTCTTGCCTGGGGTAGATGGAACAAGCATCCGGCATCAGCCCTAGGTGCAGAATCCTGCAATTTTATTGTTATTACAACAACAATATAGCACAACACAATGCATGTAGGTCTGAATTAGGCCAGTTCTCAGTGATTATTAATATGCACAAAAGGTAGTTTTGGTTATACCTATCCATAAATTTCAAACTCTAGAATTGCTACATTTTAAAGTGTTTTGCTACCTCATTGCAAAAGCCATTGACCAATAGGAATTAAATCGTTTTATATGTTATATATTATTATTTATTTGTAGAGCAAACAGAGCTTGTTTTTTATTTGTTTCTGAGAAAAAGCCCCATGACTGCACATGTGTTTTGTATAGGCTTTTGTATAGGCTACAAGAGATCTCAATCATTTCTCAAACTGCATAGATTTGCCAAGAAACCATCATTATCAAAAGTCAGAGATTTCAACATGAGCTCAAAATTTTTTTATCAAATTCCTCTGAAGCCAACTTGCATGATTGCTATGCTATCCACATTCATTTTCTAAATCTGTACTGTACTTACTGTATGACAGCAATTTCCACATCTTCATTTTTATTTCTCCCAAAAATTTAGAATAAACATTATTCTAGACATAGTTGATAACTGAGAATTCTGTGAATTTTCCTGAGCTATAAAGAGCAACCAGTGAGCACTAAAATTTCCTCTAGGGAGAGAGAAAGAGTCTAAAGTGTGTGATAAAGGGCAGGTGGACAGACAGGAAGCCTGTGGGCTGTGCTGGAAAAGTTTAGATAACAGGGAAACCACATGGCTCTTACAAATCAATAAGACATATCTCCACACTCAACAAGATAAACAGACACACACACACAGACGCGACCATCCAAACAACCTAAATTTTTAAGCAAACCTCAACTCTTCAGTTTGACTCCCTCACAGAGCCATTATTGCCTGATTTGTTATTGGAAATCTTTGTCCCGTGTGTGTGTGTGTGTTGACGCAGTGCAGATACACACACAGTGTGTATACAGAAGATGTGAGAGGCAGCATTAAATATTCATGCTCTCAAGACACATTAGCCTTTATGACCACTACAGACGGTCATACTGGTGAGCAAATGTGTGTGTGTGTGTGTATAAGGTAATATGTGAGCATTATTGGTTTCCCTTGGAAATAGAACAGTAAATAAAAGCTCAATATCATTGTGTTTGTTAGTTTTTATCGTACAGCTAGCATTCCCAAGGATGCATCTACATGACTTTGCATTACAGATCTCAATTAGCAGTGGCAAACAATCAAAGCTGCCCTTGAGTTGACTCCACAGCGGAGTTCAATGAAATCAGCGTCGCTATTTAAAACAGATATTTTTCTAACACATTTGTAGTCAATACGCATTATGCTAGCAGTGCCAGATTTTGAGAATACAAAACAGTTCCTCACTTCATGAAAGCTTTCTGGCAGTGAAGAAAGGAAGTTGAAGAAAGAAAAACACACACACGAAAATAATGACAGATTTATAATTATACTGTCGTCTGGTTGTTGCTGCCCAGCGGAAAGTGACTGCAGACAGAAGTTTAATTGTCATTCCTGCCCAACATGTTCCTGCAGTCGCACACAAACACACAGTGGAAAAAGACTCACACAAACACCTGAGTGTAAAGATACAGACATAAATTCATTTGAACTCTTGAAAGTTACTATTGTATGAAATGAATGGTAGATTAAAGCAATTATTGCTTATTGTATTTATTAAACTATGATCAAAGCACCATGGTGAAAGAGGCAGATTTTCAATAAACAGTTAAATGTATTAATTATCTAAATAGACTATAATTCATTATCTTAACTGTAGGCTGTTTGTGGTTGCCAGGCAACATAGCAACTTGGCGCAATAGTATTGAATGCGCAGTGGCAGGAGTGCCATTACAGTCATTATACAATGGCCTCAAACATGGCTTCTCTATCAGAGTTCCAAAACTATCCATTTTATAAGACCAATGATGAATTAAATAGTCTTGGACAGAAATTAATTGCCAGCTTACACACACATACTGGCAGAAGCTAAATGCAGGGTCCAAAATTACACCTTGTCTAGCGGGGTCCAAAATCTATCCCTCTGAAAAAGGCTTTGGCGAGTAAAAAAATGCTGTTGGCTGGTATTTTGTTGGGAATTTCAGCATAAACATGGTTCTTATTAAATTGTAAGACCAATACTTTGACTGTTGCCAATGACTGTCATACAGACAGTCTACTGAAGAAAACATCTGTTTGTATGACTGAAAATTTCTTCAGAAACTCCATGTGGAGACACATATGAAAGATTTTTTGCATTTACCTAGCAAATATGGAACAAAATCACGACTGGTCTTTACATTTTTGTGACAGGTACAGTTTTACAGAGAAGCAGAGACTGACTCATCTTATATATGCTGTGAATGAGACAATGTCAGGCACTATTAGTCACTGATATGCAAAAAACAGCTAAATAATTCCACTTTCATAAGCACATACATAGATTCATAAAAAAGCAAAATACATGGCTAAAAAATAATAAATTTTTAAAAGTACAAAATACAAAAGTTCATGGCTGGTAAGAATTTTTTCTGGTCCGTTATTTTTTCCCCACCATTTGCAGGTGTGACAAAAAGTACATTTTGGACACTTGCTGCATTTGTTATATATCAGTTACAATGTTTGCCTAGATTTCAATGCTTCTTTGTCTCTGTCGCAGCCTTTCATCTGCGTGTACGCACACAAATAAGCGCTCATTAACATCACTAATAAAAGCATGTGAATAAAAGTAGCCAATAAAATGAGTGAAGGAACATCAAAGCTTTGGAACTCATCATTTTCTGTTTGAAACAGTGTTGTATTATTCTCCACTGATGTGTTTTGTCCCTTCACTGCTAAGCCAGGCTTCTGTGCTAGTCATTAAGCCTATGAGATGATAGACTCGTGAATATACTATAGATTGAAAATCACTGCTCCATCCAGTTAAGTCCTGTCCAGATTAATTCCAAAGCTTTTCCTTCCAGCTTCACACTGATCCATGAAGAAACTGATGGAAAAATGACTTCGCTCATTACATTAGCAATCTTAATAGCCTTATCAACATTTATATGGTAGACACATCATAAAAACGCTGTTGCTGTTTGTGTTAATCTGTTTCTAATGGTAATTCATACAGCCACAAGCCAAATGGGCAATTACGAATGTCAGTTAATGTTTGCAGAGGTTTCCAGTCTTGCTGATACAGACCTTCTGTAAAGAAGCCTGTATTCTTTACCATTGTAATCTGTCTGTGAGCATGTGTGTGGTCTCATAGGAAGCCTGTGAAAAAAATGCTGAGCTTAACACACTCATACGTGATTGAGAGGTGTACATTAAAACCATAATGTTCACCCTTTGCAGAACTGGCTTTTACAAAAGCAATTTTCTTGTAGGCATAAAAACAAGTGTTTGCTTGATTGATTGTGTCTACCAGTAACTGCAATGGATTCAATGTTTAAAACTGTCAGTCTCTGACATGCATGCTATAGATGGGACAAACTTAGCAGGTATCATTTGCTGTGGATGTTTTAAATGGATTTCTTGTTTGTTTTTATATTTTTAAATGCATTTGCTGTGGCCTACAGAAAAATGTTGCATTTATCCTTCTGTGCCATAATGAGATCATAGTGATAATGAGCCGTAGTGTCTATTTAGTCGCCACAAGTTGGAATCTGGCTTGTGAGATTTCTCCACAATTGTGTCAATAAAAGGTGGAAAAATGCCATTTTAATATTTCTGCAATATCAAAACTAGCAAGAGTGCTGTTATACTCAATATTGGGCATGGCTGTAATTCAGCCACAGATATTGCACTGAATGTTTATGAAACAGTTCTATAAATAAAAAACTAGGTGATATATGTTTTAGACAAAAATAAAAAGCATCAAGCTAAGCATCACACAGATTGGAACAGAGTACATGAGTGGAAACATGATGGAGACATGATGTCTCCGTGCTTTTATATGTCTCAGTGCTTTTATACTAAGCATCAGCTCTTTTGGAATGCTGTTTAGCCAATCAGATTAGAGTACCAGAACTAACTGTTGTATAATTACCCTTTTGCCTCAGTATCAAATGCGATAATCTAAATTTCCTCCAGCAATTCATTTGAGTCCACAGTACTCAGGTCTGAAGTGTTATGCGTGGATGACAGCTAGATCAAACAAGGTGACACTTGTTTAATAACCATTTTCACGCTCTTTGATTTATCAGTAATTGGCATTTATAGTGATGTTTCTTTCTGCACAGGTGCGTCTGCAACATTGACTGCTCCCACATTAGTTTTAACCCCGTGTGTGCATCAGATGGACGTTCCTATGACAACCCCTGCCAGGTAAAAGAGGCATCGTGTCAGAGGCAGGAACGAATCGAGGTGAAATTCCTGGGTCACTGTCAGGGTGAGAAGACTAGGCTTGTCCTTGTTCGTTGAAATCATTTTAGCCTTGCTTTATAAAACATGTTTATTTCCTATATTATTACATAATTTATGCTTCCATGAAATTGCCCTTTACATAAGGCATGAGAGAATGTGATGGTTATGTAACCAGTTGATTGGGTGAAGCAAATCTGTTGGACTTCCTTTTAACTCCTGTGTTAATTTCTATCTGGTAGGTGACATGATTACAGGCACCAAAGCAGGAGATGGACAGTACGCCAGGACAGACTTCACAGGTATGTGTGTGTGTGTGTGTTAAGATTCAACCATCAAAAGGGTGATAATAACTGTCAGTCATATGGTTCTGAAGATGCCCTTGAATTTCAGCCCTTCTGTTCTTTTGCCCCGTGTTTATATTGCAGAGGAGAAGCCTGAGGTTTCAGAGGTGGCGAGGGGTCTCTACATTCCCTGCCCTGACCACTACAAGAACTATTGTGTTCATGGAGACTGTGAATATCCCAACATGCTCTCAACACCGTCCTGCAGGTAAACATACATTCTGTCACCTAACCGTCACATCCTTTCAGCAATATTTTCATTTTCATCAAGACAATATTCTGTAAACCATTTCCCAAAATGTAGGTGATTTCAGGTCTTAAAATCTGTGTGGAGACATTTGGCGCACAGACACACACATTGTGATGATGTAGCCTATCCCCAGAAAGTTTACTAACTAAAAATAAATTCTGAAGGGATGTATGTATTTGGATACACGGTTACTTGTCTGTGCGTTTGAGGTAAATCTGAATAAAAAACACTCAATAGCGTTGAGGTCTTTATATCAAAGAACTTTGTCTCCCCCTAGTGTTGAGCCAAGAAAACCCCACGCTCAGAATTAAGTCTATAATAACAGTTATTGTGAGCTGTGTTGATGTCACATAAATAAACTAAAGAAAAGTACAAAGAGAAAAAGAGAGAAATAAAGAAAATAAAAGAAAGAGTCCCTCTGTAAGGTGCTGCTGTGATAACGCATGTGTGTGTTTGTACCAACTTGATCACATTTTGGGAACATAACCTGACAAAATCAACTTTTGGGGGATGTCATCTCTTGTGGAAACACTATAAAATATAGTAAATAAGGTTTTTCTTGTAAAAATTGCAGGTAGGTTTCTGTTATGGTTAGGGTATGGGTTAGGTTATAGTGTTTATAACTAGCTGTTTATAACTAGCTGTGTATAACAACGATGGAAAGTCCATGTAATGTCCATGGTTCCCATTTAGATAGATGAGTAAGACCAGTCAGACCATCAGTGTGAGGACAAAGAGATTACATTTTTAGGTTAAGATTAGAATTAGGTAAAGGTTAGGATTAGGGTTAGGCATTTAGTTTTTTTCATAGAAGTTTAAAGTTAGGGTAACGGACTATAGAGTGCATTGTGTTAATAAATGTCCTCACAAAGATAGCTATACAACAACAGCTTTAATATTCTTTGGGGGACTATTACAGGTTCAGTGTAAGTTAAGCTTAATCAATACTTTTACAATAAAAGTAAACAGGGCCAGTCATTATTACGATTTACTTTTAAACTAAATTTAACACTGTGGGTGAAAACAAATTTACAAATTACAAATTAGCTTCTTTAATGTGCCACCTGAGATTTTTTTTTTTTTTTCATTTTTCAGAAATTTTCAGTTCTGGGATCATAATAAAAACACTTTCTCAGATTACAGTAATTTAATTGCTTTTATGGCGGAATTAATTTAAACAATTATGCGATATTACCTATGAGCAAAACTCATTATCAGGGATAATTCATAGAGACCTCTATATATATATATATCTCCACACAAAGTGGATGACACTTGTGGATGACTCTGCTAGTGTCATCCACACAAAGTGGAACACAAGGAGTGTTTCTGATATATAGGTCTCATTAAAAACTATAAATAAAAAAACTATAAATTTTATATAGGTTTACAAAATTAAAATCTACATTCTGCAAGCACCTTATAGAATGAGCTAAGGTTCCCACATAAAATCTGAGCAGCCACCGAATCCAGTCTCTTTTCATATTTCTCCTCCCTTTCCACAGCTGCCACTCAGGATTCAGCGGTCCACAGTGTGACACTAAGGAGTACAATGTGTTGTACGTGGTGCCTGGTTCCGGAAAGCTCCGCTACGTTCTCATTGCATCTGTCATAGGGGCTCTGCAGGTGGCCATCATATGTGTAGTGGTGCTGTGTATTACCCGGTGAGTATGAACACACATGCTCACACACATTCGCTCATTCTGAAAACACAATACAGCTGCCTTCTGAGAAGCTGGGCTATGCACACACTCCGAGCTCTTTATAGAGTGAGTGTTTCTGCCAGCAGGAGTTTGCTGAATAACACACTTTACATTCTTTGTAAAGTCATTGTTGGTGGGCATACATGTAGAGTATTGAAATCTAAATTACTGGCAGGACTAAATAACTCACCCATCAACTGTAAGAACTTGTTCACACCAAGAATAAGAACTATAAAGATAGCTATAGTAACAGCTATATTAGTGTTAACCTTATGTTATTCTAACCTCAAAATACAGTAAATGCCTTTAAATTTTAACACATTTTGATTGGCTGTCAATGTTGTATTGATCAGCTGGAAAAAAGTGCTCTGAAAGTGATTTAGTAATATGTCTCATTACATTATGTATCATTACTTATGTATTGTTATTGTTGTGGTGTTAAAGTCTGCTATTCTATTTAGAACTATTACATTTCTGAACATTTTTCAATTCTGAACGTTTTTAAAACATTATTTTATCATTATCGACCTTGGGGTGAACAGGCCTTAACTTGGTAGCCATCTACACAAATCAGAGGAAGAGTTTATTCAGTATGTTGTATGTGTCATGTTAGATGGTAGAATGGATATTACTTTCTTTTAAAAAATGGCAACTTTTTAAACTACAATATATATTAAAATATATGTTAAAGAATGTCTTTTAGCTTTTAACTTTACTAGCTTTGTTCTTGCACACAATTGCTCTCAAGTGTGAAAACTAAAACTGCAAGGTGGAAATGAGTTCTGTAGAAGGTAAGACTGTCCTTGTGCTTCCATTCTCCGCAGGAAGTGCCCACGGACCAATAGAATTAACCGACAGAAGCAGAACACAACGCACTACAACTCTGAAAACACCCTGCGCGCCTCCACCCGCCTCATTTAAACTTCCGGAGCGCTCATGAGCAAAGAATCATGGGAAACATAGTTTGGATAGAGGACAGAAAACAAACACACTCTCCGTCCCCACACAGAGACACTGCATCCTGCTGGATGATGGAATAGAGGGGAACTGGATGATGGTGCAGATCTAATGGAGGATGATGGGTTCTACACGCGATGCCTTGCACCTGTGGCACAGGACACAAACAGAGAATTTTAGGACACCATGATAGGACAAGTCTTGTTATTTGGTTATGTATGGGTAATATTTCCAATAGTTAATTTGTTTGTCTTGGTGGGGTCCTTTTTCTGTAATGTAAATAAATAATTTATATCACAAAGCATGTTGTGCCTTTTCTTTTGTGGTTGTTGTGATGTTTGATGAAAATGTGACTTGAAGGGACTGTAGGTCTATACAGGACTATACTATATATATTATGGTTTATAAAAAGACATATACCATCAGGCTTCATCAGGCATAAATTGCTAAAAAGCCTAAACTCTAAGTAATTGTCTTCATTTAGGCAGCTAACAGCATCGTCTCACTTCGATCTCCTGTAATGTGGCATTAAACTCTCTCATTATCACAAAGTGAGTCCTATAAGTCAGTTCTATATTTTAAACAGCGGTCAAGGTGTTAGTTTGTAATAATGAGAATAAACTGACCTCTTAAGATCATATGGAAAACCTTTTTAGGACTGTGGACTATCTGGCATTCCTCAGGAGAACCTCTTCCAATTTCATCTCCAGCTCAGTGGAGTTCCAGCACATCCTGTTCTGTCTGACATCTCTGAGCCAAAGGGGTAAATGGAAATGAGCATATTTCTGTCTGTGTGCACATTATTGTGTCTGTCTGTCTATCCTCACTTAACAGATACTTCATCTTCAGATTTTTAAACACTTTTAAACAAAGCAGGAAAGAATTGTAGTCCTATTCTTACAAAAGGTATTTTGATGGTGCTTTTATTTATACTATTGTACTGAAATGTACTACGGTACTTGGTGGTAATTCAAGGTATTTTCAAAAATACCGTGGTACTACTAATGGTACATGTTTAAATGCATGGTTGTACGGTGGTGCTTTTTATAAGAGCAATCTTGTAATCATGTTTTATGTTGTGCTGTTAAATTCTGGCTCCTCCATGGATTAAGTGGTTAAAAATAAGGCACCAGAACAAGTGTTTCATTCGCTTGAGGCTTTTTGCCTTTATTTTGTATTTTTTAAGAATTGCCTTTATAGGTACATTGCATGCATGGTTTGCATTTTCCGCAACCCAGATAAAATTGGCAAGTGTTTCACGAAACTATTTATCTCATCAATTTCATAACACCCTCTTAACACACAAGCCGAGTCGATGCATTTGGTTTAAGCCGAGTCGATGCATTTGGTTTAAACTGAATCGATGCATTTGGTTTAAGACGAGTCGATACATTTGGTTTAAGCTGAATCGATGCATTTGGTTTAAGCTGAATCGATGCATTTGGTTTAAGATGAGTCGATGCATTTGGTTTTAGCAGCATGTCACTGCTTGTGTTGTCTTGCTGTTACAGTGTATATCAGGTTTGTTTTCTCACACTGAGAAATGCAATCTGCCTTTAAACACGTGAGCAGTGTACAGTACAATAACGGCACACAGATTTTGACTGGATCGTACACTGCCGGTTTCTCTTCATAATATTACCAAATAGCCAATGACTTTTGACCACCATTGTGTGCTTTTGTCATGAAACGATAACGTCTTTTCTCATTTAGGTGACGCCTCCAGCGTTTGCATTAACGTAACAGCCAAAATGAAGAACCTGTTATCAGAGAAGACATCCAAGTTTCGAACAAAGGCAGCAATTATAACTAATACTTCCATTAACTGTAGTGTGCACTGCAGCAACATGTCCTCGCATACTCTGGTATTTTCCCATGAATTTAAGACACAAATCACACAATGCTGTGACTGACACCTGAACTCTCAATAACAGCTCAGAGTAATATGGGACTGAAAAAGCTCTGGCGCTTCTTAACTGCAAAATCAACAGCAGGATGTTGTTGCTTAACGGACAGGAAACGATACACAAAACACGCTGTTTTGCATGTTTTATGTTTTTGCAGTTCTCTGTGAAAAATCTTTGTGCGATCTGAAGATGCAGTTGGATTAATCCTGTTTATTGATTTATTTTTATAATTATTATTGTTAACTAATCATGCACCCTTCTGCTTCGTGTCCTGGCCTAACTTTTTTGTCCTGCAGTGAGTAGCTCCCACCTGCAGAGGTCAGGCCTACTGCATTGTTTAGTGTCTAATTATTTAATACCTTTGCCCAAAAGCTTTTAAAGTATTTTTAACACCAGTGTTTTTAACACAACAAGCGTATTGTTGTGCAAGTACGATCATGCTCACGGTCCATGTAACTGTGCAAGGCGGTTTCGCAATTGGTATATTTAATGGAGGCTTTTGATGGAGTGCATGTGGAAGTGGGGTCGCATAGGTGATGGTCTTTTCTTTGTTTTCACAATCTAAGCACATAACATGAGACAACAATTACCCCACCAGTGTACAACAGGGGAAATATTAGCACTGTTTGCTTTGCGTGTGTGCGGGCAGGCAGCCTGGGAGAGAGTAATAAGTAACTCTGGGACAATTGTCTCCAAGTCTCTGGAAATTAATGTATGATAATGTTTATTTTATGTTTGATTTTTTCTGTATCCTTTAATAACACTGCCTTGCAGATATCCAAAACATGCATGTTATTCTCTCTATTGATTGCTATTATCCAGAAAATGACCTCTGGTTGAAACAGAATAATGTGGTGTGTTTATCTTTGATATTGGCTCTGCACTAGCTGAATGTGGGAACAGTTATTTCCCAATGTTAACTTCCATGGCCATTGATCTATGTATGAATTAGAGTCTTTCCTTTTCTTTGTTCATTCAGAGTCTTTAGCAAGATTCAATACTGTGTGGTATTTACCACAAATTTGTGGCATGCAGTGTGTGTGTGTGTGTGAGTGTTAAGCCTCAAGCTGCTCATGTTGAAGCAGCTTGAACTTAAGTTGTTTACTGGGCTACTTGCATCTTGCGCTGCAAGTGAACTCTGTTTTGCTGTTCAGTTGCCATTTATTGTATTGTTATTTTTGTTTTGTATTGTTTTCTTCCTTTTCTGTGACTCTTACGATCTTAAAGGAATAGTACACCGAAAACAATATATTACCAATATATTGGGGACAAAAATGTACCCAAAAGTGAGCAAAACCTTCTTTTGGGGACACCCTAATTTGCAAAAAATATAGTAAATAACGTTTTTTAATTCAGAAAGTTTTCTGTTAGTGTTAGAGTGTGGATTTGGTTTAGGTTATAGTGTGTATAACTAGCTGTGTATAAAAACAATGGAAGTCTACAGAATGTTCCCATTTAGATAGATAAGTAATATGTGTGTGTGTGTGTGTGTAATGTTTGAGGATATCATGGTGCCATGGCCACAGATGAGGTGGGTTCACTGTTCAAACACTGATTTCCACATTTCCATATGTGACATTTTCCCTGTTTGAGGGGAGGATGAGAAAAAAACACCAGCAGACATTAATCAAGGAATGAAGTTTATAGAGTTTGTGTACAGAGACACATATATATACCCCACATTCCTTCACAGAAAAAAATATTTTCAATCTTACTGCAGTTCAGGCGTCTACCACTGTGAGGCCCCATAAAGATAAAACGTCATCAAAAACATCATTCACCTCCAATTCATGACAACCAAACAATATTTAAATTAAATTCAAAGTTGCGCTGGCACACAAACACACACAGACCACTGGCACTCCTTACTCACATTACTTTGATGGGCTGGGCTAACTGCCGTGGCAACCAGGCCCCTCCCCTGGGTGTGTGGGGAGTTTTTAAGTGGAGGGTTGGGAATGTTGTTTTTACAGAGTCACTGAAGGCAGAAGAGTTTGTCTGTGTGTGTCAGTCAATCCAACCACACCATTCCAAAACCCCTTGCAGCAGAAGCCCATTTACACACCAGCATTGTCTCCAGGATGGGTGAGGACTCCTCTCATGCTGAACGAACTGCATCCCTACCCAGGGAGGAAAGCAGCCCAACACCACCAGCTCAAGAGTTGGAAGCTCAGGATCTCTTCATTCCGAGCTTCAGCCCCAGCTCGGCTCCCACTTCTCCTGTCAACACCCTCTCCCGTCTGGTCCCCAAATCTCCAACTAGCCCCATGGCCCCTGGGGGCCAGGTCAGTGCCATCACAGTGGTGGCCCTGCTCGACAAGCTGGTGGTGATGATTGAGTCTGTGCAGGAGAACCAGAGAAGGATGGAGAAGAAACAGGCAGAGTTAGAGTCGGCGGTGAGGACGGTGCAAGGTGACGTGACCCGGCTCACCAAAGGCCACATGTCCACAGCCAACAGTGTGGCCAAACTTCTGGAGCGCTCGCGCAAGACCGGGATCAATGTAAAGGAGGTGCGGGAGCGTCTGGATAGACAGAACAACCAGGTGAAGCGACTGGAGGCCAACCACGCCCATCTGCTGAAGAGGAACCACTTTAAAGTGCTCATCTTTCAGGTGAGAAAACAGGACAAAACAGAAGCGAGAGAAGAATGAGGTCTTTCTACATTTGAAAAACCTTAAAACAAGAAAAATGTCAAATATGTGTCAGTTACCCAACTAATAAAAGCATTTAATGTGGCTTTTGTATGAAAGAAATAGTAATGTCAGAAATCCTTGTTAACCTTGAAGAATGTACCATATTTAATTAAACTTCACATGCATATGTTTAAGATCTCTTTACAAAGATTAACGCATGGATGCTTGGACAGGGATATGCAAAGTCTCAGCAGGAAAGTCAGGTTTTGGGGGGTTGAAATGATGTATGACAGGACACTTATGTCCTGATGCTTATGTGGCAGTGTATCTTGAATGAAGTTGAGCATGCACATTGGAATTTGTCCTGTCACTACAGCTGGAGTGATGTTTGTGCAGATTGCAAAAGAAATCTCGTATGTAAATCTCTAAGTGTGTGGGGGGGTTACTTAACAATATATTGAGGCAAATTTGTACCCAAAAGTCAGCAAAACCACCTTTTGGGGATATCCACATTAGTAAAAATGTTATAAAAATATAGTAAATAAAGCTTTTTTAAAACTGGAAAAAATGCAGAAAGTTTTCTGTAAGGTTTAGGATCAGAGTGTGGGTTAGGTTATTTTGTTTACAACTAGCTGTGTATAAAAACATAGATGTCTATGTAATGTCCCCATTTAGATAGGTAAGTAAATGTGTGTGTGTGTGTGTGTGTGTGTGTGTGTGTGTGTGTGTGTGTGTGTGTGTGTGTGTGTGTGTGTGTGTGTGTGTGTGTGTGTGTGAGCATGTATTGATATGCATGGTAAAGAAGCATGTGCAAGTCCCTACAAAATTCCAGCATATTTAATCTGTTTATATTATAATGCTTACAGATCATATTTGTTTACAATAGGCTTAATAAGCTTTTAGTTCTCTGTTGATTAAAAGCATACAAATGAATTTAAAGCAAACTGATATTCAGTCTGGTGTTCTGGCTAAACCAGCTTAGTGACCTCTGGTTTAGTTTGTTAGTCTAATGTATGATTTTAATGGGGAGGTGTTTTGTATGTTCAGTTAATGCCATTTTTACACACTATGGAAGTGCTATTATACTTTACGCCGGTTGGTTAATCTGAAGGGTGTGTCATGTTGATTTAGGCACCAGTGTCAGGCTCATGGTTTGTAGAATAGTATTCTTATCTGATTGCCCTGGAGCGAGCCGCATGCAGCTGTGCACGCTGGGACAATGATCTTTAACTTGTAGTAGCAGGTAGAGGCATTTCTTAAGGGTGTTACAGGTCTGCTTTCAAAATTATTTCTGGGAATCAAATTTCCCAAGGCTAATGTTATTCAATACCATAATGTGCCAAATGTAAAGAAGAGCGTTCGAAACTAAACACACTTTTTTATCTGACAGAGATCCTTTGAATCTCACATTATCCTGATCCTCGTCACGAAAATACCTGATCGCTCAAGATCGCTCAGAAATTGACTTCAAGGCAGTAACTCAAAGCTAAATGTCTCAGATGGATTTGTTTCCCATAAAAAGACATTTCTATTAAAGCAATGGTGACGGGTTAATGGTTAATGAGCTATTAGGAAAATACTTTTTTGTTTAAAAAGGCAAAATTCTCCCTCGATGCTGAGGTGAAAAATTCTTAGGATAATCTAAAGCATATTAATTCAAATTAATTACATTTATGACTCCTAGAAAAACATGTATTTGTTCATAAATTGTTACTTTTTAAAAACAGTTTTTCAGAAAATTGCTTAACATTCTTTACTCCATCCACTTAGAGAGAGTCCATTACTGAGGAGATGACTCTTGACTTATCCAGCTGTCAGAGACTGAAGGCCTGTAGGGTAGAACAGTGAGGGTAAATGGGTGAGGCTGTTTCTCACTCATAACATTCCATTTGAGATCACAGGCAGCAGGTGATTTTTCTGAAGTGATATGTAGTCTGTATTCAGGGTATTAAAGCACTTTGGCACTAGTGCAAGCTTGCAGATGGTTTGCTGCTGAGTGTAATATCTGCACTTATGAATGTTTTATGCTGAAAAGGGTAGATTTGTGCTCACACACGCACACACAGACAGACAGGAATTCACACCTGTTTAGCAAGTTTCAGATTAGTATATACATTGTGTCTTTAACCGCTGTTAGACATTGATATTGGAGGTTTACATCTCACATTGCATCTGGTTGTAGATGCAGTTGAAACACATTTTGCCAAGCAATGACAGAACAGCACAGGTATGTTTTTTCCCTTCTTGAGATGAGACACTGACATCTATCTGTCTGGCATTATAGTGTTTCACATTTATTGCACATCTTAACAACACAGAGAGCAATACGATGACCTGAATTCACTGACCTTTACAGTCAAGACAGCTGTCTTTCCTGTTTAGTTTTTTCCTTCCATAATCTTTTAATTTTCTTTCTTTGTTCATGACAAGTGATGTTCATGTAAGAACGTGGGACAGGAGAACAAATAGTGCATTGTTTTGTAGAGTGACCATCCCTTTGACACTCTTTGGAATTTTAAGCAAATATGAATTGCAAGCATGTGGGAGAACATTGCAAAAACATTTTAAGAATAAGAGCAACATTCCTTTTTGGTTGTGCATTTACCTCATATTTTCTGTTTTGTTTACTTTTTTGGCGGAGGCATCTAATGATGCTCGCCCAGCTTGTGTGATAATTATAAACTCTATGTGCACTATGCAAAGGCATTTGGAGATGGAAGGTGTGGTTTGAAAACACAGGGGCCCTTAGAATGAAAAGGAACACTGTAAACACACTGAGTTTGGCACTGAAAATGTGTGCGTGTGGGAGAGAGACAGTCTGGTCAACTGCCTCATTTTGCTTAATGAGCACTAACAAGCTTCAGTAATTGCTGTCCATTTGGGTCCCTATTTGTTTACGTTTAATGCACCATTGATCTTACTGTATTCTCAAAAATGCATCAGTGTGGATTCTTGAAAAATGCGGCTCTACGTGCTGTGGCTCTACGTGTTCAATGCAGCTTTGACCTTTGTGAGGCTGTAGTTGCCAGAACTTGTTAAGGGGTCATTAGATGCCTTCATGTTTCTGGAGACAATAGTTCAGACAACTGCTGATGCCTTATGCTGTTACAAAACAACAGTGAGTTGTTGTGCTAATATAAAGATAGACAGGTTATACATGCATGCCTTCCATGAAGTCTAACTGTGTATTTGTAAGCAGTATCATATACCTTGAATGTCTTCACGACGTCTGCAGAGTTTGCCAAGCTGCATGACTGATGGCAAACATGAGGATTTTATGAATAGCTATAAAACATATTTTATTGCTTTTATGGTTTTTGAAGAAGGAGAGGTTTTGGCTCCGATGTTTCTGTGTTGGGCGTTCACAAAAGCACTTGACAACTGTCATTTTTTACACCTTTGTAGTTATTCTAATTCCCCTCATCAATTCACCCTCTGAAATTCTGTTGAACATTGTCAGGGTTTATTCTGGCCCAGCAGTGCTCTGAAACACCTTCAGTAAGGTGAGGTAACTGTGCTTCAATCTCAAAAATGTCACAAATGATTGGTTGCTTAGTCATCAGCATATATGTGTTTGCGTATTTAAAAAAAATTCATAATTTCTGATTGTAAGTGGATAGCAAAAACAGTGAATTAATAATTAGCATGGCTGTGTAAGCGTGACTTGTGGGAAAATGCTGGTCCTTTTGGGATATGCTGAGCAGAGAAACAATCTGATAGCCACTGTTTACCGGCCCTCCCTTTACGAGAAGCAGCTTTTAAAGTGACAGAGCCGATTCTGATTATGAAAACACATTTTGCACAATAACGCATTCTTTCGTCAAACAAGGGAATGAGTTCCTTGAAGATTCATATCTATTTAATGCAGTCCATGCATTCAATGCTTTTTGTTTTACAACAAAGATCATTCTAAATTTGATTGTGGATTGTATTGATTTTATCTGGTCTTTGAGTGGATATGATGAATTCTGACCAAAAAACCTTTTTGTTGTCGTAGGTGAAATTGTTTATGTAATGCAATCTCTGTAATATGCATTACACACAAATAGATTGCATGTAATTACAATTCAAGTCACACTACAATTACAATATTTTATGAATTCTAATATTTTATTAGGATGACATACCATAAACAGAAAGAAAGAATATCACAAACAAAGCATGGTATAATTTCAAAGGCCAAAGAAGAGGGAAACAGCAGATGAGAAGCACAGATATAACTAGGATGAGAACAACGGAAAACAAACTGATGTATTAGAGAGTGAGAGAGAGAGGGGGAGAGAGAGAAAGAGAGGTGTTCTCAATGCTTGGGCATGTTTTTGCTTTTTGTGCTGGGTTTCTGGTTTGACAACTCGACTCCTCCCTTTATATCTGTACCAACACTCCCAACATGCACACACGCATTAACATTTATCTGTATTTTTATGCCCTTTGGAACTTGCAAGGACTTATGAACTTAAAGATGTATTATCCATCATCCAAATGATCCAAATGGTTATACTATTTCATATTTTTGTATAGTTTAAAATGGGATTTCAGAAGAACTGTGTATATTTAATCCTGCTTAATATATCAAGCATTTTCCTCCCTCCTACCCACCATATATCTGGCAAAGTTCAAGCTTTTTTCCAGTATGGGTGTGTCTGGGGATTAGGGTTAAGTGAGGTAAGACTGGGGTTAAGATTAGCATTAAAGTTAGATTTAGACTGGGGTTAGGGATAAACTGATGTTGTTAGGGTGTCAGAGATAGTGAGTGTTCGTTATGACTAGAAAAGGATTCATTTTAGGGTGAGGGTTAGAACAGTTAGGTTAGGATTAGCTTAGTGTTAGGGTTATAGTGTTTAGAGTCAGGATAAGTCAGGATTGGGGCTGAAGTTATGGATTGCTGACCTCAACTTGGTTTTGCCACCTTAATTGTCCACAAGCTTTAATTGTAAACCTTTATGATAATGATAAAATATAAAAAAAATCATTTTTTATGACCAGACACTGCTGCAAAACATCTAAAGATGCATATGGTGATGTCTATGGTCACTGCTAAAGTTGGATTTAAGCACTGAGAGCGAGATATGAGAGTGAGATATGAAGTGAGCTTTCCAAACTTCACAAGTCAAGCATGGTGAAGATGAAATGTTGCACACACAGACATAGTCATCCTGCAGGTGTTATTGGATTCACTCAGATAAATACTGTCTAATTAGAAAAATGATACTTGAGGCAGCATGACTAATCATGTGATTAATTCAAGGGAACTGACATACAGAATCAATCGGTGTTCTGGATTCCGAACCCAAGAGAGAGAGAAAATTAGATGCAATCAGATCCTATTAAAAATAGACCTCTTAAATATTTGGTAGAGCACATTCAGATTTTAAAAACACTATTGAATATCGCCTTGATTGAGGCAATTGTGTAAAGATGCACAGGCTTGCACACTTTTATTAATAGTAATAATCCTTTTTGTTATGATGGTGTTTAAGCAGACCATATGGTTACCTTGGTACATTTTTTATAATGAAAGGGACCGAACACTAGAACTTGTAGTGTTGCAGAGAGCAAGTGTAATTTCTACCACATTAAGATTTGCTATATTTAATAAGTCACATTTCCTGTAAAAGAGAATGTGCGGGAAAGAAAATCCCTTTTTTCGGTGTAAATGACAGAAGTCAGTGCAGAAAGATGAAAAATAGACCATAAATAATATGACATTTCATAGCTGTAAAAAAATAAAGTGTTATTTGACGTTATTGTTGCCTACAAAATGCAAAGAAATCATTTTCTGTTGTTTTTCTGGGTGTGCCCAGTAAAGGATTAAGTCAACGTATTTATTATATCAGATAATATGTAATAATTTGATTAAATATAAAACAAATACTCTCCAGTTCTTCAGGGAAATAAACCTCTTCTATGCTAAACTCACATTCACAAACAGCTGAATGTCCACAGATGGCTCTGTAAGTATTACTTTCTCTTAGTTTTCACCACAATGCCGCAGATCGAAGGCTTTAATAGTACACTGCTTTGCCCAGCATTTCAGTTGTGTCTTTAGTCCAGCTGGCCATTGCTTTCCACTTATTCTCTCCACATGGAGAGAAGCCAAAGATTCTCTGAACTTCTTCCACACATCATAAACAGATGACGGATGAGCGAGCACATTTTTGTCTGCTGTGTACCTGCATGTGTATTCCATGATCAGTTTCACAAAATCCTGAAGGGACATCACATGTGGGCTGTACATCATGTGTGTTATATCTTTGCAGATAATCACACAGACGTTGTGCTGCAGAACTCAATATAACAAGTATTAATGGGGTTAATTAAGAGGAAAGGGTTTTAAACTTGATATTCAGTCATACAACCAGATGTGTCATGCCCATTTGAACTGAAATGCAACTTTCAAAAAATAAATAATAAATAATTGATCTTTGATAATTCAGTTGCATGGTTTTTGTAAATAAAGACGTTTTTGTCAGTTCAATCAAGTACCATCTTCTACAGATAATTTGCTTCAAACTGAAAATTCTGTCATTATTTACTCACTCTCATCTACTTTTTCTCTGTGGAACACAAAACTGCACATAAATTACTGGGATTTAGTTCTCTGAAATCAATTAACTTAATTAAGGCTTGTCTAGATTCATTAGCATTTCACTTAAATTTGCAAAACAATGACTTTGATTGTAATTAATGAAACCCCATTTGTTCCTTTAAGCTTTGCAGTCCTATTATCTACACTTTCCTTGTCTGTTTTTCTAGGTTTATATGAACCAATTTCTCCCCTTGGTTTCTCTGTAGTGATGATATTTCAAAACAGCTCCTGACATCACCCAAAAAACACTTTTCCTCAGTTTGCACTAATGTGATACTGCAAACATTCACCAGTGACACATCCTTCCTTTGTGTCTTTCCTTTGTAATAGTCTCCTCCTACATTGTTCTTATATTTGTCTTTCCTCTGTTTCTTTCCTGTGTTTTTTTGCCCGTGTGCTGTCTGTTCAGGTTTAAAAAGCCTGAGTGACACACACACACTCATCTCTTTCTATGTTTCCACTCTAAAAGTTTGGAGGCCTCCAGTGGGGCGCATTAATTATCCAGGCTCCCGTTACACACTGAAGCAGGGATATCAGCATGTGACACAATGTTTTCAAACGTTCTCTCTCTCTCAAGCCCCTCCTCCTTCTCTTCCTCTGAGCCTCAAAGGCCATTGTGTATTTAGATAAAGGTCACAATTTGAAAGGTAAATGTCTTGATTTATTACCATGTTACAAGGCCTGAGAAACACGTCAAGGAAGGTGAATACAAATCGGCAGAATTAAAAATACGTATAAAGCCTAAAGCAGACTGCAACTGCTTCATTTAACAATGCAAATAATCATGAAAGTGAAACTAAAAAGCACATTAACTCCCTGCTTTGGTTTTCAGTTCATAGTCAAATTTTGTGCACAAAAATGTGTTGCTATTGCTGGTTGAATGATGTCACTCCCAAAAATTTAGATAAATCTGCATTAGCTCGGTATATCTTTGCAAGGGTATTCTGTGAGATTGGTACTGTTATGACTAGTTTTAAAAAGCCATTAACATCCGGGTCAACCTATTCCTGTGTGGGATTTCCCAGCCTTTGACATATTTCATATACAGTACAATGTTGTCTTTGTACACTACAAAACTCAAAAATCAAACTTTTTAGATTTGAGCTGATGTGGAATCAATTTACAGAGTTTATGTAATTATTAATAATGTTATTAATAATAATTATATTGATATTCACACTATTATTAATCTACCATATGTTACCAGAGATTATGAAATGCTGCTTGTATACAAGAACTAACAGAAGTAAGCTGACAACTCCCAGCTCTAGTTTCTCACTGTTGAACCTGAGGGCTGTTGCTCTGTATGTGCTCATAAAGAAACTGGTTAGCCCAGCGTGAGCACAGGATTTGACTAGATCTGTGCCCTCTGGGTTGAACTGGGTATTCAAAGCCAAACACTAACAAAGATGAGCAAAGGTATCATCCCAATAGCCCTTCATTAGTTTTCACATTCTAGGAAACCCTAACTATAAAACCAATGCAGTTTTTAGAAACGGTCTGATGTTAGAATTATTTATGAAAAACAAAAGCTGCATTCCTGCACTAAAATTTGCAAACCAACATTGTGTTGATGGTGCTCAGTTTTGTACACAGGGCCAGGTGTGGTGATCTCTCCCCATTATGATGTTATTCTGTTTTATACATTTCCTGCATACACTGAGAAGCACTGCAATCTGCAGCTCTAAATGTGTCTGAATTATCTTGCATCATAATTACAGGTTACAATTACTGGTATTTTTGCATTATATAATGAACAATATAATATAATAATTATAAATATTTACTTGTTACTAACTAACTGATTATTAAACAAATGAAACTACTTATAAAAGCCCTAAAAGTTCATTGCAGGACAGACACATTGGCATTTGACAATCTCTTTGCACTGCAGAATTACCTAAACAGGTACTTGCGGTTGCAGGTTTTATTTTGAAACACTCACATACAATAACAAATCCAATAACCAAATTAGCTTAGCTCTTGGACAGGAATAGGTGTAAACTGTGAATTACTGGGAGTGTTCTTAGTGCCCTCAGGAGGGAGCAGGTGAGCATGCAAACGCTCTATTCGTCCTGCTAATCCACCTTTCCCTGAGGGCCTGATCTACATTTATTTCTGCTCCTTAAGCGTACAGCATAACCCCTGTAACTTCAGATGCCATGTGTGTTGCGGAGAGCTGAGGGTTTGTGTGGGTGATAAGAGAATATTCAGTACTGTATGTACATGTATGTGTATGTGTGTGTGTGTGTGTGTGTGTGTGAGAGAGAGAGAGAGAGAAAGAGAAAGAGAGAGAGAGAGAGAGAGAGAGAGAAAGAGATAAAAGGGAGTGGCATATTTGCTTTCTTTTGTTTATTGCAGTTAATGATTGAAAAAATGTAGACAAAAACAAATAAAAGCAAAGTTACAATCAAACAATATCAAGCTGCACAGTCCACCCAAAAATGTTGACTTAAGAAAATAATTAGGTTGCTTAGTAAAACAAGATTTCAGGTTGCTTACTTAAATATTTGTTTTACGCAAGTTTTAACTAATGAAAAGAAATATGGCGGGAAGAGATACCTTAATGCCGTTTGAAAAGCTTTGGAATAACTCCAAGACAATGCCTCTACATGTCTTGTGTATAGTTAGCTATGCCATAAACAGGTTTTTCAGCAGACTGAGCAATACCTAAAAACAACTTTGCAAACAGAGTCTACAGTCAGTGGATCTGAAATCCAAAATGAGAAGGAAAAATAGTGAAAATAAGAACAAACACTTAAAAACATTATAAAACATTGTATAACTGTGAATTGAACATGTAATTTATAATATAATTCTTATAACTTTATAGAATAAGAAAATCTTCATGATTCAAAATCTCTTGTCTGAGACGATGCCAACATACTTTAATATGCACTATTACAGCAGATACATATTGAACCTTATTGGTTGTCCTAAAGTAACATTTTTTCTTCACATTTTTAGGAGGACAATGAAATCCCAGCTAGTCTGCTCACTAAAGAGGGCTTGGCGTCCCTCTCTCATGATGAGGCATCAGCACCTACTCCACTTACTGATCTGAACCGCTCCCATGATGAAGGCCTACAGACCATCAGCCTCTCCTCTGATGATGAGGAGGTAAAAGGAGCATCAAGCCCCTTGGCAGAAGGTGGCGCAGAGTCCTTGACAGATCTGCATGAGGAGAGTCTCCCAGAATTAGGAAGTGATCGTCTGGAGCGCTCTCGTGCTGACAAGTTCAAGCGCTCCAGTCTGAAAAAGGTGGATAGTCTGAAAAAAGCTTTCTCACGAAGCAACATTGAGAAAAAGATCAACAAGATTGTGCCTCCAGAACAACGTGAGAAGATTAAGAAAAGCTTCATTCCCAACCACCCGAAGACCCCCTCTTCCAAGAGCTCGTCCTTCCGTGTCACTCCAATGACATTCAACGTCAAGAAGGTACGGGATGGAGATCCTGACTCCCCTCAGCAGCCTGAGGGCTCACCAAGGAATCTCAGCCCAGTGGAGGTTCCCTCTATAGGGGGACCTGATGGTGAGCTGCACTTGGCTGAGTTACACTCTCACGAGGAGAATACAAACGGAGACGGGCATCACAGCCCATCCACCCCAGGCAGCGCAGATGGTGAGGTTACAGAAGAGGGTGGAGATCTTGAGAATGGTCCCACTGTAACACTGGCTGAAGAAGAATTGGAGAGAGAAGATAATGATGCTGATCATCATGATGAAAATGGGCAGGAGGAGGAAGAGGAAAAAGAACCAAGACGTGTGGAGGAAACATCTCCCACATCACCTGCAGGCACTGTTGTGCAAACATCTTAGATTCATTTATTGTATTCTAATCTCTAGCCCTGACTTCCATTACTTTAATTCCTTCCTATTTTTGAGACTTTGGAAATCATAATTACTCCTTTATGATATTGTCCCCATGCTTGTTTTGTTAAATAGCATGTCAGTTTAAATAATATCACCCTGAATTAACCCAAATATAATATAACTATAATATAATGTAACTATAACTTACTGTATTGAATTCATAAATGATTGTCTTTTCAGAGCAGATTCTATAGAAATAGATTCTGTCCAAAGGTCCAGAGAATGGTGCTCGACTCAGGACCACTGTGACCATAATGATGGAGCAAAATTTCTGTATTTTTCTTTTGTGACCCTGAGAATACCATGAAATTGACTAAACTGAAACACCTGAACTCTCACACTATTTTATTTCTTTGTGTGTAGGAGAGAAATGTGAGTGCCAGTCTGTCCTTTGTTATGCTGGAATCTAGACACTATTGTATATACATTTTTGTATTTAATCACTTACAAAAAAGTACCAAGATATTACCATGGTATTTGAAAATGGTACTATGGTAATGCCATGGTTTACTAGACATTATTGTGACAGCACCATGGTGGTAATACTATGGTATTGTTCATATACCACATACGATGGTATATGAGCATGATAATTATAGTATCACAAAATCAAATAATAGGTATATATGCACCATTTAGTTACCACCTGATATCACTGTACCGTGGTACCACCACAGTGCTTTTTTGTAAGTGATAACTGACAACTATAAAAGGCATGAGGTGAAAAGTTATTTTTGACATTTTTAGAACTTTTAATAAAATGCCTAGCACCACTTTGGCTCAAATAAATGTTCATTTTGACAATAACAGTAGTTGCCATGGCTGCCATGGTGAGAAGTGTGTTTACAAAATTCTGGGTGAAAGCCAGCACAATTGATCGCCATCTCCATAGCAACCTTGCCTGCTGCCAACAACTCTCCAATTACTGCTGTAGTCCATAGCAAGGGCACACACACACATATAGCTTGACAAACAGGCCTACAAGCATACAATGAAACAGTAGCATTTGTGTATACATACAGCCGTTAAGTATTCCATACAGATGATGTGATAACTTTTTATTTTCCTAAACACTAAAAATGCCTAAAAAATAAAATAAGTACTTAACATTGCAAGCTTTTCCCATCCAAAGAAAAACAAGATCCCCCTATAGCTTTGCACCGTTCTCAGTCCAAATGAACAGTCACATCTGTCTCACAAGAAACTACTCAGAACAAACTCAATTTTCTGATTCACAAACCAGGTGAGAAAAGTACATTCCTGGTACTGATGGATAGCTTCTCCACAGTCCATTTTCCACTGACTGGATAAATAAGAGGTGGGGACAGATTGATGGCTGTAGTTTCCATGGGTTAGGTAAGGTTTGGAGTACCCACATGCCCTACAGGTGTGCTGCCTACAGGCTTCATCACAGCCCCTCTCAGACCACACTTGCCACAGTAAGGTTTAGGGTTCCTGTCTGATCATGCTGTGGACAACATGAGGACTAGAATATAGAATTAGATCTGGTGGACTTTCAGGGGTCGTCTCTTTCAGGTTTCCGGTTTAGGGGTCTTTGGAAACCTTAAAATGTATATTTTAATGTTAAAAGCAGTGTTTCATGACACATCATCATGACAGTGACCTGCTTGGGTTTTTTATGGACAAAGCAATCTCTTTTTGGTCATGTCGGTGCCTCATCCATGCAAAATGGTTGAGTTTCTCATGAGACTAAGAGATTTTGAGTTTCTCAAGTTTTGTTCTTCCCTTAGCCAATGTGGAATATGTGAAAGAGAGGTAAGATAAATATTCTTACTTGACAGCAGACTTCATGGTTTCATTTTCAACATCAACCACATGTGGACTTGGCGGGCACCCTGAAACCTCTCTTGCGCTCAGGTGCACGGAGGAGTCAAAGTTGCATTTATGCTTATATCCCTTCAAGTTGAAAGTACATAAGTAGGCAAATGACCACTTCTGCTGAAAGTATGAAATATGTTAAGAGGTACGGATGTGTAAGAGCAGATTTTTATCTGTACCTATTTTTTCCATGAAAGAGATGACCATTACACTATAAATATTTTATACACACTGTGTAAGGCTTTACGTACTCTTTAAAGTAGTGTTGGTGATTTTCCGGAGAGGATAGCAATAGTAAGCCAGCTTTGAAAGCATAAGATCCCACCCTCCCTTCAGAGTGACCTCCAGAGTCACACCTCATACACATGAACACAATGACTGGACAAACATTTTATGGCCATATGCCTTCCAGAGAAGATCTAAATACATAACAATATATTTAGACCACTTTACTTATTGACTGCTATCAGGATTTGAGAAAACTTTCAACATAACAAAAATGTTTCTGGAAAAAATGGCCATCCCTGCTCTTAAGTGATAAAACTACTGCAAGAAGGCAGTAGAGAACTTCAAACAAAGGGTAGGATGAGTATACGGTGTGTAATAAATGTATTACAGCGTATAGTTTGTAGTTTTAGTCACTGTGGAATTGAAGGGCATTATGTAGTTTGAAAACAAGGTATCATTTTTGCAGAAACCGGTCATTTTTTATATCTTAATAAACATTGTTTTACACTTTCACCTACATTGTTTTACCTTTCTGTAGGAGAATACGAGGCTATTCGTTTTTAAGTTTGCAATGGCTATTTGTCATTAAAAACATTCCCATTAGCCAAATATTCTGGTTTGCGAAACTGAAGTAGAGGTTACTGTCTCCACCGTGTGGTCAAATGTCTTCAGCTTGTTATTTTATTATCACACACAGGCAATTCTTTTGTTATAATATTAAACATTGCCCTCAAACATCGAAGAGCATTACGTAGTTTGAAAACAGGGTATCATTATTGCAGCAACCTGTCATTTTTTATATGTTAATAAACATTGTTTTACACTTTTACCTACATTGTTTTACCTTTCTGTAGGAGAATACGAGCTTATTTGTAGATAATTAAATGGTATGGGCGCTTTTGGTACGTTTCGTAGTTAGAAACTTACGTATGAATTAAATGACAAATACATGTTTCTTCTTTTTTAAAGACTGATCTCAGCGTCACGGTGGCCGAGAGGTTAAGGCGTTGGACTCGAAATCCAATGGGGTTTCCCCGCACAGGTTCGAATCCTGTTCGTGACGATTGTTTTTTGTTTTAGGGTTTGCTGGCAACCATTTCCCGTTTTCAATACCTGTTAATAAAGAAGTACTTCGTACATTTCGACTTTATAGCAAATAAAATGAAGGTAAAATAAGTCGGTTGTTGTTTTCAGAGTGAAACAACGTAAGTTCCGCAACACTTCCTGTTGCGAAATCGCACATCGTAATTGTCTACAGAACATTAATAACTACTATTATTAGAGTTGCGTTTAATATTTAACTTGAACTGCTCGTCGTTCATTGAGGACGTGAAACAATGCATAAGGTCCCACCCTGGGGATACTGATAATTAAACGCTTTGTTACTGCCAGCACTCGATCTGATTATTGAGCAGGAGGTGATGATGCGACTGAAATATATCTGGAAATATTTTTGGTAAGTGTAATCAAATCATATTACACAACGTCGACCATCGTACAAGGAAATGGTGCATGTGTGTGTGTGTGTGTGTGGTTATTTCCTTTCCATGTGGACACATTCTTCACAGTGTCCAATCAGATTGCGCTTAATGTGAAAAGAGCACAGCAAGAACCAACACTTTATAAGCTATATTTCTGTCGTAATGTTATATTGGACAATGCAGTCTGATTTATGTGGGATACCTGATCGTTCAGATGTGCTTTAATTTAAACTGACCTTTATATCGCCTGTATTTTAAAGTATTGTAGCATCTTTAAACACCCCCGTGAAACGGCGCGGTGGAACATCCGGGAGAATATAAAGACCAGAAGGCACATTGGCGCAGGTCAGAGGCTTTGTTAGAGAGGGAGAGGTAGATTGTATTGTGAAACCGTGATTTTTTTCTCCATTTTGCGACTTTTTTGGTCATTTTTAAGTAAGGTTACAGTGCTTAACACGTAGGAAACACGAGAACATAACGATTAAAAAATGAAGTGCCATAAGCAAGTTTAGAACAGCTCATAACGCCAGGCACATTAAAGTTAGCCAGCTGTGGTGATCTCTGTTAGGCATCCGTGTTTGAAATTGTTTGCCTCGTCGCTTCAGCCTTTAAATGTCGATCAGACACCTTGTGAATGATTTTCGTACGATAGTTAAAATTAAGAGACGCGTTACTGTTCAATCTCACCGGTAGTGTGTGACCGTGTCGAGCTATACATCGACTCACTTTTACACGCAACCTCGGGATATAATCGGCAAGTTTATTGAAAAACAACTTAAAATTGTTAACTCGACGTCGTGTGATGGTAGTGCAGACTGAAGGACAGTGACTCAGTGTAAATGAATCTGAAAGCTAGATAAAAGCAGTGATAGACTTGAGCTAAGTCTCGCAGCATTTAAGGTCTGGATGAAATGTAAAATGTCTTCCTGGAAGACGAATTAAGTGCTTTTATACAAATAGTTTTTAAATTGCGTAGGAGGAACCATCCTTTTACTTTCATTGCTTAAACTCGATGGCCAAGTGTGAAAACACACTGCCTCATATGTTACGCTAGAGAACACCTTAATCTTTCCAAAAGGGCTTTCGCAAACAAAGCTTATGCCAAATAAAGTGTATTTGGCAAATAAATTAACCCACCCAGGGCACAGATTTAGGTTTAGATCAAGAAATCTTCTCTTGTGGCTGTGCTTTAGCTAGCCGGTGTGCTAGCCTTCACCTCAGCTCTCAGAAATGTCGAATATCTCCAACGAAGCTGTGGTCTTGATAAAAGATGTAAAGCCCGGATCGAAAAACCTAAATATCGTCTTTATAGTTTTGGAAATCGGTAAGTGACTACCACTGTGCCCCTCACGACAGTTTATGATCCATTTATTAGCAGCAGCTCAGCTAATTCCTCGCAGCTAACTGACACATACGAATAACATGTCGCACTGGCCGTCTCTTTTAAATGCGTGTATGCTTGTGGTTTCGCTGTTTTAGTCGTGGTGTAACGCGATCGTGTGTGTTTTAGTAGTTTTGCAATGCTAGCGATTTGACAGTGAACTTTGGCGTGCACGCGCAGGTCGGGTGACGAAGACAAAGGACGGACACGAGGTGCGCTCGTGCAGAGTGGCGGATAAGAGCGGCAGCATCGCCATCTCTGTGTGGGATGAGCTGGGCAGCCTCATCCAGCCCGGGGACATCATCCGACTTACAAGAGGGTACGAGCCTCTTCCGTCACTTAAAACGCCGCCTGGATAGTGGGCTGTGTCTCACGACCATAAGACATTTAAACACTGGTGACATGTTCTTTGTGATTGGTCTGAGAATGTGTGCCTTTAGTCTGAACATCTAACAGTGTTACATGGCACTACGTGGTATGTTTGCTATTGAAAAGTATACTGGGTTTATTTAGTGTAGTAAGACTACCTGTTAATGAAACTTGACATGTTATTTTCATGTTTCTTTGTCTCTGATCAGTTATGCTTCAATCTGGAAGGGCTGCCTTACGCTGTATACTGGACGAGGAGGAGACTTGCAGAAAATAGGAGAGTGAGTATATGATCTTATGTTCAAGTAAAGGGAAGATAACCACGTCTTTTAAAAAAAGATTTTAATTAGAAATTTGGTCACTTATTTGGGTATTATTGGCGTTGAGCAATAACACTGCTGCCTTCAACAGAACAGCCCTCGTGTCAGTTTCAAGAAAACTTTCACAAAACGTATGAAACCAGGAAATCTGCTTTTTTTTTATTGACAGTTGAAAAATCCCATGTACATTTAGGATTTCCAAATTAGTATAAGACTATTACATTAGAATTTTAAAAAAGACCAGATGGAAACTTTACAGGTCAAAATGGGTAGTGAGACTGCTATACAATGTGTGTCTCCATTTGCTATTACAAAAGTCTCAAGTCTCATCAACTATTTGCAAAGTTTACCAGTTAATTCTTTGTTGCCCAGTAAAGGGGCAATCCATTTAATGGCAAAACGGATGACGTATTGATAGAAAATATTAGCAACCTTTCAAATGTTTTTTTCACAGGTTCTGTATGGTGTATTCTGAGGTTCCAAATTTCAGTGAACCAAATCCAGAGCTGCTAGCACAAGCTAACCAACAGAATAAGACGGTGAGTCCAGTGTTCTTCCTGCTTATGCAAACTGATCTGTCATTGTGACACCTCGACCACAACTTTTCAATTATTTGCATGTTCAAATTTCCTTCAGTTGTGGTGAAAACTTCGGCTTGATTTGCCCTCGACCACAATTTTAAAACAAGGCAGAACATAAGTAACTAATGCAAAAAATAAACATTTTGTTTGACTGCACAGTGCAATCCATCTTGTGAATGGATTCAGGTACTTGCCTTGTTTAACCTAGTCATAAACCAGTAAACCACCTGTTATGACTGAAGTCAATAAAATGTCTAATCTCATGTCCTTTTGAAAAGGGTAAAGAACATCGAGGAAATTCTCCACCGAATCAAAATGCAGGTACTCCTGCGCCTGCAGGTAAGCAATCTTGGCTAGTACTTCATAGATGCATCTGGTAGTAGTAGCCTGATGGTTTGGAATCTGGGCTGCTAACAAAGGTTGCAGATTCAATCTCAGGTAGGGGGTGACCCAGGAACTGGAGTTACTGAGATCCCACTCCTGCCCTACGGCCTTTGTGCCCTTGAGTAAGGCATTTGACGCTAGCTTGCTCTAGGGATTGTCACTACAGTTAGCACTCTGTAAGTTAAGCTAAAACATCTGTGTGTGCTAAATGACAAAGTATTAATGTTGTGACCAGAAAAATGTTTGTTTGTTTGTTTGCCAAGTCTGACATTTTGATTAATTCTTTTTTTTGTTTGTTTTTAAATGTTTTGCTTAACAGGAAATGGTACTGTGCCAGTATTTCCCAATAACAGTTCTGCACCTGTGCCTCGGGATCCCAACTTTGGGGGCCCAGGTAGACCCAATGGACGTGTTCCAGGCAATGGGCCACCCCCAGTAACTGCTGGGGGACCCCCTGCTCCACCCAAACCCACTGTTACCATTAGCAATGGCAGGGATCCAAGAAGGGCTTCAAAGAGATGAGACACTGACTGCAAAATCCACTTCCCTGTTTCCACTCCTTGCATAAAATTCCTTCTATAAACCATCCTTAAAATACACAACTGCCAATCAAAACGAGGTTTTATGCTAAAGATTTGCCATCTGTGCTTTTTGCTTTGTCATTTGCCAAGAACTGTGTTATTTGTTGGTCACAAAGATTAGAATTAACCCTTAAAGACTGGCACCCTTGCTGCATATTAAGTGGCAGTGCAGGGGCCTGCCACTTCCCTAAATGTTGTTAAACTATACACCCTACTTGAACACTTAATGCACTTTCTTTTTTTAATTTATAGTGAACTCATTGACATGTAATTCAGGAATGGTTAACTGCTGTTGTGAACAGGGGAATGGAACTTTTAAGTGACTTGACTACTTTGTGGGTCCCACACCCCCTCTGGCCAAAAACATACCAGAAGTGACCGTGTAAAAGGAAAGGTGATAGTTTGATTGGACACTTAGGATTATTTAATTAGGAATAAACCAAGAACAAATTGTTGGGAAATTTATCCCTGTGGTTGTGTTGTAATTGTTGGTATTATGCTTCAAGAGCTTTCCTTTTTCAGTGCAGTTTACATTTGAACAAGACCATGGTGTTTGTGCAGTGTGACTAAAGTTCAATATTACTGTACAAATGTACAGTTAAATACTGTAAAACTTGGACCAGGTTTTCAGATTTTGCTCATGGCTGGTCTTAATACCTAATTTCTATTTTGATAGTTCTAAGTGCTTTAACTGCAGATTTTATACCCAACACTGCACAAATGCTACCCATTTTAAGGACAACATTCTGGGTAAGGAGTGTTGATAAATTGGATCCTGAGAAGTGATGTTTGGAAAGGTAAAACTTGTATGCCAATATGTACATCATGGTGCCAGGTAGGATGTCTTACTGTGTAGTTGAGGGCTGCAATTTGTTTTTTTTTAAAGTTTGTCTTTACATACATCTGCAGTGCCAATGCAGGACCCAGATTAGTGGAATTCCTTTGAATATGGAATGTGCAATATGTATGACATTTAATTGTGCATCTTTGACCTTAAAGAGTTTTTTTTAATTGATATACAAAGAATTGCTTTTGATTTGACTGACGTGAGAGGCTGTATAGTATCATATGTTGTAGCCTTGACCACTACATAATCTATAGCTTACAAATGCAATATAACATTCATACTGTACTACACATGAAACGATTTGTGTGTGTAGATTCATGTGATAATTAGATGGACTGGATCTGTTTGACTGTCCTCCCAAACTTGGTGAGTGCATCAAAAACAAGAATTACATACCGACTATAAATGTCATCAGAAGTTCACAAACACTTAATGCACTTCCCAGAAAGAAAGCATAAGAATCTGAATTTTGTTGGGCTTTCCCTTCAGCCTAATTAAGAACAGTGTTGTACAAATGTTAGTTTGATCATGTCACATTTATGACAAGTAAACCTGCTATAAAATTTCCAGGTTTCTCTTAATGGTTATGTATTGTTTACAGTGTGATTACATGTGCACATGGTGCATGTCTTTCCAGAACTCTCCAATGCCCTTTGAGATTGCGCCCTCTGCCAGGCTCCGGCACTCACATGGAGTAAATCCCACCAGGGCTGTACCCTGGATGGCCACACCATGGTGCCTAGCCACCTCTGCCACTCGTGCTGTAATTAGTGTAGCTGGAGCATGGTAGAAGTTTTGCCCTCTAATGGTGAAGCCTGGCCATGGCTCCTCTCCATAAGATGAAGATGGGGGACAATCCCTAACACTTTCCACATTGCATGCAATCTCCACAGCACCTTCATGTGGCAAGGCCATGACCTGAACTCCAGGGATACCATTAGGACTAGATTCACGAATTGTGGAAGCCACAAACCGGCCCAAAGACAGATCCTGAGTATCTATGGTCACGTTGCAGTTCATTACATAGGGACTGGCACCAATGCCTACAGAAAAAAACTACTGTTTGGCAAGGTCCACACAGGTCAAACGATAGAAATGTTCTGGTTTAATTGTGATGCAAATTGTGAAGCAAGTTAGCCAGAGGGCTGTGTTTTAACAAGTAAAACTGAATATAATTTTTGTTCTATATTTTGTGATTGATTGCAGCTGAAAAAAATTAACCTGTAATGCCATATCTTCTTGTGGGCTGTGATCCTATATCTGGCTGGATAGTTGATATATCCTGAACCTTTTTGAACCAGCCAATCCCCTTCCTCCTCTGAGCCAGACCTCGATGCTGAGGGGAATCTGCCCAGCCGAACAAAAATGCACTGGTACCTGCTACTCGTTCTGTCAGAGCTGTGGCTAATGCTAAACATGAGAAAACAGCACTGCATGTACATATAAATAAGCACACTTAAAACATTCAATTTTGAAAGGTTAAACCATAAATATTATTAGTGCATTAGCATACTGTCCTTAAAATAACTTGCTTAACTTATTATGCATTTTGTTAAGTATTAAGAACTGTTTATCTCTTTCTGTGCTTTGACAGTTGCAGAATTTAAGAAGACATACTAAATGTGTATGTGACCGCATACCCCGGGCCTCTTGTCCACAGTCTTCCAGGCCGACCTCCTCCCCCAGTGGATAAAGAGGCACCAGATCCACGGCACCCATACATGGATGAATGCCTTCATGAGCGTTCATGTCAATCAACGAGCATGCATGTTCACAAGCCGACAATACAGCCTCACCTGAAAATGACAATATAAATAGGTTTATGTACAGTTCCTCAGTTGTTCTAAGCAACAGTGTTTCTAATAAACGACTATAAGGATAAGCAAAAAACTCACTTATTAGGTCAATGCTTGCAACAATAGTGATGACAGAGCGATTGTAGTCAAAATCATTGAAGATGTTCAGCACTGTAACACCCTCACGCTTTCTTCCTTATAAAGAATAGGTCAGCACCATTATGTCACTCAGTGTAATGAAATGCATTATAGATTTCATTTTGAAATAATAAAAATTAAAGGCAAATTTAATAGCTTCAAACCTACGGAGGACAAGAGTACACTAAACAAATTTTTACTTGATTTAACAAACCAATCATTTCCTATTTATTTGTAATAATTTACTGGTTAAATACACCAGTGTTTGCACAGGAAGGTACCTCTGGAGTCAGTTTCAGAAAGGCTTCATGCAGTATTGTGGGATATCAAAGAATATATCTATGCTGCCTTCAAAAACGGATAAGGTGAAGGTAGCTCTGGAGACAGGAAGTGAAGCACTCGGATTCGGATGTGCTTGATAACTTCCTACTTAAGAATTTGTCCTCCGGAGGCAGCCTAATAACAGGCTGATACTCAGAACGAGACTTATTTGACTTAACATGCATTTCAGAAGCCAGATTTCCTCAGAGTTTTGTCATAATAAGAGGATATAATAAGAGGATATTTCACGATTTGAATCATGTCATTTAGAGTACTTTGGTCCTCCATGGATGTATAGGATGCTTTTGACTGAGACTCACCGTGTCTGTCCGTGATTGCTGATCTGGCCACCGTCTCCACTAGCTCTCTTGTTCTCGCCTCAGAAATGTTTAGGAGACACGCCACCAGCCGCCGGCCGAGAGAGGAGCAGGACATCCCTCAAGAAAAACGAGAGACTTTTATTTATCGCTGTGTGACCAAACACTCTTGGACTCTCTGTTTTGTTTTTTTTATTGTAAACATGCGAATGTTTATGCCTTGTTTGTTAAAGAGTTACCCCAAGTTAAATAAAATACCACAAGATAAACGCTCACCAACCATATTGATATGTTATGTTTAACAGTCCAAAGGTTATCTTATTCTAAGTAAAACGATTCATCGGGATTAATGTATAACTATTTTCCACAGCTGACTGACGTAATCACACGTCAGTCAACACGTCTGTATAATGTTATATTTACATTATACAGAACTAACTTTAACCAAGTTTAACTAACTTTAACTCACGCAGGCGTGAAACTCCAGCGCGCTTGCTTTTAGTAGTCACCGCCCCCTTAGCTTTTAAAATAAAACTAAGGACAGATTAAACTAGTTTCCGCCGCACTAATCGCCATCATGTTACATTCGTTCAGTCAATGTAGATATCATACAGATCAGCACATTTAGAGCACCGCCGTGGTTCACAAATGGGGCTTGACTCCACGCATGCGCAACATTCAGTTTCGTCTTGATCGAGTTTGGACGCTGCCATTAGACGCCACTTGGCGGCGTTGAATAAATATCAAAATAAAAACCGAACGCATTTAAGGTTTTTTTACCTTTTGATTGCATATCCGTCTGATAGTTTAAGGGCTGTGTGCTGATGGGATTATCCTGAACGCGAGATCATGGTTCCTATCGTGCAGAGTTGTTCTTTGGTCTGCTTTTGCAATGATTTCCAGCGTCATGCTGCAGGTATCGCTGTGGCCACTCCATAATCCCTTTGCTTATGGGAAGTATTGGATCAGTTGTGGCTTGTTTGTCGTTGGCCGCTTTAGCGAAGAAGATGAGTGCCGCGGCGGGGCTGTGCGTGCCCGGGACATCATGCACGCGTCCCGATCCCGCGCCTGGATTTCTCCGCCTGACTTCAGTTCCCGGTTATGATCAAAATCGCGTGAATGATGTTTTATTCTTAAGGCCCGCCACGGGAGCACAGAGACGATGCGACAACGAAACGGGAAACCTGCATGGTGGGAATGCGCACGTAGTTTTCTTTCCAGGAGACATTCAGGTTAGTGCGTGTCATCAGCCCCGAACCTGTCATGTACCACTACATACCAGATCTGAGCCCAGAAACATTATTAGGCTTCATGCAGGCATTCCCTACAATACTACGTTAATGCATCACTGTACTTTGTCACGTTTTAAACATTAAATGTCTTAATGTTTTATGCAGTGTGGAATTTTGCCATGTCTGCCACCAGGCCTGTTGTGCGTTATATAGGAATTGTGGTAAGCTTTCTGCCAAGAGCCTCTTGTAAAATGCTTGTTGGATAATTCAGCAAAGTCACCTGATACATATTAGCTTAAGTTGCAAGTATGCTGGATCTCTATATTTAGTTTTTCATCAGAGGCATTTCAAATCAAGCCCACCACGACCATTTTTTATGACCATACAAGAGCAATTACTGCAGGGTTTCTGAGGGTTTTAGGAGTCCTTTAGACCTCATGTGTGAGAGAGACAGACTAAATAGTCCTACAGTGGATGTCTCATTCTGTCTCTAGAACAGAAAGTGTTCTTATATGCTGTCAATAGCTTAAGTTGATATTGTTTTTTTCAGTTACACATTTATTCCACAGTTGGTTTTTATTTACTGTTATTATACTATTTTCTATTCTCATCCACTGCCCAGAACTTTCAGCAGGAAATGGCTCTCCAGCCTGACGCTGCCCCATGGCAATTGTGGAGTCTTGAGCGTGTGGCCCTGATCCTGGGCCACCGGTTCCCAGGCTGCCATATCTGGGTCATCCGTGCCTCCCGCATGTACCTGCACAAGTTCAGCTGCTATCAGAACTTTGTCGAGAGCAACTTATTTGGAGCACCAGAACACTCTCCAGACTATGGAGCCATCCGCCACCTGAGGGCACTCCTGGGTCACAGCATGGAACGGGTTGGACTCCCAAATCCTTTACCTCCTCTTAGTGGGACATCTGCCCCTGTTCCTCTGCCTCCAGGTTTCACCCTGACCATAGTGGGTTTCAGTAAAGGGTGTGTCGTTCTCAATCAGATAGTGTATGAGCTGGCTGGAGCTCAAGTAGATCCAGAACTGAGGTTGTTTCTGGACAGTGTCTCAGATATGTACTGGCTGGATGGAGGGCACCCTGGTGGAAGTGAGACATGGGTGACAGATAAGTGTGCTCTGGGTGAGCTGGCCTCCAGTGGGGTGGCTGTCCATGCCCACGTCACTCCTTATGAGGTAAGGGACCCAATGAGGGCCTGGGTGGGGCGTGAGCACCAGCATTTTATAAAAACCCTGGAGGATCTGAGTGCCTGTCTGAGCCAGAAACTGCACTTTGAAGATGAGCCGGCATCCATTGAGAATCATTTCCGGGTTATTCAAGAGTTTTAACTGCTCTCAATTATTGCTTTGTCAAGTCTTAATATTGAATGTATTCTTTACAGAGCAGAAAGCTTTGCATTGCACAGATATAACAGTTAGTAAAGAGCTCTTAACGTGAATTGGATAAACGATTGAAGCTAAAAGACCAAACTTGTAAAAGTTCACCTGCTCAGTATAAGATTAACTGGCTATTGCATCTAACTACATAGGCCGAATACTCTGGTCTTATAATAGATTATTTAGTGCTTTTGCAATGTTGGCATGCTTAGTAAAGCGTTCCAAATCTTAAAAACATTGCCTCTTCATGTTCTAAGGGCTTTTTTCCAAACTTTAAATTGAAAGAATACCAGAAAGTGCTCATAATTATTAAGTCTGAATAATTTTGCTTTTATGTAATCAGCTTCAAGCATGAAGCATGAATCTCATCAGGCATGAATCTCTAAATGTAATGTATCGATATTCTTTCCCTGGTTCCCTGCTAAGGTATATAGTCTTAGATCAGCAAATTTCTTAATTTTTGTGTAAATATATTTTTCACTACATCAAAAAAATTACAGCCTCAGTTTCCTGATCAGCCCAGATACAAATTAGATTGGTTAACAGTCACAAATGTATTATGGTTTGTGTTTGTCAGTTTTTTTATTTGTTAACATAGTTTGTTTATCTGATGTTAGTTTTCTTTAATTAGGTAATATTGTGTTTGTTAATCTAATGTTATTCCATTAGAGTGAATTATTATAGAATGTAAAATGTAAAAAAAAACACTTCAAAATATTTACTAAATCAGTAAAATGTTTATCATTGCACAATGATAGTACTTTACATTTTCCTCCCAGATAACACTTCTCTAGATGGCGCTCTTTATCTGGACTGTGATCTACTGAATATATTGTGGATATTGTAAGTAATCTCACTGCATTGCGATGAATGTACATCCTGCTTCCTAATCATTCCATGAGTTTTCATGCTGACGCCATTAAATACAAATGTCGCAATGTTTCTGTGCTTTGTTTAAATACAAATATTAACCTTCATTTAAATAATGGCATTCAAATGAACATGAAACGAAGATACATAACAGAAAACAGCCGCAAGCAGAAACATCACAGAAACATTCAACTGACATTAAGTTTATTAATATTATAGTCCACTGTTCCAAAACCAAGCAATTTCAGAACTTTGAGTGCTAATTTGAATTTGACAAAATTTGTCTGACAATCATGATTGGTCATTTTCTTCTGAAACGTGGCCTGTATGTATACATTTTCATGAAAAGAGAATATAAAAGTCAGGGATTTTAAAAGTATAAAAAAAAGAGTCTAACAGAGCTAGTCAAAACTTTAGCTATGATCTTTTTGATTATAAAATGTGGTTGCACAAGGGGCTTTGTATTTTACTATAAAAACAGTAGGAACTGTCTGATCATTTATTTTTCACTGTTATGGTCCATAAATCAACAACAGCCAAAATCTATACTGAAGGTACATGTTTCAATAGCTATATTAGAGCTTAAAATCAACTTAATATAATTTATTCTGGTAAATGAATTACAAAATAAAATACAACAAAATACATTTAAACAGATTTCATCATATGGTAAATGATTTTTGCCAATCCTGCCTATCTAAGACAATAAAAAAAATCATCAGAGATGCTTAGCCCTTAAAATCACACAGCATATGAGAAGCGTGAAGCCTGCAGTGACTGCTTAGCCATGCACTCCACAGCCTGCCTATTCTCTATTGAATTCCAGCTTCAAATATCTCATGGCCCTTAAACATTATTTGGGGCAGTTTCCCAGGCAGGGAATAGATTCAAGTTTTGCTTTAAGATGACAGCATACAGTGAGCACACGACCGTGACATGAGCCTCTCGTCGCAGGAGACAATGGTCCTATTATGAGTGCAGGCTGGTGACATCTCTGAGAAACCATAAAGCCCTGAGCACACAAACACAGATGAGCTCTTCACACCTCTTTAAACAGAGAACAGTAAGCTGAAAGGCTCAACCTTTTACATCAAACTCAGCAATACTAACATTTCCAGTTCTAACACCCACTTGTGAAAATAAGTCAATACCATATTATATGAAAAAGCTGTTTTGTGCTATTTTTATTTTTTTGCTTTTTATTAGCATTTTTTCTATCCTTAAAAATAAGGATCCTTAAATAATTGCTTTTCTACAAGTGTTTCCTCTTAAAATTAATTCAACATTCATTTGCCTTAAATTTCCGTTCATTCCAGAATACATATACCTTCACCATAACCAGACATACTTCACTGTCTTTACATTGATAAAACGTATCATTTCATGCCCTACATATCCAAACCATAATTATAACATCACAACCATATTACAGACCATTTTATCCATTCAGATGACCTCAATACCAAAAGCATAACTTACAGAACAAAATATTCAAAGACACTTAGAGAAATTTCACCCTGCTATCATTTGAAAATGTTTAGGATATCTCTGCCTACCAGCATGTTCCTTAAAACAGACAAAAAACATCCACAGAAATGCACTGAGTTCATGCTGTGAGGTTGTACAGCTCAAATGTATAGAAAAACTGCACACAAAAGGCACATAAATAATATACTGTGCAGTTACAGCTAACCCTGAGAACAAGGTTCAGAATGAACAAGTACTGAAATTACCATTGTTAAGGGCATTAACTTAATACACCTGTACAAAAAGGTAAAAGTCAAAGAACCCTGAATTACCCCAAGATGGTGCATAGATCAAACTGACTGTCATTTCAAGATTAATTATATCACAGGCTATTTTATTATAGCACTGCCTGTCAAAACAGGCCTGCTGTGGAGAATGCCAGAATGTTGTGTAACACCAACATTCAGTACTGACAGAACATGTTTATTATACAATATGTTGGCAGTAAAAGTTATTAAAAAAAGATTTTCATTTTAAAATAAATGTACTCGATTTACTAAATCTATTGCTGTTAAAATGTTTCTCATATTTTAGCGACACATACATATAATAGGGGGTTTAAGTGCTTTCTTGCATTTCTTTAGTCATTCTCTGAAAGGAAGTTCTATGACCAATACAAACACATATTTGTGTAATCCAGGGTGTGTTGTGCATGTGTGTTGAGTCACATTTTGATGAAGTTTTCTGATGTTTCAATACCACATAAAAAAGAGGATGTACAACCAAACACGCAACCATTATCTGAGGCCATTACTGTACTAAACCTTTTTAACAGAGATTACATTGGGAGTCCGATCATAATACAAAACCTGACTGAATTTTTTCCCTTGTTATTTTAGTGGTTTGCTATTGTTGCGGTAAGTGCAGTAATAGAACCAGTGTTGAGAATACATTGGGCTAAGAGACAGAAAATGAAATCGATACTGTACAGTATTATAAAATACAAATATAAACTTTTAAAATAGAAAGACAGGAAAAACAAATATTGAAGCAGAACTGCAACATAGATATTTAGAAACTCACTATTATAATATTAATATATAGTATTATACCCGACTTGACCCTTTTGTGGAAGGATCATCTTTGGTGTGGGCAAAGGATGTTGAAAACTGAATTAGGACAGAAACATTTTTGCTGGTGCTGCACTGGAGAATAATCAGGCCAACAAAAAGGACCAAAAATGAAAACTGATGCTACTTAATACAAGTGCAACTTCCTTTCAGATCATCAAGTGTTCACCATCCCCTGCAGCTGACACATCGTCTTCAAAACGGAACCTCTTGGCCTGTGGCGAGTCTAGAATGTTCTCTTTGTCTTCAGGGTCCTCGGGTGGCGCAGACCATTTCCCACCGAAACTCCTTTCCCGTGGAGTGCGTGGGGTAACAGGGGTCGGATCAGAACCTGAATAATGGAGCCACAGCCAGGGATGGGTCATGCACTCAGCTGCACTGGGACGATCCCTAATAAAGGAGGAAATATTTTACATCCAGGACAGAAGTGATGTGGCAAATACAATAAAAGTGGAAAGCTAAAACAATTACATTGAAACTGACTACTTGGTACAGACCAGAAACTGAACTAAAACTTTTGCTGCAGATCCAAAACAACAGTATCAGTAAAGAATTGATTATTTTGTGATAAGAATGCAAATATTCATTACATACTGTCCCGGCATATAGTCTAAACTCAGAACAAAACTTTTTCTCTTCTTATAAAATACAAAGAGTAATCACTTGACAACATTAACAAGTTATTCTGTAAGCCAGCTGCAATATTTGCAAGACTTAAACTCTGTATATAATAAACAGTATGATCCAGAATAATTACTGATCTTGAAGCAGGAAAAGGGTTTGCCATAGTGCAATTTATCATATGACTCATAGCTCTTGATTCAAAGGCAGCATAAATAATCTGAACATCTGTGAATGGTTGACAAGTTTCACTTCCTCTAATAGTCTAAAACCAGTTGCTCAGACTCGAGGACAAACTCACTCTGGTGCTTTGACCAGCAGTTTCCGGATGAAGTCAACTGCCAGCTCAGACACTCTTGAGAAGGTCTCTCTGCTGTAGTCCACGTTCACCTGGGACACGTTTAGGAAGGTCTCTTGTTTATCATCGCCAGCGAAGGGAGACTCTCCTGTTACCAGCATGTAGGCTATCACGCCCACACTCCTGATGTCAATAGACACACAATCAGTTTGAAAGCAAAAGCATTATTTTTGACCATATACAAAAAGCACATCAATGTATATATGCCAAAATTCATGATAACTGTTGTTATATTGACTTAACATTTAAGTAGCTGATTCATTACAAATCTTGGTTTGAGTGGAGGAGATTTAAGCATGGTTTGTTTTTAACCATGTTTAAATTATAAAATATATTAGGCTGTAATATAAAATGTTTAAAGAGACAGATTAAGACTCACCAAAGATCTGTTGCCGTGGTGATTGGTTCATAATTTAGGATCTCAGGGGCTGTATATATCAAGAAGAAAAATGTCACCAAATATGAACTCTCTCTCTATGACTGAGCTATTAACACAGAGGTGCAGATCACCGGATAAACCTTACCTACATACTCAGGGGTACCCAAAATCTCCCTGAGTTCTCCAGCAGAGCCCAACCTGCGAGCTAGTCCAAAATCCACTATCTTTATATCCCCCAGTGGGCTCAAAGTGGTCAGTAGAATGTTCTGGGGCTAACAATGGAAACAGGAAGAGGATATGTTTTCAGTAATCGCAAATAGTGCTTAACATAAGAAATACTAACGTGAGGTGAGAAATAGTGAAGACTGTAAGACATTTAAATCAATGAAGATAACAGAAGTGCATCTGACCTTCAGGTCTAGGTGGACCACACTGCTCTGGTGAAGCAGGTGAATTCCCTCCAGCATCTGTCTGATCAGACGAGTGATCTGACCTTCGGACAGAAGCTCATCTGATACACAGTGGTCAAATATCTCACCGCCTGCAGCACTGGAGTGCAAAAAAACTCAGACTTATTCTTAGAACAACAATCATCCCATGACTAGGATATATCTAAACACTGCACTCACTATTCCAGCAGAAGAACGAGGTCATGATCAGTCTCATACACAGCATGCAGGTTCACCACACGAGGGTTGTTCTTCGCAGCCTCTAAGACGGCAATCTCGTGAACGACCTCCGCTCTGCAGTCACGACCTCGCCTCCGCTTCTTAATGAACTTGGCGGCAAAGACTTTCCCTGTGGCCTTTTCCACACACTTCCTCACCACTGCAAACTTCCCCCTTGAGGGAGACAAAGACAAAACAGATAAAAAGAGGTAGAGAATGTAAAAGAGATGATCATGGGTATAATCACATGGAACAAATGTGGTGGAGGAAGTGAGGAATTTGAATAAAAGTACCCATCATTTATAATATCTGTGTTTTTGAAATCTTCTGTTATGATGCACCATGGAAATGTCACAATGTTCAAACATTCAGTCACACCTAACAGTTCTCTCAAAGTTGGTGATTAAATGACTCAGACCCTTGAAAATACCTTCAATGTTCTCAGTTTTTTACTAGGCTAGATGAGTGATGTGGGCTAGTCTTTGCTCTCACAAACTGCATGTACTGGCATGGCATAAACAGCTGCCACACACACATTTACACCAAATCAGCCACACAACTCTTTGGTCTGACTGTGGCATTCTTGCTGAATTCCTCACCTTGTCTACCCTCTTCAGAGAACGTGCTGAAACACTGTATCATGTGTGTTTAATATTACTGTTGTTCATAATGTGTGTTATTCTATATCTTGGAATCACCTCACTGAGTCAAACACTTTTTAATAGGGAAATTTACTTTACAGAGAAGCCAACTGCAATTTCTAACCAATTAAATATTTAGAGCTAAGCAGGGCCAGAACGTTTACTTATTACAATATTATCAAGGTTACTTACACTTTTGTAAGTACATACATGCTTAAAAACTCCATTATGATTAATTGAAAACTTTTTCAACAACTTCGCTTATGCAGTCATGTTGTCATAAAAATTCAATGTTTTCGGTTTGTAACAAACAAAACTGCACCCTCTTACAACAGACATTTTAAGATAACAGCTTAATTCTGTAAATAAAACTGTGAAAAGAACAGCCTGTAGTGAAAAAAGTTATGCTTGTATGCAAATGATGTTTAAAAACACAGGGTGACACAGAAAGCGGAAGAGACCAATGTCACTTCCCTTTTTCAGTGTTCCCAGTACAATCAACATTGCAGCACAAACTTGCTCTGGTTCCCACATGAGCTTCCTTCCTCCAAGATCCAAAGCTCTGCTGTAGAGCTTCAGCAATGACACACAGACACACACTGTTTCTCCCTCTCATATTAGTCACAGTGTGAGCAAGGCCATTCTAATCCTTCTGAATAGCTAGGGAGGACGCTCTCCGTATACCAGATCAACATTTGCTTTAAGACAAAGCCTTCCACCCCAGACTATGAGACAGGCTTCATGTCACAATCCTGTGGCAAAATGTATGTTGTCAAAACAGAACAGACATGAACCTAAGGCCTTTAGTGCTGATGATAAAAACATACCAGCATACTTAAACTACATACACTGAGATAAGATGAAATAAGGTTCAGAGCAAAGATCAAGCGTGATGTGTGATATGTGAAGGACACGCTATGTTCCTATTAAATCTGTCCACACTGTAAAAATGTTTCCTAAACTGAAAACAACACAAAAATGCCTGTTAATTATGTAAATTACTTCATTGAACACACCACACTATTTTCTGCATTACAAAACCTAAGATATATGACAAGAAGTTAGCTATTATTTAGAATAAGACTATAACTAAAAAACAAACTGCAGAGTCCTGCAGTGCGTTTGATGTTTAACAGGAAACCACAATATAACCCTCAAATCGAGTACGTATGGGGTAAAACTAGTAATGTTTGGCATAATATCTGTTGCACACCTGCCAAGCTCATTGTCCATGTCAAAGACGGTGTCCAGAGCATCCGTGTGGATCTGAGTGTGGATCTCCGACAGCAGAGCAGAAGATCCACTGCGACTGTCCAGTCTCCTCCGGGCCATCAGCACTACACTAGCACACTTCAACCAGCGAGTATCCAGAGAGTCCGCTGCAAGTGTCCAGTGACTCACTCCACCAGCAGACAGTTCATGTTCACAAGGGAAACCACAAGGGAAAAACTGGCTTACTTTGACGAGATTATTCCGCTGTCCAGGTTAAAACCGTTCACTTCGGTGGTTCAGTAAACGTTGACCATAAACGAAGCCTCATTGGCCTGAGTTTAGTTCGAGTTTGAACGCGACGACAGATGCTAGCGCAGATTAGCTTATTTAGCCCGCAAAGATTCAGCTAAAACTCTCAGATTAAACTCCGTCCTCCGTACAGACAAATGTACACGGAGATCACTCTCATATCGCCCAAAAATACACACCGCACTTCCTTTCCACGCAGGACAAAACCACGACTGTGAAGTTCAGAGCCGACACTCTCTTCCTCTTCTCAAGGGAATAGCAGCTGTGGTCCAACCGACAGAGTATTTGACATAAACTTCAGAAAGAGCTGAAAGAACCGGGAACAGGCTCGTGTGGTTGCTCCGTGTTTGGATACAGGTGAGGTTCCCGGAGGTTTTGGACTCGTCGGTTCGGCTCTTATCCGCCGGTTCTTCTGTTTCAAATTCTGCTCGGATGCCAGCACGAGCAGCAGGGCGCTACGTCACCAACAGCGTCACTGTTAACGTTTTATCATCGCCCACAGTGGGTAGGTTGGTAGGAAATTACAAAAAATATTAAATAGATAGATAGATAGATAGATAGATAGATAGATAGATAGATAGATAGATAGATAGATAGATAGATAGATAGATAGATAGATATGCACAGATAAAGTACTACAGATACATTTAATAAGGTTGTCCTTTCCCTACTGCATAAAAACTGGACTTTAATCTCAAGGAAAAGCAAACTCAATGAGTAAGCTGTCAGGTGCAATTTGACTGGGCAAACAAAGTGCACCACAAAGATAACATGCTTTTCAAATCTATAATACCAATCCTGTGCCGGGGGAAATGCACCTTTAATATGTTTTTATATTAGGAATAGAGGTAGAATTAAAGCACAAAGACAAACAAAAAGAGACCAGACTAGCCCACAGACCTTTGGTACATTCAGTGCAAAATGTAATTTAAACACAGGACAAGACTGACATATATTACAGCTATATACAAATATGGACACATTATGGAATGAAACACATGCATGTTGACATTTTTACCAGGCGACGTCTCTTTCATCAGCATTTTACACAGTCCGTGAGCCATAAAATGTAAATAACAGCACAGATGAATTTTGAGAAGTATGGAAGTGACATATTTTTTTTATTTTTGTCCCCAGTCTCCCCCCCACCCCTGTTTTAACAGCAACTCCTCATGCAAATAAAGCTAATCAGAATTTCTGGTTGTTTTACTAATTCCAGCATGCAATATCAAGCTATGACACAACGCCATCTAAGGGCCAAAGTCAGGTACTGCTATTTGGACCCTGCATGCATTATTTTATCCAAACATCAATTACATAGAGAAAGGAGCTGTTTCGAGACGAATCCAAATCTTAGGATCTGTGTTTTGCCAGAAGAGTATTTGTGTTGTGTGAATACGTGATTTTGTGTATTGCTGAGTGTGTGTGGGCTTGGGGAGTGGACCACAGACAAGTAACAAAGAAGAAAACTGTATGTCTGTAAACCAGGTGTTCAACTTGTCACCCAAAAAGGAGGAATGAAACTTTTATCATTGTCAGTTACATTAGTGTGATGTAATACTAACAAAATCTTCAATCTGTGGATCATTAAATGGACAAATCCTAAATCGTTCTTTATGTCATAAATATATATTTCTAAAACACTTCATACCACTTGTGCAAGTGTTAGTTAGCTTAGCCTGCTGTTCCGTAAACATGCTAAAATAGTTATGGAATATCTTTTTCCTCTCTTTTTCCTTTGACTGTCATTTATTTTTCCATAGTAGAAGTAGTTATTTGTTCACCAGCCAGTTACACAGCCAGTAGTGGGTTTAACTACGGCAGCCCTGGTTAAGGCTGTGGACTGCACACTGTATGCCCAGTTTAATAAATATAATTTCAAGGCCACTGTTTTTGTTTGTCACCACAACTTTCTCCCTATTATTAAAGCTTAGAGCAAATGTTGCATTCTACCTTTCCTGATCTGAACACATTGCACATGGTGATCAGTGTTTCTACATTCATAGTTGTTGTTTTAAGTAATATTTGTGGGTTGCATAAGAAGAGCAGGTTAAGGGGTGGATTAAAAAAATATGTGTGTGTGCTACAAAATAGTGAGTGATGATATCTGTCATTTTTTTCCCAGTTTGGTAGATAAACCCAAAGGTTCTGAACCAATGTGAATTACAATACATTTACAGCATACAGTCACCCTGGTACTGGGGATAAATGCCTTGCTCAAGGGCGCAATGTTGATTAGGGGAACTCTTTAGTTCATTGGACACCCTTTCCAGGGTTTAAACCCAGGACCATTGGATTACCAGCCCAGATCTTTAACCACTATGCTACTATCACTACATTTGGTGCAAGGATCACTGTAAGAGTGTGTGCATGCTGTTTGTGTTTCATATGCATTTCATTCACTTGTTATACAGGACAAAATTGAGTTGATGTGGTATCAGAGCTGCAGCCAAGATCAATATCATTCCAACCCAAAACCTAACCAATACCAAACCCTTCAAAACCAAAACCCTAAGTAAAAATAATTTCCAGCAGTCAAACCTCCAAAACAGGAGCCAAAAAAAAAACTGACAATGACTAGGAACTGCAGCAATAATCATCATATGTTTAACCCTTTCAACTAAGTCACTAGATTACTGTAATAAAACATCTTTGGACTTTTAGGAATGTGGCTCTGTCTGGAACCAGAAATAAAAGACCACAGAGTCTTACAACCCAAACCAAAATGTGCTGGTTTTGACCAGTCCAAGATCTAAGACCATATCTAACACTAAAACTAGATGATCAAGACTCCAGCTCTGATGTTTGTGATTGTGTAGGTTTTGTAAGTGAGGACTAGATTACAGTTATCACAGTTGGCATTCAGTACTGAGTCCATATAGTAAGGATCAGGAGTTGGCACTTGTCCAGGAAGTCATTTGATGGCATATTATCCAGATCTGTGGACTTTGATAATGAAAGTGTCTGCTGACCGAAGCCATAGTGAAAAGTAAAGCATGAGGAAAAAAGCAAAGCTGGAGCTGGAGGAACAGGACAGCCTGGAGAGTCAGGTTGCAGAGAAAAACTCAATAGCACTTTTGCAAAGATGGGAGCTCATTCCAGACCAAAGGTGCTGGTCTCCTCCACAGCAGTGAGCATCTTCTCATAAAGCATGGAGAAGGAGGGGTAGGGAGGGAGATCTAGGCGGTTGAAACAGGTGTGAGCCCTACAAAAAAACACACACAATATGTACACAAATGTATATACACACTTACATACTCAGTCATTAAACAGTTTTCTCTTTAATTTCCTGACTTTTAAAGATTTTTTTTCTCCTACTACCAATGAAATAACTTTAATTTTGGATGATATAAATTACACAGTAAAATCTTTGTATGATGAACTGCATGTAAAAAGAGCTAATCTCTGAAATACCGTGGGAGGGAGGTGACCTTGCCCCATTTTTCCACGCAGAATCGTCGTGGGCCGTTACTGCCCCGTAGAGAGGCAAAGCCCTCATAGGGAATACTGGAAGTGCCTGTAACAAACTGGATAAAAGCACAAGTTGACATGGTGAATTCCCCACTGACTTTGGTTTAAAGGGGAATTTAGGTAGAAATAACAGTTATATGTTCTTTTACGTTTTATGAACTAACTAAGCAGTGTAAAAATCACAGCAAACAAGATTTTCAGAATATCTGAAGAAAAGGGAAGTTTGCCCATCCAAAACGTATTTGAGTATTATGTGTGGTTGCCAGGGTATTGCTATGTGGTTGCCAAGGTGATCCATTATTAGAGCACATAAAAGTCTATACTGTTTGTTGTGATCTGTGTACCTGAAGAAGTCGTAGTCTTTGTTCGTTATTGAAACGCTCAACTGCAGCCCAGAACCATCGAATCACTATGTGGTTGTCATGGTAACCTTAAAAGACAGATGAGAAAAATGTAATGCATAAAGGATCAGAAGAGACAACATTATCCTACAACGATATTCTGCTGTAGTGTTATTGCATTTGTCTTTTAAATGATTTTTCTAAACAGAACGGTATTCCTGCCCATCTACTGTAAAAGCGTCTGAATCTGGTTCGGTAAAACTACCTCCTCTGTATTCTGTATTGTTTCTCCAGTCTGACAGGTCAATCTCTGCGGTTCCAGCAATGACCAGCTCCAACTCTCGAGCATCAAACACTGAGACGAGTCGGACATCCACCACCTGTGCAGCCACATGGGTTTTAGGTCATCCAGAGTTAAACAATGAGTTGTTAATTTTCATAGATCCAGATGGCATCATACCTCGTAGAATCCTCGCACAAGACTTTCTGTCTGCTGTGCCACACCCCTCTCAATCCTCCATTTCACCATGCGTTCAATATACTCCTTCTTGTTCTTGTCTGACACTGGGATACCAGACCCACCTGGCTTCAGCTCACGTTCAGTAATCTGACATAAAGAGAAACAGATAAACCTCAGATTTACCTTTAATCTGTAACAATTTACAAGGACAAGTCATTAATCTAAAGTCAAAATTTTCTCTGATGTCACTGCCATGATTTTGGAGTTGTTCTGAAAACTTTGCCAGCATTTGTTTATTCATTTGCTAAGGGATTCTGAGTGGCTTCCAAGGTGTTGCTAGGGGTTTGCTAGGGGCTTCTGAGAGGTTTCTAGATTGCTACATGGTTGTTTACTGCCCCATGTTAAAACAGTCCTAATGCCAACTAAGATTGTAAATGCCAACAGCATTCTGTAAGGCTACATGAGCTCCTGCAGGCTATCCAGTTATGGTTCTCAAATGCCACATTACCCCTATAAATATGCTATCAGCCAAAGGATAGAGATTCAGACCTGTCCAAACACTTCCTCATTAACAGTAAAAGTGAGGTCCAGCATATCCTCAATGTCATTGTCCTTCATCCATTGCAGACTCTGATGGAACTCCTCATCCAGAAACTCCAGATCACTCAGATCACACGGGCTGCAAAGAGGACAAAATCTACATTTACATTTATGCATTTGACAGATGCTTTTATCCTATGTAAAGGATTCATGGTATACATTGTATCACTATGTGTGTTCCCTGGGAATCAAACGCATGAGCTATGCTTTACTAACACAATGCTCCACCAGTTGAGCTACAGGAATATTATTGTACAATACTATTGTTATATAATACAACATATTATACAACACACCAGTTATGCCTTATAATACATCACATAATGTGACAAAATTACACACATTTAAAAGGTATCAACACTTTTACCGAACAACCATTTCAGATACATGCCACATGTAAGAACATGTACAGCCCCTCTAAGACCTGCAAAACGTGAAAAAACTTTAATAGCAATGACAGGAATTTCAATCAAGAGTTTAGACGAGTTCAGTCAAGAAAACAAGAAAACCCTGGAGGCAATGAGGTTATTTGGCACTTTCCAGTACCTGCTTCATATGAAGCAAACACAAGTCATCTTGTGCATTTAACATAAAGACTTACATGCGAAGAAGACCTTTGTAGAAGGGTCGGGTGAAGAATGCATCCAACAGGTACTGATGAATAAGAGCCAGACCTAGAATGCGTCCACTGAACCGGAACCTGAGAACACAAGATTGTAGTTTGAAAAAGAAAAAGTACATAACAGTACATTAGATTCACCAATTATCCATGTAACTGTTGGTTTCTTACCACTCATGGTGGTTGTCCACAAAGGCTGACATGGGGCTGATCTGCACAGTGTAAGTGTCATTAGCAGAGTATTCAAACAGTCCGTAGTACGGATTGAAAAGCTCACGGGAAACAAGGAAGAAGAACTCTCTGGAGGGACCACTGTAGTCCAATCTAAAAAAATTAAACCAAATAAAGTCCATTGACAATTTTAGATCACTACATGCATATTATTTTGTATATGAAATGTCAATACAACTGTGATGCAGTTGTAAATGTAAATTGTCATTCAATATAACAAATCTATAGAAGCATCTTCGTTTAGAGATGAAGATCCCCTCCACACTAGAAAACCTTTAGGGCATGCAAGTTTAAAATAAAGAAATACAACAAATTGGATATTTGAAAGTGAATTACAGTGCTTCTAATGCTGCATACATATAATCAATTCATACATTCCCTGGGAACTGAACTCATGACCTTGGCATTAACAAGCATCACACCTCACCATTTGAGCTACAGGAACACTGAGCTACAGGATTTGATCTCTGGTGCAGTGTAAACTTTAGTGTGCAGGGGCACTAAAGCTAAAGAGTCTTTGCTGTTTCTGTCATATACAGTACAGTGGAATTTAAATGAACACCAGTAATGGGTAATATAATGATTATTGTATTACCAAATAGTAGTTACTGTAATGAGCACTATTCTTACAGAGAATTAAGTGTACCGACCCTTCTTCCCCAACAAAGCTGACATAAAGCTTGCTCCTCTGGAGGTCTTTGCGGGAATAGCACATGATTTGGTTGAAAGCATCCTCCAGCAGATGATCTCTTCTAATGATCAACCTGAAAAACACATAGCAGAGAATTCAAATAAGGTCATATAAATGTAAATGCATCAAAAGCGGTTCCATACCCTGTCTATGTGCTAATTATTCATATGAGTAATATAGCGCATGACATGATTTACCCAAGTAGGACACAGTTCCTGGAAACATTTCTGGAACAACATTCCAATGAAGCAACTACTGCCCTAATCATAACCAACACCCACAACCAGAGCGAAACGGTAACCACAAGACAGTATTTTCAGCTCCTAAAGTAAACAAATCCTAAAACAAACCTTACAATTTGATTGGCTAGTAGGAATTCTGTTCCTGGGCCAACAGGGATATTGATCTAGCAATTGTCTTATTTGGGTGAATCGAATCAAATTAAGCTTAATACACAAATAATAAATTACTACACAAATTTACCATTATTTACACTTCAATTAACAAAGCAGCAAGTAATTAAATAAACCAATAATCTTAGATAACCCATAAACTCCAATATATTAGTTAATGATGCACTAATACTAATACAGAACTCACTTTACTTTTCCTGGTCCCTGCCCATAGCCTTTGGTCTCCAGTTTGCGGTAAAAGTTTCTTAGTTTGGCCTCAAAATCACGCTTGTAGGGTGCAGGGGCTCGAGCGTTTGCTCTTGGAGTTCCTGTGAGCAAAAGAAGATGTGAATAACTGGATAAGTTACAACCCCGGCAAATATATACACAGTGAAATTGTCTTCTAACACTCAAGTGCATATTATCACCTTGAGAATAATTGTTTTAAAACACATGCACAATCAGGTAAACATAAAGATTAGTCCACTTTCATTAGCTAATAACAAGTCTTGTAATAGAGAACACATGACAGGAAATGGTGGGTAAGAGGAGAGAGGTAGGAATTTTTTGGATGTGAGTAAGGGTCATGTGACCTCTCACCAGGGGAGCTCTGTGGGGAGGCATGACAGTAGCTGGAGAGCAGTAAGGCATTGGGTGGCACATACGACATCACTTCCTCTTCAAACAGGCTGCAAGGAGAGAGGGCTGTGTAACAGCTGTGTGTATTCTAACCTGAGTTAGGTGTACAGAATCAGGTCATCACAGAACACATACACCGTTCAATTGTTTTTTTAACAACTGCTAATATTTTTTTGTTGTGACTGTCTATGTGTTTTCATGAAGGTGGGTTGTAAAGGTTTTAAATAATATATATTACGTATAAAAAAATTACTAAGTGGCTCTTTTAATCAAATTGTATTTTAGTGTTCTTTAAATTACAGTTGTAGTTATAGTTTTGTTAGTGACAATAACTGACACACACCCAAGTATAGCATGCATGGCATCTCAGGCAAAGGGAAACAGGCAGGTACACAGATACCATAATAGGATGCGAAAGCCACCCACACACACCCCCCACACACGCTAACCTGAGTAACATAACTAGGTCTGCATCGCTAGACAAGCGCGCCAACCCAGATGGTCCCTCATTGCGAATAAACTGAACCTTCTCTCTGAAAATACAGAGAAATACATAAAAAAAATCATACAGCATTCAGCATTATGGCAAAGAAAGTTTATGTCTGTGTGGCATCAAAAAGTATTTTAGTTCTGTTGTATTGCCAAACACTGCCCAAAACTTAACTGGCATTTGCATCAATGATTCAAATACAAGATTATGTATTTTAAACTTAATTACTAAATATCTGTGTAATTGTGTAATTCCTGTGCATGTAGGATGAAAACATACAGGTTGTGAGATAAAAACACACCTAAGGGAGTGATTTCTGACAAGTTCTGGCTGTCTTTCTTGAAGAATCTCAAAAATGTTGGGTTGTCGTAGAAATGCCACAATCTTCTCATTATAGGCTGTAAAAACACACAAAAAAAAGATATTTTAGTGTGTCTATCTATCAAATGTGCACAATGTGTAATTGTGAGTATACACACTCACCCACAGGTACCAAGTCTTGGTACTGACTGTTTCTTGAGCCACTGAAATTATTGGAAGACCGGCCCTGGACAGGTGGACTCGGAGAGCGTGAGTCATCAGCCACCTGAAACAATAAAGGAGGGGTTTATTATTGTTAAAGGTATTTATTGTTAAAGGTATTATTGTGTGTATATATATATATATATATATATATATATATATATATATATAGAGAGAGAGAGAGAGAGAGAGAGAGAGAGAGAGAGAGAGAGAGAGCAATACACATACTATATACAGTATGTGTGTGTGCATATCTATATATTTATGCTGTATATAAATTTGATGGGTCAGTTCTCACATCTCCTGCGCTGTGGCTTCTCTGGCGTGACAGGTGCTGTCTGTAAGCCAACAGGCCGCTGGACCGAGAATTCTGCAAGGGCAGCCGCGGGTCGATAAATGTTGTGGCACGACAGTTGTGGTCCACAAAGAAAGGCTAGTGCACAAACACACATATGGGAAAAATCTGAGCAAAAAACTCTATCCAAAACATAAGCTAACAGGAGCATAGCACCAAAAAACACAAGCATTTGTTTGTTGTCTCTTTCCTGTCAGACACACTAACATGGTGCTATAATAACAAACAGATGGACATGCATGAAAAACACACACATCTAAGAGCCTGTTCACACTCACATTACTTTACATTTTGCTACTTTTTAATTGGTGGTCTGTGTAAACGATAGACACTGTAGAGAGACAGCCTCACACCATGAGAATTGCAATTTTAGGGCAGCATGTCAAAAATTAAAAATAGTTCTACTATCTAGCTACTTTTCATGGTAGCTTCCCTTGTGAACAGACCCTAGAAGAGAACAGGTGCACCGTTCCATAGGGAGAAAAACAAAACACACAAACACACACCTTGCCAGTGTGGTCATGTTTCATCTCCCATCCCCGTGGCAGCTCCAGCTGCTTGTTGGTGAACAGATTGAGGAAGTTGACAAGGTCTCGGTTATGCTGGTAACGTTCAAAGTGCTGCGCGTCCCGCCGAACTTTACTGATCATGTGCTTCAGACATGTGTTACTTGTGAACATACGATAGGCACTCTGTTGGGAAATATAGAGATCAGATTAGAAAATGTGTCTAAACAGAATGTCATGTTTATGATTTTGATGCTTTAAGCTATATCACTGTAACATATTCTAATCAAGAAAGAAAATAAATAATTACTCAAATCAGTATTCCATATCTAATTTTTTTTTAACTTTTTAAATTGAAGACAATTGTGGCTTATTGGTTAGAGAGTTGGTAACCAGAAGATTGCTGGTTCGAATCCTAATAGCGGCACATTTTCACAAAATCACATTTTTTTGACTTTTTAAAGATTTCTGGTGAATAGCCAGATAATACTGACAGGATAATCTATAGTCAGCCTGTCATTTTTTTCTCCTTTAGTTTCAGGTGTGCATTCTTACACTAATATGTGTGTCTGAGTGTGCTTTGTCTTACAGGATTTGAATGCAGAACAGAGAAGAAGTCAGGACTGGAGAGGAACTTCGCACCAGGCGACTGAAGCAACAAAGCCAGACGAGAACGTGAGCTGGCATGTGCCACAACGCCATCCCTCCGGTATTCTGTATGAGAACATAGACACAGACACAAACACAGACTAAGTCATCAGGCAAACTGTATAATATTCTAACCTTTCAAAATTGTAAATTTTAGCTCAACAATGTCTTAAACTGTGATCAGATTTGCTAATATATCAAAAATTGGATATTACAATATGAACTGAAAGGCCTCTCATCAAATGCATCCATGACCAAATTATCTGTGCTGTATTGTCCTCATTAATTTTACAGCTATATAATCTGCATGTTACATTTGTCCATTTTTATTTCTCCAAAGGTATTTTAGGAGAAACATCAGGGACAAAGCTGATCCCTAACTTAAATATAAATGCGAACTTGATTTATCTGAGCTTGAAAAAGCAACTTTAGAAGAATAAAATCTTTCTTTGGGCTACCAGAGATGGAATGGGGCAACATGTCTGTATCATCAGGAAGTGGATCCTCTGCTCTCTGCTCCTCCGATCTTTCACTGGTCATTGTCCTACGAATGCTCTGATATCTGCCAGAGAGAAAATACAGCAGTCACACATTTAGGAACATGTTTAAAAAATAATTTCCTTTCTTTAGTGAAACATTCTTAAAAAAATAGCTGCAAGCAGCAATTACAGAGTCAAGCCCAACAAGGGCAGAGAGAAAAACATTTGTGGACCTCATGTTTGGTTTTGTAGAAGCAGTTTTCAAAACATAGGTATAACCGTTTACAACTCCTTAAAATGATTTATAATTTTTGACCAACTATTTATAATAGTTGGTCACCACATTGTTGTGATACAATGATATGGTTATATCTCGTTTTACAAAGATATAGACTTTATAGTCCTTTATATATGCTTACTGCCAAATTCAGTGATGTGTTATAAGACAACAATAAGACAACATTACAAATTTCATAACTTTTGTCAAGAGTGTTTCTAGATGCTGTAAAGTTTCGTTCAAATCAGACACGCTGTAGGAGTAATTATAAAAAGTACATTTTCAATATGATTGTAAAAGGCACACAGAAAATGGCATTTTAATGGACTGTTATATTTTATAAATTTAGTTATAACTTTTGTACACTAGAGGGCGCCAGGCCCAAACTTTGCCTGTACTCTCAGAGCTTGGTCCTGCTGAACCATGGTCCAATGAAATGGCTGACCAAGTAACATCACATTTCGTTTGACTCAGCATGCCTCGAGGAATATAAAGAGGCCAGTCTTTTAAAATCTGTTGATGCAGTAAAAAAGGGCAATCATCAAGACTTTCATAACATTTTGTTGGGGGTGTCTCTAGATGCTACATACCAAATCAGAAAATAGTTTTTTTTGAAAAATTCACAATGGTGGGAAAATATTTTTGTGGCAGAAAATGGCGTCAGAATAAAAAGTTAATCAGAAAAAAAAAGAATTTTGTTTTTAGGACAGGTCACGAGTTATGAGCACAAACATAAGTGAAACTTTAAACTGTTGCTGTGGCGCTAGAGAGTTTGAGACAGAGGCTCCAAATTTGGTACATTTGGTAACATTTTTGACTACACATTTCTGTGCCAATTTCAAAACTTTCCTATTTACCGTTCTATGGGCTGCTACAGACTTCAAGAGCAGAAGAAGAATATTAAGAAAATTAACAATAACAATACATTATTGTTATTGTATTACTACATTTACATTTTTTTTAATTGAAAAACAATTATAACTATAACACATTAAGTAATACTTTAACAAGTTTATGTTCTGAGTAACGCATTGTGAACAAAGTTTCCTCTAAGTCTAAAGTTTAAACTAAAATTTTCAATATCGGAAAAACCTGAAATCTCTTGGAGCTCTAACCTGCGGTTGAGTTGTTCCATTTGCAGGATGGAGCTGGAGCGGGTCAGACCTTGAGGAGCAGGCGGGCCTGTGGGTCTCTGCCAGGTGGTTGTACGATTCACATGATCCACAAAAAATATACGGCCATGACTGTCAATACGAGCCTCCCAGTCTGAGAAAAGGGAAGGAAACGAGAATAAACAGAAGAGTGTGATAGTGCCTGATAAAGCTTATATTGCCAATCTGAAATCAAATCTATTGGATAAAATTATATACAACAGACACATAAAGGACACGGAAGCACATGCAGACGTACAGAAACACATACACACACTCACTGGGAGGTAGGGGCTCGTCCACACGCTGGTACCGGTGGATGTCTTGTCTTACAGATGGTAGAGAGCGAACAAGCTGATCTCCGTTTATCTGAGGGATACCTGCACAATATTGAAACACCTTCAGCATGCCATTAAATTTTTTGTAAATTAAAAGTGTTTGCTTAAAGGTTAAGTGTGTCATGAACAAATAGTCCCACCCTCAGCACACACCATTGGTTGCTATCAAAGTCAGTGTTGCTGTGTCAGGGCTGATCAAAATGTTCAAACAAACAGCACAATGTTTTGAAAACATTTTGTTTTTGTTTTTTGAATGAGCCAACCTATGAAAAGCTTACATATAAAGCTCCATATAAAGCTGGCATATGAGAAAGCATATTAACATCATAAAATCACACACTTCACTTTAGTAAAAAAACTTCACAGATTCTAAATGTAAGTCTGAGTTCGATAAGCAAAGTAAATGAACTGTCAGTCGAAGGTCAGATCAGTCTACCTGACTCTGGGTCTGTCTCTGTAACGAAGGTCTCAGAATCCACAGATTCTCCGTCTCCTGATGGTAGTAACTCCTCCTCTTCCTCGTCCTCCTGTGACACACCTGCTGTTGCCTCCAGACTCCACCTCCTGGACATTGTATCCTCAGTCACATCTTCACATTCTTCTTCATTAGCTGTCACACCCCCCTCTCGCTCAATGTTTAGAGGAGTCTCCTCAACAGTCTCAGCAACCTCATAAGTTGTGGGTGGGTCATCTGAAAGATCTTCTCCTCCTGGATCAATGGCTGCCTCTGTCCCCTGTTCTGCCTCCTGTGATGATGAATTTCATAGAGAAAGATCATTGCAAAATCATTATCTATATCTCTCTCTTGTACTGTGATTAACATTAAACTTGTCAGGTTTAGTAAAAAAACACAAGAAGATTCCCTTATAGCATTCCCTCAAATCAGCAGTAAATCAGCAACTGACCTGAGAAGCAGATGCAGGGACTGCAAAGCTGTCAGATGCCATTGAGGAGATATCAACTTCAGTTGCCAGCTCCTCACTAGGTGCCAGCCCTTCTTCCTCCTCTTCTGCCTCCACTTCTTCCCCCTCATGCCTCTCCAGCAGACTGGCGGTTTCCACCTCAGGGGCCACTGAACTTGGCATTACCTCTAGCTCAGGAGCCACCTCTGTTCCTAAACTTTCAGACTCCATCTCTGCCTCTCCTGGAGGTTCCTCTACAGTTTCTTCAGCCACAGGTTCTTTAATTTTTCCTGGCAGCTTTGGGGGAGTTTGTTGAGTCTTTGGAGTGGCATTAAATGTTAGCGACATGGCCTCTGTAGCTGCGGACCTCTCCTCATCTTCATCAGAGTCAATGTGTAGCATGGCACTAAGGCGTGTGTGTGTAGGAAAGCTGGAACACAGTTTGGGAGAAGCTGCCCCAAAAGGCCTATCTCCTGGGCCCTTTGGGGCCTCAATGGCATCTAACTGTTCACTAAAAGAACCTTGAAGCAGGTCCGGGGAAGAAGGGCCTTCATCATCAAGAGTGGCACCATAGATCTCTGTGTCTGGAGAGGGTATGTTGCTCCCTTCCCCATTTCTGTGAGAAGCCTGGGAGCCTGTGGGGGAAGGGCCTGCCGATGTGACAGGAAGAGGGTGGGGCAGGTCTTCATCATCTGAAGGGGTTCCAGGAGCTCCATTGAGGGCTGCTGCCCCAAGAATCGTCTCAGGAGAAATGTCTATGTGATGAGAAAAATTACAGCTCAAAACGCAGTTACATCTCATGCAGAACATCTCAAAAGTTCGATATATGCCAATACTAAGTTCATACTAAGTACATTAACATTAATTTGCAGCCTTTATGCAAAGTGAGTTGCAGATGAGTTAAAATGCACACTACAAACAATATTACCAGTGCCACAATAGAAGACTTCAAAATTTGATCTTTCATGGAACATTATTGAACTTTCTTTCCCTGTGGTAACTATTAGTTGCACTAGCATGTATGAGTATGCCTGTGTGTGTCATCTTACCATCTTGGTACATTGTTGTAACATCCACTTTAAAGTGCATTTGGCCGCTCACATGATCAGTGGGCAACCGTCGACACAGAGGAAAGCTCAAGGATTGATTTCTGTAGTCATATAAACACACATACAAAATAATTATGCAAAGTTATTGATTAATTATATTATGACTAGTACTGTTCTATCTATGAGATTAAAAGAAGAACAAAAGTTTGTTTTACACATCATACACTGCTATTGATAACAAATATTCCATAAACTCTTATTAATGAAACAAAAGCAGCCAAATTTCAAGCAACAAATTTCAGTGCAAATCATATGTAAAACCATTATTGTTTAAATTGTCACAATTCAATTGGACAATTTATGTCAAAATATATATACAAACGGATTACACAAACATTTGTCTTCTGTTTCAGGCATAAGACACATTGTATCAATGACACATGTAATAAGACATATTGTACTGTGTCAAAGTCTACAGAAAATGTATTGTGGTAATAACCATGCATGACGCTCACCCTGATGCATGTTTCTCCAGCAACATCTGCACTGGAATATTCAGCTGACCCAGGAAACGCTTAATAATTGGTCGACTTTTAGCAAACTTGTCTTTGACCTCAATTACTAGGACATCTGTCATAAGAGCCACAAAAGTATGTTTCTACATTGAGAAACAAAAAAAGCAAAAAAAAAAAAAAAAAAAGTCAGAGAGACTGGTGACATCAATCAATCCAAAGCCTTAATTGTTTCTGCAGATTTATTTGATTATACTGGACTTGTTTGTGTGTCTGTATATTTAGTATGTTTTCTTCTCTTTATAATGTGTGTGTATATGTGTGTGTGTGTGGGGTTGCTTAACCATATATTGGGACAGATTTGTACCCAAAAGTCAGCAAAATCTGACAAATCTAGGCAAAATCTCCTTTTGGATGCTATAAATTTATAGTAAATAAAACCCTAACAGTATTATATCTTTTAGGGTTAGAGTTTGGGTTAAGGTTAGGTTACATTATTTTTAACTACAAACTGTGTATAAAAACAGTAGATGTCTATTAAATGTCTCCATTTAGATAAACAGATAAATAATTGTGTGTGTGTTACCTCTCCATGCCACACAGGGTTAGTAGTGTTAGTTGTAATGCCGGATCGTCTCTCTTGTCCATGATGGGAAAAGGTTGGAAAGCAGCTTCTCTTGCCAGGATGAATGCTCATCTTCAGATAAGGGTCAGGATTAAAAAACATTCCCTTCTTCAGCCCCACAGCGCGGATATCTATTATGAATAATAATCAAATGACCAAAAAATACAGCACACACAAATAAACCATTGTCAGTTATTGTGATCATTGATGCTTACTTTAAAAGTATATCCTCTGTTTAAACCAGCCACCCACTTTTTTTCTTTATTTAATAAACAGGGATCCTTCTGTCTCTTACACACACAAACATACACACTCTTACCTGATAGAGTAAAGCTAACCAGTTTTCGACTGTTGTCTGAGGTCTGTTGTCCTTCACCTTGGCCATCAGCCTAAAAGACAAACTAATATTAGTGGCGACATACACCTAATATTCTTCTGTTTCAAAGAGACAGACTTAGTGATACAATAAGTATCATAATTATCTGAAAGAGTTTCATCCTATTCCAAAACCTCAAAAGGAAATTAAAAATTGGATGAATTATTCCTTTAAAGTGTGATTATCGTGCCTCAGGTGTGTTTGATGAGAGTTGGATATGAACTCTCCAGGAAGAATGATTTTCAGTAGCAGAAGTGGCCCCCCCGCTGTTCCCAACAGCCTGGTCGCACATACAGAGATTCATCCATCAGATGAAATGATAAATGGCCTGCGCTTACAACAACTGAGAAATGTCAGACCCTTGACCACACAGATGTTAAGCTGTGGTCAAATAGCAATTTTTGCACATAACACCTCATGTACTGTGACTTTTACCCAAGTCTTTAGCAAAGAAGACAACTGCAATATACAGAATCTGCTAGAAAGCATACTATTGTACAGAAATTGTAGATCTAATTTATTAAATCCGAATGACTGAAAATGTACAATAATTCAAATTGACCACTTAAAAAATTGGTATATGAATAACAAACTACAAAATACAATTTTTTTGTATAATATTACTATTAAATACTATTACGTATTACTATTATTGATTAAACATGACTATTACTATTGTAAATAACTGTAGTATAATAAATACAAATATTACTGTTTAATATTACTGTTAAATAGTACACATTACACAGTGTATACTGTGTAGTATCCAGTATACTACTATTCCATTCTGAACATAGTCATACAGTACTGTTACATTGCCCACACAGATAATAATTTATTACAACAGATAGCACAATTCAAGTTTAAACCAGACCTGGACGGGTATTGACACATGCTACAGTGCTGTAGAGTTACACAAGAATACTGTCAATAAACACACTGACCAAAGCTCTGGGGTTCTTGACTGTGATGCAGGGAGTTGTGGCTCTCAGTGCACCACTCACACCATGGTAGTATTTGAAACAGATCCGTGTCTCAGCTAAAAGAGATAAACAGAAGAGTGACATCATAACAATGTGGAGTCTGCATGACTACAGTTTTATAATAACAACTTTTTATATTTGTAACATTAGGCATAATATTCAAACATGTTAAAGGATGAATCTGGCAAAAATTAAAATTCACTGATTCATTGTATTTTATAACAAAGATCAAGAATAGCTGTTTGGGACACTCACCTTCCTGGAAGTATGGCCCTGCTTCTAATCTCCAAACAATCTGACCACACTGTGTACCATTAACTCCACGGTTCTTGCAGTCCCACATGTTTGATGGACAGGTTTCATCTGAAAAAACAGGCAATTTTAAACTACATTGCATACACCTGTTTGTGTTTGTGCATGTTTGTGTTTCTAACAGTTTACTTAATGTTTGTCAGCATGCTGTATTCATATTTCTTTTCAGGTGGTGAATCTGTGAAATAAAACCCTATTATCAGTGCTCTTATTAAAATTATTTTATTTAGTGCTCTAAAATGATGGAAACTTTCACTAGAAATATAAATTACATTGCTTAGCATTAGTCAACGACTAATGATCAAATGTAGGACGCATTGCATTGAATCCATTAATGAAGATTTGCTTAGTTGTTGAAATTTAGAGCCCTCTAGGAATCTACACCCTTGTGCAGGTAATGAAGTTCTACTTGTCTAAGTCGATGGCCAGTGGCTTTGTGCCCAGATGTATCATTTAGCTCTGGGCTCATATTTTCACATGACAATGAGGATTGTGATCTTAGTCTTTAAGAAGGGGAATTGAAGGGCATAGAAGCTGGACTTGCCTAAAATCATCTAATAAATCGTCTGCTTAAACATGCAGAGCAATGTTTTGAAAATGTAAATGAACCACATCGTTTACACTTTTTTAAGGAAAATCAACCTTTAAATGACTTGCTTATAATTGTATCTGCACATTAACCTTGTATGTTTTTAACATGCTTAGTTTTATATTATTTTATTTTACACACCTTACCATTAACTCTAACTCACCTATGTGGTACAGCCCAATCCAGTCTGTAGCATCCACCTCTTCCTTTATATCCCATGAGATGACCAAGTTCTGGCCCCGGCCCATAGTGAATTCCAAAGTAGATGCTGTGAGTGAGGAACGCCCTTGAGAACTAACCAGGTCTGTATCACTGTTGGCTCTGGGGAGTCCTACTCCAGTCTGCTCGGTCCCACCACGCTCGGCTAAGCTCCTAAGATTCTCAGGGCTGAGTGTGTGGCGGACATTTGGGCTTCGTCTACGTGCTGCAGACTCCCGTGTGGCCAGGTGATCCCGCCCCTGGGGCGCCATGCCTGGCGCCTGGTTGGAGCGGGGCCTGGACGGGAGAACTGCTGTGGCAAGAGAGGGGCGAATGGTTGCAAATGTACAGGATCACAGCTATGAACTGGGTAGGTTTAGAGGTTGGTAATTATCTACCTTAGATCTACCTGACCTTATCTATAGTCTAGACATGAGAGACTTTTACCACAGAAACCAATGCAGGAGGAATCCTGCCTTACACTTGGACTGACCTGTAGCTGACTGGACGATTTCGAATGAAGGTGAAGGACCAAATTGTAACTCTCCTGGCCTTTGATAATGGCTATCGACCTTAAAAATTTTAGAATACGGTATTTAATTAATCTTTAATGAATCTAAAAGCTCAGTTATCTTCATTGATTGGTCAGTGGGTTTCAGCTAGCAAACACAATCTCTACTCCCAGGAGGATATTATTAAAACGATCTGTCTATAAATACACAAGTAGGAAGAGGAAGTGAATACTATTCCTGAAATACACTTCAGGAGTAGGAAGAGGTATGGCAAATGAGAGAGAAGAAAGAAAGAGAAAAAAAGAGAGGAGAAAAGAAAACAGTTATTACTTTTGCTTGACTGCATAGAACTCCTAAAATCTCTAAACAAGCAGCCATCTAGACAACCTATTAAATAAATTTAAATAATAGGATAAAATAACTCATAACTCAATAAATAAATAAACTTTATGTATTAAGCACACACCAAGTATTAAGCACTTTATGTATTAAGCACACAAGGTACTTTACATAGTGTGGGTGAAACCAGCCAATACCAATAAGAAGCATCCACCTGCATATTGGGACAGCAGTCATATTTCTTGAAAAGGATGTAGCCAATTTATGTATATACAGGGTCAATCAGGAGGTTATGACTATTAAAGAGACATTGGGCAAATTTGGCCAGGGTCACACTGCTACTGTTTTTACAAAACACTTAACCCCACATAGCTTTAGCAAGAACCACAGGGTGATAGCTGATGGCTAATTTAGTTTGGCTTTAAGCTGTCTCTAGACATCTTTGTGATTATTTAATGTACAGAGTAATTAATCCTGTGTTATTAAGTTTCCATGTTTTTACAAAATATTGTGCTGTGTTGTCAGTGCCCCACAAACACGCACTCTTATGAGCACACAACAGGTCTCCAGTTTCAAAGGCACCTCAGGTAAACACGGGACCTGTGGAGGGATTAGCAGATATAATTTCATTAAACTCAGCAGCATATTGTGTTGGCCCTGCCAGACACCATCTCTTCACTTACTATGTTATACCTTAAAAACTGTGGAAAAGCAATGTCATAAAACCAAAACCTAAATCCAAATTATATAATGTTAAATTAAACCTGAAATCAATGTGATATTTCTTGTGACTTAAATACTGGTAAAATATATATATATATATATATTGTTTGAGCTGGCCCTACAGTCACATTTTGTCTTACTGTACTGTACTGAACAATATACAAAACATCATGTGTACTAACATCCAATGTTGAAATACATACAGTATGTATAAGTATTATGTATTTTCTAACACTGTAATCTACAGTGCAATGTGAATTACTGTGTGCGCAATATGCGCACTGGCTGTTTGAAGCATTTCGAAGTAGAAATCTTAACACTGCAGAATAACAAAGTATACGTCCAAAAAAATGCTTAAGGAAGCATTCACGTGTGTATGGACACGTTAGCGGAGGTGACATCAGCAAAGAGAGATTTCTGCAGTGTTTGCATAAGGGTGCCACCTGATCTTACAGTCCATTAAATAGTAAATGAGGTCTGTTCACCTATGCATAAATGCTGTGTGTGCTTGCCACTACAGGAACCCCTCTGTGCACCAGCGGAGGTTACTGCAGTGCTTGCTACTTGACAAAACGGGCACCTTGGGCAGCTGGCACAGAAGATGCCACAAAAGCTAACACACACATTCAGAGCAACACACACACAGGACAGACATCCAAGTACACACTACCACCCTGCCTGATGTTAATAGACCTTGTGTCTTATAACCTACCACCTATTAATTAAAGGGCAAAAGTGAAGAGGAAAGGAACCAAAAGGAACCCTTGGGTAATATAAGCTTTGTTTCAGACCGTGTCTGTTTTTAGAACACAATTTTTGCTTCTCTTTGGGGTAGTCATTCCTGCATGAAGGCCAACCCTATAGCACGAGTGGTGCCCCAGACATAAACCACACTAAAGCAGATATACATGTGTTACTTTTTAATATTGCACCTGGCATGCAATGCATGTAGCAGTACATTCTTTAAAATTTCTCAAAATTAATAAGGTAAAGTAATACAGGTTCAGAACAGCATTGGGGCGAGATGACAGTATAATGCTAGTGTATTCATTTTTACGTAAACTGTACCTTAAAGGGTTTGTTGGCCTGACTGCAGGGTATTTTACTAATGAACTACAGGTTTATATATATATATATATATATATATATATATATATATATGTCACAGATAATGGACAAAGAGGGTCAAACAAATCCTTCTTCAAATACTGCATCCCATAAAATGTCATCTGAATTAAAATAAGATGCAGCATTATGAATGTATAACTGGGGAACTACTGCACCTGCAGCAGCCATCAGTAACTCGAAATATCGAATTAATTACGCATTAAATTAAGTGCCTTTTTTGTTCCGTTCACTAATCTTATCTTGGCACAGTTAGTCCTGCCAAGTGGTTATCTTCACCAAAACTCCTGCACAGAACCCTAAAACAATATGCATTAACTTACATCTCAGTTAACTCTGTCGGGTCTAGCTATGCACTAAATAAATATGCATACCTAAATTACGTGCGCTGTATTATTACTCAGCAGATGTGTGTATTACGTCATGTGAGATGGAGCTTTTCTCGGATGCAGCGTCTCTTAAAAGATCCTCTTGTTTTATCTGCAGGTGAAGCCCGGCGCACACGGCTTTAATCGAGCCGTGACAGCCGCACCGTTGCATGACACGCACGCATGCAGCGCTATCGGGTGGCAGGGAATTCCCTTCGTCATGCATTCACGCATCATGATCTGCACATCACATCAGCATGCTGCATTAACAAAAACCCCTCACCAGCTCGCATACTTTCATAACCCTCTGAATCAGCCCCACAATGCACCTTCTAGAAAGAGATTTTCACGGTAAAACACGTCCGATGTAAATGCATAATAAAACGCAGAACTGTAACATGCATTTTCGGTGAAATGTTTGGTGGCATGCAGCATGCATCAAAACACAGTGACGGTACATTGTGTAACCGCTTACCTTCTGCGCATACCCCCAACACCAAGCAAACCCGCGGCAAAAGGCGAATAGTTGTCGGGGTGCGTTAGTAATGATGTTTTATCAGTGTTTTCTCAGCTTCGTCTTGGCTGGGAGGCGCCGATCCATCATCGGGCCTCTTCGTCCACTGATGAGAGATTTTTGTCGCCTATACCCGAACTGGAAATCACGACTGAGGATATTTCCTTACTGTCCAGGTTGACAGATGAGCTGAAGAAGATTTCCCGATTCCCTAATCCTATACGCAACTGACAGCTTGATCTCAACGACTGGTGTAATTATACCAGACAACGACGTTTGGGTTCCCGGTGGACGTGACCACCCGGTTCGGTCCGTGTTTCTCTCGCACCCGCAGCGCACGCAGCTCCGCTCCTGTTACACAAGCTTGTTATAACGCTGTTATAAGGCGCTCAGTGCGGACCCGCGGCATCAGTAACAGAGCTGGAGGCGACGGGGTGGTGCTGATGCTGGGGAATACATCTGTCCTACAGACACATCATCTGCGTGAGAAATAACACATTATAACCTAGAGTCTTTGGTACAAGTCATCAACAGTCCCGTTTGTGAAGATTAATCCAGACCGCATTAAAAAAACAATTTTAAGCGATATGAAAAATCCTTTTGTATTTCTTGTTACGTAATTCGTTACATCGCAACACCATAATATTTCCAAGTAGGAATATGAAGTCCTATCACAATGGCTATCACAATACACAAAATATTTGTTTTCTCCACCATAGCTTCTTGCATTCAAAACAGTCTTAAAGATGTTTTGGTGATGGTTGCTGGGTAAAGTAACACAAAACCTATAGGGAAAACTATAGAGTAAAGGAAGATTTTAAATGGAAGGTTCAGTTTTTTCATAAGTGTCAACGCAAGCCTTGTGTAATAGACTTTAATTTTATTGTAATATAATGTTATTTGTTATTTACAATTTCTGCTTGCCAAAACAATGCTGTAAACACATGGTCAATATTGTTTTACATTTATATTTATTTTGGTAGATTGTTTGGTATTTTGGGAAAGCTTTACAGTTTTCCTGCCGATATGCAAATAAACAGTAATTTCTACACTGGATTTTTTTTAGTATAGGTGTCAAACTGTCATTTTAACCTAGAAAGTTAAACAGATTCAAACATAAATACTTGCTTTATTGTGTTTCTTTTACTGTGAAAAACCTTAATTTAATAGCTCTGCATTGGGATGCTTTGAAAACAGTTGGTGTGGAACATCTGTTTTAGGTTCTGCCAAGGTATACACTGTACCACTAACATTGAAAAAAACATGTTTTTTTCAGAGTCTGAAGAAATAAACTACCATCAAATGTAAAAATATCTGCTATTAGATTATATATCTTGTGATACCTTAAGGACATCAGTTGTATGTTGTTTTATGTACTATGGCTTATCCTGAACATACAGCAGACCCTCTCACTACCACACAAGTCATGAGCATGCAAATTAACATATTTCCCGCTTATTGTAATGAGATGTATGAAACAAATGACTTAAGAACTAGTAAATCAAGAGCAGGATTAGATGTTAGAAGAAAACAAGAGACACTGTGAATCTTCTGATATAATGGAATTTAATCTCATTATACTGCAGTTTCCCCAAGTGGTGGTTTTCATCTTGAAAACCACATACCAGTTAAAGGCTTTTTATTTCAGTCACTTATTTCTTTTAGTATAATGACAATTAAAAGACACTCATGTACCAACATTTTCTGTAAGTAATAAACAAGACCAGCTGCAAACACAATGAGCAGAAACCCAAGCCAACAAATCTGATAAGCAACTCTGAGGACTTTTCAGTGTACAGCTGTCTGTTAATAGCAATGAAATGAATGAGGATGAAAACTTAAAATCAGTCTAGATGTCTAAACCCAGTCAAACTGTGTTCTGGCAACTACAGTGACCTAATCTCAGCAGGACTAATAGCCATCTGTTACATTGCTTGGGGGATTTTCTAGGTATATACTACCACACACTGCCCTCTTTTCAATATTAGTCTCTTATCCCAGTTTGTATTTACAAATATTAGATTTTGAAACTGAAAATGCCCAATATATTTGGGTAAGAAATAAGAACCAGCTTTCAGTGAACAATTTATTTGAACAGCAGTACAGCTTAGGAATTGCACACATTTTATGAATAAAATAACATGTTTAAATATTGAAGTATATAAACACAGAAAGCCACTGACTCCACAACACCATAAACCTGAGAGTGTTCACTTTGTAATTTCACAATGTACAAAGCGCATCGACAAATAGGCAATTACATTGTTATCCTGCACTTCAACAATTTAATTACAAAAGATGTGCACAACACTTCTGACACATTCTAGTATATCTAATAATGACATAAGATGCCTTTGAGCTGTCCTAATCACCACATTAAGACAACAACGATCACAACCAATCACAGTAGCACTGCGGTTTGGCAAGCCAAAGATGTTAATTCAGCCTGAATGACAATAGAAGTACTAATATGTCAGCATACACGTACTTATACACAGTGCTTCAGCACAAATCAGTACACAAGAAGCATTTATGCTCTTACAGTTTTGGTAGTTACTGTGTTCACAAATGAAATATCATTACAAAAGCACCACAAACCACACACTGCACTTTAATCACATTTGTATCAATTACATCTCTTAGTAAACATATTAAACTGAGCAAAATATTACTATACTGCAAAATGGATTTTAAGCAATTGACTACTTTTTAATTCCTGATAATATTTAAATAAAAAGGGTAGCTATTACTCAGCTTTTAAATGAGACCATGAGACTAATATCTACTCATTAAAATGTTACCTGCTTACAATATAAACATTTATAATACATGTATTAATTTGTGTTGTATAAATCTCTACAGATCTTTGTCTTTTAACAAAGGAGCGCTGCTCTGCTATATCAACTATATTAAAGCACAACAGCATTTAGGTACATGAGGCAGTGAGATGCATTCTATAAAGTCAAAACAGTCCACCCCAAAATAAACAGAAATACAGTATTTGTTTCTCACCCAGAACATGACTGTTTAATGTGCAGGCTTGTAGGCTTTTGTTCCCTCTGGTTCATTTGTTCCTGAAGATCAATTATACTTTGACTGAGGTTTCTGTTTAATGTCCCCTTGCATTCTATGCCAGTTAAACTATCAAAAACTTGCATGGATTTTTAATTTGTTTTTGTTTTTTTAAATGTTACATAAGTAAAAGTTACATAAAACTGCATTACTGTGTTTTCAAAACAATGCATTTCCAACTGCAATAGCAGAGATATTATCACATAACAACAGTCTCTTTTTAAAGGAAAGGTCTAGGAAATCATCATAGCAAGAGCCTCACTAGCATCAATACAAACATTGCTGTCATTGCTGTAAGGTTAAAAAGGGTTAAAGAGTTGTTGTTGTTGGATCAGCTTGACTTCATTACAGACAATGACTGTAATCATTACGTGACCAGGACAGACCTGGTCCCAGATCAGCAGACATAAGATCCTGGCCTCAAAAAGAGTGGCACATCACAGTGAAGACCAAACAATCATAACCATTTCTATAGGAATAAAAAGCAGCATATTTTTCCACCACAAAACCACTCAAACTTAGAACAAGGCAGCGCAAGAACACAACACAATAAAAAACACCTCACCCATCAATTCTCATTTGCAAAAGGTCTTAAATGAATTTGTACACACATACACTCAGGTACAGTCACAGTGCAGATGACAGTCTGTGTCATACAAGTGTTCTTTTGGTGATTACAGTCTGTGAGAGGAGGACAGCTAAAGCTCACTTCTCTGATTTAACCCTTTGATGCATTGGGGTCCATACAAAAGTGGACAAACTGTTAAGTGTAAAAGTAATTTTTAATCATTCAGGGTGTGATGCTACATTCAACTCACCTTTGATCTTTACTCATAATTCTATATGGCATTAATTTCATTAATTTATACATTAATTTCACAGAAGGGGTCAAGTATGCAAAATGCACCAAGGACCTCTGCAATTTTCACTACTATCTTTCAAAGTATGATTTGGAATGATTATTATTTTTTGTTCTGAATTCAAAGCACAGATTTTTGTTTTCTTTTTCTATTTGTGGTAGAATAAATCATGCATCTGAGGGTTAAATATCAGAAGGCTAAGACTGGCAAACATGGACCAACATGCATCTGTCATCACTGACAAGAAAGTTATATTGTGAAAGGGAATCAGAGAAGCAGGGGCATGTTACAAGAAAGGCACAATTCGTTCATCCGCTTCACTATGACAAATTATATCAGATTAGATAAAGGAGCAGATGGATGCTGCCAAAAACTGTATGAACAGCTGGAATACAGACACATGGAAGAAAAGTTGTGAGAGCTGTGAGAACAGCAATGATCACATGGCTACTGTGATGGTGGCAGTGATTCTAATCATTTGCCTCATATTATGTGACTGCACTATTACCATAAACATAACTATGATGTTGTTTTAACATGACTTATTGTGCACATTGATGCTGATATAAAAATCATCATATTGCTTGTCAATCCACTTTTGTGACTGCACCTTACAAAACATATGATAACATCTCCAGATGGAATGTTACATTGGCTGTCAGTTACTCATACTTGCCTTAGGGTTTTGGCTAAATGCAACAGGGGTGTTTATATAAGAACTGATCTCTAACAAAGAGGTACATCAGCACCTACAGGCATTAAATGTGCATTCAGAGCTAAATGGTTTAAGGCAGAATTGAAGATAAAACAGGCAAAGTGATGTAGCCAGACAAATGGACAGACAGAGCAACTGCAGAAAAGCTGAACAATTAAAGCTGTTTTAATACCCCTAAAAGTCAACATGGAACAGCATTCTCAACCCATTCTACTTCTGGAAAGTGACGTCATTTCAGGATATTCAATTTGAAAAGAAAATCCGTTTTGATTTTATCCATTTGGAATTACTATTTAGGTCCATATTAGAGCCAGATCTGAGAGTTTGTGGTCAATTGTAAAGAACTACTTTCTTCAAACTCCACTGAGACCCACTTTCGATGTGGAGATGGAAAGTTAGAAGATCACAATCATCTTGATTTATGTAATCGCAGCATACTGCTGATGGATTTTTTAAATCTATTGTTTTTTTATATAATCGCAGTAATGCTAATTAATGTTAAGGTATACCGTGTTATTTTACTGTGCTTATTTTAGGCTGGACTACCTACAGTAATCTAGACAGTAACCTGAAAAAATGGTAAAATAGCTGTATGGCCATTGGTTAACGTTGTTAGCTAAAATGAAAAGTACTGTATTTTCAGAGGCAAAGCAACTTTTTACATTTTGATTATAGATTACAAAGACAGTGACTCTTTTTTTGTTGGAATAACATGCTCTGTTGAAACATGCATAAGATTAGAAATGTGTATTAAAGTAAATAGGGTCATTTATGATTTCATGTTGACTTCAAGCATTAATACTAAATCTGAAGGATTTAGTCAACCACCACCCCAAAACATACAGACCTTACAAGCTAAGTTCCCATACATGTATTAAACAGTCTTATATTATAGACTACAAATGATTGAATGACTGTCCTGAAAACTAAAGGACTAGGTTTAACATGTCTGGGAAATTAACCTTATGAACAACATACTGTTCATGAATGCAGATGCACCAACATAAAAAATGTAATACCCTGTTCAGAGACTACAAATGACGACAAACAACAAATCACATGATTCTGGATGTGCTGGCCCAGTGATGTCACCAGTCCATGTGATCCCACTGAATGCACACAAGGTTCTAAGGCTGTTTCGGTCTGATCTGGATTTTCACAAATCCTTGGTCTGGTTCTAATCTCAGTACAGACTTATGCTTAAGTTTAGTGAGGAGGTCAAAAGTAACAAGAACAGACAAAAAAGGTCAGAGCTGCAGAAAGGAAGTAAGTGACCCGATATATGTGCAGGGGACAGAAAGCCAACATGCCCACACACAGCGGCAACAGCAGACGTGTCATCAAATTCAGCATCAGTTTGCTGCAATACAAAAATAATGTGTAAACACATATACAGTTTAAACATTTACAATCTGTCAAAACATTAAAACGTTGCTGTTAAAAGATGTTTATGGTTCTGCACTGTTTCTAGGTTACTAATCAAAGGTAACATTTGTGTTTACCGTTTTGTACATGTCATATTTCATACAGTATTCTTTGTGTAATTCAAGCATGAGTTTAAGAATGCTGCAAAGCATCGGGTTTCTCCACTGTGTGGAGATCATGCCAGGTCAAGTGTGTGCTGTCAATAAAGTAAAGGACATACCAAAAACTTTGAAAAGTGGAACAGAAATTCGTCTCAATTATTCAAATCAACTGTTATACTTACAATATTTTGTAATGATAAAAAAGGAAAAATAAAAGTATAATAGAAGCATTAAACTACACACTGAGTACACACACAATATCTTCTATTTTAAGCTACAATTTCTGAAAAATATTAAATCCGAGTATGGTATTTAAGACAGGGTGCCCCTATATGTGGGACTTTATTTTCTTCTTTGCATATATATTATTAACTTATAATTAAAAATAAAACACCTCTCGGAGGCAAGGCTGTTTGTGTTCTGACATCATGCATTCTTAGTGAATAGCTAAAGAAACACACACACCTGCGGAGAAGTGTTTGTGTGTTACAGTTGATCAGCAGCACAGAGCTGATGAGCAGGGGCAGTGTGTGAGGCCAGCAAGGGTCAGGATCCAGATGAACCCAATATCTGAAGACACATTCAGATGTGGCACACTTACAGGATACAAACTTACTTGGAGGATAAACCTAACTTATATAAACTATATTATAAAGAATCAAAGGCCTACAGTTACCTGAGATTGCGATGCCAGTGGCTCAGGGAAGGGGCGCTGAGCATCATGGGTAGGGTTAGCAGTGTGGACAAGCTAAGGTGGATCTCCAGATCATCTCTTACATCTTGCAGAACTGATTCTGACAGTAGAGGTGTGCCGTTACATTCTTTACCTTTACTGTGACAGTCACTGCCATGACAGCCATTTTCTGAGTTTTGTGAAACTTTCTGGGGGGCCTGGATGAAGAGGAACAAAACATTTGACAATTACAGTGATTATGAGCTGATAAAGAAGTCTATTGATCTGACGCTTTTAAAGCAGGACCTACAGTTATAAAGGTAATCAAGGTATTTTAAAGTCAACATGAAAGCCAAATTTCCCATTTCTTTACATGTTTTTGTAAACAGGTTGATCAGTGCAGTATAATGAAGTTTAGAAAGATTGTTTGATAACAGGTTAGAACAAGATTACTGCTCTCAAATGCTTAAAGAATGTCTGGGGGTGTTATAAATGGTCATTGCATGTTCAGTCACTTAGATTTCTATTTCTGCAGTGCACAAATGCAAAAAACCCAGCAATAATTCGGGCTACATTCCAACAGCTAGGGCCTCATTATGCTCCTGCACCTTCTCCAATCATCTTACAGACCTCTTTTTATAGTTAAATCAATTGCTGATGGAAATCAACTCTTTTTCTCAGTAAATGTCCTGTTACAGCCATAAATTTGTTGTGAACACAGGTTCATGTTGACTTCAAGACCTTATACAGAAACAACTGTACAGACAAAAGACATTTGTACCAGGTTCAATACGTGGCTCAGTGATCTCACGGTCATCTGTAATCTTAGCACCTGCACAGACAAACCCATGAAATTAAAATCTTCAGGACCAGTATGATAAAAAGGTTAAATATAAGATATAAATATAAAGCAGCATTCAAATTAGGATACAAGCAGCATCCACCTTCATTTTAAAAACTGAAAATCTAAAATCTAGATTTCTCATTTTCATGGGTTACCAGCCCTAAAGTACCCTAATATGGAGCAGGTCTCTTACCCTATAGAATTGGAGGAGAGTGGAAACCATCAGAGCCAGAGCTCCACAGGTGACACCACCCAGCACACTCAAAGAGATGATCAGGAGAATCTGAGTGTAAAGATGAAGTGTGCCACAGTCCCGTGACACTGAAGGTCTGTAAACACATATATATACACACACACACACACACACACACAACCTCTTCAATACCAAAATGAGTGTTGACAGACAATTAAATTTAAAGTTACCAAATTGTTATCTGTCTACAATATCTATTATGCCCATACATTTCAAAGGCTATCATTTTCAACGCTGAACATGTAAGATTACCCAGAATTCAATGTTGTAGTATCTATAGACCCAGAAGACTTGATGTTTGTCTTCAGCTCATTATTATGTGAAGTTGTTGTTTGCACGTTTTTTACCTGTGCAGTGGAGCAAGCACAAAGGACAGGAAACGGACAAGAAGTCTGAGGACTGTGCTACCCCAGAATGCAATGGCTGCACCCAGCACACAGAACAGTGGGGACACCAGCCGGGGCCATTCCTGGGCAGGGGCTTTTACTGCAGGGTTTAGTGGAAGAGCATCCACCTCTGGCAGACCCAAAGAGGACCAGACATCCTGAAACCAGCTCTGTCTGTGTGAGAAAGGGAGATAAACAGAAAAAACAGTAAAGAGCAAAGAAATGTCTACAATATACAAGTAAACAACATTAAATTATACTTTCACTGTATCTCTGTATAAATTCTGTAAGTTATACAAATACATTTTTCTAATCCATCTCTACTTTATACATACATGCATATAAAGGTTCATTGAAACAAAGAGCAGAGCAGTACTGTGAAAAGAATCACCTGAGCAGCAGAAGCAGCAGCAGGACAGGCAGTTCCAGTTTGTGGAGCTGTAAGGATTTACTCATGGCATCTGCCATTCCAACAGGATGTCTTGATCTCCTCACAGAGGTCAGCTGAGCCCTGATCATTAGAAGAAGCGCTACTGCTGCATAGACAGGCAGCATTGGGCCACAGAAACGCAGAATCTAGTAAACAACAATTCCTTTTAAATATTAGGAACACTTGCAGATTCAGAGCATGGTAAAGGTAATGCCACAAAATGAAATTTCACCTGCCCGAGCACTTTGGGAGAGGCAGTCCGAATGGACACCTGTACAGAAACAAGATGCTAGTGGTAAGTTAGTTGAATTTGCTGTTTTGGCGTTATTGACATGGAGCCAGCGTGCCACCATGTTCAGTGTAGTCTTTCATACAGATGCTGTAAAAATGCTGTTTCGATTGCTTAACACATTAAATATGTTTGTGGAAAAATTGTTATTTTCAATCTCAGAAGGCATTTATTAACCTCCTGGAGTCTTATGGATTACTTTAATGTGGGATGTAGGATGTGCTTTTTAGAGCTACAAAATAATGAGTACCATTCAATGCCATTTTAAAGCTGGAAGAACCAGGATATTATTTAATATAACTCAGATTGTGTTTGGCTGAAAGAATAAGCCATATCCTTATAGGAAGCCTTGAGGGTAAGTTATGGGCAAAATATCATTTTTAGGTGGACTTATCCTTTAATCATCTAAAAATGTTCTAAATCTGTCATGCTATAGCATTTTTTGTTTAGTCTGCCATTTTTGTTTATTTTTGTATGATGAACAATTCTGGTACTGTGTTGGTATTCAACTATGTTCAATGTAAATTCTAGATCCTGAATCAAAAGCATTTAAGAACCGCTGGTCTAAACAAGAGATCTGGATAAAATACCTTATACTGGCAGTTGGGGGCAGTGTGGAGCTGCAGAAGGGCACTGGAGGTGCTGTCTGGACCGCTGGTGTGAAGCATACCATAGATCTCTGTTACGGATGGAATACTTTAATGCAGAAATGGAATAGAAAAAATAAAGTCATTATATGTAAGGCGACAACTAGGGAAATATAACCATGAAGACGGTTTTTCTTTCTACCTTGCTGTGGTAAAGGAGTCTTCACGAAACCAAGGAACCCTCAACCTGTACACGCTGGGAAGTCTGTCTGTATAAGACAAAACATTTACTGACAAATGTGGTTTGCAGATCATTTGGTTGATGAAGCTGAATCACGGGTTACCTTTAGTAGACTTGCAGTGACTCATGATTGTGATTCTGTACGCCTGATAAACCTGAGGGACAACAAACTTTTTTCCTTCTAAGGTTTAACAAATTTTATTTTAATAAAACATTAAACCTACAGCAGATTACAGTGTGGTACATTATGACCCCAAACAGACGTGAAGATTGTGTGAATCCTGAAGATTGTGTGACTGATTTTGTACCATTACAAGAACTTCTACTGTGTAAATAGAATAAGCAGTTGTGGTTAAGACAGGGCAAGACAGCATAAGTGTTTACCTGATTAAAGTCTTGTAGCTGTAGTGTATGTAGCAGCCCAGAGGAGTTAATGTTGATGTCACTGACAGTCAAACCTGCAAACAGTCACATTGCAAAAGTTATTGCTAAGATCTAAAGTCCTAAACCCTGAAGTTAGCAAAATGGATGCAATCTCTTTATTAACGTATTTTACACAACTACACAGTAATTACTGAAAATAAGACGTCACAAGCATCCTGCCTTTACATTGACCATCTGTTTAGTGTTGGGACTGCAAAGTCATTACTACTGTATTACTGATTGTATGCAAGTTAATGGGCTCACCGAAGGACAGCACATGAGGCAACTGCACTGAGACAGTAAAGCTCTCCTCTCTCTGCAGCTCACACTCCACTACAAACTACAGGCAGAAAGACAATGAAGCTGAGGAGCATTTATAATGCTTAACCATGAGATCACCTTACAAACCACATTCTCAGCATATGATTCTAGTATTTTACTACACATACTTAAAATGCAACATATTGAAAATAAAAGTGTGGTAATGTGAACCGTACGTTACTGACCTGCTCTCCGTTGGAGTTAGATGCATCAATGATGAGATGAGAGACATGAGTGAGGTCATTTATTTTTACTGTAACAGCCTACAAAAACAAACCAACCACAACGGAGGATTTTAATTAAGCGCTGTATAGTGACAACTAAACATTTAATCCTGAATGGTATTATGTAGAAAAAATATAATGGATAAGTGTTACTGGACCTTATAGGTTGGCAGAAGATCTGTCCCAGATGACAAATCTACTGCCTGCCCACTAAGAGAAAGAAGACAGATCAACTGACAAAACTCTAAGCAATTAATAATTTAGCAGAGTTTACTTTATACTGGGGAAATTCTCCTGGAATAAACCAGGCCTTAGGTGTCATGCTATAACACAATACTTATGGATCATGACATACTCTGTATGGCACTTGACCCAGTAACCTTTTGGTTGACGGCTCCAAGTCACTGTGTATCATGCCCGTGCATCTCACCATAAATTCTCTTAATCATAAATTCTTACATTTGTTTCAGTGTTGAAGACATGAGGGGAGATTTATTTGAAGCCAAAGACTCACCACATGGTGCCACTGATCTGGGTGCAGCCGTACAGCCAACTGGACATCTCCTGTTAAAGATACACAGGCTAATAGTTGTTTAAAATGCTATGACACTTCACAATGTGCATTTTTTTTTAAAAGAAACCCACTAAACCTTCAAAAACATTCATGGCAATGCCCAAAGGCTAGTTATGCTTCTGGCAGTATTTGAGAAATTTAAAGTGTTGTAAAGGTCCTATTTAATATTAATATGCAATAACTATACAAATATTAATGCTTATAAAACAAACATTAATGCTTATAAAACAAACACTTATTAACCTAATGTTTTTTTTCAGACTTGGCCTATAGGAATGTGTAATCCAGTCTGTCTTCCTCACCATATTATTACTACGGCAGTGAAAATGACTGTAGGCTTTCCTTCGACTGGAGAGGGCAAACAGGAAGTACTTGACTTGAGCTTCCTGCCAAGATAGTTGAGAAAATGGATAAATTACATCCTCGAACAGTAAAAGTGACACTGATGCCAATAATTTTCTCAAACACACATTCACCTTGGGAGCACTATAGAACAGACGGAGTGTGTTGACCTCCTTCCACTCCTCAGGAGGAGCTATTTGGATAAAAAGTAAAGTGGAGACAGATATGATCTTTTAGCTGTGAAAGAGAGATCTACACTGATACATCCATAAATATACACACACACACAAACCTGAAAATGTGACGGGGGCATGTTGACTTTCTCCAGGCTGCTCTACTGGATGTCTGAAGAAGTGATAGTTTAGCACAGACATGCGCTTCTGTGGATCATCTGTAAACTGATGAGCAACATCAGTCAATAACAAACTCAAGCATGTGGCTAAATACAAACTGTATTAGGGCAGAACTCACCTGCCCTGTTTCAGGTTCAATAAGGTCAAAGAATGACCTGACTGTGGCCAGAACCAGTTCCTTGCACCTTCAATAAAAACAAACAAACAAAACACAGAGAACTATGCTAGTGGGTAACAAAAAACAAAGGATGGAATTTTTTTACCATTATAAAGCCAATTCGATTATAAGTTAAAGAATCAAATCAAATGCAGTTTTAGGTGCACAAAATTACCAAACAATGGACAGATGATCTGTGGAAACCCAGGTCCTAGGAACTGCAGTCACCTACAAGGAATTCACAAAATATTTATCGGCCAATGACCAAATCAGCCATAAAAAGATCAGATTGTACATTTTCGTTTACGTTTGTTATGTAAATGCTTCAGGAGAACTTTTAAAAAAACTATTATAAAAAAAGATAAAAGACTTTAGATTTGTAGACCTACCACTAGGGACATTTTATTGAGATCATCGATGGGGCAGGAGAGCGCAGTCAAACCAGAGCGCACCTGATAGTCCCGGTAACCACCGCCCACAGAGAGAACGGTTACATTCTTCAATTCTTCAGCACCTGTGGCCCAGCGCTTACTGACTGCAGAATAAAACTCTACCATAAACACAAACAAAAAGTTGAATTCAAAACTCCTCATTGGCAGCTTATGTTTAAGAAAGTTCATGTTGAAACTGATCGGTTTGGTACGTCTTGAAGAAAAAGCAACTGTGCACATTTATGTAAGGGTAACAAGTTTTCTTACTCTGTATATAAGGGTCCAAAGACAGCACAGGTGCCTTGTGGGGGGAGGCCTGGGTGATAATTAGGCTGACCAGCTGTGAGTTGAAACGTGGCAGGGTGAACAATGCTCTTGCTACTACTCCACCCATTGAGTGACCAACCAAAACCACACTTGTTGGGGGGTCAGGCAGGTCCTACAGTCATGGAAATGAGACCAACAAGTTTTAATGATAAAGAGCCATAAATGAAAGAATGGCTGTCAATGCTCATTAACTAATTAGGCATTCTGCAAACTGTGGCCCACTGGCCAAGTGACTAACAACCTGACTGACTGACATAGTATATTTTCTGATTTCACATACATTACTACAATTATCAATTTTGACACTTTGCACATGTGCACGTTTTATGTTTTATAATAACACTACATGGAAATCTTTTTTCCATAAGTGTATTACTTTTATGATCTTTTTAAAAAAATAATCCTGCTGTGCCACAGTTAGAATGGAACGGAGGAAATTATTAAATAAGAAAAGAATGTAGGTCACCTGATAATTAAGTTACATGGAATCAAATGTGTATAAAATGGGAGTCAGATTCAAGGTTGTTGGATGCTTGAATCTTCTTTGAGCTTTGTTGCCCAAGCAATATAGACTTTTACATTTGGCACTTGGAACTCTTGACTGAATTTTTTTGCTGCATTGAGAGAAGAGTTTTCCACAACACTGACTGAGTGACTGACTGACTGTGACTAAAAGACCTTATGACCAGTTCAACTCTGACCTTGTAAAGGCGCAAAATGGCTTTGATGCTCTCATGAAGAAACTGAGTCTGTCTGTGCAAGCTTCCGCCATACAGAGCCACAAGCTCCTCATTGAAATCAATGGTAAAGACATTCAAATGGATCCGTCTGTCCAAGTCTTCAGCTTTCCTTAATGCCACCGAACCAAGAGAACGAGCTGCAAGAAAGAGTATAGCAACTTACTCAGATGAAAAAATGACCTTTATCTGATATTTTCTCAGAAAGTTTTTTGACTGGCACTTGTCATTGGCACACGATCATTGGTAGGATAAAGATTCTAAGTTCTGAAAACAAATTGTTTTCATGAAAATGGGTCAAGTGTAAACTGTTTGTGCATGATTGCTGGATGTGTGATTGCTGTGGATGTGTGATTGCTGACTTCTCAGAATTGCCACTGTTTCTTCAAGCACATGCCGAACACTGCCCCCACAAAGACACATCAGCAAAAGATTCTCAGAAATAAGAAAATTCTTTTTCACATCATCACTGTGAATTCCTGTTAGTGTGACCAATTCGTTCTTATTATAGCCACAATGTGACTGTTGTGGTCATTTTCAAACTAAATTAAAACAGCCACCACTATGGTTCCACATCAACCACATGCTTAAACTACCCTACAAAAACACCTACCAGCCAAATACACACTAGATGTGTGTATTTGATAACTAGATGTGTGCCTACATAAACACGCAAGGGATTGATATTTTTCAGTAATATTGTATACAAATATTTAAGATAATCAAAAGGGATTATTTGTTTATTTAAACTAAGGTTAATGAGAAAGATGTTATTTGCTTAATTAAGATCATCAATCAAGATCATGTCACCATTTCAGACCAATCTTATAGCTTACATTACATATCCTGTGTTCTTATTTATTTTGTTTAGCACAAAAGCATTTAAGCTCTACAGCTTGCATGTCAATGTAAGTTGGTTTAAATATGGGCACTTTAAAGCTTCAAAAATGCATTTAAGATATCAACATTATTTCTGAAACATTATTTCATATTATTTCTGAAACTGTTAATATTTATCTTTTGGGCTACAACACATGCATACTGCATGTATACAGTATTTTATGCATAAATCTGCAGATAGAAAAAATACCTGTTGGGTCTGTATTACAGACAGCTTTCTTGAGATGTATATTATAAAAATGACGGTGTACTATATGGTCATTCCGTGTCAAAACAACCACATTCTGGAAACTTCCCCAGCTCAAATCTTTGACTTTAATTTTTTTACAATAACAATACCAACATAAATATTTATGAAAGTCAAAATATTAAATGCCATGTATGAGTAGTTACTAAGTAATCCACTAATTTGTAGAGCTGAAATTTGGAGCCATGTTAAAGGGGGTGAAAATAACTTATGCAGCAAAGAAATATGCCAGCATCATTATTTTAGTTTTGCACAAAGATTGGTAGATCTGTTAGTAAAATCTGTTGACTTTGCTGAGAAAAAGCATTTCTTGTGTTCTTTACATGACTGTAACTCAAGATGTATTAAAGATATCATAATGTTCCTGTAGCTTCTTGTACTTAATCAACTTTTTGGGAACTACATTTTTAAGGCTCTATTTGGTATCTCTCTATATCCCTGAGATATAAGGTTCTAAATGCAGCTCCATCAGTAAACTGTACACATTTTCACAAAAATGTGGGTCACGTTGCAAAAATCTGGTGCTTAATTCCTTTTAAAGAGGAATGTCTTAAGAACAAACAATGTTGAAGCCAGTAAAGGTGTGGCTCTGAATCACCACTGAGCACCCTGGATGTTCACAAATCATGGGATGATTACAAGACAGACCATTTAAAATGCTAGAGAAAAATAGTTACCACTCACCTTGCTTATAGCTGCCTGCATTTCCGGGCAGGAAGAGCACAGGTGCTCCAGTAAGTTTGAGTCCTCTGGTTTCCTGGGCATATGTGCCCTCTCCGTACAGATACAGCCCGTATGATGGGTACTGGCGCGCGACGCGCCGCGGGAGCTGCACGCGCTGCGGACGCGAGTGGACAAAATGATTTCTAACACTAGGACACAAATGATGCTTCAAATGTTATTACAGATCGTGCTGCATGTCTGAATGTACACAGTCTCAGGTCTGATTGTAAAACTGATATGTTTGGGATTATATGTCTGCTTGCCATAATAAGCAACTGATAAATAAACGGGGCAAAATTATTTAGCACGTGGACTTCAGACGTCAGTAGTACCAGTAAGTGGCATGTTCTGACAATATAAACCATATATAATAACCGATGTTTGTAATCAATTGATTCCTGCTGCCAAAACAACAGGTAGAATGACAGACATGAGGAACTAATGCATATATGGCCTGACACTGAACGGTGAGCTAGTGATGTCGCTCTGATAACAAAAACGATGTATTTCGGTCGTTGCAAACATGTGAACAAAACAGTAGTATGTCTATAGAATAAATGTCTATAGACTATTTTCTGTTGCGTTACTCACTCGGTATTCGGGGTACTCGAACATGTATGTCATGCTACATCGGTTCTCCTCGAAACCAAACAACAGTTCCCGCAACCCAACGAGCAAAACCCCAAGAGCAAAGCCGTGAAACGCGTACACAGCGAACCCCATGTTCTCCATGCAATCAGCTCGACTCTATTTACACATTCATTTTATTCGCTTCTGCTTTTTCCTCATTGTAAACCCACACAGCCTGTTTAAACCTATTGGAGACCACCTACGAATCTGTCACGCGCCTGCTGGCGTGGCGTCACGATACTGACAGGAAACTTAGCCAATGGTAAGTGAGCACAACGTATGACGTTAACCAATAGAACATGCATTGCTGGGCGGGCTCTAATGGAAGGAATGGCGAGAGCGTCGTGATGTTTATTCTGCTTTAAACGCGGAGCGGCGTTGACTGCTTCATATCTACTTCTTGTCATGACATCCGTATGCAGTTTCCATGACACCTCAGATACAGTAGCAAAATCACATTTTGTTTAATGAGAAACATTTGTGCTATTATCGACACGATGGTAAAATGTTTGTTTTCGCACTTCATTTCTGTACTGTTACGAATTTTAATGTGTAAAACACATTTTAATGAAATCTCTAAAACAGAGATCGCATTGGTATCCCTAACCATGCATCACATTCTGCCAGATCAATCTGTGTTATGTACACTGTTTGTGCAAATTATATTTTGATATGCCAGGTCATAATAAAACATTCTGCACCAATAGCTTTAACATGACTTGACTTTTGATAAAACAATTAAAAAGACAGCATTTCCTACTGTATGTTCAAATGTTTTTGTGGCAAAAATAATACGAATGATTATTGATGCTTTTGATTTTACAGTTCATGTAGATTGTTTGTACAATTTGCACCCAACAGGTAACAGTTATGTTGTCTGTTAAATATACATTTTCTAAATGTTTGTCTAGGATCAAACTGTGTACAATGTGGAGGCAAGAGTAACTTACATCCATAAAAATACTTAATCTGAGATGAGTGGAGAAAAACATGTCTTATTCACTGAAGAAATGAACATAACCTTCTGTTTGTCACCAAGGAATATCTGGAGTTGATATTTTTACAACATTATTTCCTGATGCTCATCCAGTGAAGGTTAGTAAATTATGCCTACATTGTAATGGCATGTTCAGCAATATTAAAACAAATACAAACAACTTTCCTCTCCAAGTTCAACACACTTAATCAAGAAGCTTTGAATGCTCTATTCTTGTGATGGTCCAGTCAGGTGTGACGCCTTGGGTAAATTCCCTTTGAAATCTGTTAGAGGACATGAAACAAATACAGAAATAATGTTACTTTATTTTACTTATTTTATAATGTTACTTTTAAAACTGACTAGTTTTATTATATTTATGGCAATACTAATTGTGTTACTCTTGGTATTATAACACTAGTTATTAAAACACATATTTTCCATACACATAATATTTACACATCAATCCAAAAGAAAACAAAAATGTATTTTACAACCTTTCATCTCACTCAGTGAGGCCCAATACAATTACAACAGGAAGGTATTTTTGCCACTCACTCATAATTGGCTGTAAGGAGCCTCTTGGTCTCTGGTCTCTCTCCATCTCCACCAATGGAAACCTGGAATACTCTTGCTCCCTCCATAGTGTCATCAGGAAGTCTGGCACTTGTCAAGTACCAGAAGCGCATCAAAATACTCACAAATTTCCTCCCTGATAGCAAGGAAAAACACTGCAATAATATATATACTTATGTACATAAGTACTTAACTTTTCATGTGATAGAACATGTTTAAATTGGCTGGCATACGGAAAAATCCAATTTGCATGTGTTAAGGATGCAACTTCACTTTATATACGTTACACGCCTGAAAACAGGAATTAAAAATTACCTTAAAATTTCCTGGTATGAAGTTTAGAGGGTCTCACCGCTATCATCATAGTAAATGCCCACATCTCCTGTTGTTGTGTACACGATCTCATCAGACTCGGCTGACAGCGCCCTCTGGTGGCTCAAAGGCAAATGAGCGCATTTTTCCTGAAGTTTCCCTATTAGCTAAGAGATGGGACATTAGATAAATTTCGTATTCCTACAGGCACCAAACAGACCTAATCAAGAACGCAACTTAACAGTGTGCTTGGAATCTTTGCATACTTACATCTTCAGCAACTAATCCCTCAAGAGCCTCAAAGTGACACAGAGACAGCAGTCTTGACACATGTGAGAAAGCCTAAGAGGAAAACGTGTTTGGTTAATATATGAATAAGCTCTTATTCATATATTAAGATCAAGGTAAATATAATTTACCTTGTGCATTTACCTTGACTAAATCAGGGGTGCACAATTGTCCTCCTGGGGGCCAGTGTCCTTCAGAGTTTAGGGCCAACCCTAATCAAGCCTAAACCAGCTAATCAATGTCTTACTAGACATATTACAAACATCCAGGCAGGTGTATTGAGGCAAGCTGAAGCTAATCTCTGTAGGACACTGGCCCTTCGGGAGTTTAATTCTTTGTGTTTCTCGCAATACTGTGATTTCTCGTGATACGTAACTTTATTCACTCAAAATACTATTTTTGTCATTATAAAATAAGTTTAAAGTCAGGACCCCAGTGGGGTTATCCTAAAGTAAGACTTACTTTTTAAAGTTTTTACATGCTTTGAGATGCTTTTGTATTACCATTTTTTATCTAAAGTTAAAATAATGAACTTCGGAAATGTCATTTTGTCATAGTTTTCTGTCCAAAATGAGACTGAAATTGCCATGGTTACCAAGCAAATTTCCACAGTTAGGATCTTTCTGTAAAAGATCAGCAATTGTTACACAGGCCATTTTAAATTAAGCTGAAATTGCTTTGACATGTGGTTTTAAAAACATACATTCTACCATCACTAAAAAAAACTTTAGTTTAAAAGGTTAATATGTCCATAAAAACAAATGTATCCTATGTAGAAAAAATATTGAAATAATCTACTAAAACTTCAATAAACTTGTAACTTGTAACTTTATTGACTGAAAGAATTTTGAATTATCTGTCAGTTTTAAAGATTTGGTAAATGGTGAATAATAGAATATGCTGGCTAACTTTTACTCTGTATTCTGTTAGAATAGCAAATAATAGTCTTGCTTTTATTGCTTTTGCACTGACTATTCATGTAAACGTTTGCAGTTAATACGCCTATATTGGCTAGGGCTGATTCAGTCAACGTTAGTAGTTCTTATATAATATTGTAGACTGATCATAATAAAAAGCAAGCTTATAGCAAGTACACATTTGTCTACCAAACCTCTGGATTTATATATTTTGAAAATAAAATTCTTGGCATAATTTAATTAAAAATGATGCTCTTCATTTTGCTTTAAGTTTTTATAATACATAGCATGTTAAAAAGGCAGGCTATTTTGTAACTGAAATTATTACCCAACACTAGACCAGTTCTGCACCACTCGTAACTCCTATATAGTAAGATAAGTCCCTTCAAGGCAGGGTTTTTTTTTTATTTGTTCCAGAAACATTTTTGCTATGCTTTTTGAAAGTCTCTTTACATACCAATAGCAATCACTAAGTAAAATGGTCTAAATGTATTTATAAATGTTCTTATGGAAGGACCATAAAATGTTCCAATCCAATCACTGCATTCGGTCCGATTGCAATGATAGGGTGTCCTACATGCCTGTCAAATTATGTATGTTCATGTATTGAAGGAGGCGTGGCTTTGGAGAGCGTTCAGAAGGGAGGGTGAGATCTTGTGCTTTTAAAGCTATCTTGCTATTGCTTGCCGAAACTCCCTTTCCTACCTTTAACTTGTCTAACATGCCTGATGTTTCAGTAAAAGACAGTGTATTTACATATACAGGTTAGGTATTATCTGGCACGGAAAAGTGTCAAGTTTCCATACTTGTTTAGCTCCGTCCGTGAAATCCTCGATGTTAAACTCTTTGTCGAAATAAGCTCGTATCAAGAAGAAGTAGATGCGAGTACGAAACCAGATGAAGGGGTTCGGGATGCCAACAACCATAACCTTTTGATTCTTGTGTCTTCCCCTCTCAGAGCTGTACCGCCGAACATCATACGCTACAGACGCTACAGCAGCACGTCTTCTGTACTGATTTACTAAAAGTGATCTGGATGTAAAAAACCGAATCAAAACCGTGAAAGGCCTATTACAGCTGTAGCACCTCAGTAAGGGCAGCGCCATTTTTTTCCCATCATCCTCAGTTGCTCGTCGCTCACAAAAATCCATCTGACAATTTCCCCAAAACACGAAAGTTCCGCCTTTACAGACAAACAGAGATGAAACATAAATAATGCATCGATACGTCCCGGACGAAACAGATTTGCAGTATATGTAAATATTACGTATGAACTATATGTTATATGTAGTATCGGTTGTGATGAAATAAATGCATGAAAAGACGTGTTTCTGGGGAAGGTGAAAGGGTGCAGATGGCAGTGAGTGAAGAGGACACTTCAGGTTGTTGGAAATGGACTTTCAGGAGAAGCGGGAGGTGCCCGTCTACATCGATGTGGACCGGGAGACTTTTGCGAGCGACATATATCCCCTGGTAATAAGTGTTATGCAATGGCAGATCGCGCAGTTTTCTATGTGCTTTTGTAGCTTTTTGACGAATCGTGTCTCGTGCAGCGCAGACCGGCGGTTCTGAAGCGCGTGCCCCTCGGACCCTGTGTGAGCGCGTGGACGGTGGGTTACCTCGCTCAGAAAGGGGGAGACCGTGAGGTCAAAGTTCACGTGTCCCCTGAGCCCAGAATGGACTTTCTGCATAAGAACTTTGTGTACAGGTGTGCGATTTAACACGGATCCTAAATACTTACTTGAGCCCAGCACAAAACTTATCACTCAGTTGTTGTTTTATAGGACATTGCCCTTTGATAAGTTTGTTCAGAGGGCGGCAGAGACAAAGCACTCTGATTTCTTCATTAGTGAGGTTGGTTGGCTTTGTTGTGATTTCAGAGTTGCATGAACAATATTATGTTGACTTACAAACATTTAGTAAATCTTGAAGGCTTTTTTTTTAAAAGGGGTCATTCCACATATTTTAAGCTTTTTTCCAGTAAGGTCCAGTTGTAACCTTAACGTTTTTGCAACAAAAACAATTACAACTTAAAATTAATTAAGTTAGTTGTTTCTATCTGCTGTATGTAGTATATGGATGTGTTGTTTAGGTGTATCTTTTTGTTTCTAACAGGATGAAAGCTATTACTTGCGCTCACTTGGAGAAGATGCTCGTAAGGTATTGTTTATGGTTAGAATTGCTTTTAGAAAGAGACTTTAGTGTTTCATTTGAATATAGGCTTTAAAAAATGTACAAGGTATTAAAATTGATATTTCAAGTAATATGCTAACTCAGTCGCCACAAACTGGTGAAACATCTCAGCATCTTTACTGTTAAAGGCCTAGTAGTAGCTCTTGTCCTTCCCTCTTCAGGAACCTGCTGATTTAAAGAAGCAGTTTCCCGAGCTGGCAGAGGACTTCCAGATCCCACAGTTCTTTGAACCTGAGCAGTTTTTTTCTAGTGTCTTTCGCATCAGTTCACCTGGTCTGCAGCTGTGGACACACTATGATGTGAGTTCTCTGTGCCTGTCAATGATGATGGGGTCAGTTTTTTTTTTGTGTCTTGTTCAATTTTTTGTTTTTGGCAGACTAATACCAATATTTTGTTTCTGCATGAATAAAGAACCTTATAATTTAAGTCGTTTTTGTGTGCATGTGATCCTTTTTATGTGACTGTTGAGAACAAAATCTGTCATGGTGCTTCCTGTAGGGGTTATATTACAGAATATTATTTTGGTTACCCTTTATACCCAATCTCGGCTGTATTTTTATCTTTTTGCTGTTAATTGTTATCATAACTGGAATTCAACAGTCAACAATCATGTTGTAAACCATGGGTTTGTCATGGGCTTGTTGTTTATCATCAGATAATGGACAACCTGCTAGCTCAGATTACTGGAAGAAAACGTGTTGTTCTTTACAGCCCCAAAGATGCCCTTCATCTCTACCTCACAGGTGATCTTTTAGTACTTCACCAATTTATCAAAATATTAATTAGCTAAATACAATAGATACGCTGCTAAATCACTGTAGTTTTAATTGCCTTCAAATGTTTGTTGAGTAGTTATATCATTTTCTAGGGGATAAGTCTGAAGTGTTGGATATTGACACTCCTGATCTGCAGCGTTATCCTGAATTTGTGAAAGCGTGTCGCTATGAATGTATTTTGGAACCAGGAGACCTGCTCTTTATTCCAGGTACTTCTTTATTCAAAAAAGAAACATTAAAGGAATAGTTCACCCCAAATGAAAATGTTGTCATTGTTATATAGAATTGTGGAAAATGCATGCAATATGATTCTTATGATAGATAATAATAATAATAATACAGTATCATAATAGTAAATTCTGATAGTAATATGATCAATGACAATGATTTCTAATGACCACAGGCTGTCAAGAGCTAGTTTTTACACTGAGAGAAATATTTTTAAGTATTGAAAGTGTACCTTAATTTCCTCAGCTCTTTGGTTTCACAATACCCTGGCTCTTCAGTTTGGTGTTGGTGTCAACGTGTTTTGGAGACATTTACCACCTGAGAGTTATGATAAGAAAGATCCCTATGGAAACAAAGACCCAATAGTGGCTACACGGGCCTTGCAAGCACTGGAGCGGAGTCTAGGCATCTTGGAAGAACTGCCAAGTGATTATCGTGATTTCTACGCTCGACGCATGGTGCTGCGGATTCAAAACCGGGCTTATCTGAGGCAACCTATGGGGACAGCACAAGAAACTTTAGACACAGCATAGTTTCCCACACTCATTCAGACTAAAATGGAGCTGTGCAATTTTTGGAGAGAAGAATGAGGACTTTCTAATTTTTCTGTATTCAAAAGAATTTTAATAAATAAATAAAACAATTTAAAAAAAGCTATGCATGAATAAAACTAACATTTTGGGAAACATTTGCTGCTCAGATAAATGCAAATCCAATAGAAATGCCCAAAACAGATAAAGGTTACGTAGCCCTTCAGATATAAATACAAATATAATCTCTAGTTGATTATATGTTAGTCTTAATTGTTTTTAAAGAAATGTTTCTGTGCGTTATATGTAACGTAAATGTGACGTTTATATTTTTTGTGTGTATATATATATATATATGTATATATATATATATATACATATATACATACATATATATACATATATATATATATATATGTATATATATATATATATATATATATATATATATATATATATACATACATGTATATATATATATATATATATATATATATATATATATATATATATATATATATATATATATATATATATATATGACTTAATATTTATTTAGGTTTTTACTTTGGCAAATGGAAAAAAATGTATGCTCAGTGACTACTTTATTAGGTACTGTAAAACTGTAAAGGACCCCTGTTTGTCCTCGGAATGGCTTCTGTGAAATGGAAAGTGCATTTGCTGCAGATTTGTTGACTGTAAATTCATGCTGCGAATCTCTTGTTTCCACTGCATCCCAAAGGTGTACACTGAAGGTATTGTCATATTCCTAGATGACCTGTGATTTGTGGCATCGTGTGTTACACACAAACCATCCCATGTGCTGGCTTGAAAAGATATTTTTTAAAAAAAAAAACAGCAACTGGCTAAATGTTGACCTGTATGTGGAAATTACAGTAAAAGTAATTTACTGTACCACACAGACACATTTCTCATGTAGGGGAGAGTGGGGGTGATTGTAACACTTTCCTTCAGTTCTCAGAGTCAGTTTGTGTTGAAAATGACACATTCTTAAACATTAAATCCTTTGGGGTAGCTACCAGCTACCCCAAAGTCAAATGTTGCCACTGACCCCGCAGTAAGGGATAGTTGCAGCAGTTGACGGGCAGATAGAATATTCATTAAAAAATCATTTTTACCATCATTTTACAATTTCTTTTTTTAATTTGTGCCATGACCGGTTTAATGCTTTAAGTTATTTTTGCTTATATAAAGACAAAGACTAGTCAAGACTGTTCAATTAACAACCGTGTTTTAGGTCATTTTTATTAAAAATATATCCCTTGATGACGTTGATGAATTGTGAAAATGTTTTGTGTATTGTGTAACACCGATGTTATGATTATTAGCTCCACCCTTCACTGGAAACCAGAAACTGAAACTTAGTTGGGGACTGGGTATAAACAGCCCACATCCGCACAGTTTCATTTATTACAATACTGCGAGAAATCTGCTGACAAGGTAATAATAAATCACACACTCGTTGTTTTCAGTATATATTTCAAAACATACATTATATATGAAGGGCAATAGTGTCTTTGAATTCGTATTTTTGACCAATTTGGTAATTTATAGATTTTCATAATTATTTGCTCAAATTATTTGCATTATTTACATTTGCCCAAATTTGTCACAAAAACTAACAATTTACTACCCAAAAAACACCCAATATCCTTAGAAGATGAGCAATTAACAAAATGTATTCCTGTGTAATGCACAATTTAGGAAATAATAAACGTTTAAGCACGGCTTTGCACTTCCTGGTATTCAATAACCCAAAACGTGGATTTCCAGTGAGCTGCAAGCTGTAAATATGTCATTAATGTCATAAGAGAGAAAACTGTGAAAAACCGATGAATTAAATCTTGCTGTGGAGAAACCGAGAGACGAGGGACTTCTCAGGATAATTTCCCAAGAAACTGGGTGATAAAATGTCATGAAAACATTTAACATTTATGTAAATAAAAGTACTAGATTTGTCTCTAGACGCTTTTACGGAAAAAAAATAGCTGGTGTGAAAAGTCGCTAGCTGGCAACATTGAACAGACCACCAGATGGCGCGATTGATAAATCAGAAATGAGTATTGTGGGACTAGTAAACATAATTCCTCCTTTTAACTTTAGGTTATGAAAATTAAAAAAGTATAAAAACCCACTACTAATGTAAAGTACTAATGTATCTATCAAAAGCAATATATACTATATATAGAGGTTATATTCAGATAGTCATTATACTAATAGAGGTTGGGGGTTAGGGTGATAGGAAATGCTTTACTTTCAAAAGGTTGAGAACCACTATTATAGACAGATAAATGTATGGATGTAAACACAAAATTATACATGTTAATTGTGCATTTCAGATGGAGAAAATATTTAAATTACTCCAGAAATTCAGACTGGACAACTTCTACAATAAATTTATCAGCCTTGGGATTAAGGAAGAACTGGATTTTGTTGACAGTATCGATGAAATGACCTTGAAAAACATGGGTATGAGTTTTTGAGTCCTGGCTCAGTTAAATGTGTATAGTAATATCTATTACATTATAATTCATATCAGTATTCAATAAGTGTCTTAAGGAGTATGTTAATCCAGAATAAGTGTGTTAAGGAGTATGTTAATCCAGGATAAATTGAATTTAAATAAATCGAATATTTATTAAATAAATCGGCTTTACTATTTTTCTACCATTTGAGATTACCATTAATAGTAATAAATGCATAAACAAATGCTAAAAGGAATTTAATTATGTGCTATGGTATTCCAAATTCATTGATTTTGTTTATAATTGTTTTATAATTGTTTGCATTATTATTCATTATTTTGTTTTTTAATCATTAAAGATGTGTCTAGCTACAGTTCTTAAACAAGTTTTGTACCCTACATGATTTCATATCACCTGCATAGTTAATACTTCTAATTAATCTTGACTGTATGTCTTCATTTTCCCTTTCACAGGTTTTTCACAGGTAGAGATAACTCGGTACAAAAAGATGATTGCTTACCTGCAAAAGATTGGCAATGCACAAATTCCAGAGATGCAAGAAATGCCTGTAGTGAAATCACTTCATACATATCATATATCATATCGATTTCCAAAATGTGGTGGAGTTCAAAAGATCACAGGTAAATTTTATATAATGCACACATCATAAACAGTATAAAAATTCAGTTCCTCACATTAAAAGTCACATATGACTTTCTTCTTTTAGCCGAACAAAATTAGACTTAAATTAAATAATACCTTGGCCTTCCCCGCTTTGAAATGGCAGTTCATAGTGTCCAACATTTTGAAGCAACAAAAAGCGCATCCATCCATCATAAAAGTACTCCATGCGGTTAATAAATGGGGTCCCATACGTCAGTACGTTGACGTAACGTCGAACATGACTGACTGAAGGGGAACTAGAGATTTAGTATTATCAATGTGTAGCCGCGCCCCAACATGTTCTTTTTTTTTTTTAAAAAATTTTTTTTTACATTTAAACGAACACTATCATTAAATATACTAGTACAATAGTAATACAATAGTAATAATTTTCTTTCACAAGCATATTTTGATTCAAAAGGCATTTATTAACCCCCTGGAGTCATGTGGATTACGTTTATAATGGATGGATGCACTTTTTGGAGCTTCCAAATCTCAGATACAATTCACTGCCATTTAAAGCTGGGAAGAGCCAGGATATTATTTAATATAACTCAGATTCTGTTCGGCGGAAAGAAATCACATAAATCGAATGCACACATGTCTAGAATGCATTGGGGGCAAGTAATTTACTGTAATTTATTGGCAAATTTTCATTTTGGGGTGAACTATTTTTTTAAGAGCCAAATAACATTCCTGGGATTGTGTTCCATTACTATTGTACAGGTCTAGATCCCTCACAAAACACTTTAGAAGACCTGATGCTGCGAATCTGCCATGAAAATAATGCTGACAGCCACATGTCTGTATGCCTTTACACTGTTGATGGTATGCCTTTGACAGACGATCCCTTTTTTAACACATGTAAGTACTCTGAAGTTTGTGAAGACAAGGTTATAAATAATAGTTACTGGATAAACGTCACATATTTTTCACAGGTTTTCACTGTTTTTTTACTTTACTACTTTAATGCATGCTTTGTATCTTTATTATCGAAGGGTCTCTGAATGACAGACATATTGAGAATGGAAGTGAACTGTATGCCATATTTACACCAAATGAAAATTTAACACATTTACCCAAGAGACAAAAAACTGACATTAAAAATGAAGGACCAAGTGTCATCCGCTGTCACATAATGCTAAAGGTACTATTATTGATGTATAACCAATTTGATCAAAGGGCAGGCTGCTCTACAAATCTTAACAAAACAAATCACTTACACATGATTAGTTATAAGTAAGAAAAGATTTGCAACCAAGTAATGAATCACGGTAAAGAACCTATGATTGTTCAGTCACAGGAAGTACGAAATGTGGTAAAATATTTGTTGTATTTAAAGTGCTGTATTTAAATCTGACAGTATATGGTTTTATGCAGTTGCACATTTAAATTTAAAATGTAAATCTATTTATACACACATTATGTGAAAACTTTTGTGTCTTTTTGAATGTCTTTTTGAATACTACATTATACACTGATTCTTAAACTTAAGGCAAAATAACCTTTATTGGCTTTAAATCTGTAAAGTGATGAGTAATTTTACATTTTTGTTTTAATAGATGACAGAACATTTTTGCAATTATAATATAGACCTATTAGGCTTTATGTTGTTTTTCTTAAAACCTTTAAAGATTTGTTAATTGTTATTAGTTTCAGGTATATATTTATAGTGTAACTATCTGGAAGTGTTTGTGAGTCTTCTGTTTTTCTTATATTTCTTTTAAATAGGGAGACTTTGAAATCAAAGTCGACTTTGAAAATGATACATTGAAAGAGGTAACACAAAGGCTTTCTCTGGAAAGTGGTGTACCAGCGTCAGTTCTTCACAACAGGTCACTGATGATCACGTCTCATCACTAACACTAATTATTATGCAATAATGCTAATAGTTTTTAAATAGCTAATCTAGTCTAATAGCTATTATATTTATATTATTGATGGCCATGCTTAAAATTACAGTGTAAGAAATTTCATTGTATTGTGATTTTGAAGACAATTTATATTGTTCTTGTATTTTTTTTTTGCATAGACATTGGACTTCTTTTCAAGTTCAGCTGAGTAAACTTGGACTCACCGAAGATTCAGTTCTACAGTTCTCAATATCATCATGTAACATGACACAAGATACAAATCTCCTCTTCTACAATGATGTCAGACCCTCAGTGATGCAAACACAGAAAGGCCTGAGTGTTTTTCTGTCAACGCTGTATTCTATTGTATGTCACTGTCATTTCTATTTCTATTTCTTTTTTGTTAAGATATAATCTCTGATCATCTACATGGATTCTATTTAAACTGTGCATTGGGCTCACACTAGGGGAGTTGCTTTCCTGATTCCAGTGTAAAGATTGGTTAACAAAATATGGTTCAAAAAATTTCCCCTTGTGAAACTGGAATGAAGCCAATTGATGAAGCCAATTTTGAAGAGTGGACAAACGTAAAAGTAGTAGAATAACAAATTTATATGACCCAGAATACAAAATTCCCTTGATCTGGATGACAGAGTATGTTCACATTGTACACATTGTACTATTTTTAAGAATATTCAAGAGCCAGAGGGTGACAAGAACAGTTATGGTGAGATAAGTGGATAAGTAACCTTAATCCAAGCCCTGTGCATCGTGAGAGATGTCTTTAGTGATTATTCAAGTTCCAGAAAGAGCTATTGTTGTCAGTTATGCAGTATTTGATTTAAAAATTTTGGATTAAAGTTGTGAAATGTCTACACTTTCAGTAACATAGCTCCCTTCATTCAAAATCACTAGATGTTATATTGTTATAATATTTACATACAGATTTAGTTTAGATAGTTTGTAATGCAGTTTTTTTTCCTGATTTTAGAAACAAAGTCACTGTGGAGCAAATTTTAAGAAAGTGATTGCAGGCATTCGCAGATTGAGTGGGTGCAATGCTTTGGCTCAAAGTTTGTTCCAAATGATCTGTGAGAATGCAAATATAACAAGAACCCAAAAGGTATTTATGATATAAAAAATATATGTACTGTAATTGTAATATAAATGTATATATTTAATTTCTGAATAATCTATACTAGTATATTTAAGCTATTCATTATAAGTCTTAACTGCTCATTCATTTCAGATTGCTGTTGTCGAGGGTCTTTACTTTCTCTTCAGAGAGTTGCTACCAGATCTTCATGATAGATCAGCCTCAAAGACCATTGAGGATTCTGATGTTTTTGAATATGCGAATATCTGCTGGGCTTACTTAATCGATCAAGGACAGGTATATGTTTATTATTGTACAGGCATTTAACACTTTCTCAATAGATAACGTGGAATGAGCATCTTAAATGCCTTTTCATCTTTTGAATATAAACATAATCAATACATTTCACAGCTTTAGATAGTTTCAGTTAGCTATGCTTAACAATGATGCACAGCATGGCTCTGAATAATGAATAAAGAGAGAACATCTTTAGCAGTTACTATTAAAATAATAAGAATTTCTTTCAACAAAGAGCACAAACAATTGCAGATGATACTGAGTGGGCAAAAGTCAATATTTTTTTAATGCACCATATTCTACAATATGTTAATTTAAATAAATAAAAAAATGTAGAAAATCTGCTTGTGGAAAACAGAACTCCACCTTATCATTGTTTTTATTTGTTTTTCCTGTCAGAATGAGAATTCTTCTCACGAGAATTTCTTTAAGGGCATACCTTACAGACAAGCGAATGTTTGAGCCTGTAAGAGTACCAGGGTTTTCAGAGGTTTTCGAGAGGTCATTTGTACTGGAACAAATCAAGGGTAAACTGTAACTTAGATGCTTGTTATTCCTCATCAAGTTACCGTCACATCCATAATGCTATGAAAAGCTTCTCTTGTAGAGGGTAGAAGAATTCCAAACTGTGATGAGCAGAACCTGCAAGAGCCATCAATCCAAAGAGCTACAGATATAGAGAAGATTGTGCTTAGCCTTCCAGCATCATTTTATAAGTTCCCATTGTGGACATCCTGTCACAGTGCCCCACAAAGTTGCAAGTATGTCATATTTAGAAATATAAAAAAAAATTCTCTGGACTTGAATTTAATGAACTCAAAATATCTATTTTCATTGCCTTTTTTTAAAACCAAATACAATATTATAGCTTTCAGATTAAGCAAAAGAAAACATTCACCGAAATGTATGAGGATGCCAAAAAGTTCAGTCATTTGATTGCCACACCACCCCTGCAATTGTTTCGAATGGGAACTGTGGGACCCCTTTTAGTCTTCCTCAGTGCGGGTACAGTATATTGAATGTTTAAAATTGTATAAACTGTGAAATCTGAGTTTTACCCTGAGTTGTATTGAGCATAGTAATTTGATGTTATTTACATTTACAGATAATCTAGGTGTTTACTTGTGCAAAGACAAAGTAAATCCACTAAAGATTGAAGTTTATGACTGCCTGTCTGGAAAAATAGTCACTGAAAATGTGCATAATCTGGCAAAAATGTAAGTATTACAAAAAACGATAATACTTAATCATGCTAATTGCTCAGAATAACCATGTGAAGTCTTCCAGTGTTTTTGAGAACCTTTTTGAGATAATTATTTGATATAGTGGTACCACTATATATAAGGTCTCATTCACTAACATTAAATAATACATTAGCTAACATGAAATAACAATGAAATATGTATTTGTACCGCATTTATTAATTTTTGTTAATGTTAGTTAATTCAAATACAATTGTTCATTGTATTGAACAATTGATATCAATTGTTCAGATATACCTCAAATTTTCACAACAGTCAGTTGACAACAGTCATGAGATGTTTTTACTTTTCTTAATTTTTTTAAAAGGTTTTGATTAAGAACCAGCATAGTAATAGCAGACCTTTATTATACAAAGATTGTTGTTTTTGTTTCTTTTTTATTGTATACTATGTCTAAATATAGTTTAGTTTAAATTTAGTTTTAAGTTTAGTTTTAGTTTAGCTGGGATTACTTTATGAAAGACTGTTGTTTAAAGTTTATGGCAAAACGAAAAGCAACCAAGTTGTTCCTCTTACTATAACTAAACTTAAGATGGAATTAATATAGTTATCTATGTAACTGAAAAGCCATTAGTTAACTTATTCTTTAATACACAGATTATAGTAAATGAATCATTCTGTTTATCAGAAGTAGTTATCTGTCTGTTATATATTTTTAAATAGTTTAAAAAACAAATGCACAAACTGTGTTTAATAAACATTTATTTGCATTGTCAGCCTTAAAATTTACTTTTTGAAATTTGCATATTTGTTAGTACTGTGTTTAATTCATCAGTGACTTTTTTGTCTTATTTTTCCATTTAGCCTTAATGATGGCAGAACTGACAACAGCTTTAAAGTCAGTAAAACCCCCAAAGAGGCAATTGTCGTAAGTTCTATAATCCATAGAATCAAGTCTTGGATTACTTCTGTACTGTGATAACAAGCATTATTTTTGGATGTTTATTTATGAATATGGCATCCAGTTAAATGATTACAGTTCAACTTTATATTCATTTTTTTATATTAATTTGCATATACATTAATTTGGATTTTGCAATATGCAAATCACTCATAAGCATTTCTTATACCTTTTAAAGGTCAAATCATTTTACTTTCTTCAGAAAACTATAGTTAAGTCATGTAATCATAAATTTTACATTTAGAATTTACATGTCACTAAAAGTGTGCAAAAGTTGTTTCCTTAAGTTTAGTCAAGTTGCCAGTGTGATATTCCATCACAATAAAATAGTGTTTTTTCTGCTATAATTATTGTAATTGTAAATTCAAACAGTTATACTTTGCATATATTATTAGAGTAGATTAGAATAGTGTACTCAATAGCTGATAAATGCTGTCTGACAAACTAGTTTTTGCCTTATGCAACATTGTTAATTAACTTTTCTAACAGGTGCTTCTTGATTCAAGTTCTTCAATGGCGGGAGAATGTTATGATGCTGCCAGTCAGATGAAACGTATTGATGCGGTCAAGCAAATCTTTGACAGCTTTTCAAACAGAAGCATGGCATATGATTTACCCCATCTCATATGCCTTGTGAAATTCAACACTAAAGTAAAAACTGTCCTCAGTTTCACTGAAAATCTGGAAACCTTCAAGGTTCTTCATTATCTTAATTGTTACTATAAAAGAAAAAGACTAAGAAATGTTGTAAGATTTAAATAACATAAATACTGCATATTGAATTTATAAACAAAATCATGCATCTTGTATTTTATGTGTAGGAGCAAGTGCATGGGATTGAAACATCAGGGTGCACAAGGTTGTATGATGCATTAGAACATGGTATGTCCGAACTTACCAGTATCAAGAAAAATTTTCCAGCTTGCAGATGTCGCATCTTGTGTCTGACAGATGGCAATGATTACAGGTACATCATTTAAATTGATGCAAGTTTACATTTCACATGAATTTATACAATTATTAGTACAAGGATTAGCTATACTATTGTCTTATTGACAGATCTAAAAATAATCCAGTTGCTGTTGCGACACAGTTGATGAACAAAAATATTGTGGTTGATGCTGTTCTTATTGGCAAGGCAGATAACACAGTTTTGCATGGAATTTGCTATGTAACAGGTACTTGTATTCATTTTCTTTTCATCTTTTCAAGGCACAAGATTAATATATAATTTTTATGTTTATAAATGATCATAATCTTCTTTCATACTCATCTAAGCCCCATGAAATTATTAATACTTGCCATCCAGGGCTGCATTTCTCAAAAGCATCTTAAGCCTAGGAATATCACTTAGATTTACCTAAAAGCATAAGTAATTTAAGTTGTACTATTAAAGTACTACGTACAACTACTTACACTAGTACTTGTAAATAGAAGTTGTACAAGTACTCTGAATTTTTAAAAATCCCTAAGTGCATCCTAAGGAGACAGAGTTATGGGGTCACCTGCAAGACAACCAGCAAATTGCACCTAAACATCAAACCTCCAAACTAAGTCCTGAAAGGCCACTGTACAGAAGAGTTTAGTTCCTTGGCTCAACACACCTGCCTGGAAGTTTCTGTTCTGCCTAGTAAGACCTTGATTACCTGGTAGATAACCTTGATTAAGGTTAGAACTAAACTCGAACCAGGAGCAGGACTGGACACCTCTGACCTAAACTGTACACCTGTACAATGTGACTTGTGTTAAGTGAATTTTTTCAATGCTACAAAGTAAATGCTCTTAAATGCTAAGATCTATTGTTCCAGGCAAACACAGCCCAGGTCTACTTCAATATGTTGCATTGTCATCTGTGTCAAATTTAGGTGGATACTGCTTTAAGCCTGAGAATGCAAAAGCTGCCCTTAGGCTTCTGGAGATGGAAACTGTTCTGTCCATGAAGCAGAGGGAAGAGAAAACAAAGGTACCAGAGTCTTCCATAAAAACAGAGGTATGGCTTAAAACGTTACTTTTCTTAGCAGTAAATTACTGATGTTGGTGCATTTTCATGTCTATACTGTATGTATGTATGCTATAATAAAGAGGTTTAAGAGAATTTACCTACATTCTTTGTGATCTAATATTATGTTGAAAATTGCATACTATCAACCATTGTACTAAATACTTTGTCTTTTCATCTGGCTTGGTGTTCATTTTTCAATAGGAAGACTTGACCAAAATCTTTGCCACACATGGATATGATGAAGAACCAAAGAGGAAGCTGCCTGTACAAATTAACCATAAAGTAAACAGGACAGAGAGGTATTAAGACATAATAAGATTTTAAGACATAAAATGCTTGTTAGGGCAATTTCTATTTTTTTTTATCATTCTATCATTCAGCAGATTCTTCTACTGTGGTAATGTTTTCCAGTGGTTTCAAATCCGTTTCAAATGCTTACACAGATGTGTTCACAATCTTTCTTTATTAGTGTACTTAAAAAGAAGATAAAGGAATGCAAAACAGGTCACTTTATGGAGAAACATAAACGGATATTAGAAGAACTTAAGAGTCTTCACTGCGATCCCCATCCATATTATTCTGTGTATCCCTCAGAAACAGACTTCAGTAAGTATGAGCAAACCAGACCTTATATAAAAGACATACAAGACATATTTCTAGTAAATGCTGATATATCCTTTGAATATAAGATTTCAAAAGGCATGGCTAACCAGACAAAAGTTTAGCTGCTTCTGCTACAAATTGCATGTTAGTTTGTTAGCAGAAAGCAAGCATTTCACGAATATCCTATTACACAAAAGTTAATAGTTTCATTATAGCCTTGTGCAGAGAGAACCAAGATATATGGTACGGTAAATTTCTATATCTTCTGCTACCTTTCAATGTAATTTTAAATGATGACCCTGCCCATTTTAAAGAAGGAATATACATCTGTAAAAAGTTAGACTATAAAGATGAACATGCAAGGTCAGGAAGGTAAAATAAAACACGCAGCAATTCATGCATGCAATAAGTTTATAAAATGTGTAACAATTTATGTAGCACGTTTATTATTTTTGAACATCGATGTGTTTGTTTTGGTTTGCATGGGTAACATGTATGATATGAAATTGTATTTTAGCTTTTTGGAAGATTATCATGAAAGGACCTCCAGAAACCCCTTATGAGAAAGGAATATTTGAGCTGTACTGTGAGTTTGGTCAGGATTATCCAGTGAAACCACCTATTGTGCGATTCTTCACTCCTGTATCCTTAAGGGCTATTGTCACATGAACAGGTAAAATGACCAGGTAAAAACAGGTAACTGGTAACCAAGAAAAAGGAGGAGGGACTAATTAACTTTAACAAGAACTGATGACTAATTAACACAGGGAGTAGGTCATGACTAGGTCATAGTGGAAAAACGCAAAGACCGTGTAACAAAATGCAGATGTTACACTATGATAAGTTTCAGGAAAACAGATCTGTCTAATGATTAAATATGTACAAATTGATTAGCTCATTGTACACTATGGAAATCCTTAATTTCAGTATAGATTTACCATTGCAACATCAACAATGTGGGAAGGATTTGCCACAACATATTTGATCGAAACTACTCAGCTGATGTTACTGTGAGAGAGATTCTTGATGCTGTGTATGGACTTCTGATAGTCCCAGAGGCTGATGATCCACTGGACAGGTAAGTTGTCTCCAGTTATTCAAGCTAGTTTACCACATTTATTAAAAACACCTATTCAGTGTGCTCTAGGTATTCCCTTTAAATCTATTTGACCATTATGGCTTAATTACATTAGTAATACACTAAGGTAAAAACTTTAGGACAACAATATTATAGAAATTATATAGTTCCAATATAACAGCAATTATAATTAGTAGTTATAAATTGTATAATTGCATTCTTGCAGCTTAAAGAGCTTAAAACAGCATGTAATTGAATTAGTGCAAAAATTAGCAGCTGTGTTATATGGTATATGAACTATATCCATAAATCATGTTCTTTGCATTCCATTTATCACTTAGTTTGCATTCTGCCAACTGTATTATCCTAAAATGGTTCATTTTTATCCACAGTGTTTTGGCAGAGGAATTCCAGACTAACAAAGAAAGCTATGAACAAGCAGCCAAAGCTAACACATCAAAAAATGCATGTCAGTCTATGGAATCTATTGAAAAGGTTATTATTATTATTATTATTATTATTATTAGCAACACACATACCAACACAGTTTCTGATCAGGGGACACTTGTTTTGTTAAAGTGAATTTTTATTCAAAGTCAGCAGACACTTGTTTAAATGATAAGTTATATGTGTTTTGAAGAAAACGAAAATATAAGAAATAACATTTCTAAGGTCAACATTGTATACATATGAGTCAGAAAATATATCTTGTATGCATGTTTAAATCTGAGTTCTGTACACTAATTAAATTGTGAACTGAAATTAAATTGGAAAGCTATCCATTAAATTAATGTATATTTTGCAATTCAACCTGTGTTACAGCAATATATAGGAGAGAACAATGTACCTGTACCTCCTCATCTGGTATGTCCATTATCAAAACAGATATTTGTTGATCCAGTGAAAAGCAAAGATGGGATTGTGTATGAGCGAAAAGCCATCGAGGAATGGCTCAAGACGTAAGTATCTGTGGATAGGTTTCTAGATAAGTATTTTTACATTACATGTTAAAGACGGCTTTAAAAATACTGGACTAGTGTTAAAGGGACAGGTGGTTGGATGGAAGAACAGACTAGCTTGTCTGTTTTTATTTATATATGGTATATATATAGTAAATTTATCAATATAAAATGTATAGTAAAGTTTATATAGTAACAGTTCTGTATATCTTAAGCAGTATTTAGTAGAAAGATAATAACAGAATCTTCTGCTGTTGCAGCAACAAGCATGATCCAGTAACAAAGAATGCACTTAGTTCAAGTGATCTTCAGCAAGATAAGAACATGAAAAGGTCTGTTCAGGAGTTTCGTAGAGGCCAGGTAGAGTAAACAAGTATAAATGTAGTAGAGATAGATTGCAGCTGGGACATTTAAAGATGCTACATTTGTGTTATTGATGTTGTAATCATGAAACCATATATTGCTGTTTATCATTTTTAACTGAAAATGTTTATCAAATTACCTGTGGTTAAAAGTTAGTAAAACATTAGAAACACTTTATTTGTTGTATTATTTTACAATAAAAAAATTTGACAGGGAGTACAGGTATTTCAATTTTATCTATAATCAAAAATGATTTAGTAAGAAAAGACTAATAATTTACAATATTACAATACTTTTTACTTTTTTAAAAAAATATATTTTTTTTACAATATTTACAATAAATCAAATCATATATCATTTTAGATGATTAATGTTTCATGTTCTTTTCATTCCTGACTTAAAAAATGTTTTTCAAAAAATTGTTTCCATCTGCATACATGTAAAGCCTCCTTTACTGTATTTAGGCAGAAATGCATATATAACAAAGAATGCAATCCAGCACATCCTTTTGCTATAACTGTTAACTTTGAAGTTTGGATGAGGGATAATTTTTCCAAGTGTTATATTCTGATTTTAATAAATGTAACTTTCCATATCTAACTTCTAATATTTTGTTTACTGTGTGTTTATTTGTACTGAGGTCATAGTGGGGCTGTTGTGGCCTACCGGTTACTGGTTTTCACTTTTTATTAATAAGCGCATGCTTCATAACCTGAGAAAGTGTTTGAGGATGTTTTGTATTGCCTAAAAATATGTACACAATGTAAATCTGTAGTTTCTGTAAAAAAAGTTGTTAGCTGAATGTAAATATGGGCCATGGAAAACTGTTTACATTACAATGAACATTTTATTGCACAAAGTTTACAAAACTAAATGTTTTAAAGCATTGTAAATGAGATGGAACAGCTATACCAGAGGTGATGATCCTAAATGTTACTTGTGATCATAACAGTCTTCATCAAACTTAAGTTTCCCATAATGACTTTGGACAAAATGAAGCTTTGGTGAATGTTCTAGGCTTTTTATTACCTGGAGATTATGTGATTTCTGGAGAGAATGTGTTACAGCAAAAGTTGCTACTGCACTTGAATCTTGAGCAGCTTTGTGATTCATATTATTTAGGTGGTTGGATTGTCATCAATAAATATTACTACAAATCTGTATTTCCTTTTTAGCACGTCAGTCTTCCTGAAAGCAGTCTTGACATGTAAGAAACAGAACAATCTGCACACACGGACAAAACAGACCTCAAAATCATTCCAGGAGCATTGGTTTTAGATACATGAGGAAGATCTAGTGAACTCAACTAGTGCTATTAAAATATCTTTGAATGTAAAGGAATTCAAAGCATCTCATTGCAAGCATCGCTTGCAATCACACATCTCTAATTTGTCTTAGCAAAGCAACAATGGTCATTATTTCCTGTTGGTACAATATACCCATATATACCAAGTTAGGGCTTCACAATGTATAACTAAACTGAACTTGAACTCAGAGCATTCAATTTTAGGCAGCTGCACACACTGAGATGTACATAAATTCAGTTACGTTGAGCAACATTCGACGAAGACTATTACTATAATTACTATATAATTTTTCCAACTACAATTTTTGTGCTTTATATCAAGGCAAACAGAATCTCAGAATCTCTCAGCATCATTCAGAATTTCCTGATAGGGTTCTTCAAAAAAGAATGCAACTTTTACACTTTACACTAAAATTGGCACAGTTGTGGGATGTATCAGAGTTCTCATTGTGCTTGTTTATAGTCTCAATAACTCTGAGCGAGAGACTGAGCGAGATATTTGAGGGTGCCATCTGGACAGGCAGTGGAAGTGAACCAATCTTGGGGCAAATCTGTAACAACTATGGTGTTGTGGCTGTTCCCCGACTGGCTTTCATCTTCTCCATCCTTTTGGAAAGATGGCTGTTACTGGCTTCCAACTCTTCAATCGTGTCAAGTGCATACCGTAGCTGCAAAGAAAATTCATGCCATGAAAGATGAGCAAGCCATTCATTTCACTTGTAGGTAAATGTAGGTAGGCCTTTTGTCCACGTTGTTCTGACTAATCTACAGCTATGCCATTAGCCCTAGTGCTTTTGTACCTCTCGCTGCAGTTTGCGTTTCTCAGCTTTGAGTTCATCCTCCACCTTTTCTGCATTTTCAGAGCCAGCTTTGTACCGGGACACCTGACCCTCAAGCCTTGTGACCTATAACATACATTTAAATTACAACTATTTCAAATGCTGTAGTTCTGAATAAGCATCAGTGGAGTAAACCAACTGTAAAAATAAATTTTGAAACCATTTAAAAACTTTCAAATTTGATGTTTTTTTTTTAAAAGAACTTGCATTCTGTTCGAGAGCTGTGACTTCCTGCTCTGATTTGACAAGCTTAAATTTGAGGTCATTGATTTGCCTGTTGGCATCCCCTGAAAAAAGAAATAAACATATTTCTAAACGTCCAAGGCTGAGAGTTTGTTTTCTGCTTGAAAAATAAAAACTCTATCTCTGTACGTTTTAATACACTGTAATATGAACTTGACCCTGACTGAGCAGACAGTGTCCTCACTCTGTATATCCATGATGCTGGAGTCAGCACCATTCTCCTGAACATCTCCCTCGTGGCTGGAGGCATCCTCTACACCATTCTTTTGTTTCTTGTGCTCAAGTTGACCTTTCAATCGCTTAACCTAAAGACAGACAACAAAAACATGCTTGTGATTGCACAAACAGAAAGCAAAGGTTCTGCATGCGTGAAGCAAGTAATCTGGCAAAACCGCACCTGCTCTGTTAAGCTCTCTCTCTCATCAACCAGTTTCCGCAAACGAATTTCTGAAAAGCAGGTCCAGAGGTCATTGGATTGAATCATCATTACGACTACTTAAATATGGTAAACATTCACAATGGCCATCACAATTGTCTAAAATTGAATTTAAATGGGACTTAAATGGCTTCAGCAATTGTAAATATTACATTTTTGTACTACATCTAAAAATTACATCTAAAAGTTAGACATGAAAGAACTTTTTAACATACCAGGATGGGAGGAGCCAGAGGCATGGGGGGGGAGGAGTCAAAGCATGCAAACGTGAGGCTGGGATGTGAAGAATGGATGAGGATGGATAAACATGCATAAACTTCAGCGAGTTCAGCCTCAGAGGCCACTGTGATTTATTTATCAGTGTCCAGCTCAATGGTATCAGCCATTCTGTACATCTATTACATGCAGTTTGTTTTTGCTATGCAATGTGCAATGAGCAATTTTTGTATTTTTGAAGACAGTAATATTTCTCATTTGAAAATATATGGTGTATGATGTGTCTTTAATACAGCAAAACTACTGGCCCTGCAATCCATAACTTTTGCTTCTTTACTGCCATCTTTGTTTAAAACATGCAATTGCAGGTTACTTTACATACTTTTCAATAGGTATGAAGTCAAATTAAGCCAAACTTACATTTCCTAGGAAATCGGACTAACAGCTCAAATTATAAATATTTATTATAAACTTACTGTTGGGAATGAGGGTAAGGTAAGGAGAGTGTGTTGAACACTGATCTATCACGGATTGCAGCTAAAGGGTCTCTCGATCAACATAAAATGAAAAAAGAATTATTCATATTCATATTAAAATATTCTGCTGGAAAACAAAACAGACTTATTATTCCAACGTTTAATTTTAAACATATTCATAGGTGGCTGGTTCCATCAACATTTAATAGGTCTGAGAATAAATTTTTCCATTTAAGGGAAATTCCCCAGTCCCCCAGTTAAGGGAAACCCAGAATATAACTACAAAGCTCCACTTAAATTTTCGGAGAAATATTTGACAGTGAATAAACACAATGAAAGATTTTATAACACACAGCTTACATTTAATTAGACAGTTGACAGGTCTCAATGCTAGTCAAGGTTGTCATTTTTAAAACAGGTTACAAAAACCTTTATTCATTCATACAAGAAACACTTTATGCTTTTGTAAAAATTGTGAAATAAATGACATCCTACACCTATTACTTCCAGCATTTGATGATTTATTTTCAAGCATTCTATTTAACCTAAGATTGTATTCAGCATTTTTGATCAGATGTAAAATATGTATGTTTGATTAAACAGCTGTGATGAAAATTACATGACTAATAAGACATTATTAACTTCTGTGGTAGCTTTGAGTAATTCGTGCACAATAGTATCAATAAGTCCTAGAAAAAGGAACTGTTACTTGTTGAATACATCAAGGAAACCAACTTAGCACATTCTTGGCATATTAAGACATCTTACATTCCTCTTTCCCTTTGCCCTTCCCTTTCTTGCTACTTGTTTTAGATTCCCTTGTATCATCTTCCTTGTTATTCCTAGTTGTTTCTCTCTCAACCTCTTGCTCTCCTGAAATATTGGATCCCTGGTCCTCATGAACAATGGAACTACTGAATTCTTGGACTACATCTCTTGTCTCTGTCTCTACGATAAGATCAGCTCCTTCATTGTGCCTCGGTTCTTCTGATGCTTGCTGATGCTTCTCAAATGTACATTCTTTAGGTTGAGATGTACCATCCTGCTGCTGATTAGGTTTAATGTCTTTCTTGTTGACCTGGCTGTCCTCTGTTAAACACGCTTCTACCTCTGTTGTTTTTTGTGGATTTTCTATGGCATGTCCATCATTCATCTGCTTCTTTGGCTCTGTTTCCTTATCTGCAAGTTCCAGAAGTTCACCATCTTTTTGACTTTGGTCTTCAATGATATTGCTTTGGTAATCATTGCATTCTGCTTCTTGCACATTTTCTTTTAACAGAGTAACTTCCTTATTTGATTGATCTTGCCAGTTTTTTAGAGGGGCATCTGATGATGCTTCAGAATCCATGTCATCAAAATCAAATGATTCTCTATCTTCCCCCTCATCGCCTTTGAGCTCTGAAGAAACTGTAACTGACTCTACCAAAATGCTTTCATCCTCTTGCGGCAGTTTATCTGGCATAACCTGATCCTGGAATGATCCTTCCTTCTCAACATCCTCACCTTTTTCCACATTAATATCTTTATATTCTCGAGGCGGTTGTGTATCAAGCATATCCTGGTCTTTGAATGATCCTTCTTTCTCATCCTCATCACGTTTTTCCACCAGTATATTTTCATCCTCTCCAGGCAGTTGCCCATCAAGCATAACCTGATCTTGGAATGTTCTTGCATTCTCTTCCTCCACATCTTCTTTTTCCACCATAATATCTTCATCCTTTTTAAGCACTTGTGTAGCAATCAAAACTTGTTCCTGGAATGATCCTTCCTTCCCATCCTCACCTTTTTCTAGCTTGGATTCATGGTCAGAGGTTTCTAACTCTAGTGATTCTTGATTTGCTTCATCCCTTTCAGTACGATGATTCTCAGGTAGGACCTGATCATAAAGTAATCTCTCCTCCTCTTCATCCCCTTCCCCCTTTTCTAAATTAGGTTGAAGATGGGATTCAGTTACAACAGTGCCTACATTATTATCTCCACTAACCACTTCTTCACTAGGCATTAGAGCTCCTTGTAGTTTATCTTGTTGCGTCTGTGTCCTATCCTCTTCCTGGTTCTCTTCAATACTATTTTGTAGATGGCTTTTCATAACCTGATCAGTGGGCACTTCCTGGACAATTGGTTGTTCCTGGACTACCTTTTCAGCTTCATCCTCTACCTTCACTGAGGTAGGAGGGTGATTTTTTGGAGCAGACTCATAATGACAACAAGGGACAGCAGTCTTTTCTGGTTCAGTATTTTGAAGCCTTTCCTCCTCTCCTACTGTATCAAAATGACTCGCTTTCTTGCTGTCTACCAACAAAGAATTCTCAAAGTTGTCAGAGCTGCTGTTGGCCTCAAGAGTTTCCACACACCTGTCAACAGCATCTATGGTCTTATCAGAAAGTTCATTATACAGTAAAGCTTTTTCTGAAGAAACCTCTTTGGCAGGATTTGTTGAATCCCCAGTTTGGTCATCATTAATGTCTGTGAGTTTGGAGACACTGACTTCTGAAGGGACAATGTTGCCAGGTCTAGATTCAGGACAATCAAGGTTTGAGGTGGGGTTAGAAATTTCTGCTGAATCAACTACATCTGGGATTACATGAAATTTCTCTCTAGCATAATCAGCATTTGTATTTGTGCTTTTTTCAACACTGTCCAATTTAAGGTTTCTTTTATCATCATGCAAATCATCTGAAACATCTGCATTTATTGCTGTAGATACATCATTCTCCAAGTGCTCCTCTTGGTTCTCCTCTAGATCACTCTCCATTTTTTGGCTTGGATTATCCTTATGTGAGCCCTTTTCATTTTTGTCATCTTTTTTTGTTTCACTCTCCTGCTTGTCACTTTGTTTCTGTTTTTGCTTGCTTTTCCTCTTCTTTTTCCTCTTTTTATTTGAAGCACTGGCACCTTGGGTTTGTGGAAATTTCTCTGACTGAATTGATTCCGCAGGTTCCTCTACAGCTGTGCTTTTATTATCAAGCTTTGCCTCACCCGGCTGATTCTCAAGTTTTAGACCAGAGACTGACTCTAAAGTGGTTTCCTTTTCAATTTGACTATGTTTGGCACATATCATAGTCTCTTGTTGATCTTTCTTCATAGGTCCATTTGTGTGAATGTCACATTCTGATTCCACAATATTATTCCCAAAATCTTTCAATACAAGCTGCTCTGCTTTGATCCCATCCATTGGTCTTGTTTCAGTTGACTCATCATCGCAAACAGAACTTTGAAGTTCTTCAGGTCTCTTATCAGACTGCTGTTCTACACCCAGGTTCGTTTCATTCCTAGGCTCTCCATTCTCATTTGTTTCTAAAGAGGCCTTTGTAGAACTCAATGGGACCTGTGAAGACTGTTGATTCTCTTGCCTCTCTTCATCCAAATTCTTTTGGTGCTGGTGTTTACACAGCTTCAACTGATGAGTGCCTGGGAGATGATTGAGGTGTCAGTGGTTAAGGCCCAAAGAAATGTGTGTCTAGATGCCAAATAGTATATTGCAGATGTTTAGAGCAAGAAGTAGGGAAAGGAAATGAAATAATAAAGACACCAATCCAAAGCTCTTAACCCCACAAAAATCATGTGTAAAAGAAGTCCTAAAGAAAACCCCATTGTTTGAGGCCAAGCACCCAGCTCTGCAATACCATTTCTTGTTTTCACTGAAGCTTATTCTAACCAAACTGGACAGTAAACAAATCCATTTGGATGATTAAGTTTTCAGCTGTTTGGTAAACATGTTAAACACTGTGTGTGAATATGTATTCAGATATAACCTTACAATGTTTCTTTTTATGATGTGCTATTTACTAACTGCTACACTAATATATAGTTAATAAAAACAGCAAACCCAATGATAAAAAGCATGTGACATGACATTCACAGCAGCCGCCCATAAAAAAAAACAGAGTAATGATTTATGAAGTCTATTTTGCATGCTTATATATATATATATATATATATATATATATATATATATATATATATATATATATATATATATATATATATATATATATATATATATATAAAATCTTAAAACTTATATACAAAGCAGGTTTTGTGGAAACAGGCAAATAGTAAAGTGCAAGTGACAGAAAGTGACACAGAAACAGTTTGGTTAGACTGGGCTTGAGTACTACAAGATGAGAATGCAAGGCAGCAATGTTAAAGAAATCTCAGCATGCAGTGACTCGGCATGCAATGAAGGTTAGAACAGCAGCTTACCTAGTACACTGGCTCCCTCCCGGATCTCAGCAGATGATATTCGAGAACCCTGATCAGTTTCTCCCACTTCTTCTCCTGTTTCCCCATTGGTGGTAAGGTCAGGTTCAAGGACAATACCATGTTTCTGGACAGGGTAAATTAACGTAATGTTTAAAAACAGGCTTTAGACGCACTGTGGATGGAGCATATTTCACCTATACTGATTTGAAGATGCACCAATATTCTGCTAGTCAGAATGCTAATGATTCAACATTTTGATCTATATTTTAATATTAGTTACCGCTAAGCAGGGATTTTGTCTACAAATAAAAAAAACCCAATTACATTTATTGGATTTCATTCTTTGTTAGTAAATGTTTGAGGAAAAATTATCCCTACAATTAACTTTTTTCACAACACCGATGAATACCTTCAAAATATCTTTGAGCTGAACGACCTCATCTCTGAGCTCATCTCTCTCATTTCGAATGGCATCAGAAAATTCCTTTTGCCTCTCTAATGCCTGAACGGCACCAGAAGGGATTTGGCAAAGATAAAGCGCAGAAAAGAAAAAGAAGGTGAAAGTAATGAAAACATCAATGCTGCAGGCAACAAGACAAGACTTTGGTAACGCATCGACTGACTATAGCAGGATATAGAATTAGGCTAATACAACTAACTATAAAAAAGAAGAAATTAAAAACAATTGTCTAACAGTGAAAATTATGACAAACGAAACTATAACTGGGGGTAAACAAAACAATTCAGGGATCATACCCCAATTTTTTTATTCTTCCATTCAATAGTTTCCTGAAGGTCAGAAATCTCTCTAACAAAGCCATCCTGCTTGAGTCGTAACTGATGGATCTCCTACAGAGACATACCATGTGTGGAAGTGAATCACAGATGATCAGAAGGAAGGACAGAAGATAAGAGGCAGATGATCAGAAAAGCCAAGCATTTGAAAAGACAACAAGGAGAGAGAGTTTTAAATGGCATTTACATCAATACTCACAGTTAGCAGTTCTTCGCTTTGTTTAAATGTCTCTTTTAATTCATTAAACTGAAACTGCAGTATACTGTGTGCATGCTTCTCTCGTTCAAGGTCCTAAAAGATAAAAATCACCTTAGATGCATTTTCTTTCAATGTTCATTTTAATGAAGCATTTATGCTGTCATCACCAACGTTAAAGCATAAATCGCCATGTGTTTACTGTTTTCTTGTAATCATGTAAAATTTAAAGACTCTACAAAGTAAAAGCTTTTATTGTGTACGAGTCAACAAAGCAAACATCTATGACTGTACAGACCTTAGTCTTCTCCTCAAGCTCACGGCGTGTTTCACAGAGCATCTCTTCCAGTTCAGTTAGAGAGTCTTTTAAGGTGTCCACTTCATATATCAGATTGGTCTTCTCATTGTCCAGCTGTGCGTTGGACACCATAGCCTTCCGGTACTTTTCCTCTACTTCCAACAGGGAATCCTTCAAAAAAAACAGATATCACATTAACATTCTTTATACTTACTTCAAGTCAAAGATGGAGGCCAGACAGAGAGGATCAGGCTATAGACCTTTGTAGCTCAGAAGCATGTACATGCAAGGTGAGAAAAATTAGCAAATATATATCTCGTCTAGTTCCTGGTGGGTGGTTCCTAATGTTCCTAACCAAACCACCCACTTGCTGGTTTTGAAGGAACTTGCGGGTTGGCACTGGCCTTGATCAGATCAATACCTTGATCTCTTTGAGGTTCTGCAAGTGCTTCGCCTCCACCTCTTGAATCTGATCATTAATCTCATGGATCTCCTGAATAAAAAGCATGAAGAGTGAAGATGAGGAGGAAGGATGAAGCAAGCAGTGGAAGAAGAGCAATGGACAGGTCGAGAATGTAAATAATGCTAGAAACAGGTAGAAAGCTGCAGGATAACGGTGAGGAACGCAGAAGGATTAAAGAAGGACGGCTCAGTCCTGAAGCTTCTGAAGATCTTTCTACATATTTACTTGCACTCTGTTACATACAAATATCTAGATTATTTAGTTCAACTGCGTTTGATTAAATTCTGCTACAGGGATATCCAGAAATAGAACACAGTACAACAGCAATGACACAGAAGTGAAAGTATATTGAGCTGCTTTGATTTGTGTGAAGCTAAGAACAAATTCACAAAAATTATACAGATTATACATTTAGGATTGTCCAATTTCAACAGCAAGTGTGTATTATTAGATGGATTATATAATGTAGAAGATAAATCTACTGATGAAATCAGAGAAACACTAAGTATTAATGAAAAACATGAGGGAGACAGGACAAAGAGACACAAAAAACCTTGATTTCTCGTATGGAGGTTTCTGTGTCAGCAGAGATGGATCTATCTCCACTTCCTCTCCGTGAAGAAGTCCCGTCGAGAGATGTGAGAGTAGCACCAGATATCGTTGATGCTCGTGAAGAGCCCTGAGAAATATTAATATTCTATTATTTATTTAAGCACTACTGAGAACAATTTGAAAAGAGATCAATGAAAACATTATGAAATAAAATTAACCTTTTTTAAGTCATCACGCTCTAACTGATCATCAGCCTGTAAAATAAAAAGATAAAATACTAAGTCTCATAAATCTCACAAGGTGCCTGGATTTAAACAACCACTTCATTCCAGGGGTGTCTTATTTATCATGATTCATGCTGTCAGCTGTCAATACAAAAACAATGTTAGTATCTGTTAAAGCTAGAAAATCAGTTCAAACTGATAAGTTGTAAAACAAATGCTAGATATTTATGCAGATAAATACAAATACCCAAGCACACAAGTAATTGGCATATCTACAATCTCACATCGTGCACAGCTGGAAAAGCAATTTCCAGAAAACATCATGTCTGTCACTGGTTTTTCGCATTTAAAAATGTTAATTCAGTTTGCTGAATCCATTGACCAATAACATTTTTGTAACCTCTCTAAGATAAGAGACAATCAGCTGAAAAAGATCATTAAAATACATTTGAAAGATGTAATAAAAAACACACAAACCATTAATTCATTTCAACATGCCACTTCTTGTATGCAAAGACACATGTTTAAAGTCAATGCCTCAGAGCATCAGCCCAAATCCCAGTACTGCTGTCGTACCATAGACAGTCTTCCATTCACATCTGGCAGGTCAGGAATAATGAGATGATCAAGGTTTTTAGAGAGGCCAATGATATTAGCTGTGCTGCGCATATAACTAGCCACTGAGCTTCTGCAATCCTCCTGGAAACCCACAGAGGGCATCATTAATATTGTTTAGGGCAATATCGTCTCAACTATCCCAGTTTAACAGTTGACTTTTCACATGCACCCTGAGAAGGAATGCAAACAAACACACACAGACCTCAGTTACCTCAGATGCCACTACTCAGTATAATTCTGCACAAGTTATAAGGAAAACACATTTCATTTTACCTGGGCTACAAACAATCATTCAGGCAGAAAAATCAACAATCCATTACACACAGCACAAGCACCACATTCATGAGACACTTAACACAAAAACCTATAAATATAAACTAGATGCCTGTAGCTAAAACTGAACCTGTCTTTGTGAGCAAACAAATGAAATACAAACAGTTGTCAACGACAACTGTATAACTATATAATATATAGTTATTATATATATAATATATATATAATATATATAACTATATAATATATAGTTATATAACTATATAATATAATATATATATATATATAATATAACTGTATAACTATATAATATATAGTTATATATATATAATATATATATATATATATATAATATAACTAGTTGTCAACGACACTGAAGGTGCTCACCACAGGACTGCCACAAGCAGAGTTTGCCCTGGATGAAGTCCTGGAGCTCGAGCTTAAAAAACCACTGTATTTATATGACTAGAGCAAGATTCACAAACACATATGATGAGAATGTGAAGACTCAGAGACAGAGAGAAATAAACAACATATAGTAACTGAAAGTAAAACATAATAGAGAAGGGAACGCAGATATGTGAGCTTCAAAAAAACTCCAAGCCCTCAAACCAATTCATTTGAAAATCTCATAGGCAATATGCATCAGTTATGCCCTTGAGATTTTTAAATTAATTTGTTAATAAACCCATGCAGCGCATCACAAAAACAAGGACCTTCTGATCACCTCCCTGAGGTAAACAAGTAATAAGTTATACACACGAAAACAACCCCACCACTTGTTAAAATGTACATGAGCAGGAAAGTATTTTCAGAATTTAGAGACACCCTGTTATTTTTCCATTTATTAGTTTTATCCATAGAATAATTTATGTATTACTCATAAATTGCTGAGTGTTCCTGTAGCCCAACTTGTAGCGCATGGCACAAAGAACACCAAAGTCAAGGGTTCGATTTCTGGGGAACACAAACTAGTAAATGTCGCTCTAGATAAAAAAAAAAAAGTCGCTCTAGATAAAAGCATCAGCCTAATGCATAAATGTAACAAAATTTCATCATGAGGATTCATTACCATTAGGAAGCTCACAAATATTAGTGGTTGGGGAACTAAATACACATTGTAAATAGGATAGGCATTCTGTAAATCTCAATCACCACATTTGCAGTTTGGCTCTATCATTATGGTTTCTCTTTTCCATTTTGAGGGCACAGTGCATCAGTCTACAACTGCCTTTCATCACCCCAAGTCAGATTGGTCAGAAAAAAAGATAAAACTTGTTATTAAAGGTGAAGTTAAAATACATTCTCCTGTCCCAGGTAAATGTGCAGCAACAACTATGTGATTCATTTGTACAGTAGGTTCTCTAAAAGTATATAAACACTACCTCTGCGGCCATGTATAAACATTGCTCTGTTTGTTTGAGCCATTAGACGTGTCACTTCTGACGCAACCAATAAATGCGAGAGCACTAGGGACACCTGTTTGCATAAAAATAATATTTGACACAAAAATGACACACTTTCCCTTTTAAAGGACTATAGTAATCACAAGTAATTAGTTCTCTTCTTGTGTTTGTAGTCTGTGCGAGTTCTAAAAACCCTAGATGACCTGCTGTGGGTGGGCGAGACAATCTGGTGAGGTGTTACCAGTGAAAGCGTCTATGTGCATTGGTTCACAAACTGCACAGGAAGTCCTGTGTAGCAGAGATAATATGTGGAGCAGAAACCCTGTGCTTCCTGCTGTGCAGCAAACAAGAGCTAAACAAGAAAAACGAATACATGCATATGAGGATTCCAATCAAATGGTGTAAAGCAGAGGGTGAACATCATAAAAACAAACAGAAAGTTACAATGATAAATAGAATAATTCTGGTAGCGATGGCGCAATCAGGGGTTTTAAAGACTGGAATTAGATAAAGAGATGAAGGGGCACGGAGAGAAGAATAAGATTAAGATGACAGACCTGGCAGCCATTGTAGGAGGCCTGGATGTTTAGAGGAATAACTACTGCTGCTGTACGGTTCAGGAGAAGGGTAGATGCTCTAAAGTGATGAAAAATCATGAGGAAGTGAATGATTATCTAATGAAGAGAGAAGTGTGAGCGACAGATCTAGGGAATTGTCAAGGCAGATGACATGACTGTCAAGGTAGATGACAACAAATCCTAGGTTAAGTTGTTCCATGCTTTGTACTCTTCATATTTTAGCCTAGGTTAGTAATTCACACTCCAAACCTTTGGCATGGTAAACTGAGGGTTAGCATTCTGGGATATACGTACATAGCATGAAAAGTCATTTATTTTGCTGTAATCAGCAATCATACACAAAACCACACCTGTTATAACTGTTCATTTTACATCCACCATTATAAAGGTTATCCATATTTTAAAAAAGCCAGTCTGGCTAAGCTGGAATTTAGCTGGTTGGCCAGCTCGACAGCCGTCAAGTGCCCAAAACCTGTTTAAAACCTGCAAACCAGACCAGCCTGACTAATTAAAACCAGCAAACCAGCCTGTTTTTTTCCAGAGGAGAACACGTATCTATCATGCTTTTAAAAACACCTTTCACAAACCTCCAAGTTAGCTATAATGTTAATCACAAGTCAACAAGCGAATTACAGGTAGTGACAGAGATGCAGGATTAAGACCCAACGACTGCTGTTCAAGTCTAGAAGAGTGAGACCTTATGTCTCGTCACTAAGCCTGGAGCTCTGTGCACACATACACAATATAGTTCTGTTTACATTTATCACACAGATAAACAAAGCAGTTAATATTTAAACACTGACATCACACAGTTACTTCAGCCACTAACCCGACTAGATAAAAGCAGAGATCATCATCATAGCCATTGCTCTGTGGAAAACAACAGATTGTGACTGAGATCACATCCCTTTTTTACAGAACCACACAGAAGTGACATGTATATCTTGCCATAAACATACATTTTAGAAGAAAGTTTCTTCTTTTTCTTGGACGACTTCTGGAAAAGAGAGGAGGAGGAGGCCTGGGGAAGCTGAACAGGATGGTGGGAAATGGAAAAATTATTCAAACAGAGAATTTAACGTTCAATTGCGTTTGAACATTGTATCATGCACATTAAGCATTAGACACCTTGTCAGTGTAACATTTTACTGACACATACAAGTCATATTTGTTAGGAAACATACCACAGAGCACAGAACATACCACCCAATCTGTAATATGGATGGAACACTTCAAAACATTACAAATATAGCATCATAAATGACAGTTCAAAGTTTACTGTGCTCAATTGAATTACACACACACATACACACACACAAAACAAGAAGTCCTGTGTGTGAACTCAGTTATGTTCTCATCTCATTTTAGAGGAACCTGAAAGTAACACAACATTCTTTTGTGGCTGAAGCAACATTTCCCACCCTGAGAATCTTACCCCACCATAAGCACCAGGCGCATCCAAGTCCAACTGCCAGACAAACAGAACCACTATCAGCTTGAGGACCATTTCGGACATAATTAGAGAACATGGCAAGCACACACATACAACCAATATCTGACCCACTGGGCATCTTAGCTCCATCACTGCTAAACTGTTGCAGGACACAAACATAAACCTTTAAGGTTTTGAAGGATGTAGATGTCATCACAGAAAAGCAGGCTAAGCTGATACTGACCCGCACGCTGCTCCTGCTCCCCGCTGACATAAGTTCTTCATCATCTGACACCTTGATGAATGGAAAAAGGGGTAAAATTAGATGGAGCCCACAGTTAGCAAGAGTTTGAGACGTAAAACACTCCACTAAGTTTGTGTTCTGACGTATACTGATGCTGATAATATTGATGGAACCACAACCAAAATTCTCTCAGAAAAGAACTAATGTGCATTACCATCTTACTTATGGCAGAACAAAAGCAGAGATAAGCACCTATTAAGCATCTAATAAGGGATAATGAGGACACAGTGAGAGGACAGCGAGATACAAACCGAAGCATGTCTCCGTGAGAGGCGTGTATAACGCTCACTGTCCTCCTACAGTGGAAGAGGAGAAGAGAGAAAATAAGAGAAGAGTTAGGAAAAAAGAAAAGGAGACGAGAAGAGAATGTAAGCTGCACTGCATGAATGTAAGATGTAAATTGTAAAGATCCCAATGTACCATCCATTGCTCAATGTCCCCCCATTTGTTGTCCAGGTTATCCAGTCCATAGTATTTCTAAAGACAGAGAAATGCACCAGGAACCAGGAGAGAAAACAGGCGAGAGAAGTGAGATCAGAATAAAAGGAATAAGAGGCAATTATATTAGTAGAACAGAATGTAATGGAAAGATAATACAGGTCAATGATGTTGTGCTATTTTTTTCTAATATTTAAAAAAGATTTCTAGGGATTATAATACAAATGTCCTGGTAGGAGGCTGAAATTAAGAAAGCGAAGCAGTTTTATTTTGAAAAATTAATACCTGGAAAAGCATTTTGCCTGTCAAATCAAAGCCAGTGTGGTTTAACTGACTGAAGCCATTTTGTTGTCACACAAAAACAAAACTATAACAGTAAAAAGATTACTCTAAATGCTGTGGAGTGGATGTTTAAATCAAAAGGCGTAAATGTTTTCTAAGTACATCAAACAAACACGCATACAAAATCTCCACCAAATGACATTTCTTGGCACTTTTTGAACTAGACTTTTAAAGGATATTGGACATCCTTGTTTGTCATTGACCCATGTTGTCAGTTTGTAAAGAGAGCAAAAATATCAAGTAAATTATAAAGAGTACAGAATTAGTTAAATAAGCAACAACAGAAGAAAAAACAATAAAAGGGCAGCAGAAAACAGAGGAAACGTCCTACCTTTTGCACCTGATAAATCTACATCACAGATATATCACAGGTAGCCAGCAAAAGAGGATCAGATGAGCAGGGGGAAATAAAACACCAAACATACAGAAAAGGGAAGAAGAGAGGGTGTTGAGTAATTGGCACTACAAAGCAGAGGAATAACTGGACGATTATGTACATGTTATGTATATGCCTAGCTCTGCAAAAGGTGTGAAGTTTCATAGGTGAAGCGAAACCAGCGCACAGAAGTATATAGCTTAGAATAGAAATGTTGAGGCCAAAGACCTTGACAAGACTACATATGTGTTCCTTGCATCATTAAAAAGGATGTTAAGATTAGACATGTAGTGAAGAAGGGTGTTAGGAATATTTTTAGAGAAAAGCAAAGCCTCAGCTGCAAGTATGCTTAGCTTAATCAGACAGTATGTTTTGGTACTCATATATGGAAGTCTTAATGCTGCAGGGACTCGTGTATGTGCAGAGATCACAACGTCATCGCAGCTATAAATTGGGTAACGGCCAATGCATCAAGGCCGAACCTCATGGTGAAGATTTCTCACTGTTATGTTTGTATGATTACTTGATACTTGTTTATTAAAGCTAAACCATCTCAGATGTTGATATGTTAACCTCTCTTAAATGAGTCTCTGAGTAAGGTGATCATCATAACCTATTATCTGAACTTGAACAGAACTCACATCGAGCCCTAGAGCCGAACCCTACTGAGTTTGGCACAGACACCGCTTAGGACTATCGAGCAACTGACAGCGTTCTTAACTGGAAGGTGAGGGTAAATGGTTGAACTGGCATAGTGTTTTGAGATTGCCGAAACGCATGTTGGTTTGCTGGGTTATCCAGGTGGGATAGAAATAAAACAAAAGGGAAAGCTGTTAAAGTTCCAGTAGAGACAGTATTATGTTACCTGGCCTTTAATCTCACACAAGTTGATTTGTCATCCAAATGATGTCATGTAGTCGCAAGTATTCAGATGTTAGGACTAGGAAGGTCATGTGACCGAGTCTATGCTAGTCTATGGGGTAACAGGATTCTTTCTATGGATGTTTTATGTGTACTTCACTCTGTATGTGATCACATCCTCTGATAGTGTCTATACAGTTGTGGTTAGCCATCACTTTTTGAGAGTGGCCAGACACTGGCAGGTAGCTAAAATGATCTAAAATAATCGTATAGCCTAATAATAATCCCACTTTTATCCCACTACTTTTATACCACACTGTGTACTTGTGCACACTGTCTATAGCCTTCCACCTTTACCTATTAACAAACTTATTAAATTTCCCCAACTGACTTTTCCATGTGTATGTTTCAATTCTGAAAACTTGTGTTTTATCCAACAAACTTGTTAAGACAGAATCTCTTAAAGTTCTCTTTAAACATCTGACATTGTACTGTCCATATGCTCCACCTGCCTGTTCCTTCCACACAACATTTAATTACAATGTCCATCTATAAACAACTCAAGCTACACCTTGCAAGGTGCCGACCATGACTAAGGGCACCCATCTGTGCCACACCTTTTGTTTACACGCAAGATCTTACACAGATTATGCCTAATTACCTGACAATGTTAAGAATCAAGCAATGCATGGTCAGTACATATAGATTTGCTCATTACTCATATTTCGCAAGTAAACAGTTATTGCATGCATGTTTTAACTAAAAAGTTAGACAAATGTAAAATATGAGCAGCAAACTGTCTTTAGTTTGTGCAAGACTTTTCCCCTCTCCGGTCCTGATCAGAGAGAGTTTTAATGGTACGGCAAAACAAAAGGTCACCACTGTACATTATTACATGAAACAGAATGACTGAATTCTAAAACGTTTACTTTTAATAAAAAACGTAAAACGTTTAGTAATAATAAAAAACAGAAGCAACTATGGTACTCAAGCTATATTAGACAAAGTGAAACCAAACAGATCAACAGATCTAGAAATAGGAACAGATCACAGGAAACAAACAACATAAACATGTTTAGATCATCTAATGCTGGTTCAACTAGTATAACAGTGAAATTATTAACACATTAAACCAGTAATTGCATTTGTCCAATGCTTGTCCAGTGAATTCAAGCTCACCCTTCTCAGCAGAGGGGTCCGGGGGCGCCCACTGAGAGCTTCCCTAACCCCTCTACCCTTTAGCCTCCTGAAAGCCGTCCTGCCAGTTTCACGGTGTCTCCATCTACCTCAAGTCTGACAGAGACATTTTAAATCCAAACCGGGATGCCTCCATGTGCTAGTGATTCATCTTCACAAAGTCTAGCTTGAACTTTTGTTCTGCAGATTCATACTGATTCCACAAGTCAGCAGATCTATACTTGAACCATCCCTAAAGGATATCTGTATTACCCAACTCAAAAACACAAACCATCATGATGTTCAGTGTAAACTCTGTGACTGTGACCACCACAAATTTCATGCCACTGAATAGGAAGTCGTTTAACCTGCCACAGGTTTGAACAAAAGCTCATAATCTTCTTTAAGTCTTGGCTGGAGTTTGAAAGTCACAAAACACACATACACAAACACACACACACACAAACACACACACCTTCTGATCAGTCTGGACTTAACTCTGAGTGTTAGTTAATCCCTCGACTGTGACCTGGGAAACGTGAAAGCTTAGTGGTTATCTACGTTATGTAAGTTTTGTTGTGTCTTTGTCACGCATTGAGTTTCTACTTTTCCATTCACCTCCAAAGGAACCAGTGCCACAGTTTAGTGAAAGTCATGTCAAATCTTGAGTCTCCAGATCAAAGCACTGTGCTTAACATCTAAAGGCTACATAGACCAGTACATGACAAATATAATATAATTGGAAAAATATCATTTTCAATATTTAAAAAAATAGGGAATTTATTTTGAAGCTATAAAGCTCAGCACAGTGTTAGAAATGTGTGATCTGGTATTCCATGGTGCGATACAGGTTATTTAATGCAGATTATTTACCGAGATGCTTCCCTGGTTAAACTTTGAACTTACCAGTAACCTTAACCTTTGACTTAGTATGTAAGTGTGTGATTATCACACTAGCAAAAGGAGATATATCTGCTGTAGCATATAGACTGAGGTTAATTAGATAAAAGCCTGTGGAAGGGCTTGTTTAATTTAAGCTGTTACTTAATATTTTCAAATGGCTAGCAACAGCTGAAACTTCAACCTTAGAGTTAGACTTTATTGATTGTGTGGTTTTTCACCTCTTTCTGTTGTCTCTCCAGTTCTTTCATTCTGATCTCACGCGCTTCTGCACGGGCCACCCTCTTTGCAGCCAAACGGGCTTCAGCCTGTAGGGGGGGCAGGGGTCAAGAGAAAGGGAGAAAGTCATTAATATACAGCCATGAGACCATGAGCAATGTTAATCAACACTGGAGAATTTAAAAGCAAATACATTTTGTATGTCACTTTGTAAATTAAATAGGATGCACACAGGAAGTAGCATATATGTGCAATGGCATAATTTCATTAAAATGTGTGTGTACATCATTGTAATATCATTTTTATGATTTGTAACTATTTTTCTCCTCTGCCTGCACATTTGTATTTACATGGGTGTGTATTTGTGTGTGTATGTGACTTTAGTCTATCACACTACAAAAAGTCCTTTTAAGGAAAGACTCCCTGTAAGTCATGAGCAGGAGAGAGAGAGAGAGAGAGAGAGAGAGAGAGAGAGAGAGAGAGAGCAAGAAATAGAGAGAGCAAGCACACTTCCTTCCTGTATATGATGGCAACAAAACGTGGTGACAGCCAAAAAAAAAAAACCTCAACCACTGTACTTCCTCACAGAGACCCTCCCAAACTGATGACTGAATCTTAACTCCACCCACTCTTCCGTCCAATCCTTTACTACAAAATTTCTTTACACTACAGCCATGAATTTTTTCACAGGAAACCAGTCCCTCCATACAATTATGAAAATGCATAAAAGAATCTTTGATTTTTTTGGTTTAACAGATATAATAGGGATTTCTCCTCTCTTCTATTAATGCAATCTTTTTTAATTTTTTTATGCTGTCTAATGTTCAGATTTTCTCCTAAATATACCATAGTGGCACAAACTGATGTATTGAAATTAACCTTTAAAAAAGCCAATAATGATGCAGTACAACCGATTTAATATTAATGTCAATTTTATATACTAATACACAAACTGTCAGATCGAAAAACAGAAACCACTTCATTCGTCAATCATAACAGAGCTATTAAACCCACTAAACTGAAAATTACTTCAAATCTTCTGTGTGAATTAACCCTTTGCACTCAAGCAAAAAACAAATCAATCTCCAATATAAAGTATTTCAACCCTTAACTTCTTAAAGGTGGTCTGTACATACAGAGCCCTCATAAGAATTTCTGTGTTTGTTGGCTGATGCAGAAGTCCATAATAACTTTCTCCTGGCTAAATGTCAGATTATAATCTTAAATTGACTTTCCGTCCTGGACACAGTCGCGACACTTCTCCAGGAAGCAGCTGTTGCTCAGCACTGAGATCTCAAGCCTTTTTCCAACAACCCTGTTCAGGAAACATGTTGCCAAAGTAAATATTTCCACAGCTTTAACCACTACTTGCAGCAGTGCAAACAAAAAATGACGTCATAAGTTTTCCTGTTAATTTTATAAACCTGGACTCATTTCTTTGTTTAAACATATAAATGAAGACTGACCAGCTGCAACATATTCTTTTCAGGAAGTACACCAGCACAGGTTTGATGTACAACCAGTAGGCCTTAATTAAAACCTCAAGAAATGTATGCAGGGCTGGATTAAATTCCAAAATGCCCTTAAAAGAGAGAAAAGACAAAAACGGAGGACAACCTTGGAAAATGAATTCAGATTATCATCCTTAAGGAGATTTAATAAACCTTTTAACTTCATTAATTGAGGGCGTGACCGCACCTCTGTGTACTTGTCATACAGCGTAAAATTTCAATCCTCCTCTTTTATACACAACCCCAAATCAGCAAAAGTTGGGACAGTATGGAAAACACAAAAAATAGTGATTTCTAAATTTACTTTGACTTGTATTTCATTGCAGACAATACAACAGCACATTATTTAATGTGTTCCTCATGATTTTTAATGTTTTTTCTTCAAAAAAAACAAAATTCCCATTTTGGTTCTTGCAACACATTTCAAAAAAAGTTGGATCAGTAAAGCATTTACCACTTTGTAATGTTGCCATTCCTTTTCACAACACTTTAAAGACGTTTAGGGACTGAAGACACCAAGTGAAGAAGTGTTTCAGGTGTAATTTTGTCCCATTCTTGCTTCAGGTGTAATTTTGTCCATTCAAGTCTTAAGGTGGGCAACAGTACGGGGTCTTCGTTGTCGCATTTTGCGCTTCAAAATGCGCCACACATTCTCTATTGGAGACAGGTCGGGACTGCAGACAGGCCAGTCAAGTACCTGTATCCTCTTCCTCCGCAGCCAGGACTTTGTAATGTGTGAAGAATGTGGTTTTGCATTATCTTGTTGAAATATGCATGGACGTCCCTGGAAAAGATGTCTTCTTAAATTGTGCTCCAAAATCTCTATGTACTTTTCAGCATTAATGGTGCCATCACAGAAGTGCAAGTTACCTTTACCAAAGGCACTGACACAACCCCATACCATGACAGACCCTGGCTTTTGGACTTGTTGCTGGTAACAATCTGGATCATCCTTTTCTTCTTTGGTCCGAAGCACACGGCGTCCATTTCTCCCAAAAAATACATGAAATACTGATTTATCTGACCACAGTACACGTTTCCACTGTGTGATGGTCCATCCCAGATGCCTCCGAGCCCAGAGAAGTCGACGGTGCTTCTGGACACTGTTAACATAGGGCTTCCTTTTGGCACAGTACAGTTTTAACTGGCATTTGTGGATGCAACTACATATTGTGGTACTTGACAAAGGTTTGCCAAAGTAGTCCTGAGCCCATGTGGTGATATTGCTTATAGATGAATGACGATTCTTGATGCAGTGCCACCTGAGAGATTGGAGAGCATGGTTGTTCAGCTTAGGCTTGCGCCCTTGTTCTTTACGCACTGAAATTCCTCCACATTCCTTGAATCTTTTAATTATGTTATGCACTGTTGAAGGTGAAATAAGCAAATGTCTTCCTATCTTTCTTTGAGGAACATTGTTTTTAAACATTTCAATAATTTTCTCACGTATTGGTTGGCAAACTGGTGATCCTCAGCCCATCTTTGCTCCTAAAGGACTAGACCTTTCTTGGATGCTTCTTTTGTACCAAATCATAATTACAATCACCTGTTGACATCACCTGTTTCAAATCACATCATTATTTAACCAATTTACCTGATTACTAGCCCTAAATTGCTCCTGTTCCAACTTTTTTTTGACGTGTTGCAAGAACCAAAATAGGAACTTTGTTTTTTTGAAGAAAAAACAATAAAATCATGAGGAACACATTAAATAATGTGCTGTTGTATTGTCTGCAATGAAATACAAGTCAAAGTAAATTTAGAAATTACTACTTTCTTTTTTTATTTGTGTTTTCCATACTGTCCCAATTTTTTCTGATCTGGGGTTGTATTATCACTACTGTTTGTAATAAGGAACTGTATGGCCATGTTATGTTAGTCAGTACTGGTGTAATGAAGAAAGATAATTATTGACATGAACTGCCAAGGAGATCAAGTTAACGGCAATGATTCCCATCAATTGAGCAGCTGTCCAAACAAGTTTATAACAGGTTCTTTCTAATGTAAACACATTCTCAAAGTGAAAAGCAAAAGCACCTATGCAAACAAGATTTCCACCCAAACTGTCAAAAAAACAGAACAGTATTTCATTTAAAAAAGCACTTAGACTAAACATCTAGAGTAACAGTCTTCTGAAAACATGTGATTAACAGGGCAACCAATATTATGCCTTTTTTTGACCAGAGCAGGAAGCCAGAGGGCTGACTCATTCACAAGCAACCCGGGTACACACCCATCACACACTATTTACAGCAGAACATTCGAAAAACCTGCAGCCATCGCTGCTTTGTGCTAATGTGCGGGTGCTTGTGACATGTACACACTGTACACACTTTGACTTACACGTACATGTATGTAGATGCATATATGATAAATACATATTGTGTGCACATACATGTAAATGAATGAAAATGAGCATACACTATTTTTCTCTAAGCTAAAAGTACAAACTCTTTATTCATAGCACACATTTTGCTCTCATATGATGTCATACCTTCTTGCAGTTATCAAAGTAAACCATGATATCTGTCACAGTGAGGATTTGGAAGCCAGGGTCATCTGCGTTCTCCCATCATGAGCTCTCACACACACGTTTATCACTGAAGAGAGACAAATTGGCCTATTTCTTACACCTCTCTCCTCACATGCACCTCAACTGCTATTTTTAATGACCCAAATAGAGCAAATTCTATCAATATACCCAAACTGCTCTAATTTCATGAATGTTCTATGAAATAGTTGTTCTCAACGGGTGCAATAGCTACTTCTTATACCAGTATGGCTTCTGCTGTCTGTAGACCACTCTTTTGAACAGGGACATATTTATTAACTGCTCTTATCAATCACAGTAAATTAAGTTTACCTGAAGCATTATTCATTGGCAAAAATGTGGGTAATGTATTGCCCATATCTACATTATAACAGGTGAAAAAAATTGTGTTTGTGTGTATAATGTATAATTCTGTATTTATAATTCTGTTATCATTTATTTAATCTTATGTCTTTTTAATGATTTAACCTTTAACTTCTTCTTTTCCATGCAATGAAAGTAAATGGTGATCACAACTGTCAAACAAGATATTGAGTAACTTCAATTTCTGTTTGTTCCTCATACAGGGTTGTTAGATGGCCTCAGAAAACCTGGTATATAGACCATGAGTCATGTGAAGCATTTTATGATGGTTATTTGGAGTTTGTAACTCTCTGGTCACCCACTTAAAATACCAGAAGGTTCCATGGAAATTAAGTTACGCATTACAAGTTTTCATTTGTGAGTGAACCATCACTTTAAGATTATTTTCAATAATTTGTGATTATTGTCACAGGAAAGCAACTTCCAATCACCAACCAGAAAAAGATTTTTAATTTAGCTACCAATGTTCAAGATTTAGACCAATACAGTTGATACATTATATTTTTGGATATATATTCAGGATACAGACATATACATTATATTACATAAAGTAGATTTTGTGCACAGGTTTACGAAAACCCTATGTTTGGTGCCTATTAAGGTAGATATGCCAAGCTTGTCATTCGGTCCCTGGGAGTTGATGAATACCAGGGCAAATATGAGTCCAGAGTTTTTATCTGTTGACATAAATGGCCAGAATGAGCATCCATGCCCGCCTAAATTCATTCTCCCACGGCCCTGGTATGCCAGGTTGAGTGGGTGCATGCTAATCAACTAGTCTAACAATAGGATGGTTGCAAAAAAATAAAAGGCAGCCACATAACACAAACACAGGAAATATGACAGGCAACATTACTTCACATCCATAAAAAAAAAAGATTTTTTCAAACTATTAGATGTGTTTTAGTAGTATTAGTAGGTTGCAAGCAAACCTTACTAAGATTTTATTATAGACGTCAACTAATAGTTTCTCAAAAGTTAAACTAAAAGTTCCCAGCAAATTTAATTAATCTAAAATGCTCAGTCAATCATCAATAGTCAAATATTTACGGTGTATCAATATGCCAGCTCCTGAACCAGGGTCTTCAGTTTAAGACGTAAACAGAGCAGTCTCTCTCTGTTGAGTACTAACGTAAGAGTCAGTGGAACATATGAGATCACCACAGACGTCTGAGGTTTGCGCCACACTTCTGCTGTGCCCATATTAACACCTACATAAATTGTGCCAAATGTCAAATGTAAACCAAACAATGTCTGATCTGTGTTTGTGCGGATCCATATTTGACCAGGTTCCTGGACTCTGTGGTCAAGTTTAATGTCACAAGCACTCAAAACAAAAAAAAGCTTAAAAATGCAACAGACAGATTTTTTTTATCCATGTAGGGCTGAAGGAATTGGGTAACAAATCTGAGATAGATTTGGGTCATTCTGGCCATAGAGAAAGATGACGACAATGTAGGAGAAAGAAAAACAAGGAAATGACTTGATGAAAATGCTGTTATTCTGTGATAATAATAAATTATGTATTTTGTAAGTCTCAGACAAAACTACTGTAGAATAGTAAGGGCACAGACTGATCAGTGAAATTAAAGGCATTAAAAGGGTCCTATTATACATTTTCACTTATTCAGTGACAGTTAGTGTGTAATGTTGCCATCGGGGCATAAAAAGACCTGCTGTTACAATGCTCAAAGGTAAACAGAAAAGGCTTTTTAACAACTCAGACGAACAACTACAAATGGGTATTGTAATGTCACGAAATGTTGCAAATGTGCTTCTAGCTCATTTGCTTATTTATTATCTGAACCAGGCCCAAGGACTAAACTGATGCTGTTGTTAATACTGTTTATGTAACCAGTCCTTTATGTTATCCAAATGGGGTGCAAACTTACAATTAGTCTAACATGGGTGACGCACACTCTAACAAGGAGTGAGGAGTAGACTTAGATGACAGACTTAGATGACAGTGTTACTCTCAAATGACAGAATGAGAGGACTTTGTGTGCTTGGCCAACACAAAACACTTGCTTCATTAACCACAGAGTTACTTAAGACCCAACATTAGCCTGTAAGAAACTGTGGCCAGTTGAAATGTGAAGTACTGCTGAGAACAAAGCATAATGCTGAGACTAGGGTTGCACAATCACTTGTGCACGTAAAATTGTTGCTGTTCTTCAAATTCAAGTGTAATATTTTGATGAAGTGTTACATGTATATTGGACGCACAACACAAAGTTCAAGCATACTTTAAAAATCACTGATTTTTACGTGCAACAGTAGCTGCAATTGAAGAGCTATGATGACAGCAAATAAACATGTCCAATAAAACCAGTAACTAACCAGCAAAACAATTAGAAGAAGAAAAATATGCACAACAGCTCAATAAAAATCAACAGAAGTGACAAGTGCAGTAATGTTATTCTTCTTTTAAAGAGAAATTGGCAACCGATGATCAACAGTAGCGTTAACACTTAGAGTCAGAGCACCAGACAGCATCTGGCCTGCCCTTACCAGAAACTCCAGAATGTGATTATTAACCAAACACAAACATCTGGAAAGATGTCATGCTAAACTAGAAAGAGAAGCTAAGCACTACACACTACCACTGAAACTAAGTGTTGGAAGCTGTTGTTGGTGTTGTTTTACAGGAAATTGCTCACTGGCTCTATTGAGGCCCATAAACCAGTTCATAATAGGCACACTTCAAGTCTAACTAAATTAGACACTACTAGAAAAGCAAAGCTTATGAACCAGGCCACTGAGGATTACTAATGCAGATATAATCAGCATGTGATTCCACTGTTAAAGTCCCTCAAATCTATTTATCTGGTCTTGAACAGCTGGTCTTCTGAGGGCCTTCTATTCTTAAAGTATTTGTTTCAGATTCAACAAGCACACAAGGGCCAACATACCAACCTGTCAGAGACCAGCAGTAGCTGCAGATACCAGGTGAGCTGAGAAAACTTCATTTAGAAAGTACAAACTAATACAGGTACTTAAAGGTAGGCAATTTGTTCCAGAAAGAGTTTTTGTTATGCTGGTTCCATTTTATATTGTAGCTCTATTGGTAGAGCACTGCATTAGCAGTACAGAAGGTTGTTGGTTCGAGAACACACATACTGATAAAATATAGCATGAATGCACTGTAAGTTGCTCTGGATTAAAGCATCTGCCAAATGCATAAATGTAAATGCATTCAAAGCTAGCTTGCTATTGCTCGCATCTCCGAAATTGCTTACCCTACCTTTAAAAGATGACAAAACAGCTTTTAAAAAAAATCTTTGAAATGTATCAACTAAAGTGCTTACTAAAATGAGGTTAAAACCACATTGTCACCATCTAACTGACACTAAACCTGCTCATATGGAGGTACAAAAAACTGGAAAGTGTGCAGTTCAGAAACCTACATTTCAAATGCCATGTTGCAATTTATCCAGTTGCGCATGACTGCAACATATGTGTGCTGTGCAACTCATCAAGACTGGTCAGATCTCTAAAAACATTTTGCACAGGATTATGAAATCCAGTTGAAATCCATCATGGGTACACATAGATGTGTACATACTGCATGCATCACTAACTGTATTTCACACGATCAATTCAGAGGGCAGTTTTTGCTGACAGTAGTGTGAGAAGGCCTCGCTTCTGCCAACCACTGGGTGGATGTGTCACGATACAATATTAATAAAACAAAACATTTGCTACATACACAGTTTAACTGTCTTTGCATGCTGTTAACACACTTTAAGTGTTCATTATTCACAGCGGGTGTGTAATGACTGGAAACATCATGATACATCATTCAAAGATCTGACTGGGCCAAAATCATTTCCCAAGCAGTCAAAATAAGATTTCCTCCATCATAAACTTAGCACCTGTTCCAACCATCTACCCAGCTTATGGTGCACACTGGTAGCACCTTCTTAATGATAAACAATACCAAATAATGTAATACAAAGTACAAATGTTAGTTAGCAAAGTACTGAAGGTGTAGACATTGTCCAGACAACACTCACAGGAAGGAGACATGTCTAGCAGGAGAGGAAACGATATAAAGTCTGTTAATAGTGCACATTCAGAGTGACATCTTTGGTTTAATCAATACACTGGCACAGAGGTAGCAGAACCATGTGACTGCTGTTTACTTTTTTGGTTTGGTCCATTCTGACCATTACATTGTATCGTTGTACTGTTGCAGACAAATTTACCTCTCTTGCAATTACGTTGAGGGCATCTTCCTCAGCAGTCAACCCATTTTTGCTGGAGGTTCGTTTGCGTCCTGGCCCTTGTGATCCCATTAGAACAACCTTCAGTAAATCCAGACAAACAGCTTCTTTACATGAGAGCCGATTAATAATGGCTCATAAAACAAAAACTCGCGTTTCAGATGAAAACACGGCCAAACTTCGCTGTGTTGTCGGCGATTTTGTTACATCCGTCTTTTGCTGCACTTTGAAAGACTGAGACGGTCCCCGGTGCAGACAGCGCAAACATGACACACGTGTCGCCCCGTTGCGTGCCAAAATGTGTGTAAATGATTTAAGGCCGGTCAGCTCAGTGCATCACACTCTTATCCAGTGTGTTTGCCAGTATTAAGACTAGCTTAAAGTTTTTCGTTATTTGCTTTGCTTACTGTACTCTTGGATGGATTCAAGCGCCTGTAATGTGCGAGTTGGGGGAGGCACAGGGCTCTGACACCCTCGCTATTTTTAATCATGGGAGTCTAGTGCTAAAAACAGAAACTTTGTCTTGCACTTCTTAAAGTCATGCATGTGCACGATTGATCCACTTTCTCTACCAAAAACAATAAGCATTTTATTTTGAAAGTTAAAAAGTAGACAAAATTCAAACCAATTATACAAAGGTAACAAAATGTTGAAGCTTTAAAGCATTTATGAATTTAAATCGAATTTATAAAAATCTATTACTTCTAAAAAAATCATTTATGTTTATTTTTATGGCCGTATATAAATTACCCACATGACAAATAAAATACAACCTATAGGCTTAGTTGGTACATTTTGACATCTAGTGGTAAAGATGAGAACTTACCAATCATTGTGTGATATAGTGTAACTTTACTACTAATAATAATAATAATATTTACTAATAATAACTATTAACATGACCTGCCTTTCTCTGACGTAAATTCTCGTGTTGTGTGGATTCGTCCCGGCCTTGACTGATACGACACAGGTGACACAGGTGTGCACAGGCGAATGTGATTAAAAGGGGGCCTTGTGTAGCAGATCCTCCTAAACTTGTGGATGAGAGAACATGGGTGCGACTGCTGTGTTGTTTGTGCAATTTGCTCTTGTTGTTAAACATGGATTTGTGGTTAAAATGTGCTTTCTCTCCTGTTTCTATCTTCCCTCAGCTGTGAAGACAGTGCTGATCGTGTACGCGCACCAGAGCGCAGGCTCTTTCAATGCAGCAGCCAAAGATGCTGCTGTGGATGCGTTTAAGAAACAGGGTTGTAATGTGCTTGTGTCTGACCTGTATGAAATGAAGTTCAAGGCCATAGCAACCCAGGAAGACATCACTGGTGTGGGAGGAAACGTGCATAAGAAATATATGAAAACATTTTGACATTTACACTTCATTTCTTTCTCATTCTCAGGAGCGGTGAAGAATCCAGATCACTTCTGCTATGGAGAGGAGACAATGCTAGCCTGGCAGGAGGGGCATCTAGCGTCTGATATTGTGGAGGAGCAAAAGAAGCTAAAAGATGCTGACCTCATTATTTTCCAGGTGCTTTTTTTTCACCTTTAGGGGTAAGGCATTTTTTATTTGCTCCTATTAAGCCTGAATAATTTTCAGTGTTGGCTTGCAGTTTCCTATGTACTGGTTCTCAGTTCCTGCTATAATCAAAGGCTGGTTTGATCGGGTTCTTACTCTTGGTTTTGCTTATACGCCAGAAAAACGCTACAGTCAGGGCATCTTTAGGGTAAGGCTTATAAGTAACTTCAATGTAAACCACTGACTAATTAAATGTTGAATATTGTTTATGGTTCAGCCTTTTAATTTTGAAATGCTCGTGTTAGGATAAGAAAGCCATGTTATCATTCACCACTGGTTCTCATGAGTCCATGTTCAGTTCCAATGGAATCAATGGTGACATGAATGTCACACTGTGGCCAGTTCAGGTAAGGGCTTTCTGTAATGAAACCTCATTAACTGTGAATATTTTGCAGTTCTTCCTGCTCATTGTGTGAGCTGTGAGCATGCTAATTTGAGTGCTGCTGTTTTTCTGTAGAATGGTGTCCTTTACTATTGTGGCTTCCAGGTCCTTGCACCCCAGATCTTCTGGGCACCCATGCACCTCTCTCCTGAGGCTCGTGAGAGCCTGTTGAAAAGCTGGCAAATTCGTCTCCAGGGTCTCCTCAATGAACCTTCTCTTGCCTTCCTGCCTGTAGACAGTTTTGATGAGGGAAAAGGCTTTCAGCTGAAGCCTGAAGTCCAGGAGAAGCAGGCCGATTCCCCTTTTGGTCTCACTGTGGGTCACCATTTGGAGAAACCTTTGCCACCCCACAGCCAGATGAAAGCTGGTGTGTAACATGACCATATGAGGGCAGCACTGCATCATGATCTTATTTACCTGGTCTTAAGGCTGAATGTTAAGATAAGAATAAACTTTCTTGTCTTTAATTTGTGTGTGGGGTTTTTTTTTTTTTTAATGGAGCACTTCATTTGAAATTTGACATCTGTTCCTTGACTTGCTTTAAAAATTTAGAAACCAAGATGTTGTATGTGGGGATTCATACTAGTTTGCTGGTTACTACACTCATGGTTATTGGCAGATAAGGATCACCACTTTAGTCACACTGAAAAGGTGCCTGAAGGGCCTCTTATGGCGTATGCAGTATAGGCTTTAATTTGCACAAACTTGTGCAAATTAATTCAGTGGGACTTTAACACAAAAATGGATGCACGAAACAAATTGATTTGAAGAACATGACCTAAACAACCCTTTCTCCATGAGCTATTGTTTTGGTCAGCATGCACAACTTCTGATGTAGACCTCTTCAGTGGTTCAATTGGACCCCCTCCAACCTATTGCATGGCAGAAATCATAAACGTATTCAGAATGAGTGTTCTGTTTCAGAACAAGCAACCTTGGTTTGTTTCTGCACTATTAAGTTGGCTTTCTCTCCAAAGGGCACTTGTCCCAGCTGTGAGGAGATTTTCCTGTGGATATTCCACTGAGGGATTTCTTTCTCTGAAATGATGTCTGATAATACCTTGTTATCTGGTTGCATCCTCATGCTATGATTTTAAACATGCTGTATAATGATGACAATGGTACACGCTGCATTTAAAAAGTTGACCACTGCATAACGTGTACTGTTTATTATACATGTATTTTCAGTTTCAGTCAGTGAAACCACTCAGGTCCACATAGTGACTTCTGGTGGTGATATTGAGAATGTTGTATCCGTCGGTTTGGAAGGTTTTGATTGACACCCACCTACACTGTGTAAAAAAACAGAAAATGTACTGGTAATTTTCTGCCAAGACACAAAATGTCATGCAAAATTAAAAATGCAGGTAAAACAGAAAATCAAAACAGAAAATTCTGTCAGGTACAATGAGCCCTATTTTTACAGATTTTCTTGAGTGCACAATAGCATAGAGTGCTGGAATGCATATCCATATGAAGATTACTCTGATGGCATATTGTCGAAATCATTTTACAATTTTGTTCACAAGATGGTTTGTTTTAACCATGTGTGAAATTACTGTACAAGAAAACACGTTCACTGAAAATGTTTGGAAGAGATCTCCCCCTAAGCAAGGACTTGACTACCTTAAAGACAAAACCAGACTTTAAATAAGACCAGTTTAAATAATGTTAAGTTTCAATTTTAACTTGTGTTTTAATTTCATGACAAAAGAAATGCTAATAGTATTTATTTTGCCTAAGCATTTTAAGCAGCTGTCTAAGACCAATCGCAGCACAGACCAATCAAGATGTGTGAGCATAGTGCAGTTTCTGCATGCAATACATCTTTCACTGCCAGTCTATAACAGACACGTTAAGAGATTTTAACATGCAAATCACAAGTACAGCAGTTCAATGCGCAGAACAGTTTAAGATAAATCTGCATAATACTTATGATAAATGTTTAAACTGATTTAAGCAGTTAAAAAATTTTACTAGTAAAGTACAGTGCTTTGACCTGACAGATAATACAGATAAGCTTCAATGAAAAATAGTGTCAACTTAGCTTCTCAAGACCCAAAATGGACTTCCCTGAAGATACACCCAAACATGACAAGTTTTTGAGAGCTCAGCACTGAGCAACCCATTTCAATACCAGACATTCACGAGTTGAACCGGTAATAGAATTGAACTGTCAAAATTGGTAAATTGTTTTGTGTTTGACAATGGACTACTGTGATTCAGATGTAAAGAACACTATTGAATTGCTCCGTTTTGTTTTTTAATGTGTAACACATAAGGAATCACTTATTTCATGTTTCCATTACCCAAAACAAGGAGCCAATTAGAGACTTCAAAACAGTACACAGTATTGCACCATGTGCTTGTGGTATATCAAAGGGGCTTCCTCAATTAAAAGACTGTCCTTCTGGGAAATGCTCTTAGACCTCACAAGTTCTTTCCTCAGGGTTATGTGATGAAGTCATTTACTGTAAACCCACAGCCCTTATTCAGTAGACCCTGATGGGGAGTTGGGGAAAACTTTGACCAAATAAAATGACAAAAGGCATACCATATTGGCAATTCAGATTATTGAACTAATAAAGGATGAGGATGTTTTTGACAGATAATGAAAGCTCTACACAAAATATTATAATGCTAATGGGGTTATATTGCTAATGCTTGTGTATGCTTGTATGGTCATCAAAGGTTTTACCTGTATTACACTCTTAAAAATAAAGGTGCTTAAAAGGTTTCTTTGCAGCAATGTTATAGAAAAAACATTTGTTGTTCCCCAACCTGAACCTTTAAGTCAAAAGAACCATTTCTTACTTTTTTATAGAAACTTGTTCCACTACAAAAATCTTTTTGTGCAATAAAAAGGTTCTGTGGATGTTTATTATGGAACCATACAGTACAGCCGGAAATGTTTATCAATGGCATCGTGAAGCACCTTTTTTTATAAGTGTACCTAGAAGTCATTACTCAGTGCAAAGTTACAGCTGTTTTGCTAACATAGGCTTTCATCTCAAACATCAAAACTATACAGAAATACTTAATTACCATTAAAATTACAGACTAAAACAATCAGTAGCACAGATCCAAATAGATCCACATCTCCAATAAACTGCATCATTCAGTAACACATGAGCCCCTGATGTCAGATGGAATTGGACCTGGTTTGTCCCCCACACTGCTTTGAGCACTGCATGGCATGAAGAATTCACACAAGGGAGGCTTAAAACGGCAACCACCTGGAACATAACGGAGTGGCATGAAGTCTGTTTTCTCACACAACGGCACTCACCACATGTGCATATTTCACAGCCGTGCCGTTTCTTGAGGCGAGATGTTTTTGTACGCCTTTATTTAATTCAGGGAACAGCAACTCAATTGCTGAGGATATCATTCATTTACTGCAGGAAGGGATTAAGTTAATTACCTCCTTTTGCGCACATCTAAAACTGAACATTTTAAATAAATAAACTAGAACTTGAAATGTTTAGTCAAACACATTTCTTTTTGTAGTGCTATTAAGGCAATATGTACACCTTTACGAGTGCTGTTGTACTGAATATTAGCATGATTTGGTCACAAGTAATTAAAAAGCACTGGAACTAACTGTGTCATTTGTTGTTTATGCTGTATGACATTAAAAATATTGTAAAATGCAATTGATTTTTAGAAATGATTCATATTTGGAGTCCCCGTCCTCCATTTTTACATTATAGTTCTGTATATTCTTATGAGGTTATCATCACTCTAATGCAAAAGTGTAAGCTGGGTTGTTCAATGCTTATAAACAAGCAGTAGGTCTGTACAACCAGATTTCAAGACCTTGCTGTGCAAATGGCTGCAGTGGGAGCTGCTATTGGTCCCAAAGCTTCAACACTGTATATCCAATCCACCAGCTGAGCTGTTTCATCCAATTAGTGAGCTGTTGAGGGCCAGAAAGCTTCCTGGGAGAAACAATTTAACTACTGTAAGCTAGAAACGGATCAATAAGACAAATTTCCTCTAGCTTCTTAGGAGTTCCACTTTTACCAAATTAAATATAGTAAAGAAAGTAATAAAATGACAAACTGTAATGAATCACTGGCTAACATGTGAAAGCTGCAAAGTTCATGACTGAACACAATAATAATGCACCATAATAATGAATAAAAATTAGATATACTATACTAAACTATAAAATAATACAATATAATGCACATACAATAATATATATGTTTCGCTTTTACAAATGTTTTTGTCTTTCTAGTTTCTTTCTTATTGTTATTTTGAGAGTCGCAGCATTCCTGACAACAGTAAAAAAATTTTTTTACAGAGTTTCCCTTTTTTGATACAGAAAAGTCCCAGACATAAGCTCACAAATCTGCCATGTACCAGAAAAAAGTATTTTAACCTCATATGAACGTAATCCACTTAATTACATTCCTTACAAGCTAAGCTAATTATTATGTACTTAGAAAGAACATATGAACTGTGTTATAGGAAGGAAGGAGAAGAAGGACTATATCTTGGTCATTGTCAATGCTTAAATGTTAATGCTTCCTAGGAAAACAGTTTTACACACTCAATTTTAACACCTAAACATCATTTAATTTTACATCCTGTTATGTCCCATTTAAAAGTTGTTTTTAAACTCATCTTGGAAAGATAAAAGCCCTTTCCCAGTACATTACCAGGTACACCAGCTTTAAAGGGGACCCATTTTAGAATAAAAACATACACCCTTTTCAAAAAGAACTCATAATTCATTCTTAGAAAAAAGAACTTATGTCACCGTTTATTCACCCTATATGAGTTATCAGCTGGTCCACACTCTAAAGAATGAAATGGTCAGAGAGACATATGTGATCTCCAGTTTCTGACCTTGACCTGGAAGAAGAGGAGGACGTGACCCAGCTGACATCTTTGGACAAGCAGTTCATCTGCTCAACTTTCAGCTGTCACCACAAATCCTCCATGCTTATTGAGACATTCATGGGATCCAGATTAAAACGGAAGGCTTTAGTCCTATTACAATGTTGTGTCATTGACAAAATGATGTAGTGTCAAAGAAAATTAATCATCAACTGCAGGAAGTCCTTTTCCATTCAGCCCTTAGTCACTCACTCATAAAACAGCATTACGACAGCAGTTGCTTAGCAATGGAGAATAAGTGCGTGTTTGAAAAGCAGAGAGTTTTCCTGTGTTCCAGCAGCTTGGACCCCTGCTCTCTTCCCTCTTTAATTCACTTCATTGAATCTTTATTTCAAAGCTCTCTCCAAGAGGAGCCAAAAGGACTCTCCCATTCTGTGTGTGTGGAAGAAAGGCTCAGATAAAGAAGCTGGCACAAGGTTCAGGGGAACGGGGGTGCTTATCAGTGACTTTTTGAAATCTGTTCCGATGCTTTTGATAACCGGGGACAATGGATATCTGGACACTGAGGCTGTTTATTCATGTAGGTTATTGTGATGGAAACAATCACTCAATCAGCTTATGTCCTCTATGAGGTCACCCCTTTTCTCTTTCAGAGGATAAAGAGAAACATGTCATCTCCCATGTCCTTCCTATATAGCAAACAATAGACAGGTTTCATTACCATCATTAATGAAAAGTTTCCTTAGATAATCTACACTAATCTAAACTGTAATGAGCAAATGTCACATTAAGGTCGGTCTCCTTCTACTTGATCTGACCCTTATAATTGATTTTATTGGTATAATCAAATGTATCAATTTCCCTCATTTTAAATAGCATTTAATTGAACAAAACTGGCTAATTTACATGTCAGCCTTCATCTTTGTTACCTTTATTTAACACGTTTTTACAGTGTGCACGGTGTTTTGTGCAATTTTAAAGTTATGTAAGTACGCTCATAGGCTATTATTAAATAAAACTTATTATTTGGTGAAAAGAACCAGTTATAGTTCTGGGTCTGCAGTTCAGTATCTCTTTTCAGGTTTTCAGTTCGTCGTTTTGTGTTTCATTCATCATGATAAACATCATAACATCATCATAACATCATTGAAGAGTTGCCTTCATCTATAGGTAATACGTGTCACCGGGGTCACACTGAGAATGCGCTCAGCCTGAGGTTTCCGCTATTCACTGGCGCATATGGGCGGCACCGATTTCCCTCTATTTAAACAACCTGCGGTACAAGCGCAAACAGGGAGAGTTGCACATGTTTGGTGGATAGGAGCTAAACCAGGGATTAATATCGTGAACTGACCAAACAGTAAAGCGGCAAAATGTCAGAGGTGAGAATCTTTCTGTTTTAAAGATCGAGCAAAGTGTGGGAGAGAGGAGACGGTGTTTATGTAGTTTTTAGACACCTGCACTGGGTACTGTACCCCACTGTAGTTTTTCTGTCGGCACAGGTTCGTATTTAAACGAACTAAAAACAGGAAAAAAAAAAACATTACTGCCATAACAGTAATACAGATGGACATCTTCTTTACAGTACAATACTTCGACGATAGCAACACAGGCTGAGTTGTGGTACCTCGTTAAAGATTACCTTCATTTGCTACGTGGGCTCTTTATAAATACATGTAAAGTAATGTTAACACTGTTTTGGCCAGATATTTACAGCAGAGACCAGTTAACCTTAAAAACCCCAAACCCTTTTCATTTTAAATCCTTCAAATCTTTTTCATTTTATTGTGTCTTTAATGTCTTGAGCAAAGACAAAACAAATCTAGTTTTTTTCTTGTTTATGAGGATAAGCTCACATATGTTATACGTTTTCATCTTAGCTCATTATGTCCATGACTCTGCATACATTCTGCTCTGCAGGTCTGTGCTGGAAAGGATCTAAGTCTGTCATAATAGTTCACCCTTACAGTTCTACTTAGTTTATCTTTCTATTCCATTGTTTACATCTGTCAAAATCTATAACCTCAAAATAAACACATTTGAAACAGACGTTTAGCTTGCAGGAACATGGAAAACTTTTAATCGTAATAGTAAAATGCATTTACGGCCATAAATGGGACTTTCAAAGCCCCACATTTGTGTTCATTGATAAACAGATACTACAGAGTGGAAGTAAAAACTCGATAGATGTTAAGATATTTCACATACCTAATCTTTGGCAGTATTTCCAATATGTTTATGCAGTAAGAGCCAGGTAAAAATTGTGACTAAATCGTGACTTAATCTACAACATCCTGTCAGCAAGTGTCACAGGTTCAAGGCCCTCAAGGTGTCTGTTGTCATAAAGCAGTTGAACTTTGACCCCCCGATGTCCTTGCTCCTAACTACTATATAGAATGTGCTGGAAGACCAAGAAGCATTCAGAGGTCACATGGCCAACAGCAGTGCCTTGACAGAGGACCATCAGGGATATAACATAGATATTCCAGGATATTTATGCATTAAGAAAAAGACAACAGACAAAAAACAGAACGAGAGGCACGTGCTGCTTGTGCCTTCATGTAATGTAATGTATATGTGTTTCCACCTAGGGCTAAAGTATATAACCCATTCTTAAGCAAACATGATGTTAATAGCTTTCATCAAACAGCACTATTGTGTAATTATTACATGGAAGACAATTAGGCTTGACTTTGTAATGAACTTCAAAAGGAATACAGGCGGAGTAACAGGAAATTTCCTTTTGGAAGGGAAAGCGGTGTGTAATTCAGAACTCTAGTCAAAACATATCAGTACAGAAACACAATCACACAGCGTTTATGTTATGATAAACCTCACAACACAACATGAGGCAGCTGCAGAGATTTATAGATTGACACAAATTTAACAGCATTACATATTTTGACCTTCATATCTGTAGTTTTCAACACTGCTTGAGTCTGAAGGGTTCCACTAAAAAGGATTTAAAGACCAGAGAAAAATAAGGTCAAAGGTCTGTGACCTCAGAAACAACACGGTAACAGTCTTTAAGAAAGAATCACTTAGATGTTTAAGATGGCGTGACAAAATCCCTGAACTGAAATTACTTTGCTCACAGAAATTGCTGTGAAGTCATAGAAGCAAATCACTTTGATTTTTGAAAAGCAGAACCAGTGTATAGGGTACTTCAGCATGACTGGCTTAAAGCCAAACAGCTTTGTGCGTTTGAAGTAGTGTCAGCTTTCTGACAGAGCTGAACCATGAAATCATAATAGGATGTTGTTATGATTATACAAATATGCAATGTTCTAGTGTCAAAGATGGGCTTGCCGTGCATTATTGGAAAGACATATGTCAAATAAATAATCAAAACAATGTTTCTTCCCTCACATATTGCACGTATGAGCCTGCAACATAAAGCTTACGTCTGTTAATTCTTACAATACAGCTGTAAAAATCAAAGAACCACAAAGAATAAGAAGATTTTGAATTGAAATTATACAGTGCAAAAAATCACATTTTTAAATACTATTTAAATACTAATTTTTTTTTTAATTTTTAAATACTAAATCCTATTTAATGCCTATTAAGATGAAATCTTTTATAGAAAATAGTTTGAATGGTATGTGTTCTTGACAAAGTTTGTGAGATTCATCCAATCAAAGAATGTTGAAGATCTGTGAATCAAAACTGAAAGCTGAGTGTTTACAGAGTGTTTAACTCCTTTTTTACCTTCCACAGGTGCTGTCGTCACCTCCAGATGAGAAGATGGGTCTAAGTGCCAGTGAACTGACTGAATTCTTTGCCATGTGGGAGGATTTTAACTTCACAGATGCCAATGAAAACATGTCACATGTAGAAACACAAATGTGCCCTACTTCCTTTAACCGTTCTGCTCTTCTTCACGCAATGTGCACCCTCTATGTCTTCATTTTCATTGTGGGCCTGGCCGCCAATGCTCTAGTGGTGTGGGTCAACCTGCGCTCAAAGCGCCATTATCACGAGACGCACTTGTATATCTTAAACCTGGCAGTGGCTGACCTGTGTGTGGTAGCTACACTTCCTGTGTGGGTAAGCTCGCTGGCACAGGGTGGTCATTGGCCGTTTGGCCAGGTGGCTTGCAAGCTAACGCATCTTCTCTTCAGCGTCAACCTTTTCGCTAGTATTTTCTTCTTGGCTTGCATGAGCGTGGATCGGTATGTTTCAGTGGTACGTTCAGGGGAGATGTCTCACAGACGGGGAAGGCAAATACGTTATTTAGTGTGTGCTGTAATGTGGCTCATTGCTCTGTTTGCCTCAGTACCCGACACATACTTCCTGCAGTCAATGAAGTCACTACATGGTCATGTGACCTTGTGCCGTCCTGTGTATCCAGAAGACAACCCTCTGCAGTGGATGGTGGGCATTCAGCTGAGTTTTGTGGTTCTAGGTTTTGCCATCCCTTTTCCCATTATAGCAGTGTCCTATGCCCTGCTGGCAAACACTCTAGCTTCCTCTTCTAATTCTCCTTCAAGTGGGAACCAGGATCATAGTGTAAGCAGGCGCGTCATCCTCACGTACATAGTGGTCTTTATGGCCTGCTGGGCACCATATCATGCCGTGCTCCTAGCAGATGCTCTTGCTATGCTGGGAGTCCTCCCTATGGGCTGCAGTGCAGAGAACACTCTCTTTGTGGCTCTGCACCTCACTCAGTGCCTGTCGTTGCTGCATTGCTGTGTTAACCCTGTGGTCTACAGCTTTGCTCACCGTCATTACCGATATGACCTCATGAAGGCCTTCATTTTCAAATATTCCAACCGTACCGGGCTGACACATCTCATGGAGGGCTCTCAGGGCACAGAGACAGAGTATGCAACAGTGGAGAACAACCCAACATCGGCGAGCTAAGACCTTAGAGACCTTCATCAACCAAAGTTCTGCACTGCTTCAAAACATGACCTCACCTGACATGTTTCAGATTTGGACTACAGATAAAAAACTGAATTTGAACTGAATGTTTTTCATCAAAAAAAGAATAAAAAATGTCCAACATTGGCCCCAAAGATATAGCTCCTGAGCATTTGGAATCATTCAAGCAGAAATGTACCAAAGACAGATGGGATCTTATTTTAACCTCAGAACCATGAGTGCCTATCCAAATTAACCAGCAGGCCTAACTTTACAATTTGCTTAACCAAGTTATAGAAAACTTGGTATTACATTACAGTGTGCTGCAGCATTTAAGAATGGCTGGAACATCTCACATACAGTAAAAGGGGCTGTGGTAAATGTAAAGCATTAAAAGTCTAATACAATAAAAAAGTATTTTACCTAGTTTTAACAGTGTATTATTCTTTTTCAATCAAGGCAATAAAATTTGAATAAAGTATATAAAAAAAATAGAAACATTGATGTGTTATCAATGTTAATGTGTTATCAATGTGTTATCAATGATGTGTTATGTAACACATCTCTTTTAGTGGCATAGTGATGTAGCTTAGAAGTTATCTTCTTAAGTGTGGTAATGTTTAGATGTGGCTCACTTGCTACTGCTTTATTGCTTAAAGCACTTTCTTTGAGAAGGATAGGGTCTTTTATCTCTGTTGCAAGAGATTTGGCATTACTTTTGTGTTTTGAACAGTCAGTGTGCACTCTGCAACAGCTTGTTCTAACATTTTTGAAGGATGGAACAACCTGGATATGTGCAAAAAGCAAATTTTCAATGGGATTTGAAGGATCAAGTCCAAGATCAAGTTTCATTTACATGCAACCGTGCGTGTTGTGTTTATATGTCATTGTAGTTTATGTTCTTGTATGTGATGTTTTATGATTGCCTTTCATTTTGTAACAGAGCCTCCTATGTGTGTACTTAGTAGGACATTTTGCTTAAAGGTTACCATATCATTAATAGATATTTAGATTTTCTGTAGGGTAACTTAAGTACATTGTTATATTTATCTTTAATTTCATCATATATTTTGTTCTGATAGAACTTTGAAAACCTATAGTAAATGTCCTGGCATTAAAAAAATTATTCACAGTACTTTAATTATTTAATTGCTTTTATCTAAAAATAATTAAAATGCCTATCCTTTTTTTAACTGTCTTACAAATAAGGCTACTGTTTGCTCTCATATGGAAATGGACTCATACATGAGCTGGATTTATTATAGACAATTTAGCTTGCCTTTTTATGTTGGATTATTATAAACACTGTAGTATTACTGGTTTACCATCTGTTTAACAGTGTAGCCCCTTTTCATTTACACCCTAAGGGCTTCATAAAAACTTAAAGGTAATGACCACAATCTTTGTGAGTGCAACAACAAACATCTTTAAACAAAGATGAATTGCCTTAATTAAAAATTTAATATATAACTTAATGTGTTAAGATGGTAACAGCAAAAGGATATTTACATTTATTGGTAACAATGGTCAAGCAGGTTTCAGCACAATCTGGACACTCAATGCAGCTGAAACATACGTTGAACATTTGGAAACGTAAAGGGATGTTTGGAGTTTCATGCAATGAAAATGTAATTAGCTCATTCTGTAAACTGAGAATGCATGAATGACTGTGGGAAAAAACTTCCCATTTCCAGTATCTCAAGCTTATCTATAAACTCAAAGCAACTTATTGGAATGGAATGTTAATATTGTAAATGCACCTAAAAACAACTTTAATCTTCCAGTTTTTATTTTAACTATTTAAAGATTCAGCTCAACCAAAAACATTAGTCATATGATGAGAAAACTACAAAAAATAATAAGGAATTCTAATCAAGTTTACTATAGTTTACAAATAAATCAAGCATTTTAGTTTTCTGGTGATTCCATAACATGATAAAGTTTACTAATTCATATACACATCAAGTCTTGATTTGATATGAATCGGAAAACAGCTGCTCTTGTTTGATTCTATCTGATCTTACCCATACAACCTTCTTTTGCTTGTGTAGCTTGTGTAACTTAATGTAGTTATGTTAATTCAGTTATACAGAATTATGTGTATGGCTTTATAAACATTCATAATACACATAAAAGTTTATAGGAAGGTAACCAGATAGAATCATTCTAGCAACATTCAGACCGATTTTGTTTCATGACTAATGCAGCTTTTTCACATATTAAAAGAAAGAAACAAGAAAGCAGAGCTGTTTCCTAATATATATATCCGCATTGATTGTGAAATGTGGATAGACTTCTGACACTGTATATGTTGTGCACATGTGGGACACATGTTGAGATTTAATTTAGCAGCAGTCTAAATCCCAGTTGTAGTCTAGATTGCAACTTTGCAACACTGCTGTTTTGCAATTTTTTTAGATTTTTGTTTTTTGGGTCTTTCTAATATAAACTTTATAGAATGAATTTAACATTTAAACATTTATCAGTTTTTATTTAAAGAGCCTAACCCAACAGACAAGTTTTGAAGCACATTCATTTCTCAGTAGTATCTTACCTTAAAATTTCTTCATTTCAGCCAGGCAGCCTTGAGCAGCATTTCCACATCTAACAGTAGCAAAATAAGGATTGAACACAATAGAACTTGATTTATGCTGATCTGAGCTCAGTGTAAAGTCGATGTCTGGTCTTTAATGCTTTCAACAATTTCCTGTATTTAGACACCTGCAAGGTCTGAGCAAAACCACTTAAGGTCACATTAGTAGCCGGCTTCAAATGACACAGTCTTCTGCAGCACAATCCACGACTGTTTAAATGGTTGCCTTGTTATTTTACATCCTCTGATGGCTGTTTTGAGGCCTGGGATCTGGGATAGGCTTCAGCATTACCCACAACTCTACATAGGATAACATGTACAGAGAGTGGATAAATGGACGATGCTATTTCTTAAAACTTGCTTTACAAACTCAAGATTTTTTATGATGCTTGAAAGATACTGTATAATTTTGGGTTGGGTTTTACTGATGTGATATAATTATCACAAAGATTTCATTCATTTTAAGTATCTGATGGAACCACAGCCAAGATTGCATAATAAAGGCACAGCTTATGACAAAATCAAACTAATTCATTATGTAGCCTATGTTTTGCACTTAACCAAAAAAGTGTTTCCTGTAATTAGCAGTGCTTTAAAACTTGGTTTTTGGTTTTAATTAGTCTCTGATCTGTTAATTACTGTCTCACACTCATCATGATTATAACACATCCTCATCTCATAAACATTTAATTTTTCATCTTTTACCCTTTTTCATGTCTGGAAAAAAATACCACAAAAACTGTCAGAGAGCTGAACAACAGTTAAACATAGTAAAACTCAAAAGACATTAAACAGCTTTGTATAAATATGTTCCTTCAAACACATCATTGTCCTGAATGTAGGCCTGTGATTGTGTTAAACTCACTCAGAAGGAATAAAAAGAGACCATCAGTTTGAAACAGGTCGTGACTAACAACTCACACAAGCTTTGTTTCTGCTATAGAGGGCCTCAGTTTACAGGCTGCCCAGCAGCAAAGACAGAGAACAGTGGAATTTTAACAATGTACTGCAGATAAAGACACTGAAATTGTCTTAAATATATTGTAGCACAAAATCATCCAAAAAGAGTAAAAGAGAGTTTTCCTGTTAAGTTAATCATGATTATAGTAAAACAACCTATAAGGATTCAAATATTGTTCTAATAAACAATTAGAAGGTGGTTATATATAAAATCCAAAGATTTTGAAAAGGACATATTAGAAGATATAATGATATGACTTGTCATGTAAAGACCCCTGTACTTTCATCTAAGCTCTTCATTACATTTCTGCTATGCTTATGTGGAACCTTTAGGTTTTAGAAGACAAATATTGGTCTGTCATTTCATTCACCTCCTGTGGTTTGGCTGATGTACCAAGGGGGATTTTAAAAAGGTAGAGAGCCACTGATTCGTGCAGACTGGATGAACAGCACAGTACAGCGTGTAATATGAACAGCCGGTATTTCTGCATGTTGGTTTTACAACAAAGCTAAAGGATTTGTTTCTGATTCAGCTGATATACTGTTTGTGGGTTTATGCCCATAAGGGCTGCAATTGCTATGGGTCTACAACAATGATTCTGTAAAACATAAAAATGCTTACTAAACAAGATACATATTTACCCTACCAAAAGAACTTCCTAATCAAACTTTTTAGAAAACAGTGACATTTATGAATTTCTATCTGTAGTGTTTATATTTCTGTCAGGAAGGTCCATCTTATACATTTATGTACAATTCTGTGTACCAGGCTTAGTTATGTCTTAATGAAAACACAGAATGTTTTTAATATCATTGCAGATGGAGACAGACATTTAGGTCCTTCAGCAGGCTTTCTAATTATTACCCATCAGAGAGAGGGGCTGACATACCAGTGCTGTACAAAAACCAGAGGAATAGCAGATCTAAAGTGACTTACAGTGCATTTAAGGAATATATGTGTGTGTGTGTGTGTGTGTGTGTGTGTGTGTGTGTGTGTGTGTGTGTGTGTGTGTTAACACTACACCTACCCAAACAGAAAGTCTGTGTGGGAGCATTTCTTGAACTATTCTGCTATCAACAGAAATCACAAACAATTTCTTCTCTATAATCTGATCACATTCTTATACAAATAATGATACTTTGGAATAGTTTACCCCAGAATGAAAATACTGTCATAATTTATTCACCCTCATGCTGTTACAAAACACAGATGAAGGTGTCAGTATGTCAGACAGAAGATCTGAGACTGAATGTCAGATCTTCAGTCATTTATTGTAGGGAAAGGGGTTGAATGAAAGTGAATGGTAACTGAGGCTATCAGTCCCCAGCATTATGCTTTTTGTTTTCCATGAAGTACAGAAAGTCATATAGGTTGGAATGACATGAGAGTGAATACATGACACTATTTTCATTTTTGGGTGAACTATTCCTTTAAGCCTATAATAAATATGAGTATTTGTATAAGAATGTAGACAGATCATGAAAACACCAAAGAATAAGAAACACAGAGGTAATGTTTTGTTCTGAGGCCAGGAATGTGTGGTGTAACCCCAGTCGGTCATAAATTTAGGTGGGAACACACACATACAAAAATATCCATGTGCACACTCCACTTATATTTTGCAATGAGTTCATACAAAAGTATTCAGTCTGCCAAACAGCAGAAATCTAGTATATTCCTCATGATGTGTGCGTGACCCATTTTTTTATAACATTTTTAGGTTGTTGTGCTAATATCACAGAAATGTGATAAACAAAAACTGAGTAAAAAAAAAATAATAACAAAAACTGGAAATAGCAAAGGACATTAGTCTCCATCATATAGTCCATAATGAAAAAGGAGCATGGTTGTTCTATTATGCAACTTCTTGATACAAATCTATCTTCCATTCTCATTTTTACCATCTGTTTGCTGTTGGCTAGAGATTAGATCCCCTGCAGAACAAGTGCAGTCCTCTAATATCAGGAACCAGTGGTTCCACAGTTATGACAGTGCTTCTCAAGTCACAGCCATAAGGAATGAAGTAAGAGAAGCCAAAGCTATTCCCAGAGGCAATGTACTCCACAATTCCCGTTAGACACACAGTGGAAACTGTGTAACTACAGATTTCAACATCATGTGCCACAGTATACATGATTACTTTCCTATACAGGATATTCATCTATCAATGGATAGATTTGTACTGTGACCAGGGTTTTTGTCATGTTTAAGCAAAAAACCTGAAAGTCTCAGATTCTTAAAAACAGCTGTACTGTAGATTTGGTACGTACTATGGGATTAAAAAGTATGTTGAAGTCCATAAAAATAATTCTTGTCCCACAGAATAGAAAAGACCATTGGATTGTTTGCAATGTTAATATTGTATTAGAAGCTGATGTGTTAAATGTTTTTGTTCTCATGCAAGCAAAATGGATAATTTTTCCAAAACTGGGATCCAAGGGAACACTGTGATTTTGTGTTCCATTGGACATAAGTACCAAATATTGTCATGTATTTATCTGAAACACATTACAGTTTATTTGGATGTTTGCATTTGCATGCAGGGCCTGTTTAAGCTCATAAATGTGAAAAATATGTGAAACGCCTCATAAGCACCATTGGCTTTAATCAACGACATCAGCTTCTCTCTTTTAAACAGCATCCTGACCCACGGACAAAACACAGTTCAGGAAGACAAACAACTCTGAGGACAATTGCAACTGTTTACTTCTGCTGAGATGGAAAGACTGGAGTAGGAGATGGGAAACAAACACATCCACCCAGGCCGGGTTATCAGCCGGACTTAAAGAATCGCAAGGGAGAGGCTTTGTGTGTTTGTGTTCTTTATAGAGAATGTGAAGCTGATGTCACGTCATGTTGAATTCTGGGTAAATGTTTTGTTTTACCCAGTTTTTTGATTTTCTGTCATGATAAATATCAAAAATTTCACCACTGTAGGTCATTACTGCTGCATTGAGAACTGTAGCAGTAACTCGCCTTATTATTCAGGGAGAAAACTGGACAATATAAGACATATTGTTTGCCTTTTCTACATGTTAAAACACCTAGAGAAGCAGGTTTAGGAGGTGATGAGAAGACACCGGATGGCAAAATCGTCATTGTTTAAACCCAACGCTTATCACTTAATAAAATGATCACATTGCTAAGTGTTTTGTATTTTGTTTGGTTTGATAATTAACATTACCTTTGTGTGTATGATCTGTTCATTTCAAGCTACTTGCAGAGCACCAAGGATGAATTATCAACAAGATGTATGTTAACTAGAATGTATGTAGACAAACAAAAAACATACGTGTACTCGTACATATATCGTATACATGGTTAGACTTTTTTTTAAAGATTCTGCCACCTGTTGGAAACTATAAAAGTTACTTATTAATTATTGAACTTCGATTCTATAAAGCTGCGGGAGTTTAAGCAAAATAATCTCCATAACCATCTGCATATCTCTTACTGGGTCCAGAAATCAGGGCACACAAATGTATGCAATTCCTATAATGTACAGTAGGTGGTGGTAACACTCCTAAACCGTGAATGGCAATTAAACGAGAAGAAGAAGAAGTGGAAACAGAAGACGAGCATGTCGTACACCGCAAAAATCGGACCTTCGGTTTTGAGCAGCGATCTGTCGCAGCTCGGGAGGGAATGTGAGCGAATGATGGAGTGCGGGGCTGATTATCTGCATCTGGATGTTATGGACGGGTGAGGAAAAAATAACTTTCCCACCTTATGACCTGATCTAAATAGCTCGGTGTATTGTAACCTATAGTGTTTATAAATGTATTATTATTAATAATTAATTCAGAACATGAGAGTATATAATAATAACAACATGAGAGGATAAACTTTGTTCTGCCTGAAGCAGTCATATATTGAATGAATCACGTGTTAATCCTTCACTTTTGCATCTTAAGGCATTTTGTTCCCAATATAACATTTGGCCATCCGATGGTGGAGTGTTTACGACGCAGTATTGGCCCTGATCCCTTTTTTGGTGAGTTTTGTGTCTTTATTTATGTCTATATTGCATGCTGTACACAGTCTGCCCCTCTGCTGTCTGACAGTTTGTGTTTAGTAATCTAATCTGTGGGTAAAGTTTCAGTCGTTTAAAACCTTGCAGAGATCAAATTAAAATGGCTGTCAGTTTAATTTTGTTATAAAGAAAAGATTCTCTCGTGTTTTCTCTCTCTGTCTGGGTTGTTAAGTAAATATAACCTGTAGGACAAATGGCAAGTAAACCATTGCAGTGTATGTTTGGAAACTTTTTTTGCAGACATGCATATGATGGTGTCCAGGCCAGAGCAATGGGTGAAGTCTATGGCTGCGGCAGGAGCCAGTCAGTACACTTTCCACATAGAAGCCACGACCAATCCTGGCAATCTCATCAAGGAAATAAGAGAGAGTGGTATGAAGGTCTGTGCAGAAGACAGAAATTGTTAAATTGACAGAAACTGTCAATTAAATGTGGCACATTGATTAAATGTGTTTACAATGTTGTAAACACATTGATTAAATGAGATTGGGGCCTGTTTGCCCGCCCATTTTGTATTCTGGACAGGCGCATGCTTAAATTCGTTGCTATGAGAGTTGCTAGGGTGCCCTCTGCTGACAAATATAGGAAGTTACATATCAGACAGTATATTTAATTGCTAGTCCTTTAAGGTGGTGTAATTTTGCATCTCTGATCCCAGGTTTATGTGGATAGAAAACTATATGTAAGTATTTGTAAGTGTAAACAGGGTCGTGTTTCTCAAAAGTTCAACCATTAGCACCAGTGGTCTCTGCGATGTACTTGGGCTTATGATGGTTTTGGTAAACGCAGCCCTGGTCATTTTAAAAGGGAAACGGGTCAGCAGGTCACAGGAACTCTTTTTGTTTTGGACTGTCAACTTTAGTGTAAACTATAATAGTAAGGAAGTTTTAGGTTTTTTTCTGTTTTGATGCAGGTTGGTCTTGCTATCAAACCTGGAACGACTGTTGAGGAATTAGCCCCGTGGGCTGGACAGATTGATATGGCTCTTGTTATGACAGTTGAGCCTGGTTTTGGGGGTCAGAAGTTTATGGAAGATATGATGCCAAAGGTATGTGAGTCTCATAGAGTCCGTCTCTTAAGAGTCTTTATACAGCAACTTTGGATGTTAAAGATGTTGGTGATCCACAGGTGAGCTGGTTAAGGAGTCAGTTCCCTTCTTTGGACATTGAGGTGGATGGAGGAGTTGGTCCAGATAGCATTTACAGATGTGCTGAGGTACGAGTTCAGTTTATATTTCTCTACAAGTATCTTATATCTGTATTACATCTTAGAAACATTCTTAAAAAGACATTCACCTAATTTTCAGGAAGTGTTTATATGGTTTGTTACAATTTTGCATAAAGTGAGCTGTTTTCTACATTTGAATTTAAATAGTGACACTGTATATTCTCTAATATTTTAATTCAATTATTCTTCTTTGCCAACTTTCCTAGGCTGGAGCTAACATGATTGTGTCAGGCAGTGCTGTGGTGGGCAGTGATGACCCTCGCTCTGTAATCGCCCTCCTTAAAAACGTGGTTAGCGAGGCCATCCAGAAGCGTTCTTTGGACCGTTGACCATCTTGACTTTTTACCTTTTTCAGTCACCACAGACATTCGTTGTTGCTTCTGACTTTATAGAGGTTGTGAGATTCAGATTTAACACAATATGTTATTGAAAGCCCAGTGGGGCCTGTGAATAGATGTTACTCAAAACTGGATGTGCCAGGGATGCCTTTGCAAATCTGGAGACTTTGTGGAGACTGCGGTTTGGATTTAGTGGGAGTTTTCAGGTGCGCATTGCCTTAAAGGAACTGCTGGAGTTTAGAGAGTGTCTCTGTTCTCTCACAGCAAATTGTCCATTCCTCTCTTAATGAAAGTAATTGGGTTTGCTCTAGCAAATCAAACCAGATAGGACCTCATTCATTTCTCATCTGCCCATTGTGCCCAGTCACAGAGGGAGTGACAACAAATGGCTTTGGAGCTGGTTTGTCAAGATTCGTACTGTAATATTCATTCACTGCAGGTCATTATTAAACATTCCATCAGCCTTTTATTCTATAGGACTTTGAAATTGTAAAATAGTTCAAATGTTTTTTTTTTGACTGTTTGCTTTGATGTAATAAAAAAAACAAAAGCACTGGACCAGTACTGAACTTATGTAATACAGTCACACGCATATTAATGTGTTAAATTTAATCCATTTTGAGCAAATACTGAATTAAGTACAGAACATAAGATTTGTTGATGTAATTATGTATGTGATTTGTCAGTTCACAGCCATGATTTTGGGATATCAGGACTTGTGTTTTCAGATATATGACCCTTCATCACTTTGTGTCATTCCTCACCCAAATCTCCCAATGGGTCGTATTCCTCTGCTGTTGTACCACAGGGCATCAACGTTTAGATCTGCAGAGTATAATAGGAAAAAATTTAAGGAAATAAAACAATAAGGATTTGTTGACTGCTGTAAATGATGTACAGAAAGAATCTTCTGGAAATTCTGATATTTGCTGTGACAATTAAAGAAACTTTTTTAAAAACCTATGGGATTGCACCTCTTTTCTTTGTTGAGCATAATGGCATATCGGGAGATTTTTTTAGCTGTGTAAAATATATTAGCAGCATAAGGATACAGAGCAGCACACAGTTTTACAGTCATGGCTTTGTATCTGATGCCAGACTGTGAACAAGTGTCTCCTCCACAAAATAACAAATCAGTTATTAAAAGAAGTCTATTGTCTTTCTGATTAAAAAACTGCCATTAAGAGCGAAACAAAAAAAATATATACAAAATGCATCAATAATTTCCACTCCGTTTTCTATGATCTGTGTAATTATATAAATCATGAACATATGAAAATGTTTTGTCTTAATATATTAATGTATCATAAATAATTAATAATTCGATTTTTAATAAATTAAATGCTAATTTAATTTTCTATTTGATGCTATTTTTGTAAGGACAATGTATTTCAACTTCAAATACTAATGAAAACAATATAAACAATCAATCTAAACCATAATATTTTGTAAATCTTTGTAAATGACTACATATGGACACGTAAGATGTTGTAACCTTTTGTTCTATTCATTTTCTGTTATCTGACCCGCAATAACTGATTAAAAGATCCTTTAGTGCAGAATAAACAAATTTTAGCTATTTGTCGGAGGTTGGTTACGGTGAGACTGTAAATGCTGAACGGTGAATGCTAAAATGTGTATTAATTTTGAAACTGAGTAATTAAATGTTAATGCATTGACACATTTATGTAGAGTAACATTTAATTAGCAGAAATACAATAAGCAAATATTAAATGCTATTAATAAAATTCTATTAATGCTATTAATAAAAAAATAAGGAAAACAAAAAGAACCATATTATTGCATTAGACATATTTAATTATGATAATAGATACATGGTACTAAATACATATTTATCAAAAATTAACATTATGCAAAGAAATAACTTTTGGTAGCCAAAGGTTTGCTTGCATAAAGATAAAAGACAAGGAAAGAACAATTCTTTACCTATATTGTACCTTTTATCTTGCAACAAGTAGCAGTTTTTTTTAAACTCATATGTCAAACATGTTTTTCTGTACTGTGCTGAAAAACTAAACAGGAATATGATATTATGTAACAGGATATATGATAGTTCTCTACATACTCGTCTGTGGGAGGCCTCTGCCATCATTTCTGCAGTGCTCAAAGCTGCGATGCTTTTCTGAATGTCTGTAACCTTTAAATAAAGCAACCAGCTATTGTTATGTGACAGCTATAGCATATGGGAAGGGGATATGATATTTAAACTTAAACTTTGCTGGAGAAATACATGTGGAGGAAATTTTAATGTTTAGACTGAGTGCTGTACCTGCTTTGAGTGCTCTGCACACTGGCTACTGCCAATGCTGCTTTACCCTCCAGTTGTGACAGCTTATAGCTGTTGTGTTACTGAGATAAAAGGGACTCAGTTTGCTCTGCTTTTTAAAAGATTTATGCACATCCGTACGTTCTGTAATGTGCAAAATAAAAGCATATCAGACATACTAAAACATTACGAACATCGGGGGGCTTTAAACCAAATTAAACCACTATATATCCATGATGTCAGAGGTCTGTGCAAAATTCATGTGATTTTACAATATTATAAATTACATTGTTATATTATATTAGATTTCAGTTTGTGTTAATCCTAAATTCTGATAATGTTTATAAACTCTCACCCACTTCTCTATAGTTTCTATAGGCAATTTGTGTCTAATAAGCCCAGTCGACCTTCCGCATGTGACTATAGAATGATAGATAGATTCTTCCTTCTTCATCCTCATCAGAAGACAGGCCTTGGTCACTTATTTTGTCAGTAAGTTCATCAAGTTTCTCCTGAGCTCAGGCTCATCTAAGTCAGTTAGATCTTCATCTTACTTTGGTTTAATCTACAGGAAGAGCAGAAGAACTACATGGTCTGGAGGTCAGTGGAGGGTCTGCAGGGTTTTTGTTATATTTACATTTACATTTAAATGACCTGTTCCATTGTTTTCACAGTTACGGATAACAAAATTTTATGCTCCAAATGGCTGAGAAGAGTCTGGATTGCTGACATACACCTTAAATTCAATAATCTAAAACATAAAACATATTCCTGTATACAGTACGTTGCATGAGGCAAAAACACCTAAAAAGTTTCTAAATCATACTGTGTAGTCCTGTTATGTTATAGAGGTATAAAATAACTTTGGTTTTAACTCAGCAACTATCACAAATTAAAACTATCAGTAACAGGCGATCAGTAACATGTAGGTATTTAATCAATGACTGTTATGATTTCACCTGTGGAGGAACATTAGCTGGTGAGAGCTCCCTCTGTAGGGCAGGACTGTCATCTAAGACTCATCCTCTGAGTCATTCAGGCTGTACAAAAGCTCCTCATCCGCTGGAAAGATGCTCATCTTAGTAAGATCTTAGTGCTCATCTTTCATCCTTTGCTCTGCGTGTGTGTAGTCCTCTACACAGAGGAAAATGAAACAGCACAATAGCAATGGTAATAAAGGCAATAATGATTTTATATATTTTAATTATATAACCCTATAAATACATCATATTATTTATCATGTCTTTACAGTGTACTAGGTCTGTATCTCCACCGAAAAGTAAAACTATCTGACAGCTAGAATAAACATTGGATGACCTGATGAAAAACCCCATCCACCACTTGTGATTCTTGGATAAAGAATAAACATTTGAAAATAAGTGAGGGAATTGAAGTAGACAGCACATCTTACCAAAACAAGAAGGTCTGTCCAGACTTTTCTGGCTGATGTGAAACATTTCATCGCCTCTGCCATGAGTTTCATTTTCCAGGATCTGCTTAAAGGTTGTGGAGCAGTTCTTTTAGTTACTGAGGCCCTACTCTGGGTGATTTTCTTCCTGGCTACCCGCATACTGTAAAAATCACAAAGTATGTCATCTATATTGCTGACCTGCTTTTGAAGGTTAAATGATATCAAAAGATAAAAAAGTAAATTGTGATTTTGTAAAATTGTGAAAAGTAGACTGTAAAATCTAATAGCTGTGCTGACTTGGTAATAATAATTAGTAAACTTTCTTATTGCTTTAAATGGCGCTAAAACAACCAAGTACAATGTTTTGTTTGAGGACACCATTATGGTAATTATTGTTTCTTTTATTTGGTCACTTGACCCTTGACTTTTAATAAATCAAATTTCTGTTTGCAATATTTCATTACAAACACTTTGCATTAATAAAGAGGTTGATGAAAAAATACATTAGTTGATAATCTGTTTTTATGACAATGTGCTGTTTATAATAAAATCTGGAAGGAATAAAGTAATGGTGATATTAAAGCATGGATAGCTTGTGAAAGTGTTATTATGCAGTTGTTGTGCTAGACAGAGTGAACAGCGTATTCAACTGACACAGACTTCACCACTTATACAATCCTCAATAATGGCGACAATCAAAAATAGAGAAACAGATCAACTCTGAACATCACAAAACAAGCTAAAAAGTCACAATAAAAACAAAAGCAAAAATAGAAGCAAAGGAGCGTAACAATGTTACCATTGTTAAGTTTTATATGCTGATTTTGATGTCTCTGTGGATCTAATTTAACCAGTAACTAAATTAAAGTGTGTTTTGTATTTAAACCTTAAAAATTGTAATTGTGAATTATTTAAAAAAAAATAATTACAACAAATTCTTTATAACAGTGTATATTAAATAAAGAGTACAAGCAGCAATTACTCCCTGTAGTTTTGTTAGTTACATAAGTGTAAGTGTGCTACATTAAAAAAGCATTTGTTAGTACAAAAAATTATACATATTGTACTTGATTTTTCAAGGCAGTCAGTTTGCATGCTTTTTTAAGTAAGATTAACTAATTGGATTTTACTTCTGCATGCCAATTCATTACTGTCCTGGATTAGAATCAAATGAACGGTCACTCCATGACTAATTTTGAGATGATGTGAGTCAATGTTGAAAACAGATTTCAACACAATGTTTTAACAGTCAGAACTTGCTCTGTGGGAATGCTTTACAGAATGTGTTTAGCTTACTCTTTGGATAAATACAATTAACACCACTCTGTTAGTCCTTTCTTCTTTATTTTGTTATCTAATGCATTTTCCCCTACAAAGCCTCTGGCAATAACATTAAAAATGCTTCCTGTGACAATGGAAAACCTGAGCATGTTAATAAGGTTTAATAATTGAGGTATTGCAATTATTATGTTTATGTGCAAGCTTCACCGTTTAACAGATAATATTCAGAAGACACACCCCAAGACATCTGCTTATTTGTGACATCAGATGTGTAGGAACAAAAAATTGAATCAAGAAGTCAGTCCAAGAATAATCAGACTTCCCAACAACAAGATTAAAATCAAGTGAGTCAACTGGAAGCAGCCATCTGGCTTTTGTGGTCTTAAGGGATGGATAATTAAATGTTCATGGTTTATTTAATACTGTATCACAATCATCAGCACAGGAACAGCTACCAAACCAACACACTCTAGCCTGCATAAATTTAATAGGCTATTCATATATCTAACAAAGACATTTCTACATTTATTAGTTATATATATCTATTATATTATATTATATTATATTATATTATATTATATTACATTACATTACATTACATTATGGTTTTAAGAATTTTTCCAAAAAAGTCTTCAACTTAGGATGTTTCACTTATTTGTGAATTATTTGGTTATATTTGGTTGACATTAGGTAAGTGCCATGGAACTGTTCCTCAGATCCATATTTTTTAAAGGGCTTTACATCCAAAATATTTAACATCTTGTTTGTTAACGTCTTGTTTGTTGTTTTGACCATTTTAGCCTTTAAACTGGCATTCTGTTTGTTGTGGCATTTTTTAGCTGGATTTACATTTCAAAACTTTTTCTTTCAGGCAAAGAGAGCTATGAGGAATCCAAAGCATAACTGAACAAAATTAATTTGTTATTGTAAAAATTCGCATTTATTTAAACAAAATGAGACCACCAGAGGGCGATCTGTTACTATGCAGGTCCTGCACCATATTTTCCCTTTCCTCTAATTTCCTCTGACTAATTTATAAAGAACCAGGCTGAAGTGCCATCTGTGAAAGACAATAATTACAGTTTTGTTATTTATCTTTACAACATTAACTTTCACAACTCCAAACATAGGCATCATTTAAAAGGGGAAATGGCTATGTGCTCTTTTCATATTGTGCTTATAAATATTTTTCTCCCACAGACATTTTGTTCTATATGTTCCTGCCTTATGCCTTACTTTGCCTTAAACCAGAGAAATGTGAGAGCATATGCTGCTGTATTGTGCAGACAAATGAAACTGATTGTTTAAGACTTGCATGACATCAACATTTTGAATGTGATTATCACAGAGGAGCAGAGTTTCACTGTGGACTTCAGGAATGCTGTGCGTGTCATCGTCTCAAGGCTCTAGGTAATGGGGGAGGGGAATAAACAACATAAGATGAAAAGTTAAAAGAAAACAAGTGACAGACATCAGCTGTGATTTGTTGCAGGGAGCAACATCTGTTGAAATGAGAAGATTCAAACAGAAACCCAAATAGCTGGGGAAAAATACATTGGCTTTAATTAACAGGCTTTTATTTGATTAATGGGCTTACAGCAAATGTTTGGAATGTTTTTTTCATACAGTTATGTTTCATGTAAATTAATTTGTTTTGTAACATTGCTGTGAATCCCTCAGTTTATTTGACCCAAGCAGGCAGTGTTCTCTTGCTGACCTCCATATTCAGGACAGAGAGAGCTTGAAAATTGGATAAACGAGATAAACATGATTCCAGGCACAGACAGAAAAAAGACATGTGACTCCGTAATGGAGTAAATCACATGGACGAATCAGCCCAGCCAATTCACTCCTTCCCTCTGGATCACTCCCTAATCCCTTTAAAGTTATGAGGCCCTCTCTTCTTCATGCTCTACCTTAAGATTTCTTGCAGTCATCTATCTGTTGTATGCAGTCACATTGTATCAGTATTTGCTTTGCATCTCTTGTCCTATGACAAGAGATCCTGCTAAATGTTTGGATTAGTATGCCACTGGTTTTTCTTTGCAATGCTGGGGTTGTGTATAAGTAATTTCATGCCCTTTGCACTGCCAAATCGTTTGAAACAAGAGCGTACATTCTCATGGATCCATTCCAGTGTGCCAGTCATCAGGATTCTATACTGTTCTATTCTATTACTGTTTTCCTTGTTTCTTTGCTGTGTGTCTAATTTTATTTTGTATATTAAGGTTTTGCAATTTTGCAAACCATATATATATGTGTCTGGGTCAGGTACACTCTCAAGTTGTAGGCTCACCTGGCCATGTGGCATGATCACAAACCCAGCAATGTTCTTTCTTTTTAATACAACTGCAGGACTTGCAGACAAAGAGCTTGCAGTCCAGACATTGGCGCTTGCTATTGACAAGGAATTTGAAAGGCTGCGGATAGCAGATACAGTGCTGCATTTCAGTTGATATTCTAGCAGGTCTCTCTTTGCATCTTCTTTCATTATTTTAGCCTTTAGTTCCCTACATACAAAAGAATAAAACAAATCACATATTAACAGACTCACGTGTCTTGACTAATCACCGCTAATTATGGTCTAAAATTGAATCTTTATTGTGATACTTTTTATTTCCCATAAGAACATATATGCATAACAGGATAACAGTGATATTTCATTTATATATATTATTGATTACATTTATATATTAAATGTAATATTCAATACAATACAGTAAATATTTAATACAGTTGGATTCAATGGATACAGTTGAATACAATGTATTTTAAGGTTAAGATAAGTATTGTGACAACAGGATGACTTTTCATCCCAATTTTTAAAATTCTGTTTCTGTTTTAGGACACTGTAGTTCTAAATTTGGTGCACACACATAATATCAAGCTTGGGGCACATGGCCTTTGTTTTGTAAATAACAATATGAGGTTTTGCCTGCTTTGACTGCTTTTGTGAACCATCAGCCATGGTTTTTTGAAAAAAGAAGTCATAACCTGCCCCAGTCTTTCTCTATAGTATTCCCCAAATCCTCCATCTTTATTGTGCCAACTTCAAGCTTCATGACCAAAGAGATGGCCATCAGGCACAATGACCTCACAGCTGTGGAGCATTATAGATGGGATATATATAAGGAATTTCCAAATCTGCTTCTCTTAGGAATTGACCAGCTCAGAGCTTTCCTCCACATGTTGAAAGGTTATGTGCTATCTGGCAAGAGTTGAAAGCAATTCAGCATAGTGATGAAAATCTGGTTCTCTGAGTGCGTCAGATATATAACATTACTGCATAATAATCCATTCATAATGTACACATGGGAATCTATAGGGAGGATATGTGATACACAAGCGTATACTAAATTAAAAGCTTGTTGGTCCTGTCCTGAGGTCTCTCCACTCTGGAATCACATCTGTGCCCTTTAAACTCTATACATAACAGTGTGCTTGATTAGATGAACATGTGAACATGACTATCTAATTGAGTTGTAGTGTCTGAACATAAACCAGGCACAGAAACAGACAATGTAGCATTTTAAATAGACAACAACAGCCTCTGTTTGAGTATTTGAATATCACTGCTGAATGTTATTTTATAATTAATCCATACTTACATTTTAACAACTTTGTTTCTGGTGGTTTTAAGAATTTTTCTGAAAAAGTCTCATAGAGTAAAGCAGATAACCCCTCCAATAAAAGTAAAAAAAAAAGGTCTTTAACTTAGGATGTTTCACTTATTTCAGTCGGGTTGACATTAGGCTAGGCGCCATGGAACTGTTCCTCAGATCCATTTCAAGCAGTATAAATTAATCACAGACATTTCACACATTCCATTTCAGGCAAATAGACTAGAAAAGCAAACCAAAAAGTTTAACTTGATCAAGCACCATTTTAAACAGTGTTAGTGATGGGATTATCAGACAAGACCATCAAGCTATAGTTAAAGATTGCATAATGAAGAGAGATTTGAAAATAATTTTAAGGGTATCCTTTAGGAACAAACATTGAAAGTTAATGAAGCAGACTTTGTCTAAAACTCACTGTCCGGTAAACTAAACAAGTATGGTATTCATGATTTGTTATATTAATTATATTAAGTCTGTGTTGTTCTATTCAACAGACACATGCAAAATTATTCCGAGATAAAAGGACTTTTACAACATATTTGGCTTTGAATCGCTGGATGAAAAGAATTCTTTCTTGAAGGCAATAATGCTCTTATTAAAAATAAGAAGGAAAGCTATGATTTTAGTGTGTCATTTGAAAGCCGTTAAATATACAGCATTAAACAGATGCTGTATAGACAGATGTCTTACCCTAGTCCTTACCCTAGTATGTCCTCTTCTTTCTTTTGCAGGTAAAAGTCTCTCTGGATCACCTGCCATACATGCTTGGCTTCATCATCTTTCAGCAGGGATAGATCCAAACTCTTACCATCACCACTGCTGGGCACATTTCGATTTTTATGTGATTAAGCCCCTTAAAAATCACACATAACAGTACAGCTTTATTATTGCATGCTAGCATCCAGCACATAATTATTGAGATATTGTGTATTGGCAGATAAAGAGATAATTGTTATAGTACTCAAAAAAGAACAACACCAATTTCATCAATGGCATAAACAAATGAGTGAGTTAGTATCAATAATTTAATGTCTCTTTTGGACACTTGAGCAGCCATGTCAAGAGCCATGTGATTAGCTGTGGATGAGCAGAGTGCTGCTGGAACTTTCTTCGGCCATATCCCATGACATCATTATCTGAATGATTTTCCGTCCTCTTTTTATAATGGATTGCAAAAGATTACAAAAGCTCAATTATACAATGTTTATTCAAAGATATACTGTTTCCTTCTTGAGCCTCTTCTCAGCTCAAAAAAAGGGCAACACATCAACATCTTTAACTTTATCTTTAACTCCTGGATAACTTATAATAATAAAGCAACAAGGAGGATGTGATTTACCATCGTGCAAAAAAATTAAGAGTTTATTTTAACCACATTTTCGTGAAATTAATAAGACATGTTTCAATAAAAGCTTAGGGTTACTCAATTTTTTTAAACTTCTGTACTTAGATTATTTATATTCTACTGCTTGCCCTTAAGGTCTAGCTATAACAGATAACTGTGGAGTTTATATGGTTTGTTAAGCAATACAATTAACACTGCAGCTCTATATATGTTATTGCTTTACACACTGTACATAACATTATGTATTAACATATTATGCTTTAAAAAAAACAGTGATTTAAAGTAACATTATAAAAACATCTAAAAAAGTATTTCTTCAAAAATTGCAATTACAATAATCAAATTTAAAGTGCACACAGTGTATCCATTGGTTAGACTTATAAAAAGAATAATATAAAATATAAGAGTTTGTATTAAGAAAGTTTTACCTTTTAAGTTTCTTGTGGCAGCTTGTGGTAATCCAGTGGGATTTTAGCTGGCCAATTTTGGGCAGCAAATCAAACTGCTGTGTTTATCACATGCTCAGTTAAGTGTGGGACTGGGAAGGACCACTTAAATCTTTAACCCTTTCATAGTTCTTTTGGAAATATCTGGTTTAAACTTTAAACTATTGTCTGCAGAAAAAGTTAAACAATAACTTGCAACATCTATAATTTGCAGAATGGTTGCAATTTTCACACACTTAAGAACTTGTTTGTTTTTGATAGCAAACTTTTAAAAAATCTGCACATTAACTCACATTAAGTTCTGTGTCAGCATTGCAAATAGTTGATTTGTTTAACACTGTGGTGCTCTGTCTCTTTCAAAAATTTAAATTATGAAAGTTTATTCATGTTTTGTAGACTTGCAGGTAGCACTACTAGTTTTATATAGGCTAGTTATACCTTGGAATACAAAGTGTAATTTACCACAGTTTTTTTACCATATAGCATAACATTGTGTTGCTGTTGGTATTTTGGTAGATAATCATAATTTTATTATTTAATTCATTAATTCATTCATTCATTCCCACAATGTGTCTGGAATGTATCTGGGATATGTCCCTCACTTTAATCAGATGCTGAGAAAAAGTTAGTTAGTTAGTGTAGGGCTACATATATAATAATCACTGAGTAATGGTTGATTCATCCATTTAAACTTGTGCATTTGCCTGACCTTGGAAGGAAAAGCACCTTTCATATGACTTTATTTAGACTGGGAAAATGATTCATTCTAGGCTACCGACCCTGATTAAGTTAGCGTCTCTTACAACACATGTAAAATATTTGTTAAACTATTTGAATTTTCTTAATACACGGACATCTATTCAATATTGTGGAAAACAATTCTAAATCCCAAGTTACTTATTTAAAAACTATTGAATATCTACTGCCCATGAGTATCTTAAATACTGAGGCATGGCATAATCTGGGTTGTACTGAGGAGCTATGTAATTAAATTAGATACATTTCAACTACATATAGCTCTAGTTAAAGGAGGTACTTAGTAACCCCAGCCCCCTCTGCTGTCAAAACAAGTAATAACATGAACTAAAGTAGCTGACTTATTTTATTGGCCGTGAAAGAAATCACTTAACAGTCCATGTTTTCAGAGTGTTGTAAACTAGATGTGTTTTACTTTATTTATTATATAAAATATCATATTGGTTTTATTTTTCAAGACTTTTGTTACGTTTTGTCAGCAGACAGCTTCGGTTTTATTCACGTCATTATATAAATATGGTGGATATTTTGAATAGGTCATTTCCTGTCATCACCACCAGTTTGATATTTTGTTGCAGAAGTGAGGTTAGTTTAAGATGGAGTAACTCTCGCCCTTCAATGACACTATGTCATTGATTGCGTTTATTGACTAAGAGCAAATAAGCTTGCATTTTCCTACAATAGGAAATTTCTGCAGTTGGTTACTTGGCACAAACAAGTGATGCCTATCAAACATAGAAAAAACATAAGGAAATTGCAGCATTCCTCACAGAATTGTCTGAGGCTAAGCTCATTTGACTTTACACCTACGACAGAATGTTTGCTGATTGAGCCTTGTGGATGGGATGGTTCTTCCGTGAACTGTGTGGCATTCATATGCATTTAGCCTTTACCTACATGTTAGTAAAGAGGTCAGCAACTTTATTTGGTACCATTCTTAGTATCCTTAATATTTACAGATGTATTTAAACATTGTTTTATATGTAGTGCAACCTGTAGAAGGCCTACACCAAGGCCAGCAGGCTTAATTTAGAAATCATGGATCTTGCTCAGGAATACAATATTCACAAAACAGAATCATATTCTGTCTCATTTCTCATTTTCTGGGTCATCTCAGCTTGGAAGTGTGCCTGCAAGTTTTGTATCTAAAGTTTTAACTTTCGTGAGAAAGCTACTCTAATGTAGTTTCTTTTCTTCTCTATTCTTGTCCTTATTCACTCCCTGTTTACACATAAACATTTCCATTTGAGTTGGAAGTGAGTTGCATCTGGGAAAGTTTATGCCTAACAAATATGATGTTTTCCAAACAAACGTTAGGCGGGGTTGATTAAAATCATGGAAATTCCAAAATACCTATGCATATGATGGAAAAAATAAGTGTGATGTTCAAAGACACTGATATGTCCACAACTCATGTTCAGCTGTTTCAGTGCCCAGTAGTGCTCATTTTTATTTATTATAAAATATTATCTTTATTAATATTATATTATCAACATTCACCCACTTTACTACATTTCCAGCCATGAATATGTATAATAAGGCATTAGTCAGTGGCATTGTAGCAAGGCTACTAGGGTCAGAATTAAAAAAAAACAGCTGTGAGTACAGGACCTCCAGTGAGATTCAATACTTCATTGTTAAGTTTGATTGGAACTTTTGATGAAGCAACAAAGAAAATTGTGGCTGCTGTTGGCAGCTGGATCAGGTAAGCAGTTAGAGCAATCGGCGGGCCAAGAACTTTAGCACAGGCTTTTTTTACTGTACTGTTACTTTATAAGAAAAAGCCTTATTTTTTGTGTGATTCTTGTTTATGTTCAGCAGTGAGATGTCAATGGACAGAAATTCATCCTTAAAGATGCCATTTGCAATTAGAAAAATTAAGGCCTGGCAAATTAAGGCATTAAAATGAACCTATTACACACAACTTTTGAAAAGAACAATTGACTTGTGCTCAAGAGCTTATTGATCATAAATAACGCTAGTCTCCTGATTGACAAAGGGTTTATTTTCAAAGCACTCCTGTTGTTATCAATTTATTGTATTTATGACAGGTTGTCAGAAACACCATTGGTCACAATTTTAGCTAGCCAAACAGATCTGGACACAATATGTGGCCAGTTTTTGCTCTCAACACTAACATGTGATCCTGTTTCAGAGTATGCATATTTTTGGATGAACAGATTTGTTCAGTGCTGACTTTTTTGTCTTCAGGGTGAACAAACACTGCAGGAAGTATCTAAGAATGCTGAAGTCAAATTCGAAACAGATATTCCCCTAAACTGTCTACACACTGAAAAAAAGCTCATGGTGAGAGAAAGACTTTATAAATGTGTTTTGCACATGCTGCACACAGCTGCCAACCATCTCTCAGAGAATCCATTTCATCTGATTTAGAGCCTTCTCACAGAAATTAAAGAGAGAGAGAGAGTTTGGAACCCAGCAGAAGCACATGATCAGCGGGGGTGGATGTCAACATTCAGTGTTGGAATTGTAGGTGCGTTGCTTGCAATTCTTTAAGATCACACTTACTGTTATCAGTTGTGTTGATGTACAGCTTGGACTAAAATGAGATCAGATTTTCAGCCATTTACAGTTGAAGGGGCTTTAATTTTAGACAACTTGGTACAGCAAGATTTCTTCTACTACTATGAAGAGAAAATTAAGTTAATAACAGAGACTTTGAAAAGACTTTTTCATTGAGCAATGGGTATATGTTGAAGATATCTCTTATTAAATGCCACAAAATGTCTGTTTTCAAAAGGTGTGAATCTATAAATTATAGAATAAAGAATATATAGATTCTAGATTTTATATAGATTGCATTCTCCAGTTTACTGTAGTTAGTGTTGCTGTCCAGCTGGAACTAATCAGCAATCTGTGTAGCATCTTTATTGACAATGTGTGCCCACCTGGCCTCATGAAAAGAGCAGTAGCCTGCAGGACATAAAGGCAAGATCGTCTTAAACTTAGACTCTGATAGTCGATGTTTGTGCAACTTTTATTTTCAGATTTGTAGATTAAGACTTTTGCTTTTTAGAACTTTTTGTTTTCAGAAAATTGGCATAAGTTAATATTTAACATTAAAAAATTTACAGACAAGTCTTTTTGTGGATGTTTGTGAATGTTATACCAGAATGTTGGTGAATGTTTGGAACCAGAAGTTTAATTCCATCTGTCTCTTTGTTGGTGTTAGCTGCTATAGCTGCTATTAAGAGCTTTCTATTTAATCTTGTATTTTGGTTTCATAGTGAGTTTAGATACATTGTGCTTACACATTGTAAGATGGATTACTTGGCCGTGTTGTCATTTTCTGAACATGTTTGCATGGTTCACCTTTTCTGATCTTTACAGTTTGTCTGTCTTGAATTATTTTGCAATAATTTTACATTATTGCTGTGCTGGTAAAAACATTAACTCTCATAATAAAAAACTCTCAAATTTGGCTTGTGTCCTCAACAGATGCTGATAATTGTAGTTCTCTCTTTGGTATTGCTCAATCTTTCTTTGCTATTTAAAGCTAGTCTGTAACTTCTCTACCGCCATCTCTGTTTGAAACATAAAATTGCAGGGTACTTACAGAGTTATTTATTAACTTGATGACTAGTTTAAATTCTAAACAACTGCTGTAAGAGCAAGCTACAAAGACTGCACCATCTACAGTACCTGGGCATGTGATGTAGTAGCTAAATAAGTTCTTTCTATTTACTGTAAAGTTAGACCTGACATTATTATATATTAATTATATTAATTATAAATCTTTATTATAAACTCTCAGTAATCATGCGATTCTCAGTAAGGTATCAAGATAAATTTGAACACTAATCTGTCATGTACTTGCACAATAACTGTTTCTTGTTCATTTTTAACAAAAAAAAAGTTATAGACGGCAGCTTTAAAGAAGCTGGTGTGTTATGAAACCTGCTTTGGTATTTGGTATAGGATTTGTTTTGTAAGGATGAGCACCTGAAAGAGGATGTTACGTTAAAATTTAACAAATGCAAATATTATAGTAATATAAAACTGTTAATGGTAACATGGTACTGGCATTCAGTTATATACAGTATATTAGTAAATGTTACAGCGTAATAGTTAATAAAAGGGTTCATGTAGTATGGGGATGTCAACAGAAAATGAGGATATGCATGTTTTTAAAAATGTAAATGTGCAGAGAAAAGAACTGAAAGACTAGAAACTAAAAGAAAATCATTGTTTGAACATAGACATTTGATAGTACTTTCAGCAACATTTTACCAAAAGTATGTGAACACAAACAAGCCGGATAAATCTCACAGGATGTCAGAGCCATTGCAACATAACTGAGTACGGCCGATTTGAGTTTGGGCCTGGCTAATATCGTTTTCTTATCTTTCCTGTCCACTCTCCCTTCTGTTTAATAAAAGTGGGGCAAAATGATAATAACAACTTAACAAAATGAACCTTTTAAAATGACAGCATAAATTACTCATATTTTCAGGTAGTCCAGTAGGCCAGTTTGCAAACGTGATTTAGTTTGCTCTGTGAAGCAGAGGAAACTATGATTAAGTACAGTTTTGGGAACCAATATCCATATAGTTACCCATGGAAACATTGGACATTACATCACTTTCAAGAAACAGAGAATTAAACCCATCATTAATTTTCTTCATACAAACATAGGTGCAACAATATTTCCAGTGCTCAGATCGGAATCATAATAAAACCTAACCAATGTTTGTTTTACTTTTAATGCCATTCTGGTGGTTTCAGTACGATCCAGAATAAACTCTTAAATCTGTTATTTTTTTTAAATTACAAGTAAAAGCACTTCTGAAACATGAACTGAAGTACAGTGATTATTTCTTTTATTATTGACTGTCCAACTCTTCACTTGATCAAAAAGGTGTCAGACCAGGTTTATTTTTTGAACTGCGTTTAGTAAATGGCTTGTTTTGTTGGGATGTTGATAAAGCTCTTTTTGCAGAGCCCAAAAAGTCTGTGTACAAAACAATAACTGCTCACTTTAAAGATAAACATCTAAGAATGCACTTGAAAGAATGAAGAGAAAAGAAGAATGGAGAAAGGCAATACAGGAGTGCAGAGGAGTAATCAGAAAGACAGTGTTGAGTCATAGATTGACTTTAAAACCAGAGGAGGATTATTAGGGGCTTTCCTCAGACATTTGTTGGATCAGTTCTATTTTAAATAATATATCTGGAGGCACCATTCAATATATTGACTACTATTTTTTCAAAGCAAGGCTCATGAAGACTTCCAGACTTCATTTGATCACAAAAGTTGAAGATGAAGAATGTCAGGTCAGCTCCATGACATGTCAGAACACAAAAGACCCCAAAAATTAAAATTTCTCAACAATAATAAATATTTTTTTTTTGGCCCTGGTAACCTCATCCATTTAACCTTTCATGTAGTTTGTTTTCATCTATATGTTATGACATTTATATTATACAATGATACATTTTATCAGGATTTTTTTTTGGCAGTGAGGCAGTCCATAACCCTATATGGCCAGGCTGGAGTTTTATATATATGTAGGCACAAATCTTGCCGACACATTGTGTAGTTAATGCATACTCATATGTTAACTGCTTTTGTCTCTGTGACATACTACACAACTGGGAAATCTACCTGTAGTTTCAGTAGGCTAGCTGCTACATAATTGTAGCTCATAAGAAACGGGTGTTTGTACTTCAGGACATAATGTAACAACAGGAACAAGTGTCACCTGTGCTGAATTAGACGTGAAGTCTAACATTAAGTTTCAGATTAAACGACAGTAAGAGCCGGATCTGTCAGGACTAACCCCTCAATTTGATCCACCCAGCTTTGATCCACATATTTTAGTTGTGACATCATCAGCTAGGAAATAACTTCATTGTGTGAAACGCCACAAACATGTTTGTGAAGGTGTTATATGATATTCATATGTCACATGATTGTAGTCATAGTTTCACTCACTTTTAAATATGTTATTCATTTTCTCTGGATGTGTTAAAATAGTTTAACTGATTTACGTAAGTCTTTTTGTGGCATTTCACAGCACAATAACTACAAGCCATCTTTTCTGCTGCTTTTATTTAAAAAAAATCAGAAACAAAGTTCCAGTCCAGAACAAGAAAACTGTACTGCTCCTAATATACATTAGAATTTTTTTTTTTCTTGCAGAATAAAGTTTGTGATGTTTTCTTCAGGGAGTAGCCAGGGATACAAGTAAAGAGGGGAGTGAGGAGAGAAGCTTGCTCTGGTTTGTGACATCACCTTCCTAATAAGGAATCGTCATACCAAATATGGCCTGTTAGTTCTGTTTCTCATTTATGACTCTTCTCTCTCATTATGCCTTTCCTCCTTCTATCTTCCTCTGCAGAAGAAAGTGGGAGGCGTGGTAAAATGTAGGTGGCTTTTCTCCAGGATTCTGTGAGTTGTGTGTTCTGTCCTGGGCTGGAGTGAGTGGCACTGCTCCTCTGGAGAGCACGCAGTCAGCTTAACAGACGGCTGTCTCCAGCACCCAGGCTAATCAGCATCATCTGTGCCTGACCCAACCAGCACAGTTCACTGAAGGAAAATACCAGGAAGATAATGGCCTAAAAGTTGTTTATTTTGCAGATATTTGAGATCCCATAGGAAAACTGTGGAATACAGCACTCTGAATTCTGTATTCCCGAGGTGAGTAATTCCTTTATATATGGCAAAGATGTATTTGTGAAAAGAGCACATATTGCATGGGTGTAGAGGATGGTATAGTTTTAATGTGGTTTGATGCATATGTTCCAAAAACATGTCAAAATGCTTTTTTTTTCTAAAGCCTGATTTTGCACACACTCTTTTCCCACATAAGGCTTGGTTTGTGTTTGTATTGTTTGTTCAATGCACATAACATGTAGGTGGCTTTGCACCATTATATAATTATAGCCTTATTCTTAAGAATTGTCTGGGTATAGCTTTAGGGAAAATAATAAATTTAGTTGCAGCACAGAGAGGCATTACAGAATGAATGAAGTACTGTGATAAGAGAAGTACATAAGGAGGGACTCAATCCACACTATGCAAGAAGAAAACTTCTGCAGAAAACTTTTTTAAACTTAAAATATGTACTCAAGTGTTTATGATGGGCTAAAAGCATTACGAAAAGTGTTTAAGGATGTAAAATACATTGTTTCCTGAGAGGATGTTAAACAGACTTAAAATTGGGACAATCTTGCTGGATAGTTTCCCAGCATTTTGTTTTGATTTAGATGATGTCCAACTTCGCATATTAGTGGCTTGTTTAAATGGAAGCAGAACAAGTAGGAAATCTCTGGTTTAATCATGCACTTTTCTAGTGCTGTAGACTATATTCAAATCACACCTTCTGCTCACAGCTGTAAAGGGTGATGTGAAACACTTTTTCCACAGTCACTGCCAGATGGACAAAGAATGCTGGGAGGGTTAGAGCCCAGAAATTAAAAACTTCAGTGAAGCAGAACCAGATGTGGGCATAGCACACACCAGAACCTCTAGATCCATCAGTTCCTTCCCAGTCCTATTGTACATACATATATGAGCAGCACTACCACAATTACCATATTTGTGTGTGCTGTCCATAGCTTCAGCGATGTAGTGCATTGGATGAATTCTGCTCTTTGTCTGACAATTTCTGCAAGCCTATTTATGAAAGAGTTTCCATTACTATTTTTTCCAATAAGCCTTTTCGTCACTGGTCTCTCCTGACTTTTTTGACCTTTAGTTTTAGTCATTTATCAGCACATTAAACAGTCTCACTCTGGGTCTTAGATTTCCCCTGTTGAGGCAGCCTTGAGAAAGACAGACAGGGAGAAGCAGCTTCCGTACCACTAGAGGACAATGTTGAGGCACCTTGTAAAACCTTTTGGGTATGTTAGATTTTCAGACTGAGTTTAAGGGGTAAGGAAGGATTTTGATTTAAACATGTTTTTTTTTATCTCATTAGTATTTTTTAGTCTTCCAAATTTTGAAAACCTTTTGAAAACCTCCAGCTAGCACAATTTCATAATGTTATAAAAGTTAATATCTTAATTATTACACTCTGTATGGGTTTCAATTGTCATGTTATTGCTTCTAATCTATAGTGCTTGACATGTTATATACCCTTTATTTTGTGCTTGTTTTCTTGCTGTCTTTGTTTTTCTTTACTATTCTTTAAACTGATCCGTTACATCTTGGGTGACTAAACAGTGGGACTGATTTTGTACGATATAACAGTTTATTGTTCTGAGCCTATCCACTAATAATAGTGAAATGTAATATTCTATATTTTTATTCTATATTTATTTATATAGGTTATCCCAAAATGAAGTTAAAAACTTGATCTAACAATGAAAATTTATTTTCAGCTGACGTTGCAAATGCTTCTTACTTTTAGTGCTTTTTATTTATTTATGCCTTTTTTATTTATTGGATATCCTGTTTCACTCAGAAGCATGTCAGATTCTGAAAGGAAAATGGGTTGTGAATAGTGTTTTACATTTATTTTGATATTCTAAAAAGATGGGTAAAATCAATATTTTTATTGATTTATTGATTGAATAAAGGCATGTTTAGTTAGATACTGGCTAAAACGGATCCATAAGTGGTTTTCTTGGCACAGACCAGACTGTTCCTTACTGGAGGCTTCGGTTACTTTATGTAACAGTAATGGCAAAATACAGTATACTCAATACAAGTACCCATGCAAAATTGTTTCTAAAAACAAATCTGTAAGATCCCCCAGGTTTTATAATGTTCACATGTATGGTAACATGGCAACCTACCACCTAATCTAATTTAGAGAATAAGCTGTACTGTGACTCAAGGTTTTCCAGTCCAGCAACTGGGAAAGAACAGTATTTTCCTATAATTCTGAAAAATACTGTCAAAGTTTTATTGTAAAACTCAAAGTTTTACAATAGATCCTTTCACGCTCATTCAGAACTCTGCAGATATTCTGCTTTTCTGCTCCTGTCTGGCTGTCTAGAATTGCATTTTTGTTTGTGTCTAGTACTCTGTTTTTCTGAGTGTGGACACAATGGTTTTCACTGGCAAGACCGGTTGATGTGAAAACACTTCCTTTTGAACTTCTGAAATCAAACAGCTGTGTGGAAACGGGTCACATAAATCTCAATGTGCTGCCAAAACTTTTCCTCCTAAAAATAAGTGTAAACAGTCTTGTGACCTTCAGAGAATGTTTATGCCATGTTTGATGAGATTTGATGACAACAAAAACAGCAAAACAGTGAAAACAAAAACAATGAGAAAACTATCATTACATTATTGATCATTTAATAATCTTTAGCTTATTAAATTTCAATCACAGAGTCATAAGTTATCAACTAATGGTAAGTTAAGACAGAACTGTTTGTCTGCTATAAATTAAAGCCTTGTGTGCTCTTTGCAAAGCTGTATAAGGTTGACCAAGCTCCAGAGGTGTGTTTTGTAGACTGTACATTTTCCATAAAAACTTAAAAGCAGTTTTGTTTTTTCTCAGCTGTCCATTCCAGTGTGGACAATGTGGAAGCAGCGGTTGGCACTGTACATCCTTTTGGGTGTAACGGTTTTTGGCCTATTCCCAAAACTTGAAGCTCAAGATGGTAAGTTTAGTCCATGCACATTTTTCTGTGTCTTTACTATCTTGTGGGAGATAAACATTCTATTGCAGGTTACAGAAGTTACGTTTGCTTTACAGTATTGCAGACAACACAAATTCATGTAAATTCAATAAAAAAAGCATGAAAAATGTGTGCATGGAGTTAATATATAAATAAGAATAAAACTAAAGTAGGTCATGTTTTATTTGCAAAGCCCTGTTGTTTAAGACGTTTTCTATGTGGTTGTGCAATATGGAATTTTTACAAGATTTTACAAGACCTTTTTTACATCAGTGCTGGTCACGTTTGTGTTCAAACTTTGGTGTAAGATGTCATAGTCAAAAACAGCCAGAAACTCACTATACCTTCAAAGTAGTCCAAATAAGGTGTGTAAATAAGAACTTTAAAATGGTAAAACACTTTACCATTGAAAGTCTGCACACATCAAAAAAAATGTCAGATGTGAGATAAAATCAATACTTTCCTGAAAAATGAAGGCAAACGTTTCGTCACGTGACATTTATCAATGCCAAACAAACAATGCTTGAAGCAGGAGCCATCTTAATTTAAGAAGTCACATGATCACATAGCTCACATGATCAACCAAGCCAAGATATAACAAATAGTACAGACAAACAAGTAGAAAAAGAATAGTAGAGCAACGTAAAGGAATATATAATATATATAATAGATATATGCATCATTCAGAGACTATATATAACCTTAGAATGAAGAACCGGTTAGTTGACAATTTAAGACATCCTAAAGGCCACCTTACCTGTGTTGTACTCTTTATACTGTTCACAGTCAACGCGATCAAGCCAAAACACATTGGCATGTCCATAGAGCAGATGATACTGGACACAAAATCTTCAAGGAGCCTCATCTTTCTCATACTATAGGGCCGTAATGAAAAATATTAATTTGTCAATTTAGACATTTTAATAAAGAGAATAAATGTGACTTTGGACCACTTTTGTATCTTGGTTGATCATGTGATCTATGTGACCATGTGACTTCTTAAATTAATATGCTCCTGTGTCGACCAAACATTGACCAAAATGTTTGCCTTCTTTTTCAGTAAAGCATTCATTTTATTTTGCATTTGATGGCTTTTGTGATGGAATGTGCAGACTTTCTTGAAGTGTTTTACCAGATGTCATATTCAGGAAAGTGACAGTGAAGAGAAACTGTCCACTGAAAAATGTGGAATGGGGAGCTTGATAAATTAGACACAGCTGGTTATTGATTTAAACACTGTGAAGCCATTTAGAGACAACTGGAATATATCTGGTATGTTGTAGAGGTGCGCTAAGCTCTTAACAATTAGAAACGTTTAAAGAATAACTGAATTGTTTTGTTTACACCATTAATCCCGATGGAATTGGAGAGCTACTGTCAACATCAGGAACATCCACAGCCAGTTAATACTGTCCACGGGTAATTCATGCAAAACTGCCCCCCCAGAAATAACCCAATTAACAAGTTCTACTGCACTGTTAACATCACTGGATTTGTTACAAAATCATACTGCATGTTGTGACATCTCTGTTTTAGTACCTTTGCTCAAACAGACAGAATTATGAAGTGATACAAAGTGTAACACAAGTTAACAACCATCAACATTTATTCAACTGTCTTTCTGTCTTACCATGATCCATTCACTCATCCATCTGTCCATTTCTCCACTACATTACAACCACCAAAATAAGATACATTTCATACGAAACCAGTTCTTTGAAATCAGGATTACAGGGTGTCACTGATTTGTCTTGAAGGCTTTAGAGATCATCAGCAACTGTTGTTGATGACTAACCACCCAACACAGCTTGTCTTGAGAGCTCCATGTCTGATTCATATGTGTTTGTGTTCCAGCTGTCTTCACTGTGTAATCATACAAGAAAACATTTAATCAAAATCAATACAGTGATGAACCTGTATGTTCTCATCTTTGAAATATCCATCAAAGACCATGCACAAGAACATATGATGAATCAATTATATGATAAATGCCAGAACAGATGAACCGATCAGTTAAATTTTACATGCTCTGGCTTCATGCAGGTGCAAAGATGAGACAGAAGGGTCATTACTGGTGCTGTTACCACTGAGTACTGTAACAAGAGTCTGCATGATCTGACTGAACACAAGAAGATGTCATGGTTCAATTGGCCAAGCACACATATACAGAAACACAAAGGCTGCACACAACTACAAACATAACTTGACAACAAAGATCCCCCTCACCTTACAGTTCTTCCCAGTCTTAGTTTGTATAAATATAAGAAAGGTGAAGAACATGCAGAAGCAATTATCTTCCTTGATTCAGCAGACATGCAGTATATTGTGTTTGTGTTGTGTTTTTATGATGGATTGTAATTATCCATGACCATGTTTTATGCTTGCACCCTTCCCCCGCTCCCTCCCTCTTTTAACCTACACGTTTTGCATTGTTTTGTCTGTCTTTCTATCCTCTCTCCATTCTCCTCTCAAAGCCTCCAAGCCAGCCGACCTTGTGCTCTTAATTGACGGATCAGAGAACACTGGAGCTGACAACTTCCCCCTCGTCCGTGATTTGGCTGTCCAAGTGATTGAGGGACTTGCCGTGGGCAAGGACGCAATCCGTGTAGCCGTTGTGCTTTACGCTGCTGACCCTGAGACTCAGTTCTATCTCAATAGCTATGACAACAAAGAGAGCATCCTCAGTGCTGTCCGGGGACTTCAGTACCCTGGCGGCTTTGAGGCAAATCTTGGGGCAGCCCTAGAAGCGGTGACAGAAAGTCTGTTGGGTCCAGGTGCAGGGGGAAGGGGAGATGAAGGGGTGCCCCAGGTACTGGTGGTGATCAGTGCTGGGCAGTCCACTGATGATGTCAGTGAGGGCGAGAGGGCCGTAAAGCAAGCCAATGTGTACACCTTTGGCATTGCTGTGGGTAATTTTGATACTGCTCAATTGGAAGCTATTGCTACAGACAAGAGCTTTGTTCTGTCCGCACCCGATGTCAGAACAGTGGCAGATTTGCGTGACCAGATGCTTCAGTACGTTAATGGGGTCGCAGAGCACAACATTGTGATTGAAACGAATTTCATAGAAAGTAAGTAATTACCGAATTTTGTGGATTCTGTAGAGAAATCAAGGAGCAGGAACCAATAAAAATGCAATAGCACCATGGATATGGTTATTTGTATATAAAAAAAACAAAAATAAAATTCATAATCATTAAGTAAAACTGGGAAAGTTTTTTGCTTGTTTTACTTTTTATTAGCTTTTTCTCTTGTATTGTAGTAGGAAAGTTGTACAATATTTGGGTAGCTGTAATCAACCCAACAATATGCAACATACAATATAATGCGTTATTATGCATAGTAATTTTTAGTAGTTCATAAATGTGTTGGCGCATTAGAGATATTACAGATTATAATCAGCAGTAGACTTTTTGAAGCACAACATGTAAGTGGAGAGAGACAACACAAGAGTTAAATGTTGTCCTAAGTGTTTATGCTCAGAAAATCTGTTAATGGGTGGTCACTTCATATAAAAAGACATAATTTTGCATTATTTTTGCATTTTAATCTTAAAATCTTTATTAGTGAGTATACCCGAAAAGAAGTTTTAATCTAAATTAAAGTTTAATTCAAAAATGTTAACATTAGTTAATGCGTTAGCTTTAACATGAACTAACAATAAACAACATATTTTTAAAACCTTGGAAATATTAGTTAATGCAAATACAATTGTTCATTGTTAGTTCATGTTAGTTCATAATGCATTAAAACTGTATTGGTAAATGTTGAAATTAACATTAAGATTAACATTAAGAAATTAACATTAATACATGCTGTGTAGGTCTTGATAATTGTTAATTCACGTTAACAAAGGTAGTTAACTAACATTAAAAAATGGAACCTTATTGTAAAGTGTTAACAAAATGAACATAACTTGCTTGATTTTGTTTATTAGCAGAAGTACTAAGCAGAATTCTTCTTTTTCCATTTAGCTTTGGTTGTTTCAAGGAGGGATATAATTTTCCTCATTGACAGCAGCATGGGTGCCACTTTTATCAATGCAGTGCGAGAATTCATCAAAAAGTTTATTGACACCATGCCAATCGGCCCTGATCAGGTGCAGGTCGGAGTAGCCATGTTTTCCACAACCCCAAAGATGGAAATCAACCTCAACTCTTTTGATTCAAAACAATCCCTAAGCTCTGCCCTTGCCAGAATAAAACCAAGACCTTCAGTAGATGTCAACATTGGTGCTGCCCTGGATTTCGTAAGGACCAACATGCTTAGAGCTGAGAGTGGGAGCCGCATTCAACAAGGAGTGCCACAGTTTGTGTTGCTACTGACCAGTAAACCGTCTAAAGACAGTGTCCAGCAGTCAGCTGAAGCACTTCGTCAGATGGGTGTTCTAACTTTGGCTGCAGGTTCCAGGGCTGCTGATGAGGCTGAGCTCAAGCAAATAGCTTTTGATGAAAGTCTGGTTTTCATGCTCAAGGACTTCAGGTTATTGACACGCAACCCCAAAGAAATCATCTCCCCTCTCACTACATTGTCTGGTATTGTTGTGACAGAGACTCCAACTGAAACAGGTAATACTTAGAGTTCTAAAAACATTCTAGTTTGTCATTTATGTGCACAGTATTTGTATGCATATGTGATGTGTGTAGATTTGACATATACTTTATTTAAAAAACTATGCTATGAAAACTTACAGGTCCATTTGTGGAGGTTACTACCGTCCAGACCCAAAAAGTTGTCAGAGACATTCTTTTCGTAGTGGATGGATCCAGCTATGTTGGAAATGCCAACTTACAGTATGTGCGGGACTTTATCTCTAGTGTGGTGAACAATCTAGACGTACGACCTGAGCGAGTACGCATTGCCCTGATGCAGTTTGCTGAGGGACAGCGTACAGAGTTTTATTTTAACACTCACAACACCAAACAGGATGTGCTCTCTAGCATTGCTCAACTACGTCTGATGGGAGGACGTGCATTGAACACCGGTGCTGCCCTTAATTATGCCTTAGCCAACCATTTCCAGGCCTCAGCTGGGTCTCGTAGGAGGCAGGGGGTCCAGCAGGTGCTGGTGCTGATAACAGGAGGTCCTTCACAAGATGAGGTCAAGAGAGTCGCAGACCGTGTAGCTGTAGCTGGAGTTTTGACTTTCACTGTTGGAACGGGCCAAGTGGAAGAGAGTTTCTTAAAAACAGTTGCTTTCGTAGAAAATCTGGCATACTACAGAAGAAATTTTGCTGAATTGTCAAGTGTTGTTGATGATATCATGACACCTTTGGTCACTGTTGTTGGGGAGACTGACACAATAACTCCAGAAATAGGTAAGCGAGTCTAACTACACATTGCCTTCACAATCTTTCAGTTTTACTATTAAAGCTGAAATCCATAACTTTTTTGGTTAAAAATTAACAAAAATCAGTTTATTGAGCAAGTATATAATAGATCAGTGTTCAAAACTGTCCCCTTATCTTACCATAATTCACAATGGTAAGTTTATAATACTGATTTATTATTTATGTTGTCGAGTCCAGAGTTTAAGGAAATTTTGGCTGCATTTGACATCAACATACAGGAAGAAAGTAACTAAAGTAACATGCAATTTTCAAACAGGGATGGCAATGGAGAGGCAAAAGTTATGGATTGCAGCTTTAAATATTTTTCCACATTAGTAAACACAAAACCAAGTTGTTTTTAACCATCCTGCAATGTACCAAATAAAAGTGGAATGGTCTAATTACTGTTCTAATTACTATTACCCATACTAGGCTTGCAGATTATTCATTGTTGTCATTTTTTTTCAATTTTGCAGAAATTGAAACCACTGTTTCCCCTGGTGGTGAAAGAGATGTTGCATTTTTGATTGATGGGTCTGATGATGTCAGAGCGGACTTTCCCTATATCCGTGACTTCATTTCCAAAGTCATTGAGCCTCTTGATGTAGGTACTAACAAAGTACGAGTTGCTGTGGTCCAGCATAGTGAGAGACCAACTCCTAACTTCTACCTGAACACTTACTCAACCAAAGACGAAGTGCTAAGAGCTGTAAATGGACTTACTCTTGCTGGTGGCAGAAGTTTGAATACTGGTGCTGCCTTAACCTTCATGAAAAACACCATCTTATCACCAGCATATGGCAGTCGAGCTGGCCAAAATGTCCCCCAGTTTTTGATTGTTCTTACTGGGGGGAGATCAAGAGACAGCGTAAGGGAACCTGCAGTTGCCCTAAAGACTGAGGGAGTTGTACCTTTTGGTGTCGGAGTGAAAAACGCAGACCCTAAACAGATTGAGGCAATTTCACATAATCCATCATTTGCTTTCAATGTAAAGGAGTTCAGCCAGCTCAACACGGTTCATCAAAGGCTCAACACCTATGTGAGTCTTCCAAAGGAAGAACTGGAGGTTATTCTAGAGAAAGGTAAGAACGTTAAGCTCTTCATGTTGCTTTGGTTAATGTGGATGTATAGCAGCGAATGATGGCTTATTTTAGGTGCTGGGCTATTTTCAATTTCTAAATATTTCTCACTGATGTACTGTGTCTTAGTTGATGCCAAAGACATAGCAAAGGATGTTGTTTGTGATGTTCCTATTGGATGGGTCTTAATGGTACTAGAAGTGGATTCCATGCATTGTGTGATTTAGTCCAAAACTAAATGTGGAAGTGTAAGATTATAATTTAGTTTGCTGTGTTTGGATCACCAGTTTTCTTTAATACCAGATCAACTGGATGTCATGAGGAGGTACCTTCAGCAGAGCTCTGGGAGCAAGAGACACAGACACTAGAGTGTGGTTGACTTAAGCTTGTTTATTTCCTCAACAGAAGCAGATTATATAGAACAGAACAGGATGCACCTAAATCTGTCTCAAGCAATCAAATAGCTGGATTATATTTTATTACCATATATGGTTAGAAACAACAGCTTCAGGGTGCATTCTAGACTTCCTTATGCAACAGAGTATATGGTATTCAAAAAAGAGATGTCAAAACTCATAAACACTTAAGGGGTGTTAACTATATTCATTAGTGCGGGGAACTACATAACAGGAAGAGAACAAATACAGAGTATCCATGGTTCAGTATAGTCATAATTTAAGTTTTAAAAAGGTTAAGTTTTATCTGAAAACTTACTTAACAATTATGGAGGTTCTAAATGCCATGAAGTTGCTGAAACACAAAGGTGGAAGAGATGCTAACACTGGAACAGCCCTCAAGTTTGTGAGGCACCAGGTTTTCACTTCCTTCTCTGGGAGTAGACAACCTCATGGGATTCTTCAAGTACTAATATTGTTGAGCAGATCATCTAGTGATGAAGTAATAGGACCTGCCATGACCTGAAAGATCTTGAAATAGTGATGATAAGCATTGGTGCAGAAAATTTAAATTTAAATAAGTTTGCATATATCGATAGATTTGATGACCGAGCCACAACTAGTTTCAAGTATTAAGTACTCCAAAGTATTTGAGGAATTGCCAAACAATGGAGTTTCAGAATCATCTGGTAAGATCTTTCACTATAAACAATCAATATGCACATTTTAAAATGGGTATTCCTGTTTAAGTTTGAATATATGTTTCAATGTTTCACTGAAAAACTAAATAAAGTTTAAAATGATGTTCTTTAATTTATTCTTTCTTAGTCTTCTTGCATCTCTTCCATGTGTTCAGTTGACATCTTTTGCAGATCAAAAATGTTCATTCCATGGAAGTTTTTGAACTGCGTTGCACTTGCAAGTGCTTTTACTTATTCAGCATATTCACATTCTGACCTACAAAATAATAGCTGAAGGGTCACTGATATTCTTTGCTTTATTTGCACATTTAGCTCTTGTACACACTGAGAGTCCTTACAATTCAATTGATACATTGAATGAGAAAGATGTATTCGAATTTTCTTGGAAACAAGTGGGATATAGTTTTTCTACTTGATGGCTCCGATGATTCAAGAAATGGACTTGTCATCATGAGTTTGTTTGGCGCATGACAGAGAATCTTGACATTGGTAAGGATATTGTTCCAGCTGCTGTAATACAGTACAAGTGAATATGCTCTGGCCCATTTTCTACTTAATAATTACAGTAGTAAGAAAGCTGTAATTTATGCCACTAATGGCCTCACAGCAAAAGATGGACATACCAGGACAGCAGTACAGTATGCCAGGGACCATATATTTACTGCTGCCTGTGGAAGTAGACATCAGCTAGGAGTCCCTCAGCTGTTGGTTGTCATGACTGATGGAGAGTCCAATGATGATGTGGCAGGTCCTGCTGAAGAGCTTAAAGATTTTGGAGTTTTGTCCATTTCGATTGGAATAAAGAATGCTATAAAAGCTGAGCTCCAAAGCATACCATTTTCACCTAGATTTCTCTTGAACCTCCCAGTCAATGGTGAACTTGTACTTGTACTGCCTGATATTCTCTCCCTTATCAAATCCAAATTGCCAATAGAACCACCACTATCATCAGTAAGAAAACCATATTTGCTTGGCCTTTTCCTCAAGCCAAATTCAAATTCCTTCAGATTTTCTCTTTTGACTTTAATATGTAATTTGGAAAATCTCCTTTCACTACATTTCTTGCTTAACCATGAGGCCATTTTAATTCAGCTTTCTTTCATTTTTTTAAAGACTGACAATTAATGGCCTTTGACACTAAATATTTACTATTTACATGTGCTGTTCTTTTTTTTTGCTGATTCAGAGAACTTCCATGATCATCTACATGTCCTCTTAACCATGGAATAGTCTCTGTGTATGTGGAGGTTCATCTTCAGCTTAAGCTCTTGTTTGAGCCAATGATTTCTCAATCATTGTTGGATGAATTATTTCATCAATTAAAAACTTCTTGTTCATTGCTTTTCTTGTTCTAGTTGCTTGATTGCTTTGATATAAAGCTATAAAGCTACACTGGTACTATTCCTTAATAATTCAAAATAATTCAAACATTGTTCTTAAAGACAAAAGGCAAGCATGTGTGTGTGCTGTATGTTGTTTCTCCATAAATTCTTTAAGATTTCATTAATGGTACTTATTAATGGCATTGAAAATAGATCAGTTAGGAATGTTACTGCAGTACTTTTTAGTACATTTATGGTATTGTGATATTTTACTAAAGCCATTCAGTTTGAACGTTCAGTTTGAAACATTCCTGTGATGTTTTAAATCACATGAAACGTGTAATTCATAAGGAAGGAAGACCGCATTACACAGGGGCAGCATTTGTTTACTGCTGCTGTGGGGAGTGGGCATATTGAAGTTGTGCCACAGGTTCTAATTCTGCCTCATTCTGCTCCATTCTCCTCTGGCAGCAGATGACAGGAGGGTGTGCCGCAGATACTGATTCTGCTTAGTGGGGGAAGGTCATTTGACAGTGTTGACACAGCAGCCTCCTCTCTGAAGAAAATGTGAGTTTTGGCCTTCGGAACAGGATCAAGAGGCTGATAACAGAGAATTGCAGAGAATTTCATACAATCCCAATTATGCCATATCTATTTCTAAAATGAGTGAGCTTCCAAATGTCCAAGAGCAGCTGCTGGCCTCTGTACAGACTGTTGCAATACCCATCACTCCAACATCACCTTTACTGGTATGTGCGTGGCAAACGCTTCCAGGAGTTACAACCCCAAATCAGAAAAAGTTGGGACAGTATGGAAAACACAAATAAAAAAGAAAGTAGTGATTGCAGACAATACAACAGCACATTATTTAATGTGTTCCTCATGATTTGTATTGTTTTTTTCCTTAAAAAAAACCAAAATTCCTATTTTGGTTCTTTCAAAAAAAGTTGGAACAGGAGCAATTTAGGGCTAGTAATCAGGTAAACTGGTTAAATAATGATGTGATTTGAAACAGGTGATGTCAACAGGTGATTGTAATTATGATTTGGTACAAAAGCAGCATCCAAGAAAGGTCTAGTCCTTTAGGAGCAAAGATGGGCTGAGGATCACCAGTTTGCCAACCAATATGTGAGAAAATTATTGAAATGTTTAAAAACAATGTTCCTCAAAGAAAGATAGGAAGACATTTGCTTATTTCACCTTCAACAGTGCATAACATAATTAAAAGATTCAAGGAATGTGGAGGAATTTCAGTGCGTAAAGGACAAGGGTGCAAGCCTAAGCTGAACAACCGTGCTCTCCGATCCCTCAGGCGGCACTGCATCAAGAATCGTCATTCATCTATAAGCAATATCACCACATGGGCTCAGGACTTCTTTGGCAAACCTTTGTCAAGTACCACAATATGTAGTTGCATCCACAAATGCCAGTTAAAACTGTACTGTGCCAAAAGGAAGCCCTATGTTAACAGTGTCCAGAAGCACCGTCGACTTCTCTGGGCTCGGAGGCATCTGGGATGGACCATCACACAGTGGAAACGTGTACTGTGGTCAGATGAATCAGTATTTCACGCATTTTTTGGGTGTGTGCTGCGGACCAAAGAAAAGGATCATCCAGACTGTTACCAGCAACAAGTCCAAAAGCCAGGGTCTGTCATGGTATGGGGTTATGTCAGTGCCCTTGGTAAAGGTAACTTGCACTTCTGTGATGGCACCATTAATGCTGAAAAGTACATAGAGATTTTAGAGCACAATATGCTGCCTTCAAGAAGACATCATCTTGATTCTGCACACATTACAAAGTCCTGGCTGCAGAGGAAGAGGATACAGGTACTTGACTGGCCTGCCTGCAGTCCCGACCTGTCTCCAATAGAGAATGTGTGGCGCATTTTGAAGCGCAAAATGCGACAACGAAGACCCCGTACTGTTGCCCACCTTAAGACTTGTTTGCAGCAAGAATGGGACAAAATTACACCTGAAACACTTCTTCACTTGGTTTTTCAGTCCCTAAATGTCTTAAGTGTTGTGAAAAGGAATGGCAACATTACAAAGTGGTAAATGCTTTACTGTTCCAACTTTTTTTGAAATGTGTTGTAAGAACCAAAATAGGAATTTTTTTTTTTTTTTTTTTTTTTTAGAAAAAAAACCAATAAAAATGAACGCATTAAATGTGCTGTTTTATTGTCTGCAATGAAATACAAGTATAAGTAAATTTAAAATTGTGTTTTCCATACTGTCCCAACTTTTTCTGTTTTGGGGTTGTAGCTCCTTTTCTGTCTGTGGTATTCTAAAGGTGAAAATTGTTGAAGCTGTGTTTTGTCTTTTAGCTTCTAGCTAATGACTGCTCCCTGAATGTAGTTTTTCTGCTGGACCATTTGGGTGGCACTAGGACTTATTTCCCAGCAATGTGTGACTTTGTGCAAAGAGTAGTGGAGAAATTAAACCTAGATTCAGACCAAGTGTCTTTGGTGCAGTACAGCAGAAAAGCTAAAGTCCACTTCTGTCTGAATACTTATGCAACAAAGGTTAAAATCTTTACCTTAGTCGGGGTCTACGACACAAAGGAAGGAGGCCCCCGACAATCGTGCAGCTCTCCAGTACATGAGAGATAGTTTTGACTGTCTCCTCCACCCCTGGAGGGTGTGCCACAATTAGAGGTTCTGATAGCAGAGAAATGCAGTAAAATTCTCATGATCCTGGATTTATACTCTTAGTGAGAGATTTCACTTTCCATCCCCATGTCCTAAAGCAGCTTTTCACAAACTAATCTAGTCATTTTTGAGCTCTACACCTATGTCTTCCACAATCACAGGTAAGTATGAGTCTGAATTTTTGTTTTTGTCATTTTGAATCCTGCTTTACCTTAGGAACTTTTTTATAATAGCATGTTTTTTCTGTGGACTTTTTCTTACCATCAAACACACGTTAAAATTTGAACACCTTAGCAGGCACAAAATAACACACTGGCAACCATGGGCTTGTGTTTAATTAATCTAGTTCAGTCTACTTTCTTACATATTCCACCTTATATCTTCTCTTCCTCCTGTACTTTGGTGTATTACATGCATTTCCCGCTATGCAATTGCATAGTGGTGAATAGAAAAAAATATTTTTTCTGTGTCCTTTATTGAGATGCATTACATCCTAAATGGTGTATCCTGAATGTGCAAAGTACCCTTAATGTTATGTCTGTATGTACAAGGCTATGTTCATCTCAGCAATAATAACTGGCATAACATTATTTTGCTTCTCTTCAAATCAACACTGGTGGTGCAGTTTTCCAATACTGTATTTTCAAGGCCTTATTGTATATTATTCAAGGGTATAAGTTTGTCAAAAATACAAACTAAGTTTGTCAAATATTAGTTTATTTCTCTGGACTTGCTGCTCATGATAAAGTCAATAAATGTCTTTCTCAAAAAGCAATGAATCAGACAGTCAATCGACTGTCACTACTCACTAATACAATTATGTTGCTGCGCAAAAATATTTATTAAGATACTTAATATTACAGTAAAGAAATTCTGATTTTGTAATTTATGTATTTTCTGTGCTGTTGTTTAAAAATAAAGTTTTTTAGTTTTTTAAATGATAAACAGGTTTCATTAATCTAAAAGGGTAAAGGGTGGTTTAAACAATATTATTATATTCATGTTTGTCGCTTGTGTCACACATTATATACTGTATCTCTACCAGAATGCTCCTGTTGCTGTTTTTGTCAGATCTGGCCTTCCTACATATAATTTTATATTAAATCAGCTTTTTGTTACATTTATTTCAGCGGACTCCCAAGGGCCCAAGAAGGACGTTGTCTTTGTGATTGATGGTTCTGATCATGTTGGCAGGGAGTTCCCAATAATCCAGGAGTTTCTGCGCAGAGTTGTGGAGAATCTCAATATTGGTGAAAACAAGATCAGAGTAGGTGTGGTACAGTATGGAGATTATCCATATGCAGACATATACCTTAACTCCCATAAGACCAAAGAGGGTGTTTTAAATGGCATCAAGGAAATCAGACAAAGAGGGGGAAGACAGCGCAACCTTGGTCGGGCCATAGACCTTGTTGGTCAGGAAGTTCTGTCTTCTGGACGTGGTGGAAGAAAACAGGAGGGAGTTCCACAATTTGTTGTGGTGGTTTCAGGAGGAAAAGCAACAGATGATATAAAAAAATCTGCAACAACTCTGAAACAGTCAGGAATTGTCCCATTTGGAATAGGTACAAGGGAAGTTGACCCTCAGGAATTACGGGTTATCTCTTATGTCCCTAAATTTGCCTTCCCAGTTGATGACTTGCCTGGGCTTTATACAGTTCAGGACACACTCATCACTACCCTGACTGAACTGTCTAATGAAGAGTTAGCCAAACTGCGTCCTGTTTACCCTACAGAGACAGGTAAATCATCTCATGATTTTTTCTTGCTTAATGTTCTACAGCTTAAAACATATGAGTATGAAGGCACTTATAGAATGCAAGGTAGTTTTTATTAATGTCTTTTATTTTTGGGATTTTATAATTTAATTCACAGTTGCACTGCTATTATAATTAATACAATAATAAAAGTAATGATAAAAATATGCATAGCTACCAAATTCACAGAGATTATTCTCACAGCAGTTGTTTTTAATGTTGTGGAGTCAGGTATAAAGTGATAAAGCTATTCAGATCAGAGCCATTGAAACAGATAGCTGTGACCCACTTTGTTCTCGCTGCCAGGCAATTATGTGGTTCTTGTAGTTCTGAATATTTCAAAACAAATTCGCACACTCATGTAAACTCTAGCAAGAGTTTAATAGCAGAAAGCAGGGTTCCAAATAACTATAGTAACTGTCAAAAACTTAAAACTAGACAGTTAGACAGAAGTAGTAGAAACAAATGATAAAGTTTATAAAGGTCTTCACTGACCAGATGCTAACACACAAATCCTCTTTTGCTTTAGAAAAAAATAATTAAAAAAAGTAATTGTAGTTTTTCATAAAAACAGCAGAATATAATGACCAGTCTGATGGTGCGTGTGGTTAGGTTTGAGTGTGGTTATATTTGAGTGGTGTGTGTGTGTGGTTATGTTGAAGCACACTTAACAAGTTGTTAAGTATGACCTGAGCACTGCTGGTGTGAGGACCCTGTTGGAACAGCTCTGTTTGTTATATCCAAAATTAATTGCATTTTTAATGGCTCTGTGTCTGATAAGTTACAAATGTTCCTAACACTGCATTCTATACTATTGATAATTCAGTTTTACTGCACCTTATTACAGTAATTATTACAGTATTACAGTATTCCACAATTTTTTTATGTTTCTCTTGTTACATTACCTATATTATTACATTTTTCCTCTAATTGTTATCTTTTTAAACACGTAGAGGTTGTAATTCAAACACGTCCTGGAGACAAGAGGGATGTTGTGTTTCTCATTGATGGCACAACAAAGATACGCAGTGAGTTCCCGGCAATAAGAGACATGGTTCAGCGAGTGGTGGAGAAGTTAGATGTGGGTCTGGACAATGTAAGGGTCTCAGTTGTGCAGTACAGTGACGATCCAAAATTGGAGTTTCTCCTCAATGAGCACTCCACCAAGGAGGAAGTTCGCCAGGCAATACAAAGGATGAGAAGCAAAGGAGGCAGTCAGCTTAATACTGGACAAGCTCTGGAATATGTCTCAAGGAACATTTATCAGAGATCTGCTGGTAGTCGTGTAGAGGAGGGTGTACCCCAGTTTCTCATCTTGGTGACTGGAGGAAAGTCAAATGATGATGTATCTAGTTCTGCCAGACAATTAAAGGCAAGTCGTGTTGCCCCCTTGGCAGTTGGAGCGCATACTGCTGATGCAGAGGAACTAAAACAAATATCGCTCAATCCAGAACTAGCTTACACAATTAGAGACTTCAGGCAGCTACCTACAGTAGAGCAGGAGCTTTTGAGCAAAGTCAGTACCATGACCAGTGAGGAAATTTCTAAACCCTCTCTACCTGGAGGTAACTTTTTATAATATTATTTAATTATAACTAAATAGGATATACAACTTTCAGAAATTATTTTAGATGTTTTAACATTAAAACATTTTTTTTAATATAGAAGTGTTGTATTTATATGCAAGCATAAAAATAAAATAAATAGTAGTAAACATAACAGTAAATACTAAATTATTCTGTCATTTCTGTTTCTTACCAGTTCCTGACCTCAGTCTTGGAAGAAAGGACATAATATTCCTCATTGATGGCTCTGACAGTGTTGGACAAAGTGGTGTTGCACACATCCGTGACTTTATCTTTAAAGTGGTTGAAAAGCTTAACGTACATCCTGATCAAGTTCGTGTGGCTTTGGTACAGTATGGAGAAAAACCTAAAACTGAATTCTCTTTAAACTCCCACAACAACAAGCAGTCTGTCCTTTCTGCAATCAAGAGACTGCGTCATATGGGTGGACGTGGTGCTGACCTGGCAGAGGCTATAAAATATGTGATTCGAAATGAGCTCCAACCTTCTGCTGGGGTGCGCTTAGCAGAAGCTTCTCAGCATTTGGTGGTGCTCACAGGTGGAAAGTCAACCTCTGATGTATCTGTATATGGCCCACTTCTCAAAGGCTCTCGAATCAACTGTATAGGTATTGGTGCAGAGAATGCAGACACAAGACAGCTGACACAGATTGCAACCACCCCTGATGATGTCCTGAAGGTGGCTACTTTCCCAAGTCTTTCAAACATACAGAGCCAGTTTATAGCCAGGCTTAATGGAACAATTGCAGAGACACCACCCACTGAAGACTTTGGTAAATTGAGCATTGATTTTATATGTTTTTGTTATGTTAAACATGCATGAGAGACCTATTAAAAACTAAAAAGGCTATTTTGGAATGTTTTATTCAGTTTTTTCTCATCTCCCCTAGGCCCTGACCTCCCAAAACCTAAGACTGCTGACATTGTCTTTTTGGTTGATGGCTCAATTAATCTTGGTAGGGCCAATTTCAAAGAGGTCATGGAATTCGTTGTCAATTTAATTGACCTGTTCTTCACCGAAAGAGACAACCTTCGTATTGGTCTAGCAAATTATGCTGCAGATGTGACAGATGTCTTCTACCTCAACACCTACAAAAATAAGGAAGACATTATGAGTGCAATATCCCGAGCGGAGTACAAGGGTGGTCGGGAAATTAAAACCGGTAATGCCATCCGCCACGTACAACAAGTGCACTTTGTAAAAGAAAAAGGCAGTCGGAAAGATGAGGGCGTTCCACAGATCCTGATGGTAATCACTGGTGGACGATCAAAGGATGACGGCAAGTCAGCAGCACTAGCTCTAAAAGGCACTGGTGTGCGCATCTATGCTGTTGGGGTGGGTGACATCGAGGATGAGCTCAATAATCTGGGCAGTGAGGCAACTACAGTGGCCCGAGCCAGCACTTTCCAAGAACTCTCTGAGCTGAATGAGCAGATTTTGGAAACACTTGATGATGAGGTGAAAGGAGTAAAACTGTGCACTGAAGTACAGGACACTGCAAGAGGTTGGTATTATGTTTTTTTAAGAAAATAGTTTATTTATTTAATTGCCATTAATCCTGGCTATTACTCTACCTTGGCAGCTTGCAAGTTGGATGTTCTTGTGGGGTTTGATGTGGCTTCACAGAATATCTTTGCTGCTCAGAGGTCATTAGAGTCTAAGATGACTGCGATTCTCCAGCGCATTAGCCAGATGCAGTCCATCAGCTGCACTTCTGGCCAGGCCCCCACAATACATTTGGGCATGCTTGCAATGGACTCTGCCTCGGAGCCTGTTCAGCTGGACTTCACTGAAAAGTACACAGAACTTCTTGAGCCCTTTAAGGCCCTCCGTAACCGTGGACCTTTTGTTCTGAACGGTGCCACAATTAAAGCTTATATTGACAGATTCAAGACTCAGCCTTCAGACAGTGTCAAGGTACTTTGTGCTCCTCCATCCAAGAAAAATGTTAGCATCAAAATATATCAATCTACTTAGAATTAGTTATGCTTATATTGTTTTATGTTATTTTAAATCCATAAAGGTTGTGATCCACTTGACTGATGGGTTAGATGCCCAGTATAACATTATGAAAGAGCGTGCTGAACAGATGCGTGTAGCTGGTAAGAGTAAACCTAATATGCAACACAATTATATGAAAATGCCTTATTATTCTACAAGAATAAACAGGCTCATTTTGTGTGATCAATTCCTTTATTCCTTTTTCTACATGTTTTTGCAATGTTTGATTGTTTATTTAATCCCCTCAGAAACAGGACATCTCACACAATGTTATTACTTTTTTAGGTATTAATAGTTTCATCCTTGTTGGCCTTGAGAGAGTGCCACGTTTTGAGGAAGCAGTTCTTTTGGAATTCGGCCGTGGCTTCAGGTACACACGACCTCTGCGTGTTAACCTCATGGACTTGGATTATGAGCTTCTGGAAGAACTGGTATGAACCATCAATTCTTAGTCATTCATTGTGGCAGTTTATCTTAGGTCAGATGAGATGACCTGCCACAATCAGCAAAAATAGACAAATGTTGTGTAATTCAGTAAAATTTTATGTGGTTATTAAAATCTTGTTGTTGTTTTGTGAAGGACAACATTGCTGAGCGGGAATGCTGTTCTGTTCCATGCAAGTGTAATGGTCAGAGAGGGGACAGAGGAGCTGTTGGACTTCCTGGACCAAAGGTCAAATGAATTCTTCATTTACTATAACAGAAACAACTTACTTTAGGTCAGAACAATGTAACAATTCTGTAGTATTATCTGGAGCCAGTGTTGACCCATGTTTATCTTTGATGGTCTATAGGGTCTACCTGGTGGTCAGGGCTTCAGTGGACATCCTGGTGATGAAGGTGGACCTGTAAGTATTGATGATTTACAGTTCAATGTAAAAAATGTAGGAGGCTCTTTGCAACCTCTGTATTTTGTATGGTTCTATGTTTTTGTAAATCCTAAAACATTACATGGAAAAGTAACTTTCCCCAGCCCTGTTCCTGCAGGGAATGCAAAAGGGCTACCAAAAAGTTCTGATTAAATGTTAATGTTAGCAACATGTATAATCCCTCTTTTTACAGGGAGAGAGAGGTCCACCTGGTGTCAATGGAACTCAGGGCTTCCAAGGATGTCCAGGACAAAGAGGTGTTAAAGTAAGTGAATTAAATGTCGCTGGTAAAGAAGGAGCTTTATTGTGAAATAAATTGTGTTACTAATCCTTGTATTTGTTTTTCTTTTATTTAGGGATCACGAGGATACAATGGTGAAACGGTAGGAATTGCAGATCAAATAAATTTAACAAATCAATTAATAGAAAATAACCATTGCATTATATAACTGTATAACATAATGCTTTATTACTGTTATGAACATATTATTGTATACATTTTAACAAATGTAAGAAAATACAAGTGATTTCATTTGTTTTCTTTTAGGGCGAAATTGGAGAGATTGGTTTAGATGGAATCAACGGAGAGGAGGTTAGCTGTCTGGCAAACATGTTTAATGTTGTTCTTTCAAGCAAAGAGTAAATGGTGTAGTAGTTTAAATTGTGTAATTATTCTTCTCAATGTATTCCTGCCTAAAATCTGTTATTTCAGGGAACAATTGGAGTTGCTGGACCTCCAGGAGACAGAGGAAACCCTGGCCAAAGGGTAACTTGATGGGTCATGAAGAAAATGGATGACAGTTGGAAAAAAAAAACATACATTTAGATGTAAGATGAAAGTCATAGGCTTAATAGAAAGTTTTATAAAATGTATTTGTAGGGACCTAAAGGGGCCAAGGGCCAGGCAGGAGATGTTGGTCAGACTGGGATTCATGGTGATCCAGTAAGTATTATATTAATGGTCAGACATGTCTATATTACAAGAATTTGTTTAATGTCTTAATTTAGATTGGGAAAATCTAGCAGAAGAGTTTTTGTTGTTTAGGGCACCCCAGGAAGAGACAACACCAAGAAGGGACCGAAAGGTGATCCAGGCGATGCTGGTCCAGCGGTACAATCTCCTTATAACTCACTTAATCTGCTATTCTGGCATTTTTGTAGATTGTGTGTTTAGAACTATAGTAAGGTCATGCATCAACATTCAATTAAAGAAAATATAATTTTATAGTTCTGCCAACTTTATAGTTCTATACATCTCTAAAAAGTCATAGTTTCTGTTATTAGTCATTTAGACACATAATATTGTCAGGACATGCTCAAACCATGGTCTGAATCAGATTAGGAGTTAATACACATTTTGTAGTCTGTTGCATGTGTGTTTGTGCTATTGTGAATGGTTGCGTGATGATGTGATGCTCATTACTGCGTGTTATTTGTAGGGAGAGCCAGGAGTGGATGGAAATAAGGGAGATCCTGGTGAACCAGGCAGACGGGTATGTTTCTTAAGAAACTAAAGGAAATATGAAACTGCTATAAAAACAAAGACTATTTCTAAAATGGCTTTGGTAACAGTTCAGAAGTATAGTACGTTGTAATCTGACTACCTAAGAGAATGCATAATTTAAAATCAGATTCGTAAAAACTCTGAATGACGGATCACTTTCACAACGTAATATAGTACGTAGTACATTGTTGTGGTCTGTTTATAATCGCTTCCATCTTTTCATATTTCTCTTAAAAAAGGGCCCTGATGGCAGAAGAGGACCTCCTGGGCAAGCTGTAAGTAGACATCCAAAATATTATAACTTAAACTCAGGGACATAGCACACAGTGTTATGCTATTGCAGCACTTACATTGTTGTTTTGCCACTCACATAGAGATCCATCAAAAAAACTACTCTTATCGATCAGCAGTGTCATTGTGTGAGTTTATTTATGGCTCTGTTGTGTCTTTAGGGAGCTCTTGGAAAACCCGGTGCTGATGGTTTGCCAGGAGAACCAGGAATTGGAGGACCTCGGGTAAATTATTTGTAATCTATCCACTGTCCTACAAAACAAAGTTAATCCTATGCTGATATTGTAATAAAAAATGTTGACATGTATTGTGGTGTATTGCACATTAAAATATATTTTTTTGTATTTTTGTATCTCAACATATTTAGGGCCTTGCGGGACCAATTGGAACACCTGGTGTCAGAGGAGAGGATGGGAATCCAGGTCCAAGGGTAAGAGGAGTTGTTCAAGCATGTTCTTTTTCCACTCAAAAATATGACAAAATATAATTGGTTCAGAGAAAAAAAATAATTTTGTTGACTTGGCAGATACCCTTTTCTATTATTATAGTTGTTGAAAGGATAAAAAATGTTTAAAAATCTTTTATCTGATTTGATTTGTTTTAGGGCCCAGGGGGACAGCCAGGACCTGCTGGAGAAAAGGGCAGAAGAGGTTCTGTTGGCCGTAAGGTACTGGACAGCTTCAGTAACATTTACCCAAACCTTTTCCAGACAGTTTTGTTCCTGTAGCTCAACTGGAAAAGCATTGCGTTAACAGCACAAAAAGTCATGGGTTGGATTCCCTGGGAGCACATGTACTGATCAAATGTATACTTTGAATGTACTCAAACTTGCCAGTGGAAATAACTCACATTTTTGTTTTAAATGCATTAGTGTAAGAAGTAAAGCTGTCTTTCAACTGTTACATTTCATTGTATTAATACCTTACTTTCTGTGTATCATCTCGCTCCTTTTATACCCTTCTATATACATTCCCTGTGAAAAATAATATATTTTACTTTTGCAATATTTTTGAAGGGTGAACCAGGGGAGCCAGGACCTAAAGGTGTTGTGGGACCCCAGGGACCTCGTGGAGAGCCTGTAAGTGAGGAGTCACTTCCTGCATCAGCTACATCAAATACTAATTAAACATAATATATTTCATACATTTATACATCTGAAATGCAAATTACTATCAACATTTAAGATTAAACATACTGTTTTTAATTTTATGTCATCAATTTCACTTCAAAATTAAGGAAATTTATAGCCGGAAATTGAGAGAAGCAAATCAGAGTAAAATGAACAGTAAGGATTTTTTGATTATACAGGGTGAGGATGGACGTGATGGGTTTGGTATACCTGGTCCAAAAGGCCGAAAGGTGAGTATTTTAATCAAGAAGGATGAAGTAGATACAGTATATTGGAGTGTTTTAAAAGTATATAGGTCATTTTTTGCTCTTATGCATTTTTAAATGTTGGACCAATTTAATGTTCTTTTAGGGTGATGAAGGTTTCCCAGGTTTCCCTGGTCCAAAGGTGAGATTATTTTTAGTCTACACTGTTGTATGTTCTGTTAAGGCTTTTATAGTAGTGCACTTCTTGAATTGCTGCAGTGTACCACAATGAAATTGAATTGGTTTCATTTGAATTGGATCATAGGGTGCAGCAGGTGACTCTGGTTCAAAGGGAGGACCTGGACCTAGAGGGAACAATGGCCAGAGGGTGAGTTTGGTTAAATTTGGTTAAAGGATTTCACCTCCATAATGCAGGTACTCGCAAACAATATGCTTGTATGTTTATAGGGAACTTCAGGAGGGAAAGGTGGGCCTGGTCAGAAAGGAGAATTTGGATACCCAGGGCCCTATGTAAGTGCAATATATATAATGCCTCTGCTTGTCTTTAAATTGATTTAAAAACAAAAATCCTGCTTCAAATTTTTAAATACTGATTCCTATGAACTCAGATTCACTTTTACATGAAACATCCTTTCTGCAGATCATAAGCTTTCATATGCACAAGCTGTTAAACTTTGTTTAAAACTAGCAACAAACACAGTCTGTTTGGCACCCAAAGCTCAGTGAAATAAATCCAGATGGCTCTGCCTAGATGTTTTAGCTGTACAAAAAATGTTTTTCTGTTGCCAAAAACAGGGCCAAAAAGGTGCCAGAGGGCCTGGTGTGGTGGTGCGTACTTTTCTTTTACTGTTTGAGTTTATTTTGTGTTCATTTAATGTTCATATCACTACATTATTGGAACATAACATATTTGTCCTATTTTTCTTTTGTCCTCACAGCAATGTGAGCTGGTGAAAAAAATCAGAGACAATTGTCGTAAGTATCAGAAAGATTTTTCATTTTAATGTAAATACCGGAAATATATACTGGATTTTTCAATGTAGATATATTTATGTTTCAAAGAATTACTCTCTTAGTTTGAGATTTTAAAATCTTTATTATTCTTTTTTGTTTGTTTGTTTAGCCTGCTGCTATGGTAAGTAAACTTTAACATATCAGCAACACAGTGCACATGCAGAGGAGGCTATGTACAGAATAACACTTTGAATTGCATAATACTGTCAGTTGATTGCTTTTTGATTCCTCAGGGGCACAGGAATGTCCTCTCTACCCCACTGAGTTGGCCTTTGCCCTGGATGCATCAGATGGTGTATCACGCCCTGCTTTCAACAACATGCGGGACACTGTATTGCGTCTGGTCGGTGACATCACCATTGCTGAGAGCAACTGTCCACGGGGTGCTCGTGTTGCTCTTGCACTCTACAACAATGAGGTGACCACCGAGATCCGCTTCGCTGATGCCCTGAAGAAGCGAGCACTTGTTGAGCGAGTTCAAGGGCTTCAGGCTCTGCAGACGCGTAAGCAGCGCAGCTTGGAGACAGCCATGAACTTTGCTGCACAGAACACTTTCAAGAGGGTCCGCAGTGGCTTCCTGGTGCGCAAAGTTGCCGTTTTCTTCGTCAATGGCCCTGTCACTGTCACCAAGGAATTTAGTGCCGCTGCTCTCCGTCTATACGATGCTGGCATTGCCTCTGTTTTCCTTCTTAATCGGGAAGATCGTCAACTTACCAGAGCTTTGCAGGTAGGGAATTTTTTATACTTGTTTTGGTTAAACCAATGATTTGGTTTTAAAATTTGTTGCTGTAACAGCATAGCAGCAAAAACAGATGTGGCATAGCTATTTTATAAGCAAACAAATCATGTTTTACTGTGCTGTTATCTCTGTTTAAAAAACATGTCATAGATCACATGGCTCCATTAATAATTATAAAACAATACCTTCTTATAGGACACACTCTCACAATGTTCTGATTTAGATGTTTGGCATAAAGGGGAAGCATTCTACTTAGCATGTAACGTTTCCTCTTTTCAGCTTAACAATACTGCACTAGCCCAGGTTATTGTCTTACCCTCTCCTGGAAGTGCTGAATACAACAACGTTGTCAAGAAGATCATGACCTGCCATATCTGCCTGGGTAAAGTCAGACTTTAAACTGTAGCATTATCTAATGAAGACTGGCCACCAGATTATTTTTAAACCTAACCCAACTATTTCATTTATAAAATTCAAAACTCAAGAAAATGTGTCTGAACATCTTTCTGTCTGTCACATTTTCAGACTTCTGTGCCCCGGATGGGATGTGTGACTATGTTCCTCCACGTGGAGTCAGAGACAGGAGGGACTCCACCACTGACTTGGATATCGACATGACCTTCATTGTGGACAGTTCGGAGAGTACCTGGCCCTCTGTCTTCACAGATATTAAGCAATACATGGCTCAGATGGTAGAGCAGCTGGAGCTATCCCCTGAACCAGCCATCACTACCCATCACGCTCGAGTGGCATTTGTCCAGCACGCACCTTACGAATACCTGCACAATGGAAGTGGCATTCCCATCAGTGTGGCCTTTGGCCTGACAGACCATAAGTCAGCACATAGTGTCAGAAACTTCCTGCAGCAAAAGGTGCACCAGCTGGAGGGAGGACGAGCGTTTGCAGCTGCACTTGAAGGCACTGTGGAGCATGTGTATGAGAACGCGCCACATCCCCGCCACCTAAAGGTGTTGGTTCTGTTGGTGACTGGACCAGTGGAAATGGATGAGGAGAGGATAATAAGGGCCTCCATTGAAGTTAAATGCAAAGGGTACTTCATTGTGGTAATGGCAATTGGAAAGAGGTTCAGTCCAGGTGATGTCCGTGTGATGGCCCAAGTGGCCAGTGAGCCCTCAGATGTGTTCTTTAAGAGAGTGGATGGACCATCAGGCTTCTATGATGACCACATTCAGACGTTTGCCAAACTATTGCCCATGTACCTCGGTCGTAAGTCAAACATAGTAATGTAACATGCTATTGTTGATTGTATGTTATGTTTATAATTGTATTACCTTAACATTTTGTGCCTGGTTTGACAATGCTATTTGCCCCTTTAAAATCCAAAACTGCCATTCACAGTTGCTTTATTTTATCTGTGCAGTTGAAAATGCATTCTACCTGTCCCCTGAAGTTTCCAAGAAATGCCAATGGTATCAGAGTGACCAGCCACACAAAACTCCATTCAGGACACCACAAATGCATGAGTAAGTATACTAACAAGGCTCTGCCCATTCATTCATTAGCTATTCACATAATCACTTAAATGTGCATTACCCATTTAAAGAATAGTTCACCCAATAATGAAAATTGCCATTATTTATTTCACACACATATAATTACAGACCCATTCTTTAAAATTACTCCTATTTTGCTTAATGGAAATAAAATGTGAATATTCACATTTATTCACATTTATATATTCATTTATACACATTTATATATTCACATTCACACATGTGAACACAGTGTTGTGGAATCTCTTTCAGAAAACACCAGAAGCATTATGAACAGCAGCAGGTTCATGACAGAAAACATAAAGGTACTGATGGTATGAATTGTGTCAGGTGTCTTGTGTGCTTACAGTAAATGTTTGAGAGCAATGTCAAATCACATGTTTTGTCTGTGCGTTTGTCCAGAATCAGGTATGGAGAAGCTGCATCTGGTTAACGTCACCTCCAGTGGATTCTCCTTACAGTGGCTGAGTGGCGATTCAAAGGCCACCCATGAGGTCACAGTGTCTCGGTTTGGGGATCATAGTCTGGTGTTGAGAAAGAATGTGACCGGCAGCCTTCTCTCCATCAGTGAGCTGGAGGCAGAACAAACTTACCATGTAATGGTCACCTGTCACAATGGCAATGGTCATGCTGCCGAAACATATAAAGGCACTGTTACCACAAGTAAGTTTATAGTGTGTTTCACAACAGAATGACTGTCAAATAAGGAATCCCTTTATTGATTTAAAACTGTATTTTGTAAAGCAGATGTCTATACAGCTTGTACATTGAGCACTGTTAGGTCTGTGTAATATAACTGAACTTTAATTAATCTTGAATTTATTGTGAACAGAATCAGCTGACAAGAAGGTTCATACTGTGAGTGAAAAGAGGATTGTGCCCACTGCACCATCAAATAAACCAGAAATGAGTAAGTGACAAAGAAGTCTTTCCACAGTTTATATCAGTTTTTGGGTTATTAAAAAACGGTTATATTATAAAGGGTTTTGCAAATCCACTATAATATAACCATGCAAAGCAGAGAGAGGACTGTGTATTTTGATGCCCCTCACTTCCACACTGTTACACAGTTTAGAGTTTGTAAACCCTTAGAGTATGAATGCATTTAATGTTAGCTGAAATCCTGAAGCTCTTTGAAATGATCTTAATTTTAGATTTTGTCCCTTTAAACAGAATCAGCAGAACCGAAAATTGTTAATGTCAGTGAAATGATGGGAGGTGTGTCTACTGCACCCTTGAGTAAACCAGAATTTAGTAAGTGACAGAGGTCTTGATCAAAAAGAGGTCTAGGTCAAAATAATTTTCCCAATTCCAGTATGTCATATGCAAAGCAGAGAGACAAGTTTAGATGGTCTTTGCTTTCATATTGCTAATAAGTATATATATAAGTATATATACTTGATAAGTATATGCATTAATGATCAACAAATGATCAATTTGAAGCTTCTTGAAATAAAGTTAACCTCAGATTTGTTTGTTTAACCAGAATCAGCAGAACAGAAGGTTCTTACTCTGAGTGAAGTGATGGGGATTGCATCCACTGCACCCTTACATGAACCAGAAATTAGTAAGTGGTGCACAGGATTTGCTCTACTGTCTGTACTGTGTCCTAGTCTCTGTGTTTTAGGTTGTGTTTGTATATGAAACTGTTAAATATTTGATAAACATTAGTATGCCACATTGTCATGCGATATCAGCATATTGTATGCGTAATTCAGCAAATGCATTATGAGCTATAGTTAGCCTAGTTATCAAAGCAAGCTCAGGTTAACCTCAGATTTGTCTTTTTAAACAGAATCAACAGAACAGAAGGTTCTTACTCAGACTGAGGCCATGGGGAGGGTGTCCACCGTACCCTTAAATAAACTGGAAATGAGTAAGTGATACAGAAGGTTTGCTGGACAGCCTATATCAGCTAATGAGTTTTTGCATGCCTGGTTTTTGTGATTCTGAACATGCAACGTAATACAGGAATGTAATTAGTTTGAAAGTTAAAGCCAGGCATGAAATGTTTGCATATACAGTTTCCTTTCTACTGATTATTAAAAGAAACAATATGGTGAAACGAAAAGTAAGCTTGTTTCAGGCATAATTTAAGTTATTTTGTTTGGTTTAGAAAGTGCCGAAGCTGTGATTGTTTTTAGAAGGTTGTATGTGTAATAACTAATGATGTTTGGAGGAACAGGATCATTGAAGTGTGTGAATTACATCTGACCGTATGACAAAACAGTTTATAAAAATTGTTGCAGAAACAACACTAGTAAAATCAGCATTATATTTTAGGATGTTTTTTGTTTGAAAGTCTGTAAACTGTTATTTGTTTATGACATTCACACTGTGGGGATTTTGTAAATTCTAACTCTGAAACACTGTGAGAGCCCTTTTATGACAGAGACACTAAACATAGCAAAGCAGTGAGGTCATTGTCTTCATTGAACTGATTATCTTCACTTAACGCCTTTCATTCACTGCAGATTTTACTTTTTTATCTATACAACTAACCTCAAATACATTGAATTACATCTAATACAAACTTGATGTCCACTAACAAGGTGCAATACTTACTTCAAAGGACAAAAAACAGTTGTTTTACATAAAAGGCATGCTTTTTCTGTGCTGGGGCCATCTCACAGATGTCTGCTTCATAACCTCTACAGGCACAGTTAATATTAACTGCAGATGGTGAGTGTATTGCATATACTTAATTTTCTTATTTATCTAAATTACACATGGAACTGTGTACAGTGACCAGTGACATTGAGTTTGAATAATTAAATTAAATATAAGATCAATCAAGTGAACATCAATCAAATGCATTTGTGGAAAAATGTTGATAAAAATGAATTATATATCTAAATCATATTAAATCATTAATATATTAAAAATTAAATTAAATTTAAAATTTATAATTTATATAATTTATAATTTATAATTAAAATATAACTGAAAATAAAAAAAAGTTTGATGGCCCTTGCAAGTATGATGTGCTTGTAGTTCAACATAATTATTGTGTGTTGGAGACCTTGTTTAGAAAGTAAGTATTGAAGCTATGCATCATGGTGTCACTATTCAGTCGAACCAGAAAAACTGTGGCATTACATACATATGAACATACATGCATGTGCTGGTCCACCAACAAGACCAGCACCAAACCAGTCAAAACCAGCATAGGAGTTCATGTTACTCTAACAGGGTTCATCATTACAACTGATGTCACAGATATAAAGTAATTTTATAATGACCCATGAATTGCATATTCATGTGTTCAGTCTGCTAACTCTGAAATAATTTGCTAATCCTAATATTTTCTGATTTTATGTGCATTTCAGCTGACGTCACTAACTATCACTGTCTTTCCCCTTTCATAATAAACCTTCCATGTTTGTTGTCTGTTTATTTGTTGTCTGTCTGTTTATTTGCATGTTTCAGTTAACAATCTTATGGATCCATGTTCACTTGACTTTGACACTGGACTACCATGCAAAGACTATGAAGCTAAGTGGTACTTTGACAGAAAGAATGGATTCTGTACGCAGTTCTGGTTTGGAGGTTGTGGAGGAAATGACAATAGGTTTGAGACTGAGGCAGATTGCCTCAAACGCTGCATAAAGACAGGTAGGTATGACCTTTGACCCCCTGATCCAAGCGCTGCAGTGATCGAGCTACCCTGCTATTTCTGCTTCTGACACTTAATTATAGTCAGTAGACTTTACCTCTAGACTACCGTTAACCACCCATATATGCAATAAAATAAAAGATAAAGAAATCCTTTTCATTCTTTTGTTCTTTCTCTTTTATCATCCACAGTGGCTGATCAAGAAGCTAGCGATGAGGCTTTCAGTGCTCCCTTTCCCCCAGCAACTGCTCCAGGTCAGTATACCAGTTACAGTACTCCAGAAACCACTGTAGGTTTCTCTAGAGTTTGGAGCTGAGTATGTCACATATTCAGTTATAATACAATTCTGTTTAAAAACGTATTTGGCGTGAATGATACATTTGTATATATAATACATAAATCAGAAGAGATCTGATTCAATTCTCTTTATAATAGTTGCCCCTCACTTCACTGTGGATATTTGTAAGCTACCAAAAGAAGAAGGCGCCTGTGCTAAATTTGTGCTGAAGTGGCATTTTGACCCACAAAGTGGAAGCTGTAGCCGCTTCTGGTATGGAGGCTGTGGAGGAAACCAGAATCGATTTGATACACAAGATGAATGTGTAAAGGCCTGTGGAAAACCAGGTGTGTTTACATCTAAAAATAATATGTCAGGAAATGCATATGAAATTATATTTGAAAAAAGTATTAATATAATTTATCTGAGTTACTCAGTTTCCTGTCTTTAGAAAACAATGCTTACAGCTTATTGGTCATTTTACATATTGTTTCTAGATAAAGAAAAATGTGAAGAAATACAAATATTTTAAGCATTTTTAAATGTCTTAATTTTTTTAAAATTTTAAACATGTACACATTTTGTATAGCTGGGATGACATATAAAAATCCATTAAGCAGCCAGTAATCTAACATTGTTTTTAACAGCACATGTTAAACATGGAGTCATTGCTGCGGTGAAAACATAGAAATGAATGAAGACTGTCAGCTAACCACTGACGACACTCAGAGGATATAGCACCTAGAACAAGAAGCTCCACCAAGATGCCTGCACTGGATTCTGCCAAAGGATTTGATCAAAAGAATACATTGAAGTAGGATTTTCCATAAAAGAAAGAAGTACAAGAAGGTTATTCATTTTGTGCTGGTGCTACATTCAGTTTTTTTGCATTTGTTAATTTTTTTAATGTTTTGTGTGTGTGAGTTTTAGAGAAAACAACAATGTAAATGTGCAGGGAAAAATAGCTTTTTAAAATGTTACTCTGTGTTACTCATGTGGTTTTAGTTTCATAGACAAAATCTTGTGGGAATATCTTGATCAAAACATATCAATAAATCTTTGTAGTTATGAGACATGTTGATAACAGTTTAGTTACATTGTAGCAAATTACGCTCTTTAATTACTGCAAGCCCCTTATTAAGCTTCCACTGCTTAGAAGAAAGAATCTTAACTGATCTGAATGGTTGTACTGCTGGAGATGTCCACTGACCAAAAAAATCTCTAAATGAATTCAGTGTTGATGTTTGCAACTAAACTAGGCAGTTACAAAATGACCATCATCCTTTTGGCAATGAATAAGTACTTTTTTTAACAAATATGCACCTCTGGATCCTTTGCCTTACACACAAGTTTTGGTTTTAAAGAAAATTGGAATGTACTTGTCAAGCTGTATTTGGGGGGGTTTAGGTGGGGGGCTTGGTTTATAAACTTTGTATTTCATTTGGAAATGGGAAGATATAAATAAATGAGTCTTTATATAAAACATTAATTTTTAATGTACTTTTTGTACTGCATGGTAAGCATTGTAAGTGCTTAAAGGTGATTTTTGCTCCTACTAGACTCCTGTGAGATATTTTAAGAAGATCCTTTAAAGGCTCTGTGTGCCCTAAACCAGTTTAGATTTTATTTAGCAATATTTTAAGCCTGACCTCTTTAAGGCTGCAGGAACCTTGAGTGTGTTGAAGAGGTAAGCTTCTGACTTTCCTTGAGTCAGCCAAAGCTGTTATTCCCTCTCTCTCCTGTGAGTAGTTCCATCTTTTTTCCTCATACTGGAAATTAACCCAGAGTGTTTGGGGAGGACAGGCAGCTTCAAATCTCAACAGACGTTCTAGATGCACTAGAACATTAAAATGTCACAAAACAGGTTCCAAATATTCAGATTTTGTAAATAACGTTAATCTCCATCTACCATTGAGAAATTAAAGCATAAATTATCATGATCCCTTTTTCCAACCTGGGCCCCAAATCGGCGTCTTCAGCATATACACACAGGCCAAGACACCTTTTTGTGATTACCCAGCAGTCTGTCATTTACATGTTCTTTGTCTCTGTCATTCTGTTTGTAAATCCATCATATCAGTATATACATAGCATTATACTTTATTTGAATTTGGAAATCATGAACTGCACATGGCCCTGTGGCTTGTGTGGAATCTTTGCATTGGTGCATACAAAATTTTTGAGCAGAGTAGTCAGTCTTTTTCTTTGCTGTATTGTGCTATGTTTATATTGTGAAACAAGCAAAGATTCATCATGGTGACCAGATGTTGTTCTCCCCTTCCTTTTTAATGTCTTGTGTAACAGCTGCTCTGGCTAACATACCCTATAGGATCCCATAGGAGAGAAAAACCACAGATGAAATCTCTTTGATATCTCTATTTTTCCTAGACAGCAATAAGATTAAATGGAGAGCAAATGGACATTTTGCTTAAGTCTCCTCTGTCTCAGATATCTGACAGAAATCTTACAAATGGCACTTTTAGAGTTTCAGAAGAGATCTCAACATTGTCACAAGATGAGCTTAGATTTGCCAAGACTGCAATCAAAAGTCAATATTTTATATAAGATTTTAGTATGAACTACATTTTTTCATTTATTTCATTAAATTTACCCAAATACATATTATTTTAGCTACACTATACTTTTTGACAGCTTCATACACTTGTGTTATTGTATTTTAATACACAATATTTTATTTTAACAATTGTCTCATTTGTTTCTATTTTTATTTTGCTTTAGCAATTTTAGAAGAAACATCTGAGACAAAGTGGATACCTTAATGAAATACAACTGAAATCTCTGAAAAGCAACCTTTGAGAAATAAAACTTTCCTCTGGGATACTATTGTGAGTTCTTATACAGTTTTCCTTTCATTTGGCTATGTTAAAATATAATTTATTCTTGGTTGCTACGCCAGATCAATGAAAAGTGGTTATTGGTAGTGCCAAAAGACCAGAAATGGCTCCAAACAAGTATTTACTATCTCAGTGAAAATATCTGGAGTGACTGTGATTCTTTTTATCATGATTCTTTTATCATGATCTTCCTTCCCTCTGTGCCTTTGTGCTTTGAGTTTATCCAGGCCTTTTGACAATGACTCAGTGTAGTGGCATTTTGGCTTTCCATGGGTGCAACAAAAACCCACCATGTATATCAAATCATGAAAGGCTCACCATAAGTCCAATTCATTTATCTGCATACTGCATCAGAAGGGAAAACTGTCTCCATTTGCCTGATCATGAGAGCCAAGCATATCATTACACTGTCAGCATCTGTCTTCAAGGTCATTGGCATCTTAGTGTAACATCTTTAGACAATAATCTAACAGAAAACAAAACATAGTCCAACACAATAGTGAATCAGTTTATTCAAAAGGTTCCGGAATAAAATGTTGTAACTGCAGTTTACAGTTTCACATTTAGTTTTAAAGATATTTTTACATATAGTTTTATGTAATTTTACATTTGCTTTTCATCTTTACAGATTCTGCACTTATGAAATCACTGGAAAAAGTTGAAATTATAACATTGTTGCATCTTTTTTCTGTATGAATGCAAAAATTTACACAAGACAAATTCATCCAAACCACACACTTTCATCGGTTTTAAATAAACTGCTACAGTTTAAAACACAAGTACTTTTAAAACACAAGTTCAGCAAGTTCCTTCTTAGAGCAATACCTGCAAACTTCATTAACAAACTAACATTTATGTCCTGTAGCTTAGCTGCTATGGTATTTGAACTAGCATTGCCAAGGTCATGGATTTGATTTTAGAAACATCCTGATGCTTTTAATCTGCCTCCATTTTGGGTCTGTATAAAAATGCAGGGAGGTCAGAAATGAGAAACCACATGAACATTCTCAGATCCAACATGTTCCAGAACAGTATGGACCGCTCTACTCCATATTAATCCACTTCTTTTGTGCAGCTTATTTTGAAGTGGATCTTTTAAAATGATCATTTATTTTCTCAGTGATCAAAGAGTAGCAGACATATTAATTTCACATTAAGAATACTAATTTAAACGAATTGTCATTAAATTGTTGGCTGCTTGGGCTGAGTGGGTAGCATGGCAAGCATCTGCCTTTCCATATCCTGATAGATCTCAGCTTCCAGGGAGTATTATGTAATTCCTTGGCCTGGACATGTTGGAAAATTACTCTAAACTTTGTGGAATAGTAGCAGTTTGCAATAATAAGAACTTTCTCAGCAGTTTAATGCTGTGAGATGAGATGCAAGTTGTGATTTACCTTGCACATTCAGAGGTTTCTCTTTCATAAACACTCAATGTTGCCAAATAATAGAACGAAAGAGAAGAGTTGAATCCAGAATTGAATGCTTCCCCCGGCCCCTCAAAAGTTTTACAAGCAAACTGAAAATTTCTCCATGTGCTGACTGCAGAGTATTTTGTGTTTAGATGCCACTTTGATTTGTGGTGTGCTGGTGTTACTGTTAGTCTGACCACTTCCATAGTTTACATTCAGAGACATGACTCAAAGCAATGTCATCCACCGCCACTCTAGTACGCTCTAGTACGGAAATATTAAATGACTGATGTGAGAAACATGAAATTCTGTGAGTTTTTTTTTTTACAACAGTACCCTGAACCATCTGCAACTCGCCCAATGTAGTTTTACACCATTAATCAACACAAATGTCTTCATTTTAAAATAGTAACTCTGTCTCAGACAAACACACTTTAAAAACTTCAGAGCTCTGGGCCCAGCTTATGACTCATCTGCACATATGGTAACATTTTCTCCTCACATGTGGCAGGAGTTTTGTTTATTTAATTTCAATACATCCATTACTCTGTCGTGACAAATAACGTTTCTTCCTAAACAGCTTATAACGTTTTCTACCCATACACAGAGGGACAGGACTTCATTGTGAACAGCTGCACAAAATATTGATATTAGCTTCAAAATTTACTGAGACTTCTTGTTGCAGCAACACTGGGAATGATTTAACATCCCCCTAAAGATTCATTTCCTTACAATCAAGTACAAAGCACCACAAGAAAAACAAAAACATGCTGTCAAACTATCTGAAGAATCTGAACTAGGTCAGTTTCAAAAGATTGCTCAGACTCAATAGTTTTAATTGAATGCTCTTAAGAGTTTCCTATTAGAGACACACTGTTTGCAGTCTTTCTAAAAAGCTGAACATTGCTCAATAACTTTGAAAGAAATCGAGGAAAAAGAACTTGAGAGATTTGTTAAGCTCTTCCACGTCACTTCCATGGCATGTAGCATGATGGGATACAGACATAACCTTTAACCCTTGGAAAAAATGACCTCATTAGGAATAGCCACTAGCATTTTACAGACATCTGTGTAAAAAGCAGTAAACCCTGGCATTTGTTAACCTACCTCAGGGGTGCTTATTTTATTTGAAAACACTGCACCATAACAATCATGATTTATCATTGTCAAGCTGACCAAAGAATTAGGCTCAAAAGGGGGTTCAAAGTTTCAAAGCTTAGCTGAGGACATTAGTTTGAGTTGGTCTTGCAATAGAATTTAACAGAACTTGTGCACAGACTCACACACACGCACCAGCTGCTCCAGTGAAGCTGTCTGTGACCCCTGACCACTCCTGATGTCAAAGACTTCAGCACAGCTGCTCTGTATTTATATCCGTTTGATGTAATGTACAGCCGAGATCTGCAATGATGACCTCAGTTCATCTGCAGGTCATGTAACCTGTCCTTTTGAAGTTCTTGTCACTACATATTTTTCAGCAAAGATGGACAAGCAGACAGACAGAAAAGAAATGCAAGTTTCGTTGCAAGTTTGATCAGATGGGACAAACAATTCCTGGGCCTTGAACAAGACACAGACCCTGGATCAAAACCATCTGCTAAATTAAAGACACTGTTAGACCAGGTTGTTAGTGGTACTATTACCAAAATTTAACTAGAAATAAAATTGCTGGAGGATAAAATTCAAACCGATGAACCTGCCTGTTGTTCCAGCACACATGAAAACACTTTAATTTGACTGCTGAAATAACATGACGGTGGCCAACAGCTGGTATGTTTCCTCTCCTTTTCAAACCCACACTGCGTGAGAAACCAAAGGAGTTTAAAACATCTGACCAGCAGAAGAGATGCACTGTCAACCACATGACATCTTAACTGTGTACCTTCCAGAAACATTGGCTGTACTGCTGTTGTTGATTTGTACTGTTAAACTACTCCTCTGTTAGTAAAGATATTTCATACACAGCTACAGCTATTATACACTGTTTTCTTTTCTAAGTTGTCCAGTTCTTCATTGCAAATGGAGCAAAGCACTGAATAAAGTGCTTTACTTCATAACGCTAATAAAGTATCATGTTCTTTTGAATTGCTTTTTAATGTTAACTAGTCTTATTTTAATCTGTGCTGCTTTAGTAGTCAAAATGTAATTTTGATTTCAATTAGGGATTTCTTAGAACAGTTCTTCTCTTTAAATGAGAACAGATCTTCTCTTTAAATGTACACACAAAATCGTGAGGAAAACACTTCACATTTTTCCTATTTAGTACAAATTTAGTCAAAAAATTGCAGAAAGAGTACATTTTGACCCGTTACACTGGACAACACAAACAGCACTTATCAACACAAAGCCAAACCATTATTAGAGATAAAGTGAAGTATTTATGCTGAAAAAATAATTTACAGTTTTACCATCAGTTTCACATTCCAAAGCAGATGTAAAATGTACACAAAGAAAACTATTTGGAAATCTTGTCCTATATCATTGTAAAAGATACAACACAAAAAACAAAAAAAAGAGGGAGAGACATTGAGGATGCATCACTGAGCAGAAGAATGTGTCTAAAGAGTCCTGGACACCAGACAAAAGAGGCTGGAGGTTTTCTTTCGTATAAGATATCTGAGAGGTGGGGGAAGAGATGGGAGAGGGTTGGGTGCTTATCAGTTCTCAAGAAAAGCCACGTAGTCGGTAAGTCTGGCCAGCTGTTGTTCGTTTGGAACCAGAGAGACCGGGGGCGGATCTGTGGAAAAAGGAAAACATGAGAAGATGGGGAGTCCTTCAACTTCTCTATAAGTTGCTTTATAACACAAAGACTTTCAGGTGTAAACAAACCCACGATGCCCAACAGAACAAATTCACAAATAAGTGCAAGAGAGTTAGAGAGATTCTGTGCTTCTGGAGATGCAACAACCAAAGAAAGAACATTTCATGGAAACAATGTTAAATTCATAAACATCAGTTGCTTTTAGCGCAATCTGCAGGTCCTCTGTACAGAGTATTAATTTCTCCATCATCAGTTTCAAATGCATTGCAAACATCTGCGCTGTCTAACAAGGGTCTTGCAAAAACCCAGATGCTGCTTGCTGCAGCGTCTTTGGAATAAATGTGTCTCGTAAAATGGCGCTCAACAGTTACTGGCAAACACAATAAAGGCTGTTTGCCATGAAACACAAAACACACAGAGCAAGCAAAAACAGTCAACAAAACAGAGAAACAGCAGAACTATGAACAGAAAGTCACCAAAAACAAATTAAATTGTTTTTTTTTAATGAGAGAATTGCAGAGACTCTGAGAGCAAATGAGCAAAGAACACGAGAGCAGAATGGAAGTGGAATCGGAGTGAGGTCACCAATTCACGTGCCTGTTATGAAAAAAACATGAAGAAATGTCAACTCAATGGAACAAGCTTTTCGTACAGCGGAGGGGCTATGAAGGAAACCTTATGGAGGAATGACTCAAAGTGGAAATAAATGTTGTGATTTGTGAAAACAAGTGAAACAGTGCCCCCACCTGGTTTCTGTGGCATGATTATCCTGGTGTTTGGATCTGCCTGCCACCCATGGCTAATTACACCTTCAGCAAAAGAGACACATTTTTATGTTTTATACAGAGTTTCTCAATGTAATATGCTACAGAGGCTTTTGAACACCAGTGCTGACTTTCACATCTCAGGTCTAAACCAATAACAGCTGATTCCGAAGAACATAAAGAAATCATTATAGCCATAGTAAATTATTTTTATTGTAACAATGGCCTGACACATCTGAAAGTACTTCAATCACAAATGAACTGCAAATGTATTTGTTAGAAATATCAGAAGAACAGAATAAATTAAAAACAAAATTAACAGATTAAAACAAAAGAAAAATCCATCAAACCTAGATCATTTATATCATAAAATGAAGCAGATAAAACAGAGTGTACATGGAAACCTTCATGACACTAGAGCTACTGGAAATCAAAGTTTTTGGATGACATCATATGTAATGTACCTTTCACTGCCTCTTCAACAGAGTATCCCACGAAAGCAGCAAAGTCCCCTGCACTAATTGAGGTGTATGCTTGTGCTACTAGCCCATACGCCCTCCTGCGGGTGGACTCTAGCAGAAACACAAATGACAGAGATCACCTCACTGAATGCAAGAGAATGTGTCAAAGGCATAAGAGAGGCATAAGAGAGATTTTCAAAAGACCTCCCATCACACCTACAAACTCCTTCCTTCTACTCTAAATCTATATACTGTAACTTTGTTGGCACACAGATTAACAAAAACAAGAAAATCGTATATGACAAAAGTGGCCTTTCCCTCAAATCTGAGGCATGTATTCTATGTAGTATCTAATGAAACTACGTATAGCTTAAACATTATGTTGCTGACAAATTATTAATTAAGCAGACTATTGTTGTTTTAATGTTTTGAATGTTGTATGAGGCTGGCTGTCAATGTATCTTCCACACTTTTGATAGTCTATATTTGCTATAATGAATAACCATAATAATCCACTGCTATCAGATCCAACACTTACTGCCTATGAACTAAACAGCAACACTCATAGCAACACTCTGTTTACTAACAGATACTTGAATGCAGCACTGAGGGGTCAGCTGTGATTACAAGTGGGCAGTCTGAAACAAACAGTCAGACAAGTACGTCATACAAAGATGACCTCTACACAACAAAATTAAAGTTCAATGTGTGAAATGTGTTGGGTCTTTGCACCTTATGACAAACAAGATGACTTAAAAATTTGGGAAGCTCAAAAGTTGCTTGTTTATTTTTAGCAATTGTCTTGCCAGTCAACATGCCTCCCAGTTCTCACTAGCATTCAGTCTCTATAACCAACAGCAGGAGCTGCTGAGAAAGGCAATGCTGATGGGGGAGGTTGGAGTCTGTTCCATCTGTTCTATTCTGGTATTCCACCACAAGGTCCCCCAACCATATCTTGTCCTCTTATTTTTTTAAAAATAGCACAGGCCTTTAACCAGGAATAAAGGTTGGGGGCAAAGGGTGCTTTGTGTTAGGGGAGTTTACATTTAAACAGTTACCTTTAGAATAACTTCTAGATACTCTGGGTAAACTGTATCTTTAATGTGTATTTTGTAGGTTGACATGCTAAAACAACTCAACAAAAATACAGATCTGTATAACCACATATTGTAAAATGAAACATAATTCTAAGCCATATTTCACTTGTTATTCGCAGTAAAACAATGTTATAAGATTATTTCTAAAGTGACGATAGAATAACATTAACACATTACAAAAGTATAAAAGTGGCACCTAAATAAAACATCACTCTATTATTATTACAGATATTGTAATAAAACATTATTACAGATATTCTTATGATCATGAGTTGAAATGCTGACACTGCTTAGCAGCGATATCCAAACAAAAACCTCATAGTCAGTCCTAGCTTTTACAGCCATCTTGATCTTGTCCTCTCATGTCCCATTTAATCTTCATCAATAACATCAACAGTGCAATCTCTACTCTTCCTCCTCATCCTCAGCATCTTCATATTCCTCATCATCATCTCCCCCAAAGTCCATCTTAGACAACAAAGTCTCCACATGTTCTGTATCCAGCGTGAAATGATCCATTCTTTCAAAGCCCGGCTCTGGTCTTTCTTCAGCCAGTGAACTCTTCGCTGCATCCTTTGTCTGTGTAATCAGGTTCTTTGAGGCTTGCAGGAATTCAGCGGCACCACTTTGTTCCAGCGCACGCACTGCTGTGTCTGTTAACTCTGTGGCTGCCTGAAGACGATCCCCATAGCGCCTAGCCAGAGCTCTAAGGGCAGCTACCTTCTCATCCTGCTCCTTACTAATACGTTCTAAGAGAGCATTTTTGCGCTCCTCTAAGGCAGCATACAGTGAATCAAAGCTTTCACCCAGCTTCTGCTTAGCCCGTTGAGCATTTTCCTGAATGGCTGTGCAGGCCTCCTCCATTTGGTTGAGCAAAGCTTGAAGGCGACCATTTCCTGCCACAAGAGCGTCAATAGCATTACTCAGCTCTCCCTTTTGAGCCTGGTAGACACTAGCAAGTGGTGACACTTCACAGTCTTTATGCTGGCCAAATACCTTACACATGGAGCAAGTGGGAATTTGGTGGGTCACGCAGTAGATGTTGATCTTCTCATCTTCATGCTCTTGGCACATAGGCTCCTTGGAGCTCTTGGGTATTATAGATGTTTCTTGGGTGCCACCACCACCTCCACCCTCTTGTTGCTGTTTGTATATGTCAATTATGTTCTCTACCAGGAGATTTCTTTGAAGTCCATGCACACCGTGACGATCAAGAACCACTTCAAAACGGCAAGTAGGGCACCTGAAGACACCACCAGAGAAACGATAAGGATTTCGAGAGTCATAAAGATCACTAGCACATCCTCGGCACAGGTTATGTTGACAAGGCAGGATGACCACCGGTTTGGTGAACATTTCCAGACAGATCGGACAGCTCAGTTGTTTTTCAAGACTCTCCATGGAGCCAGGAGACCCCAACAAAGAGGCAGTTCGCTGAATATCCATGTCAGTTTATCTCTAAATTTTTCCTCTTTATCACTTGTCTGTAACAGAAGTTAAAAATAAGCTGCAGCACGGCTGTGAATCTTGTAGTCTTGCAGTTGTCAAATTTATTCTGGGCACAGTGGCCCTGGTCTTTATATGTCCCTCAGCCAGTGGGCGTCATGCCATTCCTTCAACCAATCAGAGCCCAAATTCCTATCCACTTGTTTTCATGATTCATTTTGGAAATGGAAAAGCCCCGACCCCTTTGAATCTATGTGTTGTGTCATAATGATACCAAAACACTGCTACTCTTCACTGTACAGTGAGATTTCAATGGTGAAATATTGGAGATGTGACAAACAAGTTTCACGTGTTGTGCAATGCAAAGTCCATTAAGAAAAACAAAACCCTGTCTACTCCAAAACACCCTTTAAACTTTGTCAATATCTGTTACTTGTTCTTTTTGTCTGTCTTGTCTATGAAGGACATCACATTGTACACTAATAAACTGATTTGAAATTTTCATCTCAATCACAAATAACATTCAGATGCCTACAAAACATTTATAAAACAAAAACAGAATTTACATTTAGTTCATGCTTCAATTTATCTATCATATTTTTTGTGGTTCTGTGGTTAACTGTTCCATTTAAACTAAACCTAACTTACATATTAGACAGAAAGGCTGAAGATTTCATTTCTTATTTTCTGAAAACCTGAAAGTCATTCAAATGTTTCATTTCTCAAAGCATGTGCTTGTGAAACAACAAACAAGTCTATAAAAAAAGCAGTACACAGGGAACACATGGAAAGGGTTATTTTTAAACTATCCTTGGCTGGCGAGGGTCAGGTGCTGGCACGTGGGGATCAAATGAGTGCTGTGTTTTAGCATGATCCCATAGGTTACGATAATAAATACAATCTGTCTGTCCTCTTAGTACTTCCCAACAACAAAAGGCATAAAAAAGAAATGTTAAACTTGAGTTAAAAAGAAACTTTTTAACACTTACGTTGTCCCTTATTTATCTAAAAGCAATCACAATGTGACAACACTTTATCACAATCACATTAAAAATAAATAGAAAAAAACACAGTCATATAATAATTATTTGCTCACCAAAAGTTAAAAGAAAAGCTGCTGTATATAGAAAAAGGGGTGTAAGCCTGCATCTGACCAAGCATGGTGGCTCTATCAACTCCACCCAAAGAGTCTATCATAACAAGGATGAATACTAAACGGGCAAAATATAGGAAGTCTGGGTTCGGAATGTCAGGAATTCTGCATAAAATACAGTAATGAACACAATATTATGGTACCTCTTAAAGCATCCATCACAGGTAAGATGTTTTCAGACCACTGGCAAGCAGCAATAGCAGTATAGATCCCTGGAAAGTCTCGCTGCCATATACACTGTCCTACAGCCCATATAGCCACCAGCTCTGGGTTTGCCTGTAAAAACAAACTCTGAGTCAGAGTTCTGAATTTATATCCATGAGAGAGACTGACGGACTGACTAACAAACATTAAACTCACTGTCTTGATTGCTTGAGGTATCCGTTTCCAAAGATATCTGGCATTGTTCCTGTATAAAAGCAGAGGAATATTATGAGAGGACCAACTGATAAAACAAATGAACAAACATGAAGTGAATATACTCACATGTCATTGTGTAAGAGATACAGGGCCAGTAGCTGTGAATACACCTGAGGTGTTGGAATGCCACCAGGAGCCTAAGATACAATGAACTATGTTTAAAACATTTTACAACAAACAATATACAGTTTATTACATCAAACACACATACTGACACTATCACGTTTATTTGCCTGTTGAAACAAACATGAGTGTGTGCACAGGATGAAATAATACTACAACCTGAGTGTGCATGAGTAGTATTATTCAACTGAGACAGCAATAGATACATGTGTAGCAAATAAGAACATTAAACATCTACAAAAGACATGCAGGTATATATCCACCTTTCGTCTGTCTGTCTGTCTGTCTGTCTGTCTGTCTGTCTGTTTTTTACCTCCAGCTCTTGAGTTTCAAACTGCAATAACAGTTTTTCATCAGGTTCAGTCATCATGACAGACACAGGCATCTTTTACAGCAGCTGCTAATGCTAACAGCGTGAGAAACGCTCGGCGTTGGACTTTAACGCAATACTGCCACCTGCTGGGCTGGAGAGCAAAAACAGCCGCCACATGAGAGTTTACTATGGAGAGACATGCAGGATGGATTCTGTGATGCAGAGGAACTGAACAAGTTGCTTGAGGGTCAAAGCAGTGAACTGCTCAAAAATGAGGTATGATATGATAATCAAGACAGAGGCACAAAATGAAACAATAATAATCTTGCGTTTAGGGAGAAAAATGAGCGAATGTAAGTATTTGAGACGGATTTAGCATTAGTGCTTTTTGTCTGAAGTATTCATACATATGTACAGAGACCTTTGTGCATTCATATAGTTCTTTTCAAACATTTATTTAAATAAAAACAAAAAATTAAATAAAAGTCTTAACAACACAACACATGCAAAACAATCTAGCGGTTTCAGTTATGCTGGTAATGACTTGCTATAAATTTGAATATGTGATGACTTATTATTATTATGATTATAAGACGACTTATAATACAGGATTTCTACAGTGGACAGCATGTCTGCTAGTTAACTCCTCTCACATTCCCTTTTGTAAAAAGAGACACGTACCTTACATAAGACATGAAGACATAATTGATCTTTTCATATAAGGATAACAAAGCTTGCCTTTTCCAAAACAGGCTAAACACGCCACTCTCTACAAGTCCCTTATCACTATAAAAGCCCTTAACTTGTGCTTTATACTGTCTGTGGGTGGATACTTTATTACTAGGGAAAGGAGTCTGTGTTTAGTTGACACAGTATTTCTAAAGGATTGAGGTAATCGTCTGCATAAATGAATGCCATACACAGATCAGTACTCAGGGGTCCTGATTCCAGGCACTGTTTGGCTCTGTCTCCATGCAACACGGAGTCCTACAACCCATTCTACAGATTCCAGTAAAGTGTTTTCTAGTATGCCCTCAGAATGCCAAAATGATGTCATACAAAGAAGAGATTATACCATTGCATTTAAAATCTCTGCCTCTACCACAAATATCTAAATTGCAGGCATTTTGGGCTTACAAGGAAGTTCTGTAACATATAAAATCTGATCTGTTTAACAAGTTTTAAATGTCCCTGCAGAGACAGATCTACTAAACAAAATGAAAGACAACACGGATGTTGGCAGCTTAAAGGATTTAGCCTTTATCTTATAAATCTATAACTAAATATGGACCCAGTAAGCTATGACCGACTGATGAACAACAATGGCTTACTAAAATTAGAAGTAAAATAGTGCTTGAAGTCAAAGGAAAAAGAATGACTAGTGTTATATAAATCAAGTCCTCAACACCTCAATAGTCATTTGCCCAGGTGAGAGGAGATGGTGAGAACGATGCGTTGTGAGAACCTTTGCTTCACTGTGCTGCAATGGACGTCAGGCTCTGCTGGATGACAGGATCATTTGGAAAGAGCATTTACGTTCCTTGCAGCTCTATAGAGCTGCAGTAAAGGAAGACACCAGAGGGCTTTGTACCCTCTTTAAAATGAATTACACTGATGTATTTTACAATGCAAGCCAGAGGGAACTTCAGTGGAAAGCTCATTCAGACACCACATTTGGACCTTCAGGTATGACATGTCAGAGGTGGGATAGGTTTTTTATAAATCTACTAATATTTCTTTGTTGTGTTTATGGATGAACATTAAATCTGTTGAGATATTGTCTCCTTTGCTTGGTGCATCTGTATAACAAATAAACAAACCTAAATAAGCAAAGATCTGCAGGTAAATATAAAGATGGTGATCATTCTCATCCAGCTGAATACATAACTCAACCTTATTGAAGACTGCAGGTGTAAGACAGAAAAATCAAAACAGGCTTCGATGTTTTATTACTCACACTGCTAACAATATTTGTACTACTGCTGTTGTGCAAAAGCTTTGGTGAGAGATGCCGCCACAGTGAACTTTTCCAATGAGAAAGAGGGCGAAACAACATTGCATGTGTGAAAGACCACTAGGCGTTGTTTGTGTGGTAGCCCCCAGAAAAGACAGTCAATAGCAAAGATGAACGATACCTCAAGCTCTGCCATCTTCTCATGGCTTACTGCGTTAACATTAATTTGGCTGATAAAGAACGCTGTAGTCCTCTACAGGCGTAGTCCTCTCACAGACTAACAGAGTCATTCAGACTCTGTTAAATCATGGGTCTATTAAGTATGACCACAAGCACCACTGTTCAGACTCTGTTAAATCATGCATCTATTAAGTATGAAAGCAAGCAACATTGTTCAGACTCTGTTAAATCATGCATCTATTAAGTATGAAAGCAAGCAACATTGTTCAGACTCTGTTAAATCATGCATCTATTAAGTATGAAAGCAAGCAACATTGTTCAGACTCTGTTAAATCATGCATCTATTAAGTATGAAAGCAAGCACCACTGTTCAGACTCTTTTAAATCATGCATCTATTAAGTATGAAAGCAAGCACGATTGTTCAGACTCTGTTAAATCATGCATCTATTAAGTATGAAAGCAAGCAACATTGTTCAGACTCTGTTAAATCATGCATCTATTAAGTATGAAAGCAAGCAACATTGTTCAGACTCTGTTAAATCATGCATCTATTAAGTATGAAAGCAAGCAACATTGTTCAGACTCTGTTAAATCATGCATCTATTAAGTATGAAAGCAAGCAACATTGTTCAGACTCTGTTAAATCATGGATCTATTAAGTATGAAAGCAAGCAACATTGTTCAGACTCTGTTAAATCATGCATCTATTAAGTATGAAAGCAAGCAACATTGTTCAGACTCTGTTAAATCATGCATCTATTAAGTATGAAAGCAAGCAACATTGTTCAGACTCTGTTAAATCATGCATCTATTAAGTATGAAAGCAAGCACGATTGTTCAGACTCTTTTAAATCATGCATCTATTAAGTATGAAAGCAAGCAACATTGTTCAGACTCTGTTAAATCATGCATCTATTAAGTATGAAAGCAAGCACGATTGTTCAGACTCTGTTAAATCATGGATCTATTAAGTATGACCGCAAGCACCACTGAGGGTATTCACTAACAGCATTTCTTTCTCTCTACATTAAACACTGCACCTATGACATTACGTTTTCATTAGATAAACATATAATAAGTCTAAATTGAATGTATTTGCGATGAAAGCTTTAATTTTCAACAAAGAATGTCAATCTTTAAACAGTCCCAGCCTCCCTACTCTAAGACTACTGAGCTCTTTTAGGATCTCAACATGCAGAGGTACAATACTATGTTTGTCTCATGAAAGAGCTCACACACAGTTCACGCGCTGAGCCACCTGGGAGCGGTAAACGCACTAAATGGACTCCGGTGACGCACAAGCTTTCACGAAGCGATCAGACAGACTGTCCTGTCACTGTTAGCGGTGTGCACCGTGCTTACCGCATCCGATTTTCATTCCCAGCCTTAATAAGATCATTTGCATTGTTTTTTGGAGGTGTACGAGGGCGAAAAGTGCAGCCGTGAAACGGAGAGTGCGTGAAGTTTCCAGTCACTCTCACCAGAGATGAAGAATTCAGCGGAAGACGAGTGCGCGGATTCCGGAGCGGAAACCGGAGGGTGAGCGATGACAAGTGCCAGTGTTTACTAAGAAAATGAAATAAACAAGTGAGAAGTAAATAAACAGGACAGAGACACAGTAGATATGATGCACAAATTAGGTTACACACCAATAAGGTAAATAGGCTATAACTAATTTCAAGCGAGTAAAACCTTTTCACCTGTTCATGTAGAGTTTGAACTGAACAGAATAACATTAGAAATATTTTTATTATGATGTAATAGATCATAAGTAATAATGTTAAGATTAATTTGTGAAGTTTTCAGTTTGTTACGTCTTTTGGTCTGTTATTTAACCATCTGTTGCTTGGCATTATCTCTCAAAGGCATTTGGCGCAGAGATTTTCTGCTTAAGGTCTTTGTGGAAATTAGCTGGAAAAGTCAGTGAGTGTCTTTTTAAAACACTTGGTTTATTAGTACATGTGTCTTTTAACCAAAAGAGAGTGACAGATGTTTAAGTGAATCTCCAAGTTTTGAAATCAGTTTCCTGCCTATACAGTATTTAACGCTATTATTTATTATTTATAACGCTGTATTATAAGTCCTGTGATCTACATTCATTCTGTGCTTACAGCTGTGGAAAAAAGAAAAGATGAATCCTGGTTTGTTTTAGGTATGTCACACCATAGTGACTATTATGTCAAAATGAATGTAGCTGTGTTTGTGTTTAGTAGAAGAGTAGACATTAAACATTGCTTGAATCCCCCATCTGCAAAACGAGATCTGTGCATTTAACTGGTATACAATTTGCACTTAGTCCGTTTTGTGTTTTTATCACATGCACCATCTGACACAGGAATTAGGAAGTGGAATGGAATAACCTTAGTGCACCTCAAGACATTGCTTCTCCAGAGGGATCCTTGGAGTTTCAATGTAATTACTAATTGATCAATTAGCTGATACTTTTATTCAAAGCCACTTACAGAACTTACTTATTACAGAAGCAACTTAGGGTTTAAGCTTATTGGTGATAGCTCATCACTCGTGGCAACCTACTGAGAAGCTCATCACTCGTGGCTCTTAGTTAAAGCCTTGAACTTTAACCATTTGGTTATACCACATTACATCCATTACACTTTTCCTCAAAATGTACAAAAGTAAACGGCAAAGCAACCGTCTTTTAGTCATGTGACCCAACCATGTTCTTGGCTGTTTGACCCTGTTACTTACAACAAATATGAAGGACTGAGTCTAACAAACCATATGTAAATATTTTGAATGGATGCCAGAAACGTCCATGATTATTTTGCTGGAACAATTGAAACCTGTGAGCAATTTAAATTTAATAAGTGTCAGGTTAAGTTGCTGTGGCTGGCTTGATTCTACATGACAGCTGCTGTTGTGTGTATTACATACATATTCAGTCCTGTAACTGGAACAGTAGATTGTGTGGATGGCGGTAGGTGAGAGGTATTCAAAATGTACAAAAAGCAGTAATAGTGTGAGCAGTTATGTCTAGTGTTCTTCTTATACGGTTAAAACCACATACCAAAGAAGAATCGACATGCAGAAAGTTCACCACTTCAACCACTTAAACTAAAATGAGATCATTCTGCTCATCTGTGCAGCATTAGCAAATGTAACATTTATTTTAATAACACTGTGGACATTTAGCATACTTTAGTTGCTGCATATTATGTAGAATCACATACTGTACAAGTGCTAGCAATTATAGGTGCTAGGACTCACTGTTAGATTTCCGCATATACAATACACCATATTGCCAGTACAGACCCTAGTATCATATACTATATCACAGTATTTAAAGTTATTATATTGCTGTATTGTAATATTATCTTGCCCTGTTCTCACTACGAGAAAAACAGGAAAGAAAGAGACACAAAAAGGAAAGGAAAAAAGGAAAAAGGTTTGACCAGAGAGCAATAACAAGGGTGAAAAGCATGTACAGTATAATGGAAAGTTTTCCAGACCATTTAACAAGGCACATGTACATAAGATCTAAACCAAGATGGTTATATTTTAGATTTTACTTACTTTTTTGTTATTCTTTTATCTTCCTCCACAACCACTGAGCCAAACAAATAGAAGGATACCAACACAAAGCAGTTAAAGACAGTCTTTGATCGTAACCTGCATTTGTGTATGTGTCGGCACTAGAGAGGCAGCTATACACAAATACTATATAGCATGACATACAGGATTGTTTATCCAGATGTAGATAAATCACTAAACCACTCTAACAGTCTTTCTGTTTCTCTTTCTGTGTCCTTCACTGTTTTCCCAGGTCGGACTACAGTCTTATGTCATCAGCAAGCAGTGAGTACATGTAATCTTTTTGTCCTTTGTCTTTTAATACAGTTTGGATTAACATTCATTAACATTAACACACATATACATTCTTTACAGCCTAGAAAGACAAATTCTGAATATCTGACTGATGCCCTTTAAAGTGTGCTTAGAATTATTTGTTTACAGTGCATTGTATAAACTGAAAAAGCAGTTATTGAACTTACTGTATACTGACAACTAATGGTGTGGATGTAGCATTATGCAGAAGTTTTCAGTTACAAAGCCATGTTTGATTTATTCCACGTTTATTCCACGATATTCCACGATTTATTCCACGATTTATTCCACGATAGCAGGGGAGTTAGGGACAAAATGAATAGTATTTGGATGGTCATGTGATCTCAATCTGCTCCATGTAGAAAACAGCTTTTATTACGTTACCTACTGATTGAAATCTTCATCTCATGTGAGTGTACTTAATTTTAAACATTATTTTCAAACATTCTATTCATTATTTTTTATGTATAAAACCTTTTCCTGGCCCCAGGGGGGATGGAGGGCCCAACCTTACCTATAAAGTTTAGTGACAACCCCACCCTAAAATGACAAATCAGATTTTTTTCTGCTAGATTACAACTAAATGTGTGTGTTTGACCAGTCCTCATGGCTATGTCAGGCCCAGTCTGTTTCCCCAATGGTGGGATTAATGTCCAATATTAGCCCATTAATCTGGGTAACAGGAAACACGCCTCCTAGCAACAGCACAGGAAACATTCTTCAACTTACACACACACACACATGCACACAGACACCTACTCACATTTAAAAACACTCACCTACACACTTACACACAGTAATACCTAGAGCCCATCAAGGACACAACATAATAGACTGTGTATAATATAGTGATGAAAAGTGGTTCGATATGGACTTAGAGGCAGAAAATGGAGAAAACAACTGTCTGTTCGGGAGGGAGCAGAAGTGTGGGCAAGTATTGTTTCAAATTCATAAGTGATAGTGATAAGGTGAAGTATAAATGGCTTGCTGTTCATGATGGACAGTTCAACGGTTCAGCTCTTAACTTCCTACGGACTACTAAATTAATATGGAGTAGACTATGATGTGGATAGATAATAAAAGGGAATAGGGAGGTGGATGGATGCCAGATAAATTTCCACAGCAGTGATTGACAGTAGGGGTCTCCAAACCATGTTCCTGGAGGTCCACAGACCTCCAGAGTTTAGCTCCAATCTACTCCAACACACCTGGAAAGTCCAAAGACCAGTCCAAAGACCTTGGTTATCTGGTTCAGGTGTGCTTAATTAGGGATGGAGCAAAATTCGGAGGGTCTATGGACCTCGTTAGAGAATTTTACAAACCATTATTATATATAATTAATTGATATAATGTATTTCCATTATAATTTGACCAAACCTGAAAAAAACATTCCCTGTTCTTTATTTTAATGTATGAATGGCTCTATGAATTTATCTGCTCAACCAAGAGAGAAAAGCAGTGTGTGTTTTTTTATTGATTTATGCTCAGAGCAGTGAATATTCCATTGTCTCATTCCTACTTTTTCTGCATAAGAGAGGAACTGTCTCTCTCTCTACCACATTTCCTGTTCTTGTTTCTGCATTCTGTCCCATTTTTAACTGACGGTATGCCATAAATAAAAAACATAAAATTATGCCATAAACAACTACTGTCCTATCGTAAGTTCTATTAGACTTTATCCACTTCTAAAGCTCTCCTGTGAACTTTAACTTAAATCTCATCTTATTGGATTTTCAATGAGCATTTTCCTCTCTGTAGAGTACAACAGTGACCTTCCACTTTTTATTGGCTTTGGTTCTGGATTTATTTTTCTTTTATGTTTACCGTATAGATTTTTTAAAATTCTTCAAAAGGGATCTTAGGCATCGTCCATACCAACCAACACTGAGATGTCACACCACTGTCAACATGAATGCACTACTTGAACAGAAGCCAGAATCAAGTGCATCTTCTTGCCATGCTCATTTTGCGCATGACACCAGATTGAGAGTTGTGTATTAGGAATGGTTGTATGTTAGGGATGGTATAATAAGCTGATTGTAATTATGGGGTCTTGTTTAATACTGTTTCTTAAGTGCATCAGAGTTAAACAGATTACATTCCACTCTAAATTCAGCAGAGATTAGAGATGTTTAAAAGTGATCAAGGCTACTTGAATGGCAGCCAAACACAGTTTAGCAGAGCTGTGACTCTAGACAGAAAAAGGAAGCCCAGTGAAAACACTTGAGGAGCAGTTTTCTATCCTGTGTTTACACATTTCCTGTTAAAGTTTTGATTGGACATATCACTGGGTTCATCCCTTATTTTTTAGGAAGGCTTTAGTTATGTCACAGCTATAAACCTACTATTAATCTAGAGATGTGAATGTAGACAGGAAAGGAAGCCAAATGAAAACACTTGAGAAGCAGTTTTCTGTCCTGTGTTTGCACATTTCCTGTTGAAGTTTGGGCTGGACATATCACTGGTTCATATCTTATTTTTTAGATAGACTTTAGTTATGTCACAGCTGTGAAACTACTTGCTAGTTGTTGATATTAGGAGGAGGTATTTTAGAGAGTATTGGATTGGATAAAAATCTGTGTACTAGATTACAGAAAGATAATTTTGTTAACTGTTAGTACTACATTATTGTATAGATGACCATATATAGTATATAAAGTTGAAAAGCCACAAAACTCGTGTTAACAAGCATATTTTTGTAATTAAAAATAGCTTTAATAATTAAAATGTTAATGCCTAGACTACATAAGGTGTGCCATTTGTATATTTGTGTTTGTGTCTAAAAATCATAAAATCAAGAAAATTTTCAGACAGAGAATAAAATGTTTTGACGATGTCTGTTGATGTTTTGCACAGTGAACATACATCCACATTAATGGACATAAAGAACCTTTCATAGCACTCAGATGTGCGTCAATTACACCTGCATGAGTGCAGTGGAACTAAAGAAGTGTGTTTACTTGTGTGAGTGTGTTATTGTGTGTACGTGTGTAAGAGCATAGCGTTCCCTCGGCCTTTGGTGCCCCCAACCTTAAACAACAAACAAAGTGGGACGTGTCCCCTGAGTCAGGAGACAGAGTTTGGGGAAAAACAGTAGAGTAAAAAGAAAGAGGCGGCTGTCCATGTGCTGGCCATTTTTTGCTTCATTATGGGAAATTTGTGATTCTGATTTAGTGAGTCGCCTCACAATAACTGTCATGATTGCAACAAAGATTTCTGCTAATGTTGTTTCTGGCACCTGAACTTTTCAAAGTAACTGCCTAGCCAATCAGATTTGAATATTAGCAATAGGGTTTAAAAGGAATTGTTTTATTATGTAAAAATTCTCAAAATGTTTTGTAATGTAATGTAACTTCACATGCAACAAAGTGTGTGTGTGTGTTCTCAAGTTTTGGTCTGGTCAAAAGTTTGGTCTGGTCAGCAGAAGGGCAAACTTTATTCAGAAGTCCTACAGGGAGCCAAAGCATTTCTCCTGGGTTACTAGCCATCCACTAATGCAATTATTGAGGCTGTGTTGTTCAGTCTACAGCCTGCTTACAGAGCAAGAGAGCACATGTATAAAAAGAGTTCAGTAAGTCTTGAGAGCACATCAATTTTTTTCATTTCTTGCAGTACTTGTTTTTAATAATTTAACTTATGGGCTTTTTATTTTATTATTAGGGCAGTGGAGGCAGACAGGAAAGGGAGGGTCCCCATAAGCCAACAGCACTTATATTTTCAATTCCCTTCAGATTTATGTATATAGTGCTTTTGTACAATGTTGCACTGTTTCAAAGCAGCTTTACATATATTAAAAAATTAAAATTATGAAATATAACACACAGAATACAGAATATTGTTAATTTGAAGATGTATATAAGTAAAACTAATAAATGTAATTTAATTTATTATTTAAAATGTAATAATAATTTAAAATTTAATGTTGAATGAACTGATGATGGATTTGTAAAGTTGGACATGTGAATGGATAATTTTCTTTGCCTTATTATAATAGGTGATATGTCCATGGGGGACCTACAAGACCCTTTCCTAGTTTCTGTCCACATCATCACTGACCCAGGTCAGGCCAAAACCCTCCAGAGAGCTGCTGATCTTGTCCTCTCTTGGCTCCACCCTGATCTAACCCTTTTTAGGGTGTCAGAACGCGCATCCAGTATATCTCGAAAGCCCAAAATCCACCTGCAGCGCTCCACCGAACCGCCACCACGCCAGCCAGCCTTGGCTGTCATTCTCTTTCTGCAAGAGGAGTACGGAGGTGAGGAGAGCCTCAAACGTCTCCACAGTCAGCTGCGATGCCCACCATGGAGGTACCACCACACAGAGCGGGTGAATGGACGAGGGCTGTTACCCTTTTCACCCGCCAGCCAGGACTTTGTTATGCTGGCACCAGGCACACCACTATGGGCACTTCGCCAGGTGCACTATGGCAAAGAGATTGTGCGCTTCACTGTGTACTGTCGATATGAGACCTATACTGAACAGGTGCGTCTGTACAGGCTGCTCCTGCGTCGAAGGCTGGCCCAGAAAAAAGACGATTTCTGCTTCTGTGTGGTCTACTCCAACCCTGAAACAGAAATCCAGCTGTCATTCAAGAGGATGCCTCCTGGTCAGAGCCCCACCCCCACTGAAAATGCTGTGATGGAAATTCGAGTGAGGGACATCCGGGAACTTGTGACACTGCTGCCACGGCCCTGCATACCCATCAGTGACATCCGCTGGCAAACAAATGACTATGATGGGAATAAAATATTGCTACAGGTAAGATAGCATAATGATGTATTTATGTGTATATATTTTCCTTATTTTCCTTAAAATAGAACTTATAACAACTTAAAACAAGTTTTTCTGTTAACTGTCAGCAGCTGTAGAGAATTTGCTCTTATTATAAAACTACTGTCTTGACAACAACAAGCTGTTTAAAATAAATGATTAGAAAGTTTTAGAAAAAGGTGAAGGAAGGTTTCACTATGTTTGCTTTGAATGACATGCTTACAAAAAACTGATTATGCAAATAGATATCAATATACATCATGATCATGAAACTAATTTAAAGTTACAAAATGGCAATTAAAATATGCATCCAGGTTAAAAAAACGAAATTCAAACACTTGTTTTTTGTGTGTGCGTAAAAAACATGATTATGTAAGGACACGAACCTTAGAACAGCCACAATAACTAACAAACGTGTACAGGTCCGTTCTGTCTGACCTGGATTAGCTGAGATCAAAGCAGGGTTTGGCTTCCTGTCACAACTCCAGCCTTATTACTTAGCAACCCCTGCTGCTGCCAAATGGCACAGTGAGGATTTTACACTTAATACACATTATCTCTCTCCAATGAATAAGCACAGCTTAAACTAAGTGTATAGACATACAAACTCAGTTCTTCTCCGCGTTTACATCAGACCTGTGTTGCTCTGTTGCCAGTTTCATGTTTAGAAAATAACCAGAGACAGAGTTTCAAACTTACAAGAGGGTGAAACAGTTTGAAGGAAGATGAAAATTGAACAGAATTGTGTGGGAAACAAGACAAATGTGGGAAATGTGTGAGAGTGGAACAGTGAGGAAAAAGAGGCACAAAGATGGATGGAAAAATGATAGAGGGAGGATAGAGGGAATGTGCAGTGAGGTAGAAAAGAGGAAACAGTGGAACTTTGTAACTCTCATGGACACACACACACAACAATGGTTGCTGAGTAATTTTCCTCCCTCTTTCACTCTCTCACACACACAAACACACAGGTATACAGTTACCTTATCAAAGCCACATTCCCACTTTGTGTTTGGTTTGGCATGAACATGGCTGATTTTTCCAAGCTGTTATTGTCAAATGTCAAATTGAATCTGACGGCTCAAAACAAAATCATCCTCCACAGAGACTTTATGTTGATAGTTATGTTTATATACGACCTTACGTCCGTGTTATGTAAAATGAGTTGTTGTGTGTGTGCTGATGATTTTCTGAGCTGTGCCGTGTCCTGAAGAGAGTTCCATTCTCTGCTTATTAGAGCCTACATTTTCAGCCCACGTCCTGATGTGTGTCTTTTGGTTTGTTTGGGTTGATCTTTGCACAGAGGCGCAAAATGTTTTTTCCATGCATACAAGTTTAGTGTGTGGGTCCCATTTTCTGTACATATATGTGCAATGTAACTATCTTATTTAGGAGGGATGTTTAATGAAAAGAATCTTGCTGTGATAAAGTTGCCTGATCATGATGTGTCTTCCTTGTGTATTATGTCTTCCTGTAATGTTGCTTTTGTTTATTGTAGTTTATGCTCTTTAAAAAGAGACTCAGGTTATGTCTATTTTGTGGACATTTGACCACCAGCTCCAGTGAGCTCCAGCTGAGGTCCAGTTTTCACCAGGAAAATGTCTTAATAATAAACATACTAAAACATCCTTATGGAAATTTAAGGGTTAGGTTTGTTGATAGGGTTATAAGATAGAAAAGCACAGACCAGGTAGAATCTACATAAACAGTGTGTGTGTTTCTGGAATTTACTTAGTAATTGCAAATGATTTCATTCTTTAGTTTATAGAATCCCCAAAATTTACTTGCGTAGACTAATCATTGCTTTGTATTCATTCTGGCTTTGTCAGGTTCAAGGTTCACCTTTTTACCGAAAACACACCATTGCAAAGTTCTCTCATATTCCTCCTGATGATCCTTCGATTGCCTCCCCTCCACCTCCACCTAAGCCGCCTCCTCCCCCTCCACCATATGGGCGTGGCCCTGCCTCTTACCGTAACCGTCGTTACCATAGAAACTCCTTATGTTCACGGTCGCAGACCCTTCCCCTGCTGGCCGCACATGCCTCCAAGACGTCTCTGTGCGATCAGGAGATCTGCATGGAGCGGATCCAGAAAGACATGAAGCTCTTACGTGCAGGATGGACATGTCACCGCACGCAATCCCTCTTTTCTCTACCTACGACTGACTCCTGCTCCACATGTGCCTCCCCCACGATTTTCCAACCCCGCTGTTTCTCCATGGCATCTCCCATCTTCCGTGTCAATGTCAATACACTTGTGGGAGCCGAAGAGACAGATGTAGACACTGGGCAGACCATCAGTGGCAGCTCAGTGGATCTCTCTGTGATCTCAGGGTATTCCCGTCCACAGTCAAGGTCCCATTTAAAGGCCCCACCCCCTCGTCCAAAGTCTGCTCCTCCATCAGATGGAGGTTCTGACTTTGCTCAAGTGACTGACAATAAAATCTCCTCCCTAAGACAGACTCCTGTACTACCTAGAACACAGAATGTATCTGCGAAGTCCACGTCCTGCATAGTACACAAGCCACAGCCAAAGAATATGTACGTGTTACAGGCAGAGGCACAACAGGATAGAGGACAACACAACAATAATGGCATTGCAACAGTTAATTACTGTATTCAAGACGGTACAGTGGAAGATGAACAAGAGTTTTACATCTGACACATTGTACAACCAGTGCAGTACAGAAAATTCACAACAGCAAATTCATCAATATGTATACACAGCAGACTTTTGATCGCATGCATTTCAGAAGGTGTTGTAAGAAGTGAAACATTTTTATGCCGCCTTATGTATAATTCTTAGCAGCTTTTAAAGCTTTTATCAAACATTTATGTCCAGTATGATCACTGCTTTGAGATCAGAAAACTAGTTAAACTGACCACAAAGAATAAAACTCTGCCACCCGGTGACTGAATTTGGCACAACAGGTGACCACAGCTTCAAAGCTCTTTAGTTTTGGTCATTTATTTTACAGCTCTGTATAAAAGTTTAAAGACAATTACATTTGTTTTAAATTTGAAAGTGATGGAGCTGCTCTAAATATAAATTTTATAAATGGTGTTATAGATGGATGTTAATAAATTATACCAAAAAACACTCGAAAGTCTGTTTAAAAGTTAGAAAATAAATATAAACACGACAGCGTCATAAATCTTTTTTCCCTGTTTCTTGTAATTGTCAATCAGAAATCCTTCAACTATATGACATTTGAAGCATATTTAAAATTATTAAACTTTTTGCAATAAAACCCTTAATATTTTTCCATTATATTTTAAAATAAAGACCTGGAATAACTACAAAAGCTATTTTTACAGCTGTTAATAAACCCATACTGGATATAGTATCTGACTGGCTGTTTCTGTATGTTACATATTCCCATAAATGTATAACTTTTTCTGCTTTTAAATGAAATGATAAAATTATTTATTTTCTGAACTTCATGCTTTAAATGATATTTTCTTATCAGAAAAATTTAATAAAAAAAAAAACATTTTTTGCCTTCTTACCATGGGTTACTGATTTTATAAGTTGAGAACTCAGTAGATCTTTTTCCAAAGTTTTTCCATTCTATACCCAAGATGCCAACTTGATACCCTTTCAACTCTACACCCAAGAAAAGCCTAAAGAGGAAAACGTAAGTGCACTCATAACACCTGTTTTTTGTTTGCCTCATATACTGAGAATTAAATCCCTGGTGAAATCTAGTTTCTACTGCACCTGGAATCATCACTGCGTCATTCATCTAGAAAACAACACTGACAACAACATACAGCAAAACGATTCCATTCAGAGATGCAGAAAGGGCATGTCAACCTTAACCAAAACTGCACTGAGCTTCACAAATCTGGTTAACATGACAGGACTGCCATTTCAAAATTGCTTCTACCCTTAAACAATAAACAGGAACTCGGTATTATCAGCACAAAGCCTGAAGGCAAATGGAAAAATACTCTGACCAATCACTTCTGTCCCAGCACCCCGATGGCTTTAAATGTGAAGAAATCGGTCTATAAACCACACGTCACAGAAAAACATTTTATTTACATGACTATTCACAGTGTAAAATAGACTTTATTCAAATACATACAAAAAAGAGGCTTTTCACCAAAACATTCTCTTAAATATTTTCAATGTCAACATGTACATATATACAGAACATTAAAAAATAGTTTAAATAAGTCACTGATTATTCTTTAACACAAATGGCAAAGATTTGGTCCCTACATTAGGGTGCAGGGTTAAAAGGATGAGACAGAAAGATAAACACAAAAATGTGGTATGGTGGAAAAATGAATATTTGGCAGTAATGTAGGAATACATTAGCAGCAACTGCCTCCCATATCAGAATAAGTGGCTTTTAAATCTATCCTGGGTGATTACACAGTATTCTTTTTTATTCTAATATCTGTCAATGTTATGCATTTAGTTTACACAAAAAAATTAACAGCTGCTAGATGGTTGTGCAGTTTACAACATGACAGTTAAAAGTCATTTGTTAAAGGCAAAAATGTTTTTTGTAATCAGTGTGTGTAATAATAAATGGATTACGAAAACCAAATGGCAAAATATTTTATGTAAAAAAAATTCCTTACTGAAGGATAAACTGGCTTTCTTAGTATTGTGTCCCTCTGCTGGCACCTGCTAAATATTTTGAAATGACCGTGTTCCTGAGATGGTTTTTCAAATAACAAAAACTTTGACTGTGCGAGTCTAAATGTAACTGAAGACTCAAAGCAACCCAAACCTCCAATATAAATGTTACTCAATAATTTGCATTGTTAACTGATGTGTGGAATATTACCGATTTCCTTTCATTGTAGCGATTCAACCCAAAAATCATTTGTTTGGTCTGAGACTAAAGGCAGCAGTGAATTAATAGTGCTATTCTCTACCAAGCTTGTAGGAAAGCTTGTTTATATTGGTGATTAATTCCATTCATCTGAAGTCATGGTAGGAGGAGGGCTGCAGCAAGCAAATTAGGTAAGGATGAATGTGATGTTATTTTTCCAATCATCTTTGGCACAATTAGAAGGAAAACCTGATGATGAGAAAGAAACCAGCACTGCATGTTTGAGTGTGTCTTTTAGAGATTCCCATTTCACCCAGTGCTGAGGTGTAGCAATAACACATCAATTCCTCAAAATCAGCTTCAATACCAAAAGACTGAAGACACACAAGTCCCAAATAATGTTACATAAATAGTGCAGATCTGTGTGTGTGTAATTCAAGTAGGGCAGATGGAGTGCTCAGAAACCATCCAAATGATTTATGCTGTTGGCTCGTAAGTGAATCTCTTCTAAGAAGTTCTCCAGCTGCTCAATCAAGACCCGCTTCTTGAATCTGCACACACAAACCAAAACATTTCATTAAACACACCACAGTCTATTATTGCATTTTTATCCATTCTGTTTCTGGAAGAGGGGCTAACTAAGCAATATACAACTATGCTAGGATATTTATGCAAAAATATATGCAAATGAAAAAACTGTCTATGCAAAAAAAATTAGATGTAAGACAATATAAGTGGAAAAATATGTAGTGTAACATTACAGAGTAAATGGACAGTTTATACATTTGGTCCAGCATATTACTAGCTCAATAGGTAGAGCACTCCATTAGCAGCGCAAAGGTCATGGGTTCGAATTACCAGGGAACACGCACACTGAACTGATAAAAATGTATACCTTGAATGCACTGTAAGTCGCTTTGAATAAGTGTCAAATGCATAAATGTAAGTGTAAAAACACCAGTGGGGTGAATTAACATCTATTTTAATATCCACCATCTTTAAACAGGAGAAAGGAGTACCTAGCAGCCTCTTTGATTATGTTCTGCAGGAAGATCAGTCGTGTTTCCAAACTGCCCTGGATTTGCTTGAGGAGGTAGAAGATTTGATCATAGCCTGCATTAACAGAAGAAAAGGGGATTTTGCTCTATGGTTAACCAATCAGCAACTGTAAAACTGCAGTGATGAATCCATTCCCAAGGTCTGTAATTCTCATTAAAATGATTTAAAAAAACCTACAAATGGATACCAGCTGTAACAATATTTAAGCATTTCAGTTTTAGTAAGGGCAGTCAAAACATGCCACAGTTGGTTGATTTAACATGGGCCAAGACAAAATATCTGTGGGTGGTTACCTCTTCAGTTACTGAGCCCCCTCCCCCATCCAGTCACATAACAGAAGTGAACATGATGGAAATGTGTGTGTTGTGACTTATCACGTACGTCTCCCAGGTTTCCTGATCTCCTTGGTAATGAGTACTCGGAGTTCAGAGTTAAGCTCTTGGCTCTCCTGATTTCTGATCTTCTTTAGCTGGCAAGGGGAAGGGTAGCGCTGCAGGTTATCTTCCTCCCCCTCGCTGCCCAGACATGGCTCGCTCTCGCTGGACTGGCCATTCTCCTGCACTCCTTCCTTCTGGTTCTCAACCTCATCAGGCTGGAAGTGGTCCCTCTGTTGAAGTGGGTCAGGCTCTGGCCCAGGACTCAGCTCTTTGTCCGAGTTGTGATTTGACTCAAGATGGTTGGTGACGTGGTTGCCCAATGCTGTTTGATCATTATCTGGCACTATGATGGACCAGAATGAAACATACATTTACAAAAAACACCCAATGTAAAAAACATGTTTTTGCCGATTGTGTGTATGTGGGCCTTACTTCTTGGTGGTGTTTTTGGCGGTGTGTATGCCCGACCCGGCCGAAGCAGAGGGGACATGCAGCGTCTGCGTTTGGGGGCCCCTCCCCCAGCAGGACTGCTTGGCTCTCCCGGACGTTTGCCTTTGCTTTGAGTGCCAGTAACAAACTCATCTGCTTCATCCACCATCATTGCCTGCCATATGAGAAAATAAGCAGTTTATAAACAATGCCCGAACAAAGTGATTTTTGTTTTGAAAGTTAGATATTTTGCATCTGAAATCAGTTCATAAGTTTTATATACCTTTTTGTCCAGTTTGAAGGGGTTACCAAAGGTGTGTAGACGCTTGGGCTGATCAGGGTCTGCCTCCCTCAGAGGGGCAGGGCATTGCTTTAGGAAGTCCTGATAGTTGCCCATCTGAGCTATAGGCACACTGTGAAGTTGATCTAGAACAAAATATGATTAAAAATGAATAATAGTTGTCAAAACATATCAGTAACTAGTAATTAACATAAGGTTATTTTTTAAACAAGCTCACGAGGCTCACAGTTCTTTTCATGAGTAAAATACAATTGAAACATTTGCCATGACACTCAGGAAACTGCTGCAAGATTTTCTCCAAGAAAATCAATATACATTCATGGCCCTCTGAAGGTTACCTTGATCTTGCCCTTTCAGATTGCAGATGTTAGTATGCAGAAGGTTACGCCTCATGCGGCTCAGCTGGTCCAGCAGATGAGCTCTTGGGATGTCATATGGGTTCCTCAATCCTTGTGGTCTCAAACCCTTTGCGAAAAAGAGAGAAAGATTGGTGAAGATGAGTGCTGTAAATCCGTTGGAATTGTCTATGATAAGTCTATGACATCAAGATAACAAAATAACATTGACATTTTTGGTCAAAAAATTCTTTTAATGTCTTATGTCCTGTTCTAGCTTTTGAACTGCATATTTTGGCCCTGGGCTCTACTTTAGAACAGAGGCTTTCCTCAATTCAACCTTCATTTGTGTAACCTTTGTGGATTTTCAGGACAACGGCACAATACAGCCACACAGTGTGCAGCATCTGAGTGTGACAAAATATGCTGCGTGCATGGCATGTACTTACTCTATTCAGAGCAGCAAGCTGAAACCCAGCAAACTCTTTTGTATTTGCCTCCACTGGCAGAGCTGGCCCATCTCCCATGATGCTGTGCAGCAGCTGCGTGAAATCCTTCCTGTGTGCCAGAGAGAGGGCGGAATTTCTGCAGCGAAGTTTAATCCCGGTCTCTGGTGCCATCTTTTTCCCCACTAATGCGCAAACTCGGTCCGCCTCCACCTTCGCCTGTATTATATGCAAAATCCAGTTAAACTCTGAACCACTTTAAAGCGTAAAGCATTGTTAACAAAGATTGTAAAAGTAGACTGTAGGTTAGCAGGCACCTGCTGACTGAGCTTTTTGAGGTAGGACACAACACTGTAGCTGAGGCCATACTCCATGTTGTCAGCCAAGAGGTTTGGAGCTCCCATCATTCTTAGTGCTTTCCGCAGCGCCTGGCAGGAAGAGGAATCGTAAATATTAAGTAAAACACACTACAATCTAAACACATACTAACAAGAATGAGTTTCCATTACTTACAGTGATGTAGTAAGGAGGCATAGTCTTCAGATAGTTTTCAAAGGATTGCCTCCATTTTGCTGGAGGCTTGAATTTATGCACAGTAATTAAGTCTTCTAGAAATGCAGAAATGCCATAGTTTTATCAGATTGTTGGTTATATCAATTAACAAACAAATTAAGCAAACCAATGGCTAGTTTTAATCTAATTTGGTGCACAATACTTAATTAAATTTTATCAGTTAAACTTACCAAGCAAAGGCAGCACCACAGGGTAGTTATAGGGCATTACAAACAAGTTGACGCAGGTTAGCGCTGTGCTGGCCTTTAGATAGCCAAACGGCTGTCCGAGTTCCCCATACTTAGCACTGTTACACACATAAACCTGAGCAAAAATACAACAAATAATGTTCAGCCACAGCAACAGTGATATGTTCTCTAAACTGTATGTGACTGTACATACTGTCTCTGTTGTGTGACTACGGTATGGCTAGACTGAATTAACTAAAGATGAGTGGTACCTGCCAGCAGGTGTGCGGTGATTTCCTCTCCAGTATGTACCGAGTGAGCGGTGAAGGCTCCAACTCATACTTGTCAAAGGGAACTTTATCCACCACCATGGGCTCTGAATCAACACATGAGAACTTCACTTGCGGGTGAGCCGAACGTGGAGGCTGCAGGGAAACACACAATCAAATAGTAAAGATGGTTCAATACATTTCCAAGACTCACATGATTTACAAAAGCATATAAAGCAAACCTATATAAATTACATAGTTGATATAAAGAGCATTGAACCAATGGTACAACATACAGGACAAGACATACACATACCAAAGTAGGAGAGTTCTGGTCAGGCCAAAAGGATTCTGGGATAGGCCAATGGCCTACAGGAACACCAGTTTTAGGGTTGGGTCTGACATAGATGAGCTTGTGACAACTATGCCATGGCTGAGGTCCATACTTCACCTCTACTGAACTATCTAGAACAAAAAAACAAGCTTTTCATCCAAACGGGACTAAGTTTTCACAGCATCTGTGGAATCAAAATACTATCCATTTAATAACTACATTTCTGCATTTTGTGTTTATTGGATATATAGTGCATATCCCCTTTAATCTAACTGTGATGCATGTTGTAAAAACAGTCATGTTATTAAAGCACCTCACTGTCCCACATAGGATTATTCAGCTACTTGACCACCCAAATTATCACCTTACCGAAATGCAGCTGTAACTAATTAAAGGCAATGCAAGTAGGTCCATGTCATTTCTTCACATTTGCCATTAAAGACAAAACAAGCAATTATTTGACATTTTTTCACTATGACCAAAGGTCACAGGTTCAATTCCCAATGCCAATAAGAAACCACAGGGGTGCCTTTGAGCAAATCACCTTTCCCCCAGTTGCTCCCGGGGCACTGCAGTGATTGCTGCTATAGCTCCAGGTGAGTGCGTGCTCAAGACTAGCTGTGTTTAGAGAGGTCACGTTTTAAGTACAGGTTACTATACCTTCACAAGTATTCACTTCCACTTCACACTTAAGTTCACTACAACATTAATCTGTTGCAAAGTTATTTTGGGCGGTCCTTACCTTCAGTTGGCGAGGGGTCAGGTCCTGTTTTCTCAAAATTGATGACCACTCCACTTTGAATTTTTTGCACTAGAGACTCCAGGCACTGGTTCAGCATTCTCTGGGAAAACACACTGTATGACCGGCCTGAAGAGACATAGTAGAAACAGGTGTTTGTTAAATTCTTCTTGCAAATGCATCATACACAAGTTAGCCAGTCAATTTTAAAACATTTTGTTTCAGGCTATTCGTATCTGAAGATGACAGTGAACAGTAACTTAATTTCAAGCACTGTCTGATTTAAGCAGAATTGGCTTTCTGTGTGCTTTTCCTTATCAGTTAATTGCGAGATTGAAACTACTTACATGTAAGTGTGCCCTACTGTGCACAGATTCTTTTCCTCTCTATGTTTTTGTTCAGTTTGTCTCTATTACACAGCTGTACTAGTCAGTACACCTAAGTCCAGCAGAATCTACGCACCACAAATCAGCAATTCTCTTCAATTCAAACACCATTTAACAGCACTTAAATACCACAGACGAGTGTGACTAAACAGCTCCAGGAATTGTGGCCTTTAAATATTGCAAATATTATGAACTTTTAAACTTGCTTACAAACATGTTTCTGCATGCCAAACCTATCAAACAGGATTCCAGGTTATAGTCTCTACAATAGCACATCTTTGAAGTAATACAATGAATAAGCAACATAAAGCATATGTTACCTGAATCAAAGAGTTTCTAAAGCACACAACAACATTCAAAACTAAACATAAATGCATCTCCTTTAAATGTCAAATATAATGAGTATAATATAATGAAAGATATTCAATATTGTATTATTTAATATCACTGTTTAATATTATTTAATTATTAAATATCACTGATAAAACTTTCCAACCAACCCAATGACAAAACTGTCAAATTTGATTACTCATTGTACTCTAAATTTTTCAAAAATTAAATAATTTCATTAACCACAACAGTTTGCTATGTATGTTCATGAAAAGCCATCTAAACACAGGTATGTGAACTGAAGAAACATACACGCACCTCCTGTGACTTCACACATGGGTGTGATAGGGGAGGGGTCAAGTGGAACTCCACCCACTGGTTCTGGGTCAGGTGAGGCGTGGCCTGGAATGCGGAGAACTAAAGAGAAGAGTCGCTGGTCCCATCGGAAAGGCTCTTTGGTCAGCTCACTTCCTGGCAACGGTGTTGTCAGGGGTAAATGTAACTGAAGCAAAGAAAGAGGATTCATTAATACACTGCACTGATTTCAAGAAGACTGCAAAGACATCCTAAAAAGAAGCTTTCAAGGAGGAGGAGCCACAACACACCTCATCTTGTACTCCAGAACTGCTGGTCAGCTTGTTGCCATCAGTTATAGCCACAATAATAGCAGGCTCCAAGAAAAAAGGGTTCTTACCCTGCAAAACGAGACAATATACCTATTATAAAACAACTATAAAAAGTCAAGCATTTTAGATGCAGCTTATCAGACAAATGCATAACCTGAAAAGCTCCCAGTTTCTGATGTATACAAATACTGCACATATGCCCAAATACACTGTGTAATAATTTTATACCCCCTTCTCTTTAAATGGTTACAGCTAATTGCATCTTCAGCAGAGTGCAGATTTTATGGATGACAACATGTTATTGGTGAGAGAAGAGGCCTAGAAAGTCATTTTGGAAACAATTATGTGCACCAGAAATCAAAAGCGATTCATGACCAGATATTCACAGTGATAAAAAGTGAGAATTTCAGTGCCTATATTTATCACAAGCAATCAGAGGAAACATTTGCAATGACACCTTTTTTCAAGACATTCAGTCACCACATTCTATTCTATATTCTATTACATGCCAATAAGAAAAAAGACAGAACATATATAATCACCTAAACCATACCATATAAACAAAACTACCACATAAGGACAATAATCCACATAAGAGTCTGGAAATACCTGAGCATTGGGGTTCTCCAAAGAAATGAATTTATAAATGAATGCTGATGGATAGCACTATACACAATTCATCTGGAAGGGAACACTGTTCTTCTATTTGCAGGTTAAACTACCAGCAACTAGCAACTGTTTTTAGTATTAAATTGGATTTATAAATCGCTGTACAAATGTAATGGAAAAAACTGACCAGGTGCTATTCTTAAAATCCTATTCTTTAAAGTCCTTTACACCACACTCCCTCATCTTGTTTTTGTCACGTAAATCTTTTTTAATAACAGTGTCACAGTGAAGGGAGCTTGAAAGCGTATCGTTTTAATGACATATTAAACACAGCCATAAGAAACAGATAAAGCTAAAAAACAGACAGAAATATAACTCTGTATGAGGGTGGCTAATTTTTTACTTTCATAAAACAAGTGATGTTGTAGACTGTTTCATAACTCACATTTCAACTACCCCTAAAAAGTGAGATTTGTCAATGAAGCATAATTTGGATTAAATTATTTTGTAATTTGAAACTACATCTTAAACATACATATAATTACTGGTCTTATCTGCTTCTGTATTTTACCTTATTTGCATGTCAAGTTCTACATCATGTACTTTGTGTTATGAGGGATTCTTGGGATTGTGTTGCTACAGTGTGAACCTATAGGGTGCTTGTATAACTGTAAGATGTGGGAATGGGCTCATGGGGTCAGGCCATAGACTTTATACCAGTCCCTGGTCCAGAACATACCTGTCCATAGTTGTCTATCCCCGTAACTAATCTATTGAGATTGAGCAAATCAAAAGCAGTCCTTAAAGACTGGCCAATTGTGGTCAATCCAACTGCTTGGAGGTTCCTCAGCTCTGTCATAAAAGTAGCATGACTGTCCTTCCATCCAGCCTGAAATGTCAAGACAAAGCAGAACAAACGGTAAGTTATGACTCCTTGAAGATGCATAAAATCCCTCGCTCCTAGCATCACAACTGCTCAGGCAGCCCTATTGATCCGAGCCGGGTCTTTGCTGAAAGGGTCGAGAGAGGATTGCGAGGGTCTCTTTCTTTGGGTGGAAAGTTAGTTTAGTCCCCATCTCTTTCCTCATATACACACATATACAGACCGGAGCTCTCTGCTGCCACACTGGACAAAATGTCGGCCATATTTAAACATATATGTATATATATGCTAGACAAAATATTTTCATAACAGATTTAGTCATCGTACTTTTTAAAGGAAACGGTTGAACTGAAGGATGAAAGTACCTGGAGTGAAATAAAACGGGGTGGGAGAAAAAAGTCTGTACCTTAATTCCAGCCGGCGCCTCCTCGAAACTCACTAACATGTATCTGTCGCCTCTGCTAGCTGGGTCTCTGCTCCTCAGCTGTGGAGATAAAGTGAACGTAGACGATTTGTTTTAGTAAAGTTTCCAGTAAAGTGAAGGAATGCTGAGATGTGTTTATTTACCTTCAGGAAAGTCTCAACTGCGCCCTTCGCTATGTCCAGATAGCTAGTGCCCAGATGGGAGCGCTGGTTCATAGAGGCGGACGTGTCTATCAGAAAAAGTAACACGGGCATTGTGTTGATAATCGCCCCTGCTACATGGACCGAGTGTTGGTGAAGGCGGACTAATGCAGAAAAATCTTTTGTTCGCCTCCTGTCGCTGCTGTCAGCACGCTGCTAGCCGGCTAATGCTAACTGACTCGCGCATTCTTTCTGTGAAGAGTGTAACTGTAGTGGGTGTTTAAAAAGCGATGCCTTGTAAACTTAAACAAACCTCAGACCCTGCGTGGACTGGCTGTTGATTTACAAGAAAAACGGGTGTTGTTGCTGCAATTTGAAAGAAACGTCTAACTTTTATCATGATAACTTTCGGCTTAATTCACGTCCGTGATTCTCCTCACACTGAGGTCTGCTCGCGGGCTGCGGTGGTTTTATTCGCCGCTCTGCGCTTGACTCCGCCCCAACAAGCGCTACCCGAGCACCGTGTCAGAAACGCCTCATTTGATTGGCACCTGAAAATGAACGATTAGCATATTCTCAGAGAAAGCGAAGATCAACAGAGCATGCGCACAAAACCAGTTTGGTCGTGAATTAACCCTGGAGAGTGTGAGATAGCTTTATTCTCTCCTGTTTTTCTTTTCTGACTCACCTGTTGTGACAAAGCAGCCCGATGAAAAAGAGTTCTTGAGACTTTACTTCCTGGAAACAAAGTATGACAAGTAAGAAGCACTAGAAAACGTAGTATGCTATTATACTTAAAAGGTGTACTTTTTAAACAGCATCAAAAATAGTAAAGAAAATGGACAATGGCATCAAGAGAGAGATACATTTAAATGTGGCTCAAATTATTTTCTAAAAGTTTCTCAAAATAAGTTTTAAGGAACATGCAGACACCTGACAGAATATATGCAAAACGACACAAAATACCTTTTATATATATTTTCTGTCCGGAACCAAGTTTTTGAATAATAGATTTGATGAATGCCCCCCTTTAGTATAACATTTGGGATATATTTTGCATGACAAAATGTGAAGGATGTTTTGTTATATATATACAACAATCTATGTGTAAAACAAGTCACTAAAATAAGGTACACGCCATTATTTTGGGTGTCTTTTGAAGCTGAGAGAACAATAGTTATGTGCGATGCTATGCCTGCCTGACAGAAGTTATAATAAAAAAAGCTCATTATAATAAAAAAGTCGTTAATTTCGCTTTGTAACTGTTTAGTCTAATAATTATTACAATAATTGCAGCACGCTTCAATAAACCATGAAGAAATGTTAAAATATTTTAAGAAATAGGAAAAAATAATAAATGACGTTCGTGTTCCGGTTCTGCAAATTTGGTGTTCGCCAGAGTCAACGGTGCACATCTAAAACGCAAGCATCTGATTCATTCATAAGGGGATCTGAATACATAAACAGGGTCATGGGAATACATGGGAATAATATACGTCTCTCTGTATAGAGCATGCTATAAAGCTTGCAACTCACTGTAACAATAACGCTTGTGAGAGGTAATCGGCAGACCTGCAGCTTTTTTGACCGTCGCAGCTCACCGTGTTGCAGGTTAAATAACCAACAGACCTGCTCAGTGTGTTATGCTGCCGAGAGAAGATTCATGTGGCAGAGAAACCACTCGGCATGGCGGAAGAGATTCACCCCCGTCCGCAGACACGAAAGCCCGACTTGCTAAGTAAGATCGAGGGTTTTTCAGATGTAGTGAACACGGCTGTGATCATCCCCAAAGAGGACGGGGTTATCAGCCTATCTCAACTATGATTAGAAATAATCCCATACATCAGAATTACATTGTGTGCAAAATATATTTTACACAGCACATGAATAGAGCAGGAATAAATAGCGTTTAATATGAAGAATACCTGTACCACGTGACAGTATGGAGAATAATGTAATAAGCTCAGCTGTTTCACCAGACAACTGTATGTAATTGCTTATTCTTTGTATGAGTAATGGATGCAGCACTGGTGATGGTCCAAAGATGTAGCCGTCAATAATAAGATAATAATTAAGATTAATAACTAATAATTAAGAAGAGAATCTGATATGTAAACACGGCTCCCTTAAGCCTCTGATCAAACGATTATCTGCTGTAAACAGTTTTCCTCCGACTTTCATGTAATGCAAAAAACCTACAACAGTAGTGTCATTATTTGCTAATTAAAACATCGTATGTACAGTCGGATACAATGATACGGTTAAAGCTGAAATATGTATCGCTTCACAGACTACGCGTGTTATATGATTGACTTAACCAAGCATATGTTCTGTTCATGAAAATCAACATCCTGGCAGTTTCCCAGAGATCACCTTCTGTAAGTGAGAAGACCTGATATCTAATACCAGTAAACTCTTTGTATGTCCTTTGTATGCATACTTTAATATCTGGCTAAATAAAATATTATTGGCGTTATGTTGGTGGAACTAGCCAAAGAAATGGGAATCATTTAAATTTAATGGGAATCCAAATGAATTACCCAGTTATGACCATATAGGTCCCTGGAGTGAATCCAAAATGTTTGCTCTCCTTTTGCTCTCAACATCATGGCACACCTTTCTGCTTAAGTCTCTTCATTGGCTGGCAGCCTATCTCTGCATTACAGTAAGTGCTTATTTAGAGTCCAAATGGCCCTGTCTGACAGTTGTGAACAGCCACTTTTAATTGTCTGGCTTTATCTTTTCCTCTTAACAAAGGGCCCCACTTGTCCAAGCCAAGCAACTTTTCAGTTCTTGCTCCACAGCAGTGGAACCAACTGCCAACACCTGTAAGAACACAGACCATGCCCCAACCGTATTCAAATAAAGCTTAAGACTCACACAAACACAACCTTATATAAGTGAAGTGACAGTGACGTATTTGTCAGGTATGGTAATGTAACGAGGAGACAGAGACGGTAGGATCCATTTGCAGTGGTTTATTAGAATAGTTGAACAGGCAGGGTTGACAACAGAAAACAGGTATTGCAGGGGCTAGGCTACTCGGTAACAGTAAATAATCCAAGGTCAGGGCAGGCAGCAAACAATCAGAGAACCGATAAACAATCCAGGTAACAACAGGTAATCCGCCACCAATAGAAACACTCAACAAGACTTTGCAATGAGTTAATCAAAGACTGGGGTTATATACACAAGAGTTAATGAATATCAGGTGAACAGGAAGTAATCAGCCCCAGGGATGTGGCACTATGGGAAATGTAGTCCAAAGCAACCTAATATTCAGGTGACGGTTCCCTCTGGTAGTTCGGAGGAGGCGGTATGGGAGCCTCCACCGTAACAGGTAACCCTTACCCAAAATGTGACCTCTGCATTTAACCCATACCAGTGAGGATGGAACACACATTGCAAGTAAAAAATAAGTGGGATGTGATCTGGGATCATGTTTGCTTTTCGGGAATCATTACTGGCATCGAACCAGCACCTTTAAAGTCAGATCTTTACAGTATACCTGCTCTTGTTGGGTTTTATTCATGAAACAGAAGCAGAAATTATCCTATTCAGTTCTGCAACAGTTTACACATATATGGTTTTACATATATTTTACACAGAAATTTGAAATTCTGTTTTATAAAACAGCCCATTTTTTAAGTCTTTGTTATAACTTTGAAACTAAATCTGGCCTGAGATCTTTTTGTGTCTAAAGTTGTTTTTGACAATTAAGGCCTGGCTTATTCAGTCTTTTTTATTTTTTTAGAATAATCCGTGTGTGGCTGAAGAGGGATGGCGGTCAGTACTGGCCCAGTGTCTATCACACAATGCCTGGTAAGTCCACTATCCAACATGCTGCTGTTTCCACTATGGTTAGTACTCACTTGAGCATGCAACCACAGAACTTCTGGAATTTTACTACTGAAGTCAAAAAGCTAAATGAAACCAGTCTGAAACCACATGATCTTCTGCTTGTTTTCACAAAAAACCACATTCATCAGTTCCATTTTCTAGCAATGATGTCATTTTTGCTTGCTTTTTGGTTCATTTTTGCGGACTGTGACTAGGAGGCCACTGTTTCCCAGTAGAGGGCTTGTGTAGTTGAATTCCTAGCTTGAATGCCAGTGACATGATTCTGTTGGAAAGCTATTCATAAATAAAGTCTGTCTTTCTTATGTCTGATGTAGCTCCATGTTCATGTATGTCCTTTAACCCAGAGACAAGGAGGGTCTCTACTGGAAAATGGCATTATATCGGTATGTTGATTAAACTGTATCATCGTACACATGTATCATACATCGTACATATTATATTGTAGTATAATATTAACTGCTGTTATAATTTTAAACACACCTGTTTTTTATGTAGTTGTTTGTACCGTCACTAGCAGGTTCTAATGTACCTGATTAATCTTCATTAAGTCAGATTCTTTATTAATTAAAGCATCCTTAATTTGATCTGTGTGGACAAATTTGGGCACTTTGTGATTTTCTTTTAAATAAATGTCATAACACTATCTTCACTAAGTAAAAACACTAAAGTTATGCATTTAGTTTCGAAATATTTGTTATTTTGAACCTCTAAATGACTCAGTTACTCATTTATGTGAATGTAAAATAAGCTTTGTTGATGTTTTTCACTTAGAATTTACTGTTGTTAGTGACATCTGCTGGAATCAAAATAGCAATTACATGTAATATCAATGACCGCTAGATGGCTAGTCTGGCTGCATAGTCTGATCTCCATGAGCCAATGTTGACAAACTCAATTTCTAGATTTTATCACAAGTTTAACTTGTTTAGTTATTTTAAACCGTTTGTATTGGGTAAGACTTTGAAAATATGCCAAACAAATTCTTACAAAACCATTTGTATTGGGTAAGACTTTGCAAATACAGACAAATCCAAAGATGAAGTGTTTTGTATGGAAGGTGCAGCCTTAACACATAAGCCCAAACTAACTTCACAGTGGGGTCAGGCTAAGACATTGAAGTCTGTTAAGTCATTTGACCAGAAGGTCATTTTAAGGTTAAGATGACTGAGCAATACTTGTGTTTTACTCTTTGTTTTTGCCCTGTGTCATTGGAATGTGTCTCTTCTACAACAAGATGACTCCTGATCGAACATATAAGGGTGAGTCACAAATCTAGAGTCTGGCAAATTTGTTTTCATAATTGAACATATACAATACATGTGGAAGCATCAGTTTCTTTCTATTCCTTTGGATAAAATGAGCCATGTTGAAATACACAAATTAGCAAAATCAGCATTCAATTTAATTATGAAAACCAACAAACAAAAAAAAAACAACAATCTGGTTACTTATGAGTGTGGATAATCATTTTTAAAAGGAATACCTATTTTCATCAAATATTTTCAAAAATGAAACGATGAAAATAGGTATTCCTATTTTCATCAACTTCAAACTACTTTTTGGGGCAGATATATTAAATATAATATATTGGATATTTATCTTGTGGTTATTGCTGGATATCCTACAACATATACTAGATTCAGTAAATTCCATCCAGCAACCACATAAGAAGAGACGATTGCTCAATTCGTAGCCATGTAAATGACTGTGGTCAAGGCATATTTATTCAGTATTGACTCTAAACATTCATTATGGCAAAGAATGACGAGAATGCAAGATAAACTTGCTAACCTTCTATGAAAAATATGGCTTTATGTAAAGCTTCAAACAAAAAAACAATACTTATGACATAGATTAACATTTTATTTAGAGGCACAGTTTATTTAGAGGCATCAGATTGTAGGATTGGGTTTAGGGTCAATGTTAGATTTAGGCTTAGGACTGGGTGAGGGGCTTGTATACCGTTCATATCAACCTATTATTTCCCTCTGATTTTAAGGGTAAGTTATGGTTAGGGTTTGGGGTGGGATTTAGGTTAGGAATGTTGTTACAGGACCAACAAAACATGTTGATCCAGGAATACATGTTTTCTGGCAAAATCACGGTGACCATTTAGGTTTTAGATAGTCCGTGTTGTTGAATTTGGTAAAGTGGACCCTTCCCATTTTGTGCATTTGTTTTTTTATAGCTCATCAGGGTGGCGTGACTGTGGTGCTGTTTGTCACAGAGATAGAGTGGGTTCTAAGCCCAGGGCAGGACAAGAGCCTTTCATGTCATTGCTCAGAGAGTGGACAGCAGCTGGGTTGGGACCACAGCATAGGTTTCTGGACTACAGTATCCATTCATACACCACAGCCAAGTGGTCAAAGTGATCTCACAAATTCCCATCAAGTTTACATTATATCCTTAAAGCTGTAATCTGTTACTCCTCTCTATCATCATGCCAAACTGACTTTTCCTGGGAAATCAGATCGGATAGGTTAAATTATAAATGATTATTATAAACTTACCTTTGGGAATCAGGTTAAGATAAGGAGATTGTGTTAAACACTGATCTGTCATGTACTTGCTTTTTACAGATGTTTTACCTAGCTTTCAGTAATTTAGTAACTAATTCAATCTTTTGCGTTATAAGGAATACGTTTCTTTTGGTAGTTGGTACGACTCCATTACAGATGAGGAGTAAGTCAAACTTGGGGGCACCCACTGTAACATTCCATGACAGTAAGCACTGCATCATTCATATGCATTATGAACCAACCAGGGGCTGGCTTCTCACCATTCAATTACAGATGTGTTAGTCACCATTCAATTACAAATGTGAACGCACTTTTTGATGAAGTGTAGCTGGAAATGAACTAGAAATTGTAATATGTTTTCTGTGCAGCTGTGAGACATGACTTCAATGAGTATCATGAGAAGTATAAAAGTGATGTCAGTGCTGAACTTGAACCAAGAACGTTTTGTTTGTAGAGAATGTTCACATTTCCTTCCTTTTCCATGGAAACAAGTCATCACCAATGAAACCTCAAAATAATACTTCTCTCATGGGCAGATTCATCTTATGGAGAAAAGCTGAAGGATTTTGTATCATTGACCACTCATGTTTAGAAGATTAAAAACAAAACTGAACATGTGCAATTTCATGTTTGTACATATACACATTGTGTTTATGAGAACAGTCATGTAAATATGGTCCAGTCCAAATCTGCTATGTTATGTTGTGTGTAAATATTTCAGGTTGTTTATGTTGACAAAAGTTAGTGTTATTATATGTTGACTGTGAAAATCTCCACCTTTAAGCTGTTATCATTTTATGTCTTATCCCAAACACAAAAGAATCGTATTGATTTTTTTTAATTAACAGTATAACAATAACTATAACCTTTTGGTCACAATCTATTGGTCTTTTACATAAAAAGTAAGCACTTAAATGTTTTTGTGGTGTAGGTTAATGGAGCAATTAAACAATCACAATTGTTGTTTTTAAAATTATGTTGTATTATAATTTGTAATTGATCTTGAGTTGATGTTTCAGAAGTATATGGTTACTATAAGAAACACAATAGCAATCAATTGTTGTCATAAAATATGTGATTTGTCACATGAACTGGCCTGTTTTTGTTTAGGCAATGTTTTTGCTGTATGTTGAATCTTTCGTAATGAGTGACTTCAGTGCATAGTGAGATCATATTATAATTCTACTTCTAAAAAACACGATTCACGAACAAAACAGGTTCAAGATGTCTTTTCCTTCGTTCCTCCTCACGATCTTTATATCTGTAGACCAGATGTACCGTCACCTCTGAAGAAAAACAAGAGTATATGAATTAACTGCCCCGCTTTATCGTTTGTTTTAAGTAGCACTGTGCACCATTTGCCAGCAGGAGTCACTGTTGAGTCCCATTTGTTGCTTGATGTAACGTACAAGATCTTGTCTGTAAATAAATCTTGTCAAGATCTTGTCTTATTGTCAATAAATGTCATAATATGAAGCCATTAGTCCTTGTTCTGTAGCACTCACCTCTTTGTGTCTCGCAAGAAGCAGCCGTACCGATGCCGCTGTTTGCCACTTTCAGCATCTATAATAACAGAGAAAAGCTTTTTTTAGTTATGACTTACATTCTTCGTATATTCCTGTAGACTTTTTAGAACCATAATTTTTATTAGTGATTTTTGAGATCTTTTTTGTGCATTAAATAATTCGATTCTGATTCAGCCAGATTGGTTTCTATGTATAATATATTAAGTAGCTTTTGTAACTCTTAACAGTTACCCTAGTAGTTGTCAGGATGGCCGAGTGGTCTAAGGCGCCAGACTCAAGGTTCAAACCTTCCCCACATGGGTCTTCTGGTCTCCGAATGGGGGCGTGGGTTCGAATCCCACTTCTGACAAGCTCTTTTTTTAATTTCTTTGTTACAACTTGGGTTTAACACAATTTCTGCGTAAATGTTACAATATTATTAACTTATAAAACAGTTACCGTCGTATTGTGTATTATATTAAGCACCAGTGTGAATTATTCTATAAGATACATTGTCCTGTAGGATAATTATTACGTGTAGGTAAAGCAAAAATGATGATTTTAAACTTTTGTATTAATTTTAGGATAAGTGTAATGTTTTTAATTGAAGGCAGACAAAATCAAGACAATAGAGATTCTTATATGTTTACGGTTGAGAAATGTTGGATTGGACTGCAATGGCTTTACAATTCCGCGAGGTGGCGCAAGAATAACGGGGTTTATATTTAATTACACCGAAAACTTTGCAAACGTTGTCTGTCGATGATTATCACTGTTTCTATCCTATCACAATTTCTTTAGTTTAAAACATTAGTTTCTATAAATCTGTGCTTCAGACTCGAAGAAAACATGCTCTATTTCTAAAATTAATATAATTTCCACCCCTTCACAGTCGTGTCACTTAAATATCACTATATCATAAATGACTGTATCATAAATATCATATCACCAAATCTGCAATTGTTTGTTTCGATGCAAGAACATCCCGTCTGTCAACTCTGTGCCTGCAATGTCTCACGAACAGAAACGGGGTGGAATTTAGGCGTGTCTATACCTCCATCAGGTAAAAAAGTGAAGAGATGGAGAAACACGGAAGTTCACAAAAACTGAGAGACTTATAAATCACACTCGGAGCTCAGTGTTTTGTTTACTGTTATAACCTTACGGTTGGCTTTTTTGGGGGGTGGGCGATTATTAAGAAATAGACGAACCGTAGCACAGCGAATGAACACAGGACGATGATGCGATCCTGATTCAGACCGACTTCACCCCTGCGTGTGTCTACTCGAGGCATTTAAACCAGAAGCAACCCCCGTAAAGATGAGTGCTGTGGGCAGCGAGGGTGAAGTGCCCTCCATCTCCGCTGAAACAGAGGGATTCAGCACAACGGATGTCAATGAAATGCTCATGGAGTTCCTCATGTTCATGATGAGAGCGATCGTGCTGTGTTATCCCGTATATCTGACCGGCTCGCTGGGACTCAGCGTCAGCTGGATCCTCCTGTGCTTGCTGATGTGGACCATGTGGAAAAACAACCGCAAGTGGAAAGATCAGAGGATTGACACAGCCATTGATTTTCTGGAAAACGAGAAGGACGTGATCAAAACTGAACTGAAGGCCATGAACATGCCAGCTTGGGTGGGTGGTCTTGTAAAAGCCAATGTACATGTATTTGTATGTGCGATACAAATAATGCCAGTTTCAATTGTAAGTCCTGTGAGCAAAACAAGTATACACTGACTGACACCCTAAAGATGCACACAGTTAGTATGGTGAAAGTAGTGCAGTGTTAGTTTTTATTTAAAACCTCTCCTAATTGTGCAATGCGTTTTGCTAGGTGTCAAAACAATAAGTTGTTGTGAATTGGCAGAGGTGTGGCTTCTTGTTCTGTTGCTTTGGGAACATCACACACAAAGGTGGCACTCTGAGTTTCTTCATTAAAATGCCCATCCCTTTAAAAAGACTTCCAAGATTGTTTTATAATCATGAGAAACCAACACACCCTTAAATAAAACAGTAGGGAGCCCATTTAAAAAGCTGCCTTATGTTGTTTGGTTGCTTTTTTGTTTTGGGTGCTTTCTTCTAAAATAACAGTGTCACACGAGTGATTCTATCAGTTGATCTAGATGTAAATGAAAGGCTATAGGCATCCATAACACCATTAGATGCTGTGTAAACATTTGTATACTTGACATGTCCCTCAGGGTCTGTTAATATTTGTTTAAACAAGTCTTGTAAACTTAAAGAAGTACTATAATATGGGTGCATTCATAAGTATGTCTGCTAACAAATTCTGAAATGGAAACAGAATTATGGGAAGGAGTCTTTCATTTGCCTAATGTTGTGTAAATTAAACAATTTATAGCTTATTCACTATTTTAGCAATTTCTGTTTTCCCTTTATCAAACTTGTGGACCATCATACTCAAATTAATTGTTCCTGTTTTGTTTTTCCTAAAGATCCATTTTGCAGATGTTGAGAAGGCTGCTTGGATCAACAAGGTAAGACTTGATCTGTGTCCTTTGTTTTATAGCTTTGTTAGCCTGATGTGTTTTTTAAACTACATCTCTCTAAACATGTTTGTTTATTGCAGATTCTTCAGCAGGCATGGCCGTTCTTTGGAATGTACATGGAAAAACTTCTCATTAAAAATATTCAGCCATCTGTAAGATCATCCAGTCCTCATCTGAAGACCTTCACCTTTACTAAAGTCCACATGGGACAGAAGGTATAATTCCCTCATGGTCACAGAAAGTATAATTCCCTCATAGTCACAGAAAGAGTTCATCACTTTGTTTGTCAAAAAATGAAAGTTGTCATTCATCATTTATTGTTTAGACGTTTAGAGTTACTGTATTAAGTCAGTGTATTGATACAGTTGATTATAATAAAACAGTGGATACTATCTAATGTATCTGTAGTTGCACCAATGTCTTAAAGGTCACAACTGTGTGTTTGTGTTTCAGGCACCAACTGTTACAGGTGTTCGTGTGTACACACATGAACTGGACACAAGAGAGGTCATTCTTGACCTCAACATCATGTAAGCTTTGCCATCAAATATCAGTGTTTCTCTTGCTAACTCATAACTGCAGCTTAAGATACTGCATGATTTTCACAGCGTGTTTTCTTTAAGATGTTGTGTATTCAAAGCCTTTAAATTAGAGTTCTGTTAGTTCTGACTTAAACTTAAGTTGCATTGATACTGTTAATGCACGGCAGATATAGCTCTATGTACATTTACACTATTAGACCACAGTACTAAAACAGACCACAAAGTTCTGCTTAATAATATATAATATGCCTTGATTTAATAATATATGAAACTCAGTATAATGCAGCAGGTTTTCAAAAACATAGGCTAGATTCAGCAAACATTAATAATAATAATAATTTTACATAATTGTAAATGAATTAATTTTTTTGTTGCAAGTGTCACTTACAGTAAATCCTTTGATAAGATGGTATTGTATTGGCATGGTATTGTTCTGCTGTAAGCATCAATAAGTCAGTCTATATCTCATGTTTTAAGACTTTAAGATTTTCTCTCACCTAGTTATGAAGCTGATGTGGACATTAATGCTGATGTTAAACCAGCCATCAAAGTAGGAGTCAAAGGACTTCAGGTTAGTGGAGGAACATGACAAATGTAAACATGGGCTGTAATATTTCCATCAAACAATGAGCTAAGTGCAGAGAATATGCACGTAGAACAGTCTGGGTTTTGGTGCTTCATGGCACAGCAAAGTAATTCACTAAAAAAACATTGATTTGATTAAGTATTTTACTGTTTCAGCTTCAGGGGATGTTGCGTGTAATTCTTGAGCCTCTGATTGGCCAGGCACCCCTTGTAGGTGGGGTCACCATGTTTTTCATTCGTCGACCAGTGAGTATAAAAATTATGAGCAATTGGTTGCTTTGTAGAAAAGCCTAAACGTGTCATGAACATCTCTGTTGTGTCTAAAATTTTTAGACTCTGCAAATAAATTGGACTGGAATGACTAATGTTTTGGACAGTCCAGCACTGAGGTATATAATGTATTATAAAGATTTGTTCATACTGTAAGAAAAGTTTTTTCTAAAAGCTATTTGTGTGAACATGGTTTAATTGCTGTTGCTCAGTAATAGTTTTTCAGAACCTCAATTTTATCAAATTTAGGTCTTTCAGAACTTCAATTTTATAGGTTTTCAGAACCTATATTTTATTTCAGAACCTTTAATTTTCCAGCGGCAGAAATCTAGACGTTTACTTTATCTCCAGAAATTGAACAAAGCTGATCGTGTTTCTCATCAGGTAAATATGAAATTCTGTTTGCTCTCTAGTCATGTGTCGGAATCAGCTATTGTGGACATCATCGCCTCTCTCATGGTTTTGCCCAATCGGATGTGCTTCCCATTGATTGATCAAGTCAAGGTTGACCAAATGAGGTTTCCACTGCCACGAGTAAGACTGCAACTGTTTGATTCCTATTGACATCAATCACATAATTTTATGTATGTTTTGAACAAAGCCCTGCTGTAAACTGCTGTGTTGGAAAATAAGTTGTCAGAACAGAAAGTGCTAAAATATTGTCCAGCTATCCAGTTTCAAGATGCTCTTTGTTTACAATGATTTCCTGAACTTCATCATATTGTTAACATTGCTCTTCTGCTGATGTCTTTAGGGTGTAGTCCGGGTCCATGTTTTGGAGGCCCGGAATCTTGTAGCCAAGGACACACATATGATGGGACTAGTGAAGGGCAAGTCAGATCCATATACTGTGCTTAGGGTCGGAAACAAGCAGTTCAAAACGAAGACTATTAAGGAGACACTGAGTCCACACTGGAATGAAGTTTATGAGGTGACCGCTGATGTCATTATATATATATCATTGATCACCCTGATTCATCCAACAAAATCTCTAACTGCTTATTTCAGATAAAAAAATGTTATTGACTTCTCAATAGTGTTTTCTTTTCAACAGTTTGTCATTCATGAAGCTCCTGGACAAGAACTGGAGCTGGAGCTGTATGATGAAGACACAGATGCTGATGACTTTTTGGGGAGGTGAGACATGAGTATCATTTTACCCTTCATGTTGTTTAAAATGCAGAATATCTTGAAAAACATTTGTGTGAAATTATGTGTAGTATTTGGATAATGTGATGATGATGAAAAATTGTGATGTTGGATTGTCTGCTATAGATACAGTCTGGATTTGGGGGAGGTGAAAAAAGAGAAAGAGATAGATAAGGTGAGATTTGAACAGTTCCACTTTATTAAAACCTATAGTCACACTTACCTGCATAGTTTTCCACACCTGATTTTAAATATCATTGATTGTGAGAACAACATAGAATTTGGGTGACTTTGTACTACAAGAATAAAGTAAAAGGAATATTTAGAACATTATGTTCTTCATTATGTCCATGTTTTGGATATATACAATGGTTTACCCATGTTTTGGGACGTGGTACCATGTAAAACCAGTGTGTGTTTGTAGTAAAGTGTGTTGTTGTGTTTGATTGGCAGTGGTTTACCTTGGAGGACATTGAGAGTGGTGAGATACATATGAAGATGCAATGGCTGTCTCTGCACACAAACCCATCCCTGTTGAAAGAGGTATATAATGAAATTTTTTATTTTTTTTTAACAAATTGAGTGTTATATAAACATGAACACCTGAAAAATAAAACTGATCAAATTCCAATTCTTTGCTGCCTTTATTTTCTAATTTGGTCATTTTTAACTTTTAGACCTATGATGGGCTTGCTTGTGCCATGCTTGCTGTGTACCTAGACAGTGCCTCCAATCTCCCTGTGAGTAAGCCTTTCACGCCACAAACACCACACATGTGAACAGGTGTTTTTATCTATTTGTATGATCTCTTTTTATTTTACTTTATTTTCCCTGCCTTTAGAAAGATCAGCGAGAATTCACCCATAATGAGAAGTATGGAAAACCAGCTAAAGAGTCTCGGGTAAGATGTGACTTTAGCTCATCTGTTTTACACAGATTGTAGTAATTTCTCCATCTGTTTAAGAAGACAAGCCATTTAATTAACTAGTTCTCCACGAATGAGGGCCCACCTAAAAAAAATGTCCATTAATTACCTTGGAAGAGCCTTTATTTCTAAACTTGTCATGGACATGAATTTGACTGGTGTGTTCTTGTGGAAGGTATGCAATGGTTCAGAACTATTTCTGAGTAACATAATTGTCAGTCCATCACTGTCTGCTGCCCATTTGATCTGGTGTAACACTGTCCATGGTGCTGGAAAATTTAAGGTCAGGCCAACCAGAGGGGCCTGATTCACGTTACACCACTTAGTTCAGATTGTGGTGTCTTACCCCCCCCCCCCCCAAAATTTTTTTCCAAAAAAAAAAAAAAAATTTTTTAAAAGGTTTAACCCTCCAACTCTAAATTTCCCCCCCCTTCGGCCATCTCTGTTTAAAACATAAAATTGCAGGTTACTTTATGTACTTTTCATTAAACATATTGACGTCAAATGAAGCCAAACTTAAGGCTGGGCGATAAAACGGTATCTGTATTTATTGACAGTACAGTTTTTTCAATAAAGGTAGCAAAAATGTTCGATATAGTGCTTAATAGTTTCACTTAAATGCATCTGAATGTAAACGGACATGAAATTTCATTTATAAAACGTTGCAACTAGCCTCTCGTGTGTGGCCTGCAAACTTGCCTTTTTCTCTCTGCTTTAACAGAGGGAACATTAGAACATGCTACAATGTACATTTTTGGCTGTGCACGCACATCCATGCAGCTGTTTTTTTGCTGTTATTCATCACCACGAAAGTGTTTTTCATGAGTTTAAATGTCACATCTGTTTAAAACTTTAAGGGATTTACTTGCGCACTTTTCTGACAGACCTATGACCATGCTTACCCTTTGCGTGCTCTCACACAGTGTGAGTACAGAATTACATTCTCTTTCACGTCTTATTTTGCTTAACCTGTCAAGCACACGCAAATTATGTCAAAAACATAAGGTTCACATATAAAAAGTAGCTCATGTCTTAAGCAAACATATAGACTGGATGTGTACCAGCATTAGGTCTTAAAGTGATAATTTTCAGAATTCAGTTTTTTAACTTGAAGGCTGTTGTTAAAAACATATTTGTTCATATTTGTGGGATTATGATTAGTCTATTTATTATCAAAGCATTTGATAGTAATACAGTTTAAACGTGAATAATTGCATTACAGGAAGGTGTGCCCTTTTATCTGCTGATTGTTCTTTAAAAAATTTATTAAAATTATATGAAATATTATACCATGATACATGTTTTAGCTATATTGCCCAGTCTAGCCATACTAACCTTTTTTCAGGAAGTCGGACCCAACAGCTCAAATTTTATAAATCATTATTATATCATATATAATATAACTTATCAATAGAACATTCCATAGATTACATCTCATCATTTTAACTGTGTACCTGATAAAGTCAAGTCTCAGTTTTTAGTTTTGCCTTTATGTAATTGTTACAACTTGTTCAACTGGTTTTCACCAGTGGCTTGACTATGAAAATGTGCCCATGCAAATGGATAGGTAAAACATCAAGAATTTCACTGTCTCTTAAATTCACATTCATAATTTTGCCTCATTGTCAGTGGCTCACAAACCTGTTGTTCAAACATCTGAGAGGTTATTATTTGAACACAGTGGCGCTATCTTGTGTTCAGTTCATGTAAATGACATCTCACATAGTGTAACTGAAATCTTTGTTATTGAACATATTGTTTATTTCTGTCAAAACTAAAAGTGCAGGAAAAATGTCTAATGAAAAATAAAGACCTTTATTTAAAGCTGTGTCCATTTTAAACTGCAGCTCACCAGAAGAAGTACGGATCCAAACTCATATGTTGAGTTTTCTGTGGATCAACAAAGTCAGAAAAGCAAGGTATGTTTTTTGGGAATGTAATTAGACATATAATTAAAACCACACAGTGGTTTAAATGTTTAATGAATTATTTTCTTTTGACAGGTTGTGTTTTCCTCAAAAGACCCAGTTTATGAAGAATGCTTCACATTCTTTGTACACAATGTGAACAGCCAGGTGCTGAATGCTGAGGTAAATCTGTCTTAAAATTATAACTCATATGTTAAACCCAGATTACTGTATACAAACATGATGAGTCTTCAATACAAAGAGTTTAAAAGGACAAACATCACTAACCTATTAGCCTGATTCAAGTGATTAAATAACAGATTGAATGATGGGCTGGTTTGCATTGAAGTAATTGTGTCGGGCTCATAGTATTAGATACTACCATTACCCTGTGTCCTCAGGTAAAAGACAATGAGAAGAAAACCTCACTGGGCAAACTCTGTCTGCCTCTGGTCCGACTGCTCAATATGTCTGACATGACGCTGGATCAGCGCTTCCAGCTTGAGCGCTCAGGAGACAATAGCCAGATCAAGATGAAAGCTGTTCTCAGGGTGAGAACACTCAACCCATTTCTGTCATTTTAAGCAGCATTGATACAAAAGCAGAAGTTCACAGTTACCTATTCTATAGCAAAAATGTGCTATTTGCAGCCATGATCGATATATTCTGTGAGTAAGAAGTCTAGTAACAGGGGTAAACGAGAGATAAGTGTTGTGCCCCTATAAGGCAACCCACTCTGTAGTTAAATTTCACTATTAATTTCCTTATATGTAAAACATAAAACTTTTCAAGAAGGAATAAAAAATGATTTCTCCTTTAAGAAACAAATGACTATAACAATGACTATGAAGTATATCAGAGATTTTTTTATGTTACTGATGTTTTTATTTTGTTATACTGGTTAACGGTGGCTACCCATCTGTCTCCTCCCATCTAGATTCTTACTCTGCAGAAACCAGAGCCAAAGGTTGTTACTCCACCACCTCAGACTCAGGCAAAGACCTTATCCTCCCAAACTCGCCCTCAGACCAAACCTCCAACTTCAGCTCCACCTCCAGCTCCAACTCAGCCCTCAAAGATTGACCAGATAGAAAAAATACCGGCATCATTTGCCCCACTCTCAAGAACACAGACTGTACCTGTCCAAACACTAGCTTCAGCCAGCTCCACTAGCGATCTCCTAGAAGAGTATCCACCCTACAGACGAAACACTTATGTGGCCACAGAAGGGCAACTATCGAACCCCTCCACGCCTGGTCAAATGCGCCGATATGATTCTCACAGTCTCTTGTCAGAGAACTCGATAGCTTCTTCTCGCTTTGACCTGACAGATAATATCCCTTATCCAGAGTGAGTACAATCAGGTGCTGTTTTTATTCCATGGAACATGTGTTTTAAAGCATCAGATTTTATGCTGTGCTGTCCTACAAAAACTACTAATTGAAAACCTTCTTGGGTTTGAATGGAGTAATATGATTGAACTAATCAGTAAATGTATTCATTAAAGGGCCATCCTGAATCATCAGGGCAGCTTTGGACAGATCGATCTGACGTTACGTTACGCTTCTTTAAGGAAGCGACTCTTTGTGATAGTCAACTCCTGCAGGTGAGAAATCTTCTTCCTGGAGTTTTCACAGAGCTCAAAAAATGATTGGAATATAAACTTCTGTTTGTTCATGGCTCCATAGGAATCTGTTCTCCTGTAATGAGAGCGGCTCTGATACTTATGTCCGCATATATCTGCTGCCTGATCAAACCTGGAAAAATCGCAAACGCACCAAAGTTAAAAGAAAGACTGTAAACCCTACCTTCGATGAGATGTGAGTGTATTTTATAACCTGTTATTAATTTAATTATTATACATTCCCATCTCTTGGTTTGATATGTTTTAACACTGTAACCTGTTAACCTCAGGTTTGAGTTTTCTGTGTCACTGGAGGAAGCAAAAAGCAGGAAGTTGGATGTGGCGGTAAAAAACAATAAAATGGTCCACAAAAGAGAGAGAAAGGAGATTGGAATGGTAAGTGGATAGGCTTAACAGTTATATTAAAAGTTTTAATTATATTTTATATATACAAGAATATGTGTAAAGAGAAATATACAATAGATAAATATATACTGATCAATATATTTGACCATACAGAAGCTAAACAAACAAAAATATACATTTAGATGGTATTTATTGGATTATTTAGACTGAGAATGACACATTCATTTTTTTTTATTTTTCTTTCAAAAGGTTCTGATTGATCTGTCTGAAATAGACCTGATCAGGGGTTCCTCAGATTGGTAAGGAAAACAAAAAACTTCTTATGTCCTTACACTTTTATACTTAAAATAATTTTCATTAACAAAAATTCATTGTGGTCAAAACAAAAATTGAATGAGGGACATTGTTTTGGTATAAACTTCATGTACACAGAATGTGTTATACTTGTTGAACTGTAGAAACATGTACTGTATGTATATGTATAACTTTTGTCTTTCTGATTAAACAGGTATGAACTTTCTCTTCCTGGGCTAAAGAAAGCAAACCAGCAAAACTGACATCAACTAGTAGTCACAAAGTAACAACAAAGTAATCAACTGTTTATTAATGTGGTTATACATATTTAATTGTTGTTTGTTTTTGACATTTACCTCTACTAGATTTTCCCTCAGGATGGGAATAAAATTCATCCAATGCTAAATGTGAACATACATATGCTAATAATTGGTGGTGTACATGTTGTTAAAAAGTGACCTTAATGAAATAATCAAAAATTTCCAAGATATGAAATTTTCAATTATCCTTTGATATTGAAGTCTAAAGCTTTTTATCAAGACAAGTATACATCCTAAACGCATTTGTTTTATTTTCCTATTTGTAAATAACTTGAGGATAGACATTAAGAAAACAGTTCACATTCGGCTGATCTTCTATAAATCATGTCTTCTACATTTTTGTTGTTTCTACCATGTTTACTGAATACAGTTTAACCTATAAGCATAAGCAATATTAAACAGTGATAATAATAACAATTATTATTATTACACACCAGTCCCCATCTTTTGTTGTACAAACAAGTCTATATGCAAAAAGCTGAACTGTTGTGTATATGTACATACAGAAGGGTGTTACTTGCAAGAAATTACAATAAAACATGTAAAGGTGTAAAACTCTTTATTAAAGTTTTTATAATGTACTGGAATGCAGATTGTCTCTTGCCTATTTAGTGGGCATGTCACCTGAATTAATTAATGAAAGCAGGACATGCTTTCATAATGTTACAACTAAAGATTAATTTAAGAAAAATCTGCAGTACATCAGAACAACTCAGCTCTGGTCCTGGAGATTCACAGCACTGCACATTCTGTATATTCTGTATGTCTCACTTTTTTAACCTGATTGAAATCATCAGCTCTTCAGATCAGAGAGATAAATGGAATTAACTGAGGGTGTCAGATAATGTAGACATACAAAACGTGCACAGAGTTGGCACATGTATTCTGATGTACAAGCACTTTTTATACTAAGTCCTTTAAAATTACAGGTAATAGTATCATATGTATTATGGGAGCCTAATGAGTTATTTTAACTGATCTGATTTAATACATTTAAACATTTAAATTGACTTTCTAATATCATTAAATCTACAGTTATTAAGTGAAGGTTATTAAATACTCGGGGTAAGCATGATCATCCCGAAATACCACAAAAATGGTTGGAGCATTTGGGTTGTCCACGACGGTGTCATACAGATCAAAGGTGGTGTTGTTTTTTTGAGGAGGGACAATCATCCCTCCCTGTCCTTTAGTGTAGTCTCCTGTAAGGACTCTGCAAAGGTACATGTGCTTTTGTCCCTGAGCATTTGGCACTGAGTATGTGTTGCTAGAAGAATAGCTTGCATTAAGGGCAAAGTAAGTCCCATTTCCAAATGCTGCAGCTGAAAGAATCAACATTAGTTAATACATATGAATATATATACAATTCCAATATATATAGGAATTACAGTAAGAGCTACCATTTTTTCCTGCATAGCTGCGGTTAAATCCACTCTTATTAATGTGACTTATTGTCTGTTCGCTGGTTCCATGAAACAGCCTTTTCTCATTGTTTTGATGGCCATTCTTTTTCTCCATGACACTTTTGTTATTCTGGTAGTTCTTCCACATGCCAGGATTCTGGATTCGTGCAATCTTTCATAAAAAACAAAAGTGAAACAAGTTTAACAGCTAATGAAGGACCTGAATCTAATATGATGAGTTATCCCTGTGAACTATTTCTACTTTTCACTATTTATATGTTGTAGTCTTTATATACCATCTTTATACTGTACTATTACAACATCTATATTGGATAACACTACATATTTAATTCAAACAATCAGTGGTAAAATGACTCTATGTAACCTGTAACCTATTCTCGCATATCTTAGAAAAAGATTGTACCTATAACTAGTTGTTGTACTTATAACTAGTATAGTGTACAATGAAATAATTAGAAAACATATAAGAAATAATATTTTAGGAGAGAGGAGCATTTAAGTTGGTAAGTTCAGCTAGACTAAAATGACAAAACAACACAAATAAATGATATACACCTTCAAAACGTTGTTGTTAGGACAAGTAGCCTTGAAGAGCTTCAAAACGTCATTGTATTCTGTGCTTGCTGGTTGCAATGTGAATATGCTAAGCAAATCTGAAGGTGCCATGGCATCCCACAAGTGTGGAAGGTTTTCAGTTGCTGATGGAAAAAAACATTAAGTTACCCTAAAGACAAAATTTTCAATCTGACACTTTTACACCATTGTTAGCTATGATGTAATATGACATGTTGAACCACAACAATATTTTTATTAATTTAACATACATTTCAGTGAATGATGCAATGCACCAAATACCTTTCAGTTTGTCAATGCGTCTTATTTTTATTTGGTTTCCGCTACTAGTGCTCACTGCAGGACCCTCAGGTAGTTTGATCTGGTAATCTTGGCCTTGGAAGGAAATTCTGGTGTCTGCAGCTCCACTACCAAGGGCCTTTTCCAACTCATAGTTTGTATGTTGATCAAAACTTTTATATTGCCCACCCTGTTCATATTGCCATTCTGCACGCTCGCTTGCATATTCCAAGTCTCTCTTCAGTATCTCCTCCTCTTTGCCTCTTTTGATCATGTCTTGGATTTCCTGAGTGGCTTTTAGGACACCTCGAGTGAGACCTTCTATTGTAAGTGTAGCTTCTCCTGGGAGTCCCTCTGAACCTTTATGAGCTTTGTATTCTAGTCTTATGGACACATTTAAATTGCTTTGCATATCCTGGATTCGCTGTTGGTCTTTATCTGAAAAGCTAAGTATCGCTGTGTCAGTGATGACCTGAAATGCTTGGTCTTCTGAGATCATTTCTTCTAGGAACTTCTTTGTTTTGTCCACGACTGCTTGTGTTGGGCCACAGATAGAAAAACATGCTGGATCTCCTTTAATGCCTTCAATTACAAAGTCTTTACCGCCACTCTGCTTAATTTCCTTCCCCCAAGATCCAGTGAAGAGTGATTTAACATATGCTGCAAAATCAAAAATGGAACAAAGGTGTATATTTAGTTAAGTGGCACTTGATATCATTGTTGTGGAGAGGATGACCTCATCAGGACAGAATAGATTTCTAAACCATGCTGGTTTAGCAATGCCCAACTCAGATAGTTACATGTTCAATGTAATTAAGTTATTTGATTTGACCGATGTATGCAAGTCATACTTTTAAATCTGGAGTACATAGTACTGTCCGTCTGTTGCCTCATACTGTATTCTCGATTCTGCATGCTTTTGTAGAATTCATTAAGCATGGGTGCCTGGAAGATGACTATTCTGATCAGCTTGAGAGAAGACTTTGGAGACTGTCCTACCATGTCCACCATGGCGTCCATCATGGCATCTGCTACTTGACCCGGAAACAGCCCTGCTTGTCCTAAGAGAGTCACATACTTATAATCTATTATGAAGTTTATTGAGAATGTTTAGGGTTGCATTGACATATTGCAGAGATGACTTCATACATTGACAGCATACTATACAGCTTAATGTGTTAACCTAGAATATAAATGTATCCATTTATCCAGCTGAACAACACTTTCTTCCCATTATCTGTGAACTTTGCAGTTGAGTTTGTACTCACCTGTACCAATAGCTGGAAATGAGATTGAGGTGAACTTTTCCTTTGCACACTTTTCCAGAGCCTTTCTAACCAGTTTCTGGATATGAATGGCATTGCTTTGTGCTGCAATGTGGATGATCTTTTTACACTGTAAATTCCCTGCTTGAGTCATTATCAATCCACTGGTAGGTTGGGATCCTGGAAACCAGATTTATAAGACACCACCTGTTCTGTTTAATGTGCTAAATTGCTCAGTTCATTGTGCTAAATTCCAGATTACAGCTTGAAAAAGTATTTTTCATTGCTAATTTATTATTTTACTGAACACCTAATAATTTATTTTAGTATTATTGTATTGTTAAGTTAAAAAATGTTTCTTACCAAGTTTCTGGCACTCAGCTTCTACGTTTGGACCAGCCTTATCCAAAATAGCCTTTGAGACACCTTGACAGGTTGAGATAAAATTTGTGAAAAAGTGTTTATGAACCTTATCCATGACAGCACACACACGTCATCCAAACCTCTATTTACAATGTGCGTTTACATCGGGAACACATTTTAGAGTCTTTGCTCATCAGAAATGTATCTATATTTCCATGCCTGATGTCCACATGGCATTCAGCAGGCATCTTAAAGAGGTTTATGATTTAAAATGTATGTAACATTCATGAGATCTCATGAGATTCAAGATGTTCATGAGATTTTTGTTCACAATATTTAGAATGTGGTGCTTGCCAACTGACACACTCTTTAAAACATCTTTTAGATGTATGTGTGCTATCAGGGTCTTATTCCTATCTTGTAAAATAACCAATTAAAGCCAAATGCTTGAAAAATCATGAGTAGTATATATAAATAATTGAGTCTAAATAATTGTTTAAACGTAACATACCTGCTTTCAGTGTGAACTCTTTCGTGCTGGAGTTTACTATAACATCAGTTTTCTCAGCAGTGATATCACCACTTAGAACCTGAAGTGTTACTCCTCCCACAGTCGTCTCATGAACCCCAGATATGGTTGTAACCTTTGTGAATGGGCCTGTGATTTAATCACAAAATATAATAGAACACTGAACATGACAAAAGAGATGTCAAATGTAATCATAAAATGCAGTCATTTAACACAAGCTTCTATTCTTCAGCGTATGAGGCACCTGGGCTCCGCTGTTGTGTTGGGTTATTGGCTGGGGCTGATTGGGTCAGGAACTTTTTGTTAAACTCATCCGTAAATACCTGTTGAAAGACGTACATTATTACTGAGGTGAAAGTGGAGTAAAATAATAACATCATAAATTTGCAAAACATGAAAGGCTGACATTAAATATCAGGTACCTGAATGGTTTGTGTATCACTGGGGTGAAGAGCAAATACTACTTCCTGAACATTCTTTGATATCCTTTTACTGCTAAACTTGAGAGCTGAGTCCATCATTGAGCAGATTACCAATGCCTTTGGAAATCCCAGATTTCCTGTACCAATAGCAGAGAATACAATGGATTTCTGTTGACGCTGCTCTGCCTGACCCAAACATTCATCAATGATATTTTCCAGAATCTGCTCAAAGAGAAAAATGTTTATAAAGTATCAGCACTAATCACAAAACAGATTAACCTTAACAACATTTTGCTAATAATTTAGAGAACTAAAGTAAAAATACAATTTATCTTTACCAGAACCTATATTAACATGCTTAAACATTAACACTGGCACCGTAATATTTTAAATTACATTGATGCAGACATTTCTGGTAAGAAGGAATCATTATGAAATACCTTCTGCTCATTGCCTTGTCCCTGTTTCCAGTGCGGTACAACTGCATGGAACACCAATTTGTTCTTAAGGTTAGCACCTGCTGTCACAATGACTGTTCCGTTATTTGCAGGGGCTGTGGCCTGCTGACTAACCAGAACCTGCAGTTGTGGACCAGCTGCTTTCAGAAGGGCATTTGATACAGCTCCTACACCCAGATTCAGGTCACTACTGAGAGTGTTTACCACGACATCCATCTGCACAAATATATTTACACGTGATTGTTCTGACTTGAGCAGAAATTAAAATGTATCAAGGGCTCTCCAACTCTGAGATTTTTTTAGAAAAGTCTAGTTACTTTTAACAATCTCATTACTTTTACTTTTTGAAAATTGTAGTAAAATTATAGAATTTACAATCTATACTCCAGTACAGTATCAATTTGTATTAAAACAACAAATTTGAAAAAAAATTAAATATTTTTTTAAATTGGGTTCTTATGTGCAGATTCATATTGTTTTCTATCAGCAAAAAAGCAAGAATAATATCTATGAGTATAACTCAAAATATCTATGAGTATTTATGAGTAAATGAAACTCACATTAGTGTCCTCAATGTTTCCTATCTTAAGGGTGATGATTAAACCTTCTTTAGTTTGAGCACTCTGTAATGCCCTTTGAGGGGGTGCAGTTCTGTGGAATTGGCTTTGAGAGGAACTTTGGTTTTGGCCTTGCCAGGTTGCTTGAACTGCCCTTGGTTGTCATGGGGTTGTTAACTGCACTGACCCCATAAATTTTCCGCACTGCAGCTTCCAAAGCTCGAACTGTTTTATCATCACTGTCAACCAGGTGAATTCTCCTCAGAACACCGTCCCCACCAACAATATCACAGAACTCCTTTATAGCTATCACAATGGTGTCTGCACAAAGGTCCAGAGGAAAGTTAAACCCACCAGAGCCAATGGCTGGGATTGCCACTGACTGGCAGTTTTCTTGATCGGCCAGATTTAAACTTCTTCTAACAGTTTTTTTCAGGAGACTTACTACATCCTGATGTTTGGCAGAGCTGTACTGTGGTGCTAATGCAAAAATGACGTGTTTGCATCGCAGGTGTCCTCCTGCATCCAAGACAACTGCATCACTAATCATCAGTTTTCTCTTTTGGACAAGCTGGTTGCAGGCATCCTGAAGTTTAGCATCAGCTTTAGAGAGTGCCTTTGCTAATCCTCCATCCAGAATGAGCGCCTCGTTGCTTGCACTAACTACTGCATCCACTTGAAATGAACACATGTCAGCTTTGTTTACTGTGATCTCCATACCATCAGGTGTTTTAAATTGATAAAGGGCTTTTATCCCTTGTTTGACTGAATCATGGTGGTCATACTCATCCATTAATTGTACCAAACAACCAAACCTTGTTTTGGCTAATGGGACATACACTGACTCTTTTTCTTTGAAAAACGTCTTTGCTCCGGGTTTAGCTACTTTCATGATGCAGTGGTGAGAAGATGTAAGTAATTTCTCAAACATGGGCACATACTGAGAGACATGAAGGTTTGGTCCACTGATTAGTAGGGTATCATCTTTGAATTGAACACTGACTTTTCCTTTCACCTCTTCAAGCCAATCTTGTGTTTGGTGTTCCTTTATGAATGTAATAACGGTCTTGTGAGCCTTTAGGGTTTTCTCAGTGTGGGAGTTTTCATTAACAAAAGCATGTAACTGTTTCTCAATATCTTTGATAAATTGCACAAAGCCAGAAACCAGCACTTGGTTGGCAGTCGTCTTTACTGAAACTCTTGATTCAGTATTTTTAATGTTAGAGACAAGATGTTGCCAGTCTGATCTTCTTAGAACACCAACATCTTCAACATCAAAGCATAGATGGCCTAGTTCTGTTTTCAGTTGTTTCTCACCATCCTTTAAAACTTTCTCTGTTTTGCCAATAAGCAAAGCTCTCTCTCCTTCAACTTCTAATGCTACATAGATTCCTTTAGTAAAAAACAAAGTTGTGGTCATGTCCTCCAGGTCCTTATTATACAAAAAGTCTAAAACAGATTGGTGGAGTTCCACTGGTCTACGAATTAAATTAACAACATCCTGCAGGATCTTATTCTTTGTTTCCAGCACTTCGTTTCTTAGGCCATAGAGAGTTAGCTTTTGATTGTATCCCTGGTATGTCATCTCCAGTTCTGGAAACTTGTCATGAAATTGCTGCTTCAAACCATCACAGAAAATAAGCTTGTAAATGGAAGGAGACATATCGATTTCATCTGTCTCACTGCCCTTCTCCCTTTGGATTCTTTGGGTGACTCTCTCAACAATTTCCCTTAGAATGTTTTCAATCCTGGTCACATCTTCTTTCAAGCCAGCCACAGCCATTGTTCCCTGATCTACTTTGGTAACAAGTGTGACTGGCCCTGCTGCTACTGCTTTGTGAATTTCAGGTTCTACGTCACTCCAAGCATCCTTCTGAACATGGACCTCAAAGGATTTGAATCTAGACACTGACACTGAGAACACAGAGGAGGTCTTTTCTCTCCAAGTCTGGATGAGTTCTCTTGTTTGTCCACCTTGTTGAAGAATGGAAGGCAATGGATTGACGCTTACAGCTGGGGACTGAAAATCCAGCTTGCAGAAAGAAGTGGACATAGCTTGGGTGATCAGATCTAAAGATTTTTGGTTCTTCTTTAAGTGATGCCATATATTTTGATCTATGTTTTCAGTGAATGCCTCTGGAAGTTTCAGGGGGGGTCTGTTTTTACCATAAAGAGCTGTTTGTAGAGTTTCATAATATGGCAGTACTCTGATGGGCTGCTTTTTAATATTATGCTGCTTTTTGATTGCTGCATCAACATCTGGAAAAAGAAATGTTTTAGGATTTATGTATATGTAGAAAATAAACTAATAATTCAAATTTAACCACTTTGTTTATGTACCTTTGGGATCTTTAAATGTGATTATTGCTGATTGTTCTTTTTCAAATATTACCACATCATCCTCTACCTCCCCAAATTTGTCAAAATACAGTACGAGGAGGTCTGAGTTTGTATTCAGAGGTAAACCTTCAGCTTTCACTTTTGATGTCATCTCAAGTGATCTGACTTTCATGTTTTTCCTCTTCATGATTGCATTGCTTGAGCTGGACATAATGAAGCTTTGCATATCTATAGGGAGTAGGATCAGAAACAAGGCGATCAACAATCAGAGCTTAATAAAGTTTTATTGTGCATGTATTTTCCATACACATCTAAAAGTGCATACAATGCCACAACACAATACTAATATTTAAAAACAAAAGCAACAGAATCTATGACTTACCCTTGTTATTGGAGAATGTCACCACTGCACAGTTGCTCTCTGGTATTACTTCAACATTGAAATCATTTGACTCAGCAGAAGTTCCCTTTAGCACATTTTCCACCAACATAACCAGGAACTCTTGACTATTATTTTGAATGTTTTCAATTACCACTGGTCTACAAGTTTCTTCTTTCTCCTCAGTTGGCTCAGTCTTCTTCTCTACTTCACTCTCCAGTTCACCTGGATTTAAAACATTGTTCACTTTGAAAACGTTTTTTTTTACAGAGCTTGGCACTTCAGAAGATATTAGGCTTCAGTATCATCCTTTGCTTGTGCTATACAGGTATACAGTATGCAAAAATGACCAGACTAAAGCTAAATAAAATAATATGTCATAATATACATAAATATATATACTTTTAAATGAAACTTAAATGTATATATATTTAAATTTAAACTTAAATGACACTGACCCAAAAGCCTTGGCTTTTTGAGGTCTAGCATTGACTGCTGCAGCACAGAACACGTTCTGCCTTCCTTTTATTAATGTCCAAATCTGCGGAATGTAGTATTGGTGCTATGTGAGGAATATATATATATATATTATATATATATATATATGTGTGTGTACAGTTAGGATTAACATAACTGTACGCTTCTGTATTTTGGGGGAATTGTACATGCAGCCTGACCAACAGAGGGCAGCAGAACAGCACGTTAAATCCCATGTAACAAATGAAAAAACCAACCCACCTGTTTCAAGTTTGCCGACCGGGAAAGTTGTTTCCTGAGGAATAAAGTTTCGCTTAACTAGTAAAACACGTTATTATGCTTGTAACTTTACTCTCTTCTGTCCTTTTATACTCACGCCAGGATGTGAGACCTCTGATGACGGGAGACTCACGGTCATTTGCAGAGTTTGCTCACCAATCTTCAGCTCATGCGTTTGTTTCTGAAGAACCCGCTGTCTCACTGCGGCCACAGCCACACGTTGAAGAAAACGTACGTAAAACACGTATAAACAGAGAGAGTCGTTATTATTATCAGTATTTTTTTTACTTTCATTTCTGCGTACCTAAACATGTAAGTTTCGTTTGTGGGACCCCGTCCGTAGCACCTCAACTTTAAAGATATTTTCAGCATATTTCGCTACGCTTTATGAATCGTCTATAACTTTGTTTACGGTGGTTAAGGAGTTTTCGTAAAGAGTTCAATTTTACCTTTCTCATTTTTGAAGCGAATAGTCACTCCTCGTCCGTCAGAAACAAAATGTCCGAACACACAATCGCCTCCGTCGGATTTCTTGCTTTGGAAGTAGATGGTGAGTTTGTTTTTTAGTCGAGATTCGGGAGTTTTGGGATCCCACGGACCCTCCACGGTGAGCTCGTACGGAAACTCATCAGCCATTTCGACTGTCCTGTGACTGATGTGTTTGCCAGTTGTGAATATACTTTAATTAACTTTCACTTTTGATTTCTGAAATCTAGGCGGAACTCATAACTTAGTTTAGGCTTTAAGTAAAACGCATTTAGTAACTTTAGACTTCTGGACATCAAACCAGCGTAATACGATAAAGTCAGAAAATGGCGGTACATGAATGATGAAAAAATGATGAATGATAAAAATGATTTTTAAGTAGACACGTTTCCGTAGCGTTTGATTTATGACGTCAAAGGCCGCACGCATCTTTCGCTTTCGATCTGATTCTGAACACACGCACAACCTTTTTACAAGACATCCATATTTGCTGAGTTTGTCAGAAGTTTGTTAAAACTTAAGGTAAGTTTCGTCAAAGTAATACTTCACATAGATGTTGACCGCTGAACTGCATTAGCAACTAGTGTCAAACCGCTATTATTTACTACAACGTAGTGAAGTTTGAGTTCAGGATCTTATTTAGTTTTTTAATTTAAGTGTATTATTTATTGCCTTCGATTGAATACTCACATTTGTATGCCATTTAATGGGTTTATAGTCGAGTCTTTTAAGTTCCCTTATGTGGAGCGGCAGAAAAAAAATCTATGCTCTTGTTAATGCAAGTTGTAAGCACGCCTTGATAAACTAATGTGTGGTCTAAAACTATTGTCCTCAGTTATTTTGTACCTTTGTAATTAGTGCATATTTGTTTTTATTTTGGAATAGCATTTCAAACATTTGCATCCTAATTAAGTGCTCATGGTGCTTTGTTTTCTTGCCCAATAGATATAGGTTAATGTCCTGAGAGAAACTGCTGACCATGAGTGGCAGAGAGGAAATTCCACTGACTGCAGAGCACTGTAGCATTCTGAGACAGTGTCAAGATGCTTTTTGCAAAGCTGTTGAGACAAAATTTAATTGCACAGCCATTTTTCACAACCTGAACGAATCTGAGTCCTTTGGTAATAATACAAGTAAGGTCTCGGGTCATGATTTGAGGTACTTCACAAAGCTGTCCAGTGGACTGAAAGTGTCAGTCTGTAAAGATGATCTTACACGTTACAAAGTAGATGCTGTAGTAAATGCAGCCAATGACAAGCTAAACCATGGAGGGGGTCTTGCATTAGCACTGAGTGTAGCTGGGGGACCACAGATCCAACAGTATAGTGATCAAATTATAAAACAAAGGGGAATAGTACCAACAGGTGAGGCTGTAGTCACTCCTTCTGGAAAACTCCCATGTAATAGAATCATACATGCTGTGGGACCCTGTCTGCCTCCAAATCCAACCTTGCAGGACATTAATCAATCCGAACCCCTCTTACGTGATGCTGTTAGGAGCATCCTAGAAATGGTTATAAGGGACAACATTCACTCTGTTGCAATTCCTGCTCTGAGTTCTGGACTTTTCAATTTTCCCAGACATCTCTGTGCAGATATTATTGTAAAAATAATAAAGGATTACAATGACTTTAATGCATTTAGAGACAGGAATGTAGAAATTCATCTTGTCAATAATGATGAACCCACGGTCCAAGAAATGGAAAGAGCCTGTGCGAAATTTCTGGGTCCGGCCACCATCACTGGCTCATACAGTGGAGCTATGAACAGCAGAAACCAGAGCAAGACTTTCTCTTCACCCAACAGTTTACAGCTCAGGAACATAACACTACGCCTCAAAAAGGGTTTAATTGAGGAGCAAAAGGTACATCTGAAGGACTGATATATGTAAAGCTTTTAAGATAAATGACCATGTAATGTTTACTGCTAACAGCTCATGACTTTCACCCCTTTAAGGAAGTTGTGTTACACAAGGAAACTGTAACTGTAGCATAAAAATCATGAAGTACCTGCCATTAAATGTTAAAAATATTATTGATATTCATTCTTTCTTGTCACTTTGCTTCATTCTGCAGGTTGATGTAATTGTGAATACAATTTCACAAAACCTTGATTTATCCATAGGAGAGATTTCAAAAGCTATTTTGAAGAGAGCTGGCAATACAATTCAAGCAGAGATTAACAGAAATAAAATAAATGTCACAGGTGGTGAAATTTTTGAAACAAGTGGATATAATCTGAATTGTTTGAAAGTTTATCACACTGTATGCAGATCTAGTAATGAGACTGCAGCTGCACGGGTAATTTGATTTCAGCATTTCAGCACACCATCATTCCTGTATTCCACCATCTGTAACCCAGTAACCATCAGTAACCACCTGTGTTCATTTTAATTGTAGATTCTGTACAAGGTGGTGTTTGACTGTTTGAAGAAAGCTGTATCTGCACACCAATCGATTTCATTCCCAGCAATTGGTACTGGCAATCTCCACTTTCGTAAGCATGATGTTGCCCAAATCATGATGAATGCTGTGGCAGAATTTGACAAACACTCGGGCAAGAATCTAGAAGTAAACTTTGTTGTGTTTCCAAAGGACATTGAAATGATGAAGGTAGTGTTTGTTAATTATGTATAGTTTGCTTTTCAATGATTGAGAGTCATCTTTGTATTTTGTATAACTTATTTGAATGTAACAGTTATTTCCTAAATCATAAATATTTTTATGTTCGGATGATATGGCGGAATATTTCAGTTGCTGTTCACATGCTAATTAATTAAAACAAATATTGTGTTGTGCAACACGATTAGTAAAATTAAGATGCAGTTCTACAGACGAGTAACTTCTCATATTTAATTGTACTGTTGTTGTTAAGGCTTTTGAAAACAAGCTTAATTCCATGAAAGGAGGGATGAAGCATCAAGAATTACCCAGTGACATGACAAAAAGTGAGCAAAATATTTAACATTGAACATTTCCACTAAATAAAAGTTCAATATCACGTCTAATGATTTCACAAGTACACTTGCACAAATCACAAATGCTCTTCTTAAATTTCTCCTTTATCATGTACTGAAATAAAACTCAGATATCATGAGACTTTGTTAGGTACAAACCCTTGTAAAAACACTGTCAAGTTAATATGAGATACAAGTTATTAAACTGCATTTAAATGTTTTCAGGTTCTGCTTTTGGCACCACTAAACCTACAACAAATGAAACTCCTACTGTTGAGATCCACAGTGGTACTGCTGAAGCCATTAGAGAAGCAAAAGTATGGATAGTGAATATGCTAAATTCACAAAATGGCGCAATAACAATAATGAATAACCATGTCACATATTTTGGCCAAAAAGATCATGAAAACCTGCTGTCTCTGCAAACCATGTTTAATGTGCACATTAAAGTGTTCTTCAGGAGTGGCAGTGGTGGCATATCCATCACTGGAGAAGCTGCCTCCACCAGCTGTGTGGCTATTATGGTGGAATCCATGCTTTGTCAGGCCCAAGAGAACTTTGCTATAGATGAAGAGAGTGATCTTCTGTATTCTGTGGTTCACTGGCAGTATGAAAATGGACCATTGCCTCCTAAAATCAGCGCAGCTTTTGAGAAAGCTTATCTGGCACGGATTGAAAACATTGAGTTACATGACTATAATATCATAGGCAACCTTAAGACCATGTGTTTGTTTGACATCTATGGGAAAACAAGCAAGGTTGATAGGAAATGTATGTTTGTATTTCTTTCATTGCAAATATGTTGAAAATATAAACGGTTTAATATTTACTACAGTGTTTTAAGTCTTTTGTTTTCTACATCACAGGCCTGTTTATGGATTACAGTCTTTTTCGTACAGCCAGCAGTTCATTTTATGCAAGAACTCTTGTGAATAGGAAAGATTATGTGGAAATCGAAAGGAAGGTCCAAGCTTGTGGGCTCAGAATCATCAGGGTGAGCAGATGAAATATGTGTGCAAATGTGTGCAAATGAAATCATTCTTACACCACACAAAGATGTTTAAAAACATTAAATCAAAATTTAAACGAAAGAGTTTTGTTTTGTCCCTGAGTGAACACATTGGTAGACTATGCTTTGTTTCTTTACAACATCTATTGTACCTGTCAGCACATTTTAATAGCAAATTTAAAACTATTTTACTTTTCTACTGGACCTTCATGCTTGCTTTTTTCTGAAAACATGTTTTTGTATGAATCACATCGTACAAATAATGGGAAATCACAACTTTGTAGTACCTGTTTGTTGCAATAAACATTTTTTAATTTTTAAACTAGTTCATGCCTTTTTCACTTGTTTTTCCCACATCTTAGGTTAATATTTACAGAAACTCAGCTATAACACAAGAAGGTGACAGTGAAGCTTTAAGCACATTGTTTCTATTAAGCCTGTAATGGAATGTGGTTGCACTTGTTGTTACAGGTGGAAAAAATAGAGAATGTGGCCCTGCAGCAAATATTTGAGCTGAACAGGAAGCAAGTAAAAGACAAACCACAAAATCTTTACCAGTGTGTGTCAGCTCAGTTCTGTGATCTTATCTGCAGAATTGGCTTTCAGACACATTTTGCCCCACCTGCAGGTAAGACAAATGTGCAATATATGTATTTTTTCTTGATGTTGTTCAGTGAATTGTTTGAAGGTTTAGTTATGTAAATCTACTTGCAAAGTGAATTCACTATGTGTAAAACGTCTAAAACATCACTATGTTTAAAAAGTCTGGGATATCTGAAAATACATGATTTATTCACAGCCTTACCCCTTTCCACTTAACACCATGCAAAAAAAGTAGTTTAATGTACATTAGCGACAAGCAATTCAAAACTAGTTTTTTTTCTTCAAATGAGCTTTGAGCTTAATATTTATATTTAAGGTACAGATGATACAGTATTTGTCATCTGAAAGATTTGGCATGAGGTTACAGGTCTCTGTATTAAAATGTTTTTTATTTGCAGAGCAAAATTATGGCAATGGTATATACTTCAGCAGTACACTGGACAGTGCATTGAAGCTGTGGAATGGACTGCAAGACGAGTATATCTACATCGTTCAGGCCCAAGTTCTCACTGGGAGATCCACAGTTGGTTCCCCAGATTTAATTTTGCCCCCTGTCATAGATTCTGACCCTTTGAATCGTTATGATAGCGTGACTGGCATGCAACACACTCATGTCATCTTCAGTGGTCAACAAGCTCTTCCTGAATACCTGATTGTATGTGACAAATCTAGAATTTACTTCTAGAAATGTCTAGGAAAGTTGATTGTTTCCTCTGTAAATGGGGAAAATGTGTTTTTGCAATAATTAGTCTTTACCACTTATTACTGGATAAGCAATAATAACTGGTGACTTCCTATTGAAAATATGCTAAGGATAGCTGTATCCTGCTTTAACTTGAACTTTTAACTAATTTTTTACATTAATAATACATAGATAATTCCTTTCATAATTCCTTTCACATAACTTTGTGTACTGTTCAGCTCTGGATAGTTTTAGATTACAATAATAATGCTTTGCTGGTAACAAGTTTATCTGTAATAAGATTTAAGGGGAATGTATTTTAATTTTAGTAGATTGTAAGTTTGGTGGGGGGTTTAGATTTTCAAAATATGATGCACGTCATTTATGAACCCTGACACTGTCGATTTTGTGATTGTATGGTTCAACAAAAAAATAAATGTTGCACTGTAACCGAAATTTCTCAAACGATTGTATTTGTTATTAACATTATTAGCTGCAATTTTCCCCATACAGTAATTATCCACATTACCACATATTAAAATGAAGTTAAAATGTTTATTAATTACATACTGACAAGGCATGTTTAATGTTTAGGTAAGAGTTGCTTTACATACAAAAAGACCAAATACATCAGGGTGAAATAAAGTTAACAGCAAATATATTGAGGTTGCAATACTGGTGCCACCGTTTTAAGTACATTTAAATACAAAACAATTCTATTTGAAGAAATACACATTTTTAATATTTCACTTTTAGAATGCAGATTCCTGTAAGGGAAATTTAGTTTGATTCATATTTATATTTGATTTATTTGTAACACCCTACACATTGTGCTAAATAGAGGATGTTATAAGAGAAGACAAACAGCTCTGGATATCAAATATAGGTTCATTGTTTCAGAAATAGGCTGATGCTAACAGGAGACCCATCACCACACCCTGAATTCACCAGACACATGGAGCTTGAAAGACACAAGTAACCTTGTTTGTCATAAGTTCTTAACATCGAAGTGTCTCAAAGCACAAAGTCACTGAATTATAAAGACTGTTATTGCTATACTCTGACCCTGTATTTATAAGACAGTCAAGTGGCTGGTCCAATAAATGTCTTCAAGAAAGAAAATGTCAATGTTCACATTTATTTTATCTAATTTAGACTATTTAATGCTTTGAAGATGATTGTTTTATCGCACAAAGACTCTCACATCAACAATCTTATTACTTCAAATGATCAACATAACCAAACTGTAAAGTTTCTGACGTCACCGCATCTCTGTTTTACTTTTGCAATGTTTACGTGCATGGTGAGAATCTCATAAAGCCACTGAAATATGTTTGTTCCACAATTCACTGTCATTACACAAAATTACAATGACTCGCTAGAGGGAAGTTTTAACAAACTTCTATTGTTGCTATGTGAGGTATATAGCAATTACCTGAACTATGTGTTTGTAAGACATTTGTCTATGCCCATAAACAGTCCAATAGTGGACCAGCATATGCAGATCTGTGTTCCACTAATTAGGACATGATATACATGCTATTTCAACAACCAAACACATACACACCAAACAATTTTACTAGAAACTTGAAAATTGACTTGATTAAATTAAAATTTTTAAATGTTTCTCACATTTCATTGATCGGGGCAGTTGTTGACAACTGTAATTCAGACATGATATTTCGGAAAATAAATGTAAATGAATTAAGCAACATCTGAAACTTACAGCTGTTTCTAATTTCTGTCCATTACACCATATTTCCATGGTGTCCTTCTCTGTTGAGAATGAGAGTTTATAAGTGAGCGATTACTGGGCTGTTGAATGAGTGATAAAGATAAAAGCAGCAATAATGTCACACTTTAATGTACTTAGCTTTAACCTTTACACTAGACTGACTTATTGTTTGTGCTATGATCAGGAAATGAATGGCTTGAAAACATCCACCGTAAACAGAGGTATGGAAAGTCCTTAGAAGTTTCACCTCCTCCTCCTCATTTTGTTCCCTAAGGCTGCATTTACACTGGCACAAAAAAATCAGATTTTTTTGCTTTTTTTTACCAAAGAGTTTTACCAAATTTTTTACCAAATTTTATTTTACCAAATTCTGATCTGTATTTGACACAGATCAGAATTTGTTACATGTGTAAACACAAGAGATTTTTTCCATATCCAATCTGAGCCACTTTCTAATGTCTCACTTTCAAATGTTTTCACTTTCGAACCTGGCTGCAATGATAGCATCAAAGTCAAATATACAGAGGCCATAAGGATATATGGAGTTTACCTGTTTAACATTAAAGCCAACTTTTTAATAGATGAATTAGCAAAAGTCCATCCACAATTCAAGGGTCAGTCGTGGCACTCTGTTTACTGAATGACTGGACTCTTTATAGATGTTTCCAACATATTTTTTAGAGTGCTTTCTACAGTTTTTGTCTGTATGCAGAAGAGTAACATCAGAAGTACTGAGCCATGACAGCTTACAGAGGAGAGGGAACATTGCCAACAAGATTTGTAAAAATGCAGAGCATGCAGTGTGTGTTCATCAGATGAGAAGAGCCTTCTGTTGTTAAGTACTAATTACTTAATGCGATTTAAGATATAATTTAAACCTTTATTTAACCTCTGGTTAATCACTACAACTACACTTTTCAGAGATCAAACACTTCTCAGAGATTGAGGAATATTGACTGTACTTATAAAACAAAACCACCAGCTGATGCATCTCAGGATCTGAGTTTTTTAAACTGTGGATATAACATTAGAGGAAAAGACAAGGATACACTTTATGTAAGATCAAATCATATATTTACTTGATAGGAACCTGTAATCAGGTATTTTTTTTACCCAGAACAATACTGCAATCAATGCCATCCAGGTTGAGGAGCCATGTGCTGGTGATTTTGAAGCAGTTCTCCATATACTTTAGGCTCCTTCTATTAATTTCTTCTGTTAATGAGTGTACTCATATGCAAAGCCACTCACTGCATCTATTTTAATAGTGGCTTTTGTGATTAATTAGCCCACATTAAATGTTTCCTTTCCAACCTGTTTGAACATCCAGTATCTCCTTACAACTTCCTGTGAAGGTATTGAACACACACTGGTAAGGCACCTGCAGTTATTTTTCCACCATGAAATACAAGCAGGTTGTCTTTAACAATCTAATCCACAATACGTAGGGAAAAATAAAATCCATTATTACACAGCGCTCTGGAATACATGATTCTGATTGGTCAATCATGTCTTTCTTCATCCTGCTTAAATTTCTCAGTATGATGACCACTAATCTATTTCATTGAAACAGACAACCAGTTATCTACACAGATGTACTAGTTTCATTTTCAAATCAATATCCATGCTCATTTTATTATGTAGCCATGCAAAAGAATGTAATAATCTGCTTCACATTACAGTCTACCCTGTGATAAGTTTATCTTGTCATATTAACCGGCTGACTGTTTATTAACCCTTACATGAAATCTTTAAGACATTAAATCCTAGTATTGCAAATTAGTGCATCTGCTTCATATATTTTTTCTTTGAACATATCGAAATGTATTTATTTAGATAATTTGTCATCAATGGATTCTACAAGCAGGCGTTTGTCCTGGAAAAAATGTTATATAACTATCATATAAAATTATTTTATAATCAATCTAAAGTGTTATTCTACTGAATATTTTCAAAAAATATCTTTCTATCTATGTAAATAACCCGTTTTCCTGTGGTTACGTGTGTTCAAATTCGATCCTGAGCGCACAGCATCACTTAAGGCCACTTCCCAGACAGCAACAAGATCTGACATCCTCTGTCTTAGCACAGGCATGCAAACAAATGTCAGATTTATCAAACGGGTAGCAGTAACATTTCCTAGAAGCACAAGTGTTTGTGTAATCCACTGATAATTTACTACTATATATTTGCTACTGTAAATGTGGTGTACATTTAGGACATCAATTTTTTTTTACATTTTTAAACTCTAAGCATTAAAATGAAATAATAATAAAACACTGACTAGTATCACTGAACTTGCCTTGTGTAACAATTTAAGAAAATTGGCAGCATTTAAAGTAAAGATAATTATTTTTGGTATAACAATAGTTACATAATTTGCAGTTAGTTTGTATCAATTAAGATTGTCTGTGTTAGTGGCTGCAGAGCTGTGAAACAGAAGCTGTGGATAATTTAGAATACATTAGAGTGAGAGTAACAACGACAAACAGTTACCGACCCAAATCAAAGCATAAATTAAACACGTTTTTTCTGAGTAACTGATCCACATTCCCACGAGATACAAAATATTAAAACAACAAATCAGCATCTAAACAACTAGCCCCAAATTTAGCTGTTCCTGCCAACATTGGTAACTAGGGCAACAGGTTCTTATTCTTCCCGGGGTTTGGTCAGCTTGAAGACCACGATGGCACTACTGATACCTGCTGACAACTTGCTATAACGGTGACAAATGCATTAAAAAAAATGCAAGTACGGAAATACTAAAATTGGATTTTTATTGTTCTTTCTTTCATTTTCAAAGTATGTGATATGTTGTTGTGTATTTCTGTTTTCTGTGTTTGGGAAAAAAGAATGACAATAAAATGATTAAACAAAGTAAAATCTATACTATTATAGAAATCAAACATTAATGTTGTTAAAATTGATGGGTATCTTATCAAGTAAATAACAAGTAAGGCTTGTTTTAATATATTCCAGACTGTGTTAGTAAATAAAGTTTCATATGTGTCAAGAGGATTCTTATTCAGCAGAAAATATGTCAAGCATACAACAAACAATACAAGCAGTAAAGCAAAGGGTGTGTTCAGGTTCAACAACTGCAATTCATAGTCACAAAATGAACTTTAAGACTACTAATAAAACACTACTAGTTTCTGTATTGGCTGGATGCTGCGAAAATCATTAAGCTAACACATACAGACAGATTGTAATCGTTTAGTAACAATTCACTTTGATTTCATGACGCTTTTGGTTCTTTAATTGTTACTAGATTCCTCGTTAATGTCTTTAATATTTTATTCCAAAATGATGTCCTGCACTGTCCTTTCTGTATAACCCCATTAACCCCTTTCTTCTAGCTCCTCATATTTGAATAGCTGCAGAAAATGGGTGGAGGTAATGTAGCGCCATCTGGTGCTTGTAAGCTAAAAGTTCACATAGTGAGTCAATTGACTGAAAAAAGAAACACTTTATTATTTATTATAATTTTTTTCAACTTGAAAATGAACACAGTGTTTGCTTCTTCTGAGACACGGGGCTTATTCCTTGATCATTTAACTTCATTTCATGTCAACAAGGTGACACACTGACATTTAATGTGAATACGATTTAACATAGTCATTTGCTTTTATTCCTAAAAATTCCCGAATCCTTAAAAAAGAGCAGAGATCTGACCAAACCAAACTATGTGAGGGCAACTCCAAAATAAATGGAAGCATGTTTCTGCATGTAAAGAGAACACAATGTGACGTCTACGAAATGACGCGGCTATTACGTCAAATTCCCGCGACCCGTCGCCGAGCTTCTTCTGCGACATTGAGGACCATTTGAGTCGCAGGAGTTTGAAGTATTGCGATGGCGTTGCGGTTGTTTAGGCTGTATGTGCCCACCGGTGCAGCAGCTTTAAAAGTAGGATCGTCTGTGCCGAAGGTAAGGTTTAAAAACACCAATACGAAAGGTTAGTCTGCTGCCTTGGCCTAATGTAGTTCATACTGAAGGACAAAAGCAGAACTACAGCTCTGAAAGTAGCATTATACTGATATATTTATTCACAGGTTTACAATACCAGCGTAACCTTTATTTAAACGTGCATTCACTTTTGTTTGCACATTAAATTATTAGAAGTATAGACATTTTGTCTGTGGTTCTGTTAAATCTCTAAACGATCTGTTTATTAGTCAGAACCACATTAAAGCTGCTTGTTATAGCAACAGTAACGAATACCCTGACCCCATATGAAGACACTATATCTGATCATGACATGAGATGTTCCAGCCTAAATGACAATATGTGCAAAAAATAACAGGCTGTTTTACTCTTAAGATTAAAATCCACACAACTGCTGTCAGTAACCTGCGGTATGGATGGTGGGCTTATGCTCTGGGTGAGAGGACAACTTCCCGTTTCAAGGAAAATAGCCAGATCATTTCTGTTGATGGAAACCTGGCATCTGGAAAAGGAACACTTGCACAAAAATTGGCTGATAAACTGGGTAAGAAAGGTTTTGGTTGTTGAGCATTGTAATTCCCCAAACTATTTATATTTCAAACAATAACGCTGTCTTGGGAACCTGGAAATATCAGATTTTATATAAGGGCAATCTATGAAATCAGCAGTTAATGTCTTTGTTGGATTGTGCTTTAAAAAGCAAAGTTGTTTCTTGCGTTATCAGGGATGCTGTACATGCCAGAGCCAGACACACATTATGTGGACAAAATGACAAAGGAGAAAGTTCCTCTGGATAAAGCCTTTAATGGAAACTGCAGCCTGGAGAAGTTCTACTTGGAGCCTAAAGCTAGTGATGGTAACTCTTATCGTCTGCAGTGCTGGATGTACCTCATGAGGCTCCTGCAGTACTCTGATGCTGTTGAACACCTGCTGTCTACAGGTAATGACATGACCCAAACTAAATGCCATCCCATTATTAGCTGTAGTGTAACTTCAGTGATTAAATTGGGAGTGATTATTTTATCACATTGCTGCATCATGCATACAAGTTCATTGTAACAGTTCTAGTTAGCATGTTTTGAAAAGTCTATGATAATCTCTTGGGGCCTCATTTGTCCTACAGGCTGGACATTGAGTATTACTGCCCTAGAGCATGAACGTATTGCCCAGTTACTTAAAAATACTTTTAACTAAAAAATTTTTTGTAACAATTGGTTGATTGTGCCTATTTTCTCTGTAATTATGCCTATCGTTTATTTCTGTCTATGCCTGTCTTTCTCTCTTTCAGGACAGGGAGTTGTCCTGGAACGATCTCCATTTAGTGACATGGTATTTGTGGAGGCCATGTACAAAGAAGGATTCATTCGCAAGCAGTGTGAGTGATTCTTTGTGAAATTCAGTTGTCATGTGAAAGATGAATGAAATGCACTGTTGAAAATCTTTATCTTTAAAAAGCTTTATCTCAGTCTCTTGTTTTTTGACATGGAAAGAAACACGTAAAGGACACAGCTATGTGTTTGTTGCTCTCCTGCAGGTGTGGAGCATTATAATGAGGTTAAAAGTGTCAGTCTCTGTGAGTTTCTGCCACCTCATCTGGTCATCTATGTGGACTCTCCTGCTGAAGAAGTTCAGAAAAAACTCAAAGCTTCAGGAAAGGTGTGTGTGTGGAACATCCCATATTTTGGTGAAAATAGTGAAAGTAGATTTTATTTAAAATAACACTAACAAATCTGTTCATAAACTAAAACTAAAGAAGAGAAATATTGAAAATCTTAAACTAATTTAAAATGGCCCGGTTTTATATAGTATGCATTTATTTTTGGCATAATTACAAAGCTCAAACAATCATTAAGGAATTAACATTTTATATGCTCCATACAGTAATCTTTTGTATCTTTCTGTGTGAAATCAATCACAAGTGCATTTGTTTTAAAGCGCTGTCAGTCATCACTCTGAGTTTCTGAGTAAGCTAAATCCAGAATGACTGTATAATTACATCAAACAGAAAGTTGAGCTGTTTCTATGATTGAATTCCATGGCATATTTCATGCTAAAAACATCATCAGTGTTCTGATTACACAGGAATCTGAGTAAAACATGCTAAAGGACATGTTATAGTAGTTTAAGATGACATAAGTGAAATTAATCACCAACACCTCAATAAATCAGGATTTTCATTCCCCTGCCTTATATGCAGCCATATCTCCAGAATGTTCCTTTAAGCTACCTGAAGAGCATTGAGACAGCATACAAAAAGACCTTTCTTCCAAAAATCAGGTCAGTATCTAAATTCTCTCTAAACAAAAATTTGTTTATAATTTTTAGTATGTATTATGTTTATTTGATGGCAATATTGACTGTTGTCATTAAATTTGTGAAGTTTAAAGCAGCTGCCTATTTATTTTATTGTTAATTTTTTCTGTGTTTTCAGTTTTAGTTTTTTTAAGAATGTTGGCATTAAAAAGCTTTATCTGCTTTTCAGGGAGGAGGCAGAGGTTCTGGCTTATGACACAACCCAATCACAGGACATTGAAAGGGTCAGACTTTGAAAGGGTCAGACTGGTCAAACCAGTGTATGGAGCATGTTCAGACTAATCTCATTGATCTCTGACTCCCTCTATATTCTCACCATACAGATCGCGGAGGACATTGACTACCTAAAGTTTGAGAAAGGACCTTGGTTGGAGCAGGATGATGTCACATTCCACCATATGCGAATGATGTCAGTGTTTGTTATGCTGACTGTATTTATTATCTCTGGTTTTGGAACACATTGAACAAATTCGTCTTGATAGCATTGTCACTTTTGCTAACAACCTTTAACATGCTTAAGTTCTTGATTGTATCTTGAATTGAATTGAGATTGTATATTATTTTCACTCTTGAATTTCTTACCTTCTTCATTTACTAGGGTTGAAGACAAGCAAAGGGTGGCCAATATGACCTGCATCATGAGATATCTCCCAGAAATCACAATTGGTGCTCATGAGTTTGATGCAACCTACTTTGCTTACAAATCGGTATGTGCCTTACGCTAGACCTGTGCCACTGAATACAAAAGACTAAGCCAAGTCTAGAGGGTTTATGTACCTAAACAATGTGCTGTTACACACGCAACTATTAGCCTTTTCAGTAATTACCAAACATATTGACTGTTTATTAAAGACAGAGGAAAGCTGTGATGCCTTAAGTGACTCAAAGATGAAAGATCCACCTTAATTTGATTTACATTGAATTAAAATACCAGTGTATGTGCAGCAGCCAAGTGTTACATTTGCGTTTTTAAAATAACAACAAAAATAACATTTGGATTCAAAGATTGCGAGGTCTAGTAGAACATCTGTACAAATGCAAGCAAAACGATTGAGTTTTAACAGAGCAGGAGTAGCACCTGAGGTCACTCACTGATGTCAGTAGCATTAAAAAAAATCACTAGAGAGATGGACTTATGAAGTGCTCGACAGCAGCACTTTGTTTGATCATTAGAGTGAGACAGGCACTCACAAGAGAAGATTCAGCTGCCGTCTGTGATAAAGCTTCAGATTTTTCATCTTATCACTGCTATTCAGCCCCAACACTAAAACATGGAGCTTTACCTCAGCTGAGAGAAGGGAGGGTTACGAATATATATTATATCCATTTGAGTATTTGAATTTAAAGGTGTTCCTGGAGAAGGTCATAATAAAATATGAGCACTGCACACCAGGACATTACCAATTCTAACATATGATATGAAAATCTGTCTGTTTAGCTCCCAGGAAAGAAATACGCTGAAGGTTATAATGAAGACGTCGGGGACAAAAGCATCTGGCTCAAGTGAGAAATACTAGCTTGGCTGAAAAGAAGGACATCTGAATGAGAGACAGATTCCAGTTTATTCATTCGCTAGTCTGTGTTCTATGCGGAAGATATTCTGCTATTCTGCATCTGATTTCATTGTATATTGTTAATAAAGAAGTTATTGTTTATGTTAAACAGTCTGTTTAAATTGTGTTCACTCTGGCATCTTGAGATACTGAACAGGACTGGAATAAAGATAACACAAACTACTGTTATTTTAATGAAATCATCATATGTTGTTTTGAATAATGTATATTGCTCGACAAAGGTGACATCTAAATGCGGAAATGAATTTAGGAGTAACAGATCTGGCGGGTTGATATTTCGTTTCATTGTGGCGAGACGGTGACTAATCACCACAATTAAAAGATATTGTTCAGAAATAGCACAATGCGAACTGGCACAGCTCATTAGATATGTGAAACCTGCAGTTTCTCGTCACTCAGAGATGAGAGGAGATGATATGTGTCTGTGGCCGCTGTGCGCTCCGGCTGCCGGTAAGAGTGGCGTTGTGATCCAGGAATAGCGCTTCTGTGCGCCGCTGCTTATTCATTCCTGAGCGCCTCTCACGTTACCGTTTTCACCGGATTTCATTGCCATTTATTTACCAAAATCTCAAATGTCACAGAAACAACTGTCTGTTTAAAAGACCCGTCCTTCTGAAACCTTTAAAGCCCCTCTGCGAAAGGAAATAATTTCCCAAATTTGCGGTGATGGAAATGCGCGCATGTACAGTAGTCTGCTTTTCTTGTAGAACAAAAAACGGATAAAGAAAAGTAACTATAAAGGGGCTTGTTTCAATATTAGAGCAGAACGAGACTACACAGTACAGTAAGTACAAGTTAATTCATTTTTATAATAATACCAAGAACAGCATGGAGAACGCAGGCCGGTGTTTAAGTAAGCTGACATTTTTGTTGATTTCTTTTATCTTTTGAATTTCTTTAATATTCTTTTATCTTCTATTGTTTATGATTTTATCTGTAGTTGAATACTGTGACGTTTTTTAATACCACTAGAGGGCGGTGTACACAGTTTACAGGTTACTATAGTGCTTCAAGGGATCTGATTTTGTGTTTGATATTTGGCCCGTTAAGTTCTTATGCGTTCCTCAGAGGAGGGCACTGTTGCACCTTCTACTTTCAAGAATCAAACCCAATCTCTTTAATGGATTCATGTCTCATAAGACAGGAGACTTTCTCCTTCACTTGTTTCTTCTTGGGTGTATCTTTCATTATGGTGGCTTTTTTTTGACAGCACTGTTTTAAATGCATAAATATTTCATGCACATAGATCCTCCCACAGCTGCTATTGTATGTACTTGCTCTTTTAGTAAATGCTGCAGTGCAGGTCTATTAATGACTTGGCAATAATAGACAGAATAGAGTGAAGAGGCTTCTGAATTCAAATCTGAGTGCTAAACAGAAAAGTGCACATTATCGTTAAAGTGGTACATTTGAATTAAACTTCATTACTACATTCAATCTGAATTTAAAAGGCTAATTTAGACCAGTTAATTCTCTTGAAGTAGCAGGATCTCTGTATTTAGCTTTGCTGTGAATGCAGAGGGTGTTACATTGTCATTTGAGTTGACTTACCAGGCAGCACGGAGAGATGGTCTGTTAAATGAGGAGGATGTAAAGATAAATAAGGTGGCAGTGCTGGCAGGTGAAGGATACATTAGTCTGAAGAAACAAGAATGTATGTAAATGAAATTTGAATAGCATTATTGACAGGTAAACAACCTGGAAGATATTGATTATAGATGGGCTTTTTTGAACATTTGCTATCTTAAAAAGCTGTGAATGATGTGTGTACGTAAAGCATGACTGATAACTAATGTGTTATTATGTCTACAATAACAACAAATGGAGAGACCTTGTTCAGTCAGTGGCATTAGGATTTAGAAATTTATCTAATGTTGCTAACCCATGCAATATCTGATGGCCTTATGAACAGGATTTTATCAACACTAAGTAATTCACAGTTGTAGCATTTCTGAGGATTTATGCATGTTATTTGTTAATGGATTAAAGAAATTGTGCATGTGTCTGTGTTGCTCCTCATTTATGCTGCTTTTTTATAATATTTACTAATTTCTTTACATATTTATTTTTTATTTTCACTTTTACATTGTTCCTTCTGTTGCTTTTTTTAAAATCTAATGCTGTGTGCTTTATTGTCTTCACAAGTTAGAGATAATGGCTTGTCTCCATTTCAAGGTTTTTAAGACCATATGTTTCCATTTTTTGCTTGATGAACACTTGAATATCATTGAATATCGTTTCTGGTCAGGTGATGTTGGACAAAGCAGAAGAAATAATTTTGATCTTTGACAAAGACTCAGCTAAGTTTTAGTAAACTCTGATCACTTTTATGCTGTTTTTATCCTCTGCTCTTCTCCTGCACCTGCCTCTTGATTGGAAGAGTTAAGCTGCAAGACAGTGAACTGACCTGGTGCCATTGTGTCAAAAATGTTCTTATAAACTCAGGGCCACTTTTAGTTACATTTACTCTGTTCAATTTCCTTATACAAATGTTCTCCATGTATTTTTGTTATTTTTCTAAAAGATGAATATAATAATAGTGTCAAGCTGAGATGGGTTGCGCCTAAAAGTTCAAGACCTTTTCTATCACACTTTCGGAAAACCTGGGGGCAACATTTTCACAGTGAGATCATAAGGAGAAGGTCTCCTCTTGACAGCTGTCAGTTTTTTCTCATAGGACATGAATCATATTTCACACCTCGTTTTACATTAATCATTAACATGCAAGAGAGAACATGATTTACTGGCTTCGATTACTCCTGTCTGACCACAGGTCATTTCTGAATTTCTGCCACACACTTAACCTGAAGTGAGACAGTGAAAAAAGTGAATTATTTTTCTTTTAAGACCCCATGATTGACGTATAGTCTCCTATTGAATCCTTACTCCTTAGCCAAACTACTATATATCATATATTATGCATTACATAAATTATCATTTAATTTATGGTATAAAAAATGCAAGTCTATTAGATGTCCTTACTAATATAGTCAAACAAAAAAGAATCCTGTGTGTTTGTATGTGCTTCTTTTACTATACTTGTGTGGCTTAAGTTTTCCCAAAATGTCCTTGCAGCTTCATTAAAACTCCTGATAGCCATATATTAACATTTATGTGAATGACTTTAAATGACTGGCAGAAGATTCCTCTACAGCTAATCCAAATTAGCGACATGACATACTGTATGTTCTATCCTCTGATTAATTGCTTTAATGGTCAGTCTCCTATTACCTTTGTAAATGTTTTTCAACTCTGATATCATGTCTCTTAACACCCATGTCCTGTGTTCACAGTTACATCACATGGTCCTTCCACAGTGTTACATAGACATTCTATGTTACATTCCTCAGCTTTTATTTGATCAAGCAAAATGACCATTGTCAATGGTCAGAAAATATAAAAAAGCATTTGTCAAAACTGTTCATGTTCAGGAGTTTTCATGTCGCATCATTCATTTATGTGCAACTGTTATTATGCTTTGCAGAGATTTGCTTTTGTTCAGATTTTAAGGTCACTAAAGCTCTAAAGTCACTAACAGCACTCAATTAAAAGCATGCATATTTTGTGAGTAACAGTGGCTTGATTTTACGTTCACTTCAACTGTGTGAGTTTAAGATAGATGTTTTTAATATTTCATATGTTAAGAACACTGAGTAAGAAAAAGGGAAAAGTTCTTGGGGAAATCTCTAAAAATCCAGTTCATTTGTTCCCTGGCTAGAATGAAGCCTGAAGCCATAATAAATTACCATTTCATTAGGATTCAGAAACCAAATGGACTTAAATATTCATGGATTCCTTTCTTTCTCTGATTAGATTTTAATTACATGATATTGTCTTAAGCAAATCAGGGATGTCAAGGTGAAAGAGCTTTTTGTTTTGAGGGATAATAAACATCTGAAAGGAAGTACTGCTTGAAAGAGCAGGAGTGTTTACCTACCGAGACACGATTCCAAAGAGCCTAGTGTTAAGTACTGTTTCTGTCAAAAAAAAAATATTCCGACAACTCACACCTTCTTTTTCTAGTTTGTTCTTCAACTCTTCCACTCCTTTCCTTCATGGCCTGAAATTTTCATGACTTCTAGTAATTATTCAGAGTAGTGATGCATGACTCCTGCATGACGCTTCGAATTATAAGCAAGTTACAGTAAGTATTCAGATATGCATGTCAATCTCTGCCTATTAAATTCAAGGCAAGAAAAACCAGGATACACCCGTCGTAACCAAGGTCAAAGTAGTGGTTGCTGTAGACACAGTGTTTGCATCCATGTTAAGTGCATTTCTACAACTTAAACTTGCTGTAACCTGATCAAAGTGATCACTTTTATTAAAAAAAGGAAAATAATTTTTCTGAGAACTGTTCTTGATTAAATATTTACCAACTTCTGATTGCTTTGGTTCCATGCCAGACATCAAAAAAGCAATAATCCAAATCCCAAATAATGGCTGTAATACAGCACTTTTGTCTTACCACCATGACAAATAGAGATGCCAGCTCCTCACTATAATTGCCTGATTAAATACACTTGCAGGTGACCAGAGTGTCTGGCGCTATAAACACATATCAAAGCCACTGTGTGTTTGGCAGAATAAGTGCATAAATAGTGCTGTCCAAAAAATGCTAACAAACACTTAAACAGCAATGCATGGTGCAAATGAGCATGTAGCTTGTTTAGTGCAATATTTATAAAGTTCTCACACAGATTTGAATGTCCAGGGCGATGACATTATGGCAAGACAGATGCAGTAATAAACAAACAGATCACCTACTCTTTCCATAAAGTGGCTGTCTTTCTCGGCCAGCACTCTTGGTTTTCGAGAAATAATAGGCTGTGATGAGTGGAGATAAATCAGCTCATTCAAGTAATTGTGCCTTATGGGGATTTGCAGCCTGTGTGTAATGGCCCTCTTAAACACACAGAATAAGATGACCATGGCTGACTCATCAGGTTTGAACTAGTTCTCACTTGCTCAGAATTTATCCTCTACTTGAAACTATAAGACGTTTTTTGTGTGACTAAAACATCTGATGTATGCAGAACAAGTCAGAGGGTAAACACTTTTGGTTGTATGTAGAAGTTTTAATAAACTTTACAGGTATATAATTTTGGGCAAGATCTACAGTATGCCTAATATAGTAGCTATAGAACACTATATGCCTAAATCTGATTGCTGCATATTCAATGTTTTGCTTACGAATAACTGCGTAGTTATCTTGTTTTATTTCTGATTATTACTTAGAGAGACATTCTCAAACACAAGATGTATAGCCATTTATTGTCCTAAGGAGAGCTTCAGTAGGTCTACTTTGAGGTCTGTCATTATATTTCACCTTAAACTTGTGCTCAAATGTTGGAATATTATGAGGTTTGGAATTTAAGATGTTCCTTATCCTGTAAGAACCTCATATTACTTGGCTGCTATAAAACCACACACAACAATCATCAGATTTAATGACTTTCTTGAGATGACTGGTACAGATCCTTCACCACATTTAACAGCTAACTTCCTCCGTCCAGCAATAAACCTGTCCGGATGTAGGAAACAGTGTAGGAGTCTTGGATACAAGCGGTTTCCTTTTTCATATTGTGTTTATGTTATTTCATACATCATCTCTACTGTCTAATGATCTGTGGTGAACAGTTTGTTACCTCAGGAGAGTTCACGCCATCCTAGAATGTTGACTTGATATGGAAATTTCATCAGGCTTTTAACAATGTGGCACTCTTCCATTTGGAAGAGGGGAAGAGTTTCCTTTAAGGACCATTGCCTGTTTTTAGGTATTTCCTGTCTCAATTTGTTTCTGAAAGAGTGCCAGATAAGCATCGTCACTGCCAGGCAACACCATGGCTCAGGATTTAGAGAGATATCTGCACACTGATGATAACTGTCATTTGTGTCAGATTGTTTTCACTAGCAGGGATCAGCCATGCTGTTTTACTCAAATATATCAATGTCAGTCTTTATTAGTGAGGTTATTTTGCAGATCTCTGTTGTTTCCATACCAGGATAATGATATTCTCTATCACTCACCTTTAAAACTCACACAAACCTGTTAACATTATTATTAGATTTAAAGAAAAACATGATTTGGCTTATTTTTTAGCCATTTTTAATAGCGATGATCACCTAAAACGTTCTCACAGATTAACAAGACAACTAATTAACAAAAAACAATGACATATATATACATTATATATATAATGACACAACATATAACAAGAAACACCTGTAAACAATGAAGCAGGAGTATTTGAAACAAGTGACAATAAACTACATCATTCCCAGTGCTGGTTTCACAAAAATGTTCTTAAGAAACAAGATAAGGAGTTCTTATGCTGCATTCTATAAACACTTTTGACAAAAATGTTTTGTAAATCCAACCCTAGTCATTTCCAAATTCCTATCTCAACTACTTATCTCAACTGCATCTACTGAGACTGTTTCTCAAGAAACAACTCAAAATGAATCTCTTCATATCTCTCCATAGCCAGTTAATCACTTAAAATAAAAAATATTATTTTTCTTGTATATTAAGCATTTCCCCCTCTCTTTTAGCTTCATTCTTCTTGCTTTCTTTTGAAACTTGGCACTGTATAACTACGGAGATTGTAGCTCTTGTTTGGCAATTTGTTTGTAATATTCCTCATTTGTATAAAAGCATTTTCTAAATAGAAATGCATCTCAAAACATGACAAAACTTCATAATAAAAGACATGACGTGAAATGACACAACACCCCCCACAACATTATGCTATTTGAGTAACCTTTAAAATGAAAGGTTTTTGAATTAATTTGAATTTTATCTTTCAGGTAAAGAGCAAAATGATACCAATTCAAAGAGTCAGATAAGCCCCCTCCACCCACCTGAGTGGAGGAATGTCCTCTGACACAGAACACCATGGCTGTAGATTTAAGCGGGTTGAGTGAACGGAGCCAGGCCACACTCTCCTGTGGAGATGCAGAGGGTAGAGTCATTTTCAAAATGAACAACCTTGTCCTCTCGGTCTAAATATATCTGCTGGATTTCCTGTTGTGCAGACCAGCTCCCCTAAGTTACCCCACCAAGGACAGATGTCAGCCTTCTGTGCCCCATGACTGACCCTAACAGTAACAATCACAGCTGGATGAGGAGGGTAGATCTGGAACAGGCTCTGCATTGCAGTTGCTGATGATGGTTTGATGTTTTGAGGATTACCTGAAGTAGGAAAGATCATGATCCCAGTGCACTGGTGAGTGAATACAGAATGAGGATTGGAATGTGGGTTAATGGCAATCATTGGGTACTATACCGGTACTTTGTCTTCTCTTTGTCTCTCTCACTCAGGAGATCCAAACACATTCAATGTTAGTTTTATACAGGTAGGAAGTAAATACAATATACTTCTACGTAGGAGAGTTTCTAAATATATAGTGTAGTTTTCAGTTTTTAATTTTTACAAGTCTCACTGCTAATTTCTGATGAAATGAAAGGCAAGCACTTTGAGGGTTTACATTAAATATCACACAGGGTAAGTCTTAGAGTCCAGTCAGATAATGACTTTGTATAAAGTTACCCTCCTAAGAAAGTTCCAGATTGCTTCCAAGGCACCCTAGTGTCATGTCTAATGATCTAGATAAATTTGAGTGCGCTTTAGAGGTAACCAAGTGAATATTAATGACTAAAATGCTTATTACTCATTTTAAAAGAACATTTTAAAAGTCATTCTTTCAACTAACCAATTTTCATGCACAGGCTGCGGTATGCATCTATGCTGCCTTTTAAAAACTGACCAGTTGAAGGTATCTTGAAGGTAGACAGGATGCTAACTAAACCTAGCCGTCACATACTAAAATAAAATTTTTGATTCAGTAAATTACAATAGTTAATTGTAGGAAATACATGGATTTGAATTCAGTGCCTAGGCACAGCATTGCCTTACCGATATCTAGATTTTATATTTGCAAACAGACTAGGAGAAAAACAACATCACAAAATAATTTCGGACAATATCAGATTAATTTGGATCTGCCTCTTTGGTAAACAAGGAAAGTCATTTACATTTTTTAACTCACAACAAAAATGAATTGGAATAGCAAGTACAAGCAGCACACTCTGGTCCATCTCTTGTAGCTGTAGCTTTGATATTCGTGGCATGTTTGAAGTAAAGCCTGCCAAGCTTTAAAGTCAATCTGGAAAAATCTTCTGACTTTATTCCCCTCCAGTCCTATGTTTAGTTATGTTAGCAAGTGGGTGGCAACAAAATATGTTATAAGAAAGCAATTTGTGTTTGGCAAGAGCCACTGTACTTTGTGTGAGGAGAGGTTGTGAATACTTAGTCATCAGAAATGTCACAGGGGAGCTTTCTGCTTGAAAAGTGGAAAATGCACTTTTAGGAACAGAAGGTTTGTGTTCATTTGTTTTAACTGCACTGCATTTTCTAAACCCTACCGTTTAGAAAATGTGTATCTTGTGTAATGTATGTCTTTCTTGTGCTTATAACAAAAGATGCCTGACATGAGTTCTTAAAAGTTCTAAGAATTGTAATATTTGTTTTCATATTTTTTTTTAATGTCAGACCATTTTTAAAAATACCTTGACACAGTCATGATGATCTACAGGGGTCCTCTCTGGATGTCCTCTCAGGGGTCCTCTCTTCTCTATGGTTTTCTTGTCACATGACAAAAATGGCATCATGAATCATGCCATGCATTATACTGATGTTAATATTTTTAATTTTGTAGTTGTTTTTTATTTTCAGGAATTCTAACATTTTATTATTTTCAATAGACTGTCTACAAAATATGTCAGTTAATGTTTAAGATGTTAATGACCTTTACACATTCATATGTCACATTTAAGGAATAACTGCACATTGAAAGAAAGATCAGCCCTGCTCCTGGAGATCTATTTTTCTCAACTTGGTTGAGAATGTACCTCATACTTAGACATGTTTTAGGGCTCACTTAAAAATAACAGGAAGGTGTGTTAACGCATAAGAAGTGTCAGATCTGTCTGAACACCTCTGGAAAAGTCTGTCAGGATGATCCTGCTAATCCGGTTTTGATACCTGTGTAAACTTTTTAAAAGCATGTTTTCTCTTTTACTTTTTACCTCAGTTCATTGTTTCATGTCAAGCTCACGATGCATGTTTGAGGATTAAAGTAGCATTTAGATTTTCAGGAACAGTTAGGTACAGATAAAACAAGCTGCATGAAACAAACATTTAAGTTTGAACGTTGTGAAAGGTGATAATTGGGTCTTCTTGCACATCTCACTCCTGTTTGTGGCCGGTTAATCATAGAAGCATCAGCGTTGATTATCAAAGTATACGTGATGACAGGCAATTTAGCTATTACACAAAATTGTCCCTTCAGTTGTTAGCGTCGTCAACAAAAGAAACTGCGTCAGAAACCTTTAGTGTTAAGGTGTCATTAACCAAAAGCGTTGGATGGAGGTGAGGGAGGTGAGAAGGTGAGATGAGATTCGGTGCTCAGGGCTTATTTCAGCCTGCATCCTTGAAGCAAAGAATTAATCAAAAAGAAAATATCTCTTACTAGTGTTGGATTCTCGAATTCTCACCTACAAAGTATCTGGCATTTTCGTTTTGTTGCATCAGCATCTGTACAGAGCTGTAAATAATACCTACAATTTGTGGTAAAAAATCTTTCTAAAAAGATGCTCTCTTACAAATAATTAATCATGGTACATATCAACCGAAATCATATTTATAACAAACTCACTGTCATGCTAACAGTCTACAGGAGATAATATTTCCACATTTGATTAGCATATTCTCAAATTTGTTTCCCATGAGTGCATAACGCAACACCTGTATTAATTACACAATCATTTTATTTGTTGTAAATATACCTGAAATTAGGTTAGGGCATCTACTTAAAATGATATCAGCCTCATATTGAGATTTCCTCCCAAATCCTACTGCTGCCTTTGGAAATAAGAAACCTTTCATAGCATCAGTGTAAATATTACATCTCAGACATTCAAAAGTTATTTCAAGATTCATCAGTAAAGGGTATACCTAAAACAGCTATATTAATATTAGCGTGGTTAAGATACATTTCTGCCAGTAGTAGCCTTAAGGCTTTTCTCCCACATATTTTCCTATTGTCTATGTGTAAGGCACAGCAATGCCTTCAGTCTAGTGTTATGCGATATATAAGGGAGAGACCAATTTATTTCACATGCTTGTTGCTGTAAACAGTGTCCTATATAATTTTAGCATTTAAATGATTTTAACTTATTACCTGCTGTTGACATTGAATTCTGTGCAACACCTATGCCTTTTCTTCACCTAAGCACCATCACATTCTTCTGATGTTTGGTGCATCAAATACAAGGAGATACAGATACAAGGGCATATGGTATGTTCCATAAACATGGTTCATTTTGTGTCCCATTATTTTTTTAAGTATTATTAGCACAAAGCCCATATTTTTGTTGGTAAAAGTAGATATGGCCTATTAACTGTAGAATCTTACATACAATTAGCCTTAGCTAAGGCTCTGTGTTTTAGACACAAACTTTAAATGTCTGTAATCTCCCATCTTAAAATGATGATTTTGACCTGTTCCACCTCAGAGGTCTTGATTTTCTCAACCTCCACATTAATTATCCGCTTGTCAAGTATGACATCATGCGCCACTGCTTCCAGGTCCAAATGTTCCAGCAATGCCAAAGGAAAACAACAAACAGTGCTAATCAACACTCATGGTGTGCTGTAAAACTACACAAAAATGAGTTGAGGCTTGGACCTTGAAATCATATTCTTTATGTCATGAATTAACAAGTGGGTTAAATTATTTTAATGATCAAAAACTTAATGTTGAATTATAAGGTTATCGGACTGATTGGATTTTTACATTTTAACTGTGGCATCCAAGAAATAAAATCATTTGGACCATTTCTAAAGCATGGCAGCATTTTCCTAAAATTTGGGGAAACGTGTTTAAATTAATTTAGGCTAAAATTGCAACCATGTTTCCCATTGTGAGATAAATATACACCTCACACAGTACATTTTGATTGACCTATCATGGTTCAAATTCAGTTGCTGAAAGCTGAAAAACATTTATTATTTTGAGCATTTTAGGTTCATTTGTAGCTAAAATGTACCTTGGAAAGTTTTTGGTGTTCTAAAGCTCCACTAAACGTTTACCTCCTTTTTTAAATCAAGAAAAACAATTTCAAAATATAAAGGGTTTTCTAATACTCTTCATGTTTCTTTCCATTTGTTGAAACACTGTTGACTACTCTGCTGCTCAAGCATACAGGATTCAGTTAACCGTTCAGGCGTCATTTGAGCCTGTGTAAGTTTATGTGATGTGTATATAGAGTACAGATATACTCTGTTGTGTCTCATATGAAATATTCTTTCTTATTTTCATCCATGGCGTCCTGCAGGGCTGGGTCTCCACGAAGTGCAACTTCTGCTGTCTCTGCAAACTCTGTGCCCTTGGCCTCGTTGGTATGATACGTGCCTTTGTGCTGGTACATATATCGTAGAATGATGGCTAAAAGGAGAAGGAGGACCAGGACAACCACTGCAATGACAGCTAGAACACACATAGAACACACAGACAGACAGAGAGTGAGTGAGAGAAAGATTATATCTGAAGCTTTACAGATAACCTGTGGGCAGAAGTTATAGGCAGAGACTGAACTTTAGGAACAGAACATTTCTGTTTATATTGGAACATTTAGTGCTGCATTATTGAGTATATGGATTTTTATAGCTTTTGACTTATCTCCAAGCTATACTGAAGCAAGATTTTAACAATAACAACAACAAAAACAATGCTGTGTAACATCATTAAACTGAATTAGAAAGATGGACAAATGAGATTATAATTGTAATTATGGATTTAGATGTAAATTTGGCCATTGGGAATATTGACAGTTGTAAATGCTAGTAGCAAATATACAACATACTCTGTCTGTAGAGAACTTACGCAATTAAAACAGAACTACTTAATTATGATGCGCAATGAAGTATACAAATCCTCTCCAGATATACAAAACCAGTTTCCTTGACAAGGTTTTAAACCGTCTAGTATCATTAGAATTCTGCTGTGGTTTACTGATTCCACTTTTGTGCATGAGCACAAACCCAGATAGTGATTATTCATGTGTAAATTAGCTAAAGAGAGACCAATGTGATGCTGGTACTTTCACTCTCAACAGAAATGTTCTGAGGTCTCGCGCAAAAATGACCTCTCATTTGTCCAGAAATCGTCCAAGCCTTTCTGGTTGCCATGAAAATGCTGTTCTTAAAATGGCTCAAAAGCACAAGCTGATGGAAAACACACTATTTTAAGAATTCTTTGCTTTTTGGTGCTGTTTGTTTAGTACAAACTGTATTTCCCCCAGATAATGCAAGTCTAGTTCCTTTTAATGTTTTTTTCCACCTTAACATCTTAAAAAGTTTCTATTTGCTAGAGTCGCCTGTGGTTTTGCATACTGGGGGCTTAAAATGTTAATATTTTCTGTAAAGCTGCTTTAAAACATATTTTGTTGAACGCGCTGTACAAATAAAAATGAACAGGTTTGACTTGTGATTACAGGGACTGGGTGAGGCATATTTGAATATTTGAGAGCTGTTACCACACTTACCTCCAACTATGGCCTCAAAGTAGCGACCATCTGATGCTTCTAAAGGAAAACAAAATGAAAATATTTTAAAGGATTTTTTAATTAATTGTATTGTATATTCACAATGGCCTTGAAAACCTTTACAGGATGACTTCATTAAAGATTACATGGACATTTACTACAACATAAACAGTACAGTCAGAACGTTTTAGAAGTATTTCAGTAAAGAAAAATTAAAGAAGGATGGCAGAATAATCTGTCAATGTCTTAAAGTTAAGACTTCCACTGGATGTTTTCTAAATGGTTAGTTATGAAATGTTTTTAGAATGAATGTTTTTCAGGACTGCTGCAGTGCAGCTGCGCTTTGGTGCAACAGTACACGTCCACACCTCACTGATCCCTTGCAAAACACATATTGTTTACTTTCTACGTGTGTTGTTATAACACAACGGAATCTTTCATGACACTTTTTATAGACAGCTGTCTCCCCGCTGTACTGCAGTAAGACTCACTGTCTCCATCATGGAGATAAAAAGCTTGTTAAAGAAAGATGATCATGAATTATTGCAAAGACGACACCTGCTGCCCTCACCTGACCTTCACTGAAGGACAATCAAAACAAACATGTTGCTTTAAAAATAGAGATGGATCTATGCCTAAACTATTTTTAAACACAAAGAATAATGCAGATTTGACCAAGCAGATACCCCCAAAACATGAACAATTAAGCTCCCTTATTAGTGTCTAATAACCGGTTACATTGTGATTAAAAGCTCATTGGGATTTGATGCTTACAGTGTGATTATATTTGAAATAATTATGGCGACACACAGAGCATTGACATTTGGGTAATGTGAAGGGCATTAAGGTGTGTTTGCAGGTATAATATTTGCTCATGATCTTTGTATCTCTTCATATGTGTTCAGTAATTAGGTGTCCTTTACAAAGGGTGGGGTAATATGAAAAGACAAAAATTATGACAACCTCAGAGAGGCTCTTGGGCTGTGAATTATTTATAAATCAATCTGTAGTGCTTCCAGCTCCATCAAACTAAATGTCAGAAAAGGTTTGCTCTGTATGGATCTCTTCAGCGTCCCCTCTTTATATTTTTATTAACAGTATGAACACTGTGACAATATATTTTGTTAATTGAACATAATTGACAGATCTTTGTTTCACAGCATGCCACAGACATTATTCTTTTATTGTGAGCAGTCATGATCAGTCCAACAGATCTCAGAACTGTTTAGGATGCTCTTAACTGCCTCCAAGAGGAATGACGTTGGCTTATTCCAACATTAGCTTCCAAAATTTAGAAGTTTCTGTTATGGAAATCTGAACATCTTGATTTAAATAGCTTGGAGAACAGTGTGTCGTACACTCTGAGCTCTGTGTATTTGTTTAGGTAAATACACTGATGACGGATCAGATACAGAAACATTATGTTAGCTTGAAGATAAAGACAACAAGGCCCTCTGTGCTGTATGGGATGTTCAAACAATTACTTTTAGCAGCACCACAGAGCTACTTGCCTCAGCATATTAACCTGGGAAGTATTTTAACAAAGCAAGTGACAAGCTTCAGCATTAAATGTTAGATGGAGTTTAAAACGCGCGATGGGAAGACTTGGAAAAAAAACTCTGAGACAAAATCTAAAATGTCTTCTCATTCTACAGCAGAACACTCAGTATGGTAGATATTAAACCTGTTATAAAGGATCCTTCGAAGTCTCAGCACCCCAGGAAGCATTAAATCGCTGCTAAATATGCCATGCAAACACGAGGGAGCCTGTCTTGCCTGGAGGCGTCCCTTCGTTAGCCTCGTTAGTGAAATCTGCAAGACATTGTGACCTGCAGGAGGACATCTGTGCTGCGTGGCCAGATCTGAGGAACAGCTTTTTCACAACCTGCCATCAAACCCAATAGGTTGGTCCTAAAAGACGTTAAGGGCCAGAGGCACCCTCCATCTCTCCCTCTCACTCATGCCACACACAGCCAGGGTAGAGCAAATCCATCAGCTAGACATTTGCTTTTATCACCTTCCCAGAAGTGGAGCTAATCTTGCCCAAAGCCGGCTTTTGAAGTGCACTGGTAATTGTCTCCCCATAGCATGGGCAGCAAAACGAGGAGCCAAAATGAATTTCAGTCCCTTCAGTTCTTGGGTGGCAGAAGCATTAAGCTGATAATTTTACACTTTGAATCAATACAAATTTTTCATTGTTGCTCTGCCCAGTGCCCAAACTATAAATCTGTCCAAATGTCTACAAACTGGAGAACTACCAAAGCAATGGCATTTAAATATGATTATTTTTTTGTCAGGGGACATCCAGGGATCTGGCTCTCCTCTGTTAGCCTTCACACACATTTGATAACTAGGTTAAGAATATCCCTAAATAGTCTGCCTAAACCAGATGTAATATACCAGGAATTATTACTTTGCTGCTGGTTTGTTAAGACATCACATAATTTGGCAAAACAAACAGTTTCTTAACAGCAGACCTAACAGAATCAAAATTATTTTTTGCCTTCAGAACTTTTTATGCCTTTCTGTGGCGTTATTTCTATAGCATGTTTGATGTTGCCTATCCACAGGCAGATTAAGATTAAGTTTCACTAGGGTAAAATCAATGATCGTAGAATTAACAAGATGTCACTGTTACATTAATATGAATGCAATGCTCAATATGTCCACTCTAGTGAATGAAGTCCCCCCTTCTAGTAGAATTAGCCAACATCAATCACTAAACACTATTGATTCTTTGCGGCAGGGGCTCTGTGCAGTGTTGCAAGGTACTTGACAGTCTTTGTGCATGACATAGTTGAAGCAACTTAGAAAAACTGTTTTTTATTGCACAGTTTCAGCTTAATAAACAACATGGTACAGTTAATGCCAGGTTTAAAAGTTGGTCAGAAATATATTGTTTTATTTTGACCTTAGCCAGCAATTTAGAGATAACCGTCTTCCCCCATTCAGGTAGATAAGAGTTAGTCTTGTATGATTGAAATAGCTGCCTGGAGATGTTGCAAAAATGGCTGCAGTGTGCGGAGACTTGCCTAAAGGGACTTTGGTAAAATGTACCACAAAAGGCCCATCATTTCCATGAATGCACTCTGGCTCTGGCCAAACTCTAGTATAATGTCAAAACAGCAGGAACAGAGGTTCTTGTCTGATGTGTGATGTGATGGAGATTATGTCAAAGTAGGCCTTCATGTTTCATGTAGAGTTGAGCTGAATAATTAGCAGGTCCGGTGATGTCTGTCAGGAACACGCCCAGCTGTGGCCATCTGCCTGTGCCACACTGAGAATGAAAACAAACACTAAACCTGGCTAAACTCACTTTTAAACATTCTCTGTCTTTATCTTTCTCTCTGTCCTCTCAAATGAATGGCTGCTCTTTATTAGTCGGCATCCTGTTGAGAGAGCAGTGTAGAAAATAGACATACAGGTGTACTCAAAACAGGAAGTGTCATCTTATTAAATCTCATCTCCACTGTTATTGCATTTCTGATGAAGACTGTTCTATACTCTAAAAATACAGACCTGGGAGTCCAGTGAATCAGGGTAGAGTTATTTTCAGATACATGTACCATATATATGTACCATATGATAATATCAAATCATTATTGTGGTCAACAGAAATGACCACACATAAAACGTGACAACTTGCCCCAATAAAAATGTGTCAGCCTTACAAAGATACAAAGCATACAAAACCACTGCAACCACTGCTAGAGAGCAAGGATTTGTTTATTTTTTACTCAAACCACTGTGGTTACTGATATATTGTCCTTTCCCATGTGATAACTAGCCCCCATGCGCCCTCTAATGTAATGGAAATATTCCCACTTTTGATACAGTTCCTATAATTAAGTCACAGGTTGTTATCCATAAACCACCTGTTCGGAAAATGAAAGCCAAAATCCTGTAGAGAAACGGAAAAGGCTGAGCCACTGAAAACAGATGATAACCCAAGGGATCTGCCAAGCAGCCTAAGCTTATAATGAAGCTTTAACAAACCAGACAAACGTTCATAGTTCATCAACATACTTTAATTAGAAACATTCTTTTCAGTGTAGACACATTCAGTGTAGAAAAAAGGGTTAACACATTGCTAACCAAATGTCTATATAGAATTCTAAAACAGAGTTATTAAATTTTACACAGTTTTACATTTTTTGTGCCCTTTAAGGACAGTAAGACTGAGAATTAATCTCAAAAGTCCTTTAGGGAACAAAGGAAATTGCCAAAGTGATGACTATATTTAAACAGGGAAAGGTTTAAAGTACAACTGACCTGCTCTTTTCACAGTGATATGTTTGATGTATTAGGTTCAAAATTACTTGCAACCCCTTACAGACTGGGACTGTAAAGGGGAAATATTAATGAACAAGTTATTTACTATGTCTTAGATACAGTTTCATATTAAAAAAGGCCCCACAAAAAGCCTTGAGTGAAAGCCCACAAGACCATCATAAATCTCTCATTTACTGGTCAGAAGCTCCTCTCAGATACCTCTATAGCACCAAGGCTATTCAGACCCTTAAATCCTCCTCTTAAACAGGTTTTACAATAGTGATTTCTATCTTACTTGGGAGAACTGGTCACTATATTTCTACACTGTATTGTAGGTGATATGATTGCTTTGTAAGACCATATCAGAAAATTGATGCTTAAAGAAGTTTGTGTCAAGGCTAAAGGATGTCATCCGCCTTTCTTTGTGATGGAAAATTTTCCAGTACAATACAATACAATACACAACACAACTGGATAGCAATATATAATCTGTTTTAAACCATTATGGTACTTTCATACATTCATAAATTGTTACAGAAACTATTAGGCAGGTTAAGTAAACTATTATATATCATAAAATTAGACTAGCATAAAAAGTAGATTTTGAACATTTTTATTTGTATCCCCCCTTAAATAGGTGATACTGGTCCCACCTCACCTTTCTCAACTGTTTGCAAAAATTAAAATTCACCACATTATAATTTTAACAATCTGTTGTTTTGGTTTGACCTAATTCAATTCATTGTATAAAAAATAACTAATGTGGTGAAAATGTATTTTGCAGTGTCCCACATTTTAAGTTTCACAATACTGTTAATCACAAAAGTGAAAGTTTTTCAGATATCATATTGAATCTAAAGTCTGTATTTTTCCATATGTTTTTGGGTGAGATGTAGGCCAGAGATGAAATACAGGACGTGCTAGGCAGACTAGCATTCTGTGTTAACTTAGGGATGTTAATCACATCAAGCTATTGCATCGATTTACATCATACAGCACACATGCAGCTCTGGTAAAGATCCGAATTACAGCCCATGAGCACAGATCGGACAGCAAAAGCACAGGTGCAAGTATGTATTACACAGGATCTTGACATTGATCATAGCCCTGAATTTCTAACCATATGGGACTAAGATAAAGGAGCCAGATTTGGGAAACAACATGCTAGTCTCCCATTCTGTAAAGACAAACGATCAGAGAGGGAAGGAAATGAGATTAATGGATGTGACTAATGGAGTGAGATTTAAGCATGTTGTAGAGGAGGAGAGAGGGCAGGATTCACATGGGCTAAAGGCTCTTGCCGTACCCCAGCAGCTGTGTATCTAAAAACAAGGGCACACCATTCCTCCGCACCATTGCCCAGCCACCCATCTTTATTTACCTCACTAACTCTCTCACTCACCACTGTAAGTGATTATTAACGGTCATTTATGGGTGTTTCTTTAACTACAAGCCCTGTGGACCTTTAGGAAATAAGGTTGCATAAAACTTTTTACACTCTCACTGGTGTAATTTGTAGATTGTAATAATTTACAATCTACAATTTGTGTATTTGTGGTGGAAATAAATGCAACAGAAATAACATCACATCGAAATGGCAGATTCCTATGTCTGGAATTTCATAGATTTCACAGATTCATTTTTAATATTTGAAGACTGAGAGTCTGGTTCTGTGATAAGGATAAAGCAATTAAATCTATACCCAGGTGGTGTTTGAAAGGTATAAAAAACAGAAGTACCACAAAATTAAAAATTATTTAAAATAAACTCCTGAATCATAAAAATATTCAAAATTGAAACATTATTCTACCCTTAAATTGTACCCTTACAGTTGCAGTTTTCATCTATATTTTTTCTCTAGTCATAACAGGTTACCTGTCTTTGTCAGCTTTTCAAAACTCTTGACTGTCCCGACCCTTATCTGAGCTGATGTGACACACACACATTGAAGAGCGAATCCAACAGATTTTCCATTGAACAGAGACAGAATGAAAACGAATGACCTTTGCTACCTAGATGGCTCCATTTATCATCTGGATATGTCTCACAATGCCATGTGCCATAATCAAAGCACTATACTTATGAATATGATATTCGTTTCTATAGCATTCACTTGCCCTTGACATGATCAGTCTGTCATCTTTGAGACTAGGTCATCTAATCTTTGCTAGCGCTGAAAGTGTGAGAAATAGATTGAAAATCACTAAGAAATATGTAAGAAAAGGAAATTGCAAATGACCCCAGGGTCAGTCGGCCACAGATACAGTTATTTAGTGTCCCAAAAATCAGACTGTGGTGCTGAGGGGGAGGAAAAATCAAATTTATAATAAAGGCTGTAGGCGATAAAGTGCACATCTATGAAGATAAGAAGAATGTGGAACTATCCACAGGGAGTCTGTGTGTACAGAAAGGTTTTGGGACTTTGCATTGCAAGTTTATAAGTACAAACATGAGACCACAGATGTCTTTCTCCTGCATATATACTGCAAGTATATATGTTTAGATGACTCAGACTCGGCTCTATACTAAAAACATCACGATTTGGGCGGCCACATTGAGTTTAACCTATAAAAATAGCAAAATAATTAAATGGTTGTCAGACAATTATTATTACCTTGATCATGATGAAATCTAATTTACAAGAGGAGGCATGTCACATTTACATTTAAATGGTAATCTGAAAGAAACCTGTCAGTTCCAAAGCATCCTGAAAGTTTGTGTCAGATTTTAATGTATTGACGGAACTGCTGCAGTGGGACGAGCATATACAACACCCTGTCTATAGCCAAGAAATTCTGTGAATAGAAACCGAGCCAGAATCTATCAGCAGCTCTCCAACACCCTTCTTCTGTGGCTGTGGGACTCATCAGGACCACAACAGTGAGTTCAAGCTCACTTGTTTGTGGGGCTGGTCATGGGATTTTGAGTATGACATCCAAACACACACACAACCCTGTGAGAGCCTCAGTTAAAGAGTTCCTCGCTATTCCCCTCCCTCTGCTTTCTGTAGCTGATTTCCTCAAACAATCTGCTGTTTCTCTCCTCTCTTATTTCCTTCATGGCCTGAGGTCACATCTGCCTGGGATTTCAGGCTCAAGTGGTAACTGCTCCTATCTCGCCCAACCATATGTCATGCATTTCGCCTCGGAAGAATACGTCCTCCTTTCTCCACTCCAGCGCTCCCTCAGACTCCCTCATTCATGCTGAGAGTCTGCGGTTCTCGGACAGAAAAGGCTTTTCAATCAGTGTACTAATGGGCATGTGCTCTCGTGAGCCACTCAAGTGACTGCAGGCCTACCGAGGTTGATTATAGACAGCTGGCTGAGAATGCCTGGCTCTGTCAGTGATAATAAAAGGGTCTGCTGCTGATGGCAAAACATTCCTGCAGAAGAACGTACACAGAGTGGCTGCTTTATCAAATACAGGAAAAGGATAAATACTGATGTGGAGTTAAGTGTTGTTAAGATGTTTTTCCCTAATGCTGCAGTAAACTTCATTAATAAAGATGTAAGCTAAATTCAGATTTGCTGTTACATTATTAAACAACAACACTATTAAATTAATGCATAATGTGATGTTAAAAAAGCAGATATTACAGAGTACAGCTTGTTTTTTAACAGATTTTTAAATCAGTCCTTCATAGCATTTCTGCAAATCAGTTTTTCATAGCATAAATTACTAAGGGGACTCATAAGAATCATCTTTATGTATCTTCATATTTTTATAAAACTATTGAATTTGTAATGGTCTTGCAGATGGTCTTATAGAAAAATATTACACCAATATTTTTATTTATGCCAGTTTAAACAATTGACATATAAAGGTTATCTATTTGTAGGTTATTCTTAGTACAGTTATTAGTGTTTTAAATTAAATTACTCTTAAATGTATTTCACTGTTCACACTATGCCTATTTGCTCAGAGAGTTATTTGCAAAGATGAAAATATTGCATAGTCCGATTTACCTAATCTTACTGGCAGCTGAGTAATTAGAAACAGAATAAAATGTAATAATGATAATGAAAAAGAATGAGTCTGTTTAACTTTATAATTGCAAACAGAGATATGATCTACATCCTTTGAATTTTCCAGCTCTGCAAAATAAGAACATTTATTTCATAAGTTATTAAAACTAATAGTTAAATATCAAATCTCCAGACGTTTAACTGAAATTAATCATCATAAAGCTTTGTAAACCATAACATCTGCTGGTCAGAGCGGGAAAAACTTTGCTGGTCAGACAAATGTGCAGATTGCCCTTTGCTTTACAGTTCCCCTTTAGAAATGTTAATATGGTTTGACTGTTAGTCTCAATTCATTTTCAGTTTGTTTACTGAAAATGCAGACCAGAAAGCTATCTTTTAAAAGTTTTAGCTCAGTCACATGCTAGCAAGGGGACTTGTATATGAGGACTTTCAGAACAGAAGATAAATCAACATTTTGTTGGTCCTCCTCAAGTTGGTTCTTCTTTGTTGTCCTTTGAGGAGCACATACACTCACTGACCCAGTCCTTGTCCTGTAACTGGAAAACATTTACAATCCCTTTGGTTGCAGCTTGGTTGATTTTCCTCCAAAAACAAAGGAAAAGTATTGTCCTAACTCTCTTATTTATCCTTTTACTTTTCTGTGTGCTGGGATTTGTTGCCCAGTATGTTACATCATTTACTTGTACCTTTGTTTTTTTACACTATAGCACAGGGAATTGTAATGGCATCAACATTTATGGATCTGACAGATGCTTAAAGTCCATTCAATGTATACGTTTTATCAGGTACATTCCCTTGGAAAATAAACCAACAACCTTGCTGTTTTTAACACCATGCACTACCATAGACCTAAAGTAACACTGTGTATTGCCTCTTTCACACAGAGATTCCAGAACATTTATACAGAAAGTTGTCCCAACAAGTGTTTCAACATTAGGGCATTTTGTTCAGTCACACAATGCAGGTATTCTGTGCTTACATCTTACACACTTAAGGTAGTTGATTTTGTCATCTGAAGAAGTAGTTAGTTCCTATTCCCTGCCATTGGTATCTTCTTTGTCTTTATCTGTATAAAAAATGTCTCCTGCTAATTGCTGATTAGTTCTCCTGGTCAAATAGTTGCATAATAACTATCTAAACACTGTCACATACATTCTTCACAGTATCAGTTCTGCCTTATTTATCCATTTGTCTAGTATAAGATCTGTGCTGGTCAATGAAAACTCTAGGTTCAAGCCTAGTCAGGTGTCATCCATGAATTATCTGCACTCTGCACATTTCATTTTCTTATTTTCCAAAACAAAAAATAACCAACCCAGTCACAGCAGGAAGTCATCAATTAACATCAAGATCACATTACCCTCATTTCTCTTCAGGGACATGGTCAGTCAGTTTTAATGCTTGTTTAAACACCATTCTGCCAACACACAGCAGGTTGCAGCCCCCTGTGGGTCCTGAAAAGTGATCCTACGCCTTTGACCTAAATTACAACCTTGCAAATGGTTACAATTTCTGTGCCATGATATTGTACATTTTAATATTTAGTCGAGGCCAGTAACATCAATGTGATCATTCATAACCCATTTTTTAATTTGAGGTTACTGAATACATGATGTATTTCTCAGTTTTGTAATATAGTATACATAATATAGCTTCTGTTTCTTTACTTTTAAAAGACATGGTGTGCTGTGTCCAATAGTGTGTGCAATTGTGAGACATACTGACTATACAGCAAGGCTCCAGATTGGGACTATTTATTTGCTTATGATGTATGTTGTGTTTTTACAGATGATTGTTGCTGATCTAGCAAATGTAATTTGATAATTCTCATTCAGAGCTTACGACACCTCCAGCATCTGCTATCAGAGGAACCTCTGAGAGAACCTCTGCTCTGGTATGCCAGAACTGAAAAGAAACTCTACATCAAGTTCAAAATGACCCATTTAAGAGCAACAAAGTCAACACATTTTAGTTAGATTAAGTTATAGTTAGATGTTGCAGTTGTTCTATTTTTTCATACTGCACATGGTACTATAGTCAAGTATTGCACAGCGGTATAGGGTAGTTCACTCAAAAATGACAAAAATCAAACACACTTAATGACCTGCACACACGTTTGCATGCATACACATAAACACAGAACATCTACACATCTCCTTGATGTGGTGTGTGAAATTTTAGAGCAGTTGGCTCTTCAAATAACCCCCCCCCCTCCCCCCCCCCCCCAGTATACATTCAACACACCCCCTTCATATGACTGCATTTTGTAGCTGTAAAGGTCACAAAACTACAGAATACTTACGGTTATATTTGGGTGATGTGACAAACAAGCTTTCGGTTACATTAGGTGCTTGTGCTGTGGAGTTGTCCATTAGAAACATGTGAAGGAATATTTGGTGGTAAGATTGAGAGGAACAGCTGTAGGAGGGTGTTCTCAGAGATGATGGGGTGTCTGCAGAGAAAGAGAGAGGGGGATTGCTTCACTTCAGTGTGCTCTCAGTGAAAACAGAGGGAGGACATAGCAGGAAAGCTTCACTTCTGCCTCATGGTCCAAAATAAATTAGCACACGAAGGATTACATCATCCAGATTGCAATGTGAATATTAAATAATATTTGCAAGTGAGGTTCTCATGCTAAACATTAGTTACATAAACCACTGAGTGAACGTCTGTGAAATTCTCTTAATTTCAAACATATACCCCTGCATTATTATGAAAATGTCTAAAAGTTATGATTGAAAAGATATAAGATGATCATTTAGCTTAGGTCTACTTGAATTAAATACACACACACTAAACTTACTAAATTTACGGTTTTAAAGCACACACTCTAAATCAGAGGTTCTCTGATTTAGGTTCTCTGAGACGCTGGCTCCCAAGGCCCCCTTTCCTGCAGAGTTTAGCTCCAACCCTGGTCAATCCCACCTGCCTGAAACTTTCTAGTAATCCTGAAGACCTGCATTAGCTTGTTCAGGTGTGTTTTGGTCAGGCCTGAAGCTAAACTCTGCAGGAAAGACCATGCTTAGGGAGACTACTCAAACTTCTGTCAGAGCTTCTGTCAGATACAGTAGATTTGCATTTGAGATAATTAAAGTGCTGTTTTGACAGATTCCATTAAACACTTTCAATTTTATTTAGCCTTTTGTTGAACTGACAATTTATTCAACACAGGAAAAGGAATTCAAAGGAAAAGCCCAGGGCCTTATCACTAAAACTAAAACAAAGACTGTTTCCTTTATCACCAGCACACTGCATCCACACCCTGTGTGTGCTTTCTTCGTGAAATCCAGTAACAAAGTTCTGTTTACATATCTGAAATGCACTAGCATTCATATATGTAAGCATTCATACATGCCTATGTATCACACACTAGCACCTACATAAGCAGCAAAGTCAGTGGATTTAACTGTTGTAAAGACCAGCTGTTTTTGTGAGAATGTCCAGGATATGCAGAGATGTAATCTAATCAAAGGTGGTTACTAAAATACAAGTTTCAATTTGTTTAGCCTTTGGTTTTTGTCACTAGGTAATTTCCATAGCAACAATATAGAGTCCAGACTTTATACTGTGTAATTTCGTATCTACAGGACCACAGTGAGCACAGAATTAGACATGTATGCCATATAATATAATTATTTGGTTAAGGCATGCAATAAGATATGTGATTCTTTTCTGTTCTCTGTGCATATAGTTACATGCATATATGTATAGAGTTTACTATTAACTACTATTAAACTACTCAACTAAAGCTTAATATTTTAAAATTTAATCATATGTGTGTTTGTATAATGTATATCAAAGTAAATTGAGTATAACAAGGCATGCATGTATGCTTGTTTGCAACTTATATTAGTAGGGCAGATATCACTCAACGACTGTTTAGGGTTATTTGCTGAGCTGACGTGTTGCATCTCTGTCACTCAACAAACAGTTTGTTCTGAATGTGAGAACTGAGAACATGTTCGCAAGAACTGTATTATCACTGTCCAAAAGGTTTCTATCACTTTAAACCTCACATTGTCGAAAGTCACGTGTTTTCTGAAAGCATGCTTTACTTTAATGTACAGAACTGATGTGCAACTCACCAACTTTTCCCCAACACGCCTGCAACAAGTTTTCCCGAACATGTAAGCGTTCTGTTCTCCTTCTTAGTCTTTTTCTAGAAACATAAACACTTCTTTTGCTCATGCAGAGTTGTTCTTTCACTTTCTAAAAGAAGAGATAATATTATCATGAACCATCATCAGAGGTCTGTTTCTAAAAACTGTTAAGTTTAAACGTATAGCACATGAACTTCCCTATGCAGCCCTCTCCACCCTTAACATATTATATTACTAATCATTTCTCCTGTCTGACCAATGGCACAACTGGCCCCTCCTCCTAAATAACACACAGCTGTTGTCAGACTAAGCCAAGGGACAGGGAAAGGCCGTTTGCATGACAGAAGCAGCAGAGGGTGTGGTGTGTTGTGAAATCGTCACATTTGTCTATCATTATAAAACATTGTTAACATATGATAGCATTTGGTCAAGGAGCATTGGGGGTGTGTGGGGTGCAGGCAGTGGACCAAAGCCCTGTGAGGCAAGGGAGGTGGGACTTAAAATGTTTCTAAACTTAAAACACATTTTTTTGCTCCGTTTGCATTTGTATTTTTTACTACGTGTTGCACACTGGTGCTGGTCTCCTAATAGAATAAATGTGAACTGTCTAAATGAAGCAGCTGCAGTTTTGCCAGCCTAGTCGTTGCATATCAGCACTTAAAAGTTAGGAAGGACAAGAGAAAGCAATGGATGAAGGACTAAACTAAGTATATATGAATATGTTACTCCTGCTCTTGACAGTGGACAACTCCAATTTCACACCTTCACAAGAAAGCTACAATTCATGGTACTGTCTCTACAGCACTATCCATCTGGGCGTGGATCTACATACAGGATTCCCAATGTGTTAATTCAGGTGTATTATTCTACAGAGCTAGTGAAATACATTTAAAATTTGGCAGATGATTTAATCAAAACCGACTTGCAGTACATTTAAGGTATACCTGTAGGTATTTTATTATCTATTTTATGTATGTGTTTTTTCTGAACTGAGGAACACATACCTGCAATGATTAAAAAATATAACAATTATTTCACACTTTATAGATGTCACCTCAGCAGGGGTCAACAAACATGTCTATGGCAAAACATATATATTTATGCATAGTACAAAGTACATAAATGTTAAACTATACTGCCTGATAAAGTGCTTTCTGTCTGAAGTATCACATTTAATGTTACATGTGAAAGAATTTAAGAATTGTGCGACATTGCTCGCATTCTCAGAGGTCAAGGAACGATGTAACCAATAAAACAGTTTTATTGTTTTTAGAAATTGCCAAATGAGTTAAATACAATTAAACATGCACGAATGAACTTATGGATTAATACATTCACATTGACAGTCCCAAGATAAAAAGTGTCATCTCTTATTGGAGTAAAAATGTGTTTGTCAATCAGCGCCACCTATTGTAGTAGTAGGAAATTGGTTTAAATGTAGCCTGGATAATAATTTAAAGTTTTGGTGTCAATAAACCTTTTGCCAGCAATTGTTTCACATTATTTTTTTGCACTTGATGTGAGTAGGACATTAGAGGGGTTTTTAAGTATGGCTTATACATTGAACTTCAAGTTTAGTTAAGTGTAATTTGAAACAATTGTAATGTGATTGTTTTGGCACAGTGAGAATACATACTAATAATTGTAATTATTCATTAGATTTTACCCAAGACGTGCAAAGTAATGTGTTTAATTATGCAACTGAATGCATTTTGATGATTAGTGTTCAATAATCCAAAAAACATCATACTTAATTCAGATACATACCCCACCCTACCCTTTAGAGAAGTGCTCATGGATTTTAGTACAGATTTGATTGACTGTGATATTACAAAATAAATTCAACTTGGATATGTCAGAAGAAACAAGGATTTTATTTGTTGTCATTTTACTGTCTAAAATATGAGGAGTGACTTGTGACTACTAGAGAGCACAGATGCTGTACAAACTGTTTCCATCTCTGCTTTGCATGGACCAGATGTCATTCCATTCTATCTTTAAACTCTGTCGAGTAACTGAGAAACCTCCTTTCCCATATTGTGACATCTTCAGAGGTAGCATATCTGTATAGAGGACTTCTTAGTTAATGATATCATTCATTTGCACATAAACTCTAACAAGGAGAAAAGTAGCCTGACTAAGGGAAGTCAAAGTAAACATAAAAGCAGAAAACAAATTATGTCATTCTCTGAATTATTCATGTTTTATCCTGCCTGATAAGAATAACATAAACAGCTGTGCCTATTTTTACATTTTTTTTGCATTAGATAACAAATACATTGTACATTTGTGATGAATAGAATTCATCTTTTCATGTGATGAAAAGAATTTATCATAAATAGTAGGTAAAACAGTTAACTGATATATAATACCTGTAATTAAAGCACCAGGCAATTGTTTGGATAACCAATATGACCCTATATGGCGGTGACAATTTCATGTTCTAGCAGCTATGTCATTCAGAGAACTCACTAAATTACAAACTAAATTTTCTGTCAGTCCTATCAGAACTTCCCAGGTTATCCTCTTGGCTTTGGCTATGCTGTCGTTTCATTCATTCACTTCTATTAGTGAGATGGGTGTTTACAGTAATTACAGAGCATAATACTCAAGATACACAATCCCTCATACTGTAAGGCAGGAGCATTTAGACAAGGCCTCTAATTGGCTGCCACAGAGCACATTACAACCTCTCTTTGTTCCTTACACACAGATTTAAATAGCAGAGGTAATTATGCAAAGATATTATACGAACACCTCTTTCCACAAGAGTTTGATTATTTTAAATGGCTTAAATCCTAACATAACTGGCAGTGTGCAGCAGGTAATTACCTGAATGTAGAGCATTTATCAGGGGTAAATACTTCCCTATTATAGTAAACAAGCTCCTTTGTATTTGATGGGCAGGACTATAAGTGTAAATATAAAAGTTAAAGAATGATATTTCAGATATTTCAATGATATTTTTATTATGAAAAGTATATATATTATATATTGTCCGCATAATATGAAAAGTTTGTGCAGCATTGGCATGTGATGGACTTGGGGAGCAAAGTCACCTTTCTGGGCTTGTTTTTTTTATAGTAAATTCATGTCTCAGTTATACCATTGTTGTTAATACCATTTCAAGGGTGCAGGCTAAGGTGCTACTGTATTTAAGCACATTTTAATGTGTCTTTATTTGTGTCTATTAATTGCTGTCCAGCCATTATTATTAAAGAGCTCTCCAAATAGTCAAATGCTCAGAAAATACCGCAGGTGTTTGATGGTGGTAGGCTCATTAAATTTAACATAGCTGAGTGGATTATGAAAACCTCACTCACAGATCATAATGTGCCCTTGCTCACGTGACATTGCATTTAAATGCATCCGAAGAGGCACTGCCTCCCTTGCCAACCTCAAAGAAAATACATTTTCAAGATGCAGTTAAAGTCTGTGCCTCACACACACACAATGTGAACAGTAAACTAGAGGCATCAGTGTGTTAACAATCCAGGACTATAACTCAAGACTCCAGTCAGTATTTCAACTGCACTAATGTGGACTCTGTTTCTCAGTGCTGATAGAATCAGGATCAGTATATGTCACCAAATACATTGTTATTGAAACATGTTTATAAACATGTCAATAGCAGTGTTCCAACACCTCCCTGTAATGATGCTCCCAATAGGGGGAGCAGTAGATTGTCATCATACATACAACAAACTGTCTGAGTGATGTTATTGTTGATGTTATTGTATTATGTCTCTCTCTCTCACACACACACTCATTCCTTAACATTACTGAATCCTGGGCAGTTGGGATGGAAGGACAGTGTAAACATGCAGTAGGGAACAGGGAGTCAGAGGCTAAAGGCAGATGACTGGAAATCTATGATGTTTGTTTTGGCTCGTTGATGGACAGCAGACAGGGGCCAGCACACACGTATATTAGAATAAAATATTAAATAAAAATTTAAAATTAAGAATAAATTGGAATAAAAATTAAATCTATAATGCCTATTCCAGGGTACCATTGAGCTGTGTATGAGTAAGAAGGTGTGGTTTCTAAACTTGTTATTACTAAATGACCTTGGTGAAACCTGAGGATTCCCCACAAAATGTAAACATTCCTAATGGAAGCCCTGATGAAGATATAGGTGTGTGTGGTCATTATTAGTAACACCTGCAATCACCAACAGCACCTTAGATGCACAACTAGATGAATAAATATACTTTTAATAAATAAATGGAATATCTAAATGAGAATGTCTGTTCAAGTGTCTGCTTTGGCTTGCATTATGGGCACCAAATGTGCCAGCAAGGATAATAAAACCTAAATTGTATCACCTAAATTGTAGGCACCAATAATCGATCCCCAAGAGGGAAAAAGGCTTAATACACTTACAAAGACATAATAAATATGTAAAAATAAGGTTTGAGTGAGGGTTAAGTTTATGGGTATGATTTTTGGGATAGTAAATATCAGTAAATATCAATGCTTAAAAAATTACCTATTTAAAAAAGTCGGGAAGTAACAAACATACTATAAAGCTTTGGTTTAGCCACATGGGAAGCAGTCAAATCAATTACAGCATGTGTTTGTTCTCTTTGACACACCATAGTTGAATAGCTGTGACCTTGCAGAGATAGCCTCTGTTCTTCTGCTCTGTCATAAGGGATCAGTAATTATTTAAATGGAAATTTCCTTCCAACAGCGTTTAAAGTGGGGCAAACTAGCCTCATAGGGTGAAACCAAAGACCACCCGGACGCTGGCACTGAATCTTCTAAATGTAAAATGCTTCTATCAGTACAGAAACAAATGCATAGTTATTCTTTTCAGTAATTTTTCACTCTCTGATTATTGTACACACACCAGACTGCCCATACTAGCAGTTAATATCCCCCTGTACTCACTCAGAAGGAAAAAATAATATTGTGCATGTTCCTTAGACCGAAGGGTTTGTGAACCCTTTTATTAGTGCTGCTCTGGGTCTTTGGAGCTGTTTAAGTCGTGGGTGACATCCTGACCTCGGTTTCCTTTCACTGACAAAGTAATTTACCCCTTGAGGTAAAGAGAAAAATCACTGGACTAAAACACATTGAAAGCCCATTTGGTTCATTTTGAAATATTAGCATAATATCAGCATTATATATTGACTACCAAGTTGGACTTTGGTTTGTGTATTAATTGGACACTTTATAAACACATTATTGTCTCCACTGAAGAAACAAGTTTTACATGGAATTGATTACCAATGTGACATTCATATATGTGTACAATATAATGCAGTCTTCTTCTCTTATATCTTTTAAATCCTTAACCAATTACTCAAACTTATCTATTACTGGAGTCTAATCAAACTCATCTACTGTAAATGACTAATTACATGTAGGCTCACCTACTGTAAGAAGCTAATCAAACTCTGCTGTAAGAGACCATATGTATCCATTTACATTTATTCATTTAGCAGACGCTTTTATCCAAAGCGACTTACAAGTGCGGAAGCACTATCCAACATCTAAAATGTCAAAGTAGTATCAAGTGTTGAAGGATATAACAATTACAAGGAACAATTTTACCTAAAGTTATGTCAGTATGTAAAAAGCAAACACATAAAGTCATTCATTTGATTAGTTTTTACATTTGTGTGCAATAATATGATAAAATATCCCTTTGCTTAGACATGCAACTAAAATTAGCAAAATGTCTCTTCACACTCATTTAGTCAAATCAGTCAGAACATTGATTGACATAACATATATTTAATCCTGTTTAGAAAAGCTGAGGGTGGCAACCGCACCAGCAACACAATTTCTTATTGCTGTTTTAAGCATTTTTGGGTGGCAATGTCAGTATTTGCTCTCCTAACTGGAGAGTGTCCAGGAAATATCTGTGCATAATTCAACCCTGAAAACTGATCTTCCATTGACTCTAGTCTTACCTTCTGATAAAAGATCATTTTTTGTCAGCTTTTGACAGATGTTAACAGATACAAATAATGATCTCTTTGTATCTCAAAGACACAGGCTTTTCACAGTGAAATCAAGCATGGCACCCCCAGTGAAACATTTTCATTTCTGTGTGTCAGCTTTATTTAAAAGATGGAGAAATACAATACATCCAAAAACCAGAAACAAATCAACTCAAGCATTTAAATGTTGTCAGAGTGCCTATGTTTCAAAAAAGGAAACAAACATAACATAGTCCAAACAACAGCTAATGTTAAAATAGATCAGAAAGCATGTATATTATGAAGCATGCTAATGCATTTTACAAGCTGGTCCCACTGCAGAGCAAGTAAAAATTCATTCCTCGTGCCAGTGTGCATGAAATTGGCTGATATTTATTCCCTCTTCATGTCAGAAATTCACCCTTTGACTATTTCTGATATCCTTTGAGATGAGATACGCTCTGTACTACAGCTGCAGCCCAAAAATGTAATTCTGAAACATTTTGGCTAAAACATGCACAAATAGAAAATTGGACACAGTATGCTGTTAATGTGATGGAACACATTTGCGCTATAATTTGGCAGGAAATGACAAATTTGTGACTACAATTTACTGTTTCTTTGTAAATAACAGTGTATTATATTTATGTACAGTTGAAAGCTCTAATACACAAATGTTCCATATATATGTACACTTATACATTGATATATAAATGTATACTTTTTGATTTTATATACTTTTTCAAAAATGTATTGACATTTATTTGGTATAAAAGGTTGTTTGAAAAATTCAGCAAAAGTAGCCATTTATTGGGGATAGGGCATAGCAGCAAATTTAGATTATTTTTCAAAATGACTGTCATGAATGTTAAGCTACCCTTGGGTTTCTTGAGTTTGGACAGCGTTGAGTACATTGATGTTTACGCTGTAGTCTACTGTACATACAGACAAATAAGATTGTTATTTATAATTGTTAGTATTGTTGTTAATGCAGCAAGAGCTACACTAATAAAAGCAGGGTGGCGATTTATTCCAGCAAATATTTATATATATTTATATTTTCTGTGGAAGGAGCAGGACTACAAAATGTTCGTCCAATCATTACTTTCGGTCTGAATGCATTGATAGGATGTTCTAACTGCCTGTCAATCTATGTACTTTCATGTGTATTGGAGGAGGCGTGGCTTTGGAGAGTTTCTGCTTTCAAATACAGCTTGATATTGCTAGCCTCTGAAATCGCCTACTCTACCCTTAAGGCAGATAACAAAGATCAGATGGTTTTGGAAAGTTGATGAGAAATTTTTTGAGCTGAGTTTCTGAAACTCCAGAGATGTATGTTGAAGTACTGGGTCTTTTTCTCTGGAGAAACATCTGAGCAGCAGGAGACTTAAGCAAAAAGTTTTCTCTCCATTCAACATCATTGTTGTGAAACAACTGTGATATTAAAGGTACAGTTTTTCTGATTTTTCTGTCCTATGGGGAACAATTTGTGTATGCCATTTATCTTTAAATTAAAGCATTTCACACAAAAGAAAGTAAAAGGTGATGTAGCCTCAAAATGAAAGAACTCAATCTTGCTTTTCAGCAATAAAATAAGCACTTTTTCTTACTTAGATAAAAGGTAAAGCTTGACAGACCACTTGTGCTTGTTTAGTGCTCTGTATTTTTTACCAACCCAATGTAGGTAGCTGTATTTTTTAATAAAAGCTTCCTGAAGTCTGTCCATGTAGTAGGTCAGCTTCCCTTTTGAGCCCTCCTATCACTGCATTCCCAACCCCTTTAATGGACCCTGAATGTCTACTGGCCTGTTATTGGCAACATGGGGACACACAATGTAATATTTTCTCTGTGGGTGATGAAGGGGGCTGTAATTTGAGAACTGACAGCTGGTGGCCATCAGTTAAAAGCCTTTGAGGGTTGTTGTTGTCTGACATTTTTCAGCCCTTTTTTTAGACATAATTCTTTTCTGCTGAATTGTACAAAAAGAGACAACAGTTCTGAGGTCAGTGGAATCTGAGGCTTAGCCCATTTATCTGTGGATGTTCCTGGAGCTGTCCTTTGATGTACTGTAATATCGAATATGATTTACCAGTAAAATAAATATATCAGTAAGAAGTACTTTTTAAAGAGGTAAATCAACATTAATAGGGGGTGTAACATGTAAAAGAATGTATTCACTATACAGTACGAGCCAAAAAAGTCCAACCAAACAGAAAAACATTGAAACTGCATTTATTTCAGTATTTCCCTATAGACTGTAAAATTAGTCAGAGAATGAGAGAGCAGAGCACACAAGAGAGAGTGTTGCAGGACTTCACATAACTATACATTGCTCTTTAATGTATATGTTGTGTTCAGGTAATTCATCATGTTTACATTTTAATTTGCCACAAATGCCTTATTTTACAATAAATATATTTTACTGTTTGTCCGATTCTGGATTTATTAACTATAGATAAAAAAGGAAAAGTATTGCAAAGATTAGTCCTTTGAATATAAGCTAGTCTTTCAGACTTGTGATGAAGGATGTCCCACACTGTATATGGGTGGGGGGCCCATCCATAAAAACGTAATGAATTCATGTTCTCATCTATGGAATTCCTTTAAACATCCTGAAGACTAAAAGCAAGCAAACAAATCCCCTGTTCTTTTCTGAAATTCTGAATTTGTGACTACTGCACATCATATGAACAGAATGAACATCTTCCTCTATAGCAGAAATACATTAATAAGGCTTAAAACATCCCAGCATAAGTAGTCTTTGTGTTATTATCTGACAAAAGAGAAACATGCAACTTTTGTTTTCCAGAACAACTTTCTTTTACTTTGGTAAGTTTGTGAACTCAAGTTGTCATTGCGGTTTCAAGTTCTTTTCTGTAAACAACTTTTGTCATTCACTGGCACTGCAGAAATGTCTACAGCTACAGACAATTGCCTTAATCAGACAGTGTTTTTACATTTAAGCCTGAGTCTGAAAAAAGTGCATTATCTTTAAATATTATGTAAATTGTCTCCCAGTATGTGGTCTTGAGAACTCGGGGCACAGTTTTGAGACCCTTCTATTTTCAGTTGGGCTGTCGTTTCATTGTATAATTGTGCCTGTCAACCCTGAGAAATATTTCTTGTAAGCTTGTGCTTACCTCATTCTGGCTGCTGCTGAAATCTTCTGTTCACCTCTGCTGGGAATAAGTATGGTGATATATATTAAAGGGCTGTTTCAGAACATGAAGGCCACAGTGCTGACAACCCTCACACAGGCTTCATTTACATTCTTAATTGTGAAACATGTATGTATTAGGCTACAGTAATTTAAAAAATGAGAGATCAGAATATGACTAAAGTGACTAAAACCTTGTAAATAATTATTTATTAATATTTATTCTGCAGTGTACATGAGGATTTACAAGAGCATTATTCTAGTGAGAATGTAATCCACTTTCTACTAAAAAGAAACAGGCTGCCTCTCAGCAAAGGTAAAAGAATAAAGCATTTGAAATCACAGAACATTCCTCTGATTAATGAAGTAATAAAGGGATGTCACCATAATCTTCACATCATTGTAGTTAGTTTTGAACCTGGATATTTTCATGTTCTTCTGAACATCAAAACAATGGTAATGTCTGACTACACACAATCCAAAACTAAAGGAAAATCTGGAGATCTACCAGGGGAAGGGTTGATTGTTCAGTTGGGTTTCACTAAAATGTGTTAAGAATATTGCCAGTTTAAAAGTGTGAAATATTCTCATAAACCATAATGTTAGATGGCCACAATGAAAGCTACAATATCCTATAATGGTCAGTCAACTGCTCCTCACCCAAACATTTCTGCACACAAAAGAACATTTTATGTACGTCCTGTGGTCTCTCAGGTGTAAGGTCATGATGAAAGCTGTTGACCCTTTTGTATCTGGCTTTATTTTTCTTCATTTTTGCTGACAGAAAGCTCTTTAAGGATGTAAGTGCTGACTGCTGGGATGTACATTACATGGAATGAGCTGTCTGATTACATGGGTCAGCAAATTTCCTTATAAGCATTCCTTTAGGTAATAGACTGCCATTAGAGATTCCCAGGTGGCCGGTCAGAAATGGTTTGCAGTGGAAAATGAATTAAATTACAGTACATGGAGGAGAAAAACACATGGTGATGCTGGTAAAGGAGTGAACAGAAAGACAATTAGAGATTTGAGGAAAATGCTGTAAAAATGTATTTACCAAAGGAAACATATCTGCAAATCTTAATTTGCACAATCTCTCACTTTCATTTGGTTGCTTTTTGATCTCTAATCAATAGTCAAATTGTATAACTTATCTCACATGGAAAGTATCACAGCTCAGCCTGATCCAGGCCTTTTTAGACTGCACTTAACCCTGGGCTATTTTAAACCAAGGAATCGTTTTACACTTACACTAATTTCTGAATGTTGTCAGCAGTTTTGTGAAATTGCAGTGCCAAATGTAAACACAGTAAAATAGAGAGATGTCAGTATTAATGACCAGTGGTTTAACAGACAGAATATCATACATTATCAGCACTTACCTCAATAAGGATTCATGTATTTTGGGCAGTCCCAGAAACTTTGGCATCTGACAGAAATGTCGTAGCGTGATACAAGATGGGATGTCCATAGAGATCATATTTGTTTTAGCATGTTTAAGGTCACTCAAAACAACCAGCACGTTTGTGCACCATCGTTTCTACAGACTGACCTGCAGTTATTTAAACAAGCTGCGTGGCTATCGTGGGCTATACTTGTCAACGTTATTGACCTCATTACTATGCAAATTAGACTGTTATTTGTCCAATCAATGTTATTGGTCTAAAAAATATGTAATTAGGAATGTTAACAAACATACGAAATTACAAACATAGCCTACAACGTGAAATCATTAATCCTGAATACCCAGGATTAATTATTAACCCAAGATAAAGTGTGAACAGGTATAAAAACATGAAAAATAACCCAGGATATACCCAGAATATGTTTCTCGGGTTTAATGACCATTGTTTAACAGTTCCATATGTGAAAAGCCTGCCTGTGTGATTGAAAGAAGCTTCTTCATTTGGATTCTGTGTGTGGAGTCGCTGCTGCTGTCTGTGCTTTCGTGACAAATGATGACATCACTCTACATGAGACAGGAGCAGCATGGGAGTCACACTTGATAAACCTGGTAAGAGCTGGTCGTTTTAAAGCCCTGACACTGTGTGGACCATCACAGATTAAAGAGTGATTGACTGTCACTCATAGTCTCATCACATGCTTGCCGAGGGGTCTAATGTGTATTCCTGAGAGAAGAGCTATTAAAATCCCTAAAAGACTCAGACCTGGTGGTTGGTTTTATTTTGTGCAATAATGTTCATGCTTACAAAATGAATGGCAACTTTGTGAATGTGCCTTGTTCAAAGAAATGCAAGTGTAACAGAGATATCCAGAAGAAAACATTAATAAATATATGTATTTCTTTGTTTCATGATCTGTTTGCTAAAGCACTTCCACTTATCTGTAGACAAACACTTTTTTGAGACTATTTGCTGATGTATTTGTTTAGAAACAACCAATTGTGCAAATCTCAACCACCCACAGGCATTAAAAAAAGGTATTTTCTTTAATTAGTTATCGTTATAATTCTGCAATTCTGCAACAAAATGATCTGTTCTGGTCTAGAGTTTTGCAGATCTGTCTAAATTGCATATCTAGAGCATACAAAATAATTGGTGTTTTGTTTCATATTAAACTGCTGCTTTGTCTTTGTAAACAGATGAAGAATGGCTTTCACTTTACCATCTTTGGCAATAACAATTTTCTGATGTGGGGAGGAAATCAATTTATCCTCACCATTTTTCTTTCTAGGTAGCGGAACAAATGATAGCACATATATCATACCACTGAGCCATTTTCTGCCACTCGCTCCTAACTAATTCATTTATTGAGCCCTGTGGATGTTCTGATCATTGCACAACTAAATTTATGGGTGGATTTAATTTGAAGCACAATCCCCTTGTGTGGTACCTGTTTTGAGGGTATATTGGAATTTGGTAATACAGAGTGTTTGCAAAAATCCAGAATATAAGGTTTTCAAAGAACTCAAGGTTCCTCAGATACCATCCTGACAGGACCTTTAGTCACTCTTGTGTACATATTTAAAAAGCTTCAGAATTTGAAATTTTTTGATATTACTGAAGGATTGGTTCTTGTGAGAACTAAGATTAAGATTCTCAGAGAATCAAAGGGTCATATGGAGGTTCTCTAGAGAGTTCCACCAGTGTGGCATTTGAGGAACCCTAAACAGTGACTTTTAGCATCTTTTATTTTCTACAAGGATATATCTACACGAACATTGGTTGTTTCTGTGACTTCTAATTGAATGTCTAAAAAATGTCTCTTCTTACACACATCTCCAAGATGTTTGTAAATCCTTGTGCTCTCCTGCACAAGATAACTGGCAAACATTCTTCATCTCCCCTTGATCTACATTCAGAGTTAATTATCTACTGTGGTGTTCCCTCCTTAGTGGCTGTGAAATTAGATCAAGAGATTCTTCAGGAGAGAGAAAACTAATCATTGTGATTGCTGACAGTTTTATTATGGCATGCTTGGCTGCACTGTATTATAGGTCCCAAAGGACAGATAATGATAAAAGGGAACTGTGCTCTTCATCTGTTTTATATCAGGTATGTAAGTTCTTATTTTTTTCATAAAAAATATACATTTCAAAACAATAAGATGCAATGTTTTATAAAAATGTACACAGCAGTCAAACATTTGGATACATATTTATTTTAGTCTTTATTTAAAGGCTTAGGCTTAAATGCTTTAAAATAAACAACAATTAATGTTGTAGACAAATATTCAATGCATGGTTGTCTTAGAAATACAACAAATTATACAATATAAGTTTTATGTTTGTTTACATATTTTTAAACATTATGTAAATTCCATTTTCTATAATTTTGAAATATTCTCAAAACAGAGAATACATGTGTGACAGATCTGTCGTAAATAAAAATAGACGTATTCTATTTTATACTATTTATTAAGTATTAAAACAGGTACTTTTTGATTTACTGATGGTCAAGTTTCTTGTATTTGTTCAGCAGGGTGCACAAAATATCCTCTCAGTGATCAAAGTCACCTTTCAGCTTTATTTCCTGTTTGTTTCTTCAGAGACTAGCAACTTTATTTTCATCTCCTCTAGTCATCATTTCTCATTTCGCTGCTCTGTTTTAACTTGCCACTGGTCTATAGTGTTGCGCTACTGCTTCACCCTATTTTATACTCATTCCCAACACTAATAATGTCAGTGTGAGATGTTACCACTCTTTAGTATTTTTTTATTTGTAAAACACATTAGATGCTATTAAATGTATGTATATATGCATACTATAAATATATCTCAACAATTAGATCAGCTTCATACATGATTAAAGTTTTTGGTTAGGTTATTAAATGATTAAACAGTTTGCATCTTAAGGCTGGCTGTGCATCCCTTCATTTTAAAATCAGTTTTTACATTTCCTGCTGTAATAACATTACTGTGTACAGTGTCAGCAGCCACAGGGAATTATTACAGTTTTATTGAATTGTCATTGGGAAGGGATAAGCAAGATAAGATAGAAATCCCAAATTGTCCTTCAAGCTTCACTATTTATTAAATAACAAGGGGTTAATAAGATTCAAGCATCTTTATTAGCCTTCCCTACATAATTAGTTTCAAAAACAGACAGAAGTATTGGTCCCCCCAAAACTAAGTCTTAACTGACAAGTTGTAATGCCTGGTTGTTGTTTGTTAAGACTTTATTTTTATTCACAAAATAGGACCAGTAACGTCTGCTAGATGCAGAAAAATAAAGATGGAAGCACTGGAATTTAAAAAGCATTTTACTTTTAATTGCTAAATTAAATAAAGCATGTAGCAAATGAGAAAAGGACTCTAAATCGGAACCAGTCAACCATCAAAACAGAGAACAATGTGCCCAACCGAGTGGAATGAATCAGTTTCAAAAGGTGTTCACAAAGTTTCAGCTTAGACCTTACACCACCTTATACTGCACATCAGCATTGCTTATATCACATGAAATTGTCTTAGACAACTTTCATTTATCGCTGTACAAAAGCATTAAAACTGTGTCACCAAATGGAATCACAAAAACAAATAAAGCAATATTGTGGCCTTTTTAGTATAGTAGGTTTTTGTTATCATCACACAGGGTCTCTTTCCATGTTTTACTTGAGTTCAACGTGATCACAGTCTCAGTCTCTGTACTTATCATACACTCATAAAATGTCAATGTCACACAAATTGTGAAGAATTTGTCAACACAGTGTCAACACAGTGAGATCTTCTATCAGAAATTCCAAAAGATGAGTCAAAAAGCAGACTGAAATTATCCTGTAGTCTCACATCATTCAGTCACTGAAGTGAATGCTACATCAATAAATTTTTATAATAAATATCTGACATTTTTTAAACGATATGCTGACACATTTTGACCAATAGACAAGGAAAAACATCTGCTTCATTTGAACAAAATGTGTATGTGCACATCTCTGTGTGGTACTAATAACCCGGTTGAACAGTGGAAAAGCAATGCTTTATACAAAAACTTTGTTTTCATGTTACAAACTTTCACTCGGTCAAGAACTAGTAATACATAAGTAATATGGGATAAAGCAGGTTTAGTAAATGCAAATATTCAAGACCTCTCCCTTTTGACATGCTAGCATGAATTTGACTGTAGATAATTTCCATCAAATCTAATGGCTAGATTGAATTCAATGACTGCGATGTTGCTACCATGTTAATGCGCCATAAAAAGAGAGTGTGCAGATGCAAATTTATACTGGCAGTATGAACCACCATCACGCAATAAAGAGAGATGAGTGCAGGGGAGGTATTTACCAAACCTCCTATTATGCTAATCAATCAATTAAGGTTTTAAGGAATAATCTACATATGATTAATTGTTTTGTATTTTGTATTTTCTGCTAAAAACAAAAATTAACCCAAATGATTATTACTCATTTATCTGCAGCCATCTAATAATTCTAAAAGTAGGCATTCAGATTGTTTACTTTCATAGGTTTTTTTCTCATGAGTCCTCTTTAGTTTTTTTAAACAGATTTGTGATTCTAATCCGAAACACAGACTGGGAGAATCCAAAACACAGTAGATTTCCAAAGCTGGATGCAGAGCAGAATGCTATGGTGATAAATCTACTGGGATCAACTGTTTCATAAAGATTTAATATGTAGAGAAAAGCTGCTGCTACAGTCCATAGGCTGCTGGGGAGGAACAGGGCAGCCTGTATCATGCCTATTATGGTGACCCTCATCTGGCTCTTCTGTTGGGATGGGGAAAAAGATTCATTCTGTCCCATCATTTTCATATGTCCACGCAGATAAACAAAGGTTTTGCCCCAAGAGATTGATAATGTGATCAATGGACAGGTGCAATATAACACAAACAACAGATTTGACAACTGAAATATTTTAAGTCCATTCTTTGCTGTTGATATTGTGCTTGAATTATGTGCTGTTGAATTGATCGGCATAGTTTCAGTCATCAAATATGATACTGTTCCCATGGAGAGAGAAAATAAAAGCAGTACCTGGTTAAAAATGAAGCCAACATATATTACAACTGTAATATTCCTCTTAATCCAGACTAAGATGGCACGATGTTGGGGAACGATTGACATGTAGTAGAAAATGCTAATCCAAGCATTGCACGAGAAGTTGCCAGTAAACGTTTGATAGACCAAAACTCTGCTTATCGTTTGAAGCCAAAGAGGTGGCTTGAAAAAAGCAATAATTACAGCCAATGCAGTGACAATTTGTTGAAATGTTGAATTGCATAACACAGCAATTAACAAGAACTGCATTGGAGAGCGAAGTGTCACTCCATCGACTGGTCGTATTAAGCAAAACAAGAAGAAGATGTTGAAAACAGTGGCTATAACGCAGAGTGGACTGCAGATTACAGCGAAAACCCATGGTGCCATCATGATTATTGTCTTTCTGTTGTGTCTATACCTTCTGCCCAGTCTTGCAAATGTCCTGCTTTTCCTGATACATCCAGGATTATATTATTCCATGAATTTAAATGTGCCTTGACAGCCAACCCTACTGTAATGTGTTCCTCATTTGTAAGTTGCTTTGGATAAAAGTGTCTGCAAAATGGCTAAATGTAAATGTAAACAAATCACCCAAATTCTCACCTGGATTTAAAGAGTATGAGATACAACTCTTTTTTTGAAGTATTATGTAATCAGCGCAAGTATAAAAATGATCAGCGGTACTAACAAACAACACCTGCTCATCAGTAGATTTTGTAAAGCTTATGCTGGCAGCATAAAGCGGCAATCCATAACTTTCACCTCTCTACTGCCATCAACATAAAATTGTTCTTTTTTTAAATTAAGTTTTCTTCAAATGAAGCTAAACTGACATTCAGACCTGACATCTTAAATTATAAATCATTATTATAAACACTGTTGGGAATTGGGGTAAGGAGGTTGTGTTGATGCTAATCTGTCATGTACTTGCTCAGTAACAGATTTTTGTTCATTTTAACCCAAAAAAGTAACTGCAGACTGCAGCTGTACAACGTAAATGTGTGCATATATTTCCATTCGTTGAGCAGTATTTTAATCAGTAATTTTCCACGATTACATAATCTTATATTGAAGGAGGGACTAGGAAATCATAGAGACTTAGTGGTGGCATTTTTGATTTACTTGAGGAACTAAACAACCACATATCAACCACCTAGAACAGCCTAGAAAGCTATGTGCACACAGGCAGAGGCAAATCAGATTGTTTGGCCCATTCACCGCTAATCTAGTCAGTTTCCTGTATATTCTAAACTAGTAGTCTAGAAAAACCAAGCTTAACCACATTTGAAGGCTTAATCATATTAATACAAGCTTTTATTAATGTGTCCTAGTATCATAGTTAGGTCTTTCTATCATTCTTCTCACCTAACCCATCTCTCGTCTAACTGTGTTAACCACAGTTGTTGTGCTCATAGAAACCTCCATTAATTACAGTATTCAGCAAGCGTAATGCCGCAATTAACACCAAAGCTGTACCGTACAGGCTAAAATCTATTAAATAAAGTATACCTACAGCTGCATTATACGGTTAAAAGCAAACTGAAGCCAAATGAATCAAAGTTTCACAACAATGAAAAAGGTGTCTTTTTTTTATTAAACACGTATTTACAATACAGCTGTACATTTACATTTATACAAAACAGCCCCTAAAATAATTGATATTGACAGAGGTACAAAATAATTTGAGAGATAAATATATTAAAGGACACTTCAGTTTCCAAAAAGAAAGACAGACCTGTCATTTCCAGTCCTTGAGGATATGACTGTCTTTGTGTCAGTTGGGAGAAGAGTAAAGGATTATTTGGAAAAAAATAGAACCCCATACCCCCCTCCATCCAAACCAAATGTTTGCCACTTATGTACCTTGTTTATTTCCATGGTTGTGTTAATTTTGACCTGTGGTTTTCGTAGTGTTCGTAGTGTTAAAGTGTTTTACTTTTAACAACCACAGGTCAAAAACAAAACAAATCAAAACATAAGCATGACAAAATCTTTTCATCAGAATGAATACTGATTCTGTTTCACTGGCAAATATTAAAAGGACCAACTGCAACCGATATACATAGGCCAGAAATGTTTGTGAAGATTCTCAGTTATCCAGGCCATTGCAAAATGTCAAATAAAGGTATTCTTGTCAGCTGTACATGTTTCTCTGTCAGAAGTACTCTTGTGTGTCTTCTAAGACATTGTAAACTGATTTTAGACAGTGATAACAGAGGCTATGTTTACACCTGGTATTATTATCTGTGGTTGGGCGAGACAGATTCTTTTAGTAACCGGCATCTAAAATGCATCTCCTGTGACAACTTGTGATAAAAGTGGAGGGTCACTGATTTTGTGAGAGAAAGAGATATTTCTTATAAAGCTGCATATGACCAGTATAAAGTTTAAAACTCTTGTAAATAGATAGAAATAGATGACTGACAGGTGAGTGTAATCAAGATGCATTTGTGTTTACACAATGTGGTCACATGCGTTTTTATTATCTCAAAATGTTGAAGTAATAGGATCACAAAATGCTCTGAACCCCATTTATATCTTAGTGTAGTACACCTGGGACTGGACAGCCTGAAAAAGATCTTAAACAGGGTCAGATTTTCTTAAGGTTTGGGGTGGGTGACCTGTGATACTGTTTGTCAAGACCAAAAATGCTGTCCAATTCATACCCTGCCAGTTTGCAGAGAAACACATGCAGTTAACTAGAATGACTAAACATTTAATTCTGGATCGACTGTTTAGTTAACTTCAGCTGCAACTGTTCCACTTTTTAAAATGACTTTGCTGTTGGCATGCTGACTTTGAGACATAAACTGTAACATCTTTCAATGAACAATCCTCCTTTGGGACAAAACATTAAATATTTGTTTGTAGATTTCAGGAAAGGGTTTGTTTGTTATCATAGATATGATATCACAGATATTTCACACCATAACACATCTGGGTTACAGTAGGTCTCATGTTTAACTTCAACAATACTTCTGCCCACTTTTCCTTTCCTAAGGTCACTTTACTAAATGAGTTTAGCTTCTGTTTACAGCTTCTTTGGGAAAAGAATGAGATATACTGCATATTCTCTAAACTATTTTCATTTTAAACTGGCCTGCATGTTTTTCTGTATTCTTTACAATTAGTAATGTGAAATTATAAGACATTCTTTTACAGGTTACTGTTCTTGAACTGTATTACACTATTTGTGTAGTATTCCAGGACTGGGGTTGGATACTTGCCTGCTACAATGCTGTCACCTTGTAGGTGTGTCTGGCACCCTACAAATGTTCACATGCTTGAAATACATGTTGTTGTGGCACGACAGATTTCAATCCTGGAGTTAACATCATGATTTAACACTTCAGAGTCTGTGTTTATGCACCAAAGCCCATTAAGTTTGTTACTTTCCATTCCAGCTTTAATTCAGAGGGCATATTATAATTATAATAAAAACAGCTCCTAACACACCACTCACATCCCAGAAATGACCAAATGTTAGTTAATCCAACACTTGGAGTAAGCACTGTAAAAACTACAAGCTACTACTTACATAGATCAGAAAATTCTGACGTTTCCCAATGCGAGGAGACCTCCAACTAACGTTCCTGGTTATAAAATAACCTCACAACAGGTTTGCTGAAGGAGATACAGGAGGAACTGATATTTGAACTGAAAACTACAAGGACTAGTACTGTAAATGTCTGTCAGATGTAATATTCCTGCATGCGGTCTCTTATAGGGTTGTGGAGGTGAAATTCTGCCCTGTAAGCTGCTTCAAGGCTATGTTGGTGCTCCTTCTCCTGGAGGCGTGCAGTTCTTTGAGCTTGTTGATGCTGGTATAGGAAACGGGTCATCACTGCCAGGACACAGAAGGTACTGAAGACCACAGCAGTAACCACACCTGTGAATCAGAAGGGACATTCAGGTTACAGGCATTGAGGTGTAAAACTTCTTTTTAAAGGTATAGTTCACCCAAAAATAAGAATTCATTTCAAACCCATATGACTTTCTGTATTCTGTGGAACACAAAAGATGCTCTCTGTTCTGTATAATGAAAGTGAATAGAGAATGGCCTGTCAGGCTTCAAATTTAGAAAAAAAGGACACTATAAAAGTATCAAAGTGGTCCACAAGATTCATGTGTTATACTGCAAGACTTCTTAAGCCAGATGTCTTTGTTTGAGAAACAGACCCAAACTGAAGTCATCATTCATTGATCATTGGAACACATACAGGTTTTGAACAACAAAGTGAGGTAAATGATGAAAAAACATTTAGGTTTGGGTGAACAACTCCTTTGCCCATTGTTATTCCCAAAACCTTCATTTTCATTCTTTGCCTGTTAATCCTCTCTGCCGAGGATTTAATGACCCTTTTGGAAAGTAAAGTGGCCATCATCCACAATCCAATCCCCAACACCCAGGTCTCATAACATCTCTACTCTGCTTCTAACCTTGTTTACGAACATCTTACATGAGAATTTAGCCCCAAGCACTCCCCCAAAACTGTGCTCCCTCCTGCCTTTATACCAAGAAACCTTGTCTAATCATCTGCTTTACCTCTTCCTCACTGGCAATACATCTCTGTACGAAGGATTTCAAATTGCTCTGCAACTTTCAACATTGTCAGTTGTGCTCTTTTGATTTTCAAACTGGCAGTGATGGGATCTTGATTTGTGGTTTCTTGGTTTACATTTCTGTCTGAATAATAGGTCAAGTAAGCTGCAAAGTTGCATTATCTTTCCCCTGCACCCATCAGGCACCACTTCCCACAGGACTGCTCTTGCGTATCTTACCCCGAGCAAGATCATGCTAACCAGACATCCAATCACATGGTTTTTCTTATCAATCTGATGATGTCACTCAACTCTACATCTCTAATTTCCTCTTCCTGCCTCTGCAATTTCTGGATGTCCACCATCACCTTAAGCTCAGTCTTGACAAAATGCTCTTTATCCCATCCTAAACCTCACTCATCACATCTCTGTCCACACAGTTAATGCCTCCAGCTCTGTGTTATCTTAGAAGACCAGTTCTCTTTTGTGGATCACATCACAACAGCCACCAAGTCCTGTTATTTAATGCTCTATAAGGAAAAACAAACCTTCCTTGTCAACAGCTTGCACAGGTTGTAGTCATTTCACTAGCACTGACTTAACATTATGAATTTGGCAGTTTGGTGACTTACAATACATTCAGTACATTTGATAATTTCACATGGGAATCAAACTCATAACCTTGGCATTGCTTGTGCCATGCTTTACCGGCTGAGCTACAAGAACACTAAATATCTAAAGAACATCTTTGCGATTCAAAATGAATCTCTTTTGTGGCTATTTAGTACAGTCATGGTTAATAATGATTGCTAGATTAAACCAAAATATTCTCATATAGACTAGGAGAAATGTAACATTCTACACAGTTTCTTCCTTCTTCAATGGAAAATGAATGCCATCAACAAACTGTGAAAAATCCCTGGTAACAGTTTTAATGGAGATTTTATTACCATAAGTTACTGCACACAACAAATTTCCAACACAAAGTAATCACATATTTCCAAAACAGAGAGAGTAAAGATGAACATAAACAATGTGTGTGATAGTGAGAGCTCATTTCATACTTCACTGACTGTTACAAATGAAACACTGAAGCAGAATGAGAAGGTTAAACAAACCTCCGATCACAGCTGAATCAGGCTGCCTGTCGTCTCCATGATGCTTGTTATCTTTGCCCACCTCCTCTCCATGATCTACAGGATGACACGTGCATCACACCGAAACACAACACTGATATTCTGTTTGTTTTACAGTGAAGAGATACAGTATTTACTCTGATAGTGACTGCTCTATGGCTGCATCATGCCATGATTTATAATAAAGCACAATATCTTTCCAGATTACAATCACTGAATTTTTTATCAAACTGCATCATATATTCACTTTTTTTTCACTTCATATATTGTTTATTTTGTCCAGTTTTTTCGTGGCTGCTATTATATTTCCTTGTCATAAATTTCTTCATTTTGAAACATTTTGTGAAAAATGTGAAATTTTACTGGCTAAATGCCAATTATGGTATAAATTTGTTCTTTGGTTGTTGAGAAACTGGCACTGTATGGACAATTTTAGTCGATTAACTGTGTTTTGGTAAAAAAAACTTCTAATTTGCACACATAAAAATAAAATGTGAAAAATACCCTTATTAGAAAAAAGTGATATTAGGAAAAAACCCATTCTGTTTTAGGTTATTACATGTTAAAAGAGGCTTGGACAATGCTCACTGCTGCTTGCAGTGTTTTACAATACCATTATGTTTAAATGTCCTAACCCCTTTTCTCCTAATGCCTTCAGCCATAGAAAGTGTTTATTGCTCCCACACTAATTATAAACCCAAGAGTGCATTATATTGGAAGCACAGAAAGTACACCAAGTGAGAGCAATGAATTTGCAAGTCCATGCTGTTTCTCTTAAATAGATCTGTGACCCCCTAAAACCACAATTACTATTCTGGGTTTTAAGACATAAGTCTTTATTGTTCCCACTTGACTGATAAGATACAACATATACAAAATGTTACTTAAGTCTAAACATAATATTTAATTGTAGTGAAATCTTACACATATATTTAAGACATTCCTAAAACACTTTGTAGTTATTTCTTACCTAACTTAAGAACTTACCTAAGCGAGATACAGAAGTTGAAAGGTCGGCTAATGCTCCACAGTTTGACTCCAGCAGACGTCCTCGTATGCTAACCAGAGAGCTACCTCGGTTCAATAACGCTGCCTTAAGCGGAGCAATGTGGTTGTACTGGACAGATGAGAAGCAGCCAATGAAACCATTGCTTCCAGCATGAGCTACCTCATCATCCATTACATCACTTCCTGTTTAGAAAAATGTCAAAATAATAAGAACTTCATTATAAGAACTCATCATAAATTACAATTACAGAGAAACAATATATATTAATAATTACATAATTACAGACTGACAAGAAACAATGGTGCTGCACTGTTTCCAGTTCCCTCAGTATTTCAAACACAGGCACAATCCCGCTAATATGCCAGTTTCATGTTTGCTGGACTCCTTGAGTCACTGAATAAAAGATAAAAGGCTTCAAACTGCAGACAGCCTTCATTGTTGAATCACCCTTGGCTAATGTCAGAAAAGGGGAATTTTTGAATCCATCAAGCATCACAAGAGGCATTGAAAAGTCATGGCCCTATTCAGTGAGAGAACGTCAGGTAAGGTAGCTGTATTGTGTTGATTTCAGTGTGTAACTGTATATAAATACTTACACATGTGTGTATAAATAATGTGACACAAATGCTTTCTTTGCCATTTCCCAAGGGATTAATTAGTCATTTCAAATACTGTCAGTTCATTACCTGTCACCTTTCCCAGGATCAGTGACTTCACTGAGTTAAAAGGTGCGTCATATGAAAGGATGTACTTTTTATTTTCATAGTCAATCTGCAACAAATCAAGAGCAAATGAATGAGTACATGAACAAAGATCAAAGATCAACTGAGCAATATCCTAGAATGCAATGGAATGTCTCATATTAAGCTATATATATATATAGTATACTATATATACTATAATGTATATTACATAACTGCTGTACTGCTTGAACAGATGTTTACTATAAAAGCTAATGCAATTCAATGTTTTACATTTGAAGTTTTCAGTCATGTAAGACCTTCTGTTTTCTTACATGTGCTAACTGGTAACTGTAGTGTGTTTTATGTATGTAATAAAATATCACACTTGAACAAACACATCTTTTCCCTCCCGCTGGATGTGAACTCTGTGTAGCCGTCCATCTGCCAGGCTGCTCTGAATGGGGCTGAACACATCTGGACTCAATTCCTTATGCAGTCGGTACCAAATCTGTAAACTCCCTGAGTGGAGCAGATCAATAGTTTTAGCATATTTGGCATAAGTTACTTATAGCTCTAGTCAGCGATGAATAATGTTGTGAGTGTGTCATTAATCATTATAAAATCAATTTTTTTATCTGGATGGTACTTAGATTGGTCAAGCAAAAGTTAATACCATGTAGCTCCAAATCATTGTGAATTTATGTAGGTTCCTATAACTGCAGATTGTCCTATAGCGTTTATACAGAGCTGAGCAGAATGTATTTCATAAGTCAAAGACAAAGCATTTATATTTAGACTATGTTTGAACAAAGCTTTAAAAGATTCATAAATATTAATTCTTTGGCAGCCTCTAACCCTTTAGCTCTGTGTTGAAAATGTCAATACACATTTACTTGCATCTCCTACGCACATATTGTCCAGGATCTGGGGAACTAAAGAGCTGTGCACTATCAAGACACAGGTTAGTGCTGAAATTGTTGGTACAGTTATATTTAAGACACCCCCATACTTGCATTGTCTGCCAGGAACTACTGCAGTTCTCACTTTCTGAGAGCACCATGAGCTCCATGGGATTGATTGGACTGAACAGAAAAAGAGGGCAGGTGGTCCTATTAAGTTCTAAGTATGTGAGTGATAAAATTCCATATTGAGGTAGATACTGTAGCTGAGGGAAGGAATGACGGAATAACATTAGTTTTACAACAAAATTTTACAGTGAGTCACCCCTCCCCCCCAAAATAAGCATTTTTAATACTTAGGAATGATTATTGTTTACAAAACTGTGTCAGAACAGATTTACACATTTAGCTAAAGCTCACTTATGGCCGGCCGTCGGGCAATGTTGAGTAGTTTTTGAGCATTAGTCAGCTTTAGTTTAGTCAGTGTGTTCTGCACAGTTGGCTTTAGCTGACTCTACATATTGAATCATCAGCGGAGCTTATCAGTGAACTCTGATTGGCTGTTCAGATTAGTGCCGCTTGCTTTGTATATCCACAGTTCTAGCTCTTCCAATTTCCCTGTTTGAATACTGAATGCAGACTACTGCCACCCACTGGGATGGGAGATTATGTTCTCACAGAGCATACACAGTAGTTGGCCATAGGCTATAGTCTGTCCAGTGTGTTCAAGTGCAACTTTTTTTGCCCCTTTTTTTGTGGCGATGAGAGGCTACGCCACAGTCTGCTTTCCTCAGTGATAGTTCTTTGGTGTCTGTTTGGTGTGTCCCTACCTTAAGTTTAGTCAGCCTAATTGAGTTGATCCTTCAGTGGATCATTTGCATAAAAAAAGAAAAAATTAATAATGAATTAAATTTATGGTGATCTCTGACTGTCGTTTTTATTCTTTGGTCACCCCTGGTGGCCCCTCAACAAAAGATCGCATGAGGTGTGTAATGCACCATATCTATGGTACATAGCTATAAACCTGACCATTAAAGACCCAAATGAGCAGGCCTGAGGATTAATCAATGGCCTTGTGGACTTAATCTAATTAGCGAGAGAAAACACAAACAGCTATAATTTTTCTTTCTGTTTTCTTAAATTTAATCTCACAGTACAACATTCCAAATAAATGAGGAACATGAGTAACTAATTGAGCACTGCGATATACCCATTATAGCCATATAAACTCTTCATAAACCAATGTCATCCTACCAGCTTTGAGGATGATGTATGTTTGCACAGCTGTCTCACCATTTCGTGCTAAGATGACTGCCACATACTGCTGGCTGTGCGTGTTGACTGTGAGCAGCGTAGCGGGACTCTGCGTGGTTTGGAAACTGAGTGCCATGGTGTCTCTGGACAAACTGTATTGAGAGGGTCCGTACAGCACAGTGGCCGTCCTGTTCTGCATGACGGAAAATGGCTCCTGAAAGATGTAGGTGACCGATGCACCTCTTTCAAAGGACAAGGACACCTCTATGGACACACACAGACCAGGTAAAGTTTGTGTTTGCTATAAATCTAGTTTGTTTAGCAAGCCATTATTAGAAATGATAGGAAATGGAATACACTAATGGAATTATGTACAATAAATCCAAGAATGTGCCAAAAGAGTCAGTTTTGATGTTGACTTGTGCTAAAGCATGTCAAGCATTAAGCATGTCTGTCTGTCTGCATTAAGAGACAGACAGACAGACAGACAGATTATCACTGGCGGCCCTGATTAGATAACAGAACAGTCAGTCTTTCATGTCTCATCCTCAGTGTTTTTGATCAATTTGGTAAGATCATCAGATCAAACTAAAAAGAGACACACAACTGATTTTCTGATGTCTTCATAAATGCCAATATGTCCATTTTACTTCCTGTCTGCACTATTTATATTACACTATGTATATTCGGCCATGTTTACGTTTTCTAAAAGTACTACCATAATGTTGTGGCCAAGCAAGGTGCTGGAATACTCCACCCACACGAGGAGAATGGAAAACTGAAATTTAGTCATATATCATTAGATTTTGTCAATATTGCCTTATAGATGTGGCACGATGGAAGGATGAGCTTTTATGAACTGAAGGATACTTATGTAAAACATAGCTTTGTTTCAGATTCTGTATATTCAAAAATCTTATTCAACACACACGCCTCCGAGACGTCTGTGCCTGCTGTGCTCATAGTGGTTACATCAAAGCTCTCCAATCTAGCATCAGAGAGCCTTTGATAGAGCCGAGTTATTCAAAGACTGGCAACATTTGCCAACTGACATACGGGTAAATAATTTTTACAGTACATTATGCAAATTTATATATGTCACCAAGGCGACCATGAATGTTACGCATTACATGGTGGTTTCATCATGTCTGATACAAAGATGATGCTGCTAAGAGGTATTCTTTATTCCCTAGCAACTGCTTTCAAAACAAAGCCAATTATTTTCCAAAATTTGAATCGTCTCAGATTAAATGTGTTATAATTAGTTATTATATTGCTTCAGTCTGATAAGTCTTGGTTAGGTTTTTTTGTGTTATTTTTCTTTATAGTTTCACATTCAAGACAATAATTTCCTCTAACTGTAATTAGTGGTTATAATATGGGGTGGTACCTTCTGTGCATGACGGCCCCCGATAGGCAGAGTTAGTGCAGTCGCACACATAACCGCTGCTCTTCTCAATGCACTTCCCCCGATTGTAGCAAAGCCCAGCTGAGCTGCTACAGTGACCAGCACAACCCGAACTCACTCCTGGTGTCACTTTGGCCCGCTCCTCCAGGTCAAACATCATTCCGTTCATCTGAAATGCCCGGATACACCCAAGGAAACCTCTTTGTTTTGTGGCAGTGCCTCCTGCGAAAAGAAAGAACGAACAAGGGAGAGGGAGAGAGAGAGAGAGAGTTGAATGGACAATAACTAACAGACAATCTTTTCTGCCGGGAACTTTTAAAATGTCCATTTTTACCAACAAACATCTGGCTGCCAAGCTGAAGGCGAAGGTGTCCATCAGGTGGGGCTTCTGTGATCCTCAGAGGCAGCTGGTCAATCTGCAAGGACGCGTCTTTCACACTGCGTTCGGCTCGAACCCAATGCCACTGTCTGTCATTGAGCGGCATGGGAGATTTTACCGTCAGGCTTACTGGCCCGTCGCCAACATCAAAAGAGAAGGTCACAGCTGAGGGAGCTGTGGACAGTGAAATGAGGACTTTAAAGCCTTACGAATTTAAGTAGTCTACAATGAGTCAAAAAGCTAACACCTCTTAAACACATACATTATGAATAAAATTAGTACAATGTCAGTATTTTGAATTGGAAAACAAAGGTGGGGCATTATTAATTGAATTAATGTTAATTTTTATTATTAATTGCACTAAATTAACATTTTAAATTGACAGCCATAATGTAGTTCAGTTATTACTTGTCATGTTAAATTATTGTGCCATTAGACTTCTTAAACTGAACCTTAAACCGACATTTGTGAGTGCTATAGGTGCTGAGACTTACAGCTCAGCTCAACACGAATGAAGTCCTGAACGCCCATGTTCTCCAAGAAAACCCCAAAGGGTGAGGCTGTTTTGAAGTAGAAGGAGATGTCAAGAGAGAGTTCTGCCTGGAGGCCGGGGAAGTGCAGACACGAAGCCTCTTGATAAAAGGACACAGCGTTCCACAAGGACTCTAGCATAAAGGAAGAAAGATATACGCCACATATTTGATTAAAAGTCTGGATGGATATTATATTCAGTTTATACATTGAATAATCTTCCCGTTTATTCTCTCTCACTCTTGCGCTCTCATTCTCTTCCAACAGCCTGTTCCCATCACATATGACAGCAGCAGAACGGATCTGTTAACTTACTGTCACCAGAACACTGCAGGGGCCCCACGGCGTACACGGCTTCAGAGCCCAGTCTGTAAGTGTCGCCAATCACTATTTCCTGAACCGGCAAGTGTTCCTTGTATGAAAAAACACCAGTGTCATTCTCCCTGTAAACAAGAAACAAAAACACAAATGCCAAACTGTCCTCACAACAGATGTATTAAGCTAGTTGCACACTGTGAGAATTTTACTTCACGAGTGTTGCTTGTCAGATTGTATTAAACAATCCCAGTGAGATCTGTAGGTGAAACCCATGGCATACTGCACAGCATTAACAGTCTTTTAGGCCAGTCTGTGTGATACACATCGTAGCCATACTGTACGTCTATCCCAATTTTCCAGACTAAAGCAGTGTTGACTGTTATCTGTCAGACGTATTAGCAGTCACACACGCAAAATTTTTGTCACTGCCAAAACTTCAGTGGAGGATAAGATTCATCACAAATGACAATTAATTAATACGCTGTTAAACTGTCACACTAATTCATCAAAAAGCACTGAATTTGTCCTATAATGTGAAACATTTAATCTTTAAAATGCATCTCGGACAGAATAAAACGCGGCCATAGCTCACACACAGATTTTGGCATCAACAGCGTCCATTGGATCACAAAAACTGCAGACAAACAGGTAATGTTAGTAAATCTAACAGACATAATGAGTCGCATTTGCCTTGTTACCATGACATTCTGTCTGCATCACAGTTGCAAAAGTAGTTCATGTCGGCACAGTTCTCCTCCAGAGCACAGGAGCACTGCTGCACCCCTGGCTGGGATCCACCCCAGTACGTTCTCTTCTCTCCTCTGCTGTCCACCCACCAGGACAAAGGGCTACCATCTGCAGTTACACCAGACAAGACCAGACACATGAACTCACACATAAGAAACACATGAATGATAGCCAGACACATGAAAGATTTTCTCTTTGAATAGAAAGGAACAGGAAAGAAACTGTCCATTGAAATGCCCAATAAATGTAACATAATTAAAAGCTGCACATTGATTGACATGCCTAACTGTACATTTCTATTTTTTACATTCAAGCAATTACTTGATTAAAGATGACAACGACTACCTGAAAAAAGCGATGCTTTTAATTTGAGGCATTTGTGGTTTCAAGCTTGGACCTGGATGCACTGACAGAGTTTAATCGACAGCTTAATTTAAAGCACTAAATCAAAACACTTGCGGTAAAATGAGGTAGTAATGGCTTTCAATAAATCTTTGGTCTGAACTGCATAATAATGCCAAGTGGAATTTAATCTGAGTAATAATTATGACTTTAGCCTGGAATAACTGCCAGACTGAAAATAGAAACCTTGACTAAAATATGGACAGTCTTTTATCATTGTCAGGCTGAAGAACCACAAGTCTACAGCTTGAATTAAAAACAACATGATTTATTTTCAGTATTTGATCTTGTTTTGTTGTTAATACTGAGACCTGTTTTCAAAATGTGAGACTGATTCCAAATTATGGGATAGGCAATGACAATTATTTGCTGCAATCTCCAGACTGAGAGGACAGACACACTGCCACACTTAACAAAGACCATCCAGCTATATAATTTCACCCACAACAGCATTTCAAACAGCTATGATGGAAAACATGCACGAAACAGGATTTTTTAACTCCTTAAAATCTAATTTCTTTCTGAGCACAAACTCAAAGTGTACATTTCTACTGTTGTAACCGTTCAAAACTCTGATATCAAATCTTGAGCAATTTTAACATAATAATACACTACCAACATGACCTCACAAAACTCATGAATAACATTTTTTTGAATAAACGTTTTTTTCTAGGGTGGAAACATATTTACATCACATGTCCAGTTCATGTTAGGGTACAATGTGGTCTACTTGTGGAGAAAATAGTGCTTATCTTTTCGCATTTGTAGACTAGCGAACAAGATTGTTTTATTATTGTGACCTATTCATTAAATATTGTTATAAAAAGCAATAAAACTAATTATGTTATAAAGTCTATTGGTCCTGAGAAGACAAGAAAGCATTTTTTAATGACACAGTGGGTGGAGAATAATAATATTGTTTATAATCTGGACTGACATGATATAAGCCTCCAGGGAATTAAGCTACATCAATTTTTCATAAACCGAGGAACCTACCCTTGATTTTCTTCAAGAGTTGCCAAAACTGAAGACACATCTCTGTCTTTCTTCCCAAAGACACATAATGACACTTCTCACATGCATTTTGGTGAGATGCTAATGAAGCTCAATGGTGGTATTATCTAGTTCATCTCATCTTCCACATCATAAGAATGGTCTGTCTTCATTTATTCTAATATTGCTCTGACAGAGCCAAATCTCTAGATGATAGATTCTCTGCAAGAGTGATATCTAATTTATGCAAATTCACATTTCATCATTTATCATACAATAGGAATAAAGAGGGGAAAGCAGCATTTTGGTTATTAGCTTCAAATGAAGTACCTGACAAAATCAATCTAGCATATTTTGCATTGATGTTTATTCTACATTTATAGACACTAAAACTTGAAGAGAGATCTGAAGTCCTCAGAACATACAGGACTTACCCCAGGGGTTAAAGAGCCTTGATCTCCTGCAGTTGTAAGCGATTCTCTGCTCACAATGCTCTGACTGGGACACTAAGGCCTTCAGCTGGTCAGACGAGGCACTGTAGTTGAGCCATGCAACATGCGGCTTCTGTAGCGTAGAACCTCGTACCCTGACTGCATCTGAGATGTTGTGATGGACCACTGTCCACACTTTGTTCTCTAAAAATAGACACTGCATTATTCCAGCATTTTAAAAAGTGTCTCTGTATTGATCAAAAACAATCATAATCAGCAGGGGAGTGTGAAAATGTGCATGTCACCGAACAAGAGCCCCTGGCACCTGCAGAAACGCTGAACAAAGTGCTAATTCTTTTGATTTCTTTTTAGACTGAAGCATAGGCAGGTGACTCCAGCATGTGTTTATTCATTTTATTTCTGATATAAATGCTTTTTGGCAACTTCAAAAAGCTACTTAATTACACAACCATTGGACAAATTATCAACTCATTTAAAAAAAACATTAGAGACACAAATCCTGTGATTTAGTTATGAGATCTATTCAATATTTTTCGATTCTATTTGAACTATTCTCTAACATAAAATTAACCTAGCATAAAAACCAATTTTACCAATTTTGTTGTATTATTTAATGTGAAGCTTTTGACTACTTTTGATGTTTATTTAATGTTTATTGCTTTAAATTTGCAAAATCACATCAATCAGTTTTAATAATCTTTTTAAAGTTTAGATACCTGTTGTCACTGACCATTTGTTGAGACAGAAAACAAACGATTCATTTGAAAAACAAACTATTCGCTAATATTACCTGTGATATTGCAGTAAACTTGAATGGCATCCAGAGGGCCACTTCCATCAGGATCTATAGAGAAATATCCAGATGAGCTGCCGGCGAGCCTGTAGTGCTCACATGAAGCTTCATATATAGCTGTAAAAACAGAGAATAAAAGATATGAAAGCTCATCAAAGCACTTTATGAAACACTTCATAGAAAAGAACAAGGCCAGCATTTGAAAAGTCAGAGCTTTCTACATGTCTGTACTTATAAACAAACTGTTTCCATAAAGACGATCCCTGTAGAGAAAACAAACAGAGAGAAACAAAGTTCTGCTAGACAGAAAATCTCCAAGGATCAAATCTTCCCACATACTGTTTTTGATATACTGCACATTACGCCATATTAGTCACTGTATCTTTACTGAATATCAGAAATCATTTAAATGACCCAAAGGAAATCTTGGGGGTGAAACTTAAGTATATGTTACTGACTCCTTGCTTTTAAACTGCAATATAAAGTTTTAAATCTTTAATTTAATGCAAACGTATTACATTTCCATTAACTGTATTGGTTTGGGGTTAGTGGCTTCTTTGAATGAATCCTTCCCAGAACTGTGTGTTGCAAATGTATGGACATCTAACATATATTTGTAGTATAAAAATCAGAATTTGATAAGTGTGTTTGAAATGTAGGAATCCATTGCGCAGACCTACAGTTATGGCATGTAGCTCCACTGTATCCTGTACCAGTGCAATCACAGTAGAATGACGACCATGTCTGAGAACATTGGCCACCGTGCTCACAGAAATTATAGAGACACCTGACAGAGAGAGAGACACACAGAGATATCAGGACATGTGCAATTCTGGTTTAACACATAAAAATGAATGGTAATGAACAGGGTGTGATCAAGCAGTTCGAAACAGAATAAATCTAGGCAGAATTTATTTTTAAAGACCCAATTTAAATTAATGTCAGATGACAGAGATCAACTGTGAAAATAAAGAGTCTGAAAATAAATGCTGACTACATTTATTATAGACTGTATGTCTACCACTCAAAACCAATTTTCGGGGACTTAAGCAGCATGTCAGTACGCAATTAAGGTGTCTTGAAATAAGCACTGAAATAGAGCTTAATGAGTCACACATTCTATTAAGTCTAGTTAAAAAAGAGATTCTTGACAGAATATAACAAGTGCAACTGTGATTTAAAAGGACTACAAATAATACCTGAAGTTATATCAGGAGAGTATCAGAGACAGTCAGATTTCTGTGTCAGTCGCTTGACTGTAGAAAATGAATTTCCATTTTAAGAGTTTTTTTCATTTGCTATGATAAGAGCAAAGTCTTGTTTGTTTATAAAAACGTTCTGTAACAAAGAAACCTTTTCACTTTAATCCAAACAAAGAAAAAAAATAGCCTCAATAACAACTGAAGGAGGCAGTCAGTGTAATACAATATCTTAACTCGCCAACACAGAGCGTTGCTTAAACACATTAATGTTAATATACAAGGAAAATAAGAAATCAATTTAAAATCTGATTTAACAAAATTAAGCTTTTTTAATCTTTTCTGTTTTCCTCAATATCAGTGCTACATGTGTTCTTGATTTCTTCTGGGTAGAAGAATCAAATGATCATGAAACGCCTGTCAATAAATTAATACACAAATCCATGTTTGCCTGAGGTTTCCAGAGATGTGCTGATTAATAGCACTTTAATTTTGCCTGCTTAACTTTCACAATTACCAGCCTTTCTGGCCAGAGTATATTGTTTCACTGGGCTCAGTTTGCATGTCTGGTCCCCGAAGAGCTGCTTTACGAGGCCTCTACATACAATATAGCCATTCAAATAGCTATTAACCACTACAGGGAGTATCAACGGCAGGCTGGATACTGTTTCAGGTGATGATTTCATTACCTCTGTGCTATTTCTAGTCATGCTTGGAAAGGGTTTGCTGGACCATAAAATTATGCCAACCAACGGGCAGAACTGTTCGCTACCAATAAAACTGTGAGGTTTTAGCCATGGAGGCAGCTGGTAAAGAGGGACATGTTTAAAGTATAAGTCGATGACCTGAAGATTTGTTGTAAGATTTGTGATCTGTAAAGCTACAGGATGTGCGGTGCTTGTATTCGCCAGCTGATAGACAGTAAACATCGATTTGTGATTTGAACTGGTCATATAAGTGTCGTTAGGTCGCATAATGATCTCTTTAATACCACAGTAACATAAAAAATTTAGAGCAATATTAATGTTATAAGCAATTTTAAGCAATATCTATAATATAGAGATATAAATCAAAGGAGAAATAAGTGTCTATCAAAATTAAAGGGAATTAGGAACAAGAGAATTAATGACCTATGAGGGGCCCTCTAAAACCACAGAGCTATTTAAAACCCATGCAAATTAGCATCACAGGGATTCAAGCAACCCGATGGGTGAATCAGTTCTGATTGACCCATGTCACTCATTTGCAGAATCTGAAACAGCTGATCATGCAACAACACCTTCAGACAAAAATAAGATCTGCATTGTTAGAAAAAATGAAACAGGTATCTTCCACTGAGACTTTATTAAAACAGAAAATATATGTGCCAGGCAAAATAATGAATTTGTCTCCATGGAGAAGCACTCCTGACAACATCCAAAACCCAAAAGAGGGCACAATGTAGCAGGGGTCAACTATTTTGGCACTTGATTATCAGAGCCCCAGTCTGAGGCCGGTTACAGAGGGGCCAAAGAAGGAAGAAAGGTTCTGTCTAGCAGCCGGCAGCGGTCTGCCCTCTGGCAGGCTCTCTAAACCTGTCACACAGCTCACAGTGGAGGTCCTCAGACTATGACAGCTGCTCATGAATGATTTAGACTTCCTGTTGATGAAGGGGTCTTGTCATGTTCATACAAGTTCACTATTAATAAAATTCCCCTGTATAGACAAGCCAGTGGGATACGTCCCTACTAAATAAAAACATATCAGGAGCCATTATGGTGGTCTGGTTAAAGTGGAGCTATTTGGGTGTTTCTGTATAAATTTGTATACACTTCTGCAAAAATATACGAGTCATAAGCGAGTCATAACAACTGGAATGGATTCAAAGTCTGAATTAATGAGCAAAATGGAAGCATTTAATAAAAATTATTTTTACTTTCAAAGGTGTGTAATTTCTATAAAAAACTAAATAATAAAATAATAAATTTCTAAATAATAACATAAAAACAATTACAGAAAATAATGCTGTTTTCATACTTGTTTTTGGAACACTTCTTCCATTTGCCATTGGTCAGCCAATGGTTAAGCCAATGTTGCTGTGTCGGCATGGCTGATGGTAAAAAACAAACTGATAGCCACAGTCCACAGCGTTTGCACTTCATGCAGAAATCAACCTACAAAATGCCTTACTTTATAGAAACCTGTTTAAAAAGTATTTTTACAAAATCCAATAAAAAGACAAAATGTTCAATGCTCTCGTCCTTTGTAAGTCGCTTTGGATAAAAGCGTCTGCTAAATGACTAAATGTAAATGTAAAAAGACCTTCGATAACTTTGATTTCTACAAAATCTTTTTAGAATCAGCACTGTAACTGTATTTGTTGTAGTTATACATTATGGATATACATCCTCTTTGTCTGCTATACATATCTTTAAAATAGATCAGCACTCAGAAAGCAATCCTTCCATTTGTCTTGTTTATTTAAAAGAATGTTAATAAGGAGACAAGAGCAGAACTCTCCCCTCCTCCACGAAGGGACCCTGGAGACCTGAGGGACCGCAGGGGTCATGTAATTCTGGTTTGATGAGGCTTCTGATTCCAGTATGTGGTAATGAGAAGAAGTGCAGTATGCAGCACTGAGCTTGTTAGTGGGCTTCTAACCTAAATGATAGTACAAATAAACATCCTCCAGTTCTAATTAGGACTCTGCCAATAGCCCAGCACAACCTGAGCCCTTAATGACAAAGAAAAGCATTGACGTGAACGTTTCTGTGAAGGCAGTGGATATATTTGCAGTACAGAATTCTACATTGTGCTAATGTTTGACTCAATAAAAAACAATGAAAAAAATGCTGGACCTGTCACGAATGCCACATAAGTCAAACTGTAGATGACTGTAGCTCCCTAGATGTCCTTGCTCAACTGAAATGAGATCCACAGGCTGGTTGTTAACAAGAATGAGCCGGACACAACCTTGAAAGGCCATTGTGGGATTCAAGCAGCTGGAGTCATTCTGTGATGCAGGACATCCTGAAAGAACAGATAAAACATATCTGATGGGAGGGATGGATGTCGTAATAAAAACAACAGATCTAGAAAATATGTAATTTATATATTTCCTTCCAAAAACATCATTATCTTTGGATAAATTCACCAAGAAAAATGTATGCATATGTACACATATGCATATATACACACACAACACATAAATACAAACATTACACATATACTAACATTACAGTTAATCAATATGTCTGCTACACTGTTACTGTTGAAATATTTTTAAACTGTATTTGTTGCCCAAAGATGTGAATTATATTTTGTGAATCATTTGTGCAACTGACTGACACAGAGTTGAATATACTCCATCACGTTTTCAAGAATACACATTATTTCTGCCAATCGTGCCTGCACACATAATTTTCACCCTTCCTGAAAATGTTTATGCACTATATTTTACCTCCGAAATAGTGTTTGTCTTTTGGCTCCAGGTAATTCTTCAGCTGGATGGTGGACGTAGGCTCATTGTCTAGAATCATGACGATCTGAAGGCCTCTTGTGTTGAGACTCACCGAATGCCACAAACCATCATTCACTCTCTGGCCTGTCAATTAAAAACACCATGCTCTGTTATAACAAATACGTCACTGGACTTTGCAAATGTATTAAAGACCTTTAAGTGCAAGCATGTAACTGGCATTTGCGTAAAAATATCACACATACAAAGTGTTCCAAGGCAACAACCAGTGGGTGTGAATACACCTAACCTCACACAAAACAAACCCCCCCATAAACAACTCAAATCACAATACAAAGTGCCATCAAAACACATCTGCTGGCACAAACCGCCCCCATGCCCAAAGATAAATTCTCTTTGAGGTTTGATTTAATTATTTCTGGCCATTACAAATGAAGGGCGCCCAAGCTGTGTGTGGCCGCTGTGTGTCTACAGTCTCCCCTGTGCTGCCATCTGTTTGTCTTCTGAGCTCAATTGCTTTGCTTCTTCTTTATCAGTAATTACAACAGCCTCTTTTGCAGTCAATATTCATATGACATAGAGTAAGAACCTATAAAAGGTTTAAGGAAGGTAGAATAGCAGCTCTAACACAGCCTGGCCTTGCACAGCAGATGAAGATCGCCCATCTTCACCCTGCTGCGTTTCGATCGCTGTCAAACATCAGGTTGAGTTGAAATATGCAACTGTGTATCTGAGACACTAATCTTGTTTGGGCTGGCATGCATGTTTCTCTTGAAATTTGTCCTGAACGCTGCACATAAAACATTCTTGGCTTTATGTGTGAAGAAATAAGCTGTACTGACTTAATAATAATGGTTTTGTTTTTCATGCATCTCACTGACGAAGAGAGTGGAAGGATAACTGTGCTCTGTAAGTAATAGGATGTCTCTGAATTGCCTGGCTGGCTTAATTGAAAAAGAGAGACATTAATACTCTTGATCATTATGTGTATATAATTGCTGAAAGCAGTGTAAGCAGCATTTCCAATTAAACTCCTTCAAAGCAGTAATTCCAGTGGCTACAGTATTACATGTCTGGAAAAAAGTGACAATTCTACCATTTGATCATAGCCAGATTTCCATGTCACTTGCAGAAGCTTTAAAATTTGCTTGTCACACATTAAAAAAACTTATGTTACAAAGAATAAATGCTATATCAGTTACATAATTTACAAAATGTACACTAGACTTGGTTTATGAATAGGCCAAAGTCAAGTCAAGATATTTATACTTTGTCCACAAAGTACCTGCAATAGAAAAATCCGAACCATTTTAAACAATTGTACTTCATGTATTATACTGTTTATGATGTCAAGCTAGATGAGCAGGAAATGATCTTCTCACCAGCTGACACTTCTGACATCTTCAGAGTTGGTGTTTGGTGTGTGAGGCGGAGGCGTCCACTGCTGATCTGCAGTATCAGGTATGAAGGCTCCTGACCAGAGATCAGTGGGCTGGACAGCAGCAGACCATCAGGGTTCCAAGTGCGGAACTGCAGGCGCACTGAAGGCCCTTCCAGGACCGGTGCAGGTGCTGGCAGTGACAGAAAGCTGCTGCTAAAGCTCTGAAATGTGGCTGCCACCAGCTGTGGCTCAGAGCAGGAAAAGGTCACATTGCCCTGTGAAAGTAGACAGCCAAAGTATTAGTTTACATGCTAGCAGGGAATGACCACAATCTGAGTACAAATGACCCTCTTGCACTGTAAAAATGAAAAGATACTTGATGCACACTTAGTGGGTCCTCTGATTGCCACACTGGAGACACCTTTTCAGGAATGTCTAAGTATCCTTTTGAAGGCAGATATTTCTATATTATGTGCTTTTAAGACCTTAATTGGGTTACTATATGAACCCTGGACACTCTACAGAGTGCCTTTTTTAAAGGGTACTTAGGGGTTTCTACAAATGGGTTCGGCCAGTTTCATCAGAAAAACACCCAAAAGAGGTTTAATCTTTTAATTATTCCAATGTATCTATTGTTGCTGTTCTCACATGAGAACATGCAATCATAAAACTCAATCCCTAAATTTATGTTCATGCACAATGCCAATGAGTCACTAAATGATTTCTGTGTTTATGGTTCAGCCTTGAACATTGATTTTGGCCCATTTTCTGTAGCAAACAAACATGCCTCAAACCATTGGTATTTTTCTTTTCTTTTTTTTTGGTTTCAGGTCATGCCACATTTCAATGAGTTTAGGGACATGACCTGACTTGCCTTTTCCAAATGTTAATTTTCCTCTGACTCCGAAACACACAGTTCCTAGATTTTCTTCTATTTACGATTGTTGTCATGATGTAATTGTCACACTGAATTACTGACAATGCCAAAACACACCCATATGGCCAAAGGTCTAAAATCACGTTTGCAGTTACATGGCAGCAAAACCTTTAAGCAATAGTGAGAAATCTGGAACTACAAGGAGAGACAAGGATAAGCCACAGAAAACAAGCTGAAGAGAAGCAGGAGAATTTGAGAGGCTGAGAACCAGACAGGCTAAACCCACAAAGGTAGCAGGCAGACTGGATAAATGTCATCAGCGCAGCTCCATGGAGAGCAACAGAGGCTTGGCGAGCACATCCGTAGGACAGAAGCTCACACAGGCGTGAAAAGGATACTGCAGTGTGAGGTGAACACCTCAATGATCCCTGTGCCACAGGGCGGTACAACACAAGATCGCTGAACTTGGGCTTTGCTAAACCTTCTCCAAACCCGACAGCTTTGCGCTGGGTTATGCTAACACATGTTCATTTTCTTACTTAACTTGGCTGAACATCAGCCATCTATTCTTTAAAGTGATTCAGGCAGGGTTGTTTTGTCACTTTTGATTTGAGAAAGTAATAGGAATGCGTTTTGGCTAAATGTGAGCATTTCAAAGCATTGTCATTTTTTTCTACCAATTATCGTTTTAACAGTTCGTAAGATTTCAAATGTGACATAAAAGCAACATTTGCAAAGCTGTGAAGTCTGACAAAAGAAATGGTGCCAAAATAAAGCTTACGCATGAAATTGTGCACTGCTTTGCACACTTTTAATGACTCTTGTTGATAAAGAAATGACAAAAGTGTGACTGGAAGTTAAAAATGATACAGGTGCTAGGTAAAGAAATAGTGCTTGGTTGTGGATTTGATTTCAAGGAAACACAACAATTGACCAACTGATAAAGTGAACATCTCAAATGAACTGTATATCCCTTTAAAAAAGGGACCTAAATGCATAAAGGAAAACATTTCAATTACACTGTCACATCTGGATGACAGGTTCACAGTGTCACTACAGTGCGATTAGGCTGGTTATAACGTACAAAATCAGCTGCTTACCACACTGTATATCTGAGGCTTTCTGCGTTTTGCCAGGTCGATGATGTTCACTCCATTGTAATAGAGGTTCTCCATACAGCCATGAAAGTTACGCCGAATGAAGGTCCCAGGCTTACCAGGCAGCGGGATCCCACCAAAGCTTAGCTAAACAGAGAATAACAATTCATTAAAACACAGCCTATCAACTAAAAACATTGCCATGAGTTATATACGTTATGTTTTAACATATACTCATTAGACTGCATAATGATTTCTTTCTGGCTTACAGAGTTTTATTGACTGATTTCATGACAATCAATATCAAGTAATAGACCTTAGTCAGGGTAGAAAGCATATTTAATTTTGTGCATGAAAATTACGCTGTGAGGGACAAAAATACATTCCATTCAATAGGTTCCCCTCACTAGGTTTTTGAAAATATTTATTTGAATGACACCAAAATATAGAATGCAAACCGTCAAGTGGCACATTTTCTCCTCAAAGCCTGCTTATATTCATGTAAAACTGTATATGACATACAGTCTATGACCAGTCATTCTTGAATGCTTACATGTATTTTGGCTCACTTTCTGTAGCAAACAAACATGCCTCAAGTCATCTGTGTTTTCCACTGCCTGGAATTCACTTCAGGTCAAGTCACAATGTTTTAAAATGTTTAAGGTCAGAACCTAACTCTGCTTTTCCAAAGGTAAAGTTTTCTTCATCATTTAGCTGTAGATGTTCTTTTGTTTAGAATTAATGTAGAATGAGCAACATTTTATTTATGTATGGACAATCCGCCATGGTTCTGTAACATTTATGGATGCAGCCCAAAATTTATTTTCCCGTCAGTAATTCAACTGTCCAGTTCACATGCAGGATATTTCCAAACTATATTAAATGTTTGGGATTGTTTTATTGGAACACATTTTTTTCTTTTAGACAAAATAATGAAACTTCTAAATTCCAGCTGAACTTCCAAAAAATCGTTCTCTAGTACTTTCTTTAACCAACCGTCAGGATCACCTAGTCTTTTTTTTCTTTTATCACCTAGTCAGTTGTTTGTGAAGGACAGCAGTTTCCATTCTCTGTCAGTGTTTACCAGAAAAAGGTGTGGTAGGGTAAAAACAGAAACAGCAGGATCAGAAGGACTTTTATATTGAAATCAATTAAACATCCATTAAAGTGCCCATGGGGACACATGAAACAGAGGGCCATGTTCTCTGTGCTGGGCAAGGTGAAGGTCAGGTCATGTGCTGTATAGTGGAGTGCTGGCCAGAGGTGTGGGACCAGGCGGCCGTGGTCTCAGTGGCAGCCAAGTTATGTCATGTCCTTCCTAGATCTTGAGGGCACCTTGTACATACATTAAGCAGTGACATTTCTCATAGGAGAGGTGCATTTCTGCCTTTATGGTGCTATTAACTTCGGTTAGGTTCACCTCATCAATGCTCTACTGATAGCCACTGCCTGGTATTGTATGTCTGACTCTAGAACAGCAGTTGGAGGGCTGGGGTAACAATGATGGGGAAGCAGATCCTCTATCACAGCAGATTTATGAACATTGAACTTTCTTCCCCCTGATCAGTAAAGAATTTTCTTGTGGTTTTGTAACCCTTTTTTCTTATGTTCCCATGGACCTGTGTCATAAAGAGCATACTCAAATAACTCTAAACTCTTACTTTTATGAGGTACTCTTATAACTCTGTTTGCATTGAGATTGTTACATATTGTAGGTACATTCCCATAAACACCTGCTGATTGTAACATGTTAATCTTATTGCTGTCTTCAAAATTCTGATTATCTACAGTTACTCTTTCACACAATTGGAATTAGTTCATTTTATAACAAAATTATATCACTGTGTTAAATGGACATTTTTTATTTGCTGAATCAGCCCCTTATCTATCACTATAACTTATACCAGCACACATTTGTTTAAACTGATTTAGGACTAACGACCAATTAAACCTTTTCACCATGGCACTCCTTCCACACTTTAAGAGAAATAGTTCCCAGTTTGAGTCTCAGTGGCTCCACCAGATGAATTCTGCTTGTCCAGAGATTTGAAAACAAAGGCCTGGCAAAAAGAAAACAGAGTGTTGGAGACCTACCTCATAGTCGACCTCCAGGGAATCTCCATCACCTTTGGTTCTGAAGTGCTGAGTGTGTCTGTCTAAAGTGAAGTTGACCTGCTTATTAAAGCGTTCGATCAAAACAGAGTGCCAGTGGAGATCATCCAGGAGACTTCCAAGAGTGACTACCATACGAGAGCTGCTGGACCTCACCCTGCTGTCATCTACCAATCAGAGAAGTTTTCTTAAGGGTCAATATATACAAATATACTGTATATGTTTAAAGAAACAAAGAGTTGTCTAAAAATCTTATATACAAATGAATAAGAATTGCATTAACATAAATCTACAGTAAAATCGGGTATTACAATAATCATCAATCTGAGATCCATTCGAATATTTCAACCCTTTAAAATTCTTTCTTCCAGGAGTTCTGTAACTCACCCAGGTTTAGATGCAAGGCCAACCTGCCACGATGAAGCTCCAGAGTGATATAATCCCCTCGCTGGCCTTCTCCGTGCAGTAAAACACCCTCCGCTTGTCGACTCTTAAATCGCAGAGATATAACATCTTTCACTGTGCTCATAGATTTCTGGTTGAATCGGTAGAGTAACGAGCTTCTGCCATCAAAGTCGGCCACATATGAACCTACATACACATGAGATTTAGCATTTAGTATTTTTCACTCACTAAAGAATTTCTCATTTGTTTGAAATTAAATAAAATTGAAGATCATAGTACACTAAACAATCGATTCATTGTTTTGACTAAACATTGATTTTACATTTGTTTTCACATGAATGATGTCACCTGTATCATGCTGAAACTAAATAAGGAAAAAACATTTAAAGACAAAGGAGAAAATTGAGTTCACTAAACTGCTGAGGCTGCAGGCTACAGGTAAGACTCAATTAAATGCTTTAGCTGACATCTTTGTTGGTTTTTAGCTGTTTAACAACTAAAAATGTTAAGCATGAATACATGTTATGGCCGATATTTTCAAATTGATTCAATGTCATTCGGAGACACAATGTATACAGTGTAAAATATACAGTATTGCTTTCATGTAAGTAATAGGAGTTTAGAGGAACCAGGTGACTGACAGCAATAAAAGAACTTTAGCTGTATGTGCTTCACTGCAGAACACCAGCTCAGGGAGAATGAACTGTGTCCACTGACAGCATTGTTTATTACCACATGCTGTGCGAGATGTTCGCAAACTGTCAAAAAAATCTGTGCTACATGCAATTTGCAGACTGAGTGCCAAATTGTGGTGAATGCAGTATGCATCTGGCATATAGTACTTTAGTAAGACAGCACAGCACCACGACTGCAATCCATTGGCTCTTTAAATTGCGTAAAGAACTCCACTACACTGTGCACCTGGATACATGCCCAGTTATAGTACTGTTTCCATCATTTGATGAATAACTGCTGTCATGATCAATAGAAAATGTACAAAAAAATCCATTTAAAATAAAATGTACAGTCTGCAGCAGACAAATAGCACTGACTTTTATGAATAAAGCGCAATCTATTAAAAGGCTTATTTAAATAGATGGGGCACTAAAAATAATGATTTAAAAAAGGAAAACAGCACAGATAAGGTCTGGTTAAACTGGATTAGGTTTGTTTAGTTAGTAGATACAGGGTTGGCACCACTGTTTAATGAATTCACCCATCTTAATGTTAAAGAAGTTCACACAATTTTATCACAAATGCTTGATTCCACTTGAAGACTTACTTTATTAACACACCCAGTGTTCCAAAAATGAGAGATGTTTAAACATTTCTTCATTGTGGCCTATTAAAGAGATGCTTATTAAAGGCTATTAAAGGGTTTTTTGAGTGAAACAGTTCATCTCAAATGCAAATACTGTATCTTCTTTCTCATGTTAGTTTGCACATTTGTTTCTCAGTATTGTCTGTATGTCAGTCTGTTACTCTATAATGCCACTCATTATGAGACATACATAAAGCCCACAGAGGAGTGAGTGATGTGTTTTAAACAAATGCCTTTTTAAATTAGTGAAGCAAGGCAGAAAGGCCCATATAGATTTGAACAATGACTATAATGATGTATTTGTGATAATAAGCAACTGCTCCATTTGGTCAAATAAGGAAAATGGTAGTTAAGACAGTCACGGCCTGGGCATAGCAATCTTATACTTACAGATAATGACACTTATGTAGTATTGTGCCAATCTCAGGTTCAGCTTGAGTTCACAACTGCCACAGCAGCTTAGCATTAGCATTTTGCCCATTATGTGATATGTGGCTGAAGTTAATCTGTGCTGTTAGGTGTAATCCCAGCACTACCAGTGAGCGACAGCCATCAAATCATGTCTAATTAAAAATATATTTATGCTCTTCCTTCAAGGTTACATTTTGCACTCTTAAGATCCAATGAATATAGCCGAGTGCTTTATTATGAATGTTCAGTTTGATTGTCTAGGGATCAACATGTGAATTAAAGCATGTTTTGGGCTGTGATTCTTTTTCAAACAGCTGAACTGTGATTCTTTATGTAGAATTTATCAGCAAAGCACACATTCATCCAAATGTAATACGTGGATCAGGCCCATTGAAAAGTGCTCGCTAAGTGACCGTTATGACAAGTTAGTAATTCACCAGTGGATCCATCTTGTACAGCTTGGTGCAAAGATCTAGCTAATGTAGGATGTGTGTCTGATATCTGGATGACTTTGTTAGCTGCAAAGATATGCTTTCATTGTCCCGTTACTGTGAAATGTGCACAGCGTGAACTGCTATCAGATCTAGGATGTTTTGTTTTGTTTCATTTGTTTTGTTCTTTTTAATAAGATTAAAAGCAATTGAAATTTGTGACTTTAACTAACTCTGGTTATCTATCGGACTCCTCCATATCCTGAGAAGTAACTGCAAATGTCAGTTAAGAATTAGTCATTTGTAATATTGTATGTTAAATAGCAAATATTTTTAAAACAATTGTCACTCACGATAGGCACAGCCATACACAGCCACCCGGAGACCCACTCGACCACTGGGGCTCCACTCCAGAGGAACGAAACGGAGGAACCGGGTTCTGATAGACCGGCTGAGTTTATGGTGGACGACACTGTCTGGATTCACATTACCCACAATCCTCTGAGAACAGACAAAAAAGGAGATTAGACTTTAAAAAAAACCCTTTGTTTATAATCAGTTGATAATGTGTTAATTGAAAAGGTATGTTTAAGTGAAAGGAACACAATTTACAACTGCATAAATTCAGCTAAATCCAAGAGTATTTGTCTTGAAGGGCTCACCAGTTTATGTAAATGTCAACTTATTTTCATCTGCTTCTGCACATAATTTTGCAGTAATTTGTGTCTGACTCACTCTCATTTGAGATTCATGTTGAACACAAGAACAGATGACCAAAACGCCACATGATTTTGGATGAATCACAAAGGGAAAATGTCAACTTTCTTCAAAGATAGACTATGCCCCTCTGAGATAGTGCTAAATAACATCAACAATATCATCACCTTCCCTGGTGAGTTACTAGCAGCCCACAAATGCTGTTATCATGCCAGCAAAACCAAGAAACTGACAGTAATGACTTTAAAGCATTGTTTTGCTTGCACACTGGCTTGGAGGAAGAAATATCATGCTTGCCAAAAGTATTAGGGATAAGATTTGTTGATAAGAAAACTCACTGCTTCAGGGTTTGTGAAACATGTACCATTGAGATTCTACCCCTAAGGAGATAAGTTATCATGGTGTGTGGAAAATCATTTAATGTGCAATTTCTTCTCCAAAAAAGTTTTAACTTGGTCTGTAGTATGTTGTTTTAATTGTGTCCAAACGGTATTCACTTTTAAAGCTGCAGGACAGTTTTAGTTGTTTGATATTTGCTTTACATATGCTGTTTTTTTGACAAAAATACACTAAATTTATCTATCTATCTATCTATCTATCTATCTATCTATCTATCTATCTATCTATCTATCTATCATATATATATATATATATATATATATATATATATATATATATATATATATATATTAGATATATTTTAGATATATTTAGAATATATAATACATTACATATATTTAGATTTTTATGTTCTACAGTGGTTTAATTGTTTCCATTCTTAAACGCCTTTCCCATGACATCATTTGCTCCCTGCTGCCATCCTCATTTGACCACCCATTGACGACATCCTGTCCCAGACTGCATCTTTTGTATTTTTCCACCTCTGAGAGGAAAAAAGAAAACAATAATACATCCATCCAATTACCTATCAGTTCACCTCAACCCACAGGTGCGGCTGAGCTCCTGTTGGAGCTTGGGAGATGTCCTCGGTTGCAGGCTGCCCACGTACACAGCTCCTCTCCACACTTCATTAGCTCTGTTCCTGTATTGACTCCTGCTAGACCCCACCTCCTTTCATTAAGCGCCTGTGCTCGGCTGCCGTTATGATAACTCTCCACGGACCATTTCATCAGCCCTCTTACGTCTGCAACTGTTACACCTTCTGTGAGTCACCAGTCACCACTCCCCTTAATCCAGATTCGCTTCACATCAGAAAGAAGAGCCAGCACAAGATAAGCTAAACTCGGGTGGTTTTGTATTTACATTTATGTATTTGGATGCTTTTATCAAAACCAACTTACAGGGCATTTAAGCCATATAATTTATCTGTACATGTGTTCTCCTGGGAATTGAACCCATAACCTTTGTTCTGCTAATGCAATGCTCTACCATTTGAGCTACATGAACACTTCTACTTGCTGTATGTATATTGTTTTTGAACGGTTTTGTATAAATAATGTGGTAGGAAAACCTTTAATTGTGCTTGATATGTGAAGGTCCTTTCAAAATAACAGCTTGTCACAAACTGTACATAGAACGTTTCTTATAGATTTGAAGAACGGTCTTGACATGTCAGGTTTTATTAACAGAAAAGTCGCCCATATGTTTGAGCAGGCTTTCTCCACTGACCTGGAATTAGACTCTGTCCCATGAGAAACTAAGACCTGAGAATGTCACAGAGCGAACGCTCTTCTGTGCCTCTGTGCCCGTTTAAACGAGAGCTAAGACAGCAAATCTGTCCCCAGACAATAGACAAACAGTCTCTTCCTTTTCAGCCTCCTCTTCACCTCCTATGTGCATTGCAATCCTGTGCTAGTAACATCATAAAAATATTAGTTGCAGTTGCTAAGCAAAGTGGAAAACTGACGAATATCTAAAGGGATCCCAGGACATGACAAGTGACAATTCCATCATAGTCTGAAGGCTGATGGGTACTGCTACCATGTGTATAGCGAGTGAAGTAAAAAAACACACCTGAGGTGATTTTTAGAACACCTTCTGTGATTTTGATTCTGACCTGTTACGGCTAAATGACTTGCAGGCATATATGTCAATTATACTTTATGGCATCCAAATGAACCACCAGGCTCCTGCTTTAAGCCAGCTAATCTAACGAAACGAGGGGCCCTCTCATTGATTGCCTATGGGGCTGCTCAAGTCTCCGTGTAATGCAAGATCAGAGAGAAATGTATGAAGAGGTAGAGAAAGAGAAAAATAGAGAGAAAAGAACACTGACAATGACCAGTGCTAGGTAGATTAATTCGGGATTATAATCAGTTACAGATTATAAAAGTACATGATAAAATTTGTAGTCCGTTGAAAAATAGGGAAAATAATATGTAATATAATCATGTAAAGTATTTTGTAAATAAAATATTTGTACCCTGATTACAAGTATTTTAAAATGTAATGTAATTTGATTTGAAGTAATTAATTTTTGGAATCTGATTACTTAATTAAGATTACATATAATCAGTTACTACCCAGCACTGTCAATGACAAACAATTAGCACCTGAGAACATGGAGCTGAAGTGACAAATTAGATGCTGTATAGGTAATTATATTTAAGTATATGTAAGCTTTTTTTATTCACAAGTAAATACATGGCATAAAGGTGATTGAAACAATGAACTGTTCTTTGCGTAGCTTTTGTTAGATCAGTTAAATTAAACAATATGCCACAGATATACCCTGAATTTAATGACAACTTTTTAAAAAATCTAATTGTACATTATCAGTGCTGTAAGCTTAAAACATTTAAAAGGTTTTGAACGTTCTTGTTGTTTAAGGACAATTTCAGGACAATTTGCAACTGCAGAACTAAACCTTAATCCTAAACCATAAACCTACATTTGGTCTTCGATCCAAACATTTGAATAAAAATAACTTCAGGACTTTATAGGCTACATCAGCTAAGTAAAGATAAGCTTACCAATGCTGATAAAGTGTCTCCCTTTATTAAGAACCATCACTGTGTACCTTTACAGTAAAGAACCAATAACTACAGAAAAACTGTCAAAGTTTGTGGTTTCTAAAGCTCTTCAACAGAGGTGCGAGAAAGGCATGACATGACTGTGTTCTAATTACTGTATCAAATTATTGTCAGTAAAACACATCTGCCACAGCCCATTATGGATGATGCAGATGATCTAGAAACTATATCATCTTTCTAGACTAACTAGAAAGATGATCTTGCAGTCGTTTCTGACAGCAGTGCATTATAGATTTTAAGATAATGCACGTTTTAAGCCTTTTCAGTAATACAGGAGGAAAAGGTCTTTCTGCCATTATAGCCTTGAAAGGGAACTAATACTTCACAGAGAGATATTCTGGATGTTATGGCAGGCTTAAAACTCAGAGATGTCTGTGTTAACATCTGTCATGTTCTGCAGTTCAATTCCTGTCATTCTACAAGAGCAGATCTTCACTTTTTATATTCATTCTCAGAAATTCTCAGGGTAACCTTCTAAAATGCCATAGACACTAATACAACTCTCTCTCTCTCTCTCTCTCTCTCACACACACACACACACACACATACAGATACACAAACTGCCCGGAGAAGAAAATGACAAAGACAGACATGAATTTAGCTCTGTAGCTCAAAGGCCCAAAGGCTGTAAGAAGAAAGACATGACCGTGGTGAGGCCCCTACAAAGCTTCTGCACTCAGCAATTTTCCATTAACGTAGGCGAATCCTGTTTTTCACCAGGGGATGATGGCAATACAATACCAGAGAAGATAAAGGAAAAGAATGAAATGTGTCAGGAAAACTCACAAAGACTCAATACCTCTCAACGGCTATTTCTGCTTTTGAAGTGCTATTCTGTCTCCAGTCAGTTTTAGTTCACCGGAGTTCACACCATTAAGGATTAATGAGCTGACTACAGCTGACTAAAACATGTAATTAATCCTTAATTGCAATTTCTCTGCCATGACTGGTTATTGATTAAAGATATGTTTCTAATATACTAGGAATGCAAGCTTGTAGAACATGATCTTGTCCTACCTTGTTCTCAACCCAAGCCTCCCCCCCATACCTCTCTCTCACACATGCTTTATCATACTGTAGCAAACACAACACATCAAAACACTCTTCAGCAGCCGCAGTGCAGGCTGAGAGCAATTATATGACGCTTTGGGGAGTCCATTCACACCTTTTTTCAGGAAGACCTTCTCTGACATGCAGTTCAGCAGAGACAAATAAAGCTCTGCTGTTGGGTTGTTCAAACACCTAGCCAAAAACCTTTGGCCAGGTTTTCTTACAATTTCAGATACACATACTGTACAACAGTCATTAAGACAAAGCACCAGCGAGGCTTGACAACAAATGAAGAGTGTTTTTTTACCTGGATTTTAATTATTCTCTTCAATTATCAGACACTTTCTTTTCTAATCTTTTCACCCTATCACTGAACATAGCACTCTTGAAAATGTGAATCTGTAATGATCTGGTCTGGGAAGGAGACTATGCGGTGTATTTATCTTTCTTCACCTCACTCACCTCAGCAAAAGTGAAGAGGAGATGCAGACCTGTGGCACTGAGATTTGTTAGCCCTTAAATTTTGCTGCAGGGCAAAAATACGATCCTTTCAACATAACTGTTGTTACAATAATATAAAAAGCCATGGGAATTTTACGTTGACGTACATAACAATGCTGTAATTTGAGAAGTTGTGTACTAAATACAGGGGAGGAAAGCTATTTTAAGTAAATTTAACAGCATATTGTTTAAACAAACTACATACTATTACTATTCCCTGTGCCGTCACTTAATGACAGGAAGATTTTGTTCATGATACATCTATTAATGTATAAAATGACAAGATCAAGCTTTTTCATCTGGTGAGGGACATGTAAGACAGAAGACCATAAACGTAATGCACCATATTGTACCATAGAAACATTTATATATACAGAAACATATACAGAATACTAAATCAATCCATTACACAATACAGTACAACAACATGACAAACCTCTGCCTGATTCCATGCAAGATCTGAAAATATTATCCCCTTTTATATCATGTCAACATTCAGAGCTTTATCTTCATCCTATTTAATATGAAATAAAACTGCTGGTTGAACATTAATATACAGAGAGAGACTCTTGAAATTACTCTTATTAAAATGGAAAATGACAGTTTGTAGTTCAGCTAAGCCAAGAAGATCAAAAGACTCCAAGAAATAGCAGAGAAATTATCTTTTCACAGTTCTGATCAGATTTCCTTTAAACTTGTTACTATTAACTTTATTCTACGTTTCCATCACATAAAACACAAATTACATTTTACGCGACTATAATCTTCTGCTTTCCTAAACACACTCTGAAATGTCATTATATCTTTAATAAAGCAACGGCCTCATAGTTTAAATGTAATTACAACGCAGCGATATGAGACAATGAATCTTTCATCATTTAAAGACGTTATAACTGCTGCTACTCAGACTGAACACAGGAACAATACAAGTGTGGGTGGCTCAGCATCAAGCTCTTTTCAAACACTTGTAATGATTGAACGTCTGTAACAGGTTCAACATAATTAGAATATTCTATTTTGGGCATCTCAAAAATTGCTTGTAACATTTCATATGTTTGTAACTGAATTCAGAGGTCAGCTCATGTTATCAGAACAGTTCATAATCCACCTGACGAAAATAAGTTGCACTCAGTTGTGTCTTCAAAACGAGATGTCTTCCTTCTCCACAAATGTTTTCTTTCTTCACAGCACTGGTAATTGCTTACTGTACATCAGCAAACAACTGACAACAAAAAGTAATTAAAAGTTGTCAGAGATAATGACATTTCTTTCATATGCTCTCTGGAATACTTTATTCTGATCTCAAAAGTAACATTCTGTTGTCAAATATTTTTTGTACAATGATGGCTAAATTTTATCTGCTGGTATTTCATGTCTCTCGTGTGACTTGGCTGTCTTTCTGTTCTCACATAATACAAGAATTGTAACTCAGATCAAAACTTTGTCTTGACTTACTGACTTATTTTCGGTAAGCAGCAATCCAATAAGCAGAATAATGTTGAGGTTCAGGATGACACAAGACCTTACAAGTTCGTATTACCTTGCAAAGATTTATTTTGCCATAATGACCAGCTGACTGTGCATTATCTCTTCCATATCACAATCTGAACCCAAGCAGGTGTGAAGGCTGTTCCATTAGTAATTGGTAATAAAATAGTCACACTCACCCCAACACTATCCTCCAACATGTACTGCTTCCAGACCCGCCCTGTGTCACTGTAGAGGAGCATATAGGCACTGACCCAATCTGTGCTGCCATGACGACCTTGTGTGGCAACCGCTGTTACCTCCATTCGGTCCTGGAGGTCAACCTGCAGCCATGGCAACCTATCTGTCGATTCTGGGCTCCACCCACCTCCTCCTAAAGGACCCCAGAAGACCAATGCCCATTAAAACTCTAGGTTTATGAAAAGGTTTATAATTTTGACAGAAGTTGTTCTTGGACCAGCCTTATACGGTGTCCTTGCTCTAAAGCAAGACACAAGAGAGAACAAATATGCATTAACACAGGTAAATATATGCTAGACTCTCAGACTAGTTAGATTTGTATTTACAAGGTTAGATGTTGTCACTCGTTTAACAGATTCTAGCCTGAAAAAACCTTGACTTCTTGACCTTACTAAACATGTAGAGCATTTGCTTTGGATCAAGCACAGTAAGGTGTGACACACATGTTCCATAAAGATGCGCTCAGGCAGAAAGGTTCATTACTCAAGCACTACAGACCACAGCTTGACTTCACGGGAGCAGATGAGAGCAGAATTTTAAACCCGGGATTTCTGACTTGAAGAAAGCAGCGTTTACACAGACCCCCCCAGAAAGAGGAATCATTTAGTTGGTTACAGTCATTCATGGCAGAGGTTGGTCACAACTATGAACAGCTCAGAAGACACGCAGAAAAAGGGTAAAAGGTTTGATAACATATCAAACTATAATTTCCTGGAGGTAAAGTTGTTTTCTTTTCTCTGCATTATGGGCCTAAATTACATGGTCAGGGATAGCCGTTCTACAGTAAGCGCTTAGCAAACGCTTTATCTATACAATAATTTTCAGCATGTAATTTCTTAAAGCGACTCTGACAACTGAATTCTAATTCAAACAAGAACACAGACTTACCATCTCTTCTGTTTAGTTTAGCGAAGTACGCAGCCCGGCTGTCAGAGAAATGTGTGGAGCTCTGAAATGACATTGCAGGCAGAAGAGATGCCAGAGGTCCATCACAGCTGTCTGGATAACAGAACAACAAAGAAATATTAGCTTATAGGAAAACAAAATCCCACACTTGTGTATGTGTAAAATGGATTTACACATCCATTTTACACATGGATGTGTAAAATGGATGTGTAAATCCTATGTATCTCTAATGCATTTTTGGCCTATTTCTAAGTCTTCTTCCCTGCTGCCTGAAAACATTTATCATGAAAATATGATAATTATTATCATTTTTCATTTAAACATGAAAGCACTATTAATTTCACTTTAGTGACTCATTAGGTGAAGCATCACAAGGAAAACAGACCTGCTAATATCTGGAATTTGTATCAGCTTAATTCAGGCAGAAATGAAGAACATTTTGCTGACAATGTTGTTGTTGAAGATATTTGTAGAACAACTCTTCACAGTGTGATGAACTGAATAAAGACTTCCCTCATGAGGAGCTTTTTGGTAACGAGCCAAAAGATCTGCTTTACACTAATCTACCCCCCTCCTCACAGTCCATTATAAATGAATATTGCCTTCCCATGATTTTGCTTGTTTTCTCATTTCATGTTTAATCCATATAATGAGATATGATGTTGGTGTAATCTTCATTATAGAAGATTAAATGACGAATGAATGAATAGTGTTTAAAAATGATTACAAATGAAATTTCCAAAAAAAATTTATTTTTAAAAACTTTTAAAAGTTTTAATTCTGCAAGGGATCTATGATTTACTTCTATGATACTTTTATAGTCTTTAGTTGTTATGTACAAGAGAGAAAAAGGCATACAGGTCTGAAATGACATGAAGGAAAGTACATGATGACAGAATTTACATTTTTGGATGAACTATTCCTTTAAAATGTCTAATAACGGGGCATTATTACTTTAAATCCCATTCACACGCAACACATTCTGAACTGTGAAAAAATAGCATGTTTAATCAACAGCTAGAAATCAAAATTAATTTAATTAGCATGTTGACAAACTTGTAGGGATTCCTTGTACTTGTAGAGTGTCTAGTAGAGATGTTCAGCTTTAGTGTTCAGTGTGGTTCTCATTACAGATCCCAACTGACTTGAATTACTTTGCACTGCGAGCAAAGGCCTCAAACCAGAAAGCAGGAGATGTTAAAGAGTAACTAAATATCAACATTTACAAGTGGGATCTCTTGGTGAGCTCCCTACTGCTCTTGCATTCTACAAAGTCATTTATAAACACTCAGACATACTTTAAATTTGCTGCCTGGTGCTACACAAGAGTCAAAGGCACTTTACTAAATTGACAGTTATAATAAAAATGCCAGTCATCAGCTGAAATAAATTCATAGGGTTAGATGTATATATTTGGTTACTTCAGTAACAGAAAATATTCACAGATGAATGATGTCTGCTTCAGCTAACGCCTACCTTTAAATGTAGGCAACATATGTTCAGCTATTAACCTCCTGCTAAGCGATAACCACTTATGACCTTCATACATATGTGAAGTCTTCGCTGTGGTTAAATCTCTTTGCAGCACTTCTCTGTAGTTCATATTCTTATTTTCAATATCTCTTGACCTTTGCAGAGGCCCAGTAAAGAGACCAATAACCCCAGACAACAGGATTCCTTTCCTGAGAGCAGCCATAGAGGGATATGAAGCAAATCATTTTGAAATGAGAGCCTCTTATTCATGCAGACCTTACATGAATAGCTCAGGCCGCATTAATTCCTCAGAGGAGAGTAATTAACTTTCATCCTCTTACAGCAATTTGAGTTTTGACTAATTTTGCCACAATTTTGAAATTGACATTTACCAGGAAATAACTCTGTGACCTTCAGTCAGAATATAGTTATATAGTTGTTCTAATCCACAGCTGAACTCAACGGTTTAATTTACTTATTGTAAGTAAATGTATTCACAGAACTTAAAATGTTAAGCTGCCATGACTTTTTGACTGTTTGACATCATTTCAGGATTTTAATTATTCAATATGCATTTCATCAATGCCAATATTAACAATCATCGAATGATCTCTTGCAAGACAAAAAACATTAAAATGCCAGACAGAGACCTTGACACATTGGTTAATGAAACACAACGAGTAACAATCAACAAACTCCTAAAATCAGGTAGGAACAAACGTATCCTTAATCACAAATCAATAAGCAATTAAATGACAAACCATTTGTAAATAAGACAAATATTCAAACATTGCAACTAAATAAATTATTCATGCCCTAGTGCATGCTGGGATAAAGGTAAACGAAACTGCACCACAAAGCCATTTTTCAGTGTAGCCACACTTGAAAAAAGCTTCAGTTTATATGCTATGTCTGTTGGTTCAAGAGAGTATACTGTAATAGAAAATCGAAGTTTGCATCAAAATACATTGCTTGTGTTTCTGAATGTTGTTGGAATAGAAATGTTGTTCAGAATAGAAAGTATAAACAAAAAACTGCAGTAATCAAGTACATCCTTAGATAGCTTTGCAACAGTATTTACTTAATTTAAGTCGGCAGTGTACAGTGTAAACTTCTTGACCATCATTTCAAATATTTCTGATGAAGGCTGCAATCCATCCGGTTATGTTACTGCACTAGCTTATGGTGGCACTTTAGAGAAAATGACAAGAATGTTTCACAGAAAACCTGTGGTGACTCTGGCACTCACTGTGTACTCACAGAGATCCGTTTAGGATTACTGTGCCTCCAGCGTTGAGTGGCAGATTATGAGTACAGAGATCTGAGCGTGTCAGCACTCACAGGCTACTGATTCGGGATCAGGATCTGTCTGGACTGCAGCGGATCTCTCCCCATTGTTCCATTATCTCTATGCCAATGCATAGCAAGAAACTCCAGTCTGGTATAGAGCAAGTGAGGACAGGGGCTGCCTGGTGATTACAATAATCACTGGATTCCTGCCATCTGTGAGTCGAGAGCCGTGTTCATTTAGTGAATCCATTTGGTTTTTATATGGTGACCATGACAGGCTAGAGAGATATGATAAAACACAAGGACAGAGTGCAGTGATGAGGTAAAATATAATTTAGTATTGCTGCAGAAAGCCTCTGTTTGACCCGACTTGACTGCACTCAGATCATGTATATGAACAGCTGTCTGTAATACTGATTTAACACCCGAATGAAGAGGATCAGGCTGTGTTAATATATCTGAGTATCTTATTTCCCCGTCGTGTCTATTTTCCATCAACTGTTATACATCAGAGCTCCTCAGGGATTATGCATCAGCATTTCTGTGATATTGTCACACGGTCTAATTGCACTATTCTTTCAAGTCTTTAATTTTCTCAGACTGTCCTTTATCATACTTATGTCCCATTATATATACTACACTGTAGCTTGTTTAAGCCTTTATTCAAATTTGACAACGCAATGATTTAAATTAGGCTCTTTTAATTAGTATTAGGTTTGGTTGTGGCATCCATAAACATGTATTCGTGGTATTCTGTGTTTCTCCTAAACTCTGCTCTCAGTTCTCATTAGAAGAGAATTTATATTCTAATTCAACCTCAAGTTGGTAAACGTACTCTTAAAAGTCCTCATACTAGCAAAGCACCAAGAAAAAAAAAATCATTAAACAGTTGTGTCACTGTATTTTACCTCAGAACGCTGCATCTTATTTACAAAGTACCTGCAATACACTTTAACCAGGTGCTGTATTAAATAAATGAAGTTGGTTTTAGTGCATACACGCCTCCTTTCTATTTAAACCAGGCTCCACCACCTGGCACTCTGTACCAACTTGCAAGATCAGGAATTGTGCAAATTAGGTTTAGCACAAATTTTGTGAGTCTTTGCAGTATTATCTGATTTTCATAACTGCATGCAAACAAACTGCATAACAGTGGGTGCAATTCACTCTTAGTGGATTCCTACCCTAATAGTCAAACTGGCCCTCTATGATAACATGCATTTGTTTCCAACATAATTGTATTACCCTACTCTCAATTATGTCAATCATAGGGATAATGGGATAAACATAAATAGCTTTCTCACACTTGCTGGGAAATGAAAGCTCTTAATATGTGATTCTATCAGCATCTGTCTAGAGTCATCCATCTTTAACATTATTGACTCCCACTGTCACAGACTGCAGCCCAAACAGATGCTGGCTGCGTTACTTATTTTTTACAATTGTCAGCACATTAATGAGGACATTTGTGGTCATCACCATGTCAAAAAGTGTCTGTGTCAGACAGTTTTGACCTTAAAATTTGGGCTTTTCAGCAGGTCTGACTCAAAGTCAGCAAGAGATCAACGCTCATTGCAACATACTACACTCAAAATGCCAGTGTGTTTTAGGGCTAGGGCCCTGTTCCAAATGATGCAGTTAATGTGTACTTGTGGATTTGCCACTGGGCAGTCTACATGGCATTATGCCACCAAAGTTTGGACTTAGCAGAGGACCACATGATCTTAGGGTGACATTCGGGACATGGCCTAATTCACACTGCAACAAGAAACAATCTGTTGGGAATTGTAGTGTTAAATCAGTTGGTGTTTGTTGGGGAAGCGTAAACACGACAGTTTTATTTCCCAACATTCTAAATTCCTCTTCAGAGCATTTGTAATGTTGGTGTTTGCTGGAGTCTTTAGTGACTGATGCCTAAATAATTAAGTGAGCCAGTATTCAGTTATTTCTTTACTAATACAACTAAAATAACTATTAATATGACTCAGTAACAGTGCTGTCAGGAAAACACAGGTGATCAATCCAGTATTTAATGTCATCCACTGTTACATTAAAGTATATCAGTCAAATCTACCTAAAGTCTAGGTTTTAGGCCAAGTGCTTATGTACAGTAACACTAGATAAACTGGCAGAGCATCATGCTAGCAATGCCAGGTTTAGAGGATCAAGTCCCAGTAAACACACATACTCACAATACATATATCATAAAATCTCTTTGTATACAAGTGTCTGCTAAGCACATACATATAATTTCATGCTTGTTTCAGTATGACTAAACAGCAACAATATCCCCTCACTTGTGCCAGTAACAGACTACTCTGTTGTCTATATTTAAACTGTGAGTCCATCTAGGAATTTAAGCTGCTAATTGGTCGAAGATTTGTATATATATTTTTTGGCTATGATGCTGTGGTGTAGTTACTACAACTAATGTTTGCCGTTAACCTCAAAACTGAGTCTTTAAAGCACTGCCAGCTTATAGTGTAATATAAGCACAGTATATATGCTGTTCCAAAGGCAACTCTTATATCAACTTGACCTTCTCATGCAGATTGGACAGGAATTCTTTCTGTGACAGACATGCATCATCAAGCCTAATAGTCTTGAGAAGTTATTTTCTTTAATGATTCTAAATAGAAAGTGTAACTGTGCCTATGAAACATTTAGCCCTCTTACAAAGTCAACAATATCTGCCATCTATGTTTTTTATATATTTTTCTCTTTTTAAATGATCCTTTCAATACACACTTGTAAACTATTCATAGAACGAGCTTTCAGCGTACCACAAAAAAGCTTGATGCCTATCATGTGACAAAAACCAGTTGGCAATCATTCAGTCTTAAATTACTGTCACTGACATTGACAAGTAAAAATAAAGAGGCTTATGCTAAGTCTGTAATATTTGCCCGAAAACTATAGGTGCCCCATTGCCAAAAAAAACTGCTAAATTGATGAGGAGAAGGTCACCCACCAGGAAACCTGGCCAAGTTAAATTTTTAGCATCATCCAAGCTGCTGATGAAATTCAGCAAAGGATGTAAAACAGCATGTTACACCCTGAGAGCACTGCTGCTCATAATTAAAGCAACCAGACCACATTCCTGCCCAGTACTTTGAGATTTTTAGAATATAATGAATAAATATACTTTGTTGAAAAGTCTAAGACCACATAAGAAATCTGGGATTCCAGATATGATGAAATCATCAAATGTGGAACCAAACAAAATTTAAAGATTTTAAGCATTTTAAAACATTGACATAAAATAAATATGAAATATAAGCGAAACAAGATTCTCCACTGTTTGAAGGCCACTAATATAATCATGTTAGTCATTCAAATTATGCTAATAATTGTTAACGAAAAATAGATTAAATTAGAAAAAATCTATTTAAATTATTTTTAAATGTCTGTTCTTAGTGAAGCCCACTTTCCTCATGTGCCTGATTTTGGCCTCTCTGCCTACTATCATTTTACAGCACTATTTGTCAGCATTTTCTCCTAATGGCTTTTGAACAGCCGTTATTCTGTGGCCTCTGTTCGGTGAGCTGTACAGAAGATTGGCATCCCTCTGTCCCTAATTAGGCAGCCTGCATGCCACGAAAACAAACACTGCTGTACAAAGAGATTCGACTCAATAATGCCATCAAATTGCCTTCTGTCTTCCAGCAAAGATTTCTATTTTCTGTCTCTCTGTTCCAGCAAAAAATCAGATCATTCAGGTAGGTGTGCGGCCTTTTTGTGTGCTTGTAATCTAAAAGAGAATGGGATTATTACAACAGATAACTCTATAATGCAGAACATGATGAAGAGAATGTTGAAAAGGTGGCTTTGAATTTTTGAAATATAGCTGATGGTTAGCTGTATTAGATGAGACAGGCTTAAATGAGAACACTGACATACTTCTGAAGGAGCTCTGAAAGATGAATGAATAAAATAAGAAGCCCCACAACACAGAAAGATCAAATATGCTGAAGGAAATGTGGCTGAATTCAATACAGTCTGTTGTTACGAAGTACAGACCTTGTGATAGCTAGATCTTTCTTTCTCTACAATAAACACTGAAGACTTGAAAATCGACAGTATGGGAATGAAAACAACAGCTAGGAGGGAACATGAATCATCACAACACAAGGAGAAAGATATTTAGTAGCCTGAAAAATGAACCACCAGAGACCATATTATGACATCTGGCTTTTGTGTTAGATTAGTGACATATCATGTAACAGTGCCTTGCATAAAGGAGTGCCAGTTGGGTAAGTGATTCAGTTCTCTTGGGAGGCATTTATACTTTGTTGCTTGATGTGTTTTTATTGATTGGCTTTTCGATTGTGTATGCACATCCCATTTACACTTAACATGCCTCCACAAAATAAATGTGACACTTTTCCGCACTACATGCAAATATAATGGCATTCACTTCCATGATGATGCTATGCCAGCCAGTGAAATTTCCAAGCACTCGATGAGACTCATAAAAGCTTAAAACAAGAGGCAGGTAAAATTGTGAAGATGATACAACATGTAAGGATTTGTGCTGTTTTGATTTTTATTAAAAGATGTACAAGATAACAACCCATGATGTTGGGGCGGTCAGATGGTACATATCAAGGCTTTAATAAAAAAATCAAAATTTACAAAGTGTAATTTAAGTTCTACGAGCAAGCGAATGCTTTTTGCAAGTCAGAATCTTGTAACAACAATTGTCACATGTCATGAACGCACCTATGTATGCTGTCGGGTATTATGACATACATGCATTATGTAGGTATATATGGCTGATTATTCCTTTTTTCCTGTTAAAATAGTAAAGTAGTAAAAATCATCATCAGTAGTAAAAATCATCATCAATATAAAATTCAGTGATTTCCCTGCACATTGGTATACAACTGACCAATACAGATGAGTTATAATAGAACAGATTTTTTGTATTTTCTCTCTCTACTTTTCTTTCAGCTGTTCTAGCTTTCTAGAGAAACTTCACATTGTGGTATTATGAGTATTGTCAATGCAATGTGACTGCTGTAATTGTTATTCTGAAACCAGTAGTACCCCCTGCTTTGACATCAGTCCTGGGGCTGGATCATCGTTAACCTACTATGTTAGACAGGGTGAGGGAATGCTTGAGGTTATTGTCCTATAAGCTTCTGGTGAATATCTCATCGAGGAAGTGGGTCTGCTGTTACTGGTGCTGACAGTTGGGCCTCTTCCAGCACATCGACCCAGATGGCAGGGCACCCGCTTTGCCCCCAACTGGCTCATGGAAATGTCACAAGAATGTCTAGCATTTGGGCCATAATGAAAACGAAATGCAGGACATGCAGGTTTGTGTTTTATTTTTGCAGATGCTCTTTGCCTTTTCTCTTTGCCATGCCTTTCATTCTCTCTGTTTCAGTGTGAGCCTGTAGAGAACATGACACCGAGCATCAGACAGTCAAACCAGTTACTACATCACAGACATAAATGAAATAAAATTCCTACTGGCATATTTTAAGTAATTAAGAATGAGACACGAGATCACACTTCTGAGAATAGAAAACACTCCTCCTCAGACATTCCAAAGTTAAAAAACATGTTTTTGTAATCTCTATACTGGGAGCAGTGTTCTTTGATTCACTGTTACGATAAATCTCCCTCCCTGAAAACGTGTTTTTAAAATCTCAGGTGTCTCTGGTTTACAAATGCTGTTTTGAAATTCTTCTCTTTGGAAACTGGCAAGGAATATCATCTGAATTTATCCCCACTGGGCTTCAGTCATTTGGTGCAGTTGGGAGAGAGATCAGAAGGGAAAGCAGAACTGAAGTGGCGCATGTTTAATACTAGACTTTGTATAAGCATACATTCTTCAAACGCCTCCCACCTGCTGCTTATTTATATCACACAAAATCTTTTTAAAGTAAAAATAATCATTTATGTAATATCATTAATCATACATACGTGCATACATTCAAAGCAGTCTTCTGTTATGAAACACAGAACATGGTATAGTCAGACATTCTCTTCTTCTACAATCAACACCCAATGTGAAAGCCTGAAAATTATGACAGTAAAGGGAATAAAACTATAGCTAGGAGGCAATACAAATCATCACAACATAAGGAGCAAAAAAGATATAGAGGAGTGAGAACAAGAAAGATGAACCACCAGAAACCATATTATGACATCTGGCTTTGTGTTAGATTGGAAAGTAACACATTTTTCCCCCATGACACTCAATACCAGACTGAGATGCACACATGGGTCAACAATCGTGTATAATTCATGCTACATTTTTCAAATGTCATCTGTAATCCCTCACTGAAAGTGTATTTGGTCAGGCAAACTAATTGCTTTCCTATTTTTGCTTTCACATTTTCACAACTAATTGCTTTAAGTTTGTTTTTTTTTACATTCAAAGAGAGTTTGTCCATGGTTTCCATGCGTGTTCAAATGTTATCTGTATATGAAATTACAGACAGGCAACTTTAAAAAAATGATGGCCATTTTAGATTTATATTTAGTAAGTACATAGCAAGCTGTCATTTAGCATATTTTTTTAACAGTGACAGTCCCCATAGAACAGTCCACACAAGCACACCAAATTACATGTGAACATTTGTGTCTTATGTGAATGTGAATCTTTTAATTGAATCTTTAACTGGAAAGAACTATTTAATGGACGTGAAGGTGGCTGCACCTGTTGTCATGGCTGATATAATCCAAGAACATTTACTGAAGCCCTGCAATGAAGTCTGGAGTGTTTCCCTGCCTTTAGCCAGAGATATACTGGAATATGATATTGCACTTTATGAAGCCCCACACAGTATATTTGATAGAAAAGAATGGATGGATGTGACTGTGTGAAGAACACAATTATGTTTAAGATGACAAAGTAATGAGAGAAAAATGAAATGAAAGCACTAATGTGTTTCCTGTGACCACAAACAAACACTGCTTTGTAGTGGAGGCATTTAAAGGATGCAATTGTCCAATTCTAATTAGTAATCTTGTTTTCTTTATTTGAATCTAATCCCAAGATGTGAAGCAATTCAAACTAACATTTAATGTGCATTTCCCTTAAATTACTTTGAAGCGAAATAAATTAGATCAGTATAGGTGTCAGCATGCCAATTGCTCAGGCAAAAACTGTGGAAGCGCCTCATTCATTTAGGACTGATCATTATCCAGATTCTTTCATCAAAAGACATTAGATGAAAGCAAACTAGTAACGAGAGGCTGCAGATGTGTACCAATGTACCAGTTTCTGTTTCTATGCATCTTAAATGGACAATTATAACAGCTTTAAAATCGTCACTCTAAATAGGTTACCATTATCCTAAAGTATTTAAAGCACTTTATGAAAGTATGATTTTTGAAGAACTACAAAACCTTAGTAAGTTAATTCAGATACATTAAATCATTTTTTTGGCTTGTGACAAGTTAAAATGATTTAAATTGCTTTGACAATATTGCTTGAAAGAATTAAAAGTAACTTTTCATGAAGAAAACAACAGACACTAATGTTGTAGCATTTTGAAAGAAAACACAATAAGGTCTTCAAAATGAATCTGTTTGGGTGAAAAAATCCAGAAGAAAAATGTTTTTGTATGTTTTTACATTGAGGGCAGAAGTTGAGGAACAGCCAGACAAAAAGAATGCCACGCAGAGAACAAAAGTTATATCATTACCATTATAAGCATATACATGCTTGTAATGGTAGCTGAACTAAAGTAATGTTTGCAAGGGAAATCACCCTTTTTACGAGAAATGTAATAATGATTCAAAAGTGAGGTTAACCATAACAAATAAATACAGCCAATGCGTCCAACTATGCATCCAGACATAGTTAATCATAGTTAATGTAATCTTTAAATGCAGCAAGATCCACAGTTAGGCATAGGTGAACTACTAACAGAGATTGTGATCCTAAGATAATAACTGCAGATGTAGCACAAATATTGTTGATGTCAGCATTTTAGGACACACATGGCTTTATGAAAATTCATATTTATAGGATTGAACATTTTGAAGAGAATCTCCACATGTATGTACAATCTGCTGACTATCCACTAACCTGCTATACAAATAATTCAGTCAGACCCAGATTTTCAGTACCAGAAATTCAGCAAAATTCAGGTAAAAATCTCTCCTATTTTGCACTGTATCTCCCTCCACAGATGTGATAAGGCAGAGGATGCAGTGATAGACTGATTTTGCCTGAATAAAGCCTCGATTAATCAATCTTTTTATGCTCTGGTGCCCACACAGCATAAATCAGTATGGAGATGAAGTCAAGTTTATAACATGGGCAACACTGTCAAAGCTCTTTGCAGCCTCTTACCTTTCAAGGTGATTTATATTATCCGCTATAATCTTAATGCCATTCTCACCATCTTTTCCACATTCCAAGGTGCTTTAGTGCTATTTCTTTACTCTTGGTGTTATAAGAGATAGTAGGCAAGATGGTTCTGAGTCTACATTTGACAGACAATTGAATAGATTAGTTTGCCCTAACAGTGAACTAGTCATTTCTCATCCAACTCCAGTCCAAAAAATTATACAGTAAAATGAGAAAACAATCCACTAAAGACTGTCTGCAGGAAATCTGGTCAGCTCCATGGGAGAGCTCCCTTTAAAAGCCTCTTGCGTTTGACCTCATAAGAAAGTTAAAATAAATGACTCTATCATGCTAATGCCCAACAAGACTCATTGAGAAGGGAGTATTTAGAATGTTAAGTCAGGCTGCCTATACCAAAACAGCACTTGATATGCATTCAAACTGAATAAATATGTGTGTCCTGTTTGGGTCAATGCACATGTTTTGCACTTCCAGCTGTGAGCTGGACAGCAGTAATCACAAAAACACAACAATACCTTTAGGTTTCTGGCAGATATGAAAGCATTAATTAGAAAGTGCAACAGTGCTTGTTTTAACAACAATATACATACAGATAAACGGCAAAGTAAGTATGCATACAAAGTATATGCATATTCAGTGCTATTGTCCTTTACAGGGCTATTAAGGCATGTTTTCTCCTTATGACTGTCTAGAGAGAAAATTTATCTGCATATGTTTTAGAGATATCTGAAAGATCTGCAGTGTGTTTGTCAGTCACCCATATTTTCAGAAAACATGCTTTCCAAACTGTATAAATAATTAATTATCTATGACTTGGAATTTTATTCCTTTATTAGGGTAAACCCTTCATGCTGGACTTTTAATATCATCTTGCCCACAGACAATGTTATTTCACAAAACACAGAGTTCCTGGGCCCTGACGTACTGTTTGCCCTAGCCAGGCGAAACAATGCTTTCATCTTGTGTCATGTTGGGACCCTCCAATGTCTAGTAGACACAAAAAAGGGATGTAGTTGATCTTCAAGGGACACCAGATCTGAAAGCACATCCCCTTGTTACCCCTCTCTAAGAGCAGAGCCAGGGGCTCCTTGGAGAGACTGCAGCAACTATTATCTCTGTTACCTGACACAGTTGACAAGGATAAGATGGATCTCAAGCTTTATTCCAGTGCCTCTGTGGTAAATATGAGAATATCCTTTTTCTTGTCCACGGCGAGGATTCACTTTATGTAAGGCAGCTGATCCACAACACGCTGTTCAAGCACTACAGAGCTATGAATGACTGAGGAACTTTCTGTTCCATATCATATAGAAATGCAAACAGCTGACTCACAATACATAAAGAAATGGCAAGACATCACTGTGTTGTGAAACCCGCAGATGCTCCCTGTTGCATAGTGTGCAGCATTTTAATAATACAGGCAACACAATACCAGTATGATCCATCTACCTTAAATTGAGAAATTCATACACAGAAATCAATGAATTATTTTGGGGAAAGTCGCACTGTCCTCTCCTGCGTAATATCTTAGGTGAGAAGGAGCCAACAAAGAGTAACAATCCTTTTGAATTGTTAAAGACTAATAGAAGAGAACTTGGACCGCGTTTATGCTGAACCTTTAAGATCTAGGATAACATTATAATGCCAGGAAACATCTGAAAGCAACATGTCAGTGATGTAAATGAAAATAACACACTACATAAAAGCGACATGCCCCAAACATGGCTTGCTGTACAGCAGCAACGTCCACGTAGTCTATAGCCTCTTGGCGCTTGAAATATTATCTCTCCGTCAATTACAGTATTGAAAATATAATATTAAAATATAAAAGACAATCATTTAAAAAGTTTACATCAACTTCACGGCATGCATATCAATAGCCACAACATTAAAATAGCACAGATGCAACGACGTCTTAAGCGCTTTAATATCTCACGCCTTCTTACTAACTTTCGGTGCTCATGTGAAGTCCTGCGTTAAAACGCGAATTTTTGTGCACAATTCACTGCACGTTTTAAAGATCCACTAGCTCAGATTAAAGTTAAAAACTTACTTTAATTGCAACACTCAGAAATGCATTGCACTTGATTTAAGCATCTAACAACGTATAGCATTAAAATGAAAACATATGAGACTTGTTCAAAACGTAAGAAAAGAACAGACGAACCTCAGCACCTTTCAACATAAAATTCCGAAGCACTAGTACTTACAATGACTGCCGCACATGGCTGATCTGAGAACGGAGAACAGCGTCAAACTGACAATGCAAGCCCATGACTTTGGCAACTGCATGTTGTCCAGAATTTCTGATGGCAGTATATCCTAAACGCGTATAAGAATAATGTATTTCCAACACGATTCGGGGTTATCTTCTTAATATTTCAGTAGCCCGTGGCTCTCTGTCTTAACACCAGTAAGCAGCACAACCAGTCGGGAAAGAAGCTCTTAAAGACACCCACAGCTCCCAAAACGCCGTCATCGGCATCTCTCCAACCCGCACACACTTCCACATACACACAAACAATCTCTCGCTTTCCAAAACAAACACTGTGGTTGTGCTCCAAATGCATCAAGCCAATCCCACATGACATTTTAATGTTTTGAGGTGGAAAACTGTGTGTAATATTAACTGTAACGCGCTTTCAGGACCATGGACAGTTCCAAGAGACTCAGCTCACTAAAGCCTGATTAATATCGACAACCAAATACCAGTGAGTAAATTAGTTGTGCTAAATTATGTTATATTAGTTAAATTAGTTATTAGTTAGTTAAGAGCTTAGTTGTGTTCCATTATTTAGCAGCTGGGTGGCTTATAATTCTGTTCAATGCGCTTTTTTATTTTTCCAAATGTATTTTTTTACTTTTCACAATTTTACAGTTGTAGAACAACTTCACAGAAAATGCCTTGTAGCAAAAAAAGGAATAAAGTATACAACAACTACAGTTTAGGACAAAAACACTAGGGACCTAAGAAAAAACAATAAAGAAATAGGCTTTACAGAAAGCATTGAAGAAATACTAACAGAGGCTTTGTGTTAAACATTTTAGCTATTCTGCTTTGAATGTTTATCACCCTTTCTCATTTGTCTGTGTAAATACTATTCTATTATTTTCCCGAAGGCTTGCATTGTTATTACAAAGAATTGAATTTTCTAAATCAGAAAATCTGTGTGATAGTTTTTGAATGTTTAAAGATATTATTATTATCGTTATTATTGGTGTCTGATCTCCACACTATTACACTATGGCTGACAATCTTGTAACTCTGATATGAAGGACAGTCTTTTTAACCTAAACAATAATAATGCTGTGCATCAGTTTTGTGGGCCATTCAGTGACACCGATTCTGTGGCATATTTTCAAATGTGCCCACCTATTCTGTGCATCCTAGTCATGCAAGTAATATTTATATTACTTCTGATATCTACATTTATTTCATTTTAGGGGGTTGCTGGTTATAAACATTTTTTGGACTAATCTATCTCACTTTATTAGACAGTTGGTGACACCCATAGGCTTTAAATGGGATGACAACACCTGCCCACTGACTCACTCAACTGCTCTTCTGTTTCTCTTTGTGATTAAATAACTCACACAGAAAGAGTAAAGCACTATTGTGAGCAGTGGCTTTGGCCTTGATCAGTGAATTATGTTCGAATGACATGAATCAATACATAAAAACAGCTCGGTTTTAGTTTAGTGTCTCACTGCTTTTATTGTCAAGTGTCAGTTTCCATAAAACCTCATTCACCTTTTAGTCACAACGAGCTAAAGAAGTCGATAATTCTTTTTACTAAACAGCAGGTGAGTTAAAATACATTAAACCATCCCAATGTTTAAAACCAAAATTACCACAGATGATGTGCAAGATTCCTGCTGGCTGGGAACCACAGCCATCCTGTGTGCGTGATCTACATATACTGTATATTGCTTAATAGCCTTTATTTACGCTTCATGCTTGTTGAAAAATATGTGGAAAGCTTAGAAAGAGATGTAAAGATATCACAACTGTTTAAAGCTGGTGGCAGACAGTTGGATGATAAGTGTGTTTGCGCAACAGTCAGAGAGTTTAATGTTGCGGTCAGATGACACATCACCCACTGGGAACAGTGATAAGCATGCTATCGCATAAGAGACTACAATCAGGCTTCACATGGGAAGGAATAAGAAGACTCGTGTGGATAGTTTAAAGGTTGACCCTATCGATCCTCTCATCCAGATGTCCCATTTCTCATGGGTGAGCTATTTAATATTAATATAACTTCTTCATACAAAATATTTGCATTCAATGGCTTTTAATAGGGCAGCAAAAAGTCACAGCACCTCAGAGTCTCTCAATTATTCATTACCCAAAAATCCTGCATATATGATAATGCTTACAGGAACATCTTGCTAATAAAACTGTTTGCCTGAATAAATGCATGACCAGTCAGACCAATTTTCCTTGCAGTTTACTCTGAAATTATCTTCTTTATGAGCTGTAACAGTTTTTCTATATTTGAACTACTTCATGTTACACTGATCAATACTGAATGCTTTGTAGAGCATCAATTGTGTGCAATAAATATGCTTGTGGAATTAGTGCAAGAGGATTCATGATCTCACCACCACGGAGATACTAGAATTACAGCCTCTATACTGGATCTATACTGTTTTTTTAAGCGCTCATGCTTGTTCCTGTTTTTCTCTTTATTGGTTGTGATGCAAATTATTTTTCAACATCCTTGGAGTCCTTGGAGAATTTATTTCTAATGCTATTGGTTCCTAATGTTAGAATAATTATTTCATTACAGTGTATTAATTAAAAATAAGCTATGTAAAAAAGTCACTTGAATGCAGAAGTCCTACATCAAAGGTAGCATCTATTCAAATGTTTAATGTTCAAAAAATGATTTATGTGCCCATCCTTCTACTGACAGCACTATTTCTACCATCTGCATAAATGCATTCCTTTCTCATTTATCTGGCAGCTCGGCAGACTCGCCCTTAAGTTCTTACCCTGAGTGTTTTCTTGTTGGATGTCAAGTTATGAGGCTGTATATGAAGAGCTATTAAATTACGAGGCCATTTTTGACACCTCCTTTCACCCATACAAGTCTGATTCATGGTTTAACATCACCTTCCTAAAGGCAGAGAATCATGAAAAATGTATTCCTTATTTTAAAGTTTCAAAGGTTGTTGGTGTTAAATATTTTAAGATATTCTATAGCACTTTCTGAAACATCTTGCAAAAATCTTGAATAAGACAGATGAAAGCTGTGGACCAATCATACCCAAAGATAATCAATGATGGTGTTCTCAGCTTTAATATGGTCTTTAATTTTGGAAATACAGAACTCAGGATAATTCTGTCTTCAATTTGAAGACAGCATTATCTTCAAATTGGTCAAAACTGACAGCAGATTCACATACTGATTTTTGTCCAAGTCAACCTTCCTTTGGTCTGAGGTGTTGAGTTTCTAGCGGACCCCAAAGTTCTTGTAAAAAGATCTGCAGTGAAGTGGTGAGCTCTTCTCTGGTAAGTGCCTGTTTAAAGGGTGAAGCCTTTGTCTTCTTTGGTCTTCTTCACTCTCTGTAATGCCTGGTACGAGCAACTTCATTTCTCACACTTCTGCAGAACAGTCTTCATCTTCACCAGCCATATCAGTATGGAATCAGAAATGTGTGTGCTCTTGAGTAGAAACACACCTGTCTGTATCTATCTACCATTGAGTTTTGGGTTTTAGGATGTTTTGTTCACTTACTGACTGAAGAATTTTAAATAATAAAATAAATAAATAAATAAATAAAATAAAACAAGCAAATGAACCAAGCAAACTCCGCAATCAAACCTGAAGTATTTTATGAAATACATTTTTGTAAATATGTTTTTATCATGTAAAACCTAAATACAGATTCTGGGCACCATAATCTGGATCATCCCCCACAATGTGCTCTTCAGCTGAAATGAGTCACATTTATGATGTGTTCACATAATGTGACATTTCTCAGTTTATTTAATTATTAAAATTTTATTTTGGGGTTATGAATGCTTTTTTATAAAGTTGATTATTCTTGGGAATATTACAGTGAGACATACGAGTCATACATTCATACGTTTAACGGTGAGGTGAGTGTGAAACTAACAGCTCATTACACAACTACTATAGCATATTCATGTAAAACGAAACAAAACAGATCATTGCCTTTTTCTCACAGACACATCTGTAATTATGCAGACTTGTTTGTGATGTACATACCCATGTGGTTGATTTTCCACCTCTAGCTCTAGTGCACTAGATCAAAGTACATCTGTTCCTCTGTGTCTGTTGCACTAATGGAAATATATTTGCACTTTATACTGTGCAAACTGAATCTATTAGGAGGGAATGAACTCTACTATACGAAAGCACACTTCCTTAAACTAACACAATCCAGCCATTCTTCACTTGTGGCTCCAGGTTAAAAATGGGAAAAGAAATCAAACTCTCTCTGACAAAATTCAGGCAAGGACTCATCAGTCTGATTTATAGCAACTCTGGTGACACCCATCATGCCGGTAATAGCAGTTACTGACAGATAGCATCACACGAGATGGCTGGTGTCAGGGTGTGAAAGAAGTAATGCTCAAACAATACTCAGATGCTTTCAGAGCAGAGACACATTTATTACAGGGCTGACACAAAATATTATAAATACTAAGTCTGTATATTGTGGAGATTGTGGCACTTTCTGGGTCTTTGAAGAGATACAAGATGTTTCAGGTGCAAAGTCTACTGAAATATGTGTGCAATTAAAATCAAAGTGTTTGTTTGAAATAGCTTTATTGTTGACACGAGGTATCCATTTTGATTTACACTCTTCAAAACAATGGTGCTAATAGGGGTTCTTGGAAGAACCATTTCTGGTTCCCCATTGTTGATTTAGTCAAAGGTTCTTAAAAGAACCCTTTCTTTCTTACCTTTTTATAGTCTGTAGAACCTTTATTCACAACACACCTTTTGTGAAACAAAAAGTAATATCATATATTTACATAATATATATCTTTGTATATAATAGCCAACATTTACCTCATATACATACAAATACATACAGACCACTGCATTATAAAGTCACATTCACTGTATAGAATACACCCATGGTAACTAATTTAGAAAAGCTAGAGAAACATCTATACTTTCATATTCAGATTGCAAGTATAGAACCAATTTCCTATGATCCAGGAGCCAATTAATCAGATGAACTAACTAAAAGTACATCTTCAAGCTCTCCCTCCCTCCCTCCCTCCCTCCCTCCCTCACTCACTCTCTCTGCTGCTGTCTCCACATTAAAGATTATATCAGATCTTTGTCTGTTTTAACAAAAGAAAGACCCCATGGAAACCTGCATCCACAATTATTGCTGTGTCTTATTGCCTTTCTAATGTAATTACCTCAGTAGAAAAGAATGACCCCAGCTGACTAATGGTGCCATGATTAACTGACAAATCCATCATAAAGTTTCTGCATAAAATTCCATATTGTTTATACTGCAGGAACATGAAATGCCATTTTAAATTGAGACCAAACGTACAGAAGTTCCATGCTTATGAAGTTACAGTACATGTATGACAATGTTTTGCTAGTTTAACATACAGTATAGCCATATCACATGGGTGAATGTGTGTCCTCTGCACTTATCAGCACTGCCCTTGCAACAATAGCCAAATGGAAAGTCACACAGAAAAGCAAGAGAAGGTTACAAATGACACTAGGATTCTATAAATACTTCAGTATAAATAATAACCAGTAAGGTGAGCTTTAGCTATGGTCAGAACCTTTTCAGGCAGTATATACTGAATCCAATGTTTGTCACAGCCTGTGGGATTGTGTCTTGCACTGCTTCTGATATCTCACAATGTCTTTGACCTTCTTGTCATTCCTGCAATGGTGAGGTCTGACATGAACATGAGTCTTCAGAAGTCTATTTCTCCTTTTAAAAGAAACATCTGAGACAAAGTTGATACTTAAATGAAACATTTCCAAGAACTCAAAGTCTCCTAAACTATGAAAGAGAAACAACTGAGCAATACAAAACATCCTTGGGAAGTCACAGGACTGTAAATTCCCTTTTTAATACTATAAAAGCACAAAGTTTAATACATTTACATTACTTTTATGCTTCTAGCAGAAACTTTTTAACAGTAAAACTTGCAATAAAATGCACAAATCATAATAATGGCTCATAGCAGGGCAAGCAGCTTAGTATGTACAACACTTTAAGTTAGGTCTCCAATGTCAAAGACTAGCCCACAGCAATAACGAATATAACGATCATGTAATCATTTATTTGAATGAGCCTGGAGAGGTTGCTTTTAAAACAGTTATTAGGCTTTCATTTCACCGTTGAGGAGGATGGAAATATTTCTGGAGGCCAGGTTCTACAGCTTAATGAAGGATTAGAGGCAGCAAGGGGTCATTGAAAGCAGAGCAAGACAGGAATGGTGTCTTGAATTGATTTCTAGCAGGTACCAGGAAGTAAATGAAGAGAACTGTGCAGAGCAAAAACAGAGTATTCCAATAACAGCGCTGATGCTGATTGGTACAACACGTTACGACACAGTGATTGCTTCATCAGGAGTAGAGACACTTAAACTCTTAATAAAGCATCGATTTAGTCTTGCTCATTTGTTAATGCTTGAACACGGAATGAACATTTCTGTCAACAGAGCAGTTTTCTGAAGTTCCTACAAGTTAATATACTATTGCAATTAAAGTTATGGTAAGTGATTTTAGCCGTTTTGCAAACTGCCACAATAACTTCAGTAAAATATGGTTATTATTTAAATACGTTTGATTGCTCTGATTGTATTCTGATTCTACAAAGTAGACCTGCTATTTATAAAGAAAGCATCCGCTCCTTCAGCCACCTGATAAGACTGCAAAGTGGCTCAAGTGTTTTGGAAACATTTGTAAATATGACAATGTTTTTTATAAATCAAAACATTGTTCATTTTTATTTTCATCTCTCACAGAAGTAGAGTCGGGGTGGTGGGGACAGGTGGGCTGCCAGCTGTTCCTGCAGTACACAGCCATCACCCAGAAGAGCCAGATGGGAAAAATAAACACTGCAGAGAGAGGCGTCCCCTTTAAACGTGAAGGGCTCTCTGTGTCTGCAATATGACAAATGTCTTTATTTATATGCAAAGCTTAAAAGAAATATATTGGATCACTTCTGCTGAGCTCTTGATGGATCCAGAGCTAAAGGGAAGCACATCTAACAACACTGTCACAATTCTGTTTCCTCTGAGAAAGATTCACAAGACACTGCAGGCTTCGCTGTTTTAATTAGAGGCAGATGTGACAAAACAGAGATGTGAATAATGGTACTGTTCATGCTACTGTTGATCACTCTGTAAGCACTGTTTGCAGTAATGCATGTTTGCCGAAGAGTTTTCAAAATGTATTTAATCTTCCTTTAAGATTAGGTGTAAGATGAAACAGTTTTGAGCTGACAGAAAAACATACTTGCTTACAGACAAAAACACGAATGCAAAAATCTTGATTTTTTAAAACGAATGATTAGCGTATGTATTGCTACTTTTGCTATAGGTTCAAGTACAAAATAATCTTGCATTCCCACAATCCACATCCTGAGTTCACCAAGCCAACTTAATGAGGATCTGAACGTATTAATATAATTGAACTAGGCCCTCGGGACTACCTGCAGGCCTGTTGCACAAATGATTTTTTACCTCAATCTACCTTCAGATTATACATTCAGCAATGTAAAAGAATAGAACGGTCAGTACATTCACCAAAAAAATTTCCTCAAAGCTATCCGGAATTCACGGCAACATGCAAACAAGTTAACGATTCTATAAAGTGCTTTAATGATAAATTCTGTTAGGCTAATTTGTAGAATTTGAACTTTTCTGCACTCTCTTGAGAAATTAAACTTTTTATCCACGGCTGCACCTCAGATTTGGAAAACCCACTTGATTTTAGCATTCTCATGTTATTCTTCTGGAAAATCTCCAGCCTTCTCCTTCAGATGACACGACTAAGGAAGCAAACAGGAGTTTGGCTGCTGTAAAAACAAGGTAGAAATACCAGTGGAAAGTTCCTTTAACCCCAAGAGAGCAGCAGTGTAGCCTCTCACTGAGAAGCTAATATGCCTTGACAGCCCCTCTCTGGAGGCCACTATTAGCTGATCTGGATGTGAGAAGTGTAAAATGCCACTAGCCAGGTTTGTTAGAAGACATTTGCTGAGTCAGGTGTCTGCTGTGAGTAGCTGTAATTAATAAAGAACCTGTAGCAGTTTTTGGGAATAAAACCACATAAAACCAAGTGAAGGCTACAGGTAAAATGTGACTTTAAAGATCAGAATAATGTCAATGTACAAACTGATCTGAAACGACTCTAATTACAATGTATTGGTCGACATAAATCATTTTGCTGACAACTATTTGAAAGTTTTTTTGTATTAGAGCAGTAGGCGTTTCTCTTCCTGTGTCTATTGAAGTTTGTTACCTACACTCTCAGCATGCTGCTAAATGATCCTGACGGTTGTCAGTGACTCAAAATAAGTGGAATAAATCAAAACCCTGGCCAAAACAATGAATACAAACATTACGATCTAAGCATGGGTTACAGTCTTAAACTAGTTGACTAGCCATCCAACAACCCAACTTGTCAATTAATGAGGCCAAGTAGTTTATTTCTTGATTTATCTTATTTATGAATATTTATAAATATGTTGCCTTTTTATTTTTAGTTTCTGGAAAGGCTAAAGGCTAAATCAAAAATATATAAAACTTCATACTGGTGTTGTTATACTTAAATCCAAAGTGGATATATGCCTCCTATATATGTGCATTCTATATGCAAATGACAACACCAAAACAATAACTCTGCTGAGATCCCACTTCATTACACAGCTTTTGAGCGGAATTTAAGTGGATCCAGATGCAGAACTGGGAAGGGAAATGGCTGCATTCTGCCTTTAATTACCAGTATTAGCATTTGCAAACCAAGCCATCTCTTAAAGAACTGTAAGAATTTGATGGATAGTCACGTTTAGAGTAACTTTGCCTTTCCTTTAATATGTTTTGTCTTTTTTACTCCACGAACTAATTTTATATTAGACACATAATCTGTAGATCAATGGATTACATTGTCCAAGGTCTCCTTGGGCATTATCCTGTCTGATAGAGGTTATAGACAGAAGAAATAATAATATTCATCCTTTAGATTTTTCCTGACAGGGCTGTGATTCAACATTCTACAGTTACACCTTGAAAGTCTGAAATACATTGGTTTCTGACCTGCTTATATAATCACACACACATCAAACTTTCTATCCACTTCCCCAAACCCCTCCCCTAAACCTAACCCCACAGAAAAGTCTTGGCATTTTTAATTAAAATACCATTTAGTATGTTTTTAAGTCATTTTGGTTTATGAGGACACAGGAAGATCGATTGATCGATCTCTCTCCCTTTCTCTCTCTCCAGTTCAAACTACTGTAGATCTACATCTGAGAGACTAGATCAAAGCTATAGTTCTACCATTGAATACATATACAAAATCTACAGCTTTATTACAAAATATTACCACAAATAATGTACTTAAGTTTAAGTTCTAAGTGGCTTGTTGTGCAAATCCACAAATTATACAAACCAGTGCAGTGGGAGAGGGTAAGACAGCAGAAATAAATGTGCTCAAATGCGAAATCTTTATTTGGTTTAATTGTAAACTATGTTATAATTTACTACCACGTGATTACTGTGCACATATGTTTGCAAACAGAATTAATTTATGTTTGTCCCAAATTAATTTAAAAATAAAATAGTGCCCAAATTAATTAATTTGGGCACTATTTAGTAATTAGGATAAACAGTGTAGCCTTACTTTAGCTTTAGGCCTAATGATTTACCTGTACAAAAATGCATAGCTAGATTCTACACATCATTATGCACACAATATTTACAGTACACTAGAGTGCTATGTACAGATGTACTGGGCTCCAGTCTCAAATCATCTGTTTCTCAGCATACAATGTGTTTTACAACACAGGAAAATAACAAATGACCAGTTTATTTATTGTAACACTGTTACATAAAACACTGCTGGCATTTACAAAATCCCCGGGCATGTATTCAATTGTGGGGGTCATGATCTTCTTCAATTCTCAGATTACTGATGGGTGCGAGGACAGGCCACTGTCACACAAACCACCACAACAGAGGAGCTGTCAATCAAACTCACAGACAGGCTGTGACATGTGAGCGCCTCACTGACAAATGGTCAATAAAGCTCTAATACAGCCCGTCATGCTACATGACAAGAGCAGTGAATATGAAGCTGCTGGATTCTGTTACTTAAAGGAGTAATATTATAAGAATCAAATTTTCATTGATCTTTTGAGATAAAAAAAACACACAGTATCTTTCAGAGCACAAAACTTCCTCTCTAGTTTATAAAGGTCATTAAAACTGTAAAAGCAGCACATTCTGAAATAACACAATTTTTTATATTGATTTTAAATGTTGCATATATAAGGCATATATAAATGTTACATAATGGGTGTACTAGAGGGAAGTTATGGCCTACTGGTAAGTGAGTCTGGCTTGTAATCAGAAGGCTGCTGCTTCAATTCCAGCTTGGCAACTAAAGTGCCCTTGAGCAAGGTACCTAACCCCCGATTGCTCCCTGGGCGCAGTAGTGTGCTGCCAACTGCTCCGGGTGTGTCTGTGTTCATGAATTGCAGTGTGTGTTCACTCCTCAACAGTGATGGGTTAAATGCAGAGGTCACATTTTGGATATGGGCCACCATATCTGACAAATATGTCAATTTCATGTTATATTGTTTTGCTTATATTAAGTACAGTAAAACTAGTAAGAGTTTAAAGAAAAGGTTAAACAGAAGTATTATCTTAGATTAGGTCAGTGGTTAAGGTTTGTCTCCATGTCAAGGACTTTATATGTAGGTTATAAAAGACACAAGAACAAATGCTGAATCCATTTATCAAAAACAAATGAACTGAATTTAAACTTCAAAGTTCAACATCAATCTGGTAGTTTTGGAATTGCACAAGTTTAAATATAAGGCAGGTACTGTAAATGTATGAAGTATCGCAAACTATCAAATTGAACATAAAGTAATAATATATTACACGAGGGCTGTTACAATTTCCAAACAGAAGCTTACAATTTCAAGATCAATGCAAATGCAGCCGTTTGAATCACTAAAATGAGCAATTACAAGATGCAGACACCAAACGCTCCTGTCTCATTAAACACATTACTCAGGCAATCCACAGATGATCACTGGAAGATGCTCAACACAGCAGAAAGACAAAACAGAGCAGAAAAAGGAACAAATGTTTTAAATGTATCTCCAATAAAGCCAATTCCAAATTGTGCTTCTCTATCATGTTTCAAATGGCAACTGTCAAGCACCAGAACGTGAATGCTTAAAAAAATGACATCTATACACAAAAGCATCAAACATTCTTCTTATTGCAACAGTGCAAAACAGATTTGGATCCTTAATACCCTATAGTTATAGTTAATGAAATACAGCTGAGAAACTTATTCAAAGTAAGAGCCGGTAATGCTTTAACCTTTATCTCTGCCTACATACAGAACACGAGATGGTAGCTGGAGGCTGCATTACATAAAATCCTGCTGATTCCATAGCAGACACACAACATATATAAATTCTCATTTAAGATGCAAAGCTCTCATTGATGATGAAAGGCCATTGAAGATCACACTCCACCCCACAAAGACAATATAGAGATCTAGGTGTTTGTTTGATGGTCTCGTTGCAACTGTTTGTCATCTCATCTTTTTCAAGGACAGCAAAAAAGAAAAAAGGAAATAGATTCAGAGTTTTGGTATCTTCAATTGAATTCCGATTTGAAACATTCCACTAATCTCTTTCTGTGATGTATTGCACAGTTGGTTTCCATTCACCAGGAGATTTGTCATAATACCCAGCCAGAGCCGGATTTATTTCCTTCTTGTCGGTGGCCTTTTGTCTCGATCTTACACAACATCCTTTCATTAACATAACTGATCCTCGCGGGGGGGCGTTTTCCGTTCATGACTGAATGTCTTTTTATGTGCAAGCGGTTTAATCTGGAAGATGAGTTCAGAGAAAAAAATCTTGATAGACAATCTGCTTGTGTTTATTTTCAAAACAGTCCTTTAAATGAATGTGGATAATTATTTAGTATTATGAACAATTATGTTTTAGCATGAAACAAATGATTTACAAAGTGTTTATTGATGCCTAACACCACATTGAACTGGTGCTTCAAAATTAAACATTTATGAAAGGCAGTGCATCAATAAAGCTGCATTCTTTATTAATAAATTGAAACGTTATTGCATCGCGGCATTAAAAGTGATATTTGCTGATAGCTCTGGATAGCTCATAAACATGAAATTGCTAAAAGATCCTAAATATCCACTGATTGCTACCACTTTGAGGGCTGAGGCTGTTGTCTCTGCAGCCTAGAGCTTAATGTACAGATTCAGGCAGGTATGAGACCTTACTGGCTAAATGAACAATCTGACACTTCCGTGCTGAATCTGTAAGTTAAGAGCTGTTTACCTGGCAGAATTTACACAGCTCTGTGTTTTTGTTTGATATACTTAAACTTGCAAAAACTAATTTGAAGATAAATATGATAACAATTTAAGTTTCTTGATATTCATTGTAACATACATAATGATGGCCAGACACTATGTTTAAGTGTAAAGGGAAAAGATGGAAGATGTAAAGACGTAAATGTAAAGGAAAATTATTATTTAAGAATTTTACTAAAAAAATTCCACATGCACTTTTGTGCACACTAAACTTCAAGATGCATAAATGCTAGGTTTATTTTGTAAAAACACCTATGGTCAGTGTACATGTAAATGCATTTCCTTTGCATATAGTCAAAAGAAAGTTGACATATTGTTAACCTAATTGACCATTGACCTAATTTTTAAATATCATAGCAATATAATGACATCAGCTTCACAGTTTAAACTGGGCAGTTTAAAGATTATTTATAAGCAGTTTATAAGATAATTATGAAAAAGCATTATTGTTTAAATACCATGTAAAATAATAATTATACATTAATAAAATGGCATAGATATTGGGACTCAGTCACACAACAATATCACTTTGAGTCCTAATCACTATACAAAATAAGACTATATAAGAGTAAATGTATTATACTAATTTACATTGATATTTGAAGCCACCGCAAACTTCTGGCTAAAGATCATTGGAAAACTACAAAGATTATAGAACCTATATAGTTTTTCATTGATCTTTATCCAGAGGTTTACTGGGGCTTCAAAAGACATAGAAATACATTGAGAAAGATCTGAATCCCAAGGCTGACTACACGATGAGTCATTGCCAAGCAGTGAGATTAATTATTCACTAAAGCTTCAGTGGGTTATTAAATTAAATGATGTGTAATGTTCCAGTGTTCCTGTAATCACCACCATTTCTGATCAATACCTAAATCTGCAGTCATTGCAATGACTGATTCATTAGAGAAAACAGTCCTTCCTTTGTTGTGTTTTAGTCTAAATAAATCAATGACTGTAATCTCAGGATTCAATGGTTAACAGAAGCACAATAAAACAGCATTATTAGAATTCCATTTGTTTATGAACAAACTTGAAAGTTTTTTTTCAATAAAATATCCTATTTTCTCAGCTGTGCTAATGGCAAAGACAGTCCACAACACTTAATATAAACTTCTGAAATGTGAACAGACATTGCCAGACAAAACAGATAAAACATGCCAGTAATGAATGAGAAGCTTATAGCCCTTCACAAGAAATTATGTGCGTTTGAAGTGCCACTGAGCAGATCGACATCACAGTACCACAACAACATTTCAAAATCATACGGAGCCATCGAGTCTTTGATGTCATTCGCTGATCATTCTGCAGCGCCAAACATACCCGTTCCTATCCTACTTTTCTGCAGTTTAGCTCCAGTCCTGATCAAACACACCTGAATAAGTTAATCATGGTCTACAGGATAACTAGAAAGTTACAGGCAGTGCAGTTTGACCTGGATTGGACCTAAAGTAGAGCATATCGGTAATGGCCAAAATGAGTCACTCCTTATATAAAAAGGACTCCAACAAGGTCCACAGACCTGCAGAGTTTAGCAGTTGTGGATCTCCAGGAACATGGACTGGAGACCCCTGCCTTTTATTATGTGTAGTAAATCTGCAGCCAATAAGATCAGAGCATAATTATATTTGGCACACATGTCCCAGAAATGTTTATAACAAGGTTTTTACTACAAAATTCATTTACATATGAAAAATATGACCTTATAGCAAATTTCCAGCAATATTTGACAAAGATTTACCAGGTGATTATATTAGATCATATTAGAAATACAGCACTGGAAAAAGATATATTAGAGAATATAAACAAGGACAGCAGTTTAATCAGAATAAGACACAAGCTATGACCTGCAACAAACAAAGAACCTGAGGAAAAAATTGGAGACAAAGGTTTTCTGAGGTTTTTTCCTTAGATAAACCTGCGAATAAAACAGGTCTGCAACAGGAAGAAAAAGGAATGACACAGAGGAGGAAATTAGAGTCAACAGATGAACTCCTCTATTATAAACTAGCATTTACATGAAATTAGCCTCCTTTTAATTGAAAGGGAGAAGCTAAAACCCCTGTTGTTTTCAAGGACATTGCATCCTTCAATTAAGTGTGTCTCTGAATAAAAGCCTTACCTTCTCACAACACCTTCACTCGCTTAGTTTTCGGTTTCCGACCGCAGAGTTCAATTAACAGTGAATTTCACAATACCTCACTTGGCTTGTCAGGTTTGAAGAGGAATGACTCTGAATGACTTTGAGAGGCCACAGAACAATCAATAAGTCACAGACACCTTTCACAACAAAGCTGTCAGCCCCACCAGCTGCATTTCAACACTGCACATCTAAACTTATTCCAACAGCGTGTGGACCAGGAGCAATTTAACTTGAGTTTATAAATAAAAAAGTTTATATATTCTGATGCGTAGCGATAAATCATAAGGCAATAACATCAACTAGCTGTGTTAAATGTCTCCATTCCTGCAACACAAGTCTTTAGATTTACAGGATTATAGTTATACAAACCCTGCTTTATGCATGTCACATGTGATGATGTTATATTGAGAGATGCAATAGTTTGCAAACACAATTTAAATGACACAAACATTTAAAATAAATTTAGCTTTCAGTCCAAACAACTGATTTTATGCATAAATGACCAATAATCAAACCTCTTCAAATCAGCAAATTCTCCGCAGGTTCACACTGAATCTGTCCTTCCTGTGTCCACAAAAGTGAGGTTGATCTTAAAGCTCACCTCAGCAAAGGGCATTTAAAAACCCCAAAGACTGCAGATGTGTCTGTAGACCTCATACTGCCCTGAACATGACAATGATGAAGACAGATTAAATGAAAAACTAGATACTAGTGGTATTTATTCTGAGCCCAAGTGTTTGTGTGTAAAATTCATAGCTTCCATAGCATTAGCTTCCCACATGCTATGTAAAGGCCTGACAGCTAGTTGATTGACATTGTTCACTCAGAAGAATGATTAGTGTTGTCAAACTATACTTCTGGTTGTAAAGAAATGTTACGACAGGAAATATGTTCAGTTTAAAAAGGTGACAGGCACTAAATATAGTCCTCTCTTCAGTGTTATATACTACCGGGGATGTGTGTGTGTGTGTGTGTGTGTGTGTGATTCTGCTCTAAGTGGTGTATAAATGGCTGTAACTGGAGGGGGTAGAGTACCGCCTGTCAGCTCAGTCATCACTAATACTGCTGAGACTGGACATGTCAACACCTAGAAAAGATTATGACAATTATCATTTCTTTGGAGGTTGTGGTTCATTGGGGTTATTATTAAAACTATGTTTACTGTTTTAACAGCCCCAAAAGTTATATATATATTCAGTAATATGTTAATTAAGCATAAATCACTGAAATCAAAGTAGAATTGAGAGTGCACTTTTTCCATGACTGGACATATCAACTGGTTTGTTAAGCGCAACTTTAAAAATGTAACTAAAATGCTCTATGTAGTTCTTTCTTTTCTATGTTCTTGCGGTAAAGAAAGACCTTTAAAACTAGCCTTCTGAATCAAAAATCATGCTAGTCTTTGATTCAGAAAAACAGTCCCACATATGTTTGAATTCACTGCTGCTAACATCCCGAAATTATGCTGTTAAAACACTGCATTATTAAAACTTTCAAACTTTTTGTGCTTAACATACCCTACTTTTAAAAGTGCCTAAATCGGGGGAACAAAAACGATTTCAACAGGATATCATGACTGAAACAAGCTCTACAAAGTTGAAAGAACCATCTCAAAATGCAATCAAGCATTTACCACATAGGACTACTCCTAAAAACTACTGCTCTTTCATACCAATGTTTACTCCCAATTTACTACATAATAAAATGAAGCTTGCAATTTGTTGTAAACCTTTGGCAGCCATGAATTTTTTAAGTTCCTCAGTTTCTAATCTAAAGTTAAATTTTTTTACAAGACATTTTAAAACTCCAGTAGTTTAATTAAAATATATTTAACAAGCATCACTTAACCTTGAGCACTTTAGAAAAGCCCTGAAAAGAGCACATACACCTTCACAAGTGATGTTCAAAGGTGTCCCTGCCTCTGTGTAGAGGTGGCTGAACCCTGAGCTCTTGTAATTAACTTTGTCTTGCTTTGGGAGGTCACCCTGCCCACATTGACTGTAAAATGCATTCCATGGATTTCACCATTACTTTAGCATTAAGTGCAGAACACATATTGTTTGGGGCCCAGAGTGTCTTGTCTTGGCATATGCCCCCCTCTGGGCAAAACAACAGCCCGTTAGGCTATTCTGTACTTGTGTGTGGAATATAATTGTCTTTCTTTCTGCTCCAAGGCTTCAAGTCACCCTGGGAAAAATTTGTGTAAGCAAAGGTCAGCCACGAGGGGGCAAAATCAGCAGATGTCTTTGTCACTGCATGGTTCTTTTTCACCTTTTTTCTGTTTATTCATATATTCATTTTAATTACTTAATAATTTTCCAGTAGTACTTATGAAATCAATTTACTTTTTTAGTTAATGTTTTTTAAAAAGAAACAACACACTGAACAAAATCATTTACATTTAGGCATTTATCAAAATCGACTTATACACAATAAACAATAAAGCAGTATATCATAGGGAAGGCAATGACATGCAAGTGCTGTACAAAGTTACACATTACGAAGTTACAACAATTTTTTGAGATTATACCTGCTGAGGGAGAGAGAGAAAAATATATAATACATAATTTTTGTAATATGGACAGCAGTTAGCATACTCCTGTCAAGTATTCACGGCTGAGACAGGTTTTTAGCTGTTTTTTAGCATTCCACCAGCTGGAAATTGTGAAGGTGAATATCTTCTTCACTGACCTCAGGGTTCTGGATGGGGTGAAGATGTGTAGGAGGGTGTGAAAGTATTTCGGGGGAAGAGCCAGTGACCATTTTATATCCAAGCAGTAATGGCTTATATTTGGTAGCCAATGGAGAGAGATGAGGAGAGGTGTGAGGTGCTCTTTTGGGCTACTGGTAAACAAGCTGTGCTGCTGCATTCTTATTCATTTGTAGTGGTCTTATTGCCCATTCTGGAAGACCAGCTAGCAGAGCATTGCAGTGGTCCAGGGAAGAAATTACAAATGCCTGTATAAGGAGCTGTGCCACATCCTCAGTAAAATAAGGCCTGATTTCCCTGATGTTGTATGATGCAAATCTACATGATTGCGTTGTCTCACTGGCAGATTGCACCTGCCAGTGCTTGAATCGAACCAGCAACCTTCTAATTACAAGCCCGACTCACTTACCAGTAGGCCACAACTGCCCCCTAAAATTGTAGGGTTGGCTGGAAAGACAAGAAGTTCGGTCTTAGGTAGGTTGAGCTACAGGTGGTGTTTCTCATCAAAGCTGAAAGAAAGCTGTTGTATTCTCTGCTCTGAATGGTTGGGAACAGCTGTAATTAAAAATGGCCCATGGAAACAGTGAATGTGGTGGATCTCCCCGGACCATCTCCCAGTTGTAGAGCACATCTGTGATAGGGAATACCGTTTGGGGAGGGCTTGTTGGGGGTCTAGACTGTCTCTTGTGAGCACACCACATTTAATTTGCAACATCACTTCTTCTGATTTTCTCATGCTAGTGTGATGAACAGATGTTGTTGGTCACCAAACATCTGTCATGGCTGAAACCAGCCAGTAAGCTGCTGTAAACTGCAATAAACAAGAGAACCTGCCAAGACACTAAATATAAATTTTCCACAAATAATGTCTTTGAATAAAAGTTCACGTAACGTTAGGTTGCTACAAATCCAGAGAAAGACATAAGCTTGGGTTGCTGTTCTCCTTTAGTGATAAACCTTCTTGAGCATGTCTATCAGCTTACCATCACACTTCAAAGAACCCTATATAATAAATACAAACCAGTGGACTAATTTAGTCAACAGCATAAGCATCACTATAGTACAACACTCCTACAATAGCAGCAATATATGAGATAGTCCATTATCAGATGAGAGAGTCTCCAGTGTTATTACTGCTCATTTGCTCAGCATAGTAATACCTCAAATATCTGTTTAGATTCACAGGATAATGAGATGTAACATTTGAAATCGTGCCATCAGAAAGGCAGCACTAATGTTATGGCTAATTACCATATTTAGCTCTGTCGTACGGGAAATAGAGGAAAATGACCTTTAGGAGATGAATCAATCAATTTGTGTAGCTGTTTCTTCACATCTACATATAAATGCAGTAACAGGCATGATGTCCACTGTGGTGTAGGTAATGTGAATCCCAAATAACATCATATAAAGTAATCTTTTATTTATAATGCAATTTACATAAAAAGGTCAGCAAAGTGTTACATATGGATGCCTTAAACAGATCTGTTTTTTGCAGAGACTGAAACTTTGTTTGTTGGTCACACAAACATTTTGGCCATTCAAAAATCTTCCCATTATATTCTAATCCATCTTTTCTTTGATTTGCTTCATTTCTTTCCTAATACAATTGCAAAACTTTAGTAAATCAGTAAAGCAAAACCTCTGTATATAATGTTTTTTAAAACATCCTAACAAAAGGATTCTGTCTCATATCTCTCTTTCTAAAGGGAAAACATTTATATTTTAACCAGTTTTGTCCTGATGTCATCAATTTCATGTCAAATACTGATGTCAAATAAACAGCAACAATACAGTGGAACAGGACTCATGGGGTCTGTGACAATATTTGTATAGGTGCACCCACCTGAACAAACTCAGTATACACATGTTGTTGTCCACCAGCAAAAGCACATGTGCATGAAGAACAAACTTTGGGATCTGAAATACTGCACCATCAGCGTTTCAATTTGTTTTGAAACTAGTAATTTATTGCTCAAATTTACTATCCATGTACACTAAATCAAAACTAGATAAAAAAAATTCCTCTATTACACACAATATTATATTATAGAATATTATATTCTTTGTAATTGTATCGAAAAGCAAAATTATCTCTGGTAATTTATTTAACTAAAATTAAAATGTTTTTTAAAATTATTACAGACGTTTTCCTGTACATCCACTGTTGTTAAAACAAAGACCAAAGGCGACAGTATGATGTTTTTAACATTAACTTGTTTTCTTGAGCCAAGCATTGTTATGGTCTCACCCAATCCAAGGATTACATATTTGGACATCTGAAGAGAGCTGAAGAGTTTTATCCAGGTTTTGGATTCACAAAAGCCTGAAAGCACAAATAAAATAGAAGCGAACATGAGGGACTCATGTCAGTTTTTCTCATCATCCTGGGTTATGCTGCATTGCAGTAGGAATATGTCGAGTAAGTTGAGTCAGTTGTAAATAGTATTCCAGAACCTTGGAGAGGGACTGAGGCAGTTTTAAAGCTCATTAAATATGCTTCACATCTCTTCAGGTTGTGACTTTAGAGTTTCACAGACTAAGAGTCTCCAGCTAATAGATGAAAATTAAGGCAATATTCAATGTAAATGCTAAAAAGGCAGTTACTTTTCTTATTACTTTTCTCAAAACAAAGCATTTTTACAATGTAATGGAACAAATGTCATACATAAAGTGTGGAAATGTCAGGGAGACAGGAGAAGTCGTGAAACACCCAATCAAGAGCTTGCTTGACCCTGACACCAGCCAATCACAGAATTGCTCTGTCATTACATTCGAGTTTGAAACAAAGAAAGAGAAAAAGTCCTTCCACAGTTTTACGGACATGAAATAATCATCTCATTCCATTGTTTCATCAGCACGATCGTCTGCTTGTTACTGTGTTACAAAGATCAACAGTTGACTACAGGTGTATTATCCACATTTGTGTTGCCATCAATATTTCTAGAAATTACAGAATAAAAGGCATGTCTGCTATCCCACATTGTTAATAAAGAGTGGCTGAGGTGTGAAGTTGAAACAGGTGCAGAAGGCGAGTTGTCCTTCCTGACTGCCATATCAACAATTTGCAGCACTGCAAGCTGTGTGTGTGTGTGACAGTGAGAGAAAGCAACAATAAATGGTGCTCAACACAGCTGTGAAAGATCCTAGTGCCAACAAGGACAGCTGCTCATGAATCATTTATCTCACTGGCACCTGAACCAAGAAACTGCTCTGGTCTTTCTTGTAAAAGACTCACTTTGGGGCCTGAAGAAGTTGCCATATAGTTTCTGAAATCAGTTTTGGTCTTATTTCATTTGGAATTTTGGCAGACAAGGGTTGTTTTCCATCAGTTTAAAAATAAAACAGTAAGAACAGTAAGAAGGCAGAGTTAGACAAAACACTTTTCCAGATGTACATTTAAGTCTAGTCTAAAACAGACTTAAATGTACACATTTTGCAGAACTAAAACCTTATTCTGTTTACATGCTATAACAAAAACACAAAATAACTTGGAACTTTATAAAAAACGTGATGTCTAACCACAAAACACTTATTGGTGAAAAAACAGTAAGGAATAACATTGATAGCAAAGGTCACTTGGCAAGGTTTGCTGTATCTATTTATGCGACAAATATTCTTTCATTTCAGCTCCCAGAGTGATGGTTTGTTTTCTGGTTGCCCGGGTTAATTACACTTCTCACACAAGAATAGAAAGTGACAAGTATCCATTATTTGTTCTTTAATTACAGATCGCTGTTATAACAAAGTCAGGACAAGTGCAAAGGGGAGAGCAGAAGCTTATTTAGACAGAGAGAGAGAGACAGAGAACAAACAAGCAAGCAAGCAAGCCTTGTATATTTCATGCACTTGTTGTATGCCCCATTTGCTCAGCTGTCATTTTAAATCCAGAGCTCTACTTAACAGTTTCCAACAAAAATAGTAAATACTGTTTTAAAAAATCTCTCCCTGGTCTTAACACATACACCATATGATGGCACATTTGATGATGACACACATTGTGATCAGATGGAAATGATGTATAACTGCTCAGAGAACCACTCCATCATCACAGCATGAAGACACCCCACTAGTTTGTAAATTACACAGGCAGTCCACTGCACCATTTCAGGCAAATAGATTGCGCCTCGTGGGCTTTAGTTTATTTTGGGTGAAGAGTTGTGAAAGAGGTGGCAAAATAAATCCTGAGGCCATTTTATTACGTCAACTCTGTTCAGTAAAGGAAACATTGTGATGAAACAAAAGCTGACCTGATTACAGGTATTCAATATATTGATCAATTCATTTGGTTGTTTAAAGAGACCAAAAAGACTTGAGTTACTGTATTATTACAGGAAAAACATTTTCTAGATTCTGCTACAATACAAGTCCCAATTACTTCAGTGATAATTACAAATGTAAGAATGACGACGTAATTCAACGTAAGTCAGTGAGAATAAGTCACCAGTGAACATTTTACACAGCAAGATAGTTTACATTGCTTATATTGTATGGTTTAAGCAATAAGACATTTGTGCCATATTGTGAATATATAGTACTGTTACAATACTACACAGTACAAATGACAATAAAATGAAAGAATACTTATTAATACTAATACTAAAGAATAACATTTTTTGCTTTAGTTTTTAAAGATAGCTAAGTAAGGAGATAGTTAAATTGCCTAAGCAAAATCCCCAGTAAACAAGTGTGCTTTGAGGTTTTTAAAAGTGCTAATTGAATCAGTTGCTCATGAAAGTGCCTGTGATACTGTTCTGTGCCAAATACATTGCCAGTAATCCTTTTGTTTTTAAAAGCCCAATCCTACAGGGTGTTTTATTAAACTTTTTTTTTATTTAGTTTGTGGCTTGTTTTGTCACACAGACACACACATACACACACACACACACACACACATACATATAGGCCAAACTCTACTGTGTAAAAACTGCTCTGCAATTCATATTTTTTTATTTATCATTAACTGGTATTCAATGCATCCTGTTTCACTCAAATCACAAAGATAATGCCAGATAATACAGATTAATCTCTTTTTTTTGGGCCATATCAAATCTTAAGGGTTCAAGCTTTTTAACCAAATCTCTACAGGCATCACATCTTTGCAATACAACAGTTCACAAGTCTATACTTTTATAATGAAACGATACAGCTTTAATAGTTCAGCTGATTTCCCAGTCAAATTAATCAATTCAGCTACTTACCATTTATTTCTTCAAAAAACAGTTTGCTATGCTTCTGTCGAACTATTGACAATATTTATAATTACCATAGCTTGAAAGTATATAATTATGGTTTAATTTCTACATAATTAAAGCTATACATATTACATATGTTGTAATGCATCTACAGACTGCATTGCTTTTTCTTATATTATCCAGTAGTCTAAATTGGGTATGAAGTCTAAATGGGGTATGATGTAACAGATTCTTTTATGAACTGACCCAAAGGCTCAAGAAATAAAGCCATAGTGTGCAGAGCTAAAGTAAAGACATTTATATATACTTAATATCATTTCTCTCTAACACTGTCACCCCAGAATGGACAAAGAGCACAAAGGGAAATCAAATTAATGGTGTCAGGGTCATTGGATATGCTCAGTGGACCATGTGAATGGACCAAACGATTATATATGTTTGCATTAAACAAGCCCAGGCCATAATAGCTTATTTTAGATTCCACTGCAAATTACTTTAATGGGCCTCCAGCTGAAACACAATATCTGTTTTTATTTCTTTTATTTTTCTTCATAAATGACAGAAAAATAATTTTTGTAGATCCATCTCATCTAATGGTCATGAGCAGCTGTCTTAGGTGATTGAAAACTCTCCATCACTTGAAAGTAGAAAACAATTGTCAAAGCAAAGAGCTTGTACACAACCAGCATTTCAAAATTGATCCGACATCAAGATTTTGTATAATGAAAAGTTCAAAATCGCAAATACCATCTCTTTTGTTTATCCAGGACAACGCCAAGATAACACAGAGTGCAAACAGAGGCTTTTGCTAAAATCTCTATTTTCTTAGATTCTTCTACTGGAATAACAGTTTTCTTATTCTAAGACCAAATTATCTAGGCTATACTATCCTCGTTAAATTTTACAACTCAAAATGGCCTCACTTGTTTCCGTTTATTTCTACAAAAAAAATTGTAGGAGAAATACGCGAGACAAATTGATACTTAAGCATAAGTGAGATCTCTAATACTGTTAGTCTCCTAAGCTATGAAACTTCTGTGTAATAAATTTCTGCATTTCGTTTATTTCTTTGTTATTTTGCTTATCTGACAGTAGACTGAACTTATTACTCCTTTAAACTACCACCGTTCAACCTGATCTCATGGGAAAACATAACTATTTCACGAGTTGGCAATTTCATATGAATTATGATGCAAGTTCTTGCTTCTTTTAGGAAAGAAGTCATACAAAAACGTATGCATGAGATCGTAGGAATTGATACAAATTCGCTGAAATGTAATCAAATAGCTAAAACATAAAATAGTTACAAATTGCCATGAGATTGTGTTGCACAGTTAAAGTAACTCAAAGTAACTTAAAGTAACTCAAGTAAAAATAATATATAATACAGACATGTAATCTGTTCAAGCTGCATGAAGACACTGGCACCAAAGCCCAAGACTATCTCATACACAAGATCACTCTCAGCTTTATGTTCCTGAAATGTATATCCTATAAATATGAGTTGACTAGTATATAACTTCAGTGGTCTCCATTCTTTAAGGTCATCTGCCCCAACATTGCGGTATCGTGGCTAATTTCCTCGTGCTGCTGTGAAGTAAACATTCTCGGCAGGCTGAGTAGATTAAAGAGAACTTGTCTATTAACACTGCAGTTATACATGCGGCTCACTCTCCCTCTGTTATTGGCTGTGCCCTCCATCTCAGAACTTCCTTGGATGACAGATCTGCCAGGTGGTGTTTTGTTTTTTGTATAGATTTATTCTGCTGATTCATATTTTTATTGACCTTACATGCATTTGGTCACATTCACTGACTGAGAACAAAACATCTCTGTTTAACTAATAAGCAGATCGGCATTCTTGTATTTCATCAGGTAAATAAAGTTTTGCTGCATATCTAATATACATAATCCAACAATGACAAATTAAAGTCAAACTTAATGGAAGCGTGTCCCTGATAACACAAGATCATCAGCTATTCTGTACATCTACTCTGTACAAACGACTGTGCATTTATTCACTACAGCACGAGGATTGGATGCCATCACGTCTACAGTTCTATTATAGTTTTTGAGAGTTGGCAAGTGTTGACACCTGGATAAAAATTACACTGCTCTCTGGTTACATGATGCGCTTCAGAGTGAACCATCTGAGCACCTCCCAATACTGTATATTACCAATGAAGATGCTGATGAATCTCTAACTAAAGATCATTTTCCAGTTCTAAATAAACATGCAAGATTTCTTTATTTTTTTTTACTATTGTACAGTATGTAATATATGTGACTGCTTGATAACTCTACAGGAAAGGCAATGCATAAGTGCGGATGCAACATTACTTCGCTTTCCATCATATTAATGCATCAATTAACCACTAATAGCAAATTTTAAAGTTGTTTCATGCCCAGGAAATTAAGTCATATGTGCTGCAAAGTTATAATTAGATCCAAACGTGACTAGCCATCTGTAACTGGTGAAAAGTATGTAGTGTCTCTACAAACAGTGCTATTGTTTTCCTTCTTAATTAATGTTAAATCATCTACTACATCTACTGAATAGAATAGAATTTTTATTTGTCTCACGGAGCCTGTGGAATTCCCATGAGTACACAAGAGAACAAGTTTAGCTGGCCAGAGTTAATGCATTAACACACAATACCAAATTCAGACATTCATTTATCAGTAAATGATGGAGAAAGGCCTTCATATATAAATCAAAGCCGAATGGGATTTTTAACAGAAGTCATTTGCAGGTATTCTATGACAGAAATGATTTATCATGAAAGATCAACAAGCATGAAATATCACCTACAATAAAATACAAGGTTAATAGTTAAAGCAGCACCAGAGGACAGCTGCAGGCTAGACAGAATCTTTGGTTCACGTTATTTTGCTTGCTTTCCTTAAAATCAAATGTGTTTCAGCTGAACGCTATTCAAACAAATTTCTGCCTTTCTGTATGTTTCCCTCTTTCCCTGTGTTTTCTTATATCTGTTCTTCATCAGCTCTTTTGGGAAATTTTTGGGTAATAGATGCAGTAAATATGTTTTCTGTGAGTACTACTGATGTAGAACTAAAGCAGACTGACTGACCCCTTGGGCCAGAGCAACAGAGATAAAATGACTGGAACAGAAATGGTATCTGAATCCATCATGGTTCTCCAGGGAACGGACTGAACAACGATCCTCTCCACACATCTGACAACAGCTCAGACATCAGCTCTGTCTCCTGGCTTCATTTGAAGCTGATCTAACTCCTACAGGCACCTTTTATTATCCGTTTCTGCTGAGTCATGTATTTTTTTTCCACAAAAGTCCTGAAAAAGAGGATACACCTCAAATAATGGCTTTTATTCACAGAATAACGATTTACTTCCTGTCCTAACAGTAAATTCAAATTAAACACTTTCTTTAGCAGTAAAATATGCATGAATAATGTCCAATTAGCATATTGAGACAATTGAGATTTCAGTAAGATCAAATTATTTTTCTACAAAGGGATGTTGTAGGAGTAAATCAATTATTGTCACCTCAGGCAGGGTACGGAATTGTTGTTCTGCTGCTGCTGCTGCTATATACCTGTTGAAGCTGACTAGTCATCTTCCTGTTTTATTCAGCCATAAACATATGGTTTTACACAAAACCATCTCTGTCATCCATTGATCTGACTACAGGAAGCAACAAGGCAGGGCTTCTGAATTCTATGGATGTTTGTACATCCATACTGACCTGTATGGTATCAATCTGTGTCTGTGAGCACTGACAATTCGGTGGTTTGATTTTGTCCCAGCAGCTGTCTGGTCTAAAAATAAACCCCATTTGCCCAGTAGAATGAATATGGGATTTTCATCCATTTCATACATCTCATAACAATTAATCAAACAGATCATGCCAAAGGTTCAAATGAATTCTGCCCTCCTTGGAAAGTCAGAATGTTTTAATTAATTGTTAGTGAATGTGTGACTGAAAGTGACTGAAAAAAAACACAACAAACTCATAAGACTGTCATAAAACAATCAGTAAAAGTTGGCTTGACTAATACAGAATAAATACACGCGTAAAATATATTGTGAATATACATATTTACAGATGCCATGCACATCATTGCAAGAGTAATACAATGTGCGAAGAGGTGATGATATGTACAGCAAATATGAATAAATAAGAATTAATTTACATAATTTAGATAATGTCATATCTTATTATTTACTCCATGAATATAAAGATGTACACTATTTAGACAAAAAAATAGGTATTAGTCTAGTCTATGAAAGTCTTTACCTTAACTTGAATGTTTGACACTTAATAAACTCAGCTAATTATGACCAACTCAACCAACCTAAAATGCTTGAGGCCAATTATTATCAAGTCACATCATCTCAGTTTCACTTACAAATCCTGCAGTGGACAAAAAATAAAACATGAAATATTGCGGAAGCCAGTTCAAAATAGGGTCAGAAGACAGAAGGGTTTCACACCTCAATACTGCTCCTGCTTCCCCTCACTGTTTTCCAAGCATGTTGAAGGACACTGTAAATCCTCCATGGTTCAAAGTCTGTAGCAGTAAATTCCTTTGAAATGTAACAGGTCACACTCTAATGCCAATGCAGTATTGATTCGTTTCAAATCCAGTACACTGGAGCACAGAGCCTATCCAAATACATCAAAGAATGCACAAAGAGTGTGCGTAAAATATCTTAATTTCCATCTATTCTGACAAAGATGTCTGGGGTGAAATACAGTAGCTGTGTGGGAGGCTTAATTGTTGAGCTGAAACAGAGACCAAAACTAAAGATTCAACTCATTTATGGAACAATAGGGATATTTATATTATTACATATGCAAATCTTGCTAATGCTTCCCTACAGAAAAATATGACCCCCCCATTTGCTGTATGCATGGATACTTCATGGTTTTCGATAAGCCAGCTTGTGCATATCCAGTAAAGTGTCATTCTATACTAGCTTCCTTTAAGATCTGAAATTGTGAAAACTAATGGTTGAATTTCTTTTTGCTGTGGAAGAACACTGAAGGATACAGCAGTTCTCAGTATGCAGCAGTTCAACTTTTTCATCTACTTTTACATTTGAACAACTACACTGATGCTATGCCTGACAATTTAACTTACTAAATTCTAATTTCATATTGTTCTTATATTATGTATTCTTGTATACTCTTATATTATTGTGGAGGTTCTTACAAATGTTAGTGCATAGGCAGTTAGCCCTGAAAACCACTTAAACCCCAGCTTGACCAGATCTAGAACTCAAGGCTGGTCTAGAGTTGCTGAATCTAATATCATTACATTTACTTATATATAAGGCCGGTCTCAAGGCTGGTCTAGAGTTGCTGAATCTAATATCATTACATTTACTTATATATAACTTATATATAAGTAAATGTAATGATGTTAGATTCAGCAACTCTAGACCAGCCTTGAGACCGGCCTATATATATATATATATATATATATATATATATATATATATATATATATATATATATATATATATATAAACTGAATGTTGCTGTGAATTCAAATAGGCCCAAAAAACTGGCCAGACCTCTGCTGACACCAAGTGAAAGAAGAAAGAAACACATGAATGCAGTGAAAAACCTTCCCTGCATATCTTTAATGTTCCTGTCATTTCTCCCTCTGTATACATGAAACACTAAGTATGTTTTGCTATTGTAGCTGTATCTTTGGTACATCCATCTGCTCATGGAAGCCTGCAAGTTCTAACAGACCTCTTTTCACTCTCTAGGTGTTCTTGACTGAGTTGTTTCCTGCGTCCTCAGGAGTCTGTTTCAACTGAGCAGAGCTCTTGATTTATCTAATTAACTCACTCTGGTAGGCTGAATCAGATGGCGCTGTTTATGGTTGCTCCAAACATCTGAGGACAATGGAACCCCAGAGATGAACAGCATCAGAACAAGTGGGATTAAATTCATTTCCAGCAGCTGGTGTTGAGAAATCACAGTTCTGTGTTTAACTCTCAAAGCGCAGAGAGATGCATGCAGTAAAATACAGTAGCTTTGACACCAGATGTACGTAATGCATTATGTTGTGCTATATGATTATTCAATCACAAACAGTATTTGGGAAAACAAACTGAAAGTCCTTATTGGCCCTGGTGCACAAGATACACACACAAGATGTTACAGTGCAATTTTAAGTTCCTGTATCTCAACTGACAGAGCATGGCACTAGCAACACCAAGGCCCAGGGTTTGATTCAAAAGGAATGTACATACTGATAAAATATGTAGTTTAATACTTAGATAGGCTTTATAATTTACATCTGCCAAATCCATAAACATAAATACAGGACAGGACTGACAGGTAGAAGGAACAAGACAAGCTTGAAAACTGAATCAAACACTGCTGGTGTGAGATAAAGTGCAGTATGTTTCATGAAGCAGATCTGTAAATACTGGCTGTAATGACAAATGTACAGCTCACTCTACTTTCAGGTTTAGAGGAGGTTTCATGCATTTGGGAGATCAGGGGTCTTAGAGCTGTTAATTTGGGCCTCTGATATTAAACAGATGTAATGATTGCAAGTATTATTTTAATTGAATCAATTTAATACATGTTTAATGTTTTTTTGTCTTTAAAATATCCCCTTGAATGTTGCACTGTTTTCTTTCATCGTTCAACTGTGCTTCAAGAATTTGGGCCTAAAATAATCACACAATGGTTGTTTCTCATCAAAAGACTCAGCGTTTCAGAGAATTTTTCTTAGAAAGCTAAGAAGCAATAACAAGCAAACCGCCATTCGACTTTTGATGGCTTCAGAAATTGCGTATTGAAATTTCCACTTTAGAAAGCGAAAAATATGGGTTGTTATCATGCTGAACCAGTGCTTTCACATCTGTGATTTGTCTGTTTTTTCTTTCTGTACTAACACTTTTATGATAAACCAAGATAATTTTGATTTGAAATTTCATATTTATATTCATTAATCTTATCTAGTTAAGCTTAGCTAATCTATTTTCCCCTGGCTTGTCTTGTAGGGCAACAGAGAATGATGTGACAAGATGTGTGACAAGCGCTTGACAAGATGTGAAATAAAGGTTTCACAAAGTCTGTTTCAAATAATCTGAACAGTTTCAAATAAACAGAACAGAAAATCAATGCAGTTTAATTACATACAAGCTCATTAACTGATCTCTTTTTCAGAAGATTTATAAGTACTCAGGACACTTTCAGGTCCAAAACCTTACACAATTTTTGTATAAAAATATATGTTATGTTTATCCATAATGAAGTTACTGGTTAATTGCTACAATTTTACACGGATTTAATTCTTGCACAAAACATTCAATTTTAAACAGATAAAGGCTCACAGCACATATTTTTTTCATATTTTTCTTTATATTTCCTTAACGAAAATTTATTCAGCTAACATAAGGCTCTAAATTTCAAAAAGTAATAACTGATTTAATCATAAATGAAAACGACCTCACATATCAAGTCCATGTTATTGAGTATCATGAGCTTATCATATTAAAGTAGGCCTAACTTGACTCACAAAACCTAACAAAATTATTTATTTAAGAACTTCATTTTATTTAAAACAACTTAAGAAACGGAAGAGTGGGCTTTGGAATATCATATGTTTTAGTGTTAAAACAGTTGTCGTACACAGGACTGTAACCATCTCTAATATCGTTGATTGTATAACTTTTTAGCATGACTCGACAACTAAACAAAAAGCAATAATACAAAAAGCGACGATACCAAAACTTCAGATTAGCTGCTTATGGACGCCATCTAGTGGCCGTGCTTTCTCTGCTCAGTTTTCTGCGAAACAATTTTTTTTATCATTATCATCATCATTGCATATATTTACAATTCCAGATCAATCTCTTCTGATTTCAATGTCTTTTATGTTCGTCTATGAAGGTCTGTTACTCGGATGTAGACTAAGTTTGCAGAAGTACCCACTCTTCTCAGTCATAACTGCTATAAATAAAAGTTAACATTTTCAGGACTACACTTAACAGTTTAAGTACACTAGATGTCTAACTAGTAGCCTGTCACTGTATTTTATACGAAAGCTGCAACTCACAGAAACGGAGAAATGAGCTTTGTGGCATCCAAAGGTTTCTCCAAAGAAAAATCTTTATGTTATAGATACAGTTGATCCCATATCCATTAAAACACTCAGTAACACAAGTATTACTTGTGTAAAAGATCATGTTAAAACACTAAATATTAATATGCGCTACCTGACTGTATTTCGAGATTCATCACTTGGAGGTATGACAAGGATGGTAAATAAATAATATAATTATGGTTACATTTATTGTTATGGCCACCAGAGGCCGCCAGAATTAGATAAATAATGGTCAAAACAGAGGAACTTTTGAACTATCCTTTTAATGTTTCTTCACTATGGCTACTAGTCTAATGTTGTAAAGCACATGACAAGACTTTATAAAAACAATCGGAATGAATACTTTGAATGAATTTTTCATTGCGTAGTCTTCATTTCATCAAGTAGTCTAATAAAGTATGTCTTATCTGTATACATACTATAAAACATTTACACAACTTTAACGTGCAGTTTCATGAGAATGGGATTTGTAAAATATTAAGTAGGAAATCTTGCATTTATTACGATCAACAGTGTATTTAGGCAAACTCGATGTTAAGAAGGTGATTGTCCATCTTGATTTCCGGGACTCCTCCTAGCAGCTGACATCACGATGTTTCTCCTCCTGCTGAAGAAAAGCGACGCGCACTCACTCACAACCAGCCGCAAATAACGGTGCCTCTATCATTCATCAAGTGACTGCACCACCTGGACAAAGTGAGTATAATTCACACCTTTTCTTCTTTATTTCACAATCGTTTATTGTTGTATTGCCTGTTCGCGTCTCCCACTACCATTTAGCTATCACTTGACTGAACTTGTAACAGTTGTTTCTCACAGTTTATATCCTGTTGCTTTATTCCCAACCAGTTAGACACTTGCTAAAGTCAGTCACCGTGTTGGTCTTCTGAATGTCCGTAACTGCTTCTTAATGTTTCAACTTATAACTTAATGTTTTCCACCCACTAGTGAAGACAGTTTATTGCTTACATTATGAAGAATATCAACTCACTCTGTGAGAGAATTTTAACCCTCTGTGAGGATTTTTCATTAGGTCTTAAAGATCCTTGACAATAGCTTTAGAAATCTGGTACATAACTCACAAATTTCCTTTGCTACTTATGTTTTATTCTTTAAGACTTCTTGTGGTTAATGTAAGCCGAAGTGTAACGAGTGTGACTCGGTCTATCTGCTCACACATTCTCTCATGTCATACCCATAAGAAGCTTCTGTTAAATAATATATACTCGTTCTACAGCATTAGGCTAATGTTTTATTAAAGAAGTCTGAACATGATGTTTTTCATAACTCATAACTTCATAACTTATATTTTGAAATATGTGGAGAAATACTTCCCAGTTAAACATAGTGCTGCTTTGAGGCAGTTACTGCTTTAAACTTTAAATTAATTTGACTTGTGCCTGGAGTATTGTACATTAGTTTGATGTGCATTGTAAAAATGTGTATTAAAATAATTACATAACAATAATAACAATTGGCACTTCATCCACAGAGATTTTCTGAAGTTGGTGGTTTGCAAAGCATTTGATAAGATTGTAAAATATGAGTTTTGGGAAATGCGGCACATCCTTATTTCTCAGGCATTTCCTCTTTGTTTTCAAAACAAAAGGTGGAATAAAATCGATCACACACACATTAACAAACAAACAGAAGTCAACTGAAAACAGAAAACTTATTGTAAAGTCAGTTGCAATTCAACTTGTTTCCACAACTTCATTCTGTTTTCTGAAACATTTTGCCTAGCTTTGAACCAACTAATGAATGAGCTGTTACAAGTAATTTTGCAGTGATATGTCACATAGTTAATAAATATAACACTGATCGTTTACCTAACTGAATTGTGAGAGAAAATTCTGCAGGCTGTAAATGGGGCTCTAATAAGAGCTAAACAAAGATTGAAAATGAATCTATTTTTTTTGCTCTGTGAATTACTACATGCAGTTACTTGGCTGTGAGGTGATGTATCTCTTGAGTGAACTGTGTTATTACAGTGCTGTTTTGGTGAATACAAAACTGTAACCATGACAAGCCAGGTAACTCAAAGCTAAGTGGCTTATTCTATTACTTTTGGTAAGGCTTCATGGAGATGTATTTCAAAGTTTTAAATCTGTTTAACAGAAATTGCACAGTAATTTCTTTTATGGAGTAAATATGATATTCTCATAACCTGATGAACTGCAATGCAGTTCATGTGGTTTCATAATATGTTAGATTGTCTGTTTGCATGACACATTCCCAGTACAGCTGGGCATTCTCTCTGAAGGCGCTTCACTGTGTGTGCTTTCTTCCCCAAGGTGGTAGCCATGGAAACCACTGATGTGTATTGCTGGAGAGCCTTTATAGTTCATGATCAGACTTAAGAGGATGCCGAGTTCCACCCAAACACTACACTACTTTTGATTTCTGAAAGCAAGAGCTGTTTGATCCCTAAGCTTGAACATAGTACAACTGAGTAGCTCAGATGCAACTTCTATTATATTTATGAATAATTCACACATTTTATGCAAGATTTGATGCAATCACTGGAAAACATAGTAGTTACGCATAGAATATGCAGATTTTTGTCCTGAATTAAAGTTAGAAAGATAAACAAAATGTAGTGCAATTGTCTTGGTCTTTAGGCTATCTAGGGTAAAGGCTGGGCTAACAAATGGAACAAGGGCCTTATTTTTCCCTATTTGTGTGCAACAGGATGCCAGGAATAAGATAGACATGTATAGACAAGAACACATATTTCTAACCTTACTAGCTTTATTTAAGGCATGTAGCAGCACAGTATGGCCTCTCTGAGTTTAAGACAATAACTGGAACATGGTCATAAAACTGAGCTTTGCCTTCATTTATATCTGATATAGACCAATATAAAGAAATTTCTTGTGTGAAAATATTTCTTTTGTAAAAAACAAAGAAAGTAGTAAGGCTTTGAAATGACATGATGACAGAATTATTTTTTGAGAGAACTATTCTTTTACATTTTTTTTATAATAATACTTTTGGGAGAACTATTCTTTTAAAGAAAAATTAAAATTTTGAATTCTTTACATTTCTTTAACAAATAGAATTTCATACTGGTCTCTCATTTGTTCTTTTCAGCAGATACTATGGAAGGCCATCAATCTCTCTTACTGAAAAAGGAAAACATGACACGAAAAATGTGAGAGAACAATTGAAATGTTGTAGGAATACACACAATGGCTGCCCATCGCATTCGATCAGCCAATCAAAGCACTGTGCTCCCTCGTTGCAAATCTGAGGGCACGCTTATCGATCTAAGTGAAGGAGTGTCAGAGGCCACCCTCACAGGTACCAAACGTTTCCTTCTCATTTTCATCTCACAGGATTACCTTCTGGTAACTTTCATGTCTGAATCACATTTACCATGTTTTTACAGTGCCCACACCTAGTGCATTACGATTGGATGCCACTGCCTCATTTGGCTCTGTCAGGGAAGTTGTTGCCATCAAGGATTATTGTCCATCCAGCTTTACCACTCTGAAGTTTTCAAAAGGAGACTGTCTTTATGTTATAGATACATCTGGTGGAGAGTGGTGGTATGCACACAACAGTAAAGAAATGGGCTACATTCCAGCTGCCTATGTTCAACCAATCAACTGTCGAGATTCCTCGTTCAGTGATAGTGGCATGATTGACAGCCTAGGAGATATTTCTGAGGAGGTGAAAGAAATGACCCCCTCTGAGGAGTGGATGGCGCTCTCAAAAGCCACAGAATCACACAGGGGAAATCCTTTCGTTAATAAACGGGTATCAACCAACCCTTTTCTAAATGATGCACTGCAAGGCACAGCTGACCAAAACATTAATCAGAATTTAGCAAATCTTCAGTGTTTTGATAATAATTTCTCATCCCCCGTCTCAAACAACAGCAGTACTGTTAATATTAACGGATTTGGAAGTTGGCTATTTGACACAAATAGTTTTAGCCCTGGCGCAGGGACCGGTTCAAATTTTCACAGAGACAATCCGTTTCTTAGAAGCAAGCGTTGCTATAGCATGTCAGAACTATCAATCCTTCAGTCCCAGTATGATGGATCTCAAGCTTCTTTGAGTTTCTTCAGTGGCATGAAGACACCTAAACCCGAGCATTATCAAAGCAGGGAGGATTTCAAAACAGCATGGTTAAATCACCGTAAACTCACACGATCCTGCCACGATTTAGACTCCATTGGTCAGAACCCAGGCTGGGGCCAAACCCAGCCCATAGAGACCAACATTGTGTGTAAGCTTGATAGTTCTGGTGGAGCCGTGCAACTACCGAGCACCAGTATCAGTATACATGTTCCTGAAGGGCATGTTGCATCAGGTGATACTCAGCAGATATCTTTAAAGGCCCTGCTGGACCCACCGTTAGAGCTCAACAATGATAAATGTACTACTGTAAGTCCAGTGGTGGAAATAAAACTCAGTAACATGGAAACCAAGACTCCTGTCACTTTAGAGATGAAAGTGTCTGTTGTGGTGAAGATAGAAAGCCGCAAAACAGCAGACGTGGTGTGTGTGAGAAGTGACTGCAAAGAAGGACCCTACGTCCCAATACCACACGCATACATGTATGGCGATACAGTCCAAGTAACTCTGGACAATTTAGAGCCTTGTATGTATGTATCTGTGGTTGCCCAAGCCAAAGTGGTGGCCCCACACAACACAGTTTGGGAACATGTTGTAAAAAAAGTCACCCTTGGAGTGTATGGGCCAAAACACATCCACCCATCCTTCAAGACAGTGGTCGCCATTTTTGGCCATGACTGTGCCCCAAAGACATTGCTAGTGAATGATTTGAAAAAGCACTCACAGTCCCCACCACCTGTTGTCCTTCAGCTGTGGGGAAAGCACCAGTTTGTTCTTACAAAACCTCAAGACCTTCAGGTTAGTGTGTATTCAAACATGTCCAATATCGATGTGAGAACCATTGAACAGGCAAGAAGTGTGAGGGGTTTCCAAATAAAACTGGGCAAAGTGGCCCGACTTGTCTACATGATCACAGCCCGCGATTCTGCCGAAATCTCAGACTTTACTTTGCGAATTCATGTCAAGGATGATAAGGACTGTATCCTCGCCCAGTTCTGCGTTCAAACCCCACCTCCCCCACCAAAAACAAGCACAAGGAGCTCTGTGCATAGGCGTTTCCTGAAGAAAAAGGAAGTGAACAAAATTGTATTGTCTCCTCTTGCGGCGACCACAAAGTACCCTGTGTTTCAGGATAGGCTTGTCAAAAACCTGAAATTTGCCAAGTTGCTGAAAACTGTTATAAGACAATCCAAAAGCCAGTATTTGTTAGAATATCTTAAAGGAGATGTGATAGCAATTTTGAGCGAGGAAAGAATAAAACTTAAAGGACATTTATGGACCAAGGACTGGTACATTGGATGTTATCATGGAAGAATTGGCTTAGTACATGCAAAAAACATTCTTATCATGGGAAAAGTCAAACCTCCACAATATAAAGGGCCTGATCTCACGACAACAGTACTTTTAGAGCAGATCCTGAAGCCCTGCATGTGCCTGACTTACATCTATGCTTCAGTGCGGACTATACTGATGGAAAATATAGCAAGTTGGAGAGTGTTTGCTGATGCCCTGGGCTATGTCAATTTACCTCTGACACATTTCTGCCGGATGGAGCCAGACAGTGAGTCGGAGAAAGTTGCTTCTGTCCTTGAGAAGCTCAAGGAAGACTGCAATGCAGCTGAGGGTAAGGAGAGGAAGTCTTTCCAGAAAGAACTCATGAAGGTAAGCATTGAGGAAAAGGTAGATATTTCAGCTAAATCTGTCTCTTGACAGCATTTTACACGTATCTCATATCACATATCATATCACAATTTATTTTATTATTTATTATTTTTTTATTTATTTCCTTAACTGCTGTGCATTTAAGAGTTCTATGTGAAACTACCCTTAGTGCATGCTAAGATTTCTGTTGTGTCCAATATACTGTAGGTTATCACTGCCTCATACTTTAATAACAATCTGTCCGCAAAGCCTGCAACACAGAGTTTCTGCCCCCGAAATGTACAGAACAAACTGTTAAATTTGACCTGATATTGGATATTTCCTAATATTATGCTCCTTTTGAAGCATATGCAGAGTGGCAAGTGATACAAACAGCCAGGAACAGGTTTGGCAGACCCCATATCTCTGGTGTTGAGAAGTAATAATATGCTTCCTGCTTTCTCATTACTCCACATGACTGGGCTGGCAAAGTTTTTGATTACCCAGTTAATTGACGTGTAAATATCAATGGTCATGTATTGATGTATTTATCCATGAGATGTTAGAAAGTCGCAGAACAAGCATTTTGTTTTCTTTTACAAATAATTAATATGAATAGATGCTTGTTTTGGACTTTTTTTTAATAAAGAAGAAAGTTACAAAGAAGTTTTTTTTACAATACATTAACTCAGGAATTGATTCCTATTAATATGACACCTTTAATGTGTGTAGGGCTTTAGCATTGCTGCTATTAAGCTGTATTTGTCACGTGCAGCACGTCAGTATGATAAACAGTTCCTTAAGTACACAGTGTTACAAACACTTAATTATTAACCATTAATGCAGTCGGTCTGTGTTCAAATAATTTGATAGTTTTGTAACAGGATTTGGTACAAATGTAGAAGATCCTTGTAACATTAACATCAGCTAGAGGAGCTCAGAGAAATTATCTCATATATACACATTTATTATTTATAAACCTCACAACCGCAGACAGTTTTGAGGGCAGAGGAGGTTTTTTTCTTGGAATGCTATATATCCATTTACCCCCAGAAACAGACTGAAAAATTTTAATCTTTATAAGGCTGCTTGAAATTTCCAGACAGAAAAAAACTTTGTAATTAAAATTAAATGACTTCATGTTGTTGCAAAGACACTATGCACCAATACTTATAATGTTAATGTTATTTAAGTCTGACTGATTGCCCAACCTGGTGTAATAAAAGTGTTTACTGTACATCTTTCGGTTTTGAAATTGAAGCAATTTTAATTGCTAATTAAATAATGATAACACCACATTGAATGTCATATGGTCAATATTAGGTTGGTGGGAACTTTTATACTTTTCTAAACTTTCAGGTTTTTCTGGTTGCTACCTGCCCTAACCTCTTCATCACACTGTGTCAACAAAACCTAAAGAGTCAACAGGAATCTAAAGAGGATGTTTCCTAAGGAATGTTTCTAAGGATGTTTCTAAAGGTTTTAAAAATTCTTATTTATATACAATAATACAAACTTTATGTCAGAAAGGAAGATTTGAAATTAGGTTTTTCCATATTGAAATCATATAAAAATTACATCTAAATATATACACCTATATAGTTCATACATTTCCATATTAGGTGATCTAATCTAAAGTACACGGTACTTCATATAGATGTAGATAGGAGGTAGCAACACCATACTTAATCAGCATGTCTACATGCCTTTATACTCATTGCATTGCAAACAGACGTGGATCTGTAGTTCTCCGCCCATTTTAATGCTTTTTATGTACTTTTGTAATCGGTTAAAGTTTACCCTGTTGTGTTTTACAGTTGGTGCTTTAATTACCCGTTAAACTTTTCTCTTTAAATGTAATAATTACATATTTGCAAGTTTGAATGTTCCTTTTAAATAACCGACTGCTTGTTGTGTTTTTGATGTTTTTGTGGAGGGCAAGGTTTGACTGCAGGAGGTTTTGTTTGCCTTTCTGTTAGTATTCTGTCTCTGGAGAGTTAACTTAAATTCCTGACTGGTGTGATGGGGTCATAGGTCAGAAACCCCAGAAAACAGGTGCACATGAAAGGCCTTATCTTACCTGTACTAATGCACACAATCTGTGTGTACACAGTGTGATACCTTCATAAACATTCAGCTTTTCTGCACTGTACTAAGGGTAACGTTTAATATAGTAAGATCATAATGTATTTGCACCCAGACAATGTGAAAGTACAGTCCTTTTACAGTAAAGTACAACAGAGGTTATGTATCACTGTTTCTACAGCACAGTTAATTTGTTATATTGCTTCTTAGTGTGTAAAGATTCTATTTAAAAGCTGACTGGATGCACAAGCCTATTTCGTGCCTTACTGTTTGTTGTCATGAGCATGAAATGATAACAGATAAATAACGAGTGCCCAAGACTCGTGCCTGTTCCTCCCCCTCTGAGCAGATTTCCTGTCATTCCAAGCATTCCAAGCCATGGAACTGGATCAGATATTAGCAGGTTTAGGGTGTGTAATGTGTGCTTTTGAGCACTTGCTGCTGTTGTCCTAGCTAACAATTTTAGGTTGTAAAAATGTTTCCGTTAAGTAACAAAAATGTTAACTGTTATTTTGAATGTTCTAGGAATGTTCAAAAGGTCCTAATTAATTAATGTTAAAAAATTAATGTTATTGCTTGGTTATATTAACATTATTCAAACATTTTTATTCTGTAATGTTTTAAAGATGTTCCCCTAACAACCTAAGAATAAAGTTTTTATATGATTTATAACTTTAAAAAACTTCTACTAACGTTACTGCTAGAACATTTTTTGATAACAGTGAGAGAACTTTACATTCACATTAGTCAACATTCTGAGAACATTCCCTGTAAGGAATTCCCTTGGTATGTCTGTGTATGTTTCTATGTATGAACAACATATGCAATTTTTTCTTATGTTGAAATATTAAATTCAGTTCAATGAAGATGTTTGCGTGGATTGCCATTCTATACGTATACATACACTCACAGAGGCACACTCCTAGACAAAGTTATGAGATGGAAATGAGATGGAACACTTGCCAACAGAACAGCCGGATATTCCTCACTAACATTTTTCTTCATCCAGGGGTCCCGGAGTTGCTCTCATTATACTGTGCTCATAAAAGCCTGCACATCGCTTCCTGTCTGCATATCAGCACATTCATCAAAACACTCTGCATGATAACTAGAGCTCTTCCTGATTGGTCCTTTCTGTAGAATACTACACAAGTAACATGTATACAAACTACAAAATTGGTTTCAAATAGTACAATGCAGATTACTTTTTTAAAGGTTGACTTTTTTGAAAGTCAAAGGCTTTTTGCTGTTAAATATTTGCATACAGATTCAGTTTCTTAATTTGTCATAAACAGTTTCTGTCAGATAAAATGCATTTTAACCACTATTGCTTGTCTAGTTATCACACAGACTACATGACACATTTCTCCCTTTAGAAGATGCTTTATGTGACATAAAGCAGAATTATGAATAGGTCCAGACAGAATCAGACTTTCTCTGTGCTGGTTTCCTACGTTTGGTTTGGTTCATTGCAATCTGGCTGGGGGAAGTATGTGATGATAAACAGATGGTTTGACTATATTTATATATTTTAGGCACTTTTGAAGATGGACTGCCAGGGCCTGGTGGCACGACTTATCGTGGACTTTGTGCTGCTAACCACAGCTGTGGAGGTGGCAGGTCGCTGGAGAGAGCTAGCTGAGAAACTAGCTAAGGTGTCCAGGCAGCAGATGAGCGCATATGAGGCTCCACACAGAGACAGTGAAGGACAGCTGGAAAGTGAGGTAAAAAAAAATTAATCAGCAATGAATGTGAGAGTATGAAATTGAACAAAATTGTATTCATTAATATGCAGACACATATTCAACAGACACTGTAAGAGTAGGAACTACAAACATTTGCTGGGATTATAAACTTCCTCTTCTTACCTGTTTTACTGGTTTATGATATTTGCATGAATTCACTCTTAAGCATACATATTAGGGAGGGAGTTTTCTGAATTTAGGACAGATGGGTAAAAATAATATAAATATTTAAAATCACACACATGCTTCTCTTCCTCTCTTCTAAGGCCATGTGGAAACCTGCTTATGACTTCCTGGTCACATGGGCAGCACAGATTGGAGATAGCTATAGGGATGTGATTCAAGAACTTCACACAGGTTTGGACAAAATGAAGAACCCCATCACTAAGCGGTGGAGACACATCACTGGCTCCCTCATTCTTGTCAACTGCCTGGATCTCCTGCGGAGCTCTGCCTTTAGCACCTCCCCTCAGGATGACTGTGCCATATAAGGACAACCTTCATCACTTGACTTTACAAGACCCAGATATAACTATTTGACCTTTTCACTACTCTCTCCCCAGCTAAAACTCATTGTTTTTATTTGTTATTCAAATATCTATTTTTACACACTTTGTTTAACAAGAGGTTTTCTTTAGCTCTTAATGTTGCACAACCAATTTCACATCAAACCCAATTTACTAAAACCGAGTTCAAATCTTTTTTAATACAAAAAAGAGACTTTTAAAACTTTAATGTAAAAAAAGTTTCTTATTAAGCATTTTTATTACCCATTGTGGATCTATGTTATTTTAGTTTTGTAAATTTTGTACAACAGTTTTTAAAATAGCATGGTCTTTCTTGTTTGTGTCCTTTTTTTGTGATGCCAACTACACTGTATGCTAAAAAGCCTATTTCTCTCTGTATTAAGTGTATTAAATGCTTCATTGATGATTCAGTTTTACTAACTATCTGAATTATTAAAAGTATTATTTGTATATAAAAGTATTGCTTTATAAGTAAAAAAAAATGCTAGAATGATAAGTAAAAATGCTGATAAGTAAAATGCTGTTAGCTTAATAAAAATAAAGTAATAAACATTGTTACACCAGTCTGATAAAAACAAGAAATATTGTTACTTTAGTTCACCTGTAAACAAAATATAAAACAGAGCAAAAATATAAATCCAAAATCTCTGGTTGTGGGTGTGTCTGTGTTTCATTTATCATGACAGAAAAAAACATTAAAAATTTGAAACAACCTATCTGCAAACCTTAAAAAGATGTAAGTGTACCAAGGCCAAAATCTGTTTTAAAGGCAAAGGGTGGTCACACCAAATATTCATTTGATATAGATAATAGAAGTTAAATAGGCTCTATTCTGGTAACATTCTTACTTTAAAGCAGTGCCTTAAACTTTTAGTGCATAAAACTTCTCACAGTACTGTAGTAGGTTATTTCAAATGCTGCCACAGTTCTTAAGGATTTTGTCTGGTTCAGATTTTCTGTTCTTTCAGGCTATCCCAGACAACTCGATGATGGTGAGATAAGACATCTGTGTAGTCCATACTGATTCCTATTTCATATTAAAATCTCACTTAATACAGTAAATGACAGAATATCTATATTTATATTTCCCACTGACACACTATGTAAAACATCTTATACACTTTTGTTTTAACCATTGCACTGTACTTCATTTAATTCTCTAGACATTCTGTTTTTAACATTATATTAGCATTATGGAAATGTATAGCATGTATTTGGTTGGTTCAAAGTGATTTGTAGTTTATTTAATGTAATTTATGTTATCTGTATTTAATATTATCTTCATTACAGTATGTATTAATTCTGCCACAGACATGAGTGTATGAGTGTGTGTGTTTTTATTTGTGCTACAAAGAATAAAAAAATGAAAGACGTTTGCCATATATGTCTAGGCAAAATTGACCTTTTCAAGTTCATTTTCTTGCCATGCCCAAGTTTTGCAAAGCTCAAGTACTTTCTATGTGTGAATTCCAGCTTTATCACTTGGCCATAATTTTTCTCACCGCTTGACAGGTTCGCTCAACAAAATTATAACCAAAGTGAACAGTCATCACTGTGGGTTTAACAAAAATGTGCTTGTGTCTGCCCTTACTGGAGATGTAGGCATTTAGGCTGCATTGTTCACTTTCACAAGCCTTCAATCAGTGCCCTCTCTCACACACACTGCTGATAGGAATCACATGTACACAATGCAAACATGCATTCAGTCTTATACAGCTATGACAGGCTCTCATACAGTGTGTTTATAAAAGTGAGTTTGCAGTGACTTACCATATATAAACTGCAAAAAAGTGAGAACAAATGAAGCTTTTTTTGCAAACCCCGTTGATTTCTACTGCAAATCTACCACCTAGCGGACAAGCAGTATAAACCAGAGCAGTCTGTCCTGATTCAAGTTTGGAAAAGCCCGTGCCTTTTAATTTATCATCTTAGTGCTTATCGACGTATGCATTTGTCAATAATTCTCACAAATGTTGTATCAAACCAGAGGGGAAAGTAATTATTTGGCTCTGTATTATTGTAGTGTTTGTGAAGGACAAACATGCTGCATCTAAAACAGACGGAAGGTGGCGCAACATACCAAGAATAGTCGCAATGTCTGATATAAAAATGTTATTTTATTTAATAAAATAGTCTTGTGTATAGGTTTCAGCTAGGTGTTTGCATCATTGACATAGTCACAAGTAACGGCTATACCCTGTTGTCTTTTACGTAACAACCGATATGTTAGGAATTACAGTGGCATGTAACAATATATATATATATATATTAGAAAACGTGTCTGAAAATTACATTTTGTTTCAGGGTTTTTGTTTTCGAAAAGCTGGGAAACACGATGAGCTGTGGACAAGCTGCTGTGGGTTGTTTTTCTGTTTCACGCAAGAAATGCGGGCGGAGTTTCTTCACTGCTGCGGAGCCACTGCTGGGCGTCCATTCATTACTATACACTCGCTTCTGATCGTCACGTTTGTGTTATGGCCAAAACATTTTTTAATTGCCTTATTTCTTACATAATGTCGAGGACGATTGGGAGAGACTGAGCACAAACCCGCCGGGTCCTTCATGAGGAGTATGCGGAGAGAATGATGATGTGAGGCGTTGTTGCGGAGACTCCACGGATCGAGAAGTAGGACCTGGTCTCAGTAAAACGGGTAACAAACGCCATGCGATGAGCGCTTCATTCATTTAAACATAAATTGGGTTGAATCGCAGGTAATAAGGGATAGCAGAGGTAAAAACCACTGCGATCGAGGAGAAACGGGATCAAAATGGGAAACAGTTTCTCCAATATATCCGCGTTTCAGTCTCTCCATATAGTGATGCTTGGCTTGGACTCAGCAGGGAAAACCACGGTTCTTTACCGACTGAAATTCAACGAGTTTGTCAACACCGTGCCCACGATCGGATTTAATACGGAAAAGATAAAGTTGAGCAATGGCACGGCCAAAGGAATAAGTTGTCATTTTTGGGACGTTGGTGGGCAGGAGAAGCTCCGACCCTTGTGGAAATCTTACAGCCGGTGCACGGACGGCATTATTTACGTCGTGGATTCTGTAGACGTGGATCGATTAGAGGAAGCTAAGACAGAGCTGCATAAAGTGACCAAATTTGCTGAAAACCAAGGGACCCCCCTGTTAGTCATTGCCAATAAACAAGACCTGCCTAAATCCCTGCCTGTGGCGGATATAGAGAAACAACTGGCCCTCCAGGAGCTCACGCCTGCCACTACTTATCACATCCAGCCAGCCTGTGCCATCATTGGCGAGGGGCTTCACGAAGGAATGGACAAACTGTATGAAATGATAGTGAAACGACGGAAATCCCTTAAACAAAAGAAGAAGCGATAATCAAGGGCTCTATAAGCCTAAACATGCCTTTCACATTACCGATGCCCTGCAATCATTGGGCATGCCATTTCAACACTGCACTGTTGGCATTCATTTGGATAGATGTTTGTTCTCAAGCTGGATTTGTCAGACATTTCAAACGTTACGTTTGTGAGAATGATGCATGTGACTGCGCAAGTTATTTTAAGCCACCAAAAATTGAAGTGATTTGGTTTATATTAAACGGCTGGTCCCGTTTAAGCTGCCATTCATTTGCATAGACTGAACATGATTTTGATTGAGTTCTCTTCTCGAAGCACTGTGAAAAACGCCGTAACTTTAGTTCATTGAATGCTCGATATCTTATGGCTGTTTTACTGACTTCAATGAAACACAAAGAGAAGTTCTAAGAACACTGTATGGAGAACTGAAGCTTCATCATCTCCGAACTAATTTGGGACTTACAGTTCAAAACATTACTGTAACATCACAGGGCCTGACTGACTACTATATGCGGCCTCATGAAGATGCCTAGAAACTCTGAATAACACAAATGATGGATACAATGGATACGATGCAACACAGTCCGTCTCTAAGCACTTTTTCTTACCAACATAGTAGTGTGCAACACTGTAGAGCAGATGTTAGACTGCCAGTGTATTACAGAGTCAAAATGAATCCTTTTCCTTTGACTGTTTCCAAAATGAAGTATTTTTCAATTAAAATGTGTGGTAAATGAAGTGCCTCATTGTTTCTTATTTTCATAAATGATCTGTATTAGTAATTCAAGGGTAAAGGGCATTTATGGTGAGGTCAGGTGTATCATGGAAGAATATCTAATCTTTTACACACTTTCCAAATGAAAGGTACTTTGGAACTAAACTGTGATAACATAAGTTACATTTCATTTTAGATTCATCAAAAATTACAAATATATGAATTGCTTATTTGTCTTCCTAAAGGCAAACAGTTGCGATCAGAGAATATTATTTAAACAGTTAACATTTTATAAAGGTGAGCACCTTTATAAAACAGCGATCAGACTGGGTCTCCTGTGGCCCCATGCTCTGGATAAATGTTAGCTTAGATGTTGAGCCTTTAAACTGGTGTGTAGAAAGTAATACACCCTTTTAAAACACGCTTTCTTTGGCTTTTTCTTAAAAGGTGGTGAGCTGGTATTCTGTAACATTATCTACATTCTTAAGGATTTCCATAAACACACAGTTTTAAGATTTATTTAATTCAAACATAATTACTATTGTTTTCGAATACCCATGTCCTCTGTTATAAGGGCTATAGTGAAAAATCGCCCTTTCCCGCAACGCTGACAATAGAGTCTTTTTGTCCCATATAAATCTTCCATTTCAGGAGGGACAAGATGGTCATTCTATAAACAAAAAACCCATTTAAGAAGCCTGGCTGGTCACGTACAACCATAAGTAGCCAAGTATTGTGGTCTCACCTGAATCTCAAATGAGTTCATCTAATTTGTGACCTATATTGGAGAAATAGTTATTTTTGGACACATGGAAGATCTCTTAATACAAAAAATTTCTTTCGAATAGTGGGGCGTAAGAGCCGTGTGTCGCTTTGATATGTGAGATGATAATAGCCTCACCAAACATGCAACTTGAAGATCAGGTTTCAGTGTAGGCTCCTGTGGAAACACAAGGCAATTCCCTATGCACCTCCAAATGGACAAGAGATGGTGATGCCATAATGAGGTCATCAAGGCAATCATTACATTTTGTCTTGTCAATATAACATTTGTAAAGCATGACGTCACTTAGGATTTAGCACACTTTCATTAAGATGGAAACAGGCCAGTCATTGTCACTGGTCCTCAAAAAGACAGACATCTCTCGCAAACATCTGTGGAAAACTGTCAGCCAAGACTTTGGTCGCACAATATTAAACTGACAGATCTTCTGTTACAAAAAGTGAGAAACTGATAAACATAAGTGAGTGATGAGTCAGAGCACTTAATTTTAATAATTTTACAACAACACGTAGCATTAAGTTATGTATCTTGCCATGCAGTTTCCACATAGCATTTATATGCTGTTATACTTGAACAATAGCACTGTCACATTGTGCTGCAACTACTAAACTTTGTTAACATCCCACATTTAGATGTCACCTTCCTTCCTTTTAACCTTAATTAAACTGTTGGGCCTGTAGTGTTTAACAAACATTCTATTGTTGTAGATCTGATTTGGTACAAAAAAACAAACATTTCAGACAAATAACAAGAAACCTAGAAATATTTGAAACTTGAGTGTGTTGTGTGTCTGTTCCTCCACCTGTGGAACATGCTGTTAGTCTGTTTTCTCAGCTGCACTGTGGACTTGTGTAGACTTCCATTGTTTTAAAGGTTAGCCTTATAAATAGATATGTTAGGGTGTTTATACATATGAAAGAACAACAATTTGTGTGTGGATGTCTGGTTGTCTGTAGTCTGCAGTGTTACGTACTGCTATCAGAGACAGAAGTGAAAGCAACATTTTCAATCAACTTTATAATTCTTTTTTGTCAAATGCCAGGGGTTTTTATTGTGCTAAAACATATACAATAGTGTTTTGTTGGAAATACATTTTAAATGCATGAAGCTATCAAGCAGCCCATTTCTGCTCTTAGCTCTGTGTGTGGAGCCAATGTGCCCCTCATGTCAATCACATGCAAACCTCTGACCTTATGTGAGGTCTGCTGGTTTCTATGTGTTAATTGTGTGAAAGAGTGTAGGTGCCCGAAAGAAAGAAAAGTGTGAGATGGTTGAGTAAGAAATCTAAAGAGAAGGGGAGAGGCTGTTTGTTTTTCCCTTGAGAGGGGGATGGGGACAGAGAGGCAGAATGGCTGTCTGTGTCGGGGGCAGGGTTGGGTGAATATCTCCAGGTTCCTGGAGGGAGTATAAAGCAGAAACCTTCAGCAAATGGATGCAAATCAATGTCCACCCCCTCGTGGGAGACAGAAGTACAGATTGAGAGCCACAGCCCCTGGACACCCCATCAGTCTGAACAAGATTCAAGTTTCAAAAATCTTTATTGGCATTTAAAGTTTACATTCGCAAATCATTATTTACAGTGGCATACAAACACACTCTGTATAACAGGCTTTTCATAAGATGATTTTAAATGCAGTTGTTGAGAATGGGGTATAAATCAAATGGAGATCATAACATGCAATGGAGCTGCAGAACACTGCATTGTTTTTCTACAGAAAGTAAAAACGTTGTTGTGTTCTGTCATCTCAGTAATGTTCTGGGTGCATCAATGGAAATGTTACACAATTTAATAATTAAACCATAGAGTGCTGTTGTTAATAAAGCTAATAAATAGTGTATTCAGCCACCATAATGTAACTCAAGGTTTGTTTGTTTTGAACAGTGCAGGCGTTATTTATGGTCAACACCCATTAATTTAGTCTACCTGTTTTTATAATCACAGATGACGAAAAGTTTGATTGAACATCAACAGCGAAACCAAACCAATAACAATAACCAATAACTTTTCAAACCACTTTATTTATTTATTTCAGCTCTGTTAATGGGACTCTTCCTTTGAATCTATGGTCAGGTTACCCTGCATGCTTTTCCCAGCATGCTTGTCTGCACATGCAGACATTGCTTGGGGTGGATGTGTATGATGCTGTGTAGCCTGTATTTGTGTATTGTGCTTATTATTATTAGATATCTTTAGAGAGACTTTTATCTCTGAATAACTGAATATCTGCAATGAAAACTATCACTGAAAAGTGAAAAGTAAACGCAACTGATCTGTCTTTATCTGATTTATGACTAGTTCATACTTTCTGTTTGAATGTTTGTGTGTGTCACAAAGTGCTTCTGGAAAACCTCTCGCCTCACACAGCAAAATGAGTCAATGATAAACAAAGTGTGAAAACAATCTAAGTCACATTTCACCACTAGTCATGTAGAGAATTAATAAGGTATTTAATCTAATGACAAAAGCCATCTGTCAGGTTTGAAATTATCAAACATTGCAAGATTACTGGAATTTGAGGAGAAAATGCATACACAATACATTGCTTTGTTATTTTATTGAGACAGCCATATATGAAATATTATCTTATGTAGATGCTCCAGGCAGAACAGGCTTTTCCTGCTAAGGCCAGCTTGTGTCTTTTACCATTGACTTTAATTGTAACAGCAACAGAAACCACAAATGGATATAAGATCAGTGTGAAACAGCAGCTAAACCCTGTTGTCTTTTTGTTTTGTATGGGGTAGAAATCTGGGTCACATCCCACAGCTACCTCTTCGACTCTTCCAGTGTTTTTAGGTCATTATACAATAAATTCATCGTTTGTGTTTAGTGGTATGTGAGTGAATGTAATACAAAAATTGGGAATAATCTTTAACTGATTTATAAATCTTTAAAGTCAAGTGCTTAAGTTAATCTAAATCTATATTTAAACACAGTGGTAACCGTTGGTAGATCATTGGTAGATTTACACTGCAGATATGCAACTGACAGATGTCCATCATCTATGTTTTTGTATATGTTCTGGTACTTGAGTTTTCATTTCTGCAGGCCTTTTGATGCCACCTCCACTTTCCTTACAAATGTGAGACAGCTACTGAAGTGAATATGATTTCCGCCTTCAGTTCTCAGCAACCCAAGCTGGGAAAGTCCTTTCAGATGGAAATGGAGTGACTTTTTGTTACCCTGCTCTCTATTGTTCCTCTCTCTCTCTCTCTCCCCTCTCTGTGTGTGTGTCCCACCCTGTGTGACTCTCTTTATTATCGTTCCTCATGCCCCTGGCTTACTGAATCAAACTGAATCAGCAGCAGAATGTGTTTGGCATTGTGGCTTTGAGGTTCATATTTTATAGCACATTCACTGGATGTCTAAAAAAGATGTCTGATTTGTCACACGGTATATATATATATTTGTATACCTGAATTCATATACATATATAAAATCTTAAATATCTTAAATATTCTTAAATATTAAATATTCTGTTACTAATTCATTCACTTTAAAAGTATGTTTCAGGACAGCTTTTGAAACAGAGAGGAAATTGCAAAATGGGGAAAATTCCCCTTGATTACTCAGATTTAATTACATGTTGCAACTAACCTCTTTAGTTCATACCATAGATGTGATCCGAGTATATATTATAATGTTGGTCAATTTATTGTCATCATACAGCTAGATCATACAATAAGATTATTTATAAGGATGTCTCAACATTCATTGCTATCAAAGTTATTCAGTGAGTCTGGCTATTGTATCTATTATTTAGTCATATTAAAGGAATGCCTCACCCAAAAATAAAAAATGTCTTCATTTACTCATCCCTATGTCATTCAAAACCTGTATGCCTTTATTTCTTCTTTGAAACAAAGAGGTAATTGGCGTAAACAACAGGCAGTAAAAATGGCAGTACACAATCTATTTACGTTCCAAAGAAGATAGAAAGTCATACAGGTTTAGAATGACACAACAGAATGACATGGGGCTGTTCCTTTAAGTGTAGTTGTTGTTTTGTAATATCTTTAAAATGTGTCTATTAATAAACTTAGCTTAAACTAAACATCACATCACGCTTCAGTGTGGAGACTGTTAACACCAAGTCTAAACATGACAGTAATTTCAGGCTGAATTATCTCAACCAAAAGTTTAACTGTGTTCAATTCCTTTTCACATCATTTTGATGACAAAACTGTTGTTGAGGTGGGGTGCTTGTTAAATCTGCTCTATAAGCAAGGAATAAAAGTCTCAAATGTCTCAGTTATTTATAAAAAAAAAAAGGCTGCGAGTTGAAGGTAAGACTTTGACAAATAATGAATGTAGAATATAGGCAGGTGGATTGTGTTGCTGAAATAATAAGGAATGATTCTTTAGGGGAAACTTGTCTTTCCTCTCCAACACAACTGTGACCATATAGCTGTGTGAACTTTTCATATTTTGCAATTAGACAAGCATGACATGTTACGCAACATAATGAGAAAGCAATCCTGTGACTGCAGTCACTGAGAGCCACATGCTCAATGTTGTATATAGCAAACATACTGTAAGTGAAAACTGAAATCAAGCTGCAGTTTAAAGGTTTCTTCTGCAGTTATAAAGGGTGGATTGTGGTTTGTGTGTGTGTGTGTGTGGTTGAGGGATAAAAGCCTTGCACAAAAATGCCACTTGGGAGTTAAAAGCCAAGCTGCACTATTTGATTGACGGAGCCTTTTTGTAAAATGTGTCATAGTTCAAAGGTTATAGTTCCACAAGTCTGTGCATGGCTGAGTAAACAAATGAGCTTTTAAACTAATTGAGCAGCAGTTAAACTAATGGATGATACAAATACAGAATCACAACATCCTGGAGGAATCTAATCATTCATTAAGCAATACTATGCTTTAAGAAATGCAACAAAGGATACCCCAGAGATGCTACAAACCCGTAAGATACATTCATGATTTTCTTTTACATTTAATTTGTAATGAGTGAGTGGGTTAAAATGAAGACTAATTCTAGTTTTAGTAATTTTATTTTAAGGTAGAGTTACACACTGCATTTTGCTTTGTCTGTTTTAATAACAAAAGTGTCATGCTAGGCCACTTTATATATTGCTGTATAATGTAAAGCATACAGTGTTTAATAATCTTGTTAAACAGTTTATTTATAAGTTACATTTCAGTTTATCATGAAAATGATTTCTTGTGCTAAGAAAAAACAAAGCATTATAGTCATTGCTTGTTCTGTTGTAGGAGTGTCTGCTTTCTCTGTATCGTGTATTGTTAAACTCACTAGTAACATCATGTGGGTGGAATAGATGAGCAGTTCTGAGAAAAGCTGGTGTGATAGACCAACACTATCTACTGATGTCACGTCTTAACAGACACCATTAAAAAAGTTTTAAAAACTCTTTTTAGAGATACCTGTTGAAGAGATTAACAACTTATGTAATTGAAAATGACAACAGTGGCCAATTAAAATACCAACAGGTTTTCAGTTACATTTGCTAGTAGACTCATCCTTTTTTTACATTTATTCATTTAGCAGACGCTTTTATCCAAAGTGACTTACAAGTGCGGAATACAACAAGAGAGTCAACCTGAAGAGGCAACTAGACACAATAAGTGCTCACAATACAAGTTTCAGACATTGCTCAGAGTATCATATGCTACAACAAAGGAGAGATTTAAAGGGAAGAGGGATAGGAAATGAAGGGAAAGGATTTTTTTTTATGATGAGGTTAAGTGCTCATGAAACAGATGTGTTTTCAGCTGTCAGCTGTTTTTACAACCATTGTCTGCATACATATTTTTTTTAAAAATTTAATTCACCTCTGGTTGTAAAACTCTGACATGACTGTACCCTCGAAGCCTATTGATCATTTCTAAACCCACATGGCACCATAAAGCGTCATGTCTCCACAAATTCAGTTCTTGATTAATGACTGTGCTGGATCACTCTGTCTCATTATCTCCTACAATATTCCACATGACCCCACAGCATGGTGCAAACTGAGTAAGAATCCCTTAAACAGTAAAGTAAAAGTGATATATTTGTCAGTTATGGTAACCAATAACCAAAATGTGACCTCTGCATTTAACCCATCACTGGTGAGGAGTGAACACACACTGCAAGTCATGAACACACACCTGGAGCAGTGAGCAGCACTGTTGTACCCAGGGAACAATCAGGGGTAAGGTGCCTTGCTCAAGGGCGCTCAGTTGCTACCTGCTGGCACTGGAATCAAACCAGCAACCTTCTAATTACTAGCCCGACTCACTAACCAGTTGGCCACATCTGCCCCGTTGGATACAGAATCCTTGATTGTCTCACAGGGGAGGAGAAATGGTGGTTGTCAGTGACTGTCTAAGCACATTTTTTGATAACTGTTACCTCTTTCCCTTAAACGCAACCTAAAAATAATTTTTGCTAATTGTTGCTAATTCTGATCTCACACCTCCAAGATCTCACACTTCTAAGATCTCACACCTCTAAACTGTTCTTGAATCACTTCCTTTCACATCCACAGCACAAAACTTCAGGTTTCTCAGCACAAAATTCACATACTAAGAAGCTTGTGAAATACTGTAATAAAAGTTCTAAAACTTTCTATACACCAATGCTTTAAAAAATCCCAGAAGACATGAAAGATTTTGCCATGGTGTTTGTTTCCTGAGTGGTCATCATTTATATTGACAATCTCCATTGCCAACGTTTCCATCAGCTGAAAAGTGAGAGTGAAAGGCAGAAGGATCCATTAATGACAGCTTTGTTTATGATCATCTCACTTTCACAAGAGTGAGAGGAAATCAAGAGGTTGACATGGCAACCAGTCCATCTGGTCACACTCCAGCTGTCTTGAGAATCATAGGGTACCAGAGGGGGAAACTATTCACAAGTACGTCCTGAATTTGAAACTCTGTACGTCTTCTGAAGCCACAGATAACTCTGTGTTCATGTTAAACAGAACTAGAACTAGAGAAGAGAATAACTACAGAAACGAGTGTCCAAAACATTATTTCTTTCCAGAAATTACTTTGTATTGTAAATCTGGCAGAACAAGTCCAACATGTATTGGACTTAGTCTGCAATAACTCCTTTTGATGTTCTCTTTTGTGCTTGAAAGAGCTCTTCATTATGATTTACTATTTTGTACAATTTAAATGTTTCTTTGTAGTGATTGCTCTTCTCTGCAGATGTTTCTCATGCTAAAATATACTTCTGAAGAGATGGTAGGTGAATCTCTTGCCAGGAAAGGTCTTCTGTGGTCAACATCTGTTATACCATCTTGCCTCTATAATCACAGATTACATCTTGAGTGGAGTCTAATGTATCTCTTGTGGTTTCCCTGCTTTGGTTTGTCATGGTCTGCAGTCATTCCTTTTTAGAAGCTTTTGCGCCAAGATGGACAGTTTGCTGTTGTTTCTCTGTAAAGATTTACAATGTAATTGTTCTGTATCAAAGATTATATTTTAAACCAATACAAAACCACCGTTATGCTACATTATCTGTAAGGAGGGCTTACAGTGCATTAGGTTCAAATACATGACCATCTATGTATTTATGTTTGGGTAAAAAAGTCACTGATTGTAGGATTATGTAAATGTCTTTTGATCTTTAATTCCTTGTTTAGTTAAAAAAAACAATATTTCAAAATATAAAAAATTAGCTTAGCTTAACAATAATCATTTTAAGGTTTTTCTTAATAAAATGTTGAACAAAAGCTTTTGTACTGATTAGTATACATTATGTAGTACAGTTATTAAGGAATTTTGGGATTCATTTTCCTTTATCATCAAGTCAAATCGTGACCGTTCATCAGTTTTTGCTAACTCTGATTTTTTTTGCAAACTCTGTGGAAAAAATAAGAGTGGCTGCCAGTAATTGCCAAATCAATAACATGACTCACTGTCCCATTAATAGTTTGAGTACCGTGACTAATCTTTATCAGTAATACATACACTACCAGTCAAAAGTTTGGAAACACTTGACTGAAGTGTTTCTTATCTTAAAATCTTTTAATCTGAAGACATTGATTAAACATTAAAAAAGTAAAAATACAAATATTTCAATTTAATTTTTGTTATTAGAAAACTACAATTAAAAAAACTGAAATAGATGATTTAGGCCAAATAAAGAAGAAAAAGTAGCTAATAAGAGTGCAGGATAAAGGGGAACTCCTTCAGAACTCTAAAGATCTTCTCAGGATGATTCCTCAAGAAACTGGGTGATGGAAAATGTCAAGAATGTTTGTCAATTCTCGACGAAGGGTGACTATATTGAATATGTTGGAATATATCCTATTTTACCTTATTATAAGTTGTAAGTTTACTATTATTCATAAATAAAAAAATATGAACAAAGTATGTCCAATCTTTTGACTGGTAGTGTACATACAAATCATACAATTGATTCAGAGTTTTGGTGTCTATAGTTATTTAGACAAAGATTCGATACATCAAATAAACATACGTAGGCATGCAACCAGATGTTCAATATTATGAAATTTATGATTACGGAAATGATTATATTACCTTTCTAAATGTTAAATTACCTTTTAAAAACAACAACAACAATAATAATAATAATAAAAAGCAGGTTTAGGAGTATTCCCATTCCACAGCGTGTACACATTGTTGGTCATTATAATAGGGACAAGCCTTGATTCTAAAGCTTAATCTAAATTTAGTGCAGATTAAACGATGATGTAAAGCTAAAAAAATGAGAAAATATTTTCTCAGCCTGATAAAAGAAAATCAAATAGTGCTAAACGGATTAAATATCAAAAACCTCACAATTCAAGCTACCCTTTCTGGCCCTCCTGGGCAAATTCCATATGGAGAAAGGGATTTAGTCACTCATTGTTCCTTATAAAGCAGGTAAAATGACCTTTTTTGTACAACCCCCAAAATGACAAGAGAGAGAGAGAGAGAGAGAGAGAGAGAGAGAGAACAGTTCTTTGTACAAAGGCTGATTCATGACTGAGACAATATTAGTCAGTAACAGAATAACAAGCCTTCATGGAAGTTGGGAGTTACAAGGGCAGAGTTACCAGCATTAAGTAACAAGGAAAGAGGTGTTGCAGATGAGGCCTCAGAAACTTAAGCTCATCTTTATGGTCTCTTTCAGTGTTTCTTACAGTAAAGTGTTTGTCTGAACATCTGCAACTTGAAAAACACTTTTGTTTTGATTATATTCATAAGGAGTTGTTGCTCATCCTCAACTAAATTTTACCCCATCATTCCTAAATAAACACATTTGACATCAGTGAAACAGTATCTCGCTATATTAGATTAGATGATAGGTGGTTTGGGGAATTACAACAAAGAGCTCTTTGTTCTTCTCTTTTACAACCATTCCATCCCAGGAAACTATTCCCACATATGAGCAGCTCACTGAGACTCTAGCCCTGCTCTTTGTGGGACAGAAGGTCAGAGGTTGTTGTGTGGGGTCCCCAGCTGGAGAACGTGAATCCAGACAGGATTTGACTGGCTGCCCTGGCTTTTGATTGCTTAGTTAATTAATGTGTTGTTGGTTTTGGTTTGGAGATACTGGGGTGCATTTTCAAAAAATGACACTAAATATATTCATCCAAACATTGTTTTCTCAGGCCCATTTGTTCCAAAACTGTGATTCCTGTTCTGTGGGACAAAATATATGTATATATTTTATATATGTATAAAATCTGTATAAAATATGTATATAAAAATATATTTTGTGAATAATATACACAGAAGTCTTTTCCATACAACAACAATATAGTGACCATGACTGGTAAACAGGTTCTAATAAATATGCTTTTTTTCACTTAAGAAAGAAATGTATTCGGGCAAAGGACTATAAGAACACATTACATTTTCCCTTTGACCATTTTTGCTATTTTTATCTGCATGGTGATTTATGCAAATAAACATTTTTTGCAAAATATCTTCCCTTTAGGTAACTTGAACAAAATGACTATTTCTCCCATCACCAATTCAGTTTCCAATTCACTATGTTAGGTGTTGACCACAGAAAAATTGAGTCTGTGATGGGAGAAATCAACAGAGAATGAGTTATTAAATTGCAGTATACAGCTCAGGAGAGTATGTACTTGTGTGTGTACACACAGTGTGAAACATGCCTTAGCTTGTTCTTGTAGTTCTAGCAGTGTTTGTATTGTGAGTCAAACATTATCCAGTCTGAATAAGGGCTCTGGGTGTTTCTCAATAACAGGGTTTAGCAATACTAGTGCTCAGCTTTCATGATCATGTGTGTTGTTTACATCAGACAAACAAATCTTAAAGGCAAACACACAGCAGTTAGTGTTTAATTTAAAGCAATAAACAGCACAAAAATTCATTGTAATGTCCATTAAAGTATCTGTTTGATCTCTATATAATATATAGACAAACATTCTGATATAAAACCAGAGTGTCCACCAGTGTTGAAAAATGCATTCAGGAAAAACATGTAAAAATGATAGATACATGTAAAAAAGAAGAGTGATTTGTACATCACGTTTTTGAGAACATGGTTTATGAGCTCATGTTGCAGCAGGACATCCAGTCACAATTACATGACCCTTCCAGCACACAGCTAAGTGGGTAGCAAAGCCTGAAATGACAATGTGTGTGTGTTACCACAACCTGCTGATTGTCCTAAAATAGCAGTTTTATTTATAGATAAGCCCAAAATTACATGTTTAAAGTTTAAAAATTACTGTTTTGAAGGAGATTTTAGATTTTAGACAAGAAGTCACATTTCTGATTTATATCAGTAGTTTGCTCTTGTTAGCCCCTGTTGTGATTTTGCTAGCTTGCACTGCTCATTTCATTTTAAGGATTATGCAATATAAATCAGTTTGGTCAAGTATACTCCCTGTCTGTTGCCTTGATGCAGTTATTTTAACAGCATGTTGGAACACACAAGGGCATGTGTCTGAGAATTGCATATAATCTGGGCACACACCTGTTCTCAGTGTTACGTTTTTCAGGATGTTTAAGGAAAAACTATCTGTAAGAATGATATGACTGTTCAGGTGGCTGTCATAGGTGTAACTGTCTGTTTTTCTCCCAAGTGTTTTTGTGTTGTTTGTACATGATGTAATGTTTGTACACATTACTCAAGCTACATTCTAATTTTGGCTGTGAAGGACACTGGTGAAACATTTACAACTCACAAGAGCTGTCCAATGGCACAAACCAAGGTTCCTCAATAACATCCCCAGAGGTGAGTAACTAGGGTTGCAATTCTATTCCCTCCCAATAGTTGTTTTACCAGCATCGATTCTCATGTCTTTATTCCTCAGGCAGATGCCTCATTAGATGGCACTGGCTCTTTTCCTAATTAAGTAAATTCAATAAGGCACAATTTGATGATGCTGTAATTTTGACTCTGCAACCAAATGCTGTAAAGACAAAACTGTTTGCCACAATATTCAGTCACAGAAGGTCTGAAATGAGATCTATATTTCCTGTATTTATCTTAAAATAAGGGTTTCAATATAGTCTTATAGTTATATAGTTTAAATATATTCAATATAACATGACACATTGACTGATATGCTAAAATCACCACATTAAACAGAGATCTCCAAAGCAATAATTTTTCAAAACAAAAATCTGTAGATGCAGGTAACGCTTCAGGTTAATGCTCACAACACAAAACTTTTAATACATTTATTCATTTGGCAGACGCTTTGAGCGACTTACAGCGCATCCAAGCAATACATTTTACCAGTACGTGTGTTCCCTGGGAATCAAACCCATGATCTTTTGCACTGCTAACAGAATGCTCTACTGGAGCTACAGGAACACAACAATAACTGCTAAGGAGGGAATTTTGCAGATTTGTCTACTTGCATGGCTGTTTCCGACAACTGAGTCCATCTGCCAACATCTCGTCTCAATCCGTGCCAACAGATGTCTCCATCCAGCACTGATAGATGCCTGTACCCTCCCCCTTCATAAGGCAAGCTTATGGCCATTGTCATAGCAACAGCTGCTCCATCTTTGGTCCCCGATTGGCTGATATATACATTCCATAAGCAGCAATGCCTGATGTCTCAATCAGTTGTTGTCAGTGTGTGGGTGTGTTAGGATCACGTGGGCATTTGTGTATGTCCACCCACTGTATACCTTAACATATATATTTTAATAGTTCAACACCACTTTCCAGTAGCATAATTGTTTTGGACCTTTAAATTAATACAAATATAAGATCTAGTCTTCTGTCTGGTGTCTCATGAGCATGGTGCAGAGGATTTGAAGCTTTAAGTCAAGTAGGCCAAAACTAATCTTGTGATTAATTGGTGGAAGAGAACTGCAAAGAACCCTTAACATATATCAGAGCATGAGATGATTTCAGTTAATACAGAAAAGTTTAAATACAAAAATTATTTTGTTGCAACAAAATAATTCCCAAGATGCTGAAAAACCCGGTAAATACCAAACAGAAATTGTAATACAATCTTAGTGACAAATTTAATTATAAAGCAATATGTTGCCTTCCGTCCAATCAGATTCGAGGACCGGGTATATAATATTTGTGTTATATATAAATGATATATATTATATAAAACATATTTAATTGTGAATCAAAGATCTTTAATTTAGGAGTAAATACACAGTAGCTTCCTGGATCTGACCAAGGAAGCCAAGCCAAGGGCACATGAGAAATGTCAGATCTGCAGCTGTGAGCTGTAGCACATATGATCTTGTGTTGTGGTATGTTTCACATCATGACTGGAATGCTGTTCCATTCACTGAACAAAGTTTTAACTCTGCTTTTAGTTCATCCATCTCAGTCGGAAGGAGAGAATCCAACAGGTTCTAAGTTACTGTAGAAGTCTGATCAGCCTGGGAACAAACTGGAATGAGAAATGTGAACCATGTGAACTTACTGCTTGTTATTCAGATTCACAGGCATGCTCCATATGACACATGAAGAGATGCACCACACCTAAGATCTAAGACAGCTAGATTTACATTCATAACCAATAAGTGTCAATTTTTAATTACATTATCGTTGTGATTTCCATCTCTAATGTCACTCATTTAGGCCTTTTCAATAAACTGTTTTTTAACAAATGAACAAATCATTCTTAGCTTAAAGCAGTAACGTTGTTTCTAAACTAAGCATCTTGGACAAAGGAGAGTTAGGAAATCTTCATAAGTCAAAGACCATTTTGAAAATATAGACCCAGAGTCCAAAAACAACAGTGGACAGCTGTAACAGTCATTTCAAACATGTCAGTCAGGGATTTACACTTGCGGCAGGAGAGGAATGGACTGGAAGATTCCAGCCATTCCCTCTGACTTTGGGGCAGCGTTTGAAAGCTAGACTACCCTCTAAACCTCACTTCCATTTGCCCAAGAGATTTTGACTGTTGTTGTCTGACTCCAAGGTTTAGTTTTGATTCTACGCCTGTTTCCAGTGTGAAATCTGTTCATTCAGCAGCCTGACTCAAAAGTCTCACAGTGGGTTTCTTGCGGAAGTGCTCTGAAATACAAGTGTGGTCAGCTGAAACGACAGATGGCAGTTTCTACAAGTGGTGTTTATTAGATAAAGCTGAAATCAGGCTCCGGCTGCAATAGAACTTGACATATGCCTAGACACGTGACTGACATACAATACAGATTTAAAGATATAAAGTGTACAATTTTTGCATTAAAAATGTGAAAACCACAAGCCCAGTGTTACATATTTTGTCCTTAATGTTTTCAACAATGTTGGAATTCAGAGAAATTCACAGTTTTAAGCAGTGTTCTGCTCCACTCATAGGTCACCTGTCACCTGATTGCGTCATGCGTTGTCTTTGGTTTCCGCTTTTACTGCTATAGAAACCATGGCAACAGACTCTCATGAAAAATGCAAAAGTAGCAATTGTAGCACATATGCCATACATACACACATATGATAAATATACAGCAACCATCCTCCAAATCTGCTTTTCCTCTTTAGGGTCACAGGGGACAGGAGCCTATCCCAGCATCTTAGGCCATAGTCAGGGTATACCCTAAATTAATGGCCAGTCACACACACACAACTAAGGCCAAGTTATATGCAGTTTGCCTAATCTAAGGAACATGCAAGCTCCACACAAAGATCAATCTGTGCTTGAACTAAAAAGTGGGAAAAAAGTGCCACCCTAATTATAGTTTGTGGGTTGAGTTCCCTTGCTTGGTATAGTTAGATTACATGTGTGGAACAAATATCATGAATTTATCTGAGAGAAAAGGATCATTTTAGTTTGGAATGGATTTCCCATGTTTTGGGGTAGGTTGTGGGGATGATTTGGTCGTTTTCTGAAACTATTATCAGCCCTGTAAAACTGTAACTTGTTAACATTCCGCCATCTAGTGATCAGAAATAGAAGTGCAGAGCACCTGTTGACCAAATACAGCAGTCGAATAATCAGGCTTTGTTTCTTCATGCATGCCCAACAGTTGAGGAAAAGCACAACTGTAAATTGTACATTTTTTCTTTTGCCTACAGTGTTTGACTCTTTGATATGCCTATTCAATTCTTCTACATGTTATTGTGTTAAAATATTCAGATTCATTGTCTTACACTTTTAATGTCTTTTTGTGTTCCGTTTTGTATTTGTAATTATCATTACACAACAGAATACACAGAAAGGGACAATAAGACACATTCAAACATGTTTTAAAGCTTTTTGTACAACCTTTAATGTTAAGCTATTCATCTTCACAGGTTCTACAGAAATATAGATATCAGTATTACTATTGAAATGAATGTACATTCAGAACTCTTCATCTAAGTGCTGGACATAATTTGACATTAGAAATGTTTTGTGTGTGCATTTGTTTGTGCATGCGTGCCATGTGCTTGTGCCAGTATGTGTGTTTGTGCAGCATTTTGTGGGTAAGGGGTTTTACTTTTTACATGCAAAGCATATTAGTGAATATTGCTTACATAAATGATAAGACTACACTACAGCATAAGTTTGTGCCAACTAAAAACATGGTCTAACTAGAAGTTTAGTAGTGGTCTAACTAGCAGTTTTGTCTTTGGAATCTAGATCAATTTGTGATTTGTACAATGACTATGACCTCAGCTAAGCCAATGTAGCAATTTAACCCTATGTTTGACCCTGATGATCTTTACAGTAATGCAACAATTACAGCCACTACAGTCTATGACAATAAAGCACTTTCTCCTACATGTCAAATGATGGTACATTAGGACTGTAACATGTTTCGAGATTTACAAAGCAGCACAATATGACTAATGTAAAAATGCAAATGACAAATGGCCTGCCTAACCTGGCAGCTGAGACCTGACATCTCCATTGTTAGTACTCAATACCAAATTACGTAAACATAATACAGCATTCGGCACATTGAAATATCAGTTAACACTGGCAGTCTATACACATATACAGTCAATACAGTTTTTATAGGATTTTAAAACACTGAATTTTATGTATATTCAAGTAATAAAAAAATGTCAGTTGATGCATAAAAATTAAACAAACAAATCACTGTTGCATTACATCACAAGTGTACCAGTGGAACTGCCTGAATAACAAAATCGATTATAAATAAACAACATTGTCATGATGATATAAAGACAAAAATCTATTTTGATTTGACTACTATTCTGATTGAAAGTTTCCCTCTTGAGATGAGATGACATTTAGCAGTACTGAAAAGGCTTTGGGAGTCTTTGCTGCAGTTATTTGTGGGCTTATGATTGTCTGATTATAATGGTGTTATAGATCAGTGTGCAGGTGAGCTGTGATTGATCACAGTCAATTACATTCAGTTACATTTTAGTCCCAAATCAAACAAACAAGCATATTTGTATGAAACATTATTTAAACATTATTAAAATATAAGAAAATGTGACTGCTGATGATCAAATGCTGCCCTATATTCTCTTTAATATAATTTACGTAAAGGATGAACAAGTGAGTGTCTATGTATGTGTGGGAGATACTGTAAAGTAAAACATTTCCCATGATTTTTGATTTGCTTTAATCAGTGAAGAGAATTTGTTTATTTGTAACATAAATTAACGTGCTGTGCTTGTCAGAACAGAGTGGTCAGTGACCTATTGTATATTGTAACAAAACCTTTAATTTATGTACATTGTACATTTCAGTATCAACCCATGTAACAGGCTATATGTGAAATAAATAATGCTTACTAATTCAATGTGCTTCCGTATCTGCTGATGTGCTATTTTTACATGTGGATAAAATTGATAAATAGATTTTTACAAATATTGTAGGTCACAAATGCTTATGTAAACATTTGGGTTTATGCTTCAATCTCTGTGAAGAAACAAATTAAAGGTAATTATATTTTACAGTTAATTATATATTTTAACAGTTAATTATATTTTGTATTAGTACACTGTTTGTATTGTTAAACAGTGTGATGCTAAAATGTGCTTCATATTCACAATGATTTGTTCTACACTGTGTAATATGCTGCCCTGTTCACAAGCCCACCATTGCACCAACCATTTTTCTCTCTCTGTCTGCTTGAGTCCAAATCAATCATTTCTGCATCAGATACTTCAGGCTGTTCTGATTGTAACTTGGCACTAATGAATAGCTGAGAATTTCAATTTCAGCTGGCAAACTGATACAGCAGCGCATGCCAAGTAAATCACTGCCTATAAAATAGCAGATCCTCGCATAACAAAGGTCAGATTAATTAATTGCTTTTAAATAAGATAAATTGTGCCAATAAGACACAATACACAGTACAAGCAAAAAAGCACAAGTAAATCAATTTTTTAAAATCAAGGTCTGTGCTGGTTACCCATTTACCCTATCAACAAATAAGGCCCAATGTATGTCCTTCTCTATCACCTATACATGTGGAACTTAACATATTGAAATAAATTACAGAAGTTTGCTGACCCTGTTTATGAAGTCTTTAACACATACTTGTGTTTACCTGCTGGGCAAATGCGTGTTTAAAATATCTGATGTGACTTCTTCCTTGAAATGACAGTTACACTGGAAGTGCTGATCTCTTGTTCTGAAAGGTTATATACAATATTGTACAGTAAAATATAAACATACTTTTACATAGTGTGTATAATCGATTTGTATGTGTGTATGTATGTATGTATGTATTTGATATAAATATAAACATGATTTTGGGGTGTGGCTAAATGTCACCATAATGACCTAATGATGCTATAAATGCTGATTTCTGTTTAAACCAGGGTTTCCATCCAGGAGAACTTTGCTAGGTGATCTCCTTGTCATAGTACCTATACTGTGATCCTTCCTCAGCTCTGTTTTTCTGTTAATTTCTCCCTCCTGCAGCCATAACATGTGGTGCTGGGTGAAAGAGGATCTTGGGAGCTGGTGGGTGAGATGATTCTACAAAAACATGATGATGAATTGGCTGCCAGCAGACTTGAATATATTTGGGTGTGATGAGAGAGAGGCAGGGCAGGAGCAGAGAGGGATGGATGTAACAGCATGGATGTTATCCATACAGTTTCCTTTTTCTTCTGATCCAGTATTACTCAAAGCGCTCATAGTTTCGAGTTTGTCTTACTCGTGGTACCATGTCCATCAACAGTCTGCGGGAAAAAGAAACAACTACAATGAACAATGCTTCAAAATGAGGAAAACTACATTTATATCTGTTTCGAAGGTGGCGAAAATACAAACTATCTCTGAATACACTTACTTGATCCCATAAGCTAGAATGATAAGTCCAATCAAGACCCCAGTTGTTCCGTCCAGATACCAAACATTTTGGTGATTTCTAAACACCTCAGCACTAATGAGGATGGAGAAGCCCATGATACCCCCAACCATAGAATTAAAGCCTTCAGAGAAAAGTAAAGAACAATTTGTAAAACATAATTAGATTTTCTGTTAGGGCAAACATGAAGTCCTGAGTGGAGTTTGAAAACCAAACTAGATTCCATTTGTATTAGACCTCAGAGTATGAGCAGCATTAAATCTGCTACAAAGTAATTCCTAATAAAATAGCTCCATTTGAGAATGATGTTGGATATACTTTATTGCTTAGCATTAAAGTCAAAAAACAATTTTCATTATCAAACAAATGCTGGAAAAACATGATATTGTCTTTTTCAACATGTTTCATGTTTGGTCTTTTCCCAGATGAAAATCCAGTCGCAAATGGTCACAGGAGACACTTATGTGAATAACAGGTGTAAACGGAAATCTGTCTTAGCTGACAGATGTGAGACTAATACAATGTGTAAACAGGACATATAGAAATTTTGAGCCATATAGAGTTAGTTCAGAATTATTTTTACCTTACAGTATAGATCAAGTTTTCCCTAGTTCCCATTACAGAAGCAGTAGTGAAAGTTTTAAAGACTTATACAGAGATGCATTCTTCAAAAGTTAAACATGGTAGGTGAGGATGTAACATGTTCTTTGCCTCTGAGGTTTATAAAGACCTACTGGGCTGCTTTTATTGTGTTTACATTCTGAGGCATGTGGTACATAAGTGCACTGAATTACTGAATTTGAACTGAAACAAGAGTAACAGTGACATGATACGTGATACATAAAGACTTTTGGGGACCCTTTGTTAATGTGTGTGTGTATCATACCATCTGTAATTAGGGCTCTGCTTGTCAAAATTCTGCCCAGCATAAATTTGGCAACAGCAAGAATGACACATGTGATGCCACTGACAATGGAAACGCTGAACAAGAAGTCGTCCTGGCAGAGAGACAGAAGAAAACCTTATTTTCACAGCAGAAATGAGGCAGTGACTGACTTCAAAATGGACTTTAAGAAGAATTGTATATAGGACTGAATTACACACTGTAATAAATCTTTTCCAATCTTTTCAGTATTTTTTCAGTTATTTTCCAATTAAATATCTAAACATCTTTAAAACCAAGATAAATGTGCAATTACATTAGTGAATAATTTTTATTTAGACATACACTTTAAAAATGTTGTAAGAAAATTTGGATGTACATTAAATCCAAAAACCTTGAAGACATTTTCAAACACATCAGATAAGAAATACAGCAGGTTTTTCTTTTTCTCTCCAATCTAAGAATGTCATGCTCTCCACCCACACACATCCAGAACAACCTTTCCTACATTTCTAATCAGCCAATCTGTTGAGAGACCTTCATCTCTAAGTAACAGTTGAGAGACAAGGAACACGTTTCAGTTCAGACTCTCATCTCTTAAGCTGCAGACCAGACAGCTGAGACTGCCAGTTTAGATGAATTGGATCACACAGCTACTCAATAAAGATACCTCAGAGTTTCAGTGTGTTGGCTAGTGAAGGGTGCTGACATGAGGGGCCAGGTGATTCAATTAAAAGAGTAATGAATGAGAAAAAACTGTGGACCAGTCAAACAGAAAGAGTATTAAAAATGGTGAAAGCTAATCATATCATAATAACATATAATAATCATTACGAATCATACATCCAAGTGCAACAGAAAAGGGTGGATGAGACAGAACAAATCCAGCACAAATCCATCATCAAATCAGTTACAGTGGTGTTCCAATAGCACTGCAGAAAAATACAGCTTGAATGAAAATATGAGAAGAATTCTTTATTAAAAACAAGACAATGACTGAGTTACATTTTCATTCATCAACCTGGAAACATATTTGACATAGTTGAGTCATCTATGCTGAAGGGCAGTTAATATTCAGCTCAGGTTTTCTACAAAGAGGTACAATTCACCAGTGAGTTTAATGGAGTAAAAATACAAGAACAGATACAGAGCAATGTATGTTTGCTTTGCCATAGACAGTAATTATTGAAGGAGGTCACTTAGAATGAATTGTAAGGTGTGAATGTATAATGTATGCACACTGTCATATTGCTTAAATATAGATCTTTAATGGACAACATATACTCTTGACCAAAATATGGGCTGTCAGCCAAAACAAGTAACTGTTTTGGCTGACACAAAATGGCTTTGTAGCTTAAATCACTATTTCTATTGGCCCCAGAACATCTCCTCATTAAAATAACAGATGAACAGAGATGGCATATTGTGATGCAGAGAAAATGGCACACCTCAGTTGTCCCCTGGACACCAATTGCCTTTTGGTTGGTATGGGATGTGGGAATGAATGTCCAATGGTGTCGGTGGGTGTGGGTGTGTGCATGTGTGTGTGTTGGGGGAGTGTGTATCAGTGCAAAAAGATTTATCAGTAGCTTGAAACAGATGAAATTAGAAGGAGATTAAATTGCAATATCATTAATCACAACCTCTGAAAAATTAACTATCCAGCAGCTCATTGGAATAGAGCCAGTCTTTGATTCATTAATGCATAATGATTGAACACACTGCTGCTGGCTGTGACTGGTGGAAAATCCACATCTGACCAGTTGGTTTAAAAAGGCGACTGTATATGTCTGTTTTGTCCTTCTCACTGGTTACATTATATTAAGAGTAGGACAATTAACCTTAATAGTTCAACCAGATTAACAGAGTAAATGGCAGATGGTGGCATTTTTATTTTTGGGTGACTGCCTTTAATAATTAACATTACAGATTCCCATGTTTCCATGAACTCACCACTTCAGGAAGAAGCTTGGTAGCCAGATCATGAATAGCCTTTCCCAAAATACACATAGAGGACAAGATGAAAATCACTCCCAGGACCACACAGGCTCTGTGGATGGAGAAAAACAGAAAACTCATGTTGATAAGGTCCTACACTGGACTAAAGATCCAAATATATTAAAAACTGTTTTGTAAAGATTGGATCAAATATATCTATATACTATAATATATAGTATATATAGGGAATAGGGATATATATATATATATATATATATATATATATATATATATATATATATATATATATATATATATATATATATATATATATATATATATATATATATATATATACAGGCAGAAACAAGGCAGATATTTGATCACTATATACTACTAATAGACTTGAAATATACATTTTGGTAGAATTAGGCTGACAGGCACAAGACTTTATATTCCATCATATATTCTACCACTATTAGCAGCTAGCCAGTAGAAACCACCAGAATTAACTTTTTACAAATGTATTTCTTCACCCTCAGATCTTTAGCTATTTGTGGTGGAGTTGTTCCTTAATTATTAATTCAGTGTTAATTATAGTCATTTATAATGCTACTTAAAATGGCCTTGGCAATTGATTTTCTTATATTTTAATGTTGTTTGGTGGATATAAAAAACATGCAATGTAGTGTTTTCTGTCACATGCAATGCCCTACATATAACAGTCAGTTCAGTTGTCTTTTGTTTACTTACATGTATTCTCTGTGGGCAGAATGCACTGCTGCAGCGTTGCTATAACGCCATAGCACTATAATGGAGGAAAGAACATCTAACGTCGCATCAAACTGAAAAACAACAGTGATTGATTAATGCTACAGAAATCATCCCAATATTTCACAACTGTAATCTAGTGATGCATTAGTCTAATAAAACATTCTAAGACATGTCCTAAGCCTAAGAAAACTAGCAAGGTAAAATCCTCAAAGGAACACTGCATTCCAAAATCTAGTTTGCAGCTGGAACATAAAACAATTAATGTAATTATATGCAGCTTGTTATCTTTGGTTTCAACTTACAGCGAATCCAAAAGCTGATGCACTGTGTCTCATGAACGATACAGCTGGGGGGAACAAAACAACAGAGAAGAGTAAGATGCAGCTATATTTATATATTAAACCACAAGGCACAAGGACTGCACAGTGCAGCACAGTGTTGACTAATTTAGAGACCTTCTTTTCACTGTGCACAGTACTAACAGGCAACTGTTACCTTAAGAATCTATTTCTATCTGATTTAATACTTACAAATTACTTTTTAACCTAATGGTCAGGTTGAATCTGTCATATAAATATTTTTCACCTGAATAAAACCAGTAGATGTCATCAAATGAAGCCCATTTTAAAGGTTACGTGACATTACATATTTTAGCTAACAAAGAGCAACAGACAATGCATTTGAAAAAGCTGGTGGGGGGGTTTAAACCTCAAAACTCCTGTTTTAATAGGAAGTTAATACACAAGAAACAAACCAGCTTAAGTCTTTTTAATAGGGTATTTAATTGTCCTTTCTGTTTGCATTTGTTGAAATATGAGTTGATAAAGGCTGCCCACAGTGTTCTGACAACAAGCTGACAAAGCTCTGTAAAGATGTGAAGCGCTCCACTTTACAAACCGTGATCCTGCATTTGATAGGCTCTATTTGCTGCCCCCTTCTTGATTCGAGAACTCTCACTGTTCTATTGATCTAACTGTAAAGACAGACCCAACCACCATGTGTCATAGCAACAGAAGGGTTAGACACTGCAAGATATTTTCCACTGGCCTTGGAGCCAAACAACAATTCTGTTCTGCAATTGTTGTTATGTATAAAAACAAACAGAGTTTTTTATATTTTGTATTAAAGGAAGCAATAAGTAGATGAAAGAATAAGGGTTCATAACACAACAGCGGGTGATTATATTTCATAACAAACACTGCTGTAGTCAATGTATATGTGCAAAGCAGGATCATTCAAACAATCCCAGATTTGATCACACATGAAAAGCCCATAACCAGGGAGAGGGTGATAATGCTATAATGAAGTAAAAGCATATCTGCCACAATAAGTTATAAGTTGGACTTGATTTTCTTTAACAGTAATTCAATATAAGGAGGTTTAAAAGTGTAATGATATTAACACTGCATGTAGTGACTTGGAACCACTTTATGTTTACTTAAAGTGTAAAGCACCAATTAAACTATCAAAATATCAATGTGAATTGAACTTTTTTACAGTGTACTTGCAAACTAAACAAATAAAAAAAAACTAAAAATGTGCAATTGTTTGTTGTAGCATTTGTAAACTTGCCAAATCTGCAAAATTAAATTAACAAATGTTGTTTTGCTTTTCTGTCTTGATCCATTTATGTTTGTGTGTTGGCTTACATGCACATAAAATACTAAAACACTATGCACACCATAGGCAGAAATGTGAAGATCACAGAATTAGACTTTATCTTTTGAGTGAGTATACTTCCAAAAGAGGAACCATGCTTGGAGAAAGTAGGCCAAAATAATTGTGTCCAGTAAAGTATTATGTAAATATTAAATGTGCATTGGAGGGTGGAGATTGGACTTCTGACGTATAATAGCTGTGACTTTTCTGTAAAATTTCTGTATGTTTACAGTTTTCTTGTCAGAACTGAGAAAAGCCCTGTTTCTGTCCACAGCTAATGAGACAAAACTCTCAGTATGGGGCTTGCTAACAAGACATAACAGGGTAAAGTAGCAGAGGAAGAGTCAGAGAAAGATAGAGAAAGCATTTTATAAAATGTATTTATTTCATTATTATAATTATTTTTATCAAAAACCTCTGGTACTGTTAAATTGTTCATCTGTTGTGTGTGTATTGATGCTTTCATGTATGCAAAGACATGGCGGGCATTTTGTATCGTTCACACTGTCACTACAGTATTTCATAGTAAATCTTTTTTAGATCACATTAATTTTTCACATCTTTCACATCACATTTTTCACACAGTTTAATTAGATCACATCTGGTTTTTTTTAGAATTCTACATTTAGTAAGCAAAATGTTAAAGTAGCATTTTACGGCACTAGAAGGCCATATGAACTCTACAGCATGGAACTCACATTTTCAAATCCATTCACACAGACAGGGTCTTTGTAATGAATGAGGAATGAGGGAGAAGCCCTCTCTCTCTCTCTCTTTGCTTTGGGCTGATAATGGCCACTGCTCATGTTTTCAACATTCTAATCCCCGTCTCAGAGGAGCCGAGCTGACTGGGGTTGTCGTTTTCTTGTAAGACTGTGTGTGCTCTGAATTTTAATGGGCAGAGACTACAGTGAAATAGAAATTAGAATTCGGTCCCTCCTGTTAATCAGATTTCAAGGAGAGGTCAGAATTGTGTTATTGCTTTAAATTCTCACCTTTAAATATACTTGTCAAAGCTTTACTTTTTGACTTTAGTTTAATGTCACAATCCTCTTTTAATGACTGGTGGCACAGCTCAGCTAATTTTTTGTTTTAAAAGGAAAGAATCTGCACCCATATTATTAATGAGGAAATATGTTGAAACTCATTCATTATCCAGTGTTTTACTCATTCTAGCATAATCTATTTACACTCAATATAAGCAGCAACAAAGAAGTGATCTTTTGAAACAGTCAATAGGCTTATGGCAAAATCAATATCTGAAGCATTCCTAATATCTCCTAATGGTTAAAACCAGGATAGTGACTGAGACACTGAAATCTAATACAGCAAAGTTTGGACAATCAATATTTACTTCATTAAAGAGAATCAGTTCAAGTGTTCATGTGTGGTGCAGGCGAATGACATCAACAATTGCAATGCAATGCAACTAAATGCAACTATCTCACACACAGCAGTAACATTACGGGACACTGACTTCCACCATAATGATCCTCCTCAGTTCTGCTGCAATACGTTGTCTTAAATAATTCACAACCTACAGCGCTGGGCCATTTGCCACACACAGAGTGGTGTTTACATCACTCTCGCACCCCCCAGTGCAGCTAACTGACTCTGACATCAAATTTAGGAGATTTGATAAAGCAAAGAGGTTCAGATTTCATATGAAATATGAAAATATAGTGCAGTCCTCACAAGGGAGCTGACGTCATTTGCTCTGAGGATGGGATCTGTCATTAAGATGAATTAAGATTTTTTCTTTGGACAATCCTGGTGTGAGTTGATTTAAGTTTGATATAACTTCATTTCCAGAAACTCTGTTTCAAACAACATTCTTACTGACCATCCCCACATAATTACAATGAAAATAAAAAGCCACAGATTACATAACTAATTAAATCCCAAGAGGAAACAGCATTTCCAAACAGCTTACAGTAGCAGCTAGTTTAACCAGTAGGAAAGAGATGCTCTTCAAAACATCCATATAGAAAATTACACAGTAATGTATGTTTGCACTGATAAAACCTTTTGTCAGCACAGTCAATGAAGGCTTGTTGATCTGACTTCTGCCCACTGAAGAAAGACAAAAGAGAGATTTAATTGCCTTGATGAAGGACAAATAAACAGACAGAATGTAGTGAACCAGTGACTTATTGACTGCGTGTGTAATCAGATTAGTCTTCAGTTGTGTGCTGGAAACGGAAAGCGATTTATGTGCTTATCCACACAAGAATTTACACCCTAGAGATTTAGCTGTCCTACACATTCACACACAAACGACTTTCCTATATTTCATGTGTTCTTTGCCAAGGAAATCTGCAACAATTGGCTACTGTTAAACAAGATTTACTTGCTTAAGATGCAAAAACAATTTCAGAAATTTATCCTTTGGAGTAATAGACGTTTCATTAATTTGCAAAAATTTACGTAACATTAGAAAAATGATTGTGACTGACATTATTTTAAATATATATATATATAATGCATAAAACCATAAAATGAATACTAATTACAATTATGTTGACTAATATATTACAATTATTAAATAGACCTGTAATGACAACACAGAGACAGTGAAACATAGAATGTTTTTATGTTTGAGGTATACATTTATGTATATTATCTTTTAATTGATGCATTTGAAGGGAATATTACACAGGACATAAATAAATAAAGGAAATTATTAAAACTATGACATTAAGGAAATAAGCAAAATTAGCTAATTAAGGAAATAAGTTTATGAAATTAACTATTTGGGCTTTACTAATTTCCAGGTTTATCAGGTTAGACCTAAATCTTTCATTATTCACGAACCCCAGGTATTTCATCCTGGGGGACACACATGCATCCAGCCACATGACCTGCCCACCTCCACACCCTCAGCATCTCTGTGATATCCAGGTTCCAGAGCCCTAATCTGGGTTGATTTATTGAGGTCACGTTTACAGAACATGCAGCGCACGTCTGAGCTCAGCTCCCAGGAGCCCCTTGAGACCAGAGACTCCCAGCCAATGCGGCCGGTCGAGCATATTTGGTTGCTGTTGTTCTGTTAACAGGAAGCGCTGTGCAGCTGTTTTCTGCTGCAGAATGGCACCACATTTATCCTGATACAGGCTTTAGGATGTGCCAGAATGAGAGGGTTTCTGATGCAGTCTAATGGTTTGTGTATGCGTTTCCGAGTGCTTATAATTAATGACGTGTGTCTGAAGCATTTCACAAGGTTGGAAAGCCTACAGAAACATTTGATCAGAGCTCTCTCACATGTATACTCAGTGGTGTTCTCGACTGACTGCATAACCTAATGGTTTGACGATAAAGACGAATGAATCTCTCCATGTATACAGTAAACATACTTAATTGGGTTAAGATGAAAAAGGTGTCGAATATACATGATGGACAGAAAGCATTCAAAATATTATTGTGTTTAAATTTTTAACATTGTTAGCAAAAGTGATGCTTGTGATCTTTAACGTACATATCTAAAATACAAAATGAAGAAATTGACATTATGAGCACTGCTAAATGACAGATAACTGTTAATAGTTTAAATATAATTTCACTGTTTTTTTGGTAAGTGGAAATTCCCCACTTACCTCATTTACCTGTTTTTTTGTTCACTGGCAAAATACCCTAAAATTTTTAGAAACAAGATTTCCATACTGCCTCGAGAGAAACACACGGATGACCTGCAGGCAACGCTTTCTGATATACTCTTTATTATAAAAGGTTTCTGTTCAGAGTTTTAGCCTCTGGATGTCAGAAACAAGATTGTTTAACTATACTCAGTAATTAGATGTTTAAACAGAAAGGACCAACATTGTTGAATAGCTTCATATTACTTTTAAACCTCTATAGTGTATATTAAAGAACAGCCCATTAGAAACACTGAAAAAAAACATTATGCAAAATCAAGCTTTAATGGACCCTCACATATGCTTAAGACTGAGGTGATATTTTTATGTATTTTCTCCTCTAAATTGCAGTTGCCTGCTGACCTGACTAGCTGACATTCTTTAGAAACACCTGCCTGCTTAGCCCGTGTCTGTGTGCAGTACACATACACATGCCTGATGCCATGGCGACAGGCTGACAGGGGAGCAGCTGTTCATGATCTAACACAGACAGTCCAGGAGTTTAGGTAAAACAGACTGCACCATCCTGTTTGTGTTCTTTACCTGTATACAGTTCACTGCTTAATGCTTTCACACAGAAACAACATCATTTAACATGCATCCAGGATTTATAAACTGGCATTAGCCAGTAGGAATTCAGGACCATGGACAGCAGCTTAACACTAGGTAATTTTACAACATTTGTTTTCAAAATTCATTAATTTTAACAACATTCATTAATTTCACTCTGATTATACTGTAACTCATACTGTAAAGTACGATATCAGTTATGCCCAACTATTGGGGAATATTGTCATATAAGTTAATGTGTGTTTAGTGAGCCATACCTATTTATTTGGACAATAACAATGCATGTGTTCAATAGCTTTTTAGGCAAGAATTTAAGAAATTTCTTTCTTAAATTCTACACAGAATGCCTACAGTGCCTACACAGAAAGTGTCTTTCAGTCTACTCTATGAAACATGGCTGCCACTAAACACTGATACCGGTTCCATTATCACACAACATTTTTGTGGTGCCAGTCTTGCTATGTCCCGCCTAAATGGAGTGGAAGGATCTCGCAACGCAAAGGCCTAATGTGTTTAGACGGCAAAATGGCCCATGTCTCAAGCGCTCTGCTCAGGTTACAGGGCTAGCAGAATACATGCAACTCATTTATCTAAGTCTTTCTTGATGCTTTAAGCAGGTTCTTTAGACAGGGGGCAGTAATGTGAAATACAACAAAACTAGAGTAAAACAACAGAAGTTCTTTATCATCTTGATGACAACGTGGTCAAAATGGCATCTGAACAAGATGTTTATAAAGTGAGAGAAGAACATTCTGTATGGGCAGACAATTCAAGTGACTAATAATGGTGATGTCACATCTTAGCAATTATTCACATCTTAAAACATTAAAATGTGAGTTTTAAAAGTTCTATAAATGATGCTTACGTATGTAGATCCAAATTTGTTTCAGCTCCACAGAAGATTTAGCAAACAGCTACTTTCTTGCTACATTTTTAATGTACAGTATCTCAATTCAGTAGTAATTCTTTTAACTTTTAATGAAATTCAGTCCCCAATCTAATTTGGCAGATATATGCTTTATAATAATAATACTGAGCAGAAACATATATGATGATGATCTGATATTACCTTCCCAATTCCCAGTGGTTTGTAAAAGAACTGAATAAAGCAAGACTGCAATGAATGTATCTTCTCTGTCTTATGAAACCACGTGAGTGGATATAATCTATTAAACTGTAAAACTTATATCTTGTAGTGCATGGCAGGGTGACAGTGATAAAGACAGTCCCAGTGTAAAGATTCAGCACTCAAGCAGCACCACTTATAAGAAAGCATGAATAACTGATCTGTAGATAATAACATACTAGTGTTACAATAGTAGTAACAATTAGTTACTTATTTAGTTAAGTTACTTAGTGATTAGTTATTGATTAGTCAATGACTTTTCCTTATTAGTTATCAATAGTGACTACAGCGTTTAATGTATAACTAACTATTTGTTCTGCATTAGTTCCTGCATAACTATCTATTAAAAAGGAAACAGTATTCTAAAGTGTTACCAACTTTCTCCCTGTCTGCCTCTCTAAATCTATGAATTTATACATTTTATTTTTTTTATGTTGTGTTTCTTTGTGCTTTCTCTTCTTTGTTGTTGTAATACAGCCAGAATTTGGAGAATTTAACTAGTGTAAAATGAAAAAGGTGACATTGAAAGAACAAAACAGATAATAATTTGCATAAAAAGCAAACATCCTCTGAGCACTGGAATGTTTCTCATTAACACAGAATTGATGAAGAAAATTTTTTCACAAACAACTCAGTACATAAACTAGAACCAATTTAATTAAATGTTCAGTTATTGTACAATGTAGAAAACATCAAATTTGTCAAAAAGAGTGATGACTCAATGAGATGTAATAATACATTTTAAGATTAACATTTGTCCAAAATGTAGTTAAAATATAAACCTTTTAAAGCTATAGACAATATGGAGTTGTTGGTTCAACAACAGTACTATTATTTTACTAGTAAATACTATTTGTAATTTATAAGTAAATGTGAGACTATCTAAATAATTTTATTAAATATTTCTATCATTAGTGAAAGATTTGGAGCTTTATATACTATTTAAATTCAGAAGCAGCATTTCTGAGGATTTCTGAGCAACAAATGACTTGACATAAAACTGAACTGACAAATCTAATATGAAGGAGATGTACAGCCAGTACAGAAAGCCACATCTGCCATAAGTGACATTACATCACAGGCCTTTATTGTGAAATCACTGCTTCTCCTGACAATAAGTGATAAAACCAGAGATAAAACCAGCTGATGGATGCATTACTGATGCTGAAGAGATATGCTTGTATAATATAAATTGTGACATCTGCAGCTTGTTCAGTTCACCTTAACTGCTAATGCTTTTGAACACTGTGCAGCTCTAGTAATTTTTGTATGTCAGATAAGATGCCTGAATAGGCCAATCTAAGGCTCTGTGCCAATTAGCTGCTTGTTGCGGTCCTGTGGCCTTCACTCATAGGCATCTGTGAAGTCCACGAGACCATAGTAGTAGTTCATTAATCATTTTATGATTCAGGAGGGTGCTCACCCTCTTTGTGGTTGCTGGGCGCCCTTAATGTGCCCTTTTTGCAGAGCCTACACTGGTGTTGTCTGCCCAGAGTACCTATACCCAACAGTTTATATGTGTAGACCCAAAGGAGGTCTAGCACACATAGCATATATACAGCAAGGGCCATGTGCTAACAATGCAATTTTATGCTTATGTTGCTAATTTAGTTACATTATAATTGAACAAAACTGGACACAAGACTGGACTTTTCACAAACAACATAACATCAGTTAGATTCAATGTTCTGATAATCAGCTAGGGACTTTAGCGCATTCAAACTGTAAGTTTTAAAACACATTCCCTGGGAATTGAACCCATGACATTGGCCTTTGTGCGCTGGCAGTAGATCTACAGGAACACTATAGAGCAAAATCAAAGCACCAGGGCAAGTGGTCGGCAGAGAAATAAGCATTTTTTGTTAAATGAATGTTTCACATAGAATATGCTTTAAGCAATTTAGCATGTTTTTAGAGAAACAATTTTTTTCCTTTTTTCTTTAATGTTTGCTGAAACATCCCATTGGAGAATAATCTGATTGTATAAATGAACAATTCACTGCTCATCCTGTAACTCTCTACATCCCTGAGCCTGCCAGATAAGACTTACTGACTGATTTCAATATTTTCTAAGAAAAATATTGAGGAAACGTGTTGTTAGTATATCATATGATTTCTTTTCAACTTTGCTTACATAAACAGACAAACAGATGCATTCAGTTCTCACCACAAACAGAAAACAAAGCTGGGGTTTCATCTTCTATGAATCCAAAGACAGTCACAAGGCTTCATATTATTTTTCATGCTGGACGTGTGTTGCTGCAGAACTCAGTCACTCTTGAGCAGTAGAACGGTGACCTGCCACATCATTAAGTATGACACAACATAGAAATGTCAAACATGCTTCTTTACCCAGACTTCCTGTGGACAGAGCCACAGGCTTTATGTGCATAAGGGTGACAGAGCCAGGGAGAATCAACTGGTACAAATCCAAGTCACAGTCAGTACTGAATTTAAAACTGCTTTTGTAGCTTTTAGATAGTTTATTGCATGTGGCAACACAGGAAGTACTGTTGCTATTTTAGATGTCCAACAACCATGCTTTATGAACAAGGATGACTTGTTTCTTCTCATATTATGAAATAAAGATCACAAATAGACAGGGAAAACGTAGGTGTATGAAAGCTTTTGTTTGAAAAAGATGTAGTGTGCAGAGTTGGGATATGGTTTAGGGTGTAATGTGTGTGTTCAGGGTGTATAATGGGCTGTGTGTAGGGTGAATAGTGAATGTGGCTGTATTGAAAAGCTTATAATACAAAAGCAACACAGTCCTTAGGGAAGAGGAACTGCTCTTCTCTTTTTTATTACAGGGATATAGTATAAATCATTATTTCTTTCAACCTCCACCACACACACACACAGTTTTCATGTTTTATGGGGACGTTCCACAGACGTAATGGTTTTTATACTGTACAAACTGTATATTGCACCACCCCCTACACTAACCCTACCCCTAAACCTAACCATCACAGAAACCATTTTATCTATTTTAGATTTTTAAAATAGATCATTCTGTATGATTTATAAGCTTATTTCCTGCTAAAATTGTCCCCACAAGGTCAAAATATACAGGCATTACTATAGAGGACATTTGGTCCCCATAATGTCATTAATACCAAGACCAGACACACACACAGATTTCTTCCTTCTCAACTCAACTGAACTCATTTTTATTTGTGCTTAGGGTTCACATATGCAGTACATATTCAAAGCAGCTTTACAAAGACTAGCACCATAAAACCTTGACTGTGTAAGCTATAGACAGAAATGGCAAGGTAAAACTCTTAAAACACTTAAGATGGTTAGGTAAAATCAGCAAGAGACCTGGTGGAGTTCATCTCTCTCTCCATGGCAACCTTTTCAGTTTGTTTCTCCATCCCATCCTTTTCAAGCATGTGCTATAGATCTCAATTTATATACTGTCCCTATGAGATCTGCAGCAACATGTAAATGAGATCTGCAGCAAGCACATTCATTCTAATGATAAGATACATCATCATATTTCTGTGGCCTAGATATTTCTAAATCATGGATGCAAAGGCTGCAAAACCTTAAAGAAACAAGCTGGTTTCAAAATCCTCAGATCAACTGTACAGGTTGACAAAAAGCATTTTTGACACCTAAAAGTATTGACATTTTAAACATGTACGTGACACATTAATGCGTGCCAAATGCAAAATGTAAATGCTGCCATAATCTTATTGGGAGACACTGATCTAAATTTAAAGGTGATGTAGGTAATTTCTGCATCCTTATGTTCCACAATGAATTGTAAAACAACAATTGTTTCTAGACAGGTTTTGTACACCCTCCTGTTGTTAAAAAGAAACTCAGACCATTCAGCAAACAAAACAAAGCCACATTTTTAATTTTATTTATTGATTTATTGGCAAACAGCCTCTGCATGGCTATAGCTGTCTCCGCACATAAATCTGAGATATGAGAGAGAATTTTACATCAAATTAATTACATCAGCTTTAAATAGCAGCAGAAATGCTGATGTCTTTTGGATGCTGACACCTGACAAAATGCAAAGTTATCTGCCAGACTTCTGAAAAACCTCAACACTAGCAGGAAAAGTCTACTTTTGCTGTCTTATCAAAAAAACGAACACTAACAACTAACAAACTGTATAAATTTTATGACTATAATGAGTTTCATGAAATTACTAAACACATTCAAAAAGCTAGCAAAAGGCAGTGCCAGCAATGTTGACTCCTGGCCATAGTGACCAGTTCTAGCTTAAATTTGTTTTACTTGCCAAGAATATTCTGAATGATGGCGCGACCAGTTCTAATCTAAACTAGCTGTCCATCCTGATGGTTAACAATGCCAGTTCTAGCTTGCTATTGCTTTATATGCCAAACATTTCCTGATGACTGCTACTGCCAGTAAACTAGCTAGTCTTGCATAGCCAGACCTATCACTGAATGACACAAGGTCTGGTCCACATTGCAGCTTATTCTAGCCAAAAACTGCCCACTTAGACAAGCAGAAATCAATGTGAGTAGTTGCATAAAGTCAACCAGTCAGATTCTTGCCATATCGAGAAAGTACTTGGTGGTTTTGGATGCAATATGCATCATATGGTTAGCAAACAGACTGTGGGTGAGACAAGTTCTAAATTAAACTAGCTAAACATCCTAAAGGATGCCACAGCCAGGGAAAGCATCACCATGAACTTACTAAAGCCTGCCACAGCCAGGATAAGCGTCACCACTATGGATATCCAGGACACCCATAGAGCTTTCTTCCTGTAATTCTGAGCTTCATGAGGCTTCAGGCGCATACTGCTCTCCAAGAGACCTGTCAAAAAGAGTAAATAAAACACTGTTTAGAGGCTATTACACAATTAAACCAATTGAAGTCGGGGAACAAATAACAGGGGCTAATTATTTACTCACTGGTCCATGACAAGTATTGAGCCCGAGGCAAAAAGAGAATGGAGATATTAAAGAGCTTTATGCCAGGGGCAAAGAGGAACAGAAATGAATCTACAGTATCAGAGGGGTAATAACTCTTGAGAGGGGTTTAATTAGCTACTCAAAATTATTCCACTATTTAGTCTGGTTATGAGCCAGGTGCAAAAACTGAATTTGGTGGTGCTAGTGATGCAGAACTTTACTGTTACTGTGTCTGCCACAGAATTAATCTTTAGCAAGGTGATATGTATTTTCCATCTGTGCACAGTAGATCGCGTGTCAATGCAGTAACCTTTGACCCAGCACCACTGGGCACACAGTTTCCAATTATGATGGTATCATTGCAAGACAATATATCTGTGTCCCTCATTATAGTGTTTTAAAGCATTATTACAGATAAATGCTACACCACATGCCACAAATTTAACCAGAGACACTTGTAATGAATACAATTGTGTGAACTGTTGGCCCACTGAAGCCATATAACCTGTTGAGTGTCTATTATGTTCATACTGTGTTGTGTTTGCCAGAGAAGTAAAACTCAAACATGCCTGTGTCATCTGTTCACAAGGAATTTAAGCTATGTCATTGTGACAGTGGGTAGTTGTGTATGTATCCCACACACACACAAACCATACGCCAAACTGATCCATCAGCCTGTGGCAGTCACATGCTGAGGGTTATGAGCACAGAGCCAATACTTGGTGAGTGTGATTACAGGGGCTGAAAAACAGAGCAGGGGAATCTGGCCTCTTTCCACTCACTTGTTGCACTCTAATGTAACACAAAAGTTTCAAAGTATTCCTTTCTACTCCAAGATTCATTGTTACGCAAACCTTTAGACACAAGCATGCTCAATTTGCACCTTCAAATACAAATGCTATATGGACATAGAAACTCAATATAAAAAAGGTCTTGCCTTCACACTGTCTGCCTTCTAATCATGTGAAAGAAGAACATCCACATGACCCTGCATTTCATCCGTGATTAATAGGGTTTACTTGAAAGAGAGAGAAACATTCTTCTCAGGGGCTTGAAGGACATCAGAAAAAAAGAAAAGAAAAGAATTCTATTCAACTTAAAGAAAAAGCTACAAGCGTAATTATGGTATTTCGGCATTAATTATATAAATCTGTTATTTCTTTATAAATATCTGCATTATCGATAACAAGTGAAGTATCTCAGTCTAATGAATGAATGTGAATAGAGTAATTTTTAAATCAATTTGTATTTGAATTCATTTTGGTAAAAACTGGGAGCCCTTTTATATCTGTATGATTGACTGGAGGGCAAAAATACAGAAGTGCTCAAACTGTTCAGTTTCCGCATTGTCTTGCTATTTATTAGTTTTGGGTCATTCTAATACACTCACAATTTCTCTAGAAGACCAGTGGTGAATTAAAGGGTCTTATAAATCATTCACTGATTTAAACCGATTGCAGTGGGGGTGCTGTAGCACAGGTACAAAGACTTATAAGTGAAAGTGCTGATCTGGGATCAACATATGCTTCAGAACAGCGCCACTTATTTACAAAGTGCGAGCCAGGCATATGTCCGATTTGGGTAGTAGTATATAGCCTACTACTCTAAGAAAGTCTTTTGCATCATCCTGAACCCACCAACATTCATTCTACATTCAAGCCAGTCCTGAAAAGTGGTTAAATTCCTTAACATACCAAACATACAAGTTCCAACAATTAAAATGCATCCATGAGCCAACAAAAGTGATCAATTTTTCATACAAAACAAAATTTTTGTTGGTATTTTGTATTATTGCGTTACAACAAGACTGAATTTATACAGCAAGAGAAAGTTTATAATAATATCACGTTAAACAACATAATGCACGGATACGAAACAGAGTTCACAAAAACAACAGTCTTTACCAACATGAAAGTTGTCAAAAGTGTCAAAATTCAATGCGACATACAGCCGAGAGTCTAGAGAGGGCGACGTGACGAAACTGAATAAAACAGAAATGAAGCTGCTCCATTATATCCAGCAGATATTGCCAACAAAATAAAATACCTTCACATAATAAACTATTTTTATTAACTCGCTTTAATGCTATTTGGTTTCAATCTCTTAGGAAACTCCTTGTAAAAGACTTCTAAAAGGTTGTAGTCTCAAATGTGTTTTTTAACTTGTGAACTGATTGTTTTGTGCTCACCTGAATTATTAATAGCTCTCGGGGCGCCTGCGTGCTCCATTGAACCGCAACCTTCGCATGCATTGTTTGTCTTATTCCCATCACACCCCAAATAGATGTTTTTCAATGAACTGTAATCTTTTGCATTCCCGAACTAACTCCATAAAAGTAAAGATTTGTCTATTTTATGTTGGAGAGATTAGGTGTGTGTTACCTTGGCCCTCAACGGTATCTGTGATTTTCATCTCTTGGTCCCGGTCCATATTGAAAGGATCGCCCTGACTCCCTCTTTTGGGTAGGTTCGGATCCTGGACAGCGGCGCATTGTCCGTTTCGCACAGTCGTCGGGTCCACGATTGTCGGATTGGGAACCGGACATGGATCTGAAGTCGAAATATCTGTCATGCTTGTTTGCTTGCTTGTTTGTTTAAAGTCAGATAAATCCTTCAAGATAAGATCTCACGTCGAACTGCGACGCGCAGCCATCCAGTGGCAGTATTGAAAGAAACGGAGCAGAGATGCAGAGATAAACGCAATCTGCCCAGCATCAGCAACACGGACCCCCACCCCACCCACAACTCCAATCCGAGGATTTCCAATGTCACCAACCCATCTGCAATAAAACATGAAGTGTCACTCACTGGCTTCATTTTGTTTTGACTTTTGGCCCCAAATCTCTGATCTAATGGAAACGACTTGATCTAATGCAGACGACGAGTCTGAGAAACGATGTATATGAAAGCCACATGAAAGACTACGATACGACTACGATAACACAAACAGTATGTGGTTTTTCGGTCAGAAAATGACAAACTTTCTTGTTATTATTTGTTGTTTCCAAGTTAATTTGGTTATTCTTCGATTAAAACGGTTCATTAATTCAAGTCTCAAAACATGCTCCTGCACAATGCTTTTAGTTGTGGACGTACACTCTGCATCCGCGCTTTGTCAAACTAACCACGCATGTACATTACTTAGTAAATAAAATATTTACGAAAGCGTTTAGAACGTGATATTTTTGATATCATGTGGCCTTTAAAGCACATATTTTAATACATAAATATACTGCTGAATGAAATAAATTTCAAGAAAGTTTAATGTACTGTAAACAACGAGAAGACTCGTCTTGATATAAACGAGCGTCTGACGCACTACCTCGACTAACCGCTGGGGGTCAGTGTTGATCGAAATGTGATGTAATTGCAGCATATAATCTAAGTTGCAAAGATAAGCGTTTAAAAATGTATTATTATACATTATTTATAAAATTATAAAATGTATACAGGAAAAAATCCTATTTTTTAAAACAGTCATCAAAAGTGGATCTTTGTGTTTTTTTCAACAGTTTTCATTGGATCCTTTGAACAGATTCAGGGGTAGTGTAGTAGTACTTTATACATACTTCATACACTGCTGAACATTCCCAACATTCCCAGTCTGTCAAACATTCTGTCCATAAGATTTAAACTCCTAATGACAGCAGAATGTAAATTGACATTCATTAATATATTTTACCAAAGGAATGATCGGACCTAAAATAGGTAGGTTGCTTTATGAAAAAAAGGTATCTTTCATCCTGGATGATTATACTGGGGTCATTGTATAGCTTGTCAGGTTGAACTGATCTTTATACATTTTAGTCTGTTGTAAATCTGTAATATTTTTAATAACATACAACCTAATAAATGTGTGTTTTATTTTTGCTGTTCTTATACAAATAAAATGTATTAAGTGTTTGTTAAAAAAATCTTCTTGACCAAACCCTGTAGCATTTTTGTTGTTAAAAACAAGAGCTAAGCATTACTATTTGAATGTATGCATCTGTTAAACATTAATAAAAGAATTGTTTAATAACCCTGACCTTTATTGCTTATCTAAGCAAGATTCTAAGCATTACTGTTATGCCCTAGCATACCATCTAGTGTCTAAATCTTTATTTATTGTTTGTATTGGATGACTGGCTTTTTTACTAACCCATCTTATATATCTTAATTATCATCTGTATACTTTGGCTGTACCATAAACTCTTAAATTACTTACTTGGGATGACATATATACAACTTTCTCATCTTTGTGTTATACAGAGATATGGATAAGTTGCCATATCTCCTGTTAAGGAGCATGATACCTGTTTTTGTGATACATCCTACATATCATTGAATTTTAATTCTTTATTTTAAGAGTCCTATAGATTCCTACCGTTTTGTATTTACACATGAATCATAGAACACTGTACTGTGGGCTGGACAGTCACAGTCTGTTTCTTAGTTGTTCATGGAGAAAATCAGCCCAATCTGCAGTTTAGCCTAATGATGGTGGAAGAACACCAGCTGGAAGGAAAGAGTCTTGCTTTGCCAGAGATCTTGCCAAGCTCTTCCTGAGAGCTTGTGTGCATGTGAGTGTGTTATGACCCCCATGAGGAATGAGTGGGCAGCATAGAAAGGCCCGATCTTTCACTCCGGACATGCGGATGTTAAAGCATCTGCCGGTTTCTTTATGTACCTGCAGGCCTTCCGTATAATTGGATTGTTCTGTTGTGTCTCAGATGGTTTTTCTTCCACCATCTAAGCTTGTCTAATTTCTGCCATCATCTTATTCTGTTCTTTAAAACAATATGAAAACATTGCATGGAGAACAGAGAAAGCATTGTCTGAATAAAAATGATAATGTACAAAACTCAATAAACTGATTTTTTGATTTATGGTCAGGTTGTAATGCTTTGCCTAGAGACAAGCCTTTCTAAACTGCAATCATTAAAAAAGAGGTGTGGAAATCCAGCACAGCCGGCTCCCATTCTGAGCAGCTACAGGGCTCTGCATGGGGCTTTACCTTTAATAGAATGTCAGACAAATACTAAATAACCTTGAGCACTACTGTCACATATATCACCTTTGAATGTAAGCAACAATAAACTTTTTTGCTGCGTTTAAAAATGAACTGTCTTAGCTATATGTCTAGGTCACCATTGAATGGGGGAATTATATAATGTCATAATACCAATCTGGATCAGGTAATTTCATATTCTCTGTGGTGCAGATGAACCCTGACTGCTGATTTAAATGTGCTTGTTCAAAAATTTGTGCACCTTCTCTCATTCCAAGTCCACAGCAATAAAATGTATTTGATCTTGCTCTCTACTGCCATCAAGTGGCTAAAAATACTAACTGTCAGGTGGGAATGTTGGTACCTGTGCATGATTCCAGAAATTACTCCGTTTCAGGTATTTCTCCTGTTAAAAAAACACAGTATAACATATCATTGGGTTCGTGTATACCACAGAGAATCAAAAATGATGGAAAAAGTGTTCCATGTGATCCAAGAAAGCTGCTGGAATGCTGGCACTCCGATTCAGGATAAGGACAAGCATGGTAAACAGCGTTTAGAGAGTTTATATTATAAACAAACACACTGGACAAATATGCGCATTTTAAAATGGTTATTATTCCTTAGTGAATTAGTTTTACACTTCTGCCATGTAAACTTTCATGTTTTATTTCCTTCTTGAAAGGTTAGTTTATCCAAAAATTAACATTTATCCTCATGTTGTTACAAACCTGACTTTTAATTTCAATTTGGTGCCCTTGTTTTTTGTTTGAATAAAATGTTAATAATTCGTTCTACAAAGCTGGTATAAGTTTACAGTTTGTGACATTAACACCTGAATGCACAATAAACACACTGGCCATTGCAAACACGTTTAACTTCTAAATATGTTGCTGTGAAACTATTCATTGTTAATATTTATTGTGATTAAGTGTAAAATAACATAAGCATGTAGAATTAATACTGCTATAATATTTCTTATTTCTTTTTGCAGTGTGTCTTTATTTTAATCATTTTGTTTAGGATAAACTACTTGTTGGGAATGCTCTGGAATTTGTAGGACTGTCAAGAAAACAGTTAAGTGATTCCTCTTTTGTTGTACTTTTATTGTATAAAATATTGCTGTTTTAATTTGGTAGATTAAAGACAAACACACTTTTAACTTTAAATTTTTTTAAACTTTAAAGCCATTTTAATTAAAAAAATATTGATTAAACTGTCTATGTTGACCATTAACATATCCAGTATTTTAATATTTGTTTGTGCAGTTATCAATATAATAATTAAAGGAAATCTGAAATGTTTTCTTCTTACAATACAGATTAAATCTATCTTTGAAGATTTAAGTAAAACTCTGTTAATGTTTTACTCATTCTTAGCCCTGTCAAACCAGCAAAACAGCATCTGTTATGTTTAGACAACTTGTGTAGACTGCATATAATATGTTTGCTGAGGGATTGGGATTTGTAGTTTGTTTCTACAAACTTGTTCCTAGTAGTCTACCTCTATTAAAGACATGGGTGAACATTTTACTTTAAGTATTTTTTATGATTACCTATAGCATTCATAAATTATATTGAATATTGTACTGTAGTCTAAAATTATTGGTGGAATATGTTCACGCCATTTATCCACCCAACCTGTATATGATTCAAATAGGAAAGAGAACAGTTATTAATTCTATAACAGTAATATTTTTGGTTTGTAAGTTTTCACATTTTTATTTTGTTTGACCCGACAACTCTGTTCCGTGGTGCTATCTGCAAAGCTTTTGGTGCGTGGTCAAAACGACGCTTGGGTCGAGCTAGGTGTTGAAACGCTGACACGTCGTGAAAGAATCGTATGACGAAAACTACATTTCCCAGCACAACCATTGTAGTCGCGCGTGCGTGACGTAAGTGCGACGTTGTTCGTACGTGACGTTCGCGTTCTGTTCGTCTGCTGGACGGTAATGGCGGTGTACCGGGGATCATCGTCCAAATGGTTTTTCACCCGGGAGCAGCTCGAAAGCACACCGTCCCGCCGCTGCGGAATGGAGCCAGACAGAGAGCTGTCGTATCGACAGCAGGCCGCAAATCTCATTCAGGACATGGGTCAGAGATTAAATGTGTATCCTTTAGACGCGCTAATCAACAGTAGGCCCGTTCTTGTTTTCACTGTGACTATTTGTGTCTGTAATATTTACAACGCCTAGTTATTATTTCTGTGATCTATTTTGTTAACGGTGAATATAAGTAACATTCACGGTATTGCTCGAGATTCTTCATAAAGTCCATTAGATCTAGACGGGGCGCGTTCGTCCCTTGCGCAGGCGCGTGCTTGTTAATGTTTCACAGATGATATTTGTACATTTTGTGTACGCACGTTAATTATTGTGCTGTGATTTCTGTGTGATGTTTTTCCTGTTTGTATAATATTTTCATCATTTTTATAAAATAACTCTCATTTTTGTATATGCATGCCTGCCGTGTAGTCTGACGCACAGCTCAAACGCGTGACAGCTCACAGGCTTTAGATGTGATGTACAGTGGCACGCAAACAGGCCGGTTAGGAAATGTATTATGTTGTTGTTTTTGCTCAACTTGGGGTTGGCATTTTAATTCAGCAGATATTGTTTCGCATTTAAATAACTTTATGAAATGAATTCTGACTTTTTCCTTGACTCTAAACGTCAGTTCTCAACTCACAATAAATACTGCCATTGTTTACATGCACAGATTTTATATGTACCACTCGTTCACCAAATTCCACAGAAATGTAAGTGTTATTACCTTTTCAAATCATATGGTCATAACCTGAAAGTTTCTTTAAATAGCCTTATTGTACGTTTCACCTTAGAAAATGCTGTCAGTGGAACTGTTAATGCAGTTTTCAAAATACACGGTTAATCCCAGTTTAGGAAAAATAAAACCAGCTCAGCCAAGCTATGACTCAGTTCTTCCCTACATATTGAGTTTGTTAAAAGTGAAAATGACATATTCTACAATGTTTTCACAGGGACCCGTTCTTTTTAGGTATAAAAAATGTGCAAGATTTCAATAACAAAGCAGTTGTTTGTTATATCTAGTCCATCCTGCTGTGGTGACATGTCTTTTTCCATCACAGACCATTTCCCCAACAACATTATTTCTGGCTGCAAAAGTTGAAGAGCAACCACGGAAACTTGAGCATGTCATTAAAGTAGCCCATGCATGTTTAAATCCCCAGGAACCTCCACTGGATACAAAGAGTAATGTAAGTTTGGAGAATTCTGGGTATTGTTGTTTTCTCAGCATCAGTTTTCTGTATCTTGTCACACTGGATAATATTTGCTCCACAAGAGTGTTGTGATTCTGAATCTGCAGAATCAGTTTTGACACAGTGTCTGTTTTGCGATATCAGTTATAAACGGTGTTGAATAGGTATCTTCCTTCAATTCAAAACATTGTATTAAGGGCACCAATTTTTGTATCTGAATAGAGTTCTGTCTATAGGTTAAAGAAACAAAGACACATTACAAGCATCATGTAATGATTGTCTGTTGAACTTCAGGCATACCTCCAGCAAGCTCAAGAGCTGGTGATACTTGAAACCATAGTGCTGCAGACGTTAGGTAAGTCTATGGAAGTAGGTTCCTTTTATCTGAATATTAAACTGAACATAGAAGGCTTGCTGACTTTGGTTCATCTTTGAAACCGATAAGGATTTTGAGTGGAAAAAAAGCAAAAATCAAAGGTAATACATTTCCACTCAGAGTTTGTATCATCATGACACAGAGTTTGTATCATCATGAATTTGACCAATATGATGGTTTTAAGGCTTGATGCCAAGAAACCATGTTGATTTTTAACATAATATATTTGTATCATTAGATATGTATTGTTTAAGGGGCTTGTTTCTAACTAATGCATGATTATCTCTCCTATTTGACAGGTGTTGTGGTTATGAAATTCATGTGCTTTATATTGCAGGCTTTGAAATAACAATTGAACATCCACACACTGATGTGGTGAAATGTTCCCAGCTAGTGCGAGGTATAGACTTTTCTTCATATGCCCTGTTAGATATAAACAGTGCTGAATTAATCTTTAATCAGACTGCTGGCTTTTGAACTATGGCTAAGCATGTAGTCCAATGAAAGGTAATTTCACTGAATCAATAGCAGTTAGGTCTGAGATAGTTGGGCCAACTCTCACACTCTTCTTTCTTTCTGTTTTGTTTTACAGCAAGCAAGGATCTGGCACAGACTTCCTATTTCATGGCTACCAACAGGTTGTTATCCAGAACCTCATTTGTTGCACTGTGACTGCACACTATAGCTTCCTATACTGCAGGTTACCCTACCAGTGTCCAACACCCTCCTTGCACCGGTGGCTACAGGAAGGCCCCCCCTCTCAAACATGCCCTCAGAGTGGGGCGACGAGGGGGTTCGGCGAGACCGGCCCCGGTTGCAGTGCGGTGTATTGTACGGGGGATTATTGTTGGCACAGAGGGGTTGAATGCACAATGTGAAGTGTAGTGGTGCTCTTGAACCTCACGTTTGCTCGGTTACAGAAGTGCATTTGTCTAAAAAAGACACTTTGGTAGCCTGAATAGCAGCTAAAGATTACACAGATGTAAACATTACATAGAAATCCCCATGGTAAGTACCCAGACCCCTTTGTTTTTTCCTATGATTTTGTTGTTCTCAAAGTGAAAAATGAACCTTTGTTTCAGTCATATTTTTTGTATTTAGACTATTCAGACATTTTTTTTATCATTCAGTGCCTGGCTTGATTTTAATATTAAGACATCTGTTGTGCTTTGGTTGTGATGTAACTGTTTAAATGCAAATAAACCCATTAAGGACCTGTTAAAAAAATTTGACTGTAAAATTCAAATTTTGTTCCATTCCCTGTGCATATTTAAACACATAAGCTGTAAAAGATTATGTTAAGTCTGAAACAAAAGATTGATTTCAAATGAAAAGGTCCTTAAAGGGTGTAGTCTCCATTGTGAATATACTTGCTTAGAAGAATTTTATTTTGTGTGCATTTTCCCCTCATTTTGTTATTTATTATTTTGAAATCAGTTTAGTTGTCATTAGTACTCATCCCCTTGTTTACATATGAATACTGCAGCACTGTCTGTAATGTCTGAACATGGGACTAGAGCACATTTGGTAGACACATGGCCTGCATATAATGGAGCCCGTGTCATTTTTTAACTCTTTTTAAACATAATGACTTTCTACATCTAGTGTTGGTAAATCAACCAATTTTGATCTTATTTTTTTAAAGTTTTACTTATATTAAATAACTGCTGAATAATTGCTTTTCAGTCTTTATCATTATATTAAGTTTACCATCATTGTTTGTCCTTTGTTGTTATTAAGCTTTAAAAGCTTCTCTTAGCCCATATTCAAACATTGATTATGTTCTAATGGCACAGGGTTACCATCCAGCTTTGGCTGAGATTCTATTATTATTTCATTTTAAATTTAAGTCAGGCTTGGTTGAATGTATCTTGTTTGAGAATTGCTTTATTTGCCATAGGTTCTTCAAGTATTGTTGTTGCAGTATTTCCTGTTACTATAGCCTTCGTATAGCAGAGCAAGTGCATCCATTTTACATACAGTACCCTAAAATAGAGTAACATTGATTTCTGGAGATGTTGGCAGAAGTTCACAGAGATAACTACATAGTCTATCCTGCTTTATGTCTTGCATAAGACGGGCTCACATTTCTTATGGTGTAAATATGGATGGTAACCATATGCTTGTTTGCTTACTGTTTCCTATGATTCTGTTCACTGCAGGCCTTTACACCTGTTATTGAACACACAAAGGTTTTAGTTGTATCAAGATTACCCTTTATTATGAGTAAAAAGGCCTGTTATATTTGCTTGCACAGATTTTATATCACATTTGATGATAACTGATTAACACTTTATATTCAGATATGTGTGCTATTGTAAACCTAAAATTACTATTTCCACTTTTATACATATTACTAAAGTTATTTTTCAATACATACATTCTGTCTCCTAGTACAGCTTAATGTACTTAAGAAAAAATGCTGTGATGCTGGTTATTTCTAAAATTTGCACTAAAATTGAGTGTTGAATTAAAAAAAAAAAAGTGGTGTTTCTTTAGCCTAGATTCTATTTCAGTAACATCAATTGAATGAAAAACTTGATAATTAAACAATTAAAAAGGAATTTTTAGGGGAAATCATATTGGTTTCTGTTTCAGCCAAGCCTTTTTATTTTGGTAGTAAAGTCACTGAATGTGAAATTGTCACTGGTGCTAAAGTTTCTGTGCAGGCAAATTTTGGAAGCTTGTTACTCATAATTGAGGAACTGTTTAATGGCTTTGCTCTTAAAATTCTTTATGACTTAATACCTTAATATATATGTTTAGGATTGCCTTTCATCCACTCAGCAGGTAACATTTTTTTTCTTTCTTCGTCTTTATTTTCCCTCCATGATGTGCTGCTTTTGCAGTCTGCACCTTACCACCTTCTGTCTACAGTACAAGCCCACAGTCATAGCCTGTGTCTGCATTCACCTGGCATGCAAGTGGTCCAACTGGGAGATTCCTGTTTCCACTGATGGAAAGCACTGGTGGGAGTATGTGGACAGCTCAGTTACACTTGAGCTTCTGGATGGTAGGTGATGCACTGTCCCCACAAATTGGCTGCACCTGAGATGTTTGACATTTGGCCATTGTAGTCCCCCATATTACCCAGTAAAGCTCATTTTACACCTGTGTTTTAGAACTGACCCACGAGTTTCTGCAAATTCTGGAGAAGACACCTAGCAGGTTGAAGAGGATTCGTAACTGGAGGGTAGGCAGTTCATGATAATATATAATATTGTTATGTGTTATGCATTTAGTATATTAAAAGCTTTCTCTCGGTTATTGCTGTATTTATTTCTAGGCTACACAAGCTGCTAAGAAACCCAGAACAGATGGTCAGGCCTCAGACAGCAGCTCTTCAGCGGGACCCTCATTGTCCCATGACCTGTCCTTGATGGATGCCTTACCTGGGGTCTCGACAAATGCAGCCTTCTCCAAAGCCTCCACATCTTTTTCAGTGACCCTGCCTGGCAACCCAAGCAGTAGTGTTTCCCTGGATTCTATTGCCAACATGCAGGGAACTTCATACACATACACTGCTCCCAGTGACTGGCCCCAGGACCAAGTGCGGTCAGACCCATATTCTGTCAAACAACTTCCCCCACCCTCCTCTATGCATCCTCACCGGCCGGACAAAAGTGCAGAGTTTAATCCTTCGAAACATGAACATAAGGCCAGTAGTGGGGTGAAGCATCAGGCTACGACCTATCCTCCACCTGCAGCACCCACTCAGAAAATGTCTCTGGACAAGTACAGAGAGAAACATGCTGCTGAGCTGGCCGGGCAGAAACGCAGACAAGAGCAGCAGAATGTGGAGGCTGAGGTTAGGGATGTCTATGGTGCACCAGCACAGACAGATCACCGTAAGCACCTGCCCCAAATTTCTCATGGGCAACAGGGACTAAGCAGCAGTGCTGGAGCCACCACCGCCTCACCCCTTAAGATGAAGCTTCCTGTCCCTGGGCAGGACAAGGGGGAAAAGCGGGATAAAGGGAGCTCATTAAAACTCCGTCTTCCTGTCCCCTCCCAGAGTGATAAGGGGGGGTTGAGTAAGGAGGAGCTAAAAATGAAAATTAAGGTGTCCTCTGAGCGGCATAGCTCCTCGGATGAAGGTGCTGCAAAAAGCAAACATTCCAGCCCACTCGTGAGCAAAGACAAACACAGAGACCACTCAGCCCATCGTCATCACCACAAACACGGCCACTCCCACACACATAGCGGCAATGGCAGGAGTGGCCTTGAGGGGCCTGCTTCAGGTTCGTCCCTTCGGAGCCCGCTAGGTCCTGGTGGCGAGGGGGCGAGCTCAGCTTCCAGCTCTGGCTCCTCACGTAAGAGGGGGAACCTTGATGCCAGCCACAATCACCACTCCAAAAAGAGCAAAAGTTCCAAAGGCGGTGCAGGTAGTTCCTCTCATTGTTCCTCTGTTCAGCAGTGTGTGTCATCTCACAAGTCTGTTCCTAACCATCCCTTCCCCCCTCCCCCCGTGTCACATACCAGGTGGGCTACGGACATCTCAGCACCCTAGTGAAACTGGACAGGAAAGCAGTGGAGAGCCACGGCCCTGAGGGCGCCGGCCTAGCTAATGGCCAACACACGTACTACAAAAATACTTTTGACATGCTTGATTCGCTGTTAAGTGCCCAAGGAATGAACTCTTGAACTTGTAGGAAAAGAGGATATAAAATGTAAAAGAAAAATCAAGCATAGTTTTCATTATTAAGAAAAAAATATCAGGAATGTGAATGAAACAGAGTAAGAAAGCAAGAAAATAAAAATGCTTCCTGATCTTCTGGCAGTTGGGTTCAGTCTGGGCATCTCTCTGTGTAACTGCTGCTTTGTCCTCACTATTCCCTCATGAACAGTTGATATGTATGTGTGAGCCGGTGAATGAGTTTTAGTACAAAAATTGTATCTTTACATGAGATCTAATGCTATATAATGAGTGATAAAGTGTGCCACAGGGATTATTTATAGAACAATTACTGACTGAATGCACCCTCTAAAATGACTGACACTCATTTGTTTAAAATTAAGTTTGAAGAGGGAATGCAAAACCAAGCAATTTCAGTTCTATTGTTTTATTTTGTTTCTTCATTTCATTTTCTTCCCATTTTATACTTTTAATTTGAGTTCATCATGAAAGGAATGATACAGAGTTTACAGAGTGATGAGAAAAATGTACATACATTCTTGTATGTTAAAAGCTGTACCATAACTTCTCAGGGTGGAGCTGCTTGTAAAAAAAATATATATATATGTATATGGAGGGTGTATTTTGTGACTCAGTGTTAGAATCTGTTGTTGGCATTTTTAGTGGCAGCCTTCCAGCAGTGTTCTCTTGAACTGGTATTCCATATTGCTGCCAGGATAGCGAACTAGCAGGCAATCCACATTCTGCCAATTACCTGGCATGTTGTCAGAGGCCATGCAATCTATACCTTTTTGACCTTCAAGCTGGATGCCAAAGGCTGTGCCTCAAAAAGTGCAAGCAGAGTTCTTCGAAGTTTACATAACCTTCGCTGTGAAGTGCATTTAATATATTTCTTAGCTTGAAGCAGTAGCCTATTTGTGCAACTCTGTAAACCAATAACAAATAATCTGAAAAACAGGCGTGTAAAAGGGGATTGGTTTCATTATCAGTGTTGACCCAAAGAGATCTGGGCTTCCAAAGGCCCTCAATGCAACAATATTTGTGAACGCAGATGAATGGTTTTGATCTTTTAATTTTGATTCCTTTATGTGTGATTCTAAGGGTAAATGAGGCCAGCATTGTAAAAAACATCATTTGGATAAGGCAAGTGAAAATCTTAGTGCTTTAGTTTTTTTTTATTATTATTTGTCTTTTCCCCAAGTTTATTTAGATTTAATAAATTACATGGTTTTTACTACTGTAACCGAAGTCTTTGTGTATGTGATCATTTATTGTGTTAAAAACTTAATGGCACACTTATCAGTTGATTTGCTGTTTGTTATTTTATACATTACATTGTGTACATATCAAATTGTTACAGCAGCATCACAATTTGTCAATTTGACTTGCATCATTGTTTTGATAATGGCAGTTTTCCAGGTTGCTTTTTGAATTTTCAGTTCGCTGGTCTTTTGCAGACTTGCTGTGATAAGAAAAGAATGGATGTCTTAACAGTTCCTCTGCAGATGGCTGTTGTCTTGGACCTCTGAGAAGAAAAGGGGATTTAAAAGCACTTTCCACCACAAAACTGAAGCAAATGTTCTCTGGGTTTTTGGTGAAAGTTAGTACCTTTGATTATGAAGTTAGTTTCAGTTTTACTGTTTGTCTGTTTTAGAATATTCCCTGGATAATTGGTTTTGAAATGGTTCTTCAAAGATTCACCTGGTTAAGCAAGCCTATGGGGTACCATGGACAGATCTCAAAAGGTGAGCGCAACCAGAGTCAGTTAGTTTGTCTACTCCAGTGGGAATAAGCATGATGTTTCTTTCAGGTCACAATGGATAACTCTGTTAGCATGAAAATAATCAACCCCCTCCAGAACTTGTTGATTGTATAGGGCAAACATTTTCTTTGACAAGGGTCCAAACCGGCTCAAAATAAAGATGGAACCACCTGGAACATATTCCAAAAAGATGCTTACGATGTTCTTGCACAGAGCTGTGCCCAGGAAACCAGGAATACACAATATTAGTGTAATGAAGGTTCTTAAGGTCTACCTCTCTCTCTAGGCGATCATACACATTTTCTGCAGTCTCTAAAGTTGATGTGTCCAGTAGTATGTGTTTAACTGCAGTCAGCTGACCTTGACTGGTTAACACACAAAACACCTGTATCAGATACAGATGAAGAACAGACTACAATGAGAAGCAGAAAATCTTTACATTTGCTTCTTAGATCTGTGTGTGTACTTTCTTGAGTTTCACCTTTGAGTTAATGAATTTAACCCATTCCTTGTGGATTTAGCAGTACTCTGGGTTCTGTGTGCCAGAATATTTAATTGACTGGTGTTTTGTGTTGTGTTTTCTGTCATTTTTTTGTGTGTCTTATTTGGTTTGTTATTTTCATGTAGATTCTACTACACTAATGTCCATAGTGATGAGGCACTTCGCACCTGTATTAAGTAGGATCCTTTATGTCTGACTGAAGGTGGGATTTCTGAGGCGGTGTTGCTGGGTTCATTGCAATATTAACTGTCAGTCAGTATTTTGAGACTTTTTCCAAAGATCACAGTTTTCACTTGTTTTGGATTCATCAACAATTAATGATCTGATAGGCATATTATCTTTCCTATTGTGTGAAATTATGTTGTCTGTTTTTGTGGTATTATTAATTCCAGAACTTTCCAAATCCTTAAAATCCAAATGGGATACCAGATTCAAGGCCCTAAATATTGTGTATGTCTCCTGAGGAACATTCTCCCCTTCTGGCTACTACTGCTGCAAGAGTTATTACCCATACTGCCTTCCCTAGTGCTTCTAGATCTTCTAGAAGCCTGCCTGGAGAACCTTTCCACATTTCCTTTAGAATCTGACGAGAAAGGCAAGAGAATTTTTTTCTTTATAAAAGAAAATGCACATAAACAATGAAGAAATGTTATCAGTTGAAAATTATAAGAAAGAAGTGATAACTTGTTGTCTGGTACACAAGATTACATAATAATGCTACTACACGCATAAAACAAGATGTAATAGGAAGTGATTAGTTGTTGCCATTTATGTGATATTACAATCAATACATTCCACTTTTATCATCTTTGTTTCACTAATGTCACCTACAGTATCAGCTGTTCAGTTTCGATCATGTCACCCCATGATCTCATACCATAGTAAGGCCCAACCAACAGGCACTAATCAGTGGAGTGCAGCCATTTGAGTCATGAGGCAAGCCCATTTCTTCCTGGCAGCAGAGTCCCTGCTCCAGCCCCACAGCCACAGCCTCTATCTCTTCCTTCAACAGCAGCTCCACAAACTTGTTTCTTTCATTTGTCCCCATATTACATTGTTCTAAAAGATCAGTAAACACAGACAATATCTTCAGCTCTTACTGTACGTGATATAGTATCTTGCCTTGTAATTTTGGGATTTTTTTATGTCTTTATTGGCTCGCTTGGCAAACAGATAAAAGCTGATACTTGTTTTCAAAATAACTTATAATTAAGTACTGAAACTAATAAATTATCATAATATAAAGTTTTAAACTCTTGGACTATAAACATCTTAGTCAATAGGCTGATGTAAAATTCATAATGTATAAATCAAACTAGAACTTCCCAAAACAAATTAATGTTAAAGATTTCCTGAATAAGCCTCTCATTATGTTCATTTAACACCTGCCAGTAGCAATGGAGTCCAAAATTATATACAGATACCTAAAACTTGACTTTAAACAGAAGGTGTCTGACAGTCATTCTATAGGAGATACAGGTTCACAAATTGACCTTCACTATATGCTACAGTCTTTATAGAGCGGCATTATGTGCTTGTATTGTATTCCCTGCATTACTACATCATATTATATGATCTGCTTAAACAATTGTGATGTGAAAGTGTTCTCCTGTAGATATTGGAACACATTTCAGATATTGCTTTGCATTTAATGAAATGCACAAAATAGCCATAAAAGGTCATGAAAAGTGATCATTTTTTACCTTTAATGAAGCTATTGACAATCAAAAAGACTTTAAATCAAACATTTAAATGAAGCAATGACAGGATACGTCAAATACCGAAGGACCAGGACTGAAAAGTAGTGATGAAGTAGTGATCTCAGAATCTACTGTCTACAAAAATATGTCTACATATATCTATGGGAAGTTAACGTGAGACGAAACCATTGCGCACATAAGGCAATATACGCCTCGACCTCTAGTGGTCGCTGTGGAGCATTCCAATACTATTACCCAGACATCGGTTCAAACTGTTTGATAAATAAAAGAAGCAACAGTTTGTTAATCAAAGAATGCAGCTGTTTGGCTCAATGAAAAATAGCATAGGTAGAAATTCAAAATTTAATTATCATTCACTTTATAATCATCTGAGAAGTAAAAGAATTTACATTTATTCTGTAAATTGGTAAATAAAAGTTATTAATTGCTAAATATTTGATAAGGGGAGGCCAGGGTTAAACATGTTTAAAAAAATAAAAAATGGGTTGTGGGGCTATTTAGCACAGTTGTTTTAAGAGAGAAGCAGCAGCAAAAATGTTTATCTTAAACCAAACTAACTCATCTAAGTCATCCGTCTGATATAATTATTTCTGTGATTAATATGGACAATTTTTCCAATCTTTTGGACCATTTTTACTATTTTATTATTATTTTAAATTATCTAAATGTTTAGTTGTCTTTCTTTATTGCTTTAGTTTTTGTTTTAACAGAAACATTGAAGAGCTTTCCTTGCCTCAGGAAGGAACAGGTTTCAGTCTTTTAATGGCTTGATAAGAACAATACATCTGGGTCAAAAGGGCAAATTTTCAAATGTTTATTTTTTCTGTTTGTTAATTATTATTTATTTATTATTTTGTGTCAGCACCTTCCTATGATTTAGATATGAAACCTGTAAAAACCCCAGTAGCCAACCCATCCTGGTCCCTTTTATTTTATCTATTCATACACGTTTAGACATTTTATAATTGACTGGATTACTTTCAAATGGCTGTTGAATGAAACAAAAAGGGGGTCAATAGCGCAGGACTATCAAATATTATAGGGTCTCTATCACAGGGCACAGATGTTATGCAATGTCTCATTGTCCGCTAGTTATTCCGTATTAAATTATTTATACTTTTGACATTTATTTGTAATTGTGCCAATATTTGTGTTGTCGTCACTGACAGCTCTCCGTAGAGGCGCTGTTGGATAGTAAAAGCGCCTGAGAAGGACCGACCCATCACACTTTCCGCAGGCAGGCAGGCAGAGCGTCTGGAGCGGCAGAAAGTGGAGCTGTCCGGTGCTGAGTCTGATCGAAGGTGGATGATCGACGGGTTCAGCAGCTGCCACAAACGAATACGACTTTACAAACATTTCACGAGATAATTGTTTTATATATTAAGCAATATTTTAAACGGTTTCTTTGAGTTGCATATAGTATGTGAGGCTGTTTTCATTTCCAATCCTTTTCGCCTAGGCAATAGGAATGGACATTAAGGGTGGAAGAACTGGCGAGCATTAAGACATTGCGATTGTTTTATTGATGCCTCTCTCCGCAAAGTCCGGGGTGGACGCCGAGATCTGCTGACAGCGGGGAAAGTGTACTTAAATTTAACCAGATCTGTCATTCAGGATGGTGGATGCAGCTGAATGCTGTGTGAAGGTGATGTGCCGATTCAGGCCACTTAACGAATCAGAAATCACCAGAGGTGACAAATACATACCGAAATTCAAAGGAGAAGACACCGTGGTTATTTCGGTAAGAGTCCTTCGCATGGTCAGGATCTGTTTTCTGTGTAGTGGTTGTTATATATAAGGTAACCTCGGATATACTATACTATAAATACTGTTTAAATGCTATTTAACTATTTTATATGATATGCTTCGTAAAGCTAGTCCTAGACTTGGAAAACAAAGCCTAACAGGTTCTGATGCTTCCAGTTTGTCAGGACTTCAATACGTGATTTGGTTATATACATTTCACTTTTTTTGTTAGACGACCTAACATCTCATTTCATTCAAAACATTGATGCGCTTGGAGGTGCAACATCTCGATGGGTTTTGATGATCATGCAAGAATCCACGATTTTAAAATGCTCTCTTTTGTTTTGCTTCTAAGAATTTGTGCTATTTTATTATATATGTATATATATATATATATATATATATATATATTAATGATATTATATATATATATATATATATATATTAAAAACAGTAGACTATTAGCCAAAATGATTACTTAAACTTTAAGAATTGAAATAATGTTTTTGTTTTTAATCATAAGACTTTTGTTTACTGTAATGTCGTAATTTGCCCTTTATAGTCATCAGTTGTTGTGCCAGCATTTTTAATTCTATAAGTTCTAATGGAAAGGTATTTGTCACATTTCATGTAATTTCATTTGAGTCTCTAATTCAATTTCACACAGGACAAAGCCTGGTGAATTAGCTTGTTGCATTCTACCTTTATGTATCCAAGCTTTTACATGTGTTGTGAAAACAGAACCTCTGGGAAATTTGTCTTAATATATGCACTGTGGTTACTTTCTAATATACACTCCAGATTGTGGATATAAAGCTTACAGCATTTAATTTGTTATATTTCAGTGGGTGACTGGGTGCGTGGGTTTGTGTCTTGCTATAAATATCAAGCTGAATAGTAACACAGTAAGACATGGATGGTTTTTATGTTTTACAGTAAACCTCTAGAAATCCCTTGTGCAAACACAATAGCCCATATTATCCAACTTATTCACATGGTAATCGGCTTCACACCAAATCAGCACACCAAATTCAGTGTAGCAGAAATTAGTCTTCTGCTCTCAAAGTAAATTCTCATTTATGGTACCCTGCAGTCTCAGCTTAGCCTGATGGTCCTAATGCGAGACATTTAGCTTTAGGATACAAATATGATAACAATGCATTTCTGGATAATATATGTACATTTATTCTTTTATACCTTTAACAACCTGCATCTCATTAGGAACGTTCATAGTGAACCTTTCTGTGTGGTGTCTCTGTGTTTGTCACAGTATACACTAATCTTAGCTTTAACCCTAGAGAATTTAAAGAGTCAATAAAATTGAATTTATGTATGGGGGAGGGGTGAATTTTCACACCTCCACCCCCAGCAGCACTGATGGTTTGACTGACATCAAATTTGTTAGTATTGTGAAATTTAATTTGAAAAGCTGATCAATGAAAGTTCTGAATAAACCCACAAATTAACATTTGGCATTTAATTGTATACTATATTAATACTTTAATAATACTTATTAGAATTGATATCTGCGTTTAACACAAATTTATGATGATGGATGTTTTTACTGCTGTTAGTTATAATTAAATTAAGTCAATTGTGGATTATAATGAGATATGTGTGTTTTCTTTAACATTAGAAATATTTTCTGTTTTCATTAAAAATAAACATATTTTTAAACATAACCAAATGAACCTAAAATTCTCCTTTATGGAATTTAAAATAGCATAGTGATTTATTATAGCTAGAATATAGTGAGTGTATGTCTACAGACCCTTTTAAATGAGCAACCATTGAACATTATCAGGGAGATTTATACAACAGTTTGTGGCATTGAGAAATTGTGTTTGCTAATCATTTGCAGCTTGTCAATATCATGCTGGATTTTATGTTTTGCTCTATGGGGTTTGATCTAGTCAGCAGTGTTCAATGTAGGTGGTAATGTATTAGTATATGGGCAAGGCCACAAAGAGGCCCAGGGCTTCTTCAAGTAGCAGAAGCATTTATATCGCCATAGTGACAGACGTTGCATTTTAGGGGCCAAATTGTAAGTATGTGAGCTATCACAGAAAAAAATCCACTTGCATGTGGATAGTCAGACAGTGATGCATAGATAAAATTATTTTCATTTCTTCCTAGTGATCATGTTATTTTGCTCCACTGTTGGCCAAGTGACAGGTTGACAAGTTGCCTATCATAGCACCAGCCGGTGCATGCCTTTCCAGTTGAGATGTAGTTTCCGTGGTGGCGTTCTGATTTTGAGCAACAGCTGTAATTTTTTTTCTCAGCAGGAAAGCTTGACCCCAACCTGCTTAATCAAATGCACAGGAAGAAAATCTTGTCTTCGTGTGAATATTGTAAACCATTAGTACAGTATACAAAACAAAAACACATACAAATTAACATACAGACATACCCCTTGATTAGCTGTTACAATGGAGTACAGAATTGTATGTGTGTAATAGTACTGTCTGTCTCTCTCACTCTGTACATATACTTGTTTTCAGATGCATCTAGATATATGATAGATACGATTTATTCTCATTTTAAATTTAATTTCTTTTAGGCTGCTTTTTCTGTTTACATAAATAAACTTCCTCCATAGTCAATGAAGTATCCAGCATTAGTTTAAGATTGGCTTAGATTCTCTCTGGATTCAGCAGCAGGTTCATTTTAGCACCAAGAAACAAAAGAGAAAGGGATTTGTTGGGGCTCAGTAACATTGACTGGCAGCTGTGGGAAGGGTTGCATTCATCACAAGCTCCTTATTTGCTCTTTAACAATGTATGTGACTACTCCATAGAAGTTAATAACATTATATGAGTCTGTGCAGTGCCAGCAGGAAAAAGAGGAGGTGGATCTGGAGTGACCTCTTAATGCAATCAGAGAATGCAATCAATACAATCATCAATTCCCATTATATATAGTTAAATCAAACTTATTTATTTGTTTTAGATTCTGTGGACATTTAGCTTTAGCTTTTATGCATTCCTGTTCTAATCCTGATCCCCAATTTTTAAAACTGTTGTTGTATTATATCTGTTCCATTATAATGTAAGCGTAGGTTCCAAAATCTAGATGCTAATTTGTAAAATATTCAAAGGAATCTTTGAGGCTCTCTTATTTCACAGTCAGGAATTCTGATTGTTTCATTCAACACACTATTGTGATCCTTCTTGTACTGTGTTTTTTTGAAACACTGGGAAACATGTTACAGCCAAATCTGTGTTGCCACATTCTGTTTCAAATAAACAAAGAAAAACTGATTTATTACACAGGCACAGTTACAAAACAGCTGCATATATTAGCAATACAAGATCTGCTTTATCAGAGATGTTTTACTTGTAAATATCTGTTATTACATGTTTCTTGTTTTTTTGTAGGGCAAGCCGTATATCTTTGACCGCGTCCTTCCACCAAACACAACGCAGGAGCAAGTGTACGATGCCTGTGCAAAACAAATTGTCAAAGGTTTTATATCCACTATACATCGTTGCAGACCATAAATAAATAGAAAGGCTTATTTTAAAAAAACTGTAAAGGCATAAAATGTTTGGAACCTGCTTATAACAGCTGTAGCAATATTTTGGGATCTTGCCTTTCAGATGTTCTGGAAGGCTATAACGGGACCATCTTTGCTTATGGTCAAACCTCGTCTGGAAAGACTCACACTATGGAGGTAAAGAAGGAATCATATAAATTGACAAAGTTTGCACATTTTCATAGCTCAAAAACCTTTTAGTACATGTACGTCTCTTATCTTATACAAGAGAATGTCACTGTGCTTGTTCACAAAATACCGAATACAAAATATCAAACGACTAAAATGCCAAACTGCAGCAGCAGCTGCAAAATGCCAGTTGACTGCAGGCGTTGCCCTGGAAACAACTGGTGCCTTCAGCATGTGAAGTGATGCAAATATAAATTAAAATTGAGGCAGACAGATGTTGTCTGAGGTGTCACACGTCTTGAAAATAATTACTTTGTAACTTAAATCTCTGTCATGTTTTCATTTGTATCTTTGAAAGATACAAACTAAACAGCCAAACAGGATTCTATCAAACATCCCCTAAAAGAAATTCAGACAAACAATTCCATTATACAGACATTTGGAGATGGGTAATTCTTTAACACAGTGTTTAGATTTCACACAACACTGTATCTTGAGTTGTCAAAACTATGAGGTAGCAATAGTGTTTTTGATCTTGTATGTGCTTTGACAATGATGTCACTCACCTTTTCTTTGTCCTTTAAAACACACACACAGGGAAATCTCCACAGCCCCCAGCTAATGGGCATCATCCCTCGCATTGCCCAGGACATCTTTGACCACATCTACTCTATGGATGAAAACTTGGAATTCCATATTAAGGTAATGGGGAGGGGAAAATGTCTAACATTAAATCTGTTTATGTATACTTGACACAAACAAACAAACAAATATTATATTAGTTTTCCTAATATGCATATATTAACAAATCATGCTAATAACAAAACTTTAAGCTTAACTGTTTAGAAAAACTATTGGATAACACTGATGTTAGTTATTCACTGGTACAAGGAGTTATTTATTTTGTTATATTTATATATATTAATGTATTAGTAAGAACTGAGATGTTGCTTGAAGTCATGATTTATTAAAGATGACTGAGTGCTGCTTTAATCAATAGGTCTGTATAAGCTCAGAGAACAGGGTCACTTTTTGTTGTATTAACAGTTCTTTCTTACACAGGTGTCTTACTTTGAGATCTACCTGGACAAAATCAGAGACTTACTTGATGGTGAGATGAAAAACAGTGACATTGTTCCTTATTATCTTACTGTATGATGCTTTCTGAAGCTCTCTCTTTTTTAAATGTGCATTAAACATATGTTTTCTATTTACTGAAGTTTCTAAAACCAACCTTGCTGTACATGAGGATAAGAACCGGGTGCCCTTTGTCAAGGTGAGACTCACTTGTGCCCAATGTAGTGTGCATAGATTTAAACAGTCTGTGATGTCTTATGTCTTTTGATGCTATTCTGTTGCCAGGGCTGCACAGAGCGCTTTGTATCCAATCCAGAGGATGTGATGGATGTGATTGATGAGGGGAAAGCCAACCGTCATGTGGCTGTCACAAGTGAGTGACCTTTGAACCCTAATCCTGAATTAAACACAGGTAATGTGTGGTGCTATAACTTAAAATCCTCCATTGTCAATGTGTTTGTTTTTCCTCAGACATGAATGAGCACAGCTCCCGCAGTCACAGTATTTTCCTTATTAATATTAAGCAGGAAAATGTGGAGACAGAGAAGAAACTGAGTGGGAAGCTTTACCTCGTGGATCTGGCAGGAAGTGAAAAGGTGTAATTTTGTTTTTGTTGGTTTGTTTATTGTTATTTTTTTGCCTTTGTTTTTGGTTGGCAGAATCATGTATGTAGAGCATATGCTACATACTTATAAGATATCATATGCTAGTTTTTATAAAATTACAAAACAAACATGGTCAGGAGTAAGAATTGTCTCTCTCTCTCTCGTTCTCTCTCTCTCCCTCTGTTTTTCTCCCCAACACTCTGTGATTCTCTCTCACAGGTCAGTAAAACTGGAGCAGAAGGATCTGTATTGGATGAGGCTAAAAACATCAATAAGTCTCTTTCTGCTCTGGGGAACGTCATCTCAGCCCTGGCTGAGGGGACTGTAAGTGCTCTGCCTGTCTCTTGTGCCCTTGCTTATTCTGTCTTTCCATTAAATGCATCACATAACCCATACATGAATCTCTTACAGTACAAAGCAAAACAAGACAGAAAAGCTTTATACCTAATTTATTCACTAGCTTTATTACCTTTGTCTTTACAGAAAACTCATGTGCCATACAGAGACAGTAAAATGACCAGAATCCTTCAGGACTCTTTGGGTGGGAACTGCAGAACCACCATTGTCATCTGCTGCTCTCCCTCTGTGTTTAATGAGGCTGAGACGAAATCCACTCTCATGTTCGGCCAGAGGTAAAACCATTATAAAATAAATATAAGATAAATATAGTAGATATATAATAGTAATATAATAGAGATATAATATTGAGAATTATATATAAAATATTCTTCGTTCTCTATTAATACAGGGCCAAAACCATCAAAAACACTGTTTCTGTGAACATGGAACTGACAGCAGAGGAATGGAAAAAAAAATATGAGAAGGAAAAAGAAAAGACCAGGAGTCTGAAAGTTGTCATTCAGCGACTGGAAAATGAGCTGAAACGATGGAGGAAAGGTAAACAGAGGAGAGAGAAAATGCACAGTAGTAAAGAAAAGAAATCATGCTGCCACAATAGATAAGCCAGCAACTTTTCTCCACCTGTTTCCTGTTTTATACAGTAATAAAACTTTTATACAGTAATAAAATTCACATTGTTGTGTCTGCTGCCGCAGATTGATTCTTTTGGTGATTAGGATTAGATTTATTTTTATTTCTATTTATACTGTACAGCTGTATTTTAACAGGAAAATCTAATTGGGAATTGGAATGACTGGAATGTGGTCAAGCTTGCAGAGGCCAGTCAATGTTTTGATGTGATTGTCTAACATTGGGATGTCTTGACATAGGGATGTTAAAAGGGGCCCCATACACCTGTGATATAAAGCAGAGCCAATTAGTTATACAGTTCTGCGGTAAAAATTTGTATAATACTGAGAATTTCACAAAAATTACCCACCATTTAAACCATGTCTACAGGCATAATTTTTTATTATAAAAGTCATCATTATAAGGTTGATCATTGACAATAATAAATATCAATTCCAACTAAATCCGCTGACTGTGGAATGATACACATTAAGTACATTTTTATTTCTTTGTCAGCATTACCAGCTGTCTCTGCTTCTATTGCACATACAACACACAGATGCTGAGTTCAAGATGTCTCACCTATCTCAACACTTCAAAGCCCAGAGAATCATTGAGGCTTTGGCTCTGTGTGTAGCTGTTCTATTTTTGTGCATCCACACTGTTTCTCATCTCTGTCATTATCATCTGGTCTGTAGGGCTGCTTTTCCTGACAGCCTTGTGCCTTGTTTCAAATCAGTTAATTTTTATTTAAATATGTTATTGTCCTCATCACATTGCAGTTTATGAATTTCCACACTATATTCTGTGAAGCTAAACTTTTACACAAACCCTGTGCCAAAAAAATAACAAAGCCAAATGGATATTTGTAAAAGCTTAGAGTTTTACTGCTGGCCTGCCATATTTCACAATTTTATCTTCAGGGGAGGCTGTGCCTGTTGATGAGCAACACAGCAGTAAAGAACTGAAGAATTCTGAAGCCACTCCCATGATTGACACTTTGGCTCCACCCCCTGAATCTCTGTCGGATTCAGAGAAAACCCAGTATGAGGAACTGATCAATGACCTGTATCAGCAGCTAGATGACAAGGTGATAAATACCTCACACATGGTGTTAAAAATGTGTTAAAAATATCTAAATAGCATTTCAGGGGGATTGTGCGCCTCCCATAATTTCTCTCTCTTTCTGTCCTTTCTCTCCTCAGGATGATGAGATCAACCAGCACAGTCAGCTGGCAGAGAACCTCAAGCAGCAGATGGTAGATCAGGATGAGGTGAGTCCACTCCAATAGCAGCACAGTGGAGAACATTCATATGCTCCACAATGTATTATGTCACACATGATGATCCCTTCCCATGATGTTTCGCCTTTAACATTGAAAAAGGATCACCAGTTTCACATGAGTACAGTAAATAAACATCACAACACAAACAAGCCAAACTCATGTGATGTTGTTTATGTACATTAGGTTAGTTTAAATGGCAGTATAAATAATTATATTGATGAGAGTTCAGGGTGATGGGTAATCAGATTTTATATTTTTGATCGTATTATTTACAAGCAGGGTAGGGGTCTTTCAAATATTATGAAAGTTAAACAATCTAACAAAAGTATCTGTTGTCCCATCCTAAATACACATAGCTGCTGGCCTCTACACATCATGACTATGAGAAGATCCAGGAGGAGCTGAGCCGTTTGCAGCATGAGAACAAAGCAGCTAAAGAGGAGGTGAAGGAGGTGCTTCAAGCCTTGGAGGAGCTGGCAGTGAACTATGACCAGAAGAGCCATGAGGTGGAGGAGAAAGGCAAGACAAACCATCAGCTCTCAGAGGAGCTTATGCAGAAAAGTGTAAGTAGAATGAGGTCATGTATTATTACAGTTATTCATTACCACAGTTTTAAAAAACCTCATTTTGGACTGTTGCATTATCATGCAGATAGCTCTGGCTGGTGTGGAGAGGGATTTGGCTGCCCTGCAGGAAGTCAGTGGACATCACAAGAAGAGATCAGCAGAGATTCTCAGTTTATTGCTTCGAGACCTCAATGAGATTGGAAGCGTTATTGCCTTGAGTGACCACAAGGTTGTAAGAAACACACATCTCATACATACTAACACATCCAACATAGACATCTTTATATGGGCAACAGTAGGCATTGTAGCAACCATTAAGTAGAGTTTTAATCACCACACTGAAGATATTAAGGAGAATCTACCCAAATATATAAAAATAATGGTTGACCAGTATAGGGATTTCAACGGGCAGTTAGTGTGTTACATTTATTGCCCCCAATTTAAATATGTGGTTATGGCTTTTGCATTAAAATGATCTATGTACATGTACTACTAAAAATAATCTCAGTTCTCCCTGTAGCTTTCTAATATAGCTGCTCTGTCTTTACCCAGATGGCAGAGGTGAATGGAGGAATGGAGGAGGAGTTTACAATGGCTCGGCTCTTCATAAGTAAAATGAAGTCAGAAGTTAAGTCTCTGGTCAACCGCAGTAAGCAGTTGGAGAGCGCACAGAGTGACACACTGCGAAAAATGCAGGTCAATGAGAAGGAGCTTGCGTCCTGCCAGAGGCTGATCTCTCAGGTACCTGTGATGATTTATTTATTAACTAAAAGAGCACGAAACAGCTTCCTCATGTGATGGGCTGAATTGGACAAATGGTCTCCTTTTTCTTTGTTTGTATTTGGGCATGCACAATATACAGTATGCTTACAGCTTCTTATATAACAGCATGCTTTATTAACCAATATTGTGGAAGAACAAAAGGAAACATACTGATTTTTTCAATTTATTATTTAATTCACCAGAGGCGAATTCGATTGCATATGTATATAAAACTGATAATAATAGAATATTAATAAAACATTGATAAGCAAAAAATAATGTTTTTATCTGAAACATATTAAAAACCCCAAATTAGAACAAAGGTGGGCTTTAACAATAATCCAGAATATGTTTAGTGTTATGTTAACAAATGTAAACCTCAGTTGTCTTTTGTCTCTGTCAGAATCAGACATCAGTATTTGCTTCTGAGTGTGTGTATGTTTTTATGTGGTTTAGCATCAGGCTAAGATAAAATCGCTCACGGACTACATGCAGAACATGGAGCACAAGAAGAGACAGCTGGAGGAAAGCCATGATTCACTGATGGAGGAACTTGCTAAACTCCATGCAAAAGGTAGGTGTGTTGAACACACATTTTATGTAGCAATTGCTAAGCAATGTGTACTGTGTGTCAGAAGGTGTTTAATTTAGCTGTGCAACAAGCGCAACTTGTTTCTTTAACAGTGATTTCACTGTATATTTAGAATAATAAAGTAATTTGTGTAATTTGTGTATTTGGTTCTTACAGAAAAGATGCATGAGGTGTCAGTTCTGGATAAGGAGAAGGAACACATGACCAGAATGCAGGATGCTGAGGAGATGAAGGTGATCACAGCAACAGTTGTTGCCCTTTTCTCCTCTCCAAAATGAATTCACCGCTGTTCATCATCATCTATTATTAAAGTTCTGGATGGCTTTTGGCAGGACAGAAAGATTCTGGGCCATGTTAATGCATGAGATAAGATTTTATATTCCAAATGTGAAAAACATTGTTAAATGTGAACCAAATTGTCCTGTCGCCATCTACATGTGTAAATCCTCTGTGTATTATGTGTGTCTAGAAAGCCTTGGAACAGCAGATGGAAAGCCACAGAGAGGCTCATCAGAAGCAGCTGTCTCGTCTCAGAGATGAGCTCGAGGAGAAACAGAGAAGCCTGGATGAGCTAAAAGAGTAAGAGCTTAATCACAGCTCATCACAGTTGAGATAATAAACTGGTGTAAGTTCATAGGATCACTCGTCCAACCAGAATTCAGGGTTTGGAGCTGTTTAATAGCATGAAGTGCTAAAATAATTTCAGTCACTCTTGTGACTGGACTAATTACTTCTAAGCAGAAATGACTCTTATTTCCTGTCATGTGATATCAGTGTGAATCAAGCTCTTCAGCTGGAACAGAAGCAGCTCATCTCTGACTATGAGAAGCTCAAAGAGGAGGAGCAGAAGAAAGACGACAGGATACAGAAGCTTGTGTGAGGCCACTGCTCTTAGGAATAAAAATCATAGTATCTTATAATTATAGGTCAGACTTACTGATAGACTTTGAGCAGGTATATATTCCTTCAGTTAATGCATCTTTTGCTTAAAGTGTATCACTTTTGTTATATATATAGTCTGCTTAATGAGAAGAAAGAGCAAGCCAAAGAAGATCTCAAGGGTCTAGAGGAGACTGTGGTGAGTAGGATTACAAACACCAGCATTTATCTGAGGAATAACAGTAGCTTATTATCTATCAAACACAATGTTTACCCCCTTTACAGCTGTTATTCATATATAGAATAGTTTTTTAAATTCTGACCATGTAGTTGTCACTTAGTAGATTAAAGAGCTGGAGACTCTCCATAATCTACGTAAAATGTTCATCCAGGACATCAACGATCGAATCGGAAGAGTGAGTATTCAGATGCATTGGTTTTTTAAAATGGCTGTCACCTTAGTGAGGTGAATTTGTGCTATAATGTTTTGGGCCATTACATGTCAGTAACCATTATAAGAAAACACACATTTGCCCCGTTATTGTGAAATGAATGATTTCTCTGCTTTGTAGAGTATGGAGCTGGACACTGATGAATCAGGGGGAAGTCTGTCACAAAAGCAGAAGATAATTTTCCTGGAGAATAACCTGGAACAGCTCACTAAAGTCCACAAGCAGGTTTTAAGCATTTGTCTAAACATCAAAATTTAGTATAGCACTAATACATTAGTTAAATTACATTAAATTAAATGGTACATTGCATTTTTTTAAACTGTATGCGGTAGTAATAAAGCTATCTGTATTCTGTAATCTCTGTGAGTATAGCTGGTACGTGATAATGCAGACTTGAGATGCGAACTGCCTAAACTGGAGAAGCGTCTGCGTGCAACTGCTGAGCGGGTGAAGATTTTGGAGTCTGCTCTGAGAGAAGCAAAAGAAAGCGCCATGAGAGACCGCAGGCGCTACCAGCAGGAGGTGGACCGCATCAAGGAGGTCATTCAAGCTAAGAACCAGGCCAGGAGGAACCACATTGCACAGATTGGTCTGACATTGCACTTTCTGTTTACAAAAATGCATTTATGTGTGTTTTGGAGGGTTAGTTTGCTTGGGTATGTGTATATTTGTTCCCTTTTAAGATTAGACTTCAACAAATACTTCCATTCCAAGTTTCAACATTTTTTCATTCCCCGCCTTTGAAATAATGAGAGCATCCTTTTCTTTATGATTTATGTTTAAGTAGATATCAACAGAAAAAAAGAGGGGGCCAAATAGGTTTCAATGTTGTACAACAGAGAGCCAGTAGGGAGCGCCACATACTCATTCATATCAGTAGAACATTATCTCTGTTTACCTGTTACCAAACACTTAAATGCATTGCTGCCTATAGATTTCATGTATTATGCATGCAAGTATACATCAAGTGTATGTTTTTTTGTAGCTAAGCCGATTCGTGCTGGACATCATCACCCCGTGGCTTCTGCCTCACAGGGTCACTCTGTCAGAGGGGGTGCCCCGAGTCCACGACGGCATTATCACCAGCACCAGCCCCACCAGCAACAGCAGTATCATCACAGGAACAAATAAAATGTAAGTTTAATTTAAAGCACATTTAGTTGTTTTCATGAAGCAATATATATTAGGATTTTGTATTTCATCAAATCTTAAGATGCTCTGAACAGTTACGTTTCTCAGTTTTTGATTGTGTGAGATAACTAACATTGTCACACTTTGCTTTGGACATGTATATTACACAACATGTTCTCATGCAGCCTCTCAAAACAGAGATGTGTCTGATTTTACCAGATGAAAACAAAATATTTTAAACATGCTGACTGTCTAGCCACTCCATGCATGCTTCTTTTTTAAGTTCTGTATAACTTTGTGTTACACAGAGCAAGTAACAACAAAACTTTAAGATGTTGGAACAAGCTGGTGTTCTTGATGTTAAGAGGAATGGCGCAATGCTAATTAGGTTTCAGTGGCATGTGATGCATCTGGAAAGCACAAGAGACTTTATCTGGAGAGTTGTGCAGCACTATCAGTAACTGTGCCAACTGTTTGACAAAGATGGAGTAACACTTTTATAATAGCAACAAAAGATCTGAGCCGGCGAATGGCTGGAATCCTTGGGAAAGTCACTGAACGATGGATACTTTTATAGAGTCATTTGGCATTCAGTGAAATGAAGTCAAAGTTTATGGATGTATTTTAGGTTGTTTACCTGGTCATGCAAAGTTTAGTCATATGCTGGGTGACAGGTTAAAAGCTGTTTTGGCAGTAGGTGATGATGTCTAATAGGCACTGTTGAGGGTGATAAAATGTTTTAATGTTATCTTTGTTTGTGGCAGCATGCTCACTTTTTACACCTCCAACAGGGAACAAAAAATACACAGTCCAAAGTCTACAGTATTTAGACGTTCCATCACAACCATGTGTGGCAACAAGAAGATCATTTAGCATTGCGGTCTTTTCTATGCGATGAGGAACAAAAGAACTGCTGTCATCTTTAACCAAGGCTTATTAAGTTAACGTCCTGTCCTTACCATGAGCTCCACAGAGATGCTTCCCTGTATTTATTAATAAGGCCTGAATGGAGAGATGAGCTCTTGTGGACTCATCAATGGATAAACATGCACAGAAATGGGATATATATATATATATATCTCAGAATATATTATAGAAATTGAAATTCAATATAGAAATTGATATATATCTGTTTATGGAAACTAATCTGGAGATAAAACACACCTATCTGTAGTAGTAAGCTGAAAAGATGAAAAGTCACCTAAATCTAAAACATCATAAGAAAAATTTGACAACAGCATTTATATACCCCCAGGAGAAACAAAACGGCCTTTCTTTTGTTTTTTAATTTTTTTTGTCCCAATGTTCACTGAGAATGTAATGACAAAACTAGAGATTGACACACACCTTGCTTTAAGCTTAATCTTTTATTGATTTATAATACTTGAATGACTGACAATACTGTCACTGGGTGTTATTTTTTATAAATGATCATTATTTATGTATTTTTTTAATTGACTGATTGATATTGATTTATTTCCAAATGATATTTTTACTAACTTTTTCCTCACAGTAATGCCAGGACATTGTATAGACATGTTTTTTTATACAGATAGTGGTGCTTTGAAAAAACATTGTAATTTCTACTGGGGATAACATCAGTAGTAAAATATCAGTAGTAACACATTACAATAAATATTCATATTAGTTAAACAGTTTGAAATGGCATGAAATGAAATCATTTAATAAACGCCAAAGTCTAACACATATGAAAAGAAAATATGAAATATCAAATACATCAGAGATACATTAGCAGATATTTCTGGAGAGCTACTTTACTTCTGATTCTATTTATTATTTACTACAAATATGGACTCATCAGACAAAATCACCATAAAGATATTTACAATCTTTGATAAAACATACCTCCTGGTTTGGTATTGTTAGAGTCTATCAGTTCATTATTTCTTATCAATATGTGGTATCAGTACATCATCAGTTACTCTGGTGAAAACACACTATTGTAAATAGTATATACAGCACACAATATAGACACAATACACCAAACACAATATGAAGCATTGAGCACAATATAGAAGACTGAATCAATTTTCTAGTGTAAAGTGTACAAACTCTTGTGACTTTGTGTCCCTGTACCGTCTTCTTTCTCTGTGCAACTCTATGGTTCAGTTATTGCACTGCACACACAGACCTCCAACTTGTGTTTGTCCCCAGGCTCTTGCTCATCCATGTTTCAAAACTGAATTGTGCAATGAAATTTACCTCATAAGACAGTGTGCAAGAACATCTAAAAATGAGTATTAAGTGAGCTGCAAATTATTTAGCTGATTTGTATGTGAGAGAAGTGCCAACAAGGATCTATAACGTTTGCTCCAAGACATTATGTGAAAGCTCACGTGTTATATGCATAACAGGGTTTCAGCTGCATAGTTCGACATTGTTTGTCAGATGTCCATGTGAAAGAAAATAAACGTTTAAAAATATGCTTCTGTTTTTTCTCTCTGTAAACAAGTACCCTTTAATCCTAATCTTCCTCCGTTTTGTTTTGAGAGCCTTCAAACGTTGAATTAATTCCTAAGATGTTTTTGAGCAAATCATTTGGGTGTGACAACAGCTGGATCTTCTCGACGCTTGAGTAGGAAATTTCCAAAGGCGTTGTTAACACGAGCGTTTACACGCGACGCGACAGACGCGCTCACTTCCATGCGGAGTTTGTGTTGAATGTGGACGCGTTGGGGTCCGTCGCCCCGCGTCGCTAGAGGTGTAGATGATCTGATAGATGCCAGGAGGTGGATTGTCTTCCGACAGAGATGTGATTTCATTTCTGCAGATTATGAAAAAAACGCATGACGACGGTAAGTGTGATTTGGATTTAGTTTTAAACATGAATATTCACGTGAACACACACCGAAATATCGACTTTTATTTCATTTCAGATGCGTTTAGATGACTCGCATTAATAATCTAGCGCTGGATCTAATGATTAATAAGCACTAACCTGCGAACGAACCAAAACTTTGTTTCCAACATTGAAAACTTGACAGAAACTCGCGCAGTCAAAAGATGAAGAAGTTTAAGTTCTGTCTCAGTCTTCAAATAGAGAACAATAATAGAGGTGATCCTTTTCAAGGTGGGGGTTTTAAAAAATGTTGGGTTATGTACAGACACATACCTCGAAATCTTGACTGCAAAAAAGCTATTATTGAACCTTATTGCCTGAGAAGTTAAATGAATTAAACTTGAGTAAACTTGAAGCCTGAGTTAAATGAATACACGCTAACCTTTTGTGGCTTAGCAAGTCACTGGGGTAAATTGTCACAATGTGATCCCGCGTTATTCACCCTGATTTGAGCAGAATATGAATTATAGCTTTTTTTTTCTAAGCTGAAAATGCTATTGTAATTTAAAACGTCTCATTACATATATTTTTAAAATGTATTCGTTGACTATATCAATGTGGTTGGTAAATGTATAATATCAAACATTTTTAGCCAGTTTTAGTTGAATTGTGTAGAATAACATACTGTGTAAAACAAATATGACAACTTGCCTCAAAAGGACATTTATTTAATAATACAGTGTTTCAACCTAAACTGTGAAAAACTCAGCATTTATACAATTGATTTTGATTCAGAATTGGTTATGAGCAATAGCAGTTATGATTTAGTCTCCCCTTAGTTAAAAAAAATAAAGAACAGTTTTCGTATTGTATTCTTCTTTCACTTTTCAAGACGAGGCAAGCATCGCTCCACCTGTTCTGACAGCAGCTGGCGTATTACAGTGTCTAGAGGTTACACAGCTGTTGTGTGGTTATTCACAGAACACAACAGGCCCCGTCAATAAATGATCTTTTAATATGCTTTGACGTTGAGCCATAACAGCATGATTGCAGTTCAACAGTTGACTGAAAACATCAAAGCAAGGAAAACCCAATTAGTGACCCAAAAAACCCGTGTGGGAATCTCTGTTAAGAGTCTCTGTTACTAACTCGAAAGCATGACGTTAATGATTTGGGATGTTTCTGAGGTTGTTTTCTATATCTACATTCTTCTTATCATTTACATTTACATTTACATTTATTCATTTAGCAGACGCTTTTATCCAAAGCGACTTACAAGTGCGGAATACAACAAGCGAGTCAACCTGAAGAGGCAACTAGACACAATAAGTGCTCACAATACAAGTTTCAGACAGTGCTCAGAGTATCATATTCTACAACAAGGGAGAGATTTAAAGGGAAGAGGGATAGGAAATGAAGGGAAAGGAAATGAAGGGAAAGGATTTTGGTTTTTTTATGATGAGGTTAAGTGCTCACGAAAGAGATGTGTTTTCAGATGTCTTTTGAATATTGCCAGGGATTCTGTATTACGGATGAAGGCAGGAAGATCATTCCACCAGCATGGAGTGGTGAACGAAAATGATCTGGAGAGTGATTTTGTGCCTCTCTGTGATGGTGCCACAAGCCTTCGTTCCTTCTGTGATCGCAGGCTTCTTGTGGGAGCATAGACTCGTAAGAATGAGTGAAAGTAGAAGGGTGCTGACCCAGTGACAGATCTGAAAGCAAGCGTCAAGGCCTTGAACTTGATGCGAGCAGTGAGCGGTAGCCAATGCAGAGAGATGAGGAGAGGGGTGACATGGGCTCTTTTGGGCTCGTTGAAGATGAGACGCACTGCAGCGTTCTGAATCATTTGTAGAGGCTTGATTGTGCATGATGGCATCAGATCAGTACTAACTGCTGAGAATATCATATCATAACTGCTACACAACAACTGTGTACCTGATACTATTCCTATAATGGAATCAAAAGAACCGTGTTCAATACACAAATCTTGGCATATATTTTTCAGTGCCGCTGCCCCTCTTTTAGATCTTTCATTTAAGGAGCACCCTGTAAAACATTCCCATGTCTTGATGCAGAATAAGGACAATAAAACCCTTGAAAGTTTCTTCCATGTGATCACCTCTGCCTACCCTTCTTCCATTATGCATATCGTCCTCCATCAGTAATTTTTCAGGGTGCTGAAGAGTGAAAGAGAGCCCCTCCTCTCCTCTTACCTCAGCTGTCACTCATCTCCTCTCTCATGTAGAAATGGAGGACACTAGCTGATCACAGACAGGATTGTTCTCTTTGATGTACTCTCAGTGGTATGAGTGAGCTTCCATTAGTCTGTCAGTGAAAGCTCGCTCTTACTCAGGGTCGGCCCGGATCAGATTCTGCTGTCAGCTGGTGTGTATCTGTGCAATCAAGAGTCTGACTGTCATTACACAGACAGTGTGCTGTGGAGCCCACAAGAGATGAGCAGGTCATGTCATTCAAAATCCTGGAGTGCAGTGTACACCTCGCTAACCAAAGATTCTGTGAGTGGATATGTAATTTATCTTGTGATATTGGGAATACATTCTTATAACTCTTACATTATTAGTGTTAATTAATATAACACATATTAGTGTTATGCATAATTATTTTGTATTGTAGTTTATATTTACAATAAACATGGACATTGTACACTTCAATGTTTGTATTTTGTAGAAATAGAGCAATTGTAAATATGCTCGACACACAATAAGTGTTCAAGTAAAAAGAAACAGATAATTTAAAACAAAAAATATGTAAAACTTTTAAAACTTGTTCATGTCATTAAACAATGCTTGCCTATAATCTGCATCCATACCAATAATATCAACAAAAACAAATGATTACTGCATGGTCGTAATTTAACAATGCAATAATATGTAACTGATTGCAAGAAACTAGCTACCTTACAGCTGTGAATACAAGGGAATCCATTTCTCCTGACATTGTTAGTCAATTCTTTACTTGTTATGTTCTGTGTTAAACTGTTTGGATCAGAGCCACATGACTTGGCTGTTTTGTACCTTTACCCCCATCAAGTCATTAACTGACTCCATCTCTGTTGATTCAAACCTTAGCAATTACTCAGGAATTCTAAGTGTGGCGGCATAATGCCGATTAAGTTTTATCACTTGCACAGAGAGTGAGAGCCTTGTTTGTTTGTCCTCTTTGATTCAGAAGGCCTGATCTAATGTGGAAATGTAAAGGGACTTGGATGGTGACAGAGATTGATGATCATCACAGAGGTTAAGTTGCAGCTGTTGTTGACTGACCTAACCTGCCTCTATGTTTATAATTGGGGGAAATTGATTTCTTCTCTTCTCCAGTTTAGCAGCACGTTTTTCCAGCAGGTTCACTCTTTGATGCATGAAGATTTTTGCTTAATAGGTGTTTGGATGTGCTTTAAACACAGGATTGGTTTACTCCCTGAAGTGGTGCTTACACTTACCTAGGAGCTCAGCTATTCATGTAGTCTATCATTAGAGTGAGTCATGGGTATCATCTCCTTACAGTAGATTCTTGAGGGAGCCCAGAGCTCATAAGTTGGTCATGCTGTAAGCTAAATGTACCTGCTATTGACTGGTGTGATATGATTCAAGTAATGTCATATTCAAGTTGAGGAATGATGCATAGATGCGATATCCGTTTGTGGAAAGGTTCTTACTTGTAGTTTTTGCCTCAGTTTATAACTACTCACCTGAAAGGCCTTGCCTCATCATGGGCATGTTTAGACCAATACATCCTGGTTTATGGAGCCAGTTTTCAATAGTTAAAATAGTTGCTATTCTAATCTGTGATTACTTCCAGATCTGATCTTTCCAGTAAAAAAAATAAAAAAGTATTGATTAAAGTCGAATATCGAAAAGCAGAACATTTAAGGTGTACTCACATTTTTCCTCATTCCCCCCAAAAAGTTTTACACATAAAGAATTGAATGATACTTTGAAACACATTTTTAAAAATCATATACACTCGCATGAGTTTGTAGATTCCAGTCATATCAGTAGCTTAATAAAAGCTGTTTTTTTCAACATGGAGGGGGGGCACCTCATGGGGTTAACATGTTAAGGTCACATGACCAGCTTACCTCAGTACTGCAAACATTTGTTTTGAACATTTGCATCCACGGCACTAGGCGTTAGTCTAAGTATATGCTGACTGCCATATTGACCAATGCAACATAAATTGTGACGTGGCTCAGTAGTGTGGTATTGGGGCAGGTGAGAATTACCTTCTGTAATGACTGGGGATGGTTAAGCTTGACCTGAGGCCCTTGTCTGAACTATCACAGTGTGACTCAGTAGAACGATAGGGGATCCTCCCCTATCCTGCTCTCGCCCTTAAGGTCACTAAAACAATAGAGGTGTCTAGGGTCATTGATGAGAGTCACATACTCTTTTTTTTTCAAAAAGTGAATGGAAGCATTAACAGATTATCTAAAATCAACTCTTTGTATGTGTTGAAGAATAGGCCCTCATTAGGCATATTTGTTTAAAACATTCATTTTATTAATAAAAAGCATAATAGAACTTAAGAAGTGGCACAGTATGTGCCCCTGAGTATCCTTGTTGGAGCTTGAGCCCATGCTTTCATTGTTAACAGCATCTGCTAAAGCAAACAGTAGAACTGCGGCTTCTTTGTTTTAAACTTTTTTGTCATTCCTCATGTTAACTACCCGTGACCTCTGCAGTATCAGACCGCTTAGCACAGAGTGCATTCCATCTCATCGCTGTCCTCAATAAGAGCGCTGTAATCCTCATCAGATCCTGAGAATGCAGGGAAAGGAGCTGGAGCTCAATGTTCCCGCAAACAGAAATAAATATCCGGGGCGTCTCTATTCAGCCTGCTTGGCCAAAGTCCCAGGTGCGACAGCTAAAGGGTTCTATTTAATCTTAACTTGACGAGAGCACTTTGGGAAAGAACTCAATCTCTCATCATCTCAGGAGATTAGATCCGCACCCGCAAATCAGATGTGACGAAAGCACAGACTGAGGTAATAGGCACTGGACGTTTAATCCCAGTGTGTCTTTAGATAAAGAACCCTGCCCAGTTAATTAAACACGAATGGAAAGGTTCTAGATGAGTAACCAGTTCCTCTTGACAAAATGAAATGAATCAAACCCCTAAATCACCCATTTAATGAATCAAATCAATAGCTTCTTTTAAAGTTTAAACAGGAAAAATAATTATTTGCAGAAGGGCGGTGTGGTTTCAATGGTTTAACCTGCATCAGCTAATTTTGCTTAAAAGCTTGTAGCACCAAGTACTGCATTAATAAAGTAATTTATATCTTACTGATTAGAGAGGCGGCGCGTTTTTAGAAAGTGTTGCACCCTAAAGGGTGTATCTGTTTTGGTGTGTTTTTATTTCTCTGCAGGTCCCCTGATTACATTGGCCAAAGCTTTATATGTCATTCAGCCAATCATTGCTAATATCTGCCTACTATCTTAATAGCAGGCAAACCTATATTATCTTTAAGTACTTTGTATTGTGTGGAAGCTTAGCTGGCTGCTTTCATTGCTGTTACTGTTTGTATCAGTTCTTGTATTCAGTGTAGTCAAAAATGATTAACTTGCATTGTAGATACACCATGAAGTCGTAACATGAAATTGTTATCTTAAGAATTTGTTGCCATAGTGGTTTGGACATGAGGGTGATTTAAAGAGGGAATAATTTTCATTTTTGGGTAAACTATCCCTTTAATTACATAAAGCATTATGTTAATTATATTAAGCATTACATTATGGCTCCCTGCTTCTAAAAATAATGCATCTGTAGCATGCTGGCCTGTACAATTGGACTTTGGACCTGTTCTTTATTTAAAGTTAATTTTATCATGAGCAAAACCTAAATCATCATCTGTGGGTGCATTAAGATTTTTACACCCACACCCAGATCAAACTGTAACATTAACACTCAGATGAACTTCAAGAATGTTCTTGGCTCCAGTGTGAGCCAAATCATTTGAAGAATGTAACAGCAGTGTGGTCATGCAATGAATTCTGCTTTTTGTCTAGATTTAGTCACCTTAGATATCAAATCAGAGCCATATGCTTCACCTGCCTAACCCTAACACTGCCGGTAGTGATACCTGAGCCCCCTTTTCTCCCAGGGCCTCATCTAGCCCTCGCTGTGGCCTCACAGGCAAATGGACTAACTCATCTCCATTTCCCAGCCCAGTGAAGCACACAAAGGAAGCCCTTGTTCCAGGTCTCTGATCCCCCTGAACCCACAGGCCACAGAACAGGAGGCCTTCTGAGAGTCTGTAGGAGAATAGGGAGAGCAAAGGGTGTATATGGTGTAATCAGTTGGCCAATTAAACAGACCCTGGTCTCTCACCCCCATGTAATGAGAGAGGCTGACACTCAAGGGTAAGTTTCTTAACGTGAACCTTGGGAGGGGGGCTACTTATGTGATAATGCCTAGATAAATTATATACATATTTTACACATTAGTTAGCATAGAATACAAGTGATCTCAGAGTTAAAATAATGCTTATGCTAATTATTGATGCAGTTTCATTTGTATCAGTTGAGAAATAAGGAGGTCATCCATTTTACTTCACTAAAACCCTTTTGGAATGTAGATCAAGATTATATTATTCATAATCAGCTCAGATTATAAAGATTTGAAAATATGTAACATTTTAACAGTTGTTAGGAGTTGGATGGGCATGGTCAACTAGAACCTTTTCAAACAGCAAGCATGTTCTCAAAATCTCTTAAAGGCCTTCTAAGCCGCTTTTAGGTGTCATGTACCAGAAAAGTAATCAATGCATGGCTTACAAAGACATTCAAAGTGAAATCTGAGAAACATGTAATTTTACCAGGGTGGCTGTTGAAATTGCTGTGTAAGATGTTTAGGTTCCTCCTCTGAAACACTTTTCCTGGTTCATTGATGGTGCTAAATGGTCCAGTTTTATCTTCTGCTCATTTAAAGCAATGTGATCTTTGACTGAATTTGTTCTTTCGTCTTTATTTACAACAAAGTGTCTACATTGCCTTTACAAGGGGAATTTTAAGTTGGCGTTCTGTGTAAGTATGTGATTCAAGATCTGTCAATATCATTTAATTACTTCTTAGGAAATCTCAGCATCATTGTAGGTTTGGTAGTCATGCAGTATCTAATTTATATAGGATAGACTTTGGATAGGATAGGACTGGTATATAAAAGGATTTTTTGTCACATTTGGAAATTGTCAGGGCAATTATATCTTAGCAATAATGAGATTTTGAGTTGAAAGCCTAATTCCCCAAATGTATGTTTTATCTAGCTGTGGTTTTGTATATTGCTTTCAAATACCTAGTTCAAAACTTTTTTGTCCTACATCTTAACAAGTTTTAACCCCACACAGTACTGTGACAACATGCCCTGCTATTGTCAACGTGTTTAATGAACTGTATGTTTTTGCCTGGGAAATAACAATGGAAATGTTTAATAGCTCTTTTGTAGCCAGGATTTTAAGGTATGTGCCTACACATAAATTGGAAATGATCCACTGTGAAAATGAAATGAAAATGATTGACTGCAAGCTGCTTTTTAATCATAACTCAGTGTGACCCTCCCTTTCACAAACACATAAATGTACACCTCAGGGATTTTCCACACAAATCTCACTAGACACGACTAGACCTGATCAGGTAACAGCGTGGCATTCTTCTAAATTTATTAATGTACGTCACCTCCGTTATCCATATGAAATAGCCTGTGGGATATAATGGAATCTTTAAATGGCGGTTTTATATAGCAATTGTTAGTTTGATGTTGATTTGTGCATGGAAAGGATTATGCGAGTCAACATATTGGCTTTACAGTATGAATAGATTTGATCATTTAACTGTGCCTTTTTAATAGCTTATATCTCTCACTGATATGTAAATGACTAAACAATTAACATAATTGTATTCCCCTTCTTCTTGATAATATTGCTTTTCTAAGATCCTTTAATTTTTATTGAGTTCTACTACAAGTATAATTGGCATTTATTTATCATGATAGTTCCCTTGGAATGTCTAATGACATTTTAAATTTTACTTTATAAATGTAATTAATTAGTTAAATGAATAACTTTTTTCAACAGACAATATACAGTAAATTACGTGAAATTTTTAATTCCATCATCAAAAACAACAACAGTGAAAAGAACAAATGCAAAAAAATTGTCTGTAAATGCACTAGTTAGTAGTAGTTTTTCCTGTACTTGTTTTGCAGGGCTAGTGTATTGTCCTTAGGGTCTTTGTATTTTACAACTTACATGTCTGTGGGCTGACTTAGTCAGCAGTGATAAATGAGCGTGAAAGGACCAACGACGACTGAGCAATAAAAGCAGCCACAAAAGCCCCCTTGACTTTATATGCCTGACCTGGTGTTTTTTATGACGCCATTACTTCCTGAAAAGGTGGACTCCCATACCTAACCAGTCAGTCGCAAATGTAAGACAAAGACAATTTAAATGTGGTCAGATTGTGTAGGAATTCCTGTAGGATTCCTGCATTGTGGATGGGTTTTATTTGTGTGGGTGCTTCAATAATTCTTTTGCCTTTTTAATCAGCTGTTACTTAAAAAGAAAAAGGCAGAGAAAAGAGAAGGGTGAGCTGGTCCCTTTTGAGGTGCTCGACAAAACATCTCAGGTAACTGGAACTTTTAAATGTTATGATTGTTATTATAGTGTAGGGCCATTATTTCTAGTGTGATTCATTGTCTTGAGCTAATATTCACAAGTCTAGTTTTACTGAAATTCTATCAGTTACAGTGGACTGTGCAACATGACAGCTTTAATGTCACTGTTTACTGTCTTATGTGATGCCTTATGTTTTATTTAATGAATGCGTCCTAAAACCAGAGCGTTTAGGTCTTTAGAGCTTATTGTTCTTCTCCAGCCCTCAGTTCTGACATATCTCAACAGAAGCAAATAATATGTGGGCTTAAGTATTTTGTACTCGAGTTGTCAGGATCTGGGTAGCAATTATGCAGGTGCTTCCAAGTGAACTGTGGAAATGCTTTTTTTCCTCCTCCTTGGGGTAAGACAAAGTGTTTATACATTGCTATACTCAGAATGACTGTTGAGATGGTTCATCAGAAAGTCACGCTAGTCATGAGAGAAAGATTTAAATGTTACATTTCAATCTAAAAATAAAATGATATCTATTAAAATGCTGTAGTGCATGTGAAGATTGGCTTTTTAGATCCATGTTTATACTTACTTTTGGCCTCTATTTTTACCCCAAAGCCAATCTTCTCACATTCCTCTTTTTGTACTGTAACCTTAAAGAAGCAAAAATAGTCCGCTGTATAATATAAAATGAATTAACTGAACAGTTCATGGCTGTAAGGGCATTAGAAAAGCCCTCCAGCCCTTGAGAAGGGCGTGTTTATCAGCATCTACAGAGGAGCATGTCATGTATACTTGTTTTTCTCAGTCCAAAGACTATCTCCAGGTTTCAAAACAACATAGTAAACCTGCCAACAATGACTCTTGCCATAAAAAGAGCTGATAGAACAGTTTAGTATAGGGCTTGCTTTGTTATTAATGTTCACGTTCATCATGCAGAACTGTGAATTGCCATGAACTATAAATTATGATAATAAACATATTGTAAGTTATTGTAATAGTATAAATTCCAATTAAATTATTTTTGAACTCACAAATGTTATGTCACTTCAAACAGAATAATTATTTTTGCCAGACATTTTGCATACATTTTATCCAAAGTGACTACAGTGAATTCAAGTTACACATTTTTTGTGCTCCCTGGAAATCATACCCAGAACCTTGGTGCTGCTAACGCAATACTCTACCAGTTGAGCTACAGGAACACTTTACCCAGTAAAAAGACTTTTTTGCTACGTGTATTATTGTTACAGTCGCTGCAGCTATGACTTAAATTATCTTGATTTTGATGCTTTTTAAAATGCTCTAAGCTTTGTATAGACTTATACCCTAAAATCGTCACAATTTGTCTCTCTGACTTTCCCATCACATCCTGTTGAGCCTCTTTGTTTTGAAATCTTCTGTTTCCCTCAAGGCAAGACAGATCAGTGGGGTGGAGAGCTTGCATTCTTCTCCAAAATGTGTTTGAAGAAGCTTTGCTCAGTTTTCACATTTGCCAAGATATATCTACTCAAAAAGAATGTAAGTGTGCAATAATCTGTACACAGCTAAAGAATTTGATTAAAACAGGAGGCTACGATCTAGAGTACACATTTGAAAACTCTAAAAGACATGAATGAGAAACATTAAACTGTGAAAGGCTGTAAAAGATTAAAGCAATTTACAATTGCTTTTTTAGTGATTTTTTTATTTGGCTATATATTAAAGGATGATTCACCATTAATTTGAGGGGTTGAAAGTGCTCTGTTTAGTCTGGGAACATTCCTGTAATTCAGTTCTGAGCCTGTCAGCACATCAGGCTTGTATAAACCTCAAAGGATGCACTAAATCTCAATGTGATATGGTATTTACATGGGACCTAAAGATTTCACAGCTGTATATTTGCTGTGACAGCCTTGAGGGACAGACAGATATCATATAAGCAATGCCTTATTATATTTCATTGATATGCCACGATTTTCTTACATGCATCATACTGTATGTGGATATTTGGGGGGATTGGCAGAAAGCCATAATAGATATAATATGCTTATTTCCATTTGACAGTCTGGGTCAAATTTAACTGTGGAAGATGGTTTTAAAATGGTGATTCTTGTAGGTTCTGAAATAAGCAGCCTTACTAATCTGATATGACATAAAATTAACTCTAATGAATCAGTCTAACCCGTATCTGTCTGAAGTTGTGAGATCACAGCTTCCAACAGCCAAATGTCTATTCACGTACCCATAATATCTATGTCTGTCTGATGAGTAATGTATGCAAAGTTCCATTCAAACTGCCCCACACTGCCTTAGTTTGTTAGGAAATAAAGTTGTCTTTAAAAGATGTTCAGTGTTTTGTATTAAAGCAAACTAGAATTTCACACGCAGAACTGTATATACTAATGTGGTTGGTTGCTTTATGTGTGGTTAAGTGTTTTCTTCTAGTCTTCTTAGGTGGTTCTAGGCCTGAATAAGCTGCTATGTGGATCAGACTGTTTGCTGTACGTCAGAGTGATTTTGTTGCTAATTAGCTATTTTGCAGGTGATCTTACTGATGTTTAAAATATGATTTATTATTTATTTGGTTTATAGGTACAGTCGTAGAAGATCTCCTGAAATTCTTTTTACAAGTGAAAGTGAATAGGTTGGATTTAACGAGTAGAGATCTTAAGGTAATAAAGCACCTATGCAGCCCCTTAAAGACAATCCAGCACCTCGTATGCTTTGTGGACTTTTAGTATTGATCTCGGCTGCTGTATTAAAAGATCAATATATAATTTACTCATGATAGTGTGTACAGGAAATACATGTAATCTAGCAGAGTGCTGTGTTTTTTGTTGAGGCTTTCGGCCTTCCTAAGGTTATAAGGATGGGGTATGTTTTAGGGGGCAGTGCTGAGCGTGTTTGTGTGAATTGTAATTACTTGGGCTAGACTGGCTTGACACCACACTGTTGACTTCACACAATGGCTAGAGGCTCCGCCCCCAAACTGCACCTGCTGTCCAATCGAAAGCGGGGGTTGTCAGGAGGTTGGGGTCTGTGATTTCTTTGCCGTTGTTGTGGGAGAGAGCTGAAATGGAAAATGACTTCTAAGCCTTTTCTGTCCTTTTCATTTAAAAGTCTCAGTTAAGATAGGGTTATCTGTGCACATTATCTTGGGCTATCTATCTGCAAGTAACTGCAAGCCACTATTTTGCATGTAAATGCTTTCTGTTTTACAGACAGAAGGTAAGTCTTTGTTTCCTTTATTTTCTGGATTTCAAATTCATTGTAGATCATTTGTGAAACAGTCATGGGTGTTTATCATGTTCTGGTCTGAATATTAAAATGTTATTTTGTATTGTATTGTATCAGATTGTAGATGAGTTTAATTGTATTTTTAAATGTTTAGGCTTTTTTATATCTACAGTTTTAAGCATATTTTGTCTCTTTACCAAATATCAACAGACATCAGGCTCTGTAATATAAGACACATAATATTAATAAGGAGTGAGGCACTCAGATTTGTTCTAAAAGAAAGAAGTTACTATGTTAAAACACTGTAAAGTGTTATTCAGGTGGCTTCACAGATCACTGAAGCAATGAAAGGCCTCTTGTTTGCTTTTCAAACCAGTCAGACAGCAACTGGCCTCCGGAGCTCATTTACATTGAATTCATTTCACCGAAATACCTTTTGAATGCATTTAAATTTCAGGCTGGTCAAAATGTCAAAGACTACCCATTTTAAAGTCCAGTATTCTCACAAATTTAAAATGATTTGCACCTGTGTTTCAATGAGTAGTTTTCAATGAGCGTATGCGTGGGATTGTATATTCTACATGGCGATGGATGCAAATAAGCATTTTACGCTCTTCACTCTTAATGAACTGCTTTTAAGTCCCTACATGTTCACGGGCTGGTATATGACCTAAGAGCGTGTTAGGAGCTGAAAAGACTTCAGACTACAGGCCCCTGTGTGTGTTCTAACCTCTGGGTCAGAGCAGCTCATTGCTGTTGTAGTGTCAGTCATTATATATGTGTGATCTCCAGAGACCCTCGGACACAGCGTGTCACTGGCACAAGATTAATGACATTCATCTGTTTGCTTAAAACCACATGCTGTATTTGAGATGAAGTATTTATATCCTGTTAGATCTGATGTTAAATACTTTAGAGGCTGACAGTCTTCTTTTAAGTCTTTAGGGCATAGGGGAAGCTTAACAAATTTGAATTTGTCGTAGGGAAATAAACAAAGACCATGTTTATTTTTCAGATTTGTGGGTCTCTTTAAAGAATGTTTAAGTAATTCAGATGTGCTTATTCAGATAGAAAATTAGTAAGTTATAAAAGCTTGTGCCTAAGATCCATCTTGGTTCACACACAAGGAGAGGCCAATTGAGTGTCAATACTACAAAGTAAGTAAACACTGATTGAAACAAGCACTAGAGCATGTTAAGGTGCTTTAAGAATGTTTGTTCAGCCTTAACGATTAACCTCTGAGGTCACCATGCATTACTGCTTCCTAAAATGCCAGTGGCAGGTGAGAGAGCGTTTTTAGCCAAAGACGTTTCAACTGCATGTCAGCAAGACGTGGACTGAGTCTGTAGTCATCAGTTATACAGCCTGGCTAACTGTATGAAATTATATGCTTAAAGATAAAGGATGGCTTTATACAGTTATACATAATAGTGACTTTATGCATCAAATTAATTAAATAATACATGATTTGATGCAGTTTGGATCATTACAATTCAAACAGAAGGTTGTAGTGATATTCACAACATAAGTGGACAGATGTGTTTTTCTACCTTAACAATTCTTACCATTGTCGAGGAGTTTGTTTCTAAAGATTTCTAAAGAAAATATGAATAAGTGGGTTTGTCTTACAAGCTATAAGCATTGTACAGTACATCATGATTATGTAAGATAAGCAACCTTTATATTCTACATACCTAACCAACATAAAATAAAATACTAAAACCATAATGTCCTAATCTCTCCTTATATCTCATGTAAAGAAAAACTGGTTGTCAGATCTGACAGTTATTGAAATAGGAGGCTCTGTCTTGAAACAATTACAGGAAGTGTTACCTTTAACTTTAATAAATAAGTTTATCTTATTTTTTATCTATTTTTAGGTACCACTGTCAGTCTTGTAAACATGGCAACAGGTTTGGCCTTACTCACTGTTCTGATCCAGCTTCTAGTTGATATGGTGACAAGTGACATTGACTTTTACAATGTTATACCTGCTGTGGAAGGTAAGAGTATTTCATTTGAATGAATGATTTGAATGTACATTAGTCAGTGATCTACTGCATTAAACACACACAGTTTAATGCAATAATGTTTTCTAATGTTTAAATAAAAGCTGTTGTAAAGTGTTACTGTAACTTCCAGTGATTCACAACTAGTGTTCATGTGTGCACAGCGACCCCGTACCCCCAGAGTTTCAAATGCTTCACATGTGAACAAGCCACAGACAACTACAGCTGTAATCGCTGGGCAGAGGATGTGTGGTGCCCTCAGAGTGAGTGCATTTCTTTATCACAAACACAGAAAGTATTATTAGAAAAGATTTTGGGGAGCCATTTAAAACCAGTAACTGTTTTTTCGAAACCAGTCGAAACCAAATAGATCACTGATTTCAATAGATCACAGGTATCTTTGGATTTAAATGGAACCTTCCATTGAGCAAATTACAGATTAATTTTAATTGTTTAGGGACATTAGTAATACAGTATATTTCCAAATGTCTTTATCTGTAGATACCCAGTACTGTATGACAATACATCACTTCAACCATCATGGGAAGACAAAGTTTGTTACCAAAAGATGTGCAGCTCATGAAGAATGTCGGTCGGCAGGCTGTAGAAATCACAAAAATACACAACACATGGTAAGAATCCACATACACACTCACACACAGCAGTACTGCACCATTAAACTGTGTGAACAGTGTTGGATTATTAGATTTTGCCATACGATAGAAATGATGGAATTCGTAGAAAAAATGTTTCATGTTATGATCAAATTCCCCTTTTTTGCATATTTTTAATATTATTTGACACTGTTTTTGTATCAAAACAGTACAACAAAAGTGTACCCCTGGTTTTAGATATTCACTATACTCTAACACAAAATTAAAATGCATCTAACACAGCAATTTTTTTTTACTTATACACAGCAACATATACACATATAGTGGTCACTTGTATCAGCATTTATATCAGCTCATTAAATCTCCTCCTGATTGTGTCTTGCAGGAGTGTGTGTCTTGCTGTGAAGGGATGATTTGTAATGTAGAGCTGCCAACCAATCACACTAATGCAGTGTTTGCTCAGAGACGAGCCCGCAGCTCAGCTCCGCCTACTTTTAGGACCTGGGATTCTGTGTTCCTGATTATTACAGCTTTGATCAGACTGTTACCATTGTGATTCGTGATCATAACAACCTGTTCTGTGATAAACAGAAAAAAGAATGACTTATCGCCAAGAGAAACAGCATCCTCCCTGGAATATTGTTACAGTTTGATGAATGTTTTCATTACATCATACTGAACAGTTGTTTGGCCAGCATCTGTTGGGCCAAAGTCTTCAGTGTGACAGGCTTCTAAGGAAATGGAAAAATGTGATGTTGCGTGAAGAAACAGCCAGTCAGCCAATGGTGGAAGAGCTGTGTACAATTCTGTCCAGTCAGATCAAAGTCAGGACTGGTAATGGAATTCTAGTGCTGCTTGTGACAACTGGTTACTAATGACACACTAAATAGGACAGATAAACAGACGTAGCATTTAGTAGCAAAGGCTGTGGATGTTAATTGTGATGCTTCAATGGATTTGTATTGAGCAAACTGAGACTCAAACTGAGCAGTGGACATCTCTGTGTGGTAGGATGGCCTTGCCTGATGGCTCTGATCCCAGATTCTGTCATAGAGCCCAAACACAGCAGTGAGAAGACGCAGAATTTATTGTTCCTTCTAAACAATGTGGAAGTCTCTAAAAGAGATCTTGATCGCTTCATGAATATATCAGTGCTTTAAGAGCATGGACCTAGATAAATCACAGAAAAGCACTAATTAATGAATGAATGAGTTATTTATAATTTGAGTTATTATGGTTTGGCTGTTGCAGCCACTGATATTTTTTCCTTAGCATTTTTCCAAAGGAAAAATAATATAAAATGTTACCTAATTTTGTAACTCCCTAATGTACGCATGCACAAAAGAAAACATTTTGGGTCTGTTTGTTAGACTACCGTCATTTTATTAAAGAACTTAATGAAACTTCCAATACACAAACATTCCTAAAAATCACATTTCTTAAAATCTTAATTTTTACTAAAAATCACATTTGATCCTAAAAATACTAGAATCAGTGCATTTTTAAATATGTAATAAGAGATATTATTAATGATTTGAACCAACCCCAAATATAGAGCTGAGGGCTTTTCTAAATTTTTAAGTTGACAATGAGCTTGTCCTGTTCCCATGATGTTGAAGTGAGTGGTATGACAAATAGTCTTGTTTACTTTCCTTGGGTTGTAGCCCTGAAGCTTGTCAGAAATTGTAAATTGCTCTTCATCTCTTTAATCTATAACATACTGCTGTGCTTTTTGTATGTGACCAGCGGGGCTCACTGCACATTGAACATGAAGCTTTTAAAAACTTCTTCCTTGCTGATCCGAGAGCAGTTCTGTGTTTTGGCATAATACAGTCCCAGTTTGAATTTGGAGGTGGAAGTTGGACCTTGTTTAGCACAAAAGAGAAACTCCAGTCCCCCAGAGCTCTGAACACAACACAAAGATTCCCAAGAGGATCTCAGTGTGGGACAGCCGAAAGCCGTGAACCATTTATATCATTGCTGTCTAGAGTAATGAGGATTTTTTTTCCAGGCTGAACATGACATAATGCATTTACTCCAACATTTATGTTTCTTTAAATCATTAAATAATTTTAACAAGTTTCTGTGAGGGTTAAGCTTAGAGGTAGGCAAGGGTAAGGTGATCCACTGACAAAGTATGCAGTAGCAATTTTGCTTGGTTAATTTAAAGTGAATAAATGAGCTGTTTTGAACATGGGACTGTTCATATTAAAAGCAAGAGTCATAAAACTGGACCAACACTATGAATGAAATTATATTTGTGGCTATAGATATCATATATTGTGCATTTAATTTTGATTTTGAAATCTGATGATTATTTATTTTATTATTTATTTATTTACTTTTGTTTTACACCAAATATATGCAAACATTTTTATATCTTAGGAAATGTTCTCAGGACTGATAGAATCATTCCTATTTATTTCTTGGGGACAGAGTGCTGTATTGTAAATACCATTGTGTTATTGTTAGTGATATAGTGTGTATATAAGGCTTTACAGCATAACTGTTTCTGTGGTGTGTGTGTGTTCCTGTTCCACTCACTGTCTCGTCGTGTGTGCTGTTCGCACTGGCTGTTGGCTTCTTTGTTTTGGTTTTATTATGCGTGGAGTTGGAGTCTGTCACTTTCAGCCTTTGGAGAGTCATTTATCTCCTATTGAGAAAACAGTATCAGTGCTGCCAGCCTCATCTGCACCGCCTGTGTCTTTAGTATTCAGAAGCCACTCTGCCCAGACCAAGAGGCACAAAGCTCATTTTACTGACCATTACAAATGCATTAAACTACATGTCAACCATCTGAAAGACATTGTGATAAAGTAAAATATTATACAGTAACAATGTACAGTGGAGTTTAATACTTAATGACCACATTAAATATCTGGGATTTAAAAATCTAATTAAAATCAATTATAGGATAGAATAGGATTTCAGTAGGATATTTAGGATTCTGCAGTTATTTCTAGGTCACTAATGAAAAAAAAGTTCAAATTTCCTTGCTTCTTGTGAAACCTTAATACTTTGTGGAGTTTATGCCTGGTTATGTGCCTGCTGTCATTAAAGCAAAAGAAATATTATAATACTATAATACTAAGAAATACAAAAAATTCACAGTAACTTTTCACTTCGGCTTTTTACATTGTTTAGTTACATTGTTTAGTTATGCTGATAATGTTATAATGATATTCTAATATTTGTGATAAAAAAGATTGATGTAATAAATAATTTCACTGTGATTCACACTCAAAAATATTTTTTTTTTTATAATTTAAATAAATAAATAACAAGAAAGATTTCCATGTGTAAAATAACATGAATATTATTCAAATGGACTGACGCATCAAAACAAGAATATACAGAATGAAAGAGCGTGGTGGACTTCACAAAATGTAATTTTTAGCAACCAGTTTCACTGGTGGTCCTAAATGTGTGGACCCACTATATAGCAGATATGAACAAAGGATGGAATGATGGTAATGATCTTCCTATATTTAATCAAGAAAATGTCACTGTATAAGAAATAATTAAGCCACAGACCCATTGGAAAGTCATTTGTATATTATTTCATAAGAATTGACATTCAATTAAATTAAGATTTAATTATTGGATTGAATTATCTAGTAATGCATTGGTCATAGGAGTCATTACAAAAGTTAACAGCATAAAAATAGTACAAAAAGTCATTCATTTACCGAATGTCATTTTCTTCTCTTAAACAATGAACATTTTCATTCCTACTCTTGATATTTCTGGTGGCGCCACATAAATGTGCATTTCATTGAAGTTTGGTGATTGATGATGTCTTTCCACAAGAATTTTTAATAATGGTGTTCTTCCTGTTGAGAAAGAAACTTCTGATTGGCTGCACGGTGCACATGATTTCATCTTTAACCAATAAAATAAAAGGAATCAACAACACCTTATCTGAAGAACATAGTGCTGTCATAAATGTGGTAGACAAATATTTTGTAATTTAAAGATGGCTTTGAATTTTACGAATGATCTGGGCATACAGTAAATCTGTAAAGTACAATCCTACTGTTATGAGAATAGAAGTGGTGTTTAACAGCTATACTTTAACTATGAAAAAAGAAACGATTAACCAATGAATATAAGCCTTTAATGACTGCAAAGACACTGTAGTGTTTAATCCAGGAACTTACTTTGATCACAAATACCCTTTCGGACAAACCGTGTTTTCAGTGGTAATCCCAACACAGTACTGGCCGCATTTGATCATTGGATCTGGCCTGTCTCATAATCCGAATGCATCACCCTGACTGCATTGTCTAATTGTGTATGTGCTCTGCGCCGGCCAGCAGAGCTTAACATTCCAATGCAGGGGCAGAGTTCAGAATGCTAATTGGCAGTCGGCCGTGTTTCCAAAGAGATTTTGTTCTCCATGACCCCTCAGAAACCTGGTTAAGCAGAGCCAGGTCTCACATTCAGTCCTGTCCCCTTTGTGGCACCAAGTCATGGGTGGATATAACCACCCATGGCCGAGAATGTTGTCTGTTAGAATGCAGAGCAGTGGCAATCCTTGCTGTTTATGGATCTGTGTTTATCAAATAGGGTCATTGGTTGGCAGACTGTGGATCTATGTGATCTTAAATTATTAGTAGAGATATTTATTACTTCATAAAGTGTAAAATTATTACTACTGTATACCATTTAAGAAAGTAATATTTACATTGGAGTAATCATAAGGGTGGTAATTAGCAGGGATGTTATTAGCTCATTCTGAGCTGAACAGAAATTGAGCATGGCCAACAAGTCAGTTTAAAAACACAATTTCACATAACTTGTGCTTGTGTAACAAAGAAGGTCTTCCAATTGTGTTTGACCAGACTCTGGTCAGAAGGATCAAACCTAAAATTGTGATGGTGACGTCAGCTGACAGAAGAGAAACAGGTGTAGCACTCACTCTGTGATCTTTTAGCACATGTGAAGAACAGTTTCTGTGAAGTCTGAAGTCTTGCTGAGATCTTACACCCCCTGCATTCCCTTTCAGCATGAAGAAGAAATAACTCAGGGTTGATGGAAAGTGCATATTTGGCCCCTCTTGACCCCTTTCTCAAGCATTTAAGGGGATCATGGACCAAAATAGAATTTTTATCCAGGTTGCAAAATCTGTTTAATATAATGAAGGACATGGTAGTTTTGTAATAATCATTAGAAATGAAATGTAATTTATCCTGATCTATACATTTTCTGTTACTGTATGTAAACAATACTGTAATTAATTTTATCCCCATGTAACCTGTGTACAATAAAAATGATCTGAAGCTCTGAGATGTGACTGTAGCTAAAAGCAAAGTATGTTAAGTCAAAGTAAGTGGCAAAGTATGTTAGATGTTGAAGTGAAAAAATAATAATAGCTGCCAACATTTCAGTGCATCTTCTGCAGATGGACACAGGTATTTGTCCCATTCAGTAGGAATGATTGACATCTGTGCTGCTTAAAGGATCTACCACTGTTGACGGAAGTGTTCCTGAGGCAGTCATGTGTTTATCACTGTCCCTCTAGTGTGCATCATCAAAGCCAACTTGTTCATTCAGCTGGGGATGATCACGCATGCCAACCAACTCAACAGGAAGCCTCATGACACATAAGAGGACATACAAGCTGTGTTAATGGCCTCTGGTAGTAAATAGCATTACATACCTGTGATGAATAATGAGGTGTGATAGACTGTCAAGTCGGCAATGTGTTTTTGACTAGCACATGAAAAAACAGTTTGTTTTGTGTGTGTCTTTATGTTTTCTATTAAATGCAAGTATTTATTCCAGCATTATCTTGTTGGAACAACTTTTGTCTGGGTTGACTGTGTTTTATCGTTATTAAAAAGCGTAGGTATTCAGGTATGACAAAAACCTCAGGTGGGATCTCTATTGCAAACCTAACCACAGCATTGCCTGAAACACAAATACAGCTGAGATGTTCTTATAGTGAGCGTGCGGCTCTGTAATGCTTGCTGGTGTTAGTTTGCAGCTGCTGTAGCCTGAGGAAGAAATGACAATGGCAGTTTAATTTGTTTGTTAACTTCACCTCTGCAGTTACAGGAGCTCTATTTTTAATGGCTCTTAGTTTTGAAGTGGATCACTTTGTGGTCTGACTGAAGAGCTCTACCCAGGAGTATTTGTGTCATATAGTTGCCTGACTTTTAGCAGGACCTGTCATAACACCAACCATTCATTTTATTCTGTTACTATTTTAAATATTGAATATTACTTATGTAAATATTAAAAATTAGTGACTGTAAAGAAATCTAATTTTGGCGCTACATAGAAGTACACATTAAGAACACATTAAGACTGTGTTTACGTCTTTTCAATGTGTATGTGGACAACATCCGGATAGTAAATGCATCTTAAATCCATGATTATTTATTGAACCGCTACTTAAAATATGTTATTTCTCTCTGTTCCTCCAATGTCTTTGTGAGCCTCTGTTCCTCTGCTCCTTGTTGCTCATTTCAACCTGTAGTAAAATTATCCTTATCTTGTGTCTCTGCATATCAGGTGGACACTGCACCTTCATTACATGAAATCTGAGCTTTCAAGAGGAGGTTGTAATTATGGTAGAACGGCTGATTTTAGATTTCAGCTTCAAGCTGAATTCAGTCATGCACAAAATTTGTACATGGTGCCGATGTTCATTTTTTCCACATCACGAGGGGTGACTGTAACAGGCTGTTTCATGGATTTTTCACTTGTTCAATTAGTGGACGCTATCTCTCCTTGCCAGACAGGAAATTCACATATGAATGCGTGAGTAGGACATGTAGTGCTTTTACAGTAGTGTGGATCACCCAGAGAAAATCATTTTTCATCCATTTTCATTTTTCATCACCCAACAGTCAGTTTAACTATTTTCAAGCTAACTAAGCAGATAACCCACTTTTACATTGTGTCCTAGGCAGAGTTCAAATTAACCCACCAAGTACAAATCTGAGAGTAAAAATGGTTTGGTGAGTAATTAAAAATAAGTTACTAACCAGTAATTTTTCCAGTAACATATATCATAGTTCATGGATTAATTCACACAGTGAGGACGATAGTCTGAACTATTGTCCTCACTGAGACTTTGTTTGTTTGTTTTCCAAAATGTGGTGACATACAAAAGTAAATATTTGAGGTCTTTATGTTTTGGTTAAAGTTGATGTTGAACTAAGAGACATGAATTTGGCTTGTATCTTTTGCAAGTGATTTTCTTTGGTGATCACTACTTGTCACAAACATTGTATGCAAAGTAAAAGGTAAATCATTTTAAACCAAACATTTTAATAAAACAATGGCAGTAAGAAATATTCAAATTTATAAATGTTCTTAATTTGCTCTTTTTTTGGAAATAGTTCATTTTGGACCCTATACAATCACAATTGAAGCGGTATACTAAGTGAATAAACCACAATGAAACCGTATATACATGGCTGGTCTCACCTTATGTTCTAACCCTGCCATTAATCTATCTGCACTTCCATAAAACAGCAGAGGCCTCCCTCATTGCTGTCTAAATCCACTCACTACAAATCAAACTCTCATCCTGTGTAGAGCTTCTCTGAGCACCAGACCTTTGAAGTAGATCTTTAGGCACAGGCTTTTAAGTAGCTATGATGGATTTACTTACACTTACTTACACTAATGTTTTAGGGCCCCAGAGTTTTTCCAGAGGAAGTCCATCATCTTCAAAACATCAAATCTTTAATAACAAATAAAACATCATTTTTTTAAAGTTTTTCAATGTTCTTAGGCTGTACACATAAAAAGAGATATGCTACCACCTTGTACCAATTAAATTAATATTTTTTATGAATACATTTTTTATTATTTTTTGAGAAAATAGAGAAAATAGCCTATTTTAAAGCCTTAATATAAAATAAATAAAGCTCTAAATTACATTAAGGAACTAAAACATTTATTTCATGGTTATTTCATGGGTTTACTGACTTCTGCATACCACACTTTAGAATATGCCACATTTTATCAGTCTCTTTGTGTTTTTGTTGGTAATTTTTGCCTTGGGGGAAACTTGGATTTTTGTGGCATAGAACATCAATGGATAGAATATTTGGAGATGTAGCAGACAATTAGTTAATAACAAGTTGAGCATACATGATATAGTAATGTGTGAGGTTCATGCTTTTAATCAAAGTGATTCACTGTACAGTAATTACAACGACAGCCCTCTTGAAGCTACCTGGGGTTCAGAGCTCAGCTCAAAGGCACAGTAGTGACAGGGGGGTCTCTGACACTCCCCGGTTTATGGGTCAAACCCCCCCAACCCCCTCCCCCCATGGCTTTTAACTTGCCCTCACAAAAATGTTAACATTTATCTGACTCAAGGTATGCCAACACAGACATTGTCTCACTGTGCTGAGAACCTGCTTGAAAAACTGAAAATATGAGCATGCAAAAATGGTATTTCTAAAATTTGTCATTTGAATACACAGCTTCATTGATTTAAATGATCTAAATGATTTAAAATTTATTTTTCTTCATAAATAGGCTAATGTTTGTTTTGTGGTGAACTGTTTTTCTACTGTACACTGACCAAATTAACTTAAATTTGGAATATATGTATGCTTGTAAATAATGTAAATAACTTTATAGCTTTGTTTGAACCAAAAGCTGCTGCTATGTATTATTTAAAGTATAATAAGTTAATAGTCATACTACAGTCTGATAGTCAGCTGCCTAACTAGACCGCATTTCCTAAGGGAATTATAGTCACGCAATAGCATTTTTCCACATTAAAGTCTTTTAAAGTTAATGCCCCAAAATTGTTTCAACTGACTGACTACAGCCTTTGGTTCCTCCATGTATATTATAGGCTATAACTGTAAATGGCTGCAGGTAGCTTGCATAAGATTATCAATATAGTAGGTATCCCTGCATAACAAATTTAGCTGTATTTGCCCGGGCCAAACCTTTGACAACCTACTTACAAATACAGTAAAACGTCAAAACCGGTTTGTGAGAACATTTATAGTCGCATTTCCATCGCTCTCTGGAAGAATCATAAATCAGACAACCCGTGTTTTGATTACAATGTAATCTCAACAAATGTGTGTGAGGGCAAGAGGTTGGCTGTAGTAAACATTATTATTTACCTCGAGTTATTATTTTAATTATTATACCCAGAAAACACGTACGCGCGTCCTCCGAGTGCGCGTGTGCGCGGATCCATCGGGACGCGCCTCCTCTCGACCTCCGATAGGCTCCGCCGAGCGTCTCATCCGCCTTTTAGGAAACCCTTGAGTTCAGGATTGAGCTCAGACGTGTCATGAGTACAGAGATCTGAAAGGAGGCCATTGATATACGTGACTTTATTCGGTCGGTGCAATAAAGGGATGAATCGGCCGTGGTAAAAGTTTCACTGCAGTCGTTTGAGTCATTTTAGGTAAGTACCCGGAACGCTTTTATTTGACCTGCTGTGCCTGCGCCGATTATTGCATGAGAAAGCTGTTTGCGAGACCTGTAACAACATTTGTGAACAAAATTCACCGAACAAGACCATGCTGTTTCTGAACAGACTGTTTGACAGCCAAATCTGAACGCTTGCATTATAAATAGAGAAACTGTGTACCCTGCAAACCGCACTGAACTCTCCCATTGATTGTAATGGGAGCGTTTTAGTTTGTGTCGTCGCTCGTGATGTAGATTTATTATTTTTTGTACCTTATAACATATAATAACTTGAAACTTGTGTGAAGAGAACTCATTTGGTGTGCCAAAGTGACAAAGGATCCTTAAGGCTCAAAGGACAGGTGTACAAAAAGATCCTTTTCTCAAAGGTTATCTTGTCCCACAAACACACTTTGCTTTAATGTGCTACACTATGTACATGCAAATAATTGTATAAAGAGATTCTGCTTTCTGGAGACTTTTTCCAAAGATAATTTATTTAACTCTCTTTTTCTGTCCCCATTAAACGTGGATTTTGTCAAAATCATGAAGTGAACCATTTTGTGTATACAAAAGGTCAGGAATCGGTGGCCCACCCTGATTCAATACAGGAATGTAGGTCCAGGGTCGTACATTTGTAAAGTATTATATGGAACTAATCAGGGCTCATAGATGCACTAGTATACAAACACGCAGAACAATGGCTCTATAATGTTTCATAATAAATTATGCAGCAGGTGCATGTCTGTAAAGATTTGATGTATTTGTGATGGTTTCGAGCCCTAGCTTTGATGAAGCCTTGTTCGGCGCTTTGTGTTTGCTATGTTTTGTAGGAGTGGTTAAATCACAGTGTGTTGTATTTGAACCTAGATCATCGGTTCTGTCCATTTGTACTGTAGAGCTATTATTAATCTGCCATTGTTTTATCATGATGTGCACTTTGTAGGCTACTAAAATCCTCATTTATTATTTGTTATGTAAGTTTATTTTATTTAATGCTATTTGGCTCACAGCCAATGCCTAATGTTGACAGACCACAAAAGTATCGGCTTCTCATTTCATTGACCTTTATATGAACGTACCCCTTATAGCATAATCTGTGTTTATGTATAGGGTATCTATTTATTGTTGTCTGTCCTGTTTATATGTATAGATTTAGCTTCTGCACCTGTGCGGTGCTGGGGAAGACAGATTACTGTGTTCGTTCCACAGTGAGAAAAATGAGTCTGAAATACATCTTATCTGTAGCCTGTGTGTGGTGTGTAAAGGAAAAAGACTCAACACAGGCAGTCAAGGACACATGGGGAAGCAAAACTGTGAAAAATTCACACTCAGCAATAAGAGGAAACCTGTCATGCAGGAGATAGTTATGAGCCAAGCTTCCTTTGATATAAGATATAAGTAAAAACATTTCCACTGAGACGGAAAACTGCACCCTCAAAGGGAAAGCCCTAATGACATCACAGCAATGGAGATCATTTTAAACAATGCAAAGCAAATGTACTGCATAGAGCCAGAGCAACATTTTCTTCTTTAAATTCAATAAGAGCAGTTCAGATTAAAGCATGTGTTCACTGTTGAACAAACTAAGGTCTATATAGTCTTAGATTCCAGTCATATTAAGAGCATTGCAAGGAAATGCATTGTCTCCAGTAAACATGCATAGAAAGAATAGAATTATACAGTTATGTGTGTCTAAAGCCCATCTGTAGACTGTCTGATTTGTGATGGGGCAGCAGTCTTGGTTGAAGGGACACGGACAGAACAATGAATTCAAGAAGAAACTGTTTAAGAGATAAAAGGATCCTCACCAGCGTGAAAAATGCATTTGCCTTCGTTTTTAAAATGCTCACGTATATTTATCGTACGCGCTGTCTCTTAGGTTTACTTTATTTAGGTGGGGGTGGTGTAACTCAAGATCATTTCACACGTAGGTTTGTGTTATTTTCTGTACATCTAAATCAAGGTATGTATAGCATAAAAGCATAAAAAAGGTTTGTATAGCATAAAATAAACTTCGGTAAATGGAATGTATTATTTAAAATGTGATTTGTTACAATTATACAGATTCTTAAACTTGCAGTCATTTTTAGTTTAAGTACGTTGAAAAATTTGCAGTACTTATGGTTGACCCACAAAAGCAAATAAACATAAGTATTTTTCAAGCTACTGTAATCTGTTTGCTTTATCTTTTTAAGTGCTGTTTAGAAACATAATAATAATGAATCCACTTTGTTTTTATGAATTTTAAAGACAGAAAGGCCCATGTCTTTACATATCCATCGACCAAAAGAAGCATTAGCTGAACACCTCTGTGATAACATTATTGAACCTGGGCAGGTGTTTCTCCAGATGTGTCATTGTAGAAACAGAAAGGTGTTATTTAAGACCTCCCAATAACAAGAAGGAGAAGGAAGCATTAGGACAGGTCATGTGGGTCATTATTACTTGATGTCATGACCGAGTATAAGGGCTGTTGTGTGATAGTATGATGCAGACAGGAGGAATGTCACGCTAAGGTTAGAGTTGTTGTTTCTCTGTGTGTTTTATTGCTGGTTTTTAGGTCATGTTGATGGATTGTTCAACAAAACATCCCCTAAGAAAAATGCATCTAACCAGTGTCAGGTGAACCTGATACCAGCCTAAATATATAGCACTGGTTTTAAACCAAGTCATTCAGACAATCCTCAGACGAGTCAAAATCGACTCATCTGAGGAAATCTTTTTCTCGTTGTTCCTTTTAATCCCAATTTAGTTGCTAATGCAGTCAGTGCAGACATGAGGAACAGGATGGTTTTCTCACAATCATCTTGTAATACCCTTAACATAAACTGTGGTTAACCACATATGAAACTTAGATGAAAACGCCACCTTTTTACAAGCGGTGTGCTTCAGACAGAGGTCTTATTAAGAGCGGGGGAGGAGGTTCAGTGTTCCATGTGCTGATCAGACTCTCCATTACGCAGAGTGCCATCTCAATGGGGACGGTGAGGCAGAAGGCTGAGCAATGGCTTCATCTGACCCCTTTGTTTTCCTGCACCATGTTGAAGAACTTGACAAAAGCTGATGGTCTTTAGATAATGATGCTTTTTATGGGATGAGCGCATAACACAAGCTTGTGCAACAGAGCGTATGAGAGGGTCCCTCAACGCGGTGCATTACTTATGCTCTTTTTGAATTATTTAGCAAAGTTTGTTTTGCGTTAACTGCATGAGTGACTCAGGCAAGATCACAGTCACTGGGTCAGTGCGAGTGCCTGGGGCTTCCTGCACCCTTAACCCATCTGTTATTTTTGCCTGTTATGTCCTATTATTCCATTACTGTCATCCAAGTCCTTTTAGTACTGCACGTTTTATACATATATAATATAGAATATAAACTGTATAGAGGGAGGATGAGTTTGATTAATATAGACCTAAATTTATCATAATATCACCTCATACTGCCTTTGCAGTGTATTTTAATGCTAATTAGTTGCTCTGGCACCCCATTTGAATGCTTTACTGAGCAGATGTATCCGATTTGTCTTACAGGGGCCCTTTTTGCACCCTGTAGTTAAGCTGCTGCCTTTTATCAGCCTATGAAGATTTATATGTAGTCTGTTAAACAATGTGAACTAGAGGATTTGAACACAAATGTTTAACTATTTCTAAGTGACTGTAGAAAAAAATATATTAGCCTTTAATATAATAATATTACATAATAATAATATATTAGTACTATTAGAAAAAACAGAAATCAACCTTCACTATATGTTGTGGAGGGCATTACATTAACCCCACATTTGTATGCATTAAGTCAATCTTAATGTTTTCTTAAAAACGTGGTACAACATTTTTCTTTCCTCAGCATCAGCAACCAGATATATCAGCATGTCTCCAAAGGATTTTTCAATTCCTTTGAAGTTTTTTCACCTCATGGGAAAGAGTGTCTGGATTTCTGTGGATAAATCACATTGCATATCCAGCAAGCAAAGAGCTTTTAACCTCTTCTTATTCTGACATTTAAAATGTGTAATTTCAATAATACTTTAATATATGAATATACACCTGTTACAGTTTCCTATCATAAATGTTGAGCTTTAAAAACTGTATGTCAAGTTTAAAAGTAATTCAACTTTGAAAACACCTCCCAAGACCCTACATTCTAGGTGTAATCTTAATTTCTTAGTAATAATTTCTTGTAATCTTAATCTGTTTCTAAATGTAGAAGTGTGGTGCAATTCTCAAAGTTTTCTAAATGATTATAAATGGGCCTAAATATCTTTCCTTACCATTCCTTGCACAACAGTCCAGTCGTCCCATAATTTGTTGGACATTGTAGACATTACCTTTAAAGTCCCTTGTCTAATTGTAGTCTGGGGGTTTTGGCATGTTTTGATGCACTGTTTTAAAGCATTATTTTTATTTATTTTTTAGCAGCATTTGTTAAACCATCTTACTGTCTCATTCCTTCATTTGAACAGTTCTTGACAACATTTGGGGAGCACATGTTGTGGAACATCATGAATGATCTTCTTTGACACGGTTTGCAGACTGAATCACAAGCATAGTGTCAGGTGATCTCCAACTATAACAAACTGTGTTTATAAAAAGATGTTTACTAGTAAACATGAACAAAGGTACCAGTGAGTGAGGGGTGTGTTTTCCCTTCATTGAAGGAATCCGATTAAACTCTGACACAATCCATGAAAAGGTCTTGCATGGGAGAATGTGAGATTTTGCCATCTGAGCCTCAAAGACAAAAGAGAGGCTAAATCCTTTCATGAAAATTCCTAATTAGCCCCCTTTGCCCTCTCATCCTGGTTTTGGTAGCTCAAAGTTCAAGGGAATCAAACTTACCATGTGTTCCATCCTCTTGGTTTTCTGCAGCTGCCACAAAGATATTATATCCCTTGTTATATCCCTTCTCAGTCCAGTCTCTCCATACCAAGACATTATTATATATCAACTTTCCTACAAAGGGCTCTACTCTGTTTCCAAGTTTCAGAAAGTAGAGTTCTTCGAACAAAGGGGAGAGACAAGGTACAGTACAAGGAATCCAGAAGAGAAGCAACATCGATGAATGGCTTAACTTGTATAAAGAGCATGTATCACTGTGGAGAAGATTACTAAGAGAAACTAATGACGTGACGCTTTCATAATAAATAAAGCAGCTATACAGTATATTACTTACGTAATATATACACAGTTTATCTCACTTTTAACAAAGTTTTTTTTTAATTTCCCCCAAAATGTTGCTAAACTTATGCTTATAGTATATGGTACATTGTTCCATGGTAATATTGCTCCAGCAGACATTTTTGTAAGAGCAGGATCCTCCTTTCTCTTTATTTGAGACATTTGCAATTGATTCCATTGTGTTATTCTGAGCTACATGTCTGAATCCTTGGATCTTTGGATGTGTCAAGAGGCTGAAGAGGGGATTAAAAATTATACAGCTGAACCGGACCACTTCAAAAGAATAGAGCCAGATTAGTGTGTTTGTGTGCATGTAGGATTTCAATTAGCTGGCCTGTGATTCTGATCCAGCGTGACTGCTTTGAATTGGAGGCATAGCTCATTGCCATTTGGCTTGTGACTGCAGGACTCTCTGTTGAGATACACTGTTATGTCTTTAATGAATGGAGAACTACAGGTCTTCATTGTCAGATTTTTTGACTGTGTTTCCCAATCACTTTGTTTTTGTACCCACACAGCCACATCAGTAAGATTTTGGTGTATTTGACTCAATTAATATGATTAAAATAGACATTATTACAATTACTTACCCTTTCACTACAAAAAATTAATACTAATTTTGTTTGTTTTTTTGAAAAAAGATTTTGTAAGTAGTTGAAACTGAAGCAGTCTGAAAAATGTAAAAAAGATATTTTATAAATGCATTACATTTGACAGTGGGTTGTTTAGCCAAAAAACATTTAAAGGTGAGAAAATAGGCCTTTTCCGTATGTATATATGCTTAGCCTATGCAGAATGTTATGTCATCTTGACAACATAACAGAACATACAGATATTGTTTTGTGCTGTTTTTATAACTGCATTTAACCCCACAAACTTGGTTTGTTTTTATGCAACATTTTTATTATTCATGGCATTGAAAAGGCTTGTGTTGTTGTCATAAGTAATAGTTATATCTTGTGTTGTGGTTTATAGTAAACTGGAAAAAAGCCACAACTTGCAGCTTAAGGCTTCCTCACTGCTCTGCTGTTTTTGCTTCACAAAGTCATGCAGAATCTGGTCCAACAAGTTTTGAAAGTCACCAGAGAGGATTTGTATTTCTTTCCCTCCATTAATGGGAGTGACTGCCATTCACAGGCCGATTCACAACCCGGAATATCATGTTTCTGACCCGAGTTATTCTCCCTCACCTGGCAGTGGCTCCAGCAGGAACTTCTGGGCCCTTGATCTGCAGGGAGCCACAAGTCCCCCACTGCTGCCTCTTTCCTCCACCCTGCTGGGTCTGAGTCAGCCAGTGACCTGCAGTAGTTGACATGAATGTGCCTGGTATATCACGATGTACAGAGAGGAAGTGGGGCTTTCAGAGCAAGCACAGTGCTTCCCTCTGTGAATCCACAGTGAATTCCTTTATTCACATGTCATAGGTGCTAGAAACCAACATCCACACTTTTTCTTGATGAAATAACACCATCAGATGACCAATGCTTCTAGTTTTCACATGTATTGTATTCTTTGTAATATATATGTATATATATATATTACTTCTAGTATTTGTTTTACTCTGCATTACATTAGTACAAATGTACTAGTAATGCATCAATACCATACATAATGTATATGATTGATGTACAGCTAGAAATTGAAGATGGAGCTTCATAATGGTGATCCCTGTCATAGAAGCATAAAAGTTATTGCAGACAGACACATACTTACCCCTCCTTAGTAACTTACCTCAATAACAGAAACATACTGTACATGTTAGAGGGCCACAGGTTACATGGCAGGAGTAAAGACGTAGAATCAAGCAAGTGTAAAAGGCTGGTATGCTTCTGTACCAAGTTCTAATGGATGAAATGTTTGCTCTGCAGTTATTCTTTAATGCACCACAATCCTCTTTAACACTCTCCAAACAACAGAACATACTTTGCTTAAACAAACCCACGACCGCAGCTTTTATTTTTCCAGGGTGATTCCCAGTCACTAAGGTCTTGATGACAGATGTTGTCATGGCAGGCACCTGGCAGAGCATAAGAAAAGATGGGCCACTAAAGATCAACCTGAGGCACTTCCTAAGCGAGTCTGGAAGTTTGCCCTTAAATGTCATATTATTATGTGGCATGTTTGCACAAAATTAAGTATTTAAATTAAATATTTGACTTGCCTGACTGGTGTGGAGTGGCGTTTGTCATCATTGTGATTATTAAATTGTCATCACTTGTCAACACACAATTAGAAAATGAAAATAATTAAAAACAATTCAAAACATAGGTCAGTGAGTTAGTCTTTGAGTTCCTTTGAGCTTTGGAACTAGGTGATGATTATAAAACATGCTTTCCATTGATCAGTTCTTGATTACGCAGAACAAGAGAAGCCAATAAAGGGATAATTCACCTAAAAATTAAAAATGGTTCCATTATTTCCTCATCTCCATGTCATTTCAAACCGATATGACTATTTATTCTATAGAACACAAATAAAGGTATTTTGAGAAATGTCTCAGTGGTTTTGCTTCGATACAATAGAAGTCAATGGTTGCCACTGTACCAGCATCCTTCAAAATATCTTATTTTGTGTTCGAAAGCAAAAAAGTCAAACAGGTTTAGAATGAATGAGGCTGAGTAGATGATAAATCTACTATCCCTTTAACTCAATGACAATTTCTACATCTACATATTGTATTTATTTATCATATTATGTTTAATATTATGCCTCGGTCCTTGGCTTTTATAAAAGATGTTTTATCACAGATGTTCTCAAAGTTGTGTCCCAGGCAGCTAATGCTGGGGGTTGAGGACATTAGAGCTTCCAGCAGTAGATAATGCTAGTAAGATGTCTCTGGTCTGAGAACACCTGTGTGTTGAAACTGAATCCATGTTCTGTTATCAGTAGGATGTCTTTCTGTTACTCACGGCTTTACTTATTTAACCTATTCTCTCAGCCCTGCATGTCACAGTCTCATACGGCCGGTGATTTTATCAGAGCTGCAGATTAGCTGTTTGCTTGTGTATTTGTGACTCACTTCTAAAATTCGGAGGCTTTCCCGACAGTTTCATTTTGTTCCCAAGCAGGTGCATCCATTTAGGTTTGGTAAATCAAATTTATGACTTATGTCTGGTTATTAAAGACATACATTTGTAAAGAATCATAAATTCTTTACATTTGCACTACATTTTTTAAGCAATAAAAAAGCTTTTTGTCTACATTGGCTTCACTTTGTGTGTTTTTTTTTACTTTTCTTTTGCATAAATAAAACTGTGTTTGCAGAGATGTGTAATGGGCATCTTATGATTTGTTTTATTCATTAAATGGCTTATCATTCATCAGAACATCACATTTTTATTTAAAGATGTATTGCTGTAGATCTGCCCTATTTTCTTTGCTAAGTTAATTTCTCTCTGGGATAATTCTAAAAGCCCATTAGGAAATCTAATTTATCATCTCCATGTTTGTGTATTAGAGAGGTCAACACATTTATCAAAGCTCTGACCAAACCTACTTAAATTGTTTGTTGACATTCCCCATCAACTAACAGCTTGTGGGACGTGCAGCTTAAAACAGAAAGCTGATCCCTTTCAATATGGCCTTAGACCTTCAGGGAGGAAAGATTACTTTGAGGAAACCTAACACCGTCTAACATGACTGCTGTGCAACCCTTCAGTCTCTGAGAGGTCAAGAACTACAATAGGAGCTCATTGTTGGTCTATTAAATAATTTTTCAGTAACCAGCATGTCTAAAACAATGAACAGGAGAAAATCTGGAAATTTCTTCCAGACCCAGACAGGAAACCACTGTGTTCCTGCTCGACATGTAAAACATTAAACACTCTTATCAGTCATTACAAAAAATAACTACATTTTTGGTTGAAAAAATATCAACCAAAACATAAACTAACATTTACACTCCACCTACAGTTGATCTGTTACAGAGATGTGCTGGTATTATTGCTTAATGTATGAGTAAATAGGAGGTTTTTTTAATGTTAATCTAAAATGGAGGTTTATTAATCCTTATTAACAGACCACAGAAAGCACAGAAATGCAGGTGACGCTTATTAGATGTTTTCTTGCATTCCTTGTTCAGACTGGTAGAAGAACTGATGGGAAAGATAACATGACTGAACTGAACTGAATACCAAAACTTAAGCACATTCTACAAAATCAGATTTTCTGTATGCTTTTATTTTGCTGTTGTTTACCACTTTGCATGGTAATATATTTTCATTTCTCAGTATATTTTCAGTATATACTCTGAAGTATCATAGCCGCTAAATTTTCCATACAAGGAAATTTGTGACAGTTGCTGTAGTAATTTCTGACCTAGGCAAGGGCATTCTGGCTGTAAATTAGGTACGTTTCTACAAAAAATGTTGTACTTGGATTCTCTTATATATGGTACCTGCTGACTGAAAGTAAACCCTATACAAACAGGTTTAAAACAAAGGTTTTACTTCAGGCAGGAGTCCTAAGGTCTTAAATTGATGGCAGTTAAACTGATAGTAGTCCTAAGGGTATATCCAGTACCTGTGTTTGCATGATTTTAAGAGTCAGCCTTTTACAAAGTGGAATTGTATTTCAGAGTGGAATCATTTTACACAGGTTTTGATCAATTTATCTACTGGTAAAATTATTAAAATGACATCTGGCTGCTCTGCCTTTGGATGCACTGTTTTAAAGAAAAGCACTTAATATATGCGTAATCTGCCTCGGCTTTGGTTTCAGTAGTGTAAACCACAGAGATCTGTATAAACCACATGCTTTTCCTATTTAGTTTAACAGCTTTTATTTCATTTAGTAAAATTAGTTAACCAAGAGCAAAACCCTTTTTTATTTGTTTAATAAATATTGTGTTTTGTGGCCAGTGTTTGGTTAATTGAACAAAAACCCAAAATTTGTGACACAAACCTTATGAATGTTCTGTTCCGTTAAACCTGATCCTGTTGAATGAGCTGTAAACATAGATGTCCATTTTGCGGCATTCATCAAAGATGCTTCATTGTGACCATGGCATCCAGTAATTGAAAACAATGGATTACTGTTTGTTCTCTACTGTTTGTTCTCTACTGTTTGCCAACAACCAAATCAAACAGTTAAGGAGGTCACTGTTGCTGCAGGGTCAGGACATTGGCAGACTGCTGACGTTGTAATTGATATAATGAGGCACTTGCTGCAATAACATGTATGCGTTTTTGTCTCTGTTGTTTTGGAGAGAGATTGCAATGCTTTTAAACTGCTTCCATCCCATAGAGGATTCCTTACTGTTAATGTTAAACAGGTCAGATTTTCTTGCCCTGATATTGAAGTTGCTTTGTGTGACATTAGTGTTTTCAGTTAATGTTTGTTTGTTTGTTTAACAGGTGCTGTGTTGGATCTAGACTCTTGCACATGTGAGTTTCACTCCAGCAATGGAACCCTGGCCTATCATGGCCTGGGGCTTAATGCTGAGTGCCATCACTGGCTGGATAAAAACTGTCCAATCAAGGGACTTCACAGAAAAAGACATAATTTTTCTTCATCCCTCAAGTAAGTGTAGGGAAGTGTAAGCTAATTTGTGTGTGTGTGTGGATATATAAGGATTTTGAAAACATTGCATGTACGGTTATAATAAAAAGTTTGTTGGCTTACAGAATTATATGAATTAACACCACCAAATGCATTAATATTGGTTGAGACTAAACTGCCTTATATCTGAATAAATGATTATTCCACTCTGTGGCCCGTAATGCCTGTAGATTGTATACTGTTTCTTGAAAGTTGGCCTTCCAGGGTGTCAGTGGTTCAGCAGCAAGCCACTGATCCATAACTCAGCATCACAGCTGGCATACCAACTGTGTTAAGACCAGCCAACCCTGAAACTCCATGAATGTAACTGTCGGAGACTTTGCCTTTGATTCCTTCTTTTGATCTCTTTCCTAAAACTCTTTATGGGAAAATGGCTCATTAAAAACATGAGTTCCATGTTCTAATGATATTTACAATACAAAAATTATTTTATTATAAAATGCTTGACAGTATCATTTGTTAACATACATTCAAATAATACCTATTGGTATTGACTGTTCATATGTAGTCATGTTTGAATGAACTGATTTGTTGAAAGAAGTTTTATCATTGATGTATGTTACCAATATGTGTTTTTGGCATCTAACTTCTGAAAAATCCTCAAGGATCGTGAGAATCAGTTATTTATGCTGGGCAAAGTCCAATCCATTCTTGATAATAATGAGAGGAAGCAGAGGTTGGTAGTGTCACATTCAAAGTTTCAGTTTTTCTAAAAGAATTACTCTCTAAAAGACACTTTCATCACAGTGAGCAGGACCTCCCAAGATCATTTCAGCTGTGTGCTGGATCTCCAGCTGGAGATATCTGTATCTGCTCAATACCTCAGCAGGGATTGTGTGTGTGTGTGGATGGGTGTTAAAACAAATCAGTTCTTATGAGCTGATATCCAGCTGTTGTATATTCATGTAGAGGATTTGTTAATATGGTGAAGTTACTTTTAACCACTCCAGCTGGAGTGGATTTACAACCCCATGAGACCATTCTCAAAATGTGCCATTATACTCCTCCTTTTTAGCATAGTTAGTTCCACTTCACACACAAATATGAAATATAAATATGTATTTACTAAACTCAAGATATGCTGAGATGGGGTCCAGACGTTTTTATTAAGAGGTTTCTATCAGTTCTTTAAGACTATAAATATATAAGACGGGATAGGGATATATCATTATATTAATTATGTAGGGTGTTTTGCCATATACATAAGCATCAGAAGTTTTAAGGTGAGTTTAAAGTAAAAACTAAACGTCATAAATGAACTATTAAACTTTCCTTGTATACACACGTATATACAGTGCTTTTATATATACAGCAGAAGTCCATGCGAGAATTTTCTGTCGATGCTAATATGTAAATCAGTGTAGATTAAACCATCAACAAAATAAAATAATACCCTGAGTGTAAATCATATGTCAGCTGACATGAAGCACTACTAATGATAGACTTTTCTTTTTGTCATCTGTGTTTCCAGCCACTCCATATCCAGGAGGTTTTAAATGCTTTACCTGTGAAGATGCACCTGACAACTATGAATGCAATCGGTGGGCTCCAGATCTGTACTGCCCTAGAGGTACCAGCATCTCCTTTACCTCATTAGAGAAAACATTGAAATTCCTTTGAAAGAGCCAGCCATCATTTCTGCTTGTACTATTTGGAACCTTATAAAACAAAAGTACAGTTTTACTTTAATTTCTGTAAAACCCTATTCTGCTTTTGAACGTTTATTGGGATTCTGCACTTAGCCAAAGCTCATGTGTTCATCTAGAGTATTTTTCATGTCTCTCTGGGCCTATAGATTGCTCCATAAAATTCAATCAGTAAATGTTTTGACGATTATTAGCCTCCCATATAAGCAGGGTCATGCTGTGTTCAGGCTGATTTAAAGCCATGTGTTAATGACTTGAGAGCTCTAAACCTCTTAAATGCACTCATTCGTTCAGTATAAACACATGCTGCTGCTGGAATATTGCAGAAAAACATGTATTGTCCTGATAGAATCTGACTCCTTCAATAGTCAAAACTTAATGTTGTGTTTTTTATGTAAACAATATGTAAGGAAAAAATGTGAATGAGAACTCGCTCTGTGACTTTCAGAGAGCAGATATTGCTACACCAGTCATAAGATGAGCTGGGACGAAAACACGGTTGCAGTGACAAAGCGTTGTGTGGCGCTGGATGACTGTCTGATGACAGGGTGCTCTGATATAGACCATGAAGGAAACAAGGTGAGCACAGTCTGATTAAATTCACATTAGCTGTATCTCTTTACAACATGAGTAAAATCACATACCAACAAACTCCGGCAATCATGAGTATTATGTCATTATATTGAATTTAGGACTGCCAATTTAAAGTTAATTTAGTGTGATTTATTTTTAAAAGTGATATCGTACTTTCTGGCCCAGCTTTCTGTTGAACATGACTCAAAGCAGCAACGCTAAACTGCTCTTTAGTTAATCCATTTATCCTGTCATGTGATTTTACTGCACCTGAGATAAAGTTTTGAGTTATGCTATTTTCTCTCAGTAATCCTTCTGCGAAATCCTTGTTGAAAGGTGTGTCTGGATAAGGCCTAAACTCTTTGTGCTTTACCTTTTACCTCTAGCATAGGACAGGAGTTATGCAGAGGGCAGGGGGCAGATGTGAGGAGGGCAGATTGAGAGATAAATGTTGTGTAAAGATGCCACAGCTACACTAAAAAAGGAGAATTTAGAAGGTTCATTCTAAGGTTAAAAGCTACACTTTTGGCATCATTATAATAATTGCATTTAGAGCTGAAATATGTCTTAGTACTTACATGTATGTCCATACTGAATTGTGATTGGTCTTCATATATTTAGCCACCTATAGCCAATTTTACATTGCCTAGTGAATATATTTGATTTTTGTACACTGCTGACAGAAATCTAAATGTTATTTTTAATTTAACACAATTATTATTATTATAAAAGATTATTATTAAATTGTTATTTGATTGGTTATCTTAACCCAGGTCTGCACATCCTGTTGTGAAGGGAACATATGCAACTTGCCCCTCCCACGAAATGAGACTGATGCCATTTTTGCCACCACATCACCCATTAACAAGAGCTTGAGACCAACACAGAGTCACATGCTGCTATATGTATGTATAGTCAGTCTGTTGTTCCACAGTATTAACTAAGAGACTCATCCATGAGTGAAACCTTCATGGCAGTAATTTAGAAGATCATTGATTTATTCCAGTTGTGGGCTTCACCTTCCCCAAAATGAAGTGTTAATTGTTGGATTTTGTTTCGTGATTTTCACACTAATGTTTGCTATAAAAAATCTACAATCTCATGGCAATTTGTAATTATTTTTCATTTTGGTAGATTAGTGACTAATTAATATGAATTTGAATCTCACTTGTACGTTTTCATACGATCTGCTTTTGCCCCAGTGACAGTTTAGGGGTGGAGTTAGGAGTGGACATTCATGCTTGCTTTTGTTATATTTTTGTACGATTCACATCATACTAAATCACCACCTCGTGAAATTGTTACATTTTTTCATTAGATCAGTTTGAAAAATTCTCTGATGTTCTGCTGTAACACTGTTCTATAACAAGCTTCAAAATATTGTTTGAAAAAACTGAAAACATCAAACTGTGCGAAATATGTGATAGTTGGATCTCAGTTTTATCACAGTGGATGCAGGAAGGGCAGTGTCGGACAGGTTATATATTTATAACCAAAGTGAAACAAGACTGCACAATTTTTCTTTAATCAATGTGAGTTGTGTATTATACATTTGTATAGATGTATTTATTTTTTTATCATCCATTTTTGTAGAAAACCTTAACAGTGTGTTAAATGTGTTTTTCTTGTAAGTTAAAGCATAACAGTAGGGGTCACGCTACATGAATTTTCCACCCATAATAGATAACTATTCTCATCATTGTTGTCATATGATTAAATTATTTTTGCCAACATGGAAAAAGGGCTTGGCACCTCCTAGGAAACAGTATGTACAGTAAGTCCTGTATAAAGAAAATTCTTTTCGCTTTTGCACTTCCATTTGTTCTTGTCATATTGTATCATATGGACACATTCTTAAAGCACTTGTGTACAGATGTTTGTCACATGGAAATGTAGTGAACTAACAACGTTTTATTAACGTGGCCTCCATTGAAGGGCTTTATTATAATTATATATGTTGCTTTAATGCGTGTCAGTCAGTCATTCTGTTTTGTATATCATGAAGAAAGTGTTGAGTTCAGTGTTATTTGTATCAGACCTTAATATATGACTTGTTTCAGTGATCTGCTGTAAATTAAGCTGTTTCCTGTCTGTCTCTCTATCTGCTTCTGTGACTTTAGTGAGTTATGAAATGTTATTAAACATATTGCAGCCTTTACACTGAAATCAGTTTTACTTCAGTAAAATATAAAGGGCATGGTGATTACAGAAGGGCTATTGTCACTTTACTCAGGTAAATATAGACCAGCCAGTGCCAGTTTAATAATTCCCAAAAAACTTTAACCTGAGTGCCCAGACAAACTGTTCTGGTTAATTGAGGTCTACACATAAAATGTGTTGTTTCAGCTCATCAGTTGTCCTCAGCTCAGAGTTACATTACATGTACATAATTTTAACTACAACAAATAAAACAGGATTTGTAATAAGTTTGCATGATTTTTTAATCCAAGAAGTAAAATGGAAATGTTGCATGCCAGCATGTGCCATGGTTCATTGTCAATGTAGATATTTTTTCTACATGTTTATAATATTCCTGTATATTCTCTTGTACATGTTTTGGATATGCATTATGTCAAGCTAAAGGAAATTATATGTTGAATCATGCATTTGGAGTTAATTCGTAACACCTCTGTGGTTGTTTCTTACCTGTTGTTGTATTAAATGTAAATCCATAATGTTTACTGTTATTTTGTTTACTGATAATAAAAGCAAAGCTCAAAAAGTTTGTTTTGGCTAGATCAAGTTTCAACAGGAAACAAACTGTAAATGTTGTCACAATTAATGCTCTCTTTCAATTATAATGTAGTGGCTATTTGAGTCACACAAAAATATTTCTGCATTTTGTTCCGTTTTCCACTAGACCCCTGCTGGACTACTGCAGATTTTCCACCCAAAGACAATACTTTCTAAACCTGGTCCTTTTCCATTTTCACTTTTGTTTCTACAGTTAGTATTACAGTTTAGAGTCCATAAGCACCAACAGTGCTCAGTTTGAAATAAAACAATGTTATAAGGAACTAGATGAGAGTTTAAAGTTCCAGAGTTTAAAGGTCTACTATATGTCATAAGAATAAACAAACCACATCTGTTGTCTTTCTGGCTGAGAGCACACAACTTGAATTTAGACTGAATTTATCCAGACATGTTTAGGCTTGGTTTTATGAGGTTACAGATTTATGGAGTAAAAGACGTTTTTGAAACACCAGAGAAAAGGAAATACAACTCATATTAAGCCTAAAGCCAGAGGTCAAAGGTCAATACACAGAACCCTTTCTGGTCACTTGAGTCACAGATGGACTACAGGGTGAAAATGAAACAGGCTTTCCTAGGTTATAGGGCATTTAGTAACATTATGTTGTAAATTAAATTTATTTTCTAACCCAGCTGGTGTTCCAAGCCTGTATGACCATTTTTATTTAGTACAACACAGAAGTAAAACATTTGAAGAGTATTCAGGCCACAATTTTACAAATAATGTCAAATTTGGAAAGGCAAGAGGGGAATTACATCAGAATTTGTTTATTTCAAGTGCAAATCTTGAAAATCTTTTTGAAAGTTTCCAAAGCAAAACAAAAGCTGCCTTCATCTTCTGGCTTGCCTTCAGTAATCCAGTTTCTCGGCTCATTCCCTGCCGATATAAAGTCAAACTTCCTCCCTAGCGCTGACTTTCCAGATGAGCAGTAACATGTTTTTAATGATCAGGAGCTGTTGCAGGCTGAGTTTCGGGTACTTTGCCTGGAGTCCAAAGAATGGCCCTCATTGTTGGAGGGCATAGCAGCATATCCTGTTCAGTACGGCCATGCTGAGATTTTAATTACTCTGCTGCAGAGCTTTGGGATAGATTGAGCACCAATGAAAACAAACACTGCCCTTCTTAACTGTGGGAAATGGCAACCATCTGTGTTCAGCACAATTGTGCCACATATAAAAATATAAGCTTAATATTTAATAAGATAATATAGTAACAACAAACATTATATGTATTGATCTGTTGTGCTATCACTGGTGGTAGTAGCATCCTACCGTTAATCAAATGAATTAAAATGAGTTACTACTCATGTAGATCTTTTAGCCTAGATTACATTGTTGCTGATGATATGATTTTAGTATGTAAGATAATGTTTTAAGGCTTGTTATGGATTCTGACATTCCAAGGCAGGATAATTTGTTTAGGACACAGGAAGTAATATTAGTCTAAACAGATGGAAACTAAGAAGAAGATATATCGACTCAGAAATACTACGTAACTGCAGGGCAAAGTGGAGTACATGCATTTATCCAAACACTTGGAACATCAGACTTCTCCAAACCGTGTGAATCCAGAAACAGGGTGGAGACAATCACAGATAATGATGTGTGAAGTGTCTTCAGAGGAAGACAGAGACAGTGGGAAAAGTCTGCTGCTGTGCTTTGGGAAGATTTGAGAAGAAGTGCAAAGTCATGCTTAGATGATGTCCCTGCTTTAACTTTATTGACTGAATTATGTGATGACGATGGAAAAGACTCAGCACACACAAAAAATATGAATGATGTATACTTAAAATGAAATTTAAAATAAAAACAGGAGAAAAAGAGCAAAAATAAGGCTGGTTACAAATACATCTGTAAATAAAGCATTTTTGAAATGTAAAAAACTTGTAGTCCACATTTTAAAAAGTACTTGCTTAATAAATAGGTAAAATTATATAAATGGCATCTGTTTCATTTGTTTGCTGAATCAAATAAAGTTTATAAAGATGATAAGAACACCATTCTGTCATTCTGAAAATCTAAGTTTAATCAAGTGAAATTCCAGCAGAGAAAGCCTTAAAGGGAATATTGAGTCACAATACACAGCTCTGAATGAAAAAGTACACGTCACATTGGGTCACAGTGGGATTACACTGACTGATGTTTGTCTGAACACCATGAGCCCCCAAACAGCACAGTCTGAAAGGTTCTGATTTGCCAATGAATTATCAGTTCTGCCAGATTACAAAAGTCAACAAAACTTGACCCTGGTAACACAAGAATAACCATAAAGGGTCATCACAATAGAGCTTGCAAGTTACTACAGGAGAAACCTGGAGTGTCCTTAATTTTAACCCTGCAAATGCCTTCCATTGTTTCTTCAGTGCAGAAAAAGTCCATTTATATCTCTTTAAACAGCAGGCATGACGATCAGACTCTTTGAACAAGCCAATGTAAATCTTAACTGCTAAAAACAGGAAAGTGTTGGCAGATAACTGATGGTGACTGTTCCATTGTCTGAACAGACCTCTGACACCAGGTTTTCCTTTGATACCCTGGCTTTAGTTGTCACTATCCTAACAAGGGAGAGACCCACCCCCACCCACCTAACTCACACTGTTGTTAACATGGTATCTTTGATCAGTTTATGATTTTTTTCATCAAACGCTGAAGAACTTTCAATATTGTGTCTATTCTGACTGTAAAATTCCACATTGAATAATGTGTAAACTGTACACAGTTTTATCAATCTGAAGACATTTCATTGAATAGAATGTTCTGGGGGTGGGGGGCATGATTCATCAATAATTCATTTCTCATGAAAAGTAACAAGGCTGTCTGACCTAGATATCTAACCCCAATTAAACATGTATGATGCTCACTTTGAATTATTACACCATTGCAAATGTATAGCAATTTTACATTACATGCATTTGCAAGTAAGAATTTGTTAATTAAAACATTAAGTATTTCTGGAAAGCAACAATGAACAATAGAATGTAATTATAAAAATTACCCTTATGTTACTGAGTTTGTGTACCACTGGAGAATCACCCCTAGATTTCAGTGAAACAACTAAGAGTAAACTTTCAAACTAACAAAGGAGTTATGTTTTAGCAGAACAATTAGGACAAACTGATAGTCATGTCAGTCAAGGCTGTCATACATGCATGGGGTGAAGACTGCTGCCCTTAAAACCCAATTCATTATCCAGACACAGCCTGACACATGCTTTGATGAGACCATACACTATGACAGTTACATGCTTTTGGTAAATACCTTTGATGAGATCCACCCATAAAAGCATTTATGTAATAATACAGTACTTACGATGACATATAATTATATACAGTAGAGACCTCAGAGATCAGAAATATTTTAAAGACAGACCGGCTATGGGTTTCATTAGAAAAACACATGCTAATGGAGAGTGAAGAACTGGCTAAATAATTATGGTGTCAAAGCTTAAAGAAGACTGATTGTAGTCCATCTGTTGTGACTCTAAATTAATTCTAATGGTACCCGTGAGACATTGACTCCAGCAGCTGCTACCTTTGGTATCCTCATGCTAATCAGGCCAAAACATTCACCATTTAGGTTTGAGACAGGCTACGTCTGCTAATGCATTTCATATTGAGGCAAATCACTGAACATCCCCTCAAACTGCTTAATATTACAATTACCAAGTCTACACGCTTGAAATGTGCATCATTACTGAGTCATAAAAGATTTTTTATCATTGCAGCTAAAATTTATCTGTAGTTTCATTTGGAACAGTAAAGAAAAAAGGTCAAACTTTAACATTAGGGTCAGCAGGTTCCAATTATTCAGAAGGGGGAGGGAAAATAAACAAACAATAATTTTAATATCTTATTTATTTAGTGTATATATCATGGACCTATGGTGATATTAGCAGGTATTATTGACTTAGGCTGAAAGCCCAAGGATCATTTCTCATATTTTAACCCTTTATATAAATATACATTTTGATCATCAAGTTTAAATTATCTAATTGAGCAATATGGTATAAACGATCTTAGTCCTACAACGGCTTTCAGCTTTATAAGCTTTGTTGAGCCATGTAACAAAAAGAAGGCAACACAGGGAGAGAAGATACACTTCTGCTAAGAAAATATTGGACATTTGATTAATGTGAGTGACAGTGAACTTTATTTTAGCACAAGCATCCAAAAGTTACACCAAAAGTGCCTCTACAAAAATACATTTTCAAGGACCAGTCAATGCGCAATTTTATAGTGTGTGCTATGTGATCAGAAAAAGGTGTTTTTGATTCTGTTGACCAAGCATAAAAGTGAACCACACACGTTTATTTCTGGTGTTGAGCCTAACTGTGTTTCCATGGCAACATAGCATCTTTAACTAATTAACTTCAGTTCTCTTGTAGTTTTTTTTAATGATCTGGCTGTAGGGTGGGGCAGTGGTGAATATTGTGCCCACATAAGCATGTGTCCCCCATATCTTGTGCCAAATCACTTTATAACTGCCCGATCTGGAAGCCTAAATGTGAATATCTTTCATCCGTTTCATAAAGTGTGTGGTTTGTGTATGACCCAAGGAACTGAAAACAGAGAAGGTCAATATGAAGGCAGGTGTGTTGAAAATTGAACTGCAGATCATGGATGTGTCAAGAGTTCAGCAACAGCACAACTTACCGCAAGGCCAGATAATGGGTCTATAAAATCTGCTAAAATCCTTCATTTTGGAGAGCGCAACATATCCCTTTTGCACCTGCGATAAATGAATACAACACACCATTTTGTAATCTTTAAATGCCTTCATTCAGTTTTCTTACAACAACGCTGGGTACATGCACCATTATAAGTCTTTTCTTTATTATAAATCTTTTCTTTTCACCTAAAAAACAAATACTATGAGAATAACACAGTCACTCTAGCATTCCTATAGCCTTATGCCAGTTAGACAGGAACTCGCAGCAATGTGAACCAGACAGTAAATAACACAGATTGCCAAAGGCATGCATTGCTGAGTCACGCTCTCTCTCACACACACACACACACACATTTAAGGTAGTTCAAATGCACTTCAGGCACAAAACTTTAAAGAACGCTAAAACATTGCAAAGAGTAAATATGCTGTAACAATCAAAACATGAGAAATTGCATTCATCATTTTTTATTCCTATTACTGTTTTCACTGTACATTAAGCTCATTGTACATGTAAGCCCATGGTACCTGGCAATAAAGCTTATTATGATTCTTAAAAATGCCTGGTCCACCTACTTAGTCCAGGCCGTCATGTCGTTCTGTGTCCTCTGAGTAACAGTAACCACCATCATGCCAGTCCTCATGAAACATTGACTAAAACCTGAGTTCAAGATTAATTACATACTCAGTCGTGCCTGCCTGAACATCTTCATAAATACTTCACATAGATGGAAATGCTACCCTCTTGTGGACAAATTTTACATTACACAAATACAAAATATATTCTGGGGACCTAAACTAATGGTTTTTAGTTCTGGTCTTGGAGTACCCCAATACTGTCCATTTTTACGTCTCCCCATCTGACACACCCAGGTCAGGTCATAGAGAACTCTGTGTTCCTCACCTTTAAAGTTGCTTTGGAAGAAAACGTCTTCTAAATGCCTAAATGTAAATCTAGATGTTGTGGGACTCCAGGACCAGGTTTGAGAAACACTTATGAACATTGGATAGGTACCTTGTATTATAGCAGTTTGTTTTATTGTTTTCCTAAATTAAAATGAAGGCAAAGAAAAAAATCAACAAGAATGAAAATGTGTATACATAACAATATTATTATTATTATTATTATTATTATTATTATTATTATTATTATTATTATTACCATGATTAGAAAACAAAGAGGAAAAATTTAACTTTACTTTTAATTTCACTAAACTGAGACATAATCACAATAGCAATACTGAAACATCTTGTATTCTATCATATTTGGTACACACTTTATGGATAATTACAAATCAAGAATATTTTGATAATAACAAATTTATTTGTTAATACCTATATTTTGCTGAGCTTATGTTAATTGATTAAAAGCTAGTCTCCTTAACCTTTTGATTACGTCAAAACAACGGCAACTCGTACGAGACAAAAAAAGTCGTACCTAAAATTCACTATAATTCCACCAGATGTCAGCAGATCTCAGACAATGTTACACATCATCATTCAGGATTCAGATTTGGGATTTTATTTTATGATCCTATTCAACAGCAGTTAATTTTCTGGAGAATCTGGAGTTAGCTATATAAGACCTCCAATTACAAGCAATAGTTAATGAAAAGGTCAGTTTTCTTTGCACAGTTCTGTATTACAGTCATAATCAAACATGCAATTCAGGTTCTAATCTGCCAGGCATCAAGTAGAAATATTAAATAGCACAAAAACTGATGCAATGTCAGATTCATTAACGTTCTGTCTCAAATCAAATTTCTTGTCCTCTGGAATATGACAGAACATTATCATCATCAGAACATTATCATCATCAAAAAATGCTAAAAATTCTACACATTTTGATATTGCCTGAGATTTTAAAAGAGCAATGAATAATTTATGCGTGAGATGGACGTGTGTGACCATCATATTTTTTCTGTGCAGTTGTTGAGTGCTTAACCTGACATATGCAGTTCAATATTAATTTTGCATATTCATGTAGCAGCAATTCTCATTAATGTCATAATAAAGCAAAGCCAGTATTTCTCCTTTTTTAGTATGTGCCTTTTTTAAAAACATTTTATGAACTATTGTGTTTTGTGCATGTTTATGTTATTATGTTTTGAATATAAGCAAAGACAAACATAATCGTGTCCTATGGAGTGGGCGTTTGAGTCCATTTCTGTTGAAAATAGTGAGTGGTTCGTTATAAGGTCTTTTAAGTCTTTCACTCCATCTTATGCTCCCCAAAAATACTAGGTCACCCTGCAGCACTGAACTCCATTACCAGTGTTTGTCAGTCCTATCAATGAAATAGGCCACCCAACTTATAAGAGCTGTATCAAAGCCAAATGGTCTCTCTTCAACAAAAGACACCAGCTGAAAACTGCAGCACTGCACTTAGTCTAATAGGGTGTAAGAGAAGTTACAAGAGCTGTAGGTTTTTTTCAGCAGTATTCTTTGAGTAGTACTCTCAGTCATTTGACTGCCATATTTCTGATATCTCATGTTCTTTCACTGCAGAAATATACATAAGCATATGCAATTTTTTACACTTCATAAAACTTCTAAATCCATCATGGCCACAATGTCTGTCTGTTTATCATTGCACATACATTATCAATCAAGTTTGCAAACATGAGAAGAAGATTAGAAATAGAAATGAGTAAATATTGAGAAAATGTGAATGTCTGAGCCACATAGCCTTTCAAAATATACCCAATTACAACAAGCCCCCACATGTTGTCCTTTCTCACCGCACCAGATGAACCAGTTGTCTCAGAGATTTCACCTGTTTTTTATGAAAAATACATGTATGAGGAGCCAGAGGCACAGACCAGTTACTAGAGCATGAAATAGCCGCTTGTGGTGGATGGGTGTGATTTTTGTTGGTAAGGCTTGTTTTTCATATCTGTGATGAGTGCGCTATCTTACCCTTCATAAAAAGCTTTGGACCTTCATGATTCAATCTATGTATCTCCTTCCAAAAACCACAATCTAGTTTAAACAACCCTCAACCCAAACCCCATGAATGACAACAAACAATATTACTGAAATGTAAAACTAAGCTTGACATGACCAATGTCTGCCTGTAATGTTCCAAATAAAGCCAGTGTGAACAGACCTGCATTATGAAGATTTGTATTTATTTTCTGCCTAACAATTAATCATCTGCCAACTACACACACTGTCTAAATATTATCCTTATTCTAGTGAAAGTGTTCTTGCACTCAGTATACTGGAATATCAATATACTATAACAATATATACTATACAATATGTGTTTAGTTTGTTTCATGTCTCTATAGGGTGGGAACAGCACAGACATCTGGCAAATCTGCTTCTCAACCTCTTTCCCTTTGCACTGGTTAAATGAAAATAAGAAAATGAGAAATGAGCTCTTTTATCAGCTAAGAAGTCGTCTTGTGGAAAGAGGCCCATGATTTATGTTTAACTTTCACATTCCAGAGACTCCAAAGTTTGTTATTGTAAATTGGGGTGGTCCAGTGGGGGGTTGCAAATAACCTCTTCGATAAAAAACTTTACCAAATCCATATGTTTCAATGCACAGCACGTGACCACTACCTTACAGATGTTTGTGGTCTGGTGTAAAGAATGTGGTATTTCTGCACTGTCAGCACAAAGCTACACCAGCTGTGGCAAAAGAGACAGGAAAGTAAATGACAGAAACATGCAGACAGTGTTGGTGACAGGGACATAAATACAAACAGTTTAAAAATCACATGGGAGGGATAAGCAATACCAAATGTGAATAGCAACAGTTTTATGATAGCAGTCCTATAACAATACACAATACAAAAAAACTTAGTTCGGAATATTGGTAAAAATCATCCCAAAGTGGAGTAAAAAAATAAATGGTCTTAAGGTGTTTCCATATGTGAGCAACATCCTTAAAAGTGATTTTGCAAGTATTTTCAAGATGTGCAAATGATCCAGGAAGGAGACAGTTCTTGTTGGTTGACTGTAAGGATGTGGTATTCAGTGATGGAACAGTTCTTGTTCTGGCTATTCTCCAGTGTACTAACATTCCTGTTCTGGGCTGTGCTTCTAAACTGCTGCTGACACAGAAGAACTGAAGGGCTCCCTTTTAACTTTAGCATATATGAAACACATGTAAAAAACAGATAAAGATAACCTTAAAGGTTTAATCAGATATGGCCAATGAACTGATCAAGATTAAGTGTGAAATTAACACAGTTTTGTTCAAGTTATATTGTTGTTTATATAAACGAAAACAAATATATTGTATTGTAATTGGTTTAATTATTGCTGATTATCCTAATGAAGAAATTTAACTATATAATTATTCTTTCTAATGAAGAAATTTAACTATAATTGTACACCATGCACATAATGAAAACAAATGATTTGTGTGTTTTTATGTTGAATACAGGCTCGGAGAGCCAATGATATTGCGAAACTGAGTTGGGAAAAGAGGACAAACTAACCACATTCTTCTCACATTTCATCAAAAACTTACCCTCCCTATAATGTTGAAAATATGGCTGTTTTCTCTTAAAATATCTAGTTCACTGACCTTGTGGTGAATGCTCCATAAGACAAATGACACAAACTTTAGGAATACAGAATCCAGGAAAATTCATAATATTGTCAATATAGTCACAACATAACTGTCAGAGATCACAGATACTTTCAACTGTAGCTGGTCCTTCATTGTTGCCAAAACAATTTAGAAATTAAAACAATAAAAACATTAAACCTGGACTTAACATTAGTGGTTAATGATATTTGACTTAAAACACACATTGTTATAGCATAACGTGACTATAACTCTTTGTTTACTTTCTTATATTTGCCTGTTGCAAAAAGACTGACTATTCTACAATGTGCAATTCTACAATTTCATCAGGGTCGTGATAAAAAGAGATTCTCAGTCTTTACAACTGTCTTCCACATACACAAATACAAACAAAACAGTAACACAAGGAGCTAAATAACACTTCCAGAAACAGCATAGGCTACCTGCATAATAATTCAAGTAAAAAAAATAATGATTAATAAATCTAAGAACAGCATCTATAACAAGGAAATAGACTTGTAAGGACGCCTATTAAAACGTGTAAAATGGGGGATTTAATCAATTATATAATAACTTTAAATGTTCATGTAAGATAAAGATTTTAGTTGAATAAAACAGAACCTGGTTTCATGTTTGGAGGCTGCTTACTTACATCACAGACTTCAGATATGCCTACAATTACATTTGTATTCATTCAGACTCTTGGCATGGATCATTTCTTATTGAATGGAGCGCGCGGCGCGCACTCGTTAGCTGGAACCTGAGCTCTGGTGCGAGGGGCGGTCTCGCGCTGCGCTCATCACACAAGTATGTGGAGGGTAGAGACTCTGGAGCAAAACATCTGAGCTTTACATTTCTCTTTGCAGTGTACCATTAAAGCCAGGGTTCAGCTTAACGCGTAATGCTATTTATGAAAACTTAAGGACCACTGGAGACAACTTGAAGTATTGAACAGAGTATCGGTCACCTCCGATCCAATGCTTTTCAATGAATTTTCTCTGTATGGATCATAGACTTCCGTGAACATTCCCACGGGGTGATGCGCTCGATGTTGAACAGCACTGAATGAAGATGCGGTTGAAATCGTTTCGCTGCAGTTCATAATGGAGCAACCTCACGATCTGAAATGTAAAATAGTTGTGGTCGGGGACACTCAGTGTGGGAAGACGTCCTTGTTAAGTGTTTTTGCAAAGGACTCGTTTCCAGAGGTTTGTAAAAAAAGTTATTTTTTGCATTTACAAAGGTTGCATCTTAATCGTTTGCCAAAACATAAATATGTCACAAAGGCGTTTACAAATGCGAGAGTTAGTAAATGTTTTTGAATATAACACACGTTTGATATTTCCCTGCAGAATTATGTCCCCACGGTGTTTGAGAACTACACAGCAAGTTTTGAGCTCGACTCTCTGAGAGTTGAGCTCAGCCTTTGGGATACGTCAGGTAAGAGGAGGACGATCTTTGCTGGTGATCAAACCTCCTCTGGTTTTTATCCAAGCCTCTGTCATTAATGTACAAATAGACTTTTTGCCAACACACAGTCTGCAGAAATATCAAGTGAGATAACTTAGTTGAACGCTTAAATATTCACTCTTTCTATGTCTCCTTGTATAGTGTGATTGAACTCTTTAGCTATCCAGTAAGACATTAAGCATCAGCAATAAAAAATGAACAGAAAGTTTTCTACTTTACCTGTACTTGTATGTTTATTGTATGTTAACATGTACTGATGTAGCTTATTGGCCAATACAGATGCTGTAATGTGGCGCTAAAGTTATTGCAGGCTGTGCATTTGCTGACTCTGTGATATTCTCTATGGACTCTATGGAAGTGAGAATAAAGATTCTCGTGAGATAGGAGTGGTTTGTTAACAGCAGAAGTATAATGAAATTCATAATTATAAATCAATCTTCCACACATAGAATGACTTAAATGATTATTATTACTGTTAGGTAATAGAACAGTCAACAAAACTACATGTTAGTGGTTATATTTAGTGTTTGTTGCAGGATTTGTGATAGCAGAGTATGATGTTTGCATTACACATGCATGGTTTTCATAGCTTTTTTAATTGTAAAAAAAAGACTTTAAACAGGTTTTGGTATATATTTATGAACTCTAAACCATTTTCTTCTCCATCATTTATGTTATTGTGAGCAACCAGTAAAGTTCACCAGACAGCTGCTTGTGTTTCTTTTATCAAAATGGACCAACATTTCAAAATGAGACCTTTAAATATTTCAGTGATGTCTAATGATCTGAGGTTTGAACTCATTTCAAGCCCTACAAACTTTCTAGAGCAGATTCACCACTTACCTCCCAGAATAGCACTGCAACCTAATTTACTGTGCTTGAATCATGGGTACATGTGCTGTCTTCCTGTTCAGAGAGACAGTGACTTGCAGGGAATTCCACAGAAAATCAAACTATTTAAAATGCGAGTCTGTACTTACAGCAAAAGGCAAAAGCTGGACTACAGTAAGCTTGTGTTCTCACTGTAAATACAAACATAAATAAATTTGCATTTTTGTTTTTTAATTTTGAAATCGGTTGCAAATAGAGCATTTATATTTCTAAACATACTGTAACAGCGTCATCAAGGATGTTCTTTTTCTGTCATTTAAACAGCACCTGTTTTTTTCTACATATCTTCCCTCTTCAATCAAAGAGCAGCATTTATGACTGAAAATCACATCATATGTTATCTTTTTGTACCTGAAGCAAAGTTGAAATGACCATATTCCCTCTAATTGGCTGCAAGCTCTGCATATGAAAAGCTCCCTCATGGAGCTCTCATATTAAAAATACTCTGGTCGTGTGACTTATTATCTTCTTCTTGGTGCTAAATTAGTGAATGTGTTTGTAAGAAAAATTTCATCAGATGGTTTAGATAAACCCTGCTCGGGCTGTGCTGCATACTTTCCTCTGTTACATCCGGTCTGGTTTTAATATAGTCTGGTTTTAAATTTTTATACGAGAGCAGTTCACATGAGAATTATCTTTGTGACAGATTGTGAATAAAAGTAAAAGTTTGTTGAAAAACTTTATGGAATATCTCAAATAGCAATACATCAACAATTCATTTTATGAGCAGCACAGTAACTGGATCATGCTATGATGTGACAGCATCTAGTTTCAAATTTATGTCAGTTTTATAATTTTTAGTTATTTTTAAGTAATTATTAATTTACCACTATGGGTTTTTTGGCTAATTACAGGATCGCCTTTCTATGACAATGTGCGGCCCCTCTCTTACCCGGACGCCGATGTAGTTCTGATCTGTTTTGACATCAGTCGGCCAGACACTCTGGAGAATGTTCTAAGGAAGGTAAGTCATTTTTTACCATTACAGGGCTGCCCCCAATAGTTGACTAATAGTTAGTTGATGACAAAATGCGGTTAAACTTTAATTTACAGTTACACGTAATTTTACATGTAAGTATAATATTCATTAACAACATGTACTTACTATAGGGTTAGAATTAGAATTAGGGTTTGGGTTAGTTGCATGTAATTATGCATAATTTACTGTTATTACTATAGTAAGTACATGTTACCAAAAATACATAGTCAAACAAATATTAGTCTATTATTTGCAGAAAAAATTATAGACTGCGATGTCATGCAGTTTGTGATGGTTAGACAGATGGTTATGTGGCAATTATAAAAAGGCAGGAAATCAAAAGCGATCATTTAATAGATGGTAATAGAAAGGTAATAGATGACCCAGAAAGATGACATGCAAGTTCTTCAGGTAATGTTCGCCTATAATTCATTAACCTTAAACAGCGTCTGTTATTTGAAATATAAGTAGCAGCCACTTAATATTAGCCACTTTACATGACCATTCACACAAACATTAACATAGATAAATGTGGGCTAATATTAGGAGCATATTCAAGTGTAGTTTGTCCAAGTGTGGAAGTGTGGACATGATGGCCAAAAAAGGACACTAAAACATTTGTTCTTTAAAACATTTAGAAATTGTGGGGTTCTCTTGAATTGTGGTTGGAAAGTAGTAGGTGCTGATATTCTCACAAGCCTTGTCTTTGTGCCTTTGAAAACAAAAGTCCAGACATCTGAGAGACGAGTCAACTGAGTGAAAGAGGGAATGTGTGGGAGAGATTTGATCAAATAGGAGCAGAATGACAACCAGTAAGAGCCTGTTTACATTTAGTCTCAGAATCATAGAGTGACACTTTGTGTGGCAGGATGTCTTGTAACCTCTGATGTCACTGAGAGACTAGATTGAGGGGGTAAAAATTAACCATCCGTTTTTGAAAGCTCCCATAGACTGTAATCTCAGTGGTGGTCTGTGCCAAATATATATAGTCATCAGGGGCCATTCAATGATTTCATCCTTTTCGGGTGAGATGTTTTGATTGTAAGACCCTTTTCTATAGTTTCTGTAGTCCTGAGCATGAAAGGTTACAATGTGCTTGAGTAGTTTAAATAAACTAAAATCAAATAATTTAAATTAATTGTGAATAAATCACAACTGTGTATTAATGAAAGAGTATCAGTAACAGCAGTGTTGTTGATTGCATTATAATTTATGATTTCACTGGAGTGATCGTGAGTGAGAAGTGGAGAGTGTCTGAGAGCTGTGGAGGAGTTGCACCCTCTGCTGTCTTTTGTCACCTATACCAGGAGTCAAAACTGACTGGAGGAATGGAAAATACTTAAAGGGATAGTTCTCCCTAAAAATGAAAATTCTTCCATCATTTATTCACCTTCATGTCACACAAAACCTGTATGACTTTTTTGCTTATGAGGAACACCAAAAAGATATTTTGAAATACGTTGGTAACCAAACACCAAACAGTGGCACCCATTGACATCCATTGTCATCCATTGACACAAAATCACTGAGACATTTCTTTAAATATTTTCTTTTGTGTTCTATAGAAGCAAAAAAGTTGTACAGGTTTGGAGTGACACACGCATGATTAAATTATAGAAAAAAATACATTTTTAGGTGAACTATGCCTTTAATGTAATGAACTTGTACAACTGGTATGGGGAGGATTCAGACTGAAACAGCCTATCATAGCCAATGGATGCTGTTTTCTTTACATTACAAGGTGAAAAGGAATTTGTGGGGCCAGTTATATATTTTTAGTCATTCAATAAAAACAAAACCATAAGGCTGGATTGTTACTAAAGATTAAATCTTAAAGATTTTAAAATGTTTTGTATTAATTTATGCTGGTTGTCAGTCTAACACCACGTTTTATAATCTTCTAGTGGAAGCGGGAAATTGAGGAGTTTTGTCCCAATACTAAAATATTGTTAGTTGGATGTAAGTCAGACCTGCGCACAGACCTGGCCACATTTGTGCAGCTGTCCAATGACATTCCTTTATCATATGACCAGGTGGGTTTTTAAAGAGATGTTTATAGCTATATTTTAATTAAGTCACTTTATTAACAAAAACAGGTGTAATGTGCAATTTCAAAAGATTTTACTACAAAATAATTATATAATTAGAAAGTATCAGATAGCTGTCAGATAGTAAGTTTATACTTTCATCTGTTTGTCTTTTTTAGGGTTCAGACATGGCCAGCCAGATCTCAGCCCCTTACATTGAATGCTCAGCACAGCAGTCTGAGAACAGCGTGAGGGACATTTTCCACATAGCCACACTAGCCTGCGTCAGTAAAACCAACAAGAATGTCAAACGCATCAAATCCACCAGAGCCACCAAGAAAACCTCAAACGGACACAGCAGGCATGAGCTGGACTCAGTGTCATGTCTACACAAGACCAAGACAAAAACCTGCACAGTCATGTGATCTCAGAAGAATTTGAGGACATTTGATCTGCATGCATTGTTTTTCTATCAGAATTTTTTATTGGAACATTAAATGAAACATAACCTGATGGAAGCTAGGTTGCACCACTAGTATAAATATTCATCTTTTATTATGCTGAAGTTTATTTTCCGCTTTAAATTTGCATTTTCAAAGCTCAAATCTCAGAACAGTCCGGTTGTAGCCATCATAAAAACCTAAAGCAGGGAAAATATCAACACTATTTCACACACATTTCAGAAGCCAAAAAAGCATTTCCTCTGGATTTTATGTCAATGTTTTGTTGCAGTGTACCCCAGTTTATAGATATAATTACGTTCATTAACACTTGTTCAGTGTAACTGACCTCAGGCCTGTCTTATTAGACTGCACCAAAAAGTGTCAAATAATGTTTTAAATACATGTTATATAGGAGTTTTTTTATGTAATATAAGGCAATAAATGAAGCATATATCTGGCTGAAGCATTGCATATCTAACATTGTGCCAAAAAAAAAAATTCAAACACCAAACAGCCAAAAAGTTATTTTTTGTAAGCAATAAGTATTACATTTATAAACTTACATTTATAAATGTTAGAGTTCCACTAAAACAATAGAAAGGTTGTGAGTGTAAATTCAGGCATGCTGAGTATGTTGCAGAGCTGAGATTTGAGAGCTATATTTATTTTCTTTGATGAATTTATACTCTCTGGTGGGTTTGCTGGCCCCAGTATGCATTGTGTAATTAAAAAGAGGTTCCACAAAACAACGAAGTGCTTTGTAATAAATACAGAAAATAAAATTAAAGAGTGTTCAACAAGACATAATGATCATCCATGACAATATTTATTATGTATTTTTCAATTCCATTTGTAATTAATTTCCACTGTATTTATGACAGCGTGGTATGCTCAATTTAGCAGTAATATTTCTATTGCATGTCAAAGTGTGTGTTATGTAAGAATTCTACAATGCAGTGTTATTTTACAAAACAAACCCATAACCAAAGTTTATATGAATATGTAATCTGTAAGACCGAGATCAAATTGGAACAGAATATCACTAAAACAAGCATATATATAATGATTATAAAGCAGATATATAATGATTTGGAACAGATGCAATTTAATGCATTTCAATTCCTAGCCACAAGGGGGCATCAGTAGCATTCTTTCGTAGTTATAATCTTTAATTATATTTATCATAGGTTGTGCATAAACAACAACATCATCTAAGTAAGCTGCTTTAAGAAGTGCATAATTATCTATACAGACGTATTTGCTTGGAATAGTTGGTCTTGTTGTTTTTGTCTATCCATAAATTGAAGGTCAATGGATGAGGCTGGGACCAGCAGAGTTCGAGTGATGGGTTTCACAGTCTTTCCTAAAGGGTCCGGAAGCACCTCATAGTGTTTAATTAACTGCAAAAAAAAAAATGCATACATGAATCTAATTAAAAACCACATTAACCATCCATGATACAGGTAAGATCTTTTACAAACATTGATTAAATAACATCTACAGCAGGAGAGCTGACATTAAATGTGAAGCTATGACGGCAGTTTTATCCAAAATTCCTTTAAATGACATTGCTCTTGTTTTAATTTCTAATGCTCCTGTGTAATTATACATTCAGTTTTAATGACATCACACAGTATTAACTGTGAAATTACACTATTTGTCACTCTTTGCATGCCCATTTATTCTTATGACAATTTAATTAAAAGAAGTTAATTTTTTGCTATCATAGGCATTCAAAGCCACATTCTTAAAGCATAGAAGTTACTCATTGACAAGCAGAATTATCTCTAATAGCTGGAAAGGTTTGGTCAAAGCAAAGGTGAAGGACTGCAGAGCAGTCAATATCATAAGTTCCAAGGTAAACTGGCTTAGGTGATATCATTAGGATAGGTTAAAAAAATCAGAGAATTTGTTTCTTAAGCAAATGTTGTTCCATCTTTTTGGTAAACACTTTAGCAAAAATTTAATTTCTTGTGTCAGGCTACTATACTGCATCGAACATCGTTCATAGCAAAGAACTGCTTTGAAATACAACAAATAATGTAGGCTGTGTCTGACAGACCTAAAAAAGGCTTTGCTGACAGTATACAGAAGTAGAAGAACAGAATTAATTAATACTGTGTTCAATTAATACTGTGTGTCCTATGGCTCAATTGGTAGAACATTGTGTTAGCAATGCAAAGGTTGTGGGTTCAAAGAAATGTACTGAGAAAATGTACACCTTGAATTCATTGTTCTTTGTTCAAGTTGCTTTGAATAAAAATGTCAAAATTGCATAAATGTAAATTAATATTTCAATTACTCCAACCAGATATGACATGACAAGGCTTGGTCTAAAACCAGTTTTTAGGTGGTACCTTCTTACAGCAACAGTGTAATATCCAATCCTGTACTAAGAAGTTGCACATATATAGCTGAATATTTGTATATACAATGGTGCTGACTGTGTTGGTTGATATTCTTACCCGTGACAACAGAAGATGCATTTCTAATTCAGCCACTCTGCGGCCCAGGCAGGCACGAATGCCGAAGCCAAAAGGCACAGAACCAAAAGGATGTTGGTTTGACTGTTTATGCCCCCGGATCCAACGCCCTGGGTGAAAGACATAAGGGTCTGGAAACACCTTCTCATCGTATGACACCGCAAAGTGGCAGAGGTGAAACAAAGTCTGGAAAACACAACATACAGCTCAGATCATCTGTTTACAATTCTGAAGAGCTTTGTAACCTAAAAATTGCATGGGATTAAGATTTTGAGTTATAGAAAGCAAGTGACAAAAATGTTGTATGTTACAAGTACTATTATTGAGTCTATGGGCTTTAATGTTGCATGAACAATACAATCTCAGTAATTAGTCTCAGCTTGTAGTTCATCTTACGTTTTTAGGGAAGAGATGACCACCCACCACTATTTCATTTTCAGCCACGACACGGGCATTTCCTGGAACCACTGGATACAACCTGAGAACATGTGTTTGGAGAATATGTGGATTAATTTAGCAGGCTTAGCTTATCTGACAGCTCTCACTGCAGGTATATTACAGAGCATGTAGGAGAAACAGATGCCATACCGAAGAGTCTCTCTTACAATGGCCTTCAGCAGAGGCATCCTGTTGATGTCCTCACTGGAGGGCACCTGATCACCAGGGCAGATGTTGATCACCTCTTTATGCAGCCTCTGTTGGATCTGCGGCTTTTGTGCCAAATGATACAGTGCCCAGGAAATAGTGTTTGAAGTCTGAAATTGGGGACACGTCGAGGTGCATGAGAAGAACATTTTCTTCTGAAATCAGTCACTTTATGCAAACTTGCAAAATGATCGATGCAAAAAACATTTATTTTTGTATTTGCAAATTAGTTAAACTAGCAGGCTGCAAATGTTGCTGTTTTCATAAATATTGTCTGTCTTGTAATGCAATGCTTCTGTTAAGAGTGAAAATGTTTACTGTGTCAACTCCAGCCAGTAGAAGCTCAGTGATGCTTCCCAAAACCTCATTGACAGACATCTGTTCGCTGACCAGCAGGTGTGTGAGATACTCTCCCTCAACTGGCTTCCCTTCCTTTACCATTTCCTGAATCTCTGTCATCTTCTTCTGAACCAGTTCTTCCGCTGTGCAAATAACAAACTTTTCTGAGCAAGTGTAAATACATATGTTAAACATAATAATATTAACTTTTGGAAAAACCCTGCTACCCAGCTAACAGGCAGCAGTCTCAGAACATTAGCTAAAATTCTCTAAACCTTCTCTCGAGGTTATCAAAAAACATTCTTGCAGTAATGTTAGTAGAACATTTTTTAACATTATATATCATATATATCAAAAACATTACTCCTAATTTGTTAGTGGAGCATTTTAAACATGCTACAGAATTTAAAAACAATTTAAAATAACATTCGTATAACCAAGCAATAAGTTAATACAATGTCTAAAAACTGGATTTTAAAAGTGCCTAGAACTTTTTAAATAAAAGTTTTTTTGTTACTTAATGGAAATGTTAGGGAAATGTTCCTACAACCTAAAATTGTTAGCTGAACAGTCTTGATCCATTACTAATGACCAGCTTTGGTTTAAGACTCACCAACTTTGAACAAATGGTCCCACACAGCCACAAATCTCTTCCAGAAAGGCATGTAGGGCCAGACAGATTTGGGGAAGAGAACAATGATGGGAGAAAGACGGAACATTTCTCCTACAGAGAAGATAAACTTCTGTGTTTCTTCAGGAACTACCTCATTCAGACACCCCATTCGATTCTCAAACAGCACAGAGCAGATTCCTTACAAAAGAGTGACAAAATTAAATGAAATTGCTGTAAGCAACGGAAATCTAGCCTGCCAACCATAGTATCAATTTACCATCATTGTTTGCAAAGAGTAGTTTGATCATTCTTCTATATATAACTCCTTTTGCGCTCCACAGAAGTCAAACAGGTTTTAAAAGACCAAGGTGAGAAAATTCACACATAATTTATTTTTGGTGAGCTAATCTTTATAGACAGTCTTTGACTAAAGAAATGCGTTTTAGTATTTACCATATCTGTACCTGCCCAAGGTCTATACCAACTTTTCAAGGCCAAAGCTATTAATGGATTTACAAGTAGACTTTTAGCTATCTAACGTTTCACTGGCATTGACCCTTTGTCCTTGATTTATAAAATGATTGATACACTGTGGAAGTACATAAATTAATGATTGTGGGATTTCTTGGGACTTAGTTTCATTGTCAATTTGTGACAAATGTTGTACCACTTAATAATAGCTCATCTTGATTGGACTTGTATTACCCCATACTTCAACATACACAATATAGTAAAAGTCAATTTACTCCTGTAAATCAGCTTTCATTTAAAAACTCTTAGAACAATATAAATGCCTTTTGAAAAACTGTATATAGCCCTGTCCAATCAATAATCTTGATCTTGAAACTGACCAGTTATACCTTCAAAGGCAAACTTGTACATTTCTCCTGCCACGTCATGCACTGTAATGCCATTTCCCTTTGTTGTCCTCAGCCAATCCACCTTCTTAATGAAGTCACTCACCACGTCATTAATGGCATTAGTGTAGGAGGACACATGTTTGGGTTTCAGCATACGAGGGTTTAGTATGCTTCTGATTCGCTGCCACTCTGCTCCCATCCTGTTGTTCAGAATGCGTTGTAATTAGGAATTCAATTGCTAATTACTGTTATTTCTGAAAGGAAAACTTTTTGCATAATTGTTTGCTTTGATATAAAATCATTTTGGCATGTTATATTAAAAATCAGTTCAGAACATAGATTTATAAGGTGGTCAAATGGAGGAGAGTTGGCTCAATGGTTCAGCTATGAACACTAGGAGGGTTGGTTAGGTTTAACGTAAAGACAAATGCCCTGGCAACCAAACCAGTTTTCCACTGTTTGTAGTACACTTGAAAATTTTGAGTTTAGTGATTAATGTTCGATGTCTTTCTACATAGTCTATTAGAAGTCATCAATACCCTACAGCAAGCTTCTAAAAACTGACTAAATTAAATGTGCAGTTTTTCTATTTCAGGAAAGTGGACCAAAACATATTGATGATGTTCTATAATACATCATCTTCCAATCACACGTTAGAATCAGCAAGTAGCAAATTATGGTCCATGGCTGTGTTATGGCATAATTGGCAATTAAATAGGACGCTAACACTTGCTCAAACTGCTTTGAGTTGGCCAAACTCAACTTAAACCAAACTTCAAATTCAACAACAACAAAGACTGGGTATACAGGAGAGGTAGAGAAAAACATAGAAATCTGCATTCATGTAAGAAGCAGTCATTTGCATTGCACCCTTATGCACTGCTTCATCCATCTCCTGAAGTGACTTACTCTGTGAGGGGTCCATAGGCATGCTTGCGGAGCTCTCTGTATCCCCTCCAGTGTGTCATGTCAGTGCGGATAGGATGGCGACCCTCCTGTCGCAGAACCTCTTCTATGAGGTCTGCACGGGCCACATTAACAACCACCAGCGGTCCATATTTTGACTTCCAAAGCGGTCCATAGATTTTGCTGTGCTCTATCTGTAACAATTACACGTGAATTAGTTTATGTAACAGTAAAACATATCTCTTGATATCCAGCGTGGAGAATTTTTAATATGAGCTAATACGTTTTAAAAAGTGCAATTGTTAAAACACTCTTTATATTATTATTATTGTTGTTGTATTGTATTAATTAGTGTTTTGATGACATTAACCATTACGACCATATGCATTAACATAATCTTGATCTCACACCAAACGTATAGATCACTCATGCATTGCTATTACAGAAAAGCCGCTTGCAGACATTAATAAAAACACAAGCTATAGTGATATTTCTAATATAGTGAACTAAAAACACAATTGTGCCCTTTTAAACAAACCGATGAATGTATAATATCTTCTGTTTTTGCATTATCGATGGATTTTTTTACACCTCAATCGGATGTCCCAGTAGTATCCATCAAAAATCAATCATGTTGAGTTGAAACCATCATTGTTTTAATCCAATACCGAACCCAGTGCGCAACTACATGTTTCAACAACATATATGAAGATGCTTACCTGCATTTGATGTGTCGTTTGGAAATAACCTTTTCCAAACAGCCAGTATAATGATGTCCAAAAGCTAGGACCACCTAAGTCGTCCATCGTTTTTTGTTTATCACCATCTATTAAAGTTCTGTGCGTCCGATTTTCAGTGCTAAAGAATGCCAGACATTTTACTCCACTGTATTCTTGCTTGCATAAAAATAATCCTCTTCTTACTAATGACATTGAAAACATATCTGATCGGTGCAGTCAACAGACGATGTACAGCAACCCTGCAACAACAGAGTGCTGCTCTGTAATGGCAATCAGTCTGTTGTCAGATGAACTTTAGTAAACTTGTTACTGTGTTGCCCTTTTAAACGCTGTGAAAGACGTCTGTATTACAAAATACGACTCAGACTTCTGCTATTGTGACTGGTCTTCATTTCTCTCTGTGCTTCATTTGTGTGTGGATGGACGGAATCAAACAACGGGAATTATTCAGGCCACATTTTATTCTGCATGAATAAAAGAACAAATCGAAACAAGCTTGAATCTGTGGCCTTCTTTCACATTTGTAACTTCAACCTCTCCTCAATCTCTCCTACAAAATGTAGGAGAATTGTAGGATGCGTTAGCTAACAAAACAATAATAAACAACACGTATTAACATTTTGGTAATGTTAAAAATTGTACTGAATTGTTAATTTGCATTATTTTAAATCAAATGCATTAATATAAATGCATTATTAATGCATTATTAATGCATTAATTTAAATCAAATGCATTAATAAACGTCTAAGTATTGTTAATTGTTAGTTCGTTATAACAAAAGAAACCCTACAGTAAAGTGCTATGATAGCAACAAAAGATTAAGGAACATGCAAGCATTTGCTAAGGACTATGACAGCAATAGGATCATTTTGTCATTTTTACATTAGTATTTAGTTTATTGTGTCTTCAAACACATTTGATAACACAAAAAACACTATAACATCAGTTTAATATAGTTCCTCATGTCACAAAATGTCCTAGGTTAAATTTTTTTCATTAGTCTAATCAAAATGTTAAAATATTTGTGTTAAAACCCAGGCATTGTCAGCAATATTGTTCCACGCATTAAAAAAATTCATAATCATTATTAACGAATACTTCACAAAACAAGTCTTTATTGATCTAAACACTTTTGATGATCAAACAGAACTACATTTATTACATCAACCCATCTATGATACACAGGATGGCACGTCATATTTCACAATTAGTGCTCATGAAAGACCAGCCTGAAGACATCCTTTAAATGTAAATGCTGCTCTTTGACCTGCCAAAGGCGTACAGTAAGACATACACAACATATAGGCATCCACATGTATGTGTTTACAGCTTAAGGATTCCAAGCAAGTTTTAAAAACAAGGGTATACAAATGCAAGAGAAAGCGAGCATTTCCGGTGCTTTTACTAGCACCCTGCTAATGAGAATGGGAAAAATAATGAAAATACACCTTAAATACAAGGCAAGATGAGTTAGAACACATTTCTCTCTGTAATCATAATAGAGACAAATTCAAGTATTGCAGGTCAATGTGTAAATATCTGAGATTGTTGAGCTTGGCACCTTGATTATGCACAAATCTATTTCAGTAATACACTGGTGTTCCTTAAGACTCTTTGTGTTATGCTGCTAAATCAACTGGGCACGAAAATGCCAAGCCTCAAAAAAGGTTAAGATGACCATAAGCCACCTTCTAAATAAAAGGATGTTCTTTCTAAAGTTATCTCACCATCAAATATATTTCACCAAGGCATCCCTATAAAACAAATACTATTAATGCATTAGCAGTCTGAACAAAATAAATATTTTTCTTAATTTATTAATACAGCAAATCCCCCAGCTATCATGTATGCAATCACAGGGCATAGCTTGTGCTGATACAAGTATTACTGATTTCGAAACTAGGGTAAGGAAAATATTTCTTAATATTTGTAACTGAAAAGTTAATATGGGAATTGGACTCAGATACCACACAGTTTTAATGAGTAAACAGATACTATACATCTTGCCCTCCTTCAGCATCTGATCCAGGTCAATGAGATTGTCCAACATCACTGTCAGTCATCATCACTTTCACTCCCAGACTCACTCAGCTGGAGATCATTTTCTGAATTTAAGAAAATTGTATATTAGATAAACAACAGTGACTGTCAGATTAACCCAAAGCCCCCAACATCCCTGAAACTCACTGAGTGTGTTCATGAAATGCCCGCTGCTCTCCTCCACGTGGCTCTGAGATGTGTTGGGGGCAGATGTGCTGTGAGGGGGGGCCGGGGCCTTCTCATCCTCTGAATCACTGCTGCTGGAGCCATCTTCACTGCTGGAGGATGAGGAACTGTGGGAATCTGAGGAGCTGTCTCCACTGCTCATCTGATCCATGACACGAGCCTCAGCCATGAGTTCTGCACAATTACACAAAAACACTTATCAGCTTGCTGTTTGGTGAGCATTCAGCAAGAGTAAGAGTAGATTATTTTCTCCATGTAAAACTTTTTAACAATACTGCATAAAAATGTCAAGGCAGGCCTACCATAACTTGACATGTTCTTATTGATATGTTCTTTTGAAGTCAATGTGATTTCAGTTTCACTAAAAATAAAAATCATGCTTAATAGCCAAATTTCTGGTAAACAACAACAACACCCTTAGTCATGACAAGATATGCACTAATCAGAGAACTGTTAAAATGGAACTTGGAGCACCGCAGCCATACCCATGAATGCCATGAAGCACTGAGAATGACCCAGTCAAGTCCTTCTTAAAATACTGATATTTGCATATCAAATAACATATGGGTTTGTGGAAAACCTTATGAGAAAACACTTCAGGATCTAAGGGCACTGACAAGTGGAAGTGGATGGTCTCTGCTGAATTATGAATCCTATGATGAATCACTTTGTTTTTCTCACCTTTGTGAGGAAGTCACTTTGGATAAAGGCACCCGCTAAAGACTTAAATGTATATTTTATAATCAAGCTGGTGTTCTTTACAAATGTTAGCAAGACACGTTACCTCGCTCAATATCATCCATGGGGGATGACGGAGACATTTTCTCCTTAGGAGGAGAGTTTTTGGTGCTGGATGGTGCCCTGTTTCCACTGCCAGACTTCATTTGCTGACTAAGCCTGCTAGTTTGCTGCTCAAGGCGTGACTGAATCTTACTGCTTCCCTCAGCCCTGAGAAGAAACAAAACATTACAGTTTACTTACTCCACTTAAGCAATAATCAAGCTGTTTTATGCCCATGTTCGCACAACTAATTGTAATTTATAAGGTGTAACCACAAGTGTTAGTTTGGTGACCAACCTGGTCTTCTTGACTGCAATGTTACTGCTAAGTTTCTCCAGACGGTACTCTCCTGTGTCATGGTTGACAATGAGAATACATTCTTTCATATAAGGCCTTTTAGACCCTTTAAATACTGTGACAGGGGCAGTAGATCCCTGTAAATGTTAAGACAATAGTAGAAAATGTTTAGATTCAGTTTATCTGCACTACCATCAGGAAATCTTTAGTAGAGTGGGGTAGGTGATCAATGAGCATACCTCCAAGTTTGGCAATGTGATTGTAACTTGCTCTCCTTTTCCCACTTCCAACTCCCCCTCACATGTAGTGTCTATGGAGGCTGGTTTAAAATCATCTGTAACCAGGAAGAAAACGGATTTCATAATCAGGTGAGCCAATGCTGCCATACAACAACCAGCGCAAACCAATAGAGGGCGTATGTTGCCTATTGTAAAGAATATAGCATCAAGCCTTTCTAAATAACATGTCCCCTAGGATTTCATACTTAATCACAAGTTATGAAGCCGTTGGCGGGGTCAAAGAGGAACGGATGCTGGTTTAGGAAGGTTTCTAAATTATAAACACAACGAGTTTATTTCAGTGTACGTTACAATTCAGTCTAAGTTGCAATGCTGATCTCGCCAGCAAGGTGGAAGAACCCATAGTAGCCTTCAAAAGTGCCTGCGCATATTGTTCGATAGCAAAGTGTTGTTTCCGTAGTAACATTAAAACCCCTTTATTTTTCGTTCAAAATATGATCTGTATTGAGCTACGCAGATAAACATAATATACATATATGAATGTAAAAGATGCCACTTACATCGTACCGTATGGAATGCACTTTTAGGTTGTTTCTCAAAGGTTTCGCCTAGTTTGAGAACGTGTTCCTGATTGTCGAAGTTTGAATATGCTGTTCCATTCATTATAATCACAGTTTTTAACATAAATTACCAGTTTATAACTTTCTACGGGACTCGATACCATCTACGGCAGAAGTAGGCACCTCACTTCTGGACCCGTTGCTTGATCTTCCTGTACTGCCATTGGTCGCGTTTGTACACTTGGTTACGCCTCATTTGACCTCGTCTTTACTACAATTGGTTAAAATAACTGTCAGTCAACACAAGCGCAACGTCAGACGGAAGTGTTAATTTACCATATGATTTACCCAACCACATGGGTGCCCTCTCGTGTTCACTAAGGATATCGTCTGTATTTACTATAGAACATTTTTACTAACAATTATTAAAGCTATTTATATAATTGCCAGTTTAAGTGTAATATAGAAAATGTATGCTATATTGAACCGCAACGGACATATGTAGTTAAAAAACAGCTTTAGTGGGAAATGGAAAGCAAGTTACAATCACACTGCCAAACTTGCAAGGTATGTTGAATTACCTTTATTTTAAATGTTGCCTGTTGGCAGTTTAGGTAAATCTGCTTAATCTAAACATCTGCTTAAAATCTGCTTATCTCCGCAGCCCCGTTACAGAGGAGATGATGAAACGCCTTTTAATATAACATAACACTTATATTTAATATAAAAACACTTTATTTTCAACACTTAAATTATTTTCAGTGTTGGTCGTTTTAGAGGATGGGCCTCTTAATAATGAGTAATTATTACATTCAGAATGAGGTCCTGAATTTTAAAGTGTTTGTCAGCATAGAATTAAGTCATTTGGTTAATTACAGCATGACATCTGTCACAATATCAGCCAAAGTCAAATATTGTTCCAGTACTCTAAGTAAGTTTGAATTGAAATGAGGTTACACCAACGCAAGCAATTGGGCTTGATCAAGCAGCAATAGATCTTTAAACTTTTATAGCTTTTTACAGTGTAGGGAGTAAATGTGTGGATTAGTGAGTTTCATGTTATTTTCACTCTGTCACACATACCCGGGGGTAGTTTGGGGTCCATTTACTAGTCCATTCATTTGCTAGGGTGTGTGTACCTGTAAACCAGGCAGAATTGGTTCGGAGGATAATGTTTCTTAAGGTAATCTTAGTCTTAATGAACTACCGTATTGTTAATGCTGTGAATTAATGAATCAGCTTTGAATGTCAGGGGAAGGTTATAACTTCCAAAGGCCCCTGTTATCTTGTCCTGGGCCCCGTCCTGCCAACTTTAATCATTCTTTCCATAGCTGCGCCTTCAAAACCACATACAAATTACTTACAAAAATACTTAACAAAAATGTTCACTGTCATTGCTACAATGTCTGCAGGCTTAATTAGGCTGTTTATGTTTAACTTCTCAATTATGAACCAAAGGAGAGCACTATAAATGCTAATGTTGCTGCTGAAGTATTTAAACCATCAGTTTAAACACAACATGGCAGCATTTGTGAATCAAGTAGTTTTTTGTAGAAATGCGCCCCATCTGCAAAAGGGATTCTGCGAGTTCGGCCTATCTGCAAAAGTCACTCCTATCTCACAAAATGCTGACATTCAAATTGATGTATAGGCTACAGTAATACATATCACGATAAATGCTAATATTCTTAGGTTGTGTTGTGTTGACAAATTAACATTTTGCAAAATTTTGGTTCTGAATCTTCCAACAACACACAAAATCTCCTCATACAAATGCCACAACTTCAGTCATTAAGAATTTTGTACCTACAATAATCATGGGACTTAACCATCTAATGTGAACTAAAATGCATAAACATGGGTGGGTTTTCAGTACCATCCTGGATCATGCAGACCTAAAGCCTAAGGACCCCTGGGCACTATATACACTACCAGTCAAAAGTTTGGAAACACTTGACTGAAATGTCAGATTAAAAAATCTGAAGACATTTGATTAAATGTTAAAAATGTAAAAATAAAAATATAATAATTGTACCAACATATTAATTTAAATTTAATTTTTGTTATTAGAAAACTACAATTTAACAATTAACAATTCTACCTTCAAAACTCTTCTCAGGATAATTCCTCAAGAAACTGGGTGATGGAAAATGTCAAGAAAAATTTTGTATATTCTAGACGAAGGGTGACTATATTGAATATGCTAGAATATATCCTATTTTACCTTATTTTTAATTTAGTCACAACATAATTCCTAATGTTACATTTGTGCTATTTCATAGTTTTGATAAGTTTACTATTATTCAAAAACAAAATGAACAAAGAAAAGGTGTTTCCAAACTCTTGACTAGTGTATATATATATATATGTGTGTGTGTGTGTGTGTGTGTGTGTGTGTATATACTCCAGAGTCACATTCACCATATGTGTACTTCGGACAGCTATTATATGAATGGATAGTCATCTTCAGTTGAATTTATGGAGGGATGTTTTCCTTTAGGTTCAGCTAGTCAGCAGATATACCTTCTAATTTAAACATAAATCAAATTACTGTTAGTAAGAGTTACTTTTGAATGCCGTTCATAAAGCAGGTGAATAATCAAGTGCAAAATTTTACATGTATGATCAGTAAGGACAGTAACTATGTGCTTCTTTAGTTCATGATCTCATTAGTGGAGGTAGTAGAAGCATTAAGCATGTGATTGGTGGGAATTAACAGACTGGATGTCGTCAGTGATGAGACCTATTATTGGGCAAAGATGATTGGAAATATGCCATTATTTGCTATTCCAGTTGGAGATCGGTTGGGACTCTTACATACGAGAGTTTTCACTTCTTTGCATGACCCATGGTTGTTTGCTACTCAGTCTACACAATAGTATAATAAAGGTCTATAATATATTCAGTATAATATATAAAATAATAGAGCTGTCTGTCTATCTGTGTATATATCTATCTGTCTGTCTATCTAGTTATCTCACTGTCAGTAGCATACTGCACTTTAATTTAAAGCATACAGATCATGATTGTTCTCCATTAAACGATTGGCTGAGATCAGACCAGATCCAGTCCTCTAAGACTGCATTATCTAAATAATGGTCATCAGGAAAGTCATTAGGGGATTGCTTTTCGTTATTCAGTTGCTTACTGGACAAATTGTGTTATCATTCATTTTACCCAGAGCCTGCTGTTTTCACATAGACACTGTAAGAAATATCAGTTATTTAGCAATGTAAAAAGGTTGTTTTTTTCAGTATTCAGTTCAACTCACTGTGAGGCGAGTTGAACTGAATACTGAACAACTCAGAGCTCATTTGAGCATTATTTTAATAATATTCAACCAGTTGGCAGAATTGCCACTTTACCTGTCAGACCAGTACTGGGGTTTCACCAGGTCTTGTATGTCATATTATTTTATTTGAATATTATATTGTTAGAATATTATGTGTTCCATTTTGAGTGTTTTGAACGTTTATTGTTCTATAATTTAATTAGGCTAAGATATATTGTCTAGATATAAGATAATATTGTGTTATAGCTATTGCTTGTTTTGCATAAATTTATGGGACGTTTGTGGAAGGTCGGCAGAAAGAACATCAGATTGCCCTTGTCCTTCATGTGGGGAATGTTGTTTTATCTTGAGCAGGCTACCCAATGGCATTGGTATGTTATGACCATTGTTTTCATGAAGATGTGTTGTTCCATGGTGAATGTCTTTGGTGTGAATATATGGGTGGTTAATGGTAGGTTTGCATGGTAACTTTGGTGAAATTTGTTTTCCTTTGCAAGATTTCTTTACCCATAGTGGGCCTTGTTACTTGAGCAACACATCAAATTACATTCTTGCTTTATTTGAACTATTTGTGTCAGATATACAGCATAACCTAATTAGGTGTGTTTGAAAATGCTTGGTTTATAAGGATTTACTTACTGATGGCTGTATCTGTCAGGATGGTTCTCACAGGCTTCATTAACTGTTAACTGAAGTAGATTTTTTTGTTAAGGAGGGCCGATAATTAAATCAATTTATTAAAATATATTATAATATTAATGCAAAATATTAATACTTCATATTTGATAATCTTCTGTAAGTTCAATGACATACAAGTGTGCATTGCATTATACCATTTTCCACCATCAAGGCAAGACTGGCCCTCCAGGCAGAACTATTCCAGACTACAAAGCTCTCTCATTTCATAGAGGCCACTGACCATGAAGTCCCAGTTGTTTTCCAGCATAATTAGCTCGTGGCCTATATTTCACTTCACAACACTAAAAAAATGTAACAAAAAATTTGCTTTCAAGGATTTTTTTGTCCAGCTAATGATAATCAAAATGGAACTACTTGTTCTATAACAATATAAAGTTTTTATGGCAATCCCATGTTTTATTCTGATTCTGGTTTCACCTGCAGAGCCGCATAGGCTCATGTCACAGGAGTTTGGGTTAGTAGAGCGTAAGATTAGGAACTACTCACCTGCTGTATGGCTCTGCAGGTGGACATGTCTCATTCATTTTGATCCAGTACTTTTTCTTCAGACAAGTACTGAGGTAGAAAAGGTTTTTGTTTTTAAATTATCACTAACACCTAGATCTCTTAAATCAAGGTTTTTGGTGAACTGAAGGTCGTCAGTGTAATACATTTAGGGTGCAGTTTTATCTGTTACGTCAAGACTGGCAAAAAAAAAAATCCAGTGGTGAAATGACTGTATTGTTAGTTCAAAACCATCCCTGCCTGTTGCCAGCCCTTATTTGCATAGTGTTCAGCAGCAAATGCACTGAATATTCTGCCATATAATGGTGCCGGTGCTTGATGTGTGTTGAAAGGGGCTTGTTAAGGCCCCTTTTGTTGTGTAAATACTGATGCCATTGAGGAGTTCAGCTCTTCCTCCTGTTTTCTATAAATTTTGAATATTAAAGCCTGACCTAATTTACTCTTTGTTTTTCTTTCACTCAGATGTGACATTAATAAGAAGCACTTTGACCAAACATGGCCACTTCCTGAAGATGGAGGAAACATTTACATAAAGCAATCTTATGCAGGATCAGTAAGTCATTGACATTACACCATTGGTGTTTGTTATAAAGCTTGACTCTTTCTCGTTCTTCATGCACATCATAGGTGTTTCAGAAAGCATTTTCAAGGTAAAAAAAAGTGAAATTCATTCACCACAATATATAAAAACGGAAAAGCCCTGTTTACAGCATATATAATTAATGCATGGGGACTGTGCAAGGATTTTTGTATGCAGACCAGGCAGTTTTTCCAAGCAAACAGGCTAATTGTAATTTGATTGAGAATAGATCACACAAAATTGTTTCTGAAGAAACATGAGTAATAATTAATATGGTAATTTGAAACTGATGAAATTCAACGCAGTGTGTTGTTTACGTGATCATATTTTTCTTGCTTGTACATGATTTATTTATGTATATCATATAACAATGTTTACTAGATTCTGTATACTTTTATGGTGCTTGCCTTTACATAATACTGTATGCTGCTACAGTGCTAAGATGTTGTGTGTGATACACAGTTGCTAAGGTGGTTTAGTAAGTTACTATGTGGTTATCAGTGTGTTTTGGGTAGTTGCTAGGTGGTTGGTTGCTGGAAAAATTTAAATTGCTTACAAATGCATATACTAATGTTTAAGCTTAGATTATTGTTTCTTGATGGAAAACAACATGTATTATATAGCAAATCTGATTTTATGATTTAATTAGGAGACACCTGTCTTGATATACTATCTCAAGGTGTACTGTAGAATATTTAATCAGAGACCAACAGACCAACAGAAAGACTAAACATTTAAAACTTGGGTTGGTTATGGTTATATAAACACTATGACATACATTTAGATTGGCTCTTTCATTAATAGAATAAACTTTCCAGACACACTGAGACTGTATAATGATGTACTGGCTAGTTGGTGTACTGGCTGATATTGACTCAACTCAATATCAATATATATATATGTGTGTGTGTGTGTGTGTGTGTGTGTGTGTGTGTGTGTGTGTGTGTGTGTGTGTGTGTGTGTGTGGTTGATGAGAAATTATAATTCGAAATTATAATTCGATTATATATATATATATATATATATATATATATATATATATATATATATATATAGCACAGATAACAGCTTTAATAGACCAGTTGTGTCAATATCAGGGGAGATGGACATGGTTCCATGCGCTGATGACAATACAATCCAACTGTACATGTTTGCAGTCCTCACTCATGACTCGACTGAGGAATGTGGGACAGTTCCCATGCTGTTTTCCAGGCTCGGAGCAACACAGGAATTGATGCCAGAAGCAACCACTACATCAGTATGGTGCATTTAATATATGAGCACAGCTCTGCAAAGCCTAGAGGTGACCCCCATCTGACACATTTTCTATGCACATCCCATACAAAACAGTGTCTTTGTTAAACTGGTGGAGTTTTCTATATGATAACCTGAAATCCAATATGTGTGTCAATGTGTTGGTGGGCTCTGGGTGAGCTCGCTCTCAATCTCTCTCGCTTTTGTGTCTGTATTTGTGTCTGTTTGTTTTTAGCGCATTGTGTTTATGGAACAATCAATTGTATTCATGAGGGTATGTCACGGTGCCAAATATAAGATACAGAGCCTTTATGGAGTATCTTTTGTTTTCATGTTCCTTTTGGTGAGTCCTTCAGAAACAATGTGTTGTTTTACTTTATCAACTGGTTCTAAAAATGAACTTGAATTTGATGGTTGTTTTTATATTGACTATAAACACATAAAGATTGCACCTGTTAATGCAATCTGAGTAGACTGAGGAACTCACTTTGTCTACTTATAAATCATAAGCAGTTCATCATTAATTGTTTTCTTCTGCCATATGGACAACTGAGTAACAACTTGCTTGTCTCTGTGACAAATTCCTGTGAGGTAACATTGTTCTGTTTTTATCAGCAATTTCTGTGTCATATGCTGACTAATATGCAGCCCTAAATATAGTTCCTGTGCCAAAAAAATGGAATATTAGAGAGGCAAACTCTGAGAGAGAATTGCATATTTATTAACTTTAATCTTTGTGTGTGTGTTGTGTGAAAGGCAATCTGTGCTTCAGTGATCACTGTGTGTAGCTGTGTGTATGAATTATTGAGCCATGGGTAGAGCCCTCATAAATTAGGAATGGCAGAGTCTTTGGGCAGGATGATGGTGTGGTTCTGTGGTCACCCACCGTCTTGAGTATCATGGCTATATCATGGCCACCAGAATGACACACTCTCTAAACCCTGAGATCCATTAATCTCTATAATGGTTCCCCTTCTCCCAGCTACAGCATAAAACATTGAGTATAAAAATCAGGCAAGTGATCCATTCTGTTAGTTTGTCAGTTACTGTAAATAAATGTTTGTGTTACTGTAAAATTACTAGTAGTATTTCAATGTCATTCGCTTGATGTTTGTGAGCCATCAATTTCAGTCTGTTTTTATTTGCACTGTGCGGTACTACTCATAAATAGACTGTATAAATATGGCCCTCTGGAGAAGCATTCAGGCAAATGTATCAGACATTTACAGGCTGTAGTGAAGTGGATTAAATCAGCCACAGTTGAACTGTAGGGACCTGGGATTTTGATTCTTCTAGAAGTGTTATACTACAACATATTATGATAAGTAAATTATAAAGACAAGTGTGAGGGAATCTCACACCAGTTGGCAGAATTGCCACTTTACCTGTCAGACCAGTACTGGGGTTTCACCAGGTCTTGTATGTGTCATACAAGAAAGGTTGCCTACAGATTGAAGACAACTTGTCAAAAATTTCTTTAATGACTTTTGATAGAATTGGAAGAACCAGTTACAGCAGGCTGACAAATAAACATGTTAATAATGTTGTTGAAAAATAGCTTTTTATTATCATATTGTTGACTCATTGCCTAGTAAAAGTATTGGTAGGGCAGGTAAAAATCAGGACGACTGGCCTGACTGGCCTATTGTTGACCTTTGACTTTTTCCTCAGGCCTTTGGCTAAAAAAGGTTATAGGGTGTCTCCAGGGTGCCTGGTATCAAATGCTGACAATGCATCAGCCAACAACCTCCAACGTTTGGCCCCAGTGGATCACAGAGGTGCAGAAATGCCCCATCTCAGAGCCCAGAAGATACAGTGGCTGAGGTTACAGCAGACTGATGAGCTTTGACAGGCTCGGCTGATGTCTGTTTAGTACTCTGATCGCTGAAGGAGCTAAGAAGCATGTGTGGTCACAGAGGATTAGCTTTCTCCATATGTCCCAGCCTCATCAACCACACAAAACATATTGTTATTAAACCACACAGTCAATGTGCTCCTAAAGTTCCCTTGGGAATTCTGAGGAATGCTGCAGAAGCATTCCAGTGGTGGTTTATGTCTGGTGTTTTTAATTGGGATGACATTTAATTAAGGTATTCCCTTTTTAAATTTTTTTTAAGCTTAATTGTGTAACTCTTTTTTTAATAGTTGTTACATCATTGTCTGTGAGTTGGATTAAACAATTGGAATTAACTTAAAAGATTAAAGAGAGTGAAGTAGATATTACAGCGCCCCCAGCTTTCCATTTTAGCTCACTTAAACTTCTTGAGTGGATGTTATATGTTTGTTTATTATCATCTGTGTAGTCTTTCTTTGGTTTACAAGGTTACAGACACAAAAACAAGGAAAAACCCCTCAAGAGGACAGGTGGGGGAATAAGAGTGTGTATCTGGGAGGTCCTTTTGGTGAGATCTTGAGTGCTTGAGTGGTTCCCATGCCAACGGCGAGTGGAGCGGTGTTTGGAGCATGCTCAGTGAGGACCTGGCGGCTGTAACAATAGCAGAGAGAGCTAAAGGAGCTCACACTCTGCTGCCACATCAGAGCGGAATAGAACTCAATGTGCACACTGCCGGTTCTGCTGACACAGTTCTGCCTCTTGTCTCATACCTGCATCAGAAAGAGGTACGAGAACTTTAGATGGAAATGATGAATTATGGCTTGGTAAATATTTTAATTTATATATGTGTCATTTTTCTCTTTTAAAAATGCTTTTATTTTGTGCTTGTTGACTGTGATGATTGATGTAGGAACTAATGGACATATGTTTTTGATTTTTTGTTGAGTGTAATCCAATCTATGCATGTTGATGAATTACATCTTTTATTTCATTTTTTTATTTGTATTAATTTAACTAATTTGTGTGTCAGGTTTTTCATGATTATTGAGGGTTATGCCACTTCTTCTCAAAGGAAATTTTTTTACTTGTAATGCGCTCAATAGACTTGCTGAACTGAACTGGATGAATGTCGTTTGCATACTTCTGTCATGACACCGAACAGATCTGAAGCAGAGGATAGATCATAAGCTCTGTGAGGAGAGAGAAAGACAGAGAGAGCTGAATTAATTTATACTTGCTGCACCATCACACAATCTTTCTGTTATGAGGAGTTATCATGCCTCACTGACCCCCTGACGTGTTCTCGTGACGATGGGAGGTGAGGGGTCAGCCTGTTTGATTGTGACAACACCAACATTGTAGTTTTTGCCCGATCCAGTTCAACACTTTACACCTCAACAATATACAGGGCACCGGCTCACTGGAGATGCAGTGTCTGCTCTAATGAATGCTCCGTTGGGTGGACACAGAGTTCTCCAGAATCTTAGATAAGGCCAAGACCATTGTGAGACTGTCTGATGCACATGGGCTGTATATGGGCCACTCTCTCCCTCAGCAGAAATCAGATCTCAATATTTCATCCAGTCAGACAGCAAAAAGAAAGAAGAGAGTATCTCAGCACACACAAAATTGGAAAATAAATTGAAATGACACTTGCAGCTTTGCAAAGCATCATCAGGGTGTTGTGCCGCCTGCTGTGGAACCGTATGGGGCTAAAAGGTTAGGTTTGATGTTTTCAGAGATTTCACTTTTTGGCTAAAGGGTTTTTTTTACAAGTAGATGTATGGCCTTAAAATTCCTATAAACCAGTTGTCTGGTCCTGCTAGATGAAATTATATGCATTTATAGTGTGACTGAAAATGATTTCTGCGCAGCTATATATGTCTTCGAGTTTTAGAGTGGAGATATTTGTAAAAACCTGTTGTGTTTCTGCTTCATCTTGTCAGTGCAGAATGCTAAACATGTTTATAGAGAAAAGGAATTTGGTTTGTGAATTGTTAGAGTTTGGTTTTGCGGGGCATTGGCATTGAACTGCCATTGTTCATGAATGATGAAGGTTTGGAATAATTACACTGACTTCTATGGAGATAATTAAAATCACAAAAATGCGGCATAAGGTTACATAATAATTTTTATTTGATTTTAGTTATGTTTTAAAAACTGTAGGCATAATGTAAATCTTCAAAACTTCTTAAAATAATTGTTTAAATCATCATTAAGAGAAACTGTTTTATCAACATTCTGAATGGGTTTTCTGAATGGAGGCTTTTGAAAGCTCAGTTTTTGGTGTATTCTGTTGCTGCATTTGTGGTCTGTAGTTTCAGCATTCATATGGAGCCACTTTGAAATGTTGATGATTATACCAAGTGTGGATCTTATACAATTGGTTCATATGTTTTTCTCTAAAGGGTGCACCAGCCTACAGTAAGCAGAGATGACAGCTGATCAATTGCTGTCCCCCTTGCTCTCCTAATTCCTAATCCCCCTTTCTCCCCCCATTTCTCTCCTCTGCTGTCACCTCATCACCCCCTGATGAAAACCCATTACCGGCCAGCTGGTTGTGACAGAGACTGCAAAAATTTTACGTGGTGATCTTCTGCTTTGACCCCTTCTTCATTCATAAAGAACAACAAAGGAAATTATTATGTGTGTGGGAGGGCCTTGTAGGATAGGGCTGTGTTTCTTATGATGTTGTCCCAATGCTTAGTTATTAGGACTCACATGGAGCTGTTAAATATCTTACTGCTACAGACAGCTCCTGTTGTCATCGGAAAGCCCTGCTCTACTGAGAGTAATGTATAATACTGTTCGTCTTTATTTTTGGCAAATAGCTTTAAAGTAGTCAACTAGTCACTTGACTTATTACTGATGTTGCATAGAGCAGCATGAACTTTAAACGTCAAACTAAAATTCTAAAAATCTAAAAGCATTAAAAATCTTTTTGTGTTGTACAGAATCAAATCATACAGGTTTGAATGTTGTAATTGTGTAAGTATTCCTTTAAGCACAGAAGCAGTTCCCTCCAGGTGTGGGCTCATCACCAGATGATTTCTCATAAGGCTGTCTGGGCTGATAAGAGCTTTGTTCCAGGGTTGTCAAGTACAGACTCAGTGCAATGCAGACAGTAATGATGGACAAATGAGAGATATCAGTAATTCCACGATACAATCTCATTGCCAGGTTAGCCCATCTCTCTTTCTCATTCCCTCTTTCTTCCTCCCACACTCCCTCACCTCTCTCTCATCATGGGTTCATCTGCCTTTTTCAGAAATCCTGCCTCATTACCAGAACTGTTGTTTTTTTATCAGCAGAGCTCTTGGGATTCTGTCTGTTTATTCAGTCCACCCTCTCATGTTTGCTCTTCTCGCTTTACCTCTCATTGCTCACGTCTCGGATGCTTTTATCAGGCTTCCTGTTTTCACCTATCAATCATTCTGTCCTGTCCTATCATCCTTCTCTGGCCTTGGTACAGTTTTCTCCGCTATCTTCACTGTATTTCACACTGGATCTATAGAACTCTCTCTTTCTGTCTGGAGTCACTCAAATTCAGTGCAGGTCTGATGCAGGTTGTTTTTGTTATTGTTACTGTTGCCAGAGCGTCTGGTGTCATTATCCAGCCAGTGAAAACACAAACAGACACAGTGAGAGATCATCAGGAGAGATGCCTGCAGATGACATAGAAAACCATTACTGGTATTCTATCTGCTACATTAAAAAAACAAGTTTAAGGTTAAAAGTTTAAAATAAAAAATGTTATAAGTTTAAAAACAATGTAAAATTTTGGTATATTTTGGTACTTAAAAATTGCAATGCTTATGCGCTATAACATTTACATGGTACCGAAAACCATGCCCAAAAACCATGGTACTTGAATAAGGGATTGTCTAGTTTCCAATGCTAGAGTCTTTATTTTACAACAATAGATTATCATTCCTTTATTGTTACTCTCTCTTTCTGACACATACACTCTTTCTGAAGGCCATACTGACTGCAGTTGACAGTATGCAAGTAACTGGCTCTATGAGTGGAATTATCTTTTAGAGCAGTGCTATCATGTTCCTGTTACTGTTCTAATTTAGCAAGAGAGGGAAAATCCTTCTGTTGAGCTGCTGTGCAGTGATTCATCAGTTTACAATCCTGCTTCATTTCCCTTCAGTTCTTATGGCAAGAATTAGCTAACAACCTTGTTATATCACACAGGGCTTCCATGCCTGTTCATTTCATTGAGATAATCATCTTTTTCAAATCTGGTTATACGTTATGAATGCAGTTTCCTGTTGTCTGAATATCACATTATTCATCTGAATGGATATCATTTGAACCTTTAAAGTCTAATTCTATAAATTCTAGGGTCAATAACTTACAGTACGTGATTATGTGGTATTATAGTGAATTTACTGATGAACAGGGTTACAATAATACTGAAATTAATGCTATTTATATCATATTCCAATTTTCTGTGTAATATCACGCACTAATGATATTGTGTTTTGGAGCAGCTCGGCCATTAATTAAACACACCCACCAACAAGAAGACAGATGGCCATTAATCCATTGTCATATTGACGTGTGTCTCTTAGAAATGCAAGCTCTGTACAATGTTTTGTTGCTGGCTATGATGTCACGACAGTGTTTGTGCTAGTTATCTGATACCGCTTCTAAACTCAGACAGATATATAATGATTCTCTACGAATCTGCAAGCACTTCAGTACAGTTTAAATACAAACCAGTCGCTAGAGCTTTAAGCCTCCCTTATTAAAGGACAGTCTTGCTCACCTAAGAATAGTGGGTAGGTTAATATGTTTATGAAAAAACCTGTTAGCTAACAATGGTTCTCTTACCTAATCTACTTTATGCATTATTCATCAGCTCTGCAGAAACATGAAATATTCACAAAACAATCTTGAGCTACAGAAAAAGACACACCCTCTAGTTTATGTCATACCTTTTTAATCTGATTGATGTGTGGTACAACCTCTGTTCATCTTACCAAGGTGAATAAAGGTTGATTTACCAAGACAGACCAAAATGCATGCAATTACTAACCAGGCTTATATGTGACAAGCCATTGTTTCTCATTGTTTCTCAGTCTAAGATGTTGCATATATATAGAAGAGATGCACTTTGTTCAGTTCAGTTTGAAGGTTTTAACTCAGGGTGGGGTTGAATCCTTAGTAATCATGATAAGAACCTGAGACTTGATAAGAACCTGAGACTTGTGGAGCTGTCCACATAACATGATTTGATGCTGTCTCCTCTTATTTTGAAGAAACTTCACCCAGCTCTATCTCAACTTCTCTTGTCATATGAGTATGACGCTCTACTGACAGCTAGGAGAAGCTCTTGAGTTTAGCTGGACCTCTGCATCTGATTATACAGCACACTAACTACCTCAGTCAGCCCATTGACAACTGTTGAAGTATAAAGAATCATTCAGGCTATGTATCAAAGAGTTTCTTTGTGTGAGCACTGACAGAAGAATGGTGCATCTTCAGATTTTGATATGACAGCAAGATATTTGGACTGAAATAGACAAAATAGCATTTGCACTCTTACATCATACCTTGCCAGGCTGATTCACTTTCGTTGAGATTTGCAGCAAGACTTTAATACGGGTAATGTGACCATAAAGATAGACTTTAGTTTACTTACTGCAACATATAGAAGATAAGCAGCCAATGATCAATAATTGTCTGGACCTTTGTTCGCCTTCCTGTCTAACAGATTTCTTCATGAGCAGATCAGGAGTTTTAGGGATTAGCCAAAATCGCTAACAGGTACTAATCCGAGAATGACTTAGTTACCCGTGAATGACGTTACCCACATTCACTATGTAAGCCATCCTCATTAAACTTAAACTAACCTATGTACTACAGACTTTACAGTAGTAAGGGGTAGGAGTGGGTCATAATTGTTATCCAACAAGTGCCTAGTCAGTAAAGAGGATAACTAGTTTATCTAGATTTTCTTCTATATATTCAGATATCTTCTATAAAATTTAGATATTTTTCCTGGCAGTGCTTTTACTAGCATACTGACAGTGTTTGGCTGCTGGTAAAATACTGTCTCTCAATTCATCTACTATGTATCGTTGCTACCACCAACATTCATATTGGCACAACAAATAAAATGTAACATTATATATAAAACATGCTAATGCATTCCATTTCATTCCATTGTGCTCTATCTAGCCATTTTCAAATGCAGGAAATCTATAAATCTCTCTCTTAAGAAAAAGTCCCTGTTCGAAACACATCCCATTGTGCTACATGAGCAGTACTGTGGCTCATATTGAGACTATACTGTAGCTAACCACAGGGTCAGTCTTTATCCTGCAGCATAATTGTCCTGTGAATCTGCTCGCCATGATTCTCGCCTGCCTGAACCTAGAAAACCCCCCCTGCTGTGCTCACATTTCACAAACCTGCAGATACAATCAATGTGTTGAGGCTTTGATTCCCCATGGAATGGTTTTCATAGATCAATATGTAACTTTGCTAGAGAGGCAGCAGGGTAAATATTCCAGATTTGCAGGTGTGGAATATGTTGGCAACACCTGATGAGAATGCAGTACATTTTTCTTCTTCTATGGTTTTTACTTTAGGGATTTAAAAGAAAGGAGTTGTAGAGGTGACAAGATGAGGTGATTGTGAGGTTATTATTACATCTTTACATGCTTCTTAGGAATAGCCAGTGTTCTGTGTGTGTGTGTGTGTGGGGGGGGTCTTTTGTCCTTAGAGTCCTTAGGGTTCTGTCACTTAGTTAATCTCAGAGAGCAGCTAAACTACACACTGATAGATATTCGTCCCTGACTGATGATGACTGAAACTGCATTCTCTGAAATGCCTTTATCACATCCTGAAGAATGCTCAGAAAGTCTGTGGCTGATATTGAGGTCAAAGGGGATAAAACATAAGGCCTTGATTTGCAGAGCAATGAATCATAGGAGCTTGAAATACATGTCTATGTTCTCTGGAGTATTTCTCTTTACCAGATTATGTTCCTGACATTTGAAGAGTTGACATTTTGTTGACTACAGAAAATATGTCAAGTGCTACAGGGTCTTATTCTAGCTCAACTGGTAGAATATGGCACATAGACTGATAAAAATGTATTCACAATTGCCATGTAAGTTACTTTGGAGAAAAGCATCTGTTGGTATATGTAATTTGTTATATTGTTTGGATCTTTAGCTAAGATCACTAATTGTTGGAAGGCAGGAAAAACTGAGCAGGGTTATAACGAATTTTGTCTAGAGAAATCAAGCTAATTACGTGTTTGTCTGGCATATTGATTACATCTGGCACTCTTTGTTTGTGTGTTAAAGGAACCTCTAGTGATGTAAGATTTACTGTTTTTTAGAGTGTTTACTTGCACTGTTGTAATTTTGTTAATAAGACAAATGCTTTCAGAGACAGGCAAGTACAAATTGTTTATTCCAGAAATTAATCAGTATTATTTTTGGAAGCTTTTAGTAATTTCTTTCCTATTCTTTTTGTAGTTGCAGGTACTTGAGGCATTGGCAGTCTGTCATTGCGGATGGTGTGTCTACCTCTAAAGAAAAAAGAGATACAATTTCTTGGCTTACAGCCTGTGAATGGGGACCTAAAGCAAGTGGAGTAAAGGTGCATACATAACATTGATTAAAATGGGGTAAGTTTGTATAAATTAAAGCTTTATGGTTATAAAAGGCTAAACTTAATTAACTTAGCTGTATTCATTAATGCTGAACATTAATGAGATATCTCTCTAGACCCTGTATGTCACAGCAATTGGTCTCATTTGTTTCTATTTTTATTTCTGCTAAAAGCTAGGATAAATATCTGCAACAACTAAGATGTCCATTAAGATTAGCTATAAAAAATAGATATATCCTCAGAGATATTTCATCTTTGTAGGTGTGCTGTAAAATCCATCATGTTCAAACTCCATACAAAGTTCTTATGAGTCAGGCCTGTATCTCAGCAAGACTGTCTTCTCATATCCATAATAATTCAGCCCAAGTAGAAAAGCATGAGTCTGCCTGTCTGTCACATACAGAGAGGATGCAGTGAGCTCAGCTTGAACTGATCCAGAACCACATGCTCATTATACAAGCTCCTTATGCTAATAACTGACTGTTTACTGGCACGTCAGCAGTTTGGAGGCACAGGCGAGAACAAACACTGACAGTGCTATTGTGATGGTGAGTCTGCTCGCCCACCAAGATAAATCCTCGCTACTGATCCATTGTACAGTTCATGAGAAAACAAAAAGGGATTTCTGCTTATTTCTCAAACAGAGCATTAAAATTAGCCTGATAATGCTGGTGGCGTTTTAATAGTGCCGTTTAATAAAATTCGGGCCAAATGTTAATTAGACCCCTGAACATGTTATGATAGGCTTCCCCTACTTTTTGTTGCTCGAAACCAATATAATGGTTTTCCACCTTATTCTTTTCATAATCAAATGTAGTTATAAAGCAATTGTTGTTCTTTGACAGCCAAAGTAATGTTCATTTAAGATAGATGTGTCCTGAATCCACTGTTCGGAATGATTCTGAACTCCTGCTTTGACCCTGATATCTGTTTAGGATTACGGATGGATGTACTAATTACTGTAAAAGAAGCTCTCTTTGCTAATCTGCAGTTCTCATCTGATTAGTGGAATATGAGCCCAGGGCAATTTGTGTTGTGGCTCTCTTCATTACTGTCTCTTTTCTCTTTTTTAATGGTGTAGCACACAAACCTCCCCCATTAGATTAATGCAAAAGAATGGGACATTTTTAGAATATAAATTAGTTTATACAGTCATAAGCATTGTAATTAGCCACTGCAGTGGTTATTCAGGTATACATTCTTGGGTTACTCAGCTGTGGTTTCGTCCTTGGTTTAATATAATTTAGATGATTGTACATCTAGTCTTCAACGTCATAGCTATGGGCAAGATGAATAAATATTTAAACATTTGAGAAATACACAGTCAAGTCCAACATCCAAACATCGAATCAAAATCTAATTTAAACCTAAAACTAGTTTACATTTTAAAAAGCTTTAGGATTTTGAGCATTTTATTACATAAAATGAAAATTATGTATTAAAAAGATCTAATAGACAAAACAAATCATTCTACTTATGATTCTACCCTCATATCAAATGTAAAAGACAAATCAAATACTGTTCAGTTTTGAAATGTGGGTAAATTCCTAATTTCAATTGACTTAAATAGTACTATTAATTATAAAAATACATTTATAATGACTTGTATTTGTAAAAATGCAAAGTAGGAGCATGTATAATTAGTAGTATCAAACTTTTGGACTTCACTGTTCTATTTTCATTGTGCAGTGAAAATAAACAAGACAAGAAAATAAACAATAAACAAGTATTTGTTATGTGGTTAAAAAACAATTTCTTAAGTATTTGGTGGTGGTAAATTAAAGTGTATATGTACTGCAGATAGATTACAGAGTGCAGCCAATGTCATGATGCTAAATTTCCTGTGTGTCCTGATGTCTGCAGGGTGATGGCCCCTGTGCTCCTCTCTGAAATAGGACAGCTCATCTTGTGGCCATGCCCGATGTGAAAGCCCCACAATGTGAGAACTCCCCAGCAGACTCACCTGCAGGCTGCAGCATGGACTTATCCATGGACCTGTCCGTCTTCAGCTCCCCACTTTCCCCGTTATCTCATCATGGTGTGTCCTCTTTCCCTGCCCAAGATGTAGCGCTGGGCCGCTGTCGTTCAGGCTGCAACAACAACAATGGCTTGCTCAGCAACCTGGGGCTGTACTGCTCTACCAGCAGTGTGTATCCTCTAAAACCACCTGACGGTCAGTCGGGCTACGGAACAATGCGTTTCCCACAGGGCTGTGTGAACGCAGTCAGCACCCGGCTTTACCGCAGCCTGGAAAACCTGCACTGGGCCGCTGTATCTGATGCCAGCACGTATCCCTACAGGAGCATGGACAGCGAGTTCATTCTTCACTGCACTTCAAGTAGCCATTGGTATGATGAACTTCCTCAGGGACAACAGATCTATGGCATGATGCCTTCCTCTGACAGTGTGACATTGTATAGTCGTCAAGAAGTGATCAGAAAGGACATACCCCTCTTACCTCAATGGCTGTTGCCTGCCGTGGAGGACTGGGGCATGAACAGAAATGGTCGAAAGGGCCTCAGAGACAAGCTTCGGCTCCAGAGCATGCGTGTGACAGAGCCCCACAAGCCCTTGCGACCTCAACCTGTGCTTGGTAACGTGTCATCACCGGCATATGCATGCAATCAGGACATAACGGTTCGAGCGGGCCTGCAGTCCTCTTTGATACAAAGAAGTAAAGAGCAAGAACTGTCTGCACGTCGCATCACAAGTCCAGAAGAGATCAAACAGGAAGCACTGCGACGCCTGCAGCTCCGTAGACAGAGAAGCACTCCTAACCTCGCATTGAGCTCCAGACAGCAGTCTTGTAGCATCAGTAAAGCTCATACCTCAGATCCAGTCTGCACTAACTCTGCCCAGTCAACCCCTGAGAGAAAAAGACCTCCTGTGGGGCGCTTGCACATACCTACATTTGAGGAGTTTAAGAGAATGAGGCAGAAGGAGGAGAGCAGTAAGAACCACAATCTCCCCACAACTCAATCTAGTGGAGATATGAAGAGTAATGACCAACATAAAGAGGTTAATGGAGGGGAAGGGGAGCAGATTGAAGAAACACAGTGGGAGGACATCAAAATCAGCCAAAACACCAGTACCACTGAGGATTTAGGCTGTTCTTCTGTACAGAGAGGAGAAGAGATGTTTGAGCCCAGTTTCACAGCAGAGGTCTCAGAGGGACCCATCTGCACAGGTCCAGTGGCACGTTCTCCATTACACCCTCAAGCTGCTACAGGAAAAGAGGAGGAGACTAAGGGCCCAACAAGCCCAGGGGCCACAGATGTGGCTGTTCTGCCCTTCCCCATCCGCAGGGAGAGCGGAGATGGCCCCTCCAGCTGCTGCCCCACAATCCTTCTGGACGGCACAGACCTTTCCAGCTATGGAGCCAAAATCTACAAAATGAAGGATGGCTTCTTGGGATCCGCCCTGGAAATCATTAAAAAGAGGTGAGTGGATGGAAAAGCATTTGTGTTCTGCAATTCTTGCGCTACATTCTGGCATTTTGTTTAGTGTTAAATGGTAAATGGCTTGATCTAAAGGTCAGGAAGAAACATGTTTGGCTGTTGTGACTGTAATAATTGTACTGAATTCCTAGTAAGCATTTCTGTAAAATATAATCATGTGTTTGGAAGTGAAACAAAACATCATGAGTCAGAATGCTGGAGGAGTGTTTATTTTGGTGATCAGTATTACTTGTTAACTGTGAAATTGTATCTCGGTGGCTGCATCAGTATTGCTGTTGGTATTGATTTATTCCAGCATCTCTGAACAGCTTGTATGTACAGGGGAGACATTGTGAATGTATTAGCACCATTGACATGATACTTCATTCATGGTACATTTATGAATGGGACACAGTAGAAGATCCTGTTCTTAATCTATATCTTTGTCTAGGTATTTTGTTAGTAAACAGACCTTAACAAGGTTTTCCTGAAAAACAAAATTGCATATATTAAGGCTTTAAGAGATTTTATTCTACGTGTTTTTCTTGGTCTATCGGAAGGTTGTTTTTACTTGTTTTAAAACTAAATCTTAAAGTTTAAAACAAACAGAAAACTGTACGCAATTTTGCTTTTTAGGTAATGTTAAGATTTCCCGCACTGAACACAATAGCAACAGCCAAAAACTGAAGAAGATCTTTGAGGCTTATTTAAGATGTTTAAGAAGAGCATTCCTATTTGCCAGTGGATTTTTCATGTACTGTACTCACTGAGATTAATTAGATATTAAAGCACACCCACTATGTTGATAGCAGACAAATGAAAACCTTTTCAGAATGACAGAAACCCTTGTGACAGATATTAATGACTGTTACATTTGATCATCTCTTAATATTTAAAGGGCAATCAATCTCATCTAATTGTCCAGTCCTTTCACCATTGATTCACTAAGTAATTGTATTATGAGGATTCTGCAAGGATATTCTGAGATTCTGAGGATAGTTTTCCTGTGGTGTTTGTCTGGTTCACACACCCACCCACAGCATCTGTCATATAGACATTTTACACCCAGAATCTTGCATATGCATGAAATATGTGAAATTGACAAGAATTTGATTAGCATAACAGCACATAACTCTAGCCTTGGCTGTCATCTCTAAATTTGTTATGCACGCATAAATCCATATAGATTTTCTTTCAGGGTTTTTTCCACAAACATTGCTTCATTGCTGGTTTGTCTGAGGTATTTCTACAGTAGAGAAGCTTTTTCTAATGTTATATACATTACCTCCAGGGCAGGAGAGCAGGTTTCTAACAGTCTAAATATAACATCCAATATCCCAGCTGTACAATAGTGCCCGAAGTGTGCTTATTTATTTGCTTCATATTCATCTACCAGCTCAGGGCTTCCAGGTAATTTTTCTGAGATGTTTATGTAGTTATTTTTTATTTATGCTAGATAGAAGAAACATCAATTAATTATAATATTATTAGTAAGCCACAAGGCAATTGTCCTATTTAAGCTGCCACACATTTTAACACACACCAGCTATTAGCATGGCTGCTTTGCATTGATTTTTCTTTTTCTGGTGAGCTGTCAGAGCTTCTTTGTCTGTGTGTTGTGTTCCATCTAATGGATCAGTAGTGCTTATGGTTTTCCCGTCAGCGGTGTTTTCAGATGGTATCTATGCAAATATATTACTGTAATGGGTGCAGCATTATTAGCTATAGAGGTACTGAAGTGTTAAAGTAAATAAAAGAAAATGGGCTTTATTGATGATAAATCAATCAAAACACTTAAGTTCTTAAGGGACAACAAGACATGTTTTGGAAAGGGAAAAACAGTTGATTAATGTGTTTAAAGCAACCTGTTTATTTAAACTTAAACACTTTTTGTTTTGCAATAACAATACCAAACACAACACACGTTTATCAAAAATATTCATGTGTCCACATTTGAATTTTAGTGTTTTATGGCTTCTGATTGGCCGTTTGCTGCTTGTTTTATCTGAGATTTTGGTGTGAATTCAAAACAAAGGTACATGCTCGTGCTGTTAAAAATTCACTCTCGGGCTGCAGTGTGTGGGGTCAAGCATGGATACATAAGCTCTTTTTCCACTACACGCACACACAAAGGAATCTAAAAGATTGATTATGAACATTCAGATTCAGCCCCCTGCTGTGAAGAGTTCAGGTGTTAATGTGAATTGATGCATCTAATTGCTGTCCCCCATCAGGCCCCCTCTCACAAGTCCTCCCTAGAGGTTGGGGATTGACTGTACAGCAAACATAAGAGCCAAAGAATGAGGAATTGTAATTTTATTTTAACAGTACCATTTTGCTATTTTCTCTCTTTGTGCTGTCTGTCTTTCTCCTTCGCTGCCCCAGCTGCAGTGCAGATGTCGCATCCGAGACTCCCGTACGACTGTCGCGTGAGCAGAATGACGTCACTAATATCAGCGCTCCCCAGCCCAGCCATCAATCTGCCCACGTTGCCATGACAACGTTGGCCTGCAGAGAAGAGGCTTGCACCGAGCCCATAGGACAAGGGGGAAATGCAGCAACAGAATGCGTAAGGAATGCTTGCATGTCTTATGCACGCTCGTGCACTAGCACGCATACACCTGCTTTTGGCTATGATTTTTACCTCTGAACAAGGACAGCAGAGATTTTGTCATGCATGCACGGGAGCGTGATCAGGGCGCTTAGGAGGCTAAGTTTGTAGGGGAATCTGCACAGTAGAGATGACTGCAGACATGCAGTGGAACACGCAGAGGTGCAGCTAAGAACGACACGCAGGGTTAGATTAGCGTCAGGTTTCATGGTGGTTACCGCTTTCAATTCTTTCTGTGTGTCAGGTTGTGTGTGGATGCTGACCTCAGTGTTTCCTGCCCTTGTCTTGCTTGGCATGCTGCACACCTTTTCATTCACTGCATTAAGTGCTATTCAATGCACTGCATTTGTTCATGCCGTATGATTGACTGTATGGTTTAGGTTAAGGGTGATACTGGTAGGACCCTCTGGCTGATTGAGTTTTTTTAGACTGGTATAGCTAACATTTATGTGCAATGTTGCTATGATTCATTGGTGTAGTGTTGCGTACATTACCTTGTTGCCTTCACCAGGTTAGATGCCTCTTGTCTCTTTATTTCTGTCTTTGGTAATTACAATAACAGCTGCATTATTTGTTATTCTGTATGTTACCTGAACCCAAGGTGTATTGTTTCTCGATAGCACTTGAGCTGTCCTAATGCTGTGAGCGACCTTTAAATGGTTTTACCATACAGTAGATCTGTTTGTTTATATTAGATGTATTTGAAAAATCTGTATACTGATATGTGGCTTACAGACATAATTTTGAATGACCCTGTAAATGGCTGTAAATGGTGGAAAGTCTGTCAGAACTTTATTGGACATAAAACAGTGTCTGCAACCCATTTTACTTTCATAATGTGATGCATTTCCAAATGAAACTAAATTAAATTTAGCACTTAACTATGTGTGAAAGGTGATCTTAATTTGACTAATGGTTTGAGGGAAGGTTTTAAGAGAACGTCTTTACATTAGATGTCAAAACTGAAAAGAAATTTGTTTCAGAGATAAAGAAAATTATTATATTTTGATTTAAGATTACAAAGACAAAAGTACAGGAATATGTATGAGGAAAATAAATAAATAGAGTCAATCTTTACTTTAAACCGAATTCTCAGCTTTTCCTATAATGGACTAATTATCTGAGTTTTTCCTGCCTCAGCTCAGGATAGCTGGAATAGGTTCCAGCACTCCCTATTGTTGAAAGGATGCTGAATTTGCAAAGCCACAATTTTGCTTATAAAGAAAACAGATACACTTTGTGACCTTGGAGACTGCCAATAACCTTTGTATAAAAACCCAATGCAGGGAATAGTCCACTTACCACCACAATAAATTAAACACTTTGGTAATACAACACCCCCTTTGGATGTACTCCTGAAACATTTAGTTTTACATTTATGCTAGTATGTCCAAGAAATGATCACTTACCTCGTTGATGTTGTCTGCTACTAAACTCTGCCATGCTCTGCCATGGACGTGCACTGTTGATTGACAGATCTCTGTCTTTTTGGCAGGTTTCTGGAGCAGGCTGCAGGCGTTCCAGCTCAGATGCGGCCTATGAGCTGGCGGAGTCAGTGAGGGCCCAGCGTGAGTGCCGCCTGCGGCCCCACTACAGCGACCCCATGCCTGCAGATGCCGCCAAGCGTAAGCAGCTAGAGATGAAGATTGCCGCAGCAGCACGTTTGCATATTCACCGCAGAGACAGGAACAGTGGTAAGACTTACAACTGCACTCATTGTTTTAGCTGCAATTAAACTTTTCTTGTGCCCTACATTTGTACTTATTAAACTATATAAAACATCTCCAAGCCTCTGCCCAAGAATATCACTTTATTTATCACATTATGTGATTAAGTTATAAAATCTGCTGCCTTTAGATGGCTCTTACTGTCATGCATGCATATGCATGACCTCTACCCCAAAAACTTGTTTTTATTAATTTAAATATCTTCCTGCATAGCACCCATGCTTAGTGTCTAGTCTTTGTTTGAAAATTAAACTATTACATGTGTTTCTAATAACATATTTAAGGAGATTTTGTTAGGTTATTGGAACTGTTTTGGTCTTTGTCATCAGTACCGAGCACTGCCAGAGGCCGTTCAGAGCCCAGAGGTGAAGAGGGAAGCAGGGGTCCAGGCATGTCGCACACAGCACAGCACCGTTGGAGTACAGTCAGCAGTCTCAGCGCAGACAGTGGCATTGTTGGGTTAAGTGACGAGCGTGAAGAAGAAGATGCCGGAACTGAGGTGGAACGCGTGGACAGTGGAATCGGCCCCGGTTTGGCTCGGGGATGGAGGAAACCTTCACCATCCCTCAGAAACTGGGAGGCTCATCAGCCCTGCCCTGACTGTGGCCACAAAGAGGGGGCTCGTGGGGAGGGCATGTGCGAACGCTGCAGCAAACTCCGCATTGAACGTAAAGAGGCCATCATGGAGTTTTTCAACACAGAGTCGAGTTATGGAGAGGACCTGCGCATTATCAAGGAAGAGTTCTACTGCCCCATGCAGAGTGCAGGGCTGCTTACAGCTGAGCAGCTGGCCGTGGTCTTCAGCAATGTTCAGGAGCTCATTGATGTCAACGACAGGTTCACAGAGCACCTACAGGACAGCATTGATCAGGCTTTTGATCAGGTAAGAGGTAACAGTGATAGACTGTATTTCACCAGGCCAAATAATCAGCCAATATTGATCTACACTGGCTAGTAACCACCCAGATGGCCTATTAAAAATGTGTTTATTCCTTTGTGCCAGTTTCAAAGTGAACCAACAGTTTTGAATAAATAATAAATAATACACATTTTTTATTTTTTTGTTTAATGTTTATACTTCACAATTACCTGTATTTAAATTTGCATTCAGGTTAGAAATTGCTTAACAACAACGAACTAAAAGTACAGTGGTCTCCAAAATCAGCAATCACATTAAAAATGTAAGATTCTAAATCTTGAAATAACAAAAAGCTAAGGATTTTATGATTCTTAAATCCTGGTAACTAATCTAAAAGTTTTTCCTTTGAAAAATGCTATATGTTTGCAACATTCTCAAATCATGCTGCATAAAATGGATCAACAGGATTTGCATAATTTCTTTGCATAAGTTCTCCCCACTCTTATTAAAGCAAAGGTGGAGTTATACTATGTACTTAGCAATTTAACACTTCATTTAAATTATGCTGCTTTGTAATGAAAAAATGTATTACAACAGAAACCCTACTGTATATTGAAATTTCCACCTTAAATATAAATGCTCTTTTTGAAATATGTTAAAACACTACAAATATATGAACTAGACATCTAAATTACTGATGACTGCCTCTACACAGGGCGATGAGGACCTGCAGACTGTGTGTATTGGAGAAATCTTCTTGGAGTTTGTCAACATGCTTCCAGCATTTCAAACCTATTGCCTGCAGCAGTCCACATCTGTGAACATGCTTAACACTTTAGAAAAAGAAAAGGAGCTTCTGAGGTACTATCAGACACTTCCAACACATGTACTGCTTTAAGGAGAGTAAAGTAAATATGTTAACAATGTTCTTAACAGTATGCATACACTCATTATATGGCATCTTTTCAAATGTAAAAATCTTTTGATGTGTACACTATATGTGCCACTTCTGTGCCACTATTGTCGTGACAGATTTGTAGCACACAATTTGAGAGGCATTGAGGAGGTGGCACTATTTTGAATCAATAGATAATGTTACTAATCTTGTTTATATATTGAGTATGTATACTTACATTTAAGTGTCTTGCATAAGTCACACAAGTTTCCCTCCTTTACCATCCCTCAGGATATTCCTTGATGTGTCCCAGAATGACAACACTGCACTCAGACGCATGAACCTGCGCTCTTTCCTCATGGCACCACTTCAGCGCGTGACCAAGTACCCGCTGCTGCTCAGTCGCATTAGTAAGGTCACACATGAGTGTCACCCTGACTACCCACGTTTAAAAGAAGCCAAGAGTCGTGTGGAGTCCCATCTGGAGCACATCAATATGAAGACCAAACAGGAGGGTACCGCCACGTGGTCCTTGCGCTCCTTCCGACGTGATAGTCGCAAGAACCGGGAGGTGATCAACATCGAGATGAGAGAGTTGTCCATGAAGACTGTGGGTTGGACTAGGGAGAGTACACGCTTCATCATGGAGGGACCCCTGCAGTTGGCGCAGCCTGCTGATGGCCAATGGCTTAAGAAGGGAAGCAAGTCCCTCAAATTCCAGAATGTTCAGAGCTTGCTCATGGTGTGCACACTACGTGCCGCAGAGATGGTGACTGCGACTGATGGGGGCGTCAGGGGAGAGCAGCTGGAGAGCTTGGAGATGGTGCAGGATGGTGTACTGGTGCTCATCAAAGACAAAAGCAATGGAAAGTTCACCGTCTTACGGGAGCCCATCCGTCTGGCTAACTGTGTGGTATCCACTGACCCCGACTGTGATGATACTTTTGAGGTTCTGGACATCAGACGTGAGGCCTTTGTTTTCCGTGCCTCAGACAAACCTCGCACTCAGCAATGGTTTCGTCAGATCAAGAGATATGCTTGTGATCTAGGATCTTGGAGAAAAAGACGCAACGCTCTTCCTAATATCATGATCAACACAACGCAGACCCGGTCCTAACATTGACACTACAGTGTGACTTCTGTGACTGTGACTTCACCTACAGTAACTTCACCTACAGTAAACCCTGCTGATGTAAATAATAAAATCCATATTTTGTTGACTGGACAGTATTTGTGCTGGGGAATAAGATTTAATTAGATATTTCTCCAACAATGGACTTTTAAATTACAGGGTTTTACTGTGATTTAAAAGACAAATTGAATATTAATACAGACTACAAGGGGGCACTTTTGTTTAACCGGACATGACATTTGAAAGAAAAAAGGGAAAACGATCTACTATGAAGCAAAAAGTCATGCCTTTTGGCATACCAAAATGAGGACCTCACTAGAGGCCTCAGTGCTGCACTTGTATACACTGATTGTATAACCAGTTTGCTACTGAGAAAGAGAACAGTAAGTGTTTTCAGTAGTGAAATGGTTTCTGTGAGAAGCATGAAAGATGTTTGTGACAGAATGAACCTTCATGTGAACTTTCTGGTAACGCACAACAGAGTTGAAACTTGTGCCTGTGTGACGACTGAGCTCAAAGGTGTTTTGTTTTCTGGCCATTGGTAATTCGTTTTTCTCTCTATTCTGTAAGCAACTATTCGCACTGCCACACAACAAGCAGGGGCAGTTCTCATACTTTTAACACTGTGCTGGTCTACCAAGCAGCAATAATCTTTATTGTATTATGTAGCGACAGTCAAGAATTTTATTTCTGTAGGTTATATTCACAGGTAGCTGCCCTTTTTCGTCAGTGACGTTTATTGTATGTCCCTCCATCAATGAGGGCATAGTGTCAGTCAAATCAAAATAAGTCTTGCCACATGGTTGTGCAGAAATAATATGTGGCTATAAATCACTTCCTGAATTTTGTAGAAAATGTCATGATTTTTTCCCCAGTTGATGTAATTTATTGTTATTTAGTGTTGCTTTCCTTTGTAATCGTTGAGGGAGAGAAAATATGTGCCTTTGTTTTACTTAATACTGTATTACTGTTTTTTCTTTGCCCACAAATCAGTTAAAATATTGAGAAAAATGAAAAAGTAATTTTTTAGTAGCTGCTAGTTTATTCAAACATTCCCACAGTTATATATACTGTGGTGTATGATAACTTGCTAAACATTACTTGTTTTTAATTGATGCACTTTAAAATGAAGGTCCTAAAACTGGATTGAGGACATTGCTCTGCAGTTTACAAAGCTTTACTGTACTGTTTTTAGGATCGTTTAAGCTTTAAGAGAATGTTGAACTACATTGAACCACATTCAGTAATTATGGCCTTTTTGTACGTTTAAAATCAATGCTGATGGATATGTGGTCACCATCATTGGATTTTGGCATTTAAGTGCCAAACATTTACTTCTTTTCCAATGGCACTGATACTGTTAGAAATATAACTTCCATTAGACAACAGAAAGAGGAATTTAACCTGCCCGAGATCTTTGTTTGAAATTGTACTTTTAACTGAGACCAATCAAGCTGTTCAGTTCTTTATTCTGTTGGAAAAAAAACCTTATTTAAAATTTTCGTTGTGTAAAATATTGTGAATTATAATTAAAAATGAAATTATCAGATTTTGCTTTAATTGACTGCATATGTTTTGAGAACATTATTCCCAGAATCTTTATACATTATTGTACAACAAAACATCTTTCTAGGGAACTACCACATGGACACAACATTTCAAGTACTGTGTAAATTTTAAATATCTTTGGGAGAACGTACACAAAGCTTTATTGCAGACAAATAAGTTTTAAATAATACCCAAACAGACAGCAGATAAACACAGCAAAACAGAGCATATAAACAAATGCACCCACATCAAAAGAAATGAGCAATAAAAGAATTCTAAAAATTTACAAACAAAAAAGATGTTATAAATCTTTAGGAAAACAACATTTTCAATCATTTGCTTTGAAAGAATTCAGTTGCATCATGCAACATCTATAAAAGTAACAAAAACAGAACTGACATAGAGAAGTCATAGAGAAAGTGGTCAAACATGCACAGCAAGAAAATCCTCTTGTTCATATGTTTTGAAGTGGACATGTATCCCACTCAAATGAAAACTGGCACCAAAGGCAAACAAGTGGTATAGGAAAAGAAAGAAAATCATTCAACGAAAACTTAACTTCAAACAAGTTCTTTACATTATGAAATTAAACATTCTGGCACATTAATTTAATATTCATGTAGGCATCTGCAAAACATTAAATATGTTTCAGTCATGGTTACAATTAAAGTTTAAAATGCCAAAAGTGCAATGTATATTGAACACTCTGTCAAGAGAACCCACAAGCACAAAAATGGAGGTATTTTGATCTTCTGGTCAGAAAGAAACATTACAGATGCAATACTTTAACTGTTCTCACTAACATTTTAGCAATAATCCTTCAATAACTATCTTCCCACAAAAAATTTTTCTTCTTGTTTGACTGTACAATGATTGAAAAGAGTGATGACCCAGAAAACAACACAGAATAGTAAAACAACATCCAATCAAACAGAACAGGTAAACAAAACGCACAAGAGCATCTCTTAACAGCAGTGCGAGGGTGAACATCTCCACACTGAAACCTGAACTGTTGTCCAATTTGGTGGACAGGTGGCTTCAATAGCAAGTCACTGCCAAAGGCTGCTGGAGCTTCAAAACCTCCATCCCCTCCTCTCTTCCTCTGAACTCCTGACCACTGACAGGTCTAACCACTCTTTCAGTCATGGAGAATCCCAGCCAGGGTGGCGCCCAGCTGTCTCTTGCATTTCCTGAACTGGCTCTACTTGTCTCCTCCAGTCTCCTGCTCCTTGGCAAGGCCTCGGATGGAAAGGTCATACACCACCTCTTCAATCTTTTTCACATCATACTTGAGGCCATCGTAGCGTTTGCGCAGAGGATCATTTTTTAGGTTAAGTAAGCGGAAGCCAGAGTCTAGTTCATTGATAAAATTTGAGATACGAAGTGGGCGTCCATAGTCCCCTGCTGTGACACTGTTCACTGCCAACCTGGACTAAATGAAAGAACATGACAGGTAATGTTATTTGGCTCTGCTCTTAATTTGAAAATATAAATCCTTTTGGAGCCTTTACAAAGCCACACCTCCCTCAAACACTTTAATGCGGTTCAGTGAGATATGCAAGTACATAGCTTGACAGGCAATTCAGACCAAATGCAATGACTTAATGAACATTTTATGGTCCTGCACCTTCCACTGAAGATATATAAACAAACGTTTATTTAGTTAATAAAGTAAACTTACATTTTACTTAGTGATCACCACAATCATTACAATGGGAACTGTCTGTTAAAACACAGCTAAAAAAGAATTAAATAATATTACCAGCTCACTGGCCAAAATAAGAACTCCTGCCAGATAGTCTTCCACATCCAAGTGAAATCCCTTTTCTCTGTCCACTTCAACTGCAATTAGACAGTAGCATAAATCTACAAGAGTCTGCAACAACACATATACAACACAACACATATAAATACATAAACATGATCATGACATACTGGCAAGTATTTTTGCCACTTCTTCACGTGTAACCAAGGACTCGGTTTCTAAGTATACCACAAAAGCTGCAAGAAAGGTAAGCCGCTGAAGAACAAATCTCCAAAGTTCATGATACCTAGAGAAAGGTCAGGACATGATCAGATTTGATACAACTAAGATTATAAACAAGCTCATTCAATCATTAAAAAACAGCCTGTGATACTTACCGATAGTACTGTTCTACAGGAAACTTAGTTTTAAGCTCTCCAGTGTGAGATCTAACAGTGCACAACAGCTCTCTGGCCTTCAGACACTTGCTGGGAACTGGAGAAGGAATCAAATGTCCATAATGAAGTTAATATAGAGATATTATAAAGACCTAAAACATAAAGCATTTCAATTCGTCTTACTGTCTTTAAAGCCATTTGGCTGATGGACACTTTGAAGAACAGTCAGAATCTCTCTTGCTGTCTGTTCGAGTACTTGGACAACTTTTCTTATATCCTAAAGCACGAACACAGAAGAATGTGTCAGCCAAGAGCACATACACTTCAATAAACATAAAAACAATATTTCAAAAGACATAAGCTAGACTTTCTGACATCGTCTAGACTGTGACATCTGTTGCACTTTATCATATACAGTTCAGTGTAAAGTCACAATGACTAACGAGTGTCACTGGAAATGTTAGCGATGCAGCGACGTCTGTATTTTAGCAGGTTTGCAAAAGCAGCAGTACGTGGCCTTTCCAACAGATTACACGTTACTTAACAAGAAACCGGTTTTAAAAAGGCTGTTTCTTACATATTTCTGACGTTTTAGTGCACCTGTTTACCTCTCGAATGTCTTGGTCGGCACTCAGAAAGCCTTGAATGTAACTGAACATCTCCGTTACAGACATCGTCAGTGCTGTTTGCGCGCCTTGACGTTACTTGCGAATACAAAAAAACACTCTTTAGATAATGCTTATTTAATCAATACTAATAATTCATTTCCGTGCGCAAATGGCATTTAATTGCGATTCAAAGGCTCAGCGTGCACATTCGCATTGGTCCTTCCACAGTTCGTCGCATTACAATGACGTAATGATAATCGCTCCTTATGCGAGTCTGTTCCTCATCCATATGCCCTCTACTGGCTTTCCATTAAACGTCCCGTAATGTAACTCCCCAAACTGGTTGTGATATTTCTCGCTTATCACAGTGAAGAGAAATTACAATACAAACTGTACCCTAATATTCATGTCCGAATAGTAATTTCCAGATCTGCGCTTTTGCATTTGCACTTTATAGATTGATCGAATTGTGAATATGCAGGGAGGTTTTTCTTTGCACATTAAATGTTGCTTCTGTTCTGCACAAACATTTCCACCCCAGTTTAATAAAGTACATCCTTCTGTCTATGTCAATCAATAAAATACAAAATGAACATACAGGAAGTGTAAAGTATGGAGAGAGTATGTAACGTTTCAAATAATTAAATTTGCATCACATGGCGCCAACATCTGGATTAAATATCCTAATATAGGAACACAACCCTCATATGCATATGAACACTTCGAACTATTTAAAAACATTTACATTTAAGTGACGTAATAAAAATGTCACAGGTCTACCTTAAAGACATGCTCAAAAGCATCTTAAATTGGCACACCCATAATTTAGTCAGATATTAGTTTAATGCTCCAATAAGTGCGGTAAATGAGAAGGGCAGGCATTATGAAGTACTATCAGGGAGCAATCAGTCCAATACTCTTAGGAAACCCAGCCTTAATTGATCAATTTTTACAGAATCATGCAGAATTCATTACATCCAGGAGCGTGACAAAGCAGTCCATAATAACAGACAACAGAGCACATTGACAGCTGTATTCTGACCCACCTTGTGACAATTTTCAGTTGGTTCGGTCCACCCAACCATGTGACAGTCTAAATGATTAAGTTTCAGATAAGTACATTTAATTACAGTGATTACAAGTGTGTATCATGTATGTTACCATATTAACTACTCAATCAGATATGATTTCATTAATGATCCATTAATAAGATGCCCTCTCGGCTGCAATTTAAATGAATAACAACAGAGTTGAATTAACAAATAACAGAGATCAGAACTGTTTGCAGCAACCACAGCAAGGACAGACAATGGAAATCAATGAAATAATAAACACACAATTGTTTTAAGCTTGAAATAAATTGGGCTAAACAGTTTGCACTTATAGCACGAATTTAATTCTCAGATTTTTTAAAACGTATTGTACAAGTGGTCTGTTTTAAACACCTCAAATATTATATAGTCAAATATTTTGCTCTATATTCTGCTGTTTAAAAATTAAAAAATGTATTTATGTATTTATTTATTTATTTGGTTGGTTAGTTAGTCAGTTTTGTGTTTGCTTTACATACACCTGCTGTGCACTCGACAGGTCCGGTCACGTATTTATTACACATGCATGCAGAAACAGTAGCTTTAGTATCTGTCAGCTAAAGTGAATCTGTATCAAAACCCAGTGATCTGCCTAACTAGACAGCATTTCAATCGCGTTGCCAAACATCCCAAGCGGTCAACAATGTTGCCCAGGTAGGCAGCTCACTACATTTTGAGACATATGAGAGCATTCCTGTGTGTGTATTGCGTCTCTGACGCGGCTTTGATTGAGCTCAGTGGTTGCTGCAGCAAACGGACGCTCATAGGACTGCCGCAGAAACTGAAGGCAAGCGGAGCTCAATGAACGCCCTAATTTCTATCACCTCCAGCGATGACAGCGATGAAATGATGCAGATTTCCAAACCACATCCCCAAAAGACATGGACACCATTCATATGAGGGCATTAAAGGAGTGAATAGCTGTTCCGGAGAGCTCTGTTTTGTAGTGAACTGGAGTGGGTCGTTAGCTTAGCTGGCTAGCAGCAGATAGGTTTTCAGTCTCTGTTCCCGGGTGGTGTTTGCCGGAGGCCGTACACCAGCGATGGGAATCGTATTCACAAAGTTATGGAGGCTTTTTAACCACCAAGGTACGTCGAATAATAAATATTAAAGCATAATACTGTTATTTTATTGAAAATGCCTCAGCCGCTGAATGACAGGTTATTTAGCTAACGAACGTTTGCTAACTTGCTAGTTTCTCCGAAAAATACAACACTATGTGCTTACATAGAAATGAAACATGTTTTATATACATTTATCATAGCTTCATTTCAGGGGGTTAAAAATGGCTATATGATTGATTGTTTTCACTATCTGTTGCCATGTTTTGTTGTTTTACTAAATGTATCTGGTCTGGTATCGATATAACGTAACTGGTTAGTGAGGATGTGTCAATATAAAGTAAATATGAAAGCAGTTTATCAGATTTGAGAATTAATTAACATGCTATAACAATACAGAATTATTTTTTTACAGTAGGAATTAATAAACATGTGAAACACCCATTGCGGTTATCTTTGATTTGTTCACAATGCATTTGCAACACAGGTCAACCTCTACACTAATGTGTCTCTGACAGTTGTTTGTGTCAGCATAAATGGCATATAATCGCTTGTAATATTTAATTAATTATAAATGTTGTGCCGTGGGATCTATAGTAACTGTGCTTGTAGTCATGATTACCCATTACCATTGAGTAATCTAGTCTTGTGAATGTGAGGTATTGCAAACAGACCTGTCTCTCTAAAAGATGTACTAAAGCTGCCTTTTTCAATGTCAATTGCAACATTACCCAATACAACGTTTCTCAGCAGTACTCCTCTTACTCACTAGTTGAATAGATCACTGTGATATGGGTGACATGTAAGACGAGAGAGACTGTTGTCTTCTGCTAGACACAGTACCAAGTCTATTTTTAGGTGACATCCAATTAGTGATTAAAAGGAAGCTCATATAATAATGTAGCTTGTTAGTCATGCTTTCCAGAGCCACATTAAATTAGTTTCACATGTTTGTTGTTTCTAACTTTTCTGTTTTTCATATGGACAGGCTAATATAATCACTTCCTATGAACAGCAAATGCTATGTAGAGTTTCAGTTTATATAAGCTTTGTTCCCCTTTGATTGTTATTAATTTATTACCCATGTCAAACATTAGGTTCCTGTCATGGTTTAATTAGTTTCCCTTCCTATGCTGGTTAAGGTGAAACGTTTCAGGAATAAGGAAAAGTAAGAAAGGCAATTTTTTTTGCTTGTTTGAATTTTGACACTCTAATCCTGCACTTTGATAAACAAGCTAGATTTAGTTTGATCCCTTTTGTAGTCAACATGAGCAGTATGTTGCTCATTTACAAATTACTGCTGCAAATTCTGGTGATTTTACATGGAAAGCACATTTTCACTACACACCCTAACCCTTGTACCCTCTTTGACATATGACTGCTAAGCAGATAATATCATGATGAAACTGAAACTCTGGGGGTCATTAACATTGCTTGTTTATTTGTTATCTTCATAATTTAATTGGTGAATAAAGCCTGCATTTTATCTAAAGAATGATCTCATGAGATCTTAGACTAAACAAAGACAGTCTTCAGTAGTCTAGTGTGCATATTTTTGCCCCTTTCTAAATGCCATCTAGACGGGTGTGTCTGATTGTTCTTAAATACCTTGCAGGTCTAAGTTAGTGACGTGGAAAATAGTCAAGCAGTGACTGAGTGCAGTCCCTTTAGTCCCTTGTAGAGGTAGTTTTTACACTCGAAAGACAATGTGCTGTCCATCTTTTAATTGCTGGCTTTAGTTGCAGGCATGCATATATAATTCTGATAATTATTTTGGTCATTATAATGCTTTCACCCTTGTTTCAGTCATTTTGTTGTCTGCCTCATCAGTTTTAGCAAATGTTAATCTCAGTAAGGCTACAAATGTTTCCTCACATCCTGTCTAAGCTGTAGACTTTCATTTCCCTTTTAATGCCTTTTTTAAATTCTAAATGTTTTACACAGCTAAACAGATATGAACACCCTGTTCCAGTCCAGTTTAGATGTTTAATATTCCAAATAAAGTGATATCTGTGTCCTGTTGGGCCTGTTGTAGAAAAATTGCTATTTTGTAGGTGTGTAATATACCAATGTCATGGTTCAATTTATATCACAGTTTTGGAGCCACAGTTTGGTTTGGTTCAGTTTTGTTTACTATGGGGGCAGTGTCTGTGGCATGGCATGGCACCGCACCAGAAATGCTAAAGAACAATAGCTTCAAAATTCATATTATTTCAAAGCAGTTGGAACAAACTTGTTAAGTTTGTTAAGAACAAACTTAACAAAGTACAGTGCCTTACAAACCCCCCCCAGTAAACCAGCCTTAGGCCTATGTCATGCTATACATTATTCTACTATACATATACTATATGTTTCCCAGTAGTCTGCTGCAGTCGTGTTGATTTATATTTGTAGCTGTTTTTGAAACATACTGAATATATGCATTAATGTGACAAATGTGCTATTAGGTGGTGATCATGGAGACTGATTTAGGACGGATTCTTTCTTATGAAAAGTGTTGTTGTATTATGAGGGAGCAGTCATCGCTCAAGCGTCACGCTTCATTGATTTTAAATGGGACTGATCTTTTTGTCTCAATTCGCTTAAAGTGCAGAAAAATTTTAAAACTGTCAGCAGCTTTACATAGCAGGAACGGGCTTTACATGCAGATCCCTGTACTCATGCACACTTGAGATTTGTGCTGGTTGTGAAATTACAGACTGAAAGAAAAAGTATTTATTTGATTTGTTTATCTGTGTGGTTTAATTCACAAGTTCATAAATGTTGATGTCATAAATGAACATGGGAGTTTCTTGTATTATTAGTGGAAAACCTGAGGAAAAGATTAGGTGTTAAAGGTATACTAATTACTATTTAATCACTATTTAATGAGGTCAGCCACAGCAGTGGGCCAGGTCTGGATGGTGGGTATTCAGTATGGCATGACAGTACCGCAGTATGTACCGTGGGTGGTACATTACAGTTTTTCTGTTTTTGATTATTGATGATGGTTTTCGGTTTTGAATATTGTAACATGCCTACTATTTTGAATGTGGCAGTCAGTTAAATTAGACAGAGTTTGCATTACCTATTTATTTATTGATTATGTATTGTTATGCATGATACACCACAGCAGGCAAAGACATGGTGCAGGCATTATTTTTCTTTTGTGGTAACTTTTTATGCCACCTTGACACACCCATATAGTTATTACTCACGGCACGTAGTCTTAAATACCTTTGACGTTTTTGCAGGTGCAAACACCCGTATCCAGAGTCACAAGCTGCTTGAAATATACTGCAGTGTGTCTCGCCACGTGTGCTTGTCCCATAAACAAGTAATAAACATTGTAAGGTGGTGTACAGCAGGGAGGAGCAGTTCCTTGACTCTGTAATTTCAAGGTGGTGTGTTGTCCTGTGACAATACACACTCTGCTTATAACTTTAAAACAATGCTATTTAACTAATGAATCGACCAGAATGGTTATATTTAAACCACCTTCAACCTAATAGTTAGTTTTGTGTCTCATTTACATCTGAAATCAGTGAAATGTGGAGATTATATAGCCACATACACCAATGTGTGTGAGTAATGTAAGAAGTACTTGTAGGGACAGGAGCTGTGAAGAATTATTGTCTCCAGCCAGTAATTAGTCTTTTAAGACAGTTATGTTAGGCTTTGTCACTTTTTTTTTTTTGCTCATTTGCTATGGAAAGTTTGATGCCACCAATTTTACATGAACATCAAATTGGATGACACGTTTCCACACCTGTAATTAACAATTCACATGATACAATCTGGTAAAGTGGATAAGCACTGATTCAACTGGTAAACACTCAAACTGAACGTTTTTCCTAATAAGACCAGCATTTTATCCTATCAAGTTTGTCCCAAACATCTGGAACATATTTTCAACACCATGTCAATAACAAATGATCATAAAATTTTCCATTTTACTTGTATTCACCTTCCCTCTCTCCTTGTATGTTTATGTTTAAATATTTCATCTTATATGGCACTGATACAAGCATAGTACCTTCAGGCAAAAAAATGAGTCTTTTCAATGAATATGTTCAGCAAATGATAAGAAATCACAGGCAAAGGGCTACAGTCATAGCAGGTTTCAGAATATTTCTTGTACTGATTTTCAAATGCTGGAATTGATGCTAAAGCATTTATTAAGACGTAACTGTGTTCTTGTATTTTATCCCCAGAGCACAAAGTCATTATTGTTGGGCTGGACAATGCAGGAAAGACCACCATACTTTATCAGTTGTAAGTATTGGACTTGGTTTATTTTTAAGCAGTCCATTCCTGACCTGTTTTACTCCAGTCGGGTGTGGCATTGTAACTTACATCAGGATTTGCTCCTTTGAATGGATATAAGTGAATTGATATAGTTGTGAATGTGTGTCTATGTTCTGGTCTCCAGCTCCATGAATGAGGTGGTGCACACTTCACCCACAATAGGCAGCAATGTGGAAGAGATTGTCGTCAATAACACACATTTCCTCATGTGGGACATTGGAGGACAAGAATCTCTCCGTGCCTCTTGGAACACCTACTACACTAACACAGAGGCAGGCTTGCTGTGTATTTATACAGCTTTTTCAACCCTCTGTGTCTTTGTTCTTCTCCTTCAGTGTAAAGTTGTTTAATTTAAGGGAATGTCTCAGAGTGTTTCTCCTGTGTAGTTTGTGATCGTGGTGGTAGACAGCACGGACAGAGAAAGGATCTCAGTGACCAGAGAGGAGCTCTACAGAATGTTAGCCCATGAGGTGAGTATTTGTATGTCTGTATAAGAATTGCTATTGCAAGAGTATACCAGGCATTGCTCAACAACTGGACAGAAAATACAGCCTGAAACTAAGAGAATATCTTCTTTATACACTTTCTTAGACACAGGATTAGTCTCTGTTACTTAAAAAAAGCAATGGGAAGCCAAATCTACTTTATTTGCAGAATGTGGCTTTATATGCACATCTGTTAAAGGCATTTTACTCAGATGGGGAACGTTGTCTGGTTTTCTGGTTTTGTTATGCTGCTCACTTCCTGTTTTCTTTTATTAGGATCTGAAAAAGGCTGGTTTGTTGATTTTTGCCAACAAGCAAGATGTGAAGGGTTGTATGACTGTTGCTGAGATTTCCCAGAATCTACAGCTTACCTCTGTCAAAGACCATCAGTGGCACATCCAGGCCTGCTGTGCCCTCACTGGGGAGGGGTAAGACCTTCTTAAAACATTCAGCAAATGGGGCCATAGTGTACATGGTATAAAAGATCAAGATAAATGTTATGCTGTTTGTCAGTAGCTAAGATCTCTATGACTTCAGAATTATTCATGGATTGTGTTATTGAAGTTATTATTACGCATAGAAACGTGATAGACTATAGAACCAGTAAACAATAGAAGAGGTGAATCATTATTAAGGATCTAAAAGTTGCATAGAAGGCAATTGCTGACAGACAAACGCTGACTCATCCTTGTGCTTCCAGTCCACACTTGTCTTAATTTTTGAAGTAAGAATCTTCCTTCTCTGAGGGTTTGGAGCAGATAACCCACACTGGTCAATGCAAGGTCTCAGAGTCCTCACAAAATGCATCAATAATTCATTTCAACCAAATGGGATACAGAAAGCATTGTGATTTTCAGCACACCAACTTTTCAGTCTTATGCTGCTTCCTTTCTTCAGCACTGTTCTGACTGCTTTATGTATGTATACATAGACTTTTTTAATTGTTAACCCAGGGCTGTTTTAGACCAGGGTTAACATAACCTTAGGGTATTCTGTGTCAAGTGTTATACTTTTCATATGTTAGCCTGAATTAAGATGTACATACCCTGGTAATTTCAGGTTTTTAAAATTTCACACTCTACACATTACAAACCCTTCATAGTATATGATTGGTTGTCTATTGATAAACAATGTACTGTAACATTCCAGCACCATATAGTTTGACACTGTGTACAGTATTTTTGGCTCTGCAAAAGCAGTTCTGATTTTGCTTTGCAGCAGGGCTTTATAATACAGGGTTAATCGATCTATCCCTCTTACAGAATTACAGGGGTAAAATGTTGCTTCATGCTGGGCTTAAAAAGAAAACCAGGGATAAGCACAGTGTGACAAGCCCTACAGATTCCTAAATGCACATAAAATAATATTTAAAATATGTTGTAACTATGTGTGATCCAGTAAACTGGTGGATTGTAGAGCCATTAAGCTTGTATTGCATAAATTACCAGTAAAGCACAAATTCTAAGCACAAAAGCTCTAGCGCAAATGTATTCGTTTGACAAAGAAAGCAAAAGGGTCATTGTTAAGTGCTAGAGGTGAACTTTTCTTTCCTGTCCACAGGCTCTGCCAGGGTCTAGAATGGATGATGTCACGGCTGCGAGTAAGATGACCTCTGACCTCAGATAGCAGTGTGCTCTCTCTTTCCCACCGGGCGTGGAGGCCGATTGTCGCTCACTGTGAAGGTGACTCGGCGACGTCACCAGAACTTGATTGCTTAATTTATTACAGATCATTAAGAACTGTGAACAAACAATCCACAACTAACTAAAATACGTCAGGACTTGCAAAACAGCATAAAGTTAAACCCAGTGTTTTCCTGCACGATGGCCATTAAAACAGATCCTGGACTAAGAGGACTTGTCTCTAGTTGAATGAATCCATGCCTGGAGTGGCCTTGCTGCTTTGCCCGCCTGCCTGACATGGTGTTGCCCAGTGTGTACAGTTCAGTATTTTCATTAACCTTGTGCCTGCACCTGACTCTCTGCCACCTCTGGGCTGGGTAGACAAGATACCATTCAAGGGGAGACTGCACTCATGTAATATAATTAAATAAAGTGTTTTTATCTGTCAGAAGTTTCACACTGATTTTCTTATTTATTTCAAACGTTAGTTACATTCACTTTCTTTTATTACCTCTAGGGGGCGACAAGTGGTTTCCAGTGACCGCTTCTCTTTGTAATTTAAAAAATCGTTTAACCTGATGGAGAAAGCTGATGTGTGTAATGGATGCTTTAGAAAGCAAGCAAGACACTCCTCAGAACTAATTACAGTTCATTCAGTACTAATATGACAGTTTTGACCTCAGACTTTATTTTTAACATGAGGAAAGTGTGCAGTATTTTAAACTTTTTTTTAATAAAGTAAAATTTGTAAATATTTGAATAAACCTACATATATAAATTTTATTTATATTTAAGTTAAGACAGATCAGTAGCTTAATATTAAGATCAGTAGCTGTGGTTTATTCAAAGCACAGCTGTGACCTCACTAAGCTACTATTGGCATCATTGCTTAGCAGTCAGCACCCATAACTTTTTGTTGCTTAGTAACATTCTGTTACTGTTTTTGTGTCAGGGACTGTATCTTCTAAGGGAGAGGTCACATTTTATTTATTTATTTATTTATTTTAAAAGATTTATAGTAACATTTTAGTATCTGTGTCCATATTTTTATGTGATATATGATTTTTATGATGATTTTTCTTTATGATGATTTTCTTTATGATGAAACTTTCTGCTTAAACAATTAAAAGTAAAGTTTGGTTCTGCAAAACTTTATACACTCTTCATTTTTGTATTTTGTATCTATTCGATACAAAAATAATATGCAAAAATGTGTCTTTTTGATTAGCCATTAGTCATAATATGTAGTAGTTGTGCTTGTTCTCAAAGGTAAGTAGTCTTTGAACCTTGACAGACTTTCTCTCTTAGAACATTCTCTAAAATAAGATTTCATGTAAAATGGGGTGAGACAACTATTTTTACTATCTATCATTGTTTTGTATCTGTTTATAGATGGGACAACACTGTTGGAGTTGTTAATAAGCATAAGCTATTAGTGTTCTTGTTATTTAAAAGAACTCTAAGAGCTCTCATCTGCTTTCTAGGAACGTCTTAAACTAATTGTGTATTTAGTTCTTATGCGTCATTTCTTGATTCATGGTAGACATTGACCTCTGTCACAAGATCTGCAGTCTGTCTATGCCTTGCAGTGTTGTTTTTCAGAGTGAGCGATGTTGTTTAAATAAAACAGGGTGTCATCTAAGGTGTGTTAATACCCATCCTCAGCTGTTCAGACCCCTGTCCCTCTGTGACCTACTCATCTTTTCCAGTGACGTGACGCTTAAAGGCCAATGTTGCTCTTCCAGTGTCCTCTAGTGAGACATGAGCTCGATCAAAGCATTTAAATATGAAGATCTGAAATTATGTAGCATAGTAATGTTATTCTGTCCCCAGATGCTATTTGTATTTTTACTTGCTGAATCTGTCATTCATGTCATCTGTCATTAGTCAAAATCTTTCAAACACATTAGCTGTTCCAAACTGTTCTTTTTCTATAAAGAATGGCTGCGAGTAGGTTTGTGGCATTCCATATAAGTAAATAATCACCAGAAGTGTACCATTCATTTGTGCTGATTTGTTATTTAGGACATTAAAGTTTATTGGCAGTTTGACGTCACTCTGCACCCATGTCATTTAAATTACTTTAAACCTAGTGCTGTTTGTTTGTGCCATTAAAATGAACATTATATATTCCTTCTTTGGGAATAACAAATATGATTTGTTGTCCTTTTTAGTTTAAATTTCTCCAAAATGGTGTCAATAATATATCCTCGATTTGTGCATTTGTAATGAGGTCAAAATTTTTGTCATTTATTGTCAATGCTTATCCCTGCAGGCTGAGAAAACAGCAGGAAATAGTGAGCTGAGACACTGCCTCCATCATTCACCTCAGTAATGCTGCCCCACCAAGATTTGAAGAACTTCAGGCCATTGAGAGTAAATGGCTCAAGAACATCAAGATATTTTTTGTCATGTCTCCAGATGTGTATAAGGGTATCAGAGTCTTCTTCAACCTGTACATCATCACAGGCATATCATAATGAACACAATATAGACATAACAGACTCAGGAAATTTGGCCTTTGTCATTTTACCCCTCTGCTGTATTGTTGACTGTCCCTAAATAAATGTGCAAAAGAGGAATAAGACAGCAGCTGTCTGTCCACAAGCAAACAGAGATGTGGTCGCTGTGGTATTAGCATTAATGTTACACTTAGTAGACTGTACAACAGTTTACTAAATTACAAGTATTATGCATATTTGTGGTCAAGAAAGGGTTAACAAATGTATATATATATTTAAATATATGTGTCCTCATGAGTCACTTGAGTCTGTAATTTGGTTCACAAGACAACAGTTGTATTACTTTTGCTGTCTTCCCTGACATGGTTTAAGGCACTGGCTAAACTTTGAGGTAAACCAATAAGAAGAGGACTTTTCTCTAGTCATCCTCACAGATCCCGCAACTTTATCCCAAGAGCTTTATTACTGCTTCTGTCACCAAAACCTTCAGAGAATATCTTGCTATCTCTTGCTATCTAAAGCATCAATTCATTTCTTTATTCAGAAGTGATTTTCTGTTTTCTATTCTCTTCTTCATAGTTATATTGCTGGAGATTTGCCAAACAGGTGCACTTTTCTGAGGGATGGCTAATGTATATTTAGCTTTTGCAATCTGAGATTGTTTCTCACTGATTGGTGGATAGGAGCACATAATAACTGCAATGCCGTTGCAGCTGTGAGCTGTTGCCCAGCATTTCTCAGGAGGGAAGAGTTGGGGAGACTCTGGCAGCTTGGGGAACATTTTAGCTTTAAAGTCACCGGTAAGCTAGAAAAATATCAACAAACCAAACAACAAAAGTTTCATCTCCAGCACTCTTTGCATGGCCTGCTCTTTTGGATTGACCATCTTTTTCTGCCTGCTGGCAGACAAAGATGATGCTGAGGGTTGGTCCTTCAACCGCAGCCTGATAAGAACTTGAAGATAAGGAGCCTGATAAGGACTTCAACTCCTTTATTATAGGAACAACCATTTTCACAAATTACTCAGAAATGGACTTATTCTTGGACTTGTTGCTCTTTGGAGATTATCCGAAGCACCTCACATCATGGGCAGGAGTGTTTTAATGCCCCATATTCCTCTTAATTTCTGTGATAAAAATACATATGAAAAAAGTATAATTTGATGTGATTTTCTGGCAGTCAGGTAGTTAAAAATGTTAATTAGTGGCCAGACCTAAATTTAACCTGCAGCCTCAGAAGGTATCAGTCCTCCACTAGCTAAACAAAGCCAGACAATCAGCCTACAGCATTGGCTTACATGACAAATAGCTGGATTGATTCAGAGCAGCTGTTGCACGGCTTTAGCCAGGATGCGCACCATTTCGGGGAGGGAGGGGTGCTCTAAGGTGTTAAACCCTCTCACCAACCAAGGCCACAGAGTGATTTCAGCATAAGAATTTGATTTTTTTTATGTTGATCCACCCACAATAAAGGTGTATTAGCTCAGCTCAGAGGAAAACTGACACAACTGTCTTTGCCTAGGTTTGGGGGAATACAGTGGAATAGCAGTTTGGAAGGCGAGTGAATGGGAAGTCAGCACCTTTTATACTGTAAGGTTGCTAAATTTCTATGCTAAAGGTATGTCAAATGTGTGCTTTTTCTCTTTAACTATCTTTAACTTTCACACAGAAATTTACTGATTAATCCATGGCCGTTCAGAATTCCCTACAAGACCTAGTGAAATGAAATACTTGAATGAGGGTCACTCTAGCTTTACTTTATTTGTCATATAAAATATTGAAAAGACCTTGGTATTACTGTATAACAGTAATTAGCTTAGTATTGCTTAGTTATATAACATACACAAAATAAATAGCAGTGCCAATGTAAAGCTGTTTGATAGTCTTCAATCTTAATGTGCAGACCTCTTTGAAGATGGCATCAGAAGAGGACTTTGAGGATGAGTTTGAGGAAGAGGAGGTAAGATACAAATTTGTTTGCAAACTGTTGGAGATTACTCCCTCATTCATTCATTGTAAAAATGAAAGTAATGCTGGTTTTTAGTACTTCCCTTTTCATCATGAAAAACTTATAGACTTTCCACCTCAGTGCCCATAGATCCAAGTTCCATAGGTATCTTGACAAACCCTATCAATAGTGATCTATAATGTTTCCTATCAACAACACCTAAACCAGATATTAATAACAAAGATGTGCTTTCATTCATATCATCATTATGTAGTGACTTTAGAGATATGTCATAATATAGTAATAAGATGTTGTTATGAACATAGAAATGTTATGTTTTCTTGATAAATTAATACAAAATGAATACAAACAGCGTTTGTTTGAAATCTGAATGGAAATAACCATTGTTAGATATAATACTCTTATTTTTATACTAACAGTGGGATTATGTTCTGTTCACAGTAGCAAAATCTACTGCAAGCTTCATTAAGAGCTTCATCTGAAATTTAAGACATAAGCCAATATTCTCTACTTCTTTAAACAGTATAATTTCCCACATATGTCTCCTTTTTCAAATTAAAGTTAAAGGTTTGGGATGAATGATTCCTGACTGATTCAGGATCCACACCTGGTATTTTGGCAAATATTCTCAAGATCTGACTAAAGGTTTAATAACAGCTGTTCTTAAAGCTTCCAGTGGTTTTGTGCACTTTATTGTCTTTTTGTGATGTTCTCAATTGAAGTACTTAATGTGTCAATGGTAAATGTTTTTAAATGTGTATGTCTGAGTGTTCAATGGAAGAGTGAAAGCAGAAGGTTGATACTTTAATTCAGTATTTCCTCTGGAAATAGAGTTAAAGTAGACCTTGTATACTTTCTTGTCTATTTCTGTTGCAGATATCTTATAGGGGATTACAAAGTCATTATCAAAATAATGCATTACCATTGTTTACACTGGTTACTTTTGAACTTTTTTGCATTCCCCTTTAACATATCAACTAGGAAATGGAAATTCACCATCTTACATGTTTAAAAGATGGGAATATCAACACAACGATTATTTGGAATATTTACATTATACGCTCTGATTTCACTACTACTTTCATCTACACTTAGAATAGGACATCAAAGACATCAACAATGATTAAAATGGCTTCTGTCATTGGACCTGTGGAAAGTAGACAGCTACATTTTGTCTTCTTTAGGATAATACTTTGTTGATACTTTCAAATACTGTAACTTATTACAGGAAACTGTATTGAATCTTGTACAGGAGTTGCTATTTCCAGGTTATTGTATCAATAAATAGTAATAAAAGTAACATTAAAATATAGAATTTAGGAATAACATTTTGTGAATCTTTGATATGCTTTTCTCCCCAATAGTCATTCTTCTAAAGGTATATAAAATATAGAAGTCAAGTCAAGTCTCGCAGAGAGGCAAATGAGACGAGTCCTGTTCATGCAGATAGCCTGTCATGCTGATAAAATTTAAAATAAAATTCCTTTAAAGGCAGATAAAATTCCTTTAGAGGAGGACCCAAAGAAAAATAACACCTATAAGGTGTGGAGGGACAGATTTAATTTAAGTACGTTTAATTAGTTGCTTCTTTCCAGCTCTCATGTCTTGTATATTAAGAAAGACAAGGCAAGACACAAGGTAACAAAACCTGTATGTATTTCTACTATCCACTGGTCCAAAAAAGAAAGTCTTTAGCTACTGGAAATTCATCTGGAGTGTTTTTCCCTGCTCTGGTTTTAAGCTATAAGCTATGAGAAGTTCTTACATTGTGGGCCCTGTTTTGTGATAGTCTGTTTATTAATTGTGGTTCAGGTCTTTCGTCTTTCATGATATCTGACTAATGTTTGTAAAGGATAGTTATTTTGTAGATAGTTCAATGTACAACAGTCACAGATATTTGTTCCCTGACCCACTGTTTCTATTTACGACAATGACAATAACTTTAGCTGCAAATAATCATAGTGGTGAGGTCATTTGGTTGCTAAAATGTTCTAAGCCATCCGGCTCTGTCAGTCAAAGCTCCTCTGAGAAAAAAGACACACAAGTACATTTACATTCTCTAAAGAACTACTGAGATATTTGGTTAACAATATGTGAGGTAAAGCAATAAAAAAATGAAGCATTATTTACTAAGGCAGACGTTTTAAAATACAGTTAACATATTTTAATTAACTAATTTTCTATATTCTAAACATGACAGTTCGGCATCTCAGTAGCATGTTTAGACAATGATAATTGGTGCTGATAATTGGTAAGCTTGGGTAGAATCCAAGTGTAATTAAATGTCAGGAAAGACAGAGTTGAAAGATCCTGGTATTGGGAATATTGATGGTCACAATATGTAGTTGTCTACAACAACCAGAGCTGGAAAAAGCCACTTTCCCATATTGTATGTTTCTGATGTCTGTGATCCTCATTTTGAAAGGCCAGAGTTTTCCCTATATTTATAGTACTATGAGGAGAGTTCAGCGTTCACCACCACGACCACCTCAATGTCTCAGGGTGTAGAGGTAAATGATCTCCCCACAGAGTCCTCGGGTGTAACAGACCAGTGTTTTTCCAAATTGCCCAGCTTGCCATGGGGGCTATTCCCTTTCTTTCTTATTTCATTACCATTTTTAATTAGTAAGACCCACCCAGAAATGGAATCAGTTTAAGAGTGTATTATTAAACAAACTTCCTTGTTTAACAATTCACACCTTTCAGTGAAAGTGAGGCTATTATGTCCCAATGAGTTCTTTGAATTCTGATGGTAACACATACAGTATAATAGCCCCCATGATACCTTGTACAGAGCCATGCAAATAACACAAACAATTAGTAATACTTTACGTGTGGGAATGTAATATTTGCTTTGGCTTTTGTCTATTTAAAGCTGTACTAGTGTGTCGTAAAACTAATGTTTTGTGCATGTTTTGTAGTTCTCAGCATGTTGTATAATTACAGTACACACGAACTTGTACTTTCTGACTTAGCTCATTAAACAAGTTTTTTGTTGTTGTTTTTTTTTGGTTGTTTACTCTGTCCTACACAGTACAATACTAATTTGCATGGTAGGTTAAACAAATGAATTTGTGTTTTTAGAGGACATGTAAGGTAAAATAAATGCTGAAACTTTACATTTTCTGCTTTGATGTAAATGCAGATAAAATTAAGTTGTAATTAATGATGCTATAGATACTATTTAGATATTAAGAAACTTCATACTGAAAGCCCCCTGTGCATTTGTCAAATAATGGTGTACTGATTGCTCTTCTATTTTTTTAAGACGGAGCCTGGTGGCCTTCCTAGGCGTGTAGTGAGGAAGAGGGCAAAAGTGGATACCTCCAAGTTCATGACACCTTACCTGGCACACAGTCAGAAGATGCTTGACCAATACAGTCATGTAAGAGCTTTAAAGCAAGTTATTTTGGTTTTGCCTTTGTGTTTTTACCTTTGTAATGAATGAAAGTAATTAGTTACAATACTAGCATTAGCAAGGTGTTTTGCGAGATGCCCATTTTTGCTAAGAAAGACTAACTTACAACTTTTTTATAATGTCAATTAAATACTGTATTTCATATCTTTTTGCAGAATAAATACAGGGAGGAATATGAAAAATCGAAAGGGCAGCCCTACATGATTACGGCTGACACACCTGAGATGATTCGCATCAAGAAGGCCCAGGAGCAGCTTAGTGAGGTATGTTCCTGGTGCATCACACTATATCTAGTCCTCACCCAGTAGCACCCAATAAAACAAATTCAGATTGCTTAAAATTATCACAGATTCTATAAATTGTGTGTTTGTTTTGTAAATTGTTTTTTTTTTTGAATCAGATCAAATACCGTATGGAGGGGCTGAAGGCCAAAACCTCCAGCCTCTATGATGGTGAGGCTCGTGAGGTTGTCCATGTGAAGCATGTCTCTGAACTGATCAGCAAAGTAAGTGCTTGTCTCAGTTTATGTAGGCTTGTACCAATTCAAAGTACTCTAAATTACACTTGATTTATCTGATAACCTCATTCTTTTCCTTGTTTAATTTATTGCAGTACCATTATGTCATTAGAGCACAGCATAATTTTCCCCTTCTCCAGGTTCTGTACAGGCAGAAATGGGATGAGACCAAGGATAGGTACCTGCTCCCTCCTGATGCCCCAGAACTTGTTCTTGCTGTGAAGAATGCAGCAAATTATAGCAAGGTACAGACCTGATACCTAGTACATAAATACAAAATTAAAACTGATCCTCCTACTGGCTAATTTGCCCTTTAAATTGAATATCTCTATCAGAAACTGTACACAGAGGCATGGGATGAGGATAAGACCATGTACTATCCATACAGTGACAGCCCAGAACTGCGCAGGGTGGCCAAAGCTCAAGAAGTCCTCAGTGATGTAAGTAAAATTAAGACTTTTCACTGTGAAATAGAACTGTAACTATAACAATTATAACATTTTTCAATCTGTATAACTTTTTTAAAGATTCTTTAGTCATTTTGTTAAATATAATATTAGATATGCTCGAATTGCTCCTCAAACTGCCCCACGAGTGACCCAACCTCAGGACATGATTCATTGCTTTGCTGTGCTCTGTTTTCACAGGTTGTCTACAAGAAGGGCCATGATGAGCGTAAGCGCAAATACACATCTCTGGCTGATCCCCCAGAGGTGGAATTGGCCAAGAAAAACTTCGCCAATCGTAGTAATGTAAGACCTTAAGCCTGATTTTTGTGGCTTTAAGTTTTAATTAAGGTCGATGAAGTGTTGATTTCCTGCAACAAATTATGTGATCTGTACAATTCTCAATCAAACCTATATTGGCGTAATCTGCAGTAGTATATTATTTATTTGTTTATTTAACTTATATATTGCATTCATATATGTATTGTAATGCAGTATATTTTGACAAGTGAACATCAGAGCCTGCTTATATTGTAAATAACTTCTGTTCTATTACATTGTGCCTGCTAAATGAGTCCATGGTAAGTCCCATGTAAGGCATACGCTTACAGGTGTCACTATCTATAATAAAACTCTCAAATTCTTCACAGCTTAAATATCATGAGGATTACAACAAGAATGTCAAGGGCAAGTGGTGTGAAACTCCTTATTTTGATGTCGCTATTGCAAGAATGGTTATGGACAACCTCAGTGAAGTAAGTGCCAGGAATTCTCCATGCTTTTTCTGTAAATTTAAATGTTAAAACAAAACTTGATTTCACTGTAAATTCTTTCCAGAAAAAATATACTGCTGCTTTTGAAGAGTTGAAAGACCGAATTTATTTCATGCAAACAGAGACACCAACATATGAATCCAATAAAAAGGCTCGTGACGCTGCAAGTTCGGTAAGTTTTTTGTTGTTTGGTTTTTTGTTCACATATACAAGCTGTAGTGTGTTCTGTCATTGTGCATTGCCTACCAATTAAAAATAAAAGTGAGATGGTAGGTCAGTCGGGAGGTACATATTTAGATCTTTACTCATTGTATGGGCATGACCTTGAGTCAATACACAGATCATGAGTCAATACACAGATTCAGACATGACTGATCTCTGTTGATCCCTTCGGCTTAAATCCTAGTCACAAGTGACAACATGAAAGCAGCAACAGGTTGAAATACATCCTGATTACTCCCTGTGCTTGAAAGTAGAAAGAGGTTTAATGTTCTATGATCAAAACATATAAACAAATTTGAGTTTAAAGACAAATACTCAAATTTGATCCAGTTCCTGTTGAATAGAATCAAGTTTCCTACCTTGCTGAATGCTTTTATACCAAGATATATTACTTAGCAAGACATATTCCATAGAATATTCAAATCATCATTGGAAAATCATCAACATTCAGAAAATCACATAACATAAGTAAAATGGATTGTGAATCTGTTTAATGTTGGTTTTTAAAAAGTGACCAAAACAACATCAAAAAGGTTAAAAGGTCATCCATTTATTGTGTGCATGTTTTTTCTCTCATCATTTTCTCTCAGGTCAAATACAAGAAGGACCACGAGAAGACAAAAGCACAATCTGATTACAATGTTCTCCCCGCTACAGAGAACCCCCTGCTCAGACAGCTGAGATACGCAGGCACCATCTTAAGTGATGTATGTCAATGAAGATTTAAGTGGTCTGCTTTGGCAAAAAATGGATATGTCCTAAGAGATCCTCACTAACATTGCTTATCATAAACATTGTCGGCTTTACCACAAGGCAGCTTGTATATTTTTCATGTTATAAATGTAATTGATCTCCTTAAAACTTAATGCTGTAAGAGTAGTGTTAATGAGGAAATTATGGTATGAATTATAGCTTTAACTCAGTGTTAACGTGCAGTCCATTTAAATGGATCAGCTCATTAGACCTAATAATTGAATCACACTGTTTCAACTGTTTCTTTAAATCATCCAGTTTTATCTGAAATATTTTCCCTGTTTTGCTTTTTCTAGAAAGTGTACAAATCTAGCTATGAGAAAACAAGAGGATTTAGCATCAATTACTGCGAAACTCCCAAATTCAAGATGGACAGTGTATTGAAGAAGTTCAGTGACGTGAGCGATGGTTTGCTGAACATATTTGCCAAAAAACATTTTATATTTCCTCATATCTCAAGCATAAATGTTATATCCTTAATTTTCCTTAGGCACATTACAAAGAAAAGTATGAAAATGAGGTGAAAGGTCATTATATTGGTAGCTCTGAAGATATATTTATGCTTCACTGCCAGAGCGTGGAGGAAATGAAGAATGATGTAGGTGTCCATAATGTACATATTTTCATGTTGTTGAACATATTTACGTATTCATTTTTGCTTTTTATTTTTAAAGAAAAATTATAAAGCTGATTATGAGGATATGAAGACAAGATGTTTCTTCCCTCAAACTATTACGCCAGAATACGAGGCCAGTAGGAAGCTTCAACAATGTAATGATGTAAGTTTACCAAATGATATAAACTCACTTTAATAGAATGTTTGCAGTACTTCAGTTTCTTTTGTACTTCAGTTTCAGGTTTGGTATTATGTAATGTGTTTTGTATATATCTCTTTGCAGAAAATGTATCGTCTACATCCAGACAAGGTTAAGTTCACACAAGTGACAGACTCACCTGTCCTAGTGCAAGCTGCCATCAACGCCAAACAGCTGAGTGACGTAAGTAAAAAAAAAAAAGATTTGACACCTAGTGAAAATAACAGTTGGATGTTAAACATTTGGGAGAAAATCAAAAATACTTTTTCAGGTGGTTAGTGTCAATCAGAATGCTGCAGCAGAAAAGTCCCCTCATTACCAAAGCACAGCTGTCATTTAATGCCTTTAAATCCCCAGACATATTATTAGAACTGTTGTTTGTGCTTCCAAATATATTTTGATGAAAGCAGCAGGCAATAAAAGAACTAACAATCCCTTTGTGACAAAGGAGACATCTAGTGGTGTCTCTGTAAGCAAACTTATTGCTCCACTGAAACCCACAAATGTAGCACCCAATTTAACTAGGGAAATACTGTATGTGCCAACTGTGTATATTCTCAGTATTACATAGTATTTGTTATATCTAAGATTTTTTACATTGATTGTGTATTATATTACACTGTATTTGTAATTACAACATATAAAAATATTTACAATATATTTTCTGAAAATTATTCTTGCTGCTCACAGTCTGCACTAAATACCACATACATCCAATCCAAAGTTTCATATGCAACAAATGCAGGCATTTTCCATCATTTTTATTTTTTACAGCTCAACTACAAGGAAAAATATGAAAAGGAGAAGTTTAAGTGTTACCTCCCTCCTGATTACCCTTTCTTCATTCAGTCCAGAGTAAACGCATATAATCTCAGTGATGTAAGTTCTAATTATTAAATTTGTTTTTTAACTGATTAAATGCTGCATGTTTCTTTACAACAGTAAATTATACTGTGATCATATTTCACTATTTTGCAATAAACAGTTGGTCCCTTTTATGTGTCCACAGACGTGTTACAAGTTTGAATGGGAAAAGACAAAAGCAAAGAAATTTGATGTGAAAGGCGATGCAATTTCAATCCTTGCGGCTCGTGCCCACACGAACATCGCAAGTGAAGTAAGTCAATAGGTTTTATGTTATTTTCTAGACCAAATAACTAAATGATAACAATGTTAAAAGCAATAGTGACACTGTGTTGTTTTCTTTAATGTCAGGTAAAATACAAGAAGGAATATGAGAAGAACAGAGGACAGATGATTGGGGCCCTCAGCATCAACGATGACCCCAAAATCATGCACTCAGTACATGTTGCTAAGATGCAAAGTGAGGTACGTTTCAACTATTGTATGCTTTACTGATAGTGTACATAAAAATTGCATACCAGTCTTGAAACTTTATTATGAGCTCTATCAGTTTCTCTGACAACAGAAGCCTCATTTAGATCTTCTGAAATGTGTTGACAGCGCGAGTATAAAAAAGACTATGAGAAGTTGAAGACCAAGTATCATACCCCACTGGACATGATGCTTGTGACCCTTGCTAAGAAATCTCAGGCTATTGCCAGCATGGCTGGCTACAAGAAAATCATAAACCGTTACCTCATGCCTTATGACAGCATACCACTGGACCTGGCAAAGAAGGCCAACGCCCTCCAGAGTGATGTAAGAATCCCTTCAGCTTTCGTTTTTGGAAGTTTTATAATAAATGTAAATCAACAAAGCTTGTAAACAATAAAGTTGATTGATCATTGTTGTTAATTTTTTGTGTGCTCTGCAACCACAGAATGAGTACAAGTCCGACTACAATAACTATGTCAAAGGAACCCCATGGGTGCCTTATGGCTCTTTGGATGTTGAGAAAGCCAAGAAAGCAGGGGAGATCTTAAGTGAGGTATGACACTGGTTTATCTCAGTGTTTACCAGTTGAAATGGAAAGCATGGGTGAAAAAGTCTGCAAGCTCTCCAAATGGCTAGTTTAATATTTATTTTCTTTCCTACTTAGAAAAAGTACAGGCAGCATCCAGACACAGTACCTTTCACTGCTATAGATGACCATCCCATCCAGCTGCAGGCTAAATTCAACCAGATGATAAGAAGTGATGTAAGCATATGTTTTTTCATAATTAAACAGTCATATGCAACTTACCTGTGTTTTTATTCTTCACCCAAATCATCAAATAATTACCAAAAAAACAATTTTAAATTATACTCTAAATGAATGGTTTTCTTGGACCAGTATGTTATGTAATCTATGATTTTTTTTTCCCTTTCGTAGCTGCACTATAAGAAAGGTCTAGAGGAAATCCATCAGAAATATTCCCTGCCTCCTGATGTTCCAGCATTCCTTCAGGCCAGATGTAATGCTTACAACATAAGCAATGTACGTGACGTCCTATATAATGACATAATGGCTGCATATTCTTTTTGGGTGAAATTCCGATGACCATACTGTCTCTGCTTTTACAGAAATACTATACGCTTAAATGGCTGAAGACTATTGCTAAGGGGTATGATCTGAAGCCTGATGCCATCCCTGTTATTGCAGCGAAGACTGCAAGACATGCTGCTAGTGATGTAAGTAGCCCTTGTGCAATTCTATAGAGGTATGCCATGGAAATGTGCAGTTTGGAAACAAACAGTATTACATAGACTGTTGATTCATGATGCATTTCAGGTTCAGTATAAAAAACAGTATATGAAGGACAGAGGCCATCACGTTGGTTTCCGTAGTCTCCGGGATGACCCCTTGCTGGTGCACTACATGGAGGTGGCTAAGATGCAGAGTGAAAGAAACTACAAGAAGGATTACAACAAGGCCAAGCTGAAGTTTCACTCACCTGTAGATATGATGAGTGTGGCACATGCCAAGCATTCATCTGCAGTTCAGACGTTCACAGGGTACAAGCAGCCTATTCATCGTTACACTTTGCTTCCTGATGCCATGAATCTGGAGTTAGCTCGCTCCATGAACATCAGCTCCAGTGATGTAAGAAACAATTTCAGCATCTTCCACTATGGGGTTGAGAAGGCTCTGTATGGGACTAATCCCATACAGAGAGATAAATATGGAAAAGATAAATATGGATCAGCTCCAGTAATGTCAGTCTGTCATTTATTGAATTCATATATATATATATATATATATATATATATATATATATATATATATATATATATGTAAAATCTAGTATAAAAAAAATATATATATATATATATATATATATATATATATATATATATATATATATATAGTAAAATCATGGAATGTATGTATAAGTGATATCACAGTAGTGATATAAGAGAAACTGGATGCATGCATTAATTGTACGTTTACAATATTTGGATCAAAACGTTTTAATTATAATGTGCTGTTTAACTCCATCAGTACCATTATAAACTGGATTACGAGAACTATGTAAAAGGCACTGGCTGGATCCCTATTGGCTCACTGGACGTTGAGAAAGCAAAGGCTGCTGGTGCAGCTCTCAATGAGAAGAAGTACAGGCAGCCTCCAGACACTATAAAGTTTACCAGTGTTCTGGACACCCCAGTTATGGAACAAGCCAAACTTAATGCACAGCAGCTAAGTGATGTGAGAGACATTGTGTTTCTATCTTAGTCCATCATTTTTGATCATTAAGGTTAAACAAACAGGTTGACCAACAATGGAGGCCTATGGTAAAGTGTTTGCACTGTTCTCTGAGTCATGTCAATACTGTTCCACAGCGATTGTACAAAACCAGTGGTGAAAAGTTTATGCACACATACCATCTCCCTGTTGATGCACCAGAGCTCCTGCAAGCCAAATATAATGCTGTCAATTTTAGCAAGGTGAGAATTTAGCATAGTTTTTAGACAGCATATTTGAGCCTGTTTTTGGTATCAATTACAACTGTAACCTTTTGTTCATCTTTTTCTTTCGTAGACCTACTATACTTATGCACATAGACAGGATCTTCTGAAAGGACATCAAATGAAGCATGATGCCATTCCTATTGTTGCTGCAAAGTCCTCTAGAGATATTGCCAGTGATGTAAGCCAACAAACATTCCATTTATTAATATTTAATTAGTTTTGTGTACATTGATCACTCAGGATGTACGGCTGTATTTCTTTTTCTATAGTACAAGTATAAGCTTGCTTATCAGAAGGCCAGGGGCCACCATGTTGGCTTCCGTAGTCTCCAGGATGACCCCTTGCTGGTGCACTACATGGAAGTGGCTAAGATGCAGAGTGAAAGAAACTACAAGAAGGATTACCACAAGGCCAAGCTGAAGTTTCACTCACCTGTGGACATGTTGAGTGTTGTTCATGCCAAGCAGGCATCTAAAGTTCAGACAAATACAGGTTACAAGAAGCTCCACCACAATTATATCCTCCTTCCAGATGCCATGCACATTGGACTAGCTCGCAACATGATGGAGATCCAAAGTGATGTAAGATAATCTAATCATACATTAGGTGATTTTTTTAGAGGATATTCTTATTGTAATCCTAGGGTGATGACTTGTGTGTTAACAAAGTGGTTAATGGATCTTTTTTCTCATCAGAATTTGTATAAATCAGATTTCAACAACATCTTCAAAGGAGCTGGTTGGATTCCAATAGGTTCCATTGATGTTGAGAAGGCCAAGGCTGCCAAAGCTGCCCTTGATGAGAGGTCATACAGAACACACCCAAGTTCCCTGAAATTCACCAGTCTGACGGACCAGATGAACATGGTCTTGGCTCTGAGCAACACAAAACTACAAAATAAAGTAAGAAAATGTAGAAGCAATCATGGATGTTACCCAGAATTATGATATTACAGCATTGTCTTTCATTCATTTACATTCTGTGTCATTGTAGACTGCCTATAAAGCCTCTGGAGAGAAATTTGTGCACACCTACAATTTACCTTCTGATGCACCAGAGTTCCTGCAGGCCAAATATAATGCCCAGACTATAAGTGAGGTAAAGTGAACTGTACACAGAAGTTCATGTAGAAGCAATGTTTACTTCTAAAGCAAATAAAAAATATTAAACAAAAGATTAAAATAATTTACATATTAACACAAAATTGTTTTTATAGTCACACTACAAGGCTCAGTGGATTGCAGACATCGCCAAGGGCTATGACATGAAGGCTGATGCTATTCCTATTGTTGCTGCTAAACTAGGACGGCACATTGCCAGTAATGTGAGTCTAAAATGTTGTAATTGCATCAAAAAGTTCAGCCATTAAGTGATGAATATAATTAATTACAATTGTTCTTGATCACAGTATCAGTACAAAAAAGAATATGAGAAGGCAAGAGGCCACCATGTTGGATTCCGTAGTCTCCAGGATGACCCTTTGCTGGTGCACTACATGGAGGTGGCTAAGATGCAGAGTGAAAGAAACTACAAGAAGGATTACAACAAAGCCAAGTTGAAGTTCCACTCACCTGTAGATATGCTGAGTATCGTGCAGGCCAAACACTCCTCCACAGTTCAGACATATGCAGGATACAAGCAGTCTATTCATCGTTACACTCTGCTTCCTGATGCCATGAATCTGGAGTTTGCTCGCTCCATGAAAATTAGCTCCAGTGATGTGAGTCTATAATTTTTCAAATCCATGCATATTTTAGCAGAAATTATTTTAGCAGATATTTACAAAACTAAACATAAGAGACATCTGTTACATCACTAATATGTGAGTGTGACCTCAGTAAGACTAATGTGGGATGTGGGTATAGAAAGGATTTAATAATATTGGTTTGCCTTGATCTTTGTCACCCAGGTTGAGTACAAGAGTGAATACAACAACATTATGAAAGGTATTGGATGGGTGCCCATTGGTTCCTTGGCCGTAGAGACCGCAAAGGTTGGGGGAAAGATTCTGAGTGACCAAAAGTATCGCACTCACCCCTCCAATTTACCCTTCCACAAGCTTATGGACTCTATGGACCTCGTCTTGGCTGCTGCCAACAACAAGATTATGGACAAGGCAAGTTTGAGTTCAGTTTGTTTTCATTGGTTTGACTGATCTGGAATTAATATTAATGGTCTATGCATAATTATTAAAATGTATGTATTTATTGTTATAGAAAGCTTACCATTCTGCTTGGGAAAAAGACAAGCTCAAAGTTCATTTGATGCCTGACAGTCCTGAAATTCTATTGGCCAAGGTCAATTCATTAACCATGAGTCAGGTATGATTCATAATGCTGATGTGTGCATTTAGGTAAAAGATACTTGTAAATAATGAATAAAAATTGCAAATGCAGTATTGATTAGTTCCATTTTTAAAAGGTTAGTTGTGGTTTATTTATTAACTGTTAATTTGTCTGTTTCTGTTTTTTTTCAGAAACTCTACAAAGCTGGTCTAGAGGAAATGTATAAAAAGGGTTATGATCTAAAACCAGATTCTATTTCCATTGTGGCTGCCAAAGCCAGCAGGAATATTGCTAGTGATGTAAGTATCACATCAGCTTTGGTGCTCTGAGTATTTATCATTTCTGCATGTCACAATGTATGCAAACATTTTGTACAATTGCAGTATAAGTACAAGCTGGCATACGAGAAGGCAAGAGGCCACCATGTTGGCTTCCGTAGTCTCCAGGATGACCCCTTGCTGGTGCACTACATGGAGGTGGCTAAGATGCAGAGTGAAAGAAACTACAAGAAGGATTACAACAAGGCCAGATTGAAGTTCCACTCACCTGTAGATATGCTGAGTATCGTGCAGGCCAAACACTCCTCTGCTGTTCAGACATATGCAGGATACAGGCAGTACCACCATCGCTATACCCTGCTTCCTGATGCCATGAATCTGGAGTTAGCTCGCTCCATGAACATTAGCTCCAGTGATGTGAGTCATTTAAATGAAAACGTCAATGTCGAATAAAACAAGTAACTATTTTGCTATCATTCTGCTCTAATACTTCTAAATTATATTTATTTTTTAGGTTGAGTACAAGAGTGAATACAACAACATTATGAAAGGTATTGGATGGGTGCCCATTGGTTCCCTGGCTGTAGAGACAGCAAAGGTTGGAGGAAAGATTCTGAGTGACCAAAAGTATCGCACTCACCCCTCCAATTTACCCTTCCACAAGCTTATGGACTCTATGGACCTCGCCTTGGCTGCTGCCAACAACAAGATTATGGACAAGGTGGACTACACTTTTGCAATACCTACTGTGGTGCAAAAGCTCTATTTGATCTAATTTCTAATTTGATTGATAACTGGTATTTAAATCTATACTATTACAGCAAGCATACACAGAGGCTTGGAACAAAGATAAGACAAAAATCCATATCATGCCTGACAGTCCTGAGATTCTTCTTGCAAAGGCTAATGCAATCAACATCAGTGAGGTGTGTCTACTGTATCTGTTTGCTAAATCTTTTAATGTACTGATCAGAGATCTCAGCTCCTTATGTATAATATTGTGTTTGAATACAGAAAGCCTACAAAGCGGGATTGGAAGCCCTGATAAAGAAAGGTTATGATCTCAAAGCCGATGCTGTATCAGTGGTTGCAGCAAGAACCTCCACAAACATTGCCAGTGATGTAAGTTACATTTAGATAAGTTTTTATCAGTTATTTTTAACTATATGTTTAAGCAGATACTTTATTTATTTCCTCATTACAGTTTAAGTACAAAAAGGAGTACAATAAAGCAAGAGGACATCACGTTGGCTTCCGAAGTCTTCAGGACGACCCCTTGCTGGTGCACTACATGGAGGTGGCTAAGATGCAGAGTGATAAACTCTACAAGAAGGATTACCACAAGGCCAAGCTGAAGTATCACTCCCCTATAGACATGCTGAGTGTTGTTCATGCCAAGCAGGCTACGGCTGCTCAGACATATACTGGATACAAGCAGATAATTTCACATTACAAAGTTCTGCCTGATGCCATGAACCTTGAACTAGCTCGCAACATGCAGATGATTGCAAGTGATGTAAGCCTGGATTGCGTTTTTCATCTAAATATTTTGAAATTGAGATGTTAGGTGCATTCCATATTTAACATTTTATTTTGTTGTGAAGCACCTTTTGAGTAGATTTCTTGCATGGGTGGATGTGAAAGCATTCTCATCTTTTCTGCAGAACATCTACAAATCTGAGTATAACAGTTACATCAAAGGAATTGGATGGATTCCCATTGGATCTCTGGATGTGGAGAAAGCAAAAAATGCTAGCCGTATAGGCAGCGAGAAACAGTATCGTTCACACCCCAGTAGTTATAAATTCACTAAAGACATGTCATCCATGGATTTGGTCCTAGCTGCCACCAACAATGACATCAATAATAGGGTAATAATTTAAGCTGTTTGACTTGACAATGTTCTTTGTTTCTTTTTGATTAAGTTTAGGTAACTGAGATACTGTTAATGACAAACATCTAATAATATTTATCATATGTAATGCTGCTTCGAAGCAATGTAATGTTGTAAAAAGCACTATATAAATAAAATTGAATTGTACCCATATTTTTCTTCAGCAAAAGTATATTGAAGCCTGGGAAAAGGACAAAACCAAGATTCACATTATGCCAGATGCTATGGATGTGGCTCTTGCTCGTCAGAATAAAGTTATTTACAGTGAGGTTAGTGATGTAACAAAATTGATACTTGATGGCTAATTGTAAACTGTCAATATTGTTAAATCTCAATATCTAAATAATCTTTTCTTACATGTTAATTTAGAAACAGTACAAACTTGCCAATGAACTAGCAAAGAAGAAGGGTTATGATTTGCGTGCTGACGCTATTCCAATTCAAGCAGCTAAAGCATCGACTGCTATTGCTAGTAATGTAAGATTTCTTCCTTTGTTTGACCCAACCTATAATTACCATGTACTTATTAGGATTTAGTAAGTTTCCACTTTTAATGAACTTAAAATTGGTATTCCACAGTACAAATACAAGACTGGTTATCGAAAGCAAGTCGGTCATCATATTGGAGCCCTCAGCATCCAGGATGATCCACTGCTCATGCTGGCCTTGAACTCAGCCAAGATTGCTAGTGATGCTCTCTACAAAAAGGACTTCCACAAATCCAAAACAAAGTTCCATCTCCCTGTGGATATGTTGGCATTTGAATTGGCCAAGAAGAACCAGATCCAGGTCAATGATGCCAACTACAGAACCTACCTGCACAACTGGACCTGCCTGCCAGACTCCAATGATGTTGTTCAGGCCAGACAAGCCTATGACCTCCAAAGTAATGTAAGTCCATTCAATTCTTGAGGTTTATGTAAGATTTCTTTGTTTCTACAGTAATTTATTTTTGCATTGTGTACAATTAGGCGGTGTATAAGGCTGATCTGAAATGGCTTCAAGGTCTTGGGTGGGTCCCAATTGGTTCCCTTGATGTTGAAAAAGCCAAAAAGGCTGGAGAAATCCTGAGTGACAAAGGTTATCGTCAGCATCCAAGTAACTTTAAGTACACACTCACAACTGAAGACATGCCACTCGTTTTGGCCAAAGCCAATAATAATATCATGAACAAGGTAACTTTACATCTGATATCTAGACAAGAACGTGAACATGTCTGTTTCACTGTGATTTTTAATCTTCTGTCAATTCTGGCAGACAAAATATGCTGAAGCTTGGAACAAAGACAAGACACAGATTCACATCATGCCTGATGCCATGGATGTGTTGCTTGCAAAGCAAAACAAAGTCATCTATAGTGAGGTCATCCATATTGTGATTTAAATAACCAGTTGTCATACTAAGAAAGATATAAATTAAGAACAATAAGCATATTTTAATGTGAATACATGATGACAGCAAAAAATGAAATATCTTCTACTGTTGCCACAGGCTTGTTAAAATGTTTTTGTCTGATTTGCTCTTCAGAAACAATATAAACTTGCCTATGAACTGTCCAGAAAGAAGGGTTATGACATGCGCAGTGATGCTATTCCCATCATTGCTGCCAGGGCCTCCAGGGACATTGCCAGTGATGTAAGTCCACTAAAGTACTAAGACAATATATGGCACATTAACGATATAATTTGGTACACTAAGAATGATTTTGTCCCTTGCAGTACAAATACAAAACTGGTTATCGAAAGCAAGTCGGCCATCATATTGGAGCCCTCAGCATCCAGGATGATCCACTGCTCATGCTGGCCTTGAACTCAGCCAAGATTGCTAGTGATGTTCTCTACAAGAAGGACTTCAACAAATCCAAAACAAAGTTCAATCTTCCAGTTGACATGCTTGCATTTGAACTAGCCAAGAAGAACCAGATCCAGGTCAATGATGCCAACTACAGAACCTACCTGCACAACTGGACCTGCCTACCAGACTCCAATGATGTTGTTCAGGCCAGACAGGCCTATGACCTCCAGAGTGATGTACGTAACATTCAGCTTTTATTGAGCAACATTAACTCATTTATTCACCTTTATGGAATTATTTCTCCTTTAATTTTTTAGTTTGTAGGTGGTGTGTTACATGACAAAATAGATTGGTTATGTCTCAATTGTTATGCTATATGTTGAGACAGAGAAAAAAGCTACCAAGAGCTGCATGGAGTTTTAGTAACAATTATTCTTGTTGTGTATGTGTGTCCTTAGGCTGTTTACAAGGCTGATCTAAAATGGCTTCAAGGTCTTGGATGGGTTCCCATTGGTTCACTTGATGTTGAGAAGGTGAAAAAGGCTGGAGAAATTTTGAGTGAAAGGAAATATCGTCAGCAGCCAAGCAACTTTAAGTATACACTCACAACTGAAGACATGCCGATGGTTTTGGCTAAAGCCAACAATGTTGTCATGAACAAGGTAACTGAAGAAATAATATATGCATGTTGATTTATCTAATTTAATGATATTGTTACCCAGTAGGTTAGGCAATGTTTATTTTATTTTTTAAATTCATACTCTGTTTTTAAAGCAACAATATGTTGAAGCTTGGAACAAGGACAAAACAACGATCCATGTTATGCCAGATGCTATGGATGTTGTACTTGCTAAACAGAACAAGGCAAACTACAGTGTGGTAAGGATGACACAGCATTCATCTTTTAGCATAAATGGATCTTCTTGATTATCAATTAATGGATTAAAATTGTTTATTTAAATGTTTTCTAAGAAATTATACAAGCTTGCAAATGAAGAAGCTAAAAAGAAGGGCTATGACATGCGCAGTGATGCTATCTCCATCAAAGCAGCCAAGGCCTCCAGGGATATTGCCAGTGATGTGAGTATTATGAGTTGTGAGTATTGTGTACATAAGTGAAAATAATGACACATTAAACCACTAATGGCTTGAATGGCCCATTTTCTACAGTATAAGTACAAGACCGGTTACAGAAAGCAAGTAGGTCATCATATTGGAGCCCTCAGTATCCAAGATGATCCACTGCTCATGCTGGCCTTGAACTCAGCTAAGATTGCTAGTGATGCTCTCTACAAGAAGGACTTCAACAAATCCAAAACAAAGTTCAACCTTCCGGTTGACATGCTGGCATTTGAGCTAGCCAAGAAGAACCAGATCCAGGTCAATGATGCCAACTACAGAACATACCTGCACAACTGGACCTGCCTGCCAGACTCCAATGATGTTGTCCAAGCTAGGCAAGTCTATGACCTCCAGAGTGATGTAAGTATATCAACATACCCTCTCTATCTAATACATCAGAAAAGCTGTAAAATATTCTACATTTTAAATTTTAAATCTGAATTGAGAATTGTAATCTCCATACATTTTTCAAACACCCAGTTAATAGAGATACATGTTATCAATGTGCTAATTACCATTCTGATAAACATTGTTTTTCTTTGTTCTCAGGCTGTGTACAAAGCGGACCTAAAATGGCTTCAAGGAATCGGATGGGTCCCCATTGGTTCACTTGATGTTGAGAAGGCAAAGAAAGCTGGAGAAATCCTGAGTGAAAGAAAGTATCGTCAGCACCCAAGCAACTTCAAGTTCACCCTTACAAATGAAGACATGCCACTTGCTTTGGCAAAAGCCAATGCAGGCATCATGAATATGGTAGAATGCTTTGATCAACACTATACAAAAACTTAACTATTTGTGTTTCAAAACTTCCTTCTCTTTATGTTTGTATAGATCCTTTGCATATACAACATGTCTCTTATAATTTTTCTATACACTTTAGAGAAGTTATGTGGAAGCTTGGGAAAAAGATAAGACCAAAATCCATGTCATGCCAGATACAATGGAAATAATGCTTGCCAAACAGAACAAAGTCAACTACAGTGAGGTGAGTCGTTCATTTTAATCCCTGGAATTAAAGACAAATGCTTGCTTTTTCTCTACATTGCCTTTTATTCCTTTTTTATTACTTTGGTTTAATTTCTAGAAACAATATAAGCTGGCCAATGAGGAGGCCAAAAAGAAAGGCTATGACATGCGTAGTGATGCTATTGCTATTAAAGCAGCTAAAGCCTCTCGGGATATAATCAGTGATGTGAGTACTTATTTCATTTGCATGTATTCATTCATAGTTTCTCTGTTCATGATGCAGAATGTGAATTCTCTTTTATTATTCTTTAATTGTTTTACTGTAGTACAAATACAAGACTGGTTATCGTAAGCAAGTCGGCCATCATATTGGAGCTCGATGCGTCCAGGATGATCCACTGCTCATGCTGGCCTTGAACTCAGCCAGGATTGCTAGTGATGCTCTTTACAAGAAAGACTTCAACAAATCCAAAACAAAGTTCAACCTCCCTGTGGATATGTTGGCATTTGAATTGGCCAAGAAGAACCAGATCCAGGTCAATGATGCCAACTACAGAACCTACCTGCACAACTGGACCTGCCTGCCAGACTCCAATGATGTTGTTCAGGCCAGACAGGTCTATGACCTTCAGAGTGATGTAAGTCTATAAACATTTTTTAATTACTTTAATAGTTTTATTATTTGTTTATATAGTTCTAATAATATATTTTTTATATCTGTTTCTTTAATTAGGCAGTGTATAAGGCTGATCTGAAATGGCTTCAAGGAATTGGATGGGTCCCAATTGGTTCAATTGATGTTGAAAAAGTGAAAAAGGCTGGAGAAATCCTGAGTGAAAGGAAATATCGTCAGCATCCAAGCAACTATAAGTTCACCCTTACAACTGAAGATATACCAATGGTCCTAGCTAAAAGTAATGCTACTTTTGGCAACAAGGTAAAATACAGTAAATCTCCTTACTAGTACCAGTTGTTTCTCTTTGAAGAAAATTTGTCATTTTATTCTGCTTCTATAGAAACTTTACACTGATGCCTGGGACAAGGAGAAAGACAAAATCCACATTATGCCTGACTGCATGGAGGTTCTGTTGGCAAAGCAGAACAATATAAATTACAGTGAGGTATGTATATTGTATAGTTATGTATATGAATGTATATGTACATTCCATTCCATGTCAAGTGCTGTTTAATTAAACATTTAACATTTTTTGAAAGAATTTAAAACATTTAAAAACGAATGACTCTCTCTCTCTCCCTCTCTCTGTCAAATACATTTCAAATTTAGAAAAGGTACAAACTTGCCAATGAAGAATCTAAGAAGAAGGGCTATGACTTGCGTGGTGATGCTGTTGCTATTAGAGCAGCTAAGGCATCTAGAGATATCATCAGTGACGTGAGTACTATTTTAATTATGCTTTTTTCTTTGTCAGACAAAAATTTACCTTCTGAATTATTTAAATTTATTTTGCACATGAGCTTTTAATTTAAGTACAAGGTTAAATATTAAAAAACAGTCTATCTTTTAACAGTACAAGTACAAGACTGGTTATCGTAAGCAAGTTGGTCATCACATTGGAGCCAGATGCGTCCAGGATGATCCTCTGCTCATGCTGGCCTTGAACTCAGCCAAGATAGCTAGTGATGTTCTCTACAAGAAGGACTTCAACAAATCCAAGACTAGGTTCCACCTCCCCGTGGATATGTTGACTCTTGAGCTGGCTAAGAAATGCCAGATCCAGGTCAATGATTTCAATTACAGAACCTACCTGCACAACTGGACCTGCTTGCCAGACTCCAATGATGTTGTCCAGGCCAGAAAAGTCTATGATCTGCGTAGTGATGTAAGTTTGTCAACCTAAAATGTCAGATTTAAAGATATTTCTTAATCGCATATGAACTGTACAGCACAATGTTTCTGATTAAAATATCTCCACCTTAGGCTGTGTACAAAGCAGACATGGAGTTTATGACAGGTGTAGGATGGGTCCCCATTGGCTCACTTGAGGTCCTCAAAGCAAAAAAGGCAGCTGAGATCCTTAGTGAGCGACTCTACAGACAGAAACCAGACACATTTAAACATACACAAGACATGCAGTCCATGCCCATGGTGCTTGCCAAGACAAATGCTCAAATTATGAATCAGGTTAGTAAATCATTTTAGATGATGAAATCATATTGAAAACTTCAAAAACAAAATTTGCTAGACAACAGTTACACCCAGGGTTGTCATTCAGAAATAAATTAAGAATGCTTTTTGAGAATCCTATATTCTAATTTTCCTAAATTCTGCACAACCCTGGTCACAGCATAAAATAAATAGTGCTTGTACATAAAGTTCAGCATAAAGAACTGGAGATTCTAATTCATTTGTATATAATAATCTTTTACTACTTTTCTGGTTTTACTACAATTTTCCACAATAACAGCTACAGTGTTGGAAACAACAGTTAACATTTTGTTTCATTTTAGCGTGACTACCATGCAGTGTGGGATGTTGAGAAGACCAAGATTCATATCCCTCCTGATACCCCAGAGATTGTGCTCTCATCCGCTAATATAATTAACAATAGTAGGGTGAGTATTACCAAATGACTATTCATTTATCATTATTTTTTAAATTGTTTTAGTTTAAGTTGTTTGCACAAGTCTTCGATTAATATTTTCAATAGCAGACCTTTTCAGTATCTCACCTGAGGAAAAATAAATTAAATTCTCTGCCTACAGAAACTTTACAGGCAAGCAGTTGAAGACATCTTCAGGAAAGGCTATGACCTAAAATCTGATGCTGTCGCCATCAGAGCTGCCAAAGCATCCAGAGACATTATTAGTGATGTGAGTGTATAACCTGATCACTTTAAGTGAAGTCATTGAGTTTTTCAATTCGAACATAATGTTCCATTTAATCAACTTATTCTAGGAAGAATCCTTAATACTGTTTTCAATTTTCACATGCAGTACAAATACAAGACTGGTTATCGTAAGCAAGTCGGTCATCATATTGGAGCCCTGAGCGTCCAGGATGATCCACTGCTCATGCTGGCCTTGAACTCAGGCAAGATTGCTAGTGATGTTCTCTACAAGAAGGACTTCAACAAATCCAAAACCAAATTCCATCTCCCCGTGGACATGCTGACCCTTGAGCTGGCTAAAAATGCCAGATCCAGGTCAATGATGCCAATTACAGAACCTACCTGCACAACTGGACATGCCTACCTGACTCTAATGATGTTGTCCAGGCCAGGAAGGTCTATGATCTGCACAGTGATGTGAGTTTCTGTGGAATTTTTATTTGTGTTCTTAAGTAATGCAACTGTACTTCCAACATTGTAGAAACATTGAATAAAGTATTTGTATTCTTGCTTTGTTTTTAAATACATTTTTGTCATATCAGGCTGTATATAAGGCTGATATGGAATGGATCAAAGGTACAGGATGGGTTCCTATTGGTTCACTTGATGTAGAAAAGGCCAAAAAGGCAGGGGAGATTCTGAGCGACAGGAAGTATCGGCAACATCCTAGCCAATTCAAGTTCACAAGTAAAACAGATGGAGTACCTTTTGCTCTCGCCCAAGCCAATGCCAAAATCATGGACAAGGTATATTTATTCTCACTATTTACTGACATTCACTAGTATGTGTAAACATATAAAAATAAATAAAATCACTACTGCTACCATGGACTTTGTTGACCATAGAGCAATCAATCTATCAACCTCTGTTCTGTTTTTATTGTTTTTGCATGGTAGAATGCGTATGTTGAAGCCTGGAATAAGGAGAAGATAAATATCCATGTCATGCCAGACACCCCTGAAATTATGCTTGGAAAACAGAACAAACTCAACATGAGCACTGTAAGTTCAGTAGCAGTTTTGTACATAATCAACACTGGAATAAAAAAAATTATAATTATTTCTCCAGGATGGTTACACCTGTATGTGTTAATTCCTTTTTTTTTACAGAAATATTACCACCAAGACTATGAGGATAACCTTAAGAAGGGCTACTTCCTGCCTAAGGATGCTGTAGCAGTGAAAGCTGCCAAAGCCTCCAGAGATATTATTAGTGATGTAAGTCATCTTATGGTACATCTTACACTTTGGACACACTGTGAATGATAGGGCTCATTCTTCCATTTATTAAAACTTTGCAGTACAAGTACAAAACTGGTTACAGGAAGCAACAGGGGCACCACATTGGAGCTCTCAGCATCCATGACGACCCTTTGATCATGCTGGCCTTGAACTCAGGCAAGATTGCTAGTGATAATTTGTATAAAAAAGATTTCAACAAAACAAAGACCAAGTACAACCTACCAGTGGACATGCTGTCTCTTGACCTCGCCAAGAAATGCCAGATTCAGGTCAATGATGCCAACTACAGAACCTACCTGCACAACTGGACCTGCCTGCCTGACTCCAATGATGTTGTCCAGGCCAGGAAGGTCTATGATCTGCACAGTGATGTACGTACAGTATATACTTTGCTATATTAAGAATGTGCTGTTTAAATTTTTTGTTATATTGGAACATTAACTTTTAATTTGCATACTAGGCTGTGTACAAAGCTGACCTTGAGTGGATCCGTGGGTGTGGCTGGATGCCACAAGGATCTATTGATGTTATCAAGGCCAAGAACGCTCAGACAATCCTCAATGAGCGATTATACCGCCAGCATCCCAGCACTGTCGAGTTCACCAGTGCTGTGGACCTGCCTGTCATTGTCTTGGCTAAGCAAAATGCTGATCTTCTCAGTGATGTAAGGGTGTTGCTTTTTAAAAAGTATTTGTAACATTACCTAAATGTACATGATTACATCAAAGTCAAATGAGGCATTTAAACTATTGTTTTTCCTAATTATTATTTATGTGTTCACAGAGGAAATACAGAGAGGCATGGGAGAAAGATAAGACATTGATCCACATCATGCCAGATACACCTGCTATTGAGTTATCCAGAGCTAATGCCATTGCCGTCAGCAATGTAAGCAAACACACATGAAGGATGGCTGTTTTAACAGAACATGATGAGCTTATTATGCTAATAAGCCATTGTGTGGTGGTTTCTCTTGGATAATGTCTACTGTTCTGTTTCAGAAAATATACACCAAAGCTTGGGATGATACGAAGGCAAAAGCATACCACATCAAAGAGGATGCTGTTTCTGTTATTAAGGCTAAAGCTTCGAGAGATATAGCCAGTGACGTAAGACATCACAATTTCAAGTTCTCTCCTTTTACTGAAATTAATATTATTTTCTCTTATAAGGGCCATGTCAAATTCACATCAGGTTTATGTGTTTCTCTTTCTGTAATTTACAAATTTCTGAAATGTAATGTCCATATGAATAATTACAACTGATGCGATCTTTACAGTACAAGTACAAGGCTGGGTATCGTAAACAAGTTGGTCATCACATTGGAGCCCGTTGCGTCCAGGATGATCCACTGCTCATGCTGGCCTTGAACTCAGGCAAGATAGCTAGTGATGTTCTCTACAAGAAGGACTTCAACAAATCCAAGACAAAGTTCCATCTCCCTGTGGATATGTTGACTCTTGAGCTGGCTAAGAAATGCCAGATCCAGGTCAATGATTTCAATTACAGAACCTACCTGCACAACTGGACATGCTTACCTGATTCTAATGATGTTGTCCAGGCCAGGAAGGTCTATGATCTGCACAGTGATGTACGTACAGTATATACTTTGCTATATTAAGAATGTGCTGTTTAAATTTTTTGTTATATTGGAACATAAACTTTTAATTTGCATACTAGGCTGTGTACAAAGCTGACCTTGAGTGGATCCGTGGGTGTGGCTGGATGCCACAAGGATCTATTGATGTTATCAAGGCCAAGAACGCTCAGACAATCCTCAATGAGCGATTATACCGCCAGCATCCCAGCACTGTCGAGTTCACCAGTGCTGTGGACCTGCCTGTCATTGTCTTGGCTAAGCAAAATGCTGATCTTCTCAGTGATGTAAGGGTGTTGCTTTTTTAAAAAGTATTTGTAACATTACCTAAATGTACATGATTACATCAAAGTCAAATGAGGCATTTAAACTATTGTTTTTCCTAATTATTATTTATGTGTTCACAGAGGAAATACAGAGAGGCATGGGAGAAAGATAAGACATTGATCCACATCATGCCAGATACACCTGCTATTGAGTTATCCAGAGCTAATGCCATTGCCGTCAGCAATGTAAGCAAACACACATGAAGGATGGCTGTTTTAACAGAACATGATGAGCTTATTATGCTAATAAGCCATTGTGTGGTGGTTTCTCTTGGATAATGTCTACTGTTCTGTTTCAGAAAATATACACCAAAGCTTGGGATGATACGAAGGCAAAAGCATACCACATCAAAGAGGATGCTGTTTCTGTTATTAAGGCTAAAGCTTCGAGAGATATAGCCAGTGACGTAAGACATCACAATTTCAAGTTCTTTCCTTTTACTGAAATTAATATTATTTTCTTTCATAAGGGCCATGTCAAATTCACATCAGGTTTATGTGTTTCTCTTTCTGTAATTTACAAATTTCTGGAATTTAGTGTCCAAATAAATAAGTACTACTGATGTGATCTTTACAGTACAAGTACAAGGCTGGGTATCGTAAACAAGTTGGTCATCACATTGGAGCCAGATGCGTCCAGGATGATCCTCTGCTCATGCTGGCCTTGAACTCAGGCAAGATTGCTAGTGATGTTCTCTACAAGAAGGACTTCAACAAATCCAAGACAAAGTTCCATCTCCCTGTGGATATGTTGACTCTTGAGCTGGCTAAGAAATGCCAGATCCAGGTCAATGATTTCAATTACAGAACCTACCTGCACAACTGGACATGCTTACCTGATTCTAATGATGTTGTCCAGGCCAGGAAGGTCTATGATCTGCGTAGCGATGTAAGCTGAGCTTTTGTTTAAAACATTTACATTAATAGATATAAATAGTTGATCAAAAGCACTGTGACACATTCTTTGATTTGTCTGTGTAGGCTGTATACAAGGCTGACCTAGAATGGCTGAGGGGATGTGGATGGATTCCCCATGAGTCTATTGAAGTCCTCAAAGTGAGGAATGCCCAAAAGATCCTGGCTGACGTGAGTTTTCTACCTCTGTACAACATTTCAAGGATGCGGGCTGCAGGGTTATCTCATATACTAGTTAACAAAGTGTAAGAAATGGCTGATTGTGTTTTCTGTGCTTTTTACAGAGAGGATATCGCGTTAAGGTGGATGAACAGAAATATACAACACCCATTGATAGAATTGACTTTGTGCATTCCAAAAATGTTGCTGACATGCTCAATGAGGTAAGTAATATAATTCTCAAGACAATATTACATTTCACATTTGTTTTCAGACATTACTGTTCTTTAAGTATCGCCTTTGTTCTGTCTCTGTTTAGGCTAAGTACCGTGAGGCCTGGCACCAGGACAAAACTAAATATTCCTTGACAGATAGTCCACTTCTGGCCACATCCAGGGAAGTAGCCAAGATGTACCACCCGGTAAATCTTTTTTTTTTTTTTGCAATGAAACAAATGCAATTTGATAACTGAAATAATTTAAAATAGAGGGGTAACAATGATGTTTTATTGAACATCACTTATAGCACCTATACACTAAAAATTGGAACAAAACCAAAGCCACGTCATACTTCATGCCTGGGGATGCTATTCCAATTAAACAATGCATCAACACCTCTAAAGTGCAAAGTATGGTAAGTAAATAAATAACTCTACTGTTACACATACTTTCATGCTCTTATACATTAAATTGATTTATGACCACAAATACATGTACCTGTTCTTATGCAGTACAAGTACAAAGAGGGTTATCGCAAGCAAGTTGGTCACCATATTGGAGCCCTCAGCGTCCATGATGATCCACTACTCATGCTTGCCTTGAACTCAGCCAAGATTGCTAGTGATGCTCTCTACAAGAAGGACTTCAACAAATCCAAGACCAAGTTCAACCTCCCAGTGGACATGTTGGCATTTGAACATGCAAAGAAGTGCCAGATCCAGGTCAATGATGACAACTACAGAACTCGTTTGCACCAGTGGACCTGCCTACCTGATCAAAATGATGTCATTCAGGCCCGTAAAGCATATGACCTGGCCAGTGACGTAAGTATATTACTTTGAAGAGGATTCCTCTTTTAAAAGAAGTTTTAAGAGAGGCTTCTATTTTCATTTTGTTAACAGTAATTGTTAACACAAATTACATAATTATCAAATCACCCTTCAAATGAAAGAACAATTTAAAAATAGAAAGTAAACAGATGCTCCTCTTTCCCACCAGTATGTCTACAAATCAGATTTAGAATGGCTTCGTGGTTGTGGATGGGTGGCTGCTGATTGTGTAGATCATGTCAAAGTCCGAAAAGCCCAGGAGATTCTGAATGATGTAAGCTTCACCAGACTTTTCTCTCGTCCAACCTTACAGTCATGATATAAATTGCCTATTTTTTACAACAATGCCTGTTTTTTCCCCACATAGAGACTTTACAAAAAGGATGCCAAGGAAAACTTTGCCAATTTTACAGACATTGTGGATCGCCCTGAGGTTGTCCTGGCAAAGGTTAACTCTTTCAACCTTAGCGATGTAAGTGTGTCTCAGAATTGACCTTTTCCATCTTGTAAGTCATCTTTATAAGGAAATACTAACTTAAAGATGTAGCTAATAAATGGGTCAATTTTTATTTTGTTGCTTAGCTGAAGTACAAGGAATCCTTTAACCTAGAGAAGGGCCATTACATTGGATTTGAAGATACACCGCAACTGGCTCACAGTAGAGAGGTTGCAAAGATCATCAGTGAGGTAATGTACAACATCCACTTCAGTTATTCGGTTCACAATTTGCATGCATTTGCATCTACATTTGTGGTAAAATTACATATAAACTGTTATTGTTGTTGTTTGTCTAGAAATTGTACAAAGTTGTCTGGGATGAAAGCAAAGCCACTGGCTACCAGCTAAATCATGAATACATACCAGTACAAATAGCCAAGAGGAATAGAGACATGATCAGTAATGTGAGTACCTTTCTATCTCTATATATTGTGAATAAAATATTTTGAAATAGAATCTATTTTACCACATGACCAGGGCCATTAGAAATTCAGTTATTGCCAGTGCACCAGCACAGATGTCCAATATCATTATGGAATAGCACCATTTTATTTTAAATGACACTTGGAACAACTTTGGGTTAAAGAGCAAAAATGATCTCCTCAGATCCTTAATCACTAGGCAACACCACTACAGAATACTACTGTTAACTGGTGTAGTTGTTTAGTTGCACCTTAGTAAGTTTTGTTATTTATTTATTTCATGATGTTCTTGTATTTAAACACTGCAGGTCAAGTACAAGGATGTTCATGAGAAAGCTAAAGGCCACTACATGGCTTCAACTCTGGTAGACTTCCCTGAGGTAATCCACTCCGGTCAAATGGAGAAGATGAAGAATCTGGTGAGGCACTGTTACCTGATTACTTTGATTACTTTGCCTGTGGTCTAAAATAGCTTTTCTGTGATGTTACGGTAGTATCCACTGACATTAGCCAAAATTACAACTGCTTTAATTTAATTATACTTATGTTTCTATTTGTTAATTTCAACTCAGCATCAAACTTTTTTATCTGTCCAACAGAGAAACTACCACAAAGCCTACAATGAAACCAAAACTAAGCTCCACATTCCTGCTGATATGATTAGCCATGTGGTTGCTAAGAAATGCCAGGATATCCTGAGTGATGTGCAATACCGTACATATCTGCACCAGTGGACATGCCTCCCTGACCAGAATGATGCCATCCAGGCCCGCAAGGCTAATGAGATCTTGAGTGATGTAGGTTAACTTCTCTAACAAATATTAATTATGCCTGCAATATTTTTGCTATAATATTTTGTTAGATGACTATAGATGACATATTTCCTGCAGGTGTTTTACAAAGATGACCTGAACTGGATGAAGGGCATTGGCTGTTATGTCTGGGACACTCCTGAGATCATACGTGCCAAGAAATCATATGAACTCCAAAGTGATGTAAGTAACGTTTTTAAACAAATATTGTAATTCAGAATAAAGAGACTTCTCTTTATTCATGTTTCTGTATTTTTGAAGTTTTTATGTTTGTTTCTGCATAGATTAAGTACAAAGCAGAAGGCAAAAAGGAATGGGAAAACTACTCCATTGTGACAGACACCCCTGTGTATGTAACTGCTATCTTGGGCCACACCTGGGCCAGTGAGGTCTGTTCACCCATTAATTTATTCATTGCCCTTATGCCCAGGAGCATAACAATTGTAGTTTTTAAGTGTAAACTTTTTTAATCCACAGTTGAACTACAGAAAGGCATATCATAAGAAGAAGCACATTTACACAACTGTTCTTGACACTTATGACTATGCAAGATGCTTCAACCTGAAGCAGATCTACAGCACTGTAAGCCACAGTGAAAAGCTTTCAGAAAATTGTTTTATTTAGTGTCAGTATTGCTGTTCAGCGTGTCAATAAATATTCTTTGTCTACTTTTAGAAAGCATATTCTGCCGCTTGGGACAAGATCAAGGCCAAGAGCTACCATATCCCTCACGACTCCCATGCCTTAGTCCATGCCAAACAGCAGAAGGTTGTCTTAAGCAAGGTAAGTCCTAAACTGTATTCTCCTCTCCAGTGCTTTGTAATGTCTTCACAGAGAAAATTGTCTCATTGTCTCAACATATTGATTATTAAACCTCCTATGGTCTCTGCAGGTTAAATACAAGGAAGATTATGAGAAGTTCAAGACCCTGTACAGCATGCCCAAGTGTCTTGAGGATGACCCAGCCACTGCAAGATGCATCAAAGCTGGAAAACTTGTACTGGATGTGAGTAAAGCATCAGTGTGGTGACAAAAGCAATTATCAAATCAAAAATGAACTTTCTTGTTCACACACACTGGTGTGTCTTTCACCTTTAGCGTTTGTACAAAGGCAACTATGAGAAGACAAAGGCAAAAGTCCATGTACCTCCAGACATGCTTGACATAGTATCTGCACGCAACACTCAAAAGATGATCAGTGGGGTTGACTACCGTAAATACCTGCACCAGTGGATCTGCCTGCCTGACATGCAGGTGTATGTTCAGGCCCGCAAGGTCAACGAGCAACTGAGTGACGTGAGTTGTCCCTACTTTAGGGACACAAAAAATCCAAACATAATTCACAACCTTAGTTCATATATTTAGTGTATCTTCATTTGCAAATGCCATCCGGTTCAAGTGAAATTGCTAACTAGTTTGTTTTTTTATACCCCAAAATTACATCTTATCTCAGATCTTCTACAAAGATGACCTTAAATGGTTAAAAGGCATTGGTTGCTATGCTTGGGACACTCCAGAGATTCTTCGTTGTAAGCAGGCTATGAAACTTCAAAGTGAGGTAAGAATAGGCTTATTACATTTTCTTGCAGTTCCTGTTCTTCTGTCACCTCTCATGTTGTCCTCTAATATTTAATAACTTTCTCTCTCAGAATCTCTACAGAGCTAAGAGAATTGAACACTTAAAGCAATTTTCTGTGGTCACGGACACACCAGTGTATAAGACATGCAAGAAGAGCGCAATAAACTTGAGCAATGTACGTAGTTTTAACACCACAAAAATGCATTGGTCAGTTATTAACCATATATCATCTTCTGCCAGGACAGCTTCTCCAACATTTAATTAAAACCTTCTAACATATATACTTGTTGTCTGCAGCTTAACTACCGCCATGACTATGTCACAAACGTCATGGGCAAAAACACTGCACCTGCTGTAACCATTGACACTGAAAGGGCGCGTCACGCCAACTACATCCAGAGCAATGTAAGACATCCCTATTACCACTTATTACCACTTCACCAGCCTCTCAGTTACTGAATATGGCATACCTATTCCTTCCTTTCTTTTAGAACTTCTACAAAGAGGCCAATAAGCACTTTATGCCTACTGGCTACACTCTGCCTTATGACATGCCATTCAACAAGCAGGCCAAGGCCAACAGCATTGTCACCAGCAATGTAAGCGAATGCCTTCATTTTTAAACCTCTCTCAAAAAAAGTTATGAATACTCATTTTGTCATCTCATTTGATATTGCAATATCTGTAGGTGAAGTACAAGGAGGCACATGAACTGACGAAAGCCAAGGGCTACACCTTAGATCCTGAAGGTGTCAACTTTGTTAATATCAGGAAGGCAAACAAGGTCATCAACCATGTAAGTTCAAAATAGATATTCATCTTTTCAACTTTTCAAACAACCCATGATGTTAAAAAGCAAAAGCTGTTAGATGTTAGTGACAATATCCAATTGCATTTTGTCTTAGCGACTCTATCGTGAGCGATACGAGAAGGAAAAGGACAAGATCCACTCTGAGTATGACACCCCTGAGATCAGACAGGTTAAAGCCACTCAGAAGGCTGTCAGTGATGTAAGTACTTCCTTAATTCCCTTTCTTTTCTTAGCATATAATATCTGATCCTAATACACCACCAAATTACTAGTTACTTTAGCTCTAATCAACAGACATGTAAATGTAAATTTTCATGTAAATGTAAACAACGTACATTTTCCTCTACAGCTCTGCTATAAGGAGAAATACTTCAACAACAGAGGAAATCTTATATCCATGCCTGTCACCCCAGAACTGATGCACTGCTTTCATGTCAACGAGATCAATAGTGATGTAGGTGTCGCACATGCACCTATCTGCTATATATTATATAATACATCCAATCCCTATATAAGTGTTACTGCTTTGACACTTACAGTACATAGTGATAACTGTCTGTTAACTGTGTTTCTATTTCTGCAGCTGAAATATAAAGAGGATCTGCACTGGCTGAGAGGCATTGGCTGCTTCATGATGGACACCCCAGAGATGGTCAGAATCCGTGAAATCACCAACTTTAGGGTAATTATTCAGTCACTTTTAACAGCACTATTACCCTTATGAAATTTAACCTTCGTTTTCACCAGTCATGATTACTCCTTAATCTCTTTGCTAGAAATTATATGATGTTGATGCCAAGAAGAACTTTGCCAATTTTGGTGTAGTACTGGACACACCAGAATACAAGCGGGTGACTGAGCTCAAGACCCACATCAGTAATGTAAGTGGCTTAGACTCAGCGAGTCTTTTTTCAAAGCCTGTTCACAAACTTCAAAATCTCTGTGTCTGTTTCTATCTACAGCTGGTGTACAGAGCTGAAGGCCTTAAAGAGAAGACAAAATGCTCAACCACTGTGGATAGTCTGGAGATTAAGAGAGCCAAGTGGGCCCAGTCTCTGACCAACAATGTAAAAGCACTCAATTCCTGATCTTACTTTCAAGAGATCAGCTGAGATTACCCCAAATAATAATTATGTTTCCTTTGCACAGTACCAGTATGTTGATCTGGCATCCAAAGAAAGAGCCTTCTTTACCCCAGAATCGCATACTCCCATTCTGAATCTTGCTCGGTCTATGAAAGTGGTGTACAGTGAGGTAACTTGGGTTTCTCACATTACTGGGATCCTATTTAAACCTGTTAAACATATCTGTATACAGTCAAGCCTGTAATTCCTGCTTTTCATAATTGTTTAGAAAAAGTATAAAGAACAATATGAGAAGATGAAGCACAGGTACACTACCATTCATGACACACCAATCCTGATTCGTTCAAAGAAAGCCTACCTCAACGCCAGTGATGTAAGTTAACCAGGGCATTACTTTCCCTTAATAGTCTCTGTTCGATATCATCCATAGACCAGTATTAACATTTAGCATAATTTATTTGCAGCTGCGCTACAAGGAGACTTTTGAGCTGGCCAAGGGACACTACCATGCTGACAAGGAAGCACTTGATATTGTTGTTGCCAAAAGGGTCAGAGATGACATCAGTGAGGTCAGTAACCTTGTTCTTAATTATCTATTTTTTTAAATTATTTTGCAAGGCATCCTGTCACTAACTCTCTTGACTTCTTTCACAGGTAAAATACCGGGAGAAGTACATCAGTTCTTTGGGCACCTGGAAGTCCATCCCGGACCGCCCCGAGTTCTTCCACAGCAAGGTTGTGAGGGACCGCGTTAGTGATGTGAGTTTAACACTCCTTGTACTATATTTGTTATTCTTTAATTAGTGTTTTTTCCAGAAGCTCATTGTGTCTTTTACCCACGTTCACATGTTCTTGTAGATCAAATACAAAGAAGATCTAGACTGGCTCAAGGGCATTGGCTGCTACGTGTGGGACACACCTGAGTTGTTGCGGGCCGAACATAACAAGTCCCTCTACAGCGAAGTAAAGAGCAACCACAGCACCACAGTTTCATTTATTTTGCATCACATTATTAAATTCAGTTATTAGCAGAATTTATGATTCAATAAATCAGATATGATAGTGATAAACTTGTCAATTAAAATATTGCCACAGTACTTCTTGTAAGGGCTCAAATCTGTTTTTGGTAACAGAGACTCTACAAAGCATCATTTGAGAAGAACAGATCCAACTTCAAGTATACATGTGACACACCATTCTTTGTGGCTGCCAAGAATGCTTCACTTCTAACCAATGTTGTAAGTCACTGCAAACATTCCCTCAAAAAATTTATATGGTATATTAAACCTTATATACAATGAGAATAATAAATAATAATAAAAAAATGAATGATGTCATAACATGTTCATTCCTCTGCATCTAAACTGGGTACAGCTTTAAAGGTAAATTGTTGCAAAATGCTTATTACCATTTCAAACTTAATTTTTTATAAAAATTGTTTATGTTTACATAATTTTATATTTGAAAATGTCTGGACAACTTTACCTTGCATTTCTCTCATTACGGCATTCTTTCACCTCTGGATGAGTGTTTATTCTTATTAGCCTTCAGGCAGTTGTTTTTAACTTAATTTTTAAAATCCTGAGCAGAGGTCTTACAGTGCCAGTTATGAGAAGTTTAAGGATAAATACACTGTAGTTGTAGATGACCCTAGAAACATCTTGGCTAAGGCTAAATAATTGAAGCACTAAACTACTCTTCTTGGACCTTGGGAGCCGGTTTCCGATCTTTGACAGCTTTTGTCTTTTTTGTGGCATGACCTTGTCTGTATTTGTGTGTCTCTTCAATGGACAGGAAAAATATAAATTCAAGGCTAAGGAGTTACTCAAGAGTGGCTGCAATGAGCTGCTCCGCCCTGATATCCTCAATGCCATGTACAACTCTAGCATGTGGAGTAAGGTAACCATCTGCCCAATGGCGATGCCTTTAGCCACCAAAAAATTTAATCTCATCTCTTTATCCTTGCACCTCTAACGTCACCTTTAGTGGTCTTATGAAGTCATTAACTATCACTACTTTACTGACCACATTTTTTCATCTTACCCTGCTTTTTAAACACATCGCACTGACCATTGTCCATAAATAAGTATTTGTCAGGACTGCTTGTTCAATTAAAGCAATTTTTTCATTGTATTTTAAACATTACCTACAAGTTGTAATATTAAATTAATATTTAGCTTTAATTCATCAAATTGTGTTAGCTTACAGTGTCAATGTTAAACATGAAATTGTGTTTTATAAACAGATGCATTTGACTTTTCACCGGCATTTTTCGTTTGTTTGCATATTGCATGTTTGTTGCATGTTTGTTTTATGAACTACTAAATCATTCCACTGTCATTATTTGCATGTTTTTCATCAAACAGATTTGTTCAAAGGCAATAAGTGCCAGTTTATTCTGAAGTCTGTTATGACTTAGTGACTTATGACTTGAAGCCTGTTAAGCCTGTTAGTTTTTCTAAATCTTTACATATTAATGCATAAATGTTTGTAGTAATTAAACAACTTAAAATTGTCATAAGTCATAAATTAAATCATATTCTAATAAATATTCTACTAGAATCGTCTATAGTTGGCTATAATCTAATTTAATTTTTAAGATCAATTTTAGTTGAATGAATGTTTTAAATTACATATTTTATTTTTATGTTTTATTTTTATGTTATTGAATATTTGTTGACTGTCTTTTTATATTTATTACTTCCTCAGTGGAAGTACAGAGAGCATTATGAGCGTGTCAAGTGGAAGTACACCTCAGTTCTGGATACTCCTGATTACAAAGTTGCCAAGCGCAGCAAGCAGATCAGCGATGTGAGTATTATCACCATCTACCTTCTTACACCATCACGTCTCATACCCTAACTCCAAAAAGTAAAAACATGATTGCTTAACTACATTAAAAACATTATTGCTTAAGTCCAATGCAGATAAAAGAGAAACAAGTAAGAAAAACGTCATAGAACCATAACAATAAAATCAAATCATAACACAGTTATTTCTATGATATTATGTGCAGTGATTTGTGTGAACTTGAGAAATATTTTCTTGCTGTGGTATGTGAAGGCATCACATTTGGCATCCGTGTTATCTTCTTTAGATCATCTATAAGATGGAACACAACAAGACCAAAGCAAGGGGTTACACACTTGGACATGACACTCCTCTGGGCCAGCACATGAAGAAGGTCAAGGAGATCACCAGCAATGTAGGTTTACCATTTTTCCCATTTTTAAAAGAAGCCATATTCTGGAGACCTGTATTAGTATATTTTATTTCTAACCTTTGATTTTTTTTACAGCTGAAGTACAAGGAAATGTATGAAAGAACCAAGGCCCATATCAACATTGCTCCTGATGCTCGTGACATTCGTGCTGCCAAAGAGGCCTACAAGAACATCAGCAATGTAAGTGTCCATTAAGCACTGGATTCCTGCACAAAACTTTTGTGAAGTGGAATCCCAAAGTAATGCCTCATTTTTGTCTGTAGCTTGACTACAAGAAGAAGTATGAGGCCACCAAGAACAAGTGGATCTGGACTGTTGACAGACCTGATTTCGTCAATGCTGCTAAGAGCAGCTTTCAGCAGAGTGATGTTTGTACCTTTTCTATTTCCCTGCTCCATTTTGAAACTTGGTTTAAAAGAATGACTATAGATGAATGACCTGGGTTTTTTTTATTCACAGGTTGAGTACAAGTACGATAAGGAAATGCTTAAGGGCTGTGTAATGTCCGTCACAGATGATAAATACACAATTCTGGCTAAGAAGAATGCAGCGCTCGCTAGTGATGTGAGGGCCAGTTTTCATATAAAATGGATCACATCATTCAACATATATCTAGTTCGTTTGACTAATTACAAATGTTACGGTTTTCAGGTGAAATACAAAGAAAAGTATGAGAAGGCCAAGGGCCAGTGCCTGGCTGTTTCTGACACTCCTCAAATTCTTCTTGCTAAAACAGTGTCCAAACTTGTTTCTGAGGTATAGCACATTTCCTTGTTACAAGTAAAATATTGTGGTCAATCAATGTGTTTAGATATAATGAACTGCTGTATTTTTGTAATTTATATTGTACAACTTCCCCTGCAGACCAAATACAAAGAGGCCAGCAAGAAAGTTCTGCAGTCTGGTGGCTTTACAACTCTTCCTGAAACCCGTGAGACTGCCCACAGCAAAGAGGTTTCCAAAATCACAAGTGGTGTAAGTTTATGTGCTGTATTTCTTACCCCATTGTTATACGAATTTGTGCCCTGGTTTATATTATACCAGTGGTATCCTAACGTCTTGTGATCTTTCCCTAGAAACTGTACAAGGAGAAGTTTGAAAAGGAGAAAGGCAAGTCCAATTACAACAACATGGCGGCCCCCCCTGATGTTCAGCATGCCATGGAAGTAGCCAAGAAACAGAGCAACGTAAGAAGCTCACATGTATCTGGTCTCAACATAACTTCTTTATCATTTTAAATCCCACATCTGTCCTTGTGTAGGTGGCCTATAAACAGGAAGCGAAAGCCAAGTTGACGTACACCCCAGTTGCCGATCGCCCGGATATCAGGAAAGCTACTCATGCTGCCAAGCTTATTAGTGAGGTGAGTGCCACTGAAGTATTCAAACCACTCCAATAACAGGTTTCAACCATCATTGTTGAAGTTGTAATAGTCTCTAAAAGCTTGTTCATCAGAGCAAATGATGGCCCTTGTTGCTGTAGGTGGGATACCGTGACAAGGCTCGGCAGGAAGCCAGTCGTGGTGGAACACTGATCGGTCGGCCTGATATTGCTCTTGCCACTGAGGTGTCAAAACTGACCAGCCAGGTAATACCATTATCAACCTACAGTAGCTGATGCTGTCCATAGACTTGTTTTTAGTGTATTTGTATTTAGTGCACATATTACAACAGTAAAAGGAACACAAGATTAGTTTAAAGCCATATACTGTGTATTTTGACAATCCCATGACACAGATCTGCTGCTTCATCACATTGATATCTATCTATCTATCTGTCTGTCTGTCTGTCTGTCTGTCTGTCTGTCTGTCTCTGTCTGTCTATCTATCTATCTATCTATCTATCTATCTATCTATCTATCTATCTATCTATCTATCTATCTATCTATCTATCAACCATCTTCCCATCTCACTTTCCTTCTTTGTAATCCACTCATTCATTAATTCATTACTCTGTTCTGTTCCATCCTCATTGTTGTCACCCTGTCATCTCACTGTGCTTTTAGGTCGAGGAAAAGCCATCCTTCCATAGTGCTGCCTCCTTTGACACTCCCCAGATGCTCCACATTAAAAAAAATGAGTGCCCTGACTAGTGAAGTAACATAGGCCCCGGGCCCCTGGGGCCAGCAATTGCACCTCTCTGTCTGTCTTTTGTTATTCTATGTTTTCTCTTTCTTATAGTACAGGGGCCCTCAATTTGATAGTCATTTTTTGATATAAAATCCTGCATAAAGTCCTGCAGACATTGATATATGCCCTACCTCCTATTTTTTGCACACTTATTTTACATCCCACTATGTTTTTGGGTCCTGTTGTTTCTCTCTATTTATATGTTTGTCATGCAAGCTTTGTCCAGCAAGGTTTTTTTGTCAGTAGCATTTTTTTTCTGGCATGATAAAGTACAAACTTTTTTGGATGTGTGAACCTTAATTACTATGACCTGAACTGGTTCAGAATGTCAAAGTTTTGACTGGTTTTATGTTCCATTCCTTTGGCATGGTGTTGTAGGACTGTGCAGATTCAATATAGAGCAATACAACTCATCAGTTATATAATCAATGCAGAATAATTTATGCCACGGCTATATAACAATTGGCAATGGATATTTTGGTATAAGTGATTTTGAAAGTAATCTTATTGGGTCTACACACACCTCATGTGACTCTATTTGCTTGATGTCACAGGACTGATTTCTCCACAGATCTGAAGCTTTTTCAGAATGTCTAGGAAAAGATTCAGTTTCTCTGCTGCCTTACTTTCATTGGATACCATAAACATTATGTGTTGATGTGATGCTTTGAAAGACCTTTGTATTGGTCTTTCCATTTGGGGCTATACAATGTGAACATGTTCTAATAGAGAATGTAAATTTCATGTGTGTATTTCATACTGTATCAGACTCAGCTGTAACAAAATACTTTTCAGTCTGCATCCCTCTCTTTTCCACTACTGTCTCTGTTCACTGATGTTTGCATGAAGCAATTTGTTTGATATTTCTTCTCTATGCATTTGTAAGCCCTTCGGCTCTTACAACACTGAGAATATGTTGCTAACATCAACTAACAATGTCATTGTTCTTTTTTAAAAGCTTAAATACAAGGAAAAGTTTGACAAGGAGATTAAAGGAAAGAGACCACAGTATGACATGAAGAACAGCAAGATCTATCAAACCCTGAAGGATGCCAATGAACTTGCAAGCGAGGTGCTTATGTCATTAAAAAAAGATTTTAAAAACTAATTTATTACTAGTCAAATATCCCAGAGAGTGTTCAATTTGATGGTGTGTCTGTGTTTGATGTTGTGCAGGTGAAGTACAAAGGAGACCTGAAGAAGATTCACAAACCTGTTACGGACATGGCAGAGTCCCTGGCAATGCAGCACAACCTGAGCACTAGCAAGTTGGCCAGTGATGTAAGAGTGCTACAGTCGGCTTAATTTCCCTCTTATCAGCGCAGCTTTATTTCACACACCATAACAGTTCATTTGCAACTGTCACATCTTCATGTAATAAGATCCACCCATCATCCTTAGAGAAAACACTCATTTTAATTATTTACTCATCCTTCCAGGATATCATTTGGTAGTGACCCCATCATCTTACTACTACTAGCATAAATTGTAACAAGCTCCATTTTTACCTTTACTGTAGTGCCTCTAGTTAATATCTCACCTCTGGGCTTTCGGTTTTAAATATTTTTAACAACTAAAAATCTTATATAACCCATTATAACACTTTTCTGGCTTTTTCCTTTTCAGTTATCTTTTCAGTTATCATAGAAACTAAAATAGGACAGTTCATCAAGAGAAATGTGAATGTTGGCTTGACAAATCCTTGTCTGAAAGGTTAAAGCAGCTTAACAATCTCCTGAAGTTTGAAGGTTGTTCAGGTTCTAGTTACTATGGTTTTGGTGGGTAGATAGTCAGACGGGGGTAGAGCATTTAAAGAAGGTTAAATGTCTAGCATGATTTCTTTTTAATAATTGGAGTTAATGTAGTTTTAACACTTGTCAGTTAGGTCAGAATAGGCTGAGGAACTGTGCCAAATTTGGTGGCCGTAGCTTCATAGTTCAAGGTGCTGTACATTTTGAAACTTGGTTAGGGGAAAAAAAACTCCACCCTGAGTATATACAATAGAAGCATGTTGGCTTTGTCAGGCCAACATAATATCACACATTTGATATCCTAACAAACAACTGATGATATCAGCCGTAGTCTTATTTTGTATGTATGCAAATACCTAGATAAACATTCTAAAACATTAAAGACATTTTGTTGTTTTTCATTAATTTCCATTAATGGAATTTTTTTTAAAGTTACGGTAACATGACAGCCACCAGTCATGTTTTCTTTTTTTGGTTCCCACTTCCTTTTTTCATTTTTGGTTATTCTTGGCCATTTTGACATGGGAGAGATGACGCATTGGATTTGTTGTTGTACTGAGCTGCTTTATTGGGCATTCCTCCATAGTACCAGTACAAGAAGAAATTTGAGGAGAGTAGGGGTCACTACCATATGATACCCGACACACCAGAGCAACTTCACCACAAAGAGGCCTCAGAGCTACAGAGTCAAGTAAGTCCACATACAGTTCTGGAGCTTTCCACAGCCCATCCAGCTTACAGTACATGTCCTGCTGTCCTGTGGGTGAGAATCCTGTTTCTTCACATGCTGAAGCTGTTTATTTCTTTTCATTCTATCAGTAGCCTTGACATTCTGGTGCAACTAAAGTATATGTATTTATTGTTTGCATTTTTATTTGTTTGGGTTACTGTGTCCCATAAAAACTACTATATAAGAACTTTTTTGCACATTATGTAAGAACTTGTTATTGAGTTTATAAAAGCTCTTTGTATGTCACTTAATAATTTAAGCAATTAAGTAAGCCATTTTGTATTGTAAAAGCACCATAAATATCCATTCTATTTTTATAACATTTTCACACCATTGATAGTACAATAAACTCTTTTCCGAGAGTTTTAACAGCATATGATATTATTTCACATCCAAGCTGTGGCCTTTTCAGTGTTCTTGCTAAACAAGCATTACTTAGCCATTAAATGTATTGATTCTGTTTCTCTGCATCTGATGTTTTCTGGGGTTTGTCTGATTATAGGTGAAGTATAAGGAGAAATATGAGAAGGAAAGGGGCAAAGCCATGCTGGACTTTGAGACCCCTACTTATGTGACGGCTAAGGAGGCTCAACATTTGCAGAGTCAGGTAAATACTGCTGCCATTGGAGCTTTTAAAACTCAGTATATTTAACTACAAAAATGCAAAACACTTTATGTGGTTGATGATACCACGTAAAGTTATTTTTAAAGTTATCTAACTAAACATTTTTTACTTGCTAAGTGACATTTAAACAATGTGCACTTTTATGTGATACAAATAAATTGTAATGCTGGTTAAAAAAAAATCCCGAACCAACAATGTTCAGCCTAGGCCCAGGGTTTATGGTACGTATTTATGTTTGTCATGTGTTTTTCATTCTTTTTGTTATGGCTGCGATAATAGTCTTACTGTAAAACACATCGATATGGGAACTTTCAGATTCTCAAAATATTATCAAATATGAATGTTGCATCCATTGACTGAGGAACTAGTGTTACCATGGTAACATGCTGACACTATACCTGTATACCTAAAGCTTCATGTACTGTATCTCTCACTTTTCTATATACACGGTGAATAGAAAGAGTATAAGAAGGAGTATGAGGAGTCAATGAAAAGGCAAGAACCTCTCTGGGTTTGAGGTCACCCCTGCCATGATGCATGTCAGACACGCCACGAAAATTGCTAGTGAGGTAACGTGTTCCTTATCCTCTCCTGCTCCCATTCTGGTAATAATACTAAGACCACAAACATAATCCTTACATGAGTGTCTTTGAAGTTTCCAGTCACACCCAAGTGGGTTAGTATGCATGAATCATTCTCCTGCTGTAATACAATTTCAATAATTCCCTTCTCCTTCCAATATCTGTATATATATATATATATATATATATATATATATATATATGTCTGTATACTTTTGTTAATAAGGTTTGTCAAATCTTTAATGATCAAATATCTTGGCTTTATAAACCACTATCCAATCCCACTGTTCTTCAATTGACCTGAGCATGTATATGAATTAACATTTTTAAAGTAACCTGTTCAAGTTTTGGTTTGGCTTTGAAGTTTGACTGCTGCAGAATGAACATAAATCATAAGGAGTTTTTATAATTGTGTTTTGTCAATATTTAATATTTGTGACATTTCTGATAAATGCTATATATGTTATTAGCAGATTTGCTTTTCAGATTCACCAATGGCTTTGCTATGGACAGGAAACAAATGGTTTTACATGAGCATTATGTTAGGAAAAGAAATATGTTTAATGTATGTGCAGCGTGCATCTTGATTATGTTGTTAATGAGAACAGTCAAATTAGTGATTCTGATATATGCAGAGCAAATTCTTTGGTGATTTTGAAATGTCAGAGCAGTACTACACTCAGTACTGTGTCTGTGTAGTGCTACTGTATGTGTCTGCAGTATTTCTGTTCTTCTCCACCCTGTAGAAAGAATACAGGAGAGATCTTGAGGAAGGTGTAAAGGGTAAAGGGCTTACAGTGCTGGAGGAAACTCCTGAGTTACTGAGAGCAAAGAATGCTACTCAGATCCTGAACGAGGTAGGATGGCACGATCTGATCTGCAGTTTTACCTGTAGTGCTCACAGCTCCACCTCCTCCTCAACGCACTAATCGGGCAACAATCAGTCCATTCGCCTCCTGCTAATGAGATCACTAATTACTCTAATGGACGATCCACCTCCTGCGCCAGCAAGTCCTTTCATCCTGTTGAGACACCCACTAAATGCCGTTTTGTCTTTCAGTTGTAAATTGACTCCCTGCTGTTTTAATTCTCATATTTTTCTACACAGATCTTATGTGCTCCAAAATGTGTTCCTTAACAGTTCCTGAACTGTTTGTTTTATTATTGTGTTTGTAGCTCACAAAAAGTAACACTTTGTAACACAACAAGTGTATCACTGTTCTAACAGGTTTAACACAAGTGTTATTGCCAATTATTGTTTCATCCCTGGTTAAGACATGATGTGAATGTATAATAACTGATAAACACAGCTTAATAATGTTCGTATAATTCCTGCAGAGAGAGTACAAGAAAGCATTGGAGCAAGAGATCAAAGGAAAAGGAATGTTGGCTTTGGCTACTGACACTCCAGACTTCTTAAGGGCAAAGAATGCCACTGACATCCTCAGTCAGGTATACCGATTAAATGTATTCCCAAAGATTCCCTCAGAACTTCAGCATTACATCAGTTGCTAAAGTTCATGTTTTCTATAGGCCAAGTACAAGCAGAATGCTGAGCATGACAGAGCCACATATACCACAGTGATAGACACCCCTGACATCATTCACGCTCAGCAGATCAGGAACATTGTGAGCCAGGTAGGAGGGCTGCTTCTTGGAGAAATGACAAGACTTGATGTTGCCAGTATATCTACAGGCTATTATGTGGATACTTTTTGCTTGGTCATGTTCCACAACTTTGTGTTTCACAGAAAAAGTACAAGGAGGAGGCTGAGAAGACCATGTCACACTATGTACCTGTTGTGGACACTCCTGAGATGCATAGAGTGCGTGAGAACCAGAAGAACTTCAGCACCGTAAGTGTTCATCTAAAGGGGTTCGGAGTTGGTCCATATTTTTGGTTTTAAATGTCTTTGTTTTATGTTTAATGTTTTATTAATCTTTGCCTAAATGTGACTTTACACTCTTCATTGTCATTGGTCCTTGTCTTCCATGTTCATATGTATGATGTATGATTTGTCTTGTGAGAATTTAAAAACAAAATAAGATTAGGAATAGGTAGATTCTAGGTATTATATTACAAATTACTGATGCTTATGTTATTTGGTTCACAATAATTAGCTGGTCATTTTATTATTGTGTTGTAAATTCTCTTGAATGATTTTCTCTTGTTACATTTTGGGATATTTTTTAATTTCCCTTGTGCTCTCTTTTTTCTAGCTTCAGTACCAGATTGACCTTAAAAACAGTAAGGGCAAAGTTTCAGCAGTAAAGGACACCCCTGAAATGCTTCGTGTTAAGGAAAATACAAAGAATTTCAGCTTGGTACTTATTGCCTATTGAGTTCTTTCACTTCTTGTTATACAGTGTAAAAATAGATTTCCTAAACAGACCTTAGATGTAGTCATTAACTTTATACTAGCAATACAGAGACTAACGGTCGAATCAACATCTAATCAATTTGACGTTGTTGACCCTCCCCATTCTAAACAGTAGCTCTAACAATTTTATCATATTTATATCTTACTGGTGTCACTGGTTTGTATTTGTCTTGATAAATGTTTGTTTGAAGTGGCTTTGTTGCAATTTATTATGAAATGTTAAGTGTTTCATGTTGCATTTGAAATATTTTGTGTTTTTGTTTTGTTTTGTTGTTTTTAAAAGTTTTGTCTGTTCATGTTGCGAGGGTTTATTACAAAGCATCCCATTACAAAACCGAAAACTATGTACGACTCAACAGATCAAACTAAATTTGTTAATGACTCCTTATGCTTGTACAATCCCAAAGATCCAATACAAGGAAGAGCTGGGTCAAGGAACAGCCATATCAGAAACCCCTGAGATGGAGAGAGTCAAACGCAATCAGGAAGCTATTAGCACGGTACACTGCGGTGTGACCCTGCCATTATCCTGCTTCTTAATGGAGTGCCCCCAAAAAAACCCAAATAATGCCTCCTTTTAATTACAGTTATAATTAAATTGCGTTAGCATTCTAATGAACTTAATGTCAAACACAAATATTCATTTTAATATGGACCATCTAATATCAGGCTATAATTTTAATGTTTCTTAATAGATTTAAACAAATAGCCATCAACTTGCATCATTTTATTTAACATTTAATAACATGATCCATGCATTTATCCATGTACATAACGACACTGGTCCCAAGACTAGTGTAACGTTTTATTCCATTCTTTTTTTAAAACTCTTTCATTTTTTGTTACCGTTTTGTTTGTCAATGCTTTTCACTTCACATCAGTCTTATTTACTTATTTTGTTTTGTAAACATTGTCATGTACCTAATTCACTGAAATTTGTATTAGATAAAATACAGGAATTCACTAGGTCAAGGCATATCTATACCCGACCTTCCTGAGGTGAAGCGTGCACGGGAAACTCAGAAGAACATCAGCTCGGTAGTGTTTTTTTTCTGAATCTATGAGGAAGAATGTGTAACCAATTTATTCTTCATTCTTTAGTCTCATTTTGTTCCTCCCTCACTTTATTGATCAGAACAACCATCCTCAGATAAACCAAATCTTTCGTCCTCTTTTTATGTTCATTTTCTGTTTATTTATTTTCAGAATTGTCTTGCACCACAAATAACCAAATTATCTTTTTCTTTTTTATTAAATTACCTGTGTTTTTTCCTACATGTTCCTCTTTTTTATTTTTTAGTTACAATTTTAAGCACTAATATTTGTATTTTATATGTTTTAAATATATATTTTTTAACTTGTTTTGCATCATTCTTCATGTTTAAAGATCCAATATAAGGAAGATTTGGGAAGAGGAACAGCTATAACAGAAACACCTGAGATGGAGAGAGTTAAACGCAACCAGGAAATAATTAGCACGGTATACTGCGGTGTGACCCTCTATCCCAAATATAAGACATTTCCTGCTCCTAGTCCTACCATCATCTAAGGAAACCTTTTAGTCCCCTTTTAGCATCTGTTAATACTAGACATCCTTTAGAAAGTTACTGCATCAGATCCATCAACAACAGTAGTGATAACACTTGTTTAGCTCATGTGACAAAATCCTCTAATTAACTATTGGTGATATAGCAATATCACCTGAGCAAGAGTGCTGTTGTACTGAATATCAGTATGGCCGTGAAGTTCACAGGTAATCACATCCCCCTGTTGAACTGCACGATGGCCAGTGTGACATTGCTTTTATACAACAATTTATATATAAATAAACTGTTGTATAACTACATATACATATGTATATATATATATATATAGTTACTATTGACCTTCAAATGTTCGATAATTACTCCATGCCAGCTCCACTTTCCATGTCCCACTCCAAGATTTCTGGCAAAAGAAACCACAGATATACTGACTTCCAGAAAACTCATTCTTGCTCCAGGCAAAATCACACACATTTCCACACACCACCTGGCTGACAGTGCCTGGCCAGTCAGTTTACAGGGCTAGAAACTAACTGTTGTATAATTCTTATTAAGAAATTACCTTCCACGTAATATTCAGGGACCAAACCATAAACTGTTACTAAACGTGTATTAACTTTTTAATAAAACATTAATAAAAACTTTTGTAACCAACCGTGACAAATTTTTGTCAACATAATTTTTGATATTGTGGATGTTCATATATTTTGTTTCATATATTGTGTGTGTTTAATCTGTCGGCATAAATTCTTGGATAGATAAAATACAAGGAATCTCTGGGTCAAGGCACAGCCATACCGGACCTTCCCGAGGTGAAGCGAGTCAAAGAGAATCAGAAGAACATCAGCTCGGTAGTGGAGGCTCCAGAGGGTTTATATGAGTGGCTCCATACCCCATTAATGCTTCATCCTCCTCTTCCTTTAATTCAATGCCATCGAGGCAGATCAAATGAAGTTTACAGAACTTACTGCTTTAACTTCATTGCTTAAACCTTATTGCTTATAATGTAATTCAACAAACCATATTCCCCTAGTTAGGTCTCCTCTCGGCTGTGAGTTTAAACATTAGGAATTGGCATGAACATAAGGCAACACAAACATTGTTCTTAATGCAAAATTAATAACTACTATTTCCTTTTTTCGGAAAATGTAAACCTAACACCAGAAGAGCCTTTGTATCCCAAATCTGTTGTTTTTTCCCCACCAGGTTTGTCTTTTTAAACCTCTGGGATATAAGCTCTAGTCAGGGTGTGTTGTGTGCGATGTTTGTGGTGACCGTGTGGAAATGCATGTGTGTCATGTTGTCGTGTCTGACTGGCCTCTGGGGGTGCTGTTTTTTTCCTCTGTAGGTTTTGTATAAGGACACATCTGTGAAGGGAACGCCTGTGGTTTTCACTCCAGAGATGGAGCGTGTGAAACGAAACCAAGTGCAAATTAGCTCGGTATTCACAGCCACAAGATATTTGTGTTTGTCGCGTGTAAACATAATATCTCTAACTGACATCCTCATTTCATTTGGATGTCATTTCATGTGGCTAATAATATTAACTGTATTCTTAAATTTTATATTGCTATAAATGATCATCTTCATCATTGCTGATACTCTGTACATTCCTCTTAGGAAACTCAAACATTTAATCCAGCCCTCTAAAGATCCTTCTAATTCATCTGTCTGAAATCACAATAACTGGTATGTGTGGTGTTCATGTACTCTTTCTAAACCTCTGACCTCCAGCCCTGTCATCCACAATAACTTGACATGATCATAATCCAAGATGGTGGTTTATAATGCATGTATGGGATATTCTGTCTTTTGTTCAGGTCCTGTATTCTGACAGCTTCCGTAAGCAGGTGCAGGGCAAGGCCGCCTTTGTGCTGGATACTCCTGAGATGAGGCGTGTCAAAGAAACCCAGCGTAATATTTCTGGAGTAAGCTGACACCTTGCCATTTATTAATGTGGTATTAGCCCTGTTACATGTAAAATGTTATGGTGTTGAATGTCACAGGGTTAAAGATCAGTGCAAATAACAGTCTAAACTAGTATAAACAATGAAATACTGTAAAAAAAACTCAAAACTATGTCTAACTGTGGTGGAGATATTGATCTACACCCTGATGATTCATTATGAGTCTGTGTTCAGCCTTATGTTTTACTGTCTGGTGGGTCTGCCAGGTCAAATACCACCAGGAATTTGAGAAGAGTAAAGGCAGCTTCACTCCCACCATCTCTGACCCTATAACTGAGCGTGTGAAGAGGAACACCCAGGACTTCAGTGACATCAACTACCGTGGCATTCAGAGACGTGTGGTGGAGATGGAGAAAAGACGTGCAGAGGAGCATGATCAGGAGACCATCACTGGTCAGATTACACATACTGTTGTAAATACACACAAAAGAGGCCCATCCAGTACTTATGATACAAGCTAATCTACCTAAAAATACAATGATGAAAATCACATACAATGATTGTATAAAAACACAAACTGTTTTTCTGCACTAGCACTAACATTCAATAATATGGTTTCTTTTCCTCACAGACCTGCGTGTATGGCGCACAAACCCTGGCTCTGTCTTCGACTATGATCCTGCTGAGGACAACATCCAGTCCAGAAGTCTTCACATGATGTCAGGTAAACAATTCTTAGATGATGCTTTTTACTGCAGATCTGATACCTCCTTTGATTGAAGACAGTCACTCTAAGAGGTGGGCATGCAATGTTGATATCTGTTTGTCACATGGTTCAGTTCAAGCCCAACGCCGCAGTAAGGAACAATCCTGCTCCACCATTGCAATGAGTGGGGTGGGTGATGAGAAGTCAGAGGTGTCTGGGGATGTAGACCACAACACATCCCTCTACAGCAATGGCTTTGGAGTCTCCTCTTTCGGTGGGTTTTGATAGTGCTTGATGTATCTTGTCCTTAGGTTTCATTGAATTGTGATATTCTAGTATTAAATTAACAATATATTCAAAGCATTTTCCAGGTGAAGTACGACCTCTCTAAAAACGTAATGCCAAAGATGTTGTTGAACATTAATCAAACTGAAATTATTTTCTGTGGTAGGCACAGAAATGCTTTAAATGGCTTTTTAAAGGCTTTTTACAAATGCTGTCAAGCCTAAGTTGAAATTGTACCTGGAATATTCCTTATATTACCAAATTTTATAGTACTCACATTAATCCTAATATATTAATCCTAATCTATAATCTTTATATTACTTAATTTGGTACTCTTTCTTATATTACTAACATTTTAACATTGAAGAGCATGTTAAATATTTAATATTTTCTCATAAAGGCTACCAGCAGACCAAGACTGTTGAGGTTCAGCAGAGGTCCTCCTCTGTAGCAACACAGCAGACCACTGTTTCTTCTGTACCCTCACATCCCTCAACCACTGGAGTGAGTACTAAAAGAAAATGATTCAAAATATTAATAGACAAGAACATAATATACATCTGAATCTCAATAGTAATAGTATTTTCTAGAAGATACTAAGGTAAATGGAGTAATGACTATTTCAAATTGTCCACTGTGCCCTAAACAGAAAACGGTTCGTGCCATGTACGACTATGCTGCTGCTGACAGTGATGAGGTCTCCTTCAAGGATGGTGATGTCATCTTGAACGTTCAGTCCATTGATGAGGGCTGGATGTATGGCACTGTGCAGCGTACTGGAAAGACTGGTATGCTGCCTGCCAATTATGTGGAAGCCATTTAAGAACAACCACTACCATCTCAAACTCCCTGTGAAGTGAGGGGCTTCTCTATCCACTGGGCTTGAGACTCTGACAGATAAAAACTTTACGTATGTTTAATGTATACTTAATATTAGTCAAAGAAGTTAAGCTTCTGTTTTGTTTGTCCTCCCTTGTATGAAATTTTGTTTTACGTACACTTAATGATAGTCAAAGTTAAGTCTCTGTTTTGTTTGTCCTCACTGTATGAAATTTTGTTTGTGCCCGTCACTAAATATATTGTGGTTGTGGTATGTGGAGCTGACAAAACTATACATACCTGTTTAAGTCATAGACGATTGTATTTAACTCCAAGTACAGTTGGAGCCCAATCTTTTTGTATATTGCAAGTCACACTACATTTAAGACCTTATTTTTGCAAGGCTTGAGAAGTTTCAAAATTGAAACTTGTACAAAATGGGCTCATGATTTGCTTTACATTCTAACAGGAAAACATTAAGCAATTCCATTTTTGACAGAAACTGAACAGACAGAAGTACTACTTGTCATGAAAATCGGAAAACATATTACATTTGCAAACGTTGACACCAGCAATTCCTCAGAAGTGAAACCAAACTGATATAAAAACTAGCCTCCTCCCTCCCTTGCTGGATGCTGGCCACTATTTGCATGTTTTGTTTCATTGGTTCTGTAGGCAAGTTAGAGAATGTTTACCTTGAATCAGTAGCTATTAAAGCACACTACCGTTCAATGCAACAAACGTGTCCTGTCATCGTAACCTCACTCAACAAACCTCACCACACCCATACCACGCAGCTGAAATAAAGTGGTATGTTTCTTTTGCTAACCTCATTGAAATGAAAACTTGATGCTAAATTATCACTTTTTAAACAAATTAAATTTTACAATCAGGTTTTTAAAGCAAATAGTACCCCGTTTAGATGCCATGCTTGGTTCTAAATTTTTGAAAAGTCCAAGTTAACCTTCTACTTGCAAATTGCAACTGCAAATTTTTGTATTTCAGTATGAATAACATTTTTAATGTGGTCATATTGACCTCACATTCTATGATAAATTATATTTTTTCTTTACACTTGGCTTTTGTATAAATGGTCGAGTTTAGACAAAAAGCCATATATATTTTTTAATTTGGCAATATTATGAAAGACTCATCTGGAAGTTTTATTTTATTAGGCTAGTAGTTTTTTTGCAAGCCAATGCAGTGATTAAGTTTCTGGTAATGAGCACCATAGATTCACTTGATATGGCAATATGGAAAATTCTGCCTTATTGAGCCATTTAGTCATACCAGTAGTATAGTAGAGTAGTTTGAACCTTTTGTTACCTGATCCTGAAAGTAAACAAAACTTGTCAACTTGTATTAACAACAAACATGGGCAAGTACTAGCCCATTTTTTGTCACAATTAATGAGTAGTAGTATAAATGAGTTGTAGTCATAATCCTGACCCACTTTTAATCAAAAGTAACAACTGAGCCAACTCTAAAACTGGGAGTTGGGAGTCAGAGTTGACTCCAAAAAACCATGACTCAAACAACTCTATTCAACACTAATCACAGAAGACATTTTAATAATATAGCTTTATTTTAAAACGTTTCCTTGGCATTTCAGCACAATTTTACAGTCTTAAAAATCACTCCATAAAATACATAATAGTCTCCCATTTGACACTTAAATGATGAGAATGGTTATCGGCCATTGCTGTTCTCTGAAAAAAGCATAATTGTATTGTAATATAGTTTAAAATTCAAGCTAAAACTTGAACAAGCAGTCCATTGTGACATCATTGTAAAAATGATGTCCTTATTGCAAGCTATCATCAAGATTACTCAACAGGCAAGACTGAAGATGAGCCACAATGTTTCTCATCATTCCACTCAGATGTTCATGCATCTGGCCCAACTGGTTGGGTGAACAGCGACCAAGTTCCACTGAGGTTAGGCGTTCACTAAGTGCTACAACATCTGATAGCAAATCATTATCTCTGTTCTTCTCGGCCATCTGTGCTTCATCTACACTAACCTCTGATGGTTCATCTGCAAAAACATAAGGAAAAACATGGGTCAAGTCTTCACTGTGTGAATGTTTCCAATACGAATTATAGTACTCAAATTCAGTAATGATTGTTAAAATGAAAGAATTTGCTTTTATTTTTTTAAATAGCATTAATGTAAAATTTAGAGCATGAAAATAATTTACCATGAGGCTTTTCTGGTGTTTGCTCCTCATCTTGGTTTTCTGGAAGCTCCATGTCTTCAGTCTCAGATGTCATTTTCTCCATTTCGTCAAAACTCTTCAGTTCATCAGAACGTCCTTTCATCTATGTGGTCAAATGTAAGAGAATAGTCATAATGGTCTTAAATCACACAGGTGAAAACATATACAGAAATAACATATACACTACCTGTTGTTCATGGTAGGTTTTAAGTGCTGTCCTCACATTAGACAGCTTAGGGGACTGAATAGGAAGTGACTTGATTTCATTAGGGGTGAGGGCACTCAGGTCCCCAACTGTTTTAATGTTCCTGGCTCGGACAAGCTGACCAAAACCACGAGGCCTAAACACACAGAAATTTGTTTTGTTATTACAATCAGTCTCACCCAAGATTTTCATAAAGAACCTCAAAGATTTGTGATGACATCTGTTGAAATCAATTCAACAATATCATATTTGAAGAAATTGGTAAACTGGCTTACCAAACATTGGAGGATATCTGTGGTAAAACAGCCTCTACTGGGGTTGTGCAGCCAACTAGTGCTGGGTAAACACAATCCTTAGAAATCGGCTGTGGCTCCTGACTCATCTCTGAAATCTGTAATAAACAATTTAACAAGGCACAATTTAACAAGGCACAATTTAACAATTATCAGTTTCTGGACTGTAGAAACGAAAAAGTTTGATACAATAATAAAAAGATTACAAATCATGTTAAAGATTTGCCACTGTCTGTGTAATACTCCAAAAAAAAAAATAAATAAATAAATAAATAAAAAACATACCAAGCATTTCTTCGAACTTTTGTATCCAGGACTTCGGAGGTTACGTGGGCTAAGATTTGAACATCCTTTTGTAGGCGTAGTAATGTACTACAAAATTACAAAACACATTTAACAAAAGCCCACAGAATAACATGTTTATTAAAAATAATGCAGTATACAGTATGAATAATTTAATTATAGGGCTCATATTATACCATACCTTTGGCTGTCCACCTTTTGACCTAGGTGAGCTGGTGCGAATAACTGGACTACGTCGATCAATGTCATCAGCCAATTCTTGATGGTAAATTGGAGTCGCAAAGGACACCCTACGAGACTGCACAAGGGAAGTTAAATGTAGATGTATTGTTCAAGAGATGTGAAAATTAAACGAGATCAAAATTAAAGCCTAAGTTTCAAGCCTAGGCTTCCCACATTTACTTAAATGACCATATTCCTAAATTGTTGAAATTAAATCAAAATATAAAATCTAAATATTCAGCTACCTTAGGAAGTGGTGAGGGGGTATCTTCACAAGTTCTCTTCTGTCCTTTCTTCAGAATGCTGGAGGATGGAGAAGCAGATGATGACCACACACAAGTTTTATTTCTGCTCGGGCTCTGCCCAGGCTCTAGTTCACCAGTAAAAGTGTCCAATGATTTAGGTTTGGGTGGAGTATCCAAGCAGACTTCAGAGGTACTACACTGCAGAGGTATAGATGACTCTGTGACAGCATCAGAAGCAGTTTCTTGTACATCTGCAGAAAAATCCTGGTTGTCTATCTGGGTGTCATTGCCTTTCTCCTTGTCAAATAATTCTACTTCATCGGCTTTTTCTTGCAATATGACCATTTCTCCACTTTTTGTTAAAACACTGAGGTCTTCACCTTTCTTCAGTGCTGGGTTAACTGCATCCTGCTGAACATGTGAAGATTCTAGTTGCTCTTGGCAAATAGGTGCATCTTCCACTGGATGACCTTTGCTAGGAGAGGTATCCTGAGGTGTTGAGCTCTGGAGTGCGTCTTGACCTCCTGAAGCATTTTCTGAGCTATTGACTCCGTCTTTGTGCTGTTGAGTGTCTGTGCATCCTAAAACCTCTACTTGATGTGCGTTTACTTTATATTCTTTTGCAAACTCCTTTCTAAATTCATCCATTGGTTTTGGCAGTTCTAGGTTTGGTGTTTCCTCCATTTCAGACAGCTGAGAAACAATTACACCAAGCGCCTTAATAGGGCTTTCAGAAGACATAACCTCAGATGGGAGCTGATCAGGCAAGGCTGAAGATGGCTGCATGGCCACATCTGCAATTGCTGGGCATTGGTCTCCTAATACAGACATAGGACTGGACTGATCAGATTGAGGGGTTAAGGCACTGACGTCAAGGGGATGCTGATGATTCTTCAGATCCTGTGATTCTTGCAAGTCACCGTCCTGTGACAACACACCATGCCTGTTTGAAATACAATTACAGCTTCTAGAACATCTACGCCCAGGGCCTCGTCCCCTGGTATGAGAGCATTTGTGAAAGCAACCTTCATGTTTATATGTTGAGGTTCCATTGGTATGTTCTGTGAAGCTGACTTTGTTCCTTCACCCTCAGCTTTCTCACTGATAGGCATACAGACTTCATCTTTCATTTCATCTTCTGTATCCACTTCCATTTTTAATTCTGTGTCATTTTGTCCCTCCTTATCTGTTTCTTTTTCAGAGGTATTTAGGTCATTATTTACAATCTCAGTTGCAGGCACCTCTTTATCCCTTTGCCCAAGTTCTTTGGCTTTACTGACATAAATATCATCCAAACTAGTTTTAGGATCTGAAGAATCCTGTAACAGGGAGGTCTTTATTGAAACTTCTGAGTCAATGTTAACATTCTCCTTAACTGGCACCATCTTGGGAACATCTGTGGCACATGGTATCACCTCTGTGGGTAGTGGATTTCTTGGCCTCTTTTTAGGCCTTTGCCCATCTTCTCTGCTATCAGAGTTTTCAGACTCTGTGTTTTCAGTTGGAGACAACAAACCTTTAGACAATCTTCGAGTTCTGTATCTACTATGCCCTTGAGAGGAATATACTGTCCCAGTTAACTCCTCAGTCTGTGAATGCTCAGAATGTATGGAAACAGATGGTGTAGCATCTCTACTACAGTTCATCTTCTCCTCTGTGTTTCTCCGTCTTGTAGCTCTGCCCTTTACCAATGTTTGGGAGCCTGTCACGCTCATATCCTGCTCTTTTTGCTCTTCAGTTCCTGTTTTATCTTTGGTCTGTAAACCAGAAGTGTCCAATTCAGATGCAGCAGATCTCCTAGTTCTTCGTAATCTGTCAGTTTGCTGGCTATCAGTTTCTTTACTTGAAACGAATTTTTGTGACAGTCTCTGTGTCGATGTAGTTGTAGCTTTTTGAGAATCATTTTGGGAGTTTTCATCTGCTTTCTTGTCTGTGGATCCCTCAAAATTGACACTGTGCATTCTGGTCTTCCTCACAGATCTGGCTGGTGACAGGTTGTCTGAGTCACTGAGAGGTGACAGACTCTCTTTAGTTTGGCTATCTATCTGAGAGGACTCAATCTGTTTAAGGTCTTTATGACCACTTGGACCCATTTCCTGTGAAAGTGCCTGTGAAGATTCTACAGAGGAAATCTGTGAATCGCTTAGGCTACATTCTGCTTTTCCCTCTTTATTCCTCAGCTGTTCAACTCCAGTTTTGGTCTCCTCAAGAATTTTACTTCTCCTGCTTCTTCCAGGCAATGTAGTATTTGTTGAAATACTGGGAGTATGTATAGGTGTCTGTGAATCTACAACCCTACCAACTACTACTTGAAATTTGCTAGAGCTCTGTTCTCTGTCTGCTGGATCCTCACCTGGGCGAAGAGGTCTACTACGACGCCTGCTTGACCTTCTTGGTTCTTGACTAGAAAATTGAGAATCAGAAAGATTTTCTGAATCTTCTTGAGGAGAGGCTTTTTCAGATACCGCAGACCTTGTTTGGTCCACACTGGCATCTTCATGAGGTGAGAAATTTTCAGATTCTGCAGATCCTGTTCCTTCCACACTGGACACAGGACTATCCTTATTTTCCAGTGCTTCATCCAATACATTGGTCTGGGTATCAGGGACCACATCATCTTCATCTCTGCTTTGACAAGGATGACTTGATTTAATCTGGTCTTGTGCTTCTACTCTTCCTTGCTCTTTCTGAGGGGATAACTTTGTGGTACTAATACCCTGAGATTCATGTAAGCCATCTTTTGTAGTCTGAGGTTGCAAGTCAAGAGAGGCATGTGCAGGGGATTGCAAAGCCTTTGAAGAATCCAGTCCATTCGATTTTCGGGTGAGTGGACCAGTAAATGTAGCATCACTGATGGGACTTGCTGTTTTTCCTTCAACATATTTCTCTATGGTTATGAAAGACTGCCTTCTGCTATTGGGTTTAGGTGGTGTACCTGATATCATATCAGATGTACTTGAAACATTAAGACTGGAACCCTCTAATCCACATTTCTCTTGCCCACTCACATCAACCGAGATGTCACTGGATGGTGACTCAACCTTCTTGGAAGTTTGAGTTTTATTCTGTGCAGCTTTTTCTGGTGTTTCTAGATCTGATGTGGTGCCATCTTGGATTGTTTTAACATCTGTTTTTAGCTCCTCAACTGGTTCAACCTCCTTGAAACAGGAAACAGCTTTAGAACAATAGTGTAGCTAATAAAAATCATGCATGCAATTTAATCTACATAATCAAAACAGCAGTGCCAAAATTGAGACATGACTTAAAAAAATAGAAAGCTATTAGCTTTAACCAAACCTTATCCTCTTCCTTAATTTGATCATTTTCATCTTTTGTCAATTTGTCCCTGAAGAGAAATGTTGATTAATAAATTGAAAATACCACAGTGGATAAAAATGTTTAAATAGCAAAGGAATAAAGTCATGAGGTAAATACATACATAGATTCCTCCTGACTTTGAGAGTATTGTGTAAAGACAGAGGTGTCGAGGGAGGCATCCAGATTATTGTACAATGCAGGAATGTCAACCCTGTAAACAGCATTCAAGGTAGAATTATATTTTCTAGAATATACTGATCAATGTAATACAAAAATGTAGAAAACCAGGCTTACCTTTTGGTCCGTTTGACTTCTTTCTGGTGTTCAGTCAGCACTCTCTGCTTTGTCTCAGGTGGAATAAAAACAAAATCTACTGATGCCTCTTCCTCAATAGCCTCATGTCTCAAAGGCTTGGGGGACCCAAAATCCAGCTTTATCTAGAAGAAACAGAAGCATTGATCTAGTTTCATTTGAACAAAGTTTAATGTTGGATCTTAAAATCAAAAATTTATTTTGAATTAATGATGCTTACGGAGACAGGCTTTGGTCCAGAGGTTACAGAGCATCTTCCTTTCAGCTCTTCTGCTCTAGCCAGAAGAGAGTCTCTCTTTCCCACAGAGGTAACCTTAACCCCACTAATCTGAGGGTCCAGCTGAGAACTCTCACTCTGAGCAGAGAACATATCTTAACACAAGTGCTCTCACCGGTGTTAAACAACAGTTGAAAGAGATCTGCATCCAGGAAATATTAAAACATACCATACATGGTCCACTGCAATCATCTGGATTATCGATGGCTTCAAACCCAGGTAAAATCAATGGTGTCTTCTGCTTAGCCTGACTCAAAACGACCCTTGAAAATTAAAAATCACTTTATTTCTGCTTCCACTTTAAAAAAAAAAGACAGTTTTTGTGTTTTGGTATAAGGCCAACTTGCTGATTTATAGAAGAAACGTGTTCCAGCTTCATGTTACATATCACGAATCAACAGATCTACCCCAAAAAACATACCTGAGAGCTTCAGGGTAAGTTAAAGTGACTGCATTTCCAAAGGTGGCATTCCAGAACTGAGCGACCACAGTACGGATTTGCTTGATCTTGTGTGGGAATAGCACACAGAGCAAGGGCGACAACACAGCAAGCAGCTCACTGTCATGCAAGGTGGAGTGCGCCTGAAGGCAGCCAAGCAAGTCTGCAGCCAGTTTCTCCAACTACACAAATAACAGAACTTGTCAAACAAACCCCACCAATGCAACTTTAAAACATCAAACCTGATGATGTTTACATTTCAAATTAACATCATAGTTAATTTTTACCTTGGGTCCAAATGTTGCACTGGGCTTTGACTGCTCATCCGAGCTGATTAAAAGAAATATCCAGTGTTAGACAAAGGAAATAAAGATATTCAATGTATTATATTTACATTTATTCATTCAGCAGATGCTTTCATACAAAGTGAGAGCATTTAACACCTTGCCTATTTTGTATTAAGACAGACAAAAATCGACACACCTCGGGTACTGCTCATAGAGACGTGTGAGTGGCTGGGTGACAGTGGACAGCACCTCTTGTATGTATGTGGGCAATGTGATGTTGGTGAAGAGAACAGACAAGATGGCAATCATCGTCAAGCCAAGCCCATTTAAAACACCACCAGTAGGCTGTGCAGATGCATCTGAGGGGTCCAAAGCTAAAAACGCATCTAGAGTCTGTATCAGAATAGTGTGGTAGGTCGAAAGATTCCCTAGAGATTTGCTTCTCTTCCGTACCCAACTCAAGGGTGTATGAGGAGCTGTGGATTAACAAATGAACATGGTGACACAGTGCCATTATACAACTACAGCTGTTTTTGACAATCTGAAACTAAATCAAGTCTTACATTTCATTTTCTGCTGGAACTGAGGGGTGTAGGGAGAAAAGTCCAGACACTCTATGACGATCAGCAACATATTTGCTAGCGCATCTAGCACAGACAGATTCTAAAACAAAAAACTCAGAATCAAGACCAACACAATTCTCTCAGCACCCCATTCATGTGCAAAATTTAATTTTCAAAAGATTAATTACACAGTTGCAGCTCTAATACCTTCAGAGCCTCACTGTCTAAAGAGGCAGAGATTTTGGCACACAGCTCCTCACAGCATGCATTCTCCTCCGCCGTGGCCACCAAAGCTGAGCATCGGGCAAAAGCCTTGTAAAGCCTGGACCATGTACTCATCATGGCCTTCTGAGTTGTCTATTTAAAAGATAGTCATATAATGACAATCAATTCATTGCATAAAACAAGAGAACGCATTTGTTTGAAAGTTAAAATGGGAACTGACCTGGGATGGGGCTGAACCAGGTAACAGGTGAATGACAGGGAACATCAAGGCACTGTAAATGGCACTGAAATTATGTTCCAAAGCATCTCCTTGATTCACTTCATTGGTCTGTGGTGAAACAATGATTTATAATAATGTAGGTTCTGTTAAAGTACAGCAAGGCACATTTTACAGCACAGAGGAGTACTGGAGTTTGGCACCTGAGTGATGGTGTCAGTGAGCTGGGTAATCACCACACTCCACATCCTCCAGAGGTGTTTCTTATTCTTAACATCTTCTACAATACCAGTAATGGCTCCTAAAACAGCCTCTCCAAAAGCCAGAGGGGATGTAGGGCCACTAAACCCACAGGTCACAAGAGTCTCCAAGGTTGAAAAAAATCTATCAGAAGATAAAAAATCATTAGCTCCACCTAAACAACCTAACAATATTAATGGGCAATAAAATAACAGCTTGCATGTGGTTGCTTTGCAGTTGCTAGGGTGTTCTAAATGGATCTAAACATATATGCTATTCTGGTCCTTAGATATGGCTACTTATTCATGGCTACTAACTTGCATTCATGCACCAGGCAAAAAAAAAAAAAAAAAAAATCATTCAACTATCATTCCATGTCCACACTACAATGCTGGACATTACATGACTAAATGTAATAAATTATTGACCACTGTAATAGTGACACTTTGTGTAATAGTGTAATTGTAATAGTGACAATAGTGACACTAATAGTGGTATTACCAAGAACCACAAATAACATTTTAAATGAGGACCTAATCTGAACAATCCTTTCTAGAAAAGGTTTGGGTTTTAATATAAATGTAAAATCCCTTCTTAAATGTCTATGCTCACCTTTCATCTTCAAGAAATAATGAGAGCTGGCTACTGTTGAAGAAAAGCTGTATTAGGAAAAGTGCTGGAGTACCCTGGAAAACATGTGACAAATTACTTTCAGAATGCAGACATTATTATACATAAACGAAAAGGAATTGAGTATACTGTGGTTCACAAGTATTCATCATAACTGTTGTTGATGTCAATGCTTTTGACATCATTTTAGGAACTAACTCTTATTGAATTCACTATAAGAGCTAAAACAGCACTTACATTTAAGACATCCATGTTTGCCACTTGATAAGCTGCTGAACCAAGAACTTTCTGAGGTATGCTCTTGACTGTAGCTTCTAACAAAAGCTGCAGAAAACAGATAACAGGTTTCATCAGTAGGTTAACACAACACAACATGTTGCCTTTGTTCACAACTTCCTAATCTTCACTGTAAACTAAGTTTATTTTAATAGGTTGTGTTGTGGACTTCTAATGACAAAAAGCACACACACACAAGGATGGACAAAAATTGCTGAAAAAATTTCTTTTTTTTTAGATTTCTATTTCTAGTTTTCTATCTCTGGATGTTTTTTCACATAATCAAGTCAGACCTTAGCTGAGTTGTCATCTTACCAAGGCACGCTCAGCTGGCAGAACGTCTGAAGAAAGTATGGCCTGCAGAGCCTGTAGGAGAAGGGTGAGGACCTCTGATGCCTGACGCTCTTTCTTATTACCTGTTGATGAGAGTGGGGATAAAGCTGTTAAAATTGCCACACACCAGCCACCATGTAGATCTATTGCAAAAGGTATCCGAACAAGTCATCCTTCAGTTTCAAGTAATTGAACTGTCCTACCGGCTTCTATTGTTGTGCTGACAAAACCAATCAAGCTGCTCCAAATGAGATTGAGAAGTGATTCTGTGGGGGAAAGAAATCAGGTAAAGCTAAACATGAAAAGTAGGTTTTTGAAGTAAACATTCATCATAGCTAACACTAGAAGCATTAGCACAGTAAAATAAAAATTCACTTTCATGACAAGGCAAGCTCCTGAACCTGATTCTTCACAAACAATTGTAACTTGTGTTGAATAAAGATGTTTATTCAATGTTTGCTTCCAAACAGATCAAGCAGAAAAACAACTAAAAACTGAGTTGACATCATCTCTTGTTCTAAATGTAGATGACATCAGCATTTTGAATACCTGGGGCATGTTTTCCCACAGTGATAAAGCCATCTCTGACTGCTGAGATTAGAGTGCAGGCATGTCTGCTGAAGGACGAGGGGCTGGAGAAGAGTGGGTGTGTCAGGGGCTCTGCAAGCACACATTTAAGTCATAATCAAAAAATAACATGACCTTTAAAGTAGCAATAATTTATAAGGTTTTCAAATGGCTTAAAATATTATGAGCATCACTGGTACAAAATCCCTAAAAGTGTGTGCATAATTACCCAGGCTAAGCTGAAGGTTTTCTTTAGCAGCTGTGACTGTGACTTCTGGACCCACAAGCCAATGCAGAAGCATCTCCAGCCCCAGGATCTGAATGGAGCGGTAGGTTTGAGCTGCCTGCATACTGCTGTTGAGATTCATACGAGGTGTAGCGCTTGGTGTGCTACAGGATGGGATGCCTGGAAACAAGCAAAAGTCACAGTATGAGCATGGGCTACTAGGGAAACTTCAAGGTCTTCAGAGGTAGATCTACAGAGCTAGTTTAAAATTAAGAACAAAGGTGATTCATTATCATTGGTTTAAATTCAAAAACTTAATTTCACTGGATTCTGTGTTTGAGATATGAAGATGCAGAAATGTGTTAAGTGTTAGGGGTGTCATTACTTGGGTTAAGGGTTCGAGCAGGTGTAGTCAGGGACTGCAGTGGAGAATCTGGAGGAAGTGTGCTGTACAGCAGCGGTATGCCAACCTTCGGGGGGTTGGTAATGGAAGGAAAAAATTGAGAAACATTTTGATGCTCAATAACAAGATAAAACAAAGAAGCCATTTAAATGAGTATCTGTTACAAACAAAATCAGTTGTCTATCTGAACAGTGAAATTTACCTGTTCAAGGTTGGCAGCCATGTTAGGCCCAAGTTTGACCACAAGATACCACCACACTTCCAGTTTAGTGAGCATAAGAGCTTCAGTCTTAACATGGATGGAACTGAGGGGTTGCATGAGGAGCTTCAGTCGCTTACTGCTGCACAGTATATCTGCTCAAGATAAAGGGTTTAGAATTTAATGAAACTGGGGGTGGTTTTCCAAGTGAAAGAAACAAAAAAAAATGTAATCATGAACTTCAGTAATGCCTGGTATAAGAAAGTAATCCACCACAATCTAAAAAAACTTGAATATAAAGAAATAAATTAATAAACTTGCCTGGATTAAGAGCAAAATTGTCAATAAGGCTCTTCCAAGCTATAAAGGCAATCTTCTTAATATTAGGAGAAGAGCTACGGAATCCCAACTCCTCTAAATATAGCAAGGAATTAATAAAAGCACCGCCTCTGTGGAGCAACTGAAACAAAAAAACGAACATACTTATCTAACACTATCAATGTCATGAATTTAAACTGAAACAGTGGCTTGTAATACATCTGGTAACTCACTTTCCCCAGAAGCCTTACAAATAATGGCCAAAGCTTCAGCATATTTGTCTCATTCTTAGAAGTAAACAGTTTCTGCATTTCAGGGATGAGTATCTAGAGATGGAGCAGAAAAAATGATTATGGTTATTTGTGTTTCATGTTCACAAATGCACAACAAGCTAATTGTATAGAATTAGTGAATGTGTGCTAGCACTTACAGAGGGCATCATTGGCTCTACAATGGCTGCCACCTCCTGTTGTTTCTCCAGAAGTTGAGGCATGCCCATCTCCAGGGCTGCTGCGGCACGTAAACGCACTTTATTGGCAGAGTGAACCACCAGGGGAACCACCAGCTTGGCCCAGCATACTGCTCCAGCAGTCATCTGAGATGGTGCCTGCTCCAACAACCTGCAGTTCATCCACAAACCAATCTCTTAGTGTTTAAGCCAATTGCTTTTTTAAAGTCAGTATAAGGAGCACTGTAAGCCTGCAGAGAAGGTACACAAACTGCAAACCTTATTATAACATTGAGTGACTCATGATCAATGAGGATTGACTGAACTTCTCTGGTCTGCATAGCCTCCAGACTCTTGAGAATCTCTGGTGTCTAAGGTTAAAAGCAAAACTCATTTTAAACTTGAAAATATAAACATTTCAAACAGATAATGCATACAAAACAAACGTACCTTTTTAGACACCACCTCCGAAGGAAAATTCTGTTTCGAAATTACCCATAATGCTCGAGTGCATGTAAATTTCTCTTTCGATTTTACCACAACATTACAGAGCGTCGACAGTACCTCTTCAGAAACATTAGCTACAGCAAAAGACACATATTTACAGAATGTAATAAGCACATCAACAAACAGTGTACTATTGTATTCCAAATAATTTTATATACCTGAGATAACAGAAACAATATGTGAGTGAAAGACACAGAAACCCAAAGCTTGCAGTGCTGCTTGACACAGCTCCTCATTGTCACTAGAGATGTGAACCTAAAAGAAAGAATAATTGAACATTATGCTCTATTGTACCCAGCACTGTAAAGACATAAAGCCACCTCAACACTAACATTTGTTTATTTAAAAAAAGCATAACACTAAGCATTTAATTACGTACATAAAATGACAGTGCATTGGTCTGTTAATTTGTAATATAGCCACTCTTACCAGAAGGACTTTACTAAGACGTGTAAAATGCTTTACAACTACAGGCAGAAACTGCTGTCCATCCTCTCCATTGAGACGACTAGGAGAAAGAAAAGGACAACAGAAGTCTGATCAACTTTTGTAAAGAACACTTTAATTGCTGCTTATAATGCTGGTGAACATTTACCGTGTCCAAAAGAGGCACAATATTGAGCAACAAGCAAGTTTTCATCCTGACCAAATGCAACAGGTCCACACTGAAATCTAAATGGTCCTGCTGCATATAAGTGTCAACTAAACTTCAAAAATCTTCTCACTGGCTGTGATTGCATTCCCTCACACTGCAGTTACGTTCAAAAACGTATCACATCATACAGATGTGAGACAAAACAGCATATATACATATATATATACATTTGACTAAATCCTGCCAAACAGTGACATCATTACTTGGCTATGGTGATGTAGGCATCTGTATGATCTGACAGCCCAGCTGCTTGATCTTCCAGGCATTCCAGAAGTGGAAGGATGCTGGTACTAGACAGAGGGACTGCTGCCATCATCCTCACAACCTGCAGGACAGGCAAACCCATTAAAGTAAATGCATATTAAAGATTGCAAATATGACAATATAATGCAAAACAGAGACATTACTAAACATTTGCGATTTTGGCAGTGCTGATTTTGTGCTGGAAGTTGTACCTCAAGCATCACTGTGGTTAACATTTGTTCATGGAAATATAAATTTAGGCATACATTACCACTATGTTGGAAAATAACTTTTAACCTATATGGATTTTATATTATTGTTGCTGAAAGACATGGAGTATTTTTAGCATGTGCCGGAACATCGTGTTCTCTCGATTTACTGAAAGAACCAGACATGAGATCACCGAGTTAAAGAAATGATTTGAATGTTTTCACTGCAATGCAATACTGACAATCATTTCATGGGAAATAAAACCTGAAATGAATCCTAAACGGGATATTTGGTGGTTAGCCAGGGTGCACAAGAAGCTAACGACAGTACATCTATTATTATTATAGACAACAGTAAACATTAGCGTGAAATTATAAAGCACTTGCATTAAAATGCATAGATAGAGATGTGCCCTATGTGTATAGCAAAGTTTAGATCAGTTTACTGATCGTTTTACATAATTATTGTACAAACGGGTGGCGTACACAAATCAAACATGCGGCCACATCAAGTACAACAAACGCAGATATCCAAACGTGTAGTTTATTGAAAACAGCGTACATTTTCAACTCCAGACATCTTAATAAACAAAACATGGCCCTACAAAGTTAGCGAGGTAGTGTTAACCTCATCACGTTACCCACCCATACCCTAAACGCACTTATCAACAGGAACAGCGTGCTGACTCTCACCTTACGGCTGCAGACACTCTATAAACAAGTAAACCCGATATCATGAACACACACTTTATATTTAAGAAACTGCAGAAGTTATTTTAATCGCAGCATTGAAAAAGGTTGTTGCTGTACGCGTCCACTCCTCACTCCCCGCGAAAATGCTGGCGCCAAACGCTACGCGCTGCCAACGTCACCTTCAACCCCACGTAATCCCCGCCCATTCATGAATTATTCATATAAAGTGGAATTTTTTTAACAACACTTTAATAAAGATGTAAAATTAATTTGAATGCTTTGTGCAGTTTATATTTGGGGTTATTGATTTGTTTGCTTTGCTTATTATTAGCAAACGTTTTCTCCAATCGTTGCAATATTAAAGATCCCATGAAATTAAAATGTTGTGGCTTTTAGTCTATTAATAAACATCTATCCAAGTGTACTCATTATTTATTAACTTAAATTTAGATGTATGCCTTTAAAATTGAATGACATTATTAAAATATTGATGACTCTTGCACCAGACCAAATATGCCTATTGTTGTCCAATGAAATGCTCTCAAGAACAAGACCATCCTTCTCCAAAACCACCTGCCATTGACCACCAACAGCAAGTACCACATCATGGTTCAAGTCTATAAGCCTGTCAAGCAATTTCATGAGGCCTGTAAAAGCAGTCTTAATCCCTTACCTAAATCTGAGCTACATTTATCACAGAAAGTTGAACATATCAGTGGCTACTATTAATAATAAAGTTCAACATTTAATATCAAACAATGAAGCAAAATTATAATTGTGATTTCTTAGCTTTATTATTACACCTTAGGTTAAAGAAGTAAAAAACACACAATAAAAGACATTGTAGAAAGTAGTGCGTCTGGCGTATGAAACGTTGGTCAAGGGTTGTCAACAGGATTGTCAGAAAGCAGAGTTGCATTCATAGCAATGTACTGCAGCTGAAACCCTCCAGCTGTCACAGAGGAATCAGTGAGAAATTTCAGGGTCATCACATTTCCTAAGCAAAAACAAAGTGTTGATGAGTTGAGAAGTTCTTACAAAATTTGAGTTTCCATAAAAATATGAATTTCCAAAAATGTATATAATAAGTTAATTCACTTTTATGGAATCTACAAACTGGATCCAAGAGAAAGAGACTTGGATATCTTGAACAGATTTATACAAATCACTCATTACTATGTGATTTCAATTTAAAGGACATACCTGTACTTATGAAGTCATCTGGAAGTTCATCGCCACAGTATCTATCCAGCACAGACAGATTTATTCAGTTATTTCTGAAGCCAGTTTTAAGCTCAGACCTATAAACTCACATTTACATTGGAAAACAGTATGTCAACAAAACAACTGTTATGTACACACCTTCCAACAAAGCCTGAAACATCATCATAGCTGTCATAGATCTCCAAGTAATCACTGAGGCAAGATGTGTCCTCCTCAATGTCAAAGTCTAGAAAGTGCAGACGGATCCTTTGACCGTAACGTATGCGAATGTGCCAACTGCAAATCTGCTCATCCTCGTAGCCTTCTGGATAACCAGGTGAATGGAAAACCTTCTGTTGGTCTGTGTATACTCCTCCACACTCTTTTGCTGCGAATTTAAAATTAATAATTTACCATTTTACTGTAGTCTATATAAAATCACTTAACATACTATGATGACATTACAACACACTAGTAATATTGGATCATTCTTTAGTAAAACAAGTCACTTATCTTTATATAAATTAATAACTCCAACAGAAAAGGAGGAAAAGAAGGACATGTGGAAGTACACTATTACAGATGATCTAACTATTTATAGTATCTGTTTCATAAATGAAATAAAGGTAAAGATGAATACTAAAAGTATGAATTATAAAAGGAGTGAGGACTGAAAGAGTGTAGTGACATTATTTCTATAGAGAAGACTGAAACAACAGTGACGTCATGACAATATGACAATATAAATTATTTACAGGGCCATTTTTATATTTATTGATATATTACCAGAAAGAGTCAAGCCATAACAATTGCATAAATACTAGATAAGGCTCATAAAGCTCATAAAAATATGAGATTTTATTTTTTAGATGAATATTCTGGATCTTACTTGAAAGATAAGCAAACAGCAAATTATAATACAGCATTTTTCACAAGCCATCCCAGACTGAACATCTGAGGTAGCCATTTACACTGTGATTTCATCATTACTGCGAAACGTCATTGCTGACTCAAATTCTCCCGGAGGGTCTTTAACCATCTCCAAACATTACAAATTAGGAAAAGAAAAACAATCTGGATCTCTGGATGTACATCACCAAACCCTGTAAAAGTTTCACTGGGTTTCCATTTAGATTTTTTTAAATGTTTTTTTTATTAGAATCTTTCATGTTATGCCAAAACACAAATTATGCCAGAAACGTGTTATGAAGTAAGTGCATGTGCTTATGCTTGTTCTCCAAGTAGTTCCACATATTTTTTTCTGCCAAATCAACTTGGTCACTCCCCTATTTCTATGCATCTGTTATGGGGTGGCATAAAACAGCTATTACTTTCCCCCAATGTTCAGTCAGGTCTTTGTCCAGGCCAGAAGACATCCCACCCTTACACTTAAGTGACCAGGAAATGCTTAAATCATGAAATAAAGTAACTCGCTGTACTCTATAGAGATTTATTTACCTTACTGCCCATGTGGCTAATGGCTTTGTTTATTGTGATGTCTGGACACTAACTCACTTTGGAAAGCTTCAGGGAAGTTCTTTGAAACCTCCTTGATTTGTGTGACTACATTGTGAAAACAAATATCGTTTAATTACAGATCTCTCAACAGATGGCTAAAATTCAGGATTGCCTAACTGCCATTTCCTAAACTCACCATTGGGGTTGTAGCAGTAGACGTCCCACCTTTCGCTTTTGTTGAGCCGATATCCATAATCAATAATTCCAACCCTTCCGAATCCACAATTTGTGCCAGCTTTAACAATAGGATATCCCACACGCCTTTTATCAAACCATCCAGCGGCACACACATGGAACCCTTCAGGAGAATTACAATTGTTGTGATATTAAAAACTGCATTTGTGGAATAGCTTGTGCAATGTTTGTAGTTTAAGAATTCTAGAATTCCAGAGAGTATTTAACTTTTTCATTCATCATATATACACAACTTCTGCAGTATTTCACAAACTGGCCCTGTTTATACATAATTATATGTCCCTGAAAAGAAAATGAACAGTTAAAACAACCCATCTGTGAATTTTGGCAGGCATGAAGAATAAAGGACCCCTGTGTTGAGGGTTCCAAGAAGAGCAAAACAGCAAAGTAGACCCCCTGCATAGGCCTGTACTAACCATGAGATGCTGTCATTACATTACACATTAGAGGCAGTAATTTGTCTAGAAAACCAGTGTTACTATTCAGGCAACACATAATAAGGCCTATTACAATACAAACACATGGGTGGGAAATCTGGGGACTGGGTCTGGTTTATTAATTTGCTTACAAGATATTTTATATCTCAGTTGATGGTTAGTTTATTTCTGTATCTCTGTGAGAACATTAATTATTATTCTGCTTGCTAAAAGATTCAGGTGTGACAACACAATTGCGCAAAAAACACAATTGCTTCTGGTTACTGTTTATACAATGATCAACAAAGGGACTGAAACAAAAGGACTTGCTCAGCTTCCAACACTTATGGTGTGGGCAAGACCCTCCACTTCTGTTTGTACTGACATCTGAACAGAGCCTGATTGGGAAGTGTCATACAAACCAATTTTGCGTGCGGCCTCCAGTTGATCGTATGTAGCAAGAGTGCCCCCCTCAAAGGCGCACACAGCTTTGGCTTCTCTGTAAGTCAGCTGGTACCTTCCTTTGCGGGACTCACGGTGGTAAACTCCAGCTGCTTGCTCTGTAGAGAGTGAAAATGAGTCTCAGCTTTAGGAAATTTTGAGATCAGCACTCATGTGGAGTTATCTATGTCTGCTTAATGTCTTAGAACATTGATTCGGCTGGTTTATCCAAATGACATCATAACACAGGAAACCTGTTTCAGCAGGTTTTAAACAGCCAAAGCTTATTAACCAACAAAGATGATTCACTGTGCAGGATATACACAGGGGACAGTTGCAATGCCAGTTGCTGTTTGTAAAATTATTAAACCAGACAAAGCAAAGTTTTTGCCTGTTTTTGAAATGCTGTCTCCTGCTCACCGAACATTGTGCAGCTTTGTAGGTGTTTGTGCAGCTTTGTGCAGCTTTGTAGGGTTGTGCAAGCACGCATGCACAACCCTAAAGAAGCTGAATCCCATCTTAAATGAGTTACAAGCCAACATTTTACTGTGTTGGCCCCAAACATCAAGCAAAATCCTCAAAAGACTGTGACTATTAGTGAGTCCCAGTCTGGGAGACTCACGTAAGACAATTAATAAATAAATAGCTTATTTAAGTGTTTTCAGATGTGCAGTGATGGGCAAGCTTATTAAATACCAATTTAGCATGGCTAAAGCTGACGACCATGTGAAATAATGTGACTACAGTCTTGAGAAACAGTGCAACTCTGATCTAATGAGGGAACCTTTTGTTGCTTGTCTTTTTCTTAGTGTTTCCTTATAAAAACCTCTAGTCTCCAGATACACGCCTTTGAGTTTCTTTGATCATACTGACAGTACTCTGAGGTGTGTGTGGTAAATTGTAGGACACTGTATCTGTATGAAGTCACTTCCCTGTGTTTACAGGGTCCCCTCAGAGACTGTGAGCCTTTACTGGGCCGTAAATTTGCCTTTCTCATTTTGATGGGTTCTAAGTAAAATGCATATTTTTTACTTATTTTAAAAAATAAAATGCATATTTTTACAACCCATATTTTTACCATGCTATCATGACAAATCGCCTAATGGCCTTAAAAGTAGCACGTTTTCAGGAACACATGAGACATGTTACATGGTACACCTTGCTGAGAGAAAGAAAAAAGAAAGAATCTAAAATATTCACAAATCACATCACTATGTAGGTAACCAGTGAGAGCATAATAAGTAATTTAAACAAATACCAAGCCAGATAGAGTTGTGCAGTATTCCATTCTTGTAACCCCAAGCTTCAGTCTCCTTAAGGACAAATACGACGGCGAATACAGCGTGAAAAACGTTCATGTCTCTCACCGCTGTCGATCACACAGATGTTAGTGCCGCAATGCAATGAACTGCTGGCAGCACTGGCGAGGTTAAATGATTTTCCTGCCTACTAGCGACAGATTTTGTTACGTCTGGTCTGACGTGTAAGATCTCAGTAAATGTTACCAGTTGGGCAGGGTGGAAATGGTGAAGACCCCATCCGTAGCCCCGGCCATATACACTACTAGCGGCAAACTAAATGAATTACAACGCTATCGACACGCTCACTTGTAGAATGCAAGCAATCGTTTCGAGATAATGCAAAAAAAGACAGACGTGTGCTGTAACTTAAATAATGTCACTTCTTTAAACTCATTTGTCATCTCATTGTTTTGGTACATAAGACATTCTGATATTGACTCAACTTTACAATAAAAGTTTTGGAGCTGCTTTTCTCCTGCATGAATGCGGAGATTCTGTTCAGTTGATTGCAGTGAATATGATATAAAACTTAAGATGCATTCAATTTCTCCTAAAGTTTTTAGTGTAATATTATACTTAAAGGAAATAATTGAATAAATTGTTCTAATAAGTCTAATAAGTATTTCTGTAGCTTATTGGTAAAGCATGGGTCAATTCCATGGGAATGTATGGACTAATAAAAATGTATTACCTTTAAAAATGTACACCATTTTCTGTTGTAACTAATTACATATGGTTTGTACAGATCTTATATTTAAACTAGCTAATGGATGAAACTGATGCAAGCACATTTCACCAAAATAACATGAAATATAAGAAGTGCTGAATCACCCGCTGTTTTCACAGCCTTGCCTGTTATATGGGTTTAAAACAGTTATTTTCATTTTATTTCCACTTACTGAGCTAAAACACTGTCCAGCTGTTCTGTGGTTTTATACAGACAATTGCTCAAATACCAAGTCAAAAGCCCTGCACACTCTCAAAGAAAAAAGACACATCATAATCACAAGATGCCAAAGAAAGGTTTAACCCAAAATGCTGGACATTTGTATATTATAAGTGAAGTACATTATTAATTATGGCTTATATGCCATACTTAGTCATACAGACTAATGGAGAAATAGTTAATCATTATTAGTACACTTTATTAAAGTACTTCATTATATACGAAACATGCATTACTTTCAGCCTTTCCTACTTCCTCACTAAATCACTTCAGTACCATGGCACAGAATAAAGATTATTTATGTTGCAAACACATCAGATGAAAAAAATAGCCTCCACAGATATAACCTGCACAGACGTGAACATTAGCATCTGGAAGACAGCAACAGAAGAGAAAAGCTCTGTGTTTATTTTTACAATTTCATCCAATTTCATGACTTAACATCCTGCACCAAAAAGAGGTGGTACTCATTTTGTGGGCATGAGACACCAACCAAAATAAGCAACACAGTCTCTCACTCAATGTGAGTCACTGGGGGTCATCTGTCTAATCTTCAAAGAAAATCTGACAAAAAAAAACTGAAATCTGAACTGAAATTTCTGTCATTATTCACTAAACCTTATGTTTAATGACTGTTACGTACGCTGTAAGCAAATGTTGTGATCAATATGTCATGGCAACATTACTTTAACTCAGCAAAATAAGCAAGTTCAACATTCCTATGTTACACAAACTCCAATTTCTTATGTCAATTCAAAGAATTAATCCTTAAAGTTGAAGGCAGATAATGAACTACATTTTTGAAGTTGAAATAGGTGAATTTTCTTTACAGTAGGTTTGCCATACAATGACAGTTAATCGAACAATACTATTCGATTATTAATAATTATTATTATTAATTATTCGATTAAATAATATTAACAATAATAAAACAATAAACCTAGTACATATACCATACACAATCCAGTAAACCAAACCAAACCAGTTACCAGTGAATCGGTGAATTTACATGTCCGCCTGTTTTTATGTTTGTTTGTCTGTTTATTCTTATGATCCTTGAGGATGTATCAGTATTTTTAACTGTGGAAACTCACTAACACTTTATCCAGCAGATGGTGCTATAAAATAGAGCGCAGACATCGAGCGTAGTATTTCTTCCACATTAATCAATAAAAACACAAACAATTGTGTTATATGTACATTATTATTCTGTTTTCATTACACCTCCTTCCCTGCCTCATTTTATGGTGTTTTGTTACAAAACCAATAGAGTGCCTGTCACTACTAAACTGTCAGTGTGTATGTCCAAGAGAGGGAGATATTTTCCAAGATATCTCTGTGATTTAATGACTTAAAAGTTTTGGTCAATTCTTTTTATCTGAATCTAGAACTAACTGCTTATTTTACCCTGATAACCTATGAGTATAGGATGCAGTTTTTAATGACCTCTTTTGTAAGCGGTCATAATTTTGGACCTAAGCGCATCATGATTTAATTGAGGAAGAATTGACATTGATTCCAGTGAATGAGACCAGATCACAGACCAGTGCATAACAACAAAGGATTTACAAGTAAACTTCCTACACCACCCATGCGGAAAAATCCTCATATACCATATTGTATCTACACAGGCAAAGTCGGCCTCAGTTTATTAAAAACCATAGATTACAAAAGATTAATAATCAATGTTGAATGTGTGTTGCAGCACAGGCCCAGAAATGGAAAAGCACATAGGAAACATAAGAAACAACACACCTGTGGAAGCATAAGCATAATGAAACTACATTCTTAAACAAAGTGGCTGTAAATTCCTTGCAACACACAATCATTCAGTCATTGACACAGACTCTTTAAATGAGCTGGACCAGAAAGATTACGCCAAATAGTGAGTTTCTGTAACTGCATTCCACTACGGTTTAAGATTGGCAGTTTTCACATTTGGAAAGGAAAAACAATTAAATTTGGCAAGATAATTGCAGTGGAAAACAAAACTGTGCAGCCAGCATTCAGAATTTCAGACGGAATTTTGAAATGCTTCTGTTTAGAAGAAACTGTAAAGTAAACTCTGTTTAAAGTTTAAGAGGAAATAAACTGGCCTCAAATCAACCTGACATTTATGGTCCTGTGAGTCTGTCTATATTGTCCAATGCATTTGATAGATGTAGCTATAACTATTCTTTAAACACTTGTGTTTGTGTTAAAGGAATAATTCACCAAAGAACAAAACTTACCCTATATTGTTGGAAATCCATATGGTTTCCTTTTTTCCATGAAAGGGAAAAGTGTTAGGAATTGACTGTTGGCATGCAATTTCACTGTAAATGTCTATATTGTTCTGCCATTTGCGTAAACAATCATATGAGATTCCAACAACGTTAGGGTGAGTAAATGATAACCATTTTGTGTTCAACATAAGAAATATGGTCAGCTCTTTAATCAAATACAGGTTTGGAATAAAATGAGGGTGAGTAAATGATTTTTTTTCTTGTCTGTTTCTGGTCTAAAATCTTTTTAAGTTAATTATAACCTTTTCATTGCTGTATCCAGAGCTTCAGGTTAATACCGTATCAGGCTCAACAACCACAGCTGTTGCTGTTCAGCTGCTAATAGTTTAATTCAAACACTGCAGCCCTGCCAGTGAACACCTAATACGCAAACCTACTTTCTCTGTATGTGTTAAGAGCACTGCCCTCTCCCCTGTGTGGATGACTTCACTCCTGTCTGAACATTCTGGAGGTTGATACTGGAGGCTCTGGAAGAAAATAGTATCTCAGTTTATTGAACTGCTTCTGTAGCAAATATTAACTGACATAGGTGCAATAAAAAAGAAAATAACGTTCAACTGGAACGTCATTATTGAGACCTGTTTTATGCATTTAATTAATAAAAGACCAGCTACCACACCTGTCAAATCATTGTTCGAGACATCTTAGGGACACAGTCTTTTTTTGGCCTTCATATGCCTTTGGATCAAAATGATAGTTGTTACAGTGTGCCTCCGGAAATCAGGTCATGTATTGTTGGTCATTTGGAGATATTTGTGTTGGTGAGATTCCTTCAATTATTTTGTGGCTTGAAAAAGACCATTGTGCTGTTGTGCCTATATAGCTGTCCAGCTAGAACCCATGCTTGCTTTATATCACAAACACAGATGCTTGTTGTAAGCAGAACCACATCCTTAACACCCCAGGACACACACACACACATGCACACAAACCTCTACTGAATTTCTCAACAAAGTGCCCAATGCATATTTGATCCTACTTTTTATTAGTCACTGGAGAATATGACAAATAGCAAAGCTCATTCACTCCAGGTGCACGGCCCTCTTAGATCAAGTGCTGATGTTTGTTTAGCATCAAACAAAGTAAAACTGTGCTCTTGAAAGACTGTAGTTAAATAATGCATGTTTTGTATTTAAAGTGAGTACAGGCATGGTTTTACATGGGGTATGTGTGAGAAATCACTCCTTACAGGCAGTTAATCGCGAGTCTAATTTTTTTACTCAGCCCAGGTCCTTATGAGATGGATTTAGAACATCCATTAAAACCACACCAACACCCTTAAGAAGCTCTACAGTGTTCCAAAGAAATCAGACACTCATAAAAGCATCAGCAGACAATGTTATTGCATTAAAACATACCGTTAAAAATGTGCAAATGTGTGGCAACATTTGCATACCAAAATGACTAGAGGCTTTTCTTTCATAACTTTATAAACCTAATTCAGAATGTGCAAAACAACAGTTAGTGAAATTATTGCTCTGGTTATGTTAGTACACATCTCTTTATCAAAGAGTTGATGTATAATTTTGCCCATTTTGTGTTTGTGCGCACTTTATTCCATCTGATTACTGTACGTGTATCAAATAAGTTGAATTCATTTAAAATTTGAAATGACTAGGAAAGGCACACTGTTAAAAAATATACACTTATATATACACTTACACAATATCTCTTTGCCTATACACGATGCACAGTGAATCCCTCATATTATGGAGGTGGCACAGTTAGAATTGTATAAAATTAGGAGTAAAATTCAAGCAAGCTGTTCATGGCAAATAAAACAACTGCCCTCGCAACAATGCTCTCCAATGGCTGATAAGCCCCTCCTCTCCAACTGTTTAAGTTCATCCTGTGCCAATCCTGTGCTTAAATTCACCATGTGTTCTGCTGCTTAGCAATGAACTTTCATTACTGCATAATCATCAGTTCCCACAAAAAGTAAGAAAGTTTGCATTGCAAAATGACTAAACAAAACAAGCTCTGTTCTGTAATGCAGTGGTCCGCAACTGGACAGGTCCTGCCATGTCCGTTAGTCCAACTGCAGGGGGATCAGTGGACTCCTCCATTGTATGACTTGGTATGCATATGGAAAACTGTCTCCATTGGGTGAGATGAGATGGACTGCTTATAAACAGGATTAGATGCCTAAGAGGAGAGAAACACAGAGGAAAATCAGGTCAGATGAGTTAATTGAAATGCACATGGTTACAAGGGTAGGCTGAACAGAGGCTTTGAAACAGAGCCTTGAAATGATCATGACTGATCTGTACTCCCAGCTGACTGAAAGGTTCCAAAAGGCCTTATGGTTTCAGGCAAAGCCTAGCTGTTTTCATCCTACTGACTGCTTCAATTTGCTAGTTTTGACTATTAGTGTTCAGGAACAGGAACACATTCCTGTAGCTCAGTCATAGTTTTTAAGATGCATATTACTGGAATACAAATTAAGAATTACAGTTTAAATATTTAATATTAAACAACATAACCTTGATTTGGAATGCAATGCTACAAAGTTTGGCAAAAACAGTAAACAGTTTTGACCTTACCATGAAGACGTAAAACAGAAAATGTTGAATTCCAAAGTACATTTGGCATCATCAACATTTTCTGACTGTAATAATTTTCATCACACTCTGTGTGGTGTTTAGATGTTGGTGGATGCTCTCACCATCTCGTATCGTGCTCGTGAACGTGCACTCTGGAAGCGGGCAAACTCTCTGCGGTCGTGTATAGTGATGACCAGCTTCCAGAGGGCCAGTAGCACAATGCCCATCAACAGGATGCTGCCGACAACCGCCAGGAGCACCGTCATGGCGTTCGGGGCAACGGCACACTCTGTAAACACACAAAATGCATTGGCGGCAATGCATTTAAAGGTGCTTAGCTGGGAACATTTGTTTCTATACAGAATTTTGATCTTTTGTTTACATCACTTCTAAAGAAAGAACTAGCAATAAAAATATGTAACTTTTTTATTTTGACTTTGCAATTTCTTGCCCCCTACATTCCGAGCATGAGTGTTTTTATAACGAAGGTCGTTGTAAAATGCTAGACACTAACCTGGGTCTTTAAGAGCGGTTAGAACCGACTGGCCATTGGCATGTTCAGAGTATGTGAACTTCATGACGCAGTCATTTTCAGTCTTATACACACACTGAACGGTGTTTGGGTCATCCGTTTCTGAAATGAGAAGAGTTGTTGAGTGAAAGATGAGTTTAGTTCAATAAAACAGTCAGACAAGCTGGATAAGCCAATAGACAGAGACAGATAAAAACATGCTGACCCAACAGCACAATTCTGAAACCCAGAACTAAAGCTTTTATTGGACTAGACTTTGCATTCCTCAACAAGGACACTGATCATCAAGGCTGCTTATTTCAAGAAGGTTGTCATTACTGGAATCCCCTAAAGACTAGGAAGTCTCTCCCAAAGTCATTTTAGTACGGACCCTATTTCTCCAGACAGGCTTGAAGTTTCCGGAATGCACATGTGGAGCCCATTAAGGAAGTCAGCTGGCTAAGGTAGCAGAGGAATCCATAACGCCTTCTTGACTGATTCAGTATGACATGAAAAGACCTTAAGAGTTCACAAGCATACTGAATGTCACACTATGCCATCTCAAGAATTCAAATCAAACATTATACTGCTCCATACTAATGATTCATTCATGCATTTCTATGCAAATGTAAAACATTCCTCTTGCAATGAAACCTGTCATACAAACCATGAAGAGGTACACAAGAAACACAATAAAAAGATATTTATTGAATATATACAGTTAGCAGGTCATTATTGCAAAACCTGGCAGAACTATCAGAACCCTCAACTTAGAAAGTATTGTATCCCCATGAAGGGCTTTATTTCGTGATAATGCCCTGCTAACTGCAAGTTACTCCATTTCTTACATGGCTACATTCCAAATTAATAGTACCACATGAAATATTGATTTTAGTTTAAAATGATTTGACTTCACAATGCAGCAACTGACCAATCAGAATCAAGTATTTTAGAAGGCGATGTAATACGTTTAACAACTGGTTCCAACATAATCTCCATACATTTTTATTAATGAAAGTTTCGCAGACCACAACCAAAGAAAACAAATCATTTCTTTCTTTTCAAACACATACAGTTAAATTTCCTAAATTGTTTCATTATTAGTTTGGGTTATACACAGCAGTGGTAGGTATAAATAGCAGGGTTGTGGTTGGCTTTCTCAGTGGGACACAGAACAGTGAGATCTGCCATATAGTCCAGGCTCACATTCTCCAGATAACAACACAAACAGAGATGGTCATGATACACCACAAACTGTGCTTCACCCAGCTGCTAATAACACATTCATGAACTGGAATCACAAACTGTGGACCATGACCAACTGCAGAGATCTGAAGTGAAGGGAAAACAGCATTAGCTCTTTAACTGAGCTTCTTATGGATTACTTTATAATTCAGACTGACAGCTTTTTGTTTTTGTTTTGTGTTTTTTAATGTGTACTTACTAAGGGTTTCCACAGTGACAATCTCATCCTTGCACATGCGCTGGCAGGTCTGGTTATCGGCCAGTCTTCCCGTGTTAAAGAGACGGCACTCAATGCATTCCCTGAGGAGGGATGTTCATCAATACGATCATCAAAACAAAAGACTCACAATACTGACTACTGAATAGTGAATTGACAGTTTCATCTGCCACTGACATGCTAGACTGTTCAATGAGTTTGATTATCAATAAAGACCTTAAATTGTTGTATAAAGTGCTAATAATGTTTAACATGGTTAAGAATGTCCCTATACATCATAATATATTATTATTATATATTCATATTAACATTACATATTATATAATAATATTATATTATTATTAAGTATTATATAATAATAATAATAATAATAATAATAATATTACAATATTATATAAAATTATATAATGCTATATTGACAGCATCTGCGACATGCATTCTTGCAATTTTACAGAAACTACACTCTTCACCTTTAAATACAAATCCTAAAATGAGGAAATGCTTTTTGAATTGGCTGTTAGTTTTGGCATTTGCATTCTCATACCTCTTTGTGGCACAGGCATCTGGACAGGTTGGACATTTCTCGCATGTGTCCCCAAATGCCCCTGGCTCACTGCACTGGCAATGCCCACACACACAGCTGCCCCGCCCACTGCACATCTTGCCATCATCAGACACACAGGAAGCCATTTCTGTAGAGCAATTACAGTTGTCTCCAATATAACCAGCGTGGCATTTACACTCACCACAATGGCACTCCCCATGACCTGAGGAAAAAAAAGAATAGTTCAGAAAACAATTATAAAATTTTTTTTATATATGAAAATCTCTCCACACCAACAAGTTAAAATGTGGTTAACAAACTGGCCTGGGCAAGAGGCATAACACAAAGACTTCTCTGAGAAAGACTGCAAATATGTACAAACTCACACACATTAAAACACACAGCACACACAGTGGAAAGACAGAAGAGCTCACATACCTCCATAATTTACTAACAATAAGCTCACATTAGATTTACTGGAAACAGAGTGGGGTTTTTTGTTATACTACAACTATCAAGACGGCCACTGTCTACTTGACCCACATTCTCTTAAATCAAACACTCTGTGTCCACTGTTGTGCACATTCCATCATACTGATTACATGCAGTTGGTTCGTTTTAACACGAAGGTTCTTGGCTTGTTCCTGTATAAGAGAGTATGAGCAAAATGCATCTCTGTGTGTCGTAGCAAATGTGCCAGATGTACTGCTGGTGTACTGTTGTAGAACCCAATGCTCCAAGGTTATGGATTTGTGGTTATGCAATGCTGTGCATTCCAGAAAGGTTTCTCCATATGTCTTTGGACATATTTACTTAAAGCTGCCCACCTTACTTACAAGCCTAAGGATACACCATTGGTTAGCAGAACTTAGCTCCTTGGACTCAGCAGCTTGCCAGGCCGGAAAACAACTGGAAAGACAGTTTTCATCAGTGCCTATGAACTACTGGAGATGTCATAACTCCATAACTCACACTTATTTATAAAGAATGTTATAAGACTGGACACCCTGAAGAATGTGTTCAGTGACAGACGGTGTGTTTCTGTCACACACACACACCTAAATGGGAACATTCTGTAGACTTTTGTTTTTGTGCACCGCTAATTGTAAGCAATATAACCTAACCCACACTCTAGCCCTAACAGAAAACCTTCTGCATATTTAAATTAAAAAAAAAAAGTTTTATTTTGTGTTCCAGTGTTATGAGAGCAATTTGCAGAACAGATAATGTCCCACTACTTGAATTTGTAGTGTGTACGTGCAGAAAATGAACACACCTTGCCTATGGGTGTGCTCTGTATAATACAGTGAATGAGCCCAAAGCATGGAATACAACACCTCCACTGAGCACCTGTGTGTTGTGGTTGCCTGACTCATTTTCTGAATAAATGGACCTCTGAAAAGATCTGGTATGAACACGCTACGGTATGTGTGTGATGATACAGAATACATCTGTTACCCTACAATAAGCATTTACAGGCTTTCCAATTCTGTTGCAAATTGGAATTCTTGTAGACATTCAGGCTTCTAGATTAAGGCACTAAATGTGAAGCTATCATCTGACCACAAAACAACAGATGAATGGTAGTGAATCAGTGTAAACCTGTTCTCCCAGAATTCCATGCAGCAGCCTTTTATTTAGGTCACTGAATAAATGTGATGTTGCTACGTCATATAGGCAGCTCTGTGTTTTAAAGCCTCTGGGAATGAGCCACAGCCCATTTGACCACATCCACAGTCAAACTCAACACAAACGAGTACAAAGCCACACAGGCCCTGCAATGTCAATTACTGTAGACCTTAAGTTTTCAACATCAGGTTTATTTTAAGGTGCAAAGTTTCACAGTCAACACAGAGACTGTAAATTACAGTGTTTGAATAATGTAATCCAGAGGCCAACTGTGGTGAAGCTGACGTGAAGGACAGATATCTATGAATGCTATTAAAATACAAAATTTAAAGTGCAGCACCATTTGGAAGTGATCATATTTAAGTTTGAAATCATTCAATTTCTAAACGCAGAATGCTCTTTAGAGGATTACTTGTGTCAAACCTGAACTTTCCAAATATTTTCTGTCTGCATGCTTGAGTGTTTGTTCATTTCCAAAGTCTTCTATAGACTAGATCTCACTCTAAAACACATCAGATGAGAATAAAATAAAGAAAATAACAGCTGAAAATACTTTCTGATATTACAACAACAACTGTAAGATAGATGTAAATCTGTCTAAAAACCTGATAATCTGATAAAAAGAGTAAATGTTCAATTTATTTGGCACTGGCCATACTTTTTATGTCTTTTATATCAACAAAGCTATACATTTGACAACATTACAAACCATTTGTCAACCACTGTAAACTCTTATTGGTTGACTGATAGGCTGACCCAGACCAGTCCTTCCTCTTATAAAGACACTTCACCGCCCCACAGGAAGTTAAGATTGGGCAGTTTAATCAACAGGAAAGACATTCCTCTTTGTAGTGTGGCAGCCCAACCTACTACATGTGCCTCCATTGTACACAATCCCAACGAAGCAAAATGTTGGAGCTATTTAAGTACCTCTCGGTTTATGCCAAAGAGTCACTGAACTTTCTGAACCATTCAGCATCTGTCTGCCAAGGCCACACGCAGCTACAATTACAGACAGGAGATCAGAAAAGCTCTTGGGGTCAGTATGAGACATTCCTGATCATGCATTGGACTCACTTAAATATCACCGCTATTAGACCAGACCATTAAATATTTTCAAATATATTTCGCTTTGACTGTAAATTCTGGTCAGGGAGAGCTGTAAAACACAGCATTGACAATAAGTCAATTTCCCTGGCAACCTACATTAGGATCAAGAGTTATAAAACAGTCATGGTTTGTGGTCTCTCCCTCTTTTGGTGGCAACTTAAACCAGATCCTCCTTTAGATCTGAAGAAACACTGCAAGCATAAGGTATGTGATCTTTGCCATGTTCCAGTTCCACCCAGTGAGGAAGCATAGCTCTGCTGCTGGGGTATTCTCACTTCCGAATCCAACATCCTACAGACTGCTTGAAGTTTTCAAAACTGCTGATGAGAAACCTTCCTCATCTCAGCAGTCGCCATGCAAAGTCTGAATATTTTCACCACAGACTTGGTAGTCACTTTTCCTTCCTTTTAAATAAAGAAAACACAAATGCTGGGGTGTTACAGCATAATGAACTCATGAAAGGTGCTCCAATTATCTGTGGAAGATTCAAGGCACTATAAAGGCAACTATTTTGAAGACAAAGTGTTTTAAAGAAACCACATATAGCTGGTTTGCAATAAAACAAAACTATAATCATATTGACCTAAGTGGCAGAGTTTAAACAATTCTACTGTTCTTCTGAGTTCTAGCACAAGTGTGACAGGAGAGCTCTCAGCACAATGACATGGAAAGCAATGCAAATATTAGAGGCACAACAATAATACATCTGCAGACAACAAAAGGATACACAGTTGTATCGGATATTGCTCATGGAAAATATGCCAAAGAGGAGCTGGGGGTTGATAATAAAGTCATCCAGCATTAAACTTTAGCAAGAGTTCACTCTGGTCAAATTTCCGTCTTAGAAAATAGGAACAGAGAAGGAATTAATGCACACTGCACAAATACACAAAGTTAAAATCAGGGCAAATACATAATGTCAATGTCACAATGTCATAATTGTGTTAACATGAAAGAGCAACATATTGAACTTCCTCAGATGTCAGGCTGCTCTCATTCACCTTTGTTTTCAGTTGAAAAATGTATGCAGGCCAGGACATGACAAGCTGTATCCGAGTGGTGACAATGTCTTTGCAGTTAAAGATTTATAGATGATCTATTGGGAATCCTTATTTCTAACTTGCACATTTGAACTCTGGTGCACACAAAAAGCTATTTGAGAAAAGAAACAATAAGCAGGATAATTAGTTGTCAGAAGTTTTGTCTCGTGACTGCAAGGGCAACACCTCAGACTCCACAGACAATAAAAATGATATGGTAGGCGTACAGGATAAATATAGCTTTCCTCTGTAGTATAGCCTTGTGACACCTTGAAAAAACAGGTAGGTTGGGGACAGAAAATACATTTTTGCTCTAGACTAGTCTGTAGACTAGCAGTGTCAATAATCAAGTTAATTCATGTTTAATGAACTACACCATATCTGCTGCTCTACAGTCTTAATGTGGGAAACATCACAGCAAAGAGCTGAAAACAAAATGTCTAGAACTTAAGGTCTTAGTCTTATGAGTCTTGCAGCCTTCCCAAATGAGAAATGAATAACAGTGTTGTAGCTTGTCTAAATAAAAATGACTCACTAATCCCAGCTGTTTGACAAACAGTGAGTGGGTGAGTTATTGGCAGTCTACTGTTTTGCCCTAAAATACTACAGACTACCGAGGTCTGCTGAGACAGTGTTTGTGTCCACAAGAACATGGAGACTTTGACTCATCACTTATCTTACCCTTCATCCATGTCCACACATGCATAGGATATATATATCACATTGGGTCATAACATGCAAAATGGCAGAGCAACTATCACATCACTCATAAATAAACACTTCCACAAAAAGAAAAAAGCGTCAGATCCTGATGGATTGTTGTTAGGATGTCACTGAACTGCCTTGCTACACTGTGATGTGAATAGCAACAGACAAGCATTCATATTCTCTAAACAGGCATGGAAAAATCATTAACCCATCACAATCTGTTTACCAGAGCCAATCCTGAAGTTACAGAGACACAGTAACTCCATTGTAGCAATGCGGTCAATTTAAGACAGATTTTAAAAGCAACCAAACAATACAAAGTGCTTTGGTGTGTTGTAATAGCCCTAGAGCAAAGCACACAGACAGACAGCTGAGGTTTGTTTTTAAGCACTGTAAAGCATTACAAAAAATGTAAAGCATATACACTGGGATGAAATGGAAAGTGTTTGTTGTTACACCAAATACTAAAGGAATTTTCAAACTCGTACATTTGTCAAAGAAAAGAAAGAAAAACAGAACCACTTAAACAGCTGGTCTCAGATTTTAGACCACACTGTAGGCATCTGATTGTAAAACAAGCAGCAGAAACAAGAACAACCTGTGGGAACATCTCAAAATACTTTCCCTGAAGGAATCTGTTAGTGTCACTCAGTTATGAACTGCTTCACATCATGCACTGACATGCAGAAAAAAAGCTTCATGGATCCAAACCTTCTGTTTGACAGTTGTCTCTGCCTCTGATATGCCCTGACAGCAATACTGTCTTCTTACAAGCAATTTTCATCTTATGTCCTACTAGACTGCCTTGTAGCTGAGACTTGAGATCTGTTTGGAAGGTATATTATTTCATTCATTCTTAATAATGAAGATCATGAAAATTTCATTTTAAACCAAACCTTTGGTGTAAAGGCTTGGTATGTAATGACAGAGTGGTCCTGGAAGAATTATAAGATAAACAGGAACCCTGAAAGTCACTTAATTTGTTTAGCATGCTAATCCAAGTCCCTGAGGCTCCCAGACAATCCATTATCCATCTGGACTGGGCCTTTCAAAATCTTAAAAACAGTTATTGTTATAACTGATGAGAGATGGATACGGCCATACACCTTTCAGCCTTGTCACCCATGCAGGTTTCACACTTAATTTTGCTGGCAAATGTCCTCTCACCACAAAACAATTGACTGAGTGTGAAAAATGGTCATTGGTCAGCCCAACATGAGACCATTGCTCTCATCACAGGGCTCAGCAAAGATGGTCTGGGCCAGTGTGAGAGTTCTGGGTCAGATAGCAGAACTCTCATTGGGTCAGTGCTGTGTTGATACTAAATCTCACACCTGTTAATCATGTACGTGTTTTTTTTTTTTACCTTGCAAACGTTTGCCTTTCTGTGTATTACAAACATTGTTGTTAAAATTTCTGATTGAAAGGATTGTTAAACTAAAACCTAGCCTATGCCAGCTAGGTGATGTTTTGCACCATGAAAACACTGGTGAAAATATTGGCAGACCAAGAACAAAACTGAACTACTAGCCTGTCTGGACCAGCAGAAAAGGAAACAAAATCTTAAGTGGAAAATTGTTGCCCTGATTATAACTATAGAGATATGTGTTTATATTCAATCACTTCATGCCAAAAAAAATTCAGACAGGGAAGCATTGGGGTGAAGGCGTTTTCTGTTTGTTTACTTATGAGGTCAGTGTGTTGCCAGGTGATGAGGTCATTTACTGTGGTATGAGAGGATGCAGGAGTGTGGAAAAAGGCACTCAAACAGACATCAACTCATGGCTATGGGTCTGTGTACATTATAGAGATGAGTTGGCAGATAATATGCCTATTGCCAGCTGTTAAATGGAACCAGATTCTGGCTTGATTTACAGCATATATTTGGTATTCAACATACATCATCTCAGCTGTTCCATGTGCTTAATTCTAAGCTGAGCTAACATCTGAAAGTGTCTGAAAAAGCTTAAAAAAATAACAAGGTGTCTAACAACGTATTTTGATAAAAGTAGCATGATACCAAAATATAAAATAACCATCAGTCCTGAGATGTTTTTTTTGTTTTTAAGGGGCCTTTCTGGTTATGCCATTTTTTGGTAATGTGATTTTCTCAGAGTAGTAGAGAGAAAACAGTAAATGAGGAGAACTAAGACAGGGTAATGTCACAAGTCAGACTCAAACCTGTATAGCCAACTGAACACCACACATGCACTAACCACTACACCACAGCTAAAAACTCTTGTCTAATACTTTAATCTGTTAATGTGAAAATCATGAGACCCAGACCCCATGACCCAGAAAAGTGGTTCCACAACATATAAAGCCCAATTCTGTTGTTTGCGAATGACATTATGCCACTACAAGCAATTAACAACCACACATGCATGTGACTAATTGCCTAGGTCAGCACTAACCTGGAGAACAATGTTGCGTTGAGGATTTATAAAACAGAAAAGGTAAATTTGAGTCTGGAGAATTAAGTCACACCATTTCTGGCTCTCAGCTTTACTGAGCGTCTGAAGAGCACAAATCAGCAGCAGATGTGTGGAACAGAACTACAAAGCAGAGTTTTACTGGAGACCTCAACAAAAACAAGTCCATGGTTTTAACACACTCTCATCCTAAGGCTTCAACATTCAAAACACTATTGCACAATGAACAATAAAAAAAACAGAGAACTTTATGTGCACTTCCAACATTATCAAACAAAAAAAAATAAATCACAAATCATTTAATCATAAACATTGAGCAGATTCAAAAGATCCAAGTTGTTCATGACAGACTTCATAACAGTCGTGTTTGACTGGATAACAGAACTCTTATCAGTCTGTAAGGAGTCCCTGAGATTCCAGGACTCTGACCTCCAGGCTGCTATCAGCACAGCAAAGCCACGCTAATGTTATCCAAATCCAAATACACAGCTGAGAGAGAAATACTTCTATGAAAAGACAGGAACAACAGCTGCCTGGAACAATTACAAATTAGACTTTAGTGGAATTAGTGAAAGTGACATGGTAACCCATACCCAAAATGTGACCTCTGCATTTAACCCATCACTGGTGAGGTGTGAACACACACACACCTGGAGCAGTGGGCAGCACACTACTGTGCCCGCAATCTGAGCAATCGGGGGTTAGGTGCCTTGCTCAAGGGCACTTCAGTTGCTACCTGCCAGCTGGAATCGAACCAGCAACCTTCTGATAAAAAGCCAGACTCACCAGTAGGCCACAACTGCCCCAATATTACTTAATACAATACAATATAATATAAGATGATACTGCATCTCCACTTCAACATGGATGGGTGGAGCAAGAGTGGTGTCGTGCTAAACAGCAGCATGGCTGAGACCTGCAGCACTCTTGCTCAACATCCATGTTTGAGTGGAGAGCAGATGTTGCACCCCACACCTATCAGGAAACAGTTGGCTGTTTCTGTTCAGCCTCGTATTGCAGAACAGGACAATGGGACACTTTGCTCCTCTACATCTTATCTTGGTTTATTTGTGCTGCTCCTATCATAAAACAATGTTTTATGTAACAGCAGGGCATGGAGTGTAGCACCTGATCTGTCTGCTCAAACAGTGTAAACATGAATACAGCTTTTGCAGCCTTTGCTTAATGCAGAAGTGTTTACATTTGAATGGCTTTAAAGGCTACTTAAAAGATATCTTCAAGGTAACTGCTATACTGTGCCAAAAGGTTACAAAACACCTTTTAAAAAAGGGCATATTCCTGCCCATTTGTATTGTATTGTGTTGTGAAGCCAACAACCAATCAGTTTCACAAGTCATGACGTGCTCACAAAGCCCAGTGACCCAATAAACAACAGACACAGGATGAAGCTCAGAAGCTCCACCCCCCAAGAGACTAGTTTGTTTTGTCAATGCTCCTCCCTTCTGATCTTTCAGCTGGGTCATGTTTACACACTTTTAAATCACAGCTATCAGCAGCACACGCAACAAAGCAAACATCTCTACTTCCTCACAAATTCAGTTCTAAACAGTAATGTAAGACTGATCTTTTGAGGTGCTAAAGAAAAAAGATGGAAGTAAATGAAATGTATGATTTGGAAATATTACATGGATGGATTTCTGAAAGAAGAAGAAATAAGCCGTTTAAATGTCACACAGAAATCTTGGAAATGGACAGTGTTGACGCCAGCAATAGTTCATAAAATTGGAACCAAGACTATGTAGAGTGTCTTGAAACATGAAGCATTTATTTTCTGCACCACTAGCAGTACCTAAAGGAATCTCAAGAATAATTGTTTTCAAACTAGTTTCTCAAGCACTCCCACCACCTGCAATCTGCTGATTTGGGATGTGTGGGTTTTCCTGATAAACACCAACTCAGGGACTCCATTAGCTTCTGAATTCCTCCTCAGGATTAAATTCCACCCCAACCTTGTAACTCACAATGTGTAAAACAAGCTGCTCTCCCTGTAGCATAGCGAAATCAAAATGCCACAAAGCATGTTTACAAGGTATTTAACAAGTGAATGAAACCTAGAGAACTCACTCATCAACGGTTGCCTTTTCCCACAGCCGTTATTAGCGAGTTTACAAGAATTGTCCAAGTTAATTCAGCATGGCAAAGTGGGTATAATTATACCCGCGAATAGGTATAATCGCCCAGATTCATTAAGAACTCATTACTGCAAATGAGCAGAGTTTTCCATGGCTGAGATGCACCATATTCTCAGCTCTACCAATGTCATTATTTCTCTGTAAGACAAGAGGACTACTGGCTGCCTGTTCCCAACAAATGTTGATTTTATGCTGGCCAGGCAGTTCCCGCTGACTAATGAAAAACCATAGAGCTTTGTTACACATAGATCAGCCATTGTGTGCATAGACAAACAAATTGCAGCTGGTTACAAAGCTTTCACTGTGGCATGGTAGAGATGGGTGCCGTGGAGAGGGAGAGAGAATGGGGAGGCAGTCAGGAGCACTTCAGCAAGAACTGATCAAAAAAACCACCAGGCACAAATTTGGCAGCCTCACATGGCTATGGGTATCACAAGTACACCTGGACAAAATCCCTCTAGTGCTGCATGCTGACAAACTACAAAATGGATCTTAACAGATTTTCACAGCTGGTGATACGGGGTTTTGTAGCATGTACTAGGTTAGTAAACAAGACTGTGACAACCAAAACAAATTGTTCAACATTCCTTTTTGCACCAGTAACATATTTCAATATAAATCTCTGTGGGTTCCTCTTACCTGAGCATAGTATACCCTTGTGCCGGGCACAGGAAAAGTCATCACACTCGCAGAAGGCTCCATAGATCTTGCCGAACTCTGACTCATAGCACAGGCACTGTTTACAGCTGCACTCTCCCCGGCCGCTGCACACCTGCTTGCCCTCAGCCTCTCGGCAGGCACTGAGGTGCTGGTAGTCAACCTCGCCCTCCTCACACTCACAGCGGGCTCCCAGGTAACCGGGCTCACAGCGGCACATCCCACAGCTGTAGGTGCCAACTGAACTGCAGCGGCTACTGTTGGTCTGTGTGTAACGTGTGCAGCTGCAATCACAGCGATAATCCACAGAGACCTCCAGACGGTCTTTAAAGCCTACTGGCCTGATAGTGAAGCTCTTCCTGGTGCCTTTTGGAGGGCAACCTCGAGCATCTACAGTTACATTGAAAGAGACCTAAAAGAAAAGACAACAAAATACATAACTACCAAAGTTTCACATAACTGTCCAATGTTTGCAATTTATTTTCAATCAAAACAACTGAATCAGCAAGTTATGGATCGTTATGTAAACCATTCATCCAGGTTTGATATTTAAAAAAAAATTATGATCTTTAGTTAAAAACGAATAACTTGTTCTTTCACTCTTACAGATTTGGCTAAATACACATTTTGTTATGTTTAAGAATCATGACCAGCCTGACATCATCAGCAACACTGTTCGTGCAAGACTGTCTATTTGTCCTAAAACCTGTTCGAACAGGTACTAACAAATAAACATAATCAAGGTTAAAGCTATAAACTGTTATTGAGTTATAGTGACTCCGGGTGACATATGACCTTATCTCCCCTCTCTGAACAAAATGGGGCTTCACTAACAGATATAAATCATACTTGTCAGATTAATCCTAGGCTATTAGACCAGATAAAAGACAAACTCATGACTGCCCAAAGAAAGTCCAAACATTAAAGGCTTTGTCTAACTCAGACTTGATCTACATTAATCAAGTTCTGCTAAGATCCAATTTGCAAATCAAGGATTAAAGATAATAGTATTTAATAGTATAATAGCATTTCATTTGAGATATGGTTTTACTTCAAATATCTGCTAAAAACACCTTAATACAATCCAACATGGCTTGCTAATTGAAAGTCTAATTGATCCCCCAGCATAATCTTGTTAAAGCTGTTTTTTTTTTGAGATCACTGAAATTTGTTACAAATGTACAACCATTGGTTTTTCTTAAAACCATTCAGAAAACAACATAACCACTAAAAAAATGGATAATGATGGGTTACAGGATGGTCAAAGGCAGAAGGGAGGAGTGAGGGATGGATCACTACATAAGTATTTTCTTAATCAGGCAAAAACGACAGAATTAGATTATGGAGACATGTGAGTCATGAAGACATGTATTGGTTAGATGAAGGCAGACACAACAACAAAAGTGACAACTGAGTGACTGGAATGAAAGAGGTAGAGTACATATTAGGAGAATGATCCACATACAAATTAGATTTATATAGATTTGAGATTATTGGCTGAAACTATATAGTGCACACTATAAAACAAAGCATCAGTAATGATCCAAGAGTTTAAAAAATTGTCTTCACACATAAAAGGATTGTCAAGGATTGTTAAGATATCATGCTATGGGATTATTAACTGGAAATTTCTTTAAGAACAGCATAAGTTCTAAATGGGACAACGACGAACTAAAAGATTAGTATGTGGAATTTATGTTCACAATTTTGTCTGTGCAGGCAGTAGTACAATCTGCCTGCATCTTAAATACAACTTCATGTACAAAATGCACTGCATGCTAGTCATAAATTGCATGTTGAAATGCCAAATGGCTGTAAATCCTCCAACCATGCAAATCTAAAGAAGCTTGAAATCCTTCAAGCTACAACCTACAGCTCAATACAAAATGAGTATGAAATGAAAATCTGAAATAAAAGAGTAACATTGACTGTAGATTATAGATTGAAAACCAAGCATTAATGGTGATCAAATAATGGAGAAGAGCATTATAACATACACGTGCGGTAGAGCGCGCGTTCAGGGTTTTAAATAACTGGATTAGGTAGTCTGCTACATCCTCCACAACCTGATTTGCATAATTCCTTTAGTGAATTGAATGCTAAATGAGCCCAAACAGTACCTCAAAAAACACTAAGAGTGGCAACAATTCATTCTTTATGAATTGTAAGTAAATTCAAATTACTTCAACCACAATACAAATTTACGTTAAACATTTCATAGTGTTCTTACACAGAAGTGAGCAAAACTTTATAAGTGCATCCAAAATTACACTGTTGTTCCATGGGACACCACCCAACTTTATACAAGATTAGACCGATCTGTTATGTTTGGGACACTTTAGTAGTCCCAAGGGGCCAGAATCCTGCTTCTGTGAATCTAAGCTTAACTTTAGAATGCAGGTTAATGCCTCTGTTTCTAAGGCCTATGTTTTTCCATGGTTCCTCACCCAAAAAGAACTCAGTGCTATTGTGTGAGACCATTGATATTCAGCATCTGATTCCTCCAAGAGCAGCCAGAGAACTAAGAGTGACACATGGGATTCTGCTTGGATTGTGCACCCCCGTACTGGCACTTGGGCACTGTGCGACTCCCTCATGGATGAAACAAAAAGGCCTTGGGCCTATTGGACTAGCTAGAGAAAATTGGGTTTCTCTTTATGTGGTTATTCAGATATACCCCTCCACTCCCTGGGAGTTCCATCTCTTTCTTTAAGGAGGCAGAGAGGGAGGGTAAAGCAGAGACTGGAGAGCACTGGATAAATTCTTGAGGGTCACTGCAGGTGACATGTATTAAGTAGTTCTATAGAAGTGTTGTAATGACTGCCTAATTAAGAAAGTTTTAAATTTAAAGTCCTCATACAATGAGAATCTATAGAAAATACCTATGAAAGTCCTTAAACTGTAGATTATCCTCCCTGAATAGGGCTTTCTAAGCCATTTCATCTTAAATCAAATTCCCAGACAGAGACCCTGTCTACAGACCATGACATGCTATCTTATCGTTGAGACTTGTCATTGAATTACATCAGCTCCTAAACAGGCAGTGCTAAAATATAGCCACAAAGCCTTTCAGCCAAAGCTTATACAGTACTTGGATCTGCAGAAAAATACTACACTACTGACTTCAACAATAAGGCCCACTACTAAAGGACTAAAATTTGTAAATACAGACTGTCTGAGTCTGTCTCTACATTTGCAAAAAAAGGAACTGCATGTTTTTCTGCCTCAAATTCAGTAGCTTTTGGTATTAATATAACTGAATTACGTAAGCACTAAATGCACTTACGTTGGAAGGAGAAACAAGTCATGCCCTAAAATAAACATTTTACATTCTTTACTTTCTTTAGCCGTCGTTTCTCATCACTGCTTCACTTCCGCAAAAATACTTCTTTAGTTTCCAAGACATTGAAAGGAAAATGTGTAACACACACAGAACAAATAATGAATAAATAAGAATACTGACTTTCTTACGAGGAATCAAAATTGCTCCTTTGAGATAAAAAGAGTTAGATGAACTGAGAAAATGTCCCGTAACTTTTAGACCTCGAAAGGGAGAACTTGATCTAAAAAAACGCATGCACTGAAACTGACCTGTTTATTTCTAAGGGTCAGAGAGAAGGTGAGAAACCAAAGTAATGACTATTTGGCACAAAATGATATAAATAAAAGAATAAACACTCAGGCCAGACAGAGAGATAGGATTAACTGTGGTCTGTATTAAGCATTTTTGCAATATTTGATGAGCCATAAATACTAACAGTATCACCAATTTTGAGGTCAGCACACTTGCGGAGGCCGGTCAGGGGCTGCCCGTCTTGGCAGGTGGCAGTGAAGGCCAGATTGAGGTCTTCAGGATGATCCCACACACTCAGCTCAACTTTTGACCTGATGTTCTACAGGAACAGAGATAACAAACGCAAACATCATTACCAGTGGTGATTTATCCAACACTCACGGGAAAAAGCTTCCAAAGTGTTGGAAGTGTGGGATGTTCCAAAGAGTAAAAAAATACTAGGTTTATGTTACGCTCTGGTAAAATCATAAAACATCTATTGTTATCTTGGATTGCATATTAAAACAACCACTGAAACACTGTGTGTTTGACACAATAATTACAGCACACAGCAAGACGGACTATTTGCTGGAAACACTGACAGAACTGAATCATAAAGAAATCAGTTTTAATATTCAATCTGTGTTTGCCTCCAGTTTTAAACTGATTATCTAAATTAGTTTGTATCTTTTTGGAAATCTTCCTCAATCTTCCTGCATAGCAGTTTCCCATGACAATTTAATATCTTTGCAAAACTATGTGGCTAATGTCCAGTAGGTCCTTTTTAAATCATGTATCCATTTTTCTCATTTATTTTAATTAAATATTAAAATTATACGAAAATTGTAAGTAAAAAAACAACCAAAAAACAAGTTCAGTCCTAAAACAACATTCCAGGACACTTCCTCGATGAAAGTCTTCTAATACAACAACAAACATGAAGTATCAGATTTTCATCATTAGCTAGAAATGCCAGACTACAAAGCTTACTGTGTGAATGATGGCAGACATATTAAAAAGAACTGCAATTTCCACATTGACCAAAACACAGGAAATTCCTTATTTTAGGTGCTTATGCAATCATGTGATCATAGTGCAGTCTAGGCAAACAAGCAACAGTCAGTTTGCACTCTTTAAGACATCTTTTTACTCATTGCAATAGTTTATTAGCTAAAAAGTCCTTGTGTGGCCAAAAAAAACTGGAGTTTGGTAGTTGTTTACTGTATTGTGCTGTGCACGCTTCTGTGTTGTAATCAAACACATGACATTTTTTAATTCTTCAATGTGTTCGACACATTGTTTGAGCATAAACAGACTGCACTTTCATGCATTCATAATGTCTGTCACTATATTACAGAGCAGGTTTTATCCTTACTAAAACATACTACACATTTACAGGTTACAAAAGCGTGAAGGAACAGGTCAAGAAGACCAAACGACTCTTATCTGCACCTGTTTTTTATAGAGAGAAATGGCAAGAATGCTGGAATGCAAAATGATACATTTCCATCTATGTGAATTTAATAGATAGTAACAGAAAGATGTCAAATTAAACTTACATTGTATGCATTAACAATTAGCTGAATAATGTTTTTGGAGTCCTGGTCCAGAATTTCCACTGTAGTCCCAGGAATCAATGCAGTGAGGTTCTATTTGTAAAAAGCCACAAAAACCATTTTGATACACATTAAACAGAAAACAAAAGCATAGTATGTATGAGTTGCTAGCAAACACAATACAGATCTGGCCTACGATACAGTACCTTGTAGAGAACATAATGTCTTTTGGTCACTGCAAAGATGAGGAAAATGTTGTTCTCAGCCAGTTTTTCTCCAAGTAGAGCTAGTGAAGGGTAGTCCTGTGGAGAGAGATGTACCAATAACCATGACAGTGAGAACTTAATTCACTCCCTGTAGCACTCTCTCTGTAGAAAGAGTGTTTAAAGGAAGTCTGCTCTTCTGATTCCGCTCCATGTTTTCCATTGTTCTTCCCACCTGTTTCCTCTCTGTACAGCAGAGGTGGGCTGCAAAACTAACCTGCCCAAGAAACCCAGGTTGCACAATCGCTTCAGAGTGCTTTCATATAAAGGATTAAAGATGTGCACATTTGACTTGACATTTTTTTAGTACAGTTTACGTGCAGAACAAAACTGATGCCTCTTATTATAGCATATAAAAAAATCCATGAAATGAAAATATGTTGTGGCTTTGATGCTAGTGTATACATACATGTTGACGAAATTCTCTTATAGCAAATATGTAACATACAGGATAAAATGGTACAGTCCTTTTTCCAAAAAAAATATTGATGACTCATCTTGCACTACACAGATTTGTGTCCAATCAAATGCTCTCTAAAGTGACTATATCCTTCCAACACCACCTGCAACAGCTAACAAACAGGCTTATGGCTGTGACATAACTAAAGCCAACTGGATATTTATATACTTAAAAGAAATGAATTACATCAACACAGGAGAGACACTTGAGCTCATCATGAAAATTCTTTAGTCTTTAAATCCTAGTTTGCAGTAGATGGTACACACTGCTTTGTGTTTTCTTTCGGGTTAAGCAGTCTTCCTCAAAACACTCTTTTGCTTTGGATGGAGACCAAACTGCACTGAAAGTTGAGCCCTACATCTCTTCTTGCACTTTCACAGGGATAAAAATACATTCAACTCAGTTCAAAGCCAAAAAGATATGAATACCCAAGAGATATCACATGGTCAAACACTGAGTGTGCAAAATCATCCTATCAGAAGTGAATTATCTGCAAATACATGCCATTTGAGCTTTTATAATACTGCTGATCAAACATCGACCTGCTGGGTTTTAACTATGCTTTTCAGACAATCATTATGTTTACCTCAAACATTTAAAGCTGACAGGAGTTATGGACAGGCAATTAAACATTTAGTGCATTTCCAATAAATACTTTCAGAGCTCAGACAGCTTGGCAAATCAAAACAATAACATGTATCTTCCAGAAGCCAGAATAACATTAGCTTCATTCAGTCCATTATAGTTTTGCAGTATAAAATGTGTTTACCATCTGGGTTGAAGCGCTGTACTCATTCTTATCATTCAAGTGACATTGGCCATCATGAGGATGCACGAGTCCACCGAGCTTTCCATCTAAAGCCAAGTGTGGGACATCATCTGTGGCAAACACCAGAAGATGATAGGCCTCCTTCCTCCAGCCAATCTTCTCCTGCCACAAGACAAGACTCTTAATTATACCTTAATTTTACAGTAATATTCCACCATCTCTGCTTGGTGTAACCCAAACTAACCTTTATTTACAGGTCAGACAAAGTGAGAAAATGCAACTATGATTATTCATTAAACTTTGCTCATTTTATTCCATCATCACTGCATCACCTGCCTTCACTGTCTTTCCCCTTCCCCATTTGCAAAAAAAACTTTTTTTTGCAAATATTTGCTGACTAGTACTTTAGATAGCTTTAGATTGTTTCTTTAAAGATGCTCAAGGATGAGTCTGCAAACTGCACAGGCTGACTGACAGCTTACCTTACAAACAGCAGCTTGAAGAATGGCATCAAACCCTCCCTCTGGTGCATCCCTATTACGTGATACCATCTGTTTCTGCACTTCTTCATTGAAACGGTCAGCTTTGTCCGTAAGAGACAAGAGGTGACGGAACCCAAATGTGGGAACACAGTTCGGGAACAACTTGTATCTGCAATAATAAAAAAAATTATAATTATCAAGAATTACATTTAGACATTTAGCAGACGCTTTTATCTAAAGCGACTTACAAGGTGAATATACATAAATATACATTAACCAGGAGGATTCCCTCCCAACACCACATGCAACCAACTAACAAGCAGGTTCATGACTTTGATGTAACTAAAGCCATTTTGCTATTAAGTTAATAAAAAGGATTGGGCCAGTGACTTCTGCTGTGGCACAGTAAGCATTTATGTGGATTAAGTGCATAACCTACATGGTCACTGATGCATGAAGGGATGCATGATGGGCTGTCATGGGGTAATTACCCCTCTGTGTCGAATGTGCTGTACTGGCTTTCTAACATCAATCTGTCCTCAGAATAACCTACCACTATTTCATAAGATGTGCATGATCACCAGAAATAACAACTAAATAATAAGAAGCTTTCTTATTTTAAAAATTGGTTTCTCTGATACAAGTTCTCTGATCTCAGTTAACAGTGTCAAAAATAACTCAATAAGTCAAGCAATTATGCTTTTAGCCAGAAATGAATTTCCCCTAAAGACAAGACTGTCAAAACATTGATATTTTAGTAACAGAAGAGAATGATATTAACACACACACACACATCCCCAGCTGAGGGTGCATAAAAAAAAGGACATTTTTAAGAATGAAAAGGTGCAATGGCTTTTGCATTTGTATTTAGTTGTGAAAAGAATCAACTGTGTACAGCTCCTCACAGATATGTGAGTAGCATCACCTAAGTGTTGATAATCACATCTCTCTCTTACCCATTGCAAGGGTTGTCCTGGTACTTGGGGGCTGTGTAGGAGAAAGGTGATATGTTCTTATCTACAAAGGAGCCAAATCCAAGGCGAAAGTTACTTGTGAGTTTTCTCATTTCCTCTGCAAGCTTGGTGCCCAGGTTGCGAATTGTATCCAGATCATCCTTCATGGAGAGTGAGAGGTCCATCAAATAGTACAAATCAACAGGGTAGTCTTCCACTGGACGCACCTGTACCTTAAATGAGGTCTGGTCACCTGGAGTAAGGATCATGCAACCATTATTATAGTGACATGGCCAAGAAAAAATCAATTTAGCACTACACTGCCATCAGTTATACTAAATATTCCACAGTGGCATACCAGGTCTTAAGCTGAGAGAGATCTTCTGTGGATATATCTGGATGACATCATACTGGGTCAACCCCGAACCTTTGGAGCTTAGAGGTTTGCTCCTCAGGAGAGAACTGCCACTCCTGGGATTTTCAATGAAAGGTGCATCACACCCTCTTTTGAGCAGGTTCTGGCTAAAGTCACATCGTGAGGTGAGTGTTCTCGCCTGTCCAAAATCCTGTATCAGAAAAAAATATAATTGTGAGCAAGCCATTAAATAAAGGAGCAAATCTACAAATTCAGAGAAAGAGAGACCTTTTAGTGCTTAGCAAAGTCAGTATGACTGGATTAATGAAAGTGTATTAAAATTGATAACTACAGATGAGATGGACTGCCTACATAGACAGGATTTGACTGACCTATGATGCCCAGAACTGTGCGCACTAGGTAGATAGCTAAGAAGACTGTGTTGTGTACTGTGGCACGTGCACACATACCTCTTGCGCGCACCAGGCGCAGCTCGGGTGAATGAGAAGACATTCTTCACAAGATGTGGCGCTACCGCTCATACAAACATTAAGACCTAGAAATCCACGGTAGACCAAAAAAGAAGTCATCGACAGTTATATAACGTGTAAATAAAAGTTTCATAACCAGCATGCTGGTGGAGCGGGCGTTATCCATGTAAAATGAACAACTTTGCACTAAGATTTCCTTTGTTTACATTGGTCAACTACCTTAGTTAACATGAACTAGAATTTAACATCTACGCAGCATTTAATATTTATCAAATGCAATGTCAATTGCAACATTTACCAATACATTTTTAAAATCAAAAGTTGTATGTATGTTGACATTAATGCACACTGAACTAACACAAACAATGAAAAAAATGTATTTGCATTAACTAATATGAACATAGATTGATAAAATATTTTGCTCATTTTTAGGTCATGTTAGCTAAAGCATTAACTGCATTAATGCCGCTTGGAGTATGTTCGTGGAGCCTGCACTTACAAAGCAACGTGGAAACTGAAGAGCGTGTATACTTACCTCGGACATTGTAAATAAAGATTTCCAAGACTATGTAAACTAAAAGGGCTGGGTAACGTGTAAATCGGCAAAGTTTCCACATTATTCCTTGCAAAAATCCACTCAATGTAGAAGAGGGGTTTGTCCAAATATTAAGAAACAAACCGTATGTATTATAAATGGCAATGCTTGTTGTTTAGATTTGCTGAAATCTTCTTGTCCATCCTACGCGCATCACAGCGACACATCCATGATTGAAACGAGTTTCCGCTGCATCGGTAAACAAACACAAGGGAATCTGAAGCTTGAAGCTGCAACTCTGAACAATAATCCACTTTCGAAGTTATTGTTACTGTCTCACTGTGTTTTTTATCTGTTGCAAAAGATTCAACTGAACTGTATCCATCATGCCGTCCCAATCATCCGCAACAGCAGTCAATCGTAACCGGTCTGTTGTATATTACGTATAGTTAGTTAAAAACGCATCCTCTCGTTGTTTTCAGCAGGGAAGTTCAGTTCTTGAGTGCCTGCTGTCCCTCACTTTGCTTTAAGCTCCGCCTATAGACGAGGAGAAGCGGGACGTTTCTTTCCAGAATTCCGGCCTACCTATTGTTATAGGATTAGCTCGTATAATAACGTCAAAATATTATCGTTCACATTCATATCTATTTGTTCATATTAAATCATGAGGCGAAAGGGCGGGACAGAGCGAAATATAAGTGGAAAGACTGTATCGAGGCAGCTAAAATTATACCGAGTTAGAAAACTAAGGATAGTGTTTAAACTTGTTAGAGATTTTGTCATGTTTTATTTGTAGTAGGTGAACATCAATAGTGGCCTTTAAGCCGCGAAGTTCATTCAGCGGAGTCAGCAGTCACGTGACCCTTCACTAATTACATTGCCACCTGTTCCACATATAAGCTTCTATAAGAAATAAAACTTATGAGGTAGCTCTGATTTAAGAGTGATATGTGGTCCCCCTCCACCATGGACCATTTTTACAAGTGCAAAAGACCTGAAGAATTCTGATAGAAAGTTTCTGCTCATCAAATAGTGGTTTTATTTAATCAACACAACTTACAGTATTTTTTTATCATTTGGATAACAATAGCGGTGAAAACCTGAACTGAGGTCAAAGCAAAGCTAACCTGCTATTTCTATCATTTCTAAGATTCAAGTTTACTCCAATTAAATGCCACAAAACAATAATAACTGTAGTACCATACAGTTGTATATAATGGTAAAAAAATGGATGCGAAGGGCCTAAACTGATAACCAAACACCAGTCATACTGGTCAGGTAACTATTTACAGGTAACTATAAGGCTTTAACTGCAGCTCAAAGCACCACACACTCAAGTTGGAGAGTTGGAGAGAGAGCCCTGTGTGAGAAGCTCAGAGGTCATATCCACTATGGATCTCAAGGAAAGGCCACTGAGAAAGCCTTGTTTGGTGGCCCGCAGTTCCAGCAGGGCATCTACAATCTTCTGACGGCCTGTGTTTGGGTGGAGCTCTGACAGCCGGGCCATAATTGTATTAAAGCTTCCCATGGTGGCATGGTGCTGTGGCACACAGGTACCAGATGCTGTGGGTGAGTCACATATCATGGTTAACCTGTCAACACTACAGCGTAGTCCCTGAATCAGAAAGCAAGTATGACAAAGGTTAACAGCTCAGAACATACAGGTTAACATGTAAATGCCTTTTTTATTGCTGATCTATTACAGAGACGCTTACAAAATTCTAAATTATATCCTGGTAAAGGCTGATCACTCACCTCAGGATGAGTTGAGGCAGGCCCAAAGAGTTGTTGCACATGGACAGAATGACCTTGGATGGTGCACCCATTTAAATCCTTAACAGCTGCCCTGGCATCACTGGGGCTCTTGAGGTAAACAACAGCAGCCCTAAATAAGCACAGCTTGCATAAGCATGATTACAGTTCGTTAGTGATACCCTCTTATGAAAACTGGAACTACAGTATTCAGCATCTTAATCAGCGACTTAATAATTACATCCATCACAGCTTGGGTGTGGTCCTGTAAGCTTTGTTCATTTTTATCCCAAAAAATCTGATGTTGATGTAAGAAACTTAATTTCATTTTAAATATCCACCTTTTTCACAAGACACAAAAATACCATTATGCTTTGCGTGTAAGGATTATTCTTTAGTTATCGTTAGGTGTTACCTGGAAAGCTCTAAAACAGATGGTGTAATCTGCTTTTTAACTGTTTTTATTTGACATTGCCTATATTGTTAACAACTAATAGCAACATTAGTACGCAGTGGCAGCAACTTTGTCGGTTCCTCACCCTACGTAAATGCCCAGTGGCTCCACCTGGACTGATATGAAACTCTGTTCTTGTATAGCTGGCCTAGGCAGGTCATGTAGCCATGCTGCTGCTGTGTTGTTAAAGGTGTAAATTTATAAACAAAGCTATACTGCTCATGTGGCCAAGAATAAAAATGCATTTTAATGTGAAGACGATTTTTAATAGTAAACGTAAATTCAGTAAACATTATGTTCTAATGATTTAAAAGGTGCTGAATGCACTGGCCAGTGGTATGACAGGGCGCTCTTTAAATAGCATTTACATCCTGCTTTTCATGTTGATTTGGGGTCATAACAGACATGTTTGAGAAGTCTTTTTAAACCTTCTGTAGCTTTTATGACAGCCTTTAACAGCACAAATTCTTCCAGACCCTTAACTATTCACCATCATCAGTAACCTCTTACTGTCGTACAAAGAGAGAGAGAGAGAGCATTAAACATTTTGCCTTAAGAACCAACAAGCCAAGTCTACAAAACTAATTTTACTTTACTTTTTTAAGTGGAAATCGTGTTCTGATGCTAGGTGATCCTACATAGTCATTCATCATAATGGTGCCCTCCATGAAGACATGAGGAAAAAGGTGGCTAGACTTACAAAACATCAGAAACCAAGTTACAAAATAAATAAATGAATACAGAGTTCGTACCTGATTTTGTTGCTGAAAGTGGAGATGTGGACACTTGTAGCATTATACTTCTCAAACCAAAGCAGTACCTCATGCTACAGAAAATATACAATGTAAGGTTGCTGCCTCCTAGAGGTTATCAGTAACTCTTACACTTACAAGCACCAGTACCCTACCTCAGTGACATTACTTGGCAAGTATGTAACACACAAGAGGGATCTTTGGTCTGACTCATCCTCATCAGTCTCTGTGAAGCAGTAGCAAAGACAAGTCCTTATCACAGGTCTACTAATCCCACACTGATTACCCAACCCAGACTATATCTAAGTCATGTTTTCATACAGCATTTAAAACTATAAATCAAGACCTTGGGTGAAAAAAGTGAAAGATACTAGAACTATACCTTTTTGCTCTACTTGGCATTTCATGCTGTCCTTCCCCTCTTTCTTTATAGTCATATTTCCATTCTGATTTGGAGACCCAAGTTCCTCCTCGGCATCAAACCAAGCATCGCTGCTATTAAGATCCTTTATGGCACCTACCATGGCATAAAGTACATTATTGAAAAATGATTCTTGTATCTTCTCCAAGACTCACACCTGGGATCATCTTACTGGAGGTTCCTGGCTGCTTGTTCGGAAGGACTACAGTTCTGCCTTTGTTGCTGCTTTCACTGTTTGGTTTCTCCTGTTCAGTGGCAGAGAGGACACTGTTATTCAGTGTAACTGACTACAGGTCCACTTATTGATTCATCACAATTATCACATAAATAACAGCAGTGTCCAGTGTCCAAAATTAAAACCCGCCAAGTGCAAAATAAAACAAAACTGCTTTAACTTGCCAGGTGTTTGGTAACTTTATAAGGAACTGAAACACAATGCATGATTTATATTGGATATAGAATGTTTATATTGGACTTTGCATCAGTAATGGTCAAAGAAAAACTACTCAAACCCACTGTCATAGGGACAGAAATATACTTTATTCTTTAAAAAAATGCAAAAATCCCAATGGCACATATTGCAGAAAGTTAATTTTGTACCCTAACAGTACGTGAATGAACTACCTGAGTGGCTTCAGTACTCCGACAAAGAGGTGCTTTCATTGCTGTAGCGTTTTCATCTGCTTTGTGGCAATTTGCAACAGCACTGCTCAAAATTAGAAAATATCTAAAAATGACACATAGTAGTCCACACAGACATTGCAGGGGTTTTGGTTTAACATTACGGCCACTTACCTTCCTAGGCCGTCAAACAAGCCTAAATAGGCCTCAAGCAGCTGAAAGAGACATTTTTAATTAGTGCTTATATTCCCAGATATGTTCCCAAATTTTTTAACATTTCTCTGTCATACCACAGCAGGGTTGTAGTATGTCCCTGTAGTTATCTTTTGAGAGTCTACTGACAGAGGCTTAAGGTCATCCAGTGGAATGCCTGCCAGAATCTGTCTTCTCATCTCATGGTAATCTCTCTCCAGTCTATTCAGAGTTTCTGCCATGATGTCAGGCAGAACCTCAGCCCTTAGGAACATACAAAAACTACTGATCACACAAGAAACACACAAGTTTGAGGATAGGCTTCAGTAAACTTCAAGACTATTGTTTGCAACTCCTGACTGCTGTGTGAAAATTCACCTATTCAAATAGGTCACCTGCAAGATTTGCGTAGATCTGATGAGAAAGTGTTTTGGGGGTGGTGAGACTGATCGAACGCTGATCTTACTGGTTGTTTCAATAAGTATGTTTTCTTTACACTTTTAAAAACTGTCTCTAAAGAGTAACATTTTACATATTTGAGGTCTGAGATGTGGGAACGGTGAGGACAAACAGAACAGTTTGCAGTTTAGCTTAGCATTGCTGTCAAATGTTGTTTTAAATAGCCTGTGCACAGCACAATCTTTTATTTACAGTACAAGATTTTGGCCGAATGTATTAAATTTTGAACAGGCCAAAGACCACCCCCTACCCCACCTACATTCTCACTTTTTTTTTTTTACCCCATACCTGTTTTCATCATTGTGATTGGTGGCACTAGTGGTGCAGAAATTACACACGTCACTTTAAACATTTTAAAGACTCTTCCTCCTCCTGTGAGCTGTCTCTTACCCCTGATGAGCACTTTCACCCAGTGGGGAGGTGAAGTAGCGTCTCCAGCAGTGCTGCTGGCACATGACAAACTGAAGAGTAAGAAGACGCAGCTCTGCCCGTCTAACCCGCTGGACACAGTCACACCCACCAACTTTTCCACAGCGTTCACCACTGGGATTGGGCCTGTTATAACACACTCTTACTCAGCTAGATGCTTCTAGAAAGAACTTCTTACTGAAGAATCTGAAGAACTTACAAAATTTACGAAGTATACTGTCAAGGCAGAAGAAAAGCACAGTGCCTATGACCCTTTAGCTGACTATATACGCACAATATATGCTCTCAAGTGCGTTTTGCTTTTATATGACCAATTCAACAGGGCAAAAATAAATCATAAGTAAAATCATTAAATGTCATCTATTACATTTCTATGAAGGAAGGATTTTGGAAGAAAGGAGTCATTTGTTGAGGGCATTACCTTGACTTTCTATCTTTCAGCTGTTTCAGCTCCTTCTCTATTTCCTTTAGCTTCATGAATTCCTAAGAGACAGATCCTCATTATCCAGAACGCATTACAAACTCCAACCATATGGCTTATGAAAAAAATAAGATACCTCTGTGAGAACATCCAAGTCAGCCATATAGACCTCAGTAATGGTGCTCTTGTTACACGTGGACTTCTGCATGATCTGTGTAGCTTCCTTATTGCTGACAGGTAGTGAGTCTGTATCAGTGACAACACTTTTGCAGGCCTTCATCCTGGAGACCTGACAAACCTGTGTTGAACGTGTAGATGTGAAGCAGGCTCTAAAATCACCACAGACATCTACTATTTGGCTGACAAAGAAAGGAATGCCACGCTGTACACTTGAAGTGGATTTGGGCGAAGACCCTGCATTAATCACTCTAAAATTCTCATTAATCTGTTGCTCATATCTTGAGTCTTCCTCATTTTGTAGGTACTCAAGATGGTCTCCTGAATCATTCGCCAACTCAAATGAATTGCTGGGACAAGAGAAAGAATCTGCAGAGTTTGCAGCACTGGCCACAGTGGTTTCCAAGGGTTCGTCAAACAGTTCTGTACTGCCTTTTGTGGCCATGATGGAGTCATTGTAGTCTGCCTCCATATTCTGGCTGCCATCACTCCATTCAGTGTGGTTTAAGCTGTTTCTACTAAAACTGTAATATTCTGACAGGGTTTCCTGATTCATATCACAGAAATTTGCCCCACCTTCCAATTCCACATACGATTGGCCTTGGTCATTTTGGATGGGGTCACTTCTGTGAGCCTGACTGCACATATTCAGCTCCATATCAAGAGAGAAGTTTGCCTGGGCTGTTGGGTCCTTGAAGTGTATAACATCCTCCCTTTGCTCTACTTCCTCCCACATTTGGGACAAGCACTGGGCCTGTGCACTATAAGCTCCATTCGCAGGGCTACTATACCTCTGCTGGCTCTCATTTTTAGCAGTTACGACATTCAGTTCTTCCCTTATGTTACTTGGTAGGAGCACAAGGTCATTTTCATTTTCTAAACAAGGAAAAAATTAATTAGCATACCAGTGGCCAATAAGGTTTTGAAAGTCTATGGCAAGAGTTTGTAATACATCATATCTCACCTGACATATAGATTTCATCCTCTGAAATCAGAATATAAACGCCACAATGACAACATCTCTTAGTACCAAACTGAATACTCTTCCCACAGTTTTGACACAGCGATGCACCATAAAATGTTGGATACCTTGACCTAAGACATTGCATTAGATAGAGAGCATTAGATATATATTATAATGAGTGCCATTCAGCTACACAACATTGTGGTAAAGAATTATGGAAAACACCTTTAAACACCAAGCTATATTTCAAAAGAAACTCAAAATTAAGATTCTACTTCTTGTGGTTTGATGACATGGTTGTTGGATGGGCACTGTAGTTTCCTCTGAATTGTTCTACACACACACAACAGAGGAAAGGAGAATGCATTTTGTATGCAACAACAAAACCTCCACTCATGATCAAGTATCAGTGACATTTTACTAACCGAACTTGCGTTTCAAATAAACAAACTTTCCGACTACTTCAAGTGCAGGGTGTCTTTGTGTAAACGGCAGAAGCCCTCCCTCTTCTGTAGATGAGAAAAAACAATTCACCATCCAACAATTCACAAATCAGGGTATGGTATAGAGACTGTTTTGAACACTAATGTGTTATGCACTTGATAATTAACCTTTTTTTTGTTCATTTTGAACCCAAATAAAAAATGACGACTAGCAGCTTTAACCTTGTTGCCAGTACATTTTACATTTCTAATGGCCATTTGATCAGTTGAGTCCTTACGCTGTATAAGTGTTCTGTCCTCCGCTGGTAAGGAGAGGTACCATCCAAGAAACTTTCGATCAGTGAGCTCCAGACAATAATTGACCTGGACAAGGTTGAACAATGACCTGGAAGATGCAGATACATAACTCGCTATTACTTTGGTTTAAACAGAAAAATAAGCAATTACTCTAGTCAGAGTAACAAGGCATAGTGAGAGTTAACATAAAATGTAACAAAATTTTAGGAATTAACTTTTTTATTCTATTTAATGGCACAGCCCATATATAATATGGGTACTTTTTTCTTTGCACAAGATACACATGCGTACAGCTGAAACGAAAATCAAAATCATACAGTCAACCACCTGACGACAAGTGGACACTTGTATTTACAGCAGAGTTTAATCTTACATTAGTAACCCTAAATGAGATGGGCTACATCTGTTATTTAGTTTATTAAGGTGTACAGCAGTTAATAGCGCAACAAGATTTTCACCTGTTTAACATAAATTTCCTTCCATCCTCAGCATACGGACCCAAGTTAAAGTCTTGAGTGATGTGCAAGAAATTCAGCGAAGCTGAAGGGAAAGACCACAAAACCACAGAAACATTCATGTTGATGGAATGGGGCTCAATGACACAAACTCTTTATAAACACATTTCCAGATTCCTGAAGCTTCTGATTAGAAATATCTGTCTAATGTCTGCATGCTGTTTTCATATGTAAGGTTAACTCATCACCTTGTCCTCAGATACCTAATTTGCTATCAAATTCTATATAATTCAAGACGACAGACATCACGAACTGACAGACTATAACGTTTAAGGCTTTAAACATGACACACTGACGAGCCCATGATCCCACCAGGATACGAGTAATGTGAAATATTTAGAAACTTACTGGCTTTGACTAGACATAACTCACCAGCTGTTTCATTCATTGCACCATACACATGTTGGTCAACGGGAATCATCTGACACATCTTTCTGACAGATTGATTTTCGTGTAGGTTTAAAGGTGGCTCAAACACGTACGGTACCACGACTGGTAACCACATATTTCAAAATACTCTGAAATAACTTTAATTCGACAAGTTTTTAGATTTTGTCCCCACCTCAGGTTATGAAGTAATTGATAATTAGGAGGAAAGGCGTGGCTACAGCTGCGTGACTTTTTAATCCAACAATACTTCCGTTCTACGCAGTATATAGTATGCGAAATGAGTATTATGTTCAAAACGTAAGTATGCAAAAGTAATACTGGAGATAGGAATTATTTTTTATTTTATAGAAACTATACAACTAGTTTCAATACCTTTTCGGTAACGTCTTCGACTGACCGTTACAAGCAGTCCGTTTACACCGGTGTCAAACTAAATCATTAGCTTTATTACAGCTAACCTCTCTATTATCAGACTATACATATTCTTACGTTACGGGTTTCTCTGTCAGCTGCGGGCTCTTGTGTTCATAGTTAATATCTGAAGAGTTTAGGATGTCGCTAAATAAAATTACCAAAGAAATTCCTGTTGTCCAGTTCCCGTCGGTGGGGGTTTGTGAGTGTAATTACTATTGTGACCACTAGAGGGGACGCACAGCACGATACATAACTCGCTATTACTTTGGTTTAACAGAAAAATAAGCAATGCGGTTATAAATGAACGAAATCCCAGTAAAATAATAGACAAATGAAAATTACACACATTTACTTTGAATAATGATGTTTTAACTTTAAAAAGGTTATGCTATAAGTGCCATAAGTGCAAGTGCTTAGAGAAAGTTAAATGTATTATTAGGCCATATAATCACATTTCATGTCTTAATCTGTCTATGTCTCAACAGAAGGACAGCTGCTTAAAAGGAAAAATAAACATCAGTGAATGGTGATTTAGGGAATGTCACATCCCATCTTTAGTTCTGTCTTGCTCCATTGTGCTAAAAGATATGCTCTAAGCAAATGGTATGCATTAGCTGTCGGGTTTGCTAACTGAAATCAATACTTCACTAAAACACAGTCATTAGAAGACCACAGTGCAAAATATATGTTGGTGGAACTGCCCATTAACTTTCTGCATGAAGGCATAATTTGCTTAGTGTTCGTTTCTGTTACATTAATCAGTTATATAGCATGAAATAGGCATGGAATAAAATCATTGTGTTGACTGCAGAGTTATTTACAGTGAAACTGATGGGTTCAAAGGTTAAGTGGCTTCCAGGAGCAAATGGGGTAAGAGGTGTTGCCATGGTGATCTGATCAGCCTTAGCTGGATCATCTCTGTTTTTAGCTGACTGGCTGCATTCATCAATATTTTCCCATGTAGAAGGTTTGGTTTGTTCCTTTAATTCTGACTATGTAGTACAATAGAAATTGCATACGCAGTGTTAGGCCTTTTATTATCACTGATAGCAGTAGTCATCTTGTGAGCATAAAATTAAATGAGTTTTAGGACAAGGATCAGGCCCAATCAGGCTATTGACAGAGGAGTCATTAATGATTACATTAGTCATTACATTAATGCGTCTGCAAGTTGCAGCTGTAGTTGGCAGTGCACTTAGATAATCAACAGTGGTGCAAAACTGGTGGGTCACAGGTCTGGTTTGAGAGGGTTGTGGATAGAACTGAAAAAACAGTGGTAAATGCAATTAATAAAATTTGGATAGCTAAATGAATAGGCTTGTTTGGAGGAGAAAATGCTTCAGTATCTTTTGTCAAAGGCTGTGTGTTTAATTTTAAGGCTGTCATTTCTGGCCACATTATTAGGCAGACACCAACTGGTTGCATGGTTCCAAAACCATGATGATAAACTCCACAAAGCAGATCAAATATTACCATATTTTATATGGGTTTAGCTGCAGGGAGAAACATGATTTGCAGTGACTACAGTGTGTTTTCTGTGGTTTGTTTTTAAATGCAGGAGACATTTAGAACTATCAATTTTGTTATTCAGCCCATCATGTTAGTAAAGATATTATTGTATGTGGTCCATGGTCATATTACTATATTTCAAGTTTAACTGAAGGACACGTTTGTTTACTTCTGTATAACAAACAATTCTGGCAATGTGTTGGGCTGCCATTTGATGTTCTAGATGTTGGGACCTAAACATGCCTGAAAAGTGTGTAACAGATGACAATACACAGTACCAGGCATGGATTATTACTGAATTAAAATACGTAATCCTTGATAGGAAAATTAATTTGTAAAGCTTTACGTGCAAACAATATATAGGTCATAAATGTGTTAGGTAGGTTGTCTGTGTGTCACGTAGGTTGCTTATCCATCGATACAAAACTAAGCTGAAGTTATTAAATAATCATAGGAGGTCTGCAGCATAAACTTGAGCAGACACACATTAGCTAACCAGCTAACGCCCTGATGAAAGGGCAGTTCAGCCCTTGGGACAGCCAGAGGCCTTTAACTGAAGAGACTGATCAATACTGAAGTTTCAGATTCAGTACAATTGCAAAGAGAAAGCAACTGCCAGCCCATTACCTACAAGCTTTACTAAAAGGTGCTTTATTTCCAATGTTTAAAAGAACAAAATTTTTTTTTCAATCTATGGATACAGTATCAATTATATATCATGAAATTGCTTAAACATTTTGGATTTGACTGAAAAATTAAAAATTTACCTATTGTGGTAAAAGGTCTCACCAGTCACATAAAACTTTTTCACAAAAAAGAAACAGCACTTAAGCGTATCCCTGTAATTTAAACGGTATTGTGCACAGCAGCCTGTTAACTAATGTAAAATATGGAAGATAACAAAGGAACGGCACAGTGCAAGTGAAGCAGAATGGACAGTTTATTGTACCCAGTACAGATTATAAACTCAGCAGTGTAAGGTACACATTGTGAGGGGACGAGGTTAAGCCTGTACAAGTGCAGACAACCTTTCTGTGGTGGAGATTGAGAAAAGCCCCTCATTCAATGAGAAAACTGTTAATTTATAAGCTGCACCTCTCATTTAAAGGCACTGCTCTCGAACCCACCAGGAAAGGATGTCCAGTAATTACTGGTGTGCAATCACTGCAACACAGGGATCCATTTAAAACATACATAGAGTATCTGGTACAGGCAGAACTATATAGCTTATACAATAAAATCAAATAAATGCAGACTTTGCAAAAATATATAAGTTCATCTTTCCAAAAAAGAAAGAAAAGAGAGAGAATACAAATGCAGAAAACTCCACAATTTCTTCTTTGTCCAGCATAAAGCGATATGTTAGTGGACAGCTGATCGTTGAGTATATCATGCAAAAAGAAGCAGTGGGCTTTTGTCATTTTGAAAATGTATTTCTTCTTTACCTTATTGCATGCAAGGCTCTGATACTCCTGCCTTCCTGGTGCGTTCAAATCTAGAATGGTTACAAAATAATGTAAGCTAGAAATAATGTATGAGGCTAAATATGTTTTTACCTTTACTTACACTTAAGAATGAGAATCCTCATTCAGAAATTCTAACTAGTACATCCCTTTAGAATGTTGTCAAGCGAGAAACTTATATCAACTAGATCAACCATTTCAGATTTGGCATTTTGGGGAGCAAAAACATAATTAGCAATAATCATATAGAAATACATTTAACAACGGGTTAACAGTCCTGTGAAGTTGACTAGATATACTTTAGAGTGCCTCTGGTTTAACTTCACATTTTTCACATAAACAACTTTTGGGTTAACCAGCACAAAACAAAGTTAATATAAAACAACACTTGACAAAAAATTCAGAACCAAACCAATGATACAAAAAAAAACGTTCTGTAGGAATCTTCAGCATAATTAAAGCTGTCCACATTTAGTTAAACAAAACTAAGTTGTATAAAAGCCAGCTTTCTAAAGTCTTAACAAGTGTGAAGAAACAAATGGGTCAATTTTTTTCCTTGCAAAAAAAGCCCTTTTGACTTCCTGTCTAGGTGGTATAGAGGTAACAATATTAATTGGGCCAAAAAGGCAACTATTAAATAGTGCTGCATTTAAGGGTTTTTCTTATCTTTTTCTTACTAATTTGTTACCATTTTTTTAAAAAGCAGATTGTCAAAAACAGAATTGCTACAATTCTTGCAGTGAGATCTGTCAGTCTTTCAAGCACCTTTCTGCTCCAGTTCAACTATTTCTTCCAGACCGTTTGCCACGAGGAAGGTTTAAGCACTGGAAACCGTCCTTGCTCACCTCCTCAACAACCTTCTCATGGGCTGAAGCCAGAGAGAAAGTGTCCTGCAGATGTCACCTCATTCTTTTATATGTTTGGGAGGGTTAATCTGAAAGTGGGCAGTTCAGAAGGAGTTGAGGCAACAGGGACAGATGTGTTTTAACAGTTCAGGCTCTGAGTTATAGATCAGTACACATAACCATCAGGGAATGGCATCCCAGCAACACACTGCTCCCCACCATCTAACAGGTATGATGCCACATCATCATAGTGCGTCAACGGAAGCGTATCCTCATCCAATTCGGGCAGGGCATCGGGATCTGCTTTAAGGCTGGGCCTCTGGTTGTCTGGGAAGGCCATGGAGAAGAGGGCTTCTGGATCACATACAAATTTGTAGACATACCTCTCCCCAGCAACCTGCAAACACAAAAACAACCAGATGATGTTAGATTCTCCAAAAAGCTTGTGATGGCAGTGAACAACTGAGCCAATTTGTTATTTTTATGACATTAGCAACCTGCCCTTACCTTCTGCATGATTCCTTTCTCATAATAGTAACGCAGAGAGCGACTCAGCTTGTCATAGTTCATGGCCGGTCTGTTCTTTTGGATGCCCCAGCGTCGGGCCACCTGAAAAAAAAGAGGAATGTAATTTCATTGATTCAGAAGGACATACAGTGGGCTACTAGGATTGGAGAGTGTACTTAAGAGACTGAACACAAGAATAGCTGACCTCCTCTGGCTCTATAAGTTTGAACTCCATTCCACGTCCTGTCCAGGCAATAAAATGCCCATTTGCAGGATCATCCAGGAGCGTGACAAGAAACTGCCAAAGTTGGAGGGAGCCACGGCGCTGATACGGTGGACCATCACGGTATACTGAGGACTCTTGCTTAATCTTCCCTGTCAGGAACATAAATTATGAGGATTAGAGTTTGCCCAGAGCTGCGTGAGCAAGCAGACGAGAAATTCAGACGAGAAACGCAAATGCAGCTGATGTGGACTGTGTTCTTTTCACAACACCATACCAGCTCTCTTTTCAAAAAAAGTGGGTCGCCCTGGTGAAGTGTGAACATTGCAGACTGAGCACTTGACATATATCAACGTCAATAAAAATGTTTGGAAAGTAACTCTATGGGGAAATCTTTAAGTCAAACATACCTACATGTGATCTGTTGTGAAATCTTACCTTCAATTCTCTCTGGAACCACGCAGGTGTCATCGTAATACAATTGCTGATCTCTGTCAAATGAGAAGTCTAGAAAGGACAAAGGGACAAGGACACTGTGTTAGATCAACACAAGATAAAATTCCTTTGTGTGATGAAGCTGCATTGAGGTAATACATGCATCAACAGTTATCACTTACTCTCATGGTTTTGGTAAAAACTTGCTGCCCTCCCAAATGAAGACTGACACTTAGGCACTTCTGCAAGACAGTAAAAAAGGGACTATTAAAAACAAGACTCCCAAAAATAAATAAGCAAAATGTCACCTGGGATACAATACTTTAACAAAAGAATAAAGTAATATTGCATTCATTCACACATTATATTTTTTTATATAACTATTTCTTAATGCTGATTCAAATACAGCGATTTAGGAAAGGGACATAAATTTCTGGATTTGGCATATGAACAGATGTTTTAATGGAGCCCTACAAGACACGATGATCAACAACAGTGATTCTGGCCATTTTAAAACAAACATAGATGGACCAGCTGTCTGACCTCATGCATCTGGTAGCACTGGATAAGCTCATATCAACACACCAAAGAAACATGCAGCATTAGAGATGAGTCTAGTGAGTCACCAAATAGGATTAGCTACTATGTCAAGATACTGGACCATGACAATTAAGTTTTTTATCTGTCCTTGTGTGTCCTGGTGGTTAGACAGGACACTCCGCCTCTTTCCTGCTTTTCAGATTGACTTCATCATTCGTTGGACTGCAGATGAAATGTGACATATGCCTTTATAAGAAGAATAGTAAGGTGATCTTGAATTACATCAATGCCCAGCAAACATATATCTAGAGGGATGGTATAATTGTTGTAAAAGCAGCTTTCAATGCTAACAGGAGAGGACCTGATCTGGAATCTGATCTGTTAAAATGACAGTATGATGAGGTATGATCTCTAAATCATATCCGAGTATGATCTCTACCTATTACACCTTATTTTTATTGTTTAGTCCTAAATAACTTCCCATATGACACTTTCCTTAGTTGATTGTATCATATAGGTAATCTAAATGAATATCTCCAATCATAAGAAGTCCAGCCATCTTTGCATGCAAAGGTTCAAGGTATATGTGTGTGTGCATGCTTTTGTTCATGTACACCTCACTAAACATTGTTAAAAGTCACAAGCCTATGCAAGCACACATAAAGCATTCAATGGCTTCAGGAGAGCTGCCTGGGTGAGGGCAAGCCAAACCTGTCTGACATGCATCTGTGAATCCTCACCAGAGTCAAAGCAGAAGTCTCGTGGCTCTTGTTTGATGGTCATTGAGTGGAAGGCAGTCTGGGATGGGCCCAAGTTAGGAACACCCTGCTCAGCATAGCGGGGATCTAGGAGCTCCTGTTTGAAACCCTGTGGAGGCACAGGAACCAGAGGCTCTGACATCTGGCGGTGGTACAGTGGCCTTCCATCTCTAGGTAAAGTGCTTGGGACCTGTGGCATGAAGTTGGGTCTTCCCTGGGTGTCAGAAGGTGGGAATGGAAGGCAGGGCTCTGAAAGTTGCCGCTGAAACCTTTTGCAAGACAATACCAACATTCACAAATCAGCTACAAGTCTAGAACAAAAAATTACATGAAATCTTTACACTGATTTTTCTTAAGGGAAGCCATAAACAAACTGCATGTAAAGAGAGATGTTTTGGTTATGTGACATCAGGGGATAAAGAAAGAAACAGCTTAGCAGTAGAGCTTAAAATTGTCTTCTGCTGAAACGGAAGTTGCTGGCATTGCTATACAGGCTGTAAATGATGTGCCACACATTCTCCGGTAAGCTCCCAGGAATTCTGCTACAGGTGGCTGGGCAGATTGCCAGCCAATCTGTTCCCACTGGGTTCATATTATTACAGTCCCCTCACAGTGAGGCGCTAACTCTACTGCACAACAATATCAGAGTGATCAACACCCCCAGGAACACATTTTGGTTTTGTAAAATTAGCATGGCTAAAAGAAGGTCATCTGTCTTTACATATATAACATGCTCTTTGCCTTGCATGCTAATGGTATGACAACAAAAACTGCACATGATAATATTCTATGGAGGTATAAATATAGTAAGTTAACAATCTCCACTAAAGTTTAAGTCAAGAGACTAACCTAGGTTCGTTATTGAAGTGAGCGTCATGGTTTAGGGGTGGACAGGGCACTGCAAAAGGTGGACTCTGGCCATGGTTAGGGAGAGCCGGCTGGCTTGGTGTGGTCTTGGTCATTGAAGGAAGAAGATGCTGTCCCAATGCTGAATTGGAGACAGGGGGAGAAGTCTTTTCATGCAGGGGGCATGTCCCAAGAGGGTTGGTGGAACCACATGGTGAGACAGGCGTTGAGGGAGGAGTCAATGGCTTGAACCCAGCTGTGGGCTTCCTTTGATAGGCACTGTGTTAAAGAATATTAGTAAAGTTGATCATTGCAAGACAAAGAAGTGCTCCACTGTGGTAAACAGTGTAGCAATGACACCAAGATGGATATATTATAGTAAAGGCAATACCTGTAGCTGTAAAGGCACTTTTCTCCATACGGTATAGGACTTCTGTCTTGGCTACAGGGGGAGAGCTGTTTGGAGGGACTCAGTTCCCGTTTGATCTTGGCTGGTGGTGGGCCATGAAACATCACTGTAAGAGAAAAAGAGAAGAAACATTTGCAATGAAGCAAAGCATCCAAATTGAATGCATCAACAAAAGTGCAGTGAAATGCCTCCAAAGGAGATTGTTCTCCACCATTAAACTGCCATATTTCACGGGTAATGGCAAATGACTGTGAGATATAAAAGCTCTTCGCTCTGTCCATCAGTATCATGGTGCAGAAAAACACATGCAATCAAAGTGCTCCCCTCAGATTTCCATCATAGTCAAGTCAATACTCATGAATCAGTGTGGTCGTAATTCAATGATTGTGAATGATTTTCTCCCCACACTGTAACCATTAGCCCCTGGATCTCGGCATCAAGCTCTTATATCCGGCGCCACATAATGGCCAGTGCAACTGGATCCACAGAACTCAAGCCAGATAAATTACCCAGACTGCACTGGGTATAAGAGGCTGTTCGGTAGGCACGTGAAAGCTTAAATGTCCTGTGAACCATCCCCCCCACCCCCCAGAGGGTCCTCTATTAAATAATCTCCAAAGTGAGAGATTACATGGGTGTTTTTCTGCTTTGTGGTCATTGGGGTTATTTGTTGGAAAAGAGGCCAGTCCCCACTGATATTGTACTGGGAAAGTGTAGGAGTACATGAGGGGCCATGTGACAGCCATATGACCTAAGGGGCTATCCATTGATTTTGAACAGAGTAAAAGAAAAGCTTAACTTATGCCAAGCTACAGCAGCCTCTGCCAATCTAACCAAACAACACAAACACAAAAGTTTAATTCCATATAAAAAAACTGTTGCATGGCTTATACCCAAAACAATGTCTCATTATATAAACAGCATGTCACAGCATTAACCTTCATACCATACTTCTGCTTTTCAGCTATGCCACACTAACATGCAAAATTGGACAAAAACACATGCCCTGACACATGGGTACACATCCTGTCTCCCAGCTTCAACATCAGATGAAAACAAAACAAACTTCAGAGGCAAAAAGGGGGAAAAAACATAAAATGCTTCACTGAGCATTCCTCATGTATTTCCTTTGGCTCTGATTCCTGTGGCCAGGCTTTAACAAATTGAGTGAGTTTGTACTGAGAACCGTCAAAGAGGACAGAGTTTCAGTAGCTCTGTGGGTCTCTGGGATTCTGTGGGTCTCAATGGGCTGAAAAGGAAAGCTTTTCCTCTCACCCTACCCACTGGAATCTGGTTCATTCCAGAGGCTGAACTAAGTGCATAAAAGTGTGAAATCTGATTATGAGCTTGGCTCATGTGATGCCCGATACCAATCTGCTGATTACACTGAAAAAATAAGTGGTGATGGGGGTCCACTCTGAAAGGATTCGGGCAAAAATGAAAGGATGAGGAAAGACCATTTAAGTCCTTATAAATCAAAGCACTAGAGAGGGTTTTTGGGTTCTAAGAACTAAGTTAAAAAGCAAATTAAGTCCTTTAAAATATCTTCTCCACCAAAATATCTAAAATGCACTACAAGATTAAATTTGTTGACTGAGACTGGCTGGTGGCATAATTGCATGGAAAAGCAGTCAACAGATCAAATTAACAAGACTGTCTGGCCGCATGACATCAGCCTTAATTTAAGATAGCTTTGTTTCTCATGAAACACTGGCTTTAAATTTGAGGAAGAGATGAATAACAGCTAGCTCCAAGACCTCAAGACTGCCTTTTTCCTGGCCCTCTCTGGACTTCATCCAAAGTACATCGCCAAGGAGAATAAATAATAAATCTCAAGATACTCACAGCTCTCCGACTGGAAATCTGGGACAAACTGTTCGTCATCAGGCACCTGAGCTGTGAAGAAAAATAGGAGACATTGAAATAAAGTTGCAGAAATGCCCCCTGCTGATGAACACTCTCTCATCAATGTGAATCAATGTCAATTTGTCAGAAAACATCAAGTCTGTGTGCTTTCCTTTTATCTGAACAAGAACAGCCATTTTGCTGCCAGTATTTTAGACATTGCCGCAAGGCTGGTGCATGAGACCAATTTTAATAACCAGCATGTTGTAAAAATAACAGTGGGACAAAGTGTATTCTCTAGATATTTTCTAAGGCTAACGTGCAAATTTTACAATAAATGTTTATGAATCTGAAATACAAAAGACTGCTGACAGCTGCATGACAAAGCAAAATGAACAAGAAAATAATATACTAACAAATATGTTACAAACCTTCCGCAATCCAGATCTCCTGCAGCTGGCTGAGGTCCTGGAAAAGTTCTGCAGTTGACAGGCAAAGATATAACAGTCTGAGTACATGAAAAGCCATATATATCTTACAGTTAATATATCTCAACTAAATCCATCTGCTAAACATGCATTAGTCATGTTCCAAAGGCTGGAGTTACCTTCTGTATCCTGAGCGAGTTCCGTCTCCACAAACTTTCTTTTTCTGTCATTAACTGGCCTGTTATATGGTTCCTCCACTTGTAATGATTTCTGTTGTGGAGAAACAATGGTAAGTGTTATCGAAACCAAATGTTTAAAGACAAAACATGACTTCATATACCGAAAATCAAAAATGCACTTACATTAGGTGGGATCATAAATGGAACTTGCTGGTCATAAAATCCATCCATGTTACCTGGGTCTTCAAGGAGGCTCCCAGAACAGGGTCTACACTTAAAATAAATTTTTATATTGTCTCTTTGGATCTTCTGTGTTCTGTGAGGAGAAACAAAGATCAATCGTGTAAAAGACCTACTGGACATATACCATCAGTGTGTCCCACATCAAAACAGTATGTCATGCATACAGGCTGACAAAACCCTCAAATCCATCTGATTGAGTGCATGAGAGAGAGAGAGAGAGAGAGAGAGAGAGAGAGAGAGAGAGAGAGATGCATAATGCAATACACAGTAGAGATGAACGTAAACCTTACATAAGCAAAGCCAACCATCTGTGCCTGCGATTAGACTATGAAGGGAATGACGATTACATTAAAATAAACTTAGGAATATGGAGAGGAACATGTTAAACTACATGGAGCGATTTTCCGTTTATATAATAGTCCGTGAAAAAAAACATTACAAATAACAAATATCGAAATGTTGAGTCTGCACTAAGGAAAACTAATTTACTCGATCACCTCGATAATAAATAATAGGGGCGACATTGTGCCCACTTTTTTAGTCATGTTCTGCCGTGCCCTTAGCTCCAGAAACAATTATTTTTACTAACAACCGCAACAATAATAATGATCATTTGTATTATTGGTTAGGTTTAGTTTTGTTTTTAGTATTATTAATCTATTTTTATTATCTTCATTTACCTATTTATTCTTATTGTACGTATTTATTATTATGTATAAACCACGTATGGGTCAATATTCTACACAATAATAATAATCATCATCATAAAAGGGAAATTCATATTTGTGCATGAAAACGGTTGTTTCTCCGCAGCGCGTAAGTTTATCATGGGCTTGCAACTGCAAATACAGCTATCTCGCCTTAAGTTAAATACAGCTAACTACGGAAACTTAAGTTAGACTTAAGTTTCCGTAGTTAAGCTTTTGTCATGACGACTACGCTATACTTCACACAATATATTTCATCACACAAATTTGTTATTCCACAATTTCATAAACATAAAGAGAAATCCTTCAAAACAACCACAAGGCAAGTCAGTAACAAACAACTCTTTAAAACTATTGAACACAATTTGAAAATAAAAGAAGACTTGAAGAATAAATACAATATATTGTACACTCGTGAAATCTACCCTTAAACTAAGGGGCTAAAATGTATTATAAGATTGAACGGGGCAAAGATCATCTCCTCCCACTCTAAACCCCCGATGGCCTCTTGTTTTTCTCAATGAAGTGAAACTCGATCCGTAAGGGAAAAAGAGACCTTCATTGATAAAACCTTACACTGTTCAGGCTGCACTGACCTCACCTATAAACGTCGGGTTAGTGCACTAATGCTGAGCATACTACACGCTCCAGTAACCATTGCAACAGTGCAAAAAACTGTAAAACTTCATATATGAAAATGGTTGCCAAAGTGTATAAGCCCTCTCTTGGAGAAAATGGCGTTCGCATTTCCCCAAGGCGAGATAGCTGTATTTGCAGTTGCAAGCCCATGATAAACTTACGCGCTGCGGAGAAAAAAACGTTTTCATGCACAAATCTCAGCGATCGCAAAGTAAATATTTGCGAAATGAAGGTTAAACGTACCCTACAGATGACGTGCACTCTCGAAATGGACAAAAAAAACACCGTTTCGATTTTAATCCCAAAAGGATGATTGCCGTTCGCTTGCACTGATCAATAGATGCTCTCTCTCCGACACACAAAACTTGAATAAGCGTCTGAAAATGGACTGCTCGGTTTTCCCTTGGGCTCGAGAGACATTCGACTCTGAAACCCCATTGGCTGCAACCGAACGTCATTCAAATCGTTAAACCAATGGTTTGTGAGACTTACGTGGAATATGTATTAAGCGTTCAGTGACCAATCACAGCCCTGCCTGTCCTATATTTATGAATGGCTGAGTTTCATTCACTTTGAAGATTTTCCCCTCAAGTTATCGCAAGCTTTTAAAGGGCCAGAGACAGAGAACTGCCAGCGAGGCACGTCGAAAGTTGAGGAAGAACTTTAAGCCATGATTTAAAACAATACAGAAACATCAAAATCAGACTAGGCCTAAAAACAAAGCTACAAAAGATAATGATGCAACAAAAAATCTGTATTTAAACATGAAATAATACCTGAAGACTATGCATAGGCAATAAACGAGATGTATCTGTTTAAACAACGGGTCAAATAGGAACCAGTTTAAAATAAACAGAGCTCCAAAACAAATAAAATGTATAATTTTGGTTGTTGTTATACCTATTATTATACATTACAGTGAAAAAGAGCAATATTGTAATGGGACAGATTTACACTGTATCATTGTGGTCAGGACCAGATGTCCTAGAATCTATATTTAACAAAGCAGCTTCTGAGAACAGAGAGAGAATTCCTGCATCAAGTGTGAGGAGGATAATCTTCAAAATCCTTCTAGCTTTTAAGCAGAGCCCACTTTCACAGGAAGACAGTGTTAGTATGAAAGAGATATGCAGTATGCAGTTACCAGTGTCATTGTTTGTCCTACAGTACTTGACACTGATAAAGCTGGGCTTTTCAGCTCTATTAAGCTGTCAGGGTCTCCTTTTTATAGCACCTTTCACTGAACCTTTATAGATGTGGTGGGAGGTGAGATGGGGGTGGCAAAGAGCATCTTGCATTTCCATTTTGTTTCCTAAATTCTGAGTGGTGACACAGACACCTCTGTATCACTACACAGCAGCACACCTCTCCTTATGATATGTTACATTTTAAAGCCATCCTCCATTGGTCATTGATATGCTGTATTGTTTCTTTGTTCAGCAGAAGGCCTTATTTGTGGCCATGACTGGGTCAGTGTGACAGTTCTGGCTGCTTGCCCTTCTCTGGAAAAGTGGGCTAATCCAGCCTCTTCATGGAAGAAGATGTACCGCACATGACATTAGAGTTAAATGAAAAGTGACAAACAAACGTAACAGCATGACAGCAAATCCAAACTGATTCCTGCAACTCTGCTGATGGTTCACTAGCATGCAACACAAAGGAAAACCTAAATCTTAAAATCGTATGATTTTGTATGCAATTATGTATTTGTGTTGAATAAATGAATGCAGGCTGTAAAATATTCTCCATACACAGTTAATGAAAGTGGAATGAAGGCTAGCGCAGCCTCAGGCCATTGGTGCTCTCCCAAAGAGAAACAAGATGTGACTTGATGACTATTAATAGTTCATGTGGAGATAATTCCTGTCTCATTATCTCTGCACACACAAGACGCATAGTCTTCAGCCCAGCGCTCAGCATCTTGTTGTGTAATTGGCATCTTTCTTCTTACAGAACTGTATTTACAAGCACAGAGGCAAAAGGGCTGCTTGACAAAATCAAACAGACTCACCGTGCATCAGTCTGATAGTTTCAAAAGTAAACCTGTGTTGTATGTGTATGTGAATTACCTGGCCTAGTATTGCACTGTATGATACTGTGCTAGTGAAGATTGTATTAATGTAGACTATTTCATATAAAAGCATTTAGAGTAGGGAATGCAGAAAAAGCATATAAACCTTATGATCAGAATTTCTACCTGTCCAAAAAATTGTAAATGTTAGACTATTTAACAGAAATAACTAAAAGAACAGTATACAATTCTGCTAGTTAACTGAGTGCCTTAAACAAAACTTAAAATATATTTCAAATATGTTATTGCATTAACCAAACTTTGGTAGAGTTATTTTTTAATCTTCAGAAATTAGATCAGATTAGAAGTACTTTCCAATTTGCATGAAATGTGCATCAGACAGCCAGTGAACAGACTGTTGGCATGCCATCTGAGACTAGCACAGGTGCAATCAATATGGGAGGTGTTGTTTAGAAGATGAAGGCAAGTGTGAAATTGTGAATCTAGTGGAAGACCAATATGCTGTCATGTAGACTAGACTCTTTGTTAATCATGAGCAATGCACTAAAAACTCACAGTATTTCCCCAGAAAACGTCATATAATCAACCCGGGAGCACCAGTATGTGATTTATTGTATAAACTGGTATTCAATCGCTATAAGTAAAGGATGGTGTCATCATACTGTAAGTGCCTTTGCTGGAGTTGTGTGTTGTTCAGATTTGTTTGCCCCATTTTCAAAGTTTACTAAAATAAAGGTGATGTGATTAATTGTATTTTCAGCCTCAGAGTCATTAATCTTGGCTCATTTTCTGTGAAGAAAATATACATAAACAGCTTTTCACCTTTTAAATGCATACAGTGCACCCCTCTAACACATTTATATTATGTATGTGGTGCCCAGGTCCAGTGGACAAGGGTATTAAAGTGCTGTAATTGAAGGTAATATGTACCTAACCAGTAGCTACAAAGATAAGTGCAAAAATGTGTGTGGACACAAGACGGACATAAAGAAACACACAGAGTACATTTCTGCCCCTCATGTGTTTTGTAGGCTGGCAGAAATGGGGAAGTTGTGGCTTAATGGGGGAAGTTGTGGCCTAATGGTTAGAAAGTCCCACAGGTTGTGAGTTTGATTCCCAGTGCTGGCAGGAAATAACTGAGGTGCCTTTTGAGTCTACTAGACCCACAAACATTTGCTAAGTAATAAAAACATACACCATACAAGCATAAGCATCTTTCGATCCACCCAATGACCTACACCAGACAAAGAGCTTCATTTTCTCCTTTATTCAATAAAACTCCTTTGTCCATCAACATGGATGCCAACAGTTAACAAGAAACAGAGTAACAGAGGCTAAGTGTCTGTTAAGGGCATGATTCAGTCTTGCCCTTTGACCCAGTCTCAGTCAACAAGAATCAAGAATCCAATCTGTCCTTGAACTCCGTTGCCTACCACACAAATGGACTGCTACAAACCACACTAACCCTAAGGCAGGAATAAGACAATGAGTTATACATACATGTAGGACATCACATTCAGGGTTGATATGAACTTTACGTATCAGTGCCGCTCCATACTGTTCATCTGTCACAGCTAAGAATAGAGCTACACTGAGGTAAGTCATGCTGTCTCTAGGAGACAGGTAAGACATCAGCAGAGAGAGGGCATCTGTTTTATTAAATGTCTCAATTTTGGAGGGTGACAGCTGAAGATTAAAGATGAAGTGTGTTAAAATATGTTGTTAAAATACCTTCCCCTGTCCCATCTTAATATGCAGAGATAACCATAAGTAAGCCACTTAGGTTCTGTTAACTTAAATTTGAGGCTAAATGTTTTACATGATTTTGGCATGAATAAATCTCACTAATCTTAAATAATCTTTCCTGACTTGGTCTCAAGAGGCAGCATGGTTTTAACAGATAAAATCACATCATTGTTATGAGAAAAAAGACAGTGATGGGTTTCAGAATGGCTACAAAAAGATCTGGTGACAGCAAAAAATAATAGCAGAGTCCTCAAATGACAGAATGTGTCAAAAACATCATCTAGGTAATCTGTGATGTTCAGGACACTGTTCTGTCACTTGAGTTTGGATCACCTCCCTTTTCTATGCTGAGAGTGAGTAGGCCAGAATGATGACAATAATAGCAATGAATTATTGCAACACAGCAAAACAGATGCTGACCTCTCTTTTCAGTTTACAAAATTTAGTTTCTTTGTTGGGTTGTTTTTTTTACTGGCTTGTATTGGAGTCATACATGGCTCCAGGCAAAATGCTTGTTTGTATTTGTAATTTAAGGCTATGAATTATTTATTTTGACAGAAACAACACAACAAGTGACATTGGTAGCATTCAGACATGACATTTCCTGTAGGTAAAACACCAATGACATTCCTTGGTTGTCTACTGATCAGCGTACAATATTGGTGCCAAACCTCTGCTTACAAAACGAAACAGAACAGCCACAGAGGCACATTTACAATGAACATGCTACAATGAACAAATAATTCAAAAAATACAGTAGATAGATACAAGGAGTTTATGGGTAAAAAAATCTTGTGATCCTAATAAAGTAGCAACAATCAGTGTGGTCTCTCTTCAGGCAGACATCTCTGTCTTCTTTGTTTCAGCAGGCATGCGGTGGTTAAACGATAGATAAAATATAAACAATATCTATATATACATGACTGTTTAAAATCATTCTAAACTGTAAAATGAAAAGTAGTTGTAAACATGCACTCATAACCAAACCGCCATTCTTTAAACAACAGACTGTGACACAGGATAAACCATCTGCCCAATGACCACAGAAACAATGGGGCTCTATTAATAAAATCCACCATTAATTTTCATGATAAACTGACTTTTTCTGTGGTCATTTGGAGAGATAAAAGTTTTTTAGAACACTGGTGTAGCATCTGCAGTTCCGTGTTCTTTAAATGTAACATTTAACCTGCCAACTCTGGTGAGAGCTCAGTGCACTGCAAGCCCCTTTAGAGACTGTAATTCTCCCAGAGCTGCACTGAGATCAGTTTCAAAACCCTACACATGACCTTTAATGTTATCATGACAAGGTAAATCTGATCCTAGTTTTGTATTAGTGAAATATATACAGTTCCAATGCAGACCTTTGCATGGACAATAGCTTTATCTTTACACCCAACAGCACACTGCAAATGCCTATGATCATCTCTGGGTGCTGATCTATATTGGGGACATTTGCCTGATTGTTACAGTCAGTCATGTAACCCATTAGTATTACTGCTAGCATCTTAAACTGTATAACTTGCTCTATAAGATATAACTTTTATATAACATTTATATATGCACACTAGATTGTTGGAATATACAAATACTGATACACAGTGAGCTTCTTTAATGAATAAATTTAATACTCTTTTTAGAAAGTTTATAAAATTAAAAAGCTCATTTCTAACTTGTGTTATTTTTCTCCATAAAACATTTTTGGATCAAGGGCTATTCACTGTTATTAGAAGATAACTATAAGAAATTTTTAATCTTTGTATTCTCCATTCAAACACCCTTTTGAATGTCGACCTGAAATTGCGAGTTGATGTTTTCATGCTGCAATTAGGAATAGTGTTTCATAAGATAGACACTCCCTGAAATAGGAAGTTAAATTTAGGCTCCGTCCATGCAGCAGTAAATCAAACCCCACTGCAGTAGCTTGTTGTCAGAGAGCAGAACCACAGAATTCAGTGTTAATACCAGTGCTGGATCCATTACAGTCCTCTGAAGATGGAGATGCTCCAAGCCACAGCGCAAGGACTCGGTTTCTCAGACTGGTCTCCAGTAACAGATAATCATGTCAAATCACATTTTCCCTCATATTATTATTAGCTTTTTTCAATTATATTTTCAAATTGGTAAAAATAATATAGATTTTACTTTCAACATGTTGGGTTAAAAACATACTTCAATGAAACTTATACAGAAAACACACTATTTGTAACTTAAAGGCATCATATTCAAATTGATTTGTCTTTCACAAAATCACTGAATTACACTGAATTTTTTGAGGGCACAACATTGTGAGCATACTCTGACATTCTGTTTTTTAATAACAAAATGTCACGTTGCCAGCAAATGGCAATTGGTACTAAATTATTCTCAGTACTCTAACTGTCAAATTAAAAGGCTCTTTCAACCTACATTTCATTATTTTATAAGAGCTTAGGTTCATTCTCTACACTTGCCACTTTTCCACTGAAAAATGAACAGAGACTGGGAAAATTATTGCACTAAACAAAGTCAGTACAACAATAACTTGGTGATTAATGCAAAAAACCTATATCATGCACTTTGTTTGTATTAACAAAGCTATCTTCCCTGCCTGATGTAGTAAAACAACCTGTTGATCGACATCCAATTACATCAGCATCTGCCTAAATTAGCTGGGAGCACCAGAATCTTCTCATCTGACTATTCAGCACTGCTAATGTGGAGCGCATTAAAAATATCTAGCCAATTGTATTGCTCTGGTCAGTTTTGAGGCCTAAGTGTGAACACCAAAAATCTAAAGCAAACTGAAATGTTGGCTACATTTTAGTCTGACATATCCCTTTTAGCAGTGCCCCATAAACATCTTCATAATAAATAAGTTTGTTGTTTCATTCCTTTAGTGGTCGCATATTGTGAGGCCCTGGAGAGATTTTGGAATAAGTGTTTGCATGCACTAATCTATAATTCAGCACAACTCCTTCAAGTGGAAAGTTTGTGCTGTGGTCCTTCTAGGCTAAACCAAGTCCCAGTGACGTCCAAATGCATATCACCAATTCCCATTTTAAGAACATTATCATGCTAGGGTTTCTATCTCTACTTCTCATCTAACTCTCAACTTTCACTGTACTTGACTTCCATATCCGCTTAGTGACTTTTATTAAAATACCCTCCCAGTCACCATAGTTCTTGTTCTTCTGGTCTTCATATGCAATCTCTTATAATCTCTCTATCCTCTCACTCTCTATCTCTCTTGGAAATTGGCAGTATCTTCTGATGAACCTTCTCAAGATGAGGGAGAGGACACAGTGTGATCCTAAGGCAGTGACCTACTGGCAGGGAAGGAATTTGGTTGGAATTGTGTCATAGCTTATAGGTCATGGTGCCTGTGACTTTCTTGATGATAATACACAGGAAATGGTCATAACACTCAGAGAAGGTCCGTTCAACTGGAAGTGAAGATCTGTGAAGATCAGGCCATGTTGTTAGAGTCCATTGTCCATACAAGGCCTATTACAGTGTGTTTTCATTTTTGCCACTGAAAGTTTACCAAAGTGTTCCAAAGTGTGAAGGTCCGCATACAGCCTTTTCCCTTTAAATCCCCACCAACCCAATGACAAAGCAGAGGTTGTGGAAGGTGGAGATGTTTGCGTGCTTTTGTATGATTGTAGAAGGTTGGCTGATTTGTGGAGTCTCATATCTAGTCCCGACTTCTGTTACGCTTCTTGAAGAAGAAGAATGGTGTTTTCTGTGGTAGGCCCAGCTGCATAGGGACCTGGTTCTTATGTGTGATCCGTATCTGCAACAGTGAGAAGAAAGAAGCTAAGATGTGTGTGGTCAATCTATCTGTTTCAAAACCTAGAGCTGCTGTGCGTACAGAGTTGCTGCCTATGTAGAACGTTACAAATCATTCACGTATGAGGTTCCATGAAAGTTAGGAAGCAGTCTTAGCAGCAGGCATGGTTTTGGAACAGAGCTTAGAGGAGTTCACTGAAGAAACCAAATCTGAACAGTTGGCTAAATCCCTCTGGTTGTTGATTACTCAGTGCTTAAAGTGAGCCACTGTTCTCTCCATCACATTTTGGTAAATGAGCTGACAGAAGTCACACATGTGCAGATTAACAGGCACAAAATTGAGCTGACCTTGAAACTGAAATAACATCTAATATTCCCCTCTGCACAGTTGGGCAAATTAGAGGACTAGAAGCAAAGCGACACACTTTATATAGAGCCCTGATTGTGCTGATAGAGATGTATATATAGCAGAGGACATTGTGGAGCTATGTGCAGATGGAAACCTGCATGTTTATTCCCCTCTCTTAATGACGTAATCAGTCAATGGCAGGGTGTGACATGACAGTGTTTTAATTAACAGTCTGCTTGCTGGGACAGCTGAATGTACAAAAAGGGGAGCTGCAACAGACCGGAGGAGGCAATTTTCCGCTGTAGGGAAAAGGTCCTGCTCTGAATTTAAACCTATCATTGTGCTTTGGGTGGGTCAGACTTGACTTTATATATCAAATGCTGGGACAAAGCCAGATCTGAACTCAAATTGCCCACATATGCACCATGGCTCAATGTGTTGGAACATGTATGTTAACCACTAGGCCATGGCTCTGATATCTTTTAAGGGGGGAATTATTAGGAATGTATTGCACCCACTGATAGTGCCATTTAGCGCCTCTTTTACGAACAAAATTATAAATGTAAATCAGTTAACAGCACAAATGTGCTCACAAAATTAACACAATTTGCTTGTGCAAATACTCTATCTTTGAGGCTGGTTTTGAGTACTCGGTCTGACAAACAACCATAATCTGACATGTTTTATTTAACTGTGCAGCATTACTTCACCCTTGCAATTCAGGCACCAAAATCTTCTTCTTAAAATGTCTAGAGAGCAGTGCCTACACATCTGGATATATGACTGCTTACAACACTCTTTTTATTTAAACATCATTTGAAATACTGCTGCCATGACGGCTTCTCCTGGCATTACAGCGTGGTCTTCAGTCTTGTTCTGTCACAGTGCTGGACTTGACTTTGGCAGGTTCCTGAATGACTGTGCTTCAGTTAAAATACACATTGCACATGAAAGCAAAATTACAGGAGCTGACCGTGCATGGAGGCTGCATCCACGGTTCTCCATCAATCTGCATGGGCAGCAGCCGAGACGTCCTGTGGGTGGAGAGACACAGAGAGAGCTGTCAGGGGTTAGGACATTGACCAGGCTGACCACGAGCATGAGGCTCCTCTAACACTGTTGCTGGACAGCCCTAAACACGGCGCCCTTTGTTCCCACAGCCTGGTTTCCAGCCTGGCCCCTTACTATTTAAACTAACAGACTCACACACACTCACATGTTGAATACTTATATACACACACACTTCCAAAAAGTCTTTTCAGCAGGGCCTTATGAGTTACAACAACACAGTTTGAGAGAATGATGATGATGAATGCTCTATCTTATACATTTTGGAAAGTATTAGGCAGTAGGCAGCTTGTGCCACATTGAGATGAAGAAATAACAGTGAGACCTGTGAATAACCTCCTTGCTTCAATTCAGTGCTAACTGTTAACGTCATTATGAGGGTTTAATGGAGCGAGACAGGCCACAGTAACACAAACATGTGAAGTGGCACCTCAGACCTGATGAGTCTCCATCAGTTCATTAGCATTACTCAGAACATGCTACAAAACATCATTATTCACCAGTAAGAGCTTCTTAGAATGCTGGAGCTGTTGGCAAGGGTCAAAGGTCTGATTTATTGGCTGCAGTGGCCGAGAGAGAGTGCTCTACTGACAGTGAGAGATGTTTCAGAGCTCTGCATACAGGAAGTCAGAGTGTTTATCTATAAGTTCAACAAATACTGACCTCTTAAACAATGTTTGTGTGTGTGCATGGGCACAAGCTGCTGACCTGATGGTGACACTGGAACACTGTGCAAGGCGCCGACCAGCACTTTTGAGACCCGTGTAGATCTGACCCATCTCGATGGCTCCCTCCAATCCTACCACCTCTAGAAGCTGATCACTCAGATCTGTTCAGCAAGAGAGAAAGAAATAGACAGAGAGAAATAACGAGGGTGAAAAAGAGACTGGAAAATTAGGTGCTAACCCAAGGGAACATTGTATTGCTCAGAGGTTGCATAAAACTGTATGTCTAATTTTGGCACATTTATTAAATTGGCCTCAGATGTTTCTCATTATTAGGAGGAAAAATAAAACTAATTGTACAATTTTTGGCATACAGTAACACCATGAAATTAAAGTTGATAGTATATTTTCGATAATTTGGTCTTGGAAGAATTCAATGAAAAGTTTTTATACTGAAATCTTTGTCTTTGTAAGACACAGTGTGTGGCTTTGTTCAGTTCACTTCTGAACCTCTAAAGAGACATGTGAGATTACTGGTGCATTTTTAAAGAGAAACATCTGAGACACGAGTCTCCATTTGCTCCCCATATGAGACAATAAAGAGATCTCGTTGTGATTTTTCTTTTCTATGTGAAACAAAGAAGTGAAGCTTGTCTGCAAAAACTGCAGTGCAAAAACCAAAATGAACCAATGCCAAAGTCAAAATGATAAGTAAATAGCATTTAGTTAGAATTATAAGAGAAAATGAAGACCTTGAAGTCAGTGGTTAAGCTTACTATAAAGATAAGTTTTAGTAAATTCTTGTGAAATATTGTCACCTCTTTACACACTCATTAACTTTCACACCAGCACACACTGCAGGGTCACAGAGTCAAGTGTCACATATACACATACTGTGGAAACGGCTTTATGACCGTTGCAGAGTAGGGACATCCACACTGAATGAGTGATTTATAAGCCTCCTGAGTTCTAAGAAAGCCACTCTCTGTGAATCATTGCTGAAGAGCCAATGCAATTAAATTAGTACTTGAATAATGGATATTACATGTAACCCCATCTCATAAGTGTGAATGCAATCTAGAACTGACAATGAAACAAACAGTGCCAGGATCAAGAAGTGACATTTCCAAAACTGCACAGCACCTGACACATAACCACACATAGTGTGATTCAATTTGATGTTAACCAATTTAAACTCTATTAAATAAAATCCCCATTAACTCAACAGAAGTGATTGAAATTTAGTTTACTGTTAACACACCACAGATATGTAAAAGACTGAGAAATTAATCTAAAGATAGTAAGGCATGCCAGACTGCTATAATTCAGTCCAAAAGGGTACGTAGCACCTGGAAGTGGAAGTTCTAGTGAAGTTTTAAGTGGATGGGTGAACAACATCCCCACATCCCAGAATTCGCCATTAGTTATACAATCCAAATATACACCACACCGAGCGATTGATCAGTTAAATGTTTAATTTAGCTGTCAGTTTTACAGTTCGTTAAAAATCGCAAACTCATCCAGCCTATCGTTAACAGAAAAGCCTCTGTTGTGTGAAGTACTTACTTAAAGCACATGAGCAAATGTTTACTCGCATCAACTCTTTCAAGCGCAGATAGACAGAGACTGTCTGTTTAGATAAGGCCGTACAGTGTATACCAGTGTAAACACTGTTAATAATTTCACAATGTCACCTGACAGAACACAGACACACATCTGCAACCAAGCAGGAAACTGTCGCCTGGGTTATTCTGGTACTGTGAGACAGACACTTGCGCAAGGTTGATGATGCAAGTCCAGGCTCCAGAGAAAGCTCACCCAGTCACCCAGTCATGTCTAATGCTGACTAACCAGCAATGACCCATGCAGGACAATGCTTGATTTTGCTGATAAAAAATATTATTTTATTTAAAATTTATTTTTATATTAAATATGACAAATACAAAATCATTATTATATTAAAAGTTTATATTTTAAATAATTGTATATTAATAATTGAATAAATATATGACGTATATACAAATACAATTGGATACAGTACAATTGGATACAATTGGATATGTGTAAACCAACCAAATCACTGATACTGTACTTTAAGATAATAAATTCAGATGTTGTGAATATTGCATTTATGCAGGAAGTTAGCGAGTCACTGTCAAGTTTAAATAATTCACAATGACTTCAATGACATGACTTTAAAACTGTGTTGAGAACACTCCAGAAATGCCTACTTACAAAACAAGAGGTTTGTAAGAAAATTTAATTTATGCATGATAAGCAGTAGCCTACATGCTTGTATACCAAAAAAAGTTACATGTCATCAATTTCATTGATGGTTTATGTAAGGTTTTATGTAAGAAAGAAAAAGAAATAAATAGTCTTTAAAATCTTTCTCAAAAGTTTTCTCAAGCTTTTATTCTGTACGCATGGGCCTTTTGGTCATATTGCTACTCAACAGAATATTCAAGCTGCAGCATCAGACAGTCTTTAGATGTTGCATCACATCTCACTGTATATTTCACTTCATGTGGCGTGAGCGTTGCAGTGTCATAACCGTTTAAATGAAGTTTAATAGATTTGTCCTATGTGAATGCCTATATTCAATACAAACCCAGTATTGATGCTGTGTGTATGATTGATGATTGATGATTGCCATCATATGTTACACAGACACTGTTACTTTTCAGCAGACATGTGGTATGACCTGTGCATCTCTTTTGTTGTGTCATGACCCGGCTAAAGAGAAAAGCTGCCTGCCAGTGTTTATAAAGTGTTTATTGATTGATGAGAAGTGGAGAGGTCTGAACTTGCCTGACTATGCAGCTTTGCCCGGGGATATTGTGACTCTCCTCCTCTGAAAGGTCAGACAGGAGAGGTTTGCTGATAGGTAAACAAAACGTATACTTTGCTCAGAGGGCTACGAAGAGCACTGACAGACAATTCTGTGCTGCTATTTTTTGTCCACCTCCACAATGGTGCAAGGGGGCATGTCAGAGATCCTGATGCTCCCTGAGCTCAATGCATCTTGGGAGTTTTCCCAGAAAGAATAATAGGATTGAGAGTCATAAGAAGAAAAGAGGGAGTTAAAGAGGGCGGATTAGTAGTTCAGCCGTGACTCTATAAAGTGGTGGGTGATGGACGTCTCTCTAAGACTAAAAGCTGCAATTCAGCCTCATACTAATCTATGATCAAACCCTTAATCTCTATGAAAATAGTATCCTTTAGTAAGATACACAAGATATTATATAGTTTTAGGAACAGGAAAGATTACAAGAAATGAGACTGAGAGAAGGGTGGATAAAGACTCAGGAAATGTTGCGAGCCAGATTCAAACTTGCACTGCCCGCCTCAGCACCACCACTTAATGTGTCATATGCTACAGCTGCTAGAATCTTGTCAGTTTTTTGGCAAACAATCACAGTATACCAGTCAAAAATCTGTAACTCACTGAAAAAGCAGTATTATTATATTCACATATGGTGAATGCTATATTCAGCTATGTATTTACTGCCAGCCTTGTCTTTGGTTTCATAGAACAAACTTATTATTATCAAACACACATCCTCTTGTTCATTGCCCCAAAAGCATAAAATAAAATAATAATAAATAGAGGGAGGGAAGAAAACATGACGGCAGCCTTATTTTCCTCACAACAGAAATGTTTCCCGCTCTGTCAGGTTTGGGCTTTCTTATTCCAGGCAGTGCATCACAGCAAGGCGATGCTAAGAATAGCTCACAAACGCCTTCTTACATAACCAGTCAGGATGCATTGTGTGGAAGATATTAAGTCCCAGCTAAGCAGGGTCGTGTTAGAGGTTTATACCAAATTACAGCGATCTAAACAAATTACATGATCTGCACTGACCATGTTCGTCATAAAAAAGATCAACTTTATTTGATCACTGCCATGTACCATATTGGAAACTGTAGTTTACTGATCATTTTTCAGTTAACAGTAATTTTAACTGCTGTTACTGAACACTACTTATGCCAGCATACAGCACACTGTATTATTTTTCCAAGTATAAGTCAATCGTACATGAAGAAAACCTAGCCTGCATGTCAATGTCACCGATCCTTGAATGTACATCATATAACACCTGAGCTGACAACTATTCTTTTAACTCACAGAGGTTTTTCTTGCCACAGTCACTGTGTACTTGCACTTTGAAGCAAACACTTAAGACCCTATAAAGCTGCTAGGTAAATTTAACAGTGAAGACTAGTAATGTTGCTTAATCATTTTAAAGAATCCAAACATTATTAAAACTACAAATTGAGAAGAATGAAATTATAGAATTAATAATTATAGCCAGGACACAAAGCAACATGTTTACAAAGAAACTTTAGTTGTAGTTGTGGAAGAATATACACAGAAGAATAAATGATTAACTTTAAGTTTTCACTATTTTACCAGCTGTCCAACTTTACCTGCATTCCCCGTAAATTAACCTTTGAGTATCTTTCTAAAGACACAATGTACCTTGAATGCACTTCAAGTGGCTTTGGGTAAAAACGTCTACAAAATGCATACACGTGACTGTTTATTGCAGTATTTGTGTGGTGTGAGCGCTCTCCCAGTGTTCTCTGTGGGCATCCACATGGATGAGGAAAGCCAGTATTTACTGTGTGCCCAGTTCCCTCAGCCCTGTGCTGTTCCTATCATGTCCTGAGCCAGCAGCAAAAAAGGCAGATGGTCAGAGGGAGCTGAAGAGGTTGCAGGACCTGTGGTAGAGGTTTGTGGGAGTCCGTCACATGGCACATGGACAGAGCATAACTCCTCCCTGTCATGCACGCACAGGTTTGAGTTTTCAGTAAACTTGCTGCCTGTGTTAGCACCTCACTTTCACTCACATTAGTGCTCAGAATGAGGACTCTGTATTCTTGTATTGTACGATTATGTACACTTCTGTTGTATATTTTATTCAAAAGCTCTTTTAATATATATATTTGCTAGCACATTTGATTTCCAAGCTCTTTTACTATGCTATTCTCCTTTATCATACTTTATTGTAATGTTCTTCTAATGTACTATTTACAAGTGCACTTGATTCACAAGGTTCTCTCTCTGTTCTCTCTCTTTTTTTACTCTATAAGATGTTAAGATCAAGAGCGAAAGAACCTTGGGAGGAGTCAGATTCAGCTGAGGGATACAATGTAATGCATCAACATAATGCCCCAAATATTATATAGTTCCATGTTACTGTGTGTGTAATAATACTAGTAATGTAATACTAGTTATGTTTTTCTTCTTATAGTAAATACTCTATGTAGCTTTTACTAACATACTTCTTGAGTTTTCCTTAAGTTGTCTTCACTAACACACTTTATTCTTGAGGCTTTCTTACAGACTCTTTCCACGCTTGCTTTATTCTCAGTCTCTTATGTAATCTTCTTTACCATACTGTATTTCAAGGCTCATCTCTTCATTTGTAGTATACTTTATTTCACTAGCAAGCTCCTGTCCTGCCCTACTTATTCAACGTACACCTCATGACACACTTTATTCCCATGCTATCTATTCATTATAGCTGTTCTCATTAAGTCAATAATGTGACGTGTCTTTAAAAAGTCTCACATCACCCCCAAACATCTCAGTAGCATTCAAATGAATGATAGGTGCTAATTTTTTACAGTTTATCATTTCGTAACTTGTCATGACTCATATGACAAGGTGGGTGTTGTAAAATGAGAGATGCTCATACACTCCTCATTATCACACGCTCTGCCTGCACTCTTCTGTAGGAGACTCCATTCATTGGCTTTCTGCATGCAAAAGAACTCAATAGTCTTCCCAACCTCTGTTCCCATGCCATTCACAGACAAAGCTCTTCTCACAAAGCAGGCCAACAATCACAGAACTCATGACGCAGATCATGGGAAAGGGCCTTTCAGCCAGAAACATCTTCAATGATTTTGAACTCCTGAGGGCTGAGAACCACTCTTCAAATGTCCATCAGTCTCGCTAAAGCAAGAGTGAAGCTGTCGATTGGCTTTTTAGCCACTGATAAAGGACGCTGAGCCACAGTGGAAGTCGCGCTCTTGTGCGCTGAATCACCACTTTCCTATAATGCTCTGGGGTGGAGACTCTCACTTCTATTCTTGTCATGTGCAACAGGAGTGGGGAAATATAACACAGAGCATTCACTTTGTGTTTATGAGGCTCAGAGCACGTGTGTGTTTTTGTTTGTGGGATGTAAAAATGAATGGGCCCTGTGACTATGGGGCCCTGAAATAACCAACAGCATGAGGCAATGTGTGGCAAGATTGCTGTCAGAAGGGTGGAGTGACTTCTGTACAAGCCATAAAGAGAAGATGAGAGAGTTAAAAGGGTGTGGGAAGCAGGTGAAAGAAAAAATGTGTTCCTTTGTGACCTTGGACGTCCTTTGTGAAATAAAGAAAGGGAAAGAACCAGCTGATTTGAGATAAGAGATGCGGAGGTGCTGCCTACTACACAAATAGAGGTTTATTATCTCCACCTGCCAATATTTCAGTTGTATAGTATAACATACTTTAAAACTTCATACTGTAAGGAACTGTCCTACTATCTTCCTGAAAAACGCTGCAGTTTGAATGAAGTGAAATTACAAATGGCTGGATTGACTAATTAATAATAAATGTTACACAGTTGTTCTACATTAACCCTACAACATTCCAAAAGACAAAAAAAACAAATAAAATCTAAAAAAGGCCTGAATGTTGTTCAGAGAAGTGACAAACAACAACAATGATAAACATTTTACACTAATCTGATGAGAGATTTGGTCACATGCAACATCTATTATAAACTAAGTCATTCTGTGTTGAGTGAGTAGGTGAGGGAAATTCTATGTTCTTCTAAACCCAAAAATACACGCAAAGGTGCAGATGAGCTCATGATGTAAACAGCAAGTCTTTTGCACAGAGATTAAGTCAGGACTATCTAAACATGTAAAGCGAGTCAGCGTAGTGTAGGTGTATTTAAGAGTCCAGAGAGAGTACAGCTGGACATTAGATGTGGCTACAGAACACTTGTTCTACTACTGTATATGCTGGGTTGGGTATTTTTGCCTAAAGGGCAGTTAAAGATTACTGATATGAGTCACAGCAGCCCACTCCCTCCCTCTCTTTCAATCCCTGTGCTGTTCCTCAGTTCAGAAGGGCCTGGGGTCTCCATGGTAACAGGATTCATGCCAGTTCAGTTAGTGGAGAGGGAGAGAGAGAGCGAGAGAGAGAGATAGAGTTGTAAAACGTGAAGAGAACTTAAATGGATTTAAAAAATGGTGCTAAAGACAGGGACAAATCCAATAAAAACACAAAAACCTCCTTATCCACTAACCACCTGCAATCCAGGTTAATCAGCCAGTAAATGCTCTGAAAAGCGCAGTGCCCTCAGCCTTTAAATTGAGTCATTGACATTTGTAAACAGGCCTTCTTTCTCTGTAAATTACGATTATTATAGATTGTGAATTATTCACAAAACGCTTATTGATGTGCATCTGTTGATGCACTGTTGCTGTTTCAATAGAAAACTGTCAACATTGTGCTTGTAAAATTCAATGGGTCTTTATGTTTGCCCTTTTAAAGTTGCAAGCCTAATCTGCCCAAAATTGGCAAAAAAAAGAAAAAAAAAACAGTTATAATAATACTGAATCCAAACAGTCAAGAAAAACATACAGCAGGGATTCTCAAACAGTTGTACGAAACATGGGCCTGGTGCTCAAGGCTTATTCAGTGCTACCTGAAACAGCTGCTGTTGATCTGACCTTGGATGCCACAGACACAGCTGAGCTCCTCATCTCTAATGGAGACAGCTACTGGTGACACCAGGGCCTAGAGGCTGCTGTCACAGGGGTGTTTGTGGTGACTTACGGTCACTGGAGGATGTTTAACAGGATGGTGACATTCACATCTTGTGCGTGCTGGTCTACTGTCAGGGAAGCTCTGACATAGTGATTTCCCTAAATGATGCTTAACACGGCTAATAAAGCTTCACACTCTGGGAAACTAATGCAGGAAGTCCCAAAACACAGTGAGAGCAAACATCAGCGTAACAAGCAGCCAGAGAGGCTCTCGCTCATTAGAGATGGTTAACAGCTTTCTGCTCCTCCTCAGCAGCTGTGAGTCAGAGCTGCATGTGAAACAGCTCCACATGGAGTGCTGATCTTCTGAAAATGGCTAGTGATTTGACATTTATTAGAAGTGACATGAAATTAGAGGTTTCAGTCAATTTCATCATAAGCGTTTAAATGAGCTACAATAAACAGCCAGAGACAACAACGAAACTGGGGGATTGATGAATACTGGGATATTTTCCTTACTATATATGGAAACTTGCAGGTTCTGAGCAAAGTTCAGGAATAATTCAGATCATAAGGGAATAAAGGACCTTCCTAAACTCTGACTCACCTTGCACACAAAATTTGAGCTCCTTGGCATCGGTGACAGTGCTGCCAGTCATCCTTTCTGGTACTTTCTTACTCATGCGATTGTAATTCCGTCTCTTCTTAGTCTCACCCCATAGGTTGGAGCCCCCGTGCATGCTGGGAATATTAAGCACAGCAATGCCCTCCAGAGATGTGCTGCTGAGGTCCAAGATGATGCCATCACACTGTGACAGAAACACAGAACATTTAGAGAGATAAAAACACAAATGTGCATATACAGGCAAAAATGTTTCATAATCAATCAGTGAGAAATTCAAGCTTTTATGTCATGATAAACTGTATCCATGTACTAAATGGGAACTATTTGGAGTGCGGAGTGTCATGTCAATAACAATCATACTCCAGACCAGCCTAAAATGGCTGCTGGCAATCCAAAAATAGAAATGTATGGTATTGCATGATGTGAAAGACCACCCTGAATCAAACTGAGGGTGTCAGTGCAGTGGAAAAGTACACGCTGACAATTTATGACATAATAAGATGCCTCAATGTGCATTAGATTCCACATGGAAAAGAAACGTGACCTGTCCTAAAATTTCTTCCATTTATCACATTCCTTTCGATATGCTTTGTTTTTCTAACTGTCAGTTTCACAAATCGTGTGTATGTAATGATTATGGACAGACTAATTACTTTAAACAACTCACCCACATGACATTATTTTTGGTCACATATGTTTTGAAATGATTTAAAACAAATGAAACAATGTTAATACAAAGCTATACAATTCTATAATATTCTGTATTAATGTAATTATTTTAATACAATGTAAAAATTATAAATGCATTAACTTGAGACTTTAATGCTACTTGGTTGTAATATAAAATTAGGCTTTATATTGTAAATATAGATATGTAAAATATTACAGTACTGATTCATAATTCTAAGCAGTAAAAACAGGCACAAAACTCAAACTGTCTAAAACTCTCACTGTCAATAAAGCTCTTATCGCACTGTTTGCATTTAGATACACATTTTGCTATCTTTCCTCAACACAAACGGTTATTATCTGATGGTGTGAGAGCAATCTGAGGTTCACTGTAGCTCACAATAAGAGGCTGCAATAATGATCCACTGTTTGTTGAAGTGTTGAGTGGACATACTGACACAGTTAAAAGACAATAGCTGTATATAATTACACATATAATTACTCACTTCCACTTCGATGCTTTCATTCAGCTTCTTACAAGTGGCCGAGATGGTCTCTGTGGTGCCAAATTCAAAGTACCATAACTTGTTTTTCATTCTAAGGATAGAGAAGAGTTAAAATGTTAAGCGGTGCAGTTTAAACAAAACAATTTCAGTTACTGGAACATTATGTAGCAGAGACATCTGAATGTTCTTAAATTCGCAATAGTGGTCAACATGATTTTGAATCAAAAGCTAACATCATCAAGTCCTAAAATAAAAGCAAGAAAAAACTGATGAGTCAGCCTGCAGCTGCTCTGTGTTTGGAACAACAAACAAGTTTGCGTTTACACACTCCTATGCTAATGCTGCTGTGACAACAAATATTACAGGATGAACAGAGTACTGTCAACAGATGAAACGGGCAACTGCTATCTGATCACAGACATGTACCTCAACAACACATAACATGGATTAACAAAGATTTTGCTTCCAGTCTGTTTTTACAACCCAGTCTGTTTTTAGCTAACGTATTACAATCTTTGACAACATGAGTGGGACTGGGAAGCTTTTGGGCTAGTTCATTTTGTCACCCTCTACCCTTCCTCTGCTGAAAAATTGATTTGCTGTAAAGTTGAGGCAAACAGGTGTTAGAGAACATGAGTGACAGTGAACTTGGCTTCAACTTCCACTGAGAAACCAGAGGCACCATCAGGATCCCGGGTGAAATCTGACATTAACTCTGGGGCATTGAGAGGGGTATCTGAGGACAACAGACTGTGTTAATATATCACAGAAGGACAGGGCCAATCCACAATAAAAAAAAATCATCTTGAGATGAGTGCATATATATATATATATATATATATATATATATATATCTTAAGTAGGAAATAAAGAAACAGTGGGATCAATTCTCTCCCTTCTGTAAATGTGTTGCATTTTCACTTTTTTTTTTTTACAATTTACACTCATCAGAGGGTGACAACCAGTGACAAGATCCTACAAAGGGGTGTATTGCTGATAATGACAACACAATTGTTTATATAATAGACTGTGCAATGTGGGATTCTCCAGGCCCACGAGGAATGGACACAGAGCTAACATCTGAATCAACTGAATAAGGCATTAAATCCTTTGAGGTTGAGGACACAAGCCACATACATTTACAATGGAATCCATTGAGCATGAGTGATGACTAACGCAAGCTAATAATAGCAAAATGCTGAGCTACGAGCTGTTTCCACAAGTCTCCAAAATAATAAAATATAAGAAATGTTTGATAAATTTAGTTTGAGTACAAAGCTTTGACACTTCTCAATAAATTATGCTAACTCATTATGAAACAACAATGCTTTGATAATATAAATCAAAATCTTTGGTGCGATTACATCTGTGCTGCTATGCAACAGTGTTATTTAATCAGTTCTTAGCAGTATAAAGACAGAAATTTGCAAATGAGGAAAGAAGTAAGGTAATACGCTACACTTCATGTCATTTATTTTTAATGAGAGTTTGCGATTTCCGGCATCAAGTGGGCAAGGCAGCAAAGATGAAAAAAGTTCAACTTTATGCAACTAAGAGTGATGCGGCAACAGCCAATAGAAATGCAGAGAGAGAGATCTGCCTCCTGACAGCTTGATACAGCAGTCGAGTAGAAAAGTCTACTAGCATCCAGCAGTACAGAGACTCTGTGACCTCCAATGATTTACTGTCAGTGTGAACAGGGTTTAATGAAGCATATACATCACCAACGTCTGACAGTCATCTGCACTGTTCCTTTAAGACCCCGTTCTGTCATCCTGTCCCTCAGTTTATACTTCAACAATTTTCTTCCTTCGTTTTGTCAAATTAAGGGATTGTGCGAATATTTGAGATCTCAATTAGACATGCACTGCATTCTTAACAGGGTCAGGCTGCTCAACCTCATTAGCTAAATTACACCTGAGAAGTTCTGAAGAAAACAATTAGCCCTGGTTTGCTTTTCCACAGCCATTGGTGTAATGTACATGGCTAGAAATGTATGTTCCATTAGCAGACTGGTGTAAAATCATCAAAGCCTTGCAAAACCTGGAGGAAGCTTGAAGAACCTCTGGCTGGTATGAGAATCATGTCTGCATTTTTGGCAGACCTGCATGAAAAGGACGATGACCTGAGTTATATTTCAGTGACTAAACCGAGAGATGTGGAGGACAACATGTTAAGGAGAAGACAGGTCAATCCTACACAAAAGAATGGATAGAATCATAACATTTAACGTGGGTGTTGTAGGAATAAAAGCATTTTAGTTAAAAGAGCCTTTTTGATAGAGTTTGTTTACTCTAGAATGCATGTGCTTTAAACAAAACAAAATTGATATATGATATATTTGATTCATGATATATTTATTCAGCTGTTTTTAAATACATTTTAAATAGGTTCCTAATATTTCAGTCTTTCCAGTAGTTTGGAGATGTGCTTGTATGTCTATTTCCTACGTAGAAAGTATCTGCCGAAATGTGTTACAAAGATTACTCCAAGGGAGCTGACTTTCCTTGAAGGGGCTTTACTACAACGATAAATGAAATTATATACACTTTTATAAATTAGATTTCATAAATATATAAATAAATAAATAAAATGGGGGTGTGGCTTAACATCTAATTTCTGAAATGTACTGATAAATTAGTGTACTAATAAATAAGTCCTAGACATGGCTTGAGGTTAAAACCTACATCAACCATTAAGGATGCAGATGTTAAGGGTCAGTGAACCATTAAGTTCAGTCCTCAGACACAATTACAAACACATACTCCCACACACCCCTGCTGGTCATCAGCACAAGATAACTATCTCCATAATCCCTTCAGAGACTAATGACTTTTTGACCTGTGAGCTCTCTGCCCCTGTATCACTGCTGCAATCAGTCACAATGCAGCTCGGTCCTTATCCTACTGATCGCAACTCTGATACAGCCTTTGATTGACAGCTACAATGGGAGTGATTTTAAGCACAGGGTGCTGGGGGCTAAAGATAAGATGTGATGAACCTCTTGTAAGGGGAAGAGGAGGAGAAAGACCGCAGTGTGAATATCCACATTGTAATCCAGCAGGGCTGAGCATCAGATGAATTAATGCGACTGCTTTCCAACAAAACTCATTTGTGTCTTTTATTCCTTTAAAACATAACTTTTTGGTATTTTAGCACTCTGTGTGTTGCTTTTATTTTTTATCATTTATATTAAACTGCGTGAAAGAAATGCCTCTGATTAATTATTTAAATAGATCACGGTTATAATGTTTTATTAATGAATGGATGTAATATTGACATGAATGATCAAATCATTCATGTCAATATTACAATATAACAGCCATCTGCATGTAGCAGGTAATGAGGGGTAGGGATTTATTAAAATGCCTGCCTTTATTTCTGCCCCAAAAAAAACCACTGATTATCAGCATATAACATAGCACGTGGCCAACAAGCAAGTCGGGTAGCTTACTGTTATTTCACATTGACCTGTGAAAAGTGGGCTCTTACTGTCATCATACTGTGCTAGATATTTACTAGCAGGTAGCCAAGAATGAAAGCACATTCATTTTTATCAGAATAAACATCATATAATATGTCGATATTTAGCTGTGAAAGTTTCAGATTTATTTAAGGTTATTGGATTATTTCTGGACATAAATCTTGCATTGTGTTATACAGTAGTATAATAAATTAATAAATAAGTTAATATAATAAATTAAGGTTTTTTAAAGAAATTATACAGATTTGTCTTCAAAACATTTTATACCCTCCAGCCTCCAGTGAGCAGCTTTTTCCCAGTCAGATTTTTTGATTGATGTTAATAAATGTCATGAGATTAAACTGTACTGAAACACCTCCTCTGATCACATAAAAATCAGAGGAAAGGCCAAATATGGTTATGACTCAAGCCTCCATCTGCCTGCTCAGCATGTGAGTGTGTGTTTCATAACCTGTAAGAAGGTGTCTAGGTTATGTCTATGTAAGTTACGGTGTTTGTGTATTCTGAGAATATGTGTGCTGGCTTACTCATTGTGTATTTTAGTGAAAAGACCGTATGTGTGTGTGGGTGTGCGTAAATCCCTCCATGCGCACATATGTGTGTGTGCCGGAGCTCAGCAGAAGCCCAGCGTGCCTGTGTTCTGGAACCTGTTGTTCCCTGCTGCTTCATGCCTGTGGTGGGGAGGGATAAATATATGCTTCCCTTCTCACTGTCTCAGGCTGTTGCCAATAGAGCCCAACAGAACGTACCCCCTGCCCTGACCCCTCAACACACACTCTTGCTATGGCAGACTGCAAGACAGGAACATACGCAACTACAGGGCCATAAAGCTTCACCTTTCCCTAGGTGATTTAGTTGTTTTGATCTAATTTTAAATAGAGCAACAATTATTATAACACATCAGTGATATAAGCAAAATAATTTTGGTCGTAACTCATGTTTTGCCCTATATTCAATAAATCCAAGTATTTTTTATCTTGTTTTCCTGTAAAAGATAATATTACAAAAAATCTTTAAAACAAGATATATTTATTTGGAAAGAAAAGGCAATAAAACTTTCTCAGAGAAAATATTTTGATTTTCTTCCCCTTACAAATTTTTAAGCATCAAACAAAATTTGTTTAAACAAGATATTAAGAATTTTTTAAAGATTAAGGATTAAAGAATACTACACAGGCAAATATTGTGTTGACACTTATTGGCAGTATTTTATGCAAAGCAAACATGCCAGTAAAGTATTAAAATTATAAGCTTTAATATTGGATATGAGTCGATCTTTAACATTTGTGATCTGCATTGTGCTCTGCACAGAACAAGTGTTCCCACTTCAAAGCTGTAAGGGACAGTGAAACATTATGAAAGACAAGGATAAAAAGTGTGGGAATGTTATTTACTATTAAGAGAAACAAAACCCCTATGTTCCCCCCACCCCCTCTGTGTGTCCCAGCACTCCTCGTGTTCACACCATTGATTGTTTGAGAAACTGATTGTCCACGGAGCTGTCATTGTTATTTTAATCAAAAAGACAAAGACAGACATCTTTAAGGTTTTTTGCTTTTCTATAGGGTAGTTTGACGTCTCTTAATCTAAAACTTCCTCTGACTGCCCCTCTCGAAGGAAGCAGACACAGAGACTCGGGTCCATTGTGCATTTGCAGTCATTAGCACCTGGGCCGCAGATTCCCTTTAGACAGACCCCCGATGCCCTGCCATGCAGATCACCAACACTGACTGATGTGGAAGCTGTCACGGGTGTAACCCCTCCTGTGTATGACACACTAACGTGCAAATGTGTGTGGATGCAAACACATCATGCATAAATGCATTTCTAATGTCCTGCTATAAAACGGTTGAATTGTTTGACATATGCAGTTTGCATTCAATTGCAGCATGAGTTAATTAAAAGTTAATTAACTGGTATGCAACAACATAAAAAATCTCTAATGTGGAAAAAGTGACAATCAGTTAAAATTCAGAATGGTATAAATGTAATATAACAGGTGGATGAAAACGTCTTCATTTGAACACACATTGAGGATAAATTGTAGAACTCATGATGGCAGCCATCATTTACATAGCATTTGAATGTGTCCTCAAATCCTAAAACACTGAGCATGACCCTCATTATAACCCAATAGACTGACCGATGCACTGCCTAGCTATCCTAAATCAGGTGAACGAAGCAAAACAGATGAAACAGATTTGCTTTGGCAGTGCTTTATGTTGTGTTATTGAATGACTCATTCTAGGAATAAACACTGAATGATTTAAATGGGCTGAGAACATAATGGCATTATTCTTTTTTTGGCTTTCTGTCTGTCAGTTATTTCAAGATAAATTGCGAACAAGCCACATTTGACTGAAACTTTTAAGAGTAGAAACACAGCAAAAGGAGAAACCACAGAAGGAGATGTTTGCTGAATATGGCATCATATTGCAACTCTTCACTGTGGTGTGGAAATCTAGGTGCATGATTTACGAACAAATGAAACATTAACTGGCTAATTCAGCCAGGCAGGTTCCATAATTCAGACAGTGTATGAGTCATTAGGTGCTTATTTTTTCCTAAGTCATTAAAAAGCTGTGTTGCCGTGACAGTTTCACTCTAATACGATAAACAGTTCGAGGGTGGATGTCATCCCCAGCATCGTAAAGACCTAAAAATGACTTGTTCTGGGATTTTATCCATATCTTGTAAGCAGAGACAGCTAAATAAAGCTTATTAGCTAATCTTCACTTAAGGAAAATCACACAGGAGGTTATAGAAGTTTCAATGCCACCGGTTATGACTGCTGTGCTGATATTCAGCACAACAACATGATTGTATGTGTGATATAATTGCTATCAATAAGCCAAGTTGAATAACCCACCAAACTGAATCATGTTTTGCTCCATCAACGCAAAATGTTCCAAAGCACTGATTGTGAGTGACTCAAACAGTTTAAATTCCAATGTTTTATACTAAATATTAGGTACCAACCTGTATACAGATAATACAAACTGTTATATAAAACTATAATATACACTCAGTTTTTTTGGGATGCTTTGGTGAGAAAATTAATGGCATGCACATCATTGTAAATCTAAAATGCCTGGAGTTCTACCAGACAGACCAATGAAGCTTTAACAAAAAAACAGCCTCATTCTTTCAGAGTTTTGTGGCCAAAGGCTACATAGGCTTTTTACAGCACTTCTCAATAGAGCCATCACCCAAGGGGCAGAGAACAGAACAGCTGACTTGAAAGAGATCCACATCAAAGGGAGTTGGGAATGGCTACTGTAAAGTGCACCAGGGGCTCTGAGTGACACTTTCTTGAGATAAAACATCATACTTTATGGAGCTGTTTTAACTGACCCATAATGCTGTTCTAGGGTCAGTTTCAGCTGTTCTCCTTTTATTGCTGAAAGACTGCATATTCTGAACTACAAATGTCTCAGAGCAATAACGATTTCACTGCTTTCTTATGCTGAAGACGTCATCCCAATCCATGGCACAAATGAGTGGAAGATGAAGGTTCAAATTAGACTATAACTTCTCCATCCTACCTCTCTATGGCCTTCACTTAAGGACACATGGACAGTTTGCTTTCAGCTGCTGTGACAGAAATGTGTTGCATAACATTTAATTAAAAAAAACTCTATTCAAAGCAACTGTACTTTAGATAGTGAAGAAATGGAAACAGCCAGCCATCATTGTACTAGACTTGACATTGACACAGGAAGCTTTAAGGGACTAATAAGACAGAATGGTGATTCATCAGGTTCTCCTGAGCTGAAAGGAAGTTTCTTTCTGAAGGTCAAATGATAAAATGCATATTTAAAATTACTTCAAAACGAGGACATCAAATTGATACAAAGAGAAAAGATTTGTGTTTATATTTGAACACAACAAAGTAACAAAGTGTGTTTAGACCAGAAAAGTCAGATATGTTAAAATACAGTAAGAACTGATGGTGTATGTGATGGGGAGACTCAGAATAACAGGGGACGAGCAGGCTAAAAAGATGTATGATACCAGAGTATGTCTACATTAAACTATCATGGGGGGAATTTATTAAAAATGAATTTCCTCATTTTGCACAGTGGTTCTGAACTCATAATTAAATCTAAAAATCTGAGTACATAATTTAACTTAACTGGTGCTGGGAAATTTATCACCACTTAAGCTCAACTACTGCAGGTGGTTTATGAATAAGAAGCAGGTTTTTGTGCTAAAAATTAGTGTCAAAACAAATTTTGACAGTCCAACAGTTTTTGTACAGTATCTGTTGATAACTACTAAAACTGATAACTCTCTCGGTCATGCAGGTATGTGCTTTACAACATCAGGAAAATCAGACCCTTCCTGTCCGAGCACACAACACAGCTCCTAGTCCAAGCACTCGTAATATCAAGGCTGGACTACTGCAATGCCCTTCTGGCTAGCCTTCCAGCCAATGCAACCAAACCCCTGCAAATGATCCAGAATGCTGCAGCACGTCTGGTCTTCAATCAACAAAAAACAACCCATGTCACACCCCTCCTGACCTCACTCCACTGGCTACCTGTAGCCGCCCGCATCAAATTCAAATCTCTTACGCTTGCCTTTAAGACAATAACCGGAACCTCTCCCTCCTACCTCAACTCACTCCTCCAGACATATGTCCCCTCCTGCCAGCTACGGTAAGCTAACGAACGACGGCTGATCGTTCCCCCACAACGAGGCATCAGATCAATCTGTAAAACTTTCACCTACTCCGTTCCTTTGTGGTGGAATGAACTGCCAGCATCCACTCGATCTGCTGAAACCATCACAACCTTCAAAAAACAACTCAAAACACACCTGTTTCGCAGACACCTCTCTGAACTCTAATGCTCTTCTATCCTATCCCTCTATCCTTTCCTTCTATCCTTCCAAAAAAAATATAATAATTTCCTGTCTCTAGTCCATCTTTCTCTCTAGTAACAGAATACAATGTCCGCTTGTAAATGTAGCTTTGTAGACTTGGCTCGTTGGCGTACAAGACAAAATGTTCAATGCTCTCGTCCTTTGTCCTTTGGATAAAAACGTCTGCTAAATGACTAAATGTAAATGTAGAAGAAAGAAACCACTTCAATAAATGTTTTAACGGTACACTGTACCTTCTCATTATGCCTGCCTTATGATATTTCCCCCCTTTTTTCACTTACAGTGTTTTTTGTTTTCGTTATAATTTTTCGTTAACGAACATGCACATTCTCTTACCTGCTGTTGAACTTCTCAGGATGTTTCTCTCTCATCAAGTGAAAGCGATGTGCGATGGATGCGTCCTACAGAAAACAAGAAACACAGGTTAACAGCTTTTCTTTACTAAACGTACAACATACTAAATTAAGTCTCTGGCTAATGAGCTACAGTGCCTGTGGCTGCAGGGTTGGAGTGCCTATCCTAATTTAAGTGCTCTGATCTTACAGGAACAGCACCTTTGGACCAAACTGCACAGCCATAAAACTGTTCAGACATGACCTAGACCTAACTGATCAATGTTTAAAATGGACTACTCTAAATCCACCTTTCAAGGAAGAGGGGTCTGAAAAGGGAAGGACGCCATCTCTTTTTCTGTGGCCTGAGGGGGAAGATAATCATGCAGATGGGTCTGCTGCACAAAGTACACAATTCTGGAAATGAGGCCACCGAACTGGAGTGCCCAAAGAATAAAAAAACACAGGGAAGCTGGCTAACGGTATCAGCAGGATATGACTTTCCAGGAATGACAGAGGAGGGAAAGAAAGAGAAATTAACAGTCTACCTAAACCAAGAGACAACAAGGCTTTTAACATCAGAAGTGTGCACTTAAGCAGGCAAATCAATAACTGTTGCTCTTAAGAAGACAATTGCAGAGATTGTCTGATCGTACATAAATATCTAGACTGTTTCACATATTCCTGAAAGTTACTTTTGTCAGCGGAAAACAATGGCTGATGGTTATTCAACTACCTTGTAAAATATGTGTCAGGAGAAAACTATCACACAATGCTCATCTACAAAAGCTGCTGGCACGAGATTAAAATAATTTAATCACGTAAGGGTTTGGAAATTATTTTTACTAAATTATTTACTTTTATTTACTTACTTTTTTTTATTTAGTAACCTATTAATGTTTGAAACATTAGGGGTAAATAAACAAAATGAAATATGTGCACTGTAGAAACCTGCGAAGAAAATAAACATCTGAAATCAGACTGGAAAAGAGCAGAAATTTAGCATGATGCCATCAGCCACTGACTTTAAGGGTGACAATACAGTGCCTGTTTAGGGACACAGCATTTAAAATGCCACTGGAGTGTACAGACAAGAAAAACTGAAATCATAAAAATGTTACTAGATGCGTTTTTTTACAGAAATGTGACTGGCACTTGGCTTGACTTGAGTTGGAAGCATAAATTTTTGCATTTGCAGCTGTTGGTGAAGCAGTCTTGATTAAAATCAAAGCAACAGTGCGACAAGAAAAAAGCTAATTGATTAATCAGGTCTGCCACCGCAACTGATTATTTCTATATATACACGTGCACGTGTAAAGAGAAGAGCTCAAAACCACTGCATCCTTCACTATGACCCAAACCTGAAGGCATGCACACACACACGTAACACCTGTCCCTGAGTTTTGTCATGTGAGATGCCGGTGCATGTCAGCATGCTGCAGTGCTCACCATGTCACCGGTTCAGACAGGGAGGAAGTGTGTGAGTGTGAGATTCGCAAGGTTTGATAGCTGCAGGCGCACCAATCAAGCCGCGAGCGGACGATGCTACGTTAGCACCTGCGCTGGCTTCCTGCCTGTGCTTGCAGGTGCTACAGCAGTCACATGGGAGAGGTTACATGAAGTGCGGAGGGCAGGAGAGGGTAAATGGAAGGGTGGTGGACTCGTATCCCGCACAGATCCAAACCTTAGCCATAAAGCACTAAGCTCTGCTGATGTTTAAACAGGATTTGAGAAGGGCAAATACAGTACATTGCTGTGTATTGTGTCTGACTGGCAAGGTTAAGTTAAAAGCCATTCACTGAAGTGCTGGGAGAATAAAACATTTACAAATGTATGCATTTGGCAGACACTTCTATCCAAAGTAACTTAAATACAGATATACAGGTTATCATTTGTGTCCTCTGGGACTGAACCCACAGCTGTAGTGTTGCAAACACCATGCACTACCCAGATTTTTCCCAAACTGTTGGCAGATCAATGAAGCATCAAATATAATTAAAATCAGTTAGCATATTAAAATGTTGTTTTTTGCCCCAACTTCCCTTGGATCAGGACAGACCGGTCAGAACAAAAAGGCAGTTACACTTGTCTTTTCATTACACATGTAGATAACATCCAGTTACAAGAAATGTCAAGTGTAAATAAGTGTAAATCAATGTGACATTTTCCTCTTTGTCTGGATATTTTTGGGTTTTGAACAAGTCCATGCAGGTGTTTCACAAATTGTCATGTGTGAAACAGGAAGGCACAGAAGGCACTGTACCACAGGTAAGACAACATGTGAAAAACACAGATTACTGCATTGAATACAAAGACACAGAGTCAGCATCGCACAACACTTCTCTAAAGAAAACAACACAAATTATTAAAGCCAGAAAACTGTCCTCAATATACACTGCATTTGTTTTATGTCCTTTTGTGGTTTGGACTATTAATTCCACATTTTAAACAATGACAAACAATAACCAAACCTCAAAAACCAACCAAACAAACAAACTCAAGAGATCTACATTAAAATATCACCATAAGCCTCTGAGACAAAGCTTCTGTTTAGTTTCTCAGCCTCCTATTTGTGGTATATATTTACAAACAGTTTAGCTAACCAGATTTAAAATCCTTTGGGGCGTTGTGTTATGATTCATCCCAAACTGTGTGCTATGGGAGAACAGGGACACTGTGTCCTCCATTAAGACATATTCCATCCCTACAGCATGGAACTGTGGGCTTAACTGTTCTTGGCATTCTCTCTTTGCTACCAGGCAAAAGGTTCTACATAATCTTATAGTTTGTGTCCTCCACAGATGACCTCTGCATATCTAGCAGCTTTCCTCTATCTAAGGTCATGTGTTCGATCTATAGGAAATGTATAGCTTGAATGCACTAAAAGTGGCTTTGGATAAAAGCCTTATACCAAATGCACAAAAGTAAATCTGTGGAGGAATAACTCATCTGGTCCGCACAATACAACACAATACTCTTGATAGGGGTAAGAGGTAAAGAAGATTAAGTGAGGTGATATTCAGGCCACTGTAATCGGTATGTCCACACAGGGTTATTGTGGCACACTATCGAGTCAGCGCCCATCTGTGCTCCTGTCAGCTCGGCAGGGAGCAGGTGCACATGGGACTCATCGCAATGCTGGTAAGTGCATTTTGTGAAAGTCCACATAAGCGCGGGAGTGAATCATGTAAATGGTGTATGTTTGCATCTCTACAAAGCATGTGTGAGGTGAATGGAGAGGTAGGTGCTGTTTTCCTTCTATCTTTAAGACTGGCCAGGTGTCACTCAGCACGGTCATTCATTATGGTGGTAACCTGGTCTGATTCTGGCAGCCACATACTTCCTGTCACTGATACTTCCCCTGACCTTCAGTCTGTGCCAGTACTACAGCCCTCCAAACACACAAATACACACGCATACACATGCATATACACACACAGGTTGACAGCTTCTAAAATAAACACTCTTATCACACAGATAGGGTTTAAAGATCGAATAAATCTTGTGAACTGTTGTTTGTTCCTTGACCCCTTGAACCTGCATGATCTCTGCAGCCGTTTACAGCAAAATCAAAGGCTAATTTAAGGGCTAATACAACAGCAATAATGAATTGTATATTAACACCTAAAACAATAAAGAGGTTACTGACATACAGAGAGTATTTAGCTATCCAATTAATTTAAACCCACACTTCAGGGAAAATAACAGCTTAGTTCAGCCACTCATGAGACTGGAGTCTGAAATCAGAAATTAATATTAATTCTTTATATGTAAAAATATTTTCAGTGACGTAAAAATGAGTGCACATTTAATCAGAAGATGGACTTACTAGACATATAAAAGGACAGTATACCTTTAGCAGTGTTGTTATCACACTCAATCTGAAATCAGTTCCAAGGCAGGAGTGGCTGTGTTATTGGAGATGAAGGTATGGTATGACACCACACCAGCAAGAACATGATGGAAGTGGGGCAGTTCTCCAAGCACCTCCCAGGAGAGGGTGAAAGGCTAACACAGATAAGTTGTTGATGTCAAAAGAGCTGGTTAGATTTCAGCTTCCAGACCTGGGGGAGATGGCACTTCTGGAGATGAACATGGCGAGGTGTTTTTAATGACTGCTGACGAGGTGTGTTTGCTGTCTTTAATTCCCCCCTGAGAGATTTTTTCCAGGGGAAACTGGATCACAGGTTTGCAATGCCATGTTAAGTCAGCATGGTGATGTCTCAGACATCAGGTTCACACTGGTGCCAAGAACTGCCCCCCACCCCCATCAGTTGCTCTTGTTTGGAGTGAGGGATCATGCATGAAGGTCTGTAATACCTGGAATAAAACTATCTGTTAACAATTCCTTTCAACTCAATGTCAGATGTTTGGCTGGTACAAGAACGTGGCCCTGGAGAAACTTTTGTACATTTGGCAGTTTTGGCAGTTCCGAAAACAAAAACTGTTTGCAAAAAATGTTACTTTGGTAAAACACACAACTACTTTTTAAATGAATGTCAACAGAGAAAAATTTCCTACTATGTCCAGATGGCACAGTTGTGGCCCATTCTAAAGGCCCATTCTAACTAGCCAAATATTGGAACTGGCTGGGAGATACTAGACCAGCTTACCAAATAAGTAACGCTGGTAATAATGACAAAAGCCTGGAAGCCACAAACACCATGGCAACCTAAACGGATAGTGGCAAAAAAATGTTAAAGGCTGAAACAGCATTACTAATGATTACATCAGTGGATGAGTCACTAGCACTGCTTTACTCAGGTGTCAGTGGCTCCCAATGCAGAGCCATCTGTCCTGTCCTCCTGGACTCCCAGCACCCTGTTCCTCTGCTCCAGCATCATGCCACGCCACACTACGCCACACCACAGTATTGTGATTTCAGACAATGAGCAAGGACACTAATAGCCTCGTACAACAGTTCTATCCATTGAACTATGAACTGAAATCTAATCAAAGTCAACTATGAAACTGAGTTCAGTATGACGTTGTCAAACAACATTTATTAAATTCATGTGTTTCGCAAACACTTTTCCCAAAGTAACTTACAGGGCTTTTAGAGTACACATTTGGTCAGTATTTGTATCTCAAGGGAATTAAACCCACAGCCTTGCCATTTCAAGAGTCATGCTAAGCTAGCTACAGAAACATTACTAGATCCAGCAAAGGTAAAGCTAAAGTTATGTATCATTAGTTATTGTGTGTTAAATCTCGAAAACCAAAAATTTAAGGCTGTTTTAAACTGCACACAAATGGTTGACTATGGTTGAATCACTATTTTAAGTCTTGATAGGTAAAAGTATTTTCGAAACAAAAAAATACACTTTTGTGCTTTTAAAAAAGCAACCAAAAAAAGCACTTGTTTTTTTAAATTATATTTCTGTCTTGTGAGAGCTAGAACCAGTGCCAAGCCATGCCACGACCCACATGGTGCAGTCAGTCAACATCACAAGACTCAGGGTTCACAGTATGGGCCTATTGTCCATTCATAGTCAGCACTCAGACTCTTTAAACCAGCAGACTGTATCATCATTAGACTGGTCAACACAGACCTGAAAACATAATACACAGCATTCTTTTCTCTCAGTTTAATCTAAACACAAACTATGCTCAAACATCCATTACAGTGTTATGAATGTTCCCCTAAACTAGTGTATATTATAAAAGATATGCACTTTAACACTTTAATTAATAAACAATTTAATAACATTAACTTTTTATTATTTTTTATTATAACTTTTTATTATAAGTAACAAAGTGCACCAAGTAACAATCTGTTAAGCATGCATTGGTTTTGCCAGTTAAGGTTATTTTGAAGTGTTGCCAAAAACGATTTCCCAAAGAGTTTATTTTGTATCACATTTTTGTTTGTAGCACACCTAAACAACAATTTCTCAGTTCTGCTACATAATGCTAACATTTATGCGGTTTGTGCCGTTGGCTGATGAAAACAGCCCATACTGGAAACAGTGGGATGCTAAGCCGAGTTACATAACGGCCCTAAAGTGCCGCATTCTTTAATACTTTTTTTAATGCCATCTAATACTTTTCGTGTGCGCCTCCTGCCACTCTGCACACACCATTGCACCATTATTTCTGGCCATTCTAAATGTGGACAACCTGGCACAAAGAGATAAAGCAGTGTTCATCCAACACACCTGGGATTAGCCTGATTATAACAGAATATTGGACATTTTTCAGGAATGAAAGCAGACCTACTATTTATAGCTGCCTGTTCTAAAAACAGAACAAAAATTAATCATTAGTTAAACAAGGGGAGAGAGATGTGCACACTGAGAACAAACTGGGACCAATGCCAGCAACAGCACACAAATTCAGCATTTTTGTAGATGACCTGATGGACATTCTTTTCTTTGAATTTATTCTTCATCTTAAAATAATTATTTCTTTTATTAATTAATTACTGCAGGTTCTGCATATTATTCTGAGCCCCACAGCAAGTTCCTACAGCACTAGAAACTAACCATCTATCGAGCTGGTCAAAAACAATTATTTGTTGTAGTTATTTGTTGTATATCTGCCACAAGTTGGTTTACAACAGACAAGTAGTAGAAGTGGATGTAGTCTGTGAGAGACAGATTTTTATCTATAAATAATAAAATATTGATTTGACATTTAACTGCTCTCATAATAAATGCTTGATTATAACAACAGCCTGGGATATAACATTTGAACAGCAGAGGGTTGCTAAGCAACTGTGCGAGAACGATTAATCTGTGCAATAATAAATCAAGTCACGGGCATGAAACTGTTTCAGATGCACTAAATCACATCAGCAAGTTTGAACATGTTATTGTGCCTTTGACGATGATCTGACAATTACTCCAAATTAATCCAAAACAACATTTAATTAATCACAAATTGCTTATTTTTGCCTCAGGCTTGGGTAAAAATACAGAGTGAGAAGAGTGAGACATGCTGATTACAGACTGAGGGAAAGAAAGGCAGAGGAGTGACGATTTAGCATTAGCATCTTGTAAAAATGCAGCTTCTGTTATAACTGAACTCAAGTGACTTTTGTGGACTTTGTGTACTATGTTGCTAGGTCTTTATGAGTTTAAGGAATCTGTATCAATGTGTAATATGATTCTCACCACTCCAATGGAGAAGTAGTTGTTGACTATGCTGTAGGGCACAGGGTCGCCCTTCTCCTCCTTATCATCAGGGACAATGTCAATGTTCCAGCGGTCCAGCAGCACCTCAGTGCTGTGCTCAATATCCCTGAGGAACTTTACCAGACTGCCGCCTTCATAACCTGTCAATCACAACACAAAAAGGAAGTGGAACTACAGAACGTAAAAGAGAAGTGACAAAATAAAAGTAGAAATGCACACAGAGCATATGCACAAATAACATTTTTATCTAAAATCCACAAGAGTTTGCAAGCGTTCACAATTAGAAAAGAATAAATAAGTATGTATCTTTCATTATGCTGAAGACAATGAATAAGAGTTTCTAGTTTCTAGGTTAATGCGGTTTAATTCAAATTTCAACAAAACAAGATCAGATAATTAAACATACTACAGTAATACAATGTTGCAAAAGGATAATCATGAATGTCCTGAAAGAACTTGATTGCATGAACATGTGCACATTGAAAAAGTCCACATGACTGAAAGTTGTATTATACGATTAATTTTACACTAATCGTATAATACTATTACATTGCTGTCATCTGTGCCCATTCCTATTCTGTTCCTCACACACAGCTCTCGTGTGACTTTAAAAGACTTGGAACAAAGTCATTTAGATCACTTCTAAAACACTTTAAAAACTGTTTACGTTTTGTGTTGTTTTTAATGCTCCAGTCCTCATTCATTGTAACTGCATGGAATAAAGCAACCAGCACATTCTTCAAAATTTCTCCATTTGTGTTCCACAGAAGACCTGAGGGTCAGTAAGTGATAGGCAAGTTTTTATTTTTGGGAGAACTATTCTTTAAAAATGAAAGACAACTCATTCTGATGATTTAAGAGATAAACTCAAGTTGATTTATTACACCACCATGGGGCTGAACTCCATGACCTGCAAGGATTTAGTCGATGCCTGGCAACCTGTCCGCATGACATGATAAAGTCTTTGTCCATATAGAGAATCTCTGAGGTGGATGAACTACAATTACTTCTTAGATCTAATGGGCAGGATACATGGCCTTCGTGTTACATCACTATCATAAAGGTGCCATCTCTTAACAAGGGACATCATGCTGTGAATCAGGTGGGGATATGGCCTCCCGCCTGGCAACCAAAGGAGAAAAAGCACATGTGCGAAGACACCCAGGTGCTGAAGTCTGTTGCTCTGAACAAACATGTAGACCCAAGATGTATGTTATGTTCACACACTAACTCTACATTGCATACAGGTGATACACGCCTAAATCAAAGTTAATCAACTTACGTACCAAGATAACCCAACCCACCATCTATATGAAATTATAAGTACATTTATGCAAAATCTTACACTCACACAAACCACACACACAGGAAACACTGATATGAAGCTAATTAATTCAGCAGCCTCTACGAGGCCATGCACACCTGTCTTTCAAGCACACGTAAGCAGACTCACTGATGCATATCATTCCATCATAACCTACCATACAAACCCACATATCTAATTAGGAACACATAATCTTGCTGGAATAAAACAGAGCATGTCTCTGGTGTGTCTTCTCTTGCCGAGAAGCCAGATTTGAGTCTACATAAACTGAAGTTAATGTGCATTTATCTGTGATGAGCTTCCAGATGGAATTTTATGCATTTTCTACACTGATTGCAGGACAAAATCTGCAGAATGAATTTAAATGTGGAAAACATGTTAAATTGAGCTAAAAATACTACATGCTTATTGGTAGCTGAAAGCATTATCAAATGAGGCAATATATTTGATAAGTATGCATGGTTTGGGGAAAATGTCAAATTTAGTGAATAATGAGTGTTGCAATTTTGTGGATCTCTGAGTGCATATTCCAAGGCCTGCTAATGTATAATTACTAGAACAGTGCTAAATGCAGTGCTGAATGCAGTGCTGAATTAGTTTACATTTAACTTTTATGTAATGTCCTTTTATGTAATGTCAAAATCGAAATCCTAAATTCTAGTGCAGCCCTCTTATTCCTGTGACTGGAACATTCAGATAATCAAATGCCAAAGCATGATTACAACAGTCTGACCTTCTCCTCAGGGTTGCATGTGGAAATGCTGAAAAGAAAACAAGCTTGAAATCTTTTTGAAAGGTTTATACAGGATCGAACTCAGATGCGAAAGATATCTTAAAGAAGCCTAATCTCAACGTGAGTGGTTTGGAAGCATAAATTACTTTATATTGCATTTCAAAGTCTTTTAGTAATTCAATCTGAACTTCTCATCGACAGACTGTTATTGGTTCTCACCTCCACCCCAGCGCAGGCAGCGAGCAAGGTCATTCCCAGTACCCAGCGGCAGGATCGCAACAGGCGGATGTTGAGCGAAATTGGCCTTATCTGTTGTGGAACAATTAAAAGAACTATTAATGCTTTCCTGCCTTCCAAATTAATGCGCTGTGACAGCTATATATACATACAACTTTACCAAGTCTCTTTAACATACAGTTTATATTACTCCTATATAACATTCTCACAAACATAAATTAAAACAGATTTGTTTCTGTTGTTCTGAGGCTAATGGCAGGATGCATCTTCTGAAGACAGCCAGCATATTGAACTGTATCTTTTTGTCCTTGCACTGATGGTCCCTGTGTGGCTTATTGCTGTGTGCACAGGGACCGCGGAGACGTTGTTTTTGGTGCCCGTCCGTATGGCGTGATTTACTGTCTAACCACAGGGGCTCTCTGAGTAATCATCAGCAGCAGGCACTTTCTAATACCAGTCAAACTTGTGGGGGTGAAGAACGAGCCAGAACCGATCACAAAGCAGCCCTCAAACAACTTTGAATTTGAAAGCTACAAGGAGATGCTTTTCCTAAATCTGCATTTTAGGGCCGTTGGAGTGAACACCTACACACGTCCTGCCTTCCTCACTTTCCACTAAGATGGGTTAAAGAGGATCTAAAAAGATGGACAAAAACACATAACTTCAGATCTGAGTTCAGGTTTCAGCATCGTCAACCAGTTAATCAAGAAAAGGGTTTGAGGAGCTAACTGATTCAGAACCAGCACTTAAGGATGATATCTATGACCTCCCATGCAGGTTCCTCTCCAGTGCTCATCCATTATCATCAATATGGCTGTCAGTGAGGAGAAAGGCAGGCCATTATCTCTCTGCTGCTGTCCTGTTGATGCTCGCCCTAGAAACAATGATTTGTGAAGTATAATCTTTCAGAGGCCTGTCAAACATCACGATTATATGTGGGACTTAAATAAGAGCCAGACCTGTGAATTACTGAATGACATCCTAATATTTTAAAGGCTTGAAGATGAATGGGTTGAAATGCAGCTGTAAAACAGCAACAAATATAAAGTGCATGACGAGACAATACAGAGACAACTGCAATATTTGCTTATTTGTTTGATGTTTACATTATTTGCTTTGGTTGTATCAGCAGACCTAATGGTGCTCTATGAACTAATAGCTGCTCTTGTAGTCTGATGGTACATTTGGCAAAGTTAATTATGAAAGCTAAGGAAAGCATAAATATGTACTCACCAATACAGTCCAAAATCCACCCCACTGTTCCATCACCACCACAGGCTAGCACACGGAAATCAGGCACATCCCGAAAAAAGTTTAGCCTGGCAGACATAAAAATAATAAAATGGTAGTAAAATAAATAATCATGTCATACGAAAGAGTACTTCATCATAGAAAACTGCAAACATTAGCTTGAGACTTTATTACTCACTATAAATTAAAAAGTATGTTTTCGCTTTGAATCATCTAAAACAAACTTTGAAGTGTATTAGAAATCTAAGACCTGTTTAATTGCCTAAATAATAAACATAGGGCTGAGATTTCATAAGGTAGGAGCCTTGGCCAATACAGTAGGTCAAAGGCTGAAGTAAAAAACACATCACCCTCTGCTGGTCAGAAGCATGCAATGCACCTCACGTTGACTTCAGGACATATTCTGTGCATATACATATTTGGGATCTGATAAAGCAGTCACAAAACTGTATCCTCTCTGCATGAGCTCTGACACTGTTTTATACATGCAGGACAAGAGCAAACAAATACTACAAACAATGCAGTCAATCATATTCAACAGAACAGTTTTCCAGGTTTTCGTATTCAGACATTCTCATGTTTGCTGTTATGGTGCCATGGAAATGGAGCAGTTGTTTAAATACTTACAGTTTATAGCATTTTTCTAAAACTATGTCAACATTGTCTTCAACAAAGTGCTGACAAGGCACTTCACTGAAACTCAATAGCTCAGCAACTGGAACAGACTCTATGAAACTCATCAAAGCCTGGATCAGCCTGGCTAAATGTTCTCTGCCTCAGCTGAATTCATAATGTACCAGTTCTGTTTAAAATGGCAACGCTCACTTCTATTGTACTGATGAGGTTTTTGTAAACAATTCCCTCTTCATTGACAGGGATGCAACAGAAAACAGACTTGTGCAATCTGTGTTTTTCCTTATAAAGCTATAAAAGTGGCCTCTTCAGTGTTGATATATAGCAAAATAAGCACTCTGGACTATTATCAGCTCTCCATCTTTTGATCTCCACTTAGACACCTGAGTGTCAATCATTTACAATGATGGAACACAAAAGATGAAAAGTGCAGAATGAGTGCAGAACATTATGGAAAAAGTACCAGATTTCTTTTTAAATTCTATTCATATAGTGGTCAGCAATGTAATGTATCTGTGCCATCATCAGAATGAGGCAGTGATCATCAGCATGCAAACAAGTAAGAGAGTAAGATAAAATAATAAACAAGTCCCCACATAAAACATAATGTCAAAGACATTCCAAATCACATTATTAAGGGAAAGAGAAGCGTTTTTAGTTCTCGCCATGACACAAACTCAGAGAGAACAGCACAGGTGGCGGGATATGTGGCACAGTGGATAACAAGAAAATTGAAATAAAAGGTTGCTGACCCAAGATCTGTATGGTTATGAATCCGTTACAAGCTCTCAGAGGCTAATTCATGGTCTTATTGTTTTCTGCGAATAAAATTAGCAGTGTCACATAATATTTAATCCACTTCGCTGTCTCTCTGTGTGAATGGACTCATGCGCAGCTCTAGTCGTGACTATAGAACATTGTGTGGGGAAAGGAGGTGTGGCTGGGGTAAAACAGGAAACAACCTGCTTTCCTGTGAAATAACCACCATTGCTTAGCTTCTGTTCACTCTCTTTCTGTTTGTCTGTCTCTCATTTTTCCTGAATGAGAGTGACTGTTGCACAACCACAGGATGCTGAACAGAATGTACTAATGCATTTGAGTGGGTTTTAACTGTTAATGAGTATACCACAGGGAAAGTGAGAGCACATGAGAAATTAAAAAAATCACAGATAATGTTCTTTCTATCAGGGGCATCGCAAACCTGTCTTTCAAGGGGTACCAGTGTCAGTCCTGGGTGAACTGGTGCCCTCAGAAAGATATGAACAATAACAAAAATCCCTTATTTTTAATGTAATAATAAGATTAGTGTTACTATTGTAACTACAGAGATGGTTCACTGATAAGGACCAGTCTGGTCTGCATTATTTTTATAGCACATTACATTTATAGCACATTGATAATTGACATACTGTTGTTACTTGTATCATTGTATATATTTCCTTGTTTTTTCCTTTTTCCTCCCTGTAAAGCGGCTTTGAGACAATGCCACATTGTAAAAGCGCTATACAAATAAAGCTGAATTGAATTTATGCACATTACTTGTCAAAGCTATATGTGTTATGAATATGTGTTACATATATTGCATATTATGTGCCTTCTCTTAGAATCAAACCCTGGAACTGGCCAAAGAAAAGATGTTTTACATGTATGTGTGAAGGGGCTTCAATTTAATGTTTGCCTTGTCGTGACTGCCACATTCAGAAGTACATTTGGCTTCATTCAGCGCTTGAGTGAATATATTTACTCAGCAGGGGACTTTTGAAGAGGCTGTTTGAGTCATAATAAATGTCTTGTAGGTCTCTCAGAGTCAGCTCCAATTTGGAGTGGTTCCTCTCCTGGACTAGTTGATTGCAGGTTAGCTCACAGTATTGCAGGTTTGTGGAAGAAAAATTATAAAAAGAGAGGAAGCCATGCCAGAACAAAACATTAGCGAGAATGTCAAACTGTTTTTGAGCAATTCCCTGTTATGACTCAAAAATGGTTTTATAATGTGCTTCCTTCAAACATTAATTATTTTAGTTTTTTAGTCTTATTTAGTCTTAGGGTATTTTAGTCTTACCCAACTGTGGGTCCTCCACGATCCAGACTGTACACTTGTCTGGGGTTGAGCAGGTACTGGAATTTCCGCAGAACCCTGATAATGACAGATGCCAAGAACAAGAGATCAGCAGGAAATCCAAAAAAAAAAAAAAAGATGTGGAGATGTGACATTCTTACAGTCTGCAAATGTTCTATTGTGATGAACCAAACAATTGATTTGTGTGAGGAACAAACTAAAATTTACAAATGCAATGGGATTTCAGCAACAATTTAGCTTTTGTGTTTTGGGAATGAAGTCATACAATTTGGAACATATTGGAACAGAATTGTTTAGGATAATTTTATTCCTTTAATTTTTAGAATAAAAATTCCTTGGTTAAATGGTTCCTTTAACATAACCACACAGACTCAATACAAGAGTCCAAAGGGAGACAGAAGCACTGCAAAGCATTCCTGCATTCCTCTTCAGTAACCTTGAAGCAATAAAATGATTATTGAGGATCCTGCAATGTCCTTTACTTATAACTATGTTAGCTGCTCTGCCCCTTTAAAATGCAAAAACACAGAGAAGGAAAGAAACTGACAGAATATGCAGGGCTGTTATTCTGAGGTGCGTCACAAGCCATGCTTTCATGTGGGGGTGATAATTTGAGCACTTATCAACACTGAAGACTTAATTTGTTTTTATGCAAAGAACAAAAGAACACAGCCAAGTGTCAAGCCCGACCAATGGGCTTTCAGCACACTGTGCAGGGTGAACATGGTGGAAAAAATCACTTTGTACAGTATGAATCAATGGTGACCACTCTGTTCCTTTGTTTGCCTCAAAAGAACCACCAAAATGGTCTTTCTGTTTTTGGGGCAGGGCAGTTACCATGTCTCTGTTTGAGCATGTCTAATAATGGAGGATAATCGGCCAATTAATTGTATTTAAAACTGTGTTGCTATGGTGATGCCAGTACTAAATCCAAAATCAGTCCCTCGGAGGACGTTGGGTGGGTGGTGAGAGCTGAAACAACACCCACATTCTTCCTTCTTAAACAGCATTACTGTCTCCTGCTAGCTTTGATGGTATTTAGGACACTGCCAGCATGCTGGAGAAAGAGTGGGTCTTTAATTAAACACATCTAGATTAAACTCACTTTAGATTGTTAGACCGTTAGGTTGGGGAAAAAGAAAATGACAAGGCACAATACTGAGCTTTGAAGATATTTTAGGGTTTACCTTTCGCCCTGCCGACCACCACTCTTAGGGTTGACCAACACAAGGAGGGGATGCGTTCCTGGCAGAGGGGTGATCTTAAAGACACAGGCGCACAAAAAATAATTCAAACACACAACAAGCACAGATTAGCAGTCTCAGTGTATATGGTACAGGCTCACCTGCAGTGCTTGACCATCACTGGTAAACTTGAAACACTGACTGGTGTCTTCAGGGCTGGTACTGGGTGATGACTCTCCTTCACCTCTTTTTACAGCTGAATGACGGTCCTGCCAGTGACAGAGAAACATTGTTTACTCATCTTATTCCAGATTAGGTAAGAAGTTAGTGATGGGGTTTTTAGCTCCAAAAAACACCTTATCTTATTCAAGCCTCTGTATATTCACAAAATCACTTCTCATTTAGTGTCCCTAAACCTGCAGTGACACAGTAATAATTATGTGCATACTGAGGCGACATACTGTTTGGATTCAGATGAACTATGAACTACATTATGAACTATAATGTAATAAGATTTACTTTAATGAAACTTTAATGGTGCTTTTGGAATGTGACAGCTGTGGTCACTATGCACTATCATTATATGGATAAGAGCAATTGAATAAATACTACACATAAGATATCACAGCAGTGCAGTTAGAGAAACTTGATCTCACCAGAACAACAGGACAGATGTACGAGGGCAGAAGAGTGTGATCTTTTAACGGCCCACCGTCACACTCTGGCTTTATATTTGACGCACACTTGTTATGGAGCTAGAAAAGATAAAAACATAAGAGAGATGTTATTTTATCTGACACAGGAAAAGACATTAATATACTGTAAATGTTAGCAGTACAGGTGACAACAGGATCTGTTGTTTATATTAAAACAAGTTGCTGGTTTAGAGCCAAAACTGTTGTGAAATGCAATGCAAATAACTTTAACACCAGTTGTTTGGTGCCAGGGTGTGTGCAGGGGTATATAATGTAAAAATGAACATTATGCAGAGAGAAAGTCTCTGAATGAGTGTTAAGTGTCATCACCTATCTTTAATATCTAGGGCTGTTTTAAACAAGCTGCCAGAACGGTCTGTGAAAATTTTGTGTAGGGTACCACCTTGTGGTAATAGTAAGTATAGCAACAAAAAGTCTAAAAATATGTAAAAAGAACTTGTACAAATTCTAAACTCACAAATTCATTTTTCTGTTTTACAATGTGCACTTTAACATTCATATATGCATATTTGAGAAATAAACAAGAAAACCAATTACATTATTTTGTCTTAATTAAATTATATAAACACTGTACAACGTTTCCCATGAGTCTTTGTTCATAACATCATCATGCAAATAAATACATAACACAAAACAAATGTATTACATTTTAAGTAACTGATGGATCATTACAAAGTTTAAAACAGATTTCCCATTATGATTGCACCAGATATTATGAAAACTGACATGCACTGTTAGCCACCAAACTGGCCACAGGAAGTCAGTGTAGACTCACAGTGATTTGACACCAAACACAGTGAAGGCCCGTTAGACCTTGATAGCACTTGATACTGCGGTGACATTTGTCACATTTTATTGGAGAGTTTCCCTCCATCCAAACATGCTGCATAGCCTAAAGAAACAGTGAACAGAGAGTCATTGTGTTTGTTGTAAAAAATTCAAACAATCTATTTACACATTACTTGACATATTAAGCTGTTCTGTCATGTATTTATACAGCCATTACACAAGTATTCTACTGCAATCTGACAGTTTAATAACTTTACTAACTACTGATTGTTACATATCTAACTTTACTAACCTTACACTAATTCTTGGTGTTAAATACAAGCAAGATCTTTAAATAACGTCTTATAATTTACCATATCACGCAATATGCAGTGACAACAGGGTGATAAAAATATTTACAGTATAATGCCATACATCTCTATGGTAATAAGAACAGTGGATCTATGAGGTAAGTCAGGGAGTTTAACCCTCTGGTTTACACAACTTCAGTCAAGTCACAGATGTAAATTTAGAGGTGTGACTAACTATTAAAACAATACTGCATGATCTCGCTCTTCTCCTTTGAATTCTCAAACAGAAGAGCCATTACATACAGGATGTTCTCATAACCTTCTGACATGTCCACAGAACATCTCTTTGAGGTTAAATCAAGAGATCAGGGCCTGGGAAGTTGCCTTGGGTGAAAACTGGTTTGCGGTCAGTGAATAAAATAACAGATAAATTTGTGCTTTACAGTTTTCTTCTCTCAGGCATTAGCATACTAGTTAACACAAAATTGAAAATGTGTTTTTATTTACATGCATTTTCAAATATTTTTGGAGCTTGGTGATATAAATCACCATCCATTTTCATTAGGATGGAAAGAGCTGCTTGCCTGTCTCATTTTGTGTTTAATGGAAAAAGAAAATAATCTGAACAACAAGAGTAAGTAAATTAAATGTATAGGTGAAATACTCCTTTAACATTTTATAATGGATACTGGTATTGCTTCTGAACTGGCTGTAAATTATTCTTCAGAGCAAACCTTTAATTTAAGCAGAGTGGAGTGATGGTAATTTGTAATGTTTTTGTTGCTCTGTATGAACTCACATTGGTGTGTCTGCGGGACTTGGCGTAGGTGCTAATGCAAGCAGCAATGTCTTTGGACACACAGCGCTCATGGACTGTGTACTTGCATACTGTCAGACAGAAGACAGAACGGTAAGAGATGAATTTCAGAGAAGTAAAGTGTTTCTGAGGTTCATTAGAGAGAAGAAACTTAAAACAGAACCCATTCATTCTCATGTTTAAGTTGAAGGCATTAAATTTAAGTATGTCAAAAAGAAAGAACAATGCTAAAATTGATCTTTGTGCTTTCTTTACAGTGATCTAAACAAATACTTTCATATTGAAGAAAGCTGCTGATTTGTTAAAGGCTTATGAGCTCCCATCATGCATTGCAGCATACACAAATTATTCTGCTACTTTTATTTGGCTGTTGTTTTGCTTTTTTTGTTTTCATTGCTGCTTATTGTTTATGTGAGGAAATTAGGAGCTCATCTCTCTACTTCAAGAGAGTTGTTGACTGTCACCATTACTGAGATTTGTGTGTTACATGCTAAGGTATAAGTGTCATAGATAGAGTTGTATTCTATGCATTACTCTGTGTTACCTTTACTTTGCAAACTTACTCAGCAATGACAGTGCTGTTTTTGTACCAGAAAGAAAGACCGATATTGACCGATAGTGTTGTACAGACACTCACGTGAGCAGCAAAGGCCCTGTTTTCGCACTCCTAACAACATAGTGTGGCAGTAGTTACAGTATGCTGGCTTGTTGAAATGCTTCAGTCTCCAGACGTGCTGCCCATCTTCCTGTACATTCTGAAAGTGTGTGAGAGAGGAAAAGTCAACACTGCACCTTCACATACTGATTCTTTCTGCACTCACAGTCACTGTCTCTCACCGTCTCCATTCCCAGCAGTACTAACAGTGGTATGGTGGTCATTCCTCCCCTGATCCACTCCTCCAGTGTGACCGTTCCATCTCGGTCATAATCAATCTCCTCCATCATCTCCTTAAGAATCTACAATATTACATATTTAAATAAAGAAAATGAGATATTGATTGCATTATGTATGCTTAGATAGCCTGGTGGTCAAAGGTCAAAGTTAAGGATGGTTCATATGAAGTTCAAAGTTCATACCGGCCGTAGTTCTGTAGAATCCCATTCCAGATACTCAGCAACATGGACCATCTGATTTATTATGCGGTCAAGTTCCTGTATCAATAATCATAATTGCTTTAGACAGCTTTAGACTATAAAGAACACACTTCCAAAACACTCAGTCACATTTTTTATGCAGGCTAATATGCATGTTTGAAGTTTATTTCCAACAACATCAGCAAAACAGTGAGTCATAAGATGAATAAACAGAATCAATTAAATGTTTATGACAATATTACTTTATCTATAATGGATTACAAGGCTAACATTCCTGGTATGGAATCCATCTTTTACAGAAATGGTATCTTACTATTATACTGTACCTTATAACAGATAATCAGGACTTACCGAACTGTCCAACAGACCATTTCCATCTGTATCGTAAAGCCGGAACATGACTTTGGGGTGAAAGAAAAGACAGATAAGAGATCCCATCTTATTCTAGTGTAGCCTTTACCTGAGAGCTCTATTGTGAGGTCACCTAAAGTGTAGACCTAAAGCTTACACCTGAGCCCCTTTTGAGAGCAGGGACACATTTGAGTGTGTGGCCGACTGAGGCAGTTAGTGAGGATTAGCTCTTGGCAGAAATAACTTTCCCAAGCTAAAGAAGGCTTGTTAGTGTAAACCCAACGGCACATAAGCACAGGAGCAGAGATAAGCCATTGAAGAGAGAGGGGGAGTGGGATTCTGGAAGTTTCCTGCTGTTACTCTCACAGGCCACTAAGTAGATCTCATTACATACCTATAAAGGGTCAAAAGTCAAACAAATGCAGACCAGAAAAAGTTGTGGAGTTGCTACTAACAGCTACCAGGGTATATGAGAAACATGTTATGTGTTATATGTAGTGACCAACTTTGGTTACTTGAGTCACATGTTTGATTAGAGCTGACTTGACAAATTCTTCTGACCTCAAGCCCTATTAGGTGAAATCAAATTAACACAGCGTTCAAACATTTTAAAGATCCATATCTGGCTTTGTCATGCTGAATTTAAATATGCATAGTGAATCAAGAAATTAAATATATCACAGCTGCAGGAATGAGCTGACTACTAATACATGCCAGGGAGATTAGGGTTTTTGCTGTGGTTCGGTATGACTGGTCTTTTTAAAGAGAGTGACAGTGAATTCAAGGTATACAATTATGTAGCTATACAACCAGTATGTTTATGACCAGAGAACTGAACACATTGAACAGCTAAAATAGTTTCCAGCTCCACAGGAAAACATGTTCGGCTAAATGAAGATTTCAGGGGTAGAGTTCTGGGGTAACTTACACTCAAGCTTGTCCTCTGGCGTCCCTCTTTCCAGCAAGGACAGGTAACACACAATGTCTTTTAGGAAGACCACTTGTGGTGAGGGCAGTGGAGAACCCTTCTGTGGAGAAGGACTCCTCCGGAGAGATGTGCACTTTTCCTTTTGACTTCTCTCTGGAAGAATGTGAATTATAATATTCCTATTAGTAATGACATAAGATATCACACCAAAATGTTTGTGTGTGCATTTTGGTCTACAGGAAGTGTGGGTTTTGATATCTTAGATATCTTATTTGCAATCTATAATGCTAATTCAGCAGTATGAGCTTGACCTGAAGTGAGAGATTAGGAAGAGGAAAAATTAGGAAGAATTAGGATTAAGAAGAGGAAAAATTAGGAATGCCATTGAAACAGTATGTGCAAAAGTATGAAAAGTCAACCTTTTCTCAACCACATGTTGTTTCTCCCTGGATCACAACAATCGAGAAATTTTGAAGAATACAGTTAATGTGGACCAGAGCATTCAAGCTTTATAAAAGGTCACAACGACTATACATACACACTACACTCCAAATCCAAATTCATATGATGGCTTTGTGTAAGGAGAGTTGTTGGGAGAAAACGACCAAAAAAAATACAAAAAAACTTTTTTTTACTTTTAAAACTGTTGCTTTTACATAAATCTGACCTGGGGAGAGGTGTGGGGAGTTGGTGGTCTTGGAGAGAGCCAGCGCATTACTGCTGCTGCTACCTGCTGGGTGTCTGGGCTGTGTGCCGGGCGACCTGTGGTTGCCCATGGGAGTGTGACCCCCTGTGCCTGAGCGTTGTGAGGAGGAGCGGGAGGAGCAGGGCGATGTGGTGGCCCCTGAGCCTGGTGTAATCCCTGCAGAGTGTTCTGGAGTGTGTCGTCCCATGGCACTCAAAATACTCTTCCCATTCATACCTACAGCACAGGAAAAAATTTGTTACCTGAGGAAAAGGAATGAAGTTAATATTGCTCAATGTAACGGCTCAGTTTGTCCTGCTTGGGTTTTTAAAATGGTTTGATTTGTAAGAACTCTGTTTGTTAATGAGGAAACCATGATAGGTGGAATGATACAAGGCAGAAAGGTTTAGCATTGCACAGGGTACTGAGGAGGAAGCTTATGTAAGCTGATCACAATCATCACCACAGTCACACAGTGGTTGAACTGACACCACTGAGAAAAACTGAGGTGTGCAAAAATGTGCGCAAAACAAAAACTCAATGTAACCACCACTGACTGCTTTAACATCAAAACAAATAATCAAGACAGCTGCAACACAATAAGACAACACAACCACACAAAGAGTAACACGTTTGGAGGGAGTCACAGTTGCAGAGGTCTCTGGCCAATGACATCACACCACACTTGCTGTGGTACCTGTTATGGGTGCACAGGCCACTTCGGTTTGTATAGAGATGCCTGCATCAATGGAATTGGGTTCTGCAGACACAGTAGGTCAATATAACAGAAAGTGAAATAGGAGCAAAGAAAAATGAACAGACGAACAGTGTTCAAAGGAACGCTTGGTAAGATTCTAAGAACACTTAAACTGCCACATTACTACTACACTTCTTGCAGTATGCATACCAGGTAAACTATGACTATTTTCTGTATGTATGGAACACCATTATGATCTACTGTAAATAATCTACCAAAATAAGCAGCATAAAATCAAAGCTTCTGGTATTCTACAAAGCAATGCACTCAGAAGTGCTGTAGTTGTGCTCTGTTTCAGGAGAGAACCACCAAAATTACACTCTGTTCCTTTAAATAATTTAATCTTTTGAATAAGTTGTGAATGTGAATTTGCTTTTGCCAGGTCATGGAGGAGACAGTCTGGCACTAGAGGGCACTGTTGGCTGCTGAACTGATATTAGCCTTAACGACCTCAAGTTAATGATGATAAGAGAGTGATGCAGACTTCCTGCATCATCCTCAGAGCAGTCAAAATCTACCTCTTCAATTCTTTTAATTGATTCAGTCCTCAAAGTCACAGACAGAATAAAAAGTGAAAAGCATGTTTTTCGACAGTAGGGAAGCAACTATTTAACAGGGTGTGAGGTGTTAGTGAAGAGATCGTAAAAATGAACAAATCATTGTAGTTCATTTCCACGCACTGACTGGCATTTGGTGTTTACTTAAGTTTCAACCGTAATGTGTGTGATTTCTTTAAATTGTCTTTTTCTGTCTCTAAAGACTGACTATAGCATAAGCAAACAACATGAATGAATGAATACGCCCTTCACTAAACAAATCAGCATTGTGGGTCTGAATGAGATGCAGAGCAGCACTGAATTGAATCTTATTTGTGAGTGAACTTAATTAACAAGCCATTTTGTTTGTGAACAAGAGTGTGCTGACTGTCAGTATGATGAACTCTTTATTCATTCTGGCATGTGAGTCAGTCTTGTTCAACAAGGACACAAAGGAAGATGCAGGAATAATCTCAGTTTATGAATACATAAAAATACTGACGATAGGATTGAAATTAATTCACTTGATTTCAAGACTTATGAAGACTAAACGTGCAAGTTAAGGACAAAAAGACTCACAAGCTATGTGTTTTGGCTGTTGAGTGAATGGGTCAACAATTAACTTAGACAAATTAGACAGATGGACACTCACTGGTTTCCTCCTGCTGGTTACCAACAAATCTGTAAACAAATCTGAATTAATCTTATTAGTGACCACAACCTAAGATTTTGGTTACTGGGATGAATCAAAATCCACTACAAATGTAAGGTCTCCAGAAATCTGCTGGTTGATTAAATTAATCATCAGGCTATATGTGTGTATTATATGCAGGTTACAAAAAGGCTGGTTACTTGTAATATAGTCTAATTCAAGTGGAGAGATACATGCATCAGAGGATTACAGCCTTTCAGCACCGACTGAGGAGGCATTACGAGATGGATTGGGTTTGTAAGAAAATGTCAACACTCATTCCATTCACAGCTGCCAAAAAAACAAGAATTTCATGAAAAACTTGCACCTTATTCCAGAGAACACATTAAACTAAAATTAAAATGAAATCTTAACTTTCACAGATCTGTTATTGATATTATGAAGGTATTTAAATAGACCGTTTACCCAGCATGCCTGTTCCTGATTGAGAAGTATTGGGAGAGTTGCCTCCTCCTGTCTTGCTCTTGAAGGAGGTGAAGAGATGCTTGCACAGCTCCTCTGGGATGTCATTCTCCAAGTAGGTAGTCATAAAAAGCTGGAAGCCCTCGTAGTCGATGGGCTGCATAAGACAAATGAGGGATAATGAGAAACAAAATGGAAACCAGTTAATACAAAGCCTGCCACTGTATATGTAGTTGTCTGCTTCTATGAGCAACACAGAGGATGTCCATGACTCTGGATATGAATGATGTAATCAAGCGTTTCTTTGTAATACGAAGAAACGTCATTATAACACACAGCAAATAAAATACAAAGGCCCAACAACACATTAAAAACACACTTTTTTGCTGCTTACAGAAACATACAGTCACTGGACGTTTCAAAAACACCACAACAGGAGGCCGTTAATATAACCCCAAAAACAATTGTAAATAGCACAAACAAATGGCTCACACTGAAAAGCACTGGCATGGCCTTTGACTCCTAGAAGACATTATGACCCGAGCATGACTTTCATGTTAGACAGGGATGGGTTTGTGGGAATCTCAGGTTTAAGTCAGGGCATGCAGTCTGTAGAAACACTGAAACACAACATGCAAACCCAGAAGACAACTGCTTACTTGGTTGAGAACATCTTGCTTCTGTGTGGCATTCAGAAGATATATGGAGAGGGTAAAGGGAGAGAGGGGGTTATATATATTGTAGCTGGTATTGGTGTGAAGGGAAGGGTTCAGTGAATGATGTTACCTTTCATATCCTCTGTCATTTGAATGAATTCATCCAGCACGGTATTCCGTTTTTTAATGCTGTGTAAATAAGTCCAACTGTGACATACTTACTGCAGTGCTAGAGGTTTACTGGCAACAGACCCCTGAAATCCACGTATTTCTTTGCATAATACTGACTTACTTTTTCTCCTTTTAAAGAGGTAATTTGCCTTCAGTAACAAAATGGAACAACAAAACAAGCAAGCTAGGAAGGACTGAATCATATCAGCCGACTCAGGAATGTGTAAACCTAGGTCCATTAGATTTGCCTCTTTAAAACATGCCCTTCCTGCTGCTAAGAGTAAACATTGTAAAAGCTAAATTTTAAAACCCAACAGGTCAATGAGGATATAGTGGAAGAGGAAGGAGGAGGAATTACAGGTAAAAGAGAAGAACTTGCATGCAATGATGTGCCATAGAGACAAAACACCAAAAAACAGGAAGGTATTTTAAAGTCTGCCTTTGTGTACTCAGCTTTACCCACACACTGTTTACTGATTGTCTAATGCATATTGCACACAAATGTGACACTCTGAGGATGAAACACTCACTGGAGTTGCCAAAGTTTGCAAGGTTATGGTTAATTCTTAACAGAGTTTTGTCTGAGGGTGCAAATAGCTAACTACGAGTAGAAATTTACAGAGAACTGTAGTTGGTTGCTTTACATGTCAGTCAGGTTATTTACTCCTCTTCAGGTGCACATTGAAGTACTGTGGATAGTTCTGCAATGTGGACCAGACCTTTCTGTCAATTTAGTCAAAAATCAAAAGTCTGGGAATGCCAGGACTAGCATGAAAGTAAATAAACCCAATGACCCTCTTGTCTCACTATTTGCAAATGTGTTTGTATTTTTTAGTGGTGTGAGAGCCAGCCATGGATGTAACAGGAACTTCCTGTCTGACTTTTTGTAATGTACAAAAAACAGAGACTTGCTCCGCTATCAAATAACGCAGAAAACAATGAACCATTTACTTAACCTTTCTCTGACACCCATTTTTACAGACACTTTTCATTTTACAAAGGTTACAAAGCCACTGCAATTAAACTTTATTATGCCAGACACCCAAAGGAGCTGTAGCCGTTTAAGACGGCAGTGAAGGATATTTACAGCTTGGAAATCACCAGCCAGTCAATCATGACTGTAAACATGAATGAAATGCAGCGCTCTGTCATCAAAAGTAGGAGGCACAGGAGACTGATGGCATGTCACCATCATTTTCTGGCAAGCAAGATTTACAGGCAGACAAGACTGAACTGATGAACAATGAGAAGCATGCCATGTCACACCATAGCCAATCTGGCGTCAGCTTCAGAGCCATTTACTCCACCAGTGCTGATTCGGTATTGATTCGACCAAGCCTCTGGGTCGCATCCTGTGGCGCCGAAGCCTGAGCAGCTTCTTATTTATGTCAGTATGGAGGAGAGTGGAGAAATATAATGGTGACACTCCATAAAGCAAATTACAGATGCAGTTGCCTACTGGCCTTTGTTGTCAAGGCAACGTGAAGCATGGGCTTTAAGATGTCAGCCTGGACCTTCTCTAATAGGTGGAGATATCTAGGTACCTTGTTTATATGAGTGGATGACTAAGCATTTCCTGTAATGACTCGGGGCCTGAGTCAGGTTGTATTGGTGTTCTGTCAAGTCACAGTCAGAGGCTTTGCTGCCTCTAAACAGATCACTTAATCATGTGGGCTCATGGCCTGTGATAATATACCTGCTCAGGGTTGTACTTGGACAGGACACCATTTCCATGAAACTCCTCCAGCACATCTTTAAGCTTCTTGGAGGAATCTGTGCAAGACAGAAAAGAAGAAGTTAATTCGTTAACTAAGAATGAACTAAGATTAACTAAGAAGTTAGTTAATCGAATTTGTACAATTTCACCAAATGCATCTTTGAAAATGTCTTGGTCTGGTAATTAACAACTGACTGTACTTGCTGCACGTGAAATAAAGACTGGGTTAAATTAAATGCTGGACATTAGAAGTTAATGTACAGTACTGATTTAAAATAAACAGTGATACATACAGTAGCATAGCGTTGAAAGTAATCACATGACATCACTGTAAGCAAAAGACCTAAAGTTCTAAAATGTGTTGTTTTCTGAAAAGATATAAATGTGTCAGCAATTAATACTATAATGAGAAAGAATGCTTTGTCACCTAATAAAACTGCCTTATATATTTAAATGTCACTGAACAGCTAGTATTCACACTTCTATCCAAATAACATTTAACAGCCCATTCAGCAATAGTTCCTTCAAGTTTAACTTGATTACTTATTGTTGACCAAAATCAATGCAAATTAAAACCAGCATATCTCCATAGCATCCACATTGAATCAAATGAGCATTCTAGATTTTCAGGCACAGAATTTTCAGGAACAAATGGTTGTCGCTAATGCTTTACTGGCAACCAGTAACTTTGTTAATGTCTGATAAATGTGATTTTAACAACGTATATATATATAAATATATATACATATATATACATATATATATATATATATATATATATATATATATATATATAATATATGCATATTATAAATATGTTCTGGATAAACATATATATATATATATATATATATATATATATATATATATATTTTATCCAGCCTATTTAATAGCAAATTTACTTCCTTTTTTTTGCAACGTGACGCCATTGCAAGTAGATCAAACAGTTTGTTCATGTTGCAAATTGATGCTGCACCAAATAATGTGTTGTTTATTGCATAAGCTGAAAGCCTCACAATGGTTGTGAAGCTAAAAATCCTTCTACTGCAAACACATCAGAAATTTCCTGAAACTTAAACTACATGCATCATTAGGCATAAAATTTTTAAAAAGGCCCCTCCATTTGGTGTCTAACACAGGGAACATTAGAAGTATGGCGCTATCTGACAAAATAGGCTAATTAGGCAGGGATAATAGCTGAGCAGAAAATGTCACCAAAGCTTATTAGCATTAGGACAGGAGAAATGAGTCTGCTGCCCCTGGCATCACTTTTGTTTTCTCTAAGCCTGGAATTGATTGTTATAGACAGAGTCATGTGAGTCATGTTTTTTGAAGACAGAAAAGGTGCTTTCCTCATAGGCAGATGCTAATCTCCCCACAGCTCTGATAGGATCTTTGTCCACTCCTGAAATTAAAAACATTTGGGGGTAAGTGTGACAGGAAAGCGTGACTGAAAACCAAATTTCGCCTACTACCTAATCTCGGCAAAATGAGTTTTACCTTAACAGATTAAACCCAGAAAAAAGCAATCTGGTGATTTTTGTGGCTGGAAACCACTCATCTTTGATCACTAATATTTCCTTAGTGATCAAAGGTTTATGGACTGTTTGTGTAGTTTTGGGTCATAATTCATAGTAAACATGCCGTGACATGGGCGTATAAAATCTCAGGTCTCAGGACTATGACGGCCTGTGCTCACCCACTTGGGTACATAACAGCTGATCTATGATCTGTGTTCCTGAAACCTAAGAGACTCATTATTCATTTAAAGACTGACACCAGTTTTTTGTGGTCTCTGTAGGCAGTGAACACATCCTCTGTGTCTGGGTGTTCTAATAGTGCAGGATCTGAAAGTGGCAGTGGAGTTTCAATTAGCAGCAGAGATGACAAATGTATTCCACTGATTATTAGCACTGTTGAATCAAAACAATATAGTCCTTAGCACCAAGTTGAGCCTACACATTGCTCAGAGGCAAGCTTACACACACAAACACATACACTTATCTGGAGAACAGAGTTATGCTCCATGACAGAATCAGACAGAAGAAACAAAAGTTACTTTTTTCCATACTGAACAAATATGGAAATTCTGGCTTTCAGTAAAAAATATCTCACGGCAATGCTGAAAAATGTGCTGCTCACAGACAGAAAAGGCAATTTATCTATTAGACAAAGCATTAATCTTAAACTTAACTACATCTCTCACCTGCTGAATTCTTAATGGAAATCTGTCCAATATCCAAGAATAGTCTTCAGATAATTTATGTGCTATTTTTAAAGACATTATGCCTTAAATTTGGCATGTGGGCAGAATTCGGAGTGAAAGCAGTTCTGATTGATTATTCAGTGTTTCCCAAGGCTTTTTAATCAAATCTGTTACCTGGGGTCACACCCCACAGAAGAAAAGTAATTATCCCGACTTTATGAGTATTTAGAATTATTACCCATTATATAAGTCAATTAACCTCACAAAGATACTCTATCTGGAAACACATTTCATGGCAATTTTAAGGTAATTATAAGGTAACCTCTTAAAATTACAGAAAGGTCTCTTTTGGATTCATATTATGGTTGGACTAAAGGTGTGTAGATAATCACACAACAATAGAGGCCTTTCTTTGATGCACACCCATGAATACAACATGTATATTCTACATCACATTTGGATGAAAGACATTTCTCAAGAACTACACCTGAGGAAAACTTTAAAAGCAAAATGTGCTCAGAGATGAGAGGTGGGATATTTAACAAATATGCTAAACTTATTTTGTGTCTATTTCTGTTCAAATATTAATATTAATTAATATATCATATTAATAACCAAATATTTATTTTTACCAAGCAGAGATAGAGTTTGACTACAGAAAATCTTTTACAATAAGTATACTTCTTTTTTATATTTTAATCAAGAAAATAAAAATATGTAAAACTGTTATTATATATGGCATGCTTTTAAACAGCAGTTACTTAGGATTATTATTATTGAAATAATTATTATTATTATTCATTGCACTTTTGCAAAAGTTTCTACACTGACTGCAATGGGTCAACTTGTTTCTGGCCTCCTACTACCCACAATCCTGGCTACCATGTACAGAGCCTGGATTCTCCATCCTCAGTCATGAATGGTGGATCAAATTTTTAATCACAAATAGCTGACTTACTAATGACATGAAAAATGACTACATCCAAAATTACTTTTGTTTTTCAGATTCACTTTTTCCAGTATTCACACTCAGTTTAATTTAACTGCTTAGGGTAAAAACATCTTTGATCCTTTTTTATATAAATGTAATTAAGTCAAACATTTATGATCTCTACATAGTTTAAACACACAACATGTTTTAGTACTTAAAGAACTGGAATTATACTATACAAATTATTTTAACAAAAAAGCTTTTGTTGCAAAATGCAAGGTTTAAGACTAAAAAATAACTTTGGCCATTTCTACTGACATAATATGCACATTCTTGTAATTAGGAAAGAAAGCTTTGAGAAATTCTTGCACTGATTAGAGGTTACTCTCAGGTTTAATGTAGAAAACCACAGGCACACAGGTCTCTATTGACCAGATGAAGCAAACTTCTCCTGAATATGAGCATGAGTATGTTTTCGTGGCACCAGCGCTATAACAACAGATGAGTCAGACTTACTTGAAGACCTTATACGGTAATAACAGATATGTGCTAAATTAACAACTTCTCCTGCCCATGCATCAAATTTCACCTTTTTTCATCAAATCAATATAAGAATTTTATACTCCTTCAAAACTGTCATATTACAATTCCCTTGCAAAATTAAAATGGTAAAATTTTATAAGCATGGCCATCACTTTTTACTATCCTATGTAGAAAAACTCATATGCCTGTTTAGCTTATAAAATGATCTGCATCAATAACTGTATTAAACGTTGCTAAATAATAACAATACAGAGAGTACTGGCAGTACATTGATACATTACGTCAATATAGCCTACGCTCCCAGCAGGGAACGAAGGCTATATTGACGGCTATACAGCCAACAGTAGTTTCACACACTAAAACATCTCCCTAAATAATAATTTAAGCAAAACATAACATAAAACATGTGAGTCAATTGGTACAATTATCAAAAAGCAACTAAAGAACAAACTAAATATACTGATAGAATCACCCACTCATTCTTGACCACCTAACAGCAACAAAAATCAATTCCAATCAACCAGCCAGTTTGTGTGAGGTTAGTCTCTGCCTCAGTCTGTTTACAGCTCTTGTGATGCATAGTGCACACAAAACAGATTCTTATGCTATATTCTAATACTCACACTCACTGTACTGCTGCAGCTGGGAGAACTCAGCCGGGCTGAGACACACCCAGTCTCCCATCTCGCCAGTCAGAGTGTTTGCAGCAAGCAGGGGGAATGAAGATGATTGTTCTCAGGTGAGGTATGAGAAGGAGACGGTGAAGTCTGGTGTGATCATGGCTCCTTCCTTTATGAGCAGATGGCCAAAAGGTGTCCCCGACGTGAAGTGGCAAAACAAGGGAGGGACGGGGCAGAGTAAAGGTTAGGTGCTTGCCGTGCTGTTGTAGGAGTTGTGATTTGAGGAGCTCTGCAGTGGAGAGGTAACAGGTGCACACTCAAAGCAAGCTGAACCGATGACTTACCGGCCGTCGTGATCTACGGACAGAGAGAGAAAATTAAAACAGTATGGGTGAGGTGTCAGAGTTGACTCAAGGTTATTGACCACACACTGCATCCTGTCATGCATATGTACCATATTAGAATACAAATAGACATCGACCAATGACAACAGAGCCTGTATGTCTCAATTGTTTCTCCCACCTTGAGACTAACGAGATAAATGGAGAGCAAATGTAGGTTTTGGGTTAAGTCTACCACTTTTTTCTCCTGAAAAAACACCCTAAACTCACTCATCTCTACAGATGTCATCTGACAAAATCACCATACATGTAAGTTAAAGATGGCTGTGATTTCAGCTATGTAAAATGATTACTCAGAGATTAGAAGCGACAAAATGTCTTCCTTCGGTAAAAAATTTTTTGCAGATGGTCCAACACCAACTTCATTTTCTTTCTTTTCAGTCTTTTGTTTTTGACAAGGTGTACAATACAAAAGTCTACATGCTGTACCCTGCCTTCAGCAGGGTGTTTTGTTTGGTCCCGTACATCCAGTTAAAACAGCATAACTGTGTTCCTCCTATAGCTTTGAGTTCAAAGACCCACTCAGCAAATGACTCATATGGGTTTGGCCTGCTTCTGTGCTCAGCACGCTGCACCAATCAATGTCTCCCTCTCTTTCCCTGTCTACTGAATACTCCTGTTTTGGCTCTCTGTTGCTCTCTCTCATATCTCTCTCCCTGTGCGGACATTCATGAGTTTAATCAGAAAGAAAAATCAACAGCAGTTTGCCAGCACTTCCAAAGGAAGCAAAGAACCTGACATAAAATCTCCACAAGGGGCTGGATCATGAAAAACTGCTGTGATGAGAAGAGGAAGAGACAAGAGTAAATAGACAAAAATCAATGTAGTTGATAGGGCTGCCATGAGTTACAGCATGCCAGGCAGTGAGTGTAGCAGACAGTGTGATGTATGAGGTTTTTTGTATACAGAGAAATTAATTTAAACATGATAAGTGTTTTTCCTCTGGTCTGGTCTCAATGGCAACAAAATGTACATTTTTAAAAGGGAAACAATCATGACATTGTCGAAGGAGACAATCACAGGAGCAAATATGACAAATATAAGCTCTATTTTCTGTTGTATTACAGCTCCAGAGAATTCAGAAAACCCTCATTCACTAAATGTTTCAAATCCTGCATTATTAGAAAATAGCCTACCTTTTTTCCTGGTTGCTTTAATTCATTAATTCTTTAAAAGCTTTTAAATATATCCACAATGTTGAATAAAACAGCAGCAGAGCAAAGGAAATAAGACAGCTACTAATTGAAAGACCGGTATAGAGTGAGTGAATTTGATTACCTATGATTATCCTTGTTTAATTAAATGATTGATTCAATAATGAGAAATCACACAAACCTATCTGGTAGTATGGAAATAATAGAGGGCCAAATAATTCAGTGTTGTCTCCTTAAAATGTTGACATAACAATGTACTGTGAGCATAAACAGTTTTATATGTTGTATTTATTAATAAGAGATCCCATATGAGACGTAATTGTATGGATTTCCTCCATAATGCATTTACTGCAACTTTAAAATTATGTATGTTATTTATGTTAACACCTGTGACTTTAATCAGCTTTTCTCTTGTGAAACATTTACACAGTGGTACAGAACTACATGTAATCATTCTGAAATGCAAACAATATTTTCTCAGAATTCTCAAAATTAAACTCTCCTTTCCACATGCCAAATGTAATATCAATACACAAGAATGTAAAGTGCAAAAAAAATGCAAAATGTAAAGATCTTGTCATTACTGCACTAAGTCATTGCTAAATCATTATCACAACATTGAAAATCGTAGCCAACATAACATTTTTATATTAGGGCCCTTTGGTTGTAGTGAGAGGGCTTGAACATCTGCCTGCTTTTAAAGTAACTTCTGTTTCACACTTCAATTCACAATTTACCAAAAATTTTGTTATGATCAAAACACCCATGCTTATATTTCAGTCACAAAGCTCCATAGTCCATTGTGAATTTAAACCTCCTGCTCTGTGAAAGAGACTCAGACATCTGCTGTATGTACCGCTTTTGAAAACTTTGTCACATGACCCTTCAGATGTTCGTTTCACAGCTTAAAATGCCTTTTTTTCTTAACATGTTTTCAAAATGCTTCTTGTCGGTACATTCATTAACTGCTTTTTATCTAGACAGAATTACCTCCATGGGGTCTTGTTGACATCATAGTTACTGTGGTGTCTCAAACCGACAGGTTGAAAAATTAGTTTTTATCGAGGTGCTATAATTTCCTGCTGCCAGGACACTACATGAAGTCAAATCTGTTATCTCTGTCCTTTCAAAACATGATGTTTTGTGCCAACCAGCAAAGGTGGAAAACAGGAGGTTGATTCAAGGTGAAAAGGTGAAAACAGAAAGAAATGAGAGAGGACAGAGAATATAAAAAACATAACCGTCATCTGTTGAGATAACAGTTTGACAGTTTGTGGTATTTTTTAAGCATATTTTTTTTATCCTTCCACCATATAAACTGCTTCTATCTCTTACCTACTCGCAACTTTTCCAACATTACAGCTAAAACACGATGTTCCTTCCAGTGTGGGTTGATCTCTTCACAGTATTTTCTCTTGCATTTTCTCTTAACAATGTAAGCTGTACAGCCATTATTAGTGTCAAGGACAAAATACACTAATAGGCCAGTTAAGGCCATGTGGACATTGTACAGAGGAAAGATCAAGAGACAATGTTAATGGTTCTATTGTGCAAAAGTGTGTGTGTTAATGGGCTGGAGCCACGTGCTGGTCAACAGGATGGGGCCTCCCCTCTGTGCGGAGAGGGATTCTGTTTGCTCAGGACGTTGCCTGGCAACCTGACGTCATAAGTTTGCAGCAAGGAGATGAACCAAAGGCAGTTATGAGTCTGTGTGTGCATGAGGGTATTTGTGTATACACCAGTCCACGATAAAGGCAAAGCAGCACAAGCAGTACTCATAAAACTGTTCGCATATAAACATAAAAATAGGTCCATTGCAGCCACAACACCAAATATGTAGCACTAGAAGACAAAGGCAACCTGAATCTGTCATTTAGGCCTACAAATCAGTTAATGGATGATGATATCAGTGGCAGTTTATGTGATTCAGAGCCTAATGCAGCTCTGACAATATTTGGGTTGAAGATAGAAGGAAAAATATAGATTTTTATCACTTCCATCCTCTCAAAATCCCACCTGATGCTCAAAATGGAGACACTGGTCTTGGAAAACTTTTCCATTTGAGCTTGATATGCCAAAGGTGAACAACTTAGATGCAAGGCAGAGTTTTAACACTACATCTTGAAGGACGTGGATTATCTTAGCATTAAACATCAAGCTGCACATTAGACATGAATAATTCATACTGTATAAGAATTGCAGAACTAGTTGGTGGTTAGGAAGCCTAATAGTAAAATAAAAAACATTTAAAATCATCTGTTTTGTACATCATGATATTTATACATTGTGACTTTCATTGTTCGTTGACACCACAATCATTATATATTATATATTGTATTGTATATAATTATATATTGTAAATATTTCATAAATAAAATAAAAACCAGTGCTTTGGATTCCACTCAACAATATGTCATAAATTACTGTTTACTATGCTTTCTATGTATCAAGAGCACATCACTTATGAATTTAATTTAATGCATAATGATTTTTTATCTCTGTGTATATTACTGCAAACCCAGCACATTTCTAACTATAATGTTAAACTGTTCTTTCACACTTGACTTACAAGTTCTCTGAGTTCTCAGGTCATTTCCTATAGAACAGACTGTAGCAGGTACAGGATCTGTACTGGGGCACATAACATGTTGTCCAGAAAGAGGCTTGTTCAGTGAAAACTGATCTTACCAAGAGTTATATTGAGTCTCATTATTCTCTTGTCCCTCTCTATCTAGCAGCAAAGAAATGCATGTACCTCATTACATTTCATTTCATTTACCTTTGTGTTTTCAACTGACACTCCATTATGCCCCAGCCATGTAGTATTTATAACATTCCCTCACATCTCTTCCTCTGTCTTTCTCTCTATCTCTCTCATTCATCCTCATCACTTTTTCCTTCTTTTCATATAGAATTTATGTGATTATCCTTTTACATTTACCTCCTGCCTCTCACCGTTCCTCAGATTTATAATTAAAATATATGTAGCACACTGATATTTTCAGCACGTCTGCTACTGTCTACGTCACATGCAAAAGGGTTTGCATCAGATATGTAAGACTAGGGAATGTATGAATGATTTGTCCGTGCCTATGTAATGTGGGCACAACGGTTTTAGTATCATGTAGAAATGCAAGCGATGGCCACATGCGCTGCCCACAGTGGAATCGCTCTTTACTGATCTTAAAGCAGTGTAAAGAAAAAGCAGACAGCTGTATCTGATCTTCAGTAACCTCGATCTACAGTCGAGCTATGAATAAGATTACAGTGTGAGCAACAGCATTATTTTACACTCTCATTTTCTTGTTTTTCTGACTTCCCACTGTCAGACATAAGTCAAGCTAACAGCTTCCTATAACCTTTTTATTTATATTTGGACTCTTCAGTAAAGTACTACAGGAAATCTTTATTATTGGTAATTATCAATATAAGAATTTACTTCCTCCAACCCTCTCTCTTCAAAACATGTCATGGTCTTCCTCCCACAAAACAAGAAATGTTTTTCGCTATAATTAAACTGTAAACTAATATTGTATGCAGAATAGGTATTTTGGGAAGTGAACTGAACATCATTCACAATGCTACTGTATTCTATAAAACCTCGGCTCTGTGGAGTAAAAGCAGGGATGTACCAAGCATTAAGAAATTCTGTTTATTCTAACGTTAAATAAAAATGCTGATTCTTTTAGTAAATCATTCAATTTATTATAATGATGATAAGTTTACTGTTCAAAAACTGTATTAAATTAGATTTTTATAAAAAGAAATGTATTACCCTAACAACACTAAAGGCAGGGACCTCAAACCCCAAAGCATTAGAACGTGATGCCACTATTGTAAACATGTATTATAATCAGTTACACATGTACTACTGTAATTTTTGCATATGTTTGATGTCTGAAATGCAGACATGTCTCCAAACCAACTGGAAGTCATAAATATAATTTATAACGAATCACACACAAGTAATGATTAGGGAATTTACACTGTTCATGAAGTCATAATCTGTTTACAGATCTATATCTTATTTTACACTGGAGTTTTTGTGAACTTATGTAGTAATGTATGCAACAGTAAATATAATATCGCTGAGTTTATAACTATATTACATGAAATGATCCACATCTACAAGCCTCTCACTTTACACTTGACACTTTAACTACATCATGCTTTTCCCAGGAGTCTTTTCCAAACAACATTTAATCCTTATCTGTGGTGATGTTCATCTGCCCCAGAAGACGAAGATGTACAATTGTGTATTTTTTTCTTTCTTTAATTAATTTTGGTGAAACCATGGTAATGTTGAGCTGTAATCTTTCTATCTAAGTTTATGAATAATAATAAATCATTTTCACTAATCTCACAACTTCTGTGCCAGTTTCATATAAAACTGAAATGTTGCTAACATTTAAAGTCATGCTACAGTTTTAAAGAATTTATTATACACAATTCACTCTGTAGGATTTCCTATTCCGTATCTGAGTAAGGCCACTGAATCTGACCACTGCACCAGTCTCTTGAGCCACAGTGTGGAGAACAACACAGCCAAATTAGGACAGTAATTCCACAGGAATACAAAGAGAGAGAGAGAGAGGTGCACCACTGTCCATCTGTGGCAGTGACATCATACTCCTCCATCAGTGACAGCAGACAGGCTCACACAGAGAGTTTATACACAGGAGATCAAGCGATCAACCGTGATAAATAAAGAGTGTGTGGAAAGTGGCAGGCTTAGCAGTCAGGAATAAGAGGTTAGCGAGGGGCACTGAACCACCAAAAATCCAGCTTCCATAAACAGAGACTGTTACAGAATTAAACATCCTGTGGTACGGCTGGGCCGCGGGAGCCTTCATCCAGTCAGGCTAAACAGCAACATTGCCATGCGCACCCATTGCCACTCACCAGACTGTTTTGTTAACCTACACGTGGCTGCGTGTCATCACAGTTTGAAGCATGATAAGGCATGGTGTAATATCTTTGTCTGTGCGGTCTGGTATGCAGTTGGCAGAATGATAATGTTCACTATCAGGAACTGGGCACTTAAGCTGCACAATAGCTTACAAAAGTACTTTTGTTCTTCAGTAAAATAAATGTAGTAAAATATATATATATATATATATATGCATATAGATCTTACATATATCTATACATTATGCATATATATATTTATTTTTTAGCATATATACGCTAAATATATAACAAAATTAAATGAGATGTATGCTTAAAACAAAAAACAAACAAACAAATAAACTGAAATTTTTACCAAAGAGGTAAGACTGCCGTGGACTGCCAGTTTAATTGTATTGTTGACAAAATCTATTTGCTGTCAGCAGTGCTTTACAAAAGACACACCACAGGGAGAAGAAGTGCTAGAGCAAAGCAGGCAGAAGGAAAACAGCCAAATAGCTCACGCGCTAGAACATACAACTCAAGCAGAAAAGCATGTTGATTGATAGGATGAATTGAGGGCATTTAGGAATGGATCTCCCTCTGTGTCTGTGTGTGCACTGCTGTCTGATTAAGATGCTGTTTGGGTAAAGATGAGTTTTTCCTTATTGATTTCATGGAAACAGAATCAGTGCGGCATATCCAAGCCTAAAAGCCCCCAGCATCTCTAAACTGAATACAGCTTTCACTTCTCTGCTGCTAAGCCTATTTAATTTACTTACACAATAGGCCTTTTAGAGTTTTCTTTTCCCATGTCAAACACCACGAAATGAGTCTCTAACAGCCGTCTACCACAAAATAACCTTTATGATGTTCACAAGTGTAATTACTTACAGCTGTATTACCTCTTGTACATTACAGGATGTGATTGGAAAACACAGAGGTTTAGCATAATATCCTTAATGATCCAAAACATTGTAATAGCCAGTGATAGGAAAGAGACTGACATGCACTGCTGGAAATAAGCAATGCTACAGCCACATTTAAAACAATTACCCTTATAACACAAATTACAGAAGTACATAAGCTTCTGTGTGAATTGAGTTAAAAGAAAGTCTATGGTAAACTGTAACTTTATAAAACGTATTTGCTTTTATAAAAAGAATAATATTTCTTTAAAACATATGAGTGTTATTACTTTTCATAATAAAATTGTAGACAAACATATGTACGAACACAAACTAAAGTTATCATGCAACATTCAATTATGTGGGTACATGCTTCATGAGTCTGGAATAACTAAACAGGTTGAAATTCCTTTCTCCCTGTACATGCTTGAAGTGGACGACAGAATAGAGAACAGCATGAATTTAGCCTTTCACCATTCCTTAAGTGACTCTGAGCTGAAAAAACATGAGCAATGCCCCCCCCAACCCCCCCACCACCACCACCGTTACCCCTCTCTCTCCTCCTGGGGCCGCATGCTCAAAGAATCCTGGGAGTATTTATGGAGGGGTTGGATGTCATGGCAACAGGAGGGTTTGGTTTAAAATTGCAATGCAATGACATGGAAAGCCAGGCAAGACCTGCTCTGATTCCCAGCTAAGGGAAACCCACTGCCCTTCAATCTGACTGCCTGCTGAACATCATCAACAAAGTACTGCTGTACGACCACAGACTGTCTGAACAACGAAAAGAGTGAAAAGAGTTAAAATTATGCATTTTAGTTATCTAAAGTTGCATGTATTTCTAAGAATTCACATGATTCAGAAATATTATAAATGAACATTATTTTAATTTACAATTGGGGTGTGTAATGGAAGGCTGTTCATACCAAAAATGTATGGTACGGGACTTTTGCCTCAGTACGCATGTGTACACAATGAATACAGTGATGTTTTTACCACTGCATGTGCAGAACTTCTATGTGTGCAGAACTTTAAACACTGGAATGTGACGATATCATTTATGTCGATATACTTTGTTGTTGCAAACACATTTGAAAAATAACGAAGAATACAGGGTGAGATTCTGCCAGAGATCCTGCTTGTCAAATGGATAGCATGACTTAGAATTGGAGCACAATAACACTACTTTATTCTAAAATTTTTTGCTAAAATTTAAATACCAAAAGTGTATTTAAAACTACAACAGCATCATAAACTGCAGTGTGTTGCTGCCAGTTGCAGAAACAAACAAACATTTTATTTAAAGACAGACATATGTAGTTTGTTCAGTAAACTACAGTTTAATAATAATAATAATAATAATAATGGTTTGTTTTTCCCCTGCTGTAATGAAAACATAATGAACCGTGACTTTAAAACTGAGGTTCTTACCGAACTGTCATTTTAGTGAACGAACAAAATTTATAAATAATAAAATATAAAATAAGAAACAATATAACTATATGATCTAATAATACCAACAATAACAGAAAAAGCTGCAATAATACAAATAATAGTTATATTTACATAAAATAATAATTATTTTTTTACTATTGTAGTTGTTTTACAGGAATGATGGTGCAGTAAGTGACAGAAAGTAGGGTTTGATATTTAAGGTATTAAAAGCCACAACTTCTTTTGTTGTAATATTTGCTATATATAAGTTTTTTTTTAACAAACATGGTTTTTCCTCTTTATTTGTTTAAAACATTTTCCCTCTAGCTCAACCTCTGGCTGGCTCTACCAATGTGTGCTTTCTATGAGAACACCAGAACAAATGACTTCTCTAACAGACAATAACACATTCATCTATTCATGTACCCATGAGAAGTATAGTGAAGATGAGATACAAGGCAAAGAATAACACTATGATCTCTGTGTGTTTACTCAGGATCTTCTTTATCATGGACTCTATTAAGGTACTCAATCTCTGACTGCTGTTTTGACCTTGGGTATAGTTTCATAAGCAATCCTTAATCTTTTTCTCTGTCCCGTGTGTTTTTATAATGATTAAGAGCATGTCTAATTAGTGAGAAAAACATTACAAATTTACACACAAACATTCAGCTTGGCCTGTCTAAGTGCTGTTCTTGCTTCTAAGATCTTGTTGAGACATGAAGCCCTGTGCTTTTAGCAATTCCATGGCATAATTAAGCAAGTCGATTGGAGGTTTACCAGCCTCTGTCTCTGATCATTATGGCACAGGTTTCTGAAGTGAACAAATAGTTGTACACATCATATTGATTCTATTGCCTTACAACCAGATTGTGGTTTGCAGTTAAACAGCTCCTGTAGCTCAACTGGTAGAACAATGTACTAGTGATGCTAAGATCATGTGTTCAGTTCCCAGGAAAACACAAATTGCTAAGACATACACTGACTGTGCTTTGAGTTGCTTTGGATAACAGTGTCTGCCAAATGTGTGAATTTAAATAGAAATGAACAGACTGACCCATGGCAACATAGAAGGGGCTGTGCAAACCTATTGAAATGGTTAAGCTGTGTTTCCCTCCATACCAAAAAGTCACCTATTAATCATATAAGAGCATTGATTCATCAGCTAAATGTAAAATTTAAAGACCGTCTGCACTCGGTTCCGATACAGTACATTAACAGTGACAATCTTTGCTCTAATGACAAAACCTTTCAGCACATCAACTCTGTGATGCAGGAAACACCTAAATTATCTTCTGCAAGAATGCTGCTTAATTACCAGGCTTGGATTTTGTTACAAAGTTCTTGTGCCAATGAGACAAAAATAAAAAGACAAAGTATACCAATCAATTCTAGTTCAGAGGTTAAAACTTAAAACCAACGTGCATGTTTTAGTTGTCTGTCATAGTGACAGAGCTGACTAGCATGCTTTTGGTATTACAGTAAGAAAGACAGAACCAAAAAGATGAGCCTGTGAGACACAGGAAACAGAAAACAAAGGTCACTGGATCAGCAGACGGCACCCATCGATACTCTATGAGCAAATGCATAGAGAAATCACAACAGCCTGTGTGTAAAAGAGAAGACAGATATCATACCCTACCTCTGCTTGTTCAGGGATAATGGGGCTGTTCAAATCCTGGCTGCTGTAAGTGCTGTTGCAGGCTCACAAACAAAATGCTACAGGCAGCAGCATTCAGGCAGAGCTGGATCCAGCACACTCAGCGGCAGAAACATCCCTCCCCTCCTGCATGAATTAATTAAACCTCTCTCTCTTCCTTTCTCTCTCCCTCGCGATTATCACTCGGTGTGCTCTATGCTATGCACTCGCACGACTGTAGCGGGTGAAATCGTCCCTGCACTTTCTTTTCTGACAGCCTGTTTACACAGAGCTCTTTTTTGTGATTCGGTTTCTTTCTCTCTCTCACTCACTCATTCTGCACACACTCTCTCTCATCATCAGCGCAATATCAAAGTGCTTCTCATAGGGCCAGCCCTCCCCTAACAGCCACAGTTAGTGCCTGCCTCTTTACAAAACATGCTCTCTTTAATTAGATCATTTCCCTCCTCTATTGTCTTTTTTGGTTGAAAATTGAAGATTTAAATGAAAATTTATGAGAATTCTGATGAATGTACAATAAGATCGAAAAGCCTGAGACTGAAATCTAATTTAAACCTGGAATAAACAGTTTAGTATTTTTATTTTTAGCAAAATCCTAGCAGTTTATGATTTTGCCTTTTTTAACAAAGCACACAAACACAGACACACACTCAATTGTATTAAATTAGAAGAATGCAAAACAAAAGCCTTTTTTGACTAGTAGGTCACACTGTTGGACCCATATATCAGTTGCTTTCATATCAGTTCCTTTTTCTATTCTTCTCTAGAGCCAAATACAAAAATATGAAATCGTGATGCTGTAATATTAACTATTCTACAGGTCTACATTATTTTGGGAAAATACAGTAGGTTCAAGTACTGCAAAATCAACATAACAACATGCGTAACTCTGTAACCTCTAGATGGGCAGGTGTTATGCAGCTGGTCATCACAATACCATTCCACTAAATTCACAACCATTGTTTTCACTCACAAACAGAGAGAGCCCACAATACAAGCAAAACAGCAATAAGCAGACTGTGATGCATATTCTATATCACTTAAAAACAGGATGACTGTTACAGTAATATGCAGACTTACCACTGAATTTGATCAAAACAATTATTTTTAGAAACACATAAACAGAACTCTGGATTAGTTTGAAAGTAGCACACCTCAGTATGCACAGAGAAAATAAGCAGAGAAAAATATGAATTGATTATACATACAGATATATACAATTCACAGCAAAAAAATTCATAGCTTTTAAAAATAACAACTAGGAATGTCTGGGCTAAATTTTGATGGATGTCACATATAATGATATAATGGTCCCTAAAAGATGAGGGGATGTGGCCAGAGCTTATCAGCTGAATTTCACTCATCCATAAAGAAAACTAAGCCACTGCTCCATTTCTCCATCACTTAATTTGAGGAGCAGACAAAGGGCCAGAAATAGCACGTGAGTTCTCCTCCCTTGCTCCTATGATCAAAAGCAGACTGTTTTTGTCTGGCCTCACTTTCACCCAGGTATGCCATCCCCCTTTTCATTTTTTGGTTGAAAGCAATCACGAATTTGCTCTAAAAAGACCTTTTTAGGTAATTGGTTTAAATCAGGGGTCATAAGCTGCCCCTGAAGCCTCCAGTTTGGATTTAGAAGAGGCTGGGAGAACAGAACACACTCATACTGTAGATACTAAACAGAAAACAAAATGCATGTTGATGAATATTTCAGACTTGTGAGGTAATTGTCTTGTGTATATAGTAATTAGTGTTTAGGAAATGTGTAGGAGTTTCAATGTAAAAAAAATACATCTGTTTCCTAGAACAGAGCTGAAGGTAACAGCGAAGAAGCACATCACCTACGTGCTTCTTGCAATTGCGCAACACAGGTATTGAAAACCCTGTAAGCATTGTGAATTTATGTGACTATTAAGACAACATGGAGTTTTTTGGCGAGAGCAAGAAGGAAATTTATGTAGGTCTGTAGGGCTGCTTTTTGCAACTGTCTGCTCTTTCTCTGTGCTGTCCTTTTCTTTTGTTCTGTCTCTCTCATTCTCTTTCTGAGGGGACTTTTGCTGCTCGAGATAAAGGTGTTGCCTTGTGCCACTCGAGCGTATGCTTTTACTTCCTGTCTTTTTGTATCTTATTGTCCTCTTTGTTTGAAGATGTGAGCTGATACTGTTATGAACCGATGTGCATGTTATTATGAATGAAAAAGACCACATGTAATCTTTATAACTGATTTAAAATCATTCCCAACCTAATTTATCTATTGGGTGTTCTATTAACCTGTTGAATTTTTAGCATAAGATGTATAATATATAATCTGTGAACTCACCCATTCATAAATCCATCTATTTGTACATTTGCAGTGACAGAAAACTTTTCATTTTTCAAGGCTTTCATTTCTGAATCCAGCAATGGGTTAAAACTGACAGTCTATGACACTGCTGTACCGAGCCTACGGGGAAGACAGCTGGGTACTTAGAGACCCTTACACAGACAGACAAGAGAGAGCCTGGGGGGTTTGTTCCACTTTCTATTTTTACCCCTCTGGCTGTCCTATCTCCACAGTGAGTGGAAACGCTGTGCTTCACACCTAACCTCAGAGTCCACTGGGACAGGTCACCTCATTCTCATCACCAGTGAAATGCATCCTGGGAAAAACAAAAGCTCCTCCTTTCACATTCATTCTCTATTTCTGTACAACAATGCATGAACCAGACAATCTCCGATGCTTTGACGTAAAACTGGGACTTTTGCTCACCTGTTGTGTAATACGTAACTTTACAAGAATTGCCTCTGTGTACAGCTGTCAAAACAACATGCACACTAGTGAGTTTGTGCGTGGTTGTGAATTGTATGGTATTGAATGCAACCCCTAGTCCCTCAGCCACACGTTATGTTACAGCAGGTATAATGATCAGAACAGTGAAAATATATAAAAAAAGAATTAGATCATAAGGATCAGATAATAAGGAAAATTCATTAAGCTTGTATGATTAAGTTATTATGAACAATATAGTAACAAGTTCTGTAATAATATATATAGATTTAAACATTTGTTTAAATGTGTGTAACTTAATAGAGGTTTAAAAGTTGATTTACTCTTTTGAATGGGGGTAATACTGAGATTTCAGCCTGATTTTTTGAAAATTGAAAATGCTGTTTTAGTTCAGAGGAGTTTTATTGCCACTGTTTTCAGCCAATGTAAGACTGTAGCCACAGACTTTTTAACAGGAGCTGAAGGCCCATTAAATGGTCTTCTCTGGGACGTAGAATTTTGTAAAATTCAAGTGAAGAAAACAACTTTACAAAAGGACACAAGATTCATTTTATGGTGTATTGCACTTTTGCAACAACAGGAAATAAGATGTCCCAATACAAATGTCAAACTATGAACCAACTGCACTGTAAACAATCCAGCATAGTAATTTCACATTTCGGCACTATTAATTGTTTACAGACAAGCAAATAAAAATGTTTAAAAGACAAGGAATGTCCTGAAGGTAAAGCTGAAACACAGGCCTGTTTTTTCTCTTTTTGACTTTGCATTTCTCTGAAATAAATAGAAGAAGAAAGCATCAGTTAGGCCTATATGGAAAGAGAGTTCTGTATTGAGAAACCATGTGGATTCATTACATCTCTGCCCCAGAATGATTTCCAAAGCCACATCACTGTTGGCAGACTCATCTCCAGAGACTCCGGGACAAGAAGAGGGGGAGGAGATGGAAAAGCCGTGATGAAGAGCCACAATGACAACACACAACAAATAAAAAAAAATTTTTTCAACAAATAAAAAAAAATTTCATTCAAAGGCATCAGACCTATCCAAGAAAATTATAATTACAATTCTTGGCCCAAATTGGCCTGAGATCTGGCCATTTGAGATGCATATTTTTGAAAGAATTACAAGAACAGAATGTTTTGGCTTGGATTGGTCTTTAAATTAGTAACAGGCACTTCTATTGCAGAAAAAATAAAAATAGCTTATACAGAAGATAAAAGAATGCAGTCTGAGGCATGTATGATCATAGTTTTATCAGAATCACCAGTGAAAGAACTCCATAGGTCCTTAAATCTATTTGCTTATTTCTGGGAACACCAGCTTATAACACAGTACTTTATTTACGTGCAACACATTTTCACACATGCAACACACTGACTGTGCCTACTGCATTTTACTGACACCCACCCACACAGGTCACACATGTGCAACACACTGACTGTGCCTTATAGCGTGCTCCTATAATTAATTTCCTTTTCTCAGAAACTTTGAAAGAAAATAAAAAACCCTCTGACAAAAAAACCATCTGATCTCCCGTGGATTAATTATGAAATACACTAAGTTAGTTAAGGCTGATTTAATATTTCTGTACATCAGAAGTGCCTTCTTTTGCCTTCAGTAAAATTAGGAAACTTTAAAAACGTAAAAATAAATAAATACATTGAAATGCTTAAAACAATAACTTACAAACCACAGTGTTACAAACCACAGTCAAAACAGAAACTTCCCTCACTTGTAACAGAGCCAAAGACACGTTGAAATCCTCAAGTCATGTTTTCACCACAGTCATGCACATATCTGCAGCGAGATAGAGAGCTGGTTTCCTCTGCAGGGACCTCCTGCACTCACTTAAGCATTTCCTTTCGTGTAAGCAACTGCGCTCGCTTTGCCTGAGTGTGAACAAACTCTCCTGTTCAGTTCATTAAATGTTAGATGAACATTAGATAAATGTTAGATGCATCCCTTGTGTTTTATTATCATGTACAGGTTCTAATGTCTTGAGAGTCTGTGTGAAAATGCTTCAGTTACGCATTTCTTCTGTTAAATGTTTCTAATTTTATGCCGTTTTCCTGTTTATTATAAATCACATTAGCCAAACGATTTAGTAAAGCATTGAATTAAAATTGAATAATAGAATTCACTTGAATTTCAGTCTTTCAAATCCCACTGTAAACAGGGAGCAGGAAAAGCGTCACAACAGCACTGACAGGAAATCTATCTGTACATCTTTGCACTTACTTGAGAATCAATGTATATGACAGTTTCTTGATAAATGGTTAACATTAGCACTACAGTGAACACCTTACAACCACCTCTATTAGCATGCAAATGCACACTATCCTACTTCCAAGAAGCAAGGAAATAACCCTGAAATATATGTATGTTGTTGTAGGGAGTTTTCTTATAACCTCAAGACTGAATACTCTCGAAATAACCATATAGATATTATGAAGGCATATTATGTGCATTCTGAAATCATGTGTAATGACTGGTTAAGTGAGCACTGAAAGTTTTAAGAGTTAAGAAGAAATCATAAATTGAGTAGGATGATTCACATTTGCTAGAGGCAAAAGTCATGGGGAAAGAAAAGGAGCAAAAAAATGTAATAAAATTCTACATTTAAATTTTAATTTCTACAATAATTTACCCACAATGAGCTGTCATGCTTACGTGTCAGCTTTTAATAATTCAGCATTAGGTTTAAATAATTAAGTCTGGATTTAAAAAGTAGATATTACATTTGAAAATTTAAAGACATGAGAAATGAATGCAGCTGGGACCCTGTATGTATGATTAATGCTACTGAGTCTGACATTTGACATTTACACAATCAAGCTTTAATTACCTAAAAACTGCACTTCATCTTTGAAGCTTCAGATTTCAATAAACTAATATTACATTATAAATTGCTAATTTTTGCAATCCCACTCTATGGTTTAAGACATGGTAAGAAAGTCCAGTCCTCACTACGAATCCTGTCTTTTGTCCTGAAAATCAGATTTGCAGCCCATTAAGTTTCTATAAATACATGAATAGAGAGTCCATCCTTTACTTATAAGCTAGGTTTGCTTTTGCAATAAAACAAACTGGTTGGATAAGTTTATGTATGTTATTGCTTTTCCACAGTTGCATTATTTTTACTGCTTCCCTCAAGCCTGTTTGCCCAGAATCACATGGACCTAACTGGTAAGTGGTTTTACTTCAAGAAGGGAGCCATGTGGATATAATGTGCATCTCTATTAGAAGACTGAAGAAACTTTCATTTGTTGGGAGAGAACCTGGTGCAGCAGTGGGAATATCAGCAGAGTTAATCATCGGCCACGAGAACAATCTGGGGTAAATGAGCAATAAGTCAGTGTTCAGAGACGGAAGGAGGTGAAGGAGTAGGGGTTGCAGAAGATGCTGCAGCAGACATGTACTGACTCAGCCTGTGAGGGTGGGTGTAAAGAACCAGGCTTTTAGTGGAATCTCATGGGGCGAAGGGAATAAATACACTGACACCTAATCATTACACCCACCACTGACAGATATGTTATTAGTGAGGGTGGAAGTAATTAAATGGAGCTGGCAAGTGAAGGAATGCAATTTGAGAATCGCTTTCTTTAAAGTGCAGTTTACCTTTTGCCTGTGGTGGGGTAGCAGTGGAGGTGATTCTCCTGTGGTGTGTAGCATTATGTTGGTGTTACACTTTCTGAAGTTGAGCAAGAAAGACAAAAGCTAGAATGTTGGTTTATGCACTGCTTCTGAGCTGTTGAATTTCTCACCCACAACATGACAAGCTGTAGTGCAGAACGTTGTGCATGCCCCTGGTGTGTACAAAAGCTGTTGGCTTGTAGGCACCTGGGTTTGAGCTTGACCTGGGTTATGTCTGGTCCTGTTTCTCGTTCTCTCCTGCACTTTCCTGTCTGCCTCTACTATCCTACAAAAAGGCAAAAAATAAAGAAAAGAAAACTGTGCTGAGCATGCCTGCAATATATTTCCCTGTGATATCATGTATATTTAATGAACTCCCTTGTTGTTTAATAAGCTTCCCTGCTTCCATGGAAAATAGCACATTTTCTTTAAGGGCCTAAAAAAATAAAGAATTATTGAGTTTAGCTGGCACTGCTATTCTTAAATATCTGACCTTACAGAGATGATGGCTGTCTAAAAGCTGAAAAATGCTGCCGGCACAGAGGGAGAAAGGGAACAAGGCAAATCCAAATCTGATGATTACTTTACATCATGACTAACATGCTTTTATCATGGCATCCCAAAATCCTTTGGGTGTAATACAAATAAAAACTACATTATTGGGGCTGCTGGCAGAAGTACACATTTATAAATGTCACTTTTTTAAACTCCTAACTTTGGTGCTAAAATCTGTATTGCAAACTAATTTTACATTTTATTTTTTATTTTATTAAGGTTACTTGTTTTGATTAAGGTTTAATGTTTTGATCGTTAAGCCACAGAGAGGTCTACTGCTAACAGGCTGTCAAAACGGATAAGATTGTTTAAACTGCTTACTAATTTGCAGGTTTTAGATGTGTACTGTAGATGGTGGCATGACAAGCATAATCCGTCACATGCTGGTGAGAACTGCTTTTCTGTAACTCAACTGGTAAAGCATGCTGCTAGCAATACCAAGGTCATGGCTTTGATTCTTAGGGAATGTGTGTACTCTTATAATGTATTGCTTTGAATAGCAGTGTTTGCCATGTACATAAATGTAATAAGATGACCATTACACTAGTAACTAAAATGTTTCATGGTGAAACAACTTTAAAATGTAAAACTGAAATAAGTCTACGATTAAGTCAGTATAACGATCACAGCCAAAGGTTTTCACCCACACTGTGGGTTAATGCGGCTCAATCCATGTCTTCTCCTCAATTATATAATTACTACAGCATTTCACATAATATGAAGCCCAGGCTGTGCTGGATTAGATCAAAGTAATGTGTAATGAGAGATGTGAAAGTTCATACACAAGTTAATAAGCATGACACGCATACATCAACAGATCATTTCCTAAAAACATTTCCTGTACTTTCTCTTCTTTATTGTTGATATATTCCAGTCACCCTGTGTAAATATACACCTTGGACACCTCTGTTCCCTGTAAATACAGAACTAATGTGATTAGAAAGCCTCCAGGGCTTATTATGAAGGACTTAATTACCAGTCAAAGAAAGATGAAAAGAAAATCCATCCAAGTGATCTAAATAATGTTCACTCATTTTTACATGTTTGTCATACAGAAAATACTAAGGAGGCTTCATGGTTGAACATTCTCTATCCATGCTGCTACCAGTTGATCTGATGCTCAGGTTTTCTTGTAAATGAAGAGCAATAAAAACCTCCCAGGAAATGTTACAGAGAATAAAGGCACTTGGAATTCTAGTAAACATCTCAACGGACAATAGCATCCGGGGTGTCAGATGTGATACCTTTTGGCCCCAGCCAAATTACTTTATGGGACCTCAGCTTCAATTAATTTTAATGTTTTAAGCCATTAATTTGCCACCTGACAGGGGGATATACATAAAGTATAATATCAGATGTTGTTGAGAAGTTGTTCAAGGCATAGTCCATATTAAGACAATGCTTCTTGTATCAAACTAAAACTCTCGATCTCACTTTGTTCATTGTGTTTGATAAATTTTTGTTTAGTGATTTAAGGAGACTGTGTTTATCTATTGTTGTGACAATTAAAGACAAGCTCAGACTTCTCCAATTTATGCCACAGACAAATTCTAAGAGTTTACATATGTTTTCATGCAACTTTGTGATTTATTTATATTTTCTGGGATTGCCAACAAAGCAGTTATTACAATGTATGGAAAAGCAAATTCTTTACAGGTTTACATTACAGGTTTTGCAGTGATAAACAAAAACAGTTTATATGGGGAATTATGAGCATGCTGGCATCCTGGCCCCCTTGCATCTCAATGTTTCAGCAGTTTTTAAGTAAAAAGCTCCATTTGTGCTACCTGTCTTGGTTGACTGAGAAACTGACTTTGCAGGTGCAATATAACTGAAGAAAACCTACATGCAGGAAGTTGAAAATTATTATATTTGCAGCATTTTTAATACTATGTTTATAAAAATTTGCATATAACAGAATTTTGCAATGCAACAAATTTAATAAAGTGGGGTGTTGTGCAGTGATGAGCACAGTAGCTTGGTGAGGCAGTCATAGTTGTGCTTTATTGTCCCTTCTTTATCTCAATGATTTGTTTATGTTATTAAATATGTATATTGCTTTCCTTACTCAAAGACACCGTTTCTTTAGTGTTTTAGCCTAAAGAAGCAGGCTAAACACATTAGCGCACAACATATATCCATATATACAATTTACTAGAAATTTCCAAAAATGTGTCAAAAATAATAATTTTACTTTAAGGTTACAATGTATATACGTGTGAACATTGCTCAAATGAGGGAAATTGCTTTAGAAGAAATAATGTCTAACATGAAATTAACAGTACTGTCATGCAGAGAACAAGATACTGTATCTCATTGTAAACACCTAGGAACAAAGGAAACTAACACAGATTACAATAAACCAATAGCTGAATTGCTATAGTTTACATATTTCTATACTATTCTCTATACTACATTTGACTTACTCACTGTGCTCACCTCAGAGTTCAATATAACACGTTTTAAGGACAATCAAGACTGTGACATATGGAAAGTCATGCATTGCAGTGTCAATTTAAGATCCCTGACTGACATCACCTATCTACATCACCTACCATATACTGAATGCAAGATTACCATCATTCATTTAGGAGAACGTCTTTGTCTTTTGTGTTAAAAAAATCTGATGGATTACATACGGGATGGAAACTTTAAAGACATAGGACAAACTTAAGGTCAGGCTTATGGTGTTAGATACCAACCTAACTCAAGATGTTATGACAACCTTGGAAGAAACATTGTGAAATGGTCTGTGCCTGTATAGATTGTGTTTAGTATCAAGAGACACCCCTCTGTCAAACACTACTGAATGCCCATGATTGTCTGCACATGCATAAAAAATATAATACTGCAAAACTAAGTCTTCTAAAAATCTGCAAAGCAGAGCAACAATAATAACAGGCAGATGAATAAAGCATAACTGTACGTCCTGTTGTCTCTTGGATTGTTTTCCATTTTAAAGCTGTGGAGCTATTAAAGAAAAGGAGCCTGAGGTGCAGCATGATGTTCCAGTACTAAATCATTGTAATGCAGCAGGCAGCCTACTGCTCTCTGCAAAACAATGATGAAATAAGAGCTAAAAATAGCAACCTCCCAGGATCCCCCTTCGCCCAGCACTGTAAACACCTAATTCCTGAGACTGTCTTGAGAAAAGTACTGCATCTGCAAGCCTCTGAAAACAAGTGTGCTTCTTTTCAAAGGGTGCTTCATCCACACTGCAAGCAATGATAACATACAGCAAAAACCTACAATAAACAGTTATAGAAAAATGGTAATACCACTGTCCACACCAGTCAATGCAAAGGTTTAAGGCTGTGATGCCCTTGCCTACTTAGAAAGCGTAGTAGTTCAATACATTCTAAATTATGACTCTTATGCTAAATATTATGAATGCATGCAGAAAACTGAATGACCTCTATAATACCTCTTACTGTCTTGTTCTTAAATATTTAATACATATTTATATATAGGCCAAACACTACAACGGTATCAATAGCAATATTAAAAGAATACATAAAAAGCAATTACTTCAAAACAACACGAAATCGTGTCATAGCAATAGTGTGCAACACTTTACCGTCCAGTTTTGTTAATTAAATCGCTATTTACAGTTTATATAGGCTATCTATAGGCAGCAATGTTTTATCTCTAGATATAATCCGCAATTATTTATAAAAGATCATTCAGAGTAAAAGATAAAGACAACAGTTAACTTACCCATATGAATTCAGTGTCCTCATCTGTTCGCCAGGACTCACTGGAGTCGTGACACGGCTGTGTCTCATATTGAACATATTGACCTGCCTATCTAGACAGCATTTCTGGGTGTAACAGCCATCTCTTTGATAAGTGTTTATAAATTGAGATGACTTGATGACTTGGACTCGTCTACTGTATGATGTCCCAAAAATGCTGCAAGCGGCTTGAATGAGCAAAAATGCCGCGTGCTGTAGACAGCTTATATGTGATCCAGCCTCCATCCGCTGTTGAAATGGTGAAAAAGCTTTATCAAGGAAACATTGACTTGCTTGTTAATTTTTTTTATTATTTACATAAAACTGCCTGTTGCAGGTGTTGTTCATCATTGCATTAAATGTTTTAATCTAGTGGGATTTCAACGATGGTGATTAAATTCTGTGAATAACAGCTATTGGTTTATGGGCTGTTGTACTTCAATGCAGTAATGTACAAATAGTGCTGACTTATTTTAGGAAAAAACCTGTTTTAGGAAAGACTGTCAGCATTTGGTTTTCCTTTCTCTTGCGAAGGGCAACTACCGTGTTTAATACATTACTATACCTAATCGTAAAGAACCTACACATTTAAAATCGTTTTTATATCTGTCATCCTTTTCCACCTTTTCTACTGATAAATGATCGTGGGGTTTTGGGTGTGAGATGTCGTGATCTCATTTTGCTGTCAAGGTGGAGAAGACAAGAATATTGGTTTCCATGGTAATGTTTTCTCATCCCTACGTCATCACGTAGCCACTCTGTTAAATCCTTTACTCCAAGGTTATTGTTTGTAAAGCTAATAACGCTGCTTGCGTCTGCAAATGTAAATTCAATTTGAGAAATAGGATTTGTAAAACAAATGTCAGTCTAAGTCTTAAAATAGATCTGTAGTGATCTGTTTAATATCACACACACTCTCACCTGTCTTCCTCAACGTTGCTGGATGCTGGCCGTCTACTGTACAGCAATACATTGTGGGAACCTTTGAACACAATGAATATTAAAAGACCATAGTCTAATAAAAGTAAAAATAACACCGACAATTAACAAATCTTATTGGCAACCTATTGTCTCACCTCTAAAATACAATGCTGCCATCCATTGGTGAAAAATAATAAACAAATAAACCCAAAGGCCTGCACTTTGCACATTTCAAGAAAGTTTTGTCTTTGGAATATAAACTATTTAACATGTTTTTGTTTTAAATTGATTGTTTGTTTGGACATCAATTTGCACATGTGCAAATTGCAATCTGCACATGATTGTTTGGAATTTGTTTGAAATTTCTGTTTGTCTTCAGCTTTATTTCCAGTCCCTGTTGATCACAGGAGATTGTGACAAAAGAGTGTGGAAGACGAGATGTTGTTATTATGGATTCAGAAGCCGCCTGTGTTTGACAGCACTGGGTGGGTCTTCTGCCTCGGGCCGAGGCCCATAATTAATGTCCCAGCATGCTGTTCTGTGCCATGTGTACCATCAGTGTGTCATCACCAGCCTCGAGTCATCAACCAATTAGCCTATTTCATAACAAATCCTAATTCTATCGTAATGAGTAATATTATATATATGTATATGTTGTCCTTAAACAAAACTAATCAAGCCAGTTAGTTATTCTAGGAGCATGCTGTCCACGGGTTAAATATATTGTTCTGCAATAAAAATGGATTTTTCAAACTTCTTAATTTCATAGATCCTATATTTAATAGACCATTTAATTACTTGCAATCACTCCTCAAACCATGTCTAATTCAAAACATCTTGAGTTACCATTATATAAGATTGCATTTTACAGTTCTCAAGGCAACACTTTAAGCATTATTAAACCCTTTTTTACATAGTACGAACAGATTTTGACAAGATGAATAGTGCGGTCGTTTTAAGACCTGCACCCTCTATCCCCTCTAACTCTGTTGCCATTTCCTTACAAGGCAATTGTCATGCATGGAAAGTTTATTTTTGCATTCTTTTCATTGGATTAAAGTAATTCCTTTCAGCTGTGGACCTGTATCAGTGCCTCAGAGGTTTAAAAATAGTCTGGCTGTGTGGGACGGAATAAAGTAATTCCGAAAGTAATAAGCAAAAGTGAAACCTAAGTTACATGCCAAAGAATTAACTGCAAAGACAAATGCCAGACGAATCAAACAAACATTTGTTTTAATTTATTAGATTAGGCCAGAAACACAGCACAGAATTTCCTGTTTTGCAGAATAATGTTTATGTTACTAAATTAAAACAATAGTACATTTTTATTTTTGCAGAAATAAATAATTTAAATGATATTATAGGTCATTTGTTTTCTAAAAGCATGTTTTATATTTAATCTCTGCCATTTTTAAGATGTCTCCATCTTTTAACAGTGTTATAACATTTCAGCAGGGGTGTCTCACAATGACCTTGCAGTTCCCCATCACAACTGCCAGGTAATTAACACCTGCACATGTTTTGCTAACTTGTTAATTTAAAGCTGTGCATGATCACAGCTGATAAATCAAAGATCTGGCCTTATCAGCTAAAGTGACATAAGCAGGTGAAAGCATAAGAAAGTTTGTTTATCAATAGTGTTAGCAGTTGTGGTTTCAACTATTAATGCACAGATCTGGACCTCACTTATATTTCCACAGGAATACAAAACCTTCACTGAGATTTCATTGAGATCTTCAATCGTATCTCCTAGGCAGCAATAAGAAGAAATGGAATCTCATGATATAATGCAATAGATTTTCTCCTGAGTAATCGCCAAAGGTTCAGAAGAGATGCCAGTAATGTAAGCTGAGCTTCACCTTGACTGAGTTTACACCAAGGTCTGCAATTAAAGGTCAGACATTTAAAAATTCAAATCAAACAATTCACATACATTCCATTATTTGAACTGTTAACCAATAACAATTTACAGCTTTATATTCTAACTTTGATTTTTTTTATTGTTTCTATGTTTATGTTTACTGAAGATCTTTTACAAGAGTCAAAAATTATACTTATACTTTGACAAAATGTAAATAAGAACTCTATTATGTCTTCTGGAGCAGAAGTTAATTTACTGCTAATAATCTAAATAATGACTCTTTTCTAAAATGCAAAGATCATCACATCACAATTTCTACATTAAAACATCACTGAATTACTACATAATTTTCAAGCTATGTGTAAAGGACTCTTATTTGACTCTACAGCCATACTTCGACATGCTGCCAGCACTAAACATAAAAACAAAAGTTATCTACATGACTGCCAGAAGAGGGTGCTGTCGGGTTACTGAAAAGCATCTGCTCAACCACCAGTAAGTGAACTTTGGGAACTATCCTTTCATTCTGTGCTGGATGTCTATGGAGGAATCTGGATCAGCAGAGACATACTGTCCTGTGGGCCTACGGGTAAAAAGTGCTTGCTGGTGGCCTTTGTGCAGATATAAAACAATGTTATTTCAGCATACGCTTGTCTCTCTCTGGCCTGCATCAGCAATGTGGACTCCGGGTATATGCTGGACTCTAACTGGCAAAACTCCTGACTCATCAGTTTGGCCTGAGCTATTGTATAGGGAGATTTACCAGAGTCTATTAACCAGAAACTGTGTGCTCTCTATACCTATACAAACACAAGCACTCAGTCTTTTAAACAGATGCCTTGTTGAACACATAAACGTGTTGTATTCATGTTCATGTGAATAGGAAGTCAACTATTTAGAGAAACCAAAACATAATTCCACACATCAAGTTTCCAATATTGGTATGGTCAAAACCTGAGGAGGCAGTTTATCCAGGCCATTTATTTCTGCATATACCATTTTCTAATACATTTGAATGAATTAATTGTTCATTTAATTACATTATTATACATGTTTGCTATGTGACACTACTTCAGACATGTAAATGAATATGTTTGGGGTGATGTCTAGTTATCTCTGTTAATAACAGAGGCAATAATGTTGTTATTGTCCTACTCTAGTTAGTAGGACACAGAAACAATAATCCAATAGAGGGAAGTATTGAGTGATTTAACTGAAGCTGTTGAAGTTATGGAATGAAAATCAATAGGACTAGTTATAACAGTTATACAATATAAACAATAATAAAAACACAAACAATAATACAGGTTGAGATTACCTGTGGGTTCTTGCCATTATTATTATTATTATTAATATTATTAGTGTCTTTGCATCATTGTTGTGTTTGAGTGGAAGATAATAAACAGAAGCAGGAGCTAATGTGAGCTAGGTGCCATTTTTTTATTAAATAGTTCTATCAACTACACAGTGAAAGACCTAAAACTCCTGAACACGGCGAATGGAGCCGACGGCAGGATGCATGGCATTCCAGGCAGTGAAGCGGCCATACTCGCCTCTCTCCAACAAATGCTGACGTCCCCTGTAGTTAGGATGTTCGAAGAAGACCCAGGCTCCATCCAGAACATTGCAGGAATGAATGTCATGGTGACGGAAGCGATCATAAACTGATGGCCAGTCCTCAGTGCACTCCATAACCTGACCCTGGAAGTCAGGGCGCTCATATAGACGAATACGGTAAATGCCAGTGTTCTACAAACGAGAGAGGCCATGAAATACACCAGAAAGTTCACAACTTAGAGTTATAGATATTTAAAATACCTTACATTTGTTTCATGTAGGCCATCAAAAAAAGAGAAGACAGTTTTAAATCAGAAATAAATAGAATGATCAGTTTGTTTGATAATTAGATTGTTAGATAGTGTACAGGTACTTTTTCCCAGACTCAAATCTTTGGTTTCTTAAAATGACACTCATTCAAAATGAGAATTATTCAAAATATACCATTTTAAAATGAGTTCTTCATCTTTTGTGATATGTGCCAATGTTTGCAAATTTAAAAAAGACAGATGATTGTTTGCTGCAGGGAAAGGAGAAGGCCGAAGTAGCCCACCTAAGGTTTTCCAAACAGGAATGACTTACATTTTGCACCATACGGCAAGACCTGATTGAGTCATTGAAGCCCATCCATCGCTGGTAATCAGGATACTCTCCCCTGGTTAGGACGTACTGGCAGCCCATGAAGTTTGGACGCTCATACAAAACCCAGGAGCCACTCTGAACTCGGATGGAGTTACAGCGGCTCAGGTGGGATGACAGCTCTGGGCAGTCCATGCTGCACTCAAAGGAACGTCCCTGGAAATTTCTGTCCTCGTAAAACACAATCTGTTGATAAGGATAAACAGTGGAAGAGATAGAAACACAGATGAACCTGAGAAGAAGGCAATAAATCTAGTCTATGAAAGTAAATTATTTCTTACTTTTCCCAATCTGTCCATATTTGGGGCTAACTTCATTCCACTTGACGCTGTATGTTGAAAGTGCAATGAGAAAGATTTATATGTTTCACATTAAATTGCTATGCCAGGAAAATCATTGTTATAGCAACAGCTGATACTGGAATTGTTTCTAGATCGTTCCTGCAGATTTATGCTTTGGCCATTGAATGGATCCCTGACCTTTTGATCCTGTAATGGCTGATTCCAGAAAATATTTATTGAGCCAATTAAATTGTTGTCCAGCTGCTGATACTGGCATAGTTAAAGCAGCATTGGCTTTTAGCCACACGCACATATTCTGTGAGGCATAACACCTGCTTTAGAATGAACCCGTGCATTAGTATTTGTACACCCCACCCCAAACTTCATTTTAGAATTGTACAGAAGGGTTACTATAATTCCACACTAACAAAGAAACTATTTATGCTGTAACAATACTTTGATACAATAACAGTCTCTCTGACAAGACAAAACATCAGCAACAGCATTTAGAAATGTTATTACATTTTATTATTTTAGTCCTTAAGGTATGCATGTTATGCAGTACAGAAATAAAATTGTCACATAATGCTATTGTGAGGCTCCCTTATTCAGTTTAATACAAAAACAGAGGCTGAAACCAGCTTCCATAAAGGCACAGTAGACACAGGCATAGATTTCAACAAGTAATGCCTGCATGTCCCTTTAGTCTACTGTGTTGGAGCTTGCAGAAGATGAATTGCTAACTATGATACATATACTGCCATATAGCCCAGCTGCTCAATGTAAACTAAAAGACACAGAGACGTCATAGACATAACAGTGTGACCTTCTGCTGCTTAGTAACGATCTGTATTGTAAAAAGAGATATACAAATGTTAACTTTGCTGGGCAAAGTTAACTTTTTCTATGTGATAGAAGTTTTACTGGCAACTTACGTCATCTGCACAGGACCCTAAAAATAATAATCTTCCAATTGTATTTTTTAAACGCCAGACATGTCTAGACGGAAGATTTTAGCAATATTATTTAGACCTGTGGTTTTTTTTTTTACCTTTTTTGGTGATCTGAACCCCATTCATTAGTATACTTTCTTGAAAACTGGCCGGTGTTCATTCTACAAATATTATATTATGCATTATATAAACATAAATCACAAAACATACGCACTTTACAAGGAACATGTTTTCCAAGTTCTGTTTATCTGTACTCTAATGTCTAGTTGAAGTCAGCACCATGAAAACTAATGTTGCTAATAATTAAGCTGAACCTCGCTTCACTCATACTAACTGAATGGACATTATTACTATACTTACTCATTTGTACATTTGCAAATTTAGAGTAATTTTGAAGGCTGCTTTTGTATCTAGTTGATTCTTCACATCTGCACATCTTTAAATAAATAAATAAATTTGAAATAAAATGGTCAGATGTGACTTTATTTACTTATATTTACTTACTAAATAAAATATATTACTAAACTAATAATATAATAATACAAATCATTCTTTTCCAGTGTTTAGAAAGGTGTTTATGAGTACAGAGCTATACAATGAATGTAAATAGCAAAGCTCAGATATTTTTTTCTTGGAGGAATTCCATGTATTTGAAATTTTTGATGTTTAGTTGAAGATTTTGGTGTGAAAACCACATTCTCAAATAAAATATCTGAGAAATTGCTTAAAGAAACAACTGATATATCAAAGAGATCTTGTGTGATTTTTGTAAATACACATTGCAACACTAACTTACAGAGAGAAATTCACAGTGATCATATGCAATGACATGAAACTTACATGCCTTATTAGACGACAAGATCTGACACAATCATTGAATCCAATCCATGGTTGATAGTCTGGATATTCCCCAGGGGCAAGTACATACTGATAGCCATTGTAGTTTGGTCACTCATAAAGAATTCAGAAGCCTCCCTTCCCCCTTGCAGAGTTAAAACGACTAAGAAAAGACTGAAAGTCACTTATTTCTCCCTTACACTCATAAGATCTTCCCTAGAAGTTCCTGTCTTCAGACAAAACACAATACTGACAGTTCACATTGTGATAAAACATAACGGCAGACTGACAGAGTAGATACGAGTAGAACGACAGAGTAGATACGACTATACTACTCAAGTCAGTAGAGATGACCGGGGCAACTTTTAAATTTTTAACATTTTACTTCATAACTAATAGAATACTACAAATCTACCTTGCTGTCTCATTGTGGTGTATTAAACACTATGATAATAACTAGGTCATTAATATAAATAAATATAAAATAAAGATTAGATCATAATACAAAATGAACTACAAGAAGTCCAAGGGTTACAAACCCTCCTAGGGTCTGTGTTATATATTATATAACTCCCTTATGCAATGCAAAAAATGCTAATTATTTATTTCTTTAAACATAATGAATAATAATCATTATTCATAATAATCATGAATAATAATCAATAATAATAGACAAGCATCAAGAATAATAATCAATAATAATCAATAATCATAATAATCAACTATAAATGAATATATTAATTTATAGTTACTTAGAAACTGTAATTTCACTGTCTGAGGGAATAACTTTATAAACCATGTAGTGCACCAACAGCAACAAATGTATATGAAAAAAAGAAATATATCATAGAAATAACAACTAAGTCTTCAAAGTTACGCATTGTAAAGCAAAGGATATTAATTTAATCAAAGCCATAACTGCTGCTTTACCTGTTGCTATGCCATTATCAGCACTTTTGTTAAAAATTTATTTTATCTTGAAGTTTCCCCCATGCAGTTTACAGCGTAAACTTTAGACCTACAGTATCTTAATATGCAGTCAATTAAAAAAATGCCTATGTAGCCGCTTTAAAGTTTGCTTTGTAGTTTCATTATTTTACAACAAAATGTTTAAAATGCGTCAAAAACATGGATTATATTTTACATTGTTAAGAGCCATCAAATAATAATAATAATAATAGTAACATTCTGCCACATTTATTTATGTATCTATTTATTGAAAATTATGTTTCTTGCAAACATTTTTATTTTAGAATAGTTAGTATACAAAGCTACTTTAGAAAGGCCGTCAATGGAAAAACATTATTTCACTTAAGCAACGACCAGCAGGGCATAACTGCTGAAGTATGCAAGCTAAACATTGACCCTTAATATTAGCAAGCAAAACCGTAACATTTTACGTAGATACATTAATATGTATAGTAATTTCTATTAGCAGTATAATGCATAAAAAATAAAAGAATAAAAGAAATACAAAGCTTCAAATCCTAAAATTAATATTTTTGTTTGTCAGTAGTCTTTATTACTTCAAAAATGATGTTAAGGAACCTCATCATCAGACTTAGGTGATGCTTGCCTGACCTGATCTCTTGCTCTCTCACACTCATTTGCTCTCTCTCCCTGTCGCTCACTCTCTATCTCTCTCTATTTGCCTTTCATTGTAGGCTGTGATTGCACAATTTAAATTAACAGAAATCACAGACCTGCTTGTTCATCAGGTTCCAGGCTATTTGAATGACAAAAAACATTATCAGCCAATAAAGTATAAAAGCCGGCAGTCAGACCGATAGCAGCTGGACAGAATCCCACGAAGACTAGCAAACATGGGCAAGGTGCGTGTTGGGTGGGCTTAATCCAATAGAGCAGAGCTACCAGAACAGCCAAAACATTTACCAAATGGTTTAAATTATTATATTCAGATGACTGTGTTTTTCATAAGTAATATTAGCCAAAAGCTCAAATACACAAATCTGGTGCTATTACAATGTTTTTTTGTTTGTTAGATCATCTTCTACGAGGACAGGAACTTCCAGGGTCGCTCTTATGAGTGCAGCAGCGACTGCTCTGACATGTCTACCTACCTCAGCCGCTGTAACTCCTGCAGAGTGGAGAGCGGCTGCTTTGTGGTCTATGAACGTCCCAACTTCATGGGGAACCAGTTCTTCATGAGGAGGGGCGAGTATGCTGATTATATGCGCATGGGAATGAGCGATGGCATCAGGTCCTGTCGCATGGTTCCTCAGGTAAATGAGAAAAATGGTAACACAAGTAAAACAGTAAATGTTGAACTAAATTTATTGATGGTTCTTTTGATCTTACAGTACCGAGGACCCTACAGAATGAGGATCTATGAGAGGGAGAACTTTGGAGGTCAGATGAATGAGTTGACTGATGACTGCGACTCTTTTCTGGATCGTTTCCGCATGTCCGACTGTCAGTCCTGCCATGTGATGGAGGGTCACTGGCTCATGTATGAGCAGCCCCACTACAGAGGCAGGATGATGTACTGCAGGCCTGGAGAGTACAGAAGCTTCAGGGATATGGGATACAGTAATGTCAGATTCAGCTCTGTTAGAAGAATCATGGATCTGTGTTAAAGTCACAGTCTGAAAGCAAAAAAATATTATAAGCATAAAAAATAAAATTATCAAAAATGTTTCTGTTGTTTTGGCTTAATTTTAGTTACTACACGTTTCAGTTTGCCACCAATATATAGTGTGAAAGAAACATGCTAAATATATAACATTAATGGCCAAATGAAGGAATATCATCAATATTCAATTCATCAATAATATATATATATATATATATATATATATATATATATATATATATATATATATATATATCTTCACACATCTTCACATGAGGCAAGATTACAAATCAGAGTTCATAAAACTTGAACTTTGGAATGCTCCAAAATGCAAATGTTTTGGTCTGGAAGCCAATGGAGCGAAAAGTTTAGACTAGACTTTCAGCATGCAAAATTCTACCCTTGCAGATACAGACAGCAACCAGATATGATATCAACGTAGTGTGACTGCACTTAAGTGCTTTGGAGAGCTAAAAAGAGTAGAACTCAAAAATTGGTTACTTGAAGCTGATTTATTAAAGCAGTAAGTTCTGTGAAACTGTGGTTAACAGTGAATTCAGAACAATTTAGAACAGTTGACAGTAACCACTGACTTGTATGGTATGAAGAAAAAAATCTATGGAAGTCAACAGAAGAAACTCTTCAAAATAGGTTTGAAATTTTGATTTTCATTTTGGGTAAAATATAGTTTTAAAAAAGCATGTTTAAATGTATTGGTTTCGTTTTGATGGCTTTGAAGGTCATTAACCATATTTTGTTAAAAATGTGTTTATAAAATAGACATATTTTGTAATCATTGTGTAAGTTTAGCTACAGAAAAACTTGACCACACCATCCCCCTTGAAATTTTTCACAATTCAACCACTGGTTAGAGTAAGTGAGGGAAAGCAAACAGGAGCACAAATATATTATTATCTGCAACTATCTTGGCTGCATCTATGCAATGGTGTTGGGCAACAGTCTGATGTATTTTTTATTGTAGGCAAAAAAGACAAAATCCACTGCATCTGAGAACAATCAGAGATACCTTGCACCAAAGAATGCATACTCTAGTATATCATACGTAAAAATCAGTATTCAAAATAAGAAAGAGTAGGTCTGAATACTCAGTATGAGAAACAGTAGGTGAGAAATACCTGGATGGAGGTACTTGTAGGATGAACACTTTGCTCTCCCACAGGGCTCCAGTAGCTGAGGAGGTGCCAAATTCAAAAAGTAAAAAATAACAAAAAAAAGGTGAGCCAGGTAGCTCTTTCTAAGTGTATGTGAACTACTAAGAAAGTATTCCCTGTTCTTGTTTAACAACACCTAAAAAACTATTTTGGCAGTGTACTTCATAGGACAACAAACATATTGGTCACAACAATGAAAATTTTTCAGATGTAGAATGTATGCACACCACTCCAACAAACACTGTATATAACATATTTATTTAATGGCTGAGAAAGTACTTTACATACTGTTATAGCATGTGATTTCAGTTGCAGGGTCAGAGATAGAAGAACCCCCACCTCCCTATAGATGAACTTATATTATCACTATTGTCTTTTTTCTCTACAGTGTATATTCTAGTCAGGAACCATACACTTTGATTGTATATCACCACTCAGTTTGACGAATCAAGCCAACAGTCAGAAATATCTGTTGTACTATTATGTAGTTGTTAAACAATCATTGCTTTAAAACAGTTTAAGAAATGATTGCAGTCATTATGTATGATACTCTGAGCAATGTCTGAAACTTGTATTGTGAGCACTTATTGTGTCTAGTTGCCTTGTAAAGTCACTTTGGATAAAAGCGTCTGCTAAATGAATAAATGTAAATGTAAATAAATGTAAATGTAGGCCACATGGTTTACTTTTATTTAGCCAGATACAATTTTAAGTTTATTTGTTATGTTTTGAGGGCTTTTTTAAATACTGACCATTGATCACACAGTGTTTATTGTTCACGTTCGCTAAAGACACTATACACATGCTTATATAAGCAAATTTTTCTAAAAATTTGAAACAGAATTTAAGTTACATTAAGTGTTAATTTGTGGTAAAAAACAAGTTATAGATTCCAATTAAAATAGTAATTAAAACCATATTTATCATTTTATAGGCCAAATGTAGAAATTAGAAAAGAAATTAGGAAAAGAAATTAGGAAAACCATGCAAGCAGATTTGACCTATTCGACGTATTCAATGTACTAATCTTATTAGGTCCCCTCTAAAAGAATATTTCATCAAAACAAAATCAGGCTTATAGTAATTTACCATTTTAAAGTTGACTATTAAAAAACAGAATTCTAAAGTGTCTCTAAATCAACTTACGAATACATAAACATTGAATCCATAAATACAATACAAAATTAAGATTCTGTAAGAGCATGTGCATAAGAGAGCAAAATATAACTAACAAGATCATTCATTTTCATTAAGAAAAGTAGGAAATACCAAACCAAACACAATACCATCAAAACGGTCAAAGGCCTTCTGCAGCACAATTGACAGAAAAACGGCACGAGCATGTTGGTCCTATGATGGCCTCTATTCCAACTTGCACAGTCAGGAATTGACTAACAATAGAGGCTGTGTATTCTTTAGTCTTGATCTAGTATAAAGGTACGAGTGACAGCAGTCAGCCAACAACCAGAATCTGCTTCAGCTTCTCTTGTGTGGAACTACTGAAGATCAGCTAGTGCAACCATGAACAGGGGCAGGGTAAACGTGATTTCAACTTCAATTTCTACATGGTTTCACTCAAATGACTTTGAGTTGATATATTTCACTTTAAAACACTAAAATTAAGTTTGAATTATCAGGTCATCTTCTACGAGGACAGAAACTTCCAGGGTCGCTCTTATGAGTGTATGGGCGATTGTGCTGACATGTCCTCCTACCTGAGCCGCTGTCACTCCTGCAGAGTGGAGAGCGGATGCTTCATGATGTATGACCGTCCCAACTACATGGGAAATCAGTATTTCTTTAGGAGGGGCGAGTATGCTGATTACATGTCTATGTTTGGAATGAACGACTGCATCAGATCCTGTCGTATGATCCCTATGGTAAAAGCATAATATGCACAATTTTGTCATTGCTGTTCATTAAACCATTTTTATTCCAGTTTAACACAATTGTAAATGTATGCTAATACCTTTGCAGTACAGGGGATCCTATAGAATGAGGATCTATGAGAGGGAGAACTTCATGGGTCAGATGTACGAGATGATGGATGACTGTGACAACATCATGGATCGCTATCGTATGTCTCACTGCCAGTCCTGCCATGTGATGGACGGTCACTGGCTCATGTATGAGCAGCCCCACTACAGAGGCAGGATGTGGTACTTCAGACCTGGAGAGTACAGGAGCTTCAGTAATATGGGTGGCATGAGATTCATGAGCATGAGGCGCATCATGGATTCCTGGTATTAGTGTTCCAGTGTTTTAATAAAATAATTTATCTACAAAACTAAACATTGTGTCCTAAAATCAATAAATAATCAACAAAACACAATATACAATAAAATTCTTAATAAAATAAAATGAAGATCTTGTTAATTCAATTAATTAAATATGAATAAAATATTCCTATCTACACATTGAAAGTTTAAATTCTTTTCATGATTTTCACGTTGCAGTTTCGACTTTTTTAAACAGCTAAACACTTCACAAGGGCAGTATGAGTTTCAGGGATTTAGTTGGAATGGGAATGAAACTTATCGTTGATTCTTATTTATTTTATTGTTTTTAATTTAAAGATTTGAATTAATTTGTTTATATAGGTTTATAAGATATCATTTGTTTATAAGATTATTTATATCGTTTTAATATAACCAAAACACTTTTATAAAATAAAATAATCATTTGGTATGTTATGAAATATTTTAATAAAGAAAAATAAAGGAAACCCATTTAGTTTCTTAGTTTACATTAGAATTTAATAAATTAAAATTTGGTGAGCTTTACGTTGATTAAGACAGACGGCTACATTGTCCACACTGTAGGAAAGCAATTTCAAATATTAATCAGCTTTGTTTCGTTATTTAAAGTTTATAACATTAATTCCATAGCCTTTAATTTATGAATGTCCTTAAAATACTTCTGCTAAATAATAATCATAATATTTACTTGTATACAAATATTACCCATTTGTGGGAGGGGGGGGTTAGTGGTTAAACACCTCTGTTGGCAATCAAAGGTTGTAGGTTTAAAAACTGAAAGCTAGCTACCATCATCCACTATCTACCATCATACCCTCTACATTGTAATATGTCTTTGAATATGAAAGCACCTGCTTAATAAATACAAATTATATAATAATGTTTGACCAAAAATGTCTTTATTTTGTCTGTTTTATGTAGTATTAATGATAATGTAAATTTTCTCTTTATTATACAGTTTATCTTATTTTTTCAACATGAAATGCACACAAATATATTTATTATATATATTACACCACTTTGAGGTTAAAAACATTTCCCTATAGCCCTCAAAATGTAAATACTATCACAGAGAAGCTGGTTCAGACCCATGAAAAATAAGGAACATTCATAGTAATTACATAAAACATTTCTTCATACAGCTGACATGGATTGTATGAACAAATACTAATTAGCTGACACATCAGCTTTGTAATAATTTGTATGAGTTACCCCCCCAAAGCATGAGGAACCAACGTGTAGCCTTTTATTCCCATTGATGTAAATCAATTAATCAACACAACTTCAAAACAATATAGGACATTTGTAAACATCTTGCTATTCAAGATTATCGTTTAAGGAAACACTTGCTTACATGACTCAACAATCTGATTAATGAATTCCATTATTTATGCACTACAATGTACAGAAATGCAGTATATCAATCTCCTGTAAATCCTACATTTCCAGATTACACACCCAATAGTAAAGAGCTCTTTACAGAACTCCAGTGAATGTTTTTTTATTACTTTCTATCACATCACAGTTGACAGTATTAGCTGGTCTAGCAAATCAAACATTTGGCAATAAATATTTGGCTTTTTTGGGTTATGTTTGCCTATTTGTACCTAACTCTGTCACTGAATGCTAGGCCTTTTTTTGAAAATTGTTGTCGTATAGCACAAACAAAATTTGTATTACAGGTGTGTTTCAGATTCTTTCATTTTAAAATAGAAGAAATCAAAATTCCAGAGTCCTAACACGTGTAATATCTACATACAAGCCTCAGCTGCATGGCCAGTATTTGAACTTGCACAGTCAGGAATCGACAAACAATAGGTGTAGTGTACTCTTTACCCTTGGTCATGTATAAAAGCACAGGTCACAGTCAGCCAACAAGCAAATTCAGCTTCTGCTTCTCCTTTGTGGATCTACAGGGAACCAGCTAGTTCAACCATAACTATGGGCAGGGTAAGCTACCATACAACTTCCATTTCCTTAAATTTTAAAAAAATTATATTTCACGTTATTATAAAGTTTATTAAAGTTAAACTTCAACCATTAAAATATTAACTTTTGCACATCAGGTCATCTTTTATGAGGACAGGAACTTCCAGGGTCGCTCTTATGAGTGTAGGGGTGACTTTGGTGACATGTCACCCTACCTGAGCCGCTGTCACTCCTGCAGAGTGGAGAGTGGATGCTTCATGATGTACGACCGTACCAACTACATGGGAAATCAGTATTTCTTTAGGAGGGGCGAGTATGCTGATTACATGTCTATGTTTGGAATGAGCGACTGCATCAGGTCCTGTCGTATGATCCCTATGGTGAGATCCATAAGCATTTATGTATTCATAGTAAATCAAGTCACTAAGCACAATTAACTTTTGTGTTCATTTTGCAGTCAGTTTGTACATTTTCAGTAACATTAAGTAAGCTGTGGTTTCGATTTATTTCCAAGCTTAAATTTAAATGACTTTTTCCCATACAGTACAGGGGATCCTACAGAATGAGGATCTATGAGAGGGAGAACTTCATGGGTCAGATGTACGAGATGATGGATGACTGTGACAGCATCATGGATCGCTACCGCATGTCTCACTGCCAGTCCTGTCACGTGATGGATGGTCACTGGCTCATGTATGAGCAGCCCCACTACAGAGGCAGGATGTGGTACTTTGGGCCTGGAGAGTACAGGAGCTTCAGTAATATGGGTGGCATGAGATTCATGAGTATGAGGCGTATCATGCATTCTTGGTATTAGTGTTCTAGTGTTTTAATAAACAATTCTCTAAAATACTAAATGTTGTGTCTTGAGAATTATTGTAAAACATTGTTTCTACAGCAGTTGCTTAAAAACAACAAACGCTCCACCATCCTCAGCATCCACGCACACAATATAGTGGAAGGGTCATCCTCCTCCTGTTTACAGACATGACATAACCATGCAGATGAAAGTCAAACTGACATTTGCTGTAGATCCAGGAGGCGTGAGATTCACAAGCATGAGATGTATCATGGACTCTTGGTACTAGTGTTTCAATAAATAATTCCTCTACAGTAATAAATATTGTGTTATGATCATTAAAACCACTCAATTGTACATGCATAATTCACAAAATTACAAACACAATGAAGGTACAAATGTCCTGTTAGAGCTAAACCCCAAGTTGATTTGACAAATTTTGGAAGAATTTCTACCACTTTACAAAAAACAAGTAGGTTGTTAATTTCCCTTAATTATATGCTACTGTCAACATTCTGTGTCAAACTTTATTTAAAAAAAGTTTACCTGTTGTCACAATGTGCTCACAAAGACGTTGTTCTCTACAAAATAAAACTAATTAAAAATGTATTAAAAATGATGAGTAATCCACAAATTATCTTACAAATAAAATTACATAAAAAATTAGTTTCAGGGATGTGGGAATGAGGGACATTACTTTCATGAGCATGAGGCATATCCTGAATTCTTATTTCAAAACCTACAAGATAAAATAAAGTACAAATTAAATGATTTGACTGGACTTATTTTATTCAATCACTACATGTTTCTTCATCACAGGGAAATCTGGGGAGCTTCATGTACTATAGATTAAGATAGATAGGCAGAAATAAAATGTTCAGGTGACAGAGTCTCTTCCTATGAGCTAATGAATTTAATTAGGTGCGTTAGATTAGGGAGCCAGCTAAAATGTGTAGTGCTGGGGATAATCCAGGACTAGGACTGAGAAACATTGCCCTGGTTAATGGTCTACCATCAATTTTTCTTTGAGCAAGTCTCTTAGAAATTTGTAGTACTTATAACTTATTTCCCTTTTTCTTTTAAAACTAAACTTGTTAGTTACAATTTTATTTTAATACATATCATTTCTATAACACTATGTATTTTATATCATCATTATACAGTATGCTTTTATATATTCTATGCAATAACCCTACCACTAAACAAAACTCTCCCAGAAACCTTTTATTTTTACGTTTACATTAAAACATGATAAATACATTTTAAAATATTATTATTATGCGCTCTTAGTAACCAATGTAGGTGATTTAAGTTCTTGTAGGGACATGTTTTCCCTAGTATACGTGAACAACACCTGACCCCACTACACACCCCACAACAACACACACAGACACACACACACCTTTCATTCATCATTAAATATTTTAAATTGTTAAATTGTTGGTGTGTTCTTACCTGATGTGTGTTGTTCTTTGTAAGCTTTAAGCAGAATGATGGACTGGCAGGTTCAGAAGCTTGAAAGATAATTAACTATCATAGTAAATGTGCTAAAATCCTCTATTTCAGTTAACACTGACAGTATAAGCTAATTGAACATTAGATTGTTTAGCTACACACAGTGACATTTTCATGACTAACCTTTTGCTACAACACAAACTTTGTTGTAAGTGTTACAAACTACATACATTTACTAAGTACTAAGACCTACATGAGGCCTTTATTCCAACTTGCACTGTCAGGAATTGACTAACAATAGAGGCTGTGTAGTCTTTAGTCTTGGTCTAGTATAAAGGTACGAGTGACAGCAGTCAGCCAACAACCAGAACCTGCTTCAGCTTCTCCTCTGTGGAACTCCTGAAGATCAGCTAGTGCAACCATGAACATGGGCAGGGTAAACTTGATTTTCACAAGGTTTTGCTCAAATCGCTTTAATTTGGTGTATTTCACTTTATATTGATGTTTTTTAATTATTTTACAGGTCATCTTCTATGAGGACAGAAACTTCCAGGGTCGCTCTTATGAGTGTATGGGCGACTGTGGTGACATGTCCTCGTACCTGAGCCGCTGTCACTCCTGCAGAGTGGAGAGCGGATGCTTCATGATGTACGACCATCCCAACTACATGGGAAATCAGTATTTCTTTAGGAGGGGCGAGTATGCTGATTACATGTCTATGTTTGGAATGAGCAACTGCATCAGGTCCTGTCGTATGATCCCTATGGTGAGTTCCATCAGTAATAAATTCATTTTAGGGAATTTTCTTAACAATGAATCTTATAAATTGAGAAAAATGTACTTTTACAGTTGATGTTGAGTCTGCCTAATAAATTCAAACATAATGGATTTCTTTCCCATGCAGTACAGGGGATCCTATAGAATGAGGATCTATGAGAGGGAGAACTTCATGGGTCAGATGTATGAGATGATGGATGACTGTGACAACATCATGGATCGCTACCGCATGAATTACTGCCATTCCTGCCATGTGATGGACGGTCACTGGCTCATGTATGAGCAGCCCAACTACAGAGGCAGGATGTGGTACTTCAGGCCTGGAGAGTACAGGAGCTTCAGCAACATGGGTGGCATGAGATTCATGAGCATGAGGCGTATAATGGATTCCTGGTACTAGTGGTCTAGTGTTATATTAAAATAAAACTATTTATCTACTAAACATTGAGCCTTGGAAATTATTACATAGTAAAATATATAATGGAAAAAATATATTAAGTTCTAACAAGTATATGAAAGCCACTTCATAAAGTGTCAGATTTCTGGTTGGGTCATAATCTTCTGTTTCTCATTATGTATATACACTTGTAGGAGTGCCGTAGGAACATTAGAATAATTATTGCACAGATAGTTGGAGAATCACTCCCCTATACACTATAGGTATGGAGGCAGGTATGGAGGCACCTCTAACAGCACAAATAAAAAAATATTACAGTTACAGCCATTACAACACAAATTTTCCATGTTTGCCTCTTTGCTATTAGCATTTTGGCTAAATAAACCTGGTAAATTAACTTGCAGGCAATGGAAGAAAGCCTTTTTCTGCCTGCCAGGTAAGCATATAAGGCTGTGACATCACAAGAAAATTATTGAAAGAGAGGCAGCTTCAGCATCTCAAGTGTCACTGACTATATCTTGTATAAATAGGGTGTAAGAGCATGCCTTTTAAGATCTTTCATGCTTCCATATTTTTATTTCGATATCTCAGGTTCCACAATCAATTTCCTCTCCCTAAAGTGTGCTGCAGACTGAAGTTGCACTGCAAATAATCATTAACCTTCACTCCGGCAGTCTCATAGTCAGATTTCAGTTTGTTGAAATTTCCCATCTTACTTATACAATTTAACCTTTGTTTGGAACATAAAATTTTAGTTGTGCATAAAATTGTGCAGTTTCCTTACGGTCACGTGAGTGGTACTGGCACTTTTGGCACTAATGGTACCTCACCAGTAAAAAAACAGAACATTGTTGCTTGTGTGAACAGCACATTTGTGTACATACCGGAAAAGTCATTCTGGTAATTGTGTGGTAATTTATCACTTATGGGTGCAAAAACACTCATGCAACCAGGCAGAGGGGATGAGACAGAAAGCAAGAGGCCAACATACCACATAAAGACAATAAGAGTGGACTGCAATTTTCTTTTTTGGAAGGCTGCTGCATTTTGAAGTAAGAGCAGCTGATATATAGAGACAGTGAGACAACAGTCCAGGGTCGCTCTTATGAGTGTAGGGGTGACTGTGGTGACATGTCCTCCTACCTGAGCCGCTGTCACTCCTGCAGAGTGGAGAGCGGATGCTTCATGATGTACAACCGTCCCAACTACATGGGAAATCAGTATTTCTTTAGAAGGGGAGAGTATGTTGATTACATGTCTATGTTTTTTAGACGTAATGTAGACATGTATGTTTTTTAGACATGTAGGACTGAGAAACATTGCCCTGGTTAATGATCTACCATCAATTTTTCTTTGAGCAAGTCTCTTAGAAATTTGTAGTACTTATAACTTATTTCCCTTTTTCTTTTAAAACTAAACTTGTTAGTTACAATTTTATTTTAATACATATCATTTCTATAACACTATGTATTTTATATCATCATTATACAGTATGCTTTTATATATTCTATGCAATAACCCTACCACTAAACAAAACTCTCCCAGAAACCTTTTATTTTTACGTTTACATTAAAACATGATAAATACATTTTAAAATATTATTATTATGCGCTCTTAGTAACCAATGTAGGTGATTTAAGTTCTTGTAGGGACATGTTTTCCCTAGTATACGTGAACAACACCTGACCCCACTACACACCCCACAACAACACACACAGACACACACACACCTTTCATTCATCATTAAATATTTTAAATTGTTAAATTGTTGGTGTGTTCTTACCTGATGTGTGTTGTTCTTTGTAAGCTTTAAGCAGAATGATGGACTGGCAGGTTCAGAATCTTGAAAGATAATTAACTATCATAGTAAATGTGCTAAAATCCTCTATTTCAGTTAACACTGACAGTATAAGCTAATTGAACATTAGATTGTTTAGCTACACACAGTGACATTTTCATGACTAACCTTTTGCTACAACACAAACTTTGTTGTAAGTGTTACAAACTACATACATTTACTAAGTACTAAGACCTACATGAGGCCTTTATTCCAACTTGCACTGTCAGGAATTGACTAACAATAGAGGCTGTGTAGTCTTTAGTCTTGGTCTAGTATAAAGGTACGAGTGACAGCAGTCAGCCAACAACCAGAACCTGCTTCAGCTTCTCCTCTGTGGAACTCCTGAAGATCAGCTAGTGCAACCATGAACATGGGCAGGGTAAACTTGATTTTCACAAGGTTTTGCTCAAATCGCTTTAATTTGGTGTATTTCACTTTATATTGATGTTTTTTAATTATTTTACAGGTCATCTTCTATGAGGACAGAAACTTCCAGGGTCGCTCTTATGAGTGTATGGGCGACTGTGGTGACATGTCCTCGTACCTGAGCCGCTGTCACTCCTGCAGAGTGGAGAGTGGATGCTTCATGATGTACGACCATCCCAACTACATGGGAAATCAGTATTTCTTTAGGAGGGGCGAGTATGCTGATTACATGTCTATGTTTGGAATGAGCAACTGCATCAGGTCCTGTCGTATGATCCCTATGGTAAGTTCCATCAGTAATAAATTCATTTTAGGGAATTTTCTTAACAATGAATCTTATAAATTGAGAAAAATGTACTTTTACAGTTGATGTTGAGTCTGCCTAATAAATTCAAACATAATGGATTTCTTTTCCATGCAGTACAGGGGATCTTATAGAATGAGGATCTATGAGAGGGAGAACTTCATGGGTCAGATGTATGAGATGATGGATGACTGTGACAACATCATGGATCGCTACCGCATGAATAACTGCCATTCCTGCCATGTGATGGACGGTCACTGGCTCATGTATGAGCAGCCCAACTACAGAGGCAGGATGTGGTACTTCAGGCCTGGAGAGTACAGGAGCTTCAGCAACATGGGCGGCATGAGATTCATGAGCATGAGGCGTATAATGGATTCCTGGTACTAATGGTCTAGTGTTATAATAAAATAAAACTATTTATCTACTAAACATTGTGTCTTGAAAATAATTACATAATAATATATATAATGGTAAAAATTATATTACGTTCTAACAAGTATATCAAAGCCACTTCATAAAGTGTCAGATTTCTGGTTGGGTCATAATCTTCTGTTTCTCATTATGTATATACACTTGTAGCTGTAGGAACATTAGAATAATTATTGCATATATATATAGTTTGAGAATCCCTCCCCTATACACTATAGGTTTGGAGGCAGGTATGTAGGCACATCTAACAGCACAAATAAAAAAAATATTACAGTTACAGCCATTACAACACAAATTTTCCATGTTTGCCTCTTTGCTCTTAGCATTTTGGCCAAATAAACCTGGTAAATTAACTTGCAGGCAATGAAAGAAAGGCTTTTTCTGCCTGCCATGTGAGCGTATAAGGCTGTGACGTCACAAGAAAATTATTGAAAGGGAGGCAGCTTCAGCATCTCAAGTGTCACTGGTTGTATTTCGTATAAATTTAAACCTTTGTTTTGAACATAAAACTTTAGTTACTTATGCATAAAATTGTGCAGTTTCCTTACTGTCACTTGGCTGGTACTGACACTTTTGGCACTATTGATATCTTACCAGAAAAGTCATTCCGGTAATTTTGCGGTAATTTATCACTTACAGGTGCAAAAACACTCATGCAACCAGGCAGAGGGGATGAGAGAGAAAGCATGAGGCCAACATACCATGTAAAGATAATAAGAGTGGACTGCATTTTTTTTTTTTTTTGGAAGGCTGCTGCATTTTGAAGTAAGAGCAGATGATATATAGAGACAGTGAGACAACAGTGAACACTTTAGGAGCAAACACTTCATTATCTAGAAGAAATAATCTTAAAAAAAAGAAATAATTTGTAAAAATTAAGACTTCAGTGTTTTAGCTTTAAATTTCTTTATAGTAAATTTAAATCAAGGCAATTCTAGAGTATCAGCATGTGAATAAAGAGATAGATACAGTAATAGTAATTTAATTCAAGTTTTTAAAGTAATAAGTGATAAGCTTTATGCTTTAGCTAAAGGCCTTTACTCCAACTTGCAATAGAAGTTGTGTCGTCTTTAGTTTTGGTTCAGGTCAAATGGAGTAACCTAAAGAAAACATCATGATTTCCATGACCCAACAACTCACACTTGCGATAAAAAAAAAGGTTCATTTGAAAAAATGTGTTTAAATCTTACTGAAAACAAGACTAAGACGATGATTTTTGTGTACACTTGTGTGTTCAGTATTTATGTATTTTAGTATCTGTTACTTAATACACCTTGTGATTATAGAAAATGTTGCATCAAAATATATAAAACCAACATAAATTCAAAGATTACATCTCTAAGAATGCTATCTGAGGCTGTGGTTAAAATTAACAAAATATATTTTTAATTTCAAAGATTTTGTTTATCTCACACATCCGGTTTTTACTGAATCATAAAAGATAAAAATAAATCAGAATGGCCAGGTGTCAGGAATCTGAAACAACAAACATTAGCTTATTGTTTTTACATTTCATATTTTTTCTTTGTAGCTAACATTAGAAATTCTAGAGTTCTAACAAAAGGGAGTACCAAGGTCTACATAATAAGCTTTAGCTGTAAAGGCCTCTATTCCAATGTGCACCGTCAGGAATTGACTAACAATAGAGGCTGTGTATTCTTTAGTCTTGGTCTAGTATAAAGGTACGAGTGACAGCAGTCAGCCAACAACCAGAATCCGCTTCAGCTTCTCTTGTGTGGAACTGTGGAAGATCAGCTAGTGCAACCATGAACATGGGCAGGGTAAACTTGATTTCAGCTCCCATTTTAATACAAATACTCCTGTTTTATTCAAATAACACTTAGTATATTTCACTTTAAATCACTAAGATTAACTTTGATTTTAGGTCATCTTCTATGAGGACAGGAACTTCCAGGGTCGCTCTTATGAGTGTACAGGCGACTGTGGTGACATGTCCTCCTACCTGAGCCGCTGTCACTCCTGCAGAGTGGAGAGCGGATGTTTCATGATGTACGACCGTCCCAACTACATGGGAAATCAGTATTTCTTTAGGAGGGGCGAGTATGCTGATTACATGTCTATGTTTGGAATGAGCAGCTGGATCAGGTCCTGTCGTATGATCCCTATGGTAAGTTCGGAGAACATTTTGGTGCATTTGTAATAAATTCACTCAGTTGAGGCAATTTAAACATAATAGACTTCTTTCCAATACAGTACAGGGGATCTTATAGAATGAGGATCTATGAGAGGGAGAACTTCATGGGTCAGATGTATGAGATGATGGATGACTGTGACAGCATCATGGATCGCTACCACATGAATCACTGCAATTCCTGTCACGTGATGGACGGTCACTGGCTCATGTATGAGCAGCCCCACTACAGAGGCAGGATGTGGTACTTTGGGCCTGGAGAGTACAGGAGCTTCAGTAATATGGGTGGCATGAGATTCATGAGCATGAGGCGTATCATGGATTCTTGGTACTAATGTTCTAGTGTTTTAATAAATGTAAACAATTCTCTTAACTATAAACACTGTGTCTTGGGAGTTATTATTGACACTAACTTTTGCTGTTTGTATGTGTAATTAAAAACACCTGATGAGAATTTTATCTTTTAAATATATTCTAATAATATATATCTTACGTTTTTACAGAACTATTATATCAAAACCAGTATGTGATATTTCTAATCTTTGGTCTGCTAATTTACAGCTCCAAACTTTGCCTCCCTATCGTCATCTCTGTTTGAAACAAGTTTAAATTTTAAGCACTGCTAAAAGAACAAACTACAAATGCTCCACCATCCTCAGCATCCACACACACAATATAGTAGCAGAGTAATCTTTCTGTTCCCAGACATAACCACAGCTCAAATTTTAAATCTATGGATTTCAGTTGAATATAATTTGGATTAATTTTAATTCAACCAATTTAATGTTGCTAAACTCTTCAGTCATACATTAGGATTACAGCTAACTGGTTCGTGTTAATAAACATTCTAACAGTGTGGCAGCTTCAACAGTCATATCTGTGGTAGACAATTATTGCAACCTAATCCTTATCATATAAACTTAAAGTATGTACTTTTTTGTGATGGGAAAGTACATACATTTCAGTGCGTAGCAAAAAAGCATGCAAATATTGGGACATAGTAGCACGCGATGGAATTGATTGTTAGAAGCACATTGCAATGTTAACAATCACACACATCAAAATACAACTTCTTGCGTTCCAGCTTTTTCATTCATCAGTTCTTACGTTTTTATAGCTTAATTATTTTAGTGAAGCATCATGTATTTAATTTATTAGTCAGTGTAGCATCAGTGGAGCAGCATCAGTGTCAGGAAGAAGGAAGGAGAACCCAATCATAAATCAGCTTATAACAAAAATGACTTTATTGAACAAAAAAACTCCCTCGAGGGGGAAACCAAGAACCAAAACAAGACTAGAGATAAAGTCAGAACAAGACTAGACAATATACATAAAGTTGAGTTCAAAAACTTGACGCAAGACAGACTTCTAAATATTTAGCGACAAATCAGGTACAAGAAGCAATTCACCCCCACAAGATGGCAAACACAGGGGCATTAAATAGGGAAGCAAACAAGGCAGGTAACGAGGACAGACAGTTGGGGGTAAATGAGCTAATGATGGGGATGATAACAAGGAAACAAGAGGGCGGGATCAAGACACGAGACCGGAGAGCACATGGTACAAAGTAAACAATGGCCATGTGCTTACACAAATCACAAAGACAGAGACAAAGAGTCTAGATCCTGACTCCCAGAAACAAGAACCAAGACTAAGATTGAGTCAGGATCCAAACATTATGCTCTGACACAAAACACAGGGGCTGTCAGGATCCTGGCAAGAGAATCTAGGAAAAACTCAGGACAAGGAAGCCAGGACCCTGACAATCAGTTCAGGCCTGCATACCATGTAAAGATAATAAGGCTGGACTGCAAAAATCTTTGTTTTTAGTTTTCAGTTATGATCTGGGCTGCTGCATAATAGCAGCTTGTTTTTAGAGACAGTGAAGCAATAGTGTGCTGCAATGATCAAAGGTAGAAAGTTATAAAAGTATTAAGTACATTTTCAGAGGCATGAATAGAGAAACTGTGTTTCTTAACTCATTGATATGACCGATGTGAAAAATGCTGTTGTAAAACATTAGAAATGTGCCATTCAAATGTTAATTTACTTTCAAACATGACACCAAGCTATAGAACAGTGAAAAATGTCATAACAGTGGATCTGTCTAAACACTGATTATAATCAAATATCTTAAGGCAGTTGGTTACATAAATAATACTTCTATATTAGAACTTAGAAGCAGTTATCCAACATCCAGTCATTTAAATCTTTAAGAATGTGTATTTTTTTGTATTTTTTATGGTAATTGTTTTGAGCCTGACAGTCTTCTAAATGATTCATTAGGTCTTTCGAAACTAAAAAAGGTCTCCAGTGTCATTGTCTTAATCTGTCTGTTGCATATGGATTAATACATGTGAGAATTAAATACTGTACTACAAAAACAAAAAACTAAAGCAAATGAACAGAAGACAAAATATCTCAAAAAATATTACAGTTGGACTGACAATGAGAGAATGCTCTCTCTCCTTCCTCTTACCAACATTATCTGTAGGAAAGAATCTGAAAATGTGTAATAAAGACACTTTAGTCTTTTAGCTTTAGATTTTATTATAGCTCATTTAAACTTAAAAAGGCAATTCTAGAGTATCAACAAATGTAAATACAAAGATCTAGATACAGTAGTAAGCTTTAGCTAAAGGCCTCTATTCCAATCTGCACTGCCAGGAATTGACTAACAACAGAGGTTGTGTAGTCTTTAGTTTTGGAAAGGAAATATCTTGTTTTTTTATTGACTCAAAAACATTGTCGTGTGCTTTTGTGTGTTAAAGATGCAAGTATTTCAGTAACTTTTGTTTGATAGTTACACCCTGTCATTGTAGAAATTTTTCACTAAAACATGAAATTAACAATTCAAATTTACATCTCTAAAAATGTAATCTAGGGATGCGGTTGAAAATTAAATAATTATATTCAATGACATCCTTATGTGTCATTGACTCATAAAAAAAATGAAATGTTGCCAGATGGCATGAGTCAGATACAACAAACAGTAGCTCATTCCTTTCATATGTAAAATTCTTTCATTTTAGCAAAAAAATTCTAGAGTTCTGACAAATGTGAGTATCAAGATCTACATAATGAGCTTGTAAAGGCCTCTATTCCAACGTGCACTGTCAGGAATTGACTAACAATAGAGGCTGTGTATTCTTTAGTCTTGGTCTAGTATAAAGGTACGAGTGACAGCAGTCAGCCAACAACCAGAATCTGCTTCAGCTTCTCTTGTGTGGAACTGTGGAAGATCAGCTAGTGCAACCATGAACATGGGCAGGGTAAACTTGATTTCAGCTCCCATTTTCATACAAATACTCATTCTAATGACTTTGGCTTGGAATATTTCACTAAGTCACTAAGATTAACTTTGATTTTAGGTCATCTTCTATGAGGACAGGAACTTCCAGGGTCGCTCTTATGAGTGTACAGGCGACTGTGGTGACATGTCCTCCTACCTGAGCCGCTGTCACTCCTGCAGAGTGGAGAGCGGATGTTTCATGATGTACGACCGTCCCAACTACATGGGAAATCAGTATTTCTTTAGGAGGGGCGAGTATGCTGATTACATGTCTATGTTTGGAATGAGCAGCTGGATCAGGTCCTGTCGTATGATCCCTATGGTAAGTTCGGAGAACATTTTGATGCATTTGTAATAAATTCACTAAGCTGAGGCAATTTAAACATAATGGATTTCTTTCCAATACAGTACAGGGGATCCTACAGAATGAGGATCTATGAGAGGGAGAACTTTATGGGCCAGATGTACGAGATGATGGATGACTGTGACAGCATCATGGATCGCTACCGCATGTCTCACTGCCAGTCCTGTCACGTGATGGACGGTCACTGGCTCATGTATGAGCAGCCCCACTACAGAGGCAGGATGTGGTACTTTGGGCCTGGAGAGTACAGGAGCTTCAGTAATATGGGTGGCATGAGATTCATGAGTATGAGGCGTATAATGGATTCTTGGTAATAATGTTCTAGTGTTTTAATAAATGTAAACATTTTCTCTAAAACTATAAAGATTGTGTTATGGGAGTTATTATTGCCACTAACTTTTGTTATTTGTATGTGTAATAAAAAAACAACTCATGAGACCTTTATCTTATAACACACACAAATACACACACACATATATATATATATATATAATAAGTTTTTACAGAACTCTTAAATCAAAGCCAGTATTTGATATTTTTCTTCTCTGGTCTGCTTATTTACAGCTACAATACAGAAACTTTGCCTCCCTATCGCCATCTCTGTTTGAAACATAAATTTGCAAGTTACTTAAGGAGTTATTGTCTTAACATGAACAAGTTTAAATTTTTAGCAACTGCTGTAAGAACAAACTACAAATGCACTCCACCATCCTCAGCATCCACACACACAATATTGTAGCAGAGTCATCTTTCTGTTTACAGACATAACAACCACACAGACAAATGTCAAAGTGACATTTACTGCAAAACTGAACCTGACAGCTCAAATTTTAAACTATTTTTATAAACAATTTTGAACAGAGGTTTTTTTATAAATGCTCAATAACTGATTTTTGTACATTTTTAACCAGAACCATATGTATTGAAGCTTTAAATGATCTTTTGTTTCTAATTGGATGAACATGCAGTTGTAGAGATACAAACCTTATAAAATAATTACATAATTACCAAATTATTTTCAATAATTTTATATCTACGGATTTCAGCTGAATATAATTTGAATTAATTTTAATTCAACCAATTTAATGTTGCTAAACTCTTCAGTCATACATTAGGATTACAGCTAACTGGTTTGTGTTAATAAACATTCTAACAATGTGGCACCTTCAACGGTCATATCAGGTATAGACAATTATTGCAACCTAATCCTTATCATATAAACTTAAAGTATGTACTTTATTGTGATGGGAAAGTACATACATTTCAGTGTGTAGCAAAAGAGCATGCAAATATTGGGAAATAGTAGCACGTAATGGAATTGATTGTTAAAAGCACATTGTGACATTAATAAGCACACACATCAAAACACAACTTCTTGCATTCCAACTTTTTCATTCATCAAGTCTTACTTTTTTATAACTTAATTTATTATTTCACTGATGCATCACATATTTAATTTATTATTGTCAGTGTAGCATCAGCAGAGTAGGATCAGTAGAGGCCTACAGCATTAAATAAATTTTCTGAGGCATAAATAAAGAAACTGTGTTCCTTAACTCATTAATATGATCAAGATGGAAAATGCTGTTGTAAAACATTTAATTCTTTAAGGGTGTGTATTTTTTGTAAAAATTTCTTGAGCCTGCCATTCTGCTAAATGATACATTAGCTCTTTTTAAAATTGATAAAAGTCGCGAATTGATCTTTGTCTCCAGCGTTGTTGTCTTAATCTGTCTGTTGCATATTGAATAATACATGTGAGAATTAAATACTGTATTAGCAGAATAAAACACTAAAGCAAATGAACAGATGACACAATATCTCAAAAAATATTACAGTTGGGCTGAAATTGAGAGTGCTCTGTCTTCTCTCTCTTTATTAAAGAATAATAAATTCTCTTTAATGTTTTAGGTTTAAGCAATTATAGAGTATTAACATGCAAATACAAAGATCTAGATACAGTAGTAAGCTTTAGCTAAAGGCCTCTATTCCAATTTGCACTGCCAGGAACTCACTAACAACAGAGGCTGTGTAGTCTTTAGTTTTGGTCTTAAGATTTGGAAAGGAAATCTCTTGATTTTCATAACTTAAAACCTTTGTTGTGTGCCTTTGTGTGTTAAAGATGCAAGTATTTTAGTACTTTTTTACTATTTAGCACCTAGTTACACCTTGTCATTGTAGAAAATGTTCACTAAAACATAAAATCAACAATTAAAATATACATCTTTATCAATGTAATCTAAGGATGCAGTTGAAAATTAAATAACTATTCTAAAGATTTTTCTTTTAACATCCTTACATGTCTTATAAAAAAATTTAATCAAATCAATGTTGCCAGGTGGCATGAGTCAGATACAACAAACAGTAGCTCATTCCTTTCATATGTAAAATTCTTTCATTTAAGCAAAAGAATTCTAGAGTTCTGACAAATGTGAGTACCAAGATCTACATAATGAGCTTGTAAAGGCCTCTATTCCAATGTGCACTGTCAGGAATTGACTAACAATAGAGGCTGTGTATTCTTTAGTCTTGGTCTAGTATAAAGGTACGAGTGACAGCAGTCAGCCAACAACCAGAATCCGCTTCAGCTTCTCTTGTGTGGAACTGTGGAAGATCAGCTAGTGCAACCATGAACATGGGCAGGGTAAACTTGATTTCAGCTCCCATTTTAATACAAATACTCCTGTTTTATTCAAATAACACTTAGTATATTTCACTTTAAATCACTAAGATTAACTTTGATTTTAGGTCATCTTCTATGAGGACAGGAACTTCCAGGGTCGCTCTTATGAGTGTACAGGCGACTGTGGTGACATGTCCTCCTACCTGAGCCGCTGTCACTCCTGCAGAGTGGAGAGCGGATGTTTCATGATGTACGACCGTCCCAACTACATGGGAAATCAGTATTTCTTTAGAAGGGGAGAGTATGCTGATTACATGTCTATGTTTGGAATGAGCAGCTGGATCAGGTCCTGTCGTATGATCCCTATGGTAAGTTCGGAGAACATTTTGGTGCATTTGTAATAAATTCACTCAGTTGAATTTAAACATAATGGACTTCTTTCCAATACAGTACAAGGGATCTTATAGAATGAGGATCTACGAGAGGGAGAACTTTATGGGCCAGATGTACGAGATGATGGATGACTGTGACAGCATCATGGATCGCTACCGCATGTCTCACTGCCAGTCCTGTCATGTGATGGACGGTCACTGGCTCATGTATGAGCAGCCCCACTACAGAGGCAGGATGTGGTACTTCAGGCCTGGAGAGTACAGGAGCTTCAGCAACATGGGAGGCATGAGATTCATGAGCATGAGGCGTATCATGGATTCCTGGTACTAATGTTCTAGTGCTTCAATAAAAAAAACTTTATACACTAATCATTGTTTTGAAAATCATTATTGCCACTAATATGTATGTCATTCATCACCTATAGTTAAACTCATAAATGAAAGGAGGCACTTTCAGAAATGAAGAGTGGATCACATTTAGGTTTGCATGCTGGGGGCATTTTTTACAGTAAAATGTTATTAAACACCTGAATGACTTGCAGAGGAATGGTAAAATCCCCCAGGTGTGAAGAACAAGCCAAACATAGGATAACTATTATTTTCTTTTATATACTTTTTGTATAAGCACAAACTGATGGAATAATTAATCAATCAAATGTATGATCTGTATTGATGGAACTAGCCTACTCTCCACTAGCCCACTAGAGCCTGCTAACTGGCTGCTGTGATACAATCTGTAACAGCTAATCAAATGTTACAGTACAAGTTACAGGGAAAGTGAACACATCCTTTTGGAATACTTTTGGAAATGGGAATTACTGATTTCAAACACATTTGCTGGTGTGCATTTAGGCCACTTTTTTATTCTACAGAAAGTAGTTTGCAATTACTTTGCTTTATTTTTGTGGGTGTGTAAATAATGTGAGACTAAATTTAAACCAAAAATCAATATAGTTTTCTATGCCATGACCCTAGATGATCACCTATATGGCTTTTATGAAGGGTTGGCTCTGCTAAAAATAAAAAGCAGCCTGAGGGGTATTTGATTCAAGGGCATGAGGCACATCATAAATTCGTATTTTTAACATTCGTAATATCAACATTTGTTTAAGATTATTAACTGTTTAAGATTATTGTTTTTATGTAAATAACATATAGTTGCGATTATTCATTCCAGTTGGGTGTAGAATTCCCACCCCACATATTTTCATTTATTTATTTGTTTGGGACCATACACAATAAAGATTAGTCTCGGATATATCCATGATGTATCATAAGAAAGTGAATTTTTAATATGTGAAAACTTGCTATATAATAACTCCTAAATAATTAAATTCCTGTACATTATTTACATTTTGACCATTAACATAAACATTTGGAAACACTCTTTGTTTACATGTCCTAGTAAAAGACATTGTTTTTAAAACACAAGAATTTAAGCTAATCTGAAACTTTCTACATTGTACATGACAATGTTCTGTATACTTGTTCAGCCTTACTCCCATGTGCATACGACTGCATCATTGAATACATCAAAATGTATACATCACAAACAGATCGTTTATATACAAGGTTGTAATATACAAGCTAAACGGCAGTACTGACAGTAAGTTTCAGTTCATTAACCTTCCCTAGTAACTAAGAGCTCTGAGTTCAGCTGCTGATCACTGATCCACACCAGACTGGAAGGTATCCCTCTTTATCAACTATAGATCACTACAGGAATCCACATAAATGCCATCTTGAGGTCCTTTTTCATTAAGAAAACAGCTCATCACATGATTGAATCAAGATGTTATTATGAAAACAGCAATTAGTGTAATTCTCTGGTTCCATTCAATTTTTTTGCTCTCCATCATGGGCAAATATTTGACACATTTAATTCTTACAAAAAGCCACAGGACACTTCAAAATGTATAGGGTGAAATGTATAGCGCTCTGTTTTAATTAATCATATCTAAATAAAAACTACTTTATGTACCTCGGACAATTATGAAATTATGTGTGTCAGGATATACACTCTCCTTTAATTTGCGAGAGAGGATTCTAACAGTATTCCATCCACCAACTATTATTAAACCTAGACAGTTGGCAAAAGGTCTAAATGCAAATTCACAAAGTAAAGACAAGAAATTTAGCTTTGTTCTGGTATTCAAAGACAGTAAATATAAGCAAATTTCATTTGGACAGGATTAGGATTCTAAGAGGACCCCAAAGTTAAGTGAAATCAAGGTCATTGGCTTCATAATTGTTAATGATGATGTCTGAGAAAAAATTGCATTACACAAATGTAAACATTTAGGATTATCTAATCCTATCCCTAAAAATAAATAAAAAAGATAAAAATAAAAAAAGATAAATAAAAGAAATATCTAGAATCGTGAACAATATGGACAGGCACAAATAATTGCTACCTTCACAACTTCACAAAAAACACTAGTTTTTTTCACATGTATTCACTCGCATGAATAAATGTGCAAACACATTTTACACATTTGAACAAAAACCCATTGAAAGTGTTCCCTTCAGTCCTTTAAAAAGGGGGCAACAGAATAGGTAAAAAGAATTGATCTAGTCACATGGAGAAAGCATTTCACTTTCTATACATTTTAAAGGCCAGTGTACTGTATTGCTGGGTCAGGTATTCGTACAATAGGGGACACACAGTTTTTGAATTGGAACAGGTATATAAAGGTACCCCCAGGGCAAAGAATGAAGCATTGGAGCAATATCAACAGCTGACAGCTTGCCATCATGGGGAGAGTGCGTTCTTAAAATTAGGACTGGAGTGATTATTAAGACATTGCTAGCAATCTAAAAATACAGTGTAATGTTTTCACATTTAAAATTTGTATTTTTTCAGGTCATCTTCTATGAGGACAGAAACTTCCAGGGTCGCTCTTATGAGTGTATGAGCGACTGTGGTGACATGTCACCCTACCTGAGCCGCTGTCACTCCTGCAGAGTGGAGAGCGGATGCTTCATGATGTACGACCGTCCCAACTACATGGGAAATCAGTATTTCTTTAGGAGGGGCGAGTATGCTGATTACATGTCTATGTTTGGAATGAGCAACTGCATCAGGTCCTGTCGTATGATCCCTATGGTAAGTCAAGAGAACATTTAATTTGTAATCAGTTAACTTAGCAGTGAGGGCCTTCTCAGAATGGTGATCTATGGGTTATATGCATATCATCTAAGAACAAAATATGTTTACATTTAATGTTGGTTATTTTTGATACACTTAAATATATTTACCGACTCTTCCCATGCAGTACAGGGGATCCTACAGAATGAGGATCTATGAGAGGGAGAACTTCATGGGTCAGATGTATGAGATGATGGATGACTGTGACAGCATCATGGATCGCTACCACATGAATTACTGCCAGTCCTGTCACGTGATGGACGGTCACTGGCTCATGTATGAGCAGCCCCACTACAGAGGCAGGATGTGGTACTTCAGGCCTGGAGAGTACAGGAGCTTCAGTAATATGGGTGGCATGAGATTCATGAGCATGAGGCGTATCATGGATTCTTGGTATTAATGTTCTAGTATTAAGTTTTAATAAAATAACTTCTCAACAAAATCAAACAATGTGTGAAATACCATCATTTAAAAATACTAACAACATTTTTTTTATAATATTATTAATGACATACCCAATGTCAATATGAATACTCTGTATGGAGCTATGGGGATAAGGAGACAATATAGAGCTGTAGGGATATAGAAGCAAATATCAATAGATTTATGAGCATCTGTTATTTTTTTTAATAAATCTAGAACCAATAAATTATTTAATTTGAATTGATAATCATTGGTCATTGAGCTTCACTGAGATTATTCACAATAGCCAATAACAACATTTTATGGTGGTGATCCTTTTACAAAGTAGCAATTCCAACAGAGGTAAATGTTACTTTGGAAGTAAAAACTTATTTTTCATCAGAAAAATCCCCCACAGACCTTCTACTGCACAGAAGGTACAGTATGACAGCTCACTGCATCACTTATACATTGCCATCCAAAAGACTCCCTAGGTAACTACAGGACCTACATTAAGTTCTCTCAACAATGCCAGCAATCACCCCTTCATTCCACTGGAGTACATGGATGTCACAGGTTGTGGGTGTTTAAAGCAAGAATGCACAATGCAGAAGATCATATAGAATAGGCTTTACTAGAATACTCTGGAACAAGAACATAGAATAAACAAAAAATAAATAAAAATTCCACTCCCTCAGAGTGGGAGGCAGGATGAAGTGGACACCAAGCTGACAGAGGTGCTTTCCTGGGTGGCCACAAGTATTGGGCTAGGGTAGAATCCTCCATCCTGCCTGGAACGCTCATAGGTAATATGGTGGTTGATGGTTAATATCTTAGACTCAGGACTCAACTCAAAGCCTTGCCTCACCCTGCTCCAGTGGCTTCCAGTGGCTTGTTGGTCTGGATGCATAACACACCGGCAGTGGTATATATCAACAGCCAAGGCAGGATACAGTCACGTCACATGTTGCAGCTTACCTGTCATCTCCTCCTTTGCAGTCAGCAAGTTATAAAACCCTTGCAACTCACTCACATGACGGGTCACCTCAACCAGTGAGCAAATATGCTCTCGTGGCAGACTCAACCTCCTCACAGTCCAGCTAATTTAGGAGCAATTTGGGGAGGCCCAGGTAGACTTGTTTGGCACCTCTTGTTTGGATTTCTGAGACAGGAACTGGCATGCCAATTTAATTGGCCTTGTATATAAAGATCAGATGCGATTGGGGCTCCCAAGAATGAGCCAATAGTCTCATTCAATCCTTTAGGGAACATAGGTAACTATGAGACATTCTGTGTATGTCTTCGTTTAAGTAGGCCAGGAAAACGAAGAGGCAAAAGGAAAAAACTGTGAAACTCTATATGACTGCAAATCCTAAAAAAACCCTGTGCTTTAATAAGATAAGCGTTTTTTGTACGCTGAACATAACCCCACTTCTGCATGACCTTCACTGGCTACCTGTCGCTTCATGCATTAAATTTAAGATAACGTTTAAGGCTCTAAATGGTCTTGGCCCTCACCATCTCTCTGACCTGATCCACTCATACTTGACCACTCGATCTCTGTGATCCTCTGATCTTGGCTTTCTGTTCATCCATAGATTCTGACTGTCTACTTTAGGCAGAAGATCATATGAGTTCCATAGCTTGGGAGCAGTAACACCAATTCAATGTCTTGATTTGGTGTTACTTTACAAAAATGATTTTGCACATTTTTGTAAAGTGACCTTGAGCTTGTGAAAACTTCCTAAGAAAAGCTGTCTTGGCAAATTTTATTTAGCATATAGTTGCTCAGAGGCCAAAGCCTTAAAGAACCTCTAGTGCTTATGTCAGTCACATCAGTGTGTGTTCATCCTTTATTCACACTGTCAAAAGAGCTACTAATTTTTTGTTTACTAAAAAAACGTCTGGGTACACCTTCAATTTCGAGTTTAGTTGTATTGTATTGTAGTACCCTATGTGTTAAAAAAACAGTTCAATCTACATTTTAAAAATAAGAATGATCATATGTCTCGTGCTCTTGAATCTTATTTACCCATAATGCTGAAACCACTGTACTCTATACTTTCAGAACACAATGTTTAGTGTTGTAGAAAAATTATTTTATTAAAACACTAGAACCCTAGTACCAGGAATCCATAATACGCCTCATGCTCATGAATCTCATGCCGCCCATATTACTGAAGCTCCTGTACTCTCCAGGCCTGAAGTACCACATCCTGCCTCTGTAGTGGGGCTGCTCATACATGAGCCAGTGACCATCCATCACGTGGCAGGAATGGCAGGAATTCATGCGGTAGCGATCCATGATGTTGTCACAGTCATCCATCATCTCATACATCTGACCCATAAAGTTCTCCCTCTCATAGATCCTCATTCTATAGGATCCCCTGTACTGCAAAGGTATTAGCATACATTTACAATTGTGTTAAACTGGAATAAAAATGGTTTAATGAACAGCAATGACAAAATTGTGCATATTATTCTTTGTACCATAGGAATCATACGACAGGATCTGATGCAGTCGTTCATTCCAAACATAGACATGTAATCAGCATACTCGCCCCTCCTAAAGAAATACTGATTTCCCATGTAGTTGGGACGGTCGTACATCATGAAGCATCCGCTCTCCACTCTGCAGGAGTGACAGCGGCTCAGGTAGGAGGACATGTCAGCACAGTCGCCCATACACTCATAAGAGCGACCCTGGAAGTTCCTGTCCTCATAGAAGACGATCTTTTTGGAAACATTAAAACACCTTTATTTTTAAACAAGGAAAAGAAGTACTATTGTTTTTATCTCAAGATTTACCAACAGTTACTCACCCTGCCCATGATGGTGGTGGTAGTTGTTTTCAAACTGGTACACTGACACTCTGCTCATTTTAACCCTTACATTTATACCTGCCCAAACCTAAAGAATATGTGCCTCCTATTGTGAAAACTCCTGACCAAGCAACATGGAACAGAGGCCCATGGACAGCTGAAATGCTTTCACAACACGTCTCTTGATTCTAGGAGTATATTTTTTGGTTTATTAGTCTTGCAGTAAGTAGTTATTATAGGGTTGTGTTTCTTGCATCTTAATGTTTCTATGGTGTTAAACTGGCAACTGAACCTAAAGTCACAATTCTGTGTAAACATTCTTGCTTCTCCAATCCACCATCTGGTCTTCATTCCAAAATAAAGAGTTTAATCTCATCACCAGTGGATTATTATTATTTTGGCAAAATGACAGAGTATGCAGAATATAAAGCTATGTCTTTGTTCTTGAGGTATATTTCTCTACCTAATTCAATTTTAATATAGATGAACTAGTTTTTTTTTATCATAATTACTACTGATATAACACCACCCAGCATGACCTGAGCTTATTTATGTGCACAAGCAATTACCCTTAACCTACTGATGTTGCAGGATAGAAATAGAAAGGAAATAATTTTCCTTTCAAAAGGTTTTGAAAGATGTTAATCCACTACAGTTCACATGAAATCCCCTAGCAATGTTTTGATGCCGTTTGAAAAATATTAAATTTGCTGTGACATTCCTGTTAAACAGATAATGTTGAAAATTGTATAATTCTGTGTTAAACCACTCTTGAACTACACACAATATTAGTAAACACAAGCAGCTTTCTACTTGAATTACACAAAAATGGAAAGAGGAAACTGCATTTATGACTGAATTGCAAGCTGTGGATATTTGTTCAGGTATACCAATTTAATGATCAAGTAAAGATAACCTACCCTTCTGAGAGTATTTTTTAACCTAGTACTTTACATAATTTGGAATGAGTCAGACTCCACAACAAAATATATTTTACTTCCACCTCAAAATGTTCATATCAAAATGTATATTTTGCAGCAATTTAAATTTATAGAATTATTTGCTTTTATTAGTCACAAAACTGTAATTCAAAATGACTGAAAATGGTTCAGTCAAAAAAGGGTCAGTCAAAAAGGCTTACAATGAAAGCACTCCATACAACTAAAGGCTTCCATACCGGTCTGCTGAGTCAGGAGTTCATTTATCCCAATAGCCAGCACAGTTGTTTTTTCAGCTCACTCGGGTATAAAAGTAAAGGTGATACCGGACAGCACAACAGGACAGTATAAACCCGAGAGCAGCAAAGAAGCTCAAGAAACAGGTTAAAAAAATGACTACCTCTGGAATGAGCACGTGCAGGGTAAGTTAAGAAAAAATATATATAAACTTACAATGAAAAATTAACTGAAATGAATATCAGATAATTACTATAACATCAAATGGTTTATATCTTCAGGTCGTCTTCTATGAAGACAGAAACTTCCAGGGTCGCTCATATGAGTGTATGAGTGACTGTCCTGACATGTCACCTTACCTGAGCCGCTGTCACTCCTGCAGAGTGGAGAGCGGATGTTTCATGATGTATGACCGTCCCAACTACATGGGAAACCAGTATTTCTTTAAGAGGGGCGATTATGCCGACTACATGTCTATGTTTGGCATGAGTGACTGTATCAGATCTTGCCGTATGATCCCAATGGTAAGGGCATATGTTCAGTCTGTTCACAGCACTTTTTTGTTCGCTAAATGCTTACTTGACAATTTAGCATGATTTGTAATTGCTTTAAATGACTTTGCAGTACCGAGGACCATTTAGAATGAGGATCTATGAGAGGGAGAACTTCATGGGCCAGATGTACGAGATGATGGATGACTGTGACAGCATCATGGATCGCTATCGCATGTCTCACTGCCAGTCCTGTCACGTGATGGACGGTCACTGGCTCATGTATGAGCAGCCCCACTACAGAGGCAGGATGTGGTACTTCAGGCCTGGAGAGTACAGGAGCTTCAGCAACATGGGTGGCATGAGATTCATGAGCATGAGGCGTATCACTGATTCCTATTATTAAATTGTAATTTGTACTAATGTGACAAAATTGGTGTTACCTGACAATAAAGCACTTTAATCTAAAATCTCAAAGTCTATACTTAGATTTTTGTTTCTCTGCATGTCAGCCACCACAAACGTTCTTTTAATTTTCCCAGCTGTTATGGAATTACACCCTGATGAAGATAATGATTTCTCTGAAGTCAAATAATCACTACACTGTAATCTGAGCATTTATAAATGAAAAATATGGTAACCATAAAATCAAGTTTAGAAACATACTTTATAGTAATTTGATCTAAAATTAATTGAAAGCCTGGCCTCTATAGTTTCATTGGGTCAGCCATCCCAGCTACCAATTTTAGTTTATAAGAACGTTTCCCCAACTTTATCAAGTAACAAAAACATTAAAAATGTTATCTGGTTAATGTTATATTAAAAACGATCTAACTTTCAAAATGGCCAGTTATTTAGATGTTGTATTCTTGTAATTTTTTAAACGTTCCACTTAGCTACTTAACAATAACGGTTTTGATATATGACATATAGCATTAAAAAAAATCTGTATTACTACTGCAAGGATTTTTGATAACTTTGAAAGAACTTTCAGATAATGTTTGCCAGCATTCTCAGAACATTGCCTGTTAGTTTGTTAGCTCAGAACGTTCCCTGTTAAACATACTTTATAATAATTTGATCAAAAGCATAGCCTCCATAGTTTCATTGGGTCAGCCATCCCAGTTAGCATTTCTCAAAACATTCCCAATAAGCTGGGATATTGCTCCATCCATCCATTCATTCTCCAAACCTTCTTGCCCTCTGCAGGATCACAGAAGGGCTGGAGCCTATCCCAGCATCTCAGGCAGTAGGCAGGAAACCTATATATTTGTTAAAATAAATGTATAGTTTTTTGGATATAAAAAACATCAAGACCTGACACTTAACTAAGAACACAAGAGTACCTAATACATTACAATAAATTAGACTGTTGCCATCATTTGGCTCTCACTATCTTGAGCCTGACTGAGACCTGGATTCACACAGAAAACACATTGCTCCAAACAGTAACTTCACTTTGTCCCACACTCCTTGTTAAATTTGAAACTGTACTCCTCTCATCTCTCTGGGTGACAATAACTCCTTTGAATTCCATGCATTTTTTAGAAAAGCTAACTATGTTACTTATTACTTAGATGTCTGTCCTCATGTGGTTCTTGGTTACTTCAACATTCACCTAAAGAAGCCTTAAGCAGCAGAGTTCAGGTCTCATTTGACTCACCACCACAGCAACTGTCTTGTCTTTCTTCAGATGTAGCCTCTGCTCTCACACACCCATTTGTGCTGAACACTTCACCTCTATTGTTAAAAAAAGCTACAAACACTTTGCCCCATTTTAACATACTGTCTAGACAACATCATTCTTTTGTCCTCCATACTATTACCCCCAATACCTGCTAACCTAAGTATCAGTCATTGCTCTTTTCCATTTCAAAGCATCTTACTACCACTACAAAATCAACATTTACATTTAACAGACACTTATAAAAGCATGCAGTGTTTACATTTTAGTAGTAAGTTTTCCCTGAGAATCAAACCCCTAACCTTTGCACTGCTAGCGCAATGCTCTTCCAACGGAGCTACAGGAACACTACACTATCAACAGCACTTCAGACACTCAAATTGTTCACTACAAACAATATTCATATTAATGCTATATTTATGCATATTTATTCTATTTACTCTGTATCCTCACAAATATCTCTTTTAACCTTATCCAAAATGTTATTTGAAAACAACAGCAAAAACTGTTTTGCTCCATGAGGAACAGAGAGAAAAACAAAGGGCAAAATTGATGAAAGGGATTGATACATTTTCATCCAATTTTTTGGATGAAAGAAAAGAAAAATGAGAAGATCAGTAACATTAGAAGGAAATAAGACTTTTGTCAGTAGGCAACAAAGTAAACAATGTCAAGCCTATAAGTAACCCTATAGCTATAACCCTATAAAGAATAGATCTAACCTTTTTATTCAGTCAAATAATTAATTGAGGCATACGCAGTTTAAATGTTGTAAAGCAAGAACCTAATTCTTCCTCATAGTTTTTTTGCGTCATGTCTTTGTTATAAGACAAAACAAACCAATGAGAATTGACATTATTGAAGAGTTGCCATATTTCATGTGGGATTAAGGACTTCAGTTTAATGTCTATTCACCAAACAAAGTGATTATGTCCATTGATTATGTCCATAGAAATATGCTACTCGAGTCATATAAATAACTTTTATTCTACCTTTATATCCTTTTCAAAGATCTAAAGTAAGGTCACAATTCAGATAAAATTATTTTTTCTTAATTCTTCATAAAGTTTATTTATAAAAAAATGTAAAAAGTAATATAAATCTTTCAAAAACTAATGCCTAATGCTAATCAAGGCAGGGTAACTGTAGCTGACATAAAAAGATAAAAATATACTTTCCCTTCAAGACCAAGCTACACAAGTATAAATTTTTTAAGTTGCATTTTGCTGTTTAGAGTGCTGTCTTGCCATTGGAATCGCTTAAAAAGCAGAAAATTCTAATTTTCTGTACAACAAGGCTTGAAATAATAACCCTTTCATGTCTGTAGAAACAAACAGTACTACTCACTACACCATGCAGCTGACTAAGGCCTTTTTAAACAATACGAATACAAATTCTTTGGGAGTCCCTATAGTATAAAGGCCCCAGGCTGTCATTTCAATGGCAAGTTCGGAATAACCACAACCGTAACCATGCACGGAAAGGTAAGATGAGATCCAGGACTAACCATACCTACACAGTTCTACCATACATAGAAAACACAGGAGAGCAATTCAACTGGAGAGACAACTGAATATTGTTGGATAATGATTAATATTATATTGCTGTAATTCAGTGACTATTGACCATTTTCTGTTTCATTTTTCCAGGTCATCTTCTATGAGGACAGGAACTTCCAGGGTCGCTCTTATGAGTGTATGGGCGACTGTGCTGACATGTCCTCCTACCTGAGCCGCTGTCACTCCTGCAGAGTGGAGAGCGGATGCTTCATGATGTACGACCGTCCCAACTACATGGGAAGCCAGTATTTCTTTAGGAGGGGCGAGTATGCTGATTACATGTCTATGTTTGGAATGAGTGACTGCATCAGATCCTGTCGTATGATCCCTATGGTGAGATCCATAAATATTTAGTTTGTAACATCTCAGAAAATCTGGGTTTGGTTACAAATTTTAAATGTTTTTTTTTTTTTTAAATGTTTCTCTTCAAATACAGTACAGGGGATCCTACAGAATGAGGATCTATGAGAGGGAGAACTTTATGGGCCAGATGTATGAGATGATGGATGACTGTGACAACATCATGGATCGTTACCGCATGAATTCCTGCCATTCCTGCCATGTGATGGATGGTCACTGGCTCATGTATGAGCAGCCCAACTACAGAGGCAGGATGTGGTACTTCAGACCTGGAGAGTACAGGAGCTTCAGTAATATGGGCGGCATGAGATTCATGAGCATGAGGCGTATAATGGATTCCTGGTACTAGTGTTCTAGTGTTTTAATAAAATAACTTCTCACAACTAATCATTGTATATTGAAAATTTTTTAATCACTAATATTTTCCAAAGTACATTAAAAATTACAAATACCACAAATTCACAAACAGTACAAATATACATTATATAATACAATGTGCAGATTAATTTATATTTTAAAATCTGAACACAAACACCAGCTACCGACATGCAAAATAAAACTGTCAATTTTTGGCTATGATCATACAGAAGTTTAGAGTCATAAATGGGTGAAGCCTGGCTCAGCTGGTAAGGAGGAAAGTGTGGAACATGGTGTGGGCCTTAACTCTGACTCTGGGGCAGACATGGACTTTGGATTTACAGGGAGTTAGAATTTGAACTGGCCCTGTCCAACAGGATGCTGCATTGCAATGACACAAAGAGGAACTTAGTGAATAAAAAACTGTTATGCTACAGAGAAATTTTATTAGTTTTTCAACACATTGTTTATATGCTTTTTTTAGCTCCTGATATGTAAAATACATTCATCTTAACTGATTAGACTTTGTAAATATTAATTATCCTGAACTGGGCAGAAGCCGCCAAGGTGAAGCTGAGTGAGTGCAATTATTGTTGAGCTGAAGTCTCCACATCACTTGAATATATTTGCCCATTTGTAGTACAGACTAAACCCCAGTACTGTAGGAAAATAACCAGTAGTACCATATTTTTGCTTATTTTGTTTAATCCCAATGAATATAATGTTATAAACTCACTGGTTGAGTTCAACAGGCAAGTCACATGCAATAAGAAAATATTCAAGTTCAGATACTGTATTTTTTATTTAGCCCCGTTTTATTTAACTTCTACATTATTACAAATGGCCAAAACACACTTTTGCTTGTATTATTTCTTAAATATACCTCAGTACACTAGTACATGGAAGTTACCTGGGTTAAGTTTTCAGAAAATGCCTCAACCAGGTCAACAGCAATAATTACGAAAATACTTTTAAATTAAAAATGTAATTAAAAGACAATGAAAAATGTATTGTAAATGTATACTGGTATGTATTTAGAATGCATAATGAAGACAGAAATGTATCCCATGTAACATTTCTGGTGTGTTATTTACTTACAGTAACTTAAAGATTTCCCCAGGATCAATTAAATCACTTTACTGATGACGTCACAATACAACTCTACTGTAAAAATACTACTGTATTGTATGACTAGTAATGTAGTACTGTAGTGCTATATCTATTATCTTAAATTCTAAGCAACTATACAGACAACGAAAACAACGAACGCTAAATAAATGGGTTTGTAGGCCAATTTCAAACTTTTCATATATCAGAATAACCCAAACCTGAACAAGTAGTTTCTGTAGACTCACATACAATATTCAAAGAATTTAATGGTGGAAGAAATGCAACTTTATCTTAATGTCAGTATCAGGCTGCCACTCTCCCACGAAGCCAAACAAACTTTTACGAAGCCAAACGAACACAGTCTTCTCTCGGGTCCAGTCATCTGTGCAAACTGCAGTCTCTCTCGATGCCGGGGACTCTACACCAGATTGAGATCACCGGTTGTCTTCTGCAGATCTTGTAAGACAGTAATAAAGCCATGCTTGGTGCATTTAGCAGCAGTTACTAGACGCCCGACAAACCTTCAGTTGCAAGCGATTGAAGATTATGCACGTACAATGAACGCTTTAGTAATGCATCTTGTTGCATCTTGTTGCATCTTGGCAATAAGAGCACAATTCAGTGCTTCATTATATTTAACGCAAGTTTTCTAACAGCCAAGCAAAAAATAATTGGGAGTTGCATATTAACTAGTGCTAACTATTCACGAAATTTAAGACTATGTGCATAGTATGTTTTGATACAAGGCTTCAGAGTGCGAATAAAGATAGACTAGTGTGTTGCTTTTATTTTGACGCCATTTCATTTGCACGCGTTTGGCCAGCAGACGTCCTCAGTTTGCAAAATGTCTCCATTGGTGTGTTTAATGTTGATAAAGCGAAATTAAACTTGCTGTAAGAAAGAGTTTTTCAGGTCAATTTTTACCAAATTTTATAAATTGGTAAATATCATTGGTATTTAATTTGTCTAACTTTAACTGTAACAACAGCTAACAATATTTTCCTCTGTTATAAGAACAATATAGGCCTGCCTGTATGTCAGTGGGCCTCATTTTACAAACCTGCGACAGTAGTGTGCATGGGTTTCTGCATCATGTTGCTCAGTCAGGTGTTTGCACAACAGTTTTGTGTATTCTTTGTGTATATGACCAGGTATGGATTATGCATAGACGACTGTGCTGACATGCCCTCTTCCTGAGCTGCTGTCAGTCTTGCAGAGTGGAGCGTGGATGCTTCATGGTCTGTGACCACTCAAATGTTATGGGACACCGCAGTATTTTCTGAGGATGGGTGATTATGCTGATCTAATACATTTTGGAATGAGTGACTACATCAGATCCTGCCGAATAATTCCCATGGTAATATTTTTTTCTGGTTGGGATCATTGCTGCAGTATATAAAATGTTATGGTATACTTTTCTTTTTCATATATGTAATTGGGCTGAACTCATTTAATAGTTTATTGACATCAGTTGATTTTAGGAAATTTAACAAAGGAATATATAGTAACTTGTTAGTAAATACTGAACTTGTTTATATTTTCAAAAATGTTTTTGTGACCAAATGTTATTGATAGTAAACAATGTCTGTTACTACACCATATTTGATTTGAGTGCTACAGCAGAGGGTAGGATTCTCAGCTATTATCAGCTATTCAATAACTAATCACAGTCTGTCACTCAACTATGGTTTCAGACTTTCTAATACAGGACGTTTTTATAAGACTGTTTATGGTATGTTTTTTTTTCTCATGTTTAAAAAATGTGTTACAACAACAAATATGCTGTAAATTGTAATTTCCCAGGCCTGACACAAAAAAGAATAGAATCTACTTTACTGTATTTTTACCTGTACTGATTTATTTTCTAAACTCACCTAATATATTCTTTCTTTTGTCAGCATTGTAAAATATATTAAAGACAGATAAATATGTAAAAAAAATGAAAATATGAAAAAAAAATAAAAAGTATGAATATGCATACACATGCAGAAAAATACCTGTATATGACAGAGGGATGTGTATACAGGAAATGTGACAGGTGCTATAAGTAGCTCTAGCACTCTTCACTTTTTATTAGACACGCCATTGACTCTTTCTATTAGACCTTCTATTAGACACTACTGCTGCTCACACTCCTGCCTGTGACTTGAAACCCGATCAAAGTCAGCCATCTTTAAGGACATCTCGATTATCTAATTGCATCTTGAGGAGGCGTAGGCCGAGGAGTGAAGAAGCTTCCTGAGGAGGCATGAGTAAGGAAACGTGGGTTGCTTCTCAAATGTAAGGCTGCATCCTAGTAAGGCTGCATATCTCGGCTGCCACGTCATCAAGCACTGTTGAAGGACATCTCAATTTGAAGAATTCTTGGAAGGCAGCCTTTGTTTTGCATCCTTTATGTGGCCTCTTTTGAAAGACACTTCTTTTGAAGTGTATCCTTTACAACCTTAATCACCCACAATCTTTTGCACACATTCCCAAAACACTGCTAGAATTGAGTTGGCACTTTTTCATTATGAAATATAAGATATAAATGTTTTCAGAGATGGTGTTTATGTTTTCTGTTATTTGGTTGTAAATTAACTTTAAAATAATAAATTGCCCATTTTACAATGCACAGTGACGGCGGAAACAATTATAATGTTGTCATGCGCAATATATAGACCGTCTCAATCTAGTGTTGCTGAGGAGCCTAGAAGCCTTAGAAGGACTGGCCTAGGAAGGACGTAGCCATCCGCTTGAGAAGTACCCATTGGTGTATCCTATGCGGAAGTGTTTTTTGTCTTCGTCTCATGTCCTTGCATCCCTTACCACATCCTAACACGGTTGCGCTAAGAAGCTAGGAAACGAAACGACGCAATAATAAATAAGAATTGAGAAGCACCCTACATTTTATGTGCAGCACGCTAGCTCCCACAATGGAGCACAGTAAAAGAGAGTGATTGATGGCTAATATTAACCAAAATCTACATTTAACTTAAGAATATAAAGATGAAGGTTAATTGGCTAAGTAATGTTGGACTGTCGCTGGCTCACGTATGAGCAGCTCCACTACAGAGGTAGGATGTGGTACTTCAGGCCTGAAGAGTACAGGAGCCTCAGGACTGTTCTTCGGTTTGCCAATGTCAGAGGTACTAAAAAATATCTATCATCTGCAGACCACAATGTTTTATTTTACCTTTAAATAAATCATCATACACTACAGTACAGTCATAATATAGACATACACTGAACACAAGGGATTAATAAGTGTCTTTGTTGTCATTGTCAAGATGACAAAAACATAATTTACTCTGCTGACAACTGATTCAAATGCCCAATTCTGGAAGCGGACCACTCATTCAATAAAAGAAAAAGCTGACATCTGAAGTTAATTGATGTGACTAACAATGTCTGTTTTTCTAGAGTATATAAAAGGGTCCCAGCAGTTCTGTCGCAATGTTGAATTGGGACAACACTGATTTAACACAATGGGGAAGGTGAGGCTTTCATTTCTTAGAGATTGTTTTGTCTTTTTAATAAATAATGATATCTACATAGTCTATTGGTATACTAGGGTGGTTGTTGATTGTGTGTAAATGCATTAAATCATAAAAACTCTGTTGCAGATCATCTTTTATGAAGACAAGAACTTCCAGGGCCGCTCCTATGAGTGCAGCAGTGACTGTGCTGACCTGCACTCTCATTTCAGTCGCTGTAACTCCATTCAGGTTGAGAGTGGAAGCTGGATGGTGTATGAGCGGCCACACTTCATGGGTTACCAGTACTTTCTACGCAGGGGCGAGTACCCTGACTACCAGCGATGGATGGGTTTCAACGATTGTGTCAGATCCTGTCGAATGATACCCCAAGTGAGCTCTACCCTTGTTACAAATCTTACAATACAATGGGCCTCTATGTGTTTTTACATGTTTAAATAAATATGTTTTCAACCTGTAGCACCATGGATCCTACAGAATGATGATCTATGAACGTTCGGATTTTGGCGGTCAGAAGATGGAGTTTACTGATGACTGTCCATCCCTTTATGATCGCTTCCACTATAATGATATCCATTCCTGCAATGTACAGGATGGATACTGGATCTTCTATGAGCACCCCAATTATAGAGGCAGGCAGTACCTGCTGAGACCTGGCGAGTACAGGCGGTACAGCGACTGGGGTGCCATAAGTTCAAGAGTTGGTTCTATCAGGCGTATTACCATCTAAAACCAAAAAGAAAGAGCCAGGTAGATTTGGAATGAAGAAAAACAGACCTTTTTGTCTCTCAACAATGACATTTGCTATTAAACATGAAAATAAAAAAAAACATGTTTGACTCTAGGTGACTTTTGCACAAATCTGTACACACCAGTTTAGCACCTCATTGATTTGTACATCTGCTAAATTTAAGAACTGTTAGTTTCAAGTTTCTTATTATTAAATATTAAAAAGTTGCAAACAATTTTTTTTGTCTACACTCACCTATAAAAAATACATTTTGCAGGAATGTTGGTTTTTGGATGAACTTTTTGTCAGTGTTCAACAACATACTGTTCCCATTTCCCATTCATGCTTATTTTAAAAGTGTCTCAGACATATGAACCCAAATGCTATACTATTTACAACAATTCTTTACAAACTGATTTGAAGATCCAAAGGAACATGAAACCTTAATAGAATAAATAGAATTGTGATAAATAAGCAGAAAGCAGAGGTGTGCCAGTTCAAAATGTCAAAAATGCACCAAAAGCACAATATATTTTGTTGTGCTACGCTTTTTAAAATTAATCTACTAAGGTAATTGATTTAAAGGGATAGTTCACCCAAAAATGAAAGTTTGCTGTTAATTTACCCTTAGGCCAGCTGATGTGTAGGTGACCTTTTTCTTCAGTAAAGAAGATTTTTGTCTAAAATTGTGATGCATAAAATGCAGGTCCTTGGCTGCCATGTGTTTAAGAATCAAAAAAGCAGATACATAAATAAATATCTAACTAATAATAATCCCTGCAGCTTCTGACAATATTATGAGGTTTTATGAAGTGAAATGAGTAATCTGTGCAAAAAACTCAACATAATTTATAACATTATAACACTATAACAGGGTTACAAAGGAGACGAGCAGGCAAGGAAAACAGGTGGAGATGAGGACCCAAATGCAGTAGGTTTTAATTAGTAAAATCGACAAGAACAACAACAGGACTTACATGCAAACATATGACTGAACACAAGTGAAACACCGGGGTTATATATACACATAGGAAGACAAGCTAACAAGGGGTCAGGGCTAGTAATTAGTGCGCAAAAGGGTAACCATGACAACAAACAAGGGAACAGAACAGCAGGGAGACAAGAGGTGCTCCAAAAAAGAGACAGGAATGTAACAAATCCACTGCCTCAGGTAAACAGTCCTGAGCACATCAGGAACATGCACTTCCTGTCGCAATGCAGAACACAATATACAGAAAAATAACAATACACATTTTACACGGTTTATACACGGAAACAGAAAATATATATACAACATGCACAGAAGATATATACAATATTCACAGAAGATATACACAGTATATATACACAAGTACAGATTACACACATAATACACAGTGGTAATACACACATCTTACATATACAAAAGATACATATATACATATGTAATCTCAGTTCCCTAAGAAAGGGAATGAAACTGCATCTTGTTTCACACTATGTGTGTTGTGAACTATATGTAAATATCTTTGTAGTGATGGATTTAGATCTATATTTTAGCTAAACTTGGCTAAAAGTCTCTCTTACCTTTTCAAATCTATTTGGACTTTTTTACTTTTTTTACTGGACTTTTTTATATCCTATTTGTCATTTTATGACTCAAAAGGTCCACAAGAGGGCCCCATATGCAGCTGCTTGCCCTCAAATTGCCCTTCACACAGACTTACATTTTTAAGTTTAATCAATTTGGTTGCACAAATCATTTCAACTTACTCTTTGTAATCTTGACTGGTGTGAAGGTGAGGTAACTTATAAGAAAATGTTGGAAAATTGCTTAACCTATTTTTTTTAAGTTATACCAGTCAGGATTTAAAATATTAAGTTGAAATTAATTGTATAGCATGTATAGTTAAGTTGATTAAACTTAAAAATTTAGGCAGCAAAGTTTTTTTACAGTGTACATGTATTACTTATTTTGGTCTAAAAACCCTAATAAAACATTAAAACTGGATCCCAGAAAAAAAATATGATTATAAAGATTTGGTTTATCTTTTTATAATCATCACCCATTAGTCATCCAGTAAAACTACGGACAGCTCAGATCAGCTAGTTCTGAAAATAACACTTTATTTGTTTCTGTATTCTAGAAGTTTAACACATGTCAGTGATACGCCTCATGCTCATGAATCTCATGTTACTGTATCCCATATCCCTGAAGCTCCTGTACTCTCCAGGCCTGAAGTACCACATCCTGCCTCTGTAGTTGGGCTGCTCATACATGAGCCAGTGACCCTCCATAACGTGGCAGGACTGGCAGTCGGACATACGATAGCGATCCATGATGTTGTCACAGTCATCCATCATCTCGTACATCTGGCCCATAAAGTTCTCCCTCTCATAGATCCTCATTCTGAAAGATCCTCTGTACTGTAATACATAAAAAGGTTAATCAGATTATCGTTGTTACTTTGACGAAATACTAATATAATAAGCAAATACAATTTGAGATTTATAAGATTAATATGCTTTAACTCTGTATTTTATCTGTATTTTAACTGTATATTTTTCTGAAAACATAAATGCAGAATTATTAAGCTCAGTTAAAGCACAGCCCAACAGCTTCATATTTCACATGTTGGATGTTCATGACCAATCAGCACTCTGCGTCAACAATTTATACACAGCAAGCTGAAATAAAATATTTAGAGTAGCATAAGTGGTGGCATACTGGAGGAATCATGCGGCAGGATCTGATATTGTCGAACATCATGCCCATGCTCATCAGGCGCTGGATGTCATGGTACTCTCCCCTCCTCAGGAAGAACTGGTTGCCCATGAAGCTATTGCGCTCATAGACCATGAAACAGCCACTCTCCACCCTGATAGAACCAACACGGCTCAGGTATGAGGAGATATCAGAGCAGTCGCTCATGCAGTCATAGTTACGGCCCTGGAAGCTCCTGTCCTCGTAGAAGATGATCTGTTCATGGGATGAAAATGGCAGTGATTTGAAATAAATGTATTGCTTTTACTTTTTACTGTGTTATGTTATATTAGCCGTTAAACATAAGAGTAAAACAAATATAAACTGGCTGCAATCTGCAGCAATAACAAAGCCTACAACTTTCATATAAAAGCATATGCTTTTATTTTAAAGTACTATTACCTTGCCCATCGTGGTAGTGTGTTGTTTTTCCCAGTGGTTCAGTTCACTGTATCTGCTGTACTCTGATGGCCTTTGCTGGTGGTTTTTATACTAAAACCAGGGGCCCTCATTTCGTTGTTATTCAAATGCCAAAAGCTGATGAACAAGCAGTATGACTTCTGCTGAACTGATACTGAAACAATCGTTTTCATCTATACATCTGTGGCAGCTTTTCACGCATTGTCTTTTACAGTATAGACAGAGCTTTAGTTACATCCAGAGCGAACGTTCTATGACTATCACAAATGACATAATGTACATATTCAGCAATAATTAAACGTTAACTAGGCAACAAAGCTTACTTTTGCAAAAACGAAAGACTAATTTAACAGACTAAGACTAAGTTTAAGTATATGAAGTGTTTGGTAAATACTAGGAATTTATAATGGGTAATACAAAAAAATCAACATAAGGAGCATAACTAAATATTCTCTACCTGTTCCACTGTCACACAGCACACCTCTTTTACACATTCAAGCAAATACTGTATTAGTAATCACTTTATTATTAACATTACCATCTTTAACGTCATTAACATCTTATATGCATCATGCCTGAAGTGAGGAAAATATGTTCAAGAAAATAATTAAAATGGCAATAATAAAAATGTTCTGCTCAAGGTTATTTAATTAAAAAAAGGTTTATTATTTAGGATGTCCAGATTATTCACCATGAACATAAATTCTGTTTATACAAAAGCATATGAATGCACAGTAGTGATTAAATTAGTTCCTTCATTCCATGTTCCTGGAGGTGCACAGACCTGCAGAGTTTAGCTCCATCCTACTCCAAAACACCCGCCTTGATGTTTCAAGCATTCCCAAAGACCTTGATTAGCTGGCTCAGATGTTCTTAATTATGGTTGGAGCTAAACTCAAGTTCTGTGGAGCCCATTGGAGACCTCTGATGTGTTGCTTTAATGCAACTTAATACCTCTTCTGTGAGTTGCCTTGGATAAAAGTGTCTGCTAAATGTAAATGTATTAAGTTGTAAGTGCAAAATAAAAATGTGAATAGTAAACATATAATAGTCCTCTGAGATTTAGATTTTTAATGTTAAATAACATTTAGATGTTTAAAAGGTTTTATTATAATTTATTTGTTATGTAATCTCATTGTTATCAACTTTATTCTGTTTTATTCACCAATTCTTTTATTCACCAATTCAAGTGTTTAGTCATTATGCATATGAGCATATATTCAGCAATAGCTTTATCTTTTCTTATCTTTTTAGTGTATGTTTGTAGAAATAAATGATTTGTTTATGATAAAAAATAACATTTTAAAATATTTTTTAAAAAGTAAAACAAAAGATTTAGGGCTGATAATGCTATAAAAAGATGAAACACTTTTTTATTAAAAATACAGTTTTATTCTTATTTACTTTTGAATTCAGGTACATCATATGAGATGCTTATAAACAGAAAATGAACAGTTCATATAAATAATTGCAGACAGAATGGCTAATAATCAGCGACTCGTCTGAAGGAGCCCACAATGGCACAGGTAGCACCCCAGTCTCGGTACCTCCTGTATTCCCCAGGTTTCAGAAAGTACTGTCTTCCTCTGAAGTTGGGATATTCATAGAAGATCCAGTAGCCATTCATCACATTACAGGAGTACACATGCCGATGGTGAAAACGATCAGACACACAGGGGCAGTCGTCCATGAATTCCATCATGTGACCTCCGTAGTCTGTCTTCTCATAGATCCTCATTCTGTATGATCCTCTGTACTGTTGATATCAAAATGGAATGGAGTGATTCAGTAAACTTGTTGGGAGGCAAAGGTAACCATAAAGGGTGGGTTATAATTATCTCAGCAAAAGTGAAGCTCACCATTGGAATCGTGCGACAGGATCGAATACTGCTACTGAAACCCATCCATCGCTGGTAGTCAGGATACTCGCCTCTTTTCATATAATACTGGTGACCCATATAATTTGGACGCTCATAGATCATAAAACAGCCACTCTCCACTCTAATGGAGTTGCACCGACTAAAGTAAGCATGCAGGTCTGTGCAGTCATTGATGCACTCATAACTGCGACCCTGAAAATTTTTGTCCTCGTAAAAAATTATCTGGAAAAATGGAGCAAAATTAACATTTCATTTAAAAAATGTTTGCAGTCTTGTTAGCATACACAGGGTGATACACAGAGGTGCAATTCAATGTAAATGTCATGACGTTGCCAAAAATCCTACCTTGCCCATGGTCTGTGTTGGAGAGATTCCATTTGCTTTCCAAGCTTTTAATACTGCCTCTTGACAAACAAACTGTTGTTATTCAAATGAACACAGAGAAATGTCAATGTACCGGCAGATGTTTACCTTTTTGTTATAACACAATATTGGTTTCAAAAATATAGATTTTACTTGAAAAATGTATTTAGTGTTTGGTGTGTTTGGTGTTTTCTCTAGCATGGATCAGGGAAAGAACTGGTATGGCTCCCACACATTCAAAGCACAATGCACAGAGAACAATATGGAACATCCCTGTTGCATTAAAGAGGTTGTTCAACAGAGGGAGCAGTTACTCAGCTCCCATTCTCAGCAGTGTTTGCACTCTAAAGCAAACTCAAATGCTTTCAAATGAAAAAAGTACCAGGAGTATATATTTTCTTTTAAATATATCCACAGATTTAGTACTGATAAAATAACAATCTGTTACTTTGTGTTTTCTCTGGATGATTAAACAAATACTTAAAGCATTCTCCCTGATATTCATATTTCATGAACCTATGAAAAATGGCTAGTAAATGTTTCAATTTTTTGCAGCTCTTAGATATAATATCAAAAGAGATCACTTAATATTATTGTGGTATGTTATGTGCTACACTGAATAAATAAAAAAACAAGCAATTCATCACTTTACATATAAAAATAGCATTTAACTACTCTGTAGTATTAGTATCCAGTATCCAAGACCTTTCAGTCACAAAGCCTCAAATGTATACAAACCATATAATAACTACTTAATTTTACTATAAATAATACAATATAATTACTTACTTACTTTCAGTTGTAGATCAGTCGTAGATCAGTCGTAGATCTGTTTTGTCTTCTTATTCAGTGTTCTTTACATTACAATGCTGCAATCTATTCCCCAAATGCATGTTTAGGAGGAATAACAACTTTATTTCTCCTTTCCCTAGTAATATTTGCATCTCATTGCCAAGTTGTGGCACTATGGATTCAAATACATCCTCTAATTTCTCTGGGGTCAATATGCCTTTAAATAGCAGGGATGCTGATGTTTTGGACAGTCATGGTATTGATAGATTACAATGAGGACAGTTAATCCAGATGGAGCCCTACATTGTTCAGCCAAAAGCATAAACTGTGTGATAGACAGTTTTCTCTCAGTTTTTCCCTACAGAATATTTCAATGAACATTTTCCAGTCTGGTAACCAGGTTAAAAAACCCACTGAAAGGTTACCAGAGAAAGTTAGTAAGTTAGTATAGAGTGTAATATTGGTGGTGTAGAATATTATCACTTATTTAGAATCACTTAAATGTGATTATTTATTATATAAAATGCTATTATTAATAATAATTAATAATTAGTGCTCACTTGAAGTTTTGACATTTTTGATGATGATATTATTAACTTCATATTAAAATACTTACATGGAAATAATAACTAAACAAGCAGATGCTTTGTTAAAGAGAATTTATTTTGTTCTCCATGCTGTAATTGATGTGATCTAGTTAAAAGTGGTGATTCTTCTTAGGGACCCGATCTTTGGACCAGTTCCTCCCCATTCACTGTACTTTCGGTATTCACCCGGTCCAAGGTAGTACATTCGCCCCCTGTAGTTAGGCTGCTCATATAGGAGCCAGTGGCCATCCATCACGTGACAGGACTGGATGTCAGAGGTGTGGAAGTGGTCCATGATATTCGGACAGTCTTCTGTTAGCTCTATCATTTGACCTCCCATATCAGCCCGCTCATATAGTCTCATTTTGTAATTACCATTGTACTGAAAGAAAACACGCATAAGGTGTGGAATAAATGTATATACAATTCAGATATATACTGCATATTATATAAACAAAGCATTACCTTTATTGAAAAGAAGTTAAAGGCAAGATAACTCTTTGAAATATATATTCTGCAGCATTGTCTTAACTTTATTATTTTCATAAAAATTATTTTAATAGAAGTTTAATTTAATTTTTTATCATAATTTATATTTTATTTATCTATTATTAATAATTTTACTGGCTGAATTAACAGTTCGGACACTCACTATGGGGATCATCCGGCATGATCTGATACAGTTACTGAAACCGATCATACGCTGACAGTCGGAGTAATCACCCCTCCGCAGGAAGTACTGCTGCCCCATGTAATTTGGATGTTCATACACCATAAAGCACCCGCTCTCTACCCTGATGGAGTTGCATTGGGTAAAGTAGGGGTGCAGATCTGCACAGTCGCTGGTGCATTCATGGTAGCGGCCCTGAAAGTTCCTGTCCTCATAGAAGATGATCTGATAGGGATAAAAGACACAAAACTGTGGTATAATAATATTAACTCTGCATCATTGCATCACTTTCCCTGGCAGCAGCAGCAATGTAATAATGCAATGATGTGAACTGTAAACTGATTATATGCTATGGTTTAATTGCATAATGGATGGCAGTAATAGGTATTGACAGTGAGAGATGCCATCTTACCTTTCCGATAGTCATGTTGGCACCTGGCAGGGCTATTGCTCACAATGGGCACCCAGTATCACTGTCTTTTATAAAATCTAGGAGCAGCTGTGTGATTGCACAGCATAAAGTATTGTCATTCAAATAAATTGCACAGGGAGAAAGTAATGGGGCTAGAATTAGGGGGGCAATGAAACAATCTGGTTATGTTTGGCTTCGGCCCCGGAGCAGTTTTTCCATGTTCATCAAAATGCAGAGGACCCCACAGGAACCACCACAGCAGACAGAAGCTTCAATATGCTTGGCATCAGCGCAATTAATCAATGGAAGCAAATTATCTTTTACAAAATCAGTTGACTAATGGAGTACAAAGAAGCTTCAGTACAGAAAACACTTGCAGAAAGAAAATATCACAAACATTTTTTCCTAATAAACAAATACTTAAGTTAATAGTTTTTTCCTAGTTTCCTAGTTCTTTCCTAAAATACATTCCTAAAATGTATTTTTATTATTTTAGAGGCTACATATGTCAAGTAAAACTAGTTATGAGACCCCTGCTGATAAACATAAACCATTTATGCAAATATTGAGTTATATATATATAAAGTATATATCTCAGTACATATAGTAAACATTAACAATAAACAATAAAATATAGTTGATAAAATCTACTAACAAATGAAAAATGCTTATATAAGATTTACTGTATTGATCAATAGATCAGTATTAATCTTGTGAACATTATCAAGATCCATTTTGGTTTTTAAATATTTATTTATGAAATTAACTCTAGTAATCCAAGATTAATTTGATAGAACCCACATGAACGTTTGTGCTTCCCCATTTAGTGAATCTGGTGTATTCTGTAGGCCTTATAAGGTCCTACCTCATAAGAATGTTCATAGAAGAGCCGGTTTCTACCACTTATCTTGCAGGAAAATATATATTGTTTGTATGGAACCTTTCCATAACATTGTTTTTTTCTGTCTGATAAACAGAGTGACAAAATGTCTGCATAAAGCTTTATCCTTTAAACCGCTATACAACACTGTTTAGAGATTTTGGAAGACACTCCTTTAATGAACTTTTTAATGAACCTGTTGAAAAGCATGACAGAGTGTAATCACAATGGGCACAAATCACATAACACGAGCAGACAGGGTCATTTCATACTCTGGGTACTGTCTTTTCTATAGCAGGTACTGCTGGTTTTTGTAATGTGGTTTTCATAGACTATGAAGCATCCACTCTCCACATTAATGGAGTTACAGTGATTAACAGCACAGTATCTGTGCAGCCACCACTGCATTCATACAATATTATAAACACTTGCATGATACACCTAGGCTGACAACAATGGAAAAGGTAAAGCTATATATAGAAATTTGTTATATATAGAAATTTCCTTCAGTTTATAGGTTTCTACTTTAATGATTCAATTATTATTATGCCTTTAAAGTTTTATACACTTAATCTGTTTTCATTAATTTACCATAAGTAAATTCTAACTTACAAGCAGAGAGACCGCTAGACACCTGTCTAATCAGATCTCTGAACTGTATTCTGGAAGCCTATAGCAAGTGTTGTCATAAAGCAGCGACACCTCCAGGTAGAGAGAAAAGAACAAAACTGAATACACTTGAGCACAGACACCATTTTATATAGTGTGTAATAAAGGGCATACAGCAGACATTTCACAAGGACTCCTTTCCCTTAGAGATCCATGATCTGTCTAATGTAACCCATCCCGGAACTCTTTCCACCACTTTACCTACTGTCACTGTACCTCCTGTCCTTGTCAGGTCTCAGATAGAAGTGCCTGCCTATATAGTGGGTCTGCTCATACACAAGCCAGTGACTGTCTATCACATAGCAGGACTGGAAGTCAGACATATAGAAGCGGTCCACGTGGTTGGGGTAATCATCCATATGTTACATTATATGTCCGCTCATGTCAGAATGTTAGAGTAGAGCCCCTTTGAAGCTGAAAATGCTGATGGGTAAGTAAGAGGTGACTGCTTAATTACATCAAAACAAGATCATTATGATAAGTGCTAGTCTTACCACCGGGATCATATGATAGGATCATTTGCAATCGTTCATTCCCATAATACGCATGTAATTGGGATACTTGCCCCTTCTTTGAAAGTACTGGGGGCCCATGAAGCTGGGTCAGTCGTAGCCATGAAGTAGCCACCTTCCACTCCGAGTGGCAGCAATTTAAGTACAAATGAAGGTCACCCATGCACCAAAGTTTCTGTCCGTAGAAAATAATCTAGAGAAAGGGGAAATTAAAACAGCATTTTGATTGATTGACCAATGTATTAATAATTCACAAAAATGTAATGTCTAAAGTTATAATTTGTACACACCCAATTGTTTAGGGTTGTTGAACTTTTCTGTGTGGGTGTCAAGCAGAACAGGAAGTATAAATTTATATCCAGGAGAAAAATGGTTTGTGTTGTCATTTAAATCACAGAGTGCTCATTTCAGCAGAAACTGTACAGAAATATTGCAATGACAGTTTGTTTACCCTAAACAATCACTTTGATAGTTTTTTCTTTTAATGTTTTGGTACATAGGTTTATGTATGTTTTATAAGGAAATATTTTAAATGTGTACAGTAAAATATCATATTTCCATAATTTATCTTAATAGCAAGAGTATTCTGGCAACAATTTTAACTCATCCAAAATAAGGTCCATCTCCGGGCAAACAAGGCTTTGTTAATACCTTCTCTGACTAGGAACATTACCAGCATGGCATGTTCTATGAAGCAGCCCGCAGTAAAGCTGAGCTAGAGGAATCAGAACCTTCATTACTATCTTCCACAAACAATGATGGTTTCTATAGCACATGTACTATAACTTGCTTGACTCCTACAAAACAATTTCATATGTATATAGTTATAGAAATGTGATGCTTAAAGCATATTCTTATACATAAGAGCATAAAGGAGACAATGATGATGTTTCATATGTTTAGCAATATCTCCAGTATGTGACCTGAGTTTAGTGTATGTTTGAACATGGGTGGCTGTAAAATATATCATCTTGATTGATCATCTTCAGTGAAAAAACTCCCAACATAAATGCATACACTGCAAAACACAAGGTGTTGTAACATTTTATTAAGTCAATGCCAGAAAAGGCTTAAGTGAAATCTAAAAATCAGTGACTCTGCGGAAAGAGCCAATGGTGGCATACATGGCACCCCAGTCACTGAACTTGCAATACTCGCCAGGAGGCATAAAATACTGATGGCCACGAAAACTGCGATGCTCATAGAAGGTCCAGTAGCCCTCCATAACATTGCAAGAGTGAACACTGTGGCACTGGAAACGTTCATGAACAGACTCACAGTCATCGCTGAACTCCATCATCTCACCCTGAAAATCTGGCCGATTGTAGATCCGGATTCGGTGGGAATCACCACTTGGCTGTAAAAGATTTCAATGTGTTTGTCAACACAGCTGATGTTGAAAACATCTGGTCTTTGAATGTGTGCAGTATTAATGTGTGAAAAACAAATCAACACTTGTCATATAATGAATGTTTATATAGTGCATTGTTCTCAGTTCTATAGTACTATAGAACATTCAAAAATGTTTTTATTACACAGTATATACAAGGTGCACATTTTAATCAATTTTTGTGTTCCCTGGGATTTGAATCTATGACCATGACATGGTAAGTGTTATCTGCTACCAATTTAGATACAGGAACACTGTAGTTTTCTGTGTGAGAGAGCAAGGAACTACAGAGAAATAATAAAAATAAAATTCTAAAAATTGTTTTTAAAGGAAATAGATGAGAACTCAATTCAAGATGTACATTTTTTTCAGTTTGTGTGAGAAATAAAACCCATGATCTTGGTATCACCGACAACATGCTCTATGCACTTTATATGTAGTACACAACATGCACTAAAATTTAATTTGCTGTGTGGCAGAAATGTGTACTACAAAGGTGAAATCAAATAAAGCCAAACATTTTCAAACACAATACAAAGGAAGAGATAAAACCAATTATATAGGTTTAATAAAGGCATTAGGCATATGTTATGTGAAAACGTATTCATTGTAGTTACCTAAGTAGTTACCAAGACTTAGGTAATTTACATTAGTATTACTCACATAGGGAAATGTACGACAGGATCGAATAGTGTCATTGTAGCCCATCCAGCTCCGATAGTCAGGATACTCGCCCCTGGTTAGCACATAATGAAAACCAGAGTAGTTGGGTCTCTCATACAGATCCCAGCAGCCACTCTCCACCCTGATAGAGTTGCACCAACTGAAATGAAGGTGCATGTCTGGGCAGTCTGTGTCGCACTCATAGGAGCGACCCTGGAAGTTTTTCTCCTCATAAAAGATAATCTGAAAGCAAGATATCACAGAGCACTTCCTAGTGGCCTCCTGTGATGTACAGCTGTAACAGTTCTGTTGTTTTGTTTATTGTTCTACAATACATAAGTTAAACAATTTGGCATTCACCTAACAATTATTCATTGACAGATACATAATACCTGTTGCTATATATTGGGTCTTAAATGCTAACCTTATCCTTTTTCAGGAAATGCAAAAATTGAAATCTTAATCTTTTCCGTCTCATTTACCTTTCTTATTTTAATAGGAACACTGGAAAACAGTCCTAAAGCAGATATACAGTCAAACAAATCAGGGCATGAGGTCTGCTTTATAAACCACCATCAGCATTTGGTGGATCAAAGTTTATTTGTCATTTCAATGACTGGGATTTTTGAAACATGCTGCTGCCAACCTCTTAATCCCATCCATAGATTTAAAAGCCCTGATTCATCAAATCAAAATTCCCAGCTGCCAAATAACTGACCTCAGTTTCCCTCCTCTGTTTTGATCCAGGTGATAACAAGATGCTTTATGTTTTATGAAATTATTGCTTATGGCATGGAATGCATAAACTCATCAAAAACTTTTGTACTGTACCATGTTTTATTGCTCAAGAGTTTTATTGATCACTGTAAAAATTGCATCTTCATTCACAATTACTTTACAGAGAGGGTGCATGAGCAATAATCTTTTCTGCTTTGAGTATAATAAATGTTATAATATATAAATGTTATATATGACAAACATTATTAAAACCAATATAGAAACGTTGAGATAAAAACGTTTGCAAAATCTTGATCGTTATAAAATACTTGCTTCATATCACATGGTGGTAACTGCTTGGTATTTTTGACACATTTTTTTACACGTTTCCTGAACATTTAGAAAGTTAAAATGCCATGACTGCTGATAAAGTTACACAATGTAAGGGATCATCTCTAAATAAACAAACACCTTTGTTACATGTCTTCAGTCCTGCAGATTCTTGACATCCCTTGTAGGGTTCAGTTTCATCTTTCATCAAGAATGTTCAGTGTCCTGTATTTAACAGACAATTAAGCTGCAATATTGACAATTCACATTCTGGGCACATGATGGCAGTATGTATTAACTTTTTAAGTGCCTTGTTACTTTCTAATAATGTGTAGCTTTAAAAACATTAACTATTTGGACTGAGTTGTCAAGTGTTCCAAATACATGCCACCTGCAAGCTGCTGATGGCTATACAGGCCCAAAATGTTTGTCTTGGGGTCATAATACAAAGCGGTCACTTATATTTGAGGAATAATTGACTGCCACTCACGCTGAAAGAAAAGCTAGAGGAGGATGAGGAGTCTCTCTTCCTGCAGACACCTCCTGTTTACGGTTCCTTCATCCGACGTTTCAACACTAGGGCTGGTGAAGAGACAAAAGAAGCTGACAACAAATAAAGCCTTTTGCTTTATTTTTAACTAATCTATTTAACTGGTTTATGCAATAGGTCACTGTTTTTCTAGTGGTCTACTGCTTTGAATGAACTAAGCATTGTAAATGGATATAGGAGAGTGAGAATGGATGAACTCTGTTGTTCTGCTGAGAAAAAAAATTACATTTCCTTTTTTTATAAATCCCAAAATTTCCAAAGCGTTCTAAAGAGTATGAGATAACACTGCAAATTAAAGGTTTCCTGTATTTAAACAGCCCTCTGTGTAGTGTAAAGTACAACTCGGGCAAAATAAAAAAAATAAAATGTCTTTGCCACCAGTAAATTCTTTTCAGCTAAGCCTTACCAGCGGCATTCCTGCAAAGGAAGAATCATTGCTTCTCTTTCTAGGTGATCCAGGTGCTGGCTATGTCCTGGACATAGCCATAGCCAGTCCTGGACATTTTGGCTGTGATAGATAGATCACAGCCAAAAGTCAGGCAGAAATACATTTTTTTTTTTAAATATATGGCAAAATCACTGGCAAAACAACAATACTCTTAATAAACATACACCTAATTAGCACAGTACTATAAATTACTCACATGCTATTATCTTTATTGAGCCATCACAGATAAGTCATAATGTGTCCTAATGTGTAAAAAAATAATAATAATTGAAACACAGGCCCTATGAACGCATGTAATTTCCATAACACTCTTGGTTGTAACAAAAAAGCAACAGTATTAGCAACAAATTACTATTAATGACTCTTCCTCAACAGGACAAACTACAACTTTAAAATCACACCATCTCTCTGTCGCTCCAATATTGAACACTTATCAGGTCACCTAACATGTTACAGGTGCCTTTCTCCTTTGGATCAAAACCATTTTCTGTAAGATTACTAACTGAAGTCTTAAAAATAATTAATATCACTTGTACGTAACAAATCAATGAGCAATTAACAAATATCAATTAACTTGGCTGTAGTCTTATCTACAAATGACAATGACAAGAAAATATCCACTGCTTTTGTCATCCAGTTAAGGAAAGAGTCATAAACTCTTTTAAAACCTTAAAACTAGGGATACAAGCAAGGATTGTTTAACAGATACCGATATTTCAAACAAGCTAAATAAGCGATTATTTGTTGTGTGCCGAGCCACCGATGTTGATGGCTGAATTATAAGCCTCTCTTATAATTAACCAGTTTAAGAGCTTCATGACACAGTTTTGCATTGTTGCAAAGCAGCTTTGCAGAAATTATGTTTTAAAATAAACATTTTAAACGGATTAAAGAGGAAAATAATTTACACAAAACAGGAAAGTTATAAAATGCATAGAATACAGTGTTCAATTGTACAAATGTACATCAGCGTTACTAACATTAAACAGTTTACTGGTTTGCAATTGGACCATTATATTCATAGCGCTATTAAGCAAGAATATGTGTCCTAATATATGGTCACACTGGGAATACTGAAACAAACACATTCGTACATGCCAGGTGTAAAAACCATTAACAACACGACAAACTCATCATGCCTAATTAAATAAGCGATGACTTTTATTTTGAAATTAAAGTCTATTCACGGTTTCTATGAACAGTTTCTGAATTCACACAATTTTAAGCCCATATTTTATTGAACTTCCTTCTCAGCTGTCAGGCGCTTACACACCGTTTGCTATTGCTATTTGAGATTGCAATAACATCTTTTTAATTTACGATATCAGTTAGATCTTAGTCTGAAATGGAGGGCCAGCGCTGGTTGCCACTTGAAGCCAACCCAGAGGTATTCATTTTGCCTTGCACCCCCGTTCCTAATTCAATTTTATATTGTTCATCGACTCATTTTCATAGGTAGCTTTTAGCAGGAACAGTAAGCTGCGTTTCATGTTTCAGTCATCATATTTTTTATATGACATTGTTTTATTGTTCTGTGTCTGCTTTGCAGGTTATGAACCAAGTGAGTAGATGTCTCGGCTATCTGGGTGTGTCTAGGGTTCAAAACTAGTGCCAAATGAATGAATCAGGTTTATTTTAGTATTCTTTGAGATACAACTAATACCATCCGTAATGATCACTGGATTCATGACCAATATAGTATCTGCAATGTTGTTTATAGCTATATTTTAAATGTTATAAGGTGATATATACATTTCTACACATTAGTTTATTATTGATATAAACATATAAAAACATATAACATATATATTATAAACATCTAGATTGTGTAGGTCCTTGTACAGTACCATGTCAGATACAGTATCTTTTCAGTATCATTTCCTTTTTCCTATTTCCTTCTATTTCCTATGTCATATGATTTGTGTTTAATATTTATGCATTGTGTTGTACCCTAAGTTTTTACGGCAACTGGGCTTGGTACCCACCTGGCAGTTTGGGGATGTGTATGGTTTGGAAACTGAAGTTCTCAGTTTGGTGCCAAGACCTGCGTGTGCTGTTCTTTTGCTTTTCCCCATAACAGAGAAGGTACGTCTGTAGTCACACCCATATAAACTGTATATCAGCAGAACAAGCACTCTGTTCATAAAGGCCTGTTTGTATATGTCTACTGAAAACAGATGGATATGGATATGGTTGCTGCTGGTGGTTTTACATTTATAACTATGCAATATGTATAAGATCATAGTTGTACTGATTAGTGTACTATACGCACTGAACACTTAATGTTTTAATCATTTGAATCCATAGGCAAATTCCATTCCAGTCTGTTAAATGAAGCATCATTGTCATCATCAGCATTACCATAGATTGTGTCATATGTTTTTATTTAAGATTTCAAGATATTTAGTAATATCTTTTATTTTCGCTATATAGTATGAAACTTTTAGGCAGGATGAAGAAGCAAAAATTAAAGCACAAGGGCAAGAGGTGTCCCCGGAGGTCTACTTCATGAAACAGACCATTGGCAATGCTTGTGGTACAATAGGGCTGATTCATGCTGTGGCAAACAACCAAAGACATCTGGAATTTGGTATGTATCCTCATTTATATATTTATATGACATTTAAATGTTTACATTTTTCAAAATGTTTTGTTTTTCTTTTTTTGAAAAATGTCTTTGTTGGTTCATTTGTTTAATGTAGTTTTTGTAGGGTGTTCATGAAGTTTTTCTTTTGCAGAGCCTAATTCACCACTAAAGGCATTTTTACTGCAGTCTACAAAGATGAGCCCAGAGGAAAAGGCAGCTTTCCTTGAGAAAGACGAGGTAATACAATAGTATGCTTATTTGTCTTCTGTCATATAACAGAATGAGCAATAATGTATTCTGTGTAAATAGTCCTCCCAAAGCAAACTCAATTGCTGTAGATTGTAGGACAGTGATAGACATATATTCGATACTATACATAACAATACAATCCAACAATATATCAACTTCCAAAGCAAAGTTTTTGTTGTAATTTGTTCAATGATTTACTTCCCTGTTTGAATCTTCATTTAGGGGGAAATATTGAAAATATATATAAATAAATATTGAAAATATATGTGATTAATTGCATTAATTTGATAATGTTTAATTAATTGACAGTTCTACTTTAGATCCAGCATGGGTGTCAGATTTCTTCAGTTGGTTTGGACTGTTTTTGGCACTTGGCCACTAACTGCAATAACTTGTTTTGAGTAAATCAGTGAATGAAGCCTTTCTTCATGGTATTGATGTCTGTATGATTTCAGAGTATCCGTGTAACACATGAGTCAAGTGCTCAGGAAGGACAAACAGAGGTTGGTATTTGCAAAATACAGAGTAGTTGATAAAACTTTTAAAATAGTACCAACATTTTGTACACATTTTTATCTCATTAAAGGATTTTTCCCTGTAATGTTTTGTCTTACATTGAAGAAGACATTGAAGAACATCAGGAAATAGACCATATTGCAATAATTGAATTGTTAGACTCTCATTCTCTGTTTGAGTTAGATCATTAAGGTTATAGAAAGAGGCAGAACTTTCATTTGCTAGTTTGTTTTAATTAGTAGGATTATTCTTTTTTATAACTACTGTATTTATAACAAAGTGAAACTGTGCATTTCTTAAATAAGATGATTAGTGTAACTGAAACATACAGAATGATTGTTTACTCTTCTCACCCCTACAGGCTCCAAGTTTAGATGAAAAAGTGGATTTGCATTTTATTGCTTTTGTAAATGTTGATGGACATTTATATGAACTGGGTAGGTAAATTCAATTTTAAATTAAAATGTATCCCTTCCATTGCTGCTGTAACATCTAACCTGAGGATGGTTCCAATTCCAATTCAGCGTTCCAATTCATCACAAAAGTGTTTAATACAATCTGGGCTTTGACACATCAGTCTCCGTAAACCATGTTTAACCATGTCTACTTTGGCATTCTCATGCTAAACAGAAGAAGGCTTTACCCAAACTGTTTCCACAAATCACACAATTTTCTAGGGTCAGTGAGACATTAAGATTTGTCTTCACAGAAATTACTGGAATAACCAACCCTTTTGGCCATATAGTGTATTTATGATGTGAAACCTTTTCAAGGAGTAGATAGTAGATCTTACTGGGAATATTATGGTTGTTCATATATGGTCGTTTGTTGCAGATGGACGCAAGCCTTTTCCAATTGTTCATGGGAAAACCACAGAGGACACATTCCTTGAGGTAGTTTTATGTTTCTAATGTAGACATGCAGACTCTTTCTGGCAAACTGTTAAAACTGTTATTGAATTGGTGGAATATTATTCATGCTTTTGGTCAATTACGTTTATTTGACTTACAGGATTCTGCAGAAGTCTGTAAGAAGTTCATGGCACGTGATCCCCAGGAGCTTCGCTTCACTGTAGTGGCTCTTTCCAAAGCATAAATGTTATTGATGTTTAACCTAACAGAAAAACTGCCAATCGTTCAGAAGTGCTGATTACTTTAGAACATTAGCATTTATACAGTATAAGCTCCGTTTTGACATTGATGAAGTTTGTAACACATTTTGACCTGAACAGACACATGCCAATATTAGAAAGACAAGTAAAAATGACAAATAATTACTATCCAAAAAATATTAAAGGTAAAAATGCCCAGCATTTCTTACCTTATCTCTGAATGGTATGATGGGCCTTGTCTGTGTTCACTTTGACTACTACTCATTTCCTTCAAAATTGAATATATTCTTTTTCTTGACAGAAACAACCGTTTAAAATTAAAGTTGAATTTCTTGAGAACGTGAATATACAAGCTTGGCTTCTTTTGACAAAATATGTGCTTTACTCACAAGAGTATTAAACATTAGGTCCCAGTGTGTCATTGTATATGGTGTCCTCACATTTCTAAATAAAGCACGTAAAGTCAGGAATGCAGCAGAACTACATATTTAATAAACAGTTATGAAAAGCTCCAAAATTCATGGAGATTGGATAGACCAAAACACTTTTGACCTTGTTATTGACCTGCCCACAGAGTGCTGTGTAATCGTGCTAGACCAGTGGTTTCCACATTTCTTGGCCAATGAAGAGTGAACTTTGGTCAATGAAGAGTGAGGAAATTTACTATCAAGAAATATTTCTTACGGGCAATAAAATTGTATTTTACGTAATGATTATAACAATGCACATTTTTGTCCGACATTTTTAACTTACCATTTGCATATGTGTCACTTGTAGCACATATCAGAGTAAGTCTCCTGCACACCTGACACATCATGGTTTTGTTCCTAATATTTTCACTTTGTTGGCATAATGCGATGTCGTGATGAAAGGATCGGATCGTTTTAGTGATTTGGGGCGTTTTCATTGTACAAACACCATTTGTAACGTAACCTAGGTAAGGTGGTAAGGTGCTGACGCACTAGAGGGCGTATAACTCCCCAACTCAAAAGTATCCTAAAACTTGCTAAAGCAGGCGTGAGGTTTCTCAACGCAGGTTAACGTTAGAAAGACTGATAGCCGTCCGAGAGGAAAAGCAAAAGAAAAGCAGATACCTTGTTAGACCAGAGTTAAATGAGAAAACACGCGGCAAATCTAGGACACTATTTTTGTAGTCTGCAGTCTAGACTACACCTAGAAGCGCACTTAATGTCGGTGATGGAGTGGCCACAGCAGTCATCAGTGGATTATGAGTCTGCTTTCTCAGAAGCACAGAGATGGATAGAGGTAAGAGCTGTTCTCACTTGCACCCTTAATCTTATTTAGATAAAGATTGTTTAAGGCAATAAATAATTCGTTGTTACTGCCACATTGCCTAATGGTAAAAAAAATGTAGGTATTTCTCCATCTCCCACTCACATACATGCAGCTTGATGAAGTTTACTTGATTATGTTTACTTTATTATGTTTACTTTATGTTTACTTGATTATGAATCGTAGTCATACATGTGGAATGCTTTAAGCAGCAACGCGTGTTTAACAGTAAACAGTATAAAGTACGGGTTTCAGAAAATATAAGATTTTGTCTACTGTATAAAAGTGTGTTCTGTATACTGACAGGCGAGTTACAACTGCTACAGAGGTAAATCTTTTCTCTTTCTCTCTTCTCTTTCTGGCGAATCGTTCTCATTAATTTAAATAAAAAACTGTACTGGTGGATTTTTTATTCAAATTTTTTTACACTATCACACACACACATACACACATATATATAAAGGTTATATATTAATAAATGTTATATATTTGATTTGTGTCTGCTGATCAGTCATCTTATTAACTGTGTGCATGATGCCCTAAGCAGTTATTCCACAAACCCTAATGAAATATCCTTATTCAAGGTCAGAAACGATTATGGCTTGTCTATCGTTGTGAATTCCCATCTCAGCAGGAGATGGCAGAGTTGAAGCACTGGCTGTAACTGAACAAATATTGTTCTGAATTCATGAGGGGTGAATCTGAATGCTTTCAGTGTGTCATCAGTCTCCAACACATGTACACTAGTTCATTGTCATGGGCAGTGAACCTTGGCGGGGCAGTTTCACTCTCGAGCTGATCGCTGCCCTGCAAATAAAGATGATGTGTTTAGCATCCGATCTAAATGATTAACAGGTTGTTGGTGCAAGAAGCCACATATACACAAGCACAGAGTTTGTGTGCTTGCTCGTGTGTATATGTGAAAAGCACAGAGTACTGCAGTCAGCTGAATGATCTGGAGTTTGTCACATGTGCTCATTCTTGCACCAGACAGGCACCATGACTAGGCAAAGGCATTCCTGTTTTTACTCTGGGTTAGTTCTCCACTTGTTCAAACTTATAATTAACCAGCCTTCTGTACTGGTTGGTACAATTGACTTGTATTTGCAAATAGCAAGGAGTAGGAACATCAAGACAGCTGCAACTAGTTGCCATCACAAACAGAATACACTTCATGCTAATGTAATTTAAACAATATTTGCCTATAAATTACATTTATAATTGAATGATTAGATTTTTGTACAAATTGCAAATCACATACATTTTTAATACATTTTATTACATAAATGTGGGTTGATTTAGATTTATATTTAAACGGTTTTCAAATGTAAAATTCTTAATTTTCAAAACCATAAATTAAAATACGTATAAGATCATGTATAAATACTAATTCTTTATAGCATAACTTGACCTCAGACATGTTGTGAGCATTTTGCCACAATATTAATTCATGTTCAGTGGACCCTGCTTGAGAAAAGGCATTAAAGCACTTTGACTCAATTAATGATATGCAGCATTACGGGTGTCCAAACAACTTGAGGAATGCCTCATTGGGCCTTAATGAATGAACAATAGCTTTAGTGCAAATGTGTGAATTAGAGTTATGTGCATTCCATTAATGAAAGCTGCAACTTAAACAAGTACAGTATGTGATCAGAATATAAGCCTGTAAAGCAAGTAGTTGGTATTAAAACCCAGAAACCATTGTTTATTGGCTGTGAAGAACATTGTTTGACCCCATGTCATGCTTGTGTGATTAACTAAATAGTTGTCTTTCCGTAACAATGCATTTTAGTGCAGGTATATTTTGTGTTTTATCTGTTTTTTCCCATTAATTTGTTTAATAGTTACATAAGGGATTTTTCTGTTAGCTGCAGATATCTGTTTGACAACAACATTAAAGCACTATAGACATTACAGTGAATAGAACAGCAGGGGTCAGAATTTCATACATCATTGAACGCTGATGTTTAAAGCATCATGCTGTGTGAAATGGGTTCTATGTCATTAACCTCTTGTCTCTTCACACTGCTATTTGTGAGGGTGCATGTATCTGTATTAACCAGTTATCTTTAAAAGTTTGACAATGAATACAATTGACTGAATTATTTTTTTTTTTTATTAGTGAAATGTAAGCAGCAAATTTGACCTTAAAATTCGAAATTCTAAAAAGTCCTGCTGAAATTCCTTTTGAAATGATCTACCTTCAGTTTGTAATTTGCAGTGTAACCAGATCTGTTGAGAGAATCGTAGCATTTACCCACACATCAATACTAAAATGTTCCTATTATTTTTGCCTTCTTTTGTTTAACAGACATAGAAAGTGTCCTTTAAAAGCTTTGCTGCTGACAAAAAGAAAACAATAGCAGAGGAACATTGTGGTTTAAATCTCTCAGTCAATACTGATACTCGACATAGCCAGTGTCCTTTTACACATAAGGCTCTCTCCACCCTCTGAATACATGCTATGCCACTGAGAAACTGCCAAGCTGCTTAACAGTGAACTTTGCTGAAGTTGATGCTACCAATAAGTGCTTACATATTATTGATGTCTTTAGATTTCATATCTTCTACATATTTTGCTATCTCATATCAAATCACGCAGAACTTTGTTGTCTTTGCATAATAAATTACTCCCAGCAAGACAGTTTTGAAGACATATCTGCACAATATCTGCAAGATCGTTTGCAGCAGACTAAAAGTAGTTATACAAAATTTTTCAAAAACATTTTTTTGCACCAGTGGTGTAATATAAAACACATATATAAAACGCACGTAATTACAATAAGATGACATTGCCTCCTGAGAGCTAAATAAAAACTATTTGCTTATTGTTGAGTCTTTAAACCTGAAAATTGAAAACATTTGGATTGGGAAAAAGAGGCTTTTCTCATAGATGTTATATGAGGTGTGGATCAACAGGGCTTGTGTTGTAACTGTGTACTCTGAGGGTATAAACACAACATAAATGCTTCCCTCTGTGTGAGCAACAACAATGCCGCCTGCTTCTGTATCCTGCAGGAGTTGTTTGAGATCATTGGAACAGCATGAATCAGTGTGCAGAACTGTGACATTCCTCCAGATGCTCTCCTCTGTGGTTTTGCCGCTGGGCTCCAGCCCTAATTACTGAATAACCAGAGTTTCTGCATAAAAGACTGTGCTGTTGTTCTCATGTGTTAGTAGCTCAGACTTGCAGCTTGGAAGAACAACTGTTGCTTACCTCTCGCTGAACATCTTACCTTTGCACTCACTGGTTCTGGCATTTCCTTTGTTTGTCCTTTTCCTAGGCAGTCACTAAGAAGAAGTTTGGGAGCAGTAATTTCCAAAGTTCTCTGGAGAATGGAGTTCTGTTGTGTGAGTAAGTATGAATGTTTTTGCTTATACTTTTTAAATTTGTTTACTATGAGCATTCTTTAAAATTAGGAAAGCATTGTTGCCTCAGTTTTTAATTGCTGGATGGGGCAAAGATTGTTTCATCTGTGTCTGGCATGACTGGCAATGAATGTCAACCATGGCATAACATCAGTATTGATAGTATAACATCTCTTGAAAGGCTTAATTTTGAATTAATGACTAGCTGATCTGACATTACCCTGCTCACTACATGACTTTATACTGTAACAAGTAAATTATTGACATAAATTGTTGATTTGAATTTAGAAGATAGAGACTGCAGAGTGCTACAAGAGATGTAGAACTAGCACAGTGGATTTAGTGGATTTTCGTTGCCAAGAACAACTGCCAAATGTGCAGTTTAGTGGTCATTATACAAACATATTGAACTTAAAGAATAGAATATTGCTGAGTTGAGTGTACTAGTGAGCCAAGTGATAGAATAATATCATTTGAACAGGATAACTGTTTTGTTATTATGAACTGAAATAGTATTTAAGTCATTGGTTGAAATATGACCCAACATGTAATTAACATCAACTGAACTTATATTAGCTATATTTTCATGTGATGTCAGCTGCATGTCATTTAGCCTGCATTATGTAATGTTTTCTATTTAAAACCAGCATAATTTGTACCCTGCCGCAGACTCTGTTCCGTGCTGTCCCAGGAAGCCTTAATAAGAGGACAACACGGATGGTAGAGCATTTAAATAAACATCTGTGATGAGGTGATCTGTAGTGCCAGCTATTCTAGCAGGGTTTAGAAACCTGAGCAGGGCAGAGGGAGAGGCAGTGCTTGGGCCCTTCTACAGTAGCAGTGCTGCACTGTTTATGCAGAGAGATTGTCGGGTCAGTGGTTGGGCATGAAAGGGTGAAAGCTCAGGGACTTTAGCCCATTTATATACCTGACTGGGTAGTTCTGGAGCAGCACATGGGCTGAGGCACCACAGCCTGATGCGGTAATGTCCGTTGAGTAAATCAGCAGACTCATTACCACAGAGTAGAACCTCATTGACCCCTTCTTGTCTTGCCTCACCGACCCCCTGAATTGTGCCGTTAGCTTTGCTGTTTCCACATGAGTGATCAAAGCTGTATATTACCTGAGGATACTGTCACTCTGGATCTCACTTTCAAACAAAGAATCCTGTGATACAACCACTGGGGCCCACAGCACAGATTTGACTTGAGCTGAAAGAATGTGCAGTTTATAGATGTGTGAACAGATTTCTCAGCGGAGTTATGCAGGATTCACATTACATTTTTGATGCATGGATGATTTTTGAATTAATAAATAGACATCTTAAGACATCCCATAAAATCTATTTTTTTCTATATTAAATGCAGACATTTCTCAATGTATGTATTTTAATTTAGGGATTTATGATTGTATGATTCATTTTATAAAAAAAGTTGTGGGCCACAAATGTAATTTGAAAGTAAATGCTTTGGATTTTAACTGTGTTGTAACTGTTTAACAGTGTGTGTAAGCTTGTAAACAACCGGTGACCTTGTTCATACTGTAGTTTTTTCAGTAATGCCATACATTGGATCTGTACCCCAACCTGCACACAATTCTGAATCATGAATTGTAACGCCTGTCAAACAATTCAATATGCAACCAATCACACATTGTTTTACAATAAATATACATTGATCACATCAGTAGGTGAGGACAGCATTAAGTAAAACAATCTCTTTCACAACAGTTTCTTGCATATTTTGTTTCACACTCATCAACCCACTTTCAAATTAACAGTGTACACTTAGGTTTGCACTTTGTCTGTTTCCATAAAGGACTGTTTTTTTTCTCTAAACTGAGGCCAGATCGCCATAATTGATAAACTAATGATAAACTGACAACCGATACACATTTTAATTGTTTGTGTTGACTTGTTTTTCTCTCTATACAGTCTGATCAACAAGATAAGGCCTGGCACCATCAAGAAACTCAACAGGCTGTCTACACCTATTGCTGGTCTGGTAAGTTGTTTTCTTGTATGTGTAGACATGAACGGTTCTGCAGAATCAAGCTGTAGTATTCCAGCTATGTGTCATCTACAGACTCTTCATCAGACATTTAAAAGTTCCAGAATGATTCACTAAAAGGCTGAATGTGAATAGGTGTTTAGTATGAATGGAGTTGATCATTTACTTGGACCTAGTGTCCTGTAAGAGTCATTTTCTTAAGTGAAAACGTTCACCTGCCATCCAAATTTTCATCTTTCCATTGCGATTCTTGCTTTATGACTGATTCATAAAGCAAGAATCATAAAGCTAAAATTCATAAAGCCATAAAGCCAAAATTCATAAATTCATAGTAGAGGAAGGCGGAGCATTTGGTTCTGAAGCCCATAATATATCGACCACTGTTCCTAAAGGTAAAGTTCACTGAGAAATGAAAATTATGTCATTATTTACTCATGGTGTTCCAAACCTATATGATTGTCTTATTCAAAAAATGAAGGAAGACAATTTAACAAGTGTTCTGTTTGGTGGATTTAATGACAGTACATAATAAATTATTTATAATAAAACAACTGAGAGAGTCAGCAAAAAAGTTTGTGCAGCTCACTGAACAGTACGACAATAAAAACAAAACCCTGATATTTAAGCAAATCATGACATTTACCACAGTGGCTCGATGTGTTTGCGAGGGGGTCCCCCTTGGTCCATTTGCAGTTGCATTCACCTCAAGCACAGGGCCCTGTTTGCACTGCCCAAAGGGCGGCCCTGGGTTCTCTGCTGTGAGTGGTGCTGCTCTTCCGGATGTAGCATAAATAATGCAAATGACGTTGTGAGGTGACATTGTAGCTAACACAATTTTACTATAATTCAGTTATAATTCAATTATCATTACTGAATTCACCTAACTGGATATTTAGTAAATTGTGAGAAATTTTTGTGTTGTTCAGAGGAAAGAAAGTCATGCAGGTTTGGAATGGCACAAGGTTTCATCAACAAGGTTTCACAAGGAAACTGAATTTTCATTTTTGAGTGGATTTATCCCTTAAACACAATTACATGCATAAAATATTTAATTATTAGTTTAATAGCACAGGGAACTGACCCATAGTGGCCTATGGGCTTGAACCAAATTACGTATTTATCAAAGCCTTTTGGGACTAATCTATGCAAAACATGCAAGCTCATTTATTTCCCATTGCTCTTTAAAAACAATTTACCCAGGTAAGCCTGAATAAGCATCTCCATGTCCAACAGAAACACAGAAGTATTTCCATAAAATGGTTCTAACCCCGTAACTTACTGAATATAAACTCACAACTAAGGTCTTGAATGGCAAAGGCTAAGGGAAGATATGCAAGGAAAAACACAGCTGGAGACACAGCTGTTTTTGTTTTCCTAAATGTTGTTAAGACTGTGTAGTAGGACCACTGTCTCAAAACTAGCAAAAATAACACAGATTCTGAAATGAACACAATGAACACAAAGACTCTTTACCACTATATTTATGACTGATGAAATGTGTTTTTCCAAAGAATAAAGGGCTCATTCAAGTCCCTGAAATTTTACCAGCCCCATTTTTGTTTATTTTAGATGTTTAGCTTTGTTAAACACAATTTCTTTCTCATACAGAGGTTTCTCAAGGATCTTCATTTGGTTAAATCAAGTCTTATTATTACAAGGGCAGAAGTCTCTGGTTTTGTGGACTATAGAGATTCTGGTTTTGGTTTGGTGAACTCTTCATAGAGTTTGGCTTCAGCTGATTTCTGGATCAGTTTCTCATAGCTGTGCGCTCCATGTTCCATTAAACCAGGAGCTGCGGTTTACCATCCCGCTTCCCTGGATAGCTGATCCTCCTTTTAACAATTTAAAGAGAGGAAGCCTACACTTGTGTGGCACTCTGGTCAACCACATTAGACAACTCATTCTGGAAGGGCTTTACCCTGAGGTTTAGCAGAGAGATGAATCCATATAGCACAGCCCTTCATAAACCCCCTGTAATTGAGATTGAGATGGATATATTTGAATCAAGTCTCAACAATCTGAATGGAGAATTGGCAGAACAGATTATCTGAATAGAATTTTCCACAAGCCACCAAGATTGTTATTTTTAAAAGTTTATATTTTATTATTTAGATTTATTATGCCCAAATTGTGGAAGTGCTTATTTAGTATTCATTTTAATAGTGTTGAAATTGAAAACTGCATGCCTGTGTTTCAAAACTCCAGATTTTAGGAATTTGCATTAGAATGTCTCATATAGTTCTAAATCACAGATTATATTATATCACCAGTGATGTTTATGCAAGATTTGAGTGGTAAAATATGAATCTAAACCAATAAACCAATGATCAGTCTGCCAAAAATGACAAACATTCTGCAGTCTGAAATCAGACTTGGTGTTTTCAGAGGATTGTAATCACGGGGTAACACCAGCGTTTCAGAGATTATGTGCATCAACTATTTAAACATTTAGTAATACTTTCTGCATCATTGCCATTGATCTGTCATGAAGCTGTTTGTGCAGAAATAGTTCACCCATACATGAAAATTCTGTCATTATTTACTCATCTAAGCCTGTATTCTTTTCTTCCATTTTACACACAAGAAGACAATTTTTTGTCCTTTTTAAGCTTGAAAGCTCCAGTCTCTGTTCATTGTAATAGAATAAAAAGAGGGACAAAAGATAGAAAGTCATGTAGCTCTGTAGAAGCATAAAGATGAGTAAATGAAACCGGTAAACTACTACTATGACAGATATTAATGTTTTGATAAACATGTCCTTGAGATGTATTGTGGATTTTTTCAAATGTAAAGTTTAAACACATAATAGTTAGAACACGCACCTCTTCCAAGAAATTCCACAGGCTATTTGCAAGTCATTTTGGGTGACTATAAGGACTTTCATATCTCAGATATTTTATATAAATTTGTGATAAATATTAAGGACAAAACTGTTTTTGGAACAGGACAAGAACAGACATTCCAGGATAAATGTTCCATCTACCATGTTTACTGGATTTTAGGAATTAGTTTGTGAGTGTGTGTTCCATAATAAAGACCTGTCACGTTTAATACAGATCAAATGAGTACCTTATGTAACTAACAGACATATTAACCCCCACCCGCAGGGTGAGAGTGCAACCTTTGACCCTTTCTCCTCAGAAAAAAGTGTAGAAGTTGCTTACAAGAGGAAGTGATTCGGATGTGCATTCAGACTGAGGAGGTTAGCTCTTTATTGCCATCTGCTAATGAGCATGCTTACTGTTTAAATATAGGCCAAAACACCCTGCGATTTATAAGCAAGCCATAAACAGGTTGGTGACATGGTAATGGGTTGGCTGTGTGTTCTAGACATGATATCCAGTTGGTTGATTAGAACTAGCATTGCTGGTCTTTATCATGTTGTGTTTTGGCTGCTGGTCTGGATGTTGGTGTATTGGTGTACCCACATGACTTTTTAGCTAACTTAACCAACAAGATACCTTGGTATTCATCTTCACCAGCTTAATGGTTACCAGCAGCAAACTACCTTAAACCAGCCTGAACCCACATTGAAATTTAAGATGGTTCATTCATCTGAGTAATTGAAAAGATGTCATAACACTCATTCAGTGACATGAACTCAGTCTCCATTCATGTGTGCTCTTAACATACCTGATGTGTATGTGAACACACACTTACACACTCACTTTTAAGTTTCTTTAATATATTAAAGCATTTCCTCACCCCCTGCAACTTTAATAGTTGCTTGAGGGGAAATATTTTGTTGTTTAAGTCACAGGTCTTCTGTTTCATGGCAACATTGTCTCCAAAATAATCCACCACCTCAAAGATTCCTCATATGTTCTGCTGTGAGGTCGAGTGGCGGTTTCTGGGCGTGAGAAGGGAGAGTACACTGCAATTTTTATGTTTGAGTACAAAGTATGCATGATCATATGCAACTGACTTAGTACAAGACTGAGAGTACAGAGAGAGAGTGTGTGTTTGTGTGACTGTCATACATGTGTGTGGGAGGGCACCTGCAGCTTTGACTGCTCTCACTTGTTATTTTGCACCGCCCAAGGGCAAACTCTGGCTCTCACAGGTAGGTCACTCACCGAGGCCATGCCTTTGTTTCATATTTTTTTTGCTTTTATCCTGTTGTGTTGTGTCTGTCTTTATTTGCCACCTGCCTTCTCATCTCCTCCTACCCCTGTAAGATCACTGGACTGTGTGAACTTTGGATGCAATGATTTCTGGACTGCATGTGCCAAAGAATTCCCATAAGATTACTGTCTAACTCAAACAGTGGACACAATATTTCTGTTGACAGGACAACCTCAATCTCTTCTTAAAAGCTTGCGGCAAGCTTGGACTTAATCAAGCCCAACTTTTCCACCCAGGAGACCTGCAGGAGTTATCTACACGTGTCAACGTCAAGTAAGTTTTCAGTTTCTTAACTTACAATACGGTCGACAGTTTTGCAGTATGCTTGACCCATTGTGGAACATAGCTGTGGTTTAACTGCAGGGAACATGTTTCCAACTGGTGTTTATGGTTCATTGCGTGATGATTTTGGCCATGCATTTCAATTTCCATGAACCATCTATTAAAATCTGTAACGACACAAGGTGAATGGTGTATTTGGAATGGCCATTCATTAAATAGATTCAGGTATTACAAAATAACTTAATGACATTTACCATATATGCATGTCCAGCTTGTATTAACTTGTTAAGTTTGTAAAAATGATTTGAATATAAAATGAACATTGTGAATTATACAAGTCGTTTTTTTAAGCAAAAACTGTAGTAATAGAAGAGTCACTAAGTTAAACAGCATATAAATAAAGCAGGGCAGAGGTGAGTGGCTACAGCATAAAACCATAATCTGATAATGTTTAAACCCAAGAGGAAGAGAGATGAAAGATTTGTTTTGTGTGAGTTCTGAGGGTATTTGATCTCCCACATGCAGGTGTTTATTCTGCATCGTGCTTTATTGTTCTAGTTTCAGTGTTTTGGATCAGCACATATCTGTGACTTGAGTGGAAAGACATGGTATGTTGATGAACCAGTTCAGTATTATCACAGGAGTGACTTTGTGATGTTGAGTGCTGTTAATCCACCTGACTTGTTCATCACAGCAAAAAACAATGTTCGATATTTGGCAAAAAAAGCTTCTAGGCTTTTATCTTAGACAGCTCACTCAAAGTAACACTTATTTTTTATAAAGTGTTTGGTGCATATTTTGTAATAGTGGGTGTTTTTTTAAAGGAACGGTTCACCCAAAAATTAAAATTATGTTCATATTTGCATATATATAATTATGTAATTTGCAAAATCACATACTGTTATTTATTTCTGTATAACACTAAGGTAAAGATTTCTGAAAAATTGTTGTGCAGTAACAACACTCCAATTTGGAACATTATGAGGGCAAGCTATTTTTTTTTTTTAACTGTTGAGTCTGGCAGAAAAACATTTGGCCTTTTATATCAGTGACAGATCAATGCTGTATCAGGTCACATCCAAATTATTAATGATTCAAATATGTGAAGTCAGCCAGCCCACATTGATAAGACTGCTTTGACTATGGAAGGGGGAGGGCTTGATGCTTCTGCTAATAATCTCCGTCATTGTTACCTCAGTGAAAGTGACAACACTGTCAGACACTGAGCAGTGGGCAGAGATTAAACAAAGCAAGCCTTGCTGTGTGACGGTTACCATGTCACTCCCGCTCTGCCATAGCAACCATACACAGACTCTGATTAAATAAGGCCTTTATTATCCCTATGGGATATAATCACTCAGTTATTGGTTTTGCTTGTACTATATGTGTCTTTCTGTGGGTGTATGTGTGTGTGAGGATCTGTGTGCCTTGCTGCATTTGTTTATCTGTGTCCACTGTCAGGCACTTGCCGAAAAGGTTCCAGAGCTCCTAATTTTAGAATGGAAAGGTCACATTTTGACACCAGGTGAACTGCAGTGGTGATATGATTCCCACCTCTTACTTTTTAAAGACTCTGTTCTTTTGTGTTTACAAGAGGAGCACTTCTGTTCCGGCTGTTGCGGGTACCTGCTGGACATGCGATTTGCATACATTAACTGTAAGCTGACTCTGATCAGTATCAGTTTATAAGGGCATTGTGTTTACATTTTGTAAATGATAAAACCAGATTAAACATTAGATGTGTTTCTTTCTGCACACAAAATCTTAATGTGTCATCTCTCAATTCCTCAACTGTTTAAACATCTACTACATATATACTGAAATAAACATCTGATCATAGCCTTCATAAACTATGAAGTGGGTTAGGATATATAGTGTAATGTTGTGGATTTGTGATCATTTGTGTGATGATAATCTTTTTAATTGTTTAAAGAAAAAGCTGTATATGCTAACAGAAGAACTTAGCTAGCTGTCAGTCAACCGAACAGCGAGTATAATTTAACAAATCTACCCGCTAAAAATAAAAAAAAAGAAATGTATATAAAGGCAAACATTAAATAAATTAAAAGCTATTTTAATCTTTCAGAAGAATGACTACAGATGGCACTAAACCTTCCTCAGTGCATAGTTTGTGTTTCACATTCAGAGTTCTCAGATGTCTCACTGACACGAGAGGCTTACAGCCCTTGTGGAGTACAAAGCTAGTATGCTTGAGATAAGCGGAGCCTTCATTTATTACTACTAATCAGTCCATTAAAAGCAAAAATCTCTGAGTGAGAAGCAACTCCAGGTCATCTGCCATTGGCTCGTTCCTCGTCCAGCATGACAACTGCACATGACCTGTTAGTGTTTAGCTCCAACCCTAAATAAGAAGCATGAATTGGAGACCTCTGGTTTAGCAGCTAACTTATGTTCAAAAACAAGTTAATTTCACTTTTATAAAATAAAAAAAATATGTGTACTTAATTTAATAAAATGAATAAAATAATTGAATAAAATTTTGCCCAAAAAGCACATTTTATTCAGTGTAGAGGTTTACATAACAGGTTTGTCCAGTTGCTCGAGGCAGATTTATTACTGCTCTGTAAGAATACGATGTGTTGAACACACTTTTATAAATGAGTGTTCTTACACATTTGACAAATTGACATCAAAAGAAGAGTCATATCTGAGCATAATGGCAGGTATTACTAGCATTGAACCACAGTTTGGAAAGTTTTATGCGTTGTTGTCATGGTGCTACTATATGTGAACTTTGTGCTTTGGTCCATGTTTTATTATGCATCTCCCAGTGGGCATATTGCCATGTTACTAGAGATTACATAAAAATTTTAACAATGCAGAATTTTATCTCTTCCTTCATTCCAGTTATTTATAAAGTTATGCAATTTTATCATTCTTCTATAAAATCGTTACTTCTATTTATCGTTACTTCTATAAAAAGCTTCTATAAAAGCTGTTACGAGTCACATCAAATAAGAAAGGTAAATTGATCACAGTTGATCACAAAAAATTGGTAACGGTGATTATAAATGTTCCTTCATCAGTACATTCTATATCTATTCAGAGGTTTTACAGCAGAGTAACAAAAAGAGTAACAATACTGTTCTTATTAACTCCAGGTCTCATAATCTAGTGCCAAACTGATTCACACGTAAACCACTTTTATTTGTGTTTGTACATATAGTTATTTTACCTGAAGTAAGTTTGATCTTTCTTACTGTACAGTGTATTTAAGCAAATTTGGAGTGGAAAATTATATATCAGAATGAAAGAAGTCAGATGAGGTCAGCAAACGAACGCCACACTTGTACTTTAGGAAGAATAGTGAATATAGAAGATGGATATGGTGTTTGATCAATGACATGTGAGACATCTGAGGTCTCTGTAACAGAGAATTGTTCTTAATAAAATAATATACGGCAAATACTGCCATACAAGAGCTCCGCTCATCATGGCACTGAAGAGTTTTCGTTACAGCGTTTATTTGTGGATTGTAGCTGATGAGTTGGATAAGAACATAACAAGCCTTTTGGAAGGCGTTAAATACATCACAGCCGATGCCTCTATTATTTGATGCATTACAGAGCTGTGTTGTTAACTGAGAATAAAGACTGTTTTTAAGGATGATTGATGCCAACTGACATGACTCATAGGATTCATTCTTGAAATTAGAGAAACATTCTTGTTATTGAACAGTAAAGTAAGGTCTTAATATCTCAGCTATGCACACACACCCAGCTGAATTTGTCTCTATCTATAAAGGGTGTTGATGTTTCATAAACCTGCTCATCTATTGTCAGGGTGTCATTTTATTGCATTGCCAGAAAGAGTTTGGCAAGCCTTTACTGGCCTGTTGTGGACTTGGATTATTTAAATATTGATTATGAATGTTCAACATGAAAATCCTGCAAGAAATATGCAGGATATTGTGTAACTGAGGACTGGATATTCTCCATGCGTTAAGTATTTAAGATTGTGTGTATCATACCTACAGTATTATAGTCTATCTCTTTTACAGACTTACATTTGCATGGGCCGATGTTGATGTTGTAAGTGTATAATAAGTCTATGATTTAATGTTCCCTCACTGTGTAGATAACTAACATGATAATCACACATAAGGAAATTGCTTTTGAGAGATATGTCAGTGTGACTTTCCCATGGAGTACAGTAGGGTTTTATGACATTGACATAATCAGACAATACCTTTAGGGCCTAAAACTGCCACATGGATGGAGCATTTTGGAATGCTACTTGGTTTGCGAGTTGATTGCACATAAATATTAAGGCATACAGCTGGTTGATTTCACCTTTTGTGAGAATGTAACTGTCCAAACGTCATCCTCACAAATGGCCAGTAGCAAAAACAAACTCTTTTTTTGCCTTGTGAAAAGACGTGTGATTATAAGCAATTTTACACAGTCTTTGACACACTACATTAGTTCAAAGTTTGAATGTCTAAACAGAGATCCCATTGAAAGGCATTTTGGCTCTGATTATATCTGACAGTGTTTTGAGTAGGAAAATGAGCTGCTGGAATTTGAAATTGGAATGTTCCGACCGCAATTCTCTCATAAAATGATGGAGAATTAAAAGGGGCAATGATATTATGGCTGTTAAAAACTAAAGCATTTCTTTATTAACATTAAAAATAATCGTTAATAACTTCAGATTGACAATTCATTGTTAAAAACTTTAGAACTACAATACACTACAATCATTACTTTTAATTTCTATGGTATTTCAAGACAATATGCTATGTTCTTTCAAAGATAATTTGTAGATAAATAAATGCCATGTATTCATGTGAGCCAGCTGAGCACATAAACTCAAAATATATGTTCCCTTTCATCTTTTCAACAAGAAGTTTTTTAGCTTTTTTAGGGCCAAAAAAAGCCAATTATAATAATTTATTTTTTAATTATAAGTTATGATTGCGTAACCAGAATTCAAGGCAGAATGTTCCTGAAGTTTCTTTTCCAATGTGAACTTTGTTCCAGTGGCAGACAGATTTTTTTGCCCTTGTTGCGCTTTTATTGGAGCAATAAATTGTTGTTATCGGGAGTGGTGAACACTTTGTGCTTAATTCAGCTAGTTGCACATGCTGTGCAGTTTCACCTGTGCAGCATGTGCTGTTTGTACTGTCATGGGTTGAACTCTGCTTCTGTCATAAATCTTGCAACACGGCTGTCTCAGCAAAAATGTATGTGTTCACTCTAAAACAGTACTGTTAGTACTCCAGGAATGTCACCTAGGGTTAAGTTAGGTGCTAACAGCTGAACCAGGATTGTGTAAAACTCCAAATACCACAGGTTAAAGGCCCAGGGCCCAAACATGTTTTACTATTGTATTATGTATAATTTTGGAGTAATTACACTCTACACTCTTTTGTGCTGGAGTAACTCAACATGTTTGTGTGGCCTTTTAATACTGTAATGTCAAAGCATAAAACTGTGTTAATAATATATGATTAGGCTATAGTAAGGAGTTCAGGTAATATTTATAATTGAAATTGCATTTTATGTTCAGGTGAACAAATATTGTCAAAGCACAAGAGAATAAAATGTGATACCTTGCTACACCAACCGGATGTAGAGAACCTGCATTTCAAAATAGCATTGATGTTTCATAGGAATGAATGTGGTATTTTTATGGTGATCCTGTTTGGTCCTAACCTTAAGTGACCATACAGCTAAATAACCAGTGGAGGAATGTAACATAAATGTACAACACACCAACTTACTGCATCTTACGACATTTTAAGCGGTTATGCTGGTTGCTTAAATGGAATAGAATGTTGGTTGGAAATAGAAGAATATTGTCAATTCAGAGTTCAAAGCAACAACACAGGTATGGAATCAGCATCTTCTGGGTTGTTTTAGTTGTTGTGAATCTGGCCTTTTTTTTATCAGTTGTTCAAAGTCAGCTGATGTTTCAGGCTGATCCAGCAGGTCAAACATACTGAATAATTGTCAGTGTGTTTGAGTAAACGTGTGTTTGCAATGCACATCCTTTTGTACAGTCTCTGGAAGCTGGGGCTGATGGGATTGTGATCTCACTTTCTAGCTCATTCACTGGGGAACAGAGATACAAAACATGCTGGCTATTCTTTTATTGTCTTTTTTGCCCCGTGTTAAGTGATTAACCGCACACCTTTTCTCCCCTCCAGGCACCAGGAGAGCAGCAGGAGACTAAAAAATGTAAGTGCTAATCCTCAGTTGCATTATTATCACCTAATTTTTGCTAATATAACTATGTACTTCAGACTTTAGGAGTATTGCTTTATTCCTGTGGTGTTAAATAAAAACCCTGTTTTATGGATCTCACATTGTGGTTTGTGGAAGTCTGTTTATCTCCTACAGCAGCCCAGTCACTGGTGATATCATACCAAAGTAGCATTTCTCTTGAGAAGCACTTCAAGAGGCCCTGTATTGACCTTGAAAACACTTTCTGAATTCTGTGACCTTTCTTGAGAACAAATATATACTAGCATAGAATCTTACAATAGTTCCTGCTGCCTGTATGCTAACAGGGACACAACAGTGTTATATTGCATTGCTGAATTTGTATCATTGTCATATATTTTAATAAAATTACATTACAGGTTCTGATCACCTTATATTGGTTGGGCAGAAAATCACATGCTGATCCTTTTTATAATGGACCTTACCTAAAACTGAAAGCTTTTGAGGGATTGCTTGGCCCAGCACTATATAAGGTAAAATATGTGTCTTTTACATGTTGGTGCTATATTGAAGCGCTTTAATACTGTGGATTGCTGTAGACTACTGTACTGTACCGCTGTTGTTTTAAATCTAATTTTATATACATTCTGGGATTTAAAATATCTTACTAGGAATGTGGCTTTCTGGTCTTATCTTTTAACACAACCAAATATTGACAGACAGAATCAGTCAATAGCAATTACTTTACCTGCTTGCTTTGATCCTTTTGTCTTTTGTACATGTTCAAAAAATACATGCTTTTCTTGGATTTTGCTTTACAGTGCTTATTCTGTTCTTATTTACACTTTACAATTACACGATTAGCCTTTTTGTTGTTAAGTCCTGTGATTTAAGTGCTTTATATTTTTGCAGTGCATGTCTTTGTGTTAAGTACACACCCATAACAAAACTTATTTCTAAATACTATGATTGACTACAATGGCATGACTTACAATGGAAAAGACAGCAGATGCTTGTGAGCGAGACTGTCTGAGTACTAATGGAGTCTGTATGCTGATGCTGTGTTTGTTATTTGTGTCTTTCCCTTGTGTGTCTCTGTCACATTCACACCCTTGTGCTCCACTAGGCACTAGAGGATTACACATCACTGCGAAACAGCTTTTGTAGTGATAGCTGGTACTCAGAGAAGGAAGAGATCTTAGCGTTACGGGCTGGACACAAGAGAGAAGACTCACTAGACAGTCTCGACTCACTGTGCTCCAGAACTCATAGCACATCCTCAGACACTACACTCAAAGGCAGCAGTGAGGGTAAGACACTTAGTTTGAGTGAAATTCTCTTGTGTTTCTCTTGTGTGCTATAGCTTGACTTGAAAGAAATAAGTAGTTCAAAGTGACGACTGGCTTATTTACTATATAATTCGTTTTTGCATGTAATGCTGTCTTTATAGCATCTTAATTGATATGTCAATGATGTGGTAGGTCACATGCAACAGCAAGTTTAAAGACCTGACCCCAGAAGACAAATAGTTTTAACTGAAATGTAGTTTATTAATTTATGTTGCAGTCAATAATTGTACTTGTTTTTTATGTTGCGCTGTCTGATATGGTTATATGTTGTATGTGTGCTGACACCTAATGGTGTGGATGCAGCAACATGCAAAATCAGTTTTATAGTTACTCATGTAGAAAAGCACAATAAACAATCAGGCATTATTAATGTTGTTAAAATCCTAAGATGTCGACCTCCTTTTCATTTTTACTTTACTCGGAATTACTTTTCATTTCATTATTTGTAAAACTTTATAATGAGTAAAAAAATATTGAGTGTGCCTTTTACTGCTCAAAACAAAAGCCTGGTGCCCTCTTGTGGTCTGTAAATGATACTCTTTAAATCTCTGTAAAGAATAAAAGAAGGCTTCTGAAAAAAACTGACATGAGCTATTTTGTGATGGTCAGCAGATACTGTTGTGATGGAAAATGCAAACTCCTGTCCTCACATATTCTTCCACATGGCTCTGTTTTATTGACATTAGCATCTTTCTACTCCAGTCATGGTCCCGAGGGCTCAATTTCAGCTCATGAGGAAGGTGCTGATATAATTAGTTGCTGATGTAATTAGTCTTCTGGCCTTTCTCTTTTTTCACCCCAGTGAGACATTTTTTTTTTTATCCCCCACTGACCTGCCAATGAGTCAGTCTCTGTTCATATGCTATGGTTACCACAGAGAAGTATGTGAGTGTGTAATGTGCCTACACTGAGGGGACCGGATGTGTGCATGTGTGCGCTTAGAATCTCTTACATGTTCTATGTCCTGTTTCTCCAGGTTGTGGAAGTGACTCTGAAGCCGATCTGAGTTACATGATGTCAGACAGTAAAGAATATCGGCGCTCCCTGGTCATTACTCCTAAAACCACCAGTCAGTTCAACCAGTTCCTGCCGAGCAAGGACAAGCAGTCAAGCTATGTTCCAGCACCACTGCGTAAGAAACGTGCAGAGCGAAATGACGAGAACAGACAGAGCTGGGGTGCTCCACTGTACACGGATGAGGATGGCAATTTTACAAGGTAATGCAAGTCAGTTAAGGGCAAGTATTAAGTTTAATATTTTATTGAGACTGTAGGAGTTCAAAGATCTCAGTGGATGGTACTTTGATCTTTTCTGGTAAAAGGTGACCATCTGATCAAAGGCAAGTTTACATCCGGTATTAACATACATCTCACGTGATCTGATCATAAGTGTTCAGGAAACTGTTTAGTGACCCAGTTAACCCAGCCAACAATTTCAGGTTGTTGGAATGTTTCCATAACGTTTCCATTAAGCAACAAAAAGTCAAAATGTCCCAAATGTTTTTTAGACGCTGTATTAACATTATCGGTTAAACATTTTTAAAACATTCCACAGATAATTTAAGAATAACATTTTTATGCTAATGTTTTATGAATGTTAGCCAATGACACACATAACATTATTGCAAGAATGTTTTTTGATAACTTTGAGAGAAGTTTTAGAGAACATTAGCCAAAATTTGGAGAATGTTCCTGTGACCACTTGTGGTTAGTTTTTGATGGGTTTTGTTTTCTGATTTTGTGTGTACATTTCTCTCCTACTATGTCAGTGCATGCTGATGTAGTGCAAAAAAATAAATACATTTTTTGCACAACATTGCCTCTGAATATACCTCCATATTTTAATCACAAAGCAAATATTTTTATACACAGCATATTTTAGTCAAGTAGCTGTTAGAACTGAACTTCGCATGCATTTTGTGTCTTTGCATGTTAATACCAGACAGAATAAAATTTAAATTTAAAATTCTTTGATTGTACAAAAATTTTATGTTTAAATAACTGTTTAAACAGGTGCAGACAGGTGATGGTCCTTTGATGTTGTATAGGATGCATCTGAATGGATTAGCACTTATACTACAAATACAATATGCTTAAACCTTGTTCTATTGAAAAACATTTTGTACCTCGTTTACACCTGTATTTAGCATTGTCTCCTTGTGATTGGATTGCTGGAACCGATGTTAATACCAGGTGTAAATGGGGACAAATATGTTCAATGTTATCCTGTGCTTAGATAGAAATGGGTCTTGATCTATAAAAGAATTAAGTGGCTTCATTTTGTCTATTTCTGTTTATTTTTACATTCCTAATTTGTTGGATGAGCTGTTATAGGGCAGCTATGAAAAGTTCTCGAATATTTGGATGCCAGTGCTTACTTCTATCAACATGTGTTGGCTTTGTGTGCTTCTGACACCATTGGTGGTCTGTCCCAGTTACGAGAGAGCAGGTTCAGACCCTTCCTTTGTCACCCAGTATCCCCACCTGTCTCGGGCTTATGAGTATGAGAGCAGTGATTCGGATGCAGATCGACCAGATCCTGACCTGGCTCTAGATGACCTCGCTAGCCGTAGATTTCACAGCCCCTCTCCTGTTGTGCCAACCAACTTTGCCTTACCCATGAACACACCGGAGGCATCTGATGTGCCGCATACCAATCGGCCACATGTGACTGTAACTAACATGCCCTGGAAAACACTGACCCATCTCAGGTCAGAAACGGCATATTGTTAGTGTTACCATTAAGCCATTTTGTGGTCTTTGATTGGTTTGTTTTGCTGTGATGTCATTGTTCTTGCTTGATTTTCACTTCATAGTGTGGGAGTTTCATTTGGTTTGCTGTCTTTGTTAACCATGGATGGTTTGATGTGCTTTGATCATTGGCCAAATGTAACAAAAATGGCTGTCTTTTGAGCAGCAGTCAGTCACAGCCTATCCAAAGGACTTACAGGAGGCCTGAATCTGCTGGGCTCTGCATTTATGATGACTCTGAGGAGGAGGAAGAGGAGTTTGGCTATGCCGACCCTGTTCTCGATGACCTTTATTCTCGTAAAGTAGGCCTGATCTCTCAACCCTCTGCCACAGTGCCTTTTGATAAATTTCTGCCCACGTTCTGGACACCTGAGGAGGATGCACATGTGAAGAAGATCAAACTGGGTTCCCAGCACCGGCCTTGGTATAGAAAGATCCAGGGATTAAGGTCTGATTGGTACTGTAATACAGTTTCAATTCCCAACCCTAATCACCAGTCCATTAGTCAATATAAGCCTCCTTTTCGCTTCTGCACTTTATTGCTAATGCTCCTTTGTTATCTGTTTCATCCCCCTGGTGATGGTTGATAATTTTTCTTTTTCTGTGCTGTTTCACCTCACATTTTCCAGCCACAGGAAGTCAGGTTCCTCCACAGAAGACTCAGATGTTGACATCAGTCCCTGGCTCTCTGTTCCTTCTTTCTCTTGCACTCACTCTGAGCCCCCTCCCTCTCACCCCCACTCACCTGATGGCCACGCCCACTCCAGCCTCACCACCACTGCCAGGCCGTTATCACAGCCCCATATGCAGTAGGACTGAACATCTACTCAGTACCCACCCCGATAAGCTTCTCCTCACGTTCCAATAAACATATCAACTCATGAGTGGTTTTTTAATTATATATGTAAATGTTCATAACCTCACCACAAAAAAGAGAAAAAAAACATGAAAACATGACAAGCTGTCAGTACTATATCAGTTTTCAGTTCATAATGCTAATAAATAGCTCACCTAAAAATGAAAATTGTCATTTACATTCATCCTAAACCTAAACCTGTAATTTTTTTCTGTAAAACATGAAAGTAGATTATTGTTGAAGAAAACACAGCTCCATACAGTACTTTCCATACAGTTCCATAGTGACCACTTTCTGATGCCTTGTGATAGCTTTGTTTGAGGAACAGACAAAAATGTAAGTTGCTAACTTGATTATTGAATCATTAAATCTGATGTATGTATCATTGAATGAATCATTCCTATAAACCTGTCTATTGAATTAGCTGATTGATTTGGTTAATAAAGTTCAACTCACTGACTCAGTAATCTGGTCACAGTGGTCCTCATGTTCGTTTTTGTTGCAAACTGTTCTTTGAAAAACTGCTTTGTGTGAGAATGTTTACATTTCTTTCTATCAAAATCCAGATTAAATCTGCTCTACACGATGCTGCTGTTACTTATATTTCACAATGCTAGTTGCAGTTCACTCCTGTGCTACTAACTTGCTCATAGATCTCGTACACTTGCATTCTTTTTCTTTCCCTTTGCATGTTCAGAAACCTTTCTTTACACCTTTCTTCCTTCATTCACCTGCAGTTCTCAAACACACCCCCATATGCAGAGTTCTGCACCTAGATTAGAGGCCCCAGATTTTTGGCCCAGGCCAGATCCCACCTCTGGCCCCAGACTGATAAAATGTGAAAAGCGTCCCCTCTGGCGTGAACACCTCCATACAACGTTTCTGCAGACATTCTGCTTGGAATATGACGATATTTTTACACTCGTACAAAAACGTTACACTTCAGCAATGACCAGGCCAAATTGAAGTACGATAATTTCTAAACTAATGTGACTGTGATAACACAACTGCAGACCATGCTAACATGTACCCCGTGTGAACCCAAATGGGTACCCAACCCAGTGACTAAACAGGAAGTTGGGCAGCACTTGAAAACAGATGATATGCTTAAGAAACATTAAATACCCTAGGAATGGGAACCCTTCCTGCTGCAAATGAAAATGTCCCAGTGTTCCTTTCTCCGGCAGTGAGGAAGACCTTCAGATATGGCAAGCTATCAGAGAGGCCAGCCCCGTGAGATACAGGAAGAGGCTGATGGTGGAGAGGTTGGGATTCTAAGCCTGCAGAAATGTCTGTGTCGGCTTGTCATGATCTCATCTGCTGTGTACTTTTCTCATTCTCATGTTAACTGTGATCTTATGCGGGCAGTGGCTGATGTTTAATGGAGTTCGACATGAGTTAGCCTTTGATTGCATGAGATGTGCCACTTGATAAATGATTGTAACTGGTAGATATTTGTTTTTTATATGTTTTTTATTGGTTTTAAAATTTGCACATTACTCTTAATGTCAGATTGTTCACAGGACTGTAAACTGACAGTGCTAAAGATCTGTGTAGTGTTTTATAATTTCTTTATTTGGTCAGGCATATTTTGAACTGAAAGTGTTATAATAATAAAAGTATTTTATTAAATTCATCATTGAACAATTATCATAATTTAATAATGATGCGTAAGGCTTGATTTTATACAGGAACACCAAAGAATCTGAATTTTACATTTTTTACTCACAATAGTGTGGTTTGTTTTGCGGAGAGACTGACCAGTTTTTGTATTGCATTTTGCTTGTGTTTAATAAAACGTTGTGGTGATTAATGCATTTAAGAAACTGATACATCAAGTACAGATTCTTGTCTACTGGTTTTTCCTTTCCTTAAGTGAAAGGTTTCTAAAAGACTTTATAAAGTGCGACTCTATACACCTAAGCCATGGTGGAATTTTAAAACCTGAGCAATGTCTATAAATAATACAGCTGTACACATTTAGTCTTTATGAGGTAGCTTACACTCCACTGTAGCTCCAAATTCCCCGCGACCTTGTGATCCTGTGAAAACTGGAACTTACACTTATGTGACAAACACACCCACTGTAGCACATGAATTCCGAGCAAAACATTTCATTTGATGAGTGTCTATGTAACTGTGGTATTATAAACATTAGTGGGGAATTCTTCAAGTTTCCAATGATGTCATTCCACCTTACACACTGCTGACAGCCAGTATTATGTTGACAAACTTTAAATGCCAGATAGCCAGGTGCAGGGTTGTGGGTATAATCAAAATCCTTGTCGAGAACAGAGAATGAATCTGAAAATATGCTTGTATGCTGAGTAATACATAACCATCAGTCATACCAGGAGCTGCTCTGGCATGTCTAAGCTCTTGATAACAGATGTTTGCTGGTCAATCAACAAAACTTCATAAATCACATTAATATATATCTGTTGTTGTGTGGTTCTCTTTGGTTCCTCAAAGTGCTCCAGGATAGCTCAAGTACTAATGGGTGAGTTGAACAGGAATGGCACATTTTTGGTGTGTTCTGTGTTGTTATGCCTGCTGCCCTGTGTTTTGTGTGGCTCTCTGCTACATTAACACTGAGACTCACAATGCTTTGGGCCCCACTGGCTACTGGACAAATCTCTCACTACACAACTGTTAAACAACAGTTAATTCAATCCAATGGCTAATTTAATCCAAATCTGTGCTAAAATGTGTTTTCCTGGATCCAGATCATAAGGTATTTCTGTAGTACAGAGGTGCAGGCCATAGTCAGGGTAGATACCCCATTTGTATAAAGAAAGCCATTGCTACAAGAGACATATATGCAGTCTGTATTTTCAATTCTGTGTCAGCTGAACAACTAACAAAACACTACACAACCGTACAACCCATTAAACTTATGTATATCCCTCATTAACTTTCATTTTAAAAATTAAATAAGGCTTTAGCCTGACTACGGCCCGTTGTGCTCTCACAGGTACATCTCATGACTTGTATGTCTCTTTAGTTGTCACATACTGTAGACAACTAACTATGGCTTACAGAATATGTGGACATTGCTGTTTTACTAACCCTTTAACATTTTGTCTTGTACATTTTCACAGGTGTAACACAGGGCTGCAATCCATTAACTCTCATCATAATGCATTCTTTTGAGTTCACCTGACAAATGACATGTTTTTTCACACTTCTGTTCTCAGGAGCAAATCAGTGAGTGACATCACTGAGCAGATGAACTTGTGCAACATAAGTAAGGAGCTTCGCTATGAAGAGTTGAGGAAGATGCGTGAACGTATGAAGGAGAATGAGGACAAATGGCAGGATGTGAGTATCAGGTCACATGGTTTCATTATTGATAATGTTTTCATACATCATCAAGATTTTAGGTGTAAGGCTTTACAGGATTGTACTAGAACATATAATTCATAGGGTTATATAATAAAACTATTTATCGTTTAATTTAATTGCCAGTCAGTTGCAGGAAAAGTAAAGTAAACTTTTGGATGGTCTGCTCAAACAAATAACACATAGACAAAAATGATAAAATTGTCTTTATTAAGCACACATTGTAAACATTCACAGTAAAGGGTGGAAAAGTATCTGTACCTCTACACAAGACAATTTCATTCAGCAATATTTTTATACATATTGTTCAAATTATTCTCAATAAAACTTGTTTTTGAAAATGTGAACCAAATGTGGCTGCCTAATACAACAATGATATTGTACCACTATGAGCTCAAATTGTTTTCTGGCCACATAATCATGTCAGTAATAAACAGTCTCTGACTATTAGCTGATAATATACAGTGAGACGTGGATGGACTGAGCTTCAGTACAGCATTTAGGTCACATACAGGCCCCTAATTCACCAGGGAAAGCAGTCGGGTGGAGCCAACTGTACAAAATAGGACACGGGTAAAATCTAGTCCTCCCTCACTTCTCAATCTGTTCTCCTGTCTCTCCACCTTTCCGCACACCTTATGAAAAAGCACATGTGCTCCAGTTATGGAGGCTGAGCGTCTTTCTCCTCACCCCTGCAGGATCTCACGAGGTGGAAGAATAAGCGCAGGAGTGTGAACTCAGACATAGTAAAGAAGAAAGAGGAGAGGGAGAAGATTGAGCAGATCACTTCATCCAGCAGCTCCAGAAAAGCAAAGACCTCCAGTGAAATGCAGGATGAGAGGTAACCGAATGTTTCTCATGTTTCATCTTAAATTTGTGTTTATTTTTTAATATTTCATTTATTTAAAATGTTGAATTATAAAGTGACTAAACTAGAATGAACTACAGTGGAAAGTGACTAAATTTAAGTTTAGTATAAAAGTGTAATCTAATTGCAGTTCTCATCCCGCCCATCTCATGTCTTCCTCTTTCAGAGAGAGCCATGATCAAGGCAGCTACAGGAACAGCTCTAATTCCAGTGATGATGTCTTTGAAGAACCTGTACTAAGAAGCAGAACTCTGCCACCACGTAGCCACACCATTGACACCCCTTACGCCCCTACGGACAAATCTTCACTACTCTCTGTACCATCTGTGAAGGAAGAGGAACCTTTCACTGGCACAGTGGCATCAGACCAAACTGATTTTCTTGCCAAACGCGATCGCTCCATCCCAGTGATTTCACGCAATGGGGCAAACAACATTCAAAACAGCCGAACAGCTACCCGAAGTCTTCTGGATGATCTAGCACCAGCTGTCTCCAGCATCAACACCAGCCTGGTTAATCCCACCAGCCTGATCAAGCCCACCAGCATCAGTACACCCAGCACCACCAGCACTGTTCTCAACAGCTCTCAACAGTCGATTAGCACCACTAAGCCAGTTGAGAACTCCAGGTCTTTGTATCAGTCCAGTTCAATGGAGACAAAGCAGCCTGGGCCAGATAAAGTTTTTTTCTCCCTCCCCAGGAGCTACCAGAGATCAGATAGCGCCAGGCTCACCTCTGTAGTCACACCCAGGCCGTTTGGCACACAGGCCAATCGTATCACCTCCCTTCCCAGAGCATTTACAGTAGGTGGTCTCATCAGTCATGATGTTTAAATGACATTTTAATGTTTTTAACAAAATAAGGCCCCAAAATTAATTTGAAATTTCATATAATGCAACTGTGATATCAGCAGATTCCATCAGGATCTAGTTATGTTTTCTCTTACATTTGAAGCAGTCAGTACTGTGTAATGATAGCTCTCAAGTAATCAATAGCAGGTGTGTAATAATGCAAAGAGTTGTTAAAAATATTTGCCATCAAAAATCTTTTTAGGTGGATGAGTCTTATAAGCGCATGAATGGAGAGAGAGACAGTCTCAAGAAACCCACAGTTCCCAGCCGATATGCTCAGTTTGTGACAGATGGAGATCTCTCCCAGGACAGCCCAGCGCACAGCAGTAATGAAGAAGAGGAAGAGGAGAGATCAGCATCTCCCACCCCTTCTCCTGTCCCTCCTGTCAACGGGGTGTCATCCCTGCCTAAAGCTTCTCCCCCACTCATCCCTCCCAGTGAGGTAATACAGGTGATGACTCTCTTGAGCAATAATCTGCAAGCTACCACAGCTTTTTTGCAAGGACTTTCATTGCACACAATGGAACACAGACAATTTTGATAATCGCTCTAAAAAAATAGTCTTATGTTAAACAATTGTTGATGTCATTAATCTTGCAGTTGTGTCTTGCAGGGGGACTACAGTGACATGAGGATCAGTCTAAACCAGAAACCGAACAGCAACCAGGACTTTGGCTTCCAGACCAACTGGGATTCCACAGGGGTTCATGTGAAATCTGTAGTGCCAGGTAAAGGAAAGTGTTTAAAATCTTCTAAAAGAAAGAGGGTGATTTTTCTGAATCACAGCCTCTGAGTGTGTCTCAGAGGATGTTGGTAATATATGTTATCATGCGCTGTCCAATCAAAATGAAGCATGAAATACAGGTCATACGTGTAGCTTCAGAGAGGGACTGCTGATACAACGTATATGTGATGTTGCTACAGTATATAGGGCAGATTTTCTAGGTTGAATCTGATGAGCTTCTATTTAAATAAAAATGTCTGGGCCAGACAGCAATGAAAACTATTTCATATTGTTTTGTGGTGCTTAACTGAGAGTCGGGCATTTAGCTATTTATGTTTGAACAAAATTACTGCATTCCAGTCCCTCCCATTGGAATTCCTGTTTATTTTTAATAAATTTAATCCTGATGAAACCATAATCTTAAATGTTTGGTGAATTTTCATTATTGTTTTCTTTGCTTCTGTATATTGATTTATATTTTGTGGGTGTGAGAAGGCAGTCCTGCAGGGCTCGGTCAGGTGAAGATTGGAGATAAGATCCTTACAGTGAATGGGCACAGGGTGGCAGACATGAGCTATAATGAGTGGAAGAACGGTATGGAGGAGGCCTTGCAGCAGGGCAGTCTGCTCATGGACATCTGCAGACATAGCAAGAGTAGTAAGTCCCCATTATCTCACTGAGTGCAGCACAGATTGCTGTAACCTAGCCCCCACAACACCTGAGTACATCACCACAACAGGCATTAGATAAACTTACAAATGTTTGCCAACAGTAATAAAAATTAAAATACAGACGTGTCATGAAGTTGCCTTAAAAAATTAAACTTGGGCATATCCATACAAATGATGCTTCGGTGACCAGACACTTGACTTTTCATTTAAAATGACAATGGCTGACCCTATATTTAAAGTCTGAAGATCTTGCAGTAATGTGCACATGTCTGTCAGTATGAAATCCGGCTTTGTGGGTGTTGATTTTCTGTTTCACATACATTTATAGCTTAATATCTTAATATCTACAGTACCTTTCTTTGGCCTTGTAGCTACATGTAGTTTGCCTGTGTATCTTTAGTGTGCATTATATTGCATTTCTCAGTTTCTAAAATATTAATCTTTAGAAGTGTGATGTCATATTTTCAGAGTTCGCAAACATGCATTTGGTGGTAAACCTGGTGTGTGGTCCTCATTCTGTTGACTGCATGGCAGGGGAGGGTGGTCTGTCTTTCATCCCTATTAATTATTAAGTATTATTAAGTATTAAGCATTTTGATTAGCATGTCTTAGTTTTCATAATTTGCTAATTGTGTGTTTTTGGAACAAATGATTATTGCGCAATCAGACTGGGGAAGAGACAAACCTTCCCTTCCATTTAAAAGCCAAAAGACCATCAACCTCACCAGTCTGGATCCTCTAGGTTCCTCTGAGCCACACATTGGTGCCAACCTGGATTTCTCATCCCATCAAAGCAAGGACACCATTGTGAAAATCGTGAACGTCAGCTCACAGCCTGCCAATGTGAGCAAACAATAATTATTAATTTAATTATGATGTAATTGATGAGCTGGTATTATTTTGCTATATATAAAATATTATGCTTTTTCTTCAATACACTACAGAGATGTCCTGCTTTTATGTTTTTTTTAGAATTATGGTTTGAATGGAATTAATGGAGGTTTCCATGAGGTGTCTGGAACAGTGAATAATAAAGGTAATTTACTATTGGTAATTTACAATTTACCAACATTCTGTATAGGTTTTGTTTTCTGTGACAGGTTTTATATGCTTATTTTATGAATTGTGTGTTGTGCAGGTAATATATAAAAAGCATTTCTGAATTTTCTTCAGAGTTTGAACATTTATTAGCTTGACATGAATGTTTGTTTTTTATTAACTTTCAACAAGAGTCAAAGTCAAAAGATAGATAAGCTATTCATTCCCATAATTAAAGTACTTTTTTTACTTGCATTTCTGCAAGAAAGCATTGTGATAAAACTAAATTGCTGAATCTAGTTTCTTAAAACCTATTTTCCTTTTTTTTTTCAACTTCTTCAAATTCAACTTCTAATGTTTTTATCTCCCATGTAGAATCTGAATCCATTTCTTTGAAAAACTTTAAAAGGAGATCAGAGTTTTTTGAACAAGGTAACAGAACAGCATCAGTTGATTTCTGGTGCTTTCAGGCTTTGTGTTTCTGGGGCTGGGTACCGCTAGCTCTTCATCTTGTCATCCTCTTTCTCTCTAACAGAAGCCCCACATAACCTCTGTGCTCTTCCCTCAGGCTCTCCAGGGCTGTCAGTCAGTTCTCTGGTCTACCTCTGTGGTAAAGGGGGGTTGAGTTTGCAGTGTCCACTTCCATCTCAAGCACTGACATGCTGTTTAAAGTAGTCCTGAGTACTTTAAATAGTATAGGCAATAGGCTAGTGAATATCCTATATGTATGTACACTGAAACTAAATTAAGGGGTTCACACGTCCAATTGTATTGTGAGTTTCACATTCTGCACTCCTATTGGTGGTCATTGCTCATTTGCATTAAATTAACATCTGCTAAATGTTATCACACCATCAGTGGTCATTGTCATGTCCGATCACCACCTTTATCAGTGTGAACAATGTGAGAGTTTGTGCGATTTAAGCATTAATTTTAGTTTTCCCCAAGTTTAACTTTAGTAATGAAATTCTGAGGCCTCTACAGAACAGCATGTCAGGAACAATACCAACATACAAAGCACTCTTAGAAAAACATAGGGAACTACATCAGACTGAAAAGTTTCAGAAGCAGAAATCTATACCCTCTATATCCACATTGAACTCAGTCTTGCTGTTTTTTCGTGAATGTAGGAGCAGCTTAGAGGAAAATAATCAGTAATCAGTGTGGGGTGTGTTGGTACTGTGTTCTGAAGGTGAATACTGCATGTGCTGGACATGGATGTGGTTTTGTTATACTAATAGCCAGTGCTTCTGCATGTGGTATTGCAGTTCATTTGGGGACTGGTAAACGATGTTTATCTATGAGATGTGCCTTATTTATTTGGCTTGTTTGTTTATCCAAGTCCTTGCATGTGTTTGTTTCTTCAAGTTTTTGTATGTGTCTTTGATTTAACATTTATTAATAATACTATTGTGTTATGAGTTTCTTATTTGGTTTTATCAGATATTGGGTTAAAATTCTGTTCATGTGGCTTCCTTCTGGTTAGGATTATACAAAGGATTCCAAATCAAAACATACCCAGTTTCAATTAATCTAAGAAAAGGCATCTATTTTTTTTTATTTACAGGTGGCTCTGATACAGTGATGTCAAATGTAAGTTGAGTTTTTACAGTAACTTTAATATATGTAATATCTATATATATAATATATAATGACTACATATGTTATATAAGTAGTCATTTATGATTTAGCTGGGGTGTGTAAGGGAAAAGTCTTATCAAAAGAATTGAAAAATGAAAGCAGAAAAAAAAATCACAAAGTTAATTTCCCTTGACCAGAGGGTAGACCAAATTTTGTACTCTGTATGCTTTCAATTACCCACTTCCAGTTCCAGAAATGTTGTAATTGAACCACTGTTGTTGATAAGCACATTTTCTCTCTTAAGTAGTCATAATCCTCTTGATTAAGGGATCAGATGTTATCAGGTTATCATGCCAGGATCTTTCAAAGGAATTCTGGGATATATTGTTTGGCCTGTGGCTCTTACTCTAATTATTGAATGATTTCTGCCTGTGTGTAGCTGCCCACACCCCCCTCTATCACTACATCCTCCACCCACTGGTCCTGGGACCCAGAGGAAGAGCGCCGACGTCAGGAGAAGTGGCAGAAAGATCAGGAGCGTTTGTTGCAGGTATATATTACATACTGATGATTTGGACTTATAGACTTGTGAAGCTTTGATATGAAGATTAAAATTGTATATTTTTCTTGTGTAAATGAAAGTATGCAACAATTCATTAGATTAAAGTAGTGCTGGGGTTATTTATTTATGTAATTTACTCTGCAGGAGAAGTACAAAAAAGATCAAGAAAAACTCAACGAGGAGTGGAGAAAGGCCCAGCAGGAGTTTGAGTCACCGCACTCCAAAAACCAGGAGGTTTGCACAGTATTATCTTATTACTTATTATCTTAAAGAAATGACTTGATTTGAAGAAATGACAAATGACGTATAGAGCAGGTTGGCCCCTGAGCAGTCATCAGAGGGCCATCAGTAGGTTGGGATTAAATTGTCCCTTTTATTAATGTGTGTAGGCCTTCAGACTGGCCCAGCAGGAAGTAGAAAGGAAGAATAGAGAGCAGGAAAGACAACATTTAGAGGAAGAAAGGAGGAAAAGGGAGGAAGAACTGCGCCTTGAGGAGGAGAGGAAGAAAAAGGAAGAAGAGCGCCTCCGCCAGGAAACCGAGAGGAAAAGAAAAGAGGAGGAAAGGAAACAGCAGGAAGAGCAGAAGAGACTTCAGGAGCAAGAGTGAGATTCATCTTTTCTTTCATTTCAGCACTTTAGGTTTTGTATTACTTATCTTTAATGCCTCATCTCTGTGCCGCATTGAAATGTTTCTTAAGCATGCATACTATATCAGCTCATTTATGGAAGAGTAGCATAAAATATTGAATAGCATGTTTGACAACCATCAGCTGCTCTATCTACTTATAGTATGTAACCCAAACTAACATTGTCCGATGGTTGTTTTATCTGTGCTTTAATAACCATGCTAATTGTTTTCCATTAATGTTGTTCTACCATGAATGTGCGTGCTATGAACATCTGCTTACCTGTGCTGCTTACCTGCTGTTTGGTCACAGTAAGGTGGACCCCTTTGGCTATTCCAATATTTATCGTGACTTATCTTACTCACACAGGTAAATAGAACTTTTATGTTTGCGCTGCTATTTGTATTTAACAAAGATGTAGATAAACAGAACCCAGTGCTCTTGGGCTAAGCGCCCGTACAGGAGTTAGTTCTGTCACACAATAGATCTTTCACCTGTATCTTTTTTTTTGACTTATTAAGGTCATTATCTCATTCTTTTTAATTTGCAGGTCATTATCCAAATCTACTCCAGAGCTTGATGAGGTTGCGAAACCAAATATTAAAGGTTAGTGCAGGGTTTATCTCCTATATCTAAAGTTTCAAGTGTTCATTGTTTGTTTGACCGATAAAAAGCACAGTCCCTTGTTGGAGTCTGTTGTCAGCATGCTAGCACTGTCGGGGTGGAGTATTGAAGCTAGATCACCATAGTTCAGTGCTGGAGAGTCCGGGACTTTTTGCAGGTGTGTACGGCGGACATAGAGGGTTGGCAGGATGGCTTCTCGAGGAAGAATTGAGACGTAAGAAAAATCAGGTCCAGAGACAGCTGGCAGCCAGTGAACTAGAGCTTGAAAGGAGGAGCATCCTCAATGCCATGAAATACAGAGACCCGGAGAGAGGTGGGCGGGGCTTGCAACCACGCCAATCTATTAGCCTAACCAATAAGCTTGTCTTGATTTACACAGATTTATGGAATGGCGTGTCAGCAAAATCTGATGAAATTAGGCCTGTGTTCAGTCCCTGTAATCAGCTGTCATTTGATTTTAAAAATATTTATATACAATATTTTTACTGATGAAAATGGTCTATAATCAATTGCTTTTGATGTGAAAACATGATGTTTGATCATGAAACCCAGTTTACATTTTGTCACCTTATCAGTAACTGTCAGTTCTTCTGTGTTTGGCTCCAGCTTCAATCGGTGGTCTGGGTGAGGTCGGGAAGGACTATAAGAAAGATCCACAGTCTCAGGCTGAGGTGGAAAGGAAGCAGATCATTCAAGAGATGAGGAAGAAAACTTCCTTGCACACAGACAACAGCTGGATTCGTCAGCAGAGCCTCTCCAGCAACACTGCAAGAGAGTCTGTCAATTTGCCAATCAGGAGGTTAGAATACGGCAACCATTCAGGTCACATGACTTGCAAGCTTCAAGCACTGAACACCCACACTGAAAACCCACTTTGCTTTCAGGGGCGAGTCTCTTGACAACCTTGATGTGCCTCGTTCCTCATGGAGATCATCATGGACATCTGACAGCACCTCGTCCATACCAGACTACAGGCGGCCTCACTCTGCTCTCTCCAGCTACTCATCACACAATAGTGGACATCCAGGGTCTGCCACTCTGCAAACATCTCAGTCCATGAACTCCCTGAGGCAATCCTGGTCTCCATCCACCCTCCTTTCAAGGACTTCCCCAGAACCAGAGCTTCGAGCTCCACCACGAAATAGGTATCCCTCACTTATATTTGGCATTGATTCCTCAAACAATGACATCTGTCCATCTTGTAGCCATGTGTCTCCCATGTTCTTGTTGTCTACAAAACTCTATGTTTGCACTCCACATGGGTTGATGTGCAAGTCTGTGTTGCTTTAGATTATGTTTTCTGTAATCTAGGTCAGTGAGTGCCAGGAAAATCTGTTCGTTTTGTAATACACCACTGGGCAAAGGAGCAGCCATGATCATTGAGTCCCTGGAGCTCTGTTATCATTTGTCTTGTTTTAAGGTGAGGGTTCCGAGCTACTGAGGTTAGGTCCACCCTGGCTTTATCAGTGACAGTGACTAACCTAAACTGCCCTGCCCGCTTCTGCATTTAATATAATCTGTGCTCATTTAAATCTAGAGAATTAAAATGCCACTTTAACCCTCCACCTGCTTTCTATATAACTTCATCAACAGCTGCCTTGTGACTTGTCCTAAAAGACAAACCTCTTACAGTTTGAAAGGCTGAACTTCACAAAAACTGGAGTACACAAAGATGTTATTCATGCTAGGATGGCATCTATGTTATTTGGATTCTGTGATATTGCCCTACGAGGACTTTGACTGCATCTGTGCCAAAAAATCCATAGAAATAGAAATCCTTTATAGAATTCGGAGAAATTCACTAACCAGTTGCATCCCGTTAAGCATGCAGTAATTCAGCACAAAAACCAGTAACTTATTTACTACTCACAAACAAGCTATGCCCCATCAAATGATGGATAACAGTCACACATTTGCCAAAGTTTTTAACGCATTTGCTTATTACATGGTTTGCAGAAAATTTCTTTAGCAAATCGGGTGGTAAAACAACACAAACACAGTTCATTCCTAGTAAATTCCTGATATTGTTCCCGTGTCTCTACCTTCACAGCAGCAGTATGTTGCTCATCTAGAGCTCAGCTGTTTCTCACACAGCCCCCTCATTCTCCAAGGACCAATCATTTGTGTTCCTGCTCATCCTCTCATTTACACTGCACTGTCCTGCAGCTAATCTTGTTGGGTTATTTCTGGTTCTTTTTTTTACTACTCTTAATTTCATTTTCTCAATGGTACAGTCATAGACCCCAACCTAGGGGTTTTCCTCTCCCTGTTCTCATGGAGGTGAGTGCACGGTATGGCATTACACAGATGACAACATTTTGTAATTGCATCTTCTGTGTTTTAGTGCATCGACTGCAGGTCTGAACTGGGGGGCTCAGAAGCTGGAGCAGAAGTCAGAATACGAAACCAACAGCTCTACTGTAACACCTGCTATCAGCGACTTAAAAGTAGGCCAAACATCTCTGCATTTTCTACAGTTTATTTATATATTTCATTGATCTCTTATTCTGTATGATGATACATGTTTCCTCTCTAGCTGGGCATCCCACCGCCCTGTGATCTCACCGTGCTGCAGCAAATTGAGGAGGAACCAATCACAGACAAAGAACTGTGAACACAGCAGACTGGTGGAGAAGTGACGAACATTTAGCCAATGTTGATTATTCAATGAGCTTCTATTCTTCATTTTTACTGAGTGGGTGCGATTCCTACACTTCAGTTCATTCACAAGTATTAGCAATTTTTTGTACAAATGGGATGTGCATGTACCTAAAAATTACCTATGCGTTTGAAAATATAATTCATATATACATGTCTTTTTTCATCATTGAAAGATTCTGATGATTTCTGGCTGGCTTCACTGCTATCTGTATGGTCCTGAAAGTGTTTATTATAAAATGATAGAGATATACTATTTTATTGTCATTGCTTATTTAGGTTTCTTCTGCGGTCTTTGCTGTGTTAAGGTTTGCTGACTAAAATATTCTGTTGTTTCACTACATCTGTGTTTAGATGGGGTAAATATAATTAAGGAGAAACAATTATGAATGTATTGAATATGACATGGTAAGTAGACAGCACTCGAGTTACATTCTGTCACAGGAAGCATCTATTCTGTGTGTCCCTTGCAGCAAAATAGAGAGGCATTTCGAAAAGCAAAATATTCAGCAATAATTGTAAATAAATGAAAGCCACACCATAATGTCTGATTGTGATTTGCTTGAGTAATCAGTGTAATTTCATTTCTTAAGACAAGACCGATTTGTTTCATAGTAACATTTTTTCATCTTTCTTATTGTGAATAGCCAGAATTTTAATCATATCACAGTCATAAGAGATTTTCATCCAGGGCTCATATGAATGTGCCTTTATTTTGCCGTTTGTGTGATAGTAATGTCATAAAATCTGCTCACATCTGTTGGGAATTCTCTGGCAGTCTTCTGAGAGTAAATTAGATTTCCCAGAGGCATTATGAGGAGCATTATGATGACTATAGGTCAGATTCAGACAGCTGTAGATAGGCCTGTTTGAGCTATTGAAAAAGAGGAATCCTGCAATGCATACAACTGGAGCACAGTTTTCCTCTAATGGGGAACATCAGCTGCTGATAATCACATTTTAATGCATTACCGCCACACAGAAATATAGCAGTACTACAAGTAAACATTAGGAAGCAATCTTTACAACAGTTTAGTGTTCTGAGAATCTGCCATTAAAACTCATGCTGATTCACCAATTATCCTAATATCTGGAATAATGTCTGTTGTGGTTACAGCATTAGCTAAGAAGTACAATTAATGCTGTGACCTGCAATACTGTCATTTACAGTCATTTTAAATAGCAAGGCTTTGTACTGTTTCCATATCTTGTGCTTTTATTGGAGCGTGGTCAGCACAAGGGGGCGCTGTCGGCCTAAATGGACACTTAAATGAGTTGCATAAGAGATCCGAGAGATTCAGTTAAAGATATGCTACAGATGTTCTGTGCGATCTTATTGTCTAAGCATCTTGAGTTTCATGGGTGGGAGTATGAAACAGATCTCAAGCTCTTCCACCTGTTGTCTGTACTGATGCTAATTTTAGTTCCTATTAGTTCATTATACTGATGTCAGCCATGTCTAGTTGCCATGGCTGTGGATTCTCACTGAGAAAGCAACACCATTCTCTGATCTGATTTCTCTCTCTCTCTCTCTCTCTCTCTCTCTCTCTCTCTCTCTCTCTCTCTCTCTCTCTCTCTCTCTCTCTCTCTCTCTCTCTTATATATATATATATATATATAATATGATATTAATTGTTGCTTTGTTCATTGCTGCTATGATATTCATCAATTATATTTATCATTGCTTTTTTAAAGTTTGTTTTTTGGCAGCTTAATGTCTTAGTATGTTCTCTCTCAGTGCCATATCTTTTGTCATGACGCAGTTTTTCCAACATTTTCTAACGCTTTAAAAAAGATTGTCCCTTGACCTTTCGATAAGTGAATGTAAAGCAAGATCCTAATGTGTCCTGGATTGATTAGTAGCTCGAAGCAATAGCTTAGATCTGTTAAGGGAAAAGAACGACACCACTGTGTTCTTGTACTTGTTCAAGGAAAATGTGTACTTGAAAATGTCATAAAGAATCACATTTTCTTTCATAATACTGTGGGTTAATGAAATGCCGCTAATGAATGCAGAACTCTGTTCTATTGTGATCCTGTTTTGGTCAATTTCATAGTCAATTTAATCCCCCTTTTCTAGTGTTTTCTGCTTCTTGTGGCTTGTTATTATCAGTCTCTCTGTTCTGAGGATTGTGTTGCTTTGTGGAGGTGGGTAATATGCTTGTTTAGTGAAGTGGCCATTAAACTAGCACTTAGTAACCTGCCAGTGACATCCAGCACAAACCTCAATCATACATTGTGTTTCCTCTGCACTTTAAAGCCCAACACACGCAAAAGTGTGTGGATATCTCACTGGAGAGGAAGAATTTGTTCGGCTATGAGAATCAAAGGGATTTCTTACAGAGAAGCAAAGCACCTGCTCCTCTGTTAAATGGAGATTTGGTGAGGGTAAAAAATGCTTAGTTTTTTTAACCTGGGCAGAGTGTTGTCTCTGCAGGCACTGATTTCTAATTTTCCTTGATGACACTTCAAAGATACAATCTATACTTGTCTTCTATCTTACTGTACCGCTCTGTCTAAAATGTGCTGGGACCTTCATTTTCAACGACATGAAAAATGTTTCATTGCTCATGAATGCTAAGATGGTCGCAGCTGCAGGACGCAGATTTGCTTGAAGTTATTATGCTAAGAGGACATTCCCCAGCCCACTGTAAATTCAGCTGCCATTGTCCTGGTCTGGGCATGGAGATGAATATTAATTCATAAGTTAATCTTCTTATTCTTTTTTATGATAAATGATTTTGCTGATTTTCAGAGATCATCTACAGTAAAGTTTTTAGTATATTGGTATGGTAGAGCTGCAAACATTCATCAAAAGTTCATCATTATGTATCATGTTTTTAAGATATATATTCACACTTTTGCATAAGGTGTCAAAATAATTAGAGCCATCATTACAACGTCATGTTATAAACAACAAATATGTTGTGACACGCTTTTTGTAGAAGGGTTGAAGCACTAGCCATATAGGTGTATTTCACTGTTGTGTCCTGTAATTTTCAAACTTCATATGTGAAAATGACATCCAAATATTTCAGTCACCACATATAATTCTCATCTACCATTGCTTGCAGTTATTACTTACAGCTCTTCAAAAGCTGAACTGTTCGACTTTCTGTGGTGGATTTACAAAATTGTCTTTTCAATGCACAGCAACACTGAAGATTGAATAATTTCTGTATACTCAACATGTCTTTCTTTTGAAAAATAGACATACTAGGACTCATCTTTTTGTATTTCTGTGAAAATCTGCTGATCCAGGAACAAATCTAACTTTGCAAAATCATCTCTACTTTGAAATCAAGCAAGGTTTTTGGTTTGTTTTCACAAACTGAGGAAGAAACTGGTTTCACAAACAGTTTTTTTCTGTATTTGTATTCTATTTTTATATAATCCATTTTGTTCAATATATTCACTTTTGTTCCATTTTAATTAACTTTACTTTTGAACTGCATAATTCAGTAGTTAAACACTACAGCGAACTAGCAATCCTTTGACCCCAACTAGGCAGAAGTTAACAAGTTTGTGAGCAGGGCAAACAGTTGTTTTTGGTATTTTGCTTCAGGTATATCTAGTATGGAGCAGGGATACTACAACACTGACTGACAGAGAACTACTCAGAGTTTTGAAACACAAAGCCAAACCTGTATTTTTATGGCTGGAGGGAAGCATATGGCCTCTGATTATTATGGAATGAGAGTTATGATCTTGATACTGTTTGTTGCTGTTTGTTATGCTACACTAAATACATGTTGTTAATCAATATTACTCAGTACTTAAAGCTGCAATCCATAACTTTTGCCTCTCTACTGCCATCTCTGTTAGAAACATAAAATTGCTGGGTATTTGCAGTTATTTTCTTTACATGCATGACACGTTAACATTCTAACAAAAGCTGCACTATCTACAGTACCCAGACAAGTGAGAAAGTAGCTGGATCATTTTCTTTCTGTTTACTGATGGACATTTTCCACGAAATCAGACCCGACATCTTAAATTATAAAACATTACTATAAATTTACCTTTGCAAATCAGGGTAAGGTAAAGAGATTGTGTTGAACACTGATCTGTCATGTACTTGCTCAGAAACTGATTTTTGTTCATTTTAAATCAAAAAAGGTCTTGGATTGCAGCCTTGAATGTATAAATGTATAAAAACATTGTAACAAGGACACCTTAAAATAAAGTGTAACCTCTTAGTGTAATGCTTGTAATAATATTTAGGTACTGTTAACATAGTGTAAGTACTGTTTTATCATAATTCTATATATATATATAATATATATATATATATATATATATATATATATATATATATTAAGGCATTACAAAAACCTGTTACCTGTTTGGTGATTGACCGAACCTGCCTACTGCTGTGCTATAAAAATATGACAAATTTGGCAACTTCCATGACTCAGACCTATTACTGTAGTGTTACCACTTCAATTGACTTTCAGAAACTAGATATATCTAAAGATTTATTTTTATTCTAGCCCTAAGTAGTGACCTCAGATCTTCTAAAGATGGCATTTCGGTTGATCAAGGGTTCTCTGGGGTCGTGACGCAGCTGTTGTCATAGAAACAAATGCATGGGCTTAAAATGGAGGTGAGCCAAGGTATTATTTGTAACTGGATTAAAGACAGAGACTTTCCATGTTCCGCAACCACCGTTGTGTTTTCACGGAAACAATTATGGCCCATAATGTTAACTCAGAGTGCAATTTGATGCAGTCTTATTTTTGTGCAGTGTGACAAGGCAAAGTCATTTCTGGGAACACAGTCTTGTTCTTATAGCTCTGATTAAAATAGGAATCCATGAATACTGATTTGCCCAGTGGATTCAAATGTATGAATGTTACATAGTTTTCTTTTATTTGAGTATTTCAGCAGCTGCAAACTGGCAAGATGAGCAACAGAGCGGCACAAATCCTCCTCCTCAGGTAGTTTATCCTTATTCTCTGCTGTGAATATGTCAAGCTACTTTTAATCACCTGAAACTCGTTCTAGAGACAAGTGTGCTAAAATACTTCATACAGTAACTGCTGCTTATCTTACAACTTATCTAAAAACTGTGTTTTCTTTAAGATGTTAGCTGTGATGGTTTCTTTTAGTTTCTTTATGAGATAAAAATGCTGTTATTTTATGCATATAGTCACAAAGTAAAACCCCTTAGCACTCTCGCATTGCAAACAAAATGTCCCTACTTTAATCAATAAACCCAATCTCATTTTGATTTTTGAGTGTCAGATAATTCATATATGTGTGTGTCATGTTAAATGACATGAGCCTCATCTGAGCCCCTCATGAACTATATTTGTTTTTCACTGATCAATCTGATTTCTCATCACAGTGCACAGGGCTCATTACTCCCCAAACATCCTAGCCTGCAATCAAAGATTGACTTTTTCATAACCTCCTTTCTCCTTGTCTTTGGGGGAGAGTTTTTTACAGCACCCAAGAGTGCACTTTTAATTGTTTTGATTTTTAATAACCTTGATATTAACATTGAAGAAAGTACATTCTTTGTCTTTCTACCTGTTTGGTAATGTATGTAGCTTTTGAGTAACTGAAGCAAGTAGTAAGGCTGAAAGTAATTTACAAAAGTGTATTCATACAACAAGACAAATGAGCTAAAAATGCAGTAACTGTGTGAAATGTGGGCTAAAGATTAATTACAGTAGTAAAATTTACAACCCTCAGATACAATACAAATAGTGTTTTTTTTACAATATTTCCTGGTACTTTACTAGGCATTTTCAAAACATAGTTGAATACCAGCTTGATGTTTTGTGGAAAATAATTCAGCTGCTGTACCTTCTTGACAGAAAGACTCTGGGAATGGAGCAGTGTCTGAAGAGCCCTGGGAGGAAATGATCCCAGTGCTCACTCTTTGCTGAGCTTAGTTTCTTGTTTGTTTTAAAAGAATACTCATTACCTAACTATTTCCAAAGCATACACATATAGAGGCAGGCAGTCCAATGGTTATTACCTCTTTCTTTTGTAAGTAATATCACATTGTGCTGATACACTGTTGAGACACAAGTGCGTTTCAATGACTGCAGAGGTCAGATTACTTCAATGTACTTAAATACAGCGGAGATTATATTACTTAAGTGGTGTCAGTATTTGTTTACCTCTAACTGTTCTTATTTTAATATATTAAATATATATAAAATTTTAATATATACTTTTAATATAGACTATAAACGATTGTCTGTTGTATGGTTTAATATTACGTCATAAGGCTTATTATAGACATAGTCCTAAAATTATTTATCTGTTTCGGTTAGTGTTTCTTAGCTAAATCTCATTTAGAGCTCAAGTCAAACTATCAATTTAAAACACCACAGACAGGTTGGATGTATCTTTATAGGTTAGCCATCACTGAAGCCCTTTCACTAACTACGTCCATTAATAAAATCATACAGTCATACCACATTAACTTAATTTTCCAAATAAAGCATCTACATTGACCCCTTCATCTTTAGAAGATCTGTCCGTGTAATAGGCTGCATGTACAAGGCTTACCCAATAATAGCATGTATTTAGTTGGATCTTTTTTGAGATGATGATAGCAAGGAGCAGGCAGACATTTGAGGGATGAATCAGACAGCTGTTGCGGCTGCAGTGTCTTTTGATTGCGCAGCACTTTATGAAAGTCACAGCAATTGTTTATTGTCACCAGATCAACTCTTATTTGTTTTACTTTGACCTCATGCTGTTTTAAGCAATTAAGAGTTTGTTTTTCACATTCTTTGTCTATTCTAAAGATATTAGAAAATGAATTATGCTTTGCTTTCAGTTCATCTGAATCCACTGGGCTGAGTGACAGATGTTATTATGCATTATCAATATAAATCTCCCATGATGCATTTCCAATGAGAGGAATAGGTCATGTGCATGTTTAATCCTCAGTTAAAGGGCTACCGGCTGATTCCACAGCTGTACAGGTTGCACCTTATTGACAGTACCACCCCCTACCAAGTCTGGTGGTCAAACTAAATCAATAGACTTGTCCAGGAACACTCCACTCATGCTACCATATACAGACCCCAGCGTGGTGAGACCCCCTGCTGCTAACGGCAGATAAACTGATGAGATGGATGAATGGGGACGCTTGGCAGCCCATCCAGAAAGAGAAGTGTCTTGTGAGTGTGCTGAATGATTAAACTGGACCTCCTTTTGAAAGGCTAACAGAAGAAACAATTCATCCATTCATCCAACCATTAGCATCCGTAAAGATGCTAAACCAAGCTGCTTTTGAAGAGTTTAGTTAACTAAAAGTCATGAACTATGATATGCTACTAGCTAGTTTGTTGAATTAGTGAGAGGTTTAGGAGTAGTTGGTACTCATGGGGCTGTAGGAAATTGATGACTTTATGATGTCCTCCATTAGTTATACTTTGACAAAGGCTTGTGCTGAAATGTTGGTTAAAACAAACTTTTAGGTGTGCCATTTCTTTTAAAATAAACTAGAGGTAAGGACATTTGAATGGACAAAAAATGTGTGTAGTGCAGGATGTGACCAATATTTCTGGTTCATTTTCCCTTTAAATGCAAATATCTGTTAATGAATTAAATTTTGTAAACATTTTGGAGTACATCAATATATTGATAACCTCAGCGCTAACAAACATATCATGCAATCATTTTAGATTTTATTCCATGTTTACATAAATAAATGAAACAATCTCTGAGCTTTTATATGGCATTATTAAAACTACAGTATATATACTTATTTCCAATAATCCAGCCAGAATTCTCACTCAGTAATGATTGTAAATCCAGCTTTGCATTTCAAAGAGAAGTTGAGTCACCTGTTCTCAGTGTACAATCAATATTTCAAGCATGAATGTGATAATATCAGCTTCAGATTGCTATCATTTGCCAGGATCCAGTGTTAAAAGATTATCCCAGTACAGCTTTGACTACCATTTTGTGTAAAGCAACACAAAACAGATGTCAAATACGAAATTAAACCCTATGTAAAAAGACACTGTTGATGCAGTGTAGCCAGTAACTATAACCAGTAGTGGCGTAATATTAAAATGAATAACGTTGGTTGAATTTAGATATGTAATTGATTCTATCAAAATGTGAATTCTTTTTAACTATTTACTAACCATTACGGAATAGATCATAACACAACATTTTTGCACATGTAGTATTGTTACATGCAACAACAAGGTCAACTGAACACTTTGTTCTCACAAATAGAATTACCAAATACTTAAAGAAGGATTGTACTCCTCAACACAACAGGAACCGGTAATTGTCTTTTTTTCCAGATTCAATTGACTCCTGCATCCAGACAAATGAGAATTTGGTTTGAATTGATGACAGAAGCAAACATCAATCAAGATCCATGCAGCCTTGTTGTTATACATACAAATGATAGCTTCAGCCCTTGTTAGTGAACTGTTGAGATGGGAGACATTGAGGTGATGGATAACAGCAATCAGAGTTTATTCTCTCACAGCCCTGCAAAAACCCACACACATTTACTCACACACGTGTAAATCCATGTGCATGTCGACAAACAAGCACACACATACAAATACACATATGCTCACAAGTTCATGTGTGAGGCTCAAATACTTCAGTACCCAAGTGTCTTTGACATGAAATATTTTTCTATTTATAACGCTATTTTATAATGCTGTTTATTTAAAGATAAAGATATTTGATTGTGTTGAATAGCCAAAAGCTCATTGGTTGAGCTGTTGCTGTCGTGAATTCACAATTCTTTTTGTTCTTGATAATCTTGCAAAGACCCAGTTATTTCCGTGAATTATATATTCCTTTTGTGCACTATATTGTAAGCCTCTTCTAAGGCTATACATGTAATTATATACATGTAATATTGTGTTAATTACAGACACATCAAATAGTAGCAACATGCATTACATTTTGTCAGACACATGAAGTAGAGCTTCCAAAAGAAACATATGCAGGAACAGAATGACATGCTGTATGTTTGACTCATTGTATGTTCGTTTATTCCAGAGTGTATGATGTCAAAGCAGAAGTCTTTCAGTTTTAATTTCTATCTGAAAACCACTTAGACCTCCTACTGGACTGATTGATACCAGAATAGCTTACATGTTTTCTTAAGCACACATAGCATGCAGTTAGTTATGACATTAACCCCTTCCCGCTTGAAAACAGACAAGCTTTTGAACATGCCTGGTGAAGATAAATAGATTTTTTGGCTGAATAATAACAGATGTTGTGCTTGGCTTGTGCCTTTACCACTTAGTTGCTTATAGGTTTTTCAAGCCCTGTATTGATCAGACTGGTCCATCCAACACCAAAGGCTGATGTTTCAAGAAACACAATAGGATCTGAAGAATGCTGTAAATTTTAATTTGGTTTTGTAAAATATAAATAAATAAATTTAAGTAAAAAACATTAATAATCCAACTCTACTTCTGATTATCTTAAAATGGTTAGCATTTTGGAAGTGTCCCCATGCCACGTCACTTTAGAGGCTGTCTTATAGTTATAGATTTTTTTTAAATCTCAAGACTGGATAAAACAGGCATCCATAAAACTCTGCCTCAGCTAATCCAAATCTGTAATCCTAGCCCCAGGACTTCAGAGCTATTCAGTTTGGCTTTTCAATAGAATTTCTATTTTAGAACGTTTACATGAGTTTAAGCTTCCACTTAATCTGTGAAGAGCGCTGTAAATATATACTGCAGTCCCTGACATACCTGTAGTATTACCACTTATCATTTGTAGGAATTCAAAAATTGCAGCTCGAAAGCTGTTTTACCATAACAGTTGATGCAATTAAAGGGTAATTTGATTTCAAACACATTTGTTTGAGTTTGAAATCACAGTCCAGGTCACTGCTTGCGTATTTCACGCACAAACTCTGCTAATACTAAAGCTGTGCCCTGTTAATAACATTAGGTGGTAGAAGTCATCTGCAATAGAATAATAATGAACAGATGTGAGATGTTGTCTTAGTTCACCACCAAAGTCATGTTGCCATTGTGAATTCACACTTTGCAGTGCTTATTGTAGATAAAACCACAGAAAATACAGAGAAAAATCTTTAACAGAGCTTTTAATTTATATAATACAGTTTAAGAAAAATTACCTGCCTGTAGTTGTCACATGTCATTTAAATGGTTACAAACTAGATTTTCTCTTAAGATATGTCCATATTTATTTCTTAAAAGTGGCTATATTTATTTTTGTGCCATGGAGAGGACAGCGTCAAACATTACAGTACTTTGAGCACACGAGTCGAAGACTTCACACTCTCTCAACACAAAGAAATGAAAGAATTTAAGCAGTCAGCCTTTTAGATAGAGCCCACGCACACAGTCATGAGATATTGTATTGCAGTCCTGCATATCTGTCACCTGTTTCTTTAGCAAATTATTCATAGGATTAGTCAGGGTTTGTGGCCAACAGATTCCTGTTCCCTATGTATTAGGCAAAACACGTCGTTCTCCAAGTATTTTGCATAACACTTCTGTGTGGTGTTTATTGTCATGTGATTAAGACTAAGGTGAGTTCAGCCCTGAAGCCCAGCTTCTCAAGACACCACAGTTGTAGAAAGAAGGGGTTGGCAGTAAAATGAAAGATTTAGTTTTGTAATATCACTGTGCTTGGCAATATGTATGTTTTAGACATTCTTTTTGGTGATGTGAAACATGCTGTGTTTTACAGTAATATGATCCTCAATTTCATAAAGTTTCAATTATGTTCTTTTGATCTCATTGATTAAATTAGAAAAAATTCATTGATTAAATTTTATCTTAAATTCTAGATCTTAAATTTCTAATTTCATTAGATAGATGCATTTAACCATTACTTAACTGCAAAAGCATTCATTTATGTGGATTTACATCAACCAGCTAACATTTAAACACAGTCCAAGACACATCTGTTATTGTACAATACTTCATTTTTGTATTCCGCTGGATTATTTTTTATTTAGGAAATTTATTTTGGGACCCTTGTAAACTGTCAGGTAAAGTTCACATTAGTTTGTCACTAATAGTGAATGAACATTTGGATACACAGACAAAAATACAGTTGCTTGCTGTTTCTTGGTAATGTTTCAGGAAGCGAATGAGCACTAGCCTTGACAACTACAGGCCCTGATTTAAATGTGAAAGTAAGGGTGAGCTCAAAGCCAACATCTGTTCTACAACATATATTTTTTGTCCATTAAGACATTTATCATATTGTAAATGGCAACATGCAATCACTGTGATTTTTCTTTCATAAGAAACATTTGTTTTGTCACCATCAATTACATATATTTCACAGTTTTATCCACTTGCTCTGTGCTCTGATCTATTAAAAATATAATTTAGGTGCAATGAAAACATGCTATCAAGAATACAACATGCGTAATCATTGAAATGCAGTGTTGACCTGCCTCCAGTTTCAGCTGTTCAAGACATAACTGCCTCTCCATCCTTACAGCCGGACATAACAGTATGTTAGTTTAAAAACATGGAGCTTTTCCTGAGTTTAATTCATGACAAGTTGCTGATTGGTTAAGGCAAAGGACTGCACTGTAAGTTGTGTTGTTCTACTCATGCAAGGTTGATGTTAATGGGCTTTGGCTTTGTCAAGGTTTTTTATCTTAATAATGAAAATAAATGGGTTGTCTAAAAATGTAAAAACATAACATTTTGATGAATTTTGAAACAGTATAAAGGGTTAGGTTTAAAGTTCATATTTGATAACCATTAAATAAAGCATCTACTGAAACAGAACTAAACAGCTTTCTTGTGCTTATTATGATTAAAGTGAAGGCTAAGCAATGTTGTGCTCATGTGGGTTTGAATTTTGTTACAACAAGGTTACAACAATATTCAGAATGGAATAAACATGGTGGTTACAGCTCAGCTTCCCTGATTTAAACACAAACATCTATGTAATATTAAATGATTGAACAGTTTTCATGCTACAGTACATAATAAGATAGCCAAATGTTTAAGGCTAGGAACTGAGCCATGTCTGTTTGCGTTTTATTCTTGTTAGGTAATATAGATTTACCTTAACTAAGTTTGAGCTTTATAATATTTAGCATCATGACACCAGTGCATTTCCACAGGTAAAACTTATATGCCTCATAGGCAAGCTATTAGCACAAGTCAGGGAATACTGCACTTACTCTTAAATTAAAAAGCCAATTAGTGTCAAGTTGTGGTAGCCTCATTAGGCATGGTAGGTGCAAAGATTTAGATGCAATTTAAAATTATTTTTCAGAACAATGGTTTGGTGGGTGTACAAAACGTCAAACATAATACTTAAATGATATTACAGAGGTTTACATTTAACTCTTAATTTAAGCATTTTTCCCTAGAGGGTTAAATGGAATCTAAAATTATAATTATTCATTTTGGAGAATAAGCAAACTATGCTTGTACCTGTCAAATATGTGCACAAAATCTGCACTTCACTTGACATTCTCTAAGAGAACGAGTTGAGCCATGTAACGAGTTCACATACCATTAATACATTTCCCAGCTGAGAGGAGTATTCTGGGAGCTATTTTTAGCTAAGATTTTAATTAGAATAAGTCAGTGTTGTGTTTTTGCTATGCATTGCTTTGATCTGATTTTCATAAAAAGAACATTTTTCTTAGAAAACAGGGAGATTATAGTTGGACGTTTACTTCTGCATGGGAGAAAATGTCTGCACTTTTTAAGATACTCAGAAATGGTCACAAATTGCCTGGTAAAGCATGAGCCTTAATTGGTGCGTAATAATCAAGAACATCTGCTCTCTTTCAGTTCATCCTCATTTGAAGCATCTCCAGAGGTAATATAACTTTCGGGGTTTTACATAACTGTTTGGGAATATTCTATAAAATTACTACTCATATCTCTTGTCTTGGTATCATCCACTAAATTGTCATTTTAACATGACAGTCACATGCTAAACCTCCACAGATTTGCTCCAACACTTTAGACACTATTTACATTAGTGTATAATTTACATTAGCATTTTTCTTTGCATTTTTCAGCTGTACAGATGATGTGTTGTAAAAACACAATTGTTAAAATCCTCAGCATTAAACATGTAATAACAATATTATGCCTATGAAAATTATGTAAATGGATGTATGTAGCAATCATTCATCTACTATCCCCTACACACACTTCCACCATCTCTGTTTATAATAAGCAGCAATATTTTGCATTTTTAGCATATTTTTGATAGCCAAAACTATTTTGGAATTGAGTGCCCTCAGAGAGATCTGTCCTATGACCTATAACCTTGCAGCTGGATCTTTTCATTACACTTGAAATGATAATGCGACCTATAATTGTGCATGGCTGTACCATCTGCACTTGAACATCATAGACTGAATTTGTGTCACAAAAACGAAAGGGAAACTATTGTATAATGGTACAATTACTGTATTCATTAGGACTGGCAATGATCCACAATCTGGCCAATGAAATAATTTGGCTGACCCCCAACCCTTTTGGGAACAGTTGGAGGGCCAATTTGTTAATCCCAGTTGTATTTCATCTATTGTGATTCATTTTGTCTTTGAATCACATTCAAAAAGTGATGCTAAAATGAATTGTTATTGTTTGGTGTGGCTTTAACACATTCTCGACATAAAAGGCTAAGACTCTTCATCCCATCTAAATTTGTATTTATCTATATATTCAGATATTTTAAATAAAGTGCACTTTACACATACAGAAAAGTAAATCTGGGTTGTTTACTAGATAGATTTACATGTTGTGTTAGATGTGAAGACCCTTTAAATAGAACTAAAATGATTTTTAAAAAGTCAGTTCAACAGGTTGAAAAAACAAACTGTTTGAAAAAAAAACCAGTTCAAAATTGTGAGGCTGAACGATTATGACAGATTATAATTTATTGAACGATTATGAGTATTTGAACAGACCACAGATACAACATGCTAGCAGCTAGATTCAAAAGCAATTTTCACTTTGTTTAATACCAGAATATAGACATAAAAACAGTAAGAGCGTAACTTAAGACAACAAACAATACCCACTCCCAAATCATATAAAATACAACGTGTGCAAAACTTAAATCAGTACTCTTGAGCCCGAATTAATAACAAAACTGACACTATTTTGTGAAAATGTACCAAGATCTATCAGTCTGACAAACAAAGAAAGCAGAAAAACTTTTTCCTAAATGTTGTACCTAACTGATGTAGTAAACTACTTTCCCCAGTGCAATCGTCTGTTAAATGCATGGCCCAGAAAGCAAAACTTTATGAATATTCATTAAAAAAATTACACACAAATGTTCCATGTTATGCATTATGTACAAGCTTTGTGAATAAATATAAAACACATCTGCAAACCTAAAAAATAGGCCCTCAAATCTTAACAAAATGATGCTACAACCAAATGAAGTTCTGAAGCAATCCCTTAAGACAGTCATTCATTCTACATTCATCTAAACCTAGTTATAAACATACTGCCAAAGGCTGAGAGTAAATAGACCAAACTAGAATATTGCCAGTTGTGCATGAGATTAACAGCAGATGAAACGATCTCGGAAGGTATATAACACGCTTTAGAGTTAAAAAGCATGGGATCATTCTCGGCAGAAAACATACTCTGTGTAGCTCGTCCAGATTTTATCCTCGTTTGGATCATTGCTGGAGTAGGCGCACGTGCCGGTTGAGCTGCACGCGGTCATATGGAAGCCAAACTCGGCCAGTTTGTCAAACGCTTGCTCGAGGAAATTATATTTCAGATAATACCGAGACGTGTACCTCTCCGGAGGTCGATCCGGGTCTCTGCTCTCGTTCAAAGTGTCTCCAAACACCTCTTTAGCGAGTGAGGTTTTCCCGCACACGGTGATCCTCGCAACTCGCCGGAATTTAGCGTCCGTCTGTACGTCTCTTCCGATCGTGTATGAGCCCCGGTAACCGAGCGTGATGTAGCCCGACTTTTTGAAGAATGAAGAATGAGCGGTGCCGACCACGACCGGCGGAGTGACGCTGGCGATCCGCCCCGACTGCTCCTCCGAGTCACTTTGGCAGATCTCGTCGGTGGAGTTGTCGTTACTCATTTTGGGACTCAGGAGCTTGGACAGGTCCCGCAGCTGGAAAAACTCTGCCTCCCTCTGCAGTCTGCTCTTTTCTGGGAAATAGTCGGGCAAAACCAGATGCAGATCCCGCAAATAGTCTAATATATAGCGAAAAAGAAAACCGTCCCGATCCAGAAAGTAGCGACCCTTGCTGTCCCGTGCCAGTTCTTTTGGTGTTTTCTTACTAAACATGATCCAGAGGAGAGAATCAGGTACGGATATTAAAGTCGTGTGCCGCGTTACATACACTTGTCCTCCTACATTCAGCTCAATAATCTCAGAAAACAGAGACGCGGCATCCGCACCGTTAGATACTCCAAACTCTGGGTCTGCCAAAGCCATCGCGTCTCTTTAAACGGAGAGCAACTTCCAGCAAAGGTTTTACTAAATACCAAAGAAAAGAGCAGATGCTTGTTTTAAAAGGTTGTGGGAGGGGAGAGAAGATGGTTGATGTACGGCCATGGGCGCTGATGTTAACACTTTACTGGCAAAATGGGACCAACTGGTGGGGTGCTGCTTGTCAGCGGCTGTGTGCTCATTCTTAAAGGCTTGCAGCTTTGGTCCTGGCAGCAGTAAATGTTTAACTCAGATCATACAACGAATGTATTAAAAAAAGGTTATAAAAATAACCTCGCCCCTATAGCACGTTAAAGTTGCCTGTAAATTTACATTACAGCAATGCCGTTTCCCATGTCATTTATTCACAAAAAGAGAGAATAGCGACATCTAGTGGTTAAAGTTCCCTATTTGATGTCAATGATCACGTCGATGTGGCTGATTATCAGCAGGTCCTTTTTTGTTTCCATATGGTTGATCACAAATCTTAAGGTTGTCTCAGTAATACAACTAATGCAAACCGTGACTACCAAATCATATAGTTTTATTTGTCAAAGTCATGTCAAAGTCAATATAAAGGTCCAAATCAACGTTTATGCCAGGTTGTGCAATAACAGCAAGGGGCATTGTACATGTAAAATAATCACACTGTATGCAATATGAGTGAAACATTACGACTTGTTGATCTGTAGAGCATAGGGATTCAACAACATCCATTAGTTTGTCAACAGTGTACTCGCAACAGCCCTGTAATTGTTAAAAGACAATGATTCCTGTTCAAACAAACCATGAGTTCATATTATGGTCTCTATGCTGTTTACTGAACAAGAATAATTTTATAGTATCATGAAAGCTGACTTCAACATTTTAATTACACTTTTGTTCTTTAAAACATTAGTAAAGTACTCCAAAAAAAGTAAATCCAAAACTTGGAATCAAAATTTGCAGCAGCAGACAATTTAATATTATATACACTGTTAAAAAACTTTGCTGCCTTACATTTTTGTTTAATCAACTTGGCTTTACAAGTCATTTCAACTTAATAGTTTAAATCCTGGTGTAACATAAAAATAAGTAAGCAAATTTTCAACTATTTTTAATAAGTTACAGCAACTCAAGACCAGTCAAGATTACAAAGAGGATGTTAAAATGACTTATGCTGCCACATTGATTAAACCTAAAATTTTAAGGCAGCAAAGTTTTTTTTTTAACAGTGTATCTTTGATAATTTGTGTGACACAGCATGATACATTTCTTTCACATAACAAACGTGACAAACTGTGATAACTCAAACTTTCTAACCCTAACTTCTTGGAATTTCTTTAACAATGAGGAACCATTGACTAACAGAACAGATTCTCTTACTCTGGGACTTTTGCAAAAGAAATTCCAGATTTCACAAATGTTGGAGATACACAATATTATGCACATTCAAACGATCATGTTATATCACTACATCTTCTGTTTTCATTAAGTACAAAACTCCTGATAAGATTTAAAATCAACCCATAAAAGATGTATTTTCCAGTGTATGTTCATTATTTTAACATTTATTTTAAGTATATATAAATCATCTAATAAATTAGATTACAATCAAATTAAAAAATCAATATATAATCAATTATATCAATAACATTTTTTTTATTTTATAATCTATAATTCAGATTTTTTTTTTTTACTAAAAGGCTGTATAACTCTATAGACATTTAAAAGGAAATGTTCCCACTAATCTCATATTCAGATAATGCCATATTTAGATTAGTTGCTCATTAATTTGTGTTGTCCAAAAAATAAAAATATTTCTTAAATGACCCCACACCCACAATTTGAATATTTTGTTAAATTCTTGTTATTACTTCATATTTGGTGGAATTTGTATATAAATTCTAAAGATATGACTATATATTGTATCCACATGACATTGTATGTCACGTTGTTGTCTGAACTGTGATTTAATAGCAAATTCATTAATTGTGAAATAATGCACTTCTTGCTGTTGTGGTTAAGTAACATCGGAAAGTTGGTGACACGTTTCACTTTGACATACAAGTATATAAAGCGATTGTTAACACCCTAAACTCAAAGTAGGATCCAGACCTCATGCAATGATCAGAAAGGTACTGACTACACGACTATCAGTTATTTAATGCATGGGATAACTTTTTTGTTAGTTTTGTTTTTGCTACAATTTACGTTGTGTAACACAGAATTTGTTCACATTGTTAGTGGACGATGTGACAGTTTTAACTGTGTTTTTTTTCAGGGTGTTACTGAAAGTTTTGGGGCTGCAGTCTCTTGTTTGAGCACAGCTCATCTAACAGATGAAGTCATTAGGAGGAGTAAGAGAATGATACTGGACACACTGGGTGTAGGACTACTTGGAACCAGCACACCAGTCTTTAACACAGTTCTACAGTACAGCCAGGTAAGGGCTCTGTTATTCAGCTGCTATATTACATCTATTCTATCCATCAGTCCCAACTATAGGTTCAAAGAGAGAAATTACCTTTCATTTATGTTTGACTCTTATACTATATGTTTGATGATTATAAACTAGAGACAGCAAGCTCTGAGAAACAGCAAGGTCTGGGCAAGACCAGGATCATCTGTTCCACCTCAGTATGCTGCCTTTGTAAATGGAGTAGCGGTATGTAATTTACATACTTAAACACCAATATACTCAAATGTGAGATTGTTTTGTTAAATATATGGTTTGTATATTATAAAACAAAATAAAATTCTTAACTCTCATTCCTGGCCACATTACCGAACCAACAGTTCAGCTACAGTGCAAGCATTACAATTACCTTACAACTACAATTTTATTGTGTCCCTTGGTAAACTTATATCAATGAATAAGGAAAATGTGTATTTTTGGTATGAAAGTGTGCACAGAGAAAATGTAATGTAAAAAAAAAATGTAATGAGAAACTGTTTGAAACTGTTGAGAAACTGTCACTTAGTTTGTTAATATGAAATACATTTAATTATTTAACTATTTCTTTATATAACTTAAGAGGGTCCTGATAAACCATGTATTAGTATCTAAGATGAGTTATAGGGATCTTGTGACATGGATTTATATTGTAGGTGCATTCTATGGACTTTGATGACACATGGCATCCAGCCACTCACCCCTCCGGTGCTGTTTTACCTGCTGTTCTTGCACTGGCTGAAACATTGCCTGTGAAACCCTCTGGCCTGGAGCTCTTGCTTGCTTTCAGTGTAGGCATAGAGGTTCAGGGAAGACTGCTGAGGTTTTCCAAAGAGGCACACAACATTCCCAAGAGGTAAAAATATTTTACTGAGTGTAAAATATATAGTTTTAACTAAATGTGTTATAAAATATTAAAATATTGTCAACCATGTGTCCCTGTTCAAGACAGGCAGTAAAGTAATGTTTACTAGTTTATGTTTACTAATTATTTGATTTTGTTTTTCATTACCTTTATTTATTCTGATGTGTCCCTCACAGATTTCACCCACCTGCAGTTGTTGGGGTTATGGGCAGTGCGGCTGCTACAGCTAAACTCCTGGGTCTATCTCCAGCCCAGAGCGTAGCAGCTCTAGCAATAGCCTGTTCATCTGCTGGTGCCCCCATGGCAAATGCTGCTACCCAAACCAAGCCACTCCACATGGGCAACGCTGCCCGGGGGGGACTGGAAGCCTCTGAACTTGCTCTTCTCGGCCTTGAGGGCAATACACAGATTCTGGATCTGGAGTCAGGCTTTGGGGCATTCTATTCAGATTATATCCCTCGCCAAATGGCAGGGGTCACCCCTACTTCTGATTATAGGTGGGTGTTAGAAGATCAGAACATCGCACAAAAGCGCTTCCCAGCCCACCTCGGGATGCACTGGGTGGCAGATGCAGCAATAGAAGCAAGGGCGAAATTTCTGGACAAACACCCAAATGCTGATATCAGTCAGATTAAACAAATTACACTGAGAGTACCCCTATCCAGATACATAGACTGTCCTCTTCCAGTTACGGAGCACCAGGCCAGACACTCTTTCCAGTTTAACTGTTGTACTGCTCTGCTGGATGGTGAAGTCACTGTCGAATCCTTCAGCAAATGCCAGATGAGCAGGGGGGCCCTTCAGGAGATGCTTCTTAAAGTAAACCTGGAAAACCCACAAGACAATCACTCAAGCTTTGAAAAGATGTATTGTGAAATATCCGTGGAGACAATGCAGGGGGAAACGTTTGCTGCACGCTGTGACACTTTTTACGGACACTGGAGAAAACCGCTTAGTCATGAGGATCTGGTGAAGAAATTCAGGGCTAATGCGTCATCTGTATTAACCTCTGATGTGGCAGATGCCATTATTTATACTGTAGACAGTCTGGACAGCAACCAAGACTGCTCAATGCTTTGGTCGTACATGCACTTTAATAAGTACCACATGATGCAAAGAGATGAGCGCCACTACTCAGTTTCAGTTTGAATTGTATTATAATGCTTGACAGAGCTTTGTTTTTCTAGATTTTTTTTTTGTTTTTGTTAAGTGTTATATGTATGTATGTAATTAAGGTAATTAAAACATGTCAGCCTTGCTCTGCCTAGTTACCAGTATTTTTTACTTGCATTTATCAATTAGCAAGTGTTAATTTTGGACTCATTTTACAATAGTGCTATTTCATCATATGTGGTTTTTGGCCTTGATGGAGGAGGAAGTTTCTTTGACTTATGAACCTGAAAGTAAAAATAAGAAAGGGAACTATACACAATACATCTGTATCCCATAAAAGTCTTCAAAAAAATGTTCTCATACTTGGTAATTCTACTTTGTTCTCCCTGTTTCAGTAGGGTCTGTTTATTTTACATAATAGAGAGCATAGCAGGGTGTATTATTTCATAATGAGAACCATTTTCTGCTCATGTCTGACTTTTAGGTAAATATATATATATATTTATATATAGACATGGTTTATTAGATTTTTTTTTATCATGATTTAATAATTCAGGCAAGTTTTAGCACTTCCTGTACCATGACTCCAATTTCGTCTAATATATGTAGTGGAGCTTTACACATAAATGCACTGGTGGTGACAATCTTATTTTTCTTATCAACATGAGCCTCATTAACATGCTTACGGATGTGCTTGCAACCAAACTGAGTAGTCACTTCTACAGTGTCTGGAAGTGGAAGATCTGGATATCTGAAAAGCAAAGATTCAGATGCCTTAATACCATCTTTTTATCAACAGCAAAATTATGGCCATTAATCACAAGTTGCTACTTAGCTTTGCCTTTTTTGTGTAAACATTTAGCTGTACAAAGACATAAAAATACTTAGACTATGGACCAATATGTAAATGGAGCATAATCACCATTACAAAACCTATACTGAATATCAACTGAATTTCTGTTTCTAAATATTTACAAAGTATGTTCTGTGAATTAAGCTTAGCTTTATATTCCACAACATAACAAATCCAACAGTTTTCAACAACATCAAAAAAGTTTTACTTTGCATCCTTGACATGGCCAATAGTCATTTCACAGCCAGAGAAAACCTTTGCTGTCAACAAAGTTGAGATACAGCACAAGCCAATGGGCTTCTTCTCAGCACAGAAGGCCTGCAGCACTGTTAACCTGCTCGTTGACAGAACAGTCCTTTCCTTTGTCAGCCCAACTACACAGATTCATAGCTGGTGATGATGATGATGGAAGATGATGGCATCCAGCTCCAGATCTTGGATATCACCTCGGGCCAGTCAGGCACTCTCCACAAGATCGTTCCTCTTCTTCTGTTGGAGAACCTTTCAAGTGATCTACAACATGCATCTGATCAATGTTGGGTGCAAGTATCTTGACCTGTGGGGAGGTTGGTTCTGTTACCAAAAAGTCCTAGACAACGTGGTTGAACAATGTATTATGAATTAAAATATTTTTTTAAAATCAAAGTAGGCTGAAACTTTGAAACGGCACACACAAAGTTAGTACACAAGAGACTGTACTCTAAAATATACATTTAAAAATATAAAGCTGATGTTCATACAAGAGACTGACTATGAAGATGCGTCTGTAGATTTATATTGGAGGTATGATATAAAAAGACCAAAAACTGACAAGCTATGCAGGAGTTTCATTCATTTACAGTCATATGCAAACTTACAGTAGCCTGACGGTCAAATGAACCGGGACTGCAGACGCTTCGTGGATTTCACTTCCATCACTACAGCGCCATGTTTTCAAATTAAATGACTCGTGGTGAACTTGAAAGGTGAAGAACTTTTGAGGTTTGTGAATAAAGACAGTGAAAATTTTACAGCGCCTTTTAGTGGCGGCGCAAGAGGATCGTGCCTTTATTTTGAAATGCGTTTCCTAAGCGAGTCGTTTCCGGTTTTTAATTGACATGTGTGGTCGCTGTAATATAGGAGTGATTATGGCAAGTTCAGCGGAAAACTTACCGTGACAATGTGGGAACATAACTAAATAATAATACAATTCTTGATTTATTGTGATTCTTGATTTATTGTGGTCAATAAATACCATAACTAGTGAGTGTTGTAGTGCGCTTATTTCACTGAATGTAGCTTGCTAGCTAGTAACTTTAGGCAGCGCTCAATATCAGTCAAAAGTATGGTAATGGCAGGACTATATCGAGCCCTTAAAACATTTACCTCCACGGTCATAAAAGTGCGATTTTTAACATTTCAAACATCAGTCCCGGCGGATAAATCATAAGTTTATGACTGTTTTAAAGATTAACGTTCACGTGGGAAAATACAACATCCCTCCTCAGGTATGTGATAGTACAAGGAGGAGACCCTACTGGGGAAAAAGTTGTAAAGAGTTTGGGAGTGATAAGGTGGTCTGTGGATTGTATTTTTTGTGTTGATTCAGTGCCATACTACACCAGCTTGATGTAATTTAATAAACCTTGTTCATTATAAATAGGCACATGAACCTCGTGTCCACAAGAACATTCCCTCAGTTAACCATCAACTGAAAATGAACAAGTATATTGTTAAGTGAGTAGTACATTTATATATCATCACACTGTTTTAAATTTTGTTGATCATGCACCACAAGCGGTTTAAATTATACCCTTTTGTGCAGGATTCAGCCCATTAAGCTCCCCTATGGACTACCTGCTGAGGATTTGGCCAACACACATCTGAATAGCAGAGGAGAGCTGGTAGTAAAACGCTTCCTTAAACCACTGGACCGGAAAGCTATTGAGTCATAATTTTTTGGCATACTGTTGTTGTAAATGTTGTCTGTCTTTGCAATGTGTTTAATGAACTAAACTTTAATCTTACAAAAATTGTTATATTATTATTTTCAGAATGAGAGAAAAACATTCACAATTGTCACTGCCATGAACAGACAAGGGACTTCTTTTTCAAACCCATTTGAAATTTATTTTTTTCATACTGCAAATCATACTGCTACAAATGAAAAAAAGGCCTGAATTTCCTTTCACACCAATGGGAGAAGGAGGTGACCATTCTTATTGGAAAGCAGAAGCCCATTTCCTTGGCACTTGTTTGATGCTCACGAAACTGAGCCTCAGTCCATCAAAGGCAAAAAATTATTTATATTTGCACCACTTTGTAAAACTGAGTTTCCAGGCATTTCCTGAATAAATTCACTCTGTTAATAAACCAAAGCTAAAGAGAAAAAACAGAATTACCAGAATTATGCTCCTTTAAAGTTTTCCACTTCTGTAGCTTAAGCTGATATTAGAGACATGAGACAGTATAAATGAAAACCCTTTAAGGTGGTCATATTCAGTCATCTTAGTAGGTACGTTACACAAGAAACTAAACAGACAGGACTGGAAAACAAGTGACCACAACACGACTTATGTAGGAAGCCCTGAGAAAACGGAGCTTGATTTCTGGGTTCTCTAATCCTCATTAGATTCAGAGTCTGAATCATAACCTTTGCCTCTGATGGTCTTCTTCTCCACCTTACTGAACTTTGACCCTGGTTTCTTCCCAATTGCTGGTGGCTCCAAAAGACTCCCACTAGAAGGAGAAGGTAAATACATTTATTAGAAATTAAACATACTGTAAACAATTTCACCTGCACGAGTCCCTCACAAAAAAAGACAACAGATCATTTTCCATTTAAAATGTTTTCCATGTTATAATCTACCTGTAGTGTATGATATCTGAGCAGCCCAGTCTCCACTCAAGCATTTCAGCAGGGAACTCATCTGTGTTTCCCAGATCAGTAAAGCCCACAACATAATCCTTAGTCTTCCCATCCTTGACCAGAGCCAGTGTCGGAAGTACTTTAATCCTCAGCCTCTCAGTTAGGAATGGAGCCTTCTCAACATTTAGCTTGATGAACTTTGCTTCCAGATGTTTCTTGGCCAAAACAGCCAGGTGCTTGTCTAAGATTTTGCATATGTAAAAAAGAATTTTTATAGATGATGAGAAAAGCTCAGTTTTGGGGTGAATTATTCCTTTAATTAAGTTAATCACCTGAAAGTAGAGTCTCTGTAAAAATGGCAGATCACATTTTTGCTTTCTTTCACCTCAGGAAAGAAATCTTTCTTACTTGGAATCTCTCTGTATTCACCTTGTCCTTTAGATATCCACTCCTGAGAACAGACACATACCACAGATTGAAAAGTCTAAACTGTACTTTTGCTAAATATGATCTGCTTCAATACACTGTAATGAATATATGATGTGGATAACGCAGAATAAATTAATAATGCACAAAGCTGTTCAACATTCCAAGCTCTCCACATTTGGCCACACACTTACAGCACTTAAAACCAGTCTTAAATTTTACAATACCCACTTGCTTCTGTTTCTGCGCTTTCCTAAGGGCTTCAAGTCTTCTCTCCTTTAGCTGCTCCAGCTCATCTTCATCCAAACGTTCCAACTTGTTCAGCTCAGCATCCAGCTGCTCTTCCACTATTCGAGCTGACTGCAGCATCTGCTGCTCCAGAGCCTTTGCAACAACCTCCATTGACTGACCGGCCATTTCCTTTCATACCCCAACTTTCTGTTATACATTTAATAAAGTAGAAATAGTATAGGTCAAAACAGATATTGTTAAATGCAATGATACTGACTAGAAACACAACACACCAACAAAAGACGATCGAGAAGTGAACTTTAGAAAATATTGGATTAAAATAACACACAAACGGGACAACCTATGATTCAACATTTGATTTGTCGTTTTGATGTCGTTTAACGTTGTATTTTGAGGTTTAGGTCAAATTATGCTAGTGATAGCACTGTCAAACAAATTATGCACTGTCCTCTGAACAGTGACAACGGTGGTTTGAATCACCAACAAACAAATAATCACACTAAACGCACACTAACGAAATTAGCGCCAAACTACGGGAATTTATTCACTGACATACGGTTTAAATCAATGATTTGGGTTAAAATGTAGGTTAATGTATACCACCAACCACACTTGTGATTTCAATAACGAGGCACGATGACGTAAGGACGTACAAACAGGCGTCTACTGATTACGTCATGCAATTGTTATTTCAGCAGCCAACATTTTGACGCATTTTTAGAAAAACAAAACAATTCAGGACAATTCAACAAAAAAGGTTTACACTTTTGTACAATACATTAGGTACTGTAAAAAGTAACACAATGCATGTAAATGCTAACTGTTGTTTTATAAAAATGCGTTGCCACCTTTATACGTACACATACAAAACTGTATAGTTGCATACGTAGAAAGAGTTGTAAACAGAATACAAAAGAAAAACAACGCATCTCAATATGTTTCAATATTTGTGTTTTACAAAACTTACAGGGGACACTTAGGTTGTGTCCACCTACTGTACAGTTGCTGCACATTTCTCATCAAATTGTCACTTTTTGTCTTATCTTTTTTGTTAACTTCTTTAGTAAGTTTTAGATTTCTTGCTCATAGAATGTGTTTGTGTAATTGAAATACATAAAACAAATAAAAGCCAACAGAATACTTATCCAAATTTATTTAGAGTATTTAGAAAACATACAAATGATGTCACAGCTTCAGGTCTTTAGGCACGTCATTCTGTTATGACAGATATTTAACCATTTATTTGTACTTTCCTTTGTATTGTCAATAAAATGTGAAATAATAACGGATGTTTGATTTATAAGAGGCTGTCTAAAACCATGACAGCATAAACTCAAAATAACAGAGAAGTACATTCAGTTTATATGTAAATCCAAATGGTTTATTACAAAAGTAGCCAACTTAAGCCATATCCACAATGATTCTATTTTCTTCTAGTACCTTCTCTATATATATTTATAAAATAAAACAGGCAGGACAGAGGCGTGATAGAAAACCCTATTTAGTAAAACTAACCTGAACAATGTTTCAATTTTTTCTTCATAAATAGTTTTTCAGCTCTTTCATACATACTAACAAAGGGACTACTATTTTTTTAAATCATAATATTAGGAAAACATAAATGTTAGCTTTCACATATAACATACCTGTTAGTATCCACATGCTAAAATCTGACAGAAGACTTTAAAGATGATTCTTTTTATTAACTGTACTTTCAATTTGTTTCGCTGATCTGTAAAAGGCAAATAACATGCCAGTCAATTCTGCTTTACTACAAAGTTTGTTACATACATCTGAGGCCAGATATTCAAGATAAAACACAAGATCTAAGGTACAAGAGGAAGAACTGTTGAAAAGACAAAGTCCAACAAGCAAATAGAAAGCATACAATATACAAATACACAAATATATACAATACACAAATACATTGGTATAGGAAAGTCAAATGCATTAAAATGACATAAAAATATCCCCCAGACATTGGTTTATGAAATGTTGACATCATGATGAGAAAAATTCAGTGTTTAGTTGCTTTTGAATGAAGCTGGTATGCTAATGTTTCAAACCATTAAACCATCATTGGTTTTAATCATTTAGTCCTTAGATGTTCCCATGTTCTCTGTGAAGCTTGAATGAAAGTGATTCTACCAGACAACAGTCAGCAATGCTACAATTGACAGGTTCAAGCAGTTTTGTTCTCTCTTTCTTGTGTCAAGATAAGGTGGCAGGATTAGGCTGATGTCACAGTGACTGAGGTCAGGACGGTCATCTTACACAATCTTCTACCATAGTGCTACCATAGTGCTAGATAGTTTGCTGTACCACCACCTGCACATTGTCGAGGATGAATTCAAAGGCCATGCTCCACACTGATTCTGTTGACTGCTCCATAAGCCTGCAACAGACTCAAAGACTCAAACTCAAAGACAAACTTGTCTGTTATGGTTCATGATGTAGGTGGGGATTATGAGTGGGGTTGCTTTGCCACTCTTTAAGATGTCCTCTAGACAAGGAGAATGGCATAGTGGTAAAGTTAACACTCCTAGTTATATTCAAGGATGCCTACAGCCAGTTGATCACTATCAACTGAAATGGAGACAACATGGGGGAGTAACAACATATCAAAATATGACATGTACGAATGTGTATAATTCATAGTATTCCAAATATTCCAATATTCTTATTTTGTGGCACTTTTTCATCAGACAACCAGGAAATAGTTCAATATTCATAATACTGAATGTAATTGTCAGCATTCTGTAATAGTATTTCCTGCATTGAAGGTAAAGTTGATTTTTTTCAACATAAACAAGACATACATAATGAAACCATTTCAAAATGACAAAAATCATTGCCTGTGGAGATAGTTGGGAGAAATGTTTTTTATGAACAGTACCTCTTCATGAATTTGATAACAAGATAGAGTTTCTTCAGGTCTTTATCTCCCACAAGTTTTGTGCAGTACTTCAGCACCTGTAAAATGTCCTTCTCCATTGGTTCTGAGAGGATTCAGCACCACACAGTTAAACAGCTATACAGTGTAAAGGTGTACTTGTATAAAACCATGCAGACTCACTCTCAAGTCTCGTGTTACACAACCTTCCTGTTCTGCCCTACCTGAGATTGTGGTGACCCATTCATGAATCAAAGTTCTGATGTCACTGAATTCATAAGCTCCATCTAGGATCAGGAGTGGGCAGGGATTAAATTTACATGTCTCTTAAGAATCTGTGCTTGGAGAAGATGGGGGCTGTACATTTTCATCTTATAAACATTTCAAATGAGTATAAGACATTTTTTGCCGTCATCAACTTACCATCACATAGATTCTGTTTTCAATGTTATAATAAAGATGAAACATTTATAAACAAAACAGACGCAAAATATAACTGGAAAACAGGCTTACCTTGAGGCCATGATGTTTAATTGGCAGAGGAAGAATTTTGGAATGACTGGATTTGGCCGGACTGTGTCCTCTTTGTAAACATTTTTTAGTGGACTGGGACAGTTTTTTGTAGGACTGGCATTTCTTCTCTTGTAGCAGCGCTTTCACTACAGAAAATGAAAGAAAAATGGTTGGAGACAATGTTGTTTTCTGCATTTATGACATGCAGGTGTGGTAGCAGTAGATCCATCAATTTTACTGACCAACACTTTGAGCTTGAGTTTTTCCTTTGTTTCTATAAGCGGAGCAAAGCTCTTCCTGTAGCTCTCTGGGAAGTGCTGCAAACACATCTGGGTCAGAAACATTTGTGCAGCAAATGTTTCATAATTCTGGTTTCCAAGCAGACATTCCATCTATCTGCTTCCCACTAGGGGCATCTTTTTGAAACTGCTCCCCAAGCTTTGATACTTTTGCAGCCATGGAACCGCCCTAAACAAATTCAACAAATACTCAAGCAATGAGATTTAGAAAAAACACCCATTCACATTAAAACAAAGACTGCACAATCAAACAGAGGTCAAATCAGGAGATAAGGCAGATAGCACAGACTGACCGTTCACGCTTAATTCAGCAAATATAACTCCAGCAAAAAAAATAACCAACACATACACACAAAGAAAAATGTGCAGCATCTGGCTGACAAGTGTTTGATTGTGCCTCAGACATACAATGAGACTGGATGTGCAAGACTGCCCTGCTGGCACGGTGACTATCTGTCTCCATGGTAACAGATGGAACACGGGATTCAGTAGTTGAGTCTGAACCAATAAACAGACTCATGCACAAACACTACACAAAACTCTCTTGCTCCACCTGAACTTAATTAAGATAGCCCGAGATTTGCCACCACAAAGATACGAAGGCAAAGACATTTCTCTGTTTAAATTAACTTCAAATCAAATCCTAAGGCACTGTACATTCACAAGCACACATGATGTGGGGTCCGCTATTACAATTAAAACACAAATTGCTAAATCACAGTCTAAAATTTATGAATAACACAAATTCCACCCTTTTCTCTCCCAAATGTATTGCTCTGTTGACAAATAATGGGGAAATAATGTGACTGTAAAGTCATCAGTGAATGTAGAAGCTTGTAGTTGTTGATGCAAGTGCAGTTCTGCTAATGCCTGAGGAACATGGAGATACTGAAGCCTATTAAATCTCTTGCCAGGTTTATTATGCTCATAGTGTGTCGGCAGAGCAGCAGCGTGGGCCATCAATGAGGAAAAATAGGATTTCTCACAGGTGTAATACAAATGAAAACCTGTCTAGAATTCACCAGTAACACATACACAGCACCCACACAGAAGAAATATTTGCCTGGTAGAGGGATGCCATGAAAAAAGGACAGGTACAACAATACTAAAGTAACAATAAGCATAAAGCAGTTAATATTGTGTTTTATGTATAACAACAGGGTAACTGTTGTGCACCTGTCAATGAGTATGTTCACTTATAAATATATAAATAAATAATAATTTTTTTGAAGAATATGTAAAGAATTTGAAGTTTGAATAAAAAAAAATTAAAAACATTTTTTTGTCAAATGGCACAGATCACAGTGTGATCACAGCATCATATACAAGATGATGAAAAATGTTTTCATTACGCTAGCTTAATGTGAGAAATACTGCATGAAATTTTGGAGAAAAAACCTGTAGACATACTAGAAAATGTTTAAACAGTAAATATTGTTAGGAGACACAGGAGTATATAATAGTTTTCTTGCAGACGAGTAGTATGTCTTTGATTTGCACTCACATCCGTTTTATTTGTGAGAGTCAGACTAACTTTCCTACAATGCAATTTAAATTATGTATTATGTTGCAGTTACCAACTGGTGAATAATAATTCTTTATTAAAGTCAATTTTTATTCACAACTGATGCTTGCCTGCATGAGAATAATAAAGAATAAGAGGCTCCTACCCTTCCTCCCCACCCATCATCTTTACTGTCTTTCTTTCTCCATCCATTTCAACTCATACTGAGGGACCTGCAAAACAATTCAGCAAAATGATTTTAAAAATTCACCAATCCACCAAATGTTCTCATGTTCTCATCTGTTCTCATCCTCACCCCTGCATGCGTTTACACACTTTAAAAGTTAAACTCAAGTGCTATCACCTTAATCAGCAGTTGAGTGACAACCTCCTTTAACACAGAAAATGGATCTTTACCTGAAAAGCTGAATCTTGAGCAGAGAACAGATTGATGTCAAGCACATTGCTCTGAATTCCTCCACCTCCTGTTATCTAATATAACACCAAATCAAAGAGAGTTCGTGCTACTTGTAGAATGCACATGAAAGAAAGCTATGAGAAACAGAGCGGTTAAAGAGGAACACAAGTATTAGCAGAGCAGAGGTCACATACAGCTCTGGAAAGAAATTAAGAGACCACTCCAATTGTTTCTTAAATCAGCATCCCTACATTTATGGAAGCCATTCTGATCCAGTGCCTGTTGAATTCCAACACAGGCACATTTCATCCTGCTTAATAAAGTACTGATTAAGTGAACCTGAACCATAAAGATTGAAATACAAATTTCCAGCATGACTAAACACATGCATAGGGTTGCATGTGCCGAATGACAAACACAGCATCTTTTACTGAATATCAGTTACTAAACCATAAGCCTTATAACACGACCTATACTCAATCTCGGTGCATTAAGATAGTTAGTACACAGAGCCGCTATGAGGGTGCAAGATAAAGCATGCTTGACCACGATCGGTGCCTCGCACTGTGCAACAATTTTGGGAAACAGACAACCTGTCCACAGAGTAAGTTGATGGACAGCTAATGGGAAAAGTGATCAGACACAGAGGAGACTAACAAGGCAAATGACATTCCGAGCACACACTGCTTTACAACAATAGATTATTACAGTACTAAACAAGAAAATAATAACATCACTCTGCATCACGATTTCTGTTTAAAATGAGACATTTTAAAACTGACATTGTTGCTCACCAAATACCCCCCTTTCCTTAAAGATGTATTTTGTTTTTAAACCAAAGCGCCACTCTTGGGTTGCGTCCTCCCCTTTTGGGTCAATTTCAAAAGATTGCCATCACAGACATCGCGCATATCTCTCCACATCAACAGCACGATTCAAACCTTCAACCCTTCACTTATTCAATGGCACCTCTCCTTGCTGAACGACTGCTCACTGTCTCCTCTCTACTTGTTTTTTTGTGTAAGACCCACCTCCTCTCTGCCGGGGTCACACAGTGACATCTGTCTCACAGCGACCTCTAGCGGACAGTTACTCCAACTACACTTAACGAAGGACTATCACGACATCAAGAAGTTACTTTGTACGTTTCCAATGGCGAACGCATTGCTCGTGTATATTAACCAGGCAGGCCGATGGTTTCTGGCAAATTTCCCCTGGCAAATGCCTAGTTTATGCAGTTGAAATCCAAACCTTCAACGCTGTAGGATTCGTCTACAGTGTTGCAAATGAAAAAGGCCTTGAGAGTGTAAGTGTTTAATTTAAGACGACACTGGCATGGTTTCAAAGAGGATTGAGATTAAGAAAACTGTGATTTATCTTTATCTGTCCAACACTGTTTGGTAACCTGTGGTGCGCAAACAGTCTGACGAAGAGCCACTTTCTCATGTAGTTTATTACTTTCTATGGTGTTTTGTGTCGGCATATCTGAGATATTCAACAAAAACAGGTTAAATGATAATAACAATGTTTTGCGACAGTGGCGATTGCCACAACAACACCGAACCCATGTGGTGCTGAAGCTGGGTAACATTGACGGGTCCATTAAAGATGCAACCGCAACTTTCGCCTCTCTGTTTAAAACATCAACTTGAAGATTACTTTAAGTACTTTTCGTTACGTATGTTGAAGTGAAATGAAGCCAAACTGACATATACTGACAAACTGGCATACTCCATATACGCTTAAATTATAAATCATTATTATAAACTTACAGTTGGGAGTCAGGGTAAGGTAAAGAGATTGTTTAAAACACATAATTTGTTCAATTTTAACCATAAAGTTACGGATTGCAACTTGTGGGATGGTGGGATGAATGATTTAAGATCATAGAACTGTACTTTATATCTTTTGCCCATTAATATATATTTTTATTGTGTGGATGTTTGACTACACAATAAAGTTACCTATACACGACACAAACTGTGTTTATAAACCGCTGCAGACTACAGCGGTTAATATTTTATTGTATTCATTTATGTCCATAAACCAAGTTCCACTAAAGATGGATCTATAAATCATGCTGTTCTACATCTTTTAGAACCCAGTTATTTTATTCACTTAAAAAAGTAAGATCATAAAGAATTTGTTTTTATACTTTGTTTAATTGATATGCTTCTAAATGATTTAAGTAAACCTATTACAAATGTTTCCCAATAGATGGCAGTATTGTTCTATATCTGAATAACTTGAAATGGCGTTTGACCCTGGACGTTTCTCTGTTTTACAAGACTGGTGATTAAGATCACAGGTCCTTTTCTTTTAATTATTTTGATAATTTTATTACACTTTCCTTGGACAAAAACTCTCTATATATATAGAGAGAGTAAGTATTTATAAGTAAATACATAAAATTACATAAAGTAAGTACATAAAATAACTTGTAGTCTACATAAAGAATAAATAAGCAGCATTTATAATTGCATTAATAGCATTTATTATTTTAAAAGCAGACAAACATTGTGTTCTGTTTCTCAGTTGTGCTTTACATAATTCGAACACTGAAGATTTTATTTATTTTTGTATTTTCAGAGACGAGTACCTGTGATTAGAGTGAAGGTGTGATGCAGTGACAACAAATATATGAATGAGAAACAAGCAATACTTTTAAAATAGTGCTTGTAAGAATACATTTACATTTAAGGTAAAGGTGCCAGGAAAGGGATTTCATGTGCAAAATAGAAAAGCACAGACAGGATCATGAGAAACCACTGACTGGCAATGCTAAGAAGGATTTACCCCTGAGCTGAGGATCGAGAAACAGTAAAGGGAAAAAGAAGATGGAAAGAGAATAAGGAAAATAAATTGTTGCCAAGAATTTAAACTCCTTCCACTGCGTTTTACTTAAACTGGGGTCGGGAAAAGTACTGAAATTATGAGCACAGGAATTGGACCAGGAGTTGGGTTTAGCCATTCAGATGCTGACCTACAAGTCAAGTTCACAACATATGTTGATCCTGTCATGTACATTTAGGTAAAAAAACAAATGGTCACTATCCACATCCACAAACACAAGCTTTAATGGGGGTTGTAGTGGCTCTGCAAGTAAATTGGACACACATTTTTTTGTTTTTTAGACACACGTCTTTGTTTTTTAGAATACAAAAACACGTTACTGAAGACGGTACCCTTTACAGAACAGAATTTAAAAGCAGACTGGGACTAATAGAAAAATTATTTAAATTACAGCAAGTGAATGCAGATAACAATCAATCTGAGCAGAGATGACTGTGGAGACAATTCAGAGATGCTGCTTTGTTGTGAGTCAGGCTCTCCAGGACATACTTTCACATATATTGTTATTTACCATTAGAGTGAATTAAAGTAATTAATCGCCATGTGGACTGAAAGTCTTGACTATAGGGTGCTTCTTTTGTATGTCTATCAGATAATAATGATCTTTGTATTGAGTTTAGTTAATGGAGTGTATGTGCTGAGTTATTCGGCTGTGAAAGGACTCCATTAGCTCGAAGATTGCTCCGTTATTTATTTGCTAAAATTGTTTTGATGAATCAGTTTCATTCTTTTCTTCTTTTGTCCTGTTTCTCTCGCTCATTATTGACTTCAGGTGTGTCTTTACGGATCAGTTCGCGATTTTCTTAGAACGTTTAGAATGTTGTTACTTCCTCTGTACAGAAATTCTGCTCGTTGGACTTCATGCAGTAAATGCTGTCTGCTGGAAAAATAAAAACTTCTGGAGTTTTGAAATCAATTGTTTTTATGCTTTTATTAAACCATATATTCAAAAGCCTTTTTATTGGACAACAGTTATCTACTTAAAAAAGAACAAACAAAATAAATATAGAAATACTTTATTAGCTCACAAAGTGCCATATGATTACATCACCATAGATCCAGTCGTCTTTGTTTCCTGTCAAAGGCTTACTGGTGATTTACCTTACCCATAATGAAATAGTATCAAGTCCGCAAACAGTGGACAGCTGGACAGCCCTAAACTTTCAGCTGTGGTGCTGATCATTCCCACTATGATTATCGCACAGATCATGACCCTCTCTTACCAACAGAAGCCTGAGTTTTGGGTGAATGGAGAACTTAAACATTATTAACCTTTGGCTTGATTGAGCAAATTGTGCAGAAATTCCATCCAGAGTCCTACTAAGCTCCCACTGTAGTGAAAACATATATAGATTTAATCCACTCTGTATGAGGCATATGCAATAAAGTACAATAATAAACAAGACATATGCAATAAAGTACAGAAGTGAAGAGGACATTTACAATATGAATATTATTGCTTTGCATTTATAAAATCATAAACCAGTACACACACAAACACATTCATAACATTCATACACATAGACCATAACAGCACATAGAAATCTGAGCTGTATATATTACCAGTGTAAACAAAAGAGAGTTAGAAGTAGACCAACAGATATGTAAGAGAAAACTTAAATGTAAGATACAGTAGAAGAGCAAAAAGAGGCATAGGGAGGCAAATGCAATGAGGGGGTGTGTGGGGGCCCTTGCCAGGGTTTGCCCTCTTGTCACTCTCTCGGTGTCTAATGGGAGTGATTGATTTTTCCGCTTGCTCTTATCAAGGGAAGCAGCCAGCATCAATAACAACGTGGAATTAGACACATAGCATTTCCAGCCGAAGACAGAGGAACAGAGAATCAGGAACAGCAAAACTGGCTTGAAAGAGGAAACGGAGGGTGTCTGTTTGTGTCGGTTCTGAGCCTAAGTACGCGATTAGATAAAAGATTTCTCAAACAACTTTAAAGATGTGGGCAAGCCTGATGTAGCCCCATTTTCTCAGCCAAATTCCTTCCTCCTTTATCTTAAACTCATTGTCATTTTAAAGCATGAGCAGAGCCGGGAAAGAGAAGGAGAACCTTTAAGAGCAGAGCAGTGAACTTGAGTGTGCCGTATTCATATCTGTGTAATAATAATCTGTGATTGGTGTAGCTCTGTTCTTAGCACAAGAGGCGTCGAGAAAAGCGGAAATTACCATGTTTCAGAAATGTGGCCGAACGAGGGGAAAAGGAGCGCAGTAATTGAATACTTTCACCAGGCAGATTTCCCATTTTCCAATTTCCTGCCTGGCACGTTAGTAATTTTGCCATCTCATCTGTTATTCTGTTATTCCAGTGAGTCTTGGATCCAGAGGCTTAATGCAATTCTTGGGAGGTAATTGGAAGGTACAGGTGCGGAGATGTGGGGAGGGCCAGGTTCATTTGCATTCACAGTTTCTGCATATCTACAGTAATACAGCCACCACAACATACAGCGTGAGAGCAGAGCACATCTACTTATGTGTGTGGTATGCAACCCATTACATGATAAGATAAGCTTTTGAAACAGGACATCAGTTGACAATTAATGTTTATTGTTATTGCCATGCTTACACCCACACATACACACACATAGCAACCAAGCATTACTGTCAACTGTCAATTAAGTAAAGTTGTATTATTTAGCAAAAATAATACAACTTTTGGTAAAGCAGGAAATGGGACCATCATGGTCATTTTCTTATGATGAAATTATATAGTGAGTACTTTCCTGGAAATTCAATGATGATAAATACACTTTTAGAATCTGATCTTTTTAAAGATCTTTACTCTTTAAGTAAAAAGGGAAATATAAAAGTATTTCAGACCTTTTCTCTGTTCTGTATAACTAAACAAAGGGAGAGATTCTGAAAAAAGTCTGCAAACAGTTCATTCCTCTATACAATTTTCAAAACTGCAGGGCCCTGCAAAGCTGCAGATAACCCTGAATCTTTCTCCTTATGGTTTACCACAAAGCAGCACACATTCCAACAATCTATTATTTTCATCCTCACTTTTGGCATGTAAAAACTGAAGATGTTAATAATATAATTGATAAATAGACAGTTGAGTAAAAAGACTGATAATAGCTCCTGTACCTCTCCACATACTGACCTTGCCTGGCTTTCTTCATTGTTTCAATTTTATTAGTGGACTCTTTGTTCAATGCAGAGGCCATTTTATCCCAACCTGGGCCACTAGATAAAGCAGGGCACCGTACCCAGCCTCCACATTCTCCCAAAACAAAAGAAGACAGATTCTCACTGCCTGCCCAAGGCCCAATCAGAGCACTTGAAAGCGTAAAGCATTTCTTTCACATGTCTCAAAGCCACACACACGCTTGCACACACTTAGCCACCCTCTCTCTCCAACTGTCCTCCTGTCTCTAGTGCAAACAAACACACAGCCATTAATCGACTAAACCTTGGACAGTATGTGCAGTATCCACTCATTGATCACAAGGTTCAGGTCTTTGGTCTGATAGGGCTCTTGAAAGAATGAAATGCCCATATGCTTCTCTTCAGTCTCAGCACTCACCCAATTCTTCCAAAGAATGAACAGACATCCATATTGTTCCAGCTTCTATAAAGCTGTTAAAAACTGTACTTAAAGGGGCATAAAAAAAAAGCTATTAAAGATAAAGCTTCGCAAACATGCATTCCCCAATGACTTAAATAGTGGGATTCAAGGACCACTATGAGAAAAATACACATTAAAACATCCATTCCCATCTTGAACTGTTAAAATTACCTGTGCTGTCTTAAGTGATATTTTAAAAGGCACAAATACTCTGTGTTATATGAAATACTGGGTGATGGTTTTACTGCTTTATAACTGGACTCCTTCAGCCTGAATACAAACAGCATGAAAAGAGCATAACACAAAGAGAAATTAAAACTTTTTATTTCTATATACAATCGCATGTTTGTTTGCGTGCTAATTTTACAGTGTCATTATCATCATTTTTAGTTAAAACCAGGTAGTGGGTAAGCAACACCCATGAAATTGACACAGCAAGGGGTGAAACAAACGTTCTCTGCCAATCGATGGTAGATTTTTACTTTCTCAAGCCAGCGCACCATTGTGCAGATTCGGTTATGGCAAAATAACAGACGGGTAAAAGACATATTCTGCAAATCTTGAACCCTATGTGCTAGTGTGACCCTTTTGGTTCTCAAAATCCAAAATACCCCACTGTTAAGAACCCCTGGAAGGCAAGTGTAGTGGAATACACCCCCCCCCCCAACTTTCCCCTTAAGTAAGCACACACACACACATATCTCACCCACCCATCCATACACCCAGACAAAGACCATCTTTGTTCACCCCGCTGTGCTCCGTGTCTTTTGAGATGGGCTGAAACTGCTCGTTAAAATCTGTGACATCTATTGGGGAGATCGACCCCCTATTGCTCATGGTTTACAACTCTCCCCCACCTCATCCAATGCCTCCCTCCCAGTCCTGGCAGAAGTGAGGAGCACAGCCTTCCTCGTAAGAAAAGCAGCCAAGAATACCAACGACAGCCGATGACTTCTTGAATGAGAGAGCTTTATTAGCAGTCAGATTCGGAAGAGACCTCCCTCGTACAAGTTGACAGTCCCAGCAGCCTCCGTGTCAGCACAGGAGACGCTCTCATAGTCGAAGTCCATCAGACCCGAGACTGAGAACACCAGCTCAGCCCCATTCCCAGGCTGCTATGCTCATTCAATCAATACATCAATCTCTCAGTTAAACACCAAATGAATACTGTCAAAGGAGGGTGACAATTAATGCAGCACCTCGTTAGGTATCTGGCCATACTGTTATCAAGATCAACAAGAAAGAACAAGCTCTACTGTAGCTCAGCTGGTAGAGCATTGCGTTAGCAGAGCAAAAGGTTGTGGATTTGATTCTCAGGGAGCACAAGTACTAACTAAATGTATAAATTGAATGTTAACTTGTATAACTTGAATGTACTGTAAGTTGTTCTGGATGAAAGCTCCTGCTGAATGAATGAAATGAACAAGAACGATTTTTTTACATTGATTACATCCTCTGAAATGAGTTTGTGTGTGTTTGACAATGTATTTTGTGAGAGAATACATTTTGTATGTGCAGAACACTTTTAATTAAATTTTCTAAAGTCAGGATCAAAATTGCCACATTTTATTTGGAGAAAAAGACTGGCAACCAGAAGAACAAAGAGAAGAACTCAACTCAGGCCAGACTCAAACTTAGCTCTCCTATGAGCACAAAAGCTCAATGTGGCACAGTATCCACAATTTTAAGCATCTGTGTCTGTGCGTGTGTTGTTAATGGAAATCACTACCGGATAGCAGGTGATGAGAAAGATATGTGATGCTGAGAGAAGCTTTGTAACTGATGTTCTCTCTCCCAATCAATCAAACATTGGCATAACATTACCAGAGGCGACAAGTGCACACCCAAATAGCAGATGGTTCGAATTGGGAGTAGAGGAAGCTTGGTCATCATCCACTTGTATCTGTAGCAGGACAGGTAGTCATTGCCATAGCAGCAGTGGTGAAACTTGTGTCAAGACATTCATGTCCCATACCTGGACAACCACATCCATCCTGCTGGCTCCGCTTCCAATGAAACTAATGGTCAACTGATCTGGGATGAAAGTGTGTTCCAGGTCTCTGATGAGCATGAGGTAGGGAAGCACTTCCAGGACAGTGTGATGGACAGCTAGTGATTAGGAGGAGCAAAAGGTTTAGTTACAAACAGCCCACGCTCATAAAGGTCTTGCGAGGAAGACACACTCTCATTACAAGGATGTAGCTGAGTATATGATAAAACTTGTCTTTTCTGCAGAGAAATACACATTTTTAGCAATAATGTAGAAGCCATTCAGGACAGCGCTAACATGAGATCTGTGGTTGTTAAGCAATGGTATATGCTTCTGTAAAAGCCAACATTTAAAATGTTGGGTGTCACCACTGTCATCTCCTAGAAAAACACACAAAGTCCAAATCAAATCATATTTTGCTACTCTTTCATACATCATATATATTGGTGTATACATATCAAAATATTTATATTTATACAGGCCATAAATAGTCTAAATAAATGGTATAAATGGTATTCATATTTATAATCAATGACTCACAACGCATAGTTTATATATTCAATCATACAGTAGCTGCTGATTTAAATACTGTACAAAAATCATTTGTTGTTCCTAATGGGATACCTGATATGTACTGATTCATCTCAGATGCCTAGGATAAAATAAATATGAAAACAATTTCCGGAACCAAGACTGTTAAACACATATTTTTTTCTATATATCTGCTCTATGTCTCATTAATACAATCACACAATATATCACTCAATATAAATATATGATAATTAGGTAGTTTCTCTATTGGGACAGGTATTGCCCAACTCTGTGTGTATTTCCATGTGTATAATTATGATGTCTAAGCTCTGTACCTTTTAGTCAGAGCTGTCACAGTACAGCTATCATCACTGAGACCTGCTGTGTTCATACAGTGTGACGATAAGAGGTTGACATTTCTACACAGTTCTGCTGAAGTACAATCTGTAAAGATCATGTATTTTTTTTGTATGTGTGTACTGTACATCACCTGTAGGGTGTCTGTGCATTCACCTGTGTGGTTGTGTGGGAAGGACAGACATTTTTTTGCTGTTATATTGTTTACATAACTGCTGTCTCCTTTGCACTGTCTCACTGGCAATGCAAATGTGTTACTATTTTCATTGCCATTATTACTGCCATGCGAAGGCAAAATGCAGTAACTCAGTTTTTCATATTCTCAGTTTCAACACTTTGCGCAGTAACTGCATTTAGCCTTTGCTGGGTAGAATACATATTGAAAAACAAAATATTGAGAGAGAGCGAGAGAAGCGTATGGTGCGCAGACAGATGGATGAGAATTTACGTTGAGGCAGCAACAGGAGAGCGGTGGCTCGGTTTTCCAGATGGTTCCTCTGGAGGGATATTATCTCCTCCATCACAGCAGACTGAACCTGAGACTGCTGAAGTGTGTATGGGGGGCTGTAAATACTGTGGGAAGTTTTGTGCCACATTGATGCTCCCAGCCCTGCAGCTTGTAAGTGATCCTTACCTGGCCTGTCCCAGCTGTGGTGTGGCTTTCCACCCCCCTCCACCAGGCTAGTCATGGGATAGGTCTGCAGCCTTTATCCTCACAGTTTCTCTATTCCACCACAGGATAAACTTACTGCTAAATGACAGGGTTGGCCCGCTCCCCGGGTAGTTGCACCACCAGAATACCTAGACAGAGAAACTTGTGACATACATGTGTGTTAGTATGTCTTTTGCACCTCTAGATGTATGTTTGTGTGTGTGGACATGGGCATAGGAAAAAAACAAACAAGCACACAGTTCTGTGAACTCATCAGGGGTCTAGAACATTAAAGGGACGTGCACTAATTCTTTTTAACACCCTTATAAATGAATAAGTAGCACACATAGGCCCCTTCCCTATTTTGATTCACACTCTTATCTGTTTCCCTGGAGCTTGCTAATTACACAACGTCTACGGTTTCAGTGGGCTTGTTTGATATGAGTTTATCTGAGCTGTCCGTCAAGCAATTAAGGTCAGCGTTCAGCACTCTCTCAATGGCATAGTCATGGCCTCAGCAAGCAGGGGACGGATCGGACCAGCTCAGATCAGGTGAGGCCTTTTGGTTTCAACTCTTGCCGTCCCACCATGACAACACACAATGGCTATGATCAAAGTTGTTCCTAACTTGAGCGACCCGCGGTAATGGGCTATTAATGCTTGTGAGAAATGACACTGGCTTTAGACAGAGCATTTGAGTGGAAAATTAAAACTATGATCTAAATGATCCCTTTTGCTGTTGTGAAATTATCCTTGAGCTCAAATGTCATTCAATTATGTCACACAAAGTGCCCAAAGCATTTAGATGTCATGTGGGGGTGGTACGAGACAGTACAGTTTTTTATGGTCTTTGATTCAGTAAAATGTGGAACACTTTAGTGTGAGAGGACACAGTCTGTGTTCCTTTACAATAACCACAGAATTAATTCAATTTAGCTTGAGTTTGTCTCAGGCAGGACTGTGTAGATAATACTACAGCATGCGACTGTGTGGTCAGACAGTAATAAAAACACTGTGAGTATGGCATTCATTCTGCAGTGGTGTGGATTGCCTGAGCAGTTTCACTGCATTGGGAGTGGTCACATATAATATGTGGTGTGTGTATGTGTATGTGCGTGTGATCTGTGAAATGCTGTGTTGAACACAAAACACAAAATTAACTGGGTGACACTATGATAGCCAGGCATCGTGAAACACGCCAGTCTCTTCTTTCAAAACAAGACTTTTTCTTTACTCTCTCTCATTACCATTCAGTTACCTCAAGTTAGTAACCTTGAGAAAGATTTGCATAAGAAATAAGATCTGCTGAGTCATGTAGACAGTATTGATGATACTCCCTCATCACCACTACCATGAAAGATTTTAAAATCAAATAGTCAACAAATATGGAATTTGAATTCAACAGTTACAATTACTGACCTATTGGGGGCACTAAAATGATTGGATTAAAATTTTCCTTAAAAGTGCATTCAATAATTTCCTCGTTAAAATGGCTTTACACATTAAACTAGTACTTAAGTATTATTGAGAAATAGTACCAAAATATTTGTACATTTGTAATTTAAAGGCCAGTCAGTAGCATAAATAAAAAAGCTTTATTTGGAATGTGTCACAAACAGGTGCAGACACATTAAGATCATATGACCAGCTTAACACTACTTGTGTTTTCTTTATAATCCCCCTGTTACTGGACACTTTCAAGAATAAATTAGTCATGGATGACGATAACTAGCATATTCTATAAGGACATTGCATCTATAATCAAAAAGCATTGTTTTTGAGCGATTCTACATACTAGGTATCAATTTAAGTTCAAGATGACATTAGACAAATACTACTGTTTTTTGTTAATAAAATGATGTTTTGGAAATTATACTATGTTTATGAAGCTATGCATTCAGACATTCTAACTGTATTTTATATCCCTATGCATGCAGTGAGAGCACCTGTTGGCCCTATTTTACCAGATGCCAGAAACACAGCACACAAAAATATACTTCAGCATTATCATTTCATGGCGGGTGTGTCAGGTTACACCTGTGAGAGCATTTTTACAGCTATGCCTTCTTGCCATACTTGCCATACTCATAAAAGATTTAGCTGACATGCAATTGCTGCTACTTTGTTTATATTTGACCATATTAAGTTTGTGGGGTGGTCCAGGTAAGACACACCACCAGTACAGCCACAGGAAGTCTACAGGTGGTACTGTGTGAAATGGGGTGTGTCAGCTGTCGGTCTAAAGCAACAATAGCATTATGAAGCAGCTCTGGTCACACAACCACATACCTTGCCTTATTATTGGTCCTCATGCCCAGTCAATTCCCTGGTCCACTGTTCATGAATTTAGTGAGGAACACATGTGGAGCAGCTCCAGGACATTCACAAATAATACCCTCTAACCCCACCTGGATTTCAGGGAAAATGGAGAAAAGTACAGCCAGTAAAAACAGCAACCTGAAGGTCACAAGTAAAAATGGCAAACATGTAGGGGGTGTATTGAAAGGAAGGCTAATATTCAAAAACAACAGGCATTGAAGGCAATATCTCATCATGGCCTAGGAGCACATGGTGGGACTCTTAAATGAGTCTTGATTGTACTGAGCAATTTGGAGCTCAGCAGAGCACTCAATTAAGCCAACCGATTAACGGCAGATCTGACTTGTCCTGTTCCCTGTGATGTCACAGTTCTTGGAGTGTGGCAGCCATAGCAGGTGTCTGATTTGACCAAAGCACTGGCCAGCAGCTTATATCATTAATAAAGCCCAGGACTCAACCTATCAACACTGCAGTACACTCCATTTTATGCCATTTTCCCTGCATGGGGCTTTCCTTTCTCCTGTTTTGCTTTTAAATGTAGTCTCAAGAGAACCCATACTTCAAACCAACATGCCTCCTGAATTAATTTTTGCCCAAGACTTTTCTATGTAATGCTGAATAGTGGAATATTCTTCCTTCATTTTGAGGGGTCCTTATGAAAAAACATAAAATTTGGTCTCCAGTGGTCATTTTCTAAGATTTGATCTTGTTCCTAAAGTTTATTTCACAAGAGTGTAGCAACATTAGCTTATTATTAGCCAGGTTTTGTGTTCCTTCACAGAGTAAATCCTTCACTATAGTGAAATCTAATGTAAATGTTAGAAATATACAACATGTCTATTTTCTAGTTTATATAGAAAATAAGCTCTAAGATGGCCAGCCATGTAAATACAATGGTTCTGATTTCTCCTTTTGTGTATGCTGCTTCAAAATCATTTCTGCCATTGCAAGTGTGTGTCGTTTGCAGTGTCAACCAGTGTGCACTGTACCTCCTTCAAACGTCTTCCCAGTCAATGGATAAACAAAGGTCAGGACTCTGGAAATGTCACTCAGTCCCTGGCTTGGCACTTAGAGGTCCAAGGGAACCCGGGAGGGGGGCTTGGCCTGGCTGCAGGTTCCGGAGGGACAGAATAATGTGTCACACGGCTGCCGCTGCTTCCTCTTCCCCTGGTGGTTGGGGGCAGGCAGAGAGGCACGATGGGGGCTCATTGTTACACTGCCTTTTCCATCAGCTGTCAGGAGAGCAGGGGGCCTGGCTAAATGGGCACTCTAAAATACTGCACGCCGGGGAGTTGGCCCTCTAAAAAATATACAGTATACCTAGCGAGTAGAAAAGATAGATTTAAAGCTTTCATATTTAATCACAAAAATGACATTTATACATTATGCGTAATAGTGCTGCTTACGCCCTCATTTTCACTTGTGTATCATATGTGCTTGTTTGTCAACAGTTGTGTCACACTGGCGTGGGTGTAGGAACACATACTGGGCATTTACCAAGAACACTTGAGCAAAACAAATTATTACCGAACAGGCAGCAAAAGTAGCATTTCCACTCTCTATTCAAAGTCCCTGGAAGTCATGCTGCTTTTTCCTAATATCTATAATATTATAGCACAATACTTTGAACTCGCAAAAGAATTGCATATTAATGAAAGATCACACTTTTAAAAAATTCTAGGCTTTAGGTTCAAAAGAAATATCCTTTCACTCTCATAAACATGTTTCATATAGAGTTAAAAATGAAGGTTTGCAACAAGTGTGCAGTGAACCAGAAGAAAGTACAGCTCAATTTTCCATCCAGTGTTCAACTATCATTTAGAGCCCTTATTTATTTAGTCTGGCTCAGAACAACCTTGGCCAGAGAATGAAAACAGACTGTACTTCTATACAATAAAGAGTGGAAATAAGCGAAAGACAGAGAGAAACAGAGAAAGAAGTGAGAGAGAGTGAGTGAGAGCAAGAAAGGGGCTGATCAGATGATTATTTCAGCTGAGGATGATAAGTGGTTTGATACGGAGCCGTGTTTGTCGCTGCGCTGTGGGTGATCAAGGTGAAGAAGGAGAAAAGGGGCAGCCACGCCCCCAAGCACACCTAAGATTGCGTTACCTGCCGTCTCTCAAGCGTCATACTGGGAGCATGGAAACCCGAGTGCAGCCACGAGAAGAAATCTGGCCGTCAGTCAAGTGCTTTTGTATGCAGTTCTACGAACAGGCCGGATCTGGTTTCTCTGCTCCAGAAACAAGGAACCTAACCACAGAAACAGCACAAGAGTTTTGAGCTGAGCAACTCTCATACTATCAACAAAAGCTACAAATTTCCCAGACTAAACCATTTGTCACTACTGAATAGATCTTTCTCAGTAATTTGAATAAATTGGTTAAAAATGTCACATCAAGGTCAGTGTCATCAAGGTCAGTGTCATCTTATTCTGTGATAGTTTGACTGCGTCTCACCCACCAGTTTCTGACTAGGTGGAATTCAATTATATGTGCCCATTACGCAATTTAAAACATCACTGCAATGATAATGAAGGATGGAGAGTAGATATTACAGTTTTCTGGCATTTTATGCTTTGCTCTACACAATAGAGGCAAATATCTTTAAAAAATGTCAATTTGAGCTAGCAGTGTTTTGGCTCACCTCAGAATTTGAACACAGACATCAATAATGTCAGGCCAGCATAGACTTGCTTTATCTCATGGTCATAGTGAATCAAAGAGACATACTTTTTTTTTACAAATTTTAGATTTAGAAGTTATTCTTAAGTGAGGGATTCATTTATGAGATTTTATTGACATTTTCAATACAAAGCAAATGTGACAGAGAAAATTTAAAGCTGATCTAATAAACACACACACATGATAAAAGTACATACTGTACACTGAATAATATATATAAGATTAGGACTGTTCATATTAGAAGTTTCTCTCTCAAAACAAACCCACAAGGAGGAGCAGGCAGTCAAAGAATGCAGTTCTTTGGGGACAGAAAGGAGAAAATCAAGTGATAAGATGAGGAGGTGAGCATGAGGTGGAGAGCATGAATGAGAGAACTGATGTAATAGGACACTGCAAGTAGGCAAGTGAAAGCCACCTCCTTTTCTCCTTCAGGGATAATTGTTGTTTAGATATACTTTTACCCCATCTCACTCTCAGGTCGTGTTTATACAACTTGTTATTGTGGTTTCTCTTTGCCTTTTTCCTCTCTTTTCTCTCTCCCTCTTCCTCCTCCTCTTTGTATTTTCTTGCTAGGGGAAAATCTGCAAGGCTTGTTCACTGGTGCCAGCAACAGTTAATCCTTTTCCAAAGCACCTTAACTATGCTGGGAATTCTGCAGATGCTAAATAAAACAACGGGAACAACCATGCACTTAACACCAGCTCACGCTGGCAGGAGTGCCTGTGTCTTCAGATGCTCTGTTTTCTCATAAGTAGTTCAAAACAATCTGCTGTTGTGTGATAACTGTGTGTTTCTCTTGAGTGAGCTGGTGGAGGAGCCACACTGGGTTCAGTAGCACTGCCTCTAATCCCATTACTGCTGTTCACCTGAGATTACTTCAAATAAATAAGGAAATATGGAAAGAGGAAATAAGACATTTCTGTTGCAGTAATTGACCAAAAGTGTCAAGCATTGATGACCGTCAGCTTATGTTCACTGTGTCTGTGTGATTTTGCGAACAGATATGTTTTGAATTGTGATTTTTTTTCTGCTTTTTATCCTTTTTTAGCCTTGTACTGGAAAGCAGCTGAACAGATGAGGCCGACTAAAACCTTACAATCTTGTTACTGTACAGGGACTTCTGTAAATGTTTCAAGTAACGGTAAAAAAGTCTTGCAGTCGTAACTGTCACTCATTGTAATCTGATTTCAATGCTGATTTCAATGCTTTAAAATATGTTTGCTATAAACACAGATGAGAAACTACCGTGGTTATTACCTACATTTTCTTCATCTCAAAAAGCCGTTAAATAATCTTGTTTCTCTAAAATAAATATTTATCTTAACCATTTATACTGATGTTGCTGCTCTTTGTAAAATGGAAAAATAATTGGCTCTCAAAACGGAACCAGTGAACAAATGTCCTACTACAGTTAAGAAGCTAAGATAAGGAATTTAATGTTATCCAATGCACCATAATGGCCTCACCCTCATATCAGTCTAAATGGCTAATTTTTCTGCACCCAAATATTTTCTTTCTTCGCTTTGAAAGGATGCAGGACCCTTTTTCATACCCTGAAATGTAACCATCAATCAGTCATGTTGTTTTGAGATCAATAGGATTTAGTAAACTCTCACTCATGTAGATGGGTTGGGAAAAAGGGATGGTTGGAACAGGTGTAGTTTCAATACAGCGCTTATTATCCTTAAGTGATGACCTTCAGTGGCAGTACTGTACTCCTCTGTAATCATCCTTCAGTCTCCATCTCTTTCTCTAAATGCTAACTGGAGCCTTTCAAAGCTGCCACTGAAAGGCAAAATTGGCCTATTGAAGAAGTTTATTAGAAATTGATCTACTCTTTTCAACTCGTGCAGAAGCCAGAAGACTTCGAAAACTTGTACGGACATGACACGATCGCAGCTCGGGCACATTCGTGCTTGCAGACGGCCTTTCTTTTGAGAAGTCACCTTTAGAACGGAGGGTTGGGCGACTGGCACATGAAAACTTATGAAGCGTGCATGTAGTTCATTATGCTAATGTGTAAACTGATTGATTCTGTTGCTGTGGCACATTCTTTGGCAAAGCAATTTAGGTTTATATTTATGTGCCATGACATTTAAGTTCTGTTACTGGAGGTACAGTATTGATGGATATTCTGTAGGAATATTAATATAACTGCAGGCTGAAGGTTATCTCATGAAGTGGTAGGATGTTAGTAGAGTTTTATGTTTACACTACAACATTTTCTACAGCTGTAATCTTAAAATCTTTGGGTTGTGCTGAGGATAGACAGAACAGTCCAACAAGACAGATATTAAATCTCTTTTTATCTCCATTTTCTTTATCCAGCAATGTTTAAATAAAGAGCAAATGGAAACTTTACTTAGTATCCTGCATCTCAGATGTTTCTCCTAAGGAGAAAGACCCAGAAATCTCACGTCTCCACTATCATGTCAGATTTGCCAAATCAATACTGTCTGCAATGAAAAGTCAAGAACATTTCTCATCAAATTCATCCAAAACTTTTTTTTTTGAGTTTTCTTAGTGTCATAATTTTATAGTGTCATACTCTATAATTTAAGCTCTTTTATAGTTTATCTCTATTTCATCTCCTGAGCTATAAAAGAACAACATCTACACAATACAATTTTCCTCTGGGATGGATTTATGTGATTGGTTGTGTTGTAACTATTTAGCTATATTACGTGTGTGGTCAAAAGGTGGTAGCATTCAAAAGCTCAGTGATCATTTTAATTGAGAAATTGACCAATAACCAGATTCCCTTGCTTGTCTCAAAGGTAATCAAATGTGTCAGTGTCTCATAGGTCATTGTTACAAATGGGTCCTCTTTAGCTACAATTTTAGTTGTAATTGAAAGATATATTTTAGTTATCCTTGTAAAACGGATTGTGTGTCTTTCACATCAATGTAATCTAGCCCATCTAAATGGCTGTATCTGTTGATCACTCACTGTAAGCAGTGTGAAAGGTCAGCAGCATAAAAAGCTATCAGTGACATCCAGAGGAAACTGAGTCGTTGTTTCTTATAGTCACCCCAACCACTCATTAACCCAATCTCCTCTGCTTAAAATAATCACCTGCACGCATATCACCAAATGTGTGTTTGCTGTATTTTGAGTAAAAAAGAAAAGCATCAATGGATTTTAAGTGCATTTTTGTTTGTATTTGTGCATCACACACACTAAAAGATTTCTCGCCCAACAGTCTGAAAGGATTGGCTTTTTTGGCAGATGTCTCAGGTATTGGCTTTGTGCCTCCTAAAGAAATAATAGCTTTTCCTCAGCTCTGCAGAGAAATTCTGCCACATTAGCAACAGTGGAGCCACAGCAGTAATACCAGTTTAAAACAGCCCCACTCCTCTGTATGAAGCCCATTGGCCATAAAGTCATCATTTTGTTTATCTAAGGTCACACTTCACAGAATTACATTACTCTCATTTATATTCCAGCTGCATTAGTGGTGCAGGGTCAGAGTAATACACATACTCACAAGGAGCTCGCTGAAATAGAGACCAGCTTGTGCATGAATCATCGCAGTAATGGACCATAATATGCAGCTCTCACGCTCACTAAGAGTTTGGCCACAGTGTGTGAATGTGTGTGTGTAGTACTAGTGAGGAGAGGGTACTGGTAAATTACTAAAGACTGAAGTACTGTTTTATAAATTCTAAGTGCTTAGTAAAGAGTGCATGTGAGAAAACATTAAAGTAACCCACTGAAAACAGTAAATTAAAAAGAGAACATTTCTCCTGCTCCTCGTGAGTCTAAACACAATGAGTTCTAATTCATTATTAGAACCAGCTGATTACAATTCAGATTGCTCGGTGCAATTACCAATACATGGTGTTTAGTGCCTATACGATATATACCATTATGAACCAGTACAAATCCTGTACAATGATTCATCTTGATTGTTAAATTTTCTTCATGCATTAAGGAGAACTGTTAAGGCAGGAAATATTTTGAACATTATGCTGACTTTTTATACAGATAACCATTCACAAATGTATGCAAGTTAAAACAAAATTAACTAAATAAAACCACACACAAGCAGAAAGGCTGCTGGTATTTGAGGACTGAGTTTTCTCTAAATGCATTTTCGAGTACGAGAGGTAAGTAACCACTAGGTCTAACAAACCTTTGTATATGAACACAGGGAGTCCATACATCTATACATAAGATCTGAAACAATTAGAGGGAAAGCAGATTATTTTTCTCAATATGACTGCGACTTTATTCACAGCAGGGGCCCATTGCAGCAAACCACAGACTAACCTCATACACATTCAAAGACACACAAACCAAAATCTATAGGCAGTATAATATAGTAGGCTATATAGTAGGTTATCCAATCATATAGATAAAAGCATGCATTGATGCCTTTTATCCTAACATTGAACACATGCATTTGAAATTAAATGCAGATTTTTTTTTTTACATATATTACAGACATGTTTGAGTCTATTAGAACTCATTTATTATAACATTCTAAAGACGAGAACAAGTGACTGAGGTGTACAGTGTGGGCTCTCACTGAAGCCTCCTGTAGAGCTCCAGCCTTGCTCACTGCCAGATGGGTCATGTGTTCACTAGCAAGTATGAAAGGTGCACTGAAGCTCGTCCTGAACACAAGCTTTTCCAGTGTTGGAGAAAGAACAAAAAACAATTATGCACCAAATTTCGGTGTATTCTTCTACAAATCCATGCATGCATGAAAGTGAGTCTCTGTAATGCATGTAATCAAATGCTAGAAAGAACAGAGAGAGCAAGAAAGAATAGGACAAGGAGAGAGAGCGAAAGTGTGTGTGGTCCTGATATTCACTACATTACGGCGACCAAATGTCAGGTATAGTAATACCAGTAAATTTTGACCTTGTGGGGACCATATTTTGGTCCCAATGAGGAAACAAGCTTATTAATCATACAGAATAATCTGTTTTGAAAATTTAAAAAAGCAGAAAGTTTTCCATGATGGTTAGGTTTAGGGGTAGGGTTAGTGTTGGGGGATAGAATATAGAGTGTGTACAGTATAAAAAACATTACATCTATGGAATGTCCCCATAAAACATAAAAACCCAATGTGTGTGTGTGTTCTAGCCAGACAAGAGAACACAGGACAGGGAAGTTGTTGAGTGTGGGTAGCCAGTGTCGTGAAAACGTGGCAGAAAGCCCCATCCCATTTCAGTGTTATTTCAGCCCAGCACAGTTTTACGTAATAACACTCAGTGGGGTGTGTCATTATCACCCATAACCCCGTCGACCCCAATCCGTCATGCAGTATTCAGGGCTGCTACTCCAACTGTCACTGACTGTCCACGCAGACTCCATCCACTTCTGCAGTCATCGACTGCGCTGCTGAACACGCTTCCACATACTTGCCTGTCTTTATTAAAAAGGGCCCATACTGCCAAGACCAAAAAAATCAATGACCAATCCATAAACATCAACATCATTCTTTTATTGTTGTCTTTTTCTGTCTCTCTCTCCCTCTTTCAAATGTAAAAGCAGCACAATCAGACATAGTCAAAGTTTATCCCATCACAAAATACAGAAGCACAGTGGGACTCCAGAAGCAGTAAAACACAAACAAATCTCGGGCCTATTTTCTAACCCCTGCTGAGAGGAAGGGCACCTTGTGAGATGGGTCAAACTAGATGCGAGGAAAAAGTAATTTACAGTTAAAGTTGCCATTCTTTTCGTATGTGTAGAACATATTTGATCACAGATAATAGAGGCAAACGTCAAAAACAAAGGCTGATCATTAATTGACAACTGGGAACTTATGAATGCCACAGAAAACATAATAAAGTTAACTACGTGAAATTTTTACCTATGGATATTTTTTTCTATAATAGTTATAATACACACGCTAATTATACTTTTTTTTAAAATATTGTCAAAATAAAGGCTTGTCAATATATCCATTGAATTATTTGTCCAATTTTAAGTTCGATCAAGTTGTCGTAACAACAGATTTCAACCTGAGCAGACCATAAACAGAAACAGAGAAAGAATAACCAAAATAAAGAGAAAGGATAAAAGTTCTAAAAGAACTTTTTTCAAACATTTGTCGCTCTTGATATAGCCTATACAGAGTAAATAAGCGGACATTGTTTGTACCTCTTTCTACGTTGCGCATGTGTTTCAGGACCTGGACAGCTCCTCAAAAACGATTGAGTTCTGCGAAGTGTCATTTATCTTCCAAAAGGCAAACTACGCTACAGTTTGGGCTATTAATCTAAAATATCAACTTCTGTGGGAAAATTGCGAGCACTTCAAATTCTGTTTCTGTTCACATATGCTTAGGCTTACAGTAGCGCTGTGTTAGGAGTGAAGGGAGAGTGCACTGGGAGAATAGTAGCATTGCAGCTGCGCTGAGCTGTGAAATTCGCCGAACAATTGGGATCACTGTTCGTCTTCCTTTCGCCTTTCCCCTCAATTAGCATAGTCCGTTGTGGTTGATTGACTACCATAGCTGGGCAGGGTAAGTGCTTTTGTCCCCTAATCACATGAGGACAGCAGGGGTGACAGGACACAGGTGAGGCCAAGACTGGAATAGAGTTATAGCATATTTATTAGGCAAAGCATGGGAACTGAAACACGTTTCGTGCATCTCAGAGACCTTTGCCATATGTATAATTCAGGAATCAAAGTCAAAATAGTTTTGATCTATAGACTACCACAATATGGTTACTATTAAGTCCCAAAAGCCAGGCAACACGCCTCTAAGGGACAATCTAGGGTACGAGAGAAATGGATTGTGTATGGGTGTTTGCGCCCCGCTGATCTCAATTAGCCCTTGTTGACTCTGCGGAGGATTAAATTAGCCGCATAAAGTAGGACTGAGCCCATACTCGAATTGCTGGAAATGTTGGAAGAACACACAGCCTGTCTTTAAGTAATTTTGATACTGAAAATACAGTAGGCCCGCTTTTTAGTCAAATCTGTGCATATATAATTGAATTAAATGTAGTGTTGGACACAAAAAGCAACAAGTGACTAAACTAAGCAACTAAGTTATTAAACTTCAGAGAGGCAACAGGAAGCAGCGGAAATAGGCAGATGCGTCGTCGCACCCTGATTATTATTCCCGCCTGTCGCTTTGCTGTAATGAGCGCTCGGCCGACTGTTGGCGAGCTGATTACCGGTCCTTGGGGATCCTGTGTTTTTCCTGAGTAATTGATAGTTAGACTCCGCTTTAATTAAATACGCTGTCTCGTTCATTGATGTAGATTTTTCGCACCCCGGGAGAATGAATTGGGCACAGTGAGGGAGAGCAGGCCTTTACGTTTTATGAATCGCCGGTAACCTCGAACCCAATCGTTTGGCGTAAACATGAGACACTAGAAGATGGGAAAATCAGAACGCGTATGTCAAAAATTAACACCGTGTTGAAGAAAGACGTGTTTAAATACTAGTCAAGTTTTTGACATTTTAGTTTGCAGATCTGATGAGATTGGGCATAATTTTAATAGGCCATGAAATAAAGTTTTTTCCTCCCTTCTCTTTCGCTCAGAAGGGAGAGCACATTAAAGGACCGCAGTTGTTCTTTTCCCACCAAATCCCTGCCCGCTTTCAGGGACGGTTTTTACGTTTTGTGTGGTCTTCTGACATGTGTCTTGCGCTGTCACTAAACTCTGAAGGGTTGCCCCGGTTTCCCGCACACCTGCGTGGCTGCCCGGTCCCTTCAGGAATTCGCTGGGGCTTGTAATCAGCTTTGTGGTGCCATTGAGTGCACGGCTCAGTGAAACTTCCCAACCTCACAGCGCGCTGGACCGCTGAATGGGAGTCACAGCGTGGGGCGCCTCTCCAAGCACCGGGCCTGCCAAATTCCAGCAGAGTCTCTCACAATCATCCTTACACAGACCTCTTTGCCGAACACGAGGGAGAGAGAGGGGGAGAGAGAAATACAAACATAGAGAAAGTTAGGGACGAAAGGGTAGTACTCAAAAGACAGTTTATTACAAAACTAGTTTGCTTCATACTCGCTTGGCCCCTTGAAAATCCATAGAAAATTCATAAAGCCCAATATTGGTCAAATATATCAACGGAGGACATTTTTTTTTTCAAATAAAGCCATCTCGACTTTCAAATGCAGTTGCTTTATAATGGTTATTGGATTCTCAGCGATGCCCAACAACAGATGGGTAAATATGTCAAATGCAATTGGTGCATCACTAAATTAACCTACGGTTTGCTACAACTGCTACAACCGGAGCAATAATGACGCAATTCAGACAACAAATCGTACTGAAACTTATGGGGCCGAGGCTGTCTAGTGCTGTCTAAAAGCGACTGTTGGTCATGGTGGGGATGAAATATATATGAGGTGAAAGACAGCAAAAATTTGGTAAATAAAAGTTTGAACAAAGTTGATTTTCTGTTGCGTTCTGCATACATGCTTAAATTACTGCCCTGGAATCGCAGGCTGCAGAAATTACGGCGCAGCATCTCGCCTCTTGGAAGGGCGCAGGATTAAGAGGCAGCAAGATTGTTAAACATGTCAACGTGTAATTGCACGATAAGGCCCTCGCGAGGAATTTATTGGCCCAGTTGCTATTTCTATTCCCTCCTAATCTCGTTCAGCACATTCGTTCCGTGCAATCTGTCTCCGTAATCTTCTGTGACAGAGCGGCGACCAATAGCAGCGTACCAGGTTTTTTGGAGAAGGGAGAAAATATGCAGAGGCGTGATAAAGTGATGCTAATTATCCCCATTTAGGACAGCGAGTGCAAGAGATCGGGAGTTTCCTACGAGCCAGCAGTGTTGATGGCTTCCCAGCACAGAATATATCGGTGGCTACAAGATAAGGGTATCGCACGTTGAGACGATTTATTGGTTCGAGTCCACCAACACCCCTCCCACATCAAACTCCATCCCATCCTTTTAACCCATCCCACCTCGCGTGCTTTCCCCTCCTTTGGCCGGGTAGTAAATTATTTTGGTTAAATTTACCAGAACGCTTCCCTTTAACCTGGCAAGTGCCGTGACTTGGTTCCCCGCCTCCCTATTTCAGCGCTAATCCGTCCATTTTTTCCTCTGCAAACAGATTGCCCCTAAGTGGACATTTCCATTAAGCAGTGAACGGAAAGTGTGTCAGGTTCGGACAGTTTAATGTAAGATGAGTTAAGGTTTTCTTCGAAAGAAAACAGTAAACTAATTAATTTAATAAATGCAAAGTAACTGCATAAATTAAGGGAAGAACTAATCCAGTCATTACAAAAATAATTTATGGTCACGCTATTGAGATTATACAATTTGTTATGTATATTACATTTTTGGCACCCCATATCACTGTTCTGTTTACTATTATTTCAAGTGTGTGAAGTGGCACTTGCTGTCTGAAAGGCCTCGGGTGTGCATCCTTATAAGAGGTCTGGTGTCATAACACGTTGCGGGTTTGCACTCCTGACACTTGTTGCTAAACTAACCAAACGGATACAGCAGGTAATTTTAATAAACTCTGACTTTCTGTGCACCCAGGGGTCAGCGTATGTCTGCTGGTTCATCCTGGCAACTCCTCCACTGTCTCTGACACAGGTTTTATAAAAACAACCCAGTTCCTCGTGAAAACAAATGAAATAAGTCTATACAAACAAACGAGTAAATAACACATGCAATGAAAACTTTTACAAACGTTGCATACAAACAGAAACTACAGTGTTGTTGCAAGAAAATCTGTAAAGAAAACCAGCCTAAATTTATGAGTAAATTAAGAAGATATGTTGCTTTTATTAATCAGTGCGTCTACTCAAACCAAAATTTCAAGTTATTTCATATTATCAACCATAATCGAATAAAACAGACAATATTTATGGGGAAACGTATGTCCCAAGTAAATTTGAGAATAATCAAATAAATTACTTTTCTAAACACACAGGGTTAGGGAGAAGTTCTCTACGTTTAATGGAAGTTTTTTATTAAATCTTTAATAAACACAATTGATTCATTACCAAAATAAACTAGGGAAAAAATAAATACATTTGGGTTTGTTGGCGGTAAATGGCCAGCTAAAAATGAACTGTTAAACATTTTTAAGTGATTTGTGACTGTACGTCTTAGGTGTGGGCCACAGTATGGGTTCATTTTAATTTTTAGGCACGGAATATGAAGCATTTACCCTCGCCTATGATATACCGAGAATGATAGTTTGTTTTAATTTTTAAGTATTCTTAAAAGCTAAAAGAAAAATATTAAATAAATGGATAAAAACAATGATGGATTAATTAAATGGCAACGACCTATTTATAAATAAGAAAATGCGTTTTATGAACAAAGGAAGTGTCAAGTATTTTAACCTAACATTTTAATTCAGTAAAATAAAGTATTATTATTATTAGTCATTTATAATTATGTTGCTTGACCCAACCAGACACCGATTATATAAACACAACTGTGGTCAATTTAAAATGGATTTTCTCTAATCATGAACTAATGACTATTGCATGACACCCTAAAGATGGCACATATTCAGCCCAATTTACACCAAACTTAAAGGCTTATTGTCCAATGTAGAATTAGTTTCCCGCAGATTCAAATTAATATTTAATGCAAAACATTAATCAAGTTTTAGTGACGGTTAATATCAAGCGTGTCCTATCCAGAAAGGAGGTTTTCTCTGTTTTGATACTTTCAAAGGTCTCAGCAGAATCAACCAAACAAGCTTAAAATAAACATTAAAAAGTAACAAATTTTAAAGCAAAATAAAGTGGTCTATTAGTATAATCTTTGCAGATTAATATTTGTTTAAAAGCAAAAAAGAGAACAACGTGCAATAACGTCCAATAACGTGATAAAATCAATCACAATGACGAAGTATAAAGAATTAGGTAACAAAACTAACACCAATTTAGAACAGAGTAACTTTCTCCAATTTTATTTAGACCATGAATCAACGCAAGGTTAAAATTTTAACTGGCAGGAATGCATGTCATAAATTATGTACAGCAGCAGTGACGTGCCAGTCCTTTGAAATATTAAAACTTATTCACAATTTACAAGAAATATTACAACATAAACCTGGTACATTAATTCACGTATACAAACGTTTTGGTAAATGTAATAAGCAGGAAACTCTTTATGGGCTCTCAAAACATTTCATTGAGTTATTCAGGCTAGACTTTTGATATTAATAACTCAAAAGTCAGTTTGCACAGAAAATTAAATATTTTAAGAATAACAGTATATTTCTTGGCGTGGCCAGAAACTCTGTCAGATTCACTTCATATTTCAACAATGTTTCACTGAAAGTGATATATTTTATAAGATTTCAGTTTTTCTCCGAACTGCAGTTGAAACAATATTTACCTTTTTTACATTTACAAGAACATCATAAAACATTCTGTACAAAAGTAGGTAAATGACAATCTAAAAAAGAGGTAAATATTTTTGGTGGAGTGTTTCTGAATGCGCTTTACCCATCACTTTCCTTCAGCTGTTTCAGATATGCGTCAATGGGACAGTTCCGTTTACTCCGGCAGTTGTGCTTTGATAGTGCTGCGGTAAGGCATGCAGTCTGCTCTGAACAGACGGATCAGCGGACTCCCCGGTCGGTAAATACATGCTTATCATTTCTCTCAAGTCTCCGGGGCAGGGTCCTCGGGAATGCGTGGTAACTGGAGGGCTTATATTCGGTTCGGACTTGACGAGTGAGCTCAGCGTACCGATGGCGGCAGAAGAAGCGACACTGGAGTTTTGATGCTGCGTGTACGATATCCCACCGTAGCCAGACGGAGATGCGCTCATGTAGCTCTGGGAGTTTGAGATGGGGCTGTACTGAAGGGCAGTCATATCGTAGCGGTGCATGGGTTGCGGGTTATGCGGGTGATGGTGATGAGCGTGGTGATGATGGGACCCACTACCTGGATGCTGGCTGTAAGCGAGCTGCGCCTCCTGCATCATCGCAGCTGCTGCTGCGGCGGCGGCAACCTGGCCAGAGTATGTGCCATTTGCCCAGCCGTTCATGTGTGCGTAACCAGCGCTGGTCGAGCCTCCGTGACCCCCAGGACTCTCCAACCGCTGGCCGACCCCTGCAGGACTCATCCCGACCCCAAGACCAACTCCTGCTCCACCACCCGCACTGCCGAGCAAGCCTCCGGCCAACGAGTACTTGTCCTTTTTAAGCAGGGTCTTGGTTTTGCGCCTCGGTCTGTATTTGTAATCCGGATGTTCTTTCATATGCATGGCTCGCAACCGCTTTGCCTCATCGATAAAGGGCCGCTTTTCAGCTTCTGACATCACCTTCCACTCAGCACCGAGTCTTTTGCTAATTTCAGAGTTGTGCATTTTAGGGTTCTCCTGAGCCATTTTTCTGCGCTGGCCCCGGGACCACACCATAAAAGCGTTCATGGGTCTTTTTACGCGGTCTTGGTTGGCTTTGTTCCCCGAATTTGGACCTGTTTGTCCCAGATTCGTATTGGTTTGGGGTCCCGGGGAATGAAGGTCCGTCTCCATCATCATGCTATACATTCAAATGGCTTAAAACTTCTCAGCTAACAGAGAAAAAGCATGAACTTTCGGCGCTCTGTAGTCCGCTTGAAGCAGGTGCTTCACCAGCCAATGAAGTTGTGATGTAATGTGGAATTCAGTTTAATCCAAACCGCTCGCGGTTGTTTTCGGTCTTTCTTTTTGCTCCTGAAGCCTATTTAGTGTCCTCTCCGGCTGCCGCTTCACATCCACATTAATTGAACGTGCATTTGAGTTACTTTTCCTAGTGGAGTTGAAGAGTTAGTTAAAGCGGCGGCCATATGATGCGTTTTGACAGCGATTAAACTGAGCAAGCGACCAATGGCGTTCCAGCAAAGAGCGGTTTGCCTGGAGTTCGGTCGGGTGACGTAGACAAAGAGGAAAGAACTAGTAGGCGGAGTGCACGAAGGGTCAACACCGCCCCCTCTAAAGTGGAGTAAATACTGAGGTAGCAGTTTGAGTCTCTTCAATAATTGCAATAAATGAACAACGGGACAAATGGTAGATTTTATCCATTTAGATGACATTACAAGATACGATCTAATTCTTTATAATAACTGTAATAGCTTCACTACTCCCTCGTGACGTCTAGCCAAATCTTTGTGTGTAAAAAAAGGAACGTCTGGAAGAGCCAACCACTTGTCAGCTGTGTTTATAGTTTACTGTATCCTGTATCTCTGGGCTAATATAAAACTGTGAAGGGTAAATATCCCATTAAAGTCTAATGACAGTGTAGGTGTTTAACCTAGTTTCTAATGCATCTAATGAAACAGGTTGTAGGCTGTACGCCGTCTAAACATCTCAAACATTCTCAAGTTGGCTGTTGGCTTTATAATGTTGAGAAACATGACTGTCATCTTCCACTGCCTCAACAAACTCCAACACACTACTCTAACAAAACCTAAGAACCAATGGAAGTTGAAGCAGTTTGTAAGACGTCAAGTCTTATTCAGGAGAAATATTAAACAACAAAATAATAAATGATATGGGAAACCAACCCTTTAACAACCTTAAATCGAGTATAGTTACTGCCGTCTGGTGGCGCACTACTAATCTTAAAATAAAGCTTATCTTAAAATAAACACATTTTTATTTATCAAAATTTTTATTAAACTATGTCAAGGATAATTACAAAACCGGTGATACAAAACAAAATCAAAAGTTGTTCATTATATTTAAGATAAATATAACTTAACAGCCAACAATTAAAATTGGAAGATTGTTGTGAACAGAACATGGGATAGAGATGTTGTTGTAAACAGAAATTGGGATAGAGTTGTTATATGGGTTACGTTTGAAGTGACTGGTACAGCTATGTGACCAACAGATAACACCACAAAAAAGACCAGAAAGGATTTTTACTTTGAGTAACAATACTTAAGACAGTATTATAATTTATTCACCTATAGTCTGCAATGTCTAGACACACATTTACTGTAATGATGCTTAATGTTTAATTGTCTTCTAATGATTGTTACAGTGTTTACATTATTTTACATTTTACATTAAAAATAAATCATATTTATAAAAACCATATTTATAAAAAATACTTAAGACAGTTTACTAAAATATCAAACCAAAATGTTTATTTCAAATATGGAACCACCACGAGCAGTACGAACAACAGTATTATAACACTACTAATTAAAATAAATTATACTGTTTTGTTTTAAATAACTCGATATTGATTTTGCGCTATACACGTATGTCAACCTGAATTATTTTTTTAATTACAATTTATGGTAAATGACTGTTTATGGTAAAATGGTAGAATAAAGAATATTTATATATATATATATATATATATACAAAAGATATTTGTATATTGTTTCTTTACATGCATTTGAATTGTCATTTGGATTAGAGCGCTACACCACACTGTGCTCCTCCTTGAACAACGTACCCTGTCAGTTCTCATTTTGCAGCAGTGTCGCGCTCTTCTCTGAGTCTTTGTTTTGCGCGCGCTGGGGGCAATAGGGCACTGTTAACGCACGTGCAAGAGCTGGGGATAAAACAGTTCTCCAAAACACACACTGTGAGAATATTTAAAAAGACCAACAAATGACACCTTGTAAACATAAATAAATCATTTTATCATTGCCACCTGCAAAGCAAAAATAACATTTTTAAAAGTTAGACAGTTTTAAAAGTGTACAGACGCTAATTAGAGTGATAATTTTGTTAAACGCGTTTCCCTAATAGTCCAAATATAAATTACATTTTAAAATAAAAGCAGGATTTCCATACTAGTACCTCACAACAACCAAAACAAATGTGAAAAGCCCCTTTCACTTTCTTATATATAGTAACAATAGCTGAGTAAAATGAGTCTATTAAAGTGGTGTGTATGCAGACAGTTTAACAGTATCCCTGTATCTGTCAGGTGTTTGCGACCGTTCAGTTCACAAAATAATTTTGTGGCAGTAGAGCATGAAGGAGGGATTTAGGGGACGTGGATGTATTCTGTCTATGCAGACTGATATTAATTCAATTTCATTAAAAATGATCAGTTTCCGTGTTTTAAGTGCAGGCCTTGTACTCTACATGAGCATGCAATGTGTGTTTAACTATTCGTACCATAAAATTATTTCACAGGCAAATTAAAGGCTTCTAATATTGTTGTTTGTTATGCTTATTTAGGTCCATTATGTGGATCATCTTGTTGAACAAGGGCTGTATACTGACTTAGACGCTTGAAAATAATATTTTATTAAATAAATAATATGGACAATCTGTTGATTAAACTACTCTAGGTCGTAAATGTTGATTTCCTGAAACTGTCAATCATGGAACAAAACTGCGGCAATAAATTAAATGCAGCACATTCACACAGTTTAATAGTTAAATATATTTAATATGCATTAAATTTAAATATTTAAATGTATACTTTCTTTGTTTAAACTTAAAATTACTGATCGATGAACAGGTCCGGCTTTGCAGTTTGTCTCTCCAAGTTGAATATGTGAAACGGATAAATGGATTATCTTGCTGACAGCCCTCAAGAGCGTTTAATGTTGCAAAAACAACCCCGTGTTATCTACTTTAAACAATTCTTTCTAAGCGCCAACGTAAAACGCGACACTCGGTCGGTCCGAAACATCTTCAAAGCACGATTTTCGATATTTTCTCTTATACGTTCAAAAACAGCACCAAACTACAGATGCACAATCACAGCTTTTCCTTAGCGGACTTTAAGACGTCGCGTGCGCTTCAACGCATCTGACTTTTTCCTTCCGATAATCAATTCTTCGCTCCACATCATTCTCTGAAGTTTAGAGATAAGGACATCCATTTACTATTTTTACGTAAGGCTTACCACAAAACACAATATACAATCTGCATCTTCCTATTTGACATAAACTCTACCGTCCCTCGTGTGCATTGATGTAAAATCGTCCTTACCCGTTCTATCGCTGTCCTAACTCAGCCACTCGTCAGTTCGCCATCCTTGCTAAAATCTACACTTAGTGTGCCAAGGCCGGCCATACCCAGCTCCCAGTCCCACCACTCACTACACACTGAGGAGAGAGACAAGAAAATGAAATTTATTATAGACTCTAAAGACAATTTCAAGTTATTGTTTCTCCCGGCGAAAGGGTTCCCTCTTACATAATAAAGCCCCTTTTGTGTGACGCGGAACAATACAAAACAAGTATTCTAATAAATAGCCACTTTTTTGTTCCCTCTCGAGGATGAATGGGATTGAGCAGTTGGGTTTGAAAGCAGCTGCTCTCGCATTCAGGAGAAGGGGCGGAGCCCTGGCGCTTGGCTTCTCTCCTCCTTGGAAACGAACTTGAAGAACGGACCCGGCAGAATCACAGAACAAACAGTCTGCAGCCTTCACTCCGACACCACCAGCACAAAAGTCTGCCCCGTCGCTCCTCCTGCGTGGCTCTGAAGAGCATTGCACTAAGTAACTTTAATTAAGCAGGTCATTGTCAGTCTTCTTAAATAGGATAAAAAACATGGGTTTGTGCTCACGTCTTTTAGCTACTCATTGCTGGCACTGTGTAACAAGCGGGCACGCTGCAAATCAGATATCTGCAGAGTAAAAGTAAATCGTGCAGATTTTAAAGTTGATAAAAATGTTGTTTTTTCATTTGTGTTGAAAACTGTGTATGTTGTCCATTTCATTTGACAATTGTAAAAACAGGACACACACTTATTCATGTGTTTTCAATGCCTCAAAACAGGTTTATAACTGCTTGTGGTTATGCCTTCCCAGCTAACAATTGTAGGTTGTTTCTGAGAAGGTTCCCTGTTTGCTGGGTTGGGGACTGAAAGTTTCAGCAGCACAGCTTGCCACCACATGGCTCTGACAGGCTCTTAGAGATTGGAAAGATGTTGTGTTGTAGTTCAGAAGAAGAGACTTCATTGCCATCTGATGGCACATTTTTACACTGCCTTTGGTCTTATGATAACCGGGACTCTCTGAATAGTCTGTGCATCTTTTCAGTCACTCCCCATTTCCTCAAAATTTTAAACTTTTCAATGCCACTGCAATGCTTTTTCAGGTAGAAAATAAAAGATGAGGAACGAGTGAGGCTAACACTTAACATGTGCATGCTGCACATGTAAGATAACATTTAAAATGCTGTTCCACAAACCCATTTAACCTGACTACAAACATCTCATTACTGCAAAAACCTGAAATACTAAAGGGTTTCTATCAGCAGAAAGTATGTAACAGCATCTTTCTCAAGGTTATTTCTTAGCACCAGGTTAAATCATGTTGGAGGTAAATAAAATGACCTCTTTATGGGGAGGGGGCCTCAAGACAGTCTAGACATTATCAAATGACTGATACCTACAATTGTATGATACCAAATAAAAAAGCAAAAAAAACATCACTTGTAAGGCAACCTAAAAAGCAGTCTGTATAAGAAACAGACATTGAGTCACATGGTTTGTTTTTCTACTAAAATCAGTTGATTCTGCACACTCAGAAGCATTTATTTTCTCCTTTCTTCATACATATTGAATTGATTGGATTAACTTAAACAGGTAAAAAGGAAAGTATATATTTATATTTTATACAGATTTAACCAAAAAACCAAAGCAAAAGAGAATGAATATATTAGATATCTTTACACTCTAGTGTAATGAATAGTGCTATGAAAAGTAATTATATGCTAACAGGCAGTGATTAGGTTTAGCCATGCCTAACCAGTCTTAAATTCATGCTGAAGCGTGTGTCAGAGCTCCGTGGCAGTGCAAGGGGCCATCTGACACCCCAGTCATGGCAGCGTCTTCACAGAATCATTAGCCCCAAACAGTGACTTGTTGAGCCCCATCAACAGCACGACTTTGAGCTCCATCACTGCACAGTTCATTAATCTCTCCCCATGGCTTTTTTGGCTGCCAGTGGTTAAACACCCCTCTCTGAGTATAGCTCTCCTTCACCAGGATACCGCTGTGTTAATTTCCTCTCTCTATTAGCACAGCTCAGTTAATCAGGTTTCCTCTCCCCAGTGGTGGCACGAAGGCGAGTGCCGCAAGCAGGTGTCAAGCTTGTCTGCATTGCTTACACTGGCAATCTGTCTCCCAACTTCTCCACTGCAGGATAATGAAGGCCTCATATACAGCTGATTCTGCCACTACTATTGTGCCCAATCTGTTGCATTAAACACTTGGCAGACATAATTACAAATAGTCCTGCCTTTTTCCCTCTGCCACAGCTCTTCCCAGGCTCGCTCGCTTTCTCTCTGTTAGTGTGTAAACAAACACAGTAACCCTTTACCAGCAGGCCTCATTAGTATTTGTCAATATCACTCGTCTAGATGGAATGACTTGTGGCTTGTTTTAGGCAATTACACTCTTTAAAGGCTTATTATGAGAATTGGTTGGAATTAAGTCACGTGTTTGGTGATCATTCAGTTGAATCAAATGCTAGCTCATACATACATGCTCAATACAAATTTTATTATTTTTCATTTAGTTTACATATACTTTTTTACTTTTTAGTTTTACTTATAGAACTTACTATGTGTTCACTGTCAAAAACATTCAGTGACAGTGCATGATAAAAGTAAAAAATTGCTTTTGATGGCATAACTTTCTGTTTAGTCTCTTTACAGGCTAATATGCTAGTACTGAGAAAAGCTCCCTTGCGCCATGTTGATTTATGCATCATTAGCATAAATGCAAAAAATATTGAAAGGCGGAACACATTTCGGCATAACCCTTTGTACTGAGATGAAACAGCAGTCACAACAACGCTTTGATGGTTCCCCATATCTCTGTCCAGAGCTGTCTGCTGCCTCGTATGTTTTACAACGCAAAAACAGAGAGGAGGCCATGAGACCAAAAGGAAAGAAAAATTGTGGGGTCAAATCTAAAAGCGTGTGGGGGCTTTTAAGTCCAAAGAGGTTCTCCTTTCCTCTCCAATCCTGTCATCAATACATCAACTTCACCAGCCTTAGCTGTGCTAACTTACCAAAATTGTCAAACTAAACACAAAATGTGTCAGAGAGGGGCTGGATGTCCCAACTGAAAAACAGACTTATCACTCTGATCGGATACAGTCTTTCAATGTGTTTGAATGCCTCACTGTATCAAATAATTGAAATGCAACACAACAAACTGTCAGTGTAACACTTTCAAACCTTTCCTAAATCTTCAAAATTCTCCCTTGTTATTGTTCAACAATAACTAATAGCACATTTTGGAACACAATAAAGACACTACTCTCAGTCACCATTTACCGTATTGAGTATTATTGAGCTGCATCCACTATTTTTAGAATTTCTTATTTTTATTCCACTGAGAGAGGTTAGTTATACGTTTTTGGAATGACATGGAATGAGAAAACTTGGCCTATCATTTTAAGACATGAATTCTGAAAAAAAAAATTTAAGTTTCAATAAAGTGTGAGAAACATATTTACAGTCAGACTCTAGATTATAGTTTATGCCTAACATTACTTAAAAACCACTGCAGATTGTATGAACATTCATAAAGAAATGTTAACTAAGCTAACCTTAAAATAATAGTACAGCTCTTCTCACTAAACATGTTAAGGTATTGCTAAAGATAATTTCATTAAAAGACACAGGATGTTCACTCAGAAACCAATCATCCATTATGCAAGAAAATCTATCCATCACACAGAGAGCGTATATCCTCATTATCCAGACATCGATGGGGTGTTTTTCTTATTTTCATTTCTTACCCATCAATTACCGCAAGATTTTAAGCATTGTTCCACTCCTCAATTAGCAGCAACACCTTTTCCTTTGATTGATCCATAATGAATGTAATGGTTTTAACAGACCGCAGACAGCTCACTTAGAGGAGCTCTGCTAATGGCAGTGGCAGCTCCAGGGCTGAAGTGATGTCAGTTTCTCCAAGCCCCAGCTAATTAGACACTGTGTCGCTCATTACCCAGGTAATAAGCCCTAACACTAATGGGTATCAGGCAAGACCCCCAAACACTAGAGAAAGGCAGAGAGAGGAGGGAAAAGAAGATGAGGGGCATGTTAACAGGGAGAGAGGGAGAGAGAGAGAGACAAGAAAATGTAAGCAAAGAGAAATCGTGAGAAAATTTTCATGATGGAAAAAAAAGTGAAAAATGAACAGAGCTTAGAGTGCTAATGTATTTCTATGCTATGGCTTTTAATATACTAGTCCTGTCCTATTGGTCAAGAGTAAACATGTCATTTTCGGTGCGAAGTAAAGGCACAATGGTTGCTATGTGCTGGCTGAGGGGCTGCTGGAGGGGGGAGTGTTGGGGGAGGAAGGAAAGGGGAAGGCAGAGCTGGCATTAGAGAGGCGAAACGATGGTTTCCTTGTTAACCACTTTCCCACTTAGGCCTTGTTAGCACCAGAGCTCTCAGCTGTAGCTATTATTGATGACGGATGCTATGCTTGACTTTTTGAGAATTACACAGCCACACATAAAGCCACATGAGCCTTCAGAGCTTCTACTGTATCTGAGTCATGTGATGGTGGACATCATTAAAAATCCTCTACATAACTCCAGTCTGAAACTTTATAAACTAAACTTTTCAACATTTGACCATTATATGCTATAAGATACTGGATAGAGTACATAGCCCACATAATTGTATTTCCTTTAACATTTGTAACATTTACCAAAAGAAGAAACATAATTTTAGGAACCGCTGTTGACAAATGTCTGTTTTGGCTTTGATTCTTTTGTTCCTTACTGCCTTCTTAATATTGTGCCAAAAATTTATTTTTGTTTAAATGATGTTGGGTAATTTCTGTAAGATAGCCCAAGTATCCCTTTAGAATACACTGAAAACTATTTGAGGTTAAAGAGTAGTGTGAATTTATTTTTTGTCCTCTTTAAGAAGAGTATTTTGTATCAGCTAATTGCAGTTGCTGGTAATACCAGATTCCACTGCATTCAGGTTCTCTGACAAAAGAATGTAAGAATGTAGGTTTCTACCAATTCTTTGGGCCATTATTATTAGCCGCCAGACAAATGTCAAAATGTCAACACATTTGTGAGACATTTTTAATCTGTTATGAGGTCATTTTGGAACAGAACACAAAACATCAAAGCCACTTGAAATGAGATCATTATATGAGAGTACAGAAGATAGAGTTTGAACATAAAGACTTTAATTAAATTAGCCATGCCAAAGCCCTTACATAGTCAAGTGTACAATTTGACTATGTAAAGGTTACAAATGTGACCTTACTGGTGCTGCAGTAAAAGTATTGCAAAATATTACTCCAATAAAGTTCACTTTCATATGGGGGGGCACACAGTTCTTCATCCCATCTCCTCATGGGGTCATGGTTCACACCTCTTCTAATAACCTTAATCTTATTACACACACATAAGAAGAAAAAAGTTATCCCTCAGTATATAAGGATTTTCAGCATGAGACTAATGCGGCTTATAAAACATTGATTACTGAGCTCAGCTGCATTTAATATAATGGCAGATATCCTTAACAAACTCTAACCTTTGTCAATAATCAATCATTCATTTTAAAACCTAAATATGCATTAAATAATTATAAATAATATTTCTTCTGAACCTGGCCAGTTCACATCTCTTTGTTTTTTGGCCTGCAAAAATAGAGCAAATAAATTGATAATCTTCTTTTATTACATTAATTACATTTTGTAAAACTGTAATACATTTAATCAAACATTTTGGAACATAAAGCATTTCAAACAATTTTGAAATTTTGATTGATTAACAGTGGCAATGAACATACACCAAGGCACAGCACACCAGAGTACTCTTAGAGAGCAGCTAATTACCAGCCACAATCAAACTCTGAAGATCCAAACTGTTAGTGAAGGCGTGAGTGGCTGGGATATGCTGGAATTGTGACTGCGTGTGTGAAATGGCTATTTAACATGCCCATGAGCAGAGCAGCGGGGTCTGAAGACTGTGTAATCTCATTTAACCCTCACTACACAACACTAATTAGAGCCGACACGCTAACAACACACACCAAAAAGCCTCTCAGCAAAAAAAAGTCAACACCAGCCAATGACCCAGCACGCTTTTTCTTGCTCTGCCCGAATGCCTGTTGTCCCTGGGGAGGAGGAACAATTTTAGCCTAAGGATAGCAGGGAGTAACCTGTCCCCTAGCAGGGGCCTCCCTAGAGCCAAATTAAAGCTCTGTGGTCCTTTCTGCCCCTTTTTTGGAAGAAAGGGTCAATGCTGTACCCCACCAATTTTAGTGTGTGTGAATGTGTGTGTATGTGTGTAACAGTCTAGTGGGTGAGCTCCTTGCACCTCCTCTTTCCTCTGCTGGCTCCCAGCATTTGAAATGAGGTCATCATTGTAAAGGAGGTCTGAGTGGATCAAAGCCCCCTACCTACACCTGCCCTTTTCTTCCGTCCTGGTGCTCTCTCTTTTCTTTCGCTATTCATTTATGTCTTGAAGTTTCCTATTGACTAGTAGCTTCTAAGAAGCCCCCTGACGCCCTGAGATGCCTGGTCCTCTAAAAAGCCCCCACTAAATTTTGCTTACGGCTATATTTTCTGCACACTGGCTAAGGTTAAAATTGTGAGAGAAAAAAGCCACCCACTAATTCGCTTATATTCGATTACCCTCTCTAGGTTTTTAAAATGCATTTTTTTAAATGAACCAGGCATTGACAGAAGTGATGAGATGGGCCATGTTGTAGATAAGGCCTCTAATCAGCATATTTAAGTTTGCAGTGCGTTTTAAAACCGTGAGGGCTTGGAACGCCAGAAAAGCACATCCAATATCAGCCCACACTGTGGGACAATAAAACACTATTTTGATGCAAATCAAGAGATCCATTAATGTTTAAATTTATTTCAGTCCTATGCAGCAGAAGAACACATTTATTTCCTGCAAACCCAGATAATTACTTAGCTACAAAATGCATATTCCATTAACTCAGGTGAACATTGTTTATTATATTTGGTTTTGTTCAGTTATGATAATGCAATTTAAAGGTGAATGGCATTCAGACCATTACACATGATGAGAAAATAAACACTAAAAAAGCCATAAATCCAGTGCTAAGTAAGTAAAGGTTCAGCCATAAAATGAGCGCATATGTTTGTGAAATGTGTGCAGTCATTTGTCCTTTAATTCTATAAGACTGTTGTTATTTCTGCAGTTGCATAATATTTTTTTATCCTAAAGCCAGAGATAAACCAGAACTTATGCTCCTATAATGAAGTCTGGACTGTCCACTTCTGTGAATCCTGTATTATGGCACAGTCTGATAGTAATAGGCAGTCAATCCTTTAGATGGCTTTCACAACCAATATGTCGATAAGGACAATATTAAAAAAATGGAAATGTTGTCTAAATGAATTAACTATTGAAAACAACCCACACAGAAAAAACGTATCTAATACCTCTAGGTTTGTTTGAAAAAGATTTGAAACGGATGAGCATTGACCACAGTATATTTAATGGTGTTATGAATATGATATCAGAAAGAAATGGTTGCATGAAGCGATGTTTTACTGTGCAATTATTTCTGTCCAAAGTCACTCAAAGTGAACATGGCTTGTGTTAACCACAGATAAAGACTGCAGTATGTAACCAGCTAAACCATATGGATCCTGAGGGTATGTTGATGATTTATATTGCAAAAGCTTGGCATTCTTAACTATACAAATACATTTAAACACACTGATGCACATACATGGTGTGTATAACACTATATTAAGCAGAAGGGTAGATCAAAATTAATGGAGAACAATACATATCAACACAGACATTATAAATAGAGTTCCCTCTACACGTACCCAAACACACATGTATACATGTATACAAAAAACATTTAGTTTTGCCATTTAACATAAATGTGTTTCCGGCCATAACATCTGAATCTGATTTTATTTACTTCCAAAATACAATTTAATATGACTGTATCATCCCATAAATATATTGTTACACAACTGAAAACAGTATATTTAAGCACTAAAACTTAAGCACTAAAGTAGTACTTTAACTTAATTTAGCAAATTTGTACTGTGTAGTTACCACACACACACAACAATAACTTGTTTTCATTCACGAAAATGGTACCATGAAACCATACACTTGGCAATTACCATCAGTCCCCAAGGAAAAATGGCTACAAACAAACAAGCAAAACATTTACATTTCACCAAATTATACTACATACAATTCCAAACTGCTTGCCCTTGTATGCATCTAATTAGTAAATCTTTCTCCTTTCACTTCCCGTCTCTCCTAAACACACACACAGTTATTACAACCACACAAAAGATCCAGGACTAGGTCATTTGACAACAAATAACAGCCAAGAGGATAGCCCGAAATAGTCTGGCTGCATCAGCAAACTGCCATGAGCTTGTATTGCCTATTCCCCTTCCACCTACTGACACAATAGAGCGAGCAGAACCCTCCAGAGAGAGAAAGAGCAATAGAGAGATGCAAAGTGTGTGAGAGAGAGAGATGCTGGAACAAAAATACACAGTCTGCTCTACTTCAGTCCAGAATACTTGCACAGCAAACATGTTCATTTCACAACATTGGGACCCACTACACAGACAATCTGTGTGATTTACCCCCCAGTTCTGCGCATGGATTCTATATCATCCAGCAATTATGAAAGGAGAGAGCATATTAATTATCTACTCTGCTTCCACCTCTAACAAGAATTTAATTAAAGGAGGTTGGCATAATTAGTTGGAGAAGGGCTCCTGGTGCTCACATAATACTTTTTGTTGACACTGTACACACTTCAAAACATGCCTCCAAACATCTTTTTCTCTTACACACATATATGCATGGACACACCTACTTTTATTTACATGCTAGTGCCCTTTAGACAATCCCTTAAATCTCTCATCTCCATATCTTCCATAATAAAGCATGTCGAGTAAATACACACACACCAACACACACACACACATATATATATATATATATATATATATATATATATATATATATATATATATATATATATATATATATATACACACCTCTTTATTCATGTGCAACATGCTTTCTTTCACTAACTAACACTTCACACAAACACACACTATTACTCAAAAGCCCATGCATACACACAGACACACACACACCCTGCCCCTGGTGACAGCGTAATGGATAGGATCTCTGTGGAGGCGACTGTCAAACCCGACCACCCTAATCAGAGCGTCAGAGAGGAAGATAAAGGAGAAAATAATGAGTGTCGGGTCGGGCCTTTCAAAGAGCAACAAAAGAGCCCTGGATCAGATAGACCAACACAATGTTGAGAGCAGGAGGGAGGAGAGGAGATGGAAGAGGATGGGAGGGGAGCAGAGAACAGAAGAGAAAAAAATGAGACATGATGAGACAAGAAGTTGAGAGAACAGATGGGGAATAATTTTGTTCACATTAAGATCTGAACTCTAATGCAATGCCGAAGCCATACAAAGTACTCTCTTTTACACAGTAAGGTTAAGAGCCATGTCATAATGTAACATTATAAATATATATTCCTATGCTGCTGTTTCTAGCTAGCTGCTGTTCCCTGTAGTAATGTGTGGATGCCTGTTTTTATACATCCACATAAAGGCAACATAATCTTGCAGGAAATAGGCATGCTGGTTCCAGACATTTCTCCCTCGAAAAATGTCCTGCATATCAAACTTCAGACAACTGTGACCATGCAACAAAAAACTGGACAACAATATTTACTGTCAGCCCTCCAAAAAAGCCAAAAAGCCCCAGATACGTATCATCAAACATCAACAATCCAGACTGCTCTTGGCCTACATTCCAAATTACAAAAACATTCCAAATTAATGGGAAATGCATTAACATAAGTAGACAAATGCACTACCAAAATATAATTTAAATAAAAAATGACAAAATACACTATAAAATGTATTGATGTGCTACACTGAAATTGAATTCTTTGTTTGCTGAAAATATTCCTCTATACCATAACTGTTGTCATTAGCTGAAAATATCTAACAAAGATATCTCTCAAATACGGGAAAATTTCCTATGATGTGTGATGCTTTGCTGAATTGTTACAGCATAATCCAGTGAAGGGGGAAATTTGAATTCCCTAACAAAGAGACAAAACAGAAAAAGAAAGTCTTTCGACCACCTGTTGTCAATTGTTTTCCCATATGACAAGTCAACATCAAGTTTACATGACTTGACAGATATTTAGATTATAGAATTTTTATGATTAACATAAAACCTAAGTAATAATGTTTCAGATCCTAGTCAGCATATTCCACCTGTATTTCTCCATCTCTGAACATCCTTTCTTTTACAGCCCTGTGGAGCCTAATTATCAGCCGCAAGCTAATTATTGCTGCCTCATTTAGCTCAATAACAACAATCATTAGAAATACCCCAAACTGAGCAATAAACAACAGCAAGAGCCACAAAACAACACTCAGCTGTTGTGACAACCTGTAAGCAGACACTCTCATGGCATTGTGGGAAAAATCAGCCCTGAGATATCTGGTGGGAGCAGGTGGGAACAAGCAACATCCCAACAGTCTCAGTAAGATCAATGATCAATTTATTAGCTTTGATGTGTTATGACAGCTAGAAGACCAAAACGAGGCAAGTTCATTCTGAGTGGGTGTGAAATCCCCTAACTGCACCAAATGACTCTCCTTTCATTGCAATAAAAACATAACTGAAGTGCTTAATAAGATAAAAGGTATGTCAATACATAAAACAATGTACACAAATTTCCACATTTCTAGTATTCTAAGAATAGCAGCAAGTAAAATGATCTAAGCTGATGTGAATCAGACAGAAGAGATGATCATGGATGGTGGGAATGAGTGGATGAAATGAGTGAGTGGTGGCCAGAGGCCGTGTGAACTCCAGCTGAACAGCAGAGCTCCACTGTAAGCTGAGCTGACGGAAAATAGCCCCTAATTAAAGACATGACAGCCAGCACTATCATATTCAGCCACCTGCTTAATAATACACAAAAATTAAAGGGAATATATACTGCCCCTTCCCTTCTCCCATTCATATTTAATAACCCCATCACATCCCCTGGGAGCTTTTAGTCCAGTGGTGAAGAGGGACTATTTGGAGGGACGTTATGGCACACCTGGACAATTAGAGTAGAATTGGGAATGATACAGAGTTTTTCGTTTTATAGCTTATTAGCTTTTAATATAAGGTGAATGTCTGAATAGTGATGGGAGAGTGGACATGACAAGGCAGGAGAAAGGAGAGGACAGGAGTGCAGAGGAGAGCAGAAGAGAGCAGAGGATAGATAAGTAAAGGAGAGAAGAGAATAGAGAAAAGGGAAAGGGGAAAATTAGAATGCTGCAGACAAAAAGCAGGCAAACTTCTTGGCAATTTCTAGTCTATCAGAGATGGGTCATTATCTGATAGATTTCAGAGCAAGTTCCCACGTTTTTGTTCAGAAAGACAGTAATCACCCTACAAAAGCCTGGGAATGGGACACTCAACACCACTTCTATCATCCATGAGAAAACATTGAGAAACTCAGTACAATAAATCAGCCTGAATTACAGATACAAACAGCCTTTCACTGAAAAATCAAACATAGGAGAACATTGTTGTCTTACCCATGTCTGTGTCAGTAACACTCTATATTATATACAGTATGCATATAATAAAATACTCCAAACTTCTATTGCCTAAGTTACAGTAAACCTATTCAGATCTCAGTATTACCAACAGTCAAAAAGTCCCTACAACTTAATGAAAATCAATCGTCCATGTATTTTTGATATTTCTGTGACCAAATGTGTTTCCTACAGTGCAAATTTGTTCCCATTGTTTTCCCCAAAATTTTACAAAAGTGCTTTTGGGTTAGAAAAAAACAGACTCACAAATCAATATAGCTGGCGGAGGCTTTAATTTGAAAAGACATTTCTCTCACTGTGGAGAATCCATCTTTGGGGATTGCTGCAATGTTGTCATTCTTATGTTTTGGTTTAAGACATGTCATATCCTTTGTTAAATCACAGTATATATGTGCCACAAGACAGGGTTAAAAAACATGCACACACATACACAAAGATTCTGGGGAGGCTCGAGTCCACCCCCTCTCATCTTAAAAATCCCCATAATCCCATCAAATCACATTCACACCCCCACTATACTCTGAGAGGTGAAGAAACATTTGTTTCCCTTCTAATTCTGCCTTTTCATTCTTTTTCATCCACAGAAGCACAGCAGACGCAGCTGATTTGTGAATGTGTGGGCAACAGAGAAAACAGTGCTGATACTTGATCACCCCAGAAGCAAAAAGGTGACACTTAATCCTGACGTCAGGCTGTTGACCCTTAGCAGTCACCTCACTAATTCAACATAAATAGTTAATGAACGCTCAATGCACACATCTTATGTAACCAAACTTAACAAATAAGTGAGGAGAAGCACTCAAGAGCAAACTAGTGGAAATAAGGCGTGAATTTTTCCTTTTTTCCGTGTTCAACACCTTCACACTTCATCACAGTCAAACACCCTTTGGCAAGAACTCTGAGATATCCATGCATGTGTCCCGAGCTACACTTTTTAACCCCCGACACCACTAATATTATCCATACTCACCACTTTCAAAATGTAACTGTATAATCTAGTTTATTTTATTCATCAATACTTCCACAGAGGCTAAGAACTCACAGAACACAGTGATGTGCTCGTGCAGTGACATTGCAGTTTAGAGTGGTTTCATTCTGGTTCACCCTTGAACTTTTTTATGAGTGTGTATTCCGGGTGACTGATTCTGGCCTGTGTTCTGATGACTAATTGATTGGTGTTAATCTGCAGCTAAATGAAATATTCAGTTGACTCAGGGAAAGGCAGACGGGTCTTGATGGGTCATGTGACCCCAGAGGTCATGTGATAGGGCTGCGTGAGAGAACTCATTAGCTGGCCTGATGAGCAGCGGGCTGCTGGCTCATTAACCTGCACCGGATTGGTTTCACTCCCAAACTGGCCTGGTCACAATTCCAAACAATAAGCTTTGTCTTGCTTAGCTAGACAGGTTTGTGAGTTAAGTACATACAGTGCCCCCTCTGTACACATGCAGTTAAAGTTAAACGCTGAAGCTTCTAAAAACAAATTATGTTCTTCTGTCTCCTCAGTTCAATTTTATTGTTACATGGCCACCGTCCATACCGTGACACTAAAGCACGCGCTTGCATGCACACATCCTCCCCCCCACCATTTTATCAGCGGAAATGGTCCTGTGCTCTGCAGCACGCGCAAAAGTGCACTCCAGTCTTTCAAAAACACCTTCACTTTGCTCTCAGCGGCAAAGCCTTTGAACTGCTCCTTTCAAAAATGCTGCCCTTGTAGCCATGAATAATATTTGCCAGGTGTTAAAGAGAAAGTGGGCAAGCGAGTGAGCGAGAGACAGAGAGAGAGAGAGAGAGAGAGAGATGGAGAGGAAGTCAGAGAGGGACGGCAAGGGAAGAGCTGTCAAAGGTTCTGATGCTTGAGGTGGAGAGAGCAAGAGGCCTGCTTATTAGTCATCGCTTATTGGTTCCTTGACCCACACACACATGCACATACACACATAAATGTACACACACTATTACACAATCACAGGTGCACACAAACAAGATGGAAGATGAAAGGCATGGCTTTGCCCTATACCTTTAATTTAGAGTTAAAGAAGGGAGGTTGTGGGGCGCTGGTGAAGCAGATGTATATATATAGAAAAAAACGTCTCTTCCCACACGTATGTTACTGCATTACTGCATCACCTTATGCTCCATGATAACCTAAGTGTCAGCGGAACGATTCCGACTGTGTTTGAATTTCTGGTTACTTCAGTGATCTTATAATTAAACATCTGAAATGAATATATCCCTGTACATTATTTCTAGCCAAGTCATCCTCCCAGTTGAGTGGCGATACTTAAGACTGCAATACATTTATACCATCTGAATGCCACAGCATAGAAAAAGTAACCACCCATGTGTTCATCACGTTATCCATTTACTTGTCAATTTACTGATACATTAGTTTTGATTTGCTTTGTTTTGACTGACAATTCATAAACATATTAAAGACTATCTGGTTAGAAGGACAGAGAGGCCAAAGTTCTGTAGTGCATCTTCAATAATTTAAATGTTGGATTTTAAGGACATTTTTATATACTTTTGTACAATAAACATTTTTATACCATGTTGGGTCACCAATTGATGTCTTTCATCTAAGTACTGATGTAAAACCAGTCGAGGAACACTAGACCACAAATAAAAAAGTCCAAAACAGCATTTCCATGTCGTTTTTAAATCACACAAGCCTATAATGATATCACTAGATGATCCAAGACATAAAAAATCCGCTGGGAGCACATTTAGAATAATAAATGGCAGAAAATAGTGCAAAATACAATGGAAACAAAGAAAGGAAGGATAAGACAAAGCAGGAACGAAAGACATCTAAAGTGGTCTGTAGCTCCAGCCGACCTCTTCTGTGCCAGAACTTCATCACCCCCCACTTTCACTCAGCTATTGTGTAGCCGGGCCACATTGAAACCCACCTCTCCTCTCATGCTAGCTCAAGGTGGCTCTCATGAGCTAAACACTAATTGAGAGCTCCGGTGGTTTGAATGTAAATTCTGAGAGTGAGTTTTGAATGGCATCTGTCCTTGGGTTCAGCTTCATGAAGAGCGAGAGGAGGGCTGTGGAAGGCTGCATCTGTACGTGTCCTCAGGTTGACAGTTTCAACCCACACACTCTCTCAAACATGTGGTCTTGACTAAGCTTCCATTATACTGCGGCGTGACCCCGTAATGAGTTCGGTGCCCTGGCCTTGAGTGGAATATGCACCGCTGCACCATTGTGCTCTGGAATATAGTCTCTGACGGGCTGAAAATACCAGGGTTCTGGTCTGCTCATTGGCCTCCATTCCACTGTACCACAAGTCCCTCCAGAGTCTGAAGTGATGAACGATACTCTCTGCTACAAATGCAGTTCTGAAAAGTACAAGACGTGTGTTTGCACAGATGAGATGGTGGACCAAGGTTCAGGCCTTCAACCTGTGCCAACCTATTATAGACACCTGCATGTATCGATGTATAAAATACATGACCATCTACAGCTCCTTGCACTCAAGTCCAAAGAGCAAACTCGCTTGTGCTAAATATACAATTGCATACACAAAGTGCAAACCTCTGCTATATGTTCGAACAGAGACATTTTTTCCGCAGGTCAGTGGTGGAGTGATAAACGCTGGGCGAACACATCTCGCAGCCATTGTTAGCTACACAATAAGATGCTGCACTGAGCCCTGCCATAGAGAAGCTTGAGGTAATTTAATCCATTGTGAATACTGATAATGACAATGTTTATTTCAGATGGAGACATCAGTATTGACTGTAACACAGTACAAAATTGCCATGCACCACAGGCCACACCAAATAAAGCTGCCATCCAGCTATGCAGAACAGCAAAGTGTGTGCGTATGTATGCCAATGAGTGCACATTAACCGCCGCCTATGTTACCTTTTCCACCAACAACAACTCTTAGGTGATGGATGAAAAGGTAGCTAAATTTTGCTGTCTATTAGTATATTCTTATAAGTGTAAATCAGATGGCGCTTCAATGCACATAGGTTTATGGAACTGAATGAAACAGCGTGTCAATAGAGGTTTTATGCATAACTGATTTTCAGTTATGCATAATTTTCAGTTATGCATAAGAGAAAGCCTCACAAGCTTCCCTAAATACACAGTCTGCATTAAGCGATTTTACTACAGCCACAGAAAGGAGGTTGAACATAATACAGAAAGAGTAAAATGAATAAAAGTGGTCATTTCAGCCCTAGGTAAAAAAAGATTTCATCGCATTGAAGACAGAGCTCGTAAATCACCCTGTCAGAGGCAGATGACTGAGATGAGCACTTGATCCTATGCAGCAAATGGTACAAACACACACACACAATCCAAAATATAACCCATACTATTAATGGAACTATGAACATGAGGGCTTTGAATGAGTCCTCAACAACCTTGATTTAAGACGGGAACACAATGTGACAAAAATTTGTGTTAGAGGACATGTTATTATTTTTTCCCCCTCTAACACTTAGGCACACTCCTGTCCCCCCCATTTCACCATCCCCATTACCCACAACCCCCTCCTCACTCCTCTGAGAGATGCACCTGAATAGGAAGAGCATGTTCTTTAGATTTGCATCTGCTGTTAGCCTCTCGCTGCATCACAGTCTCTGAAAGCTCCCTGAATGAAAGCTCTTCACTGAGCTGCACACCTTGTTCTGCAAGGCTAATTAAGGCCCAACAATTAGCCATGCAGGAATCGGGACCGTTGTTTCCTTGCTGACATTTGTAAATGATAAAGTCGGAGAGAAAGGCCCTGTCATGCCGACAGGGATGAACAAACCGGTCTCGTTTGAAAGGCGACAAACAAAATCTTACTTTGCTCACTGTTTTTCAGACATAGCTGAACTTTGGCCGTTAGCTCTCGGCTCTCACGGTGGCACCAAATAAGCATAAAATCAGATAAGACAGGGAGCATGAGGAAACAAGCGAGGCCGTTGAGCTAGAACACAACAGGACAGATGTCTTACTCAGCTGGTTCAAAGGGAAGCTAAAGAACACTCGGCTGCTAATGTGATTTGGCTAGAATGCATTCAGGTTAAAGGTTACAGTTAGACCGCTGGGCAGCAGCTAAACAGATGACAACTGTGAAACTAACCATGACAGATGGGAATTAAAGTGACTGGCTGAACTCACAAAGAATCCATGTCAAGAGCCATTTCCTCTGCTCATACAAACATTTATCTGAGCCTACGACAGCAGTGGAATAAAGAAAACGAACTGACATATTTAGAAAAGCACTAACATTTGTTTTTTATCTAGTCTTAATGCAAATTATTTCATGCACAAAATAAACAAAGCACCTAGAAACTTCACAGTTTTTTTAATTGTCATTTATGATCATATTAAATGAACGGTTAAAAGTGCTTGTGGATTTTATATGCCTAAATAAAAATTAAATATTATGTTACATTTATATATTCAGTCTTTTACTATGTTTTGTGCACAAAACAATCTTTAAAGATTTTAGTACATTTTATGTTTTTAAAGTTAAAACTGTGCTTTATAGAATTGTTGCTTCAATTGAATTTAAAAATGATTAAAGATTCATTTTTAAAACCTATAAATTTGATATTGTCAGAAAATATGGAGATTAATGTGGGCTTAAAGTGACTACACGAACTCTTAATCACATTTTGAGTTTAAGTAGCATGTTATACCCAAAACCAACAATTGTATTACATTGTAGGCTTACTGATTTCCTTGTCAAATCCCAGCAACACAAGCACTTGATGAGAAACAAATTCAATACAGATCAGCCTTTCAGGCAAATTACTCTAGTTTGTAAGGCTGATCAGAAAGCCATCAGTCATGGCATGAAAACTTCACCACAAGGTCAAACAAATCACAAATTCTATCTAGTTTCTTTGTCTTTTGTGATATAGGCATTAAAAAACAAATGTCTTCCACATGCAAACACACATTAAAAACAGCTATATTTACAATCATCAAATTAAAAAATTAGTTAAAATAGATAAATACTAATAATAATACTAATAAAACTAATAAAATGAATATAACTAATAAAATGAAAAACCTTAATTTCAAAACGTCACAGTGACTGACACACATTGACACACCATTATGTATTTAATACAATTTTAAAATGTGAATAACTATAATGTTTCAGCATTGAATTAGAATCTACAAAATATATTCAGAAAAGAACTACAGAGATTTCAAGATACTGATAACAAAGTTCTTGCTTTGTGTTTGTTTTCTTTGTGTTCACTTTTATCACATTACTGCATACTGCTTCTCACAACAATTATTACATTTGTTAACAAGCAACAAAGTATGAGGAAGATGGATTAAATTATTTTCGGAAAGAAATAGTTTTTAAGGATTTAGACAGGCGAGGAAATTATAAAAGAGAGAAAGAGCTCCTCTGAAAGGGTTAAACTTGAGCCTGAAGCTTTTATGCTATCAACCTTAGTTAAATTGAAGAAGAAATTAGCAGAGGAATTAGCAGAGCAATTACCACTTTTAAATTGGACTAATTCCTCTGGTCTTGTCACAGCTGTATTCCAAAATATGTGTTTTTTCCTTCCCCTTCCAGCACACTGTTATTAATTTTTCTAATTTGAATCTTTGCCTTTTCACCAACTGACACCTGGGGCTGCTGATGGGGCGTCTCTGTCAGACCTCTTTCAAATTTGTACCCCTCCTCATTCCCTCTTTCACCCTCCCTCTCTCACACAAGCATACTGTACGTACCATATTCAGCCCATTACACCATTTCATCATTCTATCTTTATCTTTCTTTTCCTGCATGTGCTTCATCTTTTTCTAGCTGTTTCTTAATAACTACCTCTTTCTGCATAAATCATACTTTTCATACACATTTTTGTGCGTGTGTGTGTGTCAGATAAAAATATATAAGATATATAAAAATATAAGATAGATAAATATAAATGTTATCTATTTATTTCTGTTCGTTTTACTCTTCATAATTTCAAGTGCTTCTCATATACCCAAACTTTGATTAACTTCACATGTACTTATTGACTGGCTGTCTATTGCCCTGCTCCCCAGGTGCTGCTTCTGATACACTGTGTCTTGACAACAGGTTTATAAGGTTAAGACTGACAGCTTATTCTGTCTGCTCACTGAGCTTGGATACATTCACCTTTGCCTCTTGTTTCTCTGTATGCAACTGAAACAATCAATTTGATTAAGAGCGTCTTAGCCTAAGCATGAGCCGGAAAGGACATCTGTCACCCCTACTGCCGTGACTTAAACCAGTAAAGACAGTGACGTCTGATGTATCGAAGGGCAGATCATTGATTCCCACACACAGGATTTAGGGTCGTAATTACCCTTTGATTGGAATAACATCCAGTCAATAGTCAATAATAAACCCTGATAATCAATATCTCCAACAGGGTTAACTGTACTGTGCTCAGAGATAGCATGAGACTTAATTAACCCAATTCATCTACACTCTCATTGCTTTCATCCTTTAAGGAGGTATCAGATTGAACAGTCTAAAGATGTGGAACGCACTGGAAAATGTTGTTTGTTGTGAGTGAACATTTATTAATAAAGTGGGATGCAATCGCTTAATGCATCTATTGCATGTCTGATTCAGTTTTAAACTGCAGCAAACTTAGTACGGTGTACAACAGTTTCAAGTCTTTGTGCAGTGTCCAGGATGATCCTGATATCAATAAACGCAAAACACGAACTGATTTATAGTGTACTGATATTCAACTGTAAACTGTCATTACAATATTAGAAAAGTTATATAGAAAGTTAGTATTGGCCTGACTGGTCACTATTTAAGAACTGGCTACGTAAATGCTAACCTGACCTGCTGATTGGGTATTTGTGGACAAACATTACAAAAACAGAGTAAATGATTTACAGTCAGAAGTGAATGCAGATGTAATAATAGTGAGCAAATCCGCTAATGTGAATCTCAGGTGCACTCAGACTAACAAGGTCCCAACAACTATTGCTAAATGACAATACCCTAGACAATATCCTTTCCAAACAGCATTCTGCCTGCAAGGTTGTTGCATTAGTACAAATCTCTATATTCCAAGGAGATCATTTATCTGTCAACAATTTAGTTTTCAAATTATAAGAGATGTGACATTGGGTTATGAATCCAGATTTTTTCTGGCTGAGCCATTTGTGAAAGCATTTTCTGAAGAAATTCTGTTATATAATTTTACAAAAGAGAATGTGTCTATTTAATATATAAATTTCACAGTCTGAATGTGACTGGAGCACCTAACCTAGACCTAAGTTTATCCTAAAGATCCCATAAACAACACATCCATCTTCCCTGTTTGCTGTCAGGATGAGAAAATGCTAATAAAATTTGAATAGCTGCTGTAAATAAACAGTCATTTAATGAAACAAAGTCATTTGTTACTTATTGATTTAAGAATTGTTGCCTCTTATTTCTTCTCCTTCAGTTTAATTTAGATCTAAATGTAGCTGTGGAAACCTGATGTGTCTCACTATACATTGTGATCAGTGCTCAGTTAATGCATTTTTTTAACACGCAAAGGTGTTATTCAAACAGAACTAAGTTATTATTAATAACCATTACTCAATACCAGGGTAGATTCACTTGGCAGGAAAAAATAATGACACCGGTCACATTGATAAGAAATTTAAAACATGCAGCTTTAGACCAATACACACTTCTTAATACTTAATAAGCTATGGACTCAATTATATTTAATTAATAACCTCTATTGTGTTAAAATCATCTTTGCAATAAAGATGCTTAGTTGACATTCCAATTCATAGATAGCTCTTCCATTAAGCTAGGCCTAGACTGATCAGCTCAGTGAACCAGAAAAAGGATTTGGAGTTTCTAAAAGTGCCAATTAATTTCACTGTCTGAACAAAAAAAAGGTTGCAAAGGCTATGAGAGTACTATTACGTGACTGACTTAATATGATTTTAATTAACAAATCTACTTCATGTTTAATTTCCTAATTCCAAAGTACTTACATTAAGATAAACATTGCTTAAAAACTGCATTCAAATATTTTTAAATTACAACCAAAGCTATTTACGTATACCCATGACATTTAATTATAATGTAAAGGTCACTGTTTTTGGTGCTATTATGTAAATTTATAATTAGCAGGGACACCAAATAAAAAAGAAATTAGTCTACATAATTTCAGGGTAAGCGTAAAGTTTTAAGGTTAAGAACAGAAGCATTTCAAATTTTAAATTAAAATTCAAAAACTGTAAATAACTTTAAGTAACATTTAACAAGTAAAATATTTTACATTAGCGATTGAAAGAGACAGAGAATTCATGGAATTTGTTTCATGAAAGTTTAGTAAAGCCTTGCAAAGCCTTGTACTGTCCTAACCCTTCAGTGAAGTAATGGTGAATAGATGGGAGGCTCTCATACCTTTTCACATATATTTATAAAACTGAAAAAACATTTATACACCAGCAGGAATGAGACCAACAATATTCCAACAATTTTTACACCTTTTGCTGTATCTTTGATGGACATCTGCTATTGGGGGAGGCTTTTGGGCTCCTGCCATGTGTAATTTCCTGCTGAATATCTGATTCATTATGCATTTTTTGCACTGCATAGGAAGATCCTTAAGTATCTGTATGATGCTGATGTTGTGTCTCTTTTAACTAATTTGTACAACAATTAGTTCTCTCTCTCTATCCATATCCATTTCTCTCAGTCAACAGAATTAAAATAAATTATTTATCCTATAACTGGCTAAATGACGTTGTATTGACCATTTCAAGTTTTTTGAGATATGATTGCCTTACTTCTTTTTCTCCTCTCTGGCAAAAATAACTACATGCCAGGGACTTTTTTTCAGGGATTTGGTCAAACAGTAGCTCAATTATGATGACCTTCACTAGAAAAAGGCAAGCACCATTAATGTAAAAAATGAGAATGAAAAATTGTGAAGTAAAACAAATTGTGAAGTTTCACAAGGGAGCGACTGAAAAGTGCCAAATTATTTTGATTTCAGCCTAAGAAAGCCCCTTCAATAGGTCAAACTATGTGTATTTGTTTGTGCATGCATTGTGCCAGAGCCCTTGTGTCAGTTGTAGAGTGTGTGTGCGTGTGTGTGGGAGCGAGAGAGGTGTGGTGGTGCGGAAGAGTGAACTGAGAGTACTTGCTGCCAAATGGAGGATGAGAGGGGCGTGAAACCCTGTGCTGTCCCTTTAACCTCTGACCCCAGTTGAGACAAGGTTTAAATTGTAGGAAATAGGAATAACCTCTGACATGCACAAACACTAACAAATGGATACACTTTGACAAACACAGGTACACACAGACACACATAACACTGATATTGTACATAAAATATACAAGGAAGGCTAAAGCTAGAGAACAGAGAGCTAATGCGAGTGATGTAATCATCCTCAGAGCAAAATCCTCTGTACCTCAGGAAGCTAATCAATTACAGAGAAACATCTCATATAGCTCACATGTACTCACAGCTATGATCAAACAGACTATCACACACAAAAGAAAATAAAGGATGGATTACTTTTCCCCGGCTTTTCCTAATTCCCTGTCAGCTTTTACTAAAGGTCCTGCAATGCTAATCTCTTGCACTACAGAAAGAAAATGTCAGTTCTGGATCCTCTTTATCTGGAATTACACAGATATACTGGAAAAACTTCCCATCAGATAAGAGACCATCTCCTCCATAGGGAAGAAGTCACAGCCGCCTGCTTCTATATCCAAGAGGAAGATAGTGCCTTGACTGGACAACTGGCAATCAAAATGGTCCCTGACTCATTACAGTATATTACAGGATCCATTCTTTCCAAAACCCCACTCTCACCTGCTCTGCCCGCCTTTGACTAATTCCAATTCCGTCTCTTGTCAGAGAACAGACTCCTGTCAGATAGCACAAACTTGTGGACATATCATCATCAGATGTCTGTCGTGATTCGAGACAGTCTCATTCAGTATCTCAGCATATGAATAAGACACCACATGGGCGAAAAATGGTGATCCTGCAACAAACTCGTACACAGACGCAACCAAACAGCTTTTGGGTTTTGAGATTTTTTTGTTTAGCCAGTTCTTTCTTTATCATCGTCACATCTTAATTTATAACTGAGTCGTCATTATCACGTCTGTCAGCCTTGTTTAACCTCTCCTGATCTCCCATGATTCCCTGCTGGCTGACAGACATGATTGCTTGCCTTCTGTCCGCCTGCTGATAGGAGCAGAGTGATTAGCCCGCCTTCTACAGCTAGACAATGATGCATTGGAGTCAGCAGTCTGGACTACATATTAATGAGAGGGGTTGTGGGACTTTGATAAGACTGGGCGATGATACACTTTGGGAAATTTGGAGGTAATGGTGAAGGGATGGGAGATTGTGGGTGCAGAGGATACAGGGAGGGAGGAAAAGAGCGGTACGGTATAATGTTTTCAGGAGCATTTTACAATTAGCCTAGGCAATCAGTGCTATAAACTGTACAGTGCAGAAAGCTACAACAAAACAAATACACCAAACTGCACATTTGAAAATACTCTACAGAAATATAAAAAATATCAAGCAAGTCTACTTTAATGGAGTCTCATGGAGTAAGCATTATACCAGGCCTACTGTAACTAACATTCTTTATACCCTTTCTATAAACAAATAAACTTTTATACACCAGCAGGAATGAGACCAACAATACACTGTGCTACACTTCAAAACAGTGAGGCATTCATGTGAACATTCTCAGCACAAAGAAAGGTTTTTGCTCCCAGAAAGCTATTTTAAGTGTAAAATAACAATAACAGAGTGATAATATTTTCTGGCCATCCAGGCCTACCTTCCTTCTATCCTTTCAAAGCAACTAATGGCTACTTGATCCTAAATGCTCTGTTTGTAGAACTCTATCTCTGAATATGTGTGTTGTGGAATATGGATGTAGAGAGAAAGAGTAGAGAAAGAGAATAGAATGAAAAAGAGATATTCTCCAAACGACTTTGTCAAATGTCACAGTGCACAGCTGAGGGAGAAAGGTGGTTCGTGCCATTTCAACAGGAAGGGTCAATGAATTTTTGTGGGGGGGGGGGGGTTGGGGGGGTTGTGTATAGAAGAAAGTTAAAATCCCACAAAAACACACTTGAATCTTTCTTTTTATTAATGGGTTTTATAGGAAATCAGGTTGCAATGTAAATACTTTTACGACACTGACTGTGAGAAAACCACAAATGCATCTGATCTTATATATTAAGAAAGCCATATTAAGAAAGTTAATTTGAATGATAAAATCTTAAACCTGGAAAACTGAAATACAAAAATATATGCTAAGAAATTATTCATTTTATGTAACATGCAAAACACTGAACATAAACTGCGCACAATTTAGAAATTTGTACGACAATCTGTACAGCCTGTTTGTTGTAGTGTTGCAACTTGTAAAGCTGTAGTGTGTGTGTATTGTGACTGTGTATTTTGATATGGTTGAGGAGGGGACAAGGGATTGGAGGACACCCCACCCATACACACACACACACACACACACACACACAGGCCTAACGAGCCCCTCCATCCCTCCGCCCACCCATAAGCAGGGCTGCATGCCAATAATTTCTCCTTACATTTGAGTGGGCTCCAGTTAAACTCAGGCACTAATGGGTTTTTTTTCCAGATAAGAAATTACCAGCGCGGTTCGCTCCTTTGTCTCTCCCTGGGAGCTCAACTGCCGTCGCCACAGAAAAAGGCCTCGGTTACCAGAGAAACGGAGAGTGTGCTACCCAGGTCTCCATGGTAAAGAACAGAACATTTTGTCACAGACCTCTTTTCAAACCCTGAACAGGCTTTAACAGTTTGGCTACAATCAGGACAAAATGTAGCCTATACCATTATTTGTTATAGGATAACTGTCACATGGTTGTACTATTCATGGACCCTGAACAACAACAGATTACACACAGGGGCCAAATCTATATAGCCTCAGGGTGTGTGATATTTAACTAGATTAGAAAATAACACCAAATCAATGCTCAAATGCAACAAATAACAAACAAAAAAGAACAAACAGAAACACACACCACCACTCATTCTTAAAAAACAAATTAAAAGCGCATCTAATTTAGCTCAAACCTAGGAATAAAATGAGACTATTTTAAAAAGACATAATTAATCAATCAAGTATGAATCTAAAGGTATCAACTAATATTTTTACTGTCATTTTCAAAGCAGCAAAGATGGGTTTGGTTTATCAAACTTTCCTATCTTCTGTCTCCGTTTCCTACTCAAGTAATACACACATGCTCTCACTTTCTATTTCTCACTTGAGAAGAGATGAGAGGTGAATGAATGGAAGTGGAGAGGAAAGGGGAAAACGGAGAGAGGCAGCTATTCTCCGAGAGAGAAAACACGGGCGCTGGTAGCCTCCATTTCACTTCAATCACGGTGAGGGAAACAGGGAAATTACAGCGCACACAGAGACACTGGCGCCGTAATTTCAGATAGACAAACCCTGCAATAAAATTACCCAAATTACCGGCGTGTAGAGAAAGTGCTGCTCACGGCTGATCCTCGATGTCAGCAGCAGCCCCTCCATCAAGAGCGCGAGTCCTGATCCCGCTTATCCGCGCGCACGCGATCACTCTCACCCGCGTCTGACTTCAGGTGCTCACGAGTGACTACTGAAAGGCTTTTCATTCTGGAAGATGTTTAAATTATTAGGCCAAAATTATTAGGACAATTCATGAAATGATAGGCTACAATTTAATAGATAAAAGAGAGCAATACATCGGAAATTAATAACAAAAATTACACTCCTTATATAATAGTGAACACGAGTGTTGACCTGATTTTAAAAGATTTATGAATGAACTAAACAATTTATAAAGTAAAATACTGCACAGGAATTAGGGTTTACAACAGTGTTTAATTTTGAATTGTATATATTTTTAAACCACTGTGACTGAAATGAAACTACGAAACAAAATCAGCAAAAGAAATTGAGAAAAAAATGTTTTAGCAAACTTGATTTGTTTTTAAATAATTGAGTTTAACAAATAATTTATTCATATTTTATTTAAAAGAATTTTTCTCTAAATGTCTAAAAATAATTGTCTATCTTGAACAGTATAAAACTGTCACACAAAAACTGTACTACTGGTTATTAAAAGTTTATAGCCACTGGATTAGAAAGTTTTTAGCTATTAAATGTATTATATTAGCCTAGATATCTTAATGATCAGCCAATTATTACATAAAAGTTCACATATCTCTTAATACATAATTAATTAATGCAGTGGTAACTTTCAAAATTTCAGTGAGACCTACAAAGAAACAAAACAAAGGGCCCAATTTTTCTTTTTTCTTTTAAATTGATCATATTCATGTAAATTATTTATGTGCCACGTTGTGGCTTTTCCTCACAATCTTCTCTCGGTGCAACGTGTAAGATATAGATCGTGTGGTAACAAGATTTTCTGCTGTTCTGTTATTGGTAAGATGGCACCGCAGCTGGCGTGGGAAATCTAGCCCCAGGTCATGATTACTGTATAGATTACAGCTTTAACCTAAAAACATCAGCCAAACTCAAAAGTGCTCACTAAAGCTGAAAACAGTGGATCATTGTACACAAAACATCAGTGTTTTGTAAAAGCCTCAAATTATTTAAAAGCTTTGTGTTTCTCCTTCGTGTTTCCTCCTCAAAACCCTTGAAAAACAAAGATAAGATTCTGGTAAATAAAAAGTTTTTACTTGTGATATGTCAAAGGAAGTCAGGAAGAAAACAGAATTTCTTTATTACTAAATAAAAAAACTAAGGGTAGTACTGCAAAACTATTGCATTTTGTTTTCAATCACACATTTTACTTCTGTTACTGTATAGCTGTACTTTCTACAATGTTTCATGTAGTGCAAAGGAAGGTTAATATGTTCTACAACAAAGAGATGTGAACAGCTGTTCATGACCTCTTCCTTTAGCTGAACCTGTTTCTGTCGTCTTTCATTTAAATAGTGCTAGGCGCTGTAAAGATGAGCTGTATTATAAGATGCTAAAATACGGCTCTTTTTACTTTTATTTGCTAAGTATTATTTAATTGACACAAAAATGAATCATATCTAATGTTCTAATTGGGCAAATTAAATGATTGATATGATTTTATAAGATGATCCGCCCGTTCAGATGACCTGTTGTCCTTTTGGAGGAATCTCACCAATTTTTCACACTTTGAACCTTGATGTGCCACAGCTCTGAAACAATTAAAGACAAAATGAATCCTGGCTAAGCTTTTCTTCATCACAGCTCCCACCACAACACAACGCACCTCCACAAGATACCAGAACAACAGAGCACTTTTGATAACTCCTCTGTTTCTAGACTTCCTTTTACGTCCGGAAACATTCCAGCTGCCCACTACCAGAGTGTACACTAAAGTTTTGCTGGCAGACCACACAAAAGCGGAAGCCACAAACACAGATTTTACTGGCTCCATCACCTCCACAGCATCTAATCCTGCTGTTCTACAGAGTATCTGCTGTAGACAGGCCACCTTGATCCCTTGGTGGATTTATGAAAGGACTTACCTCACATTACAACACTTACTTAAACATCAACATTCGAATACAGATACTCTATATGCTCTGAGAGTTTTTGATGGACTAAGCTCTGCGCAAACAATTCTGTGAGCATGCAGCATGTGTTAAAGACTGTTTTACTGTTAGCTGTAACACGGTATGGTATTTCTTGCAGTTACATCTTGCCCATTCTGTGGTCATGGTGAGGAAACTGCTACAGTGCATTCACAGTAACATAATTTATGGTACAGTTAGTGTGTTGTGTGGTGTTAGCTGGGTGTGACAAAAAGGGTGAGTAATTGGATTGTGTGTGTGCGTGTACCGCTCATGCTCAAGGCCTCGCTGACTGGCTGCAGACTGGATGCATTTGTTGGAGAAGATACCGAGGAGCTGCTCTAAGAGAGCTAATCACCAGAAAGGGGAGAGACCATGACACACACTGTGATTGACACACAATGGCCGAGGATTCTCTCGCGCAGCTCCACTCATCTCCTCTAGCTCTTTCTAAAGAAAAGAGAGAATGAAGAGACAGGAGAAGGGGGAGTGGGATGGATGTGGGGTGTAGGGAGGGGAAGCAAGCGGAGAGGAGGGAGAGAGAGAGAGAGGGATGAAATCAGTCCATCAACCTGTAACTTAACCCAGGGTAAAGAACCAATGCAGTGGGTGTAGGTAAACACAGACTCATTTACAGGCACGTGCACACACACAAACACACACAGAGTCATAAACACTGCAAAGGCCGGGACTGGAGAGGATTATTTCCCATCAGCTGTTTAAACAGGCCCTTGCAACAGCCTTCCGATGGTTTTGTGCTCTGAAGCCGGTAGGCAGATAATGTCCACAGTTTGGCACATGTTGCCAAGTACAAAGTCAAGGGGAAAACAAATTGCCCCCATATACAAAATTCTGCTAAATTTAATATGTATCCGTTGTTTCACTGCAGTATCCATCATGCAAAAATTGGCTTTCTTAAATTGGCTTTCTTAATTTACTTACAAGCAGCAGTCAGAAGCTCAGTCAACTTCTGCCTGTCAAGTCTAATTTCTCTCAACATCTAAAATATAACTGTTTTAAGCCGCATTAAAAGCATTTTGACCAAACACTTCCAGCGAACAGATGGGACACCTCTAATATGAGAGCAGTTTAGCCCGTCTGCAACTCTATCATTTCAACATCTGACGAGTACGCGTGTTTGCATCAGGAGGATCACAGACACATGGGAAATGATTGGATAATGATATAGGAAGGGGGAAAGTGCCTCTAGATCTCTCTCATCTTCATTGCATTGTATAGGAGAGAGGGAGGTAAGAGTCAATCTGACGAAGATTATGGAGGACTTGAACAGGTGCCTGTTGTCGTGCCCTATTTCAGTAATGTACTCTAATGTAGGTTCCAAAGTGACTAGACTGAAAGGTGTCTCACCCTCTGTGATCTACATTATTGAGAGCACTGATGAAGGCAAGAGTGTAATAAAGCCGGCTGTGCACCAAAAACAGATATTTAGTCTTGCTGATATCAACCTGACATCACAAAAATTAAAAAGTGTCTGCTTACATAGTAACAGAAGAAACAGACCAGGGTCCTGTTCAGGATGTACTCTTTATATCAGTACTTAAAATATACAATTCATATAAGTTAATATAACTTAATTGTTAATAACAATTAATAATGTTTTCCTGCTGTACATCAAAACGTTTGCTGAAGATAGGCAGCCCTGATCAACAGGTTCCTATAGCCCCATGATCCATTAATTACAACTGATACAGGAGAGCATATAATTCAACAAACAGACACATTATCTACCATCACTTACAGTGCATTTAAGGTATATAGAGAAAATAATGCCACAAGTGTAATATTTCGGTAACTATAAGGTTTTTGGTCAAATGTCCACGTGTGTTTTCTTTAGCAGTGCGCTATTATTGCACTTTTCATTTGTTACAGTTTTTTGTTAGCCAAAACAACAGTTTTATACTTTAATGTGTCGTCGTTCACATTTTGTGTTTTATTTTTGATTTTGGTGTTTCATAACTATGGCATTGTTATTTTGCTTTAAAAAACTGTTGCTTTAAAAAAATTATTCCAGCGTGACAACATGCCCCCACTATAATGCATGTTCTCATTCGGTCAGTGACGTTAGCATCAAGATCGGCTAGTACAGGTTTTCCCAAACACAACTGAGGAACACAAAAACAAACAAACAAACAAACAAACAAACAAAGATACAACCCACATCGGCGTATATAAAATAAAGCGCTGTTTTACCTCCTGTGATTGAGAATGACCTCTGATTACGGGTCCAAATGGGTTTTTGTTTACTAGAGCTTTGAGTTGTAGGGTGGCAGAGCTCCCCCTATTGATCAGTTCATAGAATATCAGCATAATGAAATTTGCTGACATTACTTTTAAAAGTAAAACATACCTGAACATGGTCATTTAAGGGGCCAACAGTCTATGATAACCAGATAGTCAGCCCTAGATATTAACCAGAATTTCATCTTCATGTTCTGCAGAAAGTATGGGAACATTTATGTCACTACCCTTCAACCAGCAGGAAATCCAGTTATAAAAACTTATTCTGGAGTAAATACAGATGTCAATCTATTTTCCTTTAAGATACCCCGGGGTCTCTCTCTCTTGCTCTCCTTATTTCTGCCTGTCCTCTCCTTTTTCTCTGTGAGCTAATTAACCTGGTTGCTCTGCAGTAATGAGTTCTCTCTGGTGGCAGGAGGACTCTGAAAGGGGAGGCGCAGGCTAGCGATCCTCTCTGGCCGTATCATCAGGACATTGTCAGGCCAAACAATGGTCTTATCTGCCTGCTTTTCACCACCCCCCCAACCTACCCTTCCGATTAACAGGAAGAAACTGGGGAGATGGAGAAAAGGGCATGTCCTTGCACAGGCCCAATAAATGTCAGGGAAAAGGCCATGAGAGCAGCCAAACCATATATACATTAGAATCTGGAAGAAAGAAAGCAGATCAGTATTAAAGTGTGACCAGCATGAAGTAAAACATGCCTTTAACGATACTATATTTTGACAATAAATAAAGTATATGAGCGAATGTGTATATACATAAATTTGATAATTACATAGAATGAGAAAATGTAAGAGGAACAGGAAACAGACGGCCAACAGAAAAATGAGAAAATTATGAAGAATATTGCATTCATATTTATGCATTTACATTAACATTGATAGATGCTTTTATGCAAAGGAATTTACAGTGTTTTTAACATTTTCATTTGATCAGTTTGTGTGTTCCCTGGAAATCAAACCCACAACCTTTGCACTGCTAATGCTCATTTGAACTACAGAAACAGTATTAAGAAATATTAAATCCACAATATTGTTTAATATATAGAAAAAATATTAAGAAATAATACAAACTAGTGCACTAACACCAAGAGTAGAGGGATACAAATGTACCCCACTTGGATTTAAAGAAAATCGGGCAAAACATGGTGAAGAGTTATTCTTAAAATTCCATAAGAATTTTTAGTTTGAATCAATTCGCAAAGCAATATTGTAAATAAGAGCCTTGAGGCACCTAGTGTCCAGAGGCCTCTTATTTCTTTTCTTCTCCTGCGTTTCTTAGTGGCCTGAAAATGGAGTAATGAGAGGGTGGGAGGTCTAGAGATCCAGAGCTCACCTCATTTCCTCCATCCATTGCATGAGTGGCCACTTAGCACTGTGTACAAGGGTACCACATTTGAAAGGGGGGACGGAATGGAGAAAAAGAGAGAGATGCCATGAGAATCAGACAGATGAACATAAGTGCAGAGGAGGGGTGGAAGCAGGGAAGAAGACAGACAGTAAGATAAAAGGACAAGAGGATCAGTTTTAAAATGCTCCATTCCAATCTTAAACTAAAGCAGAGTTTAGATGGACTTTTGAGGAGGAAAATTGTAGATCGGGGTGAGTCAGGGTTAGGTCACCATGGTTAGGGGCTTTTGATAGTCTAAGTTTTATGCTTTATCTGATGGGAAATAAATGTGCCTTTCTCTGTGCAGTGGGGCCACCCACAGAATTACAACCAAAACAAAGATGCCTCTGTTGGGGCCTGCTGCTCCCAGAAAACCTCGAGTGGCTGGAGGTTCGCAAGAAAACCTGCAAGACCCATTCATTTGCCCATTCACACACACACACACGCACGCACGCACACACACACACAAAAATACGTGTTTGCACAAATGCATGTATACACACACACACACACACATTACACAGCACCACTAATTAATCCAGAGATTACCAAACCAATTACAACCACACTCAATCTAATTAGAAATTATTTAAAGCATTTTCCAATTAGGCTTACACACTCATTTAAAAATCATCACCAGTAACAGAAAAAGACATATACACAAGTGTGTGTAGTTCTTAATGTATCATTTCCAGTTGGCCACCTCACAAATATTGTCACCTTTCTCCAACCCCAAATCCACCTTTCAAATGAAAGGACAAACAGCACCAAAGAACTACCTAAACAGTTGCCATGCCCATGTGACATCTTTGAACAGTCAGTCATAAACATCAAGTTGCTTTACTATAGTCTTATACAATCAGTATTTGAGTTATGTCAGCAACCAGTGGTTTCCACGCCAACAGCAGCCCGTGCAAGAGATGAGAGAATTGTCAATCCCAGCAGCCTTTGAGTGAATTGCTAGAATCTGACACCATGACAGGCACGTCAATATACTGAACAATTCAACACAAATCCTCTGTTTTTCTATCAAATAAATTCCTGTCATAAAACAATACTCTCTGCATCTACCTCCACCCACCACCACTGTCTCCTCCACCTTTCCTGTTCCCTCTCCTACACACACTCACTTAGGACTACTCAGTCTCTCTCTCTTCACCTATTTGCTATTGAGTCTGTCTCTGAGGGATTGTTGTTCAGCGGTTGTCAGGCTAAATTGAAAAGATGATCCACGGAGCCATGGGGTAAACACAGGAGCCTTTTGATCTGAAGAGTCCACAGTTAAATAAATAGAGAAGCGAGCTCTCTGCGCCACACAGCCCTCCGGGCTTCATTAGTCTCCAATTACAGGTTCATTCATCTGTGAAATGCAGAAATGCAACAGCTGTATAAACCGCTTATGGAGCAGCAATTTGCTTGCTATCCACAACACTGATGTTATCAGGCCCTAATAAGGCACAGTATTTATCATTACATAATGTTAGTGGGGTTGTCTACAGTAATTCTGATAATTAACTGCAGGTCTAGGCAGAGGTCTGTCTTTGTTTCAGGGCTACATGAGTTTAGGCTGTAGTTTTAGCTGTATGTGCAGGCTCTCATCAATATGACACACAAATAAACACACTGCACATGGCTGCTGATATATGTACAGTATAAGCCTAACTAAAAATGTAACTATTGTGAACTGAACTTATAATAAATTATGTATACCTGCTTTTCATAGTTTTAGAAAAATGCTCTGGTCAAGTTGGTAAGTTAATAAAGCTAGCTGTTTGTCAAAAAAGGAATTGAGAGTTTTCTTATATAATGTCAACTTAAAGTAATACAAATATTATTTTACCAGCCTTTAAAATGCTGACAGTATCATACTGATTTCTGTAATTGTTTAAGGAAAAAGAATCAACAATAACAAAATATCACTAAATTTTAAAAGCACTTATGCTTGTGCAGTTTCTTACCTTCATGATGATGTCACTTCCTTGATGATGTCATTGAAGAAATAGCTTGTTTTTTAATGGATATTACATAATAATAGCAGGATAAAAAATTAAATTGAGGACACAAAACAAACCTACAGAATAATTACCAATTAAAACAATATTTACAAGAAATCGTGTTTATTTAAAACAATTAAATTACATAAAGGAAAATGATAGAAAGAAAAACCTATAAAAACCTATTACCTATTATAAAGAAAGGTAATAATGAATAAATTTAATCCATTGTTTGTTACGAGTGCTTTCCAACCAAAGCAGTAAAATTATTTAAAATTCACCCTAGTTGACTTAATTATGATATTGTGATTAAAAAACTTGCTAACATGATTTCCATTCTTTACAATTATCAGTGTAAAAAATGATGCTATTAAATTAAGACATATACAAGGACATGAAAATCTACTGCATAACAGAAATTACTTTATTCTCAATAAACTGATCAGCTCTGGACAAGCTGAAAAGCTGCTATAGAAAAGAGAATTGATGAAAGAGACGCAACAGGGAAATGAAAGACTGAAGGCTGCCTGAGATATGAAAAATGCAAGGAAAAAGAAAAGTGAGTGATATGCAATAAATGCAATAAATGGAGGAAAGCATCTGTGTAGTAGCTGTGAGGAAATGTTGAACATGAGAGGGTAAGGAAGACAGAATATAAAGGGATGGAGGAGGGGAACTGCACAGAGCATAACTGGCCTTCTTTACTCCAACAAGCATAAGTGGTATTCTGATTATTGTGCTCACACACACACACACAACACACACACACACACACACACAGTGTATCCCTTCGGACTGAGGCACAATGGCTTTGTGAAAGTCATCAGCCCCCTCCCCCTAAAAGCGTCCCTTCCACCCACCCCCCTTCGGAGTCTGTTTCATCATTTTAATTAATTTCTAATCAGCCGACAGTAAACTAATCAAGGACTGCATTAAAACAGGGGCGTCTGTGTTTTTTTACTGACAAGTCACCACAGAGTCTGACTCTATACGGCTGTATACTGAGCACTACAAAAACATCAAGCGTGCAGGGTGTTACATTCCAGAGGAGAACACAAATCTACCAAAAATGTTAATGCAAAAAAATGTGCATTTTAGTTATTTGAAATATTAAATAATGCAGTTTATGCTTAAAATAAAACCACAAAAGTGTCTTTGTGTAAGGCTGTTTAAAATATATTTGACAATGGCATAGAGACAAAAATATGATTTCTAATTCTTTTTATTTTCAAGATAAATGATCACTTTTTAACTTTTAAATGGAAAAATTTTACTATTTAAACTTTTACAATTTGTGACTTTCTCGCTGTTTTCCTTCTCTGGGTGATTTCATTCTGTGTCATTATGTCTGCATGCTGAATTGCTGGGCATTTGATAAATAAACTTTGACCTGACATTTACTTTCACAATTATTTTGTTCACCTCTGAAATCTTCTCAAATGAGATACAGAGCAGGTTCACAAGTCTACATGTGTTTCTGTAGTTCAAATGGTAGAGCATTGCATTAGCAGCACAAAGGTTGTGGGTTTGATTTCGAGGGAACACATACGGATAAAAAAACAAAACATATAGCTTGACTGCACTGTAAATCGCTTTGGATGAAAACTTCTGCTAATTGCACAAATGTAAATGTCTACACATTGATGACGAACACTTTATTAAACACATCTGTTCTCCTGCAGCCTGTCTGCATTAAATTTAATACATCCCCTATACTCTTCCTATATTTGAAAATATTGAACACTGAGACAAACCTATCCACCAGGAAAATGAACAATATGACAAGCAAAGAGGAGCCACTTGCTAACAGCCAACCTGAGGGAGGGGGAGAGTGGATTATACATGGAAATCTCTAATCTCTCTCAGGCCTGTAGGATTATTCTTCTCTCTCTCTGTGTTAGCGGACATATTTACCCATGGTGAGTATATTTAGACTCTAAATTCCCCTGCTGCCTCTTCTACCCACTGGCTGGCACTGGGAGAAGCAGGGGAAGTACGCCAAGCATGGGATAATAATACAGTGAGAGAGCAGGAGAGAGAGAGTGTTTTCCCTCAAGCAGAAAGCAGAGAGAAAGGATTAGGCCCTCTCATCTCCTGGTGCATCATCCACTCCCTCCACTGATGCCGTTTCATGATATCCAACAGCACAGAGGGATGATCCCATTACACGCCAATAAACAGTCCGACCAATACACAACCACAGCAACCACATTACACAATTTTAGCACGCCGGACGCCAATACCCCGCCACTCTGTGCCAATCAACAATGCAGGACCGGCTCATTCTCCAATAAACAAGCTCTCCGGTCAACAATTACAGCATGCTTGTGAAGTACAGTAGACCTTAGATGTCAAAGGTCAAGTCATAGCCTTACAGTATTACTGTAGGAGGATTCCACGACTCCATTCAGACACTCCAGGGAAAACACACCTACAAACCCAGGGACCAAGACATGAAAAGCTAGATTTTCAAAAATTAAGATACATCATTGATTATGAAACAGGAAGTTGGAAGACCATACAGGTATTTTGGGGGGACTCCAAGCAGACATAGGTAACTGTAATGTGGGGGACTGACATGTAGTCCTTCAGCACCTCAACGCAGTCTCCTAACAGGTGTAACTTCACCTGTCTTCATGCTAAATAACCCAGATGGACCCTTAGGTGTCTGTTGACATTACACATGAACTTGAGAGGCATCACATAACAGTTTTAAATTCATGTGTCATAGATGAAAGCAAATGACTGATAAGAGTGTCTGACTTTGATGTATGAGCAGAGGAAGGCAGAGTGACTGAGAATGACAGCTTTAGCAGTCAAAAGGGGACTAAGATTCAAGAGAAGTAAAGGTCAGATAATCCATCTGATCAACAGCTTTATTTTCATGTCATAATGGACAGGAGACAAGGAGCAGACACTGGGTTTTCACTGGTAATATACAGGTCAGTTTATGCTTCCTATCTCAGTTCTGATGCTCAAATTTTTTCTTTCAAAGAGTCCTGAGATGAATCTAAATATAATGTTTGTTAAATGTTGGTGACACGTGTGAATCTAATAAATGATAAATTAAAGAAATGCTGCTTTTAATGTAGGTCACAAGTGTGTCTTAGAGGGAGATGAAGAGGAGAAGGGGGCATCTTGTAACCAAGATGGGGGCAGCAGCTGAACACCCCATAATCATGCCTACAGCACAGCAGAGAGGAGGAGGGAGACTGAGCGAGAGACAAATATGGGAAGCTGACCAAGGAAATCCTGTTCTTAAGATTGGCAAGCGTAGAATCGGCATTGGAGTTTAAAAAAAATTAAAAATGAGGGATTTGGGTTTTTACCAAAACACTAAACCCAGGAGGAAAAGTGTTTGTTTAATTTTTCCTTTATTCTTTTAAGTCATTTCCTTTTTGCTCTAAGAGGGGCCTGTGGGGCCCCATGTGTGCTACGGAGCTGAAAGCATTTAAGATTCAGTTCAGAGGATGGTGCAAAGAGCTACAGGAAACAGCACTCAAACGATTTTACAGTCTGAGGCCAAAGAAAGCACATCTCAAAGAACAGTCATGCGTCTATTCAGGATCAAACAGCCTTAATTATTTTTCATATTCACAGTAACAACCCCAACAATACCCCTGCACTAAATATATCATTTCCTCAGGCAAAGATTACATGTTGCTTCAGCTGAGGTATCAAATTACCTAATAAAGACATGTGATACAGAAGGAAAAACAGCTACTCAAATGCTTAAATAAGCAACAAATTAATTATGAGTTTGGCTAAGCAATGGGGAGAAAATCGTTAATGGCTGAGTCACTCTTGCATGATAACACAACATAATTGCAGATTATTGCATCATAAATTTCTTGTTTCGGCACCACACATTTAAGCCATTTGAGGTGGTACCATGAGGTTTTGGCAACACTTAAAAATGCACATTAGTAAAATGTGTAAATATGTACACTAAATAGGGCAAACAAACCAAATCAAAAACCAGACAGAAATATGTCCAATATCTTTACTAAATCTCACACTCAAAACACACCCAGCACATCTAAATCAAGATTTTGAAGGAATCATTTGGGGTCTTTTGGAGTGACTTTGTGCTCATTAACTCAAAACAAAGCACTGTTTGGATCACTTGTGCTTTGCAAATGAGAGAAATTAATTAAATAGCACTTTTGGTTTTCTGACCATCTCAGCACGAATCTCTTGAATTTCTATAGCGACAATAAAACAGTAAATTGGGCTGAAAAAGTCTATTCATATATTAGATTTCATATTTTCTCCATTTTCTGGTTTAGGGTGAGCATTGTGTTAATTTTTATTATTTAGCCCGCATTCAATCATTACAAAATCTTAATCAGTCATTGTGCCATTTACCCCATAATGCTTATGCTGTTCCAGACACTTGAATTAAGGTCATTTTTATGAGAATACATTTTTCAATTAAGTTAGCTGATAATTCATTTCTTATCTACACGCTGCTAAACTTAATAAACTTAATAATCGAAACAGGAAAGTATTTAGTAAATTTAATATCTCAAAACTTTTTTACAAAACAACTGCACAAAATACAGTAAAAACAAACCTGTTTCATAATAGGGTGAGAATTGAAGGTTTAGGAGTTACAGTTAGGAGAACGTTTAAGAAGATACAGTGCATAATTTCTCAGAAAAAGTGACTAAAGCTCTAGAGAAGAGTCCTGTGTTTGCAAATGTGAAGGCACAGTCATCAAAGAGAATTACAACATTGTTATTGTCTCTGCGTAATTGTTGCATCACCAATAACTGCTTGCTATTTATAATAATAAATATGAATAAAATGCAATAAGTGAAGCCAATTGTTATTATTTCCTCTTATATCTCCGTGCAGTCCAGGATCATTCAGTTCAAAAGTGACAGTATATATCCTGCCAGAATTAATAATCTAGAAACAACACTAATAGCTTTGTGAAAACATGCATAGTCTGTATAAATCCCGGCATTTTAGATCAATCCCAGAATTCCTCTGATCTGCCTTTTAAGGTGAAGGCCTGGAAGGCTGACACCACTCTCCTGTGATGCAGCAGGGCCGAGAGATATCACAGTTTCAAGCCACCTGTCAATCTTCCATCCACCTCCCAGTGGACATCCCACCCACCAAAGCCAAATTGCAGCTGGGTGTGCGCGTGAGTGTGTGTGCGAGTCTGTCGGGGGGCTCGAGGGACGGTGCACAAAAGAGCGGAGAGCTGACCAGCGCTCAGGTGAAATTGAATTGGAAATCTTCCACAGCTCGTTAGCATAAGAAAGGAGCGTGTGGCTTTAGACAAAGACTCCGCTTCTCATGCAGAAAATCAATCTCTCCTGGGGCCCGGCTATTGTTCATCTCCACAGTACAGGTGTCCCTTCAATGGTCCTTAATCAAAAGTGTCAAAACAAAGTTAGGAGTTATCTCCCCACTGCTGTCTGTTGGACTGCGTGTGCGTGTGTTGAAAACCGGGCAGCTTTACCATGTGTAAAGGGTTGTGCTGTGCATATAAGCAATGTTAATGTGGATAAATAGAGATTTTTAGGCATGCGTCACAACATTTTGTGGTGTACAGTTGTCCATATCCACCTAGTTATCCAGCTATTCAGTGTTGGACCCTAAAGCTGACATGCAACAATTGGTTTACAGGGTAAAGAGGCACAGAAGTGTCCTTATACTTAATAAATGTCCCTCGGAAACCTTCAGCACAGCTTCACTGTTGTGTCCTTCCACAGGGGCCAAGCAGCCTGTGTGTGTTTTTTCTTAACAGGGACACCAGGAATTGTCTGAGCATATTGAGGGCGTAACACAATAAAGCAGGATGGAGAGCACTGGCCCCATACAGTGTCTCGTCGCTTTCTGTCTCTCGCATGCACACAATTGACAAGGCTGTTTGTGTGTGCTACTGAAGCACAGATTAAATAAACTTCTGGAAAAAAATACTGTGACCTACACCGTGAAAAAGAGCTAATGCCTGTGTACTGTGTCTAAGGTTATTTTCACTGTTTGATAAGAGAATCAGTAAAAAAAAAAAAAAACTTTCAGAACACATATTATACCATCATACTGATCAAAATGTGACAAAGATTGTTTACAATGTAAACAGCACTATTTACATGATCTGTAATTCCAGCCAATGTTCTTTAATATAAGAGACTAACTAATTATGTGAACTAATTAATTACTAAGATCCAACAGGCCACTCTTTGCATCTTCAGAACTGCTGCAGCTAAGCCTGATCTCCCCAGAGTCCACCCTTCCAAAACCCATCCCCACCAGCCTGGTCTCCTGGGCCATCGCCATGCAAACATTCAGTTGATTAAAAATCACTTAACAGAGGAGAAAAATGAAGTCGTCTCAACAGCCTGACGGTTCCGTGGAGATTTATGAAAAATCAGCCCCAAATAAAACAGTACTAGACTGGAATTGAGCACATATGCCTCAAAATATGTTTGGTGGAACTTTCTTGAAAGGGAAAGACGCTATTGCTCAGGTTTGAAATAAAATAGCAATACATTGATGAGGTGAGGTGCTTAAAAAACCCAAAACAAATGATATCTGATGCTTTGTAGAGTGGATTTTTTGTTGAAAAATTCAACTTGAATGTTATATATAACATAATAATGTTATTCTCATTCTTATTCAACTATAACTGGTGTTAATGGATGAAAAAGCTGCTAACTGACATGCTATAAATAAATGGAACATGCCCTTAAGGACGGAAACGAATGCACTCTGGCTTTGCAGCAAGTGTGTCAGCCTGTGATGGCGTAAACAGGTGGAGGTGGAGCCATGCAGCTGGGGATGACAGGATAAACATCATATCACAAAAAGTCCTTTAGTCCATCACTAACAGATGGTGGAACCCTACTGACATACAACAACACTGAACCTCAGAGCAAGACTGCCCTTTACAAACAGATGCTGTAGCATTTAACCTTTCTTTACGATACTGAATTCATTTTCATTTCTTACCTAGCTAACAATTTTAGGTTTTAAGTAACATCATTAAGTTTTAAGTCATTATCATTTTAAGTATCATTAAGTAACAAAAACATTAATAATGTTATTTTGAACATTCTCAGAATCTTTAAAATGTCCAGTTTTATAATTCTGTAATGTTTTTCTCTAATTCTGTAAAACAACTTTAAGAATACCATTTTCTGCTATATATGATTTTAACTTATAAACATTCTACTAATGTTACTGCAAGAACTTTTTTGATAACTTTGGGAGAACGTTTAGAGCCTATTAACTTTAAATATGTTTACAATACACAGTGAAAGTAATTATATATATATATATATATATATATATATATATATATATATATATATATATATATATATATATAATTAAAAGAAGTCATAACATTAAAATAGGTAGCTCTTCTTAAAATCACACAATGATTTTAAGAACATAAGCCATAGTTTTATCTTCGTAATTATATCAGAGCAATGGTGTAGTGGTTGCCACATGTGCACTGGTCACTTTGGGCTGTGGTGTTTAAATGCAGGTTTGAATCTGTCTGCTATATGAGTATTATTTATTATTGTTAGTAGCAATAGTATTACATCCAAAAAAATGTGTATGTTCACATTATACCAAAAAAGGGTATAATGTGAACATACCCTCAGTGAGCCTAGACATCTGATGTGAGACGCAGGGGGGGCACTTCCCAACAAAAAGAGGATCAAGGGTCCATGACAGAAACAGAGCTGCCAGTAATCCCTCTGGCAGCTATATTGGATCAACGCTAATCTGTCTGAAGATGAAGCATCTACAGTATCTCAGAAGGATTAGATCAAAAAAACCTCTCTATGTTACCTTCAACCTCTGACTCCAAAGCCTTAAGGGCTTCATCTTAGGCCTCTTTAAGTGAAACCGACCCCAGTCTAATGGACACCAGCAAACCAGCAACTGCAAGTCCTGGCAGCACACTAAAGGTGTCTTTCTACAGATCAGAGCTTCAAATCCTTCATGTTATCCAAGTGTTTAAGAACTACTTATCATTCTTGATCATGATTGGTGGCTTATTACATTAAATTAAAATTGATCAAAAATCAACTCCACAAACCAATCTTGTCAAAATGTCATGCCTTCTTATTATTATAGGGCTGCAAATTCTGTAGACTGCTAGTGAGAGTACAGTGGCCCAGCCTGCTGGAGTCAAAAAATAATCAGGCATATTAGATTAATCTTAAAATATCCAGCACCAATGTCAGTACCTCATTAATAGGACCAGCAAGCTAAAAGCCCCGTTAGGTTAGTGAGTAGGAGCAGAAACAGTTTCGAAAGAGTGCCGGAGGAGGACAGTGAAGCACATTTGACTCCGCTTGATTATTCTCATGTCAGAATGACATTGGAAATGACAACTTCACTGGCTGACACACAGAGATGGACAGCTCTGACGGCACCACAACAGTCAACAGTCGATGAGTTCACCCTCTCCTTTGAAACGAACGTGATTGACAGGAAACATGCGGCAATGTTGTTCTATTCACCCAACACACAATGGAATGAGAACAATAGAACGAAACCAACAGAGAAAAACAGAACAGAAAAAAGAGCACAAAATTGCCAAAAAACAACTCTAATGTACTGCAGAAACCAAGGTAAAAGAGGAGAACTGCACATTTCGACAAGGTTACCACTGACGTTTTATTATGCACAGACAAGACGCATTTAGTTCCGGCAAAGTAAAACCTTAAATACCAGTCATTCTTAGTACACTGACCCTCAGACGACCTGTGTTTCTAAAGACAGGGCATCAGGGTGCTTAGTTCAAACTCAAGCCAGTCAAGGTGAAATCCTTCCTCACAAGGCAAAATGCGTTGAGATAGAGGAATAGATATAGCGTGCTATTGAAAAACAATGAGAAGGAGAAAGCAATCAGAGATGAGATGAGTGTGCACCCTGACAAGATCTCCCCAGGGTCAGGAAACAATGTCACCTCCCACACAAAAACACTCTTGGGGTCAGCAGAAAATACACCAGGCTGGACAAATATGTTGTTAGGCTGAAAATACGAGAGGATGGCGGAGGAAGTGATCAGACATTGAGTGCAGGAGAAAACAGGAACATACAATATTTGAATGACAATTAGATACATTGTCCGACACCAAATCATCATTAACAATTATGAATTAAGCAAACACTTTTATTAAAAGTAACAATGCATTCAAATTACACATTTATCAGTTTGTGCATCAAACCCACAACCTTGGCCCTACTACTGGTTGAGCTACACTCGGTTAGCATCTACAGTAAAACAGAGAAATCATGTGGGGTATTTTGTGGCAGTAGATCAAGCTGAAGTCTGATTGGACTGCAGGAAATGGAGATGAGGGTGTAGGGACAGAGAGGGCAGAAGAAATGAACTTCAGTGATGGAGAAAAAGAGAGACAGGTGTGCTGGGGAGAATAAAATGACATAATGATGGAGCTGTGATGGAGTGATAGAGGGAAATGTCGGATACAAAATTGAAGGAAAGCAGAAAAGAGTGATGCGAGATGGGTAGAAAGCTGATTTACATCAAGATGGGCATGACTGTAAATGAGAGGCTCCTCTAGGGATTGTGACTAATTAAAGTGTCCTCTTTTAGAGGGGCTGAGATCAGACTGACAGGCAGCTGTTGGTGAAATGTTCAGTGTCAGAGGAAACATCCCATTATGCATTGCTTTCACAGACCATCCAACCCGAGCCCTAATTACAGTCTGGATAAGTCAATGTCACTTACATTCACGGCATCAACACTATATGTTCCATACATATAAACACACATACATATACAAAATATATAATCTATATGTGCATTTAGAAATCAGATGCTCAGATGTCACTCAAATGGCAGGAAATCAATTTTAAAACTGTGCACAAACACACAGTGTTGTTCTGATACATTATGGTTCTTCATCTCTTTCTGCTGACCTCCACGTGGTGCAAGTTCAAAAGGATGTGCACACAATCTAGCACAATATAGAAAGGCTGAAACTGGAGGGGAATTGGATCACCTTTGAGCTGACCCAAACCACCATGACCTACAGCTCTGTGTGCCCTCCGGCATTGGGGTGAACATTCAGGGCATCCAATCCTGACCCCTCATTGTCACCCCGCACCTTTTCGTCTAGTTTGTGCCCAAATCTTCATAAGGTCCTGTCAGAGCCCGTCAAATACACACACAGACACACACATAGCCAATAAACCATTTCTACCACCTTCCTAGATGCTCAGATAGGCAGAAAACATTCTGTCTTGAGGGCCACACATTCAAACACACAGAGAAGTCATTATGCATAATTATACTGTCTTTCATCTAAACACACTTACAAACATACACACACACCTATTGTTAGAATGCAGCCAACATTTAATTCATCTACATATCAACAATCAACATACAATCAATGAGAACCTGTATGATTAACACGCTGGCTAATACTTCATAAGGCCCTGTCGTCCTTCACTGTATCGAGCAGAAATGTTTTGTCAGTCATTTCAGACAACATTACAAACGTATCAGACCACACACATACAGCGCTATGAATATTCAAAACACTTTCCCTATATAGCGAATAGTATGATTAACTTTGCATAATGTCAATGTTTAATTTGCATGGGCAAGGAAAACAGCTTGATGTTGTATAAGAAATATCTAAATGAATGCACATGAAAGAAATCGAATTTTCAACAACGTTCTGCTTCAGACTGTTTGCACAGTAGTGACTAAGTCAACAGGGTTGAAACTTTAGAGTAGACTAAAACTTTAGAGCAGAAAGTCCTCCAAAAATCCTCCTGACACTCATTTGCTCCATGGACCCCCTCAGAGCCAAGCTACTCACGCAAACTGTGCAATCAACCAAAAGTTCTCTCTGTACTCACACGCTTGCCTTTAATAATGTGAATGAATGGTGGGCTGGTAATAAAATGGAATAGGTGCAATATGGATAGATACAGTAACCTCATGAGCCAGAGCACTAATATGTTTTCTGGACTGTTCTACATATTCAACAAACCTCATAAAATGAAAAAGAGATAGAAGATAAAGAGCCAAACGGCGCCAGTTCACATTCATCCAATCATTAACGCTGGCACCCTTGAATGCAAGCTTTTGCGCAGAAAGATCCTCTTGAAAAATCTGGCAAAAACTAATTCCATTAAAAAAACAATTACAGAATTGAATCCATGTCCCGCTCTGAGGTCATAACTGCCATTCACCTCTCCATGGTTACTGTTTGTCTGCGTGTTGAGGTAATTATGGGCTGTTTAGGCGAGATCCCAGTGTTTGTGTAGTAGGCCTCAGTCTCTGCATCTGCATGTTACCACAGCTACCCCTGTGGCTTTGTCTCACCATGACCTGTATAATGAGTGTCACATTAGCAACACAACAAATCAAAACCCACAGCTGTCAGCCATATTGTGTCATCCTCTTTTAATTAATATGATAAGTAATGCTTATTAGACGAGTCTGCTGCTTTATCGCTTTTCAATTTGCAAAAAATTTAGGCAAGGCTAGAAAAAGGGGAAGCAGGGGTTTAGGAAAAGAAGAAAAAGAGAGTCAATACAAGGCAATGTTTTACACCATCCATTACGCTCTACAAACACAGACGTGACAAATTAAACTGTAACGAACCAGCATTAGCACTCATTCAGAACCTTTCCTCAATGAAACTTCCCATTTCCTGTAAATTGGGAATTCTTTTTTTTTTTGCATGCAGCAGGAAAAGTTGCTGGAGCTAATTGGGGCTTATTTTACTGGATGACATCCTGATGTTTTTGAGGTGCCGGAAATGCAATCACTGGCCTGTGTCACCTCTACACTGACACCCAAACCTTTGCTCCTTAAGGAGCAGCGGAGAGCAAACCCCAGCTGACAGCGGCGCATGAGCTCATGAGAGAGTGTGATTAAGCAAACGCTGCTAATCAATGAAACATTCAATTGGTTTCCTGCGCCACGACTCATTCCCAGCTTGGCTTTAATTGGCCTATTCTTTGATAAATAAGATGAGTTTGTTTTCCAATTCAGCAATTGCCAAAAATCACTTGCATGTCTTTCTCTCTCACATGCATGCGACACCCCACGCGCACACATCCATGCAGTAAACATACAAATGCACATGTTAACGTTTAATGGGATCTACAGGCAGAGTGGATATACACACCCTCAAAGAGAGGCTAACTGGCCAACAGAGAGAGAGAGAGAGAGAGAGAGAGAGAGAGAGAGACACTAAAGTGCGTATTCCCTTTGGGGGCCAAATTGAATTTGATTAACATAAAAAAAAATTGAGAACCAGTAGATACAGCAATGTTTACACAAACAATTGGGAAAAAATAGGATCTAGGGTAAGAACCAGAAAACTAACTGAAATAAAGGTCTTCCTAAATTAGATTTCAGATGGCTAAAGCTCAGATTATATTCTATAATGAAGTGACCTATAAGTTCTGTTCCATCCCACAGCTAATGCACGACCTACAAACAAATCACTAACCCTGAACCTTAAATCACTGAACCCTAGTTGATCAGTGAATCAGTGATTATTACCTTATAAACTGATACACTTTGCCTGACTCCAACCCTGAAAATCAAAGAAAAGTTCTCCAACCTCTTCGACAGAATAAAGCCATATAGCTGCATGCAAGCAAAATGACCAATACATCATCTTTAACCAATTTTGATACAAACAAACAAAGTGAAAGTCACCGAATCCTGTAAATTACACTGTCTGTGCTACACTAACATAAATTGGACATACAAAAGTGTCACTCAATTTAAGAGAACAGCACTTGTGTCGAAACAGACGTCATTACAGGCCTCTCCATGTAGCACCATTGACTCAAAGCATCCTCTCTGACAGGTCTGTGTGTGTTTCCTCTGACAGGTAAAGTGATGGCAGCACACACCTCGCCTCTCACTGTCAACAACTCTCAACATTTAAGAGCACACTCAATACCATTACAGATTACTCAATACCATTACAGGTAAATATTAGCCCAGTGAGTCTAAGTATATGTTTGGTGCCCAGCATGCCGAGCTGAAAAAACACAGGCAGACTGTGAGTCCCCCAAACACTTATATGTGTCTTATAGAGCTTTGTGTATTTGTGTATTGAGTTATATAGCAGAGCTTTATGGGTGCAGCACATCCATGGCCAACAGTACGAACACGGTTAGATTACATAGTGATATTATTTAGTCTAAATGTTTTTGGGGAAAAATATTGCTTAACAATGTCATGAACAGCTTCTATTTTCCATCAATTTACTCTTTTCAGCGAATTTTGTGTTTATCCAGGCTTACTCACTCACATCCACATACTGAAACACTAAAACTGTGCCACTGGATAACCTTCACACCTGGGAAAAATGAAATGCCTTTTAATGCTAGCTATAAAATACCATTCGTATTACCAAAAAGGTATCTTTTAAAAACTGCTGTAAGACACCTTTTTATAAGAAAACATTTTAAAGCAATTTTGAATAATAAAGCAAAAATCACACTGATATCTGCACAGAAACCTGTCTGATGATCTCATTGCAAATTACAGTCTGATTTCCATATTATTATTAAATAACTCCGACTAGTGGATTCAGTGATAATGGAAATGGACAGAAGACACAGATTTTAGTGAGAAAAACGTTTACACTGGTGCCAGACTGCTGTAATGTTGCTAACATGAATAACACGACAGAGCAGGTATTAGAAACAGCAGGAATGACAGTGAGGGGGAACATGATAAATATTAACACCTATGTGTGAGCTCTTATTAAAACAACTGTCCTTGAAAAATAAATATTTAAAAATTCAAAGAACAGCAAAGGCAAGTGCCATTCAAAAGTAAATGATAAATGTACCACTCTTGTTCCCACTCTCTTATGTGAAAAAACATATATATGTTATGATTTTTACATAATAAATATGTGTATGTATATATTATACTTTGGTATAATGCATATTACTCAGTGTGAATGTATAAGTACTTAATCTTTAATAAGAGAAACATTCCTAATCATTATTGTGTATTGTATTTGCCATTATAGACATGGGTATATACTGATCATTGTTTGCATTGTGATATTTTCACCAGAAAGTTGTATGGGTTCAGCATTATCACATACTTCAAGTGCTGCACATTGCAAGAACTCCTAAACGCCAAGAAGGAGAAAGAAAGAATATGTGTGGTTAAAACAGATAACCTATTGTGCTATAAGCCAGAAGAAAAAGTGTTAACACACCTCATCCAACATTGACTCAGCCACGAGAGACAAATTAGGGAAGCAATCCACACAAACTGGCAAATAATGCTATCACATCACATCAGAAAGTCAGCAGAGCTCCACTAATTCGCTCCCTAAATACAAAAAGGCAGACAAAAGGAGATAAATGTTCAAGAAATAATAGTCATACATCAACTCTCTTACATGCACACACTGTCAATAGGACTGCGAGGTCCTGACGCTAATCACCAGTGTTAGATTAAACTGTGAGGGTTAATGGTCCATATGGCACGGCAGCGCATGAGGGATCAAGATAGCAGCTGGGCTTCTGTATCACTGCCCTCTACAAATCCATCGCTCGTGCACTCAGTGTTGGAGGACAGAGGACTTGTTAGGTGGTGGCAATTGATTCGGCCACATAACACTCTTTTACAGCCCAACATTCAAAGCTGCAAAACTTATTGTAAAGTCGGAGGTTGAAAGGAAAGGAGTCTCACCCTAAAGCGTTCCCTTTTGTACCCCTTTGTCACCTCAAAGCAGATTTATAATGCCCTATTACAAAACTGCGCATCAAAGCCCTATTCAATTAGCCTATCAAATTCTTTATGGCCTGATTGTGAATGGGTTATCAGAGAAGGAGATAAGAGAATTTACAGTGCTTATAATGATTCACAACAAAAGAGCTGGTACATGCAGTGTGCTGCCTGTGCTCCCAATTCTTTACAAGCCTTAACTAAAAACAAGTAACCTTTCCAAGATAAACATGCATAACATGCTTTAGAACACAGTTGATTGCATGTCACCTTATGAATAATTGTAAAACAAAACACAAATTTGACCTTATAAATTTCAAGAGCATAGTATAATGAGAATATGCTTGTATTCACTGAATTGTCTCTTACTAACAGTACAAATATATGTAGGCTAAGGAAATAGAAACTATATCTAGTTATTCTTTAAATAATACCACAGCATAAATATAGTTGTACACACACTTACAAACACACACATCAGACCAGCTTTGACATTTATATTCATACCACAGACCCGCATGTCTCAATTCTGAATGACAAATAGATTGTGACGACTAGAAAATAGCACTCAACTTCCTTTTCACTAATGCGGCCAATACACTGTCCCCGGATCGATGAAGATGCACTGTGAGACGCTGACCATTACTGTGATTGAATCTCCAGTTTGACGCTCTAATATGGGAGAGACTCTGGTCCTTTAAGTACAGCATCTTTTAGGCTGAGCAGATGGATTAATACAGTCTCTTCGCTCAAATAGACAGTCCAGCTCCATATAGTGGTTCTGTCTCTGCTAATGCGCATCACATATAAAAAATACACTCGCTAAGTAAAGGAGCGAGTCGACAGTCAAAGCTGATGTCAATTTAAAAGAAGTAAAAGCATATACAAACACTCATACCAAAAAGTGTGGATGACCTGTGACCCTGTCAGGCGTGTGTATGTGTGTGTGTTTTTTGAAGATAAAATCAAAGAAGGAGGTTTCAACATACAAAACATCTGGTCTTATCCGGGAGGGTGTGGTTGACATTTGGACATTTGTCAATCAAATATTTAATGGCAGAGCCCAGTAGTGTTGTCATGGATACAGCTGTAGGTAAAAATGTGCAGCATGCTGGGTCATTCCTTTGACAGTGGTGTTTGTAGAGGCCCTGCGCCCTCATTCAGGTAGCAGTCAGGGGCATGTTCCCATGCCAACGCCCATCTATTTGTGAAACGTAAAACCAGGTAGCAATAAACAGAAGCTTTGGTCCTTTCACTCGTTTCTGTATGTCACATCCAGTGTTTAGTTTTCATATATGAGCATGTAATATGAAAGCTGTATTTCAGAAAGAGATGACAAGACAGGTGGGCAGAGACAAAACATGGTGAGAGAATTTACTGTCACTGTACTTTAATTGTGATGTTGAATAAATAGCCTTAATGTATTCTGTATAAAGATTATTCTGCTTATATATTATAATATCAAAGTTGGGAGCATCTGAAATTAAAATAGAGCAATTTTTATTTTCTTTGATAGTTTGTCAATTCCTTCTACTGCAAGTCCTCTCTTAATTTCATGTCAGTAACTGTTCTCTATCAAATGTAATGTAGTAGATCATGTTGACATAATTCTAAAATAACCATTTTAATCTTCAATAAGCACAATAAATAATATAATAATCATAATCTTTTGGTAATGTAGGTTTTGAGGAGTTATGCTATTTTTATTTATTTAACTATTTTTAATCAAGCAATGCTTATTGATTTAGTGTGAGAGGTCTAGGCTTGTAGCTGATCTGAGCTTCCCCTACTATTTTTACAATCATTCTACAATTTAAATGTTTAACAATTAAAGCTCAAATTAACTGAGAATTAATTAATTCATCTTCAGTGTGTGTTTAGTGTGTCTTCCTGTTCAGTCCGATTCAAAATGGACACTGACAAATTAAATGCGAAATTGTTCAGTTCAACATTTGTCAAACGAGCACCGCCAGCGTAAATGATCAGCTCAAATGAAAGGCGGCCGTCTCTGTTATACCGGTCTTGCGCGCCCTCTAGTGGGAGATACTGAACATGACAATGATTTGTTTGACAATGATTTGTTTCTTTAAAAAATTTACTATCGTTTTTCAGCTGTGGTATTTTTAAAAAGACAAAAGAGGCCTACAAATTGGGTTAAATGGTAATTGTTATACCAATATATCAAAAAATATACCAATATCTGGGACCAATCTTTAAAATGTAGTAGTTGCACCTTAAGTTAAATTAACCTTCGGAGGTTAGCTACATACTGCTACATCTTATGTTCTAAGCACAAAAGTGTAATAAGATCACTTAGCAAATAACTTAGTTTCAAACATTTCTAGGCCTTAATTGTTTAATAGTCGAATTTCTCGTGGAGCAATGCTGCCACCTGCTGTTGAGTTTACATACATTGTGTTTGTCTTATAAGTGCCTTTCAGTGCCTGTTAGTTACATTAAGCATCATTAAACTGGAGACTTGTATTTAATTAGAGTTAATGCATTGTGAGAAAACAACTATTGCGATGCGACAGGTGCAGGAGATGATAAACGTTACATAGACTCATATGCAGGTTAAGCTTTATTAAAAAACAATATATGTGCAATGTGCAGACATTAAGGGTACATACTTGAACTCGATAGGTAACGCTTTCGTCGTTAAATCAGTAACTACAAAATATCAAACTGCTGGGGAATTTTCCTCCCACCGTTTTGTTCATGTCAGTCTTTATGAACTCTTCATTACGTGTCAGAAGATAAATAATAAAGAATCAAATAAACGTGTCAGAAGAATCAAATAAAAACCCAGATAACAATACAAATGTTTTATCTGAATAAAACCCTCCGGGTGTATAAGCGTTACATGTTCTGCGCTATGCAAGAACTAGACGAGTGGGCGGAGAGCAGACGAAAGTTAAAAAAAAAGTTATTTTTTTCAGCTTGAAGGGGTTGTTTTTAGACAAAAAGTTTAGACTGAGCTTACGGGAATGTCTCAGAAATATTGTGAATTACTGAAATATTAAATGGTGCAACCTGGCGCTTTTGATTGGAGTTGAAGAGACCTTTAGATGTCCTTCCGTTATTTATTCTCGTAAACCAGATCTCTTACTAAATTGCCAAACTTTGCAAAAACCGAAGTTATTAAGGTATTAAAGATTTTTAACTGTAATATGAGGTTAAGCTCTCAATGCTTAAGGCCAAAGAGTCTGAAGTCAAACAGACAAACATTCACTTACTCTTGAGAGCTGGTGATTCACCAGAAGTTGTGACGCTAACATTCCCATATCAGTTCTCCAGGAAAACAGAAATTCCAGATTTTCCACTCAAGGAAATTACATTCTTCTCAAAAAAATATTACTGCAACAAAAATATCAAGTACTTGGTTATTTGGAAAAAAACTGTGGGTAAAAAAAACCTGTCATAAAAATACAATCTCCTTAGTTGAATGCTAGCAGAAGATCAGTAAACAAGCGATGGACTCACAGCAGTGACAGAAAACTGACAATTGAGCTTCCTTGAAAAAATGCAACCTTTAGGGAAATGACAGACATCTGGGTCCACTGAAAGATTGAACGTTACTTTAAATGCTGTATGATGGTTCATCTAAATGTTCTTCTCACCTTGACAACAGTGCTCATCTTTAATAAGCAGGTGAACACTTGATCTTCCTGTCAGTGATAAATCCAGCCCTGGTCACGGTCCACAATTTGGTACTGCAGTTTAAACTCCCACTTGAATCAATACAAACACAATCCTCTGGAGTGCAGTTGCCCTCTGACCACAACCTTCATGTACCGTCCACCGTCCTAGTAATCCACTACTTTTCCCAAGAGCAGACTGGCAGAAGTTTGTGAGCAGAATCCAACACTGTCCAGAAGTTCTGCAAAGGCACAGAATAAATAGCTTTGCTCATAGAATTGAAGGAGGGGAGGGGAGAGTGAAACAATGAAGAAAAAAACTGGCAGGTCAAACACAGGAGAAAAGTGCGAGGCCTTTTAAAAGCTTGAAGTGAGACATGAATTGGTGAAAAGAGTGAGATGGAAATGAAAGAATTATTGAGGAAAATGAGCAAATGAGGAGAGCTCAGAGGACCATGTCAGCAGCATGAGAGAGAAAGAGAGAAATTGGTGGTTACCAGAACCACCCACTGTGAAGACTGCAAATGAAGAGTCCAGGACCAATTCCTCCCTCCCCTTATCCACAGAGCCACGGTCCTACACTGCCTTCTACCCTTTCCACAGTATGAATATATTACTATCCACACAATGATGTTGCTTATTGTTTATGAATTACTGGCCTGCCTGACAACAAAGGCTATTTTCATAAGAAAACTCTAATTCATTTCAGTTCCTATTTGATTAGAGGCAGAAGAAAAGAAGCCCTTCGGTCATAGCCCCCAGAGGACTGTTTTTATTCAGTCTGTATGAATAGGGCTTTATTGCTCTTCTTTTCAAAAGCTGACGGGGAAAAGCTTTTAGAGTTAAACATTGACGAAAAATTATTGGGCGGCTGTTTTTGTGCAATAACAAACCCCTTCAAAAGGACACTGAGCTCTTATCCTTCCACCACTCAGTCACTCTTTTCTCTTTCTTTTTTGGCAAATTGTAAAGCCTGGAAATTAATGACAGACAGTAGCAAAAGAGGGAGAGAGCAAAAGAGAGAGACCAGCTCAGCCACAATGCATGTCAAATCTAAATGATCACAGGCTACTGAATAGACCATGGGAGAAAAAGGGAAAAGACGGGGTCTTAGATGAGTGTGTGCGTGTGTGTGTGTGTATAGATTGGTCAAAAGGTAATTGATTCCATGTCCACCGATGCCTGCCGTCCCTTTGGCATTGGATCGCAAAGACAGGTAGTGCACTTAACTGGTAGTTACCATAAAGAGGCTATTATTACCTGCCCAAATGCTGGGTGTCAAAAACATTGTTAAACTTCAGAGATCATTAGTTTGGTCCTAAACAGGAAACTTCCCACTGAGACCCTTTAAACCAGCATGGTAGAAAACAATTAATTATTTATAGTTTAAAGCATCTTTTGGTAACTAATAGCAATTCGTTTTCTGAAACTGTGAAATATTATAGTCTTCAAATTGTGTCTTTCCTGTGAAACCAAAACATCCCTGAAAGCGACAGCTGTCTTCTGAACTCAATAAGCTGTATAAAGGGAAGAGAACAGCAGAGAACAAAAATGAAAAGGCCAACCTGGCATTTATCTGTGGGTTTTATCTATACACTAAAGGATAAATCAGGATAAATCAGGGCTTCCTTTTATCAGGAGGGCATTATGTTCCTTTGTATTTATGCAGGAATATTTAACAGGAGACAAAAGGTGACTTTCTCCTTATTCATCTGCGAACAAGGCAATGCTGGCATTCTGAAAAGCCTGACATTTGAGCTTTTTGCCAACACCAGCAAAATTATATCCTTTCCATTGTAAATCAATGAAGTAGAATCATCGCCCACAAAGGAACTAGATTGCCTTGTCACTGTAATAGAGCCTGGCGCATGCACAACCTTCACCCAGAACTGTTGTGTGGAGACGAGAGACAAGGGCATAAAGTCACCCATGTCATACCCTTCCCCATGACAAAGTATAGAAACTTACAGCTTAAACTACTGAGTTAAGTTCTCCACAAGTTGGTTCATTCACACACTGTTAATGTGTATGAAAGATACATTATATTCGAAAATTGAGAGTACAGCATATTGCAACAGGTTCCATTTGATTACATTCAGTGGATGAAAACTTGACTACATTACATACTAACATATATTATATAGTTCCTGTTCTTGATTATGATTGGTTGAGCCACATTTGAAGCCATTGTTAATTACCATATAAACACACCTGTGACCTTATTACATCAGCATTAATGTGCCACTGCGTCTGTGTTGCCATTTCTGTAAAACTACATAGGTTTCATAAAATAAACATTCCAGGTATATGAAATAACTGTTTTATTAAAGCCTAGGAACCTGTTATTTACTCCATGCAGAACTCCATATTGTGCCTAACATCATTCATCATAAAACCCCTTTTAAATTCACTATAAACCATGACTTCTCGGGGCTTATTGCTTTAACACATACATAGACAGACAGACACACACACGGAACACAACGCACGTGTTGCCACTGATGCCAGTCAAGTAAAGACCCAACTAAGAAAAAAGTCTTTATTTACAGAATTATTTACAGTACCATGCATCTGGGATTTGAGGTAAAGAGCACTATAATAAATAACCACCAGCATGAGTTTATAAAAGGTTACTTTACTAGTGTTCTATAAGAGCTATTAGACTGTCCATAACAGTAGAGTTCACAGATAGTTAAGTCCCTAAATAATCTTGTATCTGAAAACTAGTTATTAAAAATAAGTAAATGTGACAGTAAAATAGAGACTTTAAGATGAATTCCTGAACCTCTGCAATGACAGTGGTCATTTGCAGGAAAACATACACAGGTTAAGCAGCCATATGTTCACAATCCCAACATCGGTGAGATCATAAGTTCGTTCTGTCTTACACCTTAAAGGGACAGTTCACTCAAAAACAGAATTTCTGTCATCACTCACCTTCATGTTGTTCCAAGGATTCTTATGTGGAACACTAAACAAGATGTTACACAGAAGGTACCTAACAGCCTCTATTTACTTCCACTGTGAAAACAGTGCATCATCAATATACTGCATATTATAAAACTTCCTTGAGTCCCATTAAAAGAAAGGCATTTAAAACAACATAATGGTATGTAAATGACAACAAAGTGTCTTTTTGAACTGTCTCCTTAAGTGTGACCAGATAAAAGACTCACATGCCACTTACATGCCTGATGGCATGCAGATGACTGTTATGGATGCCCGCACCTGTGTGCTTACCTGAGTTAACTCAGACTTCACGTAATGTGATCATGATCATGATCATGATTGATCAGCTAAAAAAATGAGTGGTTATCAATTTAAATAAAAACATTTAAAAGCACCTGCTTGATGCAGATCGATGTTACTACAGACTCGATTCACAATCAAACTATAACATACGTGGTGCTTTTAAGATAATATTTGTAAATCTTTAACCACTAGTGTAAAACATACCAAAACCAATATCAAACGACATGATATTATAAGTTGGTCTCATCCCAAGGGTCATTCATATTCTTTAGCATTTTTCTAACTATCTTTTCCAGATCTTTCCGGGCACTTTGCTCTTCCTCCAATGATTTCTTTATTTTTTTATTCTCCTGTTGGAACGGTAAAAAGTAAATTATATTTATAGCTATAAGATAATATTCATCGTTCATAATGTAAATATTAGGAGAGAACTTAGAGGAGTCCTATGATCACAAACACATACCTGTTTCAGTTCTTGTATCTCATTTTTCAGGCCATAAACAACATCCACAAGACTCCTAGGAAACACATTTAATGTTGATTATGTAAATAAATACATGTTTAAATGTTAAAATGCTTAATCACTTGGCAAACAACCACCCTTTATACAAATATGCAGTCTTACTTGTCCTCCAAATGAGCTTGACCATTACTCTTCAAATCATCTACACTGAATTTCTCCTCCCCAGGAACTATCAGTGCTGGACCGGCATCTTTCCACTGTCCTGTTCCAAAAGAAAAGTCCCGCAGATGGTTTCAGGTAGTGTGCTGAAGTCAGGCTTATAGTGACTCAAGTCAGTTAGAGGACGACTGTGCCTCATAAGATGGTTTGGATTGGATCAAACTTACACAGGACTGTGTGCGAGACGGGAGTTAGTCATGCAGACAGGGATCATCCAAGAAAAACAAAACAGTGTTCAAAAAGAGAAGCAACAGGGGTTTTCTTAAGAGTGTGAGGTACCATTGCCCCAACCACAAAAAAAAGAAAAAATTAAATGAAGGGGGATAAAAACAAAAACTGCAAATGTAGAAAATGATTTTTTGTTTATACAAACAGTTTCAAGTTTAAAACAAAATGATTAAAAAGCTGTCACAAACAAGAAAAATGCATAAATTAAAATAAACAAGAAACAAGTCAATTGTTGTTCTGTAATGAGAGATACATTTCTGAAAAAACATTGTATAAAACAACCCAAGATTTATTCAAAATGTATATTACAACATTTGTGGCATTTTGTCATATATTTGACTCTGCATATATATAACAAACACAGATAATGTCAATTTCGAACCACGTAAACATCACTGACATTTCTCAGTTCAACAGATTTTTAAGAATATCTGAATGATACAACTGACAAAAAGGCAGTAAATATTCATATTTTCTTCTCATTCATTTTTTTAAACCACAGAATAGAACTTGGTCACAAGGAATCACATTACATGAGGAAATACACTCTGTCTTCACTTAAATAATTGGCAAGTTGGTTTGTCTTGTTTGTCTTAAACACTTGATAGAGAAAAAGCATCAAACACTGAGCTTTGACGGTCATGAGTGAGTGGTGAAGAACTCTTGACTATAATCATCCACACACCTGATTTAAACATATTCTAACAGAATTTCAACCAACACTAAATTCAACTATTTTGTGAACGTCCGTTTCACCAATAAATGCAGACACCACTATAAACTTACATTCGATACAAGCATACAAGTCAAAAATAATTTAAAATACATATACAAATTGAAAAAAATACATTTATATCACATAAGTATGAACAAAATGTCTCCAGGAATACTTTCCGCAGTGCCTTCAGAGAACCATAATTATGGGTTTCGTGAAAGCTCTGATTTCTCTGACAAAACATCCTCTGAATCTATGTTTACATCCAGTAAACACGGTCCAGGTTTTAATACCAAACATTTTAAATTAATGACATTACTCTAATACTCTAATATTTACAGACACATTATGAGATTTAGCATCTTTTTGTTATTACAGCAGGTCTGTCCTTGGGGCCGCTCGAGTGCACTGTACCGTCAACACCATTAATCTTTAAAATACTGATAATGATGACCGAAGGAATAAACATATTTTCAAAGGACACTTAAATAAATACCAAATGCAAAGTAAATAAATGAGAAGACAAAGGGAGTGTCAGGTGGGACTAAAGTATCAAGGCAACAGGGAGTTGCTTTACAAAAGTGCATGTATCTGAGAAAAACAATGAAGTGCCAATTAATACAAGACCCTGTGTAAACACTGACAAATAAATACAAACGACTAAAATAAATATGCATCTGAGTGAATGAATGATAAATAAATAAATAGGTTTTACATAAATAAAAGTTATTAAAACAAGAGGAGTGAGGAGAAGGTTTAGTTTTGGTGGGAGATGTACGAGCTCTTACGAGAAACAGAGCCCATCCTGTAACTGTGAGCCGTCCATATACTGTCATAGTCAGAGTCCTCTGATAGGTCAGATGTGGCCTCTGGCCTGGAGATGCTGCTACGGTGGCCCAGAGAGTCCACACTGGATTGATCCAACACATGGTTGTGCATGAGGTCAGTGCCCTGCCATGCTGCAGAGGATGTCCGGTCGCAGGTGAAGAGGGGTGATCAAATTGTATGAATGGAGGAACAAAATGCAAATGGAGGGTAATAAAAGGGATGGGGCAACCAAAGAATGTATAGGGGTGGGCCAACCACATAAAGAGAAGGTAAGGGTACCAATAAAATCCAATTCAAATTGGATAAAGAAATGTGTGTGATAAAAAAGGGGAGGTCATGATAAATAAATGGTAAACGTAATTATGATGAGGAGGAGAGAGAGAGGATATTGTTATAAGAGATCCAAGAATAACTTTAAAATAAAAAAGTTCTAAAAGGTTTTAGATTTAACGTTTTAATGAGTGTTCTTCAACTAGAGTTACTTTTGTCTTATTTTTATTTTTTAATTGCTTTTCAATTTTTTTATATGAAGGCCACATTAAAATGGTCTTAGGCATATTTAAGATTATCCAAATTTATATTCACTACATTTCAAATGCATTCTATGTTTAGATCTTATTGTTTTACCCTTGTATAACTATAATAATTAACAGAGTGAAATAAACATACTGTCTGACATTTATTTATAGCTTTACACAAGCTGCAGCTGTCCCTCAGTTCATTTCTACCACAACCAACAGTTCTGCTCCTAAAGCTTTCTGAACTTCTATTTGTATCCCAAGTGGGAAATTTCATGTATTTAGAATATATATAATGCTGACAGCTTATGGGCAAAATGACAGAATTCTCCTGTGATGCATGTCTACTGTTTGAGACTGTTAGCAGACTATTAAAAAAATAAAGAAACCTGTAGGTTTAGAAAGTGTGTAGACAGCTGACAGTTGTACAAGGCTACAGGGTATAGTTGAACAAACACCCATGAATTGATTCTTTTTCAGAGGAAAAAAGATAGAGATGGATGAGGGCAGCACGTTTGTCCTGCGCAGACTTACTTGAGTTGAGAGTCTGTCTGGTTTTGGCACTTGTGCAGTAAGCCTCAATCACCTTCAGGATCTGAGCATCCTCCTCCAGAGCTACAGTACCTGAACAGATCACAGCTTACATGAGAAACAAGATCATCCACAGATGCTCAATATTAATAACACCACCAAACGAGCGGACTTACTCTTTCTCAGTGCAAACTCTTCATCAGACGGCTTCCTCTCCGGCTTTCTTTTGGGCAGCAGCTTCTTCATAGTCTTCGGGCTTTTACTGAGGTCCTGAAAGGGTCAAAGGAGGTTAAAGGCACATTTAAAAAAAAAAGCTGATACAATGAAAACACTGTCATGTTCCGAATTTCACTGTACCTCTTTATAGCAGAGAGCAGCTGAGGGCCTGAGTGGGGGTGCTGGACGCAGGCAGCTCAGGCTCCAGGGCTTCTGGGTTTTAGGGGGCTCCAGGGGGCCCCACATCATGGTGCTGTGAGGGGCCCCATGAGAGTAGGGGTGTGGGAGGGTGTGGTAAGCAGGTGCAACTGTCAGGCTCCGGCTTTCTGCATGTCTGGATGGTGTCAGTGGGTGAGACGGAAGCTAAAGAGAAAAAGAGAGAGAGAAGACAGAAACTAAATTTAGACTGTGTACAAAGTGTATTTGTTAAAAATGCTATTGTTTTTGGTTTATGTTGCACTGGCCAGTATGAAAATTGCCGTGAACTTTTACTATAACATAGCAGCATAGCTACAACATCCTGTAAAAGCAATAGATTTAAATTACCAATTACATTCTAAGACATAACATATCTATATCAATAGAATCCTCACTGTGTGGCAGGGGACAGTGAGTGGCTTCATGCTGGGAGCCGCCATGGTGGTGTGTTTGGTCTGTCTGTTCAGGTGCTCCAGCCAGTCCTGCAAATCCTGTTTGTTATAGCAGATCACCTGAAGCTTCTCAAACATGTTTCCTGCGTGGATAGACACACACACACACACACACACACACACACACACACACACACACACACACAGTCAACTAAAGCACGAAATACTACAAAATGATCAAAAAAACTTGTGTCTCAAACCTAGAAAAGGGAGAGCCAGTTTGTCCTTACCAGAGAGCTCAAACACATTTTTCAGGCTTTCACTGTCTTCTAATGAGGTCACTGTCATCCCATTCAAAGGCAGCTTGCCCTGAGAAACAAAGCAGACATATTTTCTCTTTGTGCTAATGCCAGAAGTGCCATTTTAATGTGTGTATGGAGAAGTGAGGTTTTAGTGGATTTTAGAGGGTGGCAGGGCAGGACAGTAAGATTTATTTGGGTGAGTTGTAATCAGTTCTGACAGCAGCTGGTTTCTGACCTGGTAGATGAAGCCACTCATTCTGGGACTGGCAGACAGGATGAGCAGAACATGAGGAAACAACAGAAGGTAACGCTCATTCCTCTCCTAACAAAAAAGACATTTTAAAAACAATAAAAAAATAATGCAATACATTTTCTGAAATTATAAATGTAGCAACATGAAACAAACTCTGACTTTATATAATTAAATATAAATATATAATCGGTCATGATGACAACAACAAAGTTTAAGGGGATGCTGCATTTTATTTACACAGATCTACAGCAGCCTCCACTGACAATGGGGATGAGGAAGCTTAGAGCTGGCTTAATTTAGTAAGGCTTTTATGCAGTATTGTGCCTCATATAGAATTTGCATCTGGCACAGAATTTCCTCAAAGCGGCCTTAACTCTGTGTATTAACGCTTTAGGAGTATTCATTTATAGTTTATATTGTTTATATACATAAACAGAAGGGGGCCTTCAAATATTGTTGTGAACAATAGGGGACCTTGAAGCCAGAAAGGCTGAGAACCACTGAGAACTCTATCAGGTATGTGCACTATTAAGATCTGGTGCTGTCTCACCTCACAGCCCTGGCTCTGGACCATGGCCTGGCTCATATACAGCACAGAACCCAGGGTTTTGATATCCTCTCCTTCCCACAGTCGAATTGTCTCAGCCAGGATCTGAAGCTCAAGCTCTTTGCGCTTCCGCACCTCCTGACACTGTGCCTGTAACCATGGAAACAATACGTTAACAAGGCTAGTTGCCATGGAAATGTTCTACACCTAACTGCAGCAGCAAAGCCACGGGACACCAGTCTGTCAGAGCAGGAACACTTTAGCATGTTAACTAGGCAGACAGAGTACAGCACTCACTTTAAGATGAAAAGAGAAAGACTTACAGAAAGATTTTTGAAAACTGTCATACACTTCTGAATTTCTGTTCTGTCTGGATGACCCTCCTGTTGGAGAAAAGGCAGACTAAGCAGCGTTTCACTAAAAATGAACATTCTGTCATTATTTAGGTCACCCTCATGTTGTATGACCTTTTTCTCTGTGGAAACTAAAAAAATGTTTTGAAGAATGTTCACACTCCTTTCTTCAATACAATTCAAGTGGATGGGGATCAGGGGTTGTTCAAGCTCAAGAAAGAAGCACCACAAAACCACAATGATAGTTCAAACTAATTTTGCGCAATATTCCAAATCTGAAATTTAAGCTATTACTTATGGGTTCCAAAGAAGAAAGTCATATGACTTTTAAAAGACTTTTCATTTTTCATTCATGGAAGATTTTGATTTTTATAACTAGAGAGCTATTCCTTAAAAAAGGTGTTGCATCGAATCAATCAATCAAAAAACAGAAACTCTTTCTACCTCCATGTGTCTCTCCAGCTCTTTCAGTAATGTGGGATATTTGTCCAGTCTCATGAAGGGTTTGCTGAGGCTAGAGGTCAGAGTGAGAATACCCGGCGCAGTCGCACCTCTTCCCTCCATAAACTCCCCAAGTTCCTCACTGCCAGGACAGAAGAACAGAACACCAATTATTCTCTATCACAGCAGTGGAGAAGCTCACTGAGAAATCAAGACACAGTATGGTAATGTTCAGTACCTGTGATCAGTGAGAATACTGACTGCTGATGGGTGGTTGGAGCAGTAAGACACATATAGAGATCTCACTTGAGGCATGAGGTTCAGGAAGAACCCGCCCACTTTCTGCTGCAGCTCTGGAAGTCTGAATCACAATCACAGAATTAGTACACAGCACTGTATTGATATATTTTCACACATTCTGGTGAGGGTCTATTATAAATCTATCTATAATTATTTTTTTCTCAAAGTTTTCTTAAACTTTGTTTCAAAGATAGCTGGTGTTCTTTCTATTTTTGAAAATAAGACAGTGACAGCTTGTTAAGCTTTTACGACTGGTGGCAAAGACATTGTCATAACATTTCCAAACTGATTTGTGATTGGTCTTCTTTGTTACATTTACTTGACTACTGAATTGTGATCTGTTAAACCATCACTCGTGTGTAGCCCACTGAAAACAAGTGCCAAGTGTCATGACGATGGTGGAGTGAACCTGAAACTGCACTTCATTTACATAAAACCAAACCAATTCATTTCTAAGACTAACTTCAACAACTTCTTTTGCTGCCTGCTGTTTTTTTTCTTTCAGGAAATGCAAATTGAGTTCTTTTTCATTTCTGTGAACTGTGCTGTAACAATACGATGTCAGAAACTGCTAATCAACATTCAGAATCAAGACATTAATTAATACTCATTGAATGAGTATTAAAGGTAGGGTAGGCAAATTCACAGACGCTAGCAATAGCAAGTTAGCTTTGAAAACATAAGATCCCACATTCCCTTCAGAGCTCTCTTTGAAGGTGGTATGCAAAACACATAAGTATGACAGCCAAGTAGGACATCCTATCATTGCACCAAGACCGAATGCAATGATTGGACAAACATTTCATGATCCTGCACCTTCCACAGTAGATGTATAAATACATTTAGACCATTTAGTAATTGCTGTCAAGATGGGAAGAGACTCTCAACTAACATAATAATAAAAAAAATGTTTCTGGAAAAAATATCCTATCTGGCCTTTAACATCAAAGTTTCATTTTCCAAACTCAATAAAGGATACACCACTAGAGGTCAGTGTAAACATTAGAAACCTCCAGTAAATCTCAAATCACTTTAATGGACCACACATTTACTTTGCCCTGGTCTATTTTCATCATCTAGGAGTCAAAACTCAATACATTTGATTGAGTCTGCGTTTCACTAAGTGCTTCAGCCCTCCCGTAGTAAATTACTCCATTATAAGAGGGGCCAGAAATCACATGGCTGTTCATGACCAGAATAAAACTCACTTGGTGCAGTCCTCCAGTGATTGGACCAGAGTCTGCTGGAAAATGCTGATCTCCTCCAGGTTCCCGAGGATGACATTGACATCTGAAGTGCTCAGTCTATAAGAAACAATGATGAGAAGCAGAGGAAAACATGGAGAACTTCAAATCACTGCGCAACAAGCAGGACTGCATTAAAACTGAGCATCTTTCACCACTCTAGCAGATCTTTGTGTGCCAGTTACCTACACATCATACAAGCTCTGTTACAAAACTTTGTGAGTTGCCTGCTGTCTACAGCTGTCTTCTAAGGACCTTCCTAACGGTCATGGAGCCTAACAAGTGACAGATTTGGAAGCATCTCTCACACTCTGAATAGCACTCTGAATGTCAGACTATCGTCACAATCAATTTCAGTATCGATTTCAGCATAAGCTAGCAATCAGCATACAGGCATAAAAATGGACACCTGGAAATACAAAGATGCAAAGCACACATAATTATTAGTTAATCAGGCATTTTCTTAATAAAACAGAACAGTTTTTAATCAATAGGGTTTGGATATGAATTAATTATAATCAACATTTCTCTCTATTTATTTGCCATCTTAGCATTAATTTTTGTTTCACTGCATTATAAGATTGCCTGCTCCATAAAGAATACTCACAGTGCTGCCTAGAACCTTACCAGGGTATCTGAGAAGACAGCATAATTAAGTTGTCAACCTTTTGGAACAGCCTTTATGTCAAGAGCATGCTTCATAATACCTTAAAATATACTGCCTCCAAATGTAGCGCACCAGGATTTGGAACAGAGCTTCAGTGTTCCAGAAAAGTTGCGCATTTCTCTTTCAACATTTACACGCCATGTGTACTTGACAGGATAAAAGAAAGGCTTTTTACTTTTCTGTCATCTGTAGAGGTCTCAAGTAGTTGGACAGAATGTTCTGGAGCTCCTTTGAATACTCTGTTTCCGTTTCTAGAATGTTCTGCAGCACCTGACGACAAACAAACAGGAGTTATTTTCAACCAAGACGTGATATGTTTTTAAACATGCCTACATGTTCATTCCCAAACCAAATGATTAACGCTAATGCAGAAAAACAAGCAAGCAAGGAAGGGTGCTTACCAGGTTGTAGTATGTTTTACTGACAGCTGTGTTATCAAAACCTTTGGGAGGACTTTTAAGAGTTCCAGATTTAGGGGACACTGGTTTGTCTGTAAGAGTCCAATGAAAGCTAAAATAAGATGTTGCACTGACTATTGCCATTTTACATGTCATTTCTCGTCATGAGTTTTACAGTAATGCAAAGAAATTGTGAATTGCCCACAAATGTGGTTGACACATACCAAATCCTTTGACCTCTCTGACGTAATTGCTTGGAAACCAGCCTGTCTTGCCATTGAGGGATCCCTCCCACCAACCCCCTTCTTCGGTGCGGGTAACATTAATGATGTCACCCTTGCTGAATGAAAGCTCATCCTCATTGGTCTGCTGGAAGTTGAAGCGAGCTTTTACCACTAACTGAGCTTTACTGTTCTCGGACATGTCCTGAAGCAGAAGAATTTGGTATGAGAGTGACGAACAGCCCAGTATCAGAGTATCCAGAGATCCTCTCTTAGAATCTGGATCACCTGAGATCATTTGAGATGTCTTACCCCAATGCTGCTTACCAGACTACGGAACTGGTTTTGAAGCAGCTTAGAAGATCGTCCCAGTGAAGACTGGGAGGCCAGAGATTCGAAGGACTTGATCCGGTGGGCAGAGGAGTGACGCGTACATACAGAGTCACTGTCTATGCCAATATCTATACCAGCAGAGAAAACATGCACATGCAACAATATCCAAAAACATTATATGCAGCAAAATAAACATGCACACTTCTTTGGATATTCTTTGGAATCTCTGGATATTAAATTCTAATAACAATTCCAATTTTAAAGGGACACCACACATACCTGCAGTCACTTTATTGAGGGCAACCAGTGTAGTCAATACTTTGCTGAAGTTGTGGCCTTGAAACAGGTCACTAGCCTCAAATGGCTACAGAGAAAGACAAACATTATATAACACCAATACAGACCAATAGCATGTCAGTTGAAAACTGTTCCAGACTGTCACATAGGCCTAGCCTATTTCAAGAACCTTTCAAAAAATTATTTAAGTTGTGCTACATAAACCACAAACTTGATACAAAACGCATCTAGCAAAACACACTCAAAAGTGTATATGTACTATCATACATTAACTTTCAAAGATAAAGATCAGTATCTTTTAACCTCTTAAAAAACTAAGCAGGTGGTGTGGTTAGCCAGAGTTAGCCACGCCAGTGTTTCCTTGCTCATAAAGTGAGAATTTGATTAGTTTAGCAACTTAATGTCTGTCCTGCATTTCCTTTTTCATCAGCATTAGGGTCATCTGATTGTGTGTCTGACAGTTGTGAGTAGCTGTGTGTGTGCATGTGATTTTCAGTGAGGGTAAAATATCAGCTTCCTCTTTCTGCTCTGATTACCGTTTGTGCCCTGAGAGAAGGAAAGAGAAGTAGACACAGTATCATCACAAGCACTTTTACCTTCACAGTAAAGCCTGTAATGCCATTTTAATGATTAACTATTTAACTGTACAAATATAATAACCTAGTTCTATAAATTTCTGTCTGTCTTTTTTGCATTTAAAAAAATGACCTCTGAGATAATATTCATATAAAATAATCAATTTGGATCTATCTCAGAATCACCACACAAGCATAAGGATGACAAGATGCTACAAATCTCCTAAAAATTTACCTTCCTTCTTGTTAGAAAAAGCACATTTTATGAACATATCCAATATAGTGTTGCACTAAACCTGTCAATATTTGTGTTGCCTTTCATTTTACAGGAACAACATCCTGAAACAAATCACGAGGAAAACAAGAAAAATCAGCCCATGCAACTAATTGTTTGGTCTCCATATAAGCAAGATTGAATACCACAGCTTACAGCAACAAACTAGAAAAAGTGACACATCATTTGCAGCAACATAAGCAAAAGATTAAATATTCACCGTGTACCAAAAACAACATTGTTTGTACAAGCTACATCTCTCTGAACATTATTAAATTTTATGGAGGCTGTAAGATTAAATATTCCTAGTTAGATACTAAAAATGTTGAGGTCCGAAATCTTATATTTCAAACAGACCTGCTGCAAACAGAATTCATAAGAGCAAAGAGAAACCCTCACAAACAAGCATAAACATATAATCATAACCTGTGTGGGATGTTAAACACAGGATGAGGTTTATCAACTGGGCATGTGCACACACATTATATGCTGAAGTGACAGACACTCCTAAGGGAAACGATGTGCCTTGAAACATCTGTGACAAACAATCACAACAGAAATCTTTCATGCGCAAGACTAAAAATAAGCATTTTCAAACCGCTTGTTCTAATTTTTAAAAATTCAGCTGTACGTATGCCCTTCACGGTGGGACCAGAATTAACAAAGAGAGCTTGTGTGGGCATGTTCCAACAGGGCTCTGGGCAAAGCCAGGCCAATCAAACACATTTTATCAGATCAGTGAGGAGCAAATTACAGTGACAGAGGTGTAACAGCAAATATGACAGCAAGAAAGCTCTATGTGAATAAAGCAGTCTTTAGCCACAGAATGCCAACTCTATTCTGACAAAGTGCCTTTGGCTACTTCAGGTGTCACAGGCAATACAGACATTGGCTTCTTTGTATGCAGAATTAATCTCAGGTTTAGAACCTTATAGAAACACCAGACACAGCATTAATAGCATTAACCAGACATAGCATTAATTATAGAGTAATTATATCCACAGAATTTAAAAATTAAATATATTTTAAATTATATTTAAATTTCATATTTCAAAAAATAAAAGGGTACTACTCTTTGGCTGATATTATGCGGCTATCAAGAACTTCATATGTGATGGGCATCCCAACCCCACCATTTCCGAACACACTTGACAATATATAAGCTTTACCCTGAACCATCTGTTCTATAATAAATGCGCATAGATCAAAGTCCTTCCAGCCCTTTGTATTAAACTCCAAGGATGCTTGTGCACAAGCTGTCTGTAAAAATGTTTACACAGCTTAAGAGTAAAAATTAAGTAAAATTATTTTTTTGGGGCAAAAATATCTGCTGCATCCTTTTTCTTCCTGATGAATAGACCATTTATTTAGATTTTTTCTTATTCTGCAATTAACTATTTTTCTGCAAATATCATCAACCTCACAGAGATACAGGTTTCTTTTCATTTCATCACGATACAGTGCAATGTTTTGTAGTTATAACCTTCTCAATTGTTAAAAAAACAAAATGATTTCCAAATATAATAAACAGTAAAACAGTAATTAAGGTGAAATTAATATAACTTCGTTAATACTACAAAAAAAATAGCAAACTGATGCTTTGAATATACTATTGACAATGCCTCAATCTATAAAGAGCTTGATAACAAGCTCTTTATAGAGCTTCCAAATCATGGAGATCCAAGTGCAACACAAAAAACAAACTGTACATGAATGGACAAAGCAACGCCATTTATACAGATGGTACATCCGTTGAATTGCCTATGTTGATGCTGTATTGCAACGTAACCAAAACGTTAATAGCTTTAACGTTTTGGTGACGATAATTATTGAAATCTAGCAAAAAGAAATCTAGTGCATCACAAAGCTTTTGTCCGGACTAGGACAACGCATTTTCGATCTGATGACAATGATCTCACTTAGACTGGTCCAAAGTTGTGTCTCCATAGTCTACTGCACGGACCTTTTGTTGATTGTTTTCATTGTGGCGCCAGTACAACAACGCTGCACCATGCTAGTCCAATGATAACCGCATCATCCACTCACCTCGACGCGAAATACAGCGCAGCCCTTCAGAAACTCCGTGATGTTGCTCAGGCACTCGCTGTCGTTCTTGGGATCTTGGAAGATCTGGGAAAAGAGCACATGAAAAAAGTCCACGTTTGTCCTTCAGTTTGCTCAGCGCTTTCATCTAGGGGAGAACTGTCTCAAGTGCCCTGCGTTAAAGTCCCCAGACTGACTCTGATCGCATCCACACACACGCATCAGAAGTTAAACAGATCTACAGATCTGTGGAAGAAGACATCAGGAGCAGGAAGTGACGTATCGCAGATGGGCGCCGAACACAATGGAGCAAACTGGACACGATTAACACACCCTTGCGCTGGCGGGTAAAATAAAACAGATCGGTAAGCGATCTGTCAATCAGGTATTTCGACAGGAAATAAAGATGATCATAACTATCCATCTCACAACTGCATTGATAGTATAACAGAAGCTTGTATATTACATTATGTGCTCAGTGTGCTCGCTGCTGGGTTTATTATTAAAGCCATAAGCCTTGATTTACAGTGAATTTACTCCCGTTAGCTGTTCTAAATTCACTGCAAACCACGACTTCACGGGCTTATTGGTTTTATGAAGCTGTTCATAAGGTAAACAAACAAAAATGTTGTGATACTGATAACAACAAAAATTCTTCCGCCAAACAATGTAGTTCCTCAGAAAAATCAACACGGAGACGCAGTGGCGCAGTGAAACTGCTAATGAGGTCACAGGTGTATGTTTATAGAGTAAATTACAACGCGGCTTGCAGTTTTCCTTCTTTAGATTATGAGGTGAAGGTTTGATCTGTTGTAAACATGATGCTGCTACCCACACAACCTAAAAAAGGCAAAGTGCACTAATCTTTTCTTACCTCTTTAAATATGCAAACCTTAGATTTTTTTAAATTTCACACAAGTTCTCTTGCAAGGTTTTAACCTTAATTCCAACATGCTGTTGTTGTTTTCCAAACAAAGTTTGGTGAGCAAACCAGATTCAGTAAAGAAGAGGACATTGCTGTTATAGGCTGTTAGTCACTGTATCCAGGGATGACCCTGAATATTGGTTGTTTTTCAAATACGTTCCCTACATGAACTAAACCAAGAGGAATTTACTCTAAACTACACGATGTTCCTTGGAAACACACTGGCTATCATTATACCTGAGTATTGTACTGTTCCTAACTATGAATAGTAGTAAATTACTTATTTGAATTATTTGAGATCCTACAGGTATATTAAAATGTCTTTGCCTCTTCTGGATTTGCATGTCCCTCTAGGCATACTGTTCTGTGGAGAGGTCTATAATAAAGAGTTGTTTTCTTTTCTATATTTGAGTTATTAGTTGATCTGTTATCTAGTTGAGGGTTGTTGTTTTTTTAAGAAAACAACATTTAGAACTGTTAAATATGGTACTTGTATCCTACTTGTATGCATTTCCCAAATGCATTAAATTTCAGAGGTTAAGAAAAAACACTGTTTCTTTAAATGAGAGCGCCTTTTCTTTTTGTCTATTTACTGTCTATGGCGGCCCATTCCCATTGTAAGAAACGATGCTTGATTAAACTTGATACTTAAAATATAATACCAAACATATTTGTGCTATTCATACACATCCATGTAATGCGATTTGCATGCGCTTATCCTCAGGTTTCCATAACGCAAACTAGGTTATCATTTACATCTTACAGTCGTGCCTACAATATTTAGTTTATTAAGCATTATTTCTCTCTAATACACGACACTTACGCGACGACCGAGTATATCAGAGTTTAATACAAATATCACAACATTTTTAATCAAGGACTGACGGTGTTTTTCTCTGAGCTATAGCAGCACTAGCGCACACTGATCCCCCTGTTGACGTATAGCTGCATACATATTAAGAAAGACAGAGAGGAAGAAACAGGATGTGACAATATACTAAACAGGCCATATGGATAACAATAAATGTCAAAAAAATAAACGCACTGAAATACGGTGCGCCAAAGGGAGGATGCGCTCTTACTTTATCCGTAGTGCCCGGACGCAGCCGCTCAAGCAGCCTGCACAGCACAACCCCATCCTTTAACGAAGACTGTAGAAATCCGTCTGGGTCAGAAATGGTCTTTTTTGGCGATTCCAAAACCCCGAGCGTAATGAGCCACGTAACCGTTTGTTCCGCCGGATTCATGGCCACACCAGCAGGTCGATGCTCTCTCAGTGTTATGTGTGGAATGGGAAAAAATCAGGCTATTATTACCCAGTCGTTGAACCGGGCACCATTTTCTCAAAAAACTGTTATTTGAGGAGATGAAGCATTATATTGTATGCATTTTGCCCATGTTGCTCCACGGAGATGAGTTATGCTATCGCTTCGCTCCCATTTCCTTTATTACGACAAGCTGTCAAACGCCTTTCTCTGGAATACAGATCCTGCATCGTCTGCCGCTTCACATCTTCCGGCAGATGACATCACAGCTTAGACAGCCTTATGTGACCAGTCGCTTTCGCATCCCGCTTTGCATGTTGACTGTATAGATGTATAGGTAGACTTTGCATGACAGATGTGCTATAACAGAAAATTGTGAGTTTGTTACGGTATACGAGACAGTAGGCCTACCTATAATGGATTAAAAAAGCTTTTGGTTAACCGTGAAAGCACAAGAATTGATACATTTTGTCTGTACAAAATGTAAGAGTGTAATATCATCTATATAAAATAATGATTTACAAATTCTTTATTACGCTCTTGTTTTTAAACGGGTTATGTTGTTGGTTATGTGCAGTTCTTAAGCAGCCCGTAGGGTGGCATCTTTTGTCATAACATTTGACACCGATATTTCTAGTGATGTGCAGGTCAGTCGAATTAATTGTTCATTGTGTCCTTTCATTTATGATCTATTTTGGAATAACCTGCATATTTTGCCATGTGTGACTGGCAAAAAAAACAGTGTGCGTCAACAGTGTAAGTCAATTGGCCCAGTCAGAGTAACAAAGTATTATGCAATTTAGCATGAGAATGATTTGAAACATCTCAGCAAAAGTGTGTCCACCCCAATCATTATGGAAAGATAAAATAAACCATCACTTGTCCTTCCTCCACTTCATCTCTTACTACTACTCCCTCCTGAATCATCCACTAGCAACCTAGAGGAATCTGAGTTCCCAGTGGGTCACCATGGATACTAGTAGAGATTCGGGGCCTGTCTCCAGGGTCAGTGGGGGAGAGCTCGAACCCCTTTGTGGCTGGGAGGATAGAACATCAGGCCTGCCATGGGACTACTTACAATCCCCCAGGCCCACCATCACTAGTAGTAGAAACAATGGATGACCCTGCTATCATTTCCTCCTTAGGTTTTCTCTTGATGGGCCCTCTCTCTTTTTAATATCTTAAACCCATTCTCTCTGAAATGTCTCATGCAGTATCTTTGCCTCTGCATTACATACCCTTGGTTTTGTGTGTGTGAGGAATAAAAACACAAAGAAATTTGTGACTGTTTGTTTACATTCATTATGACTATATGATTGTTTTCTCCCAATATTGGACAGATAATTGCTCAATGTAATAATCTGTCTGCACAAAAACACTTCAGATTCACATTCATGGTTGATTAAACCCACAAACATGTATTTTGCTGTTTGTCTCTTGTTTGTGCTTTACTCACAAGTGTCATAACTCTAATTTATGTAAGTCAGTTTGCACCCTTTCTGTAGAAATGATTTGTTTTTCTTATAAATTCATTTCACAGTCTAATACCTCTTTGTAAAGCTAAGTAATGAAACCACTATGGGATAGACAAATCAACAGCACATTTGGGGCAGTCCTAAACAATCCTAAACAAAAATAATGGTTAAGGACCAGTGTTTTATATTAGAGAAGAGTCAATTCAGGTAAATTGGGCTGCGTTTTAGCATAGAGATGACTCATATTTACACTTTTTTCTAACAACTTTGTCATGCCAAGAATGTATAAAAAATGCTGTATTGGGGATTTGGTATTTCCATTTTCTTAAAAGATTTCAAATTCTCATGAACATGGGAGCCTGACTCAGGTTTGAGAAGGAGTTACAGCAGGTCTATAAACAGAACTGATGCTCTTTACCATGAGTTCATAAAAAAATCAATTCACCAATAGGAAAAGTGTGTCTTCCTAAGCATTATCATAAATTGTCCCTAGCTCGCATGATTCTTAATGCATTAGTGCTTTGTTTGTTCAGCTTTGTTTCTTCATTCTTTTCACTGCCATTTATGAAACATGGTGGGGAAATAAGTGTGCTGGGGAGGTGCCCTGGGAGTGTACATGAGTAACATAAAATCAGCTCTGGCACTCTCTCTTAATCCAGATGCATTGGAAACTTATGATTTCAATTAAATGAGTTGAAATGGAAATGAGTTTGTGCTGCTCCCCTGTCTGCGAGCATTTAATAGTTTTATTATGTTTCATCCTTCCTTATCTTCAGAGATGTAAGCTCATTCAGTGTTTACATTGCTAAGGTCCTCATTTATAATAATATATAGTATTACATTGTATGAAATTATTTTGATCATCAAAATGCAATGGATGAAGATGATAACAAATGGATGGATGGATAGACAGACAGAGAGATAGATATTGTTTTTGTTTTCATTCCCAGTGGATTTCATGCTTCAGCTTCTCCTTAATTTTATTTCTCTCCTCCCTTTTTGCTTACGCACGAGTGTCTCTACGAGCATCTTCTTCCATCGCCGTCAGAGCTCTCTGACGCGGTGAGGTGACAACGCCGACCCGTCGGTACGCTCAGCCTCCGCCCATCGCGTGCTTCTACAGAAACACGTACTGCGCTTCTGATGCGTGACCTGTTGACGCTCAGTGCGCAGCGCTGCGCTTTTCTACCTGCCAAAATGGACAACTGAACAAACCACTTCAACATGCCTACTGTTTATGGAAGTAAGGGCAAACTTGCAAGTATTTGTTTCATTTTTCACCACGCATCCCAGGTTAGTGACATGAAATATAATGATTTAAGTTCGTATGATCTCAGCCACAGACAATAACACATTCGTGTTTTTTATCTTGTCAAAACGGCTTTTGTTTATAATAATTGTTACTATCCCACTCTTAAACATGAACGCGCTACAAGGCTTTTTCGCAGTGATGCCAACAAACCATTAATTCAAAGAACCTTTCAGTCAAAGGTTCTTTAAAGAATCATCTCTTTTTTACCTTTTATAGTCTGCAGAACCCCGTTTAACCTTTTGTGCAGCAGAAAGAATTGTTCGTGGAACCACACAGCCCGTCAAAGAGCCTTTTGGGAACCTAAATTTAAGAGCGTACTAGTAGTAAATGATATTATTGACTATACCAGCGCATATAATGATAATAAAATAATTTGAAAATGCAAACTATATAGAGAAGGGTGATGTTGTGTCGTGTATACACTGACAGCTCCTCTGAGGTGTGATGCTTTCTGGTTTTGGCAGTTGAACTGTTTTCCGGTGAGAGTACCTTGGACCGCAAGTTTGGTGTTTTCAGTTTTGCAGTGTGGCAAGCGCGCGTTGATTAGGTGGTTTAAAATATTCAAATACAAAATTTCAAAACAAGACTTCCTGATCTGTCACACTAGAGAGTTTCTGCACTCTGTCGAGGCGATTATTACCTGCCTCTGTTGTTGTTACATCATTTTAATCGCTGCGCCTTAGTATCTCGGTTTGGACTAATCCACAGAGACCCCTTGGCATCGAGGGGATTTTGCGCGCTGTCTGACTAAAGCTCGCTTGTAATAATATTTATTAAGGCATATGTGAGAATAGTAATAATTAAAACAACCTGGGGGGAGAAGAGCTGAGGATAAATCACTCAATAGTAGGCTACTGACTGGAACGGAAAGAGGACCAGTTTTAAGTGAGTAAAATAAAACAATCTTAGTTAAGATGCTAATGTTGGGGGAATTCTCTCTCTTACACACGTTCATTCATTCATTCACTTATGCAAACGATGGCTTTCCAGAAGACTCATTCTCAGTCATTCTGATGGTAATCAAACAGGTGCTGTGGATGATGTCTGGCTCAGTGTTGCAGTGTAATAAAACAATAGGATGGGATTATCGAAAAAATGCATAATTATATCTCACACCTGTGTGTGAGTCAAACCTTACACTGAGAACTTTTGGGGACATGCCTTTGTATTTTTATTTCTGAGAAGTACACATGTGCAGAGAATCCCAATGGCACTCAAATCACCTGCAGGCATAAACAGTTGAAGTCTGGAGCACTGTTAAAATGGTCTTTTTATGGAGTCACCTCTAGCTATTTTTTTGTATTAAATTAGAGCCATTGTGTCTCCTGTGTGATCCTGTGTGATCTAAGTAGAGTAAGAATTATTGGAATGTTTACTACTGGAATGTTATTTTAAAATTTAGCAGTTCTGGTCTGGGTATTATTAGTGCTGCCTGATCATTTGTTAATTTAGGTGGAAAGAGAATTACTATAACATTTTGCAGAGAGTATGAATAATTTAAGTGTTGTCCAGATAAACCAAAAATTATAACTGAGTTAACTGAGAACAGACCCACTTTTCCTAAAGGTCTGACATGCCGCAGTTTTTGGAGGGAAAACACTTACAGATTCAAATCATTGCTGATGATTTGAATCTAACCCAACTGACAGTTCACCAGAGCATAAAATTTGTTCCTGGGTCCTGTAATTTTTAGCAATGGCCCTGGGAGTGAAAAATCCTATTAATGACATTCTATGTAGTTTCTCAATTAATATGACCATTAAAATGTATGTGTAAGTTGACAGCATGCTGTTAAAAATAGTTTTTTATTTGCTACCCGTGTGCAGCATAGGCTGTTTGATGTGTCAAATCATCTCAGTACAGTTTTGCAGTTTTCATATCCGCCTGAGTCTGAAATCTGTAGGTCAAAAAGCACATGCACAGATGTGCAGCTCTGTGTTTGATGTGGTCTTAGGTGTATTTAGAGCAGGAGTCTGTAACAGCATGAGTCATTTAGCTTTCTCATTCACCTACAGGCACAGCATGAACACTGTCATTTTTCTCAGTACATGTTGGTTGGAAGAGAGGCTGGTTATTAATTATATATGTAATGTGATATAATATATAGGATATACACACTAACACACACAGGACTTTGTGATTGGTTCAGCCTCTCTCACAGAAAAGATTGTTGGTCTTGTTTGTAGCAACTTTAATCCCTTAAGATGGACTTGATATGAGAATAAATACAGTGATTTGTTGTATTAGGATGTGTTGTGACTCTTTAGAGCATCCAAGGTGTGTGCAGAGAGAGAGAGCAGAAGCAGTTGAAGGTTCACCTGGGAAGCCTTGTTGTTGGAGGAGAGAGATGAGTCCTTAGTGACTGAAGCCGTGAGAGAGATAATAAAGCAGGTGCAAGAGTGAAAAGGGGGAGGAGCTTTGCTTTGGGGGAGGATTGTTTTTTGATAGTGATATTGCTACAGGGTAGATAGAAAAGCTGAATGAATTAAGCATTTTTACACCATAATGGTAGCACAGAATATACATTTAAAAGTGGAATTTAGGTGTATTTAAAAAACTGTTTAATGCTGCTTAGGGGTGGAATAAATGTATTTATACAGCAATTTTTTAGACAGCGTTTTAACAGGTACAGAACAGTCTTAACTGCGTAAAGGTGTAAAGACACCTTTCAAATAAGAGCTATTTAGTTCTTTATTTTGTTGAACCACTTGGAAAAAACTGGATGTGTCCAATATACTAAATAAATGTAGTAAAAACATTATTCTGTCTATTACAAGATTAAAAAATTAGAAGTAGTTTGGGTGTCTTTGGCAGAGACAGGCATGATGGAGTATATTCTAGTAGTTTGGAAGCAAGGATTTTTTTTTAAGCTTTTGCAGTTATTTGCTGTACCTTGAGGCAGTTGTGGCCTACTGGTTAGAGAGTTGGACTTGTTGGGCTACTGGTTAGAGAGTTGGACTTATAACCAGAAGTCAAGAAACAGCTGAGGTGCCCCTGAGCAAGGCACTATAACCCCAATTGCTCCATGGGTACCACAGTGCTGCCCACTGCTCCGGGTGTGTGTTCACGGTTTGCAGTGAAACCTCTGATGTATGTGCTTGCTTGTAATTAGATCGCTTTAATCTATGTGTAATCCAGCAACCATTTGCGCATCTGTGTAAATCTGTACATCTGTTTTCCATGATGACTATCACAGTAGATAATTCATGACCTTTACAGAGACTCCTTCCTCTTCAGGCCCCCCACACACACACATACAAAAATGCCCTAACAAAAATAGCCACATTAACATATAATGCAATAAGTTATTTTTTCTGAGTAATATATTTAATCACACATCTTGAGAAGGTGATTAAAGGGTATTTTTCAGGGTATTTTCCTTAAAAAATGCTTCACAAAATTTACAAAAGATCATTAAGACCCTCTAAAGGCACTATTGCTTCCTTTGTACAAACTACAGCTTACTACAGCTATTAAATGTTAATGTTTAAGGTATTGTCTAAAGAGGAATAGCTTGTAATGACTTGAACACATAAACACATTAATATCATCCTAAGAGTTACAATCAACTATGTCAAAGCTTTACAGTGTAATAGCCTCTAGTGACCAAAAGCCAGTGGATAAAGACACACAAATTGCGGAAGCCTGCAATATATCTTATATCTCAAGACATCACTTTCAGTTACAGCCACACTAAAAGCACTTTTTCAGACATTTAAATCACTTGTCCTCTCATCATGCTGCAGGATATGACCCAGTCCTGGCCTTACCAGCAGTCCTCAGGGGAAGGAGGTACTCAACATTTCCTGTACTCTCACTCAAAGGTACACACTGAGGTCATTATAGATTGCAGGCAAGCTGACATACTGATTGTGTTCATGAGACTGACTCGAGTTCATTCTTTTTATTTGTCACAGGAGGGAAAACAGCCCAGTTTGCACCATAAACATGGTAAGTCTGCTACCAAACACTTATGTACAGAGATGGGCCTTGTTTTGCAGCTCTAGACTTGTGCGAATTTCATTCCATTTAAATTCTACTTAAATTAAAGTTACAATTCTGCATCATGAATTAAATCAAATTAAATGTAAATTCAGGAAATTAATTAGAATGTATAGCTGAAGTGTATATTGCAGACTTGGAGATAATATAATTGTTTTAAATGATTGTTTTCAAGGTGTTTACTGAACATACCCCCAGTCTGCAACTGTTTGGCAAAACTTGTATCTTTGGATAAGCCAACTTAGCTAAACATTTCAGGTTGTAAGAATGTTTCCATGACATTTCCATGAAGTAACAAAAACATTAAAAATGTTATTTTGAATGTTCTAGGAATGTTCAAAACGTCCACTTTTTAGACATCGTATTAATGTTATTGTTTGGTTATAAGAATGTTATTCAAACATTTTTTAATTCAGTAACTTTTAAAAGTTTCACTAACAACCTAAGAATAATGTTTTTGAGATATGATATTTAACATTTCAAAAACGTTCTATTAACGGGTTGCTCAAACAAACAATGTTTTGATGACGCAACACAGCCTCAGTGTTTACAATATTTAGAGAATACAGCCTACCATTGGATTGCTTAAAAATGTCTATGCATATTAAGCTGGGACAGGAGGAAATATTTTAACATTGAAAAACTTACACCCTGCAGCTTTAAAACTCAAATCAGTTCTGTACAGCACACAGCCCCAGTATATATGTGTCTACAATAAACAGTTTGCTTGTAGTTAATTGCCTTATATGCATAGTTCATTGATGTGTACACAGCTGTACCTCTGATATAGCAGTGTGTTTACATTATCTGACATAACAGTGTATTAACATTCTCCTCTAAATGATAATGTGCTTCTCTATCAGTAAGGGATGGTGTCTCTTTGAGGATCCCTCCGCGTCCACACGTGGCCCCTCACAAATCGTAAGTGAAACGCACAACACTTGAAATGTTCATGGTGTTTGAATTGCTCCTAACTTTGAGATTTATTACATCATAAACAATTAACTCTACAACATTTATTGTTGTGAGTGTCTTTGCATATGTGCATGTTTAATCAGTTAGGAGCTGGAATTTTACTGTTTTGGGTCAGCTGGTGTTAAAATCAGACTTCATACAGAGAATTCAGCTTGGTTATATTTCTTCTCTTTTGAAACCAGCACACAAACTTCACTGACTTCATAAACGTTACTGAGTATCTAATTACAGCACAGGTTAACACAGCCTGGGAGGGCCCTCAAATAATAGCACTGTTTAATGTTGGAGCACTGTTTATGAGTCTGTTTTTTTAACCTTGTAATGTGATACAATCTCATATGGTTAGACTGTTCATGGCAAATTAGCATATACACACACAGATGTACTTCAGATTGACAGGATGAATAAAGCACTCTGTCAAGCTGATGTGACATGGTCATGTTTGAGGTGCTCATGCTGACCACTCTCTTTTCTATCCCAGCATGCTCGCTGATGACCTGAAGCTCAGCAGTGATGAGGATGAGAGGGAGGAGGTAGGAGATGAATGGGACAAATCGCAATAGAATGGAAGTCTCGCCTTTTAGTTAAAAGAGCCAAAGTTTGTTTACATTAGAACACATTAACTGGACCAGCCTGAAAAATACAGGTTTTTAGTGTGTTTTGAGCTTCTGAAGCTTAATGTATGGTACCAATTTTATAATTTTTTTATTGTTTGTAAACATACTCTTTACAAACAATTCTGCATATTTCAGTATTTTCTTTCAAATAGATAGGAGCTATACTTAAAGTGTGCTAATTACCAACAAACTATAGAAAAATCAGGATGGCTGCAGTAAACTGAAGTGACCTAAAAGGGCTTTGTTTGAACTCTACTATCTGCACATTCACACACCCAAACACACAAAACACTATCCAGCTTGTTTATTCACGATAACATGCATTCACACCCACAGTCTCCTGTGACAGTTCTGTTTGCATACAGTCTCTCGTTGCAAGCCTTGTGAGGCGGCATTCTGTTAATATTCCTCAAACATGCAATTAGTAAATATTATATTTTTCTTCACCACAACATTCTGCAATTCTATTCTAACCTGCTGAACACATATAATTATTTCAAACTTTGCTTTGTTTAATTAATCTTACGATTAAAGTTTGAAAATCTCCCATTGGCCTAAATTCTAAAAATGTGTGCTATTCAAAATCTTACCCACAGTAATCATTCAGTCATTAAACAGTTTGTGAATGTTCTTTATCTTTTATTATTTTTATATCTTGTATAACTTTATCTTGTATAGCAGTTAGTCTTCTTTCTTGCAGTTATTTATAATCTGTGTTCTACTTAGTCTTTTCCTTCTAATGTGTACCATCACCTTTGCAAACAAAGGCAGCACAGAAGCACCATTAGATATTCATTCTCACACTGTCATGACTGTCATTTTCTTCATTAACCCAAAACCAAAGACTTATCTAAAACCTAATCTTATCTAAAACTTGAACACTGTCCATTTGCAGCACAGATACATTCCAAATGAAATGCAAGTCAGGTTTTTGATTAAAGGTTCTCCTAGTTCTGTGAAAATAGCTTTTTAGTCTTAAAGTTAAGTTAGTAACACTGCCATTCCTTGCTGTAAAGTGCTCAATCAAAAGCTTTGTTTATGTCCATGTGCATTCTGCTGAAAATTGAGAAGTTTGAGAATTGGTTTAGACTGTTAAATTGAGAACAGCAGCTACTTGTGCATGCATGTACCCCACACTATTATTCTCAACCCAGGACTCTATACCAGTTTATACCAGTCTGAATCATAAAAGACAACAAGCTTGTGACCTTTCTGCTAGACTCTGCTGGGATCAATGTTCCTTTTTGCTTTGGTCAGGATGCCAATAATGAGCATGCAGTTGAAGATTCACAGTTGAGATGGTCTTTCATTTATTCTTATATGTCACACAGGCAAGTGAGCAAACAACTTCCTGGATGGATAATGACCGGTAAGTGCATGTTGTGATGTCTTCTGTATATGTTTTTGACTGAGCGAGGTATGAGTATGTTCTAAAGTTTGTGGCTGATACATGTCGTAATGGTTAGAATATGTGGAATGTGACAGCTGAATGATAATAAATGGCTTTTCAGAATGTTCAAACCCTGAACACACACACAACACCATTTTTGTATTTTTTTTTTCATAATTGATCTTGTTACGAATGTACATTCATCTAAGCGTTCAGTTTAAGAAGCCTGCAGTCCATGCATTTGATCGGAAGCTAATCCCTGTACCTTGTGTGCGTGTGTATAATTGATTGACAGCTTGTTAAGCCAGCAACACCGTGCACACACACATGGCGAACGGGTGAGACATTCTAGCTCAGGGTCCTCAGGATCAGAATCCTCTAGTGAGTGGGAGAGCAGCAGCCATCGATCACACAGCCCAAGCCGGTACGGGTCACCAACCCGACAGCAGAACCTAAACTGTAGCACAGAGGTAAACAGTTACATCATCACATTCATCTCTTATTTTGGCATGAGATCTCCTATTTCCTACCCTCTCTCTTTCTCATTAGTTGTTTTTAGTGGTAAGAGGTAAAAGGAATGATGGGGGTGGAGAGAGAGAGGAATGTGGAGGGGGCCCCAGGGCTGCAGGCCTTTGAGACTTAGAATGTTGGTGTCATGTCAACATGTGACCAGATGGCTAAACAGGAAGTGCTGTAGTACCTAATATAATAAATGCCCACATTAATTAACTTGTTCAAACCCTTCAAAAATACTTTCATTGGTGCAATTTTATTTAGTCAAGTTGGTTAAAGAATATTAAATAATTGTTGACATGATTATTTATATTTAAATGTTTCTAAATACCTAAAACATTATACAATTTGGGACAAAACCTACAATTCTGATAACTGTTCCAAAAAAAGCTACTTCTCTTATGTTGTGGTATTGATTTGTGTCTTCAGATGTATGCAGTAGTAAGGGTAGTCTGGGGCTTTTTTGGGGTGCAGGGAACTTCTTAAAAGTCAGAGGGTTAAAGTTCCAGTAGAAAAAAGCTGCTATACCATCATATGAATGAAGGTGACTGTGTGACATAGCTGGCTCTGTTACGGAACATGCCATCTATCTGGAACCTGAGGAGAAGGAAAGGAACACCATGTGTTTTTCATATATGTGTAGTCATGCCATACAGTGTCTCTGAGGAACGGCTTGGAAACGCCACACGGTTCCAGGTGGAGGGGGAGGTTTAAGGGAGGGGCAGTGGGAAAAGGGCACAAGAGATGTAGTGTCCTTGCGGGAGAGAGAGAAAGGAGAAGGGGGGATGTTTGAGAGAAGAAGAAAAAATTAGCTCTGATCAGCTACAAGAGGAGAGTAAGGAAAGCACAGTCAGAGGAGAGTAAGGAAAGCACACTCTGCCCTGGAGCTTATGTGTACTATCAAGTAAGTATTGCTTCAAATATTCTGTACTGTCTGCATTATTTATAACTCACTTTATCAGTGTACAGTGTATCAGTTTTGTCAGTTTATTTTCTTCAGCTTTCTGATCTGCAAAAGAATGAAGCTGCCGGTTAAAAAGTTGTTGGTATGGTGAAAGTGTGAATTTCAAACAAAAGAATTCAAGAATTTAAAAGAGTTTAAGGAATCTCCACTGTGTTTCTCTCCCTCTGTCTCTCTCTCTCTCTTCCCCTTATATTTCTTGTGACTAAATTTTTAAATAAATAGATTGTTGTGGAAGCAGATGGTTTTGAAGTATCTCTCGTCATCCTCATTGGTTAAAGAGTTTATGGTAAAGAGCAGATTTAATGATCATCATACTCTAGGTCTCTCTGTTTTATTAAATTCATATATTTATTGATATTTACAATGTGTTGTATAGTGTGGAGCTTGTAATCATCAAGTCAAGTCAAGTATTATATATTATATATACCAATTTTTATTTATATATTGATTTTTCTGCCCAGACGGAGAGTCCACCATCCACACAGAACAGGTGGCTTGAGAAAGTCCCCAAAAAGCTGACAGAGCACGACCCAGGAGGAGGACGCCGCCGGGGAGCATGTTCTGACGGTGGCCGAGGACCATCACCGGGAAAATACTGGAGTAGAGACTGTGAAAGGCGGGATTACAGTCCATATGACAGTCCAGTACCAAGTCCAAAATTTGACTATAGCCCTAGAAACAGTCTTCATGCCAGCCCTGAATATAGTCCATGCCCCAGTCCAGGAATTAGCCTTTTGCCAAGCCCAGTGCCAAGTGTGTGCCCAAGTCCAGGAGAAAGCCTCAGAGGGAGTCGAAGTCCCAGCCCTTTACCACCGTACCCTCCCAGAAGCCCCAGTCCAAGTCTTTCGTCCACTGCCATACCTACCCAAGACTTCTTAACATATCCTCAGGTTCAGCCTACACAACAGGAAAGTCCCAGGCATATTGCACAGCCAACTGTTGCCTCCAATCCAGCACATCATCCCAAAGTCAGGCCATGGGTGCCTCCAGACCATAGCAAGGAACCTGACCAGAGAAAGGAATGTAGGCCGAAAGACTCTAGACCCAGAGACACTAGGCCCAGTCCTCCCCATCAACATCACTCCAAACACAGCTCAACGGAAAAGTCACACAAAGCCCTCAGACACAAGCCTGAAGCCAAAGGTTCTAATTCCACAAAGTATCAGTCCAAGCTTAGCTCTAAACCAAGCCTTAGCCCAAAATCCCACGTCAAGCATTCAATCCACAGGTCAGCTTCCAAATCTGGTCATTCATCCCACTTTAATTCTACAAAAAGCTCTGACCGTGGTCCCACATTAAAACCCAGAAGCTTATTCCAAAACGATGTGAACAGACAATCCAGCCACAGCTCCACCTCAAAGTCTAAACCTTTCCCTGATGCCAAGCAACCCAGTACTAAGCAGAGCTCCCAACAAAGTTCCAGCCCAAAGCCCAAGGTTAAACTATGGGATGCCCCAGTGCCTGGAACTAGGCATTCACAAAAAGATTTAAACCCCAGAGAGAGAGAACGGGAGGTGGACAGCGAAGGTAAGAACCAGGGAGTGACCCTCGTGCTGACTGGCAGGGAACAAAGACAAAGGAAACTGGCAGAGGAGCAGCTAATAAGGCGCCGCTGGATTCAGGGTTTTGAGGAAGAGAAAGACGAGGAAGACAGAAGAACAGAGGAAGGGGAAAGAGAGAGAAAAAGGAGGAGGAGGAGGGAGCATGAAGCTGAATGGCAAGCAGTGCAGCCCAAGCAAAGACCTCATACTAATAGCCAGCATCACCCTTCACTGGAATCCAATAGTCTGAACTTTGAGGGGCAAAGAAGAAATAACAGAAGGCAGAGCAGTGATGACATTTCTTTACGCCCTCATGTAATAGACTCCAGCCCTTCTCCTCCACTCTCTCCACCCTCTCCTACTCCTGTCATCCAACCCAAGCATCCATCATCGTCATCATCTTCCTCGTCCTCAACTTCTTCATCATCTTCATCATCTTCCTCTGAATCAGAGTCTGAGTCCAGTCCTCCACGGAATATTGCCAAGGTCCCTGCAGATTCAACATCGAGCAAAACGACCAAAACGAGGGACAACAAACAGAGCACAGGCACTAGTGATCACCACCAAAAGTCAAGCTTACGCACACCAGAGGCAGATAAACGAGGTCGGGCAAAGCACAAACTCTACACACTGGTTCCTTTTGGCCGTTCTGAAAATTCTCCAACCATCTCCCATCGAGGACTGAGGAATCTAGTAGTGAGGATAGACTTGTCGCTCTTGGCCAGAGTTCCTGATGCAAATGAGATTACAGAGAGACAGTCCTTATCTTTGTCATCAGGGAAGATAAAAGAAAATACACCGATGAGACATCTGCACCACTCAGAGCAGCTGCCTGGTGATGGCAGAAGTAAAAGAAAAGTAAAAGAAAACCCATAACCATGATCTACACCTACAATCATATAACAAGCCTTATCCTATCCCTGAAATCTGATTGGCTAATAGAAATGTTGTTCCACAACCAACAAGGATGTTTATGCAGGAACATGTGCTACTTGGCAAAATGATGTTTTTTCATTCAATCCATACATATAATTCAAATATTTTTAAATTAACGTTTAAGTCTAATCAAATATATGCTGTGTGTTCATGTATATTTTCGGTGTGTTTTGCTGTAACAGGCTGAGAATGGAGAAGCTCAGAGGGACAGTAAGAGAGCTCAGTCACATGCGGACAAGCTTCCTGTGTCAGCCGACAGAGAGACTGAAGACACTTGCTCTGACAACAAACATGGGTATGCTAAAACTTAAAACTCATTTTGCTTTAAGTAACTTTCCTTATTATTCTTGTTTCGGCACTGCAGATACAGGTTGGGTAAAACTGAATGAACTCTTTTATAATATCTATATGTAGTAGTCTTGCTGTTCTGCGGTGCTGCATTGGCATGTTAAATGCCATCATAAGAAATAGCTGTTGGTTACAATGACAAAGATTAGCATGGAAAAGGTCAATTCATTGTTCTTCCACTGGGGTGTAATCTTATGTTTACTGTGTGGCCTGCGCTTTTTGCATAATGGTCTTTTTTTGTCACATATGCAGATGCCAGGAAGATTATTTTTACATCAAAAAACCTTTGTCTCCATTGTCTCCTCCATCTGACCCAGTGGAGCACTCAAAGCCTTCAGTGAAGACTCAATGTACTGAGAAGTACCAAACACCTTCAGATAAAGACAGAGATATAACAGCACAAAAAACACAGGTGCATTAAATAGCACACAGCATGCACAAGCTTCTAAATGCAACTGAAAAGTTAGATTTTTAGAATATTTTTGTTTATTTTGTATATTAAACTTTGTTGGGTCACCACTTGATATCCAGTATAAAATCTGGGACCTGAAGCAAAACTATTTAAGAACCACTGCAATAATTTAACAAGACCAATGCCACCACAGGTCCAAAAGATGCAGCCCAAGGTAGAGGTGGAGTGTGTTGGGCTTTCAGGACACCCACAGGCTCTCTCTGGACCCCGGTCTCGACCCCCAAACTTTCCTCAGCACTACAGAGGAACTATACCAATCAGTGATGTGTACGTTCAAGTTTGTTAATGCTTCAATGCAACAATGTTTCAGATTTTATGTTGCATTTTAACATTTCATTTCTTCTCTTTCTTCTCCTCATCAGCTCTCATCATGCTGAGTACTACATGCATGAAGCAAAGAGGCTGAAACATCGGGCAGATGCAATGGTGTGAAATCACTGTGAATGTTGGCACTAAAGCAAGACTTCCAGAAAGATTGCACTGCATTAAAATTTTAGGGTTTACTGCACTATAGCTTAACAAGTATAGATTGGGTGTACATCTCCTCTTCATCTATTTTATTCAGTGCTCTCTTTTGCTTTTGTTTCTTAATCTCTGTCTGTTGTAAGGTGGATAAATTAGGGAAAGCTGTGAATTATGTGGATGCTGCTTTGTCTTTTATGGAGTGCGGAAAAGCCATGGAAGAGGGACCACTGGAATCCAAGTCTCCTTACACTATGTATGCTGAAACTGTGGAGCTTATTAGGTGCTTACAGATTTAGACTTTCATGAACATTTATTAATTTGGCAGATGTTTGTATCCAAACTGATTTAAAATGCATTCAATGTAAACATGCTCCTTGTCATGTGTTATGCAGAATGTCGGGGGCCAACTATAGTCACCATTCACTTTCATTACATGAAAAAATAATGAAAGTGAATGTTAACTGAGACTATCAGTCCTTATTATTTGGTCTGATGTGTTTCTCAAAAGAAAGAATGTCATATGGGTTTGGAAAAACATGAGGAGGAGTAAATTATGACAGAATATGAGTAAATGTTCTATTAACAGTATGTATGTTCACTGGAAATCAAACCCATGATCTTGCATTATGCTTTCTTTCTCTTCACTTTCTTTCTGTATTGAATATACATGTTCTCTGTGTTGGTTAGGTATGCAATGAGGCTTAAGAGTCACGCAGGTCCTGGAGCCAGTCAGGAAGACAAACAGCTAGCTGTACTGTGGTAAATACAACACTGCAAAAATCCCTAATTGTGTTCATTTTGACTCATGCATTTGCTACATTCTGATTATGTTGAAGTCTGTTGACCAAAGACAACATTTGCTTCTGGGTTTTAGTTTCCGCTGTCTTGCTCTCCTTTACTGGCAAATGTTTAGACTCAAGAAGGACCATGCTCTGAAATACTCAAAAGTCCTGCTAGGTTATTTCAAGGTATTAATGTTTGTATGTGTACGGGAGTTTTAATATCATAGCACCACTGAATACACACAAGGGAACTAAAAAATACAAGTTGCCCTGTTGTTAAAGTGTTATACATACCTGTAAACATTTTTACTGTGTTTCACTTTGTAGAGCTCTCCAAAAGCACCTCACAAACCCCCTCTCTGGAATGATGCTGGAAAGTAAGGTTTAGTAATGCCTGGACCTCAAAGTCAAATAGAGAACAACTGTGGGTGACCTTTATGTTGTGCTTGAGTGTCAAAACATTTGTTTTTTTTATAGGGGAGCTTTACCTCTTGCCTCTATTAGCTCTGTCAATAAATTGGGGTCTCATATAGGCAGCTTACCAACAAATGCCATCAGCATTCCCCACCGTATCCACCAGATGGCAGAAAACCACCTCAATATCACCAACAGTGTGTTGTACAGTTATGAGTACTGGGAGGTGGCTGATACCCTGGCCAAAGAAAATAAAGGTGAGTCCTCAGGGTTTCAGTAGAAGAGGTAGGAAAATTGTGTGCTTTTAAGGCTGCAGTCAATAACTTATGTCTCTGAATTGCTATCTCTGTTTGAAACATAAAACTGCAAGTTACTTTGTTCTCTTCTTTACAAATGTTGAAGTCAAATGAAGCCTGACATTTTACATGAAATCAGATTTGACACATCAAATCATAAATCATTAAGTTTAAAAGTAAAACTTTTTTAAGCATAAAAGTATACGGAATTGGGGTAAGCAGGCGTTTTGAACACTGATCTGTGTATACTTGCTCAATAACTGTTCTTGTTTATTTTTAATCAGTTATGTACTGCAGCTTAAATTTATCTCCTTCCCAGTTCTACGGTTTTATAAAACATTTCTTTACAAGTGCTTTTTCTCACTGTATGATAGAAATGTTGTTCTTATTTGTTCTTGTTTGTTTTTATTCTTATTTTATTCGTACACAAGCAAATGCATTGTATGTCTCTCTCTGTTTCTCACCAGAATTTTTTAACTACCTGAACACACTGACTGGACCTTTGACTCTGTACAGCAGCGTGGCCCATATCGTCCAGTACACCAGGCAGGGTCTTCAGTGGATCAGGATCAGTGCTAATCTATCATAGCACCATGTACAGACACTCAAACTTCTTAGATCAACAAGGTTCTAAAGCCAACTCTACCAAACATTAAATGCATGAATATCCGAGAACACCATGTAAAAAACAGTGTTTTCTGTGATGTTTTAATGCAATCAAGACTTGCAGATCAAAAGGAAACAATCTTGGTCATTCAGTTTCTTTTTAATGCTTAATTTGCTGCAATTTAAAAAAAAAGCAATTTAAAAAAATTTTACCATTGCCGGCTAAATCTTAAAATGCTGCTTTTCCAAAATGTGCCACATTTTTAATATATGAAATAAAAAAGATCTTTTTAAGTGTTTTATGTAACCATAATTCCTCTGAAAACCTCTTTACTGGGTTGATGTGATTCTATATGACAGTATGTTGCATCCAACTAAAGAATATTCATCTTTTAAATGAGACTTTCCTAATTTCATATCTGAAAATCAGTGTATGCATGAAGACTTTGTAAAACACAATGGATGTGACTGAGTTTTTTTCTTTTTCAATTGACTGAATTTTTTGTGCAATAAGTCAGATGTCAGATGCTGTCATATAGATGTTATGGTGCTGTTTTAGCCAGAAAAAAGTGCTGTTTTTAGTCTATGCAAGACTATTTATGACATTGTGAAGTTTGAACTGTAAAAAACAATCAAGCCTTTTTAATTAAAGTGTTTTTACAAGAAATTTGTGGTGTTTGTGATGTTGATAATAATGATGGCTAAGTAAAAATCATATTCATCTATAATATGATTTTGTAGATAATATTAGAATTCTGATGCAAAATATATTTTTAAAAGAACATGCAAGCAATCCATTAGCCTGAAAATGAAACAAAGCCTCAGACTTTCAACTCTTTTAAAGACAATATCAACCATGACTTTCTATCAGAGCAGGACTGTGTTTCTCATTGTACAGTAAAATCTTTAAAATAATACATAATTTATTATTTACACATGGCAAATTACTGCAATTCCTGTGTGGACCCCTAAAACCTTCCCTACAATTTCCATGGTAACCATAGTTTTTGATTAAATAGATGCTGAACTTACTTTAACTACAATAACTCTCAAAAAATTGGGTACCACAAGTGTAATCTAAAAAAGACTTGACAAACTTAGTATCTCTTATATTGAGTATCAATAATTAATACAATATCATATCAATAAATATGGTATTTTGGCAACATTTTACATGTCAGAATGGCTCAGAAATATTCTTATTGTTTTGAACATGTATTGGTTTAGTTTGGTAAATATCCAAAGTACTATATTTTTAATTAAATATTTCATTCGCATATATAACAAGACTATTTTTCATTAGTATAATAAGAAAACCATAAAGTCTTTTTCTCTATGTGATAATGATATGATGATTAGTCCACATAATAATTAACCTGTATAAAATTCTTCGTTGTTAAGTTATACTGCAGTGACTGATGTTTAAAAATGTATTTACATAATTATGTGTTTAATCAACAAGATGAATCTTTTTTGTTTTTAGAAATCAGAGTTTGCGTTAATATACATTGTAAAAACAGTATCTAATGTCTGTATCAATTTAACTTACACACACACACTGTTGTAGTACTACTATTAGCCACAGCGCGCTGGTATTGTAGTTATATGTGTGTACGCTTTCAGTAAGTTCAGTTACCGCACGGTTTTCGTGCTGTTAGCACACTCATATTGGTGCAAAGCGTTCAAGATTTTCTCTCTTTAAAGCGTAAATGGCTTCCGGAGTGGAGAGAGCAGAACCTGGAGAAAGTGACCAGGATGAAGAAGATGTTTATGAAGTGGAGAGGATTATTGACATGCGGGTGGTTGAGGTGAGTGAGTTTGTGCGGCTCCATCTTGTTAGCAACGTAGCATGTAGCAATCACAATCCTTAGTAAATATTATGGATACGTGGCAACTTAACAGGATATAAACCGAAGAAATACACGAATGTGACATATAGCGAACCATGTGCCATAAAGCATGAACCTCTGTCGCTGCGGAGAGGTTATAAGCAGTCATGGTAACTTTCTGGCCGTTAGCTCGCCGCCCGGTTTGAGCCTTGAGCAGACAGCTGGAGACAAATTCACATTCAATGCGCTGTGCTTTTGTTTGCATGCAACGTATCTACACCTTTAAAAACCTATCCGTATCCTCTCTCCAGTTAATCGGTTATTTCATATCTGGAGGGAAACATTATCGACGGCATTGATGGTCAGCGAAGCATATTATGCATCTGTGTTATTAATATGATACGGTGTCACTTATATTTCAAACAGCGCATTATCAGTAAATGTCACAAAGGATCTAAAGGAAAGAGAGATACATGCATGACTGTACATCTGTGCATATGCTTAGGATCAGACAAGAAATGCACGTCCACATCCTCAGCTCTAAATTAATACTTTTCTCAAAAACACAGATTTTGGGAGAATTAATGTCCTGTTATTCCTTCATGCATAATCATATAGGCAGAAATATTTAAATGATTCTGTATTTTAGTGATACAGTTTGTTTTGAAGAAAAGAACAATCACACAGTCAATTAGATATTTTTAAACGTATTGTAACAGGCCCTGAACATTGTTATTGTACTATGAGAAGCCATTTTTGCCAGGTTGTTGGACTGGAGCTTTGTGTTTTGGGGGTGGATGTTACCAGCCTGTATTTCCCTCTTCCTCTAGATGCTTCATTGAAAGGCCTCTTGGGCTCTAACAGAGAGTGTTTGTGGGGCTATCATATTACAGTCTGCTGACATCACCTACATGTCTAGGGATACTGGACTGCCCAAGCTGATGTGAAATGCTTACTGAATGGTTTCTGGGAGTCTGTATCCTACTTAGAAAGCTGGGGTTGTTTTCCTGCTTGCTCCAGCTGTGGTTCTGTGGGGGATTGACACATCACAGTCAGTGCTGGGCTGCTTCAGTTTGTTTAGGCTACGTTTAGCAGCACCTAATCTAGAGCTATCACAAGGACATGAGTGCATTTGTTCTCCAGTCCGGTATGTTGTTAGTACACCAAGGACAGGTGATATGTAACAATGGGAGGTTTGTTATTAAAGAGGAAAAGGAAGAAGGAAGTTCATGTGAAGGTAGTGGGAAAAGTTCTGGAAAACAATTGCAAAGTCATGAGACAAAAGAATGTAATAGATACCCTATTTTAAAAACTACATCTTTACACTGTTGCAGCTGAAGTTGCAAGTAATTTAGATCAATAAGCCTTTGTTAACTGTATTAAAGAGGTGAGTGTGTAGAGGGCAGATAACATGTAAAATTCAATAGTCTACAACTCAGGGCTCTTTGAACTGGACTTAAGTCTACAACAGACACTGCTGGATCTGTATTGCATGTGGCCACTTTGTGTGATTTTGTGTAAAATGATCTTTCTTTCTATGGCTTTTAAAGTGTGCTAGAATATTGCCTAGATATAGGTAAAATAGCTCTATGTAAGTTTAGATTCATAGAGCATAATGCAAAATTCTGATGCTGACTGTGAACCACTAACAACTGTTGCAAATATCTCTGTCAGCTTATTATCCCATAACAGTGCTTTCTGTTAGATACCTGATTATGTTTCTACCACAGCTGCTGCTTGTCTATAATATATGATTTTCTAGCTTCATGAGGGTGTTTTATAACATTTAACCAAACCTTTCATTGGTGACATTTTTAAATTGAATAAATTTGCAATTTGGACAGATTGGCTGTTAATTAGCAAAAAAATCAACATTGTATAAAAATTGGAGAAATACTTCAAATAATACTTGTAACACAATAAAGTCACCTCAGGAAATCCATTTAATAAACTGCCTTTTGAATATTTGTGCCTTCATCTGTCACAGTGTTATCCAAGTAATCTCCATTCATACTGACTGTAACATGAGATTGTCATCTGTGATGGCTGTGAGCCAGTAACAAACACTCTGAGATTAACTGACAGCCTGTGCTTACTAGACTTACTACTTGGCTTTGGCAGACAGACACAAAGACAATCAAGTCTTTAACCCTTGTTTACATAAATACAGTAATTAACTGCTTCTCACTGCTGCCTGTTCCTTAACAGAGGCAGTTGTACAGGAAATGGGTGCTGTAATAAAACCATTGCCACTCTAAATATGCAAGAATATTTCATGCAGACAGACGGGGTTAACATGGAACAACCAAGAGAGTATTTTGAGATTTGCTTGTTAGTGTTGTGAAACCAATGGATGGAATGTTCTTTGAAAGAGAAGCGAGTTCACATTGTGTGCGATGTCGATTCAGATTAACATGCATTATTGGCCTTTGATCTCCTGCTATTATTAATCCTTTGGTTTGATTTGGAGGAAATAAGAGGCACAGGGAATCGGTTGTGTTTGTTACTTAGCAACGCAGTGGGTAATGAACTTCCCCTTTGAATTGAACCTGTGGCACTTTGGATGAGTCTGCTAAGCTTTAATTGCTACCTTAATGCCACCTATAAACCTATATCACCTTTCTCATACTCACGTGTACAGTATCGGTGATAATGTGAGGCATCCCACACCACAGGCTACATAAATGGTTTTCTAAGAAAACTTTTTGTGGTATTTTCTCGTAAACCTATTAGCATGTTTTTATTGTACAGTAAACTGTCTGAAATAACTAAACAAGTCCTTGTTTTCAGCTCACTTACCTGATGTTTATTACAGACATCTATCAGCTTGTATAACTGTGTTTTAATAGACATTACTGTCACTGCTTTTGGAGAATTGCTGTCGCATGTCATGACTCTTGACCTTTGAGATGTTTTTAGGGAGAGGTGCTGTATCGGGTGCGATGGAAGAACTATTCATCAGACGATGACACCTGGGAGCCTGAGGCACACCTGGAGGACTGCAGGGAGGTGCTGCTGGCCTACAAGAAAAACCTGGCTGAGACTAAGCCAAAGAAAGACCCTCTTGGCATGGTGAGACTCTTAAGATTCATTCTGGTGAAGTACCAAAGTTATTAAAGTTTTTCATTTTTAATTTAGTTTTTGAATTTTAGCTTTATGAATTTTATGCATTTTCTATAAAGCTGCTTTGAAATCTTATATATTGTGAAAAGCACTATAAAGAAATTTGAATTGAATTAAATGTAGTTTTTTTTGTGTTTTAAATTTTGTTTTGGTAAAGTATTTTACAGCATCCAAAGTTAGCACATTAACTTGGATTAAATTAATTAAATGTGTTTATTACATGGCTCTTTGAATCATGGCTATGTGCCATACTGTGATTGATGGCTCTTACTGTGATTGATCAATGACAGCATTGTGGGAAATGCAATATCTGGTGTTAATTGTGATTTATTATATCACTGATATCTGTTACACCTAGAAGCTGCCCATGAAGAGTGATTTGTTTGATGCTGACTCAGAGAGTGACAGCGATAAAGACAAACCCAAAGAAGCGCCTATAATGAAGAAAAAGAAAAAGAAGAAAATGGAGGAATCAGATGATGAGATGCTAGCAAAAGAAAAGAAGAAAAAGAAGGAGAAGAAATGGAAGGACGATAAACCTCTGCCAGCTCCTGAGTCTGATGAAGAGGAAGAAGAGAGCAGAGATCTCTCCCCCACACCTCCTAAAAAAGAGCTGAAGAAGAGGCTTATTGAATCAGATGATGATGACGCCCCAGTTTCTGTTAAGAAACAGAAGAGAGATGGAAAGCTTAAAGACGGAGGAAAGCCAAAGAAAGACATTGTAGAGGAGCATAAAAAGAAGAAAGGCAAGTCAAAAAGAGAGATTGAATCCTCAGATGATGAGGGTGAGAGGAGTGACGTGCCCTCAGAGTCCCACACGGATGATACAACAAACACTGAAACCCCTAATGATTCCTTCAAAACCACAATGGACAAGGGTATGGACAAACCTGCTCGGAGTGAGAGTGGGGTTGATTCCAAGCAGGCCAAACAGAAGAAGGGGAAGTCTGACATGAAGCTTCTAGGATTCAAAGATGTGCTGCAGGAGAAGAAGACTAAAAAAGCAGAGCTTTCACCAGCCATGCTCAAAGAGAGTGGGTTAAACAAGCTCAAGACTCTCACAAGCTGCAAGAGTACCAGCAAGTCTTCTCGCAGCGAGGAGGAGCTCGACTCCAGTGACACAGGAACGGCGATGTCAGCACCCAAAGCAAAGGTTAAAAGCAAAGGGCAGGAAGCAACTCCACCTCCTCAAAAGCTTCTGTCTGCATCTTCTTCCTCCTCTTCCTCCACATCATCAACAGCCCCCTCCAAGCCTAAAGAGGAGGAGCCAAAGGAGGAAGGTAGTGAGAAGGGAGGTGCCTCCACTAACTTGTTCGAAAAGTTTCTGCTGAACTGTGAGGCAAAAGACCGTGCACCAAGAAGACCAGCAGACCAGATCAAGAACACGGCCCCCAAGGTACGTGTCTCTAAAGCTGTAATAAAACAATAATATCAGAATATTGCTTATACTTATGCTAGTATTAAACCTAACTTGTCTATTTTTGCACATACATGATAAATCGTGGCTTATTAAGGAAAGGTGTGCAATTACTTTTTAAAATGATCAGGCTGTAAACGTAAACTGGAGGAGGACCTGGAATTTGATTGAGATGGATGGGAACAACCCACAACACTGCATAGCAGCACGCTAACAACTACTCAGATCACCTTAGCTGTTACTAGTAACTATTGATTATGGTTGTGATTTGACCTTTTTAAAACTTAATCTACAGGCTGCAGGTAAAAATGATAAGAAAACAAAAGTTTCAAAGCAGTCTCCTGCACGGAAACCAGATTCAGAAAAGTCTGAGAAGGCAAAAGAAGGTGAGATGTTCTTGCATGTGCAATTATACATCATTGAAATGTTTTTTTCTTAGATCACCTCACATTAATGACTACATTGTTGTCCTTCCCACCTAGTGCCACGACCCGGTCAGAGTCCTGCCCCTATGGAGACAGATGAGAAGGGGGCATCTGAGACTGAGAAGAGTGACAAATCAGATGAGCCAGCCCCAAAGTCAAAGGAGGAATTACTACGAGAACAGAGAGAGGAAGAGCAAAGGAAGAGGAGAGAAAAGATGGAAGAAGAGGAAAGAAAGAGAAAAGAACGGATTGAAGAGGAGGAAAGAAAAAGGAAGGAAAGAATAGAGGAAGCTCAGCGGGAGAAAAAAGCACGAATGGAAGAGGCGCAGAGACTTGCAGAGGAGGCCAGGCAGGAACGGCTGGAAAGGAAGTTTACAACTGAGCCAATGGCATCTCCTGACTCCACAGAAGACTCTAGATGGAAGGACAAGAGGAGAAGAAGAAAGGAAGACAGTGAATCACGATTCTGCACTCCCTGCGATGACAATCAGGACTCTCAGGAGCCCGCAGAACAGTCGGACAAAACTCATGGTTTGTACTATTGTACTATGTACATAGTACATATTGTACTATGTTTGTGCTGTTTATGGTGTTACTCCGAAATATATTAAGTTGTTGTTGATGTTTTAGTTGAGCACAAATCAGGCTTATATATTACAAGAGAAATGTCCGTGGCTATTACAAGATCAAACTGCAAGCCGTTTGCAAAGCAGTGACCATTTTTGAATCCCTTGTGAATCCAGTAACCCATATGTGATCTCTGTCACAGATAGAGCACCGCCTTCTCTTAATCTTGGAGTGGATCTCAAGCTGGACTGGATGACACTGGAGGACTTTCAGAAACATTTGAATGGAGAAGACGAGAATCTCTCTCCACTAGCTTTAACTCCCAGTGAGTAATACACACACAGAAAAACAAAGTGTCAATGGCTTTATCTTAAATCGTCAAGTTATCAGAGACAGGTTTTCATTTCTTCCTCAATCTTAACCTTTTTTTGTCTCGCGTTCAGCCGAGTTGCGAGAAGCAGTGAAAAATGGAAATTACCTGGCAGTAAAACGTGCACTTAGTTCCAAAGAGGATTACAATCTGGACCAGGAGGTATACTTTATATTTCTCTCTCTCTCTCTCTCTCTCTCTCTCTCTCTCTCTCAGGTTTGTCTGTCTGAATCTGTATTTGTCCTGAAATGGAATCTATATGAAAGCCAAATCAGAGAAACGGGGTCATGATGTATCATTTGCTGAGCAGAGGAAGACTTTCCAAGTCAAACATTCTATCCGTTTGTGTAGTTGGTTATGTGTAGGAGGAAATGTCATGTGAATGTCTTTGAATGTGTATGTGTTGCCACCTGCAGGATTCTAGCGGTATGTCCCTAATGCTGCTGGCTGCTGCAGGTGGTCAGGATGACATCCTCAGGCTGCTCATTAAGAAAGGTGTGAAGGTCAACGCCAGGCAAAAGAACGGCACCACAGCCCTGATGCATGCTGCAGAAAAGGTGCTGAGCAACACTGCTGTATCCAGAAACGCACATGATAGCTGTACACTTCAGCCGCTTATTTATATAAGAAAACAGTGTTAGTGTAGTTATATTTGTTTATAGGATACCAAGATTTGGACTATGAATACCAGATTTTGTTAGTTGAAAAATAATAAAACTGTTCTGTTAGCTGTGTACCGTAACTTACTATGGCAATGAAAACTGCTAAAAATCAATTGACCTTCTTGAGACCTAATAACAAGACTAAACTCAAACTTACCTGTATGGCCACTGAGATGAGCTTTGAGTAACACACACCTGATCTCTGGTTCACATTTGACTTGTTAAAGCAAACATTGTTTTCCTTTTATGTAGTAAGTTCACAATCTCAGAGCATCCGCTTTAATAACATGTTCTGTTTGGTGCAGAACTTCTTGACAACAGTGGCCATTCTCCTGGAGGCAGGAGCTTCCGTAAATGCCCAAACGCACGGGGGAGAGACAGCTCTTATGAAGGTAAGTAGACCATGTAATGTCAAAATGTATCTGGGAAGCTTTGAGCTTTGTAAACAAACTTATGATGAATGGCTCAAATCTCATTAATGTGTCATGGATATTTGCTATTGTAGTATGTTTTGCTTATTTACTATACTATTGTAATTATGTACTTGGCCCTTGTTCCTTGTAAGGCTTGTAAGAGGGGCAATGCAGATGTAGTGCGCCTCCTGCTGGAATATGGAGCTGACTGCAACATAATGTCTAAACACAAAAGCACTGCCTTGTACTATGCCAAAGTTAGCAACAATGTCATAGTAAATGATCTCATCAAAGACCACATGCAAACGTGAGTATTCCATTGCTGCATTATAATTATTACTATATTATTATTATTATTATTAATTATTACTACTTTTGATCAAAGTGAAGGTAATATGTTGGGACAAAACCGATCCCAAATAAATTAAAAAAAACTTTTATATTCTAGCATCTTTAAAGTAGCCAACCTCTTCCTGGAAATGGCAAAAAATGTAATCTAGGCATTTATCATCCAGCTTTCTGAGGTATCACTCGGGATGTTTTTAACTGGTATTAAATGACTTGCTGCCTGTGCTGAGCTCTTATTGGCTACTTTTTCTTCATTTTTTGGTCCAGTCATCTATTTAAAAAGTATTAAAGTATACTTCAAAATATTTTTAAGATCATAAGAAACATTTCAGATAAAATGGAACTAAACTTTTGACTAAACATACAGGACACCAACAAAACAAGAATGTTATTATAAAAATAAGCATTCTGTGAAAATTTCTCACAGATTATCGACAGTGGCAGAGGAGACAATCAGAGCTTACTTTGAAACACGACTGGCCTTGCTGGAACCTGTATTTCCTCTTGCTTGCCACAGACTGTGTGAGGGACCAGACTTCTCACTGGAGTTTACTTACAAACCTCCTCAACACACACCTGGAGAAGGTGATTAACAAGATGTTGTCCTCAGTTAATGCAATTTGGTATCAGGGTGTATTTACTAAATTATTTACTAAATGAATGTCATTTATGTGTTTTGTTCCAGGATCTGGCATCCTGCTTTTTATCTTTCATGCAAACTTCCTTAATGAGATCACAGCTAGACTCTGTGGACCCTGTAGTGTCCATGCTGTCGTTCTAAATGACAAGTTTCAGCTGCCCATCTTCTTGGTAAGGCAATCATTTCACAATTTACCTTTATTAAATTGTTTTATTTCTTTGGTTTGCATGTAGAAAACTGCAGTTTTTGACACTGTGTGTGCTGTGCCCCCCGCAGGACAGCCATTTCATCTACTCTTTTAGTCCTGTTCAAGGAACTAACAAACTGTTCATCCGTCTGGCAGAGTCCCCCACAGCTAAGGTAAGTAATGACTGTCACACATTAAAACATCCGGAAACTTCCTGGTCTGAAATATGTTCCCGGTTTTCCTTGTAAAAAACAGTGGTTAGCTAAGCAAGATTTGTCATCAATACAGCTTCTGTACTCAGAAAATGTGCATTTCTTTTCATTTCTAGGTTAAACTCCTGATTTGTGCGTACAGAGTCCAGCTACAGTGATGCCAGTCATTCATTCTACGTCAAAGGTCACTGCAGAAACCCTGCCTATCCAAGAACTGAGACCTTTTCTGCACATGTACATGACATGATGACATGATGTGCTGAACAGGCAACAATTTAAATTCAGAAATTGATTTGCTTTACTATGTAAAAAGTAAGGACTGAAAGACTAGTAATAACTGGTAAAAAAAACTCTGTGTGATAAATATCTGTTCAAAGTGTTGCAAGTGTTAAGCTAAGTTCTGGAGGTTCTGTGAATTTGTCCAATACGTTTTAGATTATAGATGCATCACACGTGAAGTCAGTATAATGTGACAAACTGAGCTTGTATCTAAAAGTCATTTGTAAATCTTGTTTGTAAAGTGTTCCTTTTTTCTTTTAAATAGAATAATTTATCACCTTTATTTACCCGCTGTTCTGTTTAATGTTCTGCGTGTTTAAACTGACCACATTTGTTTAATGTGCTTATGTCTGCAATGCATGTGCTGAATGAATGAATGGAAGGATTAATGGACAGATGAATAAGTGGACAGACAGACAGAGGGAGGGATGGATGGATGGATGGATGGATGGATGCATGTTTTGTCTCCCTGTTGCTTTATGCTTATGGGATCATGACAAGACTGGACCTAAATGTGGCTTGTTATAAATCTTCAGGAACCTTCTGGGTTCTACAGAAATCTTAATTTGTGCTGGGTTGTGATTAATTATATTGGCTAGCATTTATTTGAGAGAGGAGTCCACAGGGTGAAGTCATCCAAGTAGGAATGATCTGTAAAACATACTAATAAAAAATGCTGTTTTTGGATTAGTAAAAACACAAACTTGGAACGTTTCCATCTTTATGTACCATTTGTATTATCAGTTCATATTGCTGGATGTATATCAGCTCAGTATGATTCCTTTAGGCAGATTTCAGAGATTTCGATTACATTTCAAGCACATAAGCTCAAGTCATCTCCTGGTATTGATCACAGTGTACTCACAATTGTACTATTAACAAACATTACGCAAAACTAATTATGACTAATCTAAGAGTCACATTTGGCATGTACAGCTGACCACATCCTCTTCTCTCTGGAAAGACCATGTATTGAACAACGGCGAAAAGTTTGTATTCTCTTGTTTTTCATGGCCTACCTTTCTTTGTCCCTTTATTGTCATTAGTGAGAAAAAGACGGCTCATTGATTCACTTCCTTCTATGACTACAGTAAATAAACTGTACATATATTTCCATAACAGTATTATGTCATCTCTCCTTTCTAAGAGAACTATGAAGACTTTCACGTATGTTTCATAAGGAGCAAATAGCACTTTTGTGAACTGCTGCAGTCCTGTACATATTTAGTGTAAGGATGTAAGGGATATTTCAGAATGAATCCATCTTTCAAAGTACTACATCGCATGTTATATTAACTGTAGGGACAATCTTTATGGCTGGAGTTCCTTTTCAATTTCCTTTTTAATTCCTCATGGAAATAAATCCATTTCACTGACATCTTGCTGGTAAACACTGGATTACTAGCCAAGGGCCTTAAGCAGTATTGTCAGCTTTGAGTTGTGTTTGTAAAGATAAGAAACAATCCCTTGCATGAACATCTATCCCTGGTTCTTGCCTTTAAACAGAACAGTACACTGTTCCAGCTAAGATGCTTGTTATACAAGACACTAAATAGAAAGTGATTTAATAACCTTAAACTAGGGAAAATGTAAAAATAACCCATTAACAAAACTCATTGCTTGCCAGACAGTGTTTTTTCTGATAAAATAAATACATTAATATGCTTTAGTGCTCATGTCCAACACGTTTTTGCATTGTCCTCTGATCGACTATTGATAAACTAGTTAGATTTATCTGGGCATATTTTTGTCCTGTTCAAAATATGAACACTAAGATGAATTATAGCTTGAGCCACATGGTGTCTGCCTAAAAATGGGGGTCACACCCAAAGCATAGTGGTGACTGTCTACAGTACATTTCATCCAGTACATTTCATGTCTGGATGAAATGTACTGTAGTTGTTTGATGTCATTATTATAATGTCAATAAGTAAATAAACTGGGAAAAAATTCTAGGCTTTGTTTGCAAATAACCTCTGGACAAAAATTCCAATACTTGTTTTGTGCATATTCACAATGTAAGCAAAATTTCAAAACATTTTTCATCAAATAAGCAAAGCATTTTAATCTATATACGCAATATATAATATATAATGCAATAGCTAGATAAAAGGCTATGTCAGTTCTGTCAGGATTGTTTGTATCTGTCATATAAACGTGATATTACGTGTGTAATTCACTTTTACTACACGCAGCATTGTCCAAAATCACCTCATTGAATGTTTAAACGTGCAGTTTAACTTCGTATCTAAAGCACACAGGTAAATAAACATTTTAGACTTAAAATATTTAGCATCGACTCAAAAAGATTCCGGAATGGAGAAAAGAAAATTACCTGCGTCTAATGTACAACGTAACTGTTTCACTATCAACTGGGTAACAGTTCGTTTATTTCATTTAACCCATCGGTGTCCTCATGATTACTACTTTTTATTTATCTGGAACAGGAATTTAAAACAAGTTTATGTACCATCTGGTTGTTTTTTTATTGTTTCGTTTATCAAATTGGTACAGACCGGATTCTTTAATGTAATTTTAATCCTTACGCTGTGCAGTTTAGTCGCCATATTTTAGCACCTCCCAGTTAACGTGTTTACTGTTGACCATTTTTATATTTGTGCTACTGATAGGTTTGCGCAAACGCTGTAGCACGTATAACTAGAGCTATTAGCTTTGTTTAGTACTGCTTAAAAAGTAAGTTATTGTTAAGCAAAGCTTAAGATAAGGGGAGTTTAGTGCAGCCCCTGCACTAAACTGATAAAATTAAGTGAAATTAGGCAATATTGTGTAACATTTTTAGTTTCAATATGCTGTGTTCGTTCGTTATTTTAACTATTATCGTAAAATATATTCAAGCGTTTCTATTTATTTTATCAGGAAAGTCATCTAAAGTTAAATTCGCTGTCAAATTCTGTTTCACCAAAACATCTTGAAGCAGGCAGCTGATTGGCTGATAACTAAAGTGATCTTGTATGCTGTCATAGGGCGGTCAAATAACTCAGGCTTAATAATCAACATGATGAATGATATCTACATATGTGGCATTATGTTTTATGGTAGTCAAAAGCAACCGTGCTAATGAATAAGCCGGTTAATTGTTGATTAAATATAGTGCGCGTGCCCATCACGCGCGAGCACGACGCCGCGTGAGTAGCGAAGAGCTAGCTAGCAGTATTCTCCTCCCACGCGCCTGGAACGTCGGTACGTTTTCACGCATGCGCGCCAGGATTTATGTCACGGCACAAAAGTGGCGCTCTACCGTCTCCAGCTCTACTCCGGTAAGAATTTCTCTGCCGTTTTGATGCTGAACTGTGCATAATTGGCCAAAGTTTTTCTAACTATGTCCGGCGCGGAGCTCGAGTCGAAGAAAGTATCGGGGTCACCTGTGTTTGTGTATGAGGCAATTTAACGAAGGGAGAGGCGTGCAATTTTACCCCGCCTGAGATTTTCCCCCTCTCCGCCGTGGCAGGGTGCTATTGCCTATGCTTTCGCGCATTGTTTCGCTCGCTCTCTAATGGCGGACATGAGGCAGTGCTACCCGCTGACTGAAGGGGGCAAAATTATTTACCAATTAGGAAATATTGTCTTGTAGCTCACTGATACGTGCATTTTAAGGTAACGCGCGCCTGGTTAAAGATATACGCTTGACATATTTATTGAAATATTTGTGGCTAGTCACCTATAGGCGTTATACTTAAGGTTGGTTAACTGTGCAGCGCCCCCAGCAGGTAACGGCGTATATTGCCTTTTGATTGCAAGGGGTAAATGCTCCGGGGTAACTTCAATTAAACGTTCACCGAAGTGTATGCGAGCCTGAAAACTTTATTCTCCTAAGTAATCCAAGTTTGGGGATCATAAGTAGATCTGAAAGCATATATGTGTGTAACAGAGCTAAAAGTGTGTGTTGGACGCAATGTGATATTTAGATGTTACGTTTTCAGATTCCTATTTTGTATAATTTAGAAGATCTGGAATTTAAATTAAGTTTCCATCCAGAAGGATTAATCGTGATTAACTACTACTGACTAATTTTTCACTACAATAACAATGGCGCAGTCTCGGAGGCTCTCCTCCCTCCGGTTCGCCGCTAATCCAATGGCTGCATGCGCCAGAGAGGCCACGGGTGGGAGCAGACCTGACACATGGACCGGGGGTTTTGCGTAAAAATCGCAGAGCATTTTTACGTAAAGAGGCATTTGGAGTATTTTACGGTAGAGAGTGCCCTACGGCCGATGGTTTTGCGTGACAAGTTTGTAACCCGGTGGACCTTGCGTTTCCTGAAAATAATGTAAGCCTATAAAACGCAGCGTGTTGACGTCGTCATCCGGTTGCCTTGACAGCGTGCGGGTCGTGGTCGGGTGTGAGTGTGGATACAGAGTGTCCAGAGTCAAGGGCACGTCTGTGAGTGTCAGAGCCGGACGGAGAATGGTATGAATCTCCCCAGAATGACTTTGTCATGTTCTTAATTGACACAACTTATGCAAGTACTGACATGAAAATGTGGGGCCATGTAACGCTGATGCATTTGTGTGACGGCCATGCAGTGATGATGCTTTTGACCGACTCTTTCGTGTTGTTGTGAACGCATCTATGAACTCGGAGCACAGACTTGGCAAGCCCTTGGTGCATATGCATGTGATTATATCATTTCTCAGAGGTGGAACAGGCTGTGACACCAGTAACACTGCATATAGTTTTCACCCTCTAGCATCCTGATCATGACATCAGCCTGCGAGGAAAGCCCAAAGAGCCAAAGTCTTTACTCCTTTGTATCGAATATTTTGAGCATTTTATACTTAGTGGTTGGTGTTGCCTTTAAAAAATTGACCTGGCTCTTGTTGCACCAATATTGAGATCTTGGTTTATATGGGGCATTCAGTGTCCAAGTCTGAAAGTGTTCTGTAGCTCAATCCACAGACAGTTCTGCATTGCAGTCAAGAGGTATTAAAGTTCAGCCAAAAGTCCTTGCTTGTGGATGAGGTCAGTGTTGGTGATCCTGTGTTGTACTGATCAGTGTGTATTCTGATGAACACAGTTAGAGAATGAGCTCTGTTGCAGTTTACATTTCCATCAGTTCCCTCTGAGGGATCAATATGTTTGTATTGTATTACTGTGTTTCAGATTATTCTAATAGGTCAATTGTTTTTTAAATACAGAATCTGACCAATGCATTGATGTAATATTGATAGATTACACAGTTTGGCAGGTGGTGATTGTTGAGCTCTGCACCAAGAGCCTAAATGGGTCACATGTTGTTGAGGCCTTGCACAGTTTTCTCTTGTCATACAAGTTGCTGTTCACACAAATGGTCCTTTGCTTGAGTGACGGATGTTGGTTGTTTAATAATGGTTTTATTATGATTGATGTTTATTGCAAAGGATGTTCTGCTTGATACAAATAATGAAATCATATGATGTAAAGTCATTGTAAGTGATTATTCTAGGCACACCTTTGTTGAAATTTGATATTTTGGCAATCCCTTAATGACTTAATAATCTCATCAACTACATTAAAGTGTATATTGTACTGAGGAAAGCATATTTTTTACTGGTCTCAGCATGTGAGAAACAGGATAAAAATTTGCTGACTATAGCAGGGCTGGTACAGTTTGAAGGGATGTTTATGTATGCATTTTATTTTTTTTTTATCAACATTTATCAGCATATTGATTTTAATTAATACTCAGTTATAGGCTGTTTTGGTTTATCTGTTTCTGTTTTTAGGTAACAGTCCTCTTATTGCATTTGTGTCAACAGGTGGTTGCCTAAGCAATGGATGGAGATTTGGAAGCCAGGGCAGATGTTGAGGAGGAGAGCACAGTCAAAGGGGAGGAGGAGGGTCAAATGGAAACCACACCCAGATTAGAGCTGTCTCCATCTGCCGAAGAGCAACAGACAGCACCAGACCTGCCCAAGGCCTCAGAAGAGAATAATAATGATGATGATGTAGTATTAGTAGAAGGGCCTCCTGCTCACTCTCAGGGGAGAGTACATCCCCCCAGTCCCTCTGACGTTCATACACCTGCAGAAACCTTCACCGCTGCCAAAGACTGTGCAGAGCCGGCTACCACGGCAACAGCTTCTTCCAAGACTCCCAGTCCTCCCCCCTCTGCAGCTACAGCCACATCCACAATGTCTAAGAACCAAAGTGAGCCAATCGTGATTGATGATGAGGAGGATGCAGAGCTCAGGGACGCCTCCTCTTCTTCCCTCCTGCCCACTGAAATTGAGGGCACCCTAAGCAGCACTGAGCCCGACTCTGAAATCAAAATCGCTAGTGTTACCACGCTGGGAGCAGACTCTTCAGTGGTTACCATGGCAACGTCAACAGTACCGCCACTGGCATTGTGTGCTCAAGAGAATATAAATCTCATGATCACAAACGTGACGTCGCTAAAGGGTGAGGGCGGGGCAGCGGCAGCCAGGTTGGGTGATATGGAGAAGACTGAGAATGGGCTGCAGATCAGCAGTGCATTCAGCCTAAACCCTGAGATCCAGCAGAACCAGGGTGCAGCCAGCAGACCTTCACCCACGTTCAACCCAGGGCGTGTGAATGCGACAAGCCAGCCTGTTCAGAATGGAGAAACAGGGACACACCAGAGATCTGGTAATGTACAAGCTTTGTATAAAGGATGACAATTATTTACTTGTTTTTGTTGTACTGACAAGACAATAACACATCCGTATTTGTTTTTGGCTACCAAAAGCAGTGCACCATTATCCATAATGCATGCAGTGCAAATCTAAGGAGCTTATACCACTAGAAAAGATGGTACACTATATATAAGAGAGACTGTATTGTTCTTAAAATAATTAAGATTCTTTTTAGTCAGACACGAAGATCTATTCATGTGCATATAGTTTCAGGCTATGTGCTTTGTTGCTAGACAAGAAGGATTTTGCAAGAACCTTGTAAAATATAAAAAGAAATATTATATAGAATCACAACAGCTGGGATTCAATCACTTTTCCTTCAGATTCATGGATCTCCCAGTCAGCCTCTTTTCCCCGTAACCAGAAGCAGCCTGGGGTGGACTCGCCATCTCCTGCTGCTCCTCTCCCCAAACCACCCAGCCAGTCCTCAGGATCCCAACAGCCCCAACGCACCATGAAAGTCACATGCGCCAACTGTAAGAAGCCTTTGAAGAAAGGCCAGACCGCTTATCAGCGGAAGGGCTCATCCCACCTGTTCTGCTCAACTTCCTGCCTGTCTGCCTTCTCCCACAAACCCACTCCCAAGAAGAGCTGCACCATGTGCAAGAAGTATGACTTTGAAAATTAGCTTGACAACATAACCTCATGCCTGAAAGTCATAGTGGTGATAATCACTGGTCAAATGACCACTCTTATCAAACTCTTACCACTCTTAATCAAAATATTGTTTTTTTTTTTTGCTACATTTTGTCCACATCAGAGACATTACCAATATGAAAGGAGGCACCATAGTGGCCCAGGTGGATTCAAGTGAGTCATTTCAGGAGTTCTGCAGCACTGGCTGCCTGGCGTCTTATGAAAACAAACAGAATCCCCAGAAGAACCAACTCAAAACTAAGTGTACCGTCTGTGGAAAACTCACTGAGGTTAGATAAGTTCTGCTGTTCTGCAATACATTTGATTGGTCTTACTCTAAATGTACAGACAGTTTTTTGCTATTCACATTCTATAAATTAAGAGCTGTATGCTTGCATTTTGCATGAATTGCCGTTTTTGGAGCAAAGTCAAGAAATGGAAAAAAAACTAATGTTATGCCGCATAACAAGTAACATAAGTATGCAGTGAGAAATTGAACTAAGAATTTCTACAGTATTCAGAAAACTAACTTACATACATAGATTCCTTTACTAATAGCCCTTTTCAGTTTCAAATCAAAATGACCCTGACAAGTGGAATTGACAACAGTAAGCTAACTTATCAGTCCTGCAAAAAAATGTTTAGTGACAATTAACGATTCAAATGTTTTGTTTAAAAAACATGACAGTTTTTGCCTCTAATGTGTTAAGACAAGTGGCCTTCCAAGAGTGCAGTTATTTTGTATAACAGCACTAGAGTGCTTCTTCATATTTGTGTAATAACAAGAGGTGGTGATGTGGTGGCTGAAAGACATTATGAAGTGAGTGCTAATAAACTAGAAAATTAATGAACCCTACTATGCTTCCAGAAGGTTACCAAGCATCATTGACATAACTTAATTAAGGCATAGTTCGTAAATATGCCTTATTTTGCATCATGCAACACAGTGGAAAACTTTTGTGTGCTTTCTTTGTTGACTTTAATCAAAAGGATGGAGAAGGTATATTTATAGTGCTAGAACTAGACCACTCCCATTGTAATCAACAAAACAACACAAGAATGAGCTGATGAGGCTTTAGAAAGTTTATATGTACAATACCATCAAAATAGGATTCTGGCCACTGATCAGTTTCCCTTTTTGAACACAATAATTTTCACTTGCAAATCCCTGGGCTGTAGAAACCTGCAGTCCTAACTTTGACTGCTGCAGTTAACCGTACGATTGTTAAAATTGGCTCATGTATTTATTACATATATCTGTAATGTGAGTTCCTTAGTATTTGATTGTGTGTTCTGTTGCAAACTGTAAATTTCACAGACCTTTTTTATTGTCATCCATTTTAAAACACAATTTTCATCCATAATCACAGTTCTAATTAATGTATTGAAGTGTTCAGGCTTTGTAGCAATGGTTACTACTGTCCTTTATCTGTATTTGTGGTGTATCACCTTGAAAAGCAAATACGAGATCATTGAACCAGTTTAGTGGCCAGTTTGTTGATTGATCTATGTTGTATGTTACTCTATATCTGTTAATTAACATTTTATACAGTGCATTGTCCATTCTCTTCTCCAGATTCGACATGAGGTGAGCTTCAAGAACGTAACCCACAAAATCTGCAGTGATGCATGCTTTAATCGGTACCGTATGGCTAACGGGCTCATCATGAACTGCTGCGAACAGTGTGGAAACTATCTGCCCAGTCGTGCCACGGCAAACCATTTTATACTCATTGATGGTCAGCAGAAACGTTTTTGCTGTCAAAATTGCATCAGGGACTACAAACAGGTCAGTTATTTTGTTGCAATTGCTTAAAAGTTCTGGTCAGCTGGACAGCCATAGGCTGTCCTTACTGAGAAAAACGTACAATAACACTCACAAACACGGTAAAGATTAGAGTAAAATTCTTTTTATCTGAATCTCAAGATCACCCAACAGGGTCATTGATCCAAACCTGTCAACAGTGGTGTCAATAAGCAATCTACATATACAGATGTCCTGTATAGAATATATAACTATATATAATATTGATTGGCAATACATAGCCATTGATCGGAAACATTAGTGTTCTAATAAGTATGTTGTAGTTTAAATCAACAAATACAAAAGACTAGTAACTACTGTTTAAGAAGAAAGATGTGTCCCAATTAGTTTGCTTATATTGTTTATCTAAATGATTCTCATTCCACAGACTCATGGAAAGATGGTGCCGTGTAGTGGCTGTAAAGTGATGTGCAGATCATTGGATGCCACTCAGTGCATTGGCTCAAATGGAGCCATGGAGTCCTACTGCTCTACAGCTTGTATGACCAAGAGTAAATTCACATCTGCTGCACAGAGTGAGTAGATAACGCCCGAAAGCTGATGCTGTCATTCTCACTGTATGGGTGCCCAAAAAACCCACATTTGTTATTCTGTGACCCAGGGTTAAATCTGAATCTGGTTTTCAGATATAAAAGAGTCCACCACCCTGTTACATGCTCACCAGCTGATCTGATTCCTCATGTGACCCAATTTGTCCCACAAAGAAGCTGTTTAATGATTTCAAATGTGTGTGAGAGATTTGAGGTCTGAATAAATGGGTATCTTTTGTAAATCTCACTGATGTTTGATCTTGTTTGTATTTGTAGACACTGAGCCCTCGTGTCACTTCTGTAAGAGAAATGCATTACCTCAGTATCAGGCAACTCTGCCTGAAGGGAAAGTTTTGAGCTTCTGCAGTTCACTGTGTGTCACCAAATTCCAGGTACATCAGGCCATTTAAACTTGTTAAATATCTGCAAAGAATTTGAGTTAATACATGCCTTATTAAATGTATGGAATGGTAACACTCTACTGATGCCTCCTTTGTGATTTCTCTTGTATAGAATGCCACCATCCAAACATCAGCCAATGGGCAGCTTCCTGCTTCAGCTCCTGAGAAAATCCAGCTGAAATGCAGCTACTGTCGTGGTTCCTTCAGTATAAAGCCAGAGATTCTGGAGTGGGAGGTGGGTTTCTAGCAGTCCTTTTATAATATCAAAATTTCAATCTTTAAGGTCTTGAGAGGCGTAAGATTGAAGTCACTGTTCTCTGCAGGAGAAAGTTTATCAGTTCTGCAGCAAGACCTGCTGTGAGGACTACAAGAAGCTCCACTGCATAGTGACGTTCTGCGAGTACTGTCAGGAGGAGAAGACTCTTCATGAGACTGTGAAGTTCTCCGGAGTGAAGAAACCTTTCTGTAGTGAAGGTCATTATTCTGTCTTATCTTCCTGTGTTCTTTGACCTGCACATTGTCCAGTGATTAAATCTATTGCTGTTCACATCATGATTTGTGATTATATCTTTAGAGTATGAGGACAGTGTACTCATGAATTTGACACATTTTGAATCAGTTGTTTTATTTGATCTGTTGTCTAGTTTCTCACCCTCATGTTTCTTACGCAGGCTGTAAGTTACTGTTCAAGCAGGATTTCGCCAGGCGTCTGGGACTTAAGTGTGTTATCTGTAACCACTGTACTCAGATGTGTAAAAAATCTGTCACCAAACAGATTGATGGGGTCAGCAGAGACTTCTGCAGCGAAACTTGTGCTAAACAATTTCATGACTGGTACTACAAGGTACAGGTTATCTTCTTGTCTGATCTGATCATCTTGCTTGCCATTAAATGAGATAAAGTTTAATATATAATGGTTTTGTGCCACAATGATTCTAACTAAGAGGCATTGTCAAGCATATATCTTAGCAAAATGTTAAACTTATTAACAGTGTTGAGTATTTTAAGTAGGCCTCTGCTGTTGCACTTTAAGCACCTGTGTTTCCCTGCTGTGTCCACTAGGCGGCGCGCTGTGACTGCTGTAAGGTGCAGGGGAACTTGACAGAGTCTGTGCAGTGGCGTGCAGAGATGAAGCACTTTTGTGACCAGCAGTGTCTCCTGCGTTTCTACTGCCAACAGAATGAGCCCAACATGGTCACACAGAAAGGCCCTGAAAACACAGCTTTTGGTAAGATAATTTCCCCAAAAAATGGCTGGAAACGGTATATGTAAAATTGTGCCCATGATTTAAAATAAAACCCTGTGGTGTTTTTACAGAGCTTGGTGCACCAACCCAAGCATCTAAGATGGTGAGTAGGTCAAGTGAATGAGTCATTGTCAGAGATAAGAAGCTAAAAATTGGTGAATTCAAAAGCATGGTGTTGGCAGTGCCAAGGTTATGGGTTCAAATTCCAAAGATTGCACATACTAATAAAATGCATGCCCTGAAAGCAGTCAATTATAGCTAAAAGCATCTGGGGTAGGATTGAAAGGATAAAAGCATCTGTCACAGAAAGAATATGTCACAGCATATGTAAAAGAAAGAATAGTTCTTCGTTCATTGTTGCAATGTTCTTGTGTCTGTTGTAGTCTTTCACTCAGGGGCCTGTTTCGTATGCTGGAGGAGGGATCCTGAAAGATGTAAAGAATAAAGCTGTGCTCTGTAAGCCCCTCACATTGACCAAGGCCACCTACTGCAAACCCCACATGCAGAGCAAACCACTGCAGACAGGTGAGGGTCTTCCTTCCTGTACCAAAACAGGTACAAATTCAGTCTCTCTGGAACAGCTAGATACTGATGTGCTTCTGTCTCTGCTGCTCCTCAGATGAGGCAGACCTGCAGAGCTCAGGAAAGGAGTATGTTCCTGTCCCCATTCCTGTTCCTGTTTACGTCCCTGTACCCATGAACCTCTATGCTCAGGCCACGCCCACTCCTTTTGCAATACCTGTACCGGTGAGAGTTACCCTACGCAGTCACAAAATGAATAAAACAGTTGACTTGTTTTTAGTTTAAATAGAAAGTTTTGTTGATAGGGATTAGGGTTGACTAGTTACCAACATGTTTACCATGTTACCATGGTGCAACATGTTATCAACATGTTTTAAATATGATGCCAGCCTATAGAACCTTGGTATCTTACAATTGGAAGTCGATTTCTGTCAGACTTTTCTTTCAGGTGAATACATGCACTATGTTGCTTACTATTGTGCTCTGTGAGCAACAAATAATTTTTAATTCCTTGAGTAATTTTTGTTTGCTTTTTGTTAATGAAAATCCATTAAGAGAGTGTGCTTCAAAACATGGAGATGTCTCTAACTTCATGTCACATTGTGCTGCCTTCAGGTGCCTGTGCCAGTGTTTCTGCCCACCACACTGGAGAACGCTGAGCAAGTTGTGAAGACCATCAATGAGCTCAAAGCCAAAGTGCCCTCTGACCAACAGGAAGCTGATCTGTTAGCGATGGCTGAAGTGATTGCACAAGATGAGGATGAGAAACCAAACTGCTTAGGTAAGAACCTGTTGAAGCACCAGACTGACAAATGTATTCCTCATTACAATTGGCCACTTCATGAGCTAAATAAGCTTTTTGTCCTTCCTTAGATATCAAATGTGAAAAAGGCAGCAGAGAAGTGAAGTGTGAAAATGTCAAACAGGAAAATGGCAGCAGCAGCTCAGAAGAGGAAGAGGAGGAGATGGTCAAGTATGAGCCAGATTTGGACCTGGAGAAGGACCTTCCACTAGGTAGAACAACATAAACTCAACACACACCCCTTTTATTGACCTTTCTCATGTTCTGTAAGTCTGTGCCAAAACCTGGTGAGCTTCTTGTGTCATGATAGTGCTGTCTTCTACTGGCCTAAAGCAGCAGATAACTCCTCAGATAACATTAATTAATTTGACTGACAAAAAGAAATGTTGCTAAATATGTATAAATCTGTGTATGTTTAACTTAGTTTAGCATGAAAAATATTGATTCAAAAGTCTAATTAAAAATGCATGTTTAATATGTGCTTGCTGCATTATTTGTATGATCTGGATTACTGTTCATATGTAGCAACTCTGCGTATTTGTCAATTACAAGGTTGTATATCAGTTAGTATGCTGTTTTAGAAAGTAGCCACCTATATTGGCAATATACAGCTCAGTAAATTTTAGAACAAAGATACTATCCCCCTTTTCAACCTTTATCATGAATACCTCAAATTTTAAGTTTTTTCCTGTTTATCTATCTGAACACAAAATCTCTCTGTCAGAGTAACATAATTGTGTCTAGTGAAGATATGTCACTCTGTTCCAGCATCAGAACCCGTCCTGGTTGAGCGTCTGGATACAGACATGCTTTTCTCATTGCCTCCAGTCCTGGCTGAGGAGGAGAAGACACCTCGGACCAGAACCAGGAGGAGGGTATGGTACAGATCCACATCAGTAATGGCATATCTGATGCTGTCCTGTGATTAGAAACCCATTTGCTGTTCACATGCTGATGTGTAGTGATTGTTGAGGTTCTATATGAGGCTAATGAGGATCAGTTTGGATGATTGTTAACGATGACTGTGTGTATGCTAATGTTTCTGACCTGTGGTTGCTGTAGGGCCAGAAGAGACGGGCAGTGGAGGAGGAGTCTCCCTCATCTTTATCCTCATCACCAGCAATAGAGTCTCCAGCTGCAGACAGCTCCTTTCCCTTGAACTCCAGGTATGGCTTGAATGCATGGAGGAGATGGGCCATGTCTGCAGCCTCACAGCCCAGCCAGTCCAAAGAAAAGGAGAGTCAAAAACAAGGTACTGACTGTACATGATCGACTTACCAACACCTGTCTTTATCTTGGGTTTTTTATTGTTCTATTTGGTTCTACAGTTTCATACTTGTTTACAGGCTTCTGTTTGGTTTAAAAGTGCTCAGTGATTATAACCTTATTGCTGTTCACATTCTGATTCAGTTTTGTTGACAGTTTTATGTTATGAGGGCACACTTGCAAATATCTGCAGTGGTAGAATCACACTACGGCATGCCTGGCATTTTTGTGCTTCCAAAAATGACTTTATGAAAATCTCAAGATGAGCAGCCTTAAAATGTCTCTTTTCTCCACACTGATGTGGCTTAAAGAATTTTTGTGTCTTTCTTTACATCAGTGCGTTTAAAAGGTAGTCTCCTGTCCCTGAGCCCAGCAGAGCTGAATCAGTCTTTATCTAATTTCGTCAGAGAGGTGCGTCGACCCAACGGGGAGTGCTATGCTCCAGACAGCATCCTGTACCTCTGCCTCAGCATCCAGAAGGTGAGGTGGTCAACCTCAAATGGTCAAGTCTCAGTTGTAGATGTAGATGAGGATTGTTAAGCATTGGAGACTCAAGTAGAGTTACAAGTAAAGTCTGAAATGTTCTTCATTAAACCTAAAGTGCAGTTATAAAATAAATGGGAAGTGTAGCACTTGGAAGCCTTCTCAAGAGTACAGTGCTTATTGAATCATAATACACATCAGCCTTTGGAAGCTGTGCCATATGCATTCATAAATGCAGCCTTTTCTCCAAGTGTCAGTACAGTGACACCTTATCCCAACTAGTTCAGCTTTTATTGAGTTATTAGCATGTAGAACTTCAAGCATCACTTGAATTATAGGGCAAAACCGTATTGGTGTGTTACTCAACAAAAATATTTCTGTTTCAGTCTTTTCTGTGAATTTTAATACTCTGTTGTGAAGATTTGAAACAGTCCTTTCATTCACCGTTAATTTAACGTTGAATATGATTTGAGGGAAAGCAGGAAACTTGATCTTTAGGAGCAGGGTTGGGGATTCACTCCTGATCTAAATAGTGTCCAGTGATTATAACATTTGCTGTTCACATCCTGAGATATGGTGTTGACACTTTTACTATGAGGACACATCAAAGACCTCATTAGTGATGTGCATTGGCTTGTGGGATTTTTCTCTAATGTTTGTGGGTGTTGCATTTGTAGCATTTGCTGGACAAGGGGAGGACAGATGACCTATTCAGTGACCTGCAATACCACATGTTCAGTGAGGAACTGAACAAGATCCTCAAAGACTGGCAGCCCAGTGTTCTTCCTGATGGTAGGTGGAACCCTTGAAAGATACAAGTTTGTTGTATTGAAGTGTCCTGTGATTATAACTATTGCTGTTCACATCCTGATCAATGGTGTTGACTCAATCCAACTATGAGGACATTTCACACAAACTGTTTGCTGTGTTCCATTGAGATATAGATAATCTTGATTGGAGAGATGAGCAGTGTAGCTTGCATTGTCTATCATCATCTGTATTGTCATGTGTTAAGTGCTTGTGGTGTTGTGTTAAGGTTCTCGGTGGGGCCGTGTTGAAGAGCAGTGTCTATGGAGCAGTGGGCAGCTGGGAGACCAGACGCCCTCCGTCCTACTAAGATCTCTCGTCTATCTCAACACCAAATACTTTGGTGTCCGAACCATTGAGCAGCACTTACGCCTTTCCTTTGGAAACATCTACGGCCCCAGCAGTTCCAAAGCACACAGCCACGAGACCACCGTCTGCATACGCATCCCATCCATCTCACAGGAGCAGCACGGTGTGTTTATGAAATAAAAAATCTGAATTATGCTGTACAGTAATTTCTTGTGTAATTTAAACAACTAAATGTAAACTTTTTCCATTATATTTTAGTGTTATTTTATATTTTCTGTTGTATTATTTTTTTACATTAGTTAATTTTTATAAATGTTTGAGTTCAGCTGTTTGGGGAAAAGCAATTTTACAAGGTGCTGAAACGTGTCTTTTGTTTTACACAGAGCAATCAGAAAATAAGAGAAGACGTAAAGACGACTGTGACTCAAACTTTGAGGTGGACAGTACTTCAGAAGAAGATCACTGTCCTGTTAAGAAACATGAGTGCCGACTGTATGAGCTTTACTTATCCAAGTGGTGAGTTTATGATTTCAGAGGTTCTTTTCTGTTTTGATTCCAGAATAATGCTTTATTTCTATAAAGAAGTGATTGCTGTGTTCATATTGAAGAGGTTAAAAGATACAGATGAAAACACTTTTGAAGGGTAATGCAGTGTTAAAACTTGTTTTATAAATGCTCTTAGCTTTGAAATCTGATTAGATGTTTCTGCAATTGGTCATTCCCACTCTTTTAATTTTAACAACACTCTATAATGTGAGTTAATCACTCATGTTGTGACCACATTTCCCTAGGCGACTAAATGTTTTAACATGTCCGATATCAATAGCCTGTGATTGCGTTAGATGCAAAGACTAAGTTTAACACATACAGAAGATGCTAAATGCTGGTAGAATACTGCTTCAAAAGCTGCCTGTGTGTACTTAAACTGACTAGCAAGTAACTTAGTTCAAGTTCACTTGCATTTCATGCAAATAAATGCAAATGTAATATTACATTTATAGTATGTTTCTGTCTGATTAATCTTATAGAATGTGTGACATAGAAAGTGTTTAGTTTATCAGTGTTCATTTACTCTTCAGTTTCACCTCACACAGCTTTTCTTTAGATGTTTATTTTCAAAACCTTTATTGTATTAGTAATAATTTACCAGTGTTATTTTCCCCTAATAGTTTCATTAACATGCATTTTTGTAATTAATTGTAATAAAAGTCTTTTTAAAAGTCTCTTTTATTTTACTAAATTGTAAAATATTATACTAAGTTTGGCAATTAAAATAAAAACATTTACTAGACAAAGGCGACTCAAAGCTTCACAGTGTCCGTAGAGTGTCCTGTGTCCTGGATAGTATTAGCAGAAACAAAGAATCTGAAGTCCAAAAAGATAGAAATGTTGAAACATAAGTGTCCAGTGATTATACTGATTGCTGTTCACATCCTGAAAAATGGTGTTGACTCAATCTAACTATGAGGACATTACACACAGTCTTGAATCTAATTAAGACTTTTGCAGCTAATTGCTTTAATATGCGCCACGTGAATGCTATAAAACTCTTCAGTTCTTTTCAATTAACCCTAAAGGAACTGACCTTTTCTCTCTCTCCAGCCCAGAGTCTGTGAGGCAGAGGACAGATTTGTTTTACATGAAGCCAGAGGTCTCTGCTTCCTCGGACAGTCCTCTGTGGTTCAGCTCCATTCCTCTGGAGAAGAGCATGCTGGCTCAGCTCCTGACTCGAGTGCTGCTGGTCAGAGAGATTTATAAAGAGAACCAGCAAGAGGAGGAGACAGTGGAGATGCCTGTGCACTGAGGACTTCTTACTATGCTCTCATTACAACCTGTGCATCACAGACAAGCTGCTTTCCAAGTCACACCCTGTCACTCTCCCTTTATACTCACTGATCCCAGTACAGCTCAGAGACGATGTCTGCATGGATGTTACAGTGGGGTTATGCTGATTCAAATCAGTCTTCCCAGAGGACCCTGACCCTGATAGGAGTACAGGTTCTCCAGAAACACCACCCACCCACAGGATGCTGCTCTCTTCTCTTTTGTTCAGTTTTATTATGTTGTTTTCGGTCTGCTTTTTGTTCTTCTAAATCTGTCTGAAACTTTATGTAGCATTACTTGTGAGGTTTTTATGGTTTGTAAATATTTCGGAGAGAAGTCAGGCCGGTGTGAAGACACAGGAACTTTGAGGATTCTTTTCATCCTCCCTAACTTTGACCCAACAAAGCCTTCTAAAGATAACTTTTATTTATTGCTGTCGATTGACTTGTGTTAAAGAGAGAGTCTGAGATTTTTTTAACAGCAGGGCAGGGTGTGTGTTTGATGTGCCATGTGTGCAATTTCTCTAGCCTTCCATAAGAGCATTAAATACTGCTGCTGCCCTGGACCTCTTCTTTTAAGTGTGTGCGAATGTGTGAGTGTCCTTCCACTTTGTGTTGTTTTGGAGTGAATTTCATAGGAGTTGGTCCTACGCAGCCAATACAAAATTGGTATTAAACCTATAGGTGAAACTATTCCTCGGAACAATCAAATGTATAAAATTGTGCTTTTTATTCTCAACACTGGGAATTTTATCTTTAGTGTTGTGCTGATTACATGGATAAACAGAGACATATTGTCAATGTTTAAACATTATAGGACTTGCTCTGTATCCTGCCTGGAGTTGAGAGTCATTTGAAGGATGTGCGTGTGCACAAAGGCGATTCCGTCTTTTTTTATCATTAAACATTTCGTTCAAAACACTTAGCTTATGCAAGAGTAAAAGTGATTTATTTATAAAGTGAAAAATTATGGGTTTTATGTTTTCATGCTTCTGATGATTTTCATTGACATTTTCTACCAATAATTTGCAAGCTAGTTTCTTGGTTGGTTTACCTAAAGACTTTTTAAAAGGTGTTTCTTGCTATAAATATAATAACAAAGAAATTATAAATATTTAAATAAGCAATTCTGTTGTTTTCTTTTAAGCACACCTTTTATTGACTTGAAAGGGTTTTAAGTTTACATTCTAAAAATAATAGTAGTTATTTGTCCGTTAAACTATTCTGTAGTGGTCGTTGCTAGGGCTAGCTCATAATTAGGACTGGACTTTTTGGGGAAATGAATGTTTGCTACAATTCATCATGGAACATTTCTACAGATATGAATACATCTTGTGACTTGTTTGAAAGAGGTGTACTGTTTTGTGTTTGGAATTTGTGTTAATTTCCCATAAATTTGTAAACACTATGGTTTTGTTGGTGTTATCAAAACATTGCTCTGAGCATTCCAACATAGCCACATTAGTTCACCTAATGTTTGGTCTGGGCTGTTTGTTTGTGCAACCAATTGCAGATTGAAAATGATTAGAAACATACATTCAGTTAAATGCATCCAAACTCATGTTTGGCTATGAGCTAGAATATCACAGACAGGAGGCATGGGCTCTTTTGGCATGGGATAGTAAGCAGTCATGTTGAATGCTGTAGCTTCTGCCTAGCAACCGCTCATACCCCTAGGGTTTTGCATGAGCAAGCAGAACTAACATTTCTCCACAAAATGTAAAAATATAGTTGCTTACTATCACTATACTTGCAGTATACACAAAGGAAAACATACAATAAGCGAAATGTTCAAAATCCATTTTCACAATCTTTGGATTGCACTAATATTGGAAGCCCCTTTGAATGAATACAACAGGACGATCATGTATTTTAGTGTTGTAGTGATTTTCCCAGAGTTGAGCAGGGCCTGTTGTCATGGTGTAAGATTGGACTATATTTATCTGGGTCATATTGCGTAAGCTTATCCTTCCTGATAAGTGACATGAGCTCACTTGGCAGCCATGGTTGGTATCATCTCCCAAACAAACACACGGCTCACAAACCAAGCCACTTATGCAGTTTATTCCAGCTGGTGTCTGATCAAGGATGCATTAGGATGCAGGGAAGCGCAAGGTCGCTACAGCTGATGGTCATGTGACAGGAAGTGCCACCAGAAGAACGTGTCATGTCCTGTGTTGCACTAACATGAGGGGCTCAGTTCTGCTAAAAGAACAACAAATTTGTTTTCATGAATATTATGCACAGAGCTGCACTCCCCACTTAATTTCAATAGGAAATCAAACTGGGATGGAGCACTATGTATGAACCAGGGCCATCCCGTTCTGAGTTAGGATCTGACAAGTTCAGTGCTCTAAACAGGTTCCTAGTTAAACTCACCATGGTTATTAAACTAGGATTCTGATATGGGATGTCTGATATGGGATGTTAAAAGAGCCCCAGAATATCAACTTTTGATTTGGGCTAGTATGCAAACCACCCAAAGCACCCTAGCGATATGATTGCTACTCTAGCACAGGAAAGCATGGCTGCCATTTGTTTTAGAAAATGTAACCACTTTTAACACATTTTTATTATAAAGGTATGGACACCATTATACTGACACGACTCCTTAAATGCAATATCTGTTTATTCATGCTATCCCAGCATGATCTGAGTGTTCCAAAATGTACTTTATATGCTTCATCGGAAGCAAGGATATCTGTTCATTTGTTTTAGCATGGTAACGTGCTTGTATTACTAATGAGAATGTGCAGAATTAATATTGAACATTGAATCCCAGACTTCCAGTGTGGTCTCACACTTTTGGATCCCACTGTAATTGTGTGTAATTCAGTAAATACTGGCATTACCAGAATAACATTAAACATTTGAATGAACTCTTTTATGGGTGTGTTACAGCACGTATCTAAAGCATTTCGCAGTACTTCCAGCTGGGGGCGTCCCGCATTGGGTGTGTGTCTGTAAGCTAAATCTGAATGAGGACCAATACAAAAGGGACAGATACATTAAATTATTTCACATTTAGGTGTGAGTTTTGCCTCTAGACAAACACCCATCACTCAACTCTGATGCCTGCTTCAGGAGGCCGGAATGTGCTCGGGGTTGTTTTTTCTGCATTTGAGTGACACACTCCACCAATGTAACAGTGTGTTAGTGAACTCTGGTCAGTTCCCTGAACCTGTGAGTGAAAAATGTGTGAAAGTTTTGTTTTTCACAGGCACAAAATATGTACAGGAGAGATAAATCAGTGCTTAGAATGAGAAAGGGCACGTGCAGGTATAACAAACCCTCTTTATTTTTTGAAGAGGCAGCTTTTTTTAACAAGTTAGAGTTGGCCAGACTCCAATAAGTTGGTCCCATTGATGTGAAACTACGTGCACACACAGTGCACACGGGCGAGAGGGCGGGCGGATGTAAAAACATTTTTCACCCGTGTGGGTTTTTTTGTTGGGACTCAATCCCCAGTGCTTTCATGGGACATAATAAAAGTGCAGCTCTCAGCAGGGTCATCTGGGATCGAACCGTGACAGAGGCCAGTGGCAGACTATAGGTGGCGATTAGGCCCTCTAATGTGTGTTGAATTCTTTTAGAATCACATGATATGAACTAATGTCACCATTTAATTATAAAACAACAGAAAGCTGGCTAAGGGAGGAATTTGAGCCGTAGAGGGAAACAGTGACCAGCTGCACTAAAGTAAGAACCATTAGTATGGATGACAACAACAATTCTTTACTTGGGCTCTAATAGCAGTTACAAAGCATCTTTAAATGCACAATATGTAAGAGGTCTTAATTACAATATCCGCAAACCACTTGCACAATATTATATATTTTGCTCACATGTGTACTTAGATTATCTCACCTGTTTTGAACAATGTATGACACCAGAGAAATTCGCAGTTTTAACCAGTGTAACACCCCTAATGTCCGGGTTATCCTCGGTTTCTGCTTTTACCACGGTAGAAACCATGGCAACAGAGCCTCATGAAAACCCGGAAGTAGAACGTCTAGCACGCATATGTCAAGTATATGGCAGTGTAATTAAATTACAAACAGTTTGTGTTATTCATAAACAGTAAGTCAGCCTTCTGAGTTCAAATGTACTGTTAGTATGACTATTTTAAATACGCAAAACTTACGGTGTCTTGCGTTCAGCTAATTCATTAGAAAGAAAAACGTGATCAAACGTAACGGTATGAAACCTCATCCATCAACGTGATTTCGACGCACCTTTACAGCGTCATCACGTTATTGTTGGCAACGCATTTGTTATTGTTTTTAATATGCGACCTCTAGCGGCAAAAATTACACGTTGCGCCTTAAATAAAGAATTGTGTTGTATAATATAGATCGTCAATTGGAAATACCCTCTGAATACTCATGGACAGCTGCTGTTCGTTTCAGCTCGTCTTGTTGGACTTATATGCAGTTCTTGTCCCCAACATTAACAAAAATGTAAAAAATGTTATTCTGAAAGTTCTAGGAATGTTCAAAATATCCTTGCATCCTTTAGATGCTGTAGAAATATTATTGCTTGCTTTTATTAATTCTATTCAAACATTTCTTTAATTCTTAACATTTTTAAAACGTTCTACTAACATTACTGCAAGGACGTTTTTGAAAACGTTTTCAAAAACCTTTTTTCCAAAAAAGTTTTTCAGAACTTTTAGAGAACGTTTGCCAACATTCTGAGAATGTTCCCTGTTAGCTGGGTTCCCTTTTCACAGTCATGTAATCTGTGCACTATGCCATTGTCATTCAAATAACAATATGTGGCTAAAATGGAATGTGACTTTTACTGGAAAAGAATAGAATTGCTTTGCTGTCATTAAAGATTGAATACAACATCAAATCATATTTAAATTAACGTTAAATTATTTACATTAAATAATTCAAGGGATAGTTCACCTAAACATGACCTTCTTTTGCGTAAAACACAAGTGTTATATTTTTATGTTTTATTTGAACTAATCATTAAACTGCACATAAACATCTTTAAACTGGCCAGACATAAAAAGGGGCCCCAAATACACTGAGTGGCTCTTCTGATATAAACAACAGGGCTTGGTGGCATTCAGGCGGAGTGACGGTACAAATTTCTAAGGTTATTAAGGGCTATTAATAACTGTCTGTGTGTTGTCAGTTCTGGGATGGTCAACTCAAGTCCCATACACAGACATTGCCCTTCACAGACATCACTTTTAACCTTCAACCTGTGACCTTCAACTTATCTAATTAAAACCCCTCAAACACTGGACTTAACACCTACTGCCTATAACTGTTTGTAATTGTTTATTGTAACCTTCACAGGAGGTTTACCAGTTTAAAACTGACATCTTTGTAATCCTTTGCCCCTAAAACAAACTGACACACTTGTCCTCTCAGATATCTAGACACAGAGCTCATAAAACAGCCAGTGGAGCTGCTTTAGCTGCTGTATGTGCATTCTCACAATACACAGCATGTGCTGACTAAATGTAATAAGTCAGTTCAACAGGACCAGTGCAGTGAGAATTAAAAATATCACTGTCAGCTCTGTGAACTTGAACTCTAGTGTCAGAATTAAAATAATTTTAGCTGGTAGTGTTGAGACCCTCCTATTGTCAACACCCCCCATACTTTTATTGTAACCTTTTGTGAAATATATTCTCTTTTTGGACTATTTAAATTCACAACTGAGAGAGTGAAGACAGCATTTTCATCTGATATTCATAGTTTATTAGCAAGTGTAAATTTTGACACTCAGTGTGAATTTTGCCTACCTAGACAGTAAAAAAGTAAGCTGGCTTACAATGTCATCCTATTCTCGGATCAGGTAGTTCTGATCCAGGATTTCCAGGAGTTGAAATTAAAAGAACAAACTGTTACAGTTTTCTAATAGTGAGTCTGATCCTTTAAATCTGCTTGAATCATGTAATGATTTGGATTCAGAACAGTCAATTAAGGAAGTTTCCAACATACTAAAAAACCAAAGCACACACACGGCTTAACTATCTTTCCAGATGAATTGCTATTTGTTGTGTTCAAAATATTGTTGCATGTGTCATGCATGTATCATGTAGTCTTATTCTCACCACATCCTGGAATCTGAAGTGTGTGTGAGAGGTGTGGGAGTGTGTGTGGTAGTCAATGAGTGTAAGTTCTCTGGTGAGATGTTCTTCCTGGGGGTTTGTCTCATTATTGTATTGCTCATCACACATTTACAGTCTGGATCATCAGTCACAAGTCATGACAAAATTTTAAGAGTCATTGACATGTACACTGTTACTGTTACAGTCAAGTCCAGGTACTTACAAATGAATAAATTGACTTGATTCCAGCCCAACCTTAAGAGAAATCACACAGTTCACACTTTCAACAGGTACTATGATCCTGACAGCACACAATGATATACACATTAAATAGTGTCAGTGAATGAAATGCCTCCTTAATGTCTGATGTCTAAAAATGAAAAAACGGAAAGTTAATTTATGGTACAAAAAGTTTATTTAGTAACAGCTTTGTAAACATTTGAGGTAAATGAACATTTACATCAACTTGTTCTTATAAAATTGAATACACAAGGCACTTGTCTTAAGACAGCATTTAAACAGGCTGCTGTTCTGAGCATATGTAGGTGGTTCATTTCCCTGATTGGTCAGAATAATCAGCTCTGTTTGAGAAAATCAGTTCAGTGAGTTCAAGAAATAAGTTATCTGAGAATACTGGGCTGCAACTAAATACTACAAACGGATTGAGAAAGGAAAGAGCTGGCTGGCCAATTAAAATTCAGAAGTGATAAAATGTTCAAAATTTCAACAGTCCTAAAATAAAACATGGGAAACGTGTATATTTCTTATACTCTACAAGTGCTTTTTTATAAATTACATTTGATGTTATTTATGTGAAAGAATACTGCCATTAACACATTGACACAGTTTTACCATCAAGACATTTTCCTTTAAGGATCAAAAATATTTCCTCTTTTTTTATCAGTGTAAGAATTATTGAACAGTGTGTTCTGCCTAAATGTGCAAATCTTCAACTATTTACTAAAATGTAAACTTTAAGAACCAATAATGACAAAGTAACACACTTTCATTTTGGATACATGAAAACAGCAGGAAATAAATAACATACATTTGTAAATACTCTGATGATCTGATGAAATACAAAATAATACTGTCATAAGCATAAACCTGCACAGTCTCTGTAATTTAATGTTTGTGTTTCAGGGCTGCCTTTCTCTTTAAATGGACTGTTAAAGCATGCAGTATATACCAGATAATAAAATACACCATGTTTGAATAGTTCTTAAAAACAGTTTTATAGGGGTTTCTCAAAGTAAGCCAAATATTTAATGCTGTTTTTTGTAGCATTTATGTGTTGTGGTTGTTATAGATGGCCTTTCTTTTCTGGCATTGTGGCAGAAGGCTGTGCATGTTGTGGTTTAAAACAGCAGTAGTCAGTGTTGATGTAAACCTACAGTAACTCGAAACTGAGAAATGGGGATAAATTTATCATTATCATTTCAGCATAAGACACATTTAGCTCATGTTCATTTGGAAGTAACTACTTTTGCAAACATGGACTACAGAAAAGCAAAGTTTTGGATAATTGTTTCATACTTGTTATCAGTTTTGCTCTTAATTGTTTTTCTTAAATGTTTTGTTATAAAACCAAAAATGATATCACACATAATGAGAGTTTGTACTCCCGTTTTCACTTTGTCAGAATATATTTCTGACGGCAAAATTGGACACATAATAAAACTCTCAAATGTAATATAGAAGCAGGTGTGAACTTCAGATCGTGGGATCAAAAGAAGAAAAAACGGCAACTGGAAAAAGAAACAGGTGATCCAGAGAAATAAACAAAATAAATGAATTAAAACTCTGCACCATTCAGTAGTACAACAGTTACCTAAATACCCCTTTGTCAAATATTACTTGTTTCAGTAATATTTTTAATATATGGATGACCCTATTCTCTCTTTGTATATTTCACAGTAAAACTTTAAATCAAACTTCATATGCAATAAAGTTTGCAACTTTCATAGGGCTATGTGCTTTGTACTTTGGGTTTTACCCAACATTTTGTTTTTTCAGGTGAGGAAACAGAAGTAGGTGCTGGAATGATGGAAAAGAGCTCAATGTGAACAGTTTTAAAAATGTTCAAGCAATGAGTGCGTGTGGTTTTATGACATCCTAAACTTTTCCCTTTATATTACCTTTTGTCATACAAGAGCAAAAAAGGTAATTAGAGCATTAACTTTTCCTAGAGCATTTTTGATGTAGTCCATAATTGTAGCTTGATTTCCTGTCACCACTAATGCAGTGACTAATAATTATAAATGGTTGGAGCCAGTTTCTGAAGATGTGAATCAGTACGCATTGTTCCAAAAGCCCCAAAATTAGGGATAATAACTCTGAAAGAACTTTAATCAAAGATCAAAGAACTCTTTAATCAATGGTAATACATGTTAGTCCCAATTGGTAAGGGCCATTAAAGTATTGGACATTTACTGCACACACCCAAGGTGTGCACATTTTTAGTGATTCAGCAGTCCGCGGTCAATTATTCTGCTTATGATATCTGATCCTTTTGCTGTGCCATGCCACATTTTACAATTGACTTGCTATATGGAACTGATAGCACAGAAAACATGACATAAATACAGTTAGTGCTGAAAACATTGTAAAATCATTCCTTACTAACTCTAAGTACAAGTTGATTCTTATGTTATAGAACATTATTTTCTTTTCTTTAGGACATTATCATTATTTTTTGCCTACTGTCTTCACTCTTTGTTCTTGTCTGACTCGTACATTTGGACGTTTTCTATAGCCTGTCAATAATTCTAATAAATCCAAACGTAATTTCTGCTCATTAAATGTGCACTAAATGTGCTTCTTTTCTGCATATACTGCAGAGTCTGATGTAACATAAGCATCAGGTGTGTCACTCCATTCAGCAGCCATCTGTCATAACCAGGGCTAGAAATTTGGGGACTCTGAGGATTTTTGTCTTTTGTCCATGTAACAGCCTCCAAAAGATATACAAATTTCGTATAGAAATACAGAAGTATTTTCTGCACTTATGGTTTAAAAATATAAAATATGTTTCCAACTTGGGCCCCCCAATCCCAACCAAACCCCTTCAGATTCACTGATTTTGGGAGATGACTGAACTCACTGATTGTATAGCTGTGCAACCTTTCTGAATGGAACTACATTTAGGATAACTTTTACATTCCAGCAATCTGCCTCTCATTTCCTCTTCCTTTGTGTATTTGTTTGTTGTAGTTTTGCATATTTTGTGTTTAGGCTAGAGAGCCACTACACTGCCAGATCATTGGGTCTTGCTCTCACACTGCTTGCTTTACTAGCTCTGCTCAGTCGTCGAGCATCAGTGAAAATGACAGGTGGCTCGTGCATCTCCACCGTGGTGGTAACATGCCCCTCTTCTGCCCCCCCCCTCAAACTGCCGCCAGTTGAGGTGGGGGAGCTGGTGGGTTGAGCAGCATCTTTAACCTGCCGCCCGTTATCAGAGGAACACAAGGAGGAGGAAGAGGAAGGAGAGGCGGCATTCATCTCCCGAGTCTGCTGCTCGGTGGCCAGGTTAGCCCAGTTCTGCTCAGCAGCCAGCCTGTGATTGTTGTTATAGAAAGGTGAGGACTCCTCTAGCTCCTCGTGCAGAGGATCCATCTTGAACTCCATCATGGAGGACGGCGACACAGGCTGCAGGAATGCTCCGCTACTCACTGCCACCTCCGTGTAGTCCGGCAGGTAGCTGAGGGTGGGAGGGGCAGTTCTGGGTGACGTGATCGCGGACTCCAGCTCTGCTGCATTGGAATCGGGCAGCAGCTCATGGTCAGGGGTAAATTCATTGGTCATGCCCTGTTTGACCTTCTTCCATCCAAGGTGATAGATTTCTAACAAATTCAGCAAAAGGGACACGCAAGCCACCACAAGCATAAATATGATGAAGATGGTTTTTTCCGTGGGCCTGGAAATAAAGCAGTCCACCGTGTTAGGGCAGGGCCACCTTTGGCATTTATACAGTGGCCTCAGTTGGAAACCATAAAGGAAATACTGACCTAATATGAAGCCCACTTCAAACAGGGTCTTAAAAATGATGTTGAACACGTAGGTGCGCAACAAGGCACCTCTAATGCGGATTTTTCCATGCTCGTCTCTGATTGGCGGTTTCTCCTTTTTTCCGCCCCCGCCCTGACCGCCAGTCTCCCCTCCCCCTCCATTTCTATACAGAAGTTCTTTCTCCTCCTGGAGTCTGCTGGCCTTTCGAAGCTCCTCCTCACGTTCTTTCCGCTTTTCCTCCATACGAACAATGTGCAGTACATGACCCAGGTAAATGAGTGTTGGTGTGGACACAAAGATGATTTGGAGCACCCAGAATCGGATGTGAGAGATGGGAAAGGCCTCGTCATAACACACGTTCTCGCAGCCGGGCTGCTGCGTGTTACAGGTGAAGTCCGACTGTTCATCTCCCCAGACTTCCTCTGCCGCAGCACCCAACACCAGGATCCTAAAAATGAAGAGCACTGTCAGCCAGACTTTGCCGATCACGGTTGAGTGTTCCTGTGCATTCTCCAAGAGCCGGCCAAGAAAGCTCCAGTCACCCATGCTTCAGGATTTCTAGCCTAAAGAGAAAGTACAGTCTACAGTAAGAGCAAATGAGAGAGAGAGATAGTGAGGGAGCCGTGTTAGGTGAGGGAAAGGGTTAATGGGAAAAAAAGATATTATCAAAGCAGGTAACAAAGTAACTGCTGAAACAGGCAACATTAAAGGGATGGTTCAACAAAAAATGAACATCAGTTATCATTACCCATCCTCATGTTGCTCCAAACCAATACTGAGTTTTTTCATGGAAAACTAAAGGAAATGGCATAATGTTAGGAACTGACAGCCTCAGTCTCTATTCACTTTCATGGTATGAAGAAAGCATGTAGAAATTTCTCTTATGTTTCAAAGAGGAAAATATGAGCTTGGAATTACATACGCATAAATAATACCAGACCTATTTTTTGGGGGGACGGGCTAACCCTTTAATGTAAAATTATAAGTCTGGATCTTTACAGCGATACATATGGGTACACTGGGTCTGACTAGGCCCGTGTTTTGAAGCTACATTCAAATACACATGATGACTACAGCAACAGCAAACAGAACAAGCAGATATTCCTGTAACATCTATTAACATATAAAACATGCTTTAGCCCTCATGAACTCACACAGCATTTCACGATTCTGCGTAAGATCCAAACGTTCAGCCCTGATGAATTCTCCAGTCCCCGGCACAGTTTATCAAATGACGTTTAGGAAAATGGAGCAAATCAATAAAAACACAGCGTTATCATTGACCTTTTCCAGAAAATCACATAAAAAACTTTTCACAAAACAAAAATTACAACTTATTGATTTTGTGACTGTCTTTTCAAGCCTTTAACTGGCTGCTATGAACCTGGCAATGAACAGTGTAAGCAAACTATCTAGCTGGCATTCTCTCCAATCACTGACACACGCATACACACTTTTTCACCACTCATACACACAGTCTCTTTCTCTCTCACCTGTTCGCTTCACTGCCCAGCAGGCATGTGCTGAGATCGACATTATAATGTTAAAAAACAGCTGAAAGCGTTGACTGGACAGTGATGTGCGGAGGGCCATGATGAAGCCAATTTCAGAACATCAAGGAGATATATGCTTTAAAATGTGGATTCAATGCACTGTTAAACCAGGTCACTCTACAGTTTTAAATCAAAGTTCATGGTCATGTCATATCATACAATCCCTGCAAAGGTATAATTATTTGGTGGTAAAACTGTACAATTCATGCATTCATCCTGTAGTTACTTTAACGGCTTGGAAAAATCCAGAAATGAGTTTCATGATATTAGTGTCTGTCAACATTTATGAACAGTAATGCTTATTTTAAAAATTGGTTTGAGGTAGACCTGACTGCTGTGTGAAACTCTGAACATTGCCACTAGTAAACAAAGCACCAGACAACAGCAAAATACATATAGGTAGAGGAAATAATTCTACTTACTAAAATGTTGTTGTATGGTGGGCGGTAAATCCATCGACTGAGGTTCTTTATTAAGCCTATGACCCTGCAATAAAGAGTTCTAGTTACAGTATAATACTTGCCCAGGTTTGTGTATCTTAGCTACAGGTATGTGTTAATAATACTTTTATCTGTAAAACAAGAGTTTATCTGTGACCTATTAAAAATGTTTTAAAAATTATACTAGTGTTCTAACATAATGACAATTTTAGCAAATGCAATCACTTTTAGGCTTGATCCAAACCTGGTCATGTATGGTCATTAATGTTCTGAATGGCCAATTATTATGAAATATTCCTTAAATACATAATATTATCATTATTAGACTTGTTATTATCATTATATAGACTTGTTTACAATTATCACAAACTCTTATAATCTTTGGTCTAGCAGTTAAACATTAAATTTAAAAGCGCTGTCGTTCATCTAATCAACTTGACAGTAATAGAAATGTTTTCCAGTGTCTCCCTGTTATATATTCAGGTACGAGGTCAAACTGTCATCAAAAGAGAGTGCCAGATTTTCTTTGCACTTATTATGCGCTCGTACCTGTGACCTCAGACAACAGAGGATTTCTCGAAATGTGCCTAAACGATGTTCGCTGTTAACAGACACAAACCATCCATAGCACCAGAGTGGAGGTCGCTGGCGGGACAGCGCGCAATGTTACATGGATTTTTGGGTGCAAAACGATAGGAAGTTTAGTATACCTTAAAACATTAATTGACTGAAGTTGTCAAACTTGTGCAATTTCCGAAAAGCATACAGACCTCCCAATGCAGCAGGAGCCCTCCCCGCTCCCCCGTTCCCAAATCCTGGCAGCACTGCCAAGCTTACCAAACTCTTTGGTCTGCTCTGTTGGCCGGCCAACTTATTCATTCACAGAAGTTCTTCACACATAGACTGAAGGCCAGATTCTTGTAGGTCGCCTAGTTTTTTAGGGCAAATCGAGAGTGGAGACGGGGTCTCGCCAAGCGCAGCTGCCTCCCTTTCCCAGCCATCGCTACTATCGCATCAAGTGGCCATGCAGGAGCGCAGCGTTCAGAAAGTCATAAGCCCGTCAGAGGGCACGCCACGCCCCTGTCCACTGGGGTAAACTCATCGCCCCTACTTCAAATATCCCGGACACACGATTTCAAACACGATCTGTATCATGAGGACAGATGCTGTATTTTCATTCACATGCACATGTACCACATCTACATGTACGATGCAATACAGGTGCATGTAAGTTTCAGAGCGTGGAAATGTATATGTAATATATAAATGTATATCAGCATTGTAATTGTTACAGTGATTGCTTGCGATTTTAAATTGGCCATAAACCGTGGACTTCTGAAATAGTCTTTCAGTAGTCCACGGTTTAAGTTCAAGTATTCCGTCGTAACTGCAGGCCATTCCTAAAATAAAATGCACAGCCCTTGGTTTACATGGGAGAACCCAGAATTAAGAATTTCAACACTGACAAAAATGCAAGCACTCAAAAAATATTTATTGGAAGATTCACAAAGGTCAGTTTTTAGCCCAAAATATAGAATACAAGATTTCCATAAAAATTTCATTATGAATTTATTTATTGTACAATCAAAAGTCAAAAGTCATTTGGGAACGGCAGAAGATGGCGTCAATACTGTGGATATATGGGAACTTTGGTGGCAATAATTACAGTTGATGAGTTAAAGCACTCTCACCTGTCAACAGGTAGACGCGCCACTAGTAAACATATTCACCCAACTACTGTACTTGAAAGTCATTAAAGTAAGTTCCCGACTACAATAAAGCACCATTGAAAGATGATAGAAAATCCCCGGTAGGTGTCAGTGCAAGGTTAACCTCGTATAACACCGAAAAACTAACACACAGACGTTGCCGAAAGCAATTAAACCACACACCATAACAAGCACAAAACATAGGTTACATTGATGAAAACCCTCAGCTCTACAAATGATAACAGAAAGTAACAAACAGAGAGTCACTAAACTTTCCGGTGACATTGTGCATAAAATAAAAGCAAAATGAATTACATAAAAGTACAAATAGAGACAATTCATGCAGCCTATAATGCAACAGGTTAGTAAATTAGCCCTCAAAACAGGACAAACCAATTTTGTGCAAAAGATCCACAACTTCATTGCTTCACACTGTAAATAGTGACCACCAGGAGTCACTGTCGATCTTTTCTAATACCTTCACACAGCAACGTGACAGGCAATGTGAGAAAAATAAAAATAAACAACCCTCACATTTATACAGACTTCAGACTCTGCTTCTGTATTTCAGAGCTGTGTCATACGCCCTAATCAACTTTTGGCTTGGGGGGGAGTCAGCTTTGGAATGAACTGTGCCTGAAAGGTTTTGCGATTGTGTGAAAACAAGCTACTAAGCATATGCTCTTAAAATACTGTCAGAAATCTACAAGCCTATTATTCTCTGTGTGAGTAGAATAAGATCAATGCATGTAGGAATGGTCTTAAACTGTCTTATTGCTCGAGGTGTCTGAGACTGATGACAGCAATCTCTCATTCTTTTGGTTCTGTATGTATGCCTTTTCTTTAGACATTTTATCTTGGTGTACATAGGTCTTCCTTCCTTTAGCTCTGGCTGCGCACCTTAGCAACGCTTTGACAATCAGGTAGGCCAGCTCAGCCACATTCAGCACAATACAGATGGCTGAAGATGCCACCATGAAAATGGTAAAGACAGTCTTCTCTGTTGGGCGCGATATGAAGCAGTCAACCTTATTTGGACAGGGCCACTCCTCGCACTTCACCAGACGTGCCATTTGAAACCCATCGTAAACATAATAAAGGGCGTACATAAATACTGCCTCAAAAATCAGACGGAAGAACAAGCTGCAGGTGTAGGTCCACCACAACGTGCCAGTGATAGGTAGCCGCCTCCTTTTCAGGCTCTCCAGGTCATTTTCTTTAACACTGTCCCCACGTGTTGCTATAAGGCCTTTCCTTACTGCGCGTTTGCGATATGTCACATGCATCGCCACCAACAGAGCTGGTGTGGAAACAAAGATGAGCTGCAAGCACCAGAAACGGATGTGCGAGACGGGAAAGAAGTGGTCATAACACACGTTTTTGCAGCCAGGCTGTTGTGTGTTGCAGGTGAAGTCAGACTGCTCATCTCCCCAGACTGTCTCTGCAGCTATTACAAGGATGCAAATACGAAAGATGAAGAGAACAGACAGCCAGATCTTTCCCAGGCTGGTGGAATGTTTATTCACTCCTCCCAGCTGGGCATACAGAGCTCCCCAACTCATCCTGTCTACTGCTGCACTCAGCTCCTAATACAAAGAGACAAAATGATATTACACAATACATGCTTAATTATTTTACTATTTAATGTGGATTATTACTATTATTTAGTAGACAAATTTAAAAGTTTAGACTAATTTACGCGATAGACACAAATTTAGATTCAACATTTATGTCCCTGAAACGTTTATGTTGTTAAAGTAGCACTGGCAGTTGTTTGAAAACCTTGATTGCGTATAAACTTTACAAAAAAGTTAATAGTTAAATAAAAAAAAAACTTACTTTACAAAACTATTGTGGCAACGTTGTTTATTTTAACAATCTTTTAATACCCAAGTATAACAAATTGTTGTTTTGATTAACAAAAAATACTGAACTACTTTTCGGTTTCTGTAATCAGCAATACTAATGTAACGTCGTTTACAACAAAGTTTCATTTTACGTTTTCGAAAAAACGCAAAATTTGCCAGATTAATCATAAAAGTTTTCAATAACAATTCGGTAATATCTGAAGAGTTTACCGTGTCAGAAATAACAACTGAAATTGACCGCGTCAGAAATTTCGTAAACAGAGGCTTACCTGTCAGCCGACTACAAACTGATTCAGATTAAACGCATGTCCCGTCCAGTTGAAAAGTTATAAATGTGTAAGTAAACTGATTCTTGTAGTCTCGATGGATGGTTGAAGTGATTTGATGGAGTACACAGAGCACACAGAGATTTAGTGGTTTCTCAAGAAGAGCTGCACCTGCCGCCGGGCGGAGTCACAGCATGCATTGGCTGGTTCTTGCAGTATAATCAATAATAGCTCAGTTGAATTACAGACTGCTTTATTACAACAGGAACGCTGCAAGTCTGTTTAAATATACTTTATAATACATTTTGATTACGAACAATTAACTCACTAGGTGACGTTTTGCAATCAAAAACATTCATTTTGCTGGCACATTGACCATATAGGCAACACACGTGTTTAATGTGTTTTTTTCCGATAAATATGCAGCTTTATATTTATAGTATTTCAATGTTTGTTTTTCACTCATTTATTCGTTAGAAAATACAACTCGAGCTATTCTACTTTGTAATAGCTGTACACGTTTTGAAAGTCACTTCGCTATAAAGGATCCTGAGTGGAAATGACATGCATTTTAATTGTCAAGCTAAACACAAATGAGGTGGATAGGAAATGAGGTCAGTTGTTTTTATTTTTGCCTTGTTAATTTCGCATTACATTTACCATGGACAAGAAAATGTTTCAACTGTTTCACTAAAACAGGTTTTTCTTAAGTAATTTGCAAATTTCTATACATAATTCAAAGAAAACCATTGTGTGGTTATTCATGAGTCAATTGAGGTTAGCTTTTGTATAATGAATAATGTTGTTGCTCAGAAGGGGAGGTTTTCAAACACAAAGACATAATCGACTCAGATAATATATTCTCACTTTCATTCAGGTCTTATGGACTAGCATCATTTCTTCAGTTTGGCCAGTCCCATCAGCAGTTGATCTCTTCTCTCTCTCCTGGCTGAGGTGTTCCTGATCACCAGGGATCAGCTCACAGATCTCCTGAAGTAAGAGATTGTATTTTCATTTTAATTTGTGTCATTACAAAATCTCTACAAAAGACTTTACAATGCAGAGATCATACTTTTGTAATTCTAGATGCTGCTTCTCCAGAAAATTCTGGAACAGGCCCAAAAGAATTAAGAACCCTCTTCATGCCTTCCTGGTATCGCTGGAGATAGTCTTCCATACCTGAACAGACAAAACACAGAAAACAGTTAAAACAAAGCTGCTATGTAATGTAAAGCTTTAATATAATCTGATTCCGATAAAAACAAATTGACACATTACATAAATTATTTAGTTCTAATTTAATTACTTACAGAAACCCACAAAATGTAGGCCCCACTACATAATATGAGCAGTTTTAGCAAAACTACAAAATTCAAGAATGTATAATCAATGTGGAATTGTGTCTAAAATTACTCAGCAAATATTGCTTAAGTCTCTTGTTTACTTGTGAGTTTTCAAGCATAACTTGAGTAGCTCCTCACTTAAAGGGCATGAGTGCTTCTTAGAAGGTTCTTAGCACATAAAATGTACACCAGTGAAAGTTCAGTCACCATTCTTGCCCTACAAATTCTGAGAAACCTGACATTACTGCGGTGGAAGACACTGGGGGGGTCTGTTTATAGGGGCTTCATCACTATAGTGTAAAAGTACTGTAACACCTCACTCTAAATACAAGCAGACAGTACTGAGGCTGGTAATTCATCCATCACCATCAAAAGTACTGGCTTCACATAGCATTGCAAAGTTCAGGAGGGGAACAGGGTCATTCTACACATTTCACATTGCCTTCTCATATCTACCAGGAACGTGAGATTTAAACATACATGTGGATTTAAACACATTGTGCATGGATTCAGTTTTTCTCAGCGTCTTTTAAAGATATGCATAATAGTTCATGATGGTAAAAAAAGTACATTTTCATAGCGTTTTATTTCTTTGCCTTTTCCCTCTTTTTTTGCTCTTTCATGCTCTTATTTTTGGCACTTTTGCAATAAAAATTGCATTGGTTGAGAGGTAGCTTGCCTTCCGGTGCGTTAAGATGCATGGTTTCAATGGGACCTATAAAAGCGTAGCGCATGCCGAGGCCCTCAGACATCACCAGATCAATGTCCTTCACTGAGATTACGCCATCCTGGACAAGAAGAAGGAAAAGTTTTATTTGTGGATACACACACTGCATCATAGGCTTGGATATAAGACTGTTTCTTCTGATGTTCTGATCTTCTAATCCTAAAATTACAGCTTCCTGCTTTGTAGTTTGTCTGGCAAACAAGGTGTGTCCACCTCATTGGGTGAAACTGGAGGCTGCCCCCTCTTCTCATACCATCCGAAGTGCACTAAAGCCGCTCCCACTGTATTAAGTTTCTCTTATCATTTAACTCAGTGTCCTCAGAATAATAAGATGGTATGGCGGGGGAGGCAAGCATGGTTGTGCCAGGCTTTGGGTCCACTCTGCACTCAAATTACCTGTAGCTACAGATACCTGCAGCCTGACTGTGCTGAAATCAAAGCTTGGACACAGACTGGGTAGTGGGGGGATGAGTTTAGGAGGGGGACAGGGTGGTCTTTGTTCATTTCCTGTGGGCAACAACGAGGCTGTTATCTTGGTGTCACCAGGCGGCGGACTGGCTGGGGAAACCGTAAAAAGAGGCCTTTCCTCTACGGTAATCACCAGGGGCAGCCATTAGCTTTCCCAGACGCTCTGCTTTCTAGAGCTGGCGCTCCCTCAAAGGGCCCATCTAAACTCTGAGAGAGCCGAAGTGGATTGGAACTGCAAATCTGGTGTGTGGTGTAGCATCCGAACTTTAAATGTTCCTACCATTAAAAAAATAGCAAAACCTCACTGCTTATCTACCGATAATTATCATTAACAACTTAATAATAATTAACCAAAACAACTTAATGCAAGATTACACATATAACAACTGAAATTAAAAAAATGAAAACGTAAAAACAGGAAGACACGGCACATCTTTTAATGTCCAAATAGAACAGAACGATTTAGGTTTGCACACACTTTTGTTTGTTTGATGTGTGAAATGAGTGAAATGCAAGACAACTAAAACAGTCTAAAGTCTCAGATCTTTAGAAATTCAATTTGAAATAACTTAGAGATGCTTGGTTAGTTAAAAGCCTTCTGGCAGTATACCCGCTATGTCAAACTGGATTTTCAGCAATGGTGTTAGGACAATTTAAATGGCTGTGAGCACAGGTGTTTAAACTATGACTTTGAAATTAGTTGTTTAGACCTGTCAGCATACAATGTTATAACAAACAACATAAATAATAATCAAACAATATATGTTCAGTAAGAGTTTTTAAGCAGAACAAAAGAACTAATTTCTTAAGTCAAAACAATGCTGCTTAACAAACTGGCACATATTCAAAAAGCAATACTAGCTTAGAGGTTACTGGCTGCTACAGTGACCAACATTGATCTTTGAACAATCAATCACCTTTTTAAATGACCACAAACAAAATTAATAGTAGACAGTGACCAGTTTATGTGCTGGTTTAACTGGTTCATCTACATGACTTATTTTAAGGCTTGGCCAGACCATTCCACATTTTACGCAAGCAGATTCTTCTGAAGTTGTTGCAGAACACTTGTTGAGAACTAGAGAATGCAGAAGTGCTCTTTTGTCATTTAACAGGTGCTCGAAAACATGCTTAGTCTTCTTAGTAGGGGCCTCTTAGGAAATACAACAGACTTTGCTTCCATACACACAAACAATGGGTGACTCTTGTCTAGATTTGAACCAATTGTATTTCATTTAGTATGTTTCATTTTGAAGTTGATTACTTCACAGGACTTTAAGGAATGAATTCCTAACACACTGTGTCATACACATACACTATATAACATGACACTGCCAAAGACAAACAGAAAGTAAATTACACAGGATCCACAATAAAATAAAGCTTTCAGAAAGCTTTCAATAAAAGCTTTCTGAAAGATCTTAGACACTTCTTATCACATAACATTGTCAATGAAACCACTGATGGTATGAGGAAAGAAGGAAAATGCTTGTAAGGAAGGAAACATTTGTTTATAATTGCCTGTGATGAGAAAGAGGGAAATCTTAAAAATCACTCATCCAAAATAGGGCATGATAGGGCAAATTGGTAAATATAATTCAAAAGTTGTACTAATGCCCAACTAATATGAAATGTCTTCAGAATTACAGCAGAAAGGACAGTTCTGGGGTTCATGAGTGTGTTTACTGAATCTGACCTCAGAACTACAGAAACATTTTCCAGCACCGCTATTGCAGTTCAGTTCCATTCTATCCTACTTATAATCCAAACACACACTGACACACCGATGAGCAGAGCCTCTTTTAATTCATGTGCTCATAAATTATCATAACATGAATATAAATAAAACGCTGGTGTCTTTAATGTGAATGACTTGACTCAATAATAAACAGTAATCATTTGCTCTTATAATGACTCAATGCTTGTGACATTTCAAGTTCACAGTGAGGTTTCTAATGTTTGTGAAAGTGCTTCCTTGGCTTGTTGTTTTTGGTTGTGGACACAGCCAAAAAGAGGTTGGTGTTTAAAGTGGATCAGCTCATTCTACCCCACGTTCATTTGATACACTGTACTACAGGTGTACCGTTCAGCCTGGGACAAAACCACCAGTGTGAGAGCGATAAGCTGACTGTTCGAAGGTCTCTCAAGAGAAACACTAAAAAAGACATTGTATTTTTTTTTTCAACTGATAATCTGTAAACACAGTGTGATAAGACTGTAATGTAGTAACAAACACAGTAAGAGTCTATTAATTTTCAGAGTTTATAGGACTGCGCTATTCAGAGATGAGTAATGGGGTTTGCCTTTTTTGACATACAATCAAATGTATCATATTAAAAGTCATAGGCCAGTTGTTGTGCATTACAGTGCTTTTAGCATTGGCATGTAGTTTTTACTTTGTGGTTTTACCTATAACTATGATGAGATCATTCTTATGTTAACGCTAATTGTAAATGTAGGTTGTTTGTCAAACAATATATTGGTGCAAATAATACAGAACAAATCCACTCCAATCCACTCCAAATTTAGAGTCAGAACTCCACTCTCCTGATGTGCTTATTATGTATTATGTCACATATCTCTCAATATATCTATATACATTTTATCATCAAGATATACACTACCAGTCAAAAGTTTAAAATCACTTGACTGAAATTTTTCTTTTGATCTTTAAAGTCTTTCATTCAATCTGAAGCGTTTTCTTAAATGTTTGAAATTTTACATAGTGTAAAGCACCAGGCATATTGTTGTACCTGTACAATGACAACAAAAGGAATTGAATTCCTTTGAATGAATGAATGAATCTTATTGAATGGGTACATATTAATCATTACACGGGTAACTGATGTCATTTTGTTACATGGCTCAACCAACCTGAACCAGTCTCCAGGACTCAGCTATGATCGCATACTGAACCCGGTTCAGTGCAAAACCGTCAATCTCCTTCCTGAGACGCACAGGTGCCTGACCAACATTGGTCATTAGTGAAAAAGTGACATCCATGATGGCCGGCAGTGTTTCTGGGTGTGGTACCAGCTCCACCAGTCGCACATAATACGGCGGGTTTACCTGTGAAGTTGATAAAATTACCTGTTAATTGTAATCACATCAGTTTATCTCCTCGCTAACAGACAAGGTTATTATATCTTTGTGTTTTCCAGAGCTTGAGATAAGGGCTTTGTTTTAGACCTCTTTCCCCAAAGTCTCTCTGACTGCAGACCTGCTCAGTAAAACTTTACATTTAGTTTTAAACATTCACTTAATACAGGTTAAAATTAACTACTTGACTTAAACTTCTTTTGAACGACAGCAAGACAAGCAATGAGATGGAAGTGAAATTTCTAATGGGTGAGGAAGGTCCAGTCAAGCCCCTCTCGGCCTGATAAACCGATCCAACTCCATTCTTCAGTAGAAAATCCTTGGAAACATCTGCAGCTAGTCTAACAAGAGAAACCTGTTATATCCAAATAAACAAGCCTTTAATTAACCAAATATAATACAATTAGAGCTTAAACTAGACATCTGAAAAAACTTGTGGCTTGAGGTCGTGCAATATTTAGAATGAGTTGAAACTTGTTGCAATAGCAACAATTGCAATAGCACTGAATTGACTGCATTGAACCCTGCCTTAAAATGGCCAATTTTTTAAAAACAATCTTCTAATGAAACTTCTCATTTAAGTCTCTGGAAATTATGTGGTTAAAAAAGCTCAAATGGCATACTGAGTAAATTGTGGAAATGTTAGAAACAGTTCTGTTCACTGATGAACACTATCTGTATTCATCACATGACTACTGTGGTTGCCTTAATTCTGATTTTAAGTCTTTGCAGTTTTTAATCAAGTTTTTGGTATTTATTTAAAGGGAAACTGCACTTAAAATGCTTTGCATTGTTAAACATTGCACAGAAAGTATGCATGGTACCCCATGCATAAGTTTATGAGCCCATTTTACTGAAAATAAAGGCCTTAGCAAACAGTCAGCTAATTTGAATTAATGTACTGAATATGCTAAGGGGAAATGGAATTATATAGACATGAAAGCATATGAAGCATCCTGGCAAACTTTATATTTGAACCCACAGACTGTTATTATCACTAACCGGATGAGATATAATACATCGAGTTCGGTTCTGGACCCGAGAGAACACATTGCTTGGCATCAAGCAAGAAGTGGAGCTGCTGAGAATCACATGTTCTGTGACAAGATTCTCCACCTCATGGAATACTGTCTGCTTGGCTTCCAGGTCCTCAAACACACACTCCTTTCACAGACAACACACAGAACAAAAACAGATGGTTGTTAAAAATCAGCACAGGCTACCTAATTAAATGTATCATAACTGAAGCTGTAGCCACATTTTCGCTATCAGTGCAAATAGAAAGAATGAGGAAACAACATAAGGAAGTGTAATGTGTGAAACATGAATGTTAACTTTTTTGTTGACTCAGCAGAAAGAACAAGGAAAAGCAACAGAATGGGAAAATTTTAGAGCGGAATAAGATGGAAACCAATCCTAAGCACACAAACTGATAAAACCAACAAATAATCATGTAACTTGGTTTGTGAAAACACTGGTATCAGCACATATCAGGATGACATGCTGATGTCATAACTGGGACAAAAAGAAACTCCGCTGTCAATATGTACTGTACTGTATACATAAACAACCAATTTCCCACAGCAAGCACAAGTTTGGCTCAGTGTGATCTAATACTTGAACCTGGGTGTAAAGACACAAGCTAACCACACTACCATTAGTAAGAGAGACAATCCCTCTCCAGATTAGTGGATTGTGGAATGTAATTCTTCTGGTTTTATGTACTTTGCACAGTGACTAAAGGATTAAATGGGGAATGATTGATTTAGTCTTCATAATGCAATCACTCATTTTTCTTGCTGCTTTTGTTCTTTTCGTAATAGCATAACAAGATTTTTTGGCGTCTGTTTCCCAGTCTCATTTTTGGGTCAACAGGAAGTCATCAGTGCTTGATGGGTAAGTCCTACCTGAACAAAGAAAGCTCCCTCTAGGGCCTGCTGAAGGTCATCATGACTGCTGAGCAGACTCAACTGCTCTGCCGCTGTGAGATTTCCTCTTAACATTTTGGCCTGTTGAAGCTCCTCAATCTGTTTCCTGCAACACAATGTTCAGCTTCAGATTTGGCAAAATGCGTGCTGAAATAATTCTGTTTAAACGTTTACATGTGTACAGGTGGTAATAAACAAAACTACTTTTTATCTAATTACGACATTCAATAGAAAGCGTTAATCATGGATTATTATATTGCAAGACAACTGTTATGACTGTTAAGAAAATGTTACAGTTTTATTTACCTGTAATTCACTCTGTCTGTCATGTGACATATTATCATATTATGCCTTGAGCATTTTAATATGGTCTCAGTAAATCTCTTCTATTTGCTTTTAGCGATTTAAGTGACTCAGATCACATCCATGACAGGAGATGATTTGTGCATCCTAATCTGTCATTACAGCAATCTGTAATCTAACCAAAGCAACTAGATTCATATCTAGAAGACAAAAAGCCCAACAACTCCCTCTGCTGACAAAAGACGTGAACCAACTTAAAGACTGCAAATGACATATGCATACTTTCATTGAGCTACAGTTAAGGTAAAGTTTTTAATAGTAACACACCATTTCTTTTATGTGTGTACATATAATGCACTTCCATGACACATTTTATTTAGCTCCTTATCCAGTTGTTAATAACAGTTTTTCATTGACCTGATCTCTGTGATGGCCCCTGAGGCTTGCCCTGGTTTGTTGTCATAGATCCTGACCTTGTATCCCCCACTCAGGAACACCATGGCCCAGGAGCGGCCAATGAGCCCACTTTATAATGCAGAACAGATGAAATGAGAAAAAGACAGAGAACATTGATTAAACCAAATATAAACATAAACTGGATCTGTTGACAATGAAAATTAATGTATAATTAAGAGCATCTAAATTTCACAATGGACTTTTTGCTTGACAAATAAGGTTGTATAGATTTAAAGACTATGCACGCATGCAAAAATCAAGTGAAACGGCCTTATATAATGAAATTACCAAACATCTTTAGACACAATGTCCACCTGGAGACCCACAAAACACAATATTAACACAATACTGGATCACGTTAATTTAGTTTGGACAAAATCATTCGCGGTATAGACTCCTGATAGGTATTATAAACATCTATCCATACACACAATCACAGACTCACAGCAGAGTGCAAAGATCACACAAACATTTTGCTAGATAAACTTATTATTATTGTTTTAGCATATCATATATTATTTTAACTTGACAGACGGACTTAAACAGGCTCCCTCACCTCCCGACAACTGTTATTATTTTCCCTTTTAATGAACTCATATCAAAGTGTCGTTTGCAGAAGTAATCGGCTACTTCACAGTACTGTAGACAGTTTATCATGTGCATGAAACCAAGGCGGAGCTACGGTGTCTCACAACAGACAAAATACACGTACGCTTTTTATTATTTTTGGATAGCAACGCATTAGCCAATAGACATTTATCCTATTGGTTCGCTTAGAAAGTTGATATATAGTTAATATGTAAATATATAAATATTCACAATCCGAATTACCAATACCCAGTTGCTCTTGGGTAGCCTATGGCATCCCGTTTCTGTATCCTAGCAACCGAGGCAGTCAATTTAGTATAGCTAACTAGCCTCCCTACAGACAGGGGTGTTCATTTTAAACAGGACTTTGTTTTGGTACACAAAAATGGTGAGTTAAACTATTATAGTCTACAAACCACAGTACAAAAACTGACATATTATGTCAATAACCAACATGCCAACAAACCAGCTGTATCGTCAGGATATATAAGTAACTGTCACCATTGTTGCCACAACTGTTGTTGTATTTACACTTGTTTTATACTGTAGTTCCTGAGATATGCATGCATGTGTTTTGCATGTGTTTGACAGATAATGGAAAATGTGCCTCTAAATCCAGAGGAAGATGATATTTATACAGGCTATAATGATTATAATCCAACATCAAATGCAGAGGTAAGTACTTTAACTGTCTTGCACTTATTAAAAATCATTTTTTTTATGCATCATGACAGTTGTGTCTGCAGGATCTTCACAATGATACTGGCTTTCAAAGGGTAGTAAGGACTAGTCAAGGAAGAAGACCACCTATAAGGCTTACTGGTTGCTTCAGGGGCCTCCAGTTCCAAGTTCGTTTATTTAGTTCTCTTTTTAATACGTTTATTTTATTTAATTAATAATAGACACTCAATTTACTCATTATAATATTTTGTGCAAAACTTCATGACACTGCAATTAGAGGGCAACCAACTGGAACACCTTATGGCATGAGTAGAGCTTGCAGAGTTAAATTAATGCAATTTTGACTCAAATGTTTGCTCTTTTTAGTGGCAGAGAGATAATATGTGAGAATGTATGCTACCTTAAATACTTAGGGAGAAAGCAGTAAGGGCAGGGAAAGTGTCAGGCTTCTACAGGTAAGAGAATATACAGTCTGCCATTGAATTCAGTCCATGTTTCACCTTGACCTGTCATGAAGTAACTGTGATGCTAAGTTTGTGGTAAACGGTTGGTAAATGGATGTTATTTAATTTATTATTCTCATGGGTTTATGTTTCTAATGTTAATATTTTAGTCTCAAAAATGCCTTTTGGCACTTCTGTGGGAAGACCAATAGCTTGAGCTATTCAGGTGGTATGTCAGGTGGGAACATACTGGTTTCTCAAGGTCTTCATCTGAATGGTCTTTCCAGGCTCAGCATTTGATCCACTGGAACAATGAAAAGAACCGACACCTCCATTAGAGACAAAGAATGAAGACATGTATGTGTTTCTTTTTCATAGCACTTGAGAAGTTTTGTTTCCTAGATTCCACATAGCACTGATGGGAACAAATGTTTTTCAGATAAGGAGATATAGAAGAATGCACATTCTTTCAGAGTATAAAAAATTAATGTTTTGAAAACATGCTGAGTTGTCATTTTCCACAGTCCCTAGAGAAGGCCAAAGAGGCAAGCAGGAAGGAAAGAGCTTTAGTAAGACAGAGAGAACAAACAGGCACTGCAGACCACATCAGTCTGGATCTGACATACATAGTTAATAGATCCACAATCCACCCCATGACTGAATTCTGTGATTCCTATGGAAGATATATATGATGCCTTTTCTGTTCTGTTAAGGTCCTGTTTAATTTAGCAAACCAGTATGCCAATAATGACATGTACATGTTTGATGTTGTTGTTGGATGTAGGATGAATTGTAGGATGTAACCCTCATGCAAACATGGTGATTGAGGCTATAAAAAATTATAAACTTCTCCAAATGGAAAGGGAGAGGTATTCTGTATATATTTTTTCTTATAGACAGAAGACTACAGTTGACGTTTTGCAAGTCTGTATTGGTTTTATTAGTAGTTTTCTGTTTGTTCCTTCTAGGAAAGCCCTAGAAGAAAAATTCATCATGACTGCAGCTAAGCTTATTGCTCCAGCCATAGAATCTTCATTTGCAGCAGGATTTGAGTGGTGAGTTATTTATGTATTCCACAAGAGGGCGTTGTAGTGCCATCATTTCCAATGACTTTCATTCCTTGAAAAATGTGTAGAGCAGTATGTAGTATTTATTTTGACTCAAAATGTTTCCTTTTAATTAATTAAGACACTCTGCAGCAGATTTAAATAAACTTTCCATACTGTTTGTCTTAAATGTATATGGTCCCATTGCATGTGTGTATATATGGTGAAGGGTTCACAATGTGTAGTTGGCAAATGACTTCCACAAAAGATCAACAAAGCTATTACTTACATAAGACAGAGGGACATCAAACAGGTAGATAGGTCCCTGCATACAGACAATTGAACTGTGTTGCTTGTGATATATTTCCACATAACAGAGTCATAATGCTCCTTGTCTGTGTGGAACCCTTGTTTCTATCTTGTTACAGTACACATTTAATTGTCTTTTGTTTTTATTATCTGTCTATCTGCATGACTGATTGTGAGGTATGTCTGTATGCAAGAAAACATACAGGTGTGCAATAAAATAAGGCAGCGAGTAAATTATGACAGTAATTTCAGGTTTGGGTGAACTATCCCTTTACCAGAAGCAACATTTTGAAATTAAAATAAAATAGAGTCATTTGTTTCAGTCGTACAGGTATTTTCCCTCAAACATTACTTTCTTTGAATGGTTCTCAGTTCTGTGAGAAATCTATTCAATGTTTTGAGAGCTACCCTCATTCAGTAAGTTACTCATACATTCTGTCCTATGTATTTATCATCTGTCATTATTGAAGTCTGCATGTTTTGTTTCTGCATGTGCACCATAGATGTGTGTATATTATTGATTTAACATGAATTTCAGACCAACACAGGTGAAGTGTCAGCTGATGGTGGCCAGCTGTTACAGGAGTTGTATGAGCTGTTTTTAACCTAACTTGGTTAACACATTTTTTCTGAGAACATTCAAAGTCAGCGTTCATTTAATATATTTTTCAGGGAATTATCAGAAGGCACTTAAGACTTACAAAGACATTAATCAGAAATTTCCAGAAAATGGTGAATGTACTCAGCACAACCCCTCTCTGCATCCAGCTGGTTTCTCTGTCTCTCATGTGTTTCTCTGTTGGGCTGGTCAGACTGCACAGATATGGGATTACAAGAGATGCAGGCTTTTGTCACCAAACTGAAGAAAGGTGACCTGAAGGAGATCAGAAAGCAGGTACTCCCTCCTGGATCCATTTACATGTTGGCTTATTTTAGCGTTGTAAATGGTATAAAATAGACTAGTGGGAGTGAATAATGACCAAAAAACGTTGGATCCTGCAAAGAATTGTCTTGAAGTAGAAACAGCTGCTTCTAAATCAAGTGTGGAGGGTTGAAATTTACTGGAGTGACCCTTAAGGTTTCTTCTCTGCCATTATGTTTGCCAAGAAACTTCTCTGTTTTTTTCTGAAAAAAAAGTCTGAAAGAAGGAGATTAATTAATATTCTGACTTATTCCTTGATATTAGACAATGAAAGTTGATTATTTAGGAACCAGCTATGGGTGATCTTCAAAAACAGAGCAAGAAAAAACATTTAACTGCATGCCATATTTATGCCATTTACTGCTGTCTGATGCTGTGGCAATGAATTACTGGACAGCAGTGATTGTGTTTGTCTGGTCTCACAGAGGGTGAGTTCTGGGAGCATAGATTAAAATTATGATTAGCTATTAAAATTAGGATTAGCAACAGTTTCTTTAGCAAATTATTTTTAAATTATTAAATCATGTTATGGATATCAAATATGCATATTATACTCAGGTAAAAATCACTACATTTAAACAGCATACAACCACATAAAATAAATCTTAGACAAAATTGGACTAATTTTTAGTTTATTGTATTAACTGGACTGTTATTTATCTTATCTATTTAGCTTCTGTATCATTTTGTTAGTAATCTGTTTTTTTCTGTTATTGTTTCTCTGATTTTCTTTTCTTCATACCTGTGCACCTTCAAGAGAGCAGCTCATCAATATTCCTCCTCTGAGAGCCAGTGGCATGACTACACACATCACAGGCTCAGATGACAGGAGCTAATGAGCTCTTCCTCTAGAACTGTGAAACGAAGCCATTGCACTCTGTGCACAAATAAACTGCTTCCACTCTATCCATTAGCGAGCCTTGTTACAAATACCATTCATTCCACACAATCTGCCCTGCAGTCCTAACTGAACTCCATACACAATGCTAAGTTTTCAGTTTGACAGAAGGAGGGCATTGTGCTCCAAAATACTAATAGTCCACTACTGTCTTCTGATGTTGTTGCATGATCCAACCTCAGTTGTGTAGGCCTAAGCCAGCTCAGAGTTCTCTGTCCAGCCTCTTTCAGTCTCTTCTTCTTGCTGTCCTCAGAGCTCTGTTTTCTTCTCTTTTTGTTTGTTTTGTCTGCAGTTTCTCACTCTGATGCTAAATATAGCCCTATGCTGGAACAGGTCAGAGGTATGTATACTGCTTCACAGCTCTGATGATTCAACCTCTGGATGGTTAAAACTAAAAAATCACTCTATTTGTTTAGCACTTACAGACCCAAACATTATGGAAAACTTTAAACCTTGTGGTTGAGAACACACTGATATGCCAAAATGCTGTTTTAATGCCGTAAGTTCCCCTAAATGATGCAGCACCCAAAGATCCAAGGACATAAATTAAATCACAACACTATAAAAAACAAACATGTGGTGTAAAAGCCTGACAATGTCATCACTGCCAAAACCACTATTTCCAGGGAAGAGCCCACTCTCACTATGTGACGAAATGTTTCCAGCCCCTCCACTGCTTTCTGTTTTCACAGCGGAGTGCAAATAAATCTGTGCAGAATTTCACATGTGCTGTCCTGAATATCACACAGCAGTAGAATGCTTGATATCTTATTGCACTTTAATGTTACCTCAATGTATGCATCAAAAAGAGTGACTGAAGGTTAATAATAGAAGTGCTCTGAAATTGTAGTATAGTTTACTTTGTATTTGTGATAACAATGCTCACGCTTGGCTTGATTCCCCAGTTTATCCCATGTTAGGGGACAATTAGGGAATGCTGTGGGGACAATTATGTTAGCAAATGTTTCATTTTAAAAGCCTCTGCGTTACCTGCTGCCAAACTCTGCAGAGCTGCTGGTCTCTCCTCTGCTTCTCTGTGCTCTGTTCCTGTCATCACAGTCTAGATGTGAAAGCCAGCTGTGTGACACTGTCTTTGTAAAACAAGAATGCTTTCAATTATGCAAACCGTATGAGATCAAACTCATTTTATATTCATTAGAATTTTTGTGTTACATAACATTTGATAAAGTACAAGCTGATGCTGTTTCTTTTCATGCATTGTTACTAGCATTCTAACATCTGTGTGACATCTTAACATGGCTTCTAGTGTCAACAGTGGCATCTCTAAATGTAAATGCCTTTTTCTTGCACTCATTTGAACAAATGATAGTGTGCAATAATCAATCCAGACTTGTTTTTCAAGACCAGCATTACCTGTTTTGATTGTGTTTTCTCAGAAAGTGGACAGAGCAACCATTGCACCAGGGCCAAGGGTGAAAGGCTGAGCATTAAATTGAAGACACTTCCAGGGTCCAGTAAGCCATTTGAGGCCAGCACTCGGCAGGAAACAGATGAGAAAGATACATTTTTTCTTTTGGTTATTACATGATGGTGAGGTTCTTGTAGCACAACTGGTGGAACGTGGTTCTAGCAAAGCCAAGGTCATGGGTTATTGCCTAGATTTACATTTATGCATTTGGCAGATGTTTAATCTCAGATGCTTCTTATGTTGATCCCTTGGGGCCTCAAATGCAGAAACCAAAGACTGCAGCGAGAAAATGTACTGAGGAAGATGAATTTGCTGATAATGAGTGATGTTAGGTTCTGTAATGTTAAGATGCCTGAGTGATGTTAAGTTCTTGCAGTGTTTTGCAATTGAATGTCTGTTTCTAACATTTGTCCAGTACAATTCATTTTCACATTGAAGCTAAATTTACCAATGTTAGCATTTTCCAGCTCAACCATAGTGTTGAAACATGTTTCCCATATGTGTCCCCATTGTATATCTTGGTTTACTATACTTTATGTGTTCCTATACGTAAAGTACATCATATATGTATTTTATATGCATTTTATTCCATTAAAATAAAGAGATTAATGTTTGGTTTGACTGCCCCAAAGGCACTACGTAGTATAAAATGAAAGGGACTAGTTACATGAATATTTTGTTAATCACAGTTGTATGAAATAGTCTTGTGTACATGATACCCAAGTACCTGGAATGGTTTCAAAGCATTCCGCCAAAAAATAAGTTTTCAGATCTTTGTCATATCTTAAAATGAGATTGGATAAACAATTATTCGTATAAATGGTGAAGCATTTATATTTGTTTCATTAGGCGTTCATTATTCAGTATCACAGTCCGCCCAGTGTCTGAGAGGAAAGTTGCCGGAGCGCATTAACGGGACAGACGAATGAGATACAGCTTTACGCAACAGCTGGGAGGTTTATTTAAGTAGCAGGCACAATTTGTTAAAGCGCTAAATAAAGATTTGTTTTATTTAAACTGATAGTAAGCTGTTTTTAGGCAGTGTAAAGAGAAATGCACAGTCGGGTTATTTTGGTGCTTCTGCTGGTGGTGTGGTGTTGCGGGGGCGCGCTGGGTGAACGGGGACCGAAGGTGTCTAGGAGAGCGCCGAGAACTCGCTCCTGTCTGGACATGCCGGAGGAGATCCTGGAGCAGATGTTCGGGAGACTCTCGGTCGGTGTGCTCAGTGCGTTTCATCACACCCTTCATATCGCGCCTCCAGATCGCCAGAATCTCACCTGTTCATCAGCGGGTCGCCTAGCCCGTGACAGATCACGTACCCCCGTTAACTTCCTAAGCCTGTCACCTTGGTCGTACAGGTTGGTAACAACAATGAATCGTAACCTGCTCCACAATCTGTTCATTTTTTAAAATGTGATGATCTTGTTTGAAAGCATCTGCCTTACAATCATGTGTATGGCATAAAAATAACACATTTCTGTTTGATTATTGAACCAAGAATCTCTCATGATCCCGCGAGGTACCCTCGATTCCTCCCGGAGGCATATTGTTTGTGTAAGGGATGCCTGACCGGTCCAAACGGGGAGGAGAGTGACCGCTTCCGAAGCGCTCCGGTGTACGTCCCCACTGTCGTGCTGCGGCGTGCCGGCACGTGTGACGGGGGCCGTCATTCCTACATTGAAAGCTACGTGTCCGTCGCCGTGGGTTGTACTTGTGTGCCATTGTCGGGAAAAGACAGACACACAAAACGCAAGCAAAGCGCGAAGAAAGTGGTGCCTAACATCAATGTTTCCACCTTCAAAAAACTTTGAGGAGTTGATTATGCGTTTTCTTACAATTTTGCAATCAATTTTCATTATATCAGCTTGTCGTCGTTATTTCCTTTTTCACTACAAACATTAGAATGGTTAGAGCAACAACTAAGAACTTCATAGTTCCAGATTCTGCAGATTCTATAGTCTGCAGTGCCAAGCAAAAGGAAAACTTTTGGTGCCAAAACATTACCATTTACAAATCGGAAATACTTGGGAAAAGCCAGTCAATATCATGATGTTGAGGATAAAAGGGATTTTTATGCTTCTTTAAAAAAAAAAGCTTTTTAGGCTTCCTTAAAAGAAATGAATTCCATTCATTATTTAAGTATATAATCTGAAAGAAAACAAACAAAATTGACTGAGTTTGTGGTATCTCTTATAAATACTAAAAAGCACAGATTTCACATAAATCTAGTGTATAGTGTATTGTATACAAATATATTATAATGTTAATCTCTAAACCCATTTAATTTACTGATATTGTACTGTCTGACAGTTTTCTGACTGATGTTTGTACAGCTACAAGCATTGAAAGACCTGTGTAACTAAAAATCACAAATCAGCCAAAAGCATAATTAAAGACAGATCTCAGATCTCTGATGAACGGCCAAATTCTCCACTGTAAAATCTGGCTCCTGCTAATCTTCACTTGAAGTGAGAGTATTAATTGTTCTGAATAATCCTCTGCTGATGTTTCAATGGAAAGTCTATATTTAAGTGTCCAATTCAAGGCCTTTTTCATCAGAGAAGGCTTGATCCCTGATAGTTGATGTAAGCAGCAGAACTCATTGGCCAGATTGTGACTGTGTTTTGGTAATTGCACTTCTTTAGATACATAAGTTGCCCTGCATGCTCCTCCATAATCGTTCCTGAAAGAATAAGGTCAATAATAGAACACAGATCACAAATAAGACAACAAACATTGTGTAGATCCACACAAACACAACATCTGTGGGTCACATGCCCGTTTTTTCAGCATGTCAGCCAAAAAACATTTGTAGACTTGTTTATAGCTTAATAAAAAACTATATCTTGGCTTTTTTTTTCTTAACACTGATGGAATATTAATGACAATTATTAATATTAAACTCGATTAATTACTTATTTTGGCCCAGTTATAACTAATTATCTCACCTTGCTTAGACACTCCTCTAACAGGTACAGAGGGTCTGCAATGACAATATCAAAGCTCTGAGGAAGAATATCCTCATGCAGGCATAGAAGATTGTTGTAATCATGAACTCATCTCTGTATGCTGCAAAATGTCGGTCAGACTCCAGCAAAACAACAGTGATGCCTTCTGACCTCTCAGACTCCACCTGCTTTAGCTTTTGATAAACACTTGGTGCACTTACACAAGCTATCCTACAGCCAAGGAATGTAACACGTGAATGAGGGACTGTAAAATGAACAACACAGCAATACCTAGTAGGTTACTCAATTATCATTTAGTTGACTCTACAGTTTGGCAATGTTTGGTGTGTTGAATCCATTATATACACTTCACACTCAAAGACTTAAATCAATGCTTCTCAACCCTGACAAACCTCCCATGTTCTCCTGCCTGCTGTAGGACTTCCTCTGCTAACTGTGTGGCCGCCTCCTTCCTGTACCAGAACTGACTCATTGTGCTGTCGATATTCAATCAACATTTACAAGCACATTAATTCACCATAAAAGCACCTCCATTCTCCATTTACTAATAACAACAGCATGTATTCATACTATATAAACTTTACCCAGTCTTCTTTCACGGCACTGACAGAGAACTTATTCGTTGGCGTTTAGTCTTGTCCCAATCCCGTTCTTTCACTTTTGGCATAAAACTCTTGCAACGCTACAAGAGCTTCAGCTGAGAGCTGCGACACATCATCTTCACTGTCACTCATGATATCAAACCCTCCACAACAAAATGACATGGGAAAACGCATGGACCAAATGCTAAAGAAACATTCGGTGATCTTCACACACACTAAGAACAGTGTTCATTTATTAATGATCTAACAGTTAAAAGTGTAACAAATTATATTAAATATAGAAATGACTTACATTAAGAGCAGATCTGAAACCACAGGATCTATAGCAGCATAAAGCATTAGCTTACACGCTCAGAACACAACATAGAGGCCTACACCAAACACACGTTTGCTGTACTACGGTCGGTGAGCAGGAACAATCGCTAGGAGGAGGAGAAATACATATTTTTCTTTCTGTACAGTCATACGTAACTGTAAAAATAAATGTGAAAAATAAAAATTATGCATGGGAATTTATACATTTAAGCAAACAATGTAATAATGCCCCTGTTCATGTATGCCTTTGTTTAATTTCTCATCCCCCACAATTACAAATGTTGGGGACTTCACAAAAACACGAACAAGCACACATTACTAGACATAGACAATAAATAAAGGTCAAGAAAAAACGTTTTTTAAGCAAGTTTATGTACACTTTTACAGGTCATTTCAGGCATTCCAAAATAACAGAATTAGTGCTTTGAACAATGGAAAAAATGTCATGGAGGCTTTCAGATGACATCCTGTGGAGGTCATATTTGGTATTTTATTGCTACAGCAATGTTAACTGTTCTACAGTTCTGAGTATGTGCTAGTGTATGTGGAAGTTATTGTAGGGAAAACAAAACCTTAATGGCACAACAGATGACCATGACCGTTGGTGAAAAACATCCGTTGGAAACTGATAATAGACCCATTTTGGTTAAAACACCTTCAACAGTACTGCTGTAATCAGGGCAAAAAGACAACAGTAAAGAGTAAAACTACAGTCAAAAATTTAAAACTAGCCTCCTTTTCCTTCAGGTGAAGTCATAAAAAATCTGAAACTATAATCTTATAAAAACTTTTCAGTCCTTTTTGCTCTTAAACACATTTTTTGCCTTTTTGAAAATATATACACCCTTTAACACATTGGTGATTTGGTTTCTTTTTCAAAATGGCCTTCCTGCAACTACAGTTTCATTGGGAAAGGCATTTTTGTTGTCATGGCAACAAACGCTCACAATTCTACCACCATGAGCATGGTAACACACTGATCTATTCGTGCCATAGAGACAGCTATATCTGAGACTCGAGAAACCAAACACAAAGGCACTCAAGGAGAAACAGATGCAACAGAGCTTGAATATGTGTGTAAAGGTGGGAAGAAGGGGTACATTTCAGAAAGGTTCCCCTCTGTCCTTTATATATATTTTATCTGAGAACCTCTCAGATCAGACTGAGATGATCACAGTGGGTTGTCCCCTCTCCTCAGCTTCCCTTTGGTTCTGGAGGCACATGTGTCTGAAGACTCAGGGCAGAGTAGAGAGACATATCAGTGGTCCAGCTGTGCCACTCTGAACATCTCCATGGTCTGGCATGGTGAATTTCTCTGAGTTGGAGAAGGGAACAAGTTGCTTGAGGAAGTGGTTTATTTGACACAAAGAAGCCCCCCGACATTGGCAACAAACTCCTCCAGACTCTTAAGGAAGGCCACTTTTTGTTTGCGGTCCATGGTTGGAGGTGTGCTGCTGGCAGTCAGGTTGTTAAAAGCATCTGCCAGCCGCTGGTAGATCACAGCATCCCTCTGACTAGAGAGAAGAGTCTCCACCAGCTCTGAGTACTCCGCCTATAACAAACATCATCATTTATTAAGCACTATCTTACATTTAAGTTTTGTACCTACAGAAATGAATATAACTTTAAACAAACATGTTTAAAAGGATCACATGATGGGCTGAATCCAATATCTTGTTAACCTAGAATCAGCAATTTGGTTGCAGAATGAATTATGGATGATAAAATACTCTTGTGAATATTGTATTTCTACAATACAATTTTCATAATGGTGCATCCATGTAGATAAGTGTCTGTATAAATTCAAATACTGCTTTCACATCAGCCCACAAAAATTATGAAATGACCTTCAAAGGTTTAACCCTAATTTTCTTCAGATTAGTGTTCCCAATGATGTAAATTTAAACAGAAGAATTTAAATGTAAAACTTCATAAAACTTCACAAAAGATAAACAAATAAACTGTCAGTTCCTAATATACAAATATCTGTAATCACTGATTTTCCCCATTACCACCTCTCTTTGGTACCATGTAACCATGGGAATACTGGTGCATACCTGGTGCAGGCACACTAGTGTATAAAGAGCTTCTCCTGCTGCTACTGTCATCTCAGTGTTGTGCTTCTGCAGCACAAGCATGTCAAACACCAACTATGAAGGAAGTGAGAGTTAGTAAGCAATAGATTTGTTACACAGCAGAATATTACAATGAAGATTTACGACCATTTAAAGACCAATATATTGACCGGGCCATTATATTTTGCCATTTTGAGGTTGTTGGCTCTTGTGGCACATTGTGTGACTCACCTTAAGGAAATGTCGTGTGGCAATAAATAAGGGTGTGTCCTTTTCCTGTGTCTTGGCACACTGCTCAGCCAATGGGGACAAAGCCTCAAGACACAGCTGACTGATCTCTGAGCTCATTCTGCAGTGAGTGTTAAGAAAACTAGACAGCTGCTGTAATTCAATGACTTTAAAGAGCCATCACTTTAAACTTCAGATGAATTGAACTTGAATTAAACTTCAGCATGAAAGGATACGAGGTCATGCCCAGCTCCAGAGAACACATCAGGCTCTTAAAGAGTTCTTCTGGCAGCTGAGGGATCTTCTCTGGGAAGATCTCACAGATAAAGGTGATGAGCTTATAATATTGGTTACACAGAGAGGGAAACTGGATAAAAGGACAGAGATGGACAGGATTTTAGAAAAGTTTTTACTCCACATTTTTTAGGCATATGATTTGGCTATAACATGCACTCTAAACCAATTAATCTAAAATGACTAATCATTTGTGAAATGACTGAAAGTCAAATCTTACCTTGAGCAAGTCCTGAGACATGAGGGGCAGCACAATATTTACCCCATAAAGCACAACATCAGCAGCCGATACAGCTCGTCCCGCACCAGAACTCTGCTCCTGCCCGCGGAACACCTCATCTGTGCAAAAAGTTATTTTTCATCTGTTATAAAAAGGCAATTATTACACATCATGCTGCTGTAATATGAGTTATGGTGGCTGTTAAAGGATGTATATAGCAAGAGAAACGTTGATGAGCTAGATGTGTATGGGTGCCTGTACCAGTGTCGCTGAAGTCAATGAACTCTTTGGAGAGCAGGTTTGTTAGAAGCTCCATGATGAGCAGAAGGTCTTGGTACTGGTCCTCCTCTGCAGCCACATCTAATCTCTTACGACCTAGATTGTTCTTGGAGTAGACCTGCAGCAGCGTCAAGCACACCTCATACAGTTTCATAGACTTAGTCTGTGGAGATACAAAGGAGTTCTTGTCATTAGGAGACATCTAACATCATGAATACATTTAGAAACGGACTATTGAAATATTGGTTAGATATTGGTTGTTAAAAAGTCCTCAATGTTTTGTATTCCGACATCTCTCACCTCTCCCAAATAGCAGATTTGCTTGTGGGCCACTTCCACAAAGACCTCTATGATAAGATTGACTGTCTCAGGTGAGTTTCTGTAGACCTCCATGAGGCCAATGCAGCTGGACAAGAAGTCCATTAGAAAACTGAAGAGTGACGCCACATTGTCGATCTGTGTTGCTTCAGCGATGCCGCACAGAGCTTCTAGAGTGGCCACAATCTCTTGCTTCACTGCCTCCTCTTGACAGATCTGAGCGAAGTTGTCCTGGTTGATGAGGTTGAGGAAGCGCTGCTGAAGTGGGTGTAGAACCTGCAGGAGATAGACAGTGTGAGGTACTGAGTTTTAGTCTAAGCAAAAACTTGCCCATCCTTTAAAACATTCCTAGCTTACATTTATCTTTAGACACAATATTACAATATAATCAGTGTTTTTCTCACCTCTGTCCAGTATTGCTGTTTGGTATCAGAATTCATGTGGGCAAAGCCCCCCAGGACTAGGGCCTTCATGAGGGTCCGCTGGACTGTGCTGGACAGCATATGTAAAGGAGGGCTGCGACTTGCAAACTGCTTGGCCAAGTTCCACCAGTTTTCACACTGCACGACAATGTTCGCCCTGAATCATAGATGGGAAAATGTGTTGTGTCGTAAACGACTGCTTCAAAAATGTTAACAGAACCAATGGCATTTAACATCACTAATCACCACAACACTTTGTCAAAATTAAATAATTCAAAGAAATCAAAGAATAATTATGTGGCTTTTGTACTACCTTAATGAGGTCCTAGCACTAGTCCTAGTACTTTAATGAACTTGTTGGTTTTTATGGCAAAATATTAAATGCTCTCTCTCTTTGTAAGTCGGCTTTCACATTTCGGGTATGGGTTACCATATCTGACAAATGTCACTTTCACTTTGGATAAAAGCGTCCACTAAATGAATAAATGTAAATGTTAATGGAGTATTTTTAAAGCTTTGTTGCTTTCATGAAAGATTAAAGTGACATTTGTCAGATATGGTAACCCATACCCAAAATGTGGCCTCTGCATTAAACCCATCATTGGTGAGGAGTGAACATACACTGCACGTCATAAACACACACACCCAGAGAAGCACTGCTGCACCTGGGGAGCAACTGGGGATAGGTGCCTTGCTCAAGGGAACTTTTGCTACACAGTTGCTACATGCCAGCACTGGAATCGAACCAGCAACCTTCTGACTACAAGCCTGTTTCATTAACCAGTAGACCACAACTGCCCAACTGCCTTTCACAGCATGGATAAGTAAACCTCCAACACACAAAAATATCTCTATTGAAAGGTTGAATTTATACAAATGACAGTTTAATACATGGCAGTTCAATGCAAGCTGAAGGTTAGAAATCATCTTCAGATGCAATGGTACAATTCCACCAGCAGGTGGAGCACATTAAAAACGCGGTTTTCCATCCATGCCAAACTTTCAGCACAAACCACTGACACTTTTCGGCCTGTCTCTGAGCAGCTGTCCAGAGCTGTCCATTAGACACACATTAAGTAGTTATGGATGCCCACAAATGCTCTGCTCCTACATGCATTTTCATTCAGGCACACAAACCTCTCTCTCTTCTCCACCAGAGTCACCAGCAGTTCCACCGTATCATTGGCCAGTTCAGGCTCAGAGCTCCACACAGACAAATTATTGATCACCTTCTCCAACAGATATCCTACAATCCACTGTGACCCCTCGGTGTCGGCTCCAAAAGCTGTGCTGAGGGGCACACTGATCTAATGGAGAGAATCAAAGAAGACAGTGGAAAAAAAACTGAGAAAAATCAAAAACGGAAACCATAAAACAACACATAAATAACACCTAGGCTGCATGCCAGGTTTTCCTGTTTCTGAACATAGCAGAAGAACAGATCCCAGAAGACTTCACATTCAGACATGTTGGCCTGCTTGCTTTCCAGATGCTGATCACCCTCAATCTATCTTGTTTTTAGGTGGAAACTGTGTGTTCAACTCACTTGGCCGTAGAGTTTCTCATCTACCAGCAGGTATGTCTTGGCCCAGCGCCGAAGAAACCAGACGATGTCTTTGCCCATCTGAGGACTGAGCAACTCAGTTAGACTCGCTCGTGTAGCCCGAGATTCTACCTCTGACGTTCTTAGTACTGCTGATAACAACCTTAAGACACAGAGAATGTAAATCACTTTCATATGTAGAGAAATTTTATATATAAAATGTAGAAAAAATGCTAAAACAATTACATACAAATACATAAATACATATAATGCAATATATATATTTATATATATGTACAGTATGTAAATATATATGCACACATATTTGCACACACAGAATCTGACAGAATTTGACAATCATTGTTGTTCCTTTTATGGAAACTGAAGAGAACAAATGGAACACAGTACATCGCAGTTCTGTGTAGATGTGCCAATACTTAACGAAATCCACAATAACAAACGCTATCTTTCCTTCACACCTCCACTGGAACAGAAAGGGGACACAAGAAAAGGATTACAACAGCTTACTGCACTGGAAGACAGACATCCCATACTATCCATTGTGTGCAGCTCACTTAAATGTTTCACATTGTTAGTGAAGATAAAACCCCACTGACATTTCAGAACTGTGGGGTCGGTGCCTGTCACTGGGAAACTCAATCCCTTTACCCACTGTCTTTCCAAATCCTCTATCATCTGCTCAGTATCCCCCCCGCCCACTATTACCATACTGTCTCTCCAAATCCTTTGACCTCTGCTTCACCTCCAGCACCACATCCCCCCATCCAAATTCTCTATTCTGCCCAGCGTCCTGATCCATCTTCCAATCCTCACCTCTATCCCATTTCAAGGTTATGGAATAATGGGATCCATTAACCCCAAATCAGATCACTAACAGACTGCAAATAAAACCACCAGGTCTCTGGGAGACCTAACCAGCAACAGCATAAACAGCCTTTACAAATTACTCTTTGTTGGATCATTAAAATTGCACTATTCATCCAGTTCTCAAGCTGTGCCTCATTCCCATCCACTTAGAATAAGAGCACATATCTGCTTCTCCTTAAACAATCCTAAAATCCCGACCACCTGCAAGCTTGGAAAATGACAAGATGGTCCGATGCAGATGAAATCGGCCTCAAATCCAATAAGAACATGGAGACCCTGGAAAACAATAGCTGAAATCAAGAATTATCTAGTTGTAAACAGCTTCTGGACACACACAACTCTAGGCCTCTAGTGCTCCCCTCTGACCCTGGCTTAGAGCAGCACCTGGCCTGGCTCTAATTGAATAATGTGTAGGGAGTGGTGCTGGAGAATTGGCTGGCGCCAGTTCTGGGGCCACTTGAGGGCTGGTGTTCGCGTGGCAGGCCTGGCTGGGAGCGTGCCAGGGCATTCCCCAACGGGCCAATGAACCGCCAGCACCGGGGGCAGATCAAACACTCTGCACTCCGCTGAGCCTGGCCTCTCCAGCAGCATTTTACATTTGTAGTCTCCAGTGGAAATAGCATTTATCAGATAAGCAAATATTAAAGAGATTTAGCTTCTAGTCAACTGTTGGAGGACACCGGGCTATATAAAGTGTATAGCAGAATCTCTAGTGGCTGAGACATTTCTAATGTCATAAACACCATCACACTGCCCAACCCTAGTGCACAGTCTAAAGAGCACAGTGTTGTGCAAAATATAAGGACAAGATTTGTAGCTATAAAAAGGACACACGTGACACAGTAAAATCCTACTCACACTATATACAAATAAAAAAACATTCCTTACAGAGTAATTACATACTGTGCAACTAGTGTCTATTGTCAGGTTCCTTTACCTGATAACTGAGTCTGTCCTGTTGCATCCTGGGATTGAGGTGGCCTTTTCTCCAGGAGAGCCAAGAAGCTGCAGTGTAGTGTTGATATCCACCTCAGTTGAGTGTTTGATAGAGTACTCCATCACTTCTGAAGGTATTAATGGTGTCTCACCCTGAGGGTCATCAGCCAAGAGGTAGCCTGTAAAGCACCAAAACAACCTTTAAACATCAGTACAGTATGGCAGTTAGTAGGTAACTACTAAAATAGTTTTAGGAACAGCAACTGCTTTGTGTAAAAAAAAAAAAAAAGAAAATGGTTTTTGCAAGCGTTTGTGTGTTGGAAAAATCCTCATCATCCAACAACTAATAAAGCAACCTGACTGAGCTGTGAAATGCCTCCACAAGTTCAGTTTCATTTGAATGAACAGTTCTGCCTGATGTATTACAATGGCCTGAATAAATTATATTAACTCTCTTGAGATGACACAGACCTGACACTAATATGAGCCAATGAATGTCTTCGTAAAGGTCATCTAGAACTTTCCTGTCCACTGTGTCTGGGTCTGCAGAGGCCATGAGGTGCTGCTGGTGTCTCTGGAGTTGCCCATGAAGCCGTGTGACTCTGTCCTCCAACAACCTAAAGAAAGACAAGACAAAAAATGCTTAAAATAAGTTGTTTATTTATAGTGGTGACTGTGAAGATAAGAGGATGATTGTTTGTACCCTGTGAGCAGAGGTATACAGTGGTCTGCAGCAATGCGCCCCAGCATGCCAATACTGGCCAGCTGATCTGAGAACAACTCTCTGTCATCTTCCTGTAACTCATTTATTTCTTCTTCTTCATGAGAAGTGACACCGTTTGCAGTCTGAAAAGACAAATAAATGTATTCGTATGACCAAATCCATGTGGCTGGAACAGCTATTTGTTACACTGCCAGTGGATTCTTTGAAGGAAAACTGTTTTAGACATTTGTGGCGCTTCATGCTTTTTCATTGTAATCAAAAAGAAAAGAAAACCCAAAAAAAGGCAAAAGCAACAAATTAATCATGAAAAGCCAAATTGAGAGACATTAAAAGTGTGAGTTGTGACAATGTCAGTAGGGCGATTCAACATGTTTAATGCATGAGCAAGTCGGGTTTGAATGAATGTGGTTCTTCTGACCAGGTTTCTGGTGCCATCGGGGGCTGCAAGGTGACACTGGATATAGGAGTTGAAGACCTGCACAGCCGGCTGGACGAAGCAGCCACGGGGGAAGTGCTCGTCCTCCTGGACTAGCGTGAGCCAGGACTCCAGTAGCTTATCATATGCCTCCATGTACACCATGTCATCCTTATCCAGCTACAGACACAGAGACAGTTGTGAGCTCATCATTATCAGGTCACATGACACATGCCTTTTCTCTATAACACCCTATACTAGCAGAACTGAAATGTTGTGACAGACTCGAACAACACATTCAGGTTTGCTGGTTTGCAATGCAATCATTGGTCTTGTCCCAAACAGCACCTCCAGCTCGCAAGTCTCTCAAGTCACCTCCTCCAAGTCTAAACTTGTCTAAATAAAAAAATAACAAAAATAGGACATCTTGCAAAAGTCCTGTGGTTTTGAATAAGCATGGAAGCTAAGGCTACAATTGCTACAAAAGGCCTACATTTCTTAGAAATCATCTGCAATAACTGCTGCAATCTAAACTGCATATAAAAAACTGCTGCAATAGAGCTGTTCTCAATCAAAAAAAACAAACTAAATGGAAGAAGAAAAATTTGATATGCACAGTTCACAGGCACTGCAAAATTGTGTCTAACTTGGTACAAATACAGTACTTACAACTTCCTCCAGGGCAGCACTGCGTCCGAAAGAACACGTAAGCAGGGTAAGGCAGTTAACAAAAGAGGCAAAGAGCTCACTCGGGAGCGCTGTTAGAACGTTTCGGGGAAATGTACTGATTAAATTACTGATGATGTTGGAGATGCCCACGGCCTCAGAATCTTCAATCTCAATCCTGGGGGTAAACACAAAAACTGTTAGAAACATCTGATGCAGCAAATGCCAGTAACATGCCAGTCCCTAAAAGAATCATCCCACAAAAAAACTTCCATCAATGTTCTTTCATGTCAGAATATCCCATAATGCCTTCATGTGTCACTCATATGTCTCTGGGGGTCTGTGATATAGTGGGAATCTGCAACGGCCCAGAATAAATTATATGCACAGTATAGACCAACTTCAATGCTTACTGACAGGCATTCCACATCTGAAGTTCCCCTGGAAAAAATTAGCTACAAGCACAGGTAGCCTAAAACTGCAGCTGCACTAAACAGAGACTTCCACACAAAACATCCAACTGCTGTAGTCCTGACACACCACCTGGATTCCTGGATTCTGGGAACACAAGGCCCCCACTCCCCCCTGAGTGAAAGAGCACTTGAGGTCTGCCTTTTCTTACGCTCCCAAACGTGGCTCTAACCCGTATCAGATGGATTTAAATTGTAAGCAGAAGAGTTCAATCATGGCAGATTGGCGGACCTGCTACATGGTTTTCCGATGATGCAACTGGAAAAATGCTCCAGGAATAGGTGATTACAGAATGGCAGAGACAGAGAGAAGAAGGAGTGGGGAAAGAGACCCTGACTCACTACGCCTACTTCTCAAATTCCAAACAGCAGTGTATGAGACTGTGTGTGTGTGTGTGTGTGTGTGTGTGTGTCGGTATAAAGCTGCAGAAACTGTAATCCATCTTTACATCACAGACAGAGAATCCAGTGTATTTACAGAGTAAATAGAAATTATGTAAATACATAATTTCATGAATTCATGGAAACAGAAATACACTTTAAGAGAGTTCTTTACACTAACTATTTCTGACCCTGCTGCGAGTAAACCTCCTTGTCAAGATCATGCCCAGGTCAAAAATCATCCCAAAATCAAAATACAAAAAATAATATATTACACTTTTCTTTAAAAATATGATGTATGTATTAATTTACTATACTGTATCAATAAAAATGTCACAATATAAAATTTTCTAAAATTTGCATAATCAGTTCATACATAACTTCAATCAGCATTCAATCAACATAATTTCTTTTAAACTTTGTGAAATGTGACCCAGACCTGTTTATGTGGGATTTAAACGTACATACAATAAGAAACCAACATTCACAAACAGACACAGCTAGTATGCACTTATTCAGCATTTAAAAAAAATCTTTGCAAATGACGGGGCAAACTGGACCAAAATTCATCTTACTGAATGTACAAGACTAAATAAACAGCCCGATCTGATAAACTGAAACACATGGCAGGAGCTCTTAGACACACGCACCCATTGATCATGTTGAGGAGTCCCTCCAGCAGGTGGGCCAGGTAGGTCACCTGAGCATTCTCATCAGGGAAGATGGGGCCATGCATGGAGGCCAGCTGGGCCAGGCACTGAAGAGAGTCCTGTGCCATATCTGAGTCCTCTCTGATCTTCCTGTGCACCTGAAAAAGTGAGAGAGAGAAAGAGAGAGAGAGAGAGACTGTGAATCAGGTCTCCAGCATATTCCATTTCGTGACCCATTACACTAAAGTAAACCAATCCATAACACAGCCTAATCTTTTCCAAAAACACTCCACAAGTAGCCTGACAGACACCAGATCACTGATTACAATACCAATGGCAATAATCTGTTCTTTCTATAATTAACATTCCCTATAAAAATATCAAAATAAAAAATAAATACAAATGAGTTTTTCATTATTACAAACATCTATTATTAACAACACAAAATTAAGGCATCATATAAAGAGACCATCAATAAAACAAATGCCTTCAAAACACTGATCACAGCTCACCAACAGATTGAACTCCATCTCCCTGGAAGGCATGATATCGAACAGCAAAGAGGAGGAAAGCAAGAATGGAGTTTGGAAAGACAGTGTTCACTTGAAAGAAAGAAAGTATGAGAGAGAGAGACAGAGACAGAGACAGAGAGAGAGAGAGAGAGAGAGAGAGAGAGAGAGAGAGAGAGAGAGAGAGAGAGAGAGAGAGAGAGAGAGAGAGAGCCATGTAGGCATTGCTCTGCAGTGTTAAAATCAGACAGCCCACTCAAAGAGTCCATGAGGAACTACAGACTGGCCCATGGGCAGCTGACTAAACACACAGGCTGGGGAGAGTTTCACACAGTCTCCCTGAATCATAGAGAAAAGCCCCTCTCATTGACATATAAAAACATACTTTCTCTCTCTAGCCTCCTCCTTCCCTTTTCTGCTCTTTCTGCTCTCTGTTACACACAGATACTAGAATCTGTCTTCTATTTCTCATCTCACGCAAGTCTGCAAACTCTTCTGCTTAAAGAAATAATGAACTACCCCTCACCTTCTACAGCCTTCACCACAGATAAACACCTTGGGTTCAAGGCCACCACAGCCCAAGCCAATCAAATCTCAGATGGGCTTCTCAATCACCAATCCAGTCCGAGGTAATCAGTATCGGGGTTTGCCTCTCCGTGAGCGGCGAGAAGCGAATGCTATGTGACCGAAGCAACTCTACGGTGAAACATTTCTGAGCGGACGGGCTTTGTTCTTCTGCTCTTTCCTACCAGCAGCACATGTGGTGCCACAGCAGAACAGAATGGATGTTTGGCACAGGTTTCTTTGCTCTTGTTTCTTTCCTAAATCCCTTTTTCTCAAGCTCACTCTTTCCCGTCTGTTTGCCACCCGTTCTGGCAGAGACGCCGCATGAAAAGGTACCAGAGTCGAACGGACCCGTCTGAACGCTCTGGAGAACTGTGGAAGAATCTAAATCTTCCACAGCCACACAAATGAACATCAGCCACGGGACGAATGTGAACACTAACACACTGCAGCACGGCCCTGAGAAAGTGCACAATCTCCAAAGTGTGAAATCATCCTCTGAGCTAAAAAAGAGAGGGAGGGAGAGAGAAAGAAAGAGAGAGGTGGGGTGTAAGGGGTCGATGAGAGAGAGAACTGGATAGGAAACGAGTTCAAGAGAGAAGAAAAGAATAGCACACAAGGCCAAAGCTCTGCAAGCAGCATGCTCTATACAAACAGCTGTGTTGAAGAACATCCACGCCATGCGAGCTATGCCAATCGCCTTGAGTTCGACTAAAGTTAGGGTCCACTGGGGGGAGGGGGGGGGAGGGTGCGCCTAAATCAAAACAAGACAAGGTAGCTCTCTGAAACAAACTTGAGAAAGTGAGCGACGTACCTATTAATAGACAAAAGACAAAGCCTTGTGTCTGTCCGCGGGGAGGATTTGACCCTCACCTGGGTTCTATTCTCACCACTCATTTCTCTGGCTGCATTCGTTCATATCCCCTTACAAAATCAGAGGTCGACAATCAATCACTTCACAAGTGTGTTATACCCCAAGTGCCATAACAATCCCTGATTGTGTTTATACCATAAACAAACCATGCGTTCATTCTGAACCAGGAATTAGATCCTTGCTTCATAAACTCACTGCACATAAAGAAGCAAATCTCCCAAAAGCAGTTAAGAATGTTAAGGTCATGTTTCATCACAAAACAAGAAATGACAATAGAACTAACATTTAACTTAAAGAAAATGATCTGTAAATGGGGGAGAGGCTCAAACCCTTACTGAAATGTGGAGGAATTATGTTCTAGATTACATAATGGTAGTACTTGTTATACACTGTTATGGGTATTTTTTACAATTAACAAATAGAATTCAATGAGTATCACCATGATAATACCAAAAATAAATTGTCATGAAAATAATTTTACAATTAATAAGATGAATAGTCCTAAAATAGATTTTCTGCATACCACATACAATTTATTTATTTTGATTTTCCGAGCAAAACACAATCCAGACCATTTTTTGTGGGATTTTTACATTTGTATTTTGGCAAAATGTTATATAGTTCTTACTAAATTGGTGTGTCTGAAGACGAAGGGTGCTAAAACGAACTTTACTTAAACCGCAAACAAAAACACCCTTTAGTCGATTTAGCTGGTTGGAAAATGTTACCGCAGCAATGGCTTTATTAGGTGTGAAGAGAATATAAGAGATTTATTTCAGGTTACACGTCATTTTCTTTCTGCTGCATGTTTCCAAACGTCTGAGAACCAAAGTGACTCAGAAACCTTTTCCTTTAGAAGAAAGATCAGCTCTCTGCTTAGACCACCTAGAGATGGACTGGAGGCTGTTAACAGGGGCTCTGAATCCAGGGGTCGGAGCCTAATCCTGCAGCTCATTACAGATCACCTCTGACCCTGACAGTGTGTCTGGACGCCCCCTTGCCTGTTCAAGGCACAGCTGCGAAGTGTGGACCAACAGCTGACAGACACACAGACACACAGACACACAGACACACAGACACACAGACACACAGACACACAGACACACAGAACAGTCTAACACACGTTCAAAACTCATTCTAACACACATCCACACATGGGAGTACAAAAACAACGAACACACCACACACAGCTACAAGGAGACTTGTAAAGACACATAAAGGGTGTGACGACTGACCACTCTTTAACCCTTTAACAAAACAACCTCTTTTACCAAATATCTTATTGCCAAAACAACACTCTCTGAAAGACACAAATCTACACTTTTCCACAGATCTGAAAATCATGTTCTGCGCTGTTTTCAATAATAAAATTTCATTAAATGCCAAATTTAAGATCTATCAGATCTATGGTCTAACAGCGCATTTCATCTGACACATTGAGCCAATATTTCCTATCCCTTTACGGTATATACACAGATAAAACAATTTATCAATTTATTAATAATATCAACAATATTTTCAAGATTTTTTCAACTATGTCATAATTGTGATGACCATATTTATTATATTTATTAATTAATACATTAATAGTACATACATACGTATGTCCAAAACAGATTGATACTGTATATAACAATTATTTTTAAAAAACGTATATTAGCAACAAACACTGAATGATTAAACCAAATAAAATTTGAACAGCCTGACCTTTGGGTCAACAGGCCAACCCTTGTTCAAACTAGGGCACAGACTCCTTTCAGAAGAGGTATGAGAATGATGGAGCAACATATCAGCCTTGTAGACTCCATTACTGCACAGACAGGTAACATCTAATCTGGCTGTATTAACCACCCAGAACTGATGGTGAAAAGTAGAGCATTATTTGGCAGCACACAGCTCAAAGTTCGTGTGTAATGGTAATGGAGAAAGAGTGGAAGGTTATTTGGCATCTGCTTTCCTGATGCTGAGGGTAACCTGACAGAATTGTTCCACACATCAAAACCAAGCATGTGCTCTCTATGCACTGCTTACAGACATTACTATATGGGCTTCTACGAGACACAATGACCCATTAGATTGGATTGCATGACTTCTAAGGCAGTGGTGTCAAGTTCATTTTAGGATGATGGGCAGATTGGACAAAATACCTCACTATGTGGGCCAGTTTTTTTATTTGTTAAACCATGATGTATTCATGCAGAGTATATGCACGCTACATAGTTTTCTGGAGCTAATAAAGTACACAGTCCACTGTAGGCCTTTTTAAAAACCAAAATTAACAACCAAATGAGCACATGGAATTGGTTACTAATTTCAGTCATTAGAGGATTTGGGTTACATGTACTCAATAAATAGTTAATTATGGAATACTGATCAAGCCACATTATTCTGGCAACAACTCACTGCCTTGGCTGGATCTAAAACCAAACCTTTTTTACAGGCTGCTTCTCTGTCAAACTTTGCAGCAAATTATCACTGACAACAGTATATTAGCATTAATGCATCTTATTAGTGCATTATTATATGATAAAAGTTCTTCAGAATTGTTAGACTTCAGACATTTGGAAACAATTGAAAAATTCACCCATTTACTTCTTGTAAAATTTCACCTTGTTCCTGTCAATGTTGTCACACTGCCATTAGCAACTCTAAAAAAATAAAAATGAATTATCTGTCATCTGGAGTCAGTTTTAGCTGAAAAGTGCACATTTGCATGTGTGAGAAAGTGCTAAATATTGTGCTGAAGGTTCTTATATACCTTATATATCCTGCTGTAACTACATATATAATATTATATCATACTGCTGTGCTACACGACATCTGCAACCATTTTTATACAAAACATTAAGACCTTATTTGTTGTCTTTGAAAGCCCTGGTCTAAGGCAAATATGATCTGTTTTTACAGGAAAACCTGCAGCTCACATCCTCTGAGAACGCTATAGACATTTAAGTACATTTTCTATCTGCTTTTCATCAATATCGATGATTTAAAACATGCAGTACCATCAGGTCAAAACATCAGGGTTTGGAGAAACAGTTACTGGAGAACAAAGAAAGCACCGGATTGAATTACATGTGGAAGAAAGGATGCAGGTGTTGCACATACAGTGTCATGTTAAGCAAAGAAGAAACATGGAAAACAATAAACCACAAACAGCAAAGGCTGAAGAGAAATCGAGTTACAAGGTATTAGTAAGGGGAAAAACAGATAGAAATAACTTTCAATATGATACTCACAGTGAAGAAGAGGTCCATGACTCTGTGGTCTAGAAGGGTTTCCCTCCAGGACTCTGTTGGCTTCAGCATGACATTCTGAGTCGCTTCAAACATGGCAATGTAATGCCTTCCCAGTGACACCTCAGTTAAGAGCAACAGCAGTAAGAGAGGATAACACAGATGTTTCTAACTCCCCTTCCTCCTGTCATTTCTCTCTGCTGCTCTGTCTCTGGCAGTTCCTCCTGATTTGCACCAAGAAGAAAATTGCTGCAGTGAAGTCCCAAAGCAGAGCAGTGGGGAATGTTAGCTCCAGCTCCTCTTTTTTTATATCTCGCCTTCTGTGACACGATTACTACCATTCAATCATGTTGTCCCCTCCCACTAAATGTTTACCTCAAAATCTCCCACTGGGAAAAGAGATGGAGAAAGTCCCTTGGACAAAAACAGAGAGAGACTCCCACAGGAATGTCTGATCAAAGCCAGTTACCGGCAAAGGCCATGCATTCCTCTGAACCCATAGTCACTCCCACTAAACAAATGCAAGCTCTCTTTGTCTTACACACTCCAAATTTACAGTATCTGCCAATGTTCTCAGTATGTGTGTGTGTGTGAGAATGTACGTTTATGTACATATACATATATAAAAAACATCGCAAAACTCTTACACTACACAAGTATTTGGTAATTCTTCTATGAAATAACTACACAGACCACAGACATAAAGGCAGTATATGTGTTTGAGTGGGTGTGTTTATGATTGTGTGTTACACCTCTCTGCGCTACCTCTGTCCATCCTATGAAGTCCTGACTTTATAGCCTCCTAAAAATAGCAAAGGGCCAGCAGAACTCTGAGTGACCCATGCTGAGGAGAAAACAGGCCTCAAGGGAAGCAAGCTGTAGTTTGTGCTGATCACCAGCTTTACACTGTGTCTGAATTAGCTGCGACACAAAAACATTCCAAGGACTGACATCTTGTCCATCCACACTGAACATGAAAATTCTGCACAGTGTGACAGCATCAATCACAAATCACAACTAATAAGAACCGTACTTGGACAAGTTTTACGTTGTCATGTCACGACTGGTCAGGACGCAACTGACAGTTAGCTGTGTGTCGCATGAACGCAGCAGGGAGAGACTGATGGCAGATGGACGCCAACACGCCAATAAGTGCTGAAGGGCCAGCCGGTCACTTAATGTCATTTGGAGTCATTGCTGGAAAAGTGTGTGAGTGTATGAGGAACAGGGAGGGTGACTAAAGATATGACCTACTGAAACCCAATCCAGGCTTACTCACAAACGCACATGACTGGTTTCCACCAGCCCTCATCCCAGCTGCTGAAGACACAGAACACATGACAACCTCAACATACCTGATTCCAAAAGCTTTTCTGACACCATATACATAAACAGCACAGAGTTACTACAGCAGCATACTTACCACATTGAGTAGTTCCTTTGATAACAGTCATTATGAAAAATATTTATTAGGATATTAGGAGCGGGCCATCATGAGATCTACTTTGGATGCCTTCCGGTTAAAAGCTTTGCTCCAAAATTAAGAGAGTTGCTCGTTATAGGTTTTATGTTAGTCTATAAAAATGTATCCGTCAAGTCATCCAAACATGATGTTGACTTATCTTATGAGAAAACAGACAACAAGTGGTCAAAAAACCTTTTCTTATTTGTTTCTTTGTTATAGAATTCAAATTTCCCCCTTCACTGAATTATGCTGTAACAATTCAGAGTTTTCAGCAAAGCATCAGAAATCATAGGAAATTTTCCTGCATTTAAGAGAAACAAAGCACATAAATAGCTTAAATCTTTGTTAGATATTTTCAGCTAATGACAACAGAACCCTGAACTTCTTGGAACCTTATAAACAACAAATTTGAAATGCTCTACATGGGCAGAAATCCGCATGTTAAATGTTACTATGCTAAACCTTTGTGGTACTCTAATACATATTGAAGTACACATCACACAATATCATAGCACACAGCTTTTTCTGTCACTCCCATACAGATCCTGCTCAATTCTATCTACTCACTGACAGGTGGAGGTGGTGCTTGTGCACCTTGCCCTTAATCAGTGTTAATACCAGGTAAACAAGGTCTAACCCTTATGAATTAACCATGGCTTTATTGCAAATAAAACAAAAAACATGGTTATTAAAGTTAAACCATGGTTACCACAAATCGTGGTTGTGCTACAGTACCCATAGCATTTGTAGTACAACCATGGTTGTACAAATGGTAATCAATAGACCAAAATAAACACAGTACAATTGTAGTATAATAAAACCATGCTTAATTTTCAACACAAAAATTAAAATATGTAAATGCGATTGGCCAATGTTTCCACATTTTAAGAGGTCCACTTAACAGAATTGTTGGTTCCCTTGGCTGCAATCCTATTATGTGGCTATTTTTTAAGTGCAAGCTGAATGGTAGCTGAAGATAAAACTGTCTGTTTAGCTCAGGCCTGCAAAGCAAATCAGTCAGGGAGCATCCAGTGAACATAATGATTATGAAAGTGCTGAGAGCCACCCGATGCCAGAGAGCAGAGATGAGTTCCAAGGCTGTTAGGAAGGCTGAGTGTCACATCCACCCTCTTAAGATTCCCTCACAGGCTCAGGAATGCCCTCCTCCCTCCCGGAGGCCCACGGACAGTGGTCTTAAAAAGCTCTGCTCCTGGGCATGTGTGTTAGAGATAAAGGGAGGCGCATGGTCATCTGTCATCTCCTGCTGCCATTCTTAGCACCCATCCACGACCCACCCTGAGGTCACTAGAGCCACGGACAGACATGGTGTCCTGCAGACACTGGAGGGGGTCAAATGTTTAGGAATCACACAAATGACATGTACACATGACAAGCGGGAGTGTGTCACAGGCAGATGACACGCATGCCGTGGCCTTGGCTGCTGAGAGATGGGGGTGCTTTGACTGACCGAGCAGTGAGGCAGCTGCCTTTGATTTTAGACAGCCGCTTAGGCCCCACTTTTGCTCAATGGTGTGCCTGTTTGTAAAAAGGCACCACCTAAGCAAACTGGTTTCAGACAGGCTTCTTTCCCAGACAAATTCAACTGAGCTTTGCTGTAGCACGACTGGTAGAGCACGCCAATCGTAGGTCATTGGTTTGATTCAGGGAATGCACAATCTGTTTAAATGTAAAGCCTTAATGCTCAGCAAGTCACTTCAGACAAAACTGTTTACCAAATGCATAAATGTACATTTACATTTTAAGAAAAGTCTAAGGTTTTTAAGCTACATCAGTGTTGTTGTTGCAGCACACACCATGCAACAAATCCCAGACAAGATGTGAATAATTAGTTACTACAGTGCTTATTTCTTAATAAAAAATGGATCACCACAATAAATATGTTTAAGTATACATAAATATAAATAAAGCCACTCCTATCAACTGCTTCATCAGAGGGCATTTTAATTCTTTCCAACAACTGCATGCACAAGATTGCGGGATATCTTAGTCATGGAAGAACATCTCTGCTGTCTTCAGATACAGAATGTAGGAATGAATGACCAGGTTACTTCCTACTTTCATACATTACCTGTGAAATCAGCTCTTTTTTAAGTTTCAGATGTAGCCCAACACACACACCTTAAAAAAAACACACACACTCTGTCTGTGTCCTTAACAAACAATCTCCCCCTCCTGCACCCAGTGGGCAATTTTTATGACTTCAGGGTATACAAATACTTTAATGCACAAATGGCCAGCAGACATTCCAGCCCAGCATTCAATAAGCTGTTTGTTTAAAGGCACACTTATTGAGCACAATAAGGGCTTGGCAGAGGCCTCCTTTGTAAGTGACATGCAACCAGGGTTGGCACAGATGCCAGCAGAGATCTCTTTAAAGAGACAGAGAGACACAAAGTCAGCCTGAGCTGGATTAACACCTTACAGAGTTAAAACACACAGACGTGCACGTGTCATCAATCACAGCGAACAGCTCGTGATTTAGGACTAACACTAGCACATGCTAATAGTAAAAGATTATATGTGTAAAGGCAAAAGTACAACTATACAACGTATATGAATATATTAAAAATAAACTGTCTAAACGGCACACACAGTCTATATTATATTTTTTTGTCTGGGTTATATCTAATGACCTGCATGAGATCAAACCTACTGCATTTTTTAATCAGAAATAAACCCTACCTACAGCCCAAGATTTGCTGCTTGCTTCATGAATTTGTGAGAAATGTTATAATAGTTTAGATCAATTATGTCTATGAATAATTTAAAAAATTAAATAATATAAAGAAAGTTAAATTATTTTCTTTACCCTTGTGCCTCTAAAACATTGCAGCTATTCAGAAAACATCTGGGACAATAGGACTTTCTGGCATAACCTCAAGGTTCCAGGTTGAAGTTCAGCCGGTGCTATCTCGTGACCCCATCCTCTCTCTCCCCTTACACGTTCCTGCCTCTCTCAGCTTTAGGCTAAATTATAAAGCAAATGAATGCAAACATACAAACATTGCACAGATATAAAGTCAGTACAATCTTGCGTGAAAGGATATAATTGGGCGGAAGAAAGTTCCAGCTAAGCACTTGATTGGCCAGCGCAAGGTAACGCTGGAACACTGAGGACATCTGAGCGTTGAGGTTCTCCCTTCGACTGAACTCCTGCAGAACCTCAATAGTCAGCATGAAGATCTGCCTAAGATCCTCCTCCTGCAACATACACACATATATTAAAAGCCTCCAAACAGCTATTTAAGTAAGAACACACTGAGAAAAACGAAGACGTGAGGACAGACCTGAAAGACACGCTTGCAGCTTCCATGGAACTCCATACTGAGACCGATGTTGCTGGTCTTACACGAGCTGGAGAACTCACTCAACAGAGCTGTCAGAATGGAGCAGGCCAGTGTTTGCTAGCAGGTCACACACATAGACAGTGGTAAACATTATTCTCTTTTAAGATACAGAGCACAGTCAAAATTAGTTATCTTAGTTAGGTAACATTTTATACTGATCCTGTGCAAACTCATGTGGTTTAATTTAGCCATTATTTCAAATAATGCCAAATTAATATTAAATTTGTATTATTTACTTTTATCTGAAAACAATTTGAACACATGAACACATTGTGGAGCTGTATAGCAAAATTAAAATTGGTGTATTCTGACTGCTGTATTAATAGATTTAAAAGTAACAGTTAGAATTATGAGACATGTTTGAAAAACTAGCAATTCATTTTTTTCAATTTTTTCTACACATCTGTAAATCGACGCCTATGTCCAAACTGACAATATAAATATTTCTGTCAAAATACTTAGCTAATGAAATTTCTCTACTGTGTGACTGTTTAACGTCTCTAAATTGCAATTCAGCGCTGGCAATGCTACCGTGAAATAGGAGCGCCCTCTGTAGGAAAAACAGAGGAAAGTGTAGCTGCAGCATCTAAGTACATTGGTACTTTCCTCCTCTAATAATATTACTTACTGAAAGAACTCTACAACTCCCTAACAGGCACTGCCAAAGGTAAATCTCTCACTGACAGGGATAAAGTGATAAAGTCTTACCACTGTTGTATTGCCGCTGCTGATGAGCTGGCTGACCTCATGGAAGATACTTTTGCAGTTGATGGATTTGTCCAGAGAGCCTCTCTTCACTATTACTGCTACAGCTAACAGGATCTGCTCTCTGACATACTTCTGCAGACTGCAGGGAAAGAGAGAAGATGCAAAGACATTTGCATAATTTAAAGACTGAAAATGCTTTCACTGAGCCAAACCGAATACAGAAGCAGAGATGATGTTCAGAAGTTATGCAGTGGTACAAACACATGTTGGCTTACTTGGGTCTCTGTAAGACGTAGGTGAGGAGGAATGTTCTGAGGGACTCTATGCTGGTCTTCTCCAGAAGAATCCATTCTCTAACCACAGCCTCCATGATGGCTGTAGCCGCTTGGAACAACACATAGTCAACTTTACTAGTCTCTGTAAAGAAGACAAAATGTTAATATATTATAGGAACAGATCACCCAAAAGCGAAAATTCTATTAATTCATTGTTATTGATTGTAATTATTAAATTAAATAATGATTTAATTTAATTACATTAGATTTAATTTGCAGTATGCTATTTGGTGAGCTCTGTTCAAAGGTTCAACTCCACAATTCTTTTATTGAGAAATCAAGCCTGTTTTATGTGTAGCACTTTTCAAAACATACAGTACAGCTTTCCATAAAATAATGTCTTGGTAATGAAGCCAAAGGCAACTATGGCAGGGTACTAGGATGTTAACAATATGCAGAGACCTTCAACAGTAGGTTTGATCTCAGTGCAGTCAGAAGATATGGTAGACCTGATCGCCCATGTCTGGGTGCTTAGACTTACCGAGAATGTGCTTACAGACGGCAAAAGGGGATTTTGACTTCCTGAAGGAGAGGAATATGTGCTCTGCGTGCTGTCTCTGTTCTGTGCTGACCATGGATGGCGGCGCCTGTGAACATAACATAACGTTTACATGATTAAGCATGTTTTATTGGTCACCTGTACACTAAGGTAAGCAAACTATACAAGGAATCAAACACATACGAAATACTGTACCAGTCTAAACAAGTCTTCCTCACATTCCTCAATCAGAACAGACTGCCTCCCATTTTAAAATATCATGATTGACCAATGATGCAGTTTCCAATGCAGTTCCAGCAATTCCTATCACAACCTACAGGTAAACGCTGATAAACCAACACAACCACTGTCTGCCCCAGAGATGTATCACTCTGATCGTAAAATGAATCACATTTCATTCCTAATTGCAGCATAGCAGTCGACTAACTCACAGCAACCAGACTGCAGAAAAGAAGGCAGCACACATCCGCACACAGTGTTACCTGACTGGACCTGCAAAACTGCAAGCTGCAACTGCAGAAACATGCTACATTTTCCATACATGGATCAACCATCTACAGAATAAGAGAACAGGAAAAGGCCACAGTACCAGGAGAAATGCACAACTCCCCAAAGCTACATGGTTAACTCCATCTGTGACAAACAAATTTCAAACCACACCTGCTGGGTTGCAGACTACCATTCAAACAGTAATTACAGCCTGTCGTCCCTTCTGAATCCTGCAAAGTTTCTGCTCAAATTGCTATAGGGTCTGATACCATGGTTACCGATTCAACAATGAGAATATGCTGAAGTGATGATAATAAAAGGTTTCAAAGGTGATTTGGGTGGCTTTTGTCTAAAGTGTGTAGTACTTTCTCCTATCCCAGTGTCAAAGGTGTCAAGCCAGGGATCATCACAGTCACAGGTTCATGTGTGCTTATCTTGGCTAAAGACTTACTTTATTTGATCTGATATGTCACCCAGTGACATCGATCTACTGATCAGTGTCAATGTGTCAAAAAACCTGATGTTCAGTATGATGATGGTGAACAGCAGATGATGGGTCCTTTAGGATGATTTAACAAAAAAAGCAGAAAGAGGATCTGACCATGAAAAATATTAACTAATGGATTATTAAATAATAACTGGATAATTATATTCAACAATAAGGAATTTGTTCTGATGTAGATGTGATTTTAATGTAGGTGTCTTAAGCAAAATGACAAACCAAAATGATCACAATGTTATGAATCATAATTTATTCAACACCTCATTTAATCTAATTTTTCCCCACACATGCCCAAAAATGTGTTGTGGTCATCCTAAACCTCAAAAGCACTGGTATGTTGACATCTCTAATACAAATTCACTCAATTAAGTGGTTACACTAATTAATATTTTTAAATATTGAATACATTTAATTGTTAAATAGCAGACCAAGGCATTGATATTGCATTAACAGTGTGATTTTTTTATAAAAGTATTTTGTCTGCATAAGCCCATTTGCAGTGACATCAATGAGTCTGATTGATGATCATGCACCACAGCAACAAATCCATACATGATCTGCACTGCTACAATCTCACATTTCAGTCTGGAAAACAACCATGACAAAACCAGAGCATTCTGACATCATACCCACTCATATTATGCTTATTCTTCAGGCAGCTGAATAGAGAAATTTATGCAAAGAGATTTTAAAACCTCCTACTGAGTATGTCGGTAAGCACATTTCTGACTCCATCCCTTTATGTTTTAGTACAGAATCCAAAAGAAGCCAAAAATGTATTTTTAGTATTTTGATTGACATTATGAGGACATGCTTGGCATTATAAACATGCAAGTACTTAAAAACAGTAAGTTCAATTAAAAATATCTGTGTGGTAGGAAACCAAAACACACCAGACAATCTGGAGTAATAACAACATAACAGAGAAGGATTAAACATGCAATATATAATCAGATCATAACTAGTGTGCAATAGATCAAGTGGCATAAATTTGAGATTACAATGCGTTTGTTTCAAAATGTACCATCATCGTTGCCAACTGATAATGCACTTTTTATACTTTTAAGTAAATGCAGTCAAAGTGTAAAACAAAAGTTTATTTAATTTCAGCAACTGTGCACATCACACTTATAAATTGCATTACAGACAACCATTTTGTGTCATGCATCGCTATTATACCTTCCAAATACAGGCATCAGCTACTGAAAAGTTCATCTGCAGCACCTCCAAAAGTTTTCATACAGAAATTATAACACTGAAGACACAGGTTTACAGCTGTTTTACCATCTAGCCAACACTGGATTAAATATTGAGAAGAAAAACATTGCAAAGCTAAAGAGATAACTCCTTGTCTTTAGTCCTAAAGCCTTATTGTGGGTGAAATCCATTGAATTTTTAACAATGCGACAACTTTACACAAACAGCATAAATACAGCACTGGTTATGTTATTCAGCTTTTAAAATCCTGATAGGTAACAAGGTTTTGAGACGAAGCATATTCATAACTACAACAACTTTCACATGCTATCATTTCACATTTTCTGCTCTCAACTTTTAGCTTGCTCACCATTAAACCATTAGCTAGTCAATTATTATAATGGTGGAAAATGTGGATCAGGTCACAGACAAAAAAGAAGAAACTTAAAGTTTCTCATCAGTCTCTGGCCAGCTGAAGTCTTACTAAACATGTGCTTGAGCAAACATGCGCGAATCAACAGCGTGTAACACCAGCAGCTGATGGAGAAACTCCAACACACACACTTCTAGTCATCCAGCGTGTTTTATAAGGCTTATTCATCAAACTAGGCCTCTAAAACACCCAACATGAGCCCTAAGAGATCATTATAACCGCAGACCGTGTCACCAGTGTACTGATTTTAGCTGGAGATGATGAAGATGATGATGAAGGTGATGGTGGCTCTGCTGTTTTTGCGGGATGGAGTGAGTCTAGCACTGCGCCACGCACCGCTCCGCGTTTATCTAGACTTTCCCTATTACCGGATGAACAACGAGACTACATCAGAGTGAAACCCTCCGACAGAGCGAACAGCTGTCTACCAGACACATGAAAACAGTGACGATTTGCTCACCATTAAAACTTTGGCAGCGCTTTCCAGCTGTGAAATCACTTCTGGTGCACCGACCGCCGCCATCATGGTCGTTCTTCAGTGACGCGCCATGCGCTGCATTGTGGGATTAAACAGCGCTTCAAGCCAATGAGTTCATGAGTACTTTTGGCAGACAACTCTGATGCCCCTTATAAGTTATGCAATCTATTATATGATATATTATGTACATTATGGTACAGTAATTTTTTTGCATTGGAGCGAATTGAAAAGGACATTAATTAAACAAGGATTTAACTTGACTAAGAGAAGCATTTACATTTTTTGCAAGTAAAGGTATTACAAGTAAAATTGAACTGTTGTAACTATAAATGTTAATGTGTTCATTTCAACATCTACGAACACATTTTTTAAATCATTTTTTGTTAACATTTGTTAATCCACCATGAACTAACACAGTAGAACAGTGGTCTTTCTATTAACATTGACAAAGGTTAATAAGGGCTGCAAAAATATGTTGTTCATTGTTAGTTCATATTAGCTAATGCATTAATCAAATGTGAACAAATGGAAACTTATTGTGAAGTGTTACACACTTTAAAAATTGAAACACACACACACACTTCATTCAAAAATACGCCAAACAAGTGGATGATTTGTTTAATTTAGACATATACATTTACATGTGAGGACAGTGAAAGCATTTCTTAAACAAATCTCAACTCATACATGTAAAAAATGAGATAAATCCAAATGCATACTGTCTGTAATACTGTAGACGAGGGGGTTCAAAAGTTAGCTTGGAAAAGAGAAAAATAAGAAAAGGTACAAAAAATATGCATATCTGTATAAATATAAGTTCAATAGTAACAGTATTGTAAAACACATTTAATAATTACAAACGTCAAAAAGTCCCGACCCATTCATCCATTAAAAAACAAAAACACACATTAAAGAAAAAGGCCCATCAACACAGTTCAAAATACAGTCCAAGATTGTCAGTCAACACTTTCAAAAATAAGCACACACAATCCACCCTAAACAGAACACACCCATTACATTCAAACTCTAAACATGACCCTGTGAGACTATTAAATGCTTTTTCACTGAGTGGTCCATTCTGATGAATATGGGTTAGTAAAACACCTGCCACACTTGCTGTCGCACTCCTCTATCACACTCCTCTGTGAGCTCTACTCTGCGAGCAACTTGTTTGATTGGACCAAAAGGTATGATACCATTTTAAGTGTATATAAGATGACACAAAGTCAACTATTCTCCTTAATATATCTGTTACACTTTCACATAAGTTTTTAAAAATAAATTATCATTAAATGTTATTTCAAAGCCATTTCAGTCAGTGGTCGTAAGGGGCAGTTCAACATAATTGACTTGACATCTCAATTTGGTCTAATGCAAGCATGTAACCACATGATTGTCAGTCAGCTTGAGAGATAATTAATACAGAAAACATTTTGTGCATTGACCCAGAATCACAACGAATGACTGGATCTCAAAAAGGCGACATAAAATGGACTTGTGTCACAAAAATTTAAAAGAACTGCCACACTCTTGGAGAAAAACATGCAAACAATGCATTTCAATATCCATCCTGTCATGACATCCATTTACATCTCCTTCAGGTCTAAGTTACAATTCTAGGGTTCTTTTTTATCTTTCTTAAACAAGCCCTCCAAAAACACCTCTCTAGCTGTCAGGACCGGCCTGAGGGCAAGAAGCAGTGATTTCCATCCCCAAAATACTGATCAGCATGTGGTGGACGCACCCACACATTCATGAAGGCACTAAAAGGCACACGGTTCAGATGAATCACACTGACAATCAACTCCACGCTTTATACAGAAAAAGAGAGTATACATGAAATCAATGATAATGTACTTTATATTGTAATATTAATAACAATAAGCAGCACTGGGTCATGAAACTATACTGAAAATATATAAATCAATATAATATATACCTTTACATAGCATAATTCAAAGGCAACTGAAGGCAATTAAAAGACTATTTGTTGTATTTAGAAAACTACAATGTATTTTCAGTATTGCACATAGTTATACCATCAGATACATTTTTTCACCACTTTTTTCACTGTTTCTTTAAGGGTTTCTGCCTCGACATATACTTTTCATTTTAGTCATAGACTGTCTTGTTATAATACTGTGCTGTGTATGATCACAAGCTGAGATGGCGCTGCAGGCTCAATGTCAACATGTTTTTGCACATGTTCTGTTAAAGTTCTCTGATGGTGACAAAATTGCTTCCAGTAGATCTGAATGCAGAGGAACACACACACACCAAAAACAAACCCCCTGACTTTTAAGATCACTTTATGAAACTAATGCAATTAAGATGAGAAACAGGAAGAGAATAAAGCAGAAATAAACCTGCGCAAGGCTGAGTTGTACTACAGCCTTTGTACTGTTTCTCAGTTTAAGTTCAAAATGAAAATGGTAAAGTTATGGCATTGCTCTGGATTGCCAGCTGCACACCCGCCATGCCTGCAGCAGTCTGAGAAAGCACACCTCTAAAAACAATCCAAACTGTGTGGGTAAGATATTCAGGAAAGTAACAGATGACTTTAAAGCCATTACTAGGAACAGGTTTAGTAAGGTAAGCCTTTAAAACAAGTTAAATCAAGCCAGGCAAACCTCAAATTCAAATGTTCATTGAATGAAGCAACACTTTCGCAATTAAACTAACATATGCCAATTTAATTGTTTTTTTAATACTGCAACATTTCATGCAGTAGTTGTCACAAATGACAAGAAGGCCAAAAGCGGGAATTACGCCACTTGTAGTGTTAAATTTTCCATACTGCAAATATATTTTTTGTGACATTAACATAGTTTGATTTGCCACACAATTACTTATGGCCTCAGCATTCAGCTTTAAAGTAATTGTTTGTTTTAAAGTTGTTACTATTAAATCTTTAACAATGATGGGAGTTTTAGAATCCCATGTTCATGAAGTGCCGTACATAAAGAACATTTTCTCTCAATATTACGTCATTTATGAGAGCACCATTTGACCTGATACATGACCCATTTTAACATTAAATGTAGTGTAACTACAATACTTACAAATCACTGTTATTAGTATATTTAACTGCCAAATATAGTGATCTTTTGGATTTAACATGATACATAATAAAGAAGTGATTTAACATCGATCTATAATGTGAGACATGACTGTTTACAGTGGAACTGTGAACCAAGTGATGGCACGACAGAATCTCCTCAAACTTTTTGTATACAAATCACTCAAAAATGATAAGGATCATCTGGCTACTGATCTGAAAGTCTGGCTCTTGATTCTGATAGCATAGAAAACATATTTTTGTATTTACAAAAAACTGCCATATACTTTGCTTGTTTGGTTTTATATGAATGTGATTTTATGATTCATATTTGGTTTTATATTTTGATTCATACTAAAAAAAACAATGAATAAACCTCTATAATGACTAGCAATGTTTTTGCATGATGCATTTATATTGCTCTGTGGCGATGGTTTCTGGTGTATCGCTCTCTCTCTGATGTATGCTCTTTGAGATCAACACCTAATCACAACCTAGCTTCAGAGCCACCATTCTCAGCACTTCTGTAATCCCTCACCATTGCCTCTCTGGTGTTTGGAATGGCTGTGTTAGCATCACCAGGCTGAGAGAGGTGAAGGATGTGTTAACATAAACACTGGGATATTTTCACCCAGTGGAATAAAGGAATGGGACACAGTTGACATTGACCACACTAACTATGAGAGAAGAGCGGTTTGACTGACAAACCACAGAGCAGCAATGACACATCTCTGTGTTTTGTGCTCTTTAGGAGAGAAGCCAAATGTATCAACACACCAACATCCCTTGGACTAAGCTGTATCGCTCGTGTACTTCCTTGGTCCCAGGTCAGAGCTTCAGTCATTTTTTTTATAAGACAAAGGATACTGCTTAATGATTTTGGAGGAATACAAATTTTCTGTCAGGTTTGAGGGAAGGGCTGTAGATGCAGTGCATTAACTGGGGAAACCCTCTATGGGTAAAGATTGATCACCATAAACGCCTATTCTAACAGTCTCAGACATAAACTGGCTCACAACCTTCTCCTTGTTCTTCTTCTTCCTCTTCATGAACCTCCTCCACCTCAGGCTTTACACTACTGGCATCGCAATTACTGGGCAGGTCTAGAGTTGCCTCGGGGGGCTTGGGATAACGGAATGGACAGCCATTATCATCAAAAAACCTGCGGAAGGTAAACTCATAGAAGGCATGCTCAGGGTGTTTGCCGTGAGGAGAAAAAAGGGCGTCCCAAGTGCGGGTGCTGTCTGCACTGTCACTGCAGGCCCCTAGACCACCCTCTTCCTCCACAGGATCAAAGTTGGATGTATCCATAGGGTGGGCAATCTTGGGTCGGTAGGGAGCGGGCTGTGTACGAAGATTGCTGGAGAAATCCACTTCGGCAAAGAATGGGTGAGCTTTTATCTCTCCGGCCCCGTTTCCCCCCAAACGCTCTTCAGCTGAGCAGCACAGTCGACCAATGATGTCAACTGCCTCAGGGCTCAGTTTCACTTGTGGAGGCACCTGCAGAGTGTTCTCCCAGTTTATCACCTGTGGAGATTGAGCAATTTTGTCAATTCGTCAATTTCAGCAAACCTTTTACATTAAATTTTCCATAAATGTTCTTAAAGGGATAGTGCACCCTAAAATGAAAATATGCTGTTGTTTTCTGGGGCCAACCAAGAAGTAGGTGACAAATTATCTTTAGTAGAAACAGTAGAAGAAGATTTTTAGCTGAAACCATACTCTGTAATTCATAAAATGCATCTATCAAAACTTTTTACATAAATTCAATATGCAAATGAAGCAAAGATGATGTATGTATCTGGCTTACCTTAAGCTGTGTCTCTGTTGGGGTTGGAGCAAGGAAGGGTGGCTGACCAACCAGCATCTCAAACAGTATTACTCCCACACTCCACCAGTCACAAAGCTGTGTGTATCCTGCACATTAAGAAGTATCATGCTAGAAGAGTTTTCTAAATACTAACTTAATTACCAAACATTTTCAAAGCAACTTCTTGGATAGCCATGTGCAAGTCTTACCTTTGCGCAGAAGCACCTCAGGGGCAATGTAGTTAGGAGTGCCAACCAGAGAGTGTGCCAGGCATCGCTGGTGCTGACGAGCTGCCCTCTGTTCCAAAGTCATGAGCCGGTCACCACAACGACAGTTAGATACATCATCCCAAAAGTCACTTGGCTCCATACTATCCTGCCGGATATGGTTCCCTACATAGTGCAGGTAAGAGACAATAAAGCAAATCAATTAACATGATAATCTTCATAGGGCTAAGGGTGCCTACACATTAAAGTTTACAGTCTACCAGAGAAAGCAAGGTTGAAGAGAATAAACAAATTGGTTTGAGGAAGTGGGGCTCTGGCACGCGACTGGAAAAAGATTTTTCCAAGGTTGTTGCAATGCACTCTGATGTAGGCATCGGTTGACCAATGAAAATGTTACAGAAGAGGGATATAGTTGTGCTTTCAGAAATCTAATTGGCTGTCTTTCCACTTGATTTCCAACTAGACTCTTTTTACAACTTTTCTCTTGTTGGAGGTGCTCTAAATTGATCTGTTAGCAAACAATACAGATATTAAACAATTCCTTCTATATTTCAACAAGCATTGTTATTGGTTTGGTATTTAATATAACCATACAAACCTTTTTGGTAATACTTGGAGTTGTGAGTCCAACGGAACCCGGTACACAGACCAAAATCAGTCAGTTTGATGTGTCCATCCAGGTCAATGAGAATGTTGTCTGGCTTGATATCTCTGTGAATGAAGCCCATCCTATGCACACTCTCAATGGCTAGTGTCAACTCAGCCACATAGAACCTGGCTAAGGGCTCCGGGAAAACCCCCATACGAATCAGCAGGCTCATCATATCTCCTCCAGGAATGTAATCCATAACAAAGTACAGGCTATCTCTATCCTGGAATGAGTAGTACAACTTGACTACCCACTCATTGTCAGCTTCTGCCAAGATGTCCCGTTCTGCTTTCACATGGGCTACTTGGTTTCGGTTCAGAACATCTTTTTTCCTCAGAGTCTTCATGGCATATAGTGCCCCTGTGTCCACTTTACGTGTAAGACAAACCTCACCAAAAGCTCCAATACCGATAGTCTTGATTTTGACAAACATAGATTTGTCCATTTTGGCACGCCGTAGCCTGTTGTAATTGGATTCCTTCTGGTAAAGCATCTTCCTCATCTGTTCCTGCTCTGCTTCGGATAGGCCAGCCTGGAGGAGATAAAGAGACAGAGGAAATTAATTACATTAATGGTAATAACTTGAATTTCGCACAGTTTTGTTGTTATTAAAGCTGCAATTCGTTTTTTAAATAAAAAATAAACAAAAAACAGTTATTGAGCAAGTACATAACAGATCAGTGTTCTAAATCTCCTTACCGTACCCAATTCACAATAGTAGGTTTATAATGACTCACAATTTGAGCTGTGGGGACATATTTTACAGGAAATGTCAGTTTGGCTTAATTTGACTTCAACATATGTAAAGAAAGGTAATAAATTAACCTGCAATTTTATGTTTCGAACAGAGATGGTGATAGAGTAGCAATAAATTACAAAGCAAACCTCACCTGCAGCTTTAAATTAATAGTGCATTTTGTGGTCAGTGTACGTCCAGCTTACCTTGGACATCTCTTGCTCTAGCTGCATCCTGCGGTTGAGCTTCTGCTGGTAGGTCTTCATAACATTCTCCACATGCTGCTCCATGTAGAATTTGAAGGCAAAGGGAGAGTAACTCTTAATGCGAGACTCTCTCTTCTCTTCATCACAGGCATTTTTCCGAACAGGCACAGGTGAGGTCTGTATCTGCTTCTTATCCTTCACAATCTTCTCCCCTTTGCCTATCTTGGCTTTGTCTTTGAAGACAGGTTCCTCCTGCTTTCCTGCTGCAGCACTCTGGGCAGTCCTACTTGTAGCACTGACTTCTTGTATTCCACCCACGGTACCAGGTTCAAGACATGCAGGCTCAGCTCCTGGTCCAGACCCAGGAAGGAGAAGTGTTTTGGGGTAAGGTGGAGGCGGGCAGCGGTGCTCCTGGTTAGTCTCAAGGTTAAACGTCTCATCTGGCATATATCCATGAGATTCTGGTGGTTCCTGGGCTTGTGCACTTAGCCAGCCCGGGTGGCACGGTCCCACTGCTGTCTTTGGCTCAGGCCTCATGACCCGTATACTCTTAACAGGTTGCTGGATTGGTGGAGAGGTCACTGCAGTGATTGTGTTAGGTGGACCCAAAGGTGTCTCCTGCTTGCCAGCAACAGTAGCTGTAGGTGGCAAAGTCTGTCTCACGGTCACCTTTTGGTGGTTGTTGAAAGAACTGGTCCTACTGGGGACACGCACCTCGCCTCTAAAGGGACCCTGTGGCTGCCTGGTTGGAGGAGTCCCTTCAGATCCATGGGCTCCTGGCCAATGATGCTCATACATATCAAGGTTAAGACTGGCCCTGGAAGGGGTATGGAGGCCTTGGGGTACATCTGAGAACTCAGCACCTATTGCTCCAGTGGCCACACCAGGGGGGCGTGGCATCATAGGAACTTGGTATGAGGTGGGGCTGGCTTGGTGTGGATGCGAATGTGGTGGTAGATATAAGTTGGGAGGGTACCCACCACCATTTTGGCCCATTGCCCCTTTGCTTGGCATATTAACATAATTTTCTGGTGCTAATGGAGCCATCTTATTCTGGAAGGAAGCACTTCGTTTGACCCCATAGCTGGAGGGCTCCATTATATGAGGCCTATAATCATAATGAGGGCCAGGGCCTCCTGAGGGCTGTGACTGGAGTTGTATGGGTGGTCCAGGTACACTGTAGCCCATCACAGCCTGATCCATACCACCTGGGTATCCTGTTTGCTGAGCTGGACCAGGTGTGTATATAGGGTTCCCAGGGTTATTCTGGCCAGTCATGCTTGTGGAGTAGGCACCTATACTGGCAGGACGACCCATTGGGTTGCCCATGGCAGGACCCTGTGAGGGGTTGGCAGGGGGTGTTATGTAATTCATGACAGGTGGTCCACCTATGTATGCACGAGGCATCTCACCCTCAGCTCCATAAATAGCCCCCTCATATAGTGGAGCTCCCATTTGATGATAAGGGGGCATGGCACCCTCCCCAGTGCCCTCCATAGCTGATCGGTGGTCTATCAAATTTGACATGGCACCTTTTCCTGTAGGAGATTTGGAAAGGTTCTTGAATTTAAATGCAGTTATATGCATATCAGTTTAGCATAGTGTGTTTCTAGGTATAAGTGTGCACATACCTGGGGAAGTCTGTTTAATGACACGTACAATCTGTTCATTGTGCGGGTCAAGGTAACCCATTTTACTTATGTATTCCAATGCTGCCTCAATGTTACGACTGCCGGTCTGTTTTAGAGCACGCACTGCCATTTCCTGTTTCAGAAATGAAGAACTTTCAGAACACAGGCGTCACATGCATTTTTTCAAAATGGATTTCCTGTCATTGTGCAATGATGTATCACCTCTACACTCAAATGCGGAATATAAGATTTTTAAATAGTTTCTATGATGACGTAATACTGCTTGTTGACACATGTATTGGACATCACCCCAACTACTCATACTTGCTGTTGTAATCCTAATTACATTTTCCCAAGTAGAAGTACAAGTGACTAAAGCTAACATCACAACTACCGACAGACATTACCACTTTTGTTAAATTAAAACTAAAGAGCTCAGTTTGGATTTTGTTAGACCTGCCAATCAAACTGCTATGTGAAACAGCATATATCTGTAAACTATGTCATCTTCAATACAACTCTTGGAGATCCTGTCTCTTACATCCAACAGATTTTAAATATGTTTAAAAGCTAATCTACTTTTTAGGCAGGTCAAAGGCTTCCTTCCTGTTGAGAAATGTATGTCTATGTATCATAGCCACAAAGTAATAAAACAGTGTGTCTATGTAGGTATCGCATTGGTTGTGGAAAATGGATAACAGCAAATCTCAATTATTTGCAAAAACGTATACAAAAGTACAAAGTACAAAAGTAGACGACATGCATGTCAATACACACCAAATATGTGCACACATCAGAGAATTGTTAACAATCCCTGCAGCTGTTTCCTCTGCAAGTTAAACTCCTTCCTGTACCAGACCTCCAATATATGTCAAAAGCAAAACATTATGACCCGAGTTTGGCATACTGGAACAATCATCAGATATAAATCCATATTAATATTAATGAACTGTGAGACTGTGATCGGTAATAAGCTGTGGATTTTGATGGTGCTACTCATAAAATATAAAAACATCTTTAATTTTTTACATATTTATTTAATGTTTTAAATAAAAAGTAGCCCTCAATTAAAAGGGATCTCCACTGATTACCCACCACACAACATTTCTGTTTCATAGCATAAACCCAGAAGTTATTTTTCCAATTTCCTTGTCACACTTCTGCGGGTGCAGTGATCCAAAATAAAACTGCTCACAGAAGAGTGTACATGTCTGAATTGAGACCCACACCTATATGAGGAAATCCCCTTGAATGGCATATGAGCTCATTCAGAAGACATTCTGCCCAAACCAAATTCTGAAGCACAGCGTCTCAAACTGCCCCCAGTGGCCATCCATGACACTGCACCAAACATGTCGGAAAAAAGACAAACAAGTGCCTTATTCAGCACAAATTTGTGCTCTTGTAGGTAAAGTAGGTAAATTTTAATCAAACAACTATTACAAAGACTGGGTGATTAAGACATGCAAACTCATATTTCAGACTGTCTTGTTTAGATGGCACTGACAGAGAGGAAATAGAGTAAAAATCTAATGGACGTAAACAAGCAGTCATACAAATTGTGGGTACACTCAGCATACAGAACCACACAAATTCTACACATTCCCTGAGTGCTAGTTAGAACTACTGCGTGTCACTGTGTAGCCACCAGTTCGTCTAAACACTTGTGTGAACAAACATGTCTGAGAAAAACAACGATTGAGCAGTTACATACATATGCAGGTGCTACAGTCTGTACTGTACAAAGGACAGAGCATGCACAGGAAATACCCCAAACAAATGCTGTCTGTCTATGATCATTGCTCTCAGAAGCACAGTTGCTCTCTGTTGCATTCCATCAGTGTCCACTCCAAGGGTGTGTGCCTTCCTGTCCCTCACAGTGATTTGAAGGCGCCACTCTCTCGCACTCGCACCAATCCAACATAGACTACACTCTGTTTTAGTGAAGGGCTGGGACTGGGTTTGGCCTTGGGTCAGAGTTTCAGCCTTGGCCTTGAGTGTCATTTGGTCAGATGTTCAGGACATTTCACAAAGCATGAAGCAGGAATTTCAACTATTTTCAATCTCTCTTTAAAATTTTCTTTCCCCTCCCCTTATTTTTTTGGAGATCTTTCGGTTTCAATCTGTATTTACTGTTCGTACTCATCATTGCAAAAATATCTCATTTGTATTTTTGCCCATGTCACGATGGTCAGCACCACAAACCTCAAAGCTACACTAGACATTTAAACTCTGACCGTCGTAAGTAAAAATAAAAAAAAGGTTTCTCTTTTTTTCCCCCAAAACTCTTAAAGTAAACATCCACTTTGACCCAAATTTTGAAACACATTCCACTATCATACATAAAAATGAAAGCCATATGGAGGTCTCTGAAATGTAGGCACGTATGGACATCATTGTCAGCAGACTGGTAGAGAAGGGAAGCATCATCTGTACTGTAAAACAATAAATGCCTTTCAGTATTGCTTATGATCCAGGTATAGTATTTCCATATATAGTATTTCTTGGTATAATTGTGCCCAATTCACTAGTACTTGTTAAAAAATGTGTCTTTATAATTAATGCACGTCTGAGATTACTTTCCTTATGGTTGATGTCATACTGTACTCTTGTCCCCTCCACCTTTCTTCCTTTAAACTAATAAGCAACACCCACTTTTCATGATCCAGTCAGTTTAAATTCCACCCTGCATTTGTTCTCATCGAATATTCTGTTTTTTCATGCAAGTATATCATATTACACAAATGGAATTGGTTGAGAATGTAATTTCATGGTGAAATGTCACACCACACGGCCCAAACCAGTTGATATTCGAAAGCCTAAACATATCAGGTGTACATAGATTGTGAAAGAAGGCTAATATAAATATTTATATCATGCATAAACATGATGTCAACACAATATTACACAAACCATATTAAAAGTACACAAACATCACATACATAATGAACGCAGGCAGCTTTTCAAATCCCATTTACTTTTATGGAATGCTCTGAGGTTGGAGAAGGAAGAGAGGCCCCAGTCAGAGGCCATCAGAGAACTAAAAATACCAAGTCACACAGCATGGCATTACACAATAATGACAATATCACTATTAATAAAAAAACATCCTAAAAGCATGTTCTGCTTTAAGAGAGGTCTAGGTGCCTGCAGTCTATGACTCTTTGAGGAGACATTAAAAGGCTCACAGAAGACAATCAAAAATTAACTTTTGGCGATGCTAAATCAGAATGCTAAGAAACAACTGAGCCACAAAACATAACCTTCATGTTTTCATAACAATTAAATAAAAACTTTCAACTCAGGGTATGAAAATAAACTAAGACATGTAGAGAGAGAAAAATACAATGGACACAGTCAGAGTGTCTGTGCTGTGCCAGTGCAATGTCTGTCATTCTGACCAAGATCATTGTCTAAATCAGCCCAGCATCAGGACCAACAGCAAAGGCCAAAGACCGGACAGCTTGATCCAAATCAAGCCTGACTCCATTCTATACTTTATCTGATAGCATGTTTCAGCTTCCAGATCCTAAAAAAGCCCCATTCCACTCTCTATTTAGCCATGTCATAAAGCCTGTCATAAAGGCAGCTCAGCTCCCCTCAGCTAGGCCTCATAATTCAGCTGGGCTGTTGTGGATTTCATGCTGGTGTTGTGCATGAGCTTAAGCACAACATTCCTTACATGCCTAATGCAATGACAGGGCTGCTTGCCGAACTCTATCAGAACATGAGCAGCAAAGCCCCAGCACATATCCATTAATGATCTGAGGAGGAGTCTATATTAGACAGCACCACATTAGACAACAGATCCAATATTGGCCTTCATAAGTCCTTTCGTCAGATGTTCTTTACATATTTGACATCAATGAATAAAGAGGCTGCCAACTCCTCATATTTTTGAAGTATAACAAAATGTATTGCAGTACAAGTCTTTATTTTGGTTACCCCAATATATTCAGCCATTAGACAATGACCTACAAATATATGTAACACATTCTAATAAACAACAATTGCACAACAACTATTATTGCACAGCTATTTGCCAGAATCCAAATACACTGAAACAAGTGTTGCTCTATAAATACCACACGCTTCATACTTGTTATACATGAAACAGAACCATTATTAGATGACACACATTTTAGAGAAACAATTTTGGCAAAGACAAAACTAAATGTTCTGTATTTTGGGGGAAAGGGAATGGCTAACTTGGCCTTTTCCACTTTATTTGGGGTGATGTTACGCATTGCTTTAAAAAAAAACTTAAATACCAAATAAGTTGTGAAATCTGACTGCCATTTCAACATTACACTCAATATTATGTAATGATTTATGACTTAGCAAAGACTGGATGGACTGGGCCGCATATCTACTGTACAATGTTCAAGCCCTACTTATGCTAAGCCTCCACAAAGTTCATAGAACTATTGCTCAACCTTGAAGGATTTCAAAAAACCTCTAAAGTAATATATTTAAAAAAGTTTAATAATAACTTATGTCCTGTAAACGTACGTGGTTGTTAAATGTAAATCTACTTCTTACCTGATCACAACCAGCATTGACAAGATCCTGCAGCATCTGCCTGTTGACCTCTCCAGGGTGCGCTGAGCCTGGACCTGACTCATTAGCAAAAGGCATCAAGGACTTTCGGATCTCTCGTAAGGCATTTTGGTAGTTGTTGAACTTCTGGGGCTGTCTGAGCTGTTGTTGCCTACCAGATTGGTCTTTACCCTTAGAGTCACCCCCTCTGCCCCCCTCCCCTCGGGTACTGCCTCCATTAAGTGCCTGGCTTACCAGCTTCGCTGGTTGTTTCAGTCCCTTCTTGATCTCCTGCAGGCGCTGGCGCGTGTTGCCCACATATGGGACAGCAGGGAAGGTTTTAGGCCTCATGAGTGAATGTGGCCTGGTCTGGCTTGTGCTCAAAAGCCAAGTGCTCTCACTCACAAATACTTAACACTTAGAAAAGACAGAAAGGTTCTTAAAATACTCACTCAGAAAGTGAAGACAAACACACTAGAACAATCATACAATTCCAAGATTCCAAGTCACACAACCACACACACAAAAAAACATACTCAGACTAAGTGACCTAAAAAGATAACAGGCTACAGTGGGAAAGATGCAGGGGAAAATTAGAATTCCTGCTGTTGCTTGTCTTTGCTTCTGCTGTCTCTTTGGCTTTGTCTTCTGCTGGATGCTGGCCTACTCGCATCCCAGCAGCCCTTTCAGGGCTTACACTCCCCCTCCTCCCAAGACATGTGAGGGGTTACGTCTGCATGCTTGTTCCATCCCAGTCTGGTATGCATCTTTGCCTGTGGAGACAGGGCAGGAGTAAGGTCAGGGTGCGGCCCAAACACGTCCAAAGGCCTGCATCCCTACACTATGTCAAATACCTGAAGAGGTTAGTGCCTCTTTCATAGGTTTATCTATAAGCACGTACAACAAAGCTTCCTAATACTCTGCAGTTATTCTCTCATGGCAGAATGCACAGTCAAAAAAGCATGTGTTTTGATGCAGCATACAGAGAGTATGCACTATGAATTAAATCTTAAGACAGTTACTTCATATATAAAAATCAAACTACACATGATGGCAACTCAAGCTTTCCATATATCTGTATGTACTATAAAAAGTGTCTCTCTAGCTAATGTCAGCATGGTCCTGCTATGTAAAAATTTGCCTTTTAGTCCACGTCTGGTAGCTATGTGATAGGCCAGTGTACTTTTAAAAGCTAAAAATAATATCTTTCAACAGATACACACATATAAAGATTACTGTGTTTTTCTTCCAATGAAAAAGCCCAAAAATATTTATAAATCATTTTACACTCTTGGCATATCCAACATTTTGCTTAACATAATGCTCTCTAGAATGAGAATAGTCATGACCCTAAAACCAAGTAACAAATCCTGATTCACAGCTGTGAAAAACTAGTTATTTACAAAAATGGACTAGACACAGAAAAAGAACTACTGTCATTTAATTCTTTACAACATCCAATACAATAATTAATGATCATATTAATGTAGCAGAATTCAACATAATTGCTATCTTTTGATAACAACAAAAACACTTTCTGCACCATCTTCTTTTAAAAGCGTTTTAAAAAAGGAGCTTTTTTGCACACTGCTGATCAATATTGCAAATGTGTACTGGAAGTGTAGTCTAATTTTCATTCCTGCGATGCTTCCAACACAAACCTCAATGCTTTCCATTCCAACAACATTTGTACAACAAAATTTGTACTGTTGTGTCACAAGGACAGCATCCAAACACTAATTCAAAAACACATAATACATAAACAAGTACATTTCTGAGATCATCTAAGAGAAAGCAAATAGATTCAGATTTTTCAGATTTATTCCCTATAGCTCTGGCAGAGTATAGCTCTAGCAAAGCCAAAGTCATGGATTTGATTCCCAGGGAAAACACACGTTGTATTGAGATTATTTATAATTAGGTGATGTAAGGACTAAAGCTACGAATTCGTTGTGGTTTTACAAAACTGATCACAATTATGCGACTGAAATAATTCCCATTCTTCAAGCACTTCATAGCTGGTAACAATCATCGGACATGTTCAAGAGTAAAAGTGCAAAGGATGCTGTGATTCCTAAACCAGAGTGAATTGATAAACATATAACATCAATGTACAATTGTCAATACGAAGAAAGTTCATAAAACGTGTGAGCGCGCAGTTTACGCACAAAAGTAAAATAATTTAGTGGGTGGAGTAAATTACACCGTTTCAAAACAAATGTGTGATGCAATAAAGGACATTATTTTTTGGTTTAATTAACACGTCAGTTGGTGTGTAAATATTTTGCGTGCGTGTGATGCATTAACAAAATCCTGCGGAAAAGGTTGTTACTTACCAGTAAACATGATTTTATCACCATCGTGAAACTGCATGGGGTTTTAACATAACTGTAATGTTTTTAAATAATTTTATCAGTCAAAACTATGATTTTTGTGACGCTGAGTTGCAATGCAAACACCTAGCATCCTGTAAATACTATAATTTATCTTTTCTGCATCGGCTATTAAAAGGGGATATAGTCGTTTGAACGGAAAATTGTGATGAAATAATCTCGCGCTCTTGTTATAAAAGCACGTCGAGAGCGTGATAAAACAACATCAAGAGTGTGATAAAGACGATTCGTTATTGGGGTATTTTTATACATACAAATTAGTTTGTAGTAAGACACAATGAAGTTGCGGGGCCTTTTTCAGTTAAAGCCTGGAAATTGCAGCTCTTTGAGCGACTGGAGCGAAAGGAACGCAGATCCGCTGGAGCGACTCCGCATTCCAATGCACATTCACTTCTAGCTCACATTAAATAAGGAAAACAACCTACTTCCCACACTTACAAATGGACATGCTACCGCAAATCGAATAAATCATTACCTTAACAACGTTGAACGTCCAGTGCTTTTATAAAAAATAAAGCCTTTGAGGGACTCACCATGTGATTTGTATGGTACCGTAATCCAAGAAAGTGATTTAAACTCAAGTTAAAGACTCTCTGATATTCTGTTGTCCAGGGATCGTGTATCGATGTCCTCTCATAAAAGGCACACGGTGAAAATCATGGGATTGTCCTCCATTTTCTCGCCACCCACGGCAGAATTAGAATGCAGTACAAAGTTGGACACTTACTGCATTGTTAACATTCCAGAGGAGTCACGTGAGGCGGCTATGCACGTCAGCACTGCACATACCCTGGGCGGGGCTTCCTACGTTTACAACACTATTCAATAGCTCAGATTCTGATCCGATGCGACAAGCACACTAACAAATGTAATGGCTGTAGAGGGAAAACCACTGACGGACATGTACATGACTCCACTTGCGTACAATGCATTTTTATCAAGTTGCACTTGCCTTTCGTGTCCAAAGAAAATAACACAGATAGCACTTATGTGACCTGTTACATTACTTTGAGTAATTTTACTCTGATACACGCTGCGTTCAAATGCACTGAATGATCATTATACAGGGCTCAAGAAATAAAAAACAACTGGCGTAGTTCTGGCTGTTCTCGTGTATGTTTAAAAAAGTGATAGAAACTGATAGAAATATAAACCCTGAAAAACAAATCCAAACACATTCAAGCACTCCAAATTTTATGGACAGACATTTGCATGCATGTTACAGAATAAGATGCTACATTTGTTTGTAGTTATGTTGGTGAGCTCTCCACATTGAACACATAAAAACATATGGAACAAAAATGTGGAAAATTTAACAGCACAAACGTAACACAGACCAAGCGAACACAAAGTTATATGACAACAAGTATCATACTGAAACAATAAGTGCATTGGCTGAACTTCACTGAATATAACAACTGTAATATGTGAACAGGTCAACATTAAAAGAACTGAAAATGATGGTGTATCTATACAGAAGCAAAAAAAAGGGAATCACATTGGGAAAGGCACTGGAAACTAAGAGCAGTTAACATATATGCTGTTAATATTACTTTCCCTGGCTGAAACACTTTGTTCAGTGCCTTGGCTTTTTTAAATTCTTATCATACAGAGTCTACTCTCCAAAATACCACACTAAATTAAAGCAATGAATGGAATGTCTCATATCAAACCAAAGCATCAACAAAGTTAGCCTTGGGACTAAGAAAGTTCCTTATGTAAAAACACTAGAGTTGAGCCATCTAGTAGACAGCCCAATGAACTGAGCCTGATGAATGTGTTTGGTTTAAACAGGTTCTTGGGTTGCATAACACAATGTTTCACTGTTCTTAGAAATTTTCAAATTCCTTTTTCAACACAGAGGCTAAAAAAATAAATAAAGCATTCTGTTAAATAGGGAAAAATAAATCTGTATTTAGCTGTATTTATGTACAGGGAAAGATTGCTTTTAAACAACTGAGGAAATATCATCCTCTAAAGTGTGGTAAACGTAAGAGATCACTCCAATGGTGCAGCAGAAATACACAGATTATTTAAAGCACAGGCAACCTGCACTATCTTATCAAAAGTGCTCACATTGCAAGTGTGATCCATGACTGTGAAGGAACTCTCCACTGGTCCAGTTAACATGGAATATCTTCTCTTGACCATTTCAATTACCCACCCTACATGCCTATGAATATTCGCCTTATCTGAAAATGCGTCCACTATTGAGGAACCTTCTCTATCCTGTCCACTTTGGCTACCCTTACTGTAATTACTACTAGTGATTTTGAGTTCAGCTTTGCGGGCATCTACCAAGTCGCCAATGTCAAAGTCACGCTCGGCCAGCACAACGTCACCTGGCAGGAGCTTACAGAGAAGGCCACAACTCTCCACTAGATTTTGGTCACTGATATGACCCGGTGATCCACCCGAGACAAACATGACCACACCTTGTGGAGCAACACCTATCACATACTTCAGCTCATTGACTATGGATGACTGCATGGAGTGAGTGGGCACAGTCAATGCAGTCGATGCAACCTGTTGATTTACATCCTCTTTCTCCACGGAAACTTTAAAGCAATCTATGATCACTGCACAGTCTGGGTATGTGGAATGCAAAGCTACAGGTAAGTTTTTTCTGAGCTCAACTCGAGATGGCCAAAAAACAGCAGTGGGCACCAGTGTCGTGAACATGATATTAATAATCTGATGGATGGTCCTGTTCACCATGGCAACCTTTATCCCAAAACGATAGGCCAAGTCTTGGTTTCTAAGATCAAGCCTAAGTCGCATTAGTGTCAAGAGTAGTTGCTGGAACAAACTAAGTTTTGTATTTTTGTCCCCTTTCATATGTGGCATGAGAAGCAACATTACAGTCTGAAATACAAAATAGTTTGGTAAACCTGTATAAAACCTAACCTTCTCTGGATCATTTCTAAATGATACCTCAGTGAGAGACATCTTTTCTACTGATTCCCTCAGTTCCACATTCTCTTTCTTAAGAGCTTCAAGTTTGGACTGACAAGTTGGGGACTTAGCAGGGATGTTTTGGACTTGTCTTATTCCTGGAAGTGAGATTTCTTCCCCTCTGTCATGCTCTTCATTATTATCATCCTCCTCTTCATTACAACTGCTTAGCGAAGAGACACTCTCTGGCTCTTCTGGACTTTGGATCTGGCCATTGTCTTCCAAAGAACATCCTTGTCTTTGTAGGACAAGCAAAGCATTGGCTGCCTCCACTTGTGCCTTTTGTTTCTCATAAAAGTCACAGACACTTGCTTCCTTTATATTTGGGGACAAGGGTGCTGAAGTAAAAACTGAAGGTACATAGTCTGGAGATCTGGGATTCTTCACTTGTTTTCCTGTAAATTAAATAGTAGTACATTATCATCTATATCATAATATCAACAGTTAAGACAACAAACGATAATATTATATTATGGTACATATTTACTCTAATAGACTATCACAGCTACGTAAACAATGTATAATGCAAAAAATAAAAAAAGTTTATCACCATGGAAACGTTAATATGATGTCCATTATGTAAGGGCTTTACAAACATTAAATCATCACAGTTGCGGGGCATCCCAACTACTACAAAATCTGCACCTGAAATTGTCATTACTTTTGGACTGGATTAAATGCCACACTTTTTCCATGCGTTTTGCAATAATGAGTTTTATTACATGGTGTTGTTTAATGCGTGTACACATTAATTCCCATTTAACATTTTGCCTGAATGTACCTGAAATGAAGTGGGTGCTGCAAAGTCTACTGCCCTCGTTTGGCACCCATCCCTCACGATTAACAGCAGCAATCCACCGCTGCTTCCGCTCCGGGTCCCGCGGAAACCTGTAGAAGGATAAAGTGGTGCCGGGAGTCCTCCTGTTCCGACAACCAGCCACCACACACGTGTGAACCATATTAAAGCCACTGAATATGTGGACCCACTTGCTTTTCTTCGCTTGTAATATTTACAATCTGACTCCCAAAATGGCGGTGAAGAAGCCTAGTCTGGGCCATCTTGTGTCGTCACATCAGAGGCTGTAAATGGTGGGCTGTGATTGGCGCTTCTGCTATGATATCATCTCAGCGCGCCGCAACCACTCACTTTAGGGTTGCGTGAGGAGCATTCATCTTTTGTTTCGCAAATAAATTTGAAGAAAATGGCAGTGGAATCAAGGGTAACACAGGAGGAAATAAAGAAAGAGCCCGAGAAGCCAGTGGATAGAGAAAAGGTTTGTTTTTTTCAGTGTGTGTTGCCAAATTAGACGAACGCAAACGCCGAACGTTAGCATGCTAAGCTACTTATTAAACTCCGAAGTAATAAAGATTAACCGAATTAATTGGACTAGAACAAACAGATTGTTCCCATTTTAATCTACAGTGTTTACAAACTCAAAGTAATTCGCAAAGTAACGGTAAAGTGCTGTACTTTTAAACGGAGTAGCGTTACTGTGAATGTGGCGATTGCCTTCTTAAACACAATAATCTCGTGTCTTGTTTTTCATACGTAAGGATTACAGTTGCAGTCAAGGATTAATGTCGATTGTGTTTGAGAAAGGCTGTTGTTAATCTCTGCATGTGTGTTGTCCCGCAGACGTGCCCCCTTCTGCTAAGGGTGTTCACCACTAACAACGGCAGACATCATCGCATGGATGAGTTTGCCCGGGGAAATGTACCATCTAGCGAGCTTCAGATTTACACCTGGTACGTATCAGATTTTATTTGCAGTACTTTAAAGGCTGAGGAGATTGTACAATCAATTGTGTCTGCATTGATTACAGGATGGATGCTACTTTGAAAGAACTGACAAGTTTGGTAAAAGAGGTCTATCCAGAAGCACGAAAGAAAGGCACACATTTTGGGTTTGCCATTGTTTACCCAGACCCTAAACGACAAATCTACAGGTATCATTGACAGATGATTCTTGGTTTTATGTTCTATATTGGCCAGTACAGATCTTATGAATCCTAACTAATCTGGCCTGTCGTGTGGTAGGGTTAAAGAGATTGGAAGTACAGTATCAGGACGCAAAGGTGCAGATGATTCCATGACTCTTCAGTCTCAGCGTTTTCAAATTGGGGATTACCTTGACATCGCCATCACGCCACCTAACCGTGCACCACCTGTCCAAGGTCGCATGAGACCCTACTAAAACAGACTGATTTAATCCCATGAGGTGTGTTTGATCAGTCAGGGGTGCTGAATCCTGCTACTGGAAGTCAATACATTCCTGCATAGTTCCAACTCTGCTCTAGCATTTCAGGTGACCTCAAACATCTTGCTTAAGTTATTTGTAAAGAAAGAAGTGAACTCTGCAACTGCAGGAAGAGAAATCTCCAGGATCAGGATTAGGTACCCCTATATTGAGTGAATATCGGGGTTTGGAAGTTGTGTAGATACATTTTGTTTTGCATACATTTTTTTCTTTGAGGTTTTATACCAGATCTACCTTTTATCATTAGCTTGTTAACATGACGTCAATAAATATTTTTTTTCCAGTATCATCTCTTTTGTCTATATATTACATTTATTAACTTTTGAAATACAAAGTCATTCCACAAAAAAACAACATTTAGAAATTGAAGTACTTTCAAATTTCCATTGTCAAAACAAAATCCAAATTAGGTTAAACTGTAACAGGCTCTGTTCAGAATCTTCAGGATAAATTCTTCCCTTTGTATGAAAGATGGGGGTATTACATTACTGCTTTTATATAATAACATAATTGCTTTTCAGATTCAACACGAAGGCATAAGCCAAACTAAATACTTAGTTTTGTGAAAAGTTTGCCAGTACTGTTACTCCAATGCAGTGAGTACATGGTGCATGATAAAATCATGGCTTATTTATATTTTATTTTTAGGTTTCTTTACAATACTTTTTTACCTTTAAGTGTTTAAATTAATAACAATAAACAGTATGAGTTCTGTCCTTGTTACCACATGAGCTCTGCAGCACAGATCCAGAAATGGGCACTTAAGACTTGCACTGAGCCACAAGCTAAATAAAGAAAAGATTACGTCAACCAAATTTCAAATATGTATTCATTCACATAGAAATTGCAGAAATTGACTCACTTTTAGGATATCTTGTGTCACTGAGCTTATATCAGGCATCTCTGGTGTGCATGGCTCAGGGAACATCATTCTGACTTTTGGAGTTGCAAGATACCACTCCTGGTTGACGCTATCTTTAGGCAAGGTGACAGGACCCTCATTAAGGTCCATCTTTATTCCTGAAAGTCTTTCGCCTGATATATTTTTCTGTTCAGGGTTATAGTAAGGAAAAATTGCAATTAATGAAAAAAAACAAAACACCAATCAGACAAAGGTTAGATATAACATCTAGGATATAATGTAGTATGGTTAAAAGATGAATCATGGCTGCTTACAAAAGCAAGAGAACTCCCAAAAAGAGACTGCAGAGTTGGTATCTCAGGCATGGTCTCCTCATAACTTGGAATTTTTGGGGTCTCCAGATTACACAATGAAGATCTGTTTTCGTTGGACGGATCAGGTAGGGGAAAGTTGCTCCCCTGGTAATTCCTCTGCCTCTCATTTTCTTCCTGTCTGGCCTCCTATAATACAATAATTGCAGTGTCTCAGTTGAACCATTAAACATGGTCTTGGTATGTTGTCATAGTTTAGTGTAATAAAACTAAAACCTCAGGACAAATAAATGACCAAAAAAGATCACCTTCACATTTATGTATTTGGCAGACGCTCTTGTCCAAAGCAACCTACAGTACATTCAAGTTATACATTTTATCAGTATGTATGCTCCCCTGGGAATCGAACCCACAACCTTTGCACTGCTGACGCAATGCTCTATCAATGTCTCTATCAACAGGAACACCTTTATTATCACCTTGCTGACAAAAAGTGTTTCAAATGCAGGGAGCTCTGGGGTAGAAGGACCCTTATTAGGATGAGAATTAACATTATTCTGTCCATTCATTTGTGGAGAGGATTTAATCTGGGGTTTCCCAATCTTAAGTCCTGGGGTGCAAAACACAGGAGGCTCCAGAGATCCCATGCTCTCTGAAAGATTTAAACAGAAACATGCCATAAAAAGGTAAAACCTGGAACAAAAACATTTTTGTAATCATCTGCATGTTTGCGTAATTAGAAGAATTAATATAAATAAACACTGATATAAATGAAAATAAACACCAGATTATTTATCATTAACACCACCTTTGTTAGGGACACAGGACAGACTGGGAAAGTCACAGCAGCGTTTTTGAGCATTCTCTGTTGTTTCACTGTAAGACACAATGCTGTACTTGATATATTTACACTATAAAACAACTGTCACAGGAACATGATTAGCTCTTTTTAATTATGAGTAGTTAAAAAAGCAGCAACATTTTAAAAACTGTTATTTAGCGACTCTTAAAAATAGCAGTTTAAATGAAAAATGTGTTACCAGAACAGCTTCACATTCATTTATGAGGCTGTGTTGTGTCTTTAGAATGAATGTAAATCTTTATATAAATTTACATTTATGTCTTTGACAGACTCTATAATCCCAAATACAAATTTTATTAGCATCTAACTTCTGACCTTAGTGTTACAAGCACCATATTCATACATTGCCAAAGCAAACAGTTTAAACCATTATATTTCTTAATGTGATATTCACAAGGAATTGTGATATAAGAATACCTGCTTTTCTTTGGTGGCTTCTTGTTAAACAAATCCATGGTAAAATCATTGTTCCAGCACATGGTATATTCAGAGATCCCAAAGTCCTTTAGTTGTGGGGTAGGAGCATCATCTTCCATACTCAATAAGCACTTTGGTGTTTTGAGCCTGCAGCCGCTGCATGTTCATGACAAATGGTGGAGGTGAAAGAGCCACAGCTGGAGTAGGATCAGAATCATGGGGTGGCTCAGCTTCACTGGACACTCTTTGAAAATGGAGTGCAGACAGCCCAAAATCTGAGAGCTGTGGGGTCCGCAGATGGTCAGCTGAAGGTGGTGGCATCTTCTCAGGTGTCTCTGACTTCTCAGGTGCTTCATATTCCCGTGCTTCATCTGTCTTTTCCTTTTTTTCTTCCTCTTTTTGCTCTTTTGTCACTAGAACATTGAGCAAACAGAAGAACACAACAATGTTATAAATAGCATGACTACATAATTGGAAAAACTGAAATGAAAATAAGTAAAATAAAACTGACCACAAATTATTTTTGGGTTTTGATACACTGAATAATAGAAGGTTTGATAGCTTTTAAACCTGACATCATTAAACATGGACATTCTCAAAAAGGCCTTATGTAAAACTACTTATGTAAAACCATCAATGGCAAAAAGCCATTATTCAGTTAAAATAAAATGTAGTAAGAGCTATACTTGCACATAAACAAAAATAATAGCTTTTACAAATCAGGGTTAAAAAATGAAACAGGAGCCAAACAGAATCAGCATATGAAAATGAACCCTCTCAGATATGCTAAACATTCACCTGTATTCTCTTGTCTTGCTTTATGTGGTCTGTAACCATATTTCTCATAATGTTTCTTTAGTCTGTCAATGTCTTCTGTGGTCCTCTGCTTCAGCACCAGGCATCTTCTAATGAAGGTCCTCAGTTCAGCAGTTCCTGCATCGTGTGTGGCCACCTGATCCTGAACCTGCCGCTGCACATATTCAATTTAAAACAGTGTTAAATGAAGCTCATAAGAAAACATGCAGCATAACAAATACATACCTTCAGCTGTCTGACTTCGGAGTGTAGCTGGTATAATGCTAGAGCACCGTTCTCTTCATCCTCTGCATAAAAACAAACGACAGTGAATGAATGCATAGCTCACTGAACTTATGTAGATGCCCTGATGACCGTGGGCCGCTTTATAGTAACATCCTAACTCATATCAGTAAAGTAACCATGTTGATTTCAGTTAGAAATCTCTATGCAACTTGTCAGAACTTAACTTTGGACATAAGATCATTAATGAACTACATTATGTTGTCTGTTTACCATAGTCCTCTTTCAGGTTTTGACTTGCATGCAGAAGATTGTTGCTTTCAGTCCCCAGATACACTGTCAGTTTCCGCAGCTTTGCGAAGAATCGCTCTGAAGGATTCATACTGAATGTATCTCAGGATTACAGCTTAAAAGATAAAGGTATACATACTTTAATATTAAAATATGATTTTCATTAAATGTAATAATCTAATATTTTATGTGAAGTCTTAAAGAAACGACTGTGCCAGTTTGAGACTGTGCAACTAAAATGGAAAATATACAATAACATAATGACAAGATAGCTACTTTTTGATCACGTTTCAGATCCGAAACACTGGATATAACAACAACATATTAAAAACGCACAATACCGTAACAGACGTAGTATGGTTAGTAAAGCCAATTCAGAAAACGTTATATTAATGTCATCCCGTACACTTTCAAATTGGCGGCACATCCGGGTTCTTCCCGTGATATTTTAAGCAGAACTCAACCATTACTGCTCATTACTGCCATCTCATGGTTGTTTTCTGTCATAGTCGCAAAATAAAAACTGGTTATGGTTTTCCAACCTTTTTTGTGAAGGTTAAAAATAAATGTATAGCAGAAAGAAGTAAGAAACTTCTTTCACGCTAGGTTCATTTGTTCAGGTTATTTTAAAATATACTTTTAATATTTTTATAGCGAAGAAGTAGCCTCACAAGTCTAACTTTCTGTTTCTATTTCAGGGTGTTAGCACGAATGATGCAATTCATACAGCTACTGGATACTAGGCCCACGCTTTAGACAGGTGGAGATGACCTCACCTGCTGTCATCAGTCTGTCATCTGTAATTATTTGTGTCTCATTCACCACTGTCTAGACATTGTAATAGTCGCACTGACACGTTTGCTTTTTAAATGTGTGACCAATGACCTACCACTGTCTGGAAGCACCTTGACAATGACAATTATTACAGTGTACAGTCACCTCAGAACCACTGTTAGAGCCCAGCCACAGTTCACAAAATAGGAGAAAGAGATGTTTTTTTTAGCTATGTTTGATACTATTGCCTGGAGGGGCTGCTGACAGCCCTCTATAACTGTAGCAGCCTTCCCTGCTGGAAGAACTCATCCCAAATCATAAGTATGAATATAAAGAAATTCTGGGTAAAAAGTTAATTCAATGCATAACGTGTCTAGATGCTAAAACTGTACATTATGATGCAATTTGGTCCTATAGCTCAACTAGTAAAGAATTGTGCTAGCAATTCCAAGGTCATGGGGCCGATTCTCAAGGAAAAACACACACACTGATAAAATATATATGAATGCACCGTATATCACTTTAAATGAAAGCACCTGCTAAAAACCAGGAATTTTTTAATGAACAATTACATTATTAAACTATAATTAAAGCATACAGCATTTATAATATAACAATTAATTATTATATAATTTATATATAATATAAATAATTATCTAATTATTAATAAAGTTGTTTTTAGCATTATGAGATAAGAAGCATATTCTGTGTTAAAGCGTAGCACACTGAAGTTTTGAAATTCATGTTTAAAATTATGATTGTGTATAACTGCTGTTGTACAACAAAATGGGAAAGTCATGAAAGTCATACTTTACTCATAAATCAAAAAAGTCTCATTGAAATTCCAGAGGGAACAAATGGTGTATGTGGGCCTTCTGGGCTGGCCTATAATTTGCTGATCTCAGCAGAAAATTCAGAGAAAATGCATTATAATAGTAGCTCCACAATCTTTTCCAACATAAGACTATATGAAGCAAAAATTATGTAATGAACAGAACCAAGACAAGAACCATGTCAACTAAGACCAGTTAAAAGTTAAATAGTCAACAATAATTTGTAAAGGAAAAAGCATACATTTTCAAGGAATTACATGAATTTTAATATACAAATAAAGAAATTAAAAGAAAACAAAGGATGATACCTTAATGACTGACTAGTTAATAAAGTTACATATGATTTATTAAAACGCTACACTGCAATAAAGAATTTCCTATTGTACTGTGTTTTTGCTGAAATACAGATACAGAATCAGATGTTTAAAATAAAGGCTTGTGTCAATGCTGAATATGTTACATGCCATACTATATGCCACCCAGCATTTGTGGGCAACACTGTGCATAACCTCAGAAAATTACATATCCAGATTTATTATTAGATTAAAAAAAAATTAAACCACCTAAAACATAGATGACTAAAGCCTGTACGAGAACGAAAAAGTCTTCTGATTACTGCAAAACACACACAAATACTGATGACTAAAATTAATCAAATTTGTGATGATGTCACAAAAACACTAACATTTAATCATTATTTAAAAGTTTAGGGATCGTGAAACTTAAATTTGTGATTATGAAATAACACTGTTAAAAGATACTTGAATAGTATTATTTTACTCAATATAACAATGTATTACAAATAAAATACTTTTAATTTAAGACTTAAAGATTTTTAAAACTTTTTAAGGGACCACATGTATTTTGTAAAAAAAAAAACTTTTATTTTTTGTTTATCGTTTAGCATGCTAGTAGGCCCATTTTATATATAAATCTTGTTCCATTTACATTTAACATATAAACTGTGAGACTAGGTGGTTTCATTTATAAATTACAAATTTGAACTCTTTATTAAGTTTTAACATCATGCCCCGGAACTTCCGGTTTCACCTGAACTTCCGGTTTCACCGGCTCTTCCTTATGTTTGACAGCACTAGCGCACAGGTTGCGTAAGGAAGGTCACACGTGAGTACGCTGTCTGCAACACGTAAAGTGAGTGAAGATTTGCTGTTTAAATGTTTTCGTTTGTCAGTAACTTAAATGTTGGTCGGATGTTTAGTTTCGAAACCTTAGATTAAGAAGAACCGTGCAACGAAGAATAACGTTGATGTAAAGAAATTGCTATGAAAACAAAAATAATAATTAATATTGGTATCAAGGCAACGTAATTCTATTTTTGTTATTGATTTAATATAGTGTTATAACTATATATAGTATATATATAGTTATATAACGACTGAAAGTGAACATGTCGAGCCTGTCAGCAGCCAGTGTTGAGACTACACCAGCAATAGAAGGGCCAGAGCAGAAGAAACCTTTGAAACCATGCTGTGCTTGTCCTGAGACCAAGAAAGCAAGAGATGCCTGGTGAGGATATTGTTTTAAACAATTGGTACATTTTTACTTTAGCTTTTACGTTTAAATATTTCCTAACATTATTGGCTTTGTTGCAGCATAATTGAAAAGGGAGAAGAAAAATGCACAAGCCTCATTGAAGCTCACAAGGAATGCATGAGGGCTCTTGGTTTTAAAATTTAACACTATAATGATGAGATTTAATGTATGGTAAGTATAGCTTCAGTGTCTATTAAGTGTTATGACAAAGACCTACAGTCAAGATGCTGTATTGAGTGTCTGTTATGATGTACTGACCTTTTCAACTGGTTCAGTGCTGAAGTTACTGAATGCATTAGATTTCCTGTGTCAATACATAGTGTTGCCAACACATTCTTTTTTTAAACCACATTAGGGCCACCACAACTTCTTGGTCATGCAAGTTTTCACATAGTATTGTGCATTAATAAACTTGAATTTTTTAATATTGTATCATTAATTAATTAACTTGAATTTCAAAAGTCCAATGATATTTATATTGTATTAGATCTTTAGCTTTTGTTTCAGGAATCATTTCAAATATGTTTACTAATTTTTGTATTTGTTCTTATATTGCAGTTTGTGCCAGACTGTGTGAGTTGGGACTTGGTGTGCTCTTTATTTTTATTTATACTTTTACACTGTGGAGACAACATGCACTGCTAAAACTGCTAAAAAATTCTCAGAGGAATGTATTACTTACTTTTGTCACTTTCATTCATATTGTGATTATTACTTTAGCATAAAATAAATAAAGCTCCTATGCAAGACGTTTTAATTCTTGTAAGTTCACCTCCTGTTTGAACAAATTCTCATTATTCAAAGGTTTTGTTTTGTTTTGTTTTCTTGTATATTAACTGGTAGAGCATGCAGCCTATGTCAAGGTCATAGGCCTAACACCAGGGATACTGACGACATGTATAGCTGGAATATGCTGTAATTTCCATAGAATAAAAGTGTCTGTCAAATACATAAATTGAAATGTTTTTAGAGGGTAAACCACTCTAATAAATAATCACATGCTTATTGCTAAATGATTGATGTTGCATTAAGTCTCACTCCACTGGCTACCTGTAGCCATCTGCATCAAATTTAAATCTCTGACCCTGGTCTTTAGGACAGTCACTGAAATCTCACATTCCTACCTCAACTCACTGCTTCAGGCATATGTCCCCTCCCGCCAGGTACCAGATTGCTCTCTTAGACATACACCTATTCTGTTCCTTCCTAGTGGAATGAACTCCCAGCCTCCACCCCATCTGCTAAGGCATCACAACTTTCAAAAAACAACTTAAAACACCTGTTTTGGAGACACCTGACTAATCCCTAATGCTCTGATACTCTTTCCTACATAAAAAAAAAAAAAAAAAAACTTCTGCTCATCCTGTCTCTAGCATCAGATGTTTTCCACTTGTAAATGTAGCTATGTAGACTTCTACAGACAATGTTAAGTGCTCTTTTTCTTTGTAAGTCGCTTTGGATAATAGCTTCTGCTAAATTAATAAATGTAAGTAGTATCTGTTCTCTGTAAACCCAGTGTTTTATCTGGTGTCTGTGTAAACACAAACAGATCATTGGTTGTAAGCTTGTGTGGCCTGTGTTTCACTTTCAACTTACTACTCAGTTGGCATTTTAATTCTCTGTACCACCGTTTGGCTGGTGACAGCTGCATCTAACTATGCACGCAGGCCTAAAATAGAGCTGCTGCTCCCAGCACATCCAGTCTGAGATTTACCCACAAAAGCACATTCATTCTGCATGTACACCTGGTGTGTGCTGAGCAAATACAATTTAACGTGTTTGTTTTCTCCTAAAGATTGTTCTTATAGTTTACAAGTACAGAAAGTGACACAGGTGCAGGAACAACTTTGCTTATTGAGCATATGAAGTTATGTTTTTGTTTATCAGGTCAAAACAAGTGTATTTGTACATGGTGCTTTTCACAATACACAGTTTCAAAACAGCTTTACAGAATGTCACTTCTACAATGTTTAATGTTTTTGTGTTGTTGGAATCAGTAATTGTTTATATTGGTAACAATGATGTCCACATTGAAAAGGAAAGATGTCTTGCAAATATACAAAAGCCTTTCATTATCAGTACTTCTTTGTGTCATTTTATTACAAAATATGGGCAGGTAAGATATTGAATTTGTTTTGTTTATTAACACTTGTTTTTCAAAGATCAAATGTGTAAATTAGTATCTTCCTCCTCTGGTTTAGATTCAGTGATTATGCCTGGTTTATATATTTACAATACTGTTAAGGTGAGCTTAACACAACTAAAACACTTTGAACACAAAATCATGCTTTTATAATTATAACTATAACTTAATGATTCATATGCACATCTGCTGTAGACAGAAAGAACTTTGTATCTCCCTCTTTAATACTCTGTCACACACAAACACTTTCTGGCTCAAAGTTTTGAATGGTTGTGCTTTGGACTGTAACCTTTATTGTTTATTGGCTTCTACAGAGTACCCCTGACCACTTCTTCCCTATCTTGCTTATAAGTTGCCTGGGGTGTGATTTCAGCATTCTTGACCACAGTAAATAAGTGTGTACAGGCACATATACAAGAATGAGAAAGAGCCTGCATGTGAGAACATTTCTGTCTGTATGTTCTCACGAATGCCAAAGAGACTGATCTCTGAATAGCAGCTATGGCACTTTAGGTTCTGGCAATTATGTATGTCTGCTGGTCAATCTGCACAAGATGTCCAATGAGTATTGATAATATATATTGGTTATTAAGTTGTCAAATCAATTTTAAATTCTGAACAAATCGTGTCACAAAATACTATTTTATTCCATATCTTGTAATATCGTCATGACATTCTGGCAGGGGTGGTAAAATTATCAACCACCCATAAGCATAGTACAATCTGCCCTGCACCCCATTGCTAAGCAGCAGAGTGGTGCAGCACATGAACTACCAACAGATGCATGGCCAAGTTATGTGAAACTACAAACAGGAATGGCCAGGCAGGGGGAGGTAAACAGTGTTATATGACCTTCCCTGTTACAGATTCTTGAAATATAGCCCCCATAGCCTGGGACCCACTGTAGAAGAGCTGGAATACAGTTTACTGTTTGTGAAAAATTTGAGGTGGTTATATCTGGCAAAGCTTTCATGATTAATGAACATCAGTGAAAGCTTCTCTCAGTGTCACTTCTTATCGTAATCACTCTGCCTTGCCATCATTGTGTTATGTTAAGTAGTGGGTCTGTTTTCTGTCTGTCGCTCTTTCCTCCTTGGGTTTCAATTCCAAACATGGTTATCCTTCTCAGGGTCTGTCCCCCTGCCTGTCCTGCTCCATGCAGTCCTGCAGTCTTCACTTCAGTGTGGACAAGGGATCAGAACAGGAGAAAAGAAGGCATTATAGAGCTGGTATTGTAGGACAAGTGGGTGCGAATGGAATTTCCTGGAATGGAATTATGAAGCAACCTTCATTCCTACTGTTTTTGACAGTTTAAACCAAACAGTAAGACATCTGTTGGCTAAGAGGAACAATCTTTTCATGTCTGTTATTAGTTTTGTACTTTATTAACATTTTTAACACCTTGGGCTTGCAAACCACAACTTTTCACAGTAATAAAAGTTTGAAGTTGTTTTTACGATACTTTGTTACTTTTTGGACTTCAATGTTATATGACTTCTGTTGATTAAATTGGAGACAGAAACATGAGTAGTGGCGGCTCTACTTTGCTTGAGAATGTCATTTATAATCACACACTCTGTGATGGATGGACCAACAACACAGAAGGTGCCATCTACCATCTGGGTAACACCATCCTATTTCTGGGGTATATGGGTGGCAGTGGGGCATATGGGGCTCTGTACATCTTCAGTTTTTTGATTCCTGCCTTCCTGTGTTTGATGCTGTGGGGCTGGCTGACGGTGTGTGGTCTTGATGTGTTCCTTTGGAACCTGCTGCTGATGCTGCAGTGTTTGGCCCAGGTATGTCATCTGATTTTCCGACTGATGCAGGATGGTTTAGGCAATGAGGAGCTTTCTGCGCTTTACACGGCAGTCTATCTGCCGCTGGATGTACCGGTACAGGTGTTTAAAGAGATCACCGCAGCCAGTGAGAACAAAGTGTTCTCTCTGGAGCCCGAAGAAACATATGCTGTGGAAGGAAAGACACCTATTGATCAGCTGTCTTTTCTCCTTTCTGGCAGGTGAGTAATTCAGGTGCAGAGTCCCACCTTTGTCTCATATAACAGACAGTTCTCAGAAGTTCCTGAAATGTTTTAAATCTTCACATTTTTAGCAGCTCTGAATATCCAGAGCTGCTTATTCTCAGCTGAATAGTGTATCTTGCATTTTGTGGTGCCAAAAATAAAATAATGAAATTAATTGCTTTTACAGGATTAGAGTGTCCTTAGAAGGTCAGTTTCTCCATTATATCTTCCCTCACCAGTTTCTTGACTCTCCAGAATGGGAGTCCCTAAGACCAGCAGAGGAGGGAAACTTCCAGGTATAATAAAGTAATTTTGTAATGAGAAACAATGGGAATAAGCCCTTAAAGATATCATCTTTTGGCTTGTACCAAGGTAATGTGATGTTCATAACATTGTTTCATACAAATTTTACATGCCCTTGAACTTCCTCTGACCCTTGACCTTGTCTGACCTCAGGTGACGCTAACTGCAGAGACGGAGTGTCATTACATCTCTTGGCGACGACGACGACTTTACCTTCTGCTGTCCAAGGATCGTTACATTGCCCGACTCTTCTCTGTCATGCTTGGGAGTGACATTGCTGACAAACTCTACTCACTGAATGACAAACTGTTTGCTAAGAGCGGAGTGCGCCTTGATATTCGTCTGCCCAGTCTTTACCATGTTCTCGCGCCCTCCACACAGGGTAGTGAGGGTGGCAGCACTAGCTCACCGCCCAGAGGAAGCCAAGGAGATTCTACAGTTGTGGGGGTTGATCCAGCACCTTCTAACCAGGTCTCAGATGCAAGAATCTCCAAGCCTGAGCAGGGAAAGGCCCCTATGTCCAGACCTCCACACCAGCACTGGGCCTCAGACACAGAAATGCCTTCTGGTGAGGACTCAACCAGCTTGGTCTTGGAGGACTTTGCTGATATGACAGGCTCTTTAATGGACTATGGGACTGAGAGGGAGTATTTAAAGTAAAGATTGGGTTGTTGCAGCTAACACACAGGGCCACTTCTTAAGTCACATGTAAGTACACATAAAGACTGAGGGGAGTGGCTGGTTTGAGGTGGAGTCTTTTATGCATGAAGAAGCACAATTGCACTAATGGACATTAGACTGCACAAACACTAATTAAAGATTAAAGCTAGGGTAGGCAATATTTAGACTGAATATATATATAGTAATTAGTTATTGACTAAATAAGAGAATGCAGTGTGGTACAGTATGTGCATGCAGTTTTGTTGTAGTTTGTGCTCCTCTTAACCTGGATTATGTTTATGGCCATGACTGATGCATTAAGTAAATGCAGGGCAGGAATGTCTGTAGTTCATGTATTTCATAATATAACTGAATATACTGCAGAATAAGAATAGAGAGAACAATACATTTTCTGGGGACAGAGCTAATTAAACATATCTGATAAACCCTCCCTTTAGTATGTCCTTAAGGGTAAAGAATATTTTTTATTCTAAAAATGCACAGGTAAGGTTAGTCTGTCACAATTGTACAAAGAAACAATATTAAAAACAATATTAGCAATATTGTTAAAACAATATTACAATAAACAATAACTGTATAGTATGTTCTTGTTTAGTGTGTTTGTGTGCTCAGCCACGGAAAAGACATACTTGGTTAAAATTGATATAGTTTGTATAAGTGTGTTTCTTTCATAGGATATTTTTCTAAACTTAGGAGACGGGTAGTGTTATTATTATGTACTCATGTCAGTGGCTGGGTAAAATACTGGAAGTGTTTGGAACACGTAGGGATCCAAACCTGCCAGCCCTGTTTATCCAGCAATCTTCCATCTCTAAATACTTGGCTTTACCGGCTTGGGGCAGATTGCATTTCACAGGGTCTTGGATAGAGGGGCAGCTGTGAGAGGAGGAAGGTTCTGCTGTCACTGGAGATGTGACCTTCACACAGTTTGCAAAGGAATGAGAAATATGGATTAGGTGTAGAAATACAGCCTGTACTATAAAAAAAGAATACAATAACTACATTGATGAATAAGAAGGACCAATTAATTTATATTACTGTTGCTACATGTACATGACCATTCTGTGCTGAGATAATTGATGTCCTCAATAAGAATTTATTGTGTTCTGTTTTTCTATAAATCTAACAGAGGATGATACTCCAGGAAGTTTTTCAGTCTGATTCCAAAGAGGATGCGCTCCACTGGCTCCTACTGACATCCCTAAATTGTAGGATCATGGGCTGTAGTGGAATCCGGAGACAGTTCCTAATCTCATCACCATCAAAGCTACGTTTTCTCTGCTGTTATCAATATGACTGAAGACATTAATACAGAACAATAAAGGATACATCAATTGTGTTTCTTTTTGTTTAGGACAGTAACAGGACAAACTAATGGACACAAACCATCATCAAATAGATTTGATCAGACAGAATTTACATGATTCCACAATGTTGTGATTTCAGCATGTCTGTTTTTATTTATGTGTGTTGGCATGTGTTTTGAGACAATGAAGCAATAAATGGAGATTTACAACACAAATGAATTTAGTTATTAGGACTTCAGGGTTCATTGATACTTTTATTACAAAATGGTGCATACAATACATACAATAATAAGAAATTAGTAAATGCTGCATCATGCGCTGATTTTATTTATCTGTAAAAAGAGGACTGTGTACTGACCATATTATAAACATGTATTTGCATGGGGCCAACTGCTGTTAATTAAGCTCTGTGTTAAAAATGTTCTTTGATATTCCTCTAAAGCTGCCATTTCAAAGCAGATTATCTGTATTTCTCATTGTGAATGAACAAATTCAGTGTACACACTACAGTGCAAAATCTCTCATCAGAATCTTTTATTTGTGTTGTACAATAAGAAAAATGAACCAGTACTAGTAGAATATAAATAAATATGGTCTAAAAGACAGACTGGCATTGATTGCTGTTCAACAAAACTAAATGTTCAACAAAACTAAATGTTCAACAAAACTAAATGTTCAAAAACACTTTTATTTTTGCAATGCATATACAGTAGATAGATCCTATATGTATACACAGATAAACATAAAACAAAATGATTTAGAGATAAAACATGAATCACGATGCCTCATATATTTGACATTGAAAAATAAAACTATTTAAGTTTTAGCACAAACTCAACTCATGTGCACTTCAACTTATAAATGCATAATAGCTTTCTACGTGCAAACGGTTTTCTCTTTTTCAGGCTCAGATTGTAACTTGCTTTAGAAACTTACCATAACGTGAAGCAAAATACAACTTATCAAGTTCTACTGCTAAAATTAACATCAAACCTCATGTCCTCAGCACATCTCATGTCCCTCAGCTTTTGGAAGTTGAGAGTGGACACTCTTGTATCTGACCCTCATCTGCCAAACCTTTTGGACAATGAACAGTCATTGTGCAGGCCCTAATACCTCCGAGAGGCTCCAGGACATTGAAGACCTTTTCCCACTCATCATTCTCAGGGTCATAACACTGCACAATATCCACCATGCACCTGCTGTTCCAGGAGTAACCGCCCACCACATAGATGCGTCCCTTAAACACAGCCACCCCAACATCGCTCTGACCTCTGGGCATTGGGGCCACCACTGTCCACTGGTTGGTGGCAGGGCTGTAGAACTCACAGCTCAGCACATCGTCATAGTCATTTGTACCACGGAAGTGGTTGCCACCCATAACATAGAGACGGTCGTCCATGGTGCACATACAGTGAAGGCCACGGAGCTCCATCATGTCTGCTCGTCTGTACCACACATCTCTGTCAGGGTCATAACACATCAGTTCTTTCTGGAAAGCATCTCTTGTAATACCACCTGATGACACAGAGGGGAAATGCATCTAAATCACTCTTTTTCAATTGCTTCCTAATGAATGAATAGATAATGTTTCTCAAAATCTAGAAAAAACTAAAACACATTGCTTAATTCTGTAATGCATTCTTGTAGAAACGATGAAAAAAAAACATTAGGAAGGATGTGGTGTAACACTATGTCTTAAATCTTGCTTTTACACTGCTTTTATTATAACTCTTATAATCTTGTGTGCATCTTTCCAGCAACCCAAATGTAGTACTGTATTTTTAAACTATATTTCTTAAATGACTGCACAGTTCTTTAAATTGCTAGATTTTTAGAAACATTCTCACAGTTTCACAGTGGACATGGCATGTCTTTATCTCACTGTGGTCTAACCTCAGATGAGTGACCCACTTCAACCCAATGGGTATCCATTTCCTAGTTGCTTTTGATTCTTGCTCGTTGCTAAGCTGCAAGGTGACCTCTACAAAAGTGTTTTTCTTTTGGAAGAGTAATAAAAGAATTCTCGTTTATTGCTTTCTTACACTTATGCAGAGAGCTGTGGTGGGTTAAGGCCACTCAATCAAACAGGGCCAGATTTAATTAGAAAAATGTTAAATATATAAACAATAAAAATGTTATATATTTGCGATGTTCATACTGAGTTTACCTTTTTAAGCTATCTTAATAGATGCTCACCTGACACATACATCAGATCTCCGTGTACTGTGCCTGCATGCCCATAGTGAGGTTCACACATTGGTGAAACAAATGTCCACTCATTCTTGTTCAAGTTGTAGCATTCCACAGAACCTGAGGAACAGACAATTTTTCAAGAGTATTTTCAAGACAGGACAGAACATTTAGTACAGAGTTTCATTAAAGTAGTAATTGGTAAAACATGTTCTTCTTACCAATCTCACCAGTGGCATTTCTCCCTCCAACAGCATAGAGCTTTCCCTTTAGAGCACTCAGATGAAAGAATGTCCTCTTCTCATTCAGAGAAGCCACCTGCAACCAGCGGTCAAAGCGAGGATCATACCTGTATGCACTGTCAATGGCTGTCTTACCTTTGGTGTCATAAGTACTCTGACCTCCCACAATGTAAAGGAAGCCACCGAGCAGGGCCACTCCATGCTGATAACGTGGTACCTCCATGGGTTGAAGGGTTCTCCAGTTGCCTTCACCCTCCTCATCATATAGACAGAGCTCTTTGCTCACCACTAGTTGCTGCCTCATCACACCACCCAGAACCACCAGGTGGGTGGAATTGGATCGAATCTGAGTCCGTTCTGTCTGCAATACTGGCTGGAGGAAGGGTAACATCTGGTAGTTGCTAGCCTCCAAAAGAAGGTTGACGCAGGCTGTATCTGATCGCATGAAAGGCTCCTCTTCCTCCTTTCCCCTGTTTGCTCCTTCTTCTATCTGGTCTTCCTGAGAGATCTGGAGAAGTTCAGAAGGGGACATCAAAGGGAAGCGGATGTATCGTATCAGGGAGTAAGCAGCAGAGCGGCGCTCAGATGGTTTATGGGATAGCCAAGTGCGGGCAATGCGGTAGAGCTCCATCTCAGAAAAACCAGTCAGTGAATCACTGGAGAGAGCATATGTCATGCTTGCTTCAGACAAATGCCAGATGTGTCCGCTCTGAACCAGTTCAGAGAAGTTCTCACACACAAATGTGTGGACATGTCTTTGGACGTCCTCTAGGAGAAGATCTCTGGCAATGCGCTCCACTTCCACACAGTTTTCTATGGTGATCTGCCATAGAAAACGATGCCACACTTCTTTAAAAGCTCACATTATGCATAGATGAACAATTGCTGAAGTTCATACAAAGGATGAATGAATACAACATCTTAAGGGGTTCATACCTCACGGCTAAGAAGCTGGTTGCAGAAGCTGAGAACGGGAAGCACCTGGAGGAAGCTCGCTGCCTCTAGTGTGTCCTGTAGGGTCTCAAGATTCAGGTTTAGACGAGATGTGTAGATGAACTCAATGATGTTCTTCAGGCCTTCAGTGCTCACGCCATGGAGCTTGATCTCCTTCAACTCCTGCTCCTTCATGCCCCCTGCCAATCCATGCAAAGGAATGAGAATAAACAACAATGAGATTGATGATGGCTTCTAAGATTACAAACAGGAAATGGTGTCTTTTCTATTTGTTTACTGTCCTTTTTTGAACCAGAATGCAAGCACAAATTACCATTTTGTGTGGTATTTACTCTGATGGTGATTTAGTTAGAATCAGAAAACTAATAAACAGCAGATGTGTGAAACATAAATGTATGGGGTAATATATTTAAATCATGGTAGCATTCTAAAAACTGGGTCTTTAATTATCTTTGACAGCTTTTTCTGTTGCTCAACAGGTACTAGGACACTAGCAGCGCCAAAATCATGGGTTTTACAAAATTGTACAAAAACATATTTAGCTTAAGTGCATTGTAAATTGCTTTGGATATAATCCTTTGCCAAATGCATAAATGTTAATTATAGTTGAAGATGCTGCTTCTGGATTTGGTTGGACACACCTGTGAACATGGCTTTGAAGTAGTCACTGGCTGAAGCCATAATGACCCTGTGAACTGGAAAAGTTTCACTGCTGTCACCGGGTACCAGAGTGACATCACATAGTGTCTTATCGCAACGAAAATGATCCAGCCCCTGGGACAAGGAAAACGTTGCCATCAATGTATGCACAATTTGCAAATGTAGTATACAAAATACAGTCTTGCTTTGTTTTAGTAAATCTAGTAAATAATTTTGATTTGAGGTTGTCCAGCTATATCAGTCTATAACAGCCTGCTTTCAACTTTTCTTACTTTGAGTATGACGGCCCCATGCTCTGTGCAGTTGAATACTTGTATTTCTGGCCTGGGCTTTTGAGACACTGGTGGTTTTGGGGGGATTACTAGTGGTTTTGATGCAGATTCTGGGGCGTTCGAAGCACTCTTGGCCGATCTCAAGGTGGCTGCTGTTGGGGGCGCTGCTGTTTGAGGAGGGGTTCGTGGAGGCTGTCTCTGTGATCTGTTTCCTATTCGTGAAAGTCTTCTCAGTTTTCCTTCCTCTCCACTGTTTCTGAAACAAGATGATAAGGTTTACGTAACAGCTCCTCAACAGAGAACGTTTTAAAACTGACATTTCTCACAAATGTGTCACAGGTCACATAACAACTTCAGATTCTTCTTCAATTCACACTGTACACACTTATTATACATCTAACTTTGTTACATTTAGAATATTTATGCAGTAAACTGCAACAATTTCCAACATGGTCAGTGGTCACTTATTTAAGTGTGACAGCATTCTGTCTGACCCCTTTAGGTGGATAATGTTTAGAGTTTTGGAATAAAAGAACTGTAACTATTAGAAAATATAACAGAATCAAAAATGTAAAATAAGTTAGCCATTCATTGCTGTGAAGATACAGCATAAATTCACTCTTTAACAAATTATGATGCAGTACAATGGTCAAAACTTACCCCATAGTTCTGTCTGCTTACTGGCAGGTCGTTTTCCACAAATGACTTCTGACAGAAGAATTAGGAAATAAATAGATAGCTATTATTCACCTGATCCCTAGAAACATTAATAAGATTAAAGTAAAAAAGTTAGAATAAGGTCAGAAAGAGGAAGTTAACTCTGACATATGTTTGCAACAAAACAAAGAGGTCATTTACATATTCATGGCTCATTTTCTGTATGTGCATGTAGAATGTGGAAGGGTTTAGATCACAAACCTGTTTGGTAGACTAATGTAAGCTACATATTGAATATACTGCATAGAACTGCTCTTAAGTGGATGCATTACTAAAACATATCCTTATCAAAGCTCTTACACACATACAGTTTAAAAATTGTGAAACGGTTAGGCAAAATGGAACATGCATAAAATGAAAGAAGCTTACCGAGATGTGCTGCTTTCTCTGGAAGTTTCAAAAGCTTTACACTGTGATCGCACTAAATTAACACAAATGTACGTACAGAATCTGTTTACCACCACTTCATTGACTTCCTGTGTCACTTCTCTTTCAGACATACGCATGTTTTTTCAAAATGTTCTTCCTTCTTTTGACATGTTACTTAGAATAGAAATCAGTTTTTGAAAGCTTCTGAACTGTGATGTTATGTTTGATACATGAGGTGAACCCATAACAAGTGGGAAGAGAGGAAGCAAAATTGTTTTTTGTTGTGCTGGTTTTGCATTTTACAGTTAGTAAAGTTTCTGGGCTGTAAAGGAGTGTAAACTATTTTAAATACCTAAAGTTTGAACTTCTGTTCTTCACTTTCACTTCACTATACATACCTGTACAAATATGCCAAACACCATTTTGGGCCCATGCAGTGTAACAACCAATGGGTGATATAACCAATGGGTATATGGTTCAGAAAAATATGATATTACTGAATTAACAGACACATCAGTTGTTACTTTAACCCTGATATAATATAAACAAAATGTCAATTCACCATCAATAATAAACACAAAATATAAAGTATTTTAATTCCTTTTAATTGAAACTTCTCTGTGCACATTATGTAGTGGCCATCAACACAAGAAACCTTTTAAAATCACTTGATAAATAACCTTTTTATCTGTCACACACCTACTCATCCTATTCAAACAGTCTTTCCTCTGGACAAACACATGTGTAGAGTGGACCACAAGAAGCTGAAAACAGCTCTTTATCAGACAGTAATTTGTAGGAATTAGCAAGTCTGTTTATCAGGTACCCTTTTTATATCATTCACAGCAAAGAATGCAATCAGGTAAATTAATTAGGTAATCAGATTAACCAAATGTTATTTGCAAAGTCAGGTAAGGCTTAGTTAGTTTACAAAACACTGTAATAAGTGATATTGTAACCATCAATATACTGTGAACATTTGTAAAGATCTCATTACTGTGAAATGTGACTTACAGCAAAGCTACAGTGGTTTTATTTATCTCATTAAGAATACACAGTGAATACATTTGACATGGTGGGTCAATGTAGTGTTGTAAATTACAATAAATGTCTTTGCTATTCAAAGTTTGGAGAACTTAATGAGGCTCCTGTTGATCTCAGCAACATTTCTGCAACCTAGAAGAATGAGAGGCGATTTGAGGTCGAGAGATAACTCGTCTGACATCAAAACCTTTTATCTGTTTCCTTTTGATGTGCAAAAAAACAACATGCCACATTTTAAAAGAGTACTGTGGACTAACCTGATAAAGCCATAGATAAACGGAACTCATCATGTAGAATCTGCAGAACCTCTTTCACTCCCTCTTCACCCTAGCCAAAATAGACCAAACATCACAGGTGTATTCAACATGGTTGAAGGCAACTTTGAAATGTTGTTAAATAGACAGGTAATCAAATACACGCAAACATGGATTCCCACTTTGTTACCTTGTAAGCAAGGCCCCAGATTGCTGGTCTGCCAATAAACACACATTTGGCCCCCAAGGCTATAGCCTTCAGCACGTCGCTGCCCGTCCGGATCCCTCCATCCATGTACACCTCGACACGGCCTTGCACTGCCTCCACTATCTCAGACAGACAATCTATCTGTGTGACAAATAAAGGCATGGTGTAACTAGTGTAGTGTACAGTAGTGTAACTGTAATTTGGGTCGCATTTCTTAAAAGCATTTTAAACCTAAGTTCGTCATAGAGAACATGCTAATTAGTGGTGTAACAATATTCAAAACTGAACCGAGAAACTGTGATACACCACCCACGGTATGTAGGGCGGTACTCACATGGAGTACCGAAAGCCCCTGCCCCCGCTGCCCCGACCCAGCCCTGGCCCATTGTTGAGGTTGACCTTACTTTACCTTGTCACAAAACAAAGGTTTCTTCCTTGACATGATTAAGTAGTAATTAGTACACTTTTAACACCTAATAAGTGCTGTTTTTTTTCTAAATATTGTACACCAGGGCTGAAGCGATGACCGCTCATTCATAAGCAACACTACATAAGAAAAACTTAAATCATACTCCAAGATCACAACCTGATATCACATTTATGCATATATTAATATTCATACAATATCTATTGTGTTTTTTTCATTTCTTTATATATGATGGACCTCAGAAGATAAATGGCAATTTTAGAAACAAGGTTCTCTCTGTCAGGATGTTGATGTACTTAATACATTTTCAGTTTAACACAACTATGGTGAGCATTGACATGGCCATTGACAAAGTAAGTTTAACTAACGGCAAAGTAGTTATAAATAGCATATTTACAATTTTATTCCAAAACAACTATAAATATAAATCAACACAAGATTGCAGCACAATGTGCTGGGAAAGTGTGTATAGTAAAATATTAAGTTAAATGTTAATCTAGTGTTGTTTAGCATTGCTGGTGCCATGCTATCAGCCCTGCCCCCACAGCAATGAGAACCGAACAAACCAAACCAAACATGGCTCCAAAAACAGTGCCATTAGTATATTGTTACACCCCTATTTCAAATGGTTATGTATTTGGGCTTACGATGCTTTGGAGAAACATGGCCCTGTATGGTGTGAATTACAGTTAAAATGCAGAGAGATTAACATAGTCCCCTACTGTGGCGGGCCCTCCGTCCAGTTGTCTGCCCCCGTGATTTGACACAATTATGCCATGGACCCCATGTTCTACAGCCAGCTCTGCATCTTCTTTTGTGAGGATGCCTTTGATGATTATAGGCAGCTGTGTTAGAGACTGGAGCCAGCTAACATCCTTCCAACAAATTGATGGATCTAATGTGTTAGTCGGTGTTCCGTATTCTTCACTGCTTCCGTTATGCTCCTGTGCAGAGAGCCAGAGAAACACATACAAAGATGCAATGAAAAATAAACATATGCCGCATGACATACTCTGACACATTAATCCACAGGGCTCATACAGACTGCCTAAGTTTGAATCCAGTTTACAACTTCCTTATCTCTTTCCATCTTCTTTTCCTGTCCTACTGTACTAAAATTAAAACAAAATGGTACAAAGACTAAATAATAAAGACATTAAAGAAATCAGCCCCAAGAAACCCCCTGTACTGTAAACCACTCCTTTATGGGCTTTATTGCTTTCATAAAACAGTTATTCCATATACCTGAAAAGGTTTCATAAAGTAAACACACAGCAACAAAAACGTTATGATACTAATAAAAATATTGTTCTTCCGCCAAGTAATGTAGTTCCAAACATCACCATACAGGCGCAGTGGCGCAGTAATACTGATATAATGAGGTCACAGGTGTACGTTTATAGTCTGTGTTTTAGAAAGGTGAATACATAGTAATGTATTACCTGGAACATCCCATCAAAGTTCTTGACCTTCAGGTGAGGTGGGAGTTTAAACTGGTTGCGGATGTCATCGCGACGTTTACCAGTATAGGGCACATCCACCGTTAGCACAACAGCCTTGTAACCAAGCGCTTCCACTCTGCGCACGATCTGCTCCGACAGCGCACGGTCCCGGTACAAGTACAGCTGGAACCAGCGGTACCCGTTGGGTGCTGCGGCGCAGATCTCCTCCACTGAGCATGTGGAGTACGTGCTTGTTATGTAGCAGGTATTTACTGATTCAGTGGCTGAAAAGAATAGAAAAGCAGGAAAGCCAACAAGACTTAAGTGCAAGTTTTTGTTGTCCACGTCTCCATCTAGTGGCCAATGCAGAGAAGCTGCGTTTGTACTTGCGTAACAAACGAAACAAATGCACACTGTACCAAACGCTTACTTAATACATGTTGCGCTGTAAATATTTTACTAAACCTCCTGCTCTCACCTCTGGCGGTGGCCAGTTCTCCCTCATACCATGCAAGGCAGTGGAAGGCCGTCGGTGCAATTCCCACAGGGAAGTTTATCTCCGTTCCCAGCACTGTAGTCCTAGTGTCACTGACCGACACATCCCGCAAGATCCGTGGCCTCAAGCGGATCCTGAAAAAGAAGATGGCTTATTGTTTTGACGTTTTTATGTTGCATTAGTTTGGTTGTTGATTACTTGGACGCTTGAACCACAAACATGCCGAACAGAATATCGTACAGTGTAAAGCAGCGCGGTTCTACCGTTTGAAAGCCAGCAAGTTGTCATCTCGGGTGTAACATTCATCAGCTCCAGCAGCATAATAGTCCCATGTAGATTTTGAGAGATGTTGCTTGGCATAGTCCTCAAAATCAGACAGACACACCATGGTCATGTCTGCACAGCGGATTTCCTCGCTTTGAACAAAACGACAACATTCGTGGGTACACAAATGATACAATATCAATGTCACTTGTTCCACTTGTTGTGAAAAAGACTAGTATAAATATCATATTTATAATGTTTATGTCGACAAGGTTTAGAACTATAATATGGAGATAAATTAACATGAATTATCATGTATTAGGATATTTTAATGCATTAGGGAAAAGTAGTTGCTGTTTTTTAAACTTTGCCACTGAAATGTGTGCAAATGAGATCACACCTGTTCTTGAACCACTTGCATTCAAATAGCATCTACCCTAAAACTTTAGTTTATGGGTTAGACTAAATATTACAGTAAAATGATTTATTAACTCAAAACAATAAGACAACAAACTGTGGCCTCTTTTATCTTTGATATTTATTTCATTAATTTCATTGGCTTAAAAATGCTGTTACAGTACTGTGGACTGCTCCAGTACTTTTAGCCAACAACCTTTGCTATGCTAAATATTTTAAACAAAACACTGATTTACACAATAGACTGAACCAGCACAATGTGGGTTGGAATTAACTTTCAAATTGTAACTAAGGGCCAGAACAGAGTACATTACATGTACTTACTGAGTTTATACAGTGCAATTTACTAAATTGTAATTTCATTTTAATTTGTTAGAAAATGTATGCTTTTAATGCCTTTTATGCACTACCCTTAAAGTTAATAATAACAGGCACAAAACAGATCTGTAGTTAGGAGAAACTCCTTTGGACTTCATCCAATACTAACATTTTCAAAAGACTAAGATAACTATTGAACATTTATCCATCAACAAATATAATTCTGAAAGAGCCCAAAATAACCTATGCCATAAAATACAAAATAATGAAATCAATTACTTGTCAGATAAATGGCATTGTCCCTCCACGCCAGTGTGCAAATGTAACCAGCATTTGTGCTATGCTGCTTTGATTTTGTGTAAATAAATATGTAACAGCAAAAGAGAGTAAAATACTGACCAGTTTATTGTGTTTTCATTGGCTGGAAATGTGCTAAGTGGCCACACTGACTAAGAGTAATACTCACATACACTAGTGTATAATAGCGTCCCTCACAGTTCACTATACACTCTGCAAGCACCTGTTCTCTTTAACTGATTAGTAAGATAGATAAGTCCTTTGAGAATGATGTGTTTAAAGGAAATCACATTGTGGCAGATGACCACATATAATTGTATTTCTCTATTTTACAGAAATATTTCTTGTGGTTGGAAAAATAACAGTTTAAATCTATATATAACCATCACCTTGGCTATGTATAGAATATGTTCCATATTCTATACATGAGCCCTCATATCAAAGATAAAAGAGGCCACAGTTTGTTTTTTTATTGTTTTGAGTGAATAAATTATTTAACTGCAATATTTAGCCTAACCCATAAACTACAATTTGTACATTATACTATTTCTGTCTCCTAAATTCTGACACAATACATGAAGCTTTAAAAAAAAATTGGTTTTATGTGCCAATTATTGAATGCAAATCCATCAAAATGTTTGTAAACTGCTACCCTTTATGTCTCGTGATATTATGTGATATCACATCAAAACTCAAAACTTCTGCAGAAATAACGCACGTTAATCTGACACGTTCACCCTTGCTGTGTCCCAGTTCGCCTACTTATATTATGCCGTACAAGTATGTACTATTTTTGTTATGGAAAAGTAGATACAATTAGCGCATAGCAAAAAGTACTGGGACAAACAAACGCATAATGGAAGTGACAGTTGTTGCCTAGACAACATTGTGATCCTTAACAATCACACACATCAAAATACAACTCCTTGTATTTAAGAATTTCTTTATTCATTATTTCTTATGTAATGCTTACTATGTAGTTTAATGTAGTTGTAAAACATCACTTATTTGGTGTATGTATTCACTGAAGCATCATAAATTTAATTTATAGGACCATTTAGGCCTGAATACTTCAAGCATACTCATTTTAACATACTTTTGTAACATACTAATCCTTATTTCAAATACTGTTTAGTAGGGCTAATATGCGAATTGGGATGTAGGGCCTGTTTTAATTAAACTGCATACAGACAGTGACATATGCCAGCCTTGGTTCAGGCAACTGTGTGTCTACTCATAACACTCATGTTTTTGTTGGTGCCTAACAGAATAGACGCTTACTGACAGCAGCGAAGTTTGTTCATGTTTTCCGGACACTCCAGTTCTGCATTTGTATGAGGTATACAGTCTGGAAAGATACATTACATTAGAACAATTCTCTGGATCAGTCAATCTTTGACCCACCTTTCTATGTAAACATTTATCAAAGGCAAAGGAAAAGTTTGTACCATCCATGGTTTCAGATAACCAGGGATATCTGAGGCATTAGAAAAATAGACATATGAACACTAGGTGGCAATAGAGTAAGCACATAAAACATTTTGAAGAAATTTTAGCATAAAAATATTGAAATTTTAGTGTATTATTTTGACACACACCTCCCAACAAATATTTATGTATATGTCTCTTAAATAGCCCCTGCCTAAATTAAAAAGCAGATGTTAGGACCAAAGCTGTCAAACAGTTTTTCATCTATGACAAATGATAAGTTATAATGAGAATGTTAAGTAAGCTATACACAAGATAACTGAAATTTATCAGCGTTGCAGTAACACTTGTTCAAGTAGTAATCACTGTAATAACCTCTCTAAGACCTAAACACAGCTTTTAACACATACAAATGGTTTTAATAATAAGATAATGATAAATAATATGCCCTCCTACCCTTAAACCTAATATAAACCCCAAAAACTAAAATCTGGCTGATTTATGAGATTAGATAGTGAAGACTACTATAAGAGTCTTCATACATGTTGCAGTGTATCTATGAGTGTTATCTGTGAGGATACACACACACACACACACACACACACACTGTGTTGCTGCTTTCATATTTCAAAGCATGTTTTAGAGGGGTTGGCCCCTTTAAAGAGTAGATGATTTTTAGCTCACAGATAATTTAACCTATGTATCTCACTGGAGTAATATTTTAAAACAGGCTTGTAAGGTATATTATTTCAATATATTTCAGTAAATCTAAAAATAAGTCATTTTCAGGATTATGTTGTATATTCAAATCTGATGGATCCAAGTTTCTCCATTTTTGTATTCATACATTTTATGACAGTGTATATGGCCAGTCACTAAATAAAGTTAATGATATCTTACCTTGTCAGTGAAGCTCTCGATTTGCTCCTAAGGCCTGTACTGTGTTTCTCTGCCACATGTGTTCAGGTAGAACTGTACAACAGCAGTCATCCCCCTGGCTCCAGGCTGCTCCCCTGAGCCACATACACACGCACACACACACTCATTCATGCAGTCACTAAGCCCTACAGTCAGCACTAGCCTGGTCCTCGCTTTGTACAGGAGTGAAAAAGGGGTCAAAAGCAACTGCGTTTCAATTGTGTTTCAGCGTGTGGGTCACTGACATATTATCAATATGTGTTCTAACTTTGTGTGGTACATTGAAATATTTGGTTTCAGCTGAGTACAGATGATAGCTTAGTTTTATAATGATGATTATTTACTGCCAAATAACTGGATGTTCATTGTTAGTATTTTTTTAAAACAAATTAAGAGTTTAAAACTGTCAAAATGTTTTTTTAAATAAATAGTTCATTGAAAGAAAATGTGTCATCAGTTACTCACCTACATGTTCCATATTCCATGTGTGCTTTGTTGTCAGTTCTTGTTAAGAACACAAAAGAGAAAAATCTGAAGAGAAAAATGTACTGTGAATACATAGGAAAATAATGTATTCACAATACATTTTTCTCTTCAGATTTTCCAAATAGGAACTGGAGTTTTAAAAGTTCCAAAAGGACATAAAAGCAACATAAAAACTGTAATGAAAGTAGTCCAAGCAACTCTGTGTTGTGCACTATTTTGGAAGTCTTTTGAAGTCATACGATAGCTTTTTAAGAAGCATTCAGAGTCACTACTACCTGAAAATCTTGACACAGGTCTTTTTTGGAAGGTTCTTAAGACCACATGAGAGAAGTATCTGCGTCTGATTTGTAAATGAATTGTTCTTTTGATCTTATCAATTCATGCTACTTATCAATTCAGAACCAGTTTAAAGTGAGAGAGCAAGAGTATGTTAGAGAAAGTATTAACTACTGAACTTCTCATGAACGAAACAAAACTCTACTTAACGCTATTCATGCTACGCTTGGGCTAAAGCTAAATCAGATTCTCGCTTTCTGTTTAGTTACCTTGCTTAATTTAAATCTACTTACAGTATTTGCACAGTGATGTATATATCGCTTGTTGCGGTGTGTGTTTGTTTTGGTTTGCAGTGAGAATGTTGAGGGCTGGGTCCTGCTCCTTGAAGGCCTTTGAGCAGCAGGAAGAGGTGCTGACTGACCTGTTTTAACTGAGGTGTAAATTGTGTTAATCCACAGATGGCTCTGATGTTGATCATATCTATACATCTCTCTTTCTTCCCTCCTTTTCTTTACTACCCCCACCCCAAACACACAAAACCTTCTAGTCATCTCAGCTCAACCCCCAAACACACACCCCCCCCTCTAAATTTGAAGTCAGGAGATTTTTTTTATGTCTGGGCAGAAAACCTCTTTCACATGCTGCTGCTGTCTATGCCTTGAGGCTACAACACTGTTAGCCCACAACATGTGTGTTAGATTGAGCAGAGAGTTTCTCCTGCCCTGGTCAAAATCTTTTGTCTTTACCTCAGCTCTCAGTTTCTACATCTCTATGAAACATGATTTAGCGGTTCTTAATTTAGTTCAGTTTAAAGAGCTAATGTTATTTTTTTCCTCTCTGTCCTTTCGTTCCACATCTCAGTAAACCAAAATAGCGCCTACTGCTTGTCACAATATAGCTGGCAGATCAAAAACACCAGCCCTTGCCTGTCAAATACAGTTTTGAGTGAATTTTTGAATGTTTTTTTTTTATAATTTTTTTATAAAAAACATTTTTTTATAATTTTTTTATAAAAAAACATTTTTTTATAATTTTTTTATAAAAAAAAACATTTTTTTTATGATTTTTTAATAATGTAAACATCTTTCTTTTCTCATTAGGTGAATTCTTGCATAATTATACTGTATATAACTAATTTGAATATACTTGTGATTCAGTTTTGCAGCAGAAACATACAGGGAAATGAAATGTTGTGCTTCACAGGTCCATGATGTTGCATATAAACATTTTTCATCAGTTACTTACCCTCATTTTATTTCAAACCTACATGACTGTTTCTTCTGTAGAACACAAAAGAATTTATTTTGAGAAATGTCTCAGTGGTTTTGTGTCCATACAATATGGACACAATGGGCACCATGATTGTTTGGTACCAACATACTTCAAAATTTATTTTTCGAGTGTTCCTCAGAAGCAAAAATACACACAGGTTTTACATGAGGGTAAGTAAAGGATGGAAGAATTTTAATTTTGTGAATTGAATCTTTTTAAATTGTAAAAAATAAGCACACAAACATGAGTTATACACAGTGCAACTTTTGCAGCCACTTCATAAGATGCACACCATTTTCTAACTGTGGCATCTTGGATCTCTTGCCTCTGTCACTTCACTGTCTGAGAATTCAGAAGATGTCAGACCAAAAGCACTAATAAAATCCTCCAGTTTCTCTAAATTTGTCAATGTCATCCTCTGTCACCCTGATCTTTTTCTGGATCTGTCTTGTTCTCTCTTTGTGGACTGGAGATGGCCATAAATCTGCAGCTCAGACTGACTGATGGAAATGTAATTGTTTGATGTTTTTGCCTGCATGTGGGAGAAGGCAGCAATAGAGGGAAACACAGTCAGCACAGCGTACAGTATGGTCTGTAACACACTTTACTCTGCTTGTGTTATTTTATTTGAAGAGAAATGGATTACAGCCAGATACAAAAATGAGGACAGAAAGTGATTAAAATGTAGAGACCCTGTAGTATATTCTTCTTTTTGACTGTTATCTGTGGAAAATGATGTATTCACTTTATGTATTCACTTTAAAATGTAGATGTAATATAGAAACTTTACAGTAATTATTCTCAATAACCTAAAAATGTGAATAAACAATTACATCAATATTAACTGTAAAGGTGTATTCTACTTTTACATACATTTTTAGAAACTGTAAATCTTCACTGTTAGAAAATGTTTAATTGATGAGTACAGATGTTAATTGATGTGATCTAGCACGTTCTGTGATCTTGGTCTCTATTTAAGCACCTCCTCTTTGCTATTCTAAACTACAGTATATGACATTTACTCAAAAAACAAGTTTTTATTAAATTAGTTATTTATTTAGTGGGTAGGGTTATACTTACATACTCTGAACATATCTCTGAACTCTGAACATGTCTATGAAATCCACTGTCTGCACTCATCAACTTACAATTCCTTCCTAACTGTTTTTTTTTACCTGTTATAAATGTAGCATACCCATAAAATAATAAAAAACTGAATTTTAAGTTAATTAATTTGTGATGATGATTAATATCCTCATAAATGTGATTCAATCTCATAGAAAGGTTTCATGCTCACTGGTAGAGTTGTTCTGGCCCAATTAATTACCATTCATCCAAGAAGCAAGATGAGTTGAAATGGCTTGATTATGTAAAACTAGATAAAGTCAAGTATATTTGTCTGTCTTTACCCTTGAGTAAAACCCTCAAACACAGCCTTGGGAAAAGGAGAGTGGAAAAAATGATCTCTCCTTTAGATTCGGCTTCTCTCCCGAACAATCTGGAAGGTATCCTTTGGGTCATTTCTACTGGAGAAGAGCTGAGTTCCAGTACAGTTGAGAGTAATATAAATTACAATGAGGTCAGAAAGACTTGTCTTGCATAGGCTCTGTTCCTTTCTGTTCTGTGCAGGACCACAGTCAGTGCTTAGATAGTGTCCACATCTAATCAACTGTGTGTGATCAGCTGTAATTACGCACTTACGCAAATTGCCATATAGATTGTCCAGCTGGAAGCAAACAGTGTGTCTTGATTCCATGGTTTGTGTTTGTGTGTTGTGTCCCCATGGCTAATCCTTACAATGTTGTTTTTTCTTCTTAGTCCTTTTGTTCTCTTTGAAAAAACTATTTTTTTCATTTCTGTCTTTCTTTCTTCTCTTTTGCAGTAGATGTGTTCATCACTGAAAAAACTTCAACAAACATGTAATTTAGCAGTGTGCCTTTACACAGGATGTTGAGCTTGTGCTGTTTGTCATGTTGTTTGTAAATGAGTTTGTCGTTTGTTTTCGCTCTGCACAGAGAATGGCAATTCGAAGTCACAAAGTCTGCGTGTCTTGTCTCTGCTGTGCTTACGCGGGGATGCTGTGCGATAGTAATTCATCACAGGTCTGCGGAAAAAGATGCTGATGAGAATCACACATTCAATTTGTTACAGCTGTACATGAAGAGAGAGGAAGGCTGGTTTTTCAGGACCCCAATCACGCCAGTGACTGCAGAGCGGAGGGATGTGAATGCTTTCATTGGGTTTTTATTTTTAACGATACAGAGCAGATGTGTGCATGCGAGTGTGGTCATTTTAGAGAGAAAACTTCACAGAAAGATATAAAACTGTCTATCAGGGTGAGCACTATAGGACAATGGAGCTGTGGTCATATTGAGCCTATAGGTCATATTTATCAGGCATTTAGCATCTGATATAAAGTGTGTAGGTATGTGGGCTTCCAAATTGTCACTCAAACCGCTCATGCCACTCAGAAATGTCAATCAACCCATTAGCTTTCATGCTAAAAAGGCAAAAAATCTATCTTTACACAACAGACTTGCTCTCCAGGAGTGACATTCCAAGTCTTAGAATTTTACAGACAAGAAAAAACAGTTCTTGGGATGAAAAAGACAAAAGCATATTCGCCTGAATGGAAAGCGGCGCCACATAAGTTTTGTTTTAATAAACAAAGCATGAAATCCTCTGAAAATCAGCACTATTGTGTAAAAGCCTTGGCAGGGCTCATATGTTCAAACTTGATGGAAGATGCTAGTTTTACATGTGTGTAAGTTTTTATACAACAAGCCATTTTAATGCCATTTTTGTAAAACATCTTTAGTCACATATGCACACTATGTAAATGCTTAATATCGTTCATAATAATTGACAAACATATTTAAAAAGAGAGGAACAGGAATGCGAAAAAGATGAATAAGACAGCTTTCCTTCAGGAAGGAAAATAACATTTCATCTATAAGATGACACATCTATAGGATTAAACTGATAGGAAATGGAGAAGTCCACTGCCTTTTAGACGTTTCTCCTATACAAAGGCCCAATCATCTCGTGTCTTCTTTTGAGTTCAGGAAGAGATCTCAACAATATCTCAAACTGAGCTCAGATTGAACTCTACAATCAGAAGTCAGATATTTAAATGAACTCAAACATTTCTCATTAAATTCTCCTAAGACCTCATGTTACTTGCTCTTTTTACTGAAACTGCATGACAACAGAATTCTCTGTGCCTGTTATTCTTATTAACTGTTATTCTTAATTGTTATTCTTACAGAAATTAAAAGAACACATCTCAGAGAAAAATGATACTTTATTAAAAACAACTGAGAACTCCATTAAATCTCCTGATCAATAACTTCTCGGGTATAAAAGTTGAGCCAAAGGAAAAGATGGGTACGAGAGAGTGCCACGTTGATGGGGAAAACAACATTTTTGTACGGACCTCCTCTATGAGGGGGGTTTCATGTGGCCGTTCTATGAGAGTGTGTGATAGAAAATGTTTTTTCTCACTTTTAGCTCTATTCATTCAACAAAGATTCTGCCGTAAACGTGGCAGTTATTACTGTAATCAGAGCAGAACGCAAAACCCTTTCGTGCTTTCATTTGTTCCTTCTTTTCAGTATGATATGAAAGGAACTGTAGGGCCAGAAGAATTTCCTACAGATTCTTTGCTAGCTTCCTGTTGTTTGAAGCCCCACTGATGCCATTTTCAAAACACACAGCAGGATATGAGGACATGCACAGGCACTATTGGGCGATCTGATTATTCAAGAATGGAAGAGAACAGTACAACGCATGCCATGTTCCCTGTGTGCTTTTGTGTGAATGTACACTTCCTGCTATTATTCCTGTTGTACAAGCAGGTTTCTATAGACCTGTTTCCTGTTATAAGCTGAAGTCTCCACTACAAAGACTAAAACTTGCAAGGTCCTTAACGAGAAGAATATCAGTTTTCCTGGCTCTTATGATCTGCAGTTCTTGGGTTTCACTTTCAAAGCTCAGCTCACTCGCCAGCTTCCTACAACTGCTCTCCCTCATCCCATCCCACGAGGTAAGGGAGAGCTGATTGAGACAAAAACTGAAGCGCAAAGACACGCACGCACATACTGTGCTCTCATACAAAGCCTTTTATCCTCTGATGAGCTGTTTATGGTCAGGGATGTCCAGTCCAAAGGAATTTTAGTAGCCCCTCTTAGGCAGCACCAAGATACATTGGGTTGTGGTAATGCCTTATGGGAAATAAAGCCAGCGAACCTCAGCTTCTGTCTGTAGGAACTCTCAGGTTATGTAATCAGTGTAGATTCAGTAGAACCAGATTAGACACAGCACACTTCCCATTAAAATGTCTTATTGTTTAATTCTAGAATTCAGAATGGAATTCTCCACTACAAAGCTTTGTAAATTATTCCTTAATTGCTTGACCCACACATTTAATAGGAAAGAATGATACAGCAGTTCCTGTTTATGTATATATTTGTGTGTGTGTGTGATCCTCTACAGATGGTTATGCACTTTATGTGTCTATGTACACAACAGCTCTCCGTGTGACCACTGCACACCAGATGATCTGCTTGATGAGTGAAAGGAGAGGAGATTTCAGCCGCTGCTGTAGCCTGTGAGTGCTGCTTTCATATGTTGTCCAGACCTGTGAGCTGAGTGAGTGCCCACGATGCAGAGGGAGGGCTATTATTCATCGATGTGGTATTTATGAGAGGAAGGAACTGGCCTTAGAGAAGCTCTGCTTTGCTCCTCTTTACCACACATACTCATGTTCCTGGAACCTTCAACTCTACTTTGCTCCAACCTGATATTGGTGTAGGTTGCAGCATGGGCTGCTGGTGTCCCTATGAGGCTTCTTAACTAGATTAACCAGCAGGCCTCTCTTGGTCTACCAACTTAATCAGAAAGTTCACATAAATGGCTTTCAATGTGTTGGTCCCCCAGTTTAAACTGTACCAAACCAGCATAAACCAGATTGGAAATCCATGGTGATCTGAGCATCTTTTTCAAGGTTGGATCTCTCTCCAATGTCCAGCATTTTCCCATCCGTTCCATGTTAGAACATGTTGGGTAATCTGAGGTAAATGTGGTATGCATATTTAAGAAGAAAGCCAACTGGCTGACAGATCTGCACACATGTTAGAGTTGCTGGGATGCTGATGTTTCTGAGAGTCAGGTTTGTCCTGCTGGGACTCAGGACCTCTGATAGACTTCTAACTTAAATGTCAGAACAGGAGAAGGGAATGCTCACAGACTCATATTGAAGTCATAATGAGCAATATCGACACTGACATTTTTGTCTAAGTTGATTTTTGTAAATGAGGCAATTGACAAATTTATTTAACTTAAAAAATGTAGCACAGTGCTATTTTAGTGCATTTAGCACCTGATTAAACCAGTTTGTGAAAGCATACTAAAACACAGGGTTTTGTGCTAAAATACACAAATCTGAAAACTGGTTAGTGAATTTGTCTGTGAGACAATTTACAGAATGAAACATGATGGATGAAGCCCTTTTAAGTCAGCTTCAATAACCTCATAATCTTTTTTTATCTTTTCTAAATGTTCATTATCACTAGGTAGCTCTAGAGATGAGAAGATAAGTTGAGTAGATCAGTTCAGAAGATCAGTGAGCCTTCAGAGGTGATAACTTCATTACTGCCCATCTTCTCGACCTCTGCCTGAAGGCTTTATGGAAAACCTCATAAACCCATCACACTGGACAGTTAAAGTCAAATGCTCCTTTTATCTGTTTTAGGGTCTTAAGATAAAAAATGAGAACAGTGACTATGACTCAGTTCTACATCTGTGTGGCAGATTGAGCAGAGCAAAAGGTGCTATGAAGTAAATGGACAGCAGCCTGTCAGAAATGTGTGCAGGGGTTGAGATCAATTTACTATTTTTTCAAGGCATAGCAACATATTAAAGTCATATTATAGTTCAGATTAAATTTAATTTAAAGGTGAAGGGTATTATATTTTTGACAAACATTTGCAAAATCACAAAAACAATTACTCTTTTGTTGTTCTGAATTCTCCCCATCTTATACTGTAATATATATTATCCATTATATATTGTCCCTGTATATTTAGCTAGAATAGGGGAAGAGTTTTAAACATATCCAAAACATTTAATAAAATTTCAAATCAGTTTTCATATCTGCTTGAAACCCCAGATGTGTTTGCACATTCATTCTATGGCATGGATATAATAAATAAAATTTTCTCAACCATCTACCCTATGGCTTTACAAAAGGCTGTCAAATGAACAGGTCAGCATGTAACTTAAGACAAGAAGGAACAGCAGCATGACATCTCCATGTTTCTTACTGTCTACTGGCCACAGGGGAGATACTCAGAAAGTCATGAAGGGAAATCTGTAAGATTGGACTTGGCATCTCACACTTTGGGTGCTCCAGGGGAGGTGGCCCAGCCCCGGGCAGTCTCAGCTTTGTGAGACTGCAGCCTCTATAACAACAGTTTGGTAGAGAAAATGCCAGAAAAAATATCTGAAAATTTGCAGTAGCTATGTGATTAGAATTTCTGTCAGTTTAAAAGTACAGGCTATTTCACAGACATAACTCAGAAAACCAAACAGACTATTCCCATCATGGACATCTAGTTAACTTACTGATTATCACCTCAAACAAAACTGATTATCTTTCATAAATCTGATGATCAATTTTGCCTTTGTGCTGTCAACAGAAAGATGTTTGTTTTAATGATCATCTATGCACTTACACTCTAGCTGAGAAAGAGCAGCTGTATCCTGTCTTCAATCATTCATCATTCCCTTATCTCTCCTCAACAATCTCTGTTGTGTGTCAGCATGTCTGTGGGATCACTGGACTGTGAATTTCTGATCACCCATTGGCTCAGATATATGTGTACTGAAGAGTCAATCATGTCTTCCACTTTGTCAAATCAGTAGAAAGTCCATTTGTAGTTTGTATTTGCATATTAAGTAGGAAAAGACTGATGTAATTTAATTCTCTGCCAAAGTGTTGTTTGAGCAATTCAGATTCAAGCACTGAAGCATAGTAAAAATCCACTAAACCCCAGCAAAATGTTTCTTGCTAAACGGGAAGTGACTATGTAATATGACAGACACTTCTCAGCAGCTGTTGGACATCAGGGAAGTTAGCCATGGAGGCAGCGGTTTGATTTGATCCCACAGAGCCATGCAAGAGACTACTTTTCTCCTTGCATAAGCAGGAAAACTTTAATATGGAATAAATATGGACTCATATCAGCCTGTCCACTTAACATAAAACATTTGAATGCTTTCATATTCATATTCCTAAAACAATTGATACTGTCACTAATCTCACACATACGTTTGTTTTCCTATCATGGTGGGTACGTTCCACTGACTTCCATTGTTTCTGTACAGAGGTAATGATTGTCAATACTAAAACGTGTTTCAAGCTTATTGTAAAGCAACATCGTAAAGCCACAGTCACCACTGTTGACAGTGCCTGCATGTACACGGGTACATTAGGCTTATCTGCATGAAGAGGGCAGAGATGGAGAATCTATTATTTTTGAGACGCTGAAAAGAAGAGAGTTTCAGAATGTAAATGGAAAAACAATTTGAGGTACTCAGTAGATAAAGTGAACTCAGTCTCAAGGCTGCTGTCAGTCTGTGGGCCAATTATTACTCCAACACATGTACCGCCTGCTTTAACAAGTTATATGACTGGATGTAACACAAAGCTGGTTTTATGTTTTTATAAACTTAACACTGCAGACAGAGTTCAGGCAAGTGTAGGAAGTGAGTTAGATGTGGGAGATTGATGTTGCATTTAGGCGCAACACAACAATAACGAAAGTTTAACCTCATGTTTGTGCAACAAGCAAGTCACACAAGATTCTCTCTCTTTCAAGACTGTGAGTTTGATGGAGTAGTCTCTTCCCTGTCCATTTTTTTCTGGCTCGCCGCTCCCCCTTCAAACCAGATTTTTCAAAAATGATAAATACTTTGGCCAGATCCCACCCCTCAGTGCGCTCTTATAGAGAAATGCGCACCCCAAAAGTCTGGATTCAATTTCTGAAAAAATGGAAAGCTCGTGAAAAAATGGGGGAAAGTCTTGCCTTGTAAATCCATTATTGTTCAGGATATACTCCAAATCCAGCTTTAATAGATGTGTTTGTTTAGGATATACTCTCAATCCGCCACTACATAATCCCATTCACGGACTAGGGTTTAGCAGTACAAATAAATATGGTAATGGATCACCCCACATATCGGTAGAGGAGCAGTTACGGCACCCGGGTTCAATGTTTTCCAGATGGCACCGATAGATCACATTATTTACATGCTAAGTATTTGGTGTCCACGGCAACGCTGGCCACTTTTTGCGCACATTTTGAGCGCAGGCAGTTTTTTTGCCTTGCGGGCCCTGATTGCTCAGGAATGAAGATCGTTTTCATTAGGATGCTGATGCACAGATGTTGTGCCCTATAAATGCACCTTCTCTGCTGTCTTTGCTTTGCCTATGATATCCGATCCCCTCATTCAGCGGACATTAAAGGCTAATCATGTCTATCATTTCCATTAGCACAGTGCGCTGCCGACTCATTCACCCATGCGGTCAAAATGTGCTTCATTACGTCCCATCCCTCTCAGCAAACTACTCTTATGGTTTGTTAGCTTACTCTCTGATTCTAATAGTTCATTTGTGTTTGCTCTGTTTTAAGTATTCAATCGTCGATTCAACTTTATTTGAGCCACTTTAGTGTCTGTCCACTAGAGGGTAACCTATGCTCACAGAACTGACCCACGACCTTTGCGCTGTGATGGTGTGGAGGGATGCCCCGTCCAGCCCTTTTTTATTTTATTTTTTATTTATTTATTTGTATGGTGGTAAACAGGTAAACGTGTTTGTTCAGGCTAGTATAGACCCCGTTTTAATGTTTTGTAAGGTATTACTTTTTCCCTTAATGCTCAGATAAATGTCCTCAAAAACTGCAATTTTAAATTGCCTATAAAGTGCGCGAACCCCTGGAATGAGCTTTGGTAATAATCTCTATTAATTTCTAAAGGTGTTAACAAATTGCATTCACCTTTTCAGCGTTGCTTTGCTTTTGTCTTTCTGACAGTAGTGGTATCTGTTCGTTCACCTGGGTAACAGACCTGTCCAAGTCAACCTCCTACTCAAGATTAATTTTACAACATTACGACACTGTATGCTGTTTATGTTTTACGCGTCCATGGTCATACCTAAGGCCACGTTTTAGTTGAGGTATTGCAACACTTGTATATAATATTATTTTCTTAGGCTTTCTTATTTTATTTTGTGTATTTATGGAATAGGCTCCTAAGTTTAGGAATAAATTAGTTTAGATGATAAGTACAAAGTGTATCTTTAAAGGTCAATATTAATTTAACATTTATTATTAATAAATACATTATTAAAATACATGTATTAAATTATATAAGAAGTTATATAGTAAATAATTACAGTCAATGATATTAATAATAAAATGAATTTGTTTTGAACAGCACATGCTGGTCATGTGTTAATAATATTTTAATATTTATATCCAACATTCCAATATAGCAATAGTCACTCTGTTAGCCTTAGTAATAAACTCTGTAAACCTAAACTGGATTGAACCTTCCAAAGCAAATTCTTGTTTTATTGAGTAATTTTGAGCTTTGACCATTATATACAGGTATGCTGCTAAGCCCACTCTTATTTAATCAAAACACTTATTTAATATGAGAAAAAAGCAGTGGAATATAGAATATACAGTGATTTCATTAATGTGGAAATCAGTACAGAAATATTGCCCTTACATTAGAGCAATTTCATTAATGTTGGAAAAAAGTTACACGGTCCTGAAATATATTTTCTATGTATGGCCTGATCTGTCATAAATCAGCATTTGGGTACAAGCTGCCATGATCTTTAAATAAAATTTAAAACCATCTGTAAAATCTGCCTGTAATATAAAATAGTTGTTTGTAAATGTAAATGAATGTAAATTTTTTAAATGTACATTTTTATGTTTCAAGTTTTATGTTTTCATTTTTATGACATTAAATGTTGCCAACCTCAGAAAGCCTGTTGACTAGCACACTGCAGGTCTTTGTACTCTGCAATCTGTAATTTGCAGACTTATTCTGTTAATTCATAGTTTAAATTATTTATATTATATGGTTGTGGTTTATTGTTGTTTTTGTTGTGTTTTTATCTAAAAGATATATAATAGATATATTATACAGTACAAGAATTAGGTATATCATAAACATTCATTTGCAAAATATGAATATGCTTCTATATGTGCCTAATATAGGTTTTTGCTTAATTTATGTTTACCAATACAGATACATGTTGCTGAAATTAAAGAACAAAGTTTTTATATTTTATTTTAATTCTTGAGATGTTAAGATCTTATATACAATTTTAACATAAATAATTACAGGATATTAATATTCACATCTTCTATATGAACTAAGTTATACAGAGTATTTTTAAATAATTTCAAATGATTTTGACATTGATTCTCTTCAGTTTAAATAATGTATGAAAGCTTAAAACATTTAACAGCAGTTTGTGCTGCTCTGTTTTAAATATTTGCCCTGTATGTACTCAATTTGTCAACTTGCCCTTCAAACGCTTGATCACTTATTCATGTGAAATGTTTATGGTTTCCTTTTAAATTAGCGTTAATCTTTGGACATCCATATTTAGGAAATAATAAGAGATTCCAGCTGTAGTGGGTACACGGCTAGTCTTTGTCCCACTTAATTATTCAGGAAAACAGCTGTAAACCAACAGGCCGTAAACCAGCCAACAGATCCTGTTTTTTCTCAAAGCCACGGATTGTACACTTTAATTAAGTTTCTAATTACATGCAAATGCTCAAACCAGTTTTTGTTGCTGCCTGTGTGCATCACCGAAACAATTTTCATGAGAGTCAAGCTAGTAGAATGACATTCTACAAACAGAAAATAGTAGCTTATTAAGACAACATGGACCTCATTTTCCTTCTGACTAGGACCAGTGTGTGTGACAGTACCAACCCATTTAAGACTGACTTTACTGTTCTGGACTCAGTGACTTTGTGATTCTAGCATTCTGTCGTACATGTCCAGGTATGTTTTGAATGACAGTAGCTTAGTTGCAAATAAAATGACTATTGTGTGATCTTGAATTGAACTACCAGTGTACATTTACCACTATAATATGGAGAGTATCTAATGTTTCATTAATTATGGGTTAATACATGTATGCACTATCAACTCTTAAAACCTTCCTACTGTAGACCCAACTGTTCCCTTTAAATATCTCTACATTCTCTTCTGTAAGATATCAGATGGGTCTGGTTCTCCTCAGATCTTTCCTCTGCTTAACAAGAGCAGCTTTGTGTTTCCTGTGGAGAATGTGAAGAGATTACGCTGAAATAAGATGCAAAGTGAAATTACAGGGTTTGCTACAGAAGGAGGAGGTTCCAGGCCTGTGACTTCACTTGTAAAGCGATACCCATTACACACTCTGAAGAGCGGCGTGCTGACAGCAGCAGGGCCTAAGAGCACATATACAGTACACATATGTTGCTCTGCATACTACATAATGTGTGGAACAGTGTGTGTGTGTGAGTGGGCACATTTGCAAAGATGTGCGTTAAGGAAGCCTGACTAAGAGCCCAGCAGCTTTATCTGGTTATAATCACAGTCCTCCCCTGATGTTACTGTCTTTCTCTCTCTCTCTCTCTCTCTCTCTCTCTCTCACACACACACACACACACACACACACACACACACACACACACACACACACACACTCCAGAACATCTGCATTCCTAATGACAGCTGTAGATCCTTCTTGTTTAACCATCATGTGTATGGATAAACACCTTTCTAATCTTATTAAATATCACAGTGACATTCTTTGCCTCATGCTGTTCATACAAATCCAGAATAGAATAGAATAGAATAGAATAGAAAAGAAAACAACAGGAAAAGGGGAGGCATTAAGAAAGAAAGAAAGTCCACTTTGTCTATAAAGGTAAAACAGAGTTTAAAAGAAGAATACACTCGTCCTTTTACAAAGCATTTGGAGAGGATTCTGGGGTGAAATTTCCATTAAAAGAACAATTACTGCTTCTTTCCTTGAGAAAAAGGAGATCATATTAATAATGTCCATCCTTTTATAGCCAGTATTTTTGTGGTCAAATTAAGAAAAGTCTAATTTTCCAGTATCAGTGCTCTGATACACCACATCATTGTAGATTCAGAGAGCTGGATCTCATTACTCCCATTAATATCATACAGCCATCATATCTTTAGAATAATAACAATGAAAATGTTAGAAAGTTAAAAGTAAAGAGCAAAAAATAGCATATTCAGCTTGTTAAGTCCTGTTTTATTTATTGCATGTGACACCTAATCAAAAGCATGCAATTTCCATTTTTTCCACACTGCAAAACAATTTCTAATGAGAATATTTGTCTAATATAACTTAAAATAACTTATATTTCAGAATATACACATTTGTTCTTAGCACTGGTAAATAATTCTTAGTTATATCAATGGCACACAAATTACATTCTAGTAAAGATACATTCTCTGAAAAGAAGCTTTACACCAGAAGCTTACACAATCGGAAGAATTTTTACTGATAAAAAGATAAAGATACTAGTTTTATTTATTATTTTCACCAAATATATTATGATGTGTTGAACTTTCTTAAATGCAGTCAATGTTTGAACCACTTCAATAACAATATTAATACCTTAATATGTCCTGTTTTATCCTGTTTTTTGTCAAAAATGTCAAATGCCTTTAATCAATGTCTCTCTCTTATCAGATGTGTTCAGTTGTGTTTTTCCATTTATGTCTTTATCCAAACCAACTCACAGTGTATTGAAGGTATCCATTTATTATCAGCACGTGTATTCCCAAGGAATCAAACCCACAACCTGTGTGCTGCTAACCAACTGAGCTAAAGGGACACCTGTGTGAGATACCTGATTTCCAAAGATCAAAATTCTACTATACACAGTTTATTTTCTCCCTGACCTTCCTTCTCCTTCTCTCCTCATGACCTTCAACATAATCTTCTACCTCACTCGTGTTCTACTGTGTGACAGAGGGAAAGCAAATACAGCAGATGGAAGTAAAAGAGCACAGGCTCTTTCTCCACCCCCGTCACTCTTGTTCTGTCAGCGCTATAACACAGAAGGAGACAAGGTGCTGAAATTCATCCCTCCTGAGGGACAACCCCCTCCCACCTTTCCGATCATATAGACACAAACGGCTGGCTGCTTCCCTGCCTGTTCAAAAACAAGTCACACATTTGCTTCTGACACACAGCTGATAGGAGAATTCTGTGGCCTGTGTGCTTGATTTGAAGCCACAGTCACCATGAACAGAATTGTGACATTCTGGAGAGAGTGGAGAACATTCCCACAGTGCTGTGAAAGAGACAACTCTATTATAGCCCACCCGAAGTTCAACCCCATTCATTCGGACTACTGCACTTTGTGCTGCAGGCTATTCAGATACAGCATGGTTGTAATAGAAAGCAGACTCTCCTTTCAGAAGCAAACATTACTTACTTACTTCAATACTTCTCAGCCGTTGTTTTTTTCCTTAACAGAAATTTACACCAAAAAGGAGGGGGTGGGAAATAATTAAAAAATGTGGGAATTTCCAATGACACTCTTTAAACTATCCATCCATTTAACTAGCCAACCCATCTGTCTACCTATCCATCTTCTCATCGATTCACTCATCCTTCGACTTGGGTGGCAAGCACCCCATGGACCCAGTGGACTGCAGTGTCAGAGGGGAAGGCTTGTCTGTCAGTGTCAGGATGCTGGCGTGTCAGGGAGCCATTGATGCAGGCTGAGGTCCAGGCCTGGTTCAGCTCTCCCAGGCCCCTGCCCTCCTAGCCCTGGCCCGTGGTGGGCCACGGCCCCCTGCATCTACATATTATCACAGGTGGGCTGTTGCTTACAGCCACCCTGTCTATTCTCTCCACAGCACATCAGGGGCAGTCAATAGGCCCTGGTTCTATTACTCCAGTGTGGGGCAACAGAGGAAACTTGGTCCGGCTTTTAATACAAGATCTATGAGAGTGGTTAAGCAGATAGATCTGTGGTGAGGAGATGAACAATTAGTAATTAGGGAGAGCGATGAAAGAGGTCGACATTTGCACAGAAGACAGACAGCCTTTAAGCAAGCAGTTAATATGGGTGCAAAGCCTTTCAACAGTTGACAGCTAAACATCCACATGAGCAATTAACATTATGCATAAGATTCACTCCATAACACATTTAAAATTGCATAAGCCAAATATATATAAATGTTGATCATAGCCGTATTTTGTTTGTTATTTGGCCACACTGTATTGAAGTGAAATTTAATTTGATATTCTTTGTTTAAAAGTATAAATAAACGGACATGTTGTTGTAGGACAAAGGAACCTCAGTAAAGTTAGAGAGAATGTTACTCTTGGACCACACACACTCACACATTGAGATTAGCCACATATTATTTTTCCAAAGTCTATCACAGCAGGGGTGCTGCCAGTTCTGTCTCTGCATGCATACCCACCCCGCTCTGCTCTCTCTCTCTTTCTCCATCCATCTCACACTCTGACACACACAAAATGTCAACCTTAAGCACATGTGGCTTCTTCCAAGCACCACAAACTTTTTATTTTGCTGTCGACTGCAGCAGCACATTTAAATGAAGGAATGTGGGGGACATAATGAGATGTTGTAGTAAAACCACTTTTTCTCAAGGAATAGAAAGAGAAGTATCATCAGCGCATCAGGAAATTCCTCCTGATAGAAGTGTAGAAGGAGGCAATCCAGCTGGGTGGCCAGGAAATACATGCCAAAGGCACTAACGCACTACACCCAGAGTGAGAACCATAGAGAGAGTTTTCAGTATAGACACACTGCTTGATCATGGTCTGATCATGTGATATAGCACACAGTGCCGTAGGAGACAGTCTTGAATATAGAATATATGTGCAAATACAACCAGATGCAAAGGTGAGATGAATCAACAACAGATGTGGTTGAGGGGATTCAGAAGTCTAAACTCTGCCAAACAGAGAACTGTTTGTTCCTTTTTGTAAACATCTGTTAGACAAACCAAGGGGGCTGATAATCACAATGAATGCTACAGCTGGACTGTGATACCGACCGTGTCTCTAAACCTGGTGAGTTACCTATCTAGTAACATAACCGGGTGTCAGAGGCATCATATGATGCTCATGTAATGCCCAAAAAATACTGTGTAGGTAAGGAGCTCTCTAGATTTTAAGACAACTACAATTACCAAGCACAGCAGCCAGCAAGTATGCAAAATGAAAGGATGTTATTGTTCTTTAAATCATGTAAAGATGCAACGGATGTTATATAGTAATTATAGTTAGTATAAGTAAACCTATACCACCTCCTTTGAACATGTTGGAATTTATTAACTTACTATTGTGACATAGCTTTCATTTATGACTCATTTACCAAAATGATAATATATACACAACACTAGTTCATGGAGGAACATGGATGTGGATGTATAAATATGTAAGCAACATTTATTTTTTTTAATCTTTTTAGTTATTTTAGATTTTTGTCAATGTTCAAAATATTAAAATATTTTTAAACGAAAGTGTGACTTACATGGGCACCTCTTCGAAGTGTGTGTAACCCTCTGTGTGCATATTCTACAGAAGAGCGAAGTTGTTTTGGCTGTATGTCCCTTACTGGACACCATACGAGTATGAATGAATTCAAGATGGCGCTCTGCATAAGGTGTAACGTGAAATCTGTCTTTCGTTATATTCAAAAAAATTATTCCCACAGAGGATTACTCAAAGCACAAAAAAGCACAGGAACGATGGTAAGAACGTCTTCATTGATTGTCATTTTCTTTTAGGTCAACTTGACAGCTTCACATGGTATCTGCTTGTCGGTTCACCTTTCCATCTAACAGTACAAAAGAGTACAACTGTCAGTCTGAACGGTTTACAGTTGTGATTTAAGAGATAATGTAATGTAAACGCACTGTGAATGTTAGTTGTGCTTTCACAGTCGTACACGTTTCCAACAGAAACATGTTAATAGGTTCTGTAAACATGGAAGATCAATGTGCGGATTCATTTAAAAAATAGTTCGCATGCAGTACTACGCAGTTATTTGCAGCATGCATTAATGCTGTTCTGGTTCACTGCATTTGCTTGATCAGAGCAGATGTTGTTAAGTCATAATTTGCCACAATTAGGGCAAGCATAAGACTGCCTCATTTGAAGTGCTATACTGCATAATGAACATGTAGACAGACAAATATTTTAATGTTCTTCCATTATTAGGTTGCTGTTTGTATAAATGTGTGCATCTTGCCAGTGGACAGATATTTTCTTTTTTTTTAAAACAATTGCTCTTCATTTACTCATTCTTGTGTTCCAAAGAAATGTTAAAGAATCTTGATGTTGCTCTTTTCCATACAATTGACGTGAATGGTGACTGACAGTTATCAGGTATCAGTTATTGTATGTCAGTTATTAACCCTAACATCATCTTTTGTGTTCCATTAAAAAAAGTTATACTTCTTGATGGTGAGTAAATGATTGGTTTTTGGTTGAACTATCCCCATAGCAGGGTTTTTCGAACACATTGATAGCTTCTTTGATTAAGAGTCATGCAGGTTTGCAACAACATGATGGTGATTACATGATTTTAATTTTTGTATGAGCTATCCCTTAAAGGATCTGTTAATTATCAATGCATTCCACTGATGTTTGTAATCCTAACTGGACTGGAGCACTGTACATTTCTATTAAAGAGCCTTTTCCAAAGCCCTTCAGTGCTTTCTGCTTTTAACAGTGACTTGATTGACAACCAGGTTTTATTCGATGGCTTCTGCACACTTGCCGTGTAGGAATGTGCGTCTACCGCTGGCAGTCAGTCTCTGTTTTGTTAACTACAGGCAGCTTGTCATTTGGGACGCTAAAGTGCGGAGGGTCGCGACTGTGGGAGTGTGGGAGGGGGGAGGCAGTGGTGGGTTTTAGCAAGACGTCAAAACCATCCCAGCAGTCCTTTATTATCAGCAACAACAGTTGAAATGAGGTGTTGGTTTTCATTTCTTTTAATGTTCTCCAAATGTTGGCAAGTGCGTGTTAACATGGTCGTTCACAATACTCCGAGGTGTGATGTGCGTCAAAACACAGAGCATACTTTTTGGCAAAGGAAGGTTATTAAAAGTCATTTAGATGAAATGACCTGATCGACAAAGATCTTTCTGTCGCTGTGTAAGTGAGAGCGAAACGTAACCTAATGGAATCTATGCCTATAAATAAACATTATTTATAAAATGTGTCAAAAACGTGTCTCAGAGATTTAATTTTGCTGGAGAAAACTAAGAAAATAAGCAGTTTATGTGTAATTTTATTTTCTGATTCAATACTGGGATTTGTTGCTTGGATTTCTTACCTCCAAAGTCAGCAAGCCTGCAAATGAAAATTAAATTTAGACTCTAGTGTTGAAAGCTTTTGTTGTTCTTGTGGAACTGTTGAAAGATCCTGTTGTGTAAGTGTTTTATGCAGTTGTTTTGATAGTAAAACTCGAGCAGATTTTTAAGCTTTTGTTTCAATCAAATCTTGAAACTGCTCTGATTAGCCTTCCATACAATGCGGCGTGAGGCAGGATGCGGTGGACGTTTGCTCTGTTATAAAACATGAAGTTCCCAATCCGGCCCTTAATCGCCTGTGGTCTTAATGGCTAATATCAGTCATCTCAGCCTCATGCTTCGCAAAAAGGAAACAGCTCTTAATTCTCTTTCAGGTCTAAATGCTTAAACTCTCATGTCAGCTAAAACCATTAAACTGACTCCCGGAGTCTTTCTGGAGAGGAAGCTGCAGGAAGGGAGGTTCACATGAGCTTGACCTGATTATATTTATTAATTACACAATTTGTTTTCACATGTCACCTAAGCACTTTATTTCACACTACAGTATGTGTTTCAGTTCATCATTATGAAGAATTAATGCAATATATGTTGAATAATTCCCCCAACCTCTCCAGTGGTCATAATTTTTTAATTAATTTAGCATATTTTGCCTTTAACAGAGTTATGCTGGAGCTTTGTACTGTATGTTGTAGACTGTTGTGTTATGAATTCAGAAAATCTGACTTATTTAATTGAACTGCAATTACTATCTGGTATCAAGCTTTTGGTTTGTGCTCAAACCAATAGTCAGTGCTTATGTTGGAGGAAATCAGAGTGAGAAAGAAGCAGTGTAAAAAAAAAAAGAATCTGGCCCAAGAGTTTGTGAGTGTAATCCATAATTACACATTGATAAATTTATGAGGTGCTTGCAGGTTATTTCTGCTTCGTTGTGAGTTTTATATGTTTAATTTGTCATTAGTAGGCTAGCGCCTCTGCTTTTTCCTGGCCAGAAAAGAAAAAAATGCAAAAATGGCTTTGTCCTTTATTTGCTGAGTGGGGTTTATATAGTGTGTCCAAATATTGTAATATAATCCATGCAAAACATTTGTCATTCGCTGTGCCAGGCATTGGGTTATGGTTTGAGATTTCGGCAGCCTTTTCTGTATAGTTCGCAAATAATTATATTTCATGTCAAACTAAGCGTAACTTGTCTTTTTAATGTGTAACATGATCAGCAGTGAAAAGATGGTAGTGTAATAAAAGTGATTGGTCCTAAACGGTTCTGGGTTTGGGCTCTGCCTCTGAGCAGTGGTCCGTAGTGGAGCGGCTGTCATGTTCTGGTTATTTTTGGAGCGCAGTGCGGCCCTTTCTGCAAGGAGCACTGTTTTTGAAGGGACTCCAGCCCCATTAATCAGTCCGGGGACCCCACGGTGTGAGAGGGCCCCCAGCCCTGGCTCTCCACACTGCATGTTTCTGTTCTTCTCCCTTCGCTCTCCACACAGTGTGAAGCGTAGAGGAACCTCATCAATCTCACCTGTCCGAAACGTCAACCGCAGATTTAATCAAACGTTCCGTCTCCTGCCCGCCAGCCACCTCCTGCATGCCTCCCTCCTCCCTGTGAAATTCCTCCTCTTTAACACTGTCTCTTGCTCATTCTTTCGTTTATTTTTTGGCTTTGTCACTTGCGATTTATCTAATGTTTTCTCCACCCAAACCAGGTCTTGTTTCCCTTGCCTGTCTGTTTTATTTTTGGTTGTTTGTACTTTTCTTCAAACTGGGTATGTCTCAGAACAGCAAAAACATATATTTTCTGTTACATCAGTCTGGCAGAACAGAGGAAGGTGCATTTAAATAAATTTCTGCTCAATGCTTCAGCAAAGTGGGGCTTTGTTGGTGACCCAGCTGAGAGTGTGAGAGGCTGAGGGCTGGAGAGTGGCAGGATAAAGGCTTGTGTTTCTGCTTTTCAGCATGATGTCTGTTTTAATAGGGCGAGTGGGGCGACACTGTAACAGTAGGTTCTGTGTGTATGAAGCTTGACGGGGGACAAATGGACTGGGGTGGCAGGGTCAGAGGTGCCATTCAGAACTGGCCTCTTTAATATCAGCTCCTGTAGAGAGGCTTTCCACATTTACTGAGTTGCTGATGCTTTCCTGCAGGACCATAAAGGGTGCTGAAAGGCTGTGTTGGAATTGGCATGCAAAGATGGTCATCTCTGCTGGAATGCTGAAGTCTAGTGGGTTCTGATCATTTCTTTATTCATGTCCATCTTATTATTTTATTGTGCTTATTTTAGGATCAAATTACCCATATGTCACCATGGAACTCAAATTAAAGAACTTCATAAAACCTCTACGAAAACAGCCAATTGTTAATTGGGTCATTGATCCATAATGTGTCCATCGACTTTGTTTTAAACAACATTAAGGTTTTAGGTTAAAAATATATATGACGTGTATATATTTCAGTAACTATTTATATTTTTTAACTTGTCCCCTGTTCTTTAAGATTTTTTTGATTCTTTTGATTATTTTTGTACAAATGCACCAGTTCTTGAAGCTGTCTTGTGGTGACAAATGATTTTAATGATAAGTAAAAAATTCCATGCAGCCTCTATTAATTTCATATAAAGTCAGATTTGTAATACGAGGTCTGAAAAGTGCTGTGCACAGCAATTATAGATGAATTGGCCAAATGCTGTTTTTTATTAACTTTCCATTACAAGCTCATCCTGCCAGTCTCTGCACCCAGAACATAATTTGTCAAAAACAAGTCCTGTCTTACATGGAAAGCTTTAGAATTGCAGAATATTAGGTTATTGTTTTCACAACTAATCTAATCTTAAGAATGAAGCGTAATTCTGTGAAATGGAGACTTCACTCTGCAGCTGAATGTTATGCTGTGTGATCTGATTCTGTTTTTCCATCAGTCATACAATGTTTCCACCCTGCAATACTTTCACTATGTTGAGACACTCTGAACTTAAACATAAATCTCTGCTTACTGGCAGTATAGCTTATATACAGCTTTGACTTGAAAAATAATGATGTTAAGCTTGATGAGTATAAAATGGAAAAAACTATTTTACTCAAATTTATTTCATTTACCCATGCCTACTAGATGCAATAAAATAACCAAAATAGAACTAAATCAAGTAAATTTGTGTTGTATCAGACACGCCATGTACACTGCCTCTGGACATTTAATGAAGTAGTTTTACACAATTTTAAAAGAAGAATTTGGACATTAAAGATACTGTGTTCTCTTAGTTTTTTTTTAACAAACATTGGCTATCAAGTTTAGGTATTAGGTTAGATTTTTCAGACATAGAATAAGAAGTAAAAATCGTTTCTTTTCAGTCTATATCTGGATTTCTATTAGGGACATCAAATGTTGTCCATTAAAAGTTCAAGTTAAGTGTATTGTGTTTTTTTTTACTTTATTTATCTGTATATCTAGACAAACTAACTCAATATCACATATAATGGAACACACACAGACATTCTTACAACTATATATTCTATTATGTTCGTACATGTCTGTATGTAGCATGTATTATGTCTGTATTTATGTAGCACCGTGGTCCTGTGAGGCACGACATTTCGTTCCACTGTATGTCCCCACATATAGCGGAATGACAATAAAGCTCAACTTGACTTGACTTGACGACATGGGTTTAACTACAGGGATTGTAGGTGTTTGTAACCCTGTCAGCTGGTGCGTGTACACACATTCAGTTTAATGTATACTCCATATGGTAGATGGATGAAGAATTATTTCACCACTTTATGGTGTTGTTGCACAACCTTTCGTTTGTCAGAGTAAAATATGAAGAGCGAAGTAACTTCTGTCATGTGTCATCAAAGAAGGGGAAGCTGAGGAAAGAGTCTGGAAAGTACTTGAGTTCGATGAAACTGTGTAACAGGAGTTACAGCGGATGAGAATGGAGAATTAGATGCTCCGTACTAGACAAAGTCAAGGACAGGAATAACTGACTTAAAAATTCCCACATCCAACCTCAAACACTCCAGTCAAATGTAATTGTAACATGCAATGTTATTTGGTAAGTCTATACAACTTGTTAATACGCAAAATTAGTGAAAATGTATATGGCATTTTGAAGTACTTCTTTTGAATGTACATATGTATGTCTTAATATTGTGCGTTTATTTACTCCCATGCAATAAGCATAGCATTAAAAATAAGGAAACATTATAAATAAGGAATACATAGGGGTCTTTGAGGGTACTGTATAATTCACTTCTTCTATAAAATTCCTTTATCATTACGCCAGCCAGCCAAAAAACTCTCTTCTCGTCAGTAGATGGGAGGTGCGATAGGCTGATTATTCCTCCAGTAGTTTGCACTTGTGTTGTTTCAGCTTGTGTGATTGTCTCATATGACACCATTACCATGTCTGGATGGTTAATGATCGGCCGGAGGGGAAGAGGGGAACAGTGCAAGGTGAGAACACACATGAACCAGACTCCATTCAGCCCCAAATCACTTCTGACACCTCCGAGAGGCCCTGTGCATCCGGGCCACTGCACTGCAATTACTCACCTAGTGATGGCATAAATAGCCTGTTCCTTTCTATTTATAAGGTAACTAGCTAATGACTCTGGATCAGTGATTTGTATTCTGTTGAATATAGGCTACCCTAAAGCCAAACTGACCTCAGATCAGCCAGTGATCTCAGAAGGGACCCAGAGTGAGTCACCTCATACATATGACGCAGGTGTTCATAGCTCTTTTCATACATGTGCAGGTTTTTTGAGTTTTAAATGTTTCGTTGTATAGTATTAGTCCTTTTTTTAAAGAGTATACAATCAAATACCTGTATTCTGAATTTTTTAATATTTAATGTAAGGTTTAACTTTTTCATTTTTTGCAAATTTGTGGAATTGTTTTGTCAGTGAAGTGAAATGGTGTATGAACATCAGCTGTGTTGGAAATAAAACACATCAGAAACATCACCCCTTGTGTCCTTCATCTCACCTTTGACCACTGAAGCTTGTCACTGCTAAAATATTCGTTCATGAATCAACAAACTTTTTCCGAGAACAGGAAGAAGTTGGTGTTTTCTTAGTCAAAACATTTTAAAATGAGCCATTTGTTTAATTCTTCCTGATCTCTTATATACTTTATGGGTTTACAACATTTGTACTGCTCTCCTCTATTGCTATTTTCGATAGGCTTACTACTGTGAATGTTATCCCACGATTACGTGCCTCTTAAAAGCACCTATTGGCTAGCTGTGAACTGTGAAGTGTTTTCATTGGCTGAAAAGTGGTTCCGCTCTAGCACTCTCTCACCCAGTAGGGTGCTCTGTTAGTGTGAGACATGCTTTGGATTTATCGCTTTGATAACATTCATAAAACTGTGTAGGGCGTCCCTCTTCCTCTGCCTCCTAACTTTTAGCCGGGATAACTCCAAAAATACCAGTTAATTCATTCTTTCAACTTCCTGTGCCTTTTACACACTTTTAACCTATAAATGACATTAGACTTTAAAACAAACCATTTTTGCCTCTCTTATTTCCCTATAGATTACCCATGAGGAGCGGGTGTTCTCTGGTATCCAGCCTACAGGTGTTCCTCACTTGGGGAACTATCTAGGAGCACTGGAGAGCTGGGTGGCCTTGCAGAGAAAGTACAGTTCAGTGATGTACAGCATTGTAGATCTTCACTCCATCACCCAGCCTCAGGACCCTCAGCTGCTCAGAGAAAACATCCTGGACATGGTGGCCAGTCTGTTGGCGTGTGGCATCGACCCAACTCACTCTATCCTCTTCCAGCAGTCTCAGGTGAGTCCTTGTTTATAAACCTACAGGTCTCCACTACGTGCTGAAGACTTGCTTCCATGTAAACCCCATGTAATAACATATTAAAGCATAGCTTCTGCTTGTATTACATTTTTCAGCTGTGCAGGTGTCTTTGTTCAAGCCTACTGCCTAAACAAATATGTCCAAGGCATCTTTGAAGTAGCTTTTCACAAGTTTCATTTTAAAAAGGCTTTGGGTTCTTTTATTGAACTGAACAATTGGCAGTCCGCTAAAACACATTTTCCTTTGCCAAATATTTATTTAATTGAGACTTGCCCTAAATGCTTATTTTACCATTCCGATACCTATCTCTGCTGCGAGCTGTAAAATATTCACAGGATGGTGAAAACACAGATTCATTTTCACAGTTCACTTCAAAAAGACCACATGAAGCAGAAAGAGCCGGATAAGAATAGCTTTTACTGTATGCAGCAACTCGCTAACTGTCTGCTGCATTTTCTCTTGAACTGAGCAACTTTTGAAGAGTAACTGTAATAAGTGTGGACGTTTTCTTTCTCTGATATGCTTTTAGCTGTGCGTGTTTTGCAGGAGAGTGAAAAAGTGTCCGATTTGTGAAGTCGGGCATTTTCTCATTGGAACTTTGCAGCAAGCGTGTAAAAGTGCACACATTTAGCACACACATTTATTCCATTTTAACTTTATGCCCCATATCTTGGCAGAACTGAGGACCTCCCATCGAACATACGAGGTCAGGACTGTTCCACATGTGAAAATAATACTCTGGCCCAAGGAAAATACTTGACTTCAATGAAAAAATAGTGACAGGCTAAAATCAGTCAGATCAGAAGTTCTTCACAGTATTTAGGTTGTGTTGCACTAGAAGAAGAGATCTTTAGCGTATTTTGCCATAATTGAACTCTGTGTTCAAAACAAATATAACCCTCTTACGGGCTTTAGATCCCTCTGTCAATTGACTGTTATGTTAACAGAAAAATTTGTTTCTATTATTTGTTTATATTTAGTGCACAGTATCTCTTTACTTGCTTCTCCTGCTCCCAGTATATCGCATCAGTCTCTTGTGTGAAGTAAGCTAAGATATCCAACACTGGTAATCTTTATTGCTCCTCCATCAGATTTTCCGCCATCTTCACATATGCTGTCTTGCCCTCTCGTATAGATTAGCAAGATGTAATAAATATCTCTAGCAGTCCTGCGCCATAAAATGGTGTTTTGTGTTGATTCCTCTCGGGAGTGACGTCAGATTTCTCAGAATCGTTCTGTGAGTATGAAATGTAGCAGCTGTGTCACCAGCACCCATAAACTTTCATTCTCTAAAGAAGGATTTGATTGCTTTTGAATGCATGTGTGTATATCTAGAGCTTATTTGGGCAATGTGCAAATTGCAGTAAAATGAGCTCTTTTACATGCTTGCTTCATGAGACAAGGGTTTCACCGTGGATGTAGAGAGATGTCCTTGTACAGTTCCACTGTGTACCTGTTGGGAGTGAAGTGATCATGAACACGCACAGAGCAGTGGGCATCTGTTACTACATCGCTGCAGCACCTCACTCGCTTCCTTCCAGCACCTCACTCGCTTCCTTCCAGCACCTCACTCGCTTCCTGCCAGCACCTCACTCGTTTCCTGCCAGCACCTCACTCGTTTCCTGCCAGCACCTCACTCGCTTCCTGCCAGCACCTCACTCGCTTCCTGCCAGCACCTCACTCGCTTCCTGCCAGTTGCAACAGTTGGGTTACAAGTCCAGCTCCAACCATTAGGCCATTATAAATTCATAATTGTCATACTTATTGTTCTCATTGCTGCCACACGGGGGTGCTATGGAGGTTCCCTTTTTGCGTGCAATGTACTGTGCAATAAACTAATGCTTTTATTCATTTGGTAGCATGAGCCTTGATTGTGTTCACGATGTTTTGATTGTGTTCACAAAAATGTAATTTTACGTTTTACCTGTGCAGGTCTCAGAACACGCTGAACTTTCGTGGATTCTTGGCTGCCTCACCAGCATGCCACGACTGAGGCATCTGCCTCAATGGAAGGTAATTAGTGCATCTTTGCTTTTGTGATATAGCCAGTTATTAAGCTCACTTAGTCTGAATAAAAAGTGCCAAATCGGCTTACCAATGAAAATGCAGCCACACGCAACTTTTGTTTGTCTACACTGTATAAAAGAAACATGATATACCAGAGCCCTCTGAAAGATGGTATCATTCCAGCTTGAATATTCAGGCTTCCCTCCTCTGTTTGTTCTCAATGTGGCATGGCGACAGGGTTTTCCTGTGCAGGTCGTGAGGGTGGGTGGACCTGGCAGGCAGAGACAGGTTCAATAATGACTGTGATTCACCGAGGGGGGACAACCCTTTTATATTGCTGCTGACGAAGCGCTCGGCCAGAAGCCTCCCACCGCTGCAGGGAAAACACCTACCTGTTTACTCAACAGCTGAGTGCATGTGAAACGTGGCGGAAAGAGGTCTTTGGATGCTACCCGTGTGTGTTAATGTGGCAAAACTCTATCACATGGCCCAGACTGGGACACGGAATGGCACCTAATGTTAGACATCATTGTAATAAAAAACAAATAGAACGTCAAAGCCAAATGTAGTGAAAGGTGCTTTAGATTTATTTTAGACTTTCCCCTCTGTCCTTTCCAGTAGTTTCTGTTGTTTCTTTGACTTGCAGATGAAGAGCAAGCAGAAGAACGAGGGCAGTGTGGGACTTTACACCTACCCTGTGTTACAGGCAGCAGACATACTGCTCTACAAGTAAGCCTGCCTATGATCTGCATTTGTTTTGCTCTGACTGTGGTTATGTTTCCAGCTCTTTGTTTGAGAGACAGTGATGTTATTGTTGTGCAGATCCACACATGTACCAGTAGGGGAGGACCAGATCCAGCATTTGGAGCTTGCCCAGGACCTGGCCCGAATCTTCAACAACCAGTACGGAGAGTTCTTTCCAGAGCCCCGTGCCCTGCTCAGTACGTTTTTTATTTTATTACATTAACTTCCCATTTTAATCAGTTTTAATCAAATGTTTTTCTCATAAAAATTCACCTGGGCACGAACCCTGAAAAATGTTAAACAGGACAGTTAAGACAAATTACTCTGTGTCAATCAGCGAACACACACACACAAAACTAGTCAGCACTATCAAGTGTCCGCTCAGGCTCTCTGCTTTCCTCTTACAGCAGAGCAGTGTGTGTTACATGCGTCGAGGCATACGCAGCAGTCAAACCCTCAAATGATCAAGTCATGCACACACGTGGCTTGCATGTTGGACCATTGCTTAGGCAAGGTCATTGTTGAGCTACAGTCTTTAATTTTCTGTAATTATCACCTTCATGAAGCAAAGTATGAATCCAGTCATGTGTGTAATGGGTCTTTGATTAAAGGAATGGTCTTTTCCTTCTCTATCTGAGTGATAGGGTGATAATAGACTTGGGGCTTTACCTTACAGTGACTTCACAAAGGCTTCCGTGTATGGGAGAGGTTGAAGAGAGTTCTGGACCAGTTAACTTCACCCTGTTTACGTCTTAAACTGCTTTTGAATGGCGTTTTCATTCTAGAGCCAAAGCTAAAGGAGAAGCCAAGCAGTATCTGTTGCCCTGAAACTGAATCAAAGTTATGACTTTTAGAGCCCATCTGTGTTGTGATCTCACAAGCAAAAATATTTACACAAACTAGTTATTTTCCTGCAAGTCTTAATTTCAGCCTGATGAGTGTTTGATTCTTGGTCAGTATGTTTAATGCTAGTTTACTCAAATGTGTTACAATAAGTGGATAATTGCTACAAACAGGTACTATAAATTAATTACACGTGTGTAACTATTTTTATATTTACATTTGTGATCTTTTTTATGTTGAAATTAAGTAATATTGTGAAAGGAACATCTTAACAAAATGTGTTTTCACTCTATTGCAGTGAAGGTAGAAGAACTTTTAATTTCTTGTGATTTTTTAGGTTCTACTCAAAAGGTGAAATCTCTCCGAGATCCATCCTCCAAGATGTCCAAGTCAGACCCTCAGAGGTTAGCAACAGTCTTCCTGACTGACACACCTGATGACATTGTCCTTAAGATTCGCAGGGCTGTGACTGACTTCAATTCTAAAGTGACCTATGAGCCAGAGAGTCGGCCAGGTGTATCAAATCTGATCTCTATGCATGCAGCTGTGTCCGGACAGAATGTGGAGGATGTGGTTAGACTGGCTGAGGGTTTGGACACTGGACAGTACAAGAGTGTGGTAGCTGAAGCTGTTGTACAGAAGCTGAAACCCATTCAGCAGGAGATCCAGAGACTCAGGGCTGACAGGGGGCATCTTGAGAGCCTACTAGCTGAAGGAGCAGAGAAGGCTCGCTGCCTCGCAGCTCCTGTTATGATGGAGGTCAGGAAACAAGTGGGATTCTGTTAAACTGAAATGAAAACTATTACAGGCATGTATGCTCCAGAAAGAGAGACTAAGATTTAATGGACTCATAAGTGATTTTTAGTGATGAAAAATGGAGAGAATTATATTTTGATTTTATTTCTCACTGAAGACAATACTTGTTAGCGTACATTGTATATATTTTTTCTATTTATTAAACAAAAAAATAAAGATGTTTTGCTTAGATTTGTTCGTATATAAATAACATGCACATGCAGTATCCTTCCGATTATCACACGTGTCTCAGCACAGTGAGCACACACATGCATTTTGCAAATCTATAAAAATGCAACTCTAGGAGAAGACCTCCTGCCAAAGTCTACTCAGGGCTAAATGACATTGCAGGCAGCTCATACATACAGTAGTACATGAGTAAAATGAAAAGATAGCAACTAGTGCTTGTATCGGAATCATGTTGAAATTTGATTCTTATACAACAATAAAAAAAACAAAGATTCTTTCAGTGAATTAATTTGATTTTTTTTTAAAAAAGCTGTTTTTTAATAGAAGCAGGCTTTAGATTATCAGGCCATTTAGACCTTAGGGAAAATGACACATATAAAAATATAAATCTTATGTCTATTGATTTCTGAAATTCTGATAATATCATTTTTGAAAGATCATTATTTTCTGGGTCAGCACCAGAATTTTTACATTTCAAATGCTGCTCCTTTTAATGTAGACCGGAGCAAATGCAGAACATAACTCAAATGTAAAGTTATATATGCTGTTATCCACATTTATAACCTAAATATAATTTGTTACTACATATTAGCGTTATTCTAATTTATCCCTGTAATATATAAAAAGGAAAATATTTAAACTCCTAAGTCTTGCATAAATTTGGTAAAATAACATTTCCTGGTTTATAATGACTCAAACCTACTTCGCCTATGTATCTTAATAGAAGTGGTCATAAATCATTAATAAGAAAACATTAACTTTTACCCACGTTTTCACGTGATTCTTGAAAATTGTTGTTTTAAAAGTTTCGGTCATCCACTGCACAATCATGCTTTATTTGTCATGTGATTTTCTAAATGCAAAGATATATGGGAGGATTAGGTGGGCAGTTTATTCGTTTCACAGGGCAATTAGTGATCAGTCCTGCAAAATGATTCGTTTGTTTAGGGCTGTTTTTCGTCCTCTATAATGTAGTCTGACAAAATGGCGAGAAACAGTCGTTTGTTATTTGTACATAATTCACGTTGTGCTGTTTGCTTTGAGGTGTGATTTTTTTTCTCGCCCAGTTCAGATTTTTGTGTAATGAAGTTTGTGTCAGCGTTGTAACATCGGCAGGCCCATAGCATCCATATGCACAGATATAATAGCCATAAACAAATCGGCTTGAAAAAAGTGTCTGTTTAGTTGGTTGTAATGGCCCGTTTGATGTACTTGTCGAGCCCTGTGCGCTCGTTTCGTTAAGGGCAAGGGTCAGTCTTTTTCCTCCAGTTGAGCGTTAACAGTCGAAATATATTAGATTTAACAACGAAACAATCAGACTAGTATATTCTCCTGTCAAACTTGATTATTGATATTTTCTAAGAAGGATTCTGCGTTTCTAAAACCTCACATATCCAAACTGCAATAAAACTGCTGGTCTATAAAGAGGCTGTCCGAGAAATAAGCATCCTGTTTTACTGATCTAACCAGAAGGCCAATTATTCCTACTAGATTGCCGCTATCCTCTAGAAATCTCTCGTGATAATATAGCAAAAATATTTTCTTAATGTTGCTGTATTCTTAACAACTTGCATGCATCGAAAACTAACCACACTATAGCTGTACTCGTCAATAATTATTTAATTAAATCTATCAGTTTGTCAGTAATCAGTCGGCTAATAAAATCTATTGTGGATGTAATTCAAATTGTTTACATTTGTTTAAATTCCTAGAATAGCGCATGAAAAATACTTATTTTAAACTCATTATATATTACCGACTGCTGATTAAATGTCCTGTTCAGAATTAAAAATGCTGACATGGAAACAACTATTGCTTTGAATAAGTTCTTAATCAAAACATATTACACTCAAGTTAAATAAAATGACATAATAAGTTAGTAACTGGCTAATTACAAAGAAAATTGGATACAGGTGAAGTGCGTGAGGTGTGTTTTTTACCGAAATGAACTTTCTGATAAATATGCATTTAAGGTGGTGACCATGATCTTTAACTGAGTCATCCATAGTATTTTAAACCCGTTAGTATACGTATAACAGATTTGCCCACTTAATGTACCAAAGTATTCTTTTACTATTCAAATACCAATGGCTCTGATTTAACTAGTACAAAGTAGGCTACCTAATTTACCAAACGCCAACAGTTAAAAACAGTAGCAGAGATGATAAAACCTTGTGTCACCGAAGTATTTCAATTTATCACTCTCTCGAGCAATAAAGAATTATACACGGAGTTTTTATTTCAAGATTTTCGTGTACACTAAAGCTATTCACCTAAAACATAAAAATCTAGCTATGTGTAATTATTATTCGTTTGATTATTCTTATTCGTTTTAGGCGATAAGCTAATCATTATTGGTTGTATCTTTGTTTGATTAAACTATTAGTTCTATTATTAAACATAAATATGATGGATTTACCTTTTTTATATTTCTTGATTGTAATAAAACAATTACGGTCATTTTTGCTATACTTTATTGCATCACGGATATAAAATTTAACTGTTCCCGTTTACAGTTTGTACCAACAACATAATTGAACAGTAAGGAGCAGTACTCTTGTTACTTTTGACACTTTATTTTACACTTTACTTTTAAAAATTACACAGCACCCGCTACTATATGAACATCATGCACAAATGCAAGACACTTTCTGCATGCCACTATTAATGTATGAAGTCTTAACTGTTTTATTGTGGATGCTGGGGAACATAAACACTCGGTGACATTAAGCTTGATTATGGAAAGGAGATCTGTGTCTGGAAACACCTAAAATATATAGGCAAAGATTAGCTTCCATGTGCGTTTATAGTATCTGATTTAATTTCCTATTAAATAATATAAAGCAGTTTAATTTCTAACAAATAAAAAGGTGACTGTCTGTGGAGAAGTTAGAACGCATTTACGAAACAAAAACACTGTCACGTCTGCAAATGTTTAATGATAAGAAGCAGAACCCTTTAAAAGACCAAAAGGCTAGTTGTGTATAGTTGGGAAAACCAACCGGGTATTTTTCGATGACCTGGACGAATGAAATCCTGGTTAAACGCCTACTGTTGTCTCTTAACAAAAATATTTAAGAAACAGTTAGTCGTAATCTGTTTAATAGAATAAATGTAAGATGGCCATCTCTAAAGTCTAGCTCAAAGTTTCTACACCACGCGTATTTTCCTCCACTTCCATTGGACGACATTTTTGCTCTTTCTCTTCCTACGGCTTCCTATTGGACGCAATGTATTTGACAAACAGATAGAGGGTTGCCCTTAAAGCTTCGAAAAAAGTTTTCCAGAAGTGAATATCAATCAGAGAGGCTAGGAGAGAAAAAGGCAGAGAAGTTGGACGAAGACGCAAAACATCGAGATACATATTAGCAGACCTTCTTCTCGGACAAGGTATTGAGCCAGAGGCTCTTCGCTGGGAATGGGTTCTTACATTTTTGAGCCTTTAAAAGGCATACATTAGATTTAGGTTTGGATTACTGTCGTCACCGGAGAGCTAAAGCCACCCGTTATAAACATTTTGCAGTGCGGTAACTCAGGCTTGCCGGCCGGAAGGAGTTTTTATTCGTTCTCCGTTGGATTTGCAGTGGAAGAGATGAGTGACAGGAGACGATCTGCCGCCGCGCTGAGTTCAAGAGCTCACGCCTTTTCTGTGGAAGCCCTGATCGGGACGAACAAGAAGCGGAAGCTCCGGGGTTGGGAAGAAAAGGAACTGGAGCTGTCTATGGAGAGCCTCGCTACCAACGGACAATTGGGAGACAGTGAGGATCCTGCCAGTTGTCTGGATATCGATCCGGGTTAGTGCGTGATGACATGGCAAATTGAATAGCCGTGCACTTCGTTAATGTCACGTATAACCGCAGTTTTGACACCATTTCAGTCTTTTTAATTGTTTTGCAATATAACGTTTAGTAGGCGTTGCATTCCTTGGGATTGCACTGCGTGTGGTAGCCTAAAGTTTGGCATAGCGCAGGCCTGCCCGGCTGGCCCGGACATCACTTTTAATTCTGTAAAGCTTTTAAATAGTACGACATCAAATTAATCAAATTATTTTACATTAAATACAAACCGTGTTAATGAAACTCGTGGGCTCATATTTTAAAGTTATTTTTTTCTGTCTGAAGAGCCACCATAGTTCACAATTCATAATTCTTATATACGACAAATGTCCGCTGTGTCACCTGTTACCGTTCATCTTTAACATTCATGATTTTAAAATACAGTTTATAATGATCAAAACATGATTAGTGATATATTAAAAAAAACAAGTAATGGAAATGGGCTGGTTTTTAACATGGGCTAATCGCAGGTATTTACAAGGACCCAGCAATTTGCTCACTTTGTGGACTTATGGTTAATTAGGCCACCAGGCGTGTATATATTAGAAATTAATTTGAAACATTAAATTATTATTTCCTGTAGATGACAGTTTGGAGTCTCCAGATCGTATAGGTAGTGTAAGTGCTCTTGTGAGTTCACACAAGTGTGTGTATGTGTGTTGCTCGATTTCATCGCTGTAGTTCAACTGTTGCAACGTTACTCATCACTTCATTAGTCTCTCTTCCAAAGCATTTGCCATTAGACAGACCATTAAGTTGCCAATAACAGGCTGACTGATCATTTTTGTACATTTTCCGATATTTTTTTGACGGGGCTTTAAATATGACCATTTACCTGGTTTTAATACAGTGGTAGGCACAGATAAAAGTTAGACTATATTGGAATATAATAGATTCATTATTTCAGAAGGGGATCAAAACTGCGACAGGTGAGTAATCTTGAAAAAAAAAATGTCAGACGTTTTCTTCGTAAAAACTAACAATGATTTCTATGTGATTATGTATTACAAGACAATACGTCAAAATAGGCCTGTTTCCTTACTACGGATTATGCTCAGACTAAAACAAAATAAGATTTTAAAACATAACGAGATTGAAACCCAAAATATTTCATGTACATTTTGTCACGCGTTACAGAGAGTTCATAAATATAGAGTAAAATAGATATGATATAATCTTTATTGCGACCCAGCAATCTTTAAAGTATATAATTAACTTATACATCAGAGTTTGACTTATACATCAAACATGAAATAATGCCCAATCGACAGCTGGCCTTTATTATTTTATTCTTTTTGTTATTACATTTTAACCGAAATATTGTTTTAAATGAGAAAAAAACATCCTGATTAATCAACATAGTAGGTGTTTTATTTCAAAGGTTTGGTATTGTTACTGACCTCCAGCTAATCTCTATCTTGATTTTTTTTTGTGTATTTTTCCCCTCCAAAACCGTTATTGTATTCAGTCTCAAACTTACTGGTGATATCCAATTGTTTCCAGGATATCTTTAATTTAGGATATCTTGGATATCTTCTAATCATCACACACTGACAATTTATTATATTGAGTTTAACCTGCCCTTGGCCATAGTGTTTTTCATAGCCTAAAATGAATACTGGGCAAAAACAAGATACTTACATAAATTATTTATTAAAATTCAGACAGACTTTGATTTATGATACCTGTTGAGCAAGGCCTATAGAATTATTCCTGAAAAAATGTTTTAGAAAATTATTTTTAAAAATTAGGGCCCTTGTAAAGTAAACCTAAATGTTTCACAATAAATTTCCGTCTCGCTTTAATCTGAAATTGTTCAGAAAATAGCCTGCTTTGTGTATTTTCGTAGTCTGCACATATGTTTTTAGTCGTTTCTCTAAAGGTTTTTGCCTGTATGTCATTCAAAGCATCACATTTACCCGTCACTTGCATAATTCCCAGAGAGACAAAGTTAAAAATTAAAGACGACAAATGCGTACATTTAAAAGGAGTCTTAATCTTTATTTTTGTTACCTCCCTTTTACATGAGACTGAATGAAGTCCAGCGGAAACAGGTGGTTTTGTTCCTGGTGTATTGGGTTACCCTGCAATTTCATGCTTAGTAGGTCGTCTGTATCCCAAGAAATAATTAGGTCATTCTCAACCAAGTCACCCAAGTCAAATTAATTTTGCTCTCTATACACGAGAGCAAAATAAATTTATTGAAAGTGATGTGTTGCAATATTTATCAACGGGCAGAAAACCTGAGAAAAACCCTCTGAGAAAATTGAGATCTTGTATTCAATAAACTCCAGGTCTAAACTCCAGAAAATATATAGTAAAATAAAATATTGCTAAATATATAATAAAATGTATAAATCGGGTATTATTCTTTCGAATATAAAACAATTTTTTTTTTTTTTTGCCCCATGGCCTGTGTTACTCTCAGACAGGGCCGTAAGACCAATTCCACTGTTCCAGGCAACAATGGTTTTTAAAGTAAATGTTTTTGTTTGTCTATTACCCTCCCATTTAAAGGAAATATCAGTAACTTTTTCGGATTGCAGTGTTTATACCGTTCGTTGTGTTATGCTCTTTAATTTTGGCAGAGGGCATTAGGATAGTCAGTCTTGTGGAATGGGCAAAAGGGCAGTCCCGTTTCAATGACAGTAGCTCATAAACGACAACACATTCATTAGTTTGGTTGGGGTCGAGGACTCAATGTTGGCCCATCAACAGCCATTTTTCTGACATCCCTGACAGAACGTGTGAAGGAGACTCTATGGAGATCCTATACTGTAATTATACTGATAGAATCTCTCACGAAGATGCTGAAAAGTCTGGCTCACTTAGACTTCGGGGCTTCGTAACTTTTCTTCCGTCTCCTCAGAGGGTTCTGGTGTGCTGTACACGGAGTGCTGGTGGTTTGGCCCAGGCCCCTGGCCCAGTCCTCCTGCAGCTTCATATGCATGACGTGTACTGCCAATACAATCCTGCTCATCTCAATGGCTTTTGTAGATTGCGGTGACCTGAGGAATAGAATGTATAAAAACATGAATGTATTATTTAAGTAAAATTATGTGATATTTAACCTTGAACTCGCCTTTTTGCCTTGTATTAGACGCTGATAAGAGCTTTCTCTGCTAATTGGGTACTTTTCGGCTTCGTCTTTTCGCTATTTCAAAAGGCGCATATAGTGTGTAATTTAAATAAAGTAATTTTAGTGAGTGGTTGTGCTATTTCTGATGAAAATAAGTGTTTTATTTAAAAAAACTAAAATGGTTTTAGACTATAAATAACATTTGCAACATTGGTTACTATGCCCTCCAAAACAATAAAGAAGGAATGAAATTAAAATGCGTCCCGAATCTAAATTAGTTTACTTAACCTACGCAAAATTGATGTTTAACTTGTTTTTTTACAGAATAGATATTTTTTAGTAATCTCATTGTTAACGATTATTTGTCTTTCTGACCGTACTGACTGTTTTATTTTTGGTAATGTACTTTCCAGCGAATATATGCAGGTTTTTCACAGGAAATGTCAGTGAGTTTGTTCATCCCGTGCGTGTCCAAAATAATTAGGCACAATGTATTTTCAGAAACACTAAGACATATCCAGCTGCGGAATCAGAATTTTCTTTTTTTTTATGTATTTTGTCTTATTTTTTCTGGAACATTCAAGGCCGCATCCATGATGGTCTGAACTAATCGTCGTGATTACAAGGTTTTTTTTTCAAGTCGTTATCCTTTACGCCTGCAGGTGATTTTGCGCTAGCACTCGATACTGTCCTTCCAGTTTATAAAGATTTTATGTACTTGTTGTAGACTCGGAAGCCAGCCCGGGTTCTGACGGCGAGGGTCTTGCAGAGAGGACATCCTGCTCGTTCGGTTCCCCGGATTTGACCCCTGCTGCCTGCGATCCTTCACCCTCAGTCTCTATGGAGGAGATCCAGGTGGAGCTGCAGTGCGCAGATCTGTGGAAACGCTTTCATGACATTGGCACAGAAATGATCATCACAAAAGCAGGAAGGTGAGCCTTCGTTGTGAAATGTGAAGCACGTCGAATACATCATGAAGGAGAAGCGTAGTGGGATGGAAGAAAGATTTATGCTATATCCAAAAACTGTTTGGAAAAACTGAAAAACTGAATATAACTACTTCTACAGTTTATTATTATTATAATTGTTGTTATTATTATTATTATCATTTGTGAACGTAATGAAAAAAACGTGAATTTCCCGTATTTAGGTTTATTAAAAGGTTAAAATATTATAGATATAAATGATAAATATTTATACATATATATGCACACACATACAGCCTACGGTCTCATTTTTTCTGGCACAAGCATAAAAACACACCGTCGTTTCGCAATGAGACAGGGTTGCGCACTGGGACTAACCTAAAACTGTTTTTGGGGGCGCTAATGTGTTACACATGGGGCAGGGTACCCAATCACAAACCACAGCCTACATGACAAACTAGGGTAGGGCTATTTCATTACTTTCACACTCCTATAACGGTGGGCAAAACAGCACAACAGCAACTGTTTCTAATTAATGTGTCTGAAATATGTTTTTCGGTTTCTTGCTCTTTTGAGCGGCAATTACAGCCCAAACCGAGCATATAACTTAACCTACACAGTTCACAGTAAGACCTTTCGCCCCGTTTTTTTCTCAGCAGGATTGCAAGGTATTTCCGTGCCATTTTACACTTTACGATCAAAACCAACATGAAACATGTCTCCATTTATTGTGCAATTCCATGCGCTTAATAAACATCCTGATCACACCGGGTGACTACATAGTAAAGATTATTAATAGAAATCTTGATTGTGACTTACAGGTTACAACGGATGAAAAAATTGCCTCATTAAACCAAACCAGCCTCATTTGACGGGCTTAATTTTTTTACATATTGGTTTCTAGTATAAAGTCAGTTAATTCTTTTCCCATTTAACTGAGGATTAACATTTTCCTTGTTCTGGTAATGAATAGTGTATGTAATATAATCCACGAAATGATTCCTAAAATGTAGTTACCACTAAAATGACCATTGCTTAAATAATGATCTTGATGTTGCCAATATCAAACAAAAGTAATTTATTGTATAACAAGAGACATACAAATAACATTTAAACAAATGCTGGGGAAATTTATACCTATAATTGTGGAACGATAGCAGAGCATTTAATTTTAAAATTATAGAAGATTTATTATTGAACCAACTCTTATCTTTTTTCTCGTACTTACATCAATGGACTTTCTTCTGATTTATCACACTGCAGCAATAAGTCCCGAGGGTGGAAATTATGCGTTGCATAAGAAAACAATATTGTTCCCACCTTTATATCCTTAAAATTTACAAAAAAAAAAAATAAAAAATGTGTTTTTCACTCCTCGTTTGTATATGTTAGATTCAAGTCAAAAATCGAGCCTGAAATATAATTTCTCTTCTCATTTTGATTTTGTGAATAGCTGCTTGTTTTCTTGCTGCTTGTTTCTTGCTCCTACTAATGGCCTTATAAATGTAAAAGAGTTCTTTCCTCTCATTATGACCAAAGAGATTTATGATGTTTAAATAAAAAGACCAAGTTGCTTTTGAAGTGTAATGTCTGGAATTAGCCAAAAATGTCTTTTTGGCACTGTTAGGTCTTCTGGTTGTAGCTAAATTTTTGTCCACATTTCAGAGATTCAGCTGTGTGAAGATTATATGTTATTCCTCTTCTTCTTCTTCTTCTTCTTCTTCTTCTTATTTTAATTATATTAATTAATGTTTTTCAATATAGGTGAGTTTGTCATATGTGGCTGTTTGTGACAACTTTAGGTTTCACTCATTTCATTTATTGAAAATGTACCTTCCTGAACATTAATGCTGTGTATCAATATTTTTATTCTCATTTACAATATTTTTTTTGAATTGCACTTCAAGTAATAATGCTTATTGCACATCTTCTGTTTCAGGAGAATGTTCCCTGCTATGAGAGTTAAAATCGCGGGCCTGGATCCACATCAGCAGTATTACATTGCCATGGACATTGTTCCTGTGGACAACAAGAGATACAGGTAAACACAGCTCCAAAGACTGAAGCACATTGTACTGTAAGCTAGAAAATCAATCCCTTCTGAAATGGGATGGGGGTTTAACATGTATATGAGATACTGACGGCAGACCCTGACAGAGCTGCCATATCAGCATTTGAGGTGGTGTAGTGTGTCCCTGTGATTGTGCTCTCACCATGACAACTTTCCATCACACATGCTTGCAGACATGCATTACACGCATAATGCGACTAAACCCGGCATGTACGGTTTGCAGAAGTGTGCTTGTCCTCTCTCTAATTACTTGTGCCATGCGTCATTACAAGTTTGCTAAGACCTCCCAAATGTAGATGATTTTGTTTTCTTATAGTGGATAGCAGGGACCTAATGATCAAAATACAATATGTCAGGTCTTCTTGTGTCTTCATGTGATCACCATAAATTGCTAAACGCATCTGATTTTTGTTTGTATGAGAATTTGGGTTGTTTGTGCTGTAGTTACACACAGAACTGAAAAGGTTTGACATCTGAACCTTGTTTCAGTGGATTAGATGCAAAAGAGGAGGGATACAGTATATTGGTCATTAGTCATTCAACAGTGTATTACTTGTACATAAAATGTAATTGTGTTGTTGAAGACTTTCTAAGTATGTTACAAATAATGCTGCTTGGGAAAACCAGTCTTTTCTCCTATATTTTATCTGTCACTCTGAGGTATTTTAATAGGATAAACAAAGAATGGCAGTTAATGTTATAGACAATATCATTTTTTTAAAGCATTGCCCTGCTGGTTTTATTACACATTAATTATGTTGTGAAACCTCAGCTGACAATACAGTGATCTTCAAATTCAATTATATTTAGATTAATGTATGCATTTACTGAAAATAAAACCACAGTAATTCAAGGACTGGTCTTGAAGAAAGCCATTTAGAGTCCCCAAATATCATAGGATCAAGGATTTTAGAATGCCAAAAGATCTTGTAAAATTAAATAGGATTTTCTTCCTGGCTGGGGAATATACCACAAGGCTTTGCAAATGGAGCAAAGAGCTGTCACTGGAATGCTTCATATGTCTTGCGGGCTCGGCTCTGGAAACATAGCCTTTATTGGAATTTACTCACTTTACTTAGGCGCACTGCCCTTTTCAAGGGACATAGAGTTTATACTAGACTTGTTAAAACTTTCTTTACATGTTACTTGAATTACTTCACTTTTGATGTGGGCATTTGGTATGGGCTATATTTGAAAGAAGAAATAGGAAAATGCAGAGCAGCCCAGATTTTTAGATATCTGTTGCAGTCTCTCTCTGTCTCTCTTTTTCTCTTTCTCCCGCTCTCTCCCTTGTGTTCTGGTGGCCTTTCTTGTTGTCCATCTATTTGATGGCCTTTGTCCCTTCATTGTCCAGCTGTCCTCTTCTTAATGTAAATGCAGAGCACACAGGGTAGAGTAACTGATACTTTGTCAGTAAAATTAGATTGTATATGACCTGGTCTATTTTTGCTGCTCTGTTATGTGTATAATATAGTGTGTGTGAGACTAACAGAGAAATTACAAGTAGGTAGAAATGTCACCTAAAATGAGCTTCATGTGGTGACGTTTCATTAAAAATCAATCAATCAATCAACCTGACTACTATATATCAGGTTATATCAATATTCATTTTTAGGTTTAAATCAGGTTGAAACAACCTCTTAAGGTGACAACTGCATTTCAATTGTTACTTTGCATTTCTGCTTTGTATAAATGTATGTAACACTCCTGCACTTGTACAGTGTACTGATGCATAAATATCGGTGGACTCTAATTGGAAGTCACTCCACCATCTGTCCAAAAAGGTTTCACATAAAGTTGGATCTTTATTGATTGTGCTAGTGCCAGATTGCAGATTTATGAAAGATGAAAGAGCACTAATCAAATTTCTGTCTTTTTTGGGCTTGGGCTTCCCTTTTTTTAACACTTTCCCTGCAACATGGAGCATAACCCTAAACAGGGCTCCAAACAGGAAATTACAAAAATGCCTGGCACTCTGTGTATTTGTTTGTGTGTGAGGGAAAGTGAATGTGAGGGAAAGTGAAAAACACAGGTTTTTGTAGAGATACAAAATAGATCATTTCAAAATAGGTCATTTCACTTAACTATTTAATATTAGATCCAATGCATTAATGTATTTGTGTACATCTATGTATGTTGTGTGTGTATGTGTGTGTGTGAATGTGGGTTGCTAAAGTATGCTAAGAGAGTATAATACAGGCCTGGCTGATGTTTAATGCTGCCAAGCAATAACAAAAGGAGTCAAATGAGAGTCCATGTTAGAGAGCTGAATGATGACTTTGGCAGAGATGGTGCAGTTAAGCACTTTCAACTGTGCGCATGGCCAGAACTAAAGGCATCCAGCTGTGCCTCAGGCAGGCAGCTGGGAAAATGCCCTGCAAACAACATTTTTAGGAGTACCCACTGACTCAGTTATCAAATCAGTGATAGTGATGGATTAGAAGTATTAAAATTTTTTAAAACTTTACATTTGTTTGTGCTTTTAGCTTCAAACTCAGTACCGTTTGAATTAGAAGTGAAACTTTAAAACTAATGAAGACAGACAGCAAAGAAACTTTTCTGTTTCTTTAACCTTTTCTGTGCTGAAATATTTTCTGTTAATCTTTCAAGAATTTCAAGAACAGGAAATTTAATCTGAACCAATCAGTAATCACTCAACCTGGACATCATTAAATGGGAAGCAATTAAAGAATGGAGCTCTGTTCTTAAAACTTTACTTTGTGTCACAGCAAAACAGCTGGTCTGGCAAAGTCTGCAAATACTGTTGCCGTGCTGACAATCAGTGCATGTTTGTTTTCAGTCTGCTGTGTATGCGAATCAGTAATCAAAATTAGAACATGTGATACATTTCTCGTAATGGTGATTCCTATACGTTTGGGTTGTCTTAGTGGGGCGTTAAAAGTTTGTGTAAACACAGGGTATAATTGCTGCTTTGCGGCCTCTATGTGGAGTAAAGTGTGCATATTTTTTTTAATATATTTGCATATATTAAGTGCAAAACTGTTATTTAAGATGGTTTATTATTTTTGGTACTGTTTACACTGACTTATAAGATAAAAGAGTGTAAGGATGATTAAGTCGTTATGTCCATTTTTGCAGGTATGTGTATCACAGCTCAAAGTGGATGGTGGCGGGTAATGCAGATTCTCCAGTGCCTCCCAGGGTCTATATCCATCCAGATTCCCTGGCTTCTGGAGACACCTGGATGAGACAGGTGGTCAGCTTTGACAAACTGAAACTCACCAACAATGAGCTGGATGATCAAGGCCATGTGAGTGTAAACATTTAACACCCCAACACTTAACCAGACAATAATGTGCAGGACAGTTATATACTGTATTTAATATTAGTTAAAATTAGCAATACTGAATTCTTTCTCCAAATCCATGAAATATAGATGATTGAAATGTAAAATCAATTTGTTCATATAAAATACAGAATGTCATTAAAAATATTCATAAATATAGCTAAACCTTTTCTCCTCTTTTGAGTGGTCACCAAAAGCGACTTATTCTCAAACAAGAACAACAACAACAACAAAACTTCTACACATATAACATATGTGTTTGAGTGAGAAGACACCTGCTAATCCAGACACCTTTACATCACAGGATTCATAACATACACACTAGTTGATGGATGATAACCCAATGGACTCCCCCCTAAACATCTGTATATTCTCTGAACTACGAACAACCATTATTCAATGTATTCTCCAAAGGACTGGAAGAACTGGAAAAGAACGTTTTTAATGTACTTGACTGATATTCCCCATGTGTCTGAGTCGAACAACTATGGAATACAAATGAGCACATGATATTGTTTGGAAATCTATTCATGTTTTTCCACCAAACATATGAATTGTACTTAACTATGTCCTCAGAATCGTTCTTGTGTCGGAGCAATAACCTGTTGCAGTAAGGGACCGATTCTGACTCTTGGAGTCTGAAGTTCCAAATCCATATTTTCTCATATTGTAAAACTCACTGTTAAAGTGTAACTTGTTGTGCCTGGCACTGTGGTGTCACAGTGAGAGAGTGAGTGCACAGCAATGATTTTATTCTTCAAGCATCAGATAACACTCTCTCATCCCCGGCACGTTTTGCATGGTTGTCATGGTTATGTATCACTGCAATGACAGTAACTTTGAAAAATGGGGCGATACATCCAGCTCTATCCGAAATAATGAGGCCCACAAGAAAAATATACTTAATTCTCTCAGTATGGTTTTAAAGGCTCAAGATGTTGCTTGCTCCTTCCAGGAATGTTATTTATTATGTGCTGCATTTATAAGATTAATGTTAGGAATTACTCAAAGTGAGACTAAGCTAATAGTTGTTGCAAGTGTGGACTCGCTTTAAATGGTGGTAAAAATAATAAACTTTGGCATGGAAGAGATAATCTAAGGCTTTTCTTGGAGTGGATCAGTCAGATTGTTTTGATTTATGACCGTCCTTTTTACATTTATGCAGAGTAGTCAATTTATACAATGGTGACCAGTAGAATAGTGTTCTAAACTCACAACAGGGTAAAAAAATACATGCACATGGTGGGATGCAAATTCTGTGAAGAGAGAGATACTGTAAATCAGTATGTTAGATGCAGAGCTGGTGTGGGCAAAATAGTTGCCTTAGGCCAAGTCTGCGAAGTTTTACTGCCATCTTCTCTACATATGTGGCTGTTTTTACTTGAATCACTGATGCTATCGCTCGAGTATTCTGACAAATGTAATAACATATGGGTGTTAGAACTGCAGCAGACTGGTGTTTTTTCAGGAAGAAGAGAGGGGACTTTTCTTATACCACAACCTTGTAAAAAGAGACTTTATTTTTTGTTCGCCTGGAGGGTGAGCGAGGGCCAGAATTGAAGTTAACCCTGGAACGTTCTGTGTGGGACCTTGTCATCATGGAATATATGAACTTCAGGTTAGGTTTATGGTTAGATCTTAAGCACCGACAGAAAATAATTAATATTGCAAAATGTTAAAAAAATTAAATTGTTTTACATTTTTGTAAATGTTTTAAAAATAGTACAAAATGTTTTTATAAATACAGAGTACCAGTTTTACCTAAAAAAACATAAATCAATGAACAGTGAACTGTGGCAACTCATAATGTTGACTTTTCTAAATCAGGCATCATCTGCAAATTTCTTGTTGGCCTATTCAACCCAGAACATGTTACTGGTCCCAGATATCACATATCTGTGGGGTTACAGCACTTCCTCTGGCAGCACTGCGCAGTCAGTCTGCATTGAGCTGTTGTTGTTTGGCCTTGGGCATCAGCGCAGTCTCCTGGGCTGTGCCTTGGTATTGGGTAGAAATGGGGGAAGCTGGAATATTAAATTTACTGTCATCAAGCTGTTTTGCAAAGGCCCCTTTTCTCTTGCCTGACCTCCTTGGTTGCGGCAGACCCAGGAGACGCACGCTGACACTGGGAGTAATTAGAACCAGACCAGGGCTTGAGGGGAAAGCTGCAGTCTCCACGCTCTGACGCCAACATATTGGTGTGACATACTCGCCCTTGCCTGATTCATATCTCATCATCGTGTGCAGACTGTGATACAACATGTTCTCATATATGACCTATGTGTGGCTACAGGCACAGGAACATTCAGCTTTGATATTCACAGCCTCTTTATGCCACAGGCTCATAATACATACAGTTCGCAGGAATGGTCGCATGAATGTGCTCTTGTGATTGCACTGGTGTAGGTGATGATATGACTTTCTTTATTTCTAGATCATCCTGCACTCCATGCACAAATATCAGCCCCGCGTCCACGTGATCCGGAAGGACTTCAGCAGCGAGCTGTCTCCAACCAAATCTGTACCCACCGGGGAGGGTGTGAAGACTTTTAGCTTCCCAGAGACTGTTTTCACCACAGTTACAGCCTACCAGAACCAACAGGTCCATTTCTGACAGTCAGTGCACAGCACCACTGTGACCCATATTTTGTGTAGTTTAGGTGTTGCTGAGCCTAACAAAGTCATCTGTTTCAATTTTTTTGCAAAAAGAATTGAAACATAATGATTGTAAATAATCCCTAAAAAGAAATCTATTTATTTCTTTAAATATTAAAGCTATTTTTTTTGTTTAGTTTGAATCTATTAAAATAATATTTAAATATGATATATGAATATAAATGTATACAATGTTTATTATTATAGATTAATATAATTAATAATATTATTATTAAAATATTATTAAATTAGCCTTGTTTGTTTTGGGTCTCCTGTAACAGATTACCCGTCTAAAGATTGACCGCAATCCATTTGCCAAAGGATTCCGGGACTCTGGAAGAAACAGGTAGATTTTCAGGAAATCTTACCCTTCTCTGTATTGTCCATGCTGTGTGTGCAAATACACACATATCTCAGCGCCGGCCTTTCATATTGAAATGAACCCCAGGAGATCCCCCAAATCCCACATCCCAATACATTGAAATCACTCCCTCAACCAGCTGCCAAGAAACCCTGTCTATCTGTGATAGAGTGATCTGATTGAGGGACAGCAGAAAGAAAAATCCCCCCCTTTCTTTTTTGCACTTTTTTTAACTCCCAGCCTCTACTGTCATCCCTTCTTTCCTTCTGCCTCTATTTCCATCCTCTGCTCCTCATTGCTCCATCTCTATAAGACATGAGTCAGAACAGTCATACGCTGAGAGTCTGAGACAGGCCCTCAGCACATGAAAGCATGCTCGCATCTGGAGAGTATTATCGCCACAGATATTTGAGACATCTTTTTTCATTTTTCAAACAATAGACCGCCTGATTTATGAAGTAGTGTTAGATTTTCATTGCAGAAAAATAGAGATGAAAAGATTATTCAGGAGTAAGATATATATAGCGAGAAAACACTCTTGCCCTTACACATAAATCCTTATTTAATTAATGCTGCAAAAATATAAAGACTTTATTGTACAATAAAACTGTTGATCCATCACAAACTAACCACAGCTCCTTTTCAGCAATGGATCCCTCTTGTCCCAGTTTACAAACCGCAAATTAAGTTGTAATGTTGCTTTTAGATGATTGGTGGAATCATTTATACTTGACCAAGACATAAATCAATATTTTAATGTAAATCGCAATCTGGCTTGTTAGTGATGTATTACATTATAGGGAAAAATCTTGAATTTCGTGACCAGTGTGTAGTCAGATTTAATTATATAGTGTGCAGTTCTAGTCAGGGCTTAAATCATTAGAATGTAACACTAATGAGCAGGAGGGAGTGGAGAAATACTGCCTCTTAAGCCACACGGAAAGGTCCGGCGGAGGAGCAGAGCGGAGTAAATCACACAGGAAGCAGAGGCATGTACAGAGCAGAGATGAAACATCATGCAGATTTATGTCCACAGTTAAAACCTGCTCCTTTTTACGGGCTCTGGTTTCCTCCAACTCCCCCTCTACTTCTTTCACTTTCAGCCGCCATCTCATGTGCATAATCTGAAATTCTCACCTGTTTTCTCTCCCTTGTCTCTTCTTCTGTCTTTCCCAATCACTGTCCCCTGTGCAGGACTGGGCTGGAAGCAATAATGGAGACGTATGCTTTTTGGAGGCCCCCTGTACGAACGCTGACATTTGAGGACTTCACCAACATGCAGAAACAGCAAGGTGTGTGCACAAGGGATTGTCCATGTGACGAATATCACGTTACCAAACCATTCAAAAAATGTATTGCCACACTGGAGGTGTTTTTTTACATGGTTGCTTGAATATCGGGCTTGGATTACAAAATATTGCTTCATAGATTGTTTTGAAAGTTACTGTGTGACCACAATAATCACATACCACAGTGAATGTATAAATGTCCCTCCAAGTCTGTAGGGAGCTCTTCTATGGGTGGGACAAGTTTTACAAGGGTTTTCTGTCCAAGAATGAAGTTGTTTGTAAGCCTGTTTGACAGATCAAATGTTGCTTCACTTCCTCAGCCCTTTAAAAGTCCACCTATGAATTCTGGTCTGTTTTGAATACTTTTCACACCCTGTCATGCCTCCTTTTATAATTAATACAGCGTCTACATTGGATTCAGATCTGATCTCTGATCTACAAATTTAAGTCATATTTTGTTCTAATTGTTTGTATATATATAAATACAAAAATAAATATTATTATACAATTATTATAATATATTACGCTTATATAATAATGATGTAAATTAACATTTAAATCAATTGATTTCCATTGGGAATTACTAATCATTAATTTCATTGTTGATAAAATTATGTTAGTGAATGTTACAGTTAATTCTATTATGTATAGACTATAGATTATGTATAGATGTGAGTCTATAGATGCGTGTATAGAGGGTGTCTCTCACTATGCTTAGTCTCTTACTGATAGTGTGATGGTCCAGATGATCAAATGTTAATCAAATGTAACTATTTTTTCTCTCAGGGTTCATCCTCATAAGGTCAGAGTAATGTGAGCCTGCTTTTTTGTCTGAGTGGACATCTGTTTGTCATCACAAACTCCTAGAAACAGATTAAACATTAATTAAAGTTCTTGCACGACTGACACAACTTTGCATCCCCTCTCTTCACCACCCCCATAGCACAAAACCAATTGCCCTCAACATGCAAGTACATTCAGATCCATTGGAGTAATTAGTCACTCTCAAAGCCTTGTTGAAGGCTCTCTTTATTCCAGCTTCACAACAGGGGGAAAACATGACATCATTGCGAGGTCCTCTCTCTCTGCCAGCAGAACAGAACCACGAAGAGAGAACCAGAACTCAGCTCAGCTGTATTATCGAAGGCATATGGAGTTGGCCCAAACTTCAGCCAACAGAGTTCTGACTAGTATATCAGTTTCTTTCCCATTGCTAACCATAGAGCAGACCAAATTTCTGAAACAACAAACCGAGTGCTGGCCAATTTCTCATTAATAAAGAAATATGTGATTGATATCCCATAGCTATTATTCAGTTCCAAGTGTCTGACTTATTCACTGTGCATCTCTGCCAATTGTTTTTTCCTTTAAGAACATATGCCTAAATGCTGGAGTTTATATTGAGAGAAGAAGGCTAGCTTAGTGTTCTGTTGACCAGACATGCATGCTTTCAAACTCAAGCCACATTTGCCACAGTGTCCCTGAGATGGCTGCAGTGAGTTAGCTGACAACAAACATGTAATATTGCCGCTTTTGAGGAACAAGGAAATTCCACTGTGATAATAGTGAGATAATTTCCTTTATGTAAAATACCACTGTGGACACCCATTAAGGATGATTATGTTTATGGGTTAATAAGTGCCCCTTGTTGCCAAACTTAAAAAGGCATCTCTTGTAAAAAGGTGCAGCGCTCACCCTAAGGAGCCACTGCTTGCAGTTCACAGGATGAAATGACAGATATGCTCACAGTGTGATTGTTGGACAGTTTTTAGGGCTGGCCCTGTCTCAGTGTTATCCTCTTGTGTGTGTATTCACTTATTCTTCATGCATAGCTATGTGTGTGCACAGTGTGTCATCAGGATTTGTATGCCTCTGAATGTTTGCCATCTCTGTTTTTCAGGTGGGAGTACTGGGACCTCTCCTACTACCTCCAGCACTGGCACTCCATCTCCTTCTGGTGCGACACACCTTCTCTCACCCTCTTGTTCTCCTCCCACTTTTCATCTGGCCCCGAACACCTTCAATGTGGGCTGCAGGGAAAGCCAGTTGTGTAACCTAGGCTTGTCTGAGTACCCTGCTTGCGCCAGGAGCAACATGGCCACCCTGCAGGGCTACGGAGGACTTGCTGATGGTTCCTATGGCCGCCTCCAAACAGCAGGAGGTGCTGTAACCTCTAGCCAGGGCTCAGATTCCTTCATGCCCCAGAGGACTTCTTCTCTTATCGCTGCAGGGATGCAGGGTGGGGCGCATGCCTCTCTGGCCACTGGAAACAGCAGTGGAGGCAGTAGTGGGGGTAAGATGGATGCATATGGAAGTCAGCTGGCCTCCTTTCCTGCATCCCAACTGCAGTACGTAATGCAGGCAGGGGCAAATGCTGCCTCTGGGTCGGCTTCATCAGGCACCTCCCCTTCCTCTGCTCACATGTTCACTGGGAGCCATCATCACATGCAGCAGAGCACATACAATGCCTTTTCCCTTCACAATCCCTACAACCTGTACGGATACAACTTCCCAGCCTCACCGCGCCTGGCAACTAGCCCAGAGAAGCCTCAAGGTGGTTTGCTATGCTCCTCCTCCCCGGCTGGAGCGTTTGCTGAACGCCAATACCTGTCCAATAGCGGAATGGACAGCATGCACATGATTGGAAATCCCACCAGCAGCCAACAGGGGGCCAGCAGCTGTGACGGCCGCCAGTATGGCTCCTCTACTCAGATGTCCATGCACATGGTCTGAAATTGTTGAAAAACAGACTAAACCAAAAACAGATCAAAATGCCAAACACGGACAGCTGGTGCCTTTTTTTGCTGGGATTTCAAGAGGTTTCATAATTCAGAATGTCTGGTACATTGGTGTGCATTTCACCATTGTTCCGCTGCTGGTGACACCAGCCAATTCAATATGGTGTTAGTATATAAAGGACTTCTCATCTTGACTGAAAGTTTCTTACATGATATACTGTTAAAACTGGATGAATATACAAGCTACAATGACCTTTCCGACTTGACAACCTCAACAGCATGTAAAACTGAATGAAATCTTCTTGATGGATTCTGGTGAGGATTCATATCTGGTGCAATAATGATAGCAATAACAAGGCCCCATGTAGGGCTCAGTAAAATCAACATGAATGAGAGACATCTACAAACTGTGAGCAAATACATTTTGTTAGGATAAGTTTTTGTTGTTGATAATGGTGGTAGAAGTGGTAAAATAAACTGTGTGATGGAATGTTAGAGAACTGAGACATGAGATCCACAGATATATAGCAAACTGAGTCAGGATAGCAAAGTAAAACAAAAGTCTGCTTTGTTAATCTAAATGATACTGAAACGTTAAACTTTAGCCTATCGGTTGGAAATGGCTAAACTGTACCCTGAGTGGATGATCTTCATACACATAAGCAACAGAGAATGCACGCAGAGGTTTAAAATTGTTGTGTTGATTAAAACAATAGGAAGACAAAGTAATTAAGGTATATGCTTTGGAGTGTTGTAGATAAATATATTTAAATGCTAAGCGATGATACAATTATATGGTCAGTTTATGGTGAAATAAAAACAGTGTGGGAACGGACAGATGCTGTTTTAAGCTTTTAAGATTGTAAATACAGGTGCCAAGCACATGAAGCTCATTAAAAACATTATAAGCCCTCTGTATGTTTCTTGAAAAAAAGTTTTTATTGTTTGTTTGATGAGTCTTAAATCAGAAAATCAAAGATTTGGTTAAGACAACAAAATACAGCTTGACATAAGTATATGTTAATTTTGTAATAAATTAATATTTTGTTAATCTGTACACATGGTCTCATACAGAAAACAAAACCTTTTAAATAAAATCTGCATCCTCACATTATGCAGTGCTCCATTTACTTTTAAAACCTCCAGAACAAAATAAATAAGCATACTCTATGGAGAACAAACGCAAACTTATCACTCATTCATGAACATTTATTTTCCCCTCTATTATAACCAGGGCTTGACACAAGGGGAAAAACATTATTCATTATGTGAAAATCAAAATGTGTAGAAACAAATGTGTTAAAACAAAGGATTAATCCTGCTGTTTCTCTTTGATACAAAGAAGAAAGGAAAGACCATGTGGATCAAATTCGTCTTCATTGCAGCGCTGCATATAAACACGCCACCTGTTTAAAAGGACTGAGAGACGAGAGGAACATGTTAGATGTTGCATGTTGGTAATTTTTACTTTTCTGTTTTTAATATATCTGCTCTTAATACATTTACAATATGTATTTATGATCACTTCTCTCATGTCCCGGCATTGGTCCTCATTATCCAGGCACGGACCTCAGTGATTTAAAAGTGTAATCAGCATCCATTACATAGATGTCTTCTGAAGTGAGTAATTTTCTCTCTCTCTCGCTCACTTTCTGTTCCTCTTTATTTTTACTTTTCCCCCCTCAAATCATTTCCCATCATGTGCTCAGTTCCAGCCATAAAATACCATATCTGAATCATCATCAGAAAGTAAACGGGGTAGAGGACCGTGGAGACATCTCTCTGTATTGGAAACACCTGTTTTCCAAGTGGAAATCTAGTAATGACTGGATACACAGATGCATGATTTCATAATTTGGCATATCTCCATCAATCTGAACATCAATTTCAATAATTATTTGCATTTATTTGCCTGATGCTTTGAAACAGCGGTTTGGCAAAATTTCAAATAACCCTGTCCCCCATATAAAAGGAATCACGGCTTTATACATTCGAAACGGAAGGGAAATGTAGAAAATCTGAATGTAGAAATTCAAATAATAAATTCATGCAAAAATGAGGTTTGGGAGGAGCTTGTTTATCTATTCCTGTCAATCATGATGCAAGAGTATTTAAATAAGCCCAGATCTGTTTGCTTTATTATGTTCAAGAGTTTAACAGGTGAACTCAGGTAAAACAGGTAAAACAACAGGTGAAATGAAAATTTGGTCATTTTGGCATTCCAAATCGTTTTGTTTTTATTAAATTAAGTCCATTAAAAATAGTTCCTAGGAATATAGGTTCATATGTGCACTATATACTTTCAAGCAAAAGAATTGTGTAAGGTAGTGTACAGGCCAAAATCCAAAGCATTCATTAAATGAAAAAAAAAACTAGGTTACTAGTTACTAGGTTATCTAACTTTTACCAGATTTTCAGACTGTATAAACTACAAATTAAATCTTTGCTATAATATGAATTAGATTTATGTGTTGTTTCATAGTTTCATCTGTAGTTTCATCTTATTCACTACATATTTTAATTATTAGAATTTAATGATTGTTTTGGAAATATATTGTCTCTAATAAAATATTAAACTGAACATTTTTGAAATTCTGAGCAGATGTATCGCAGACATTTTACAAACCATAAAACAGATTTGTAGAGAGATCTTTGCACATGAGGACATTTTAAGTGACAGTGTGTAATCTGTGAGACAGCCATTTTTTGTATAACCATTGATCTTTTTTTAAGGTCCCAGAGATATTGACCTCAAACAAATGCCCTGCCTTAATATCACCTTGAACATCTTCAGGCTCTTCAGCCTTTGGATAAACACAGTTGTTTAAATGGGAAATTAAAAGTGGGTCAAAAGTTTTCACAACCCAGACAGCTGGTTTGAAGTATGGCCATGTAAGATAGTCTGATAAGATTTCTGGTAAACTATTGCCCTCTTGTGTTTCTCTTCCATGTTATGGATTCTACCAGTACTGAATCTAACCTGAATAAATTATAACACAAGGTCCTCTGATAAATCAATATAAATCATGTCAGTATTGTCTAATGTTTCAGTGACTTTGCATGTGTATGTCAGTTATAGCACCTCATACACAAACATAGAGTATGTCATTTTACTCTCTATTGTAAAATCTATAACACATCATATGGAACGTATTCATAAAGAAGAGTGTCCATTGCCTGACACTCGGTGTTACAACCTATCTCTCTCTGTGTCATTGCAACTATCTGTACATATCTTTATTAGTAACATCACATGTACTGTAGATGCTAACAGTATACAGGTGTTATAAGTAGAACATTGAAATCAATCTCATCATTGAAAGGCTCCTAAAAATTTAGACATACGGGTCCAAAGGAAGTGTGTGAATTTTTCTTCTTGAGGGAGGAAATAAGATGTTTAAGATACTAACACCTTCTCAAAGCAAGTGGTTATGATAAAACAATAAGTCCAGATGGATAAAGCTGAGCCTAGGGCCAGGCCTCTTTTTCCTGTGGTTCAGTACCTGCAGAGTACAGAGATGCCCCGCCGAGCTGCTTCCTGCTCTAATGAGAGAAAGTCTTGCCTGGGCTGGTCTCATAGATGCAGCTAATGACCCCGCTCAACCTCAAAATCAGGTGCCTTCAAACTAGGCATAATTTGAAGAGTTTTGGTGTGGATTGGCAGCGTGAAATCTGAAATGAACCTCAGATTATATAAAAACGACTGTCAGTCCTGTTACAGGGTGTCAGTACATTCTCTGGTTTTGAAAAAGCAACTACTGCATTCTACAGCACAATAAAACAGTTTCAAAACCCACAAATGCATTTTGTGAATAGGTTCGGCAGCCCTGATTCCTCACTGTTTAGAAAAGAGGTTTAGGAGCATAGGGGGTTGTTGTCATGGCATGATATTTTTACAAAACTGGGCCTATTAAAAGCATATACTTAAGACACATATGTATGACAATTAGGTTGTAAAGTAAAACATATTCTGTCTAACTGCCAAACACACACACAGAAACACTGGTCATTTAATGCAGAACAGAATCTGCGCTATGCAAGCACTTGATTCTGTGTGTGTTTAGTTTTTCACTATAGTTGTGCTCTACACTATAGTTATAAATTCAAAACGGTTTTGAAACTGCTGTCAAGTTAAGGTTGAACTTGTGCCTTGAAGGGCTTGTTTACTAAACAATGTATTACAATGTAACAATTGCATCTTTAATGTTTGCATTAGTTCCTGTAACTATATTTACATGTGCTATTCATGACTATCACTATAGGGGCTTGGCTTTGCTCATTCGATCACACTGACAGTATTGCCAAACGCTTCTATAAACTGTTGTAAAACCATGACAATTTGTGTGTCACACCTGTCTGGTAAATATTTACCATATTTACCAATATAGTACACTTGTGAGGTCAAAGTATTAAGGTATTGACCTGTAGAATTGTGAACTATCCGTGCAGTGACGAGAGAACAAATCCCCATGCTGTAAATAATATAGGCCAATAAAAACAACAAGCACCCTTAGGCATGCCATCCTTCTGTCCATAAACTAATGTACCTCCTTAGTTCTTGACCAGGCCTCTGCGCCCACATTCAGCAGTTTAATTCGTTATGCTCATTATTTTCACAGGAAGTTTATTTAACAGTGGATAGATGAACAGTGTGGATAGCCATAGCCATCATTCAGACTGCCTTAAAATGCAGAGCTAATCCAGTACCCCCAACAGTTAAATATTCTGGGAAATATTTTGCCAACACACATGCGGACAGTAAATCACCTTTATAATGCTTGTCACATAAAATGTTACTATGACTGCTGGCTTAAGATGTGTTTGTAGAGTTGGGCCTAACCCAGTGCCACAGCATCCATCTTTTCCGCTCATCAATCTGTGTGTGGAGGCATGCAGATATGTGTCGGGTGCATGTCTGAATGAATGTTTAAAGACCAGCCGCTACATTCTTCTCTGCCCCTCACCTGGGTCAGTGTGACCACTGTTTTCATGGAAATTTCAAGCCAGCCTTTCCAAAAAGCCCCACAGTAATCACTTCTTGGAGTGATTACTTGTGTAAAAATGGCATTCTTACATGGTCGCAAAATGCTGTCATCACAGCCCCTGATCTCTAGTAGCAGGCTTACCCAGAATGCATTGCAGCACACTATGACAATGGGAAAAAAATAATGTCTCCCCCTACTTTCTTCCCCCAATGGAATTTAGCATTAACACATGCTATTAGACCTCAAACCTGGGGCTTTTTGTGTATAATGACCTCTTTGGGCAACTGGCTTCCTGATTACTAAAGCTCCTGTAAGACCATGAAATGTGGCCAGTTGGTAGAGTGTGGCAAATGTGTGTGTTCCTATGTGTTCTTATGCCTGACTGCTCACATGTCTCTGTAATAGAGGATAGCATCAGTTTAACCCTTTAACATCTCATTCACCACAGCAGTGAGCAGGAGGATGTGATTGGAATTAGCAAGCAGCTTTTGTTTCACAGTCTGCCAGTCTTTTCAAGGAAACAATAAAGGTTATAGCTAGCTTAGCATCCTTAGGTTACACACTTGTTTTCTCGGTTCGGAAAGCAGGTGCTGAAAGGGTGTGAGGGTGGAGTCATAATAATAGCAGATGGTTTTAAATGTATAAACAGAAAATGTAAGTTTCAGATTCAATCAAGATTACAACCAACATCATTTCACTTTATCACTTTGTGTGTGAACATGCACTAAACCACTTTCCAAGTAATCTGGTTTGTCAGTAAAACAAACAGCAGAATATGAGTGCATGTGAGAGGAAAATGTCTTAATATAGGAATGGCATGAATTTTAAGTTCAAGTTCAAATGTCCCATAACAACTGCAGCCTGGACCTTTCTTTTTCCATCCTGCATCCCTGTGAGCAGCCTCCCTCCTCTCAAACCCTTCTTCAGACAGAGGGTTTGCACTGTAATCCCAAACACCTGCTGCATACAAAGGAATGCCAAGTTAAATTTACTGCAGTAAGAAGAGCCCTAGTGGGACACAGTCTTTTAATTAAAGGGATTTCTTTCATCAACTCACACAAGCTCTAACCCATTTATTTACTGCTGTTTGTAGATGTAAGAGCTCTTGTCTTTGAGGCACTATTGTGAATGATGTATATGCAATATTAATGAAAGACTAAATTTATTAACAATTATAAATTTAGTGCACAAACATATTGCATGTTATAGACACAATTATATGTAAAACTATATGTTAGATTTTGCAATTTATGTGCAAATCAGTTAACATGCAATTGTAAACAGTATTTTATCCACAGCTGCAATTCCTGGGCTGCATATTATTTGAAAAATAAATCAGCGTAGTGTCCACCACAGGCCTTTTACCACTGTTTTGTAAATGTTTGTGGTAAAAGGATGTCTAAAATGTAAAATTTATGTCGTATGTTTTATGTGGTACTTTTCCTTGCTGTTCTGCCTTTTATCCAGCAAATGAAGGCTCAACCTCTACTCCACACTGTTTCCCTCACAGGCTGTTCTTTTCCTAAATGAAGCTCTTTTGTAGAGATTCAAGCCTGTCTGTGTCCAGCTCGGCCTATGTGGTGTGTAGCTGCTTGCAGTCCAGATTTTCACTGCCATGCCTTGGTCCTAATCCATTTAAAACCTATTACAAGGCTATTATAGTGATCACCCTTCCAAAAATGACAATGGAGTCACGGTGTGGTAGAGAACGAGAGCAATGGCAGCCATTTGTCCTAACACTGTCCTTTCTGATCTGCCTCGGAAAACCGGCTTTGTGTTGTCAGTATCTCGAACACCACAGGCGTTGATAGATGCAATTAGTGAAGTGCTTTGGTGAGAGGATATAGGCGTTGACTGACATATTCGGAGCCTGGGGTTTAAGGCTTTGGAGCTCAATGTTTTGGGGCCATTTTCAGGTTGGATTGAGGGATAGAATCTCCCGCACCTCCTTACAAACAGACTTTGACAAGTTAATTAGATTTCTTTAGACTTAAGAAAGCTATAACATTATGCTGTGTTGTTCTATTCCAGCTGTCAGAAAATGTTCTCAGAATGTTGGCTAAACATTCTCTAAAAGTTCTCTCAGAGAAACATTCTTGCAGTAACTTTAGTAGAACTTTTTTAACATTATATATTAAAAATGTTATTCTTAAGTTGTTAGTGTAACATTTTAAAAACATTACAGAATGTTTTTTTGATCCTAGAGAAATGTTTTCGTTTTACTATGTACTTGTATATGGTTGAAATGACAATAAACCCACTTGACCGCTTGACACTTGACATGAATAGGCAACTATTATTACAGCCTTATTACAGCACCTGGGGAAAGGTGCCTTGCTCAAGGGCACCTCATTTGTTTTTTCCAGCCATGGGAATCAAACCTGTGAGCTTTTGTTTACAAGTTAGACTCTCTAACCGTTAAAAAACGGTATGTTTGAATGTTCAGAGTGAAAGAAAAGAGCAAGAGATACAAAATAGGCAAAAATAAAAAAAGATTCCTTCATTAGGTCAACATTTACAGCATCATTATCCCTCTGTGTCACTTTTGAAAGGGGTTGTCAGATCAGTTTTATCTTATTCATCTGTTCTGATCACAGGTTAGTCTGCTTTACTCACTCAGTGTTTAATCCATGTGAGGGCAGCTGCACAATAACTAATATCCAGTATCTTGGAGTAAAGTCAGCACAAATGAATGGTATCGTTTGGGTGAATATTCTCTGAAACAGTGATGATGTTTTCAGTGGACTGAACAAATACATACAAACAAACAGGAACAAAACTCTCACAGCTGATTAGTCTATTTGCGTATACACACAGAGAAAAAATATGAAACAGTATCAACAAATGGGGAAACCTCTTAATTAATTTTGGAATTGAAATTACAAATCTAATGATGATGATTTTATTCAGAATGCAAATAATGGCCAAACACAGGAAAATTCAACATATGAGTAAGATTGATTGGCAGAGCCTTCTCCAAGAAATGCTCCACATGTATTGTGTTGTGATATTGTTTATTAAAATCACACACACACATATTCATAATGACATCACATAATGACATCATAATGACAATGGTCATAATCATTTAATTTGAACTTACTGGAAAATGCAGATGTAAGTGCCAAATGCTGTTATGTATCCATATTATTTTTTATTCCATCATGTTTATTTGCAATATCTTCATCTGAATATTTGTTTCTGGAATGACACGCTGTTTAAATACAACCATGTGATACACGCTTTCTACAAATACTGGAATTTTGGCATTGTTACATCACATAGCCCGTCTGGACTATATATGCTATATAAGGCAGAGGTTGTGCTGGGTTGTTGTTTTTTGTAAGGTAAAGTGCGGTCGATCTTCAGAACGTTTGAGAGGGAAACTGTATGTTTAACTTTTGTATTAGACGTTGGCTGTGGGTTTTAAATGGGGCTGTAGCTGTCAGCTGTGTTTTGTTAATGTGCCAGAGGAGAACTGGCCCTCTCACATGAGTCTGGGTTGTCCCAAGGTTTTCTCTCCATTGATACACCATTGGAGTTTTTGGTTCCTTGCCACTGTTGCCTTTGGCTTGCTCACTGGGAGACTGATGACACTAGGTTTTATACTTTGCTGTAATATTGTTTTTGCTGTAATATCTTTATATAATATAATATCTCTATCTAGGTAGCTCTGAGGTGTGCACCATTAGATGTGCTCGTTTCCTAACTCTGATGTAGTGCTTTGGACAGGGCCTGGCAGGTTAGTTTCCTGCCTCCACCTTAACACATTTCTGTGTTAGGGTAAATTTCCTGTTCTTACAAATCTCTTTGTAAGTCACTTTGGAAGAAACAGTATGCTAAATGCATAACTAAATGTTATGGTGGGGGTGGGTTTGTAAATGTTAGGGTTGGGGATGTATTCCAGGGCATGCAGGAGCTGTGGTTCACCCCAGAGACTTATTTAGATTTATAAGTAGGGTTTTAACTGTAAGGTGGGTGGATGGGAAACAGGGATGGGCTCAAAATTTTTTAAAGAAAGCATCTAATTGCCAACAAACTGGTTCTGTATGTCACCACTTTAGCTAATATGTAATTAATTGACATGTTATTCAAATTAGAGAGTATTGTTAATCGTGTAAAATATCTAAATGTCTAAATACCAAATAAAAGTTGAAGGAATGTATATCATGTGTCATGTTGTTTGTTTATTTGACTCCTGCAGTATATGTTTTTATGACACAAGGTTGTTTTTCCATTTTCACTAATATGGTGATTAGTTGATGTTCCTCAGATTATTGTACAGAAAGTGCAACAGAAATATAGAACTGCAATAGAAAAACAACTACATAAACAGTGAAAGCATGCTATTTTAATTTCCATAAAAATATTAGAAGTTTATCTATTTTTGATTATCCATTAACACGTAATATTAATGAATGATTCATATTCATAATATTAATATACTGATATTCTGATGAAAAACATTTATCATTTTTTTAAATACTGTATTATGATTCACAGGAAAAATATATTTACTGTAGAATTTTCCTGCCATCAAAATTTAACCATGATGATTTGCAGCAATACACTGTATACATGTTATACAGTAAGCATTTGTTCATTTTGCAGTAATATTGCTGTAAAAACTACATAAATGTGTTACAGTGTACAGAGTATGTTAAGCACGATTAGCATGCATTGGAAATAACTATAAATTTTTATAATACAATTTTACTGAAAAATCAGTTTAGACCAGCAATAAATTCCTATAATGCTAGTTGAGTTAGCCAAGAATCTGTGATACACTGTGTTGATGTCCAGCAAACAAAGCACAACATGACCAGCAATGCTGTCTTTTTTTAGCAGGGAGAGTATGAAGTAGTTCTCTGCTGATGCTGTAAATCCCCTTTTGAATTGTCAAGACCCACATTATAAAGAAATATGAGCCAAAGTATTATGGTATTATAGCCTATAGTGCTTAATAAGACATGAGGAACTGGTTTATGCTTGTATGTTTATCAGGAGGTGGAACTGAGAAATAGAAAGATGCAGAGAGGTTTGTGTGTGTGTGTTGTGGTGTGATATGTGTCCATTTGTCTTGCGTATGGTACACACACAACACCAGGCATTCAGAGCATCACACAGCACACATTTATTTAATTAGGCAGGAAGCAATTCCTGTGACATTCTTCTGCTTATTTATGACGTGTCGTGTCTAATGCAGAGAACTGCTAAAGTGGAAGCCCCCCATTTTGGAGTTACATGCTTATTCCAAGCCATAATTCTTCATAGCATTTATGTCCCACTTTTACTTGAAGGAAGCTGCAATTAGTCAGGTCTATAGACTTCCTCTGTGAGAGGGGAAACAGTGTCTCTCTGTTAAGTCTGAGGCCTGTACATTGAAATAAAATAGCTCTGTTAGATTTCATTTCGTTTGATTGTGACAATGGGGCCTTTTTGACATCTTTTTTTCAGTAATATTTATTTTAATGATCTAATATTACTAATTATAATAACTTATACTGGCTGTTAAACATACAATTGATACAAGTATACACTTTAACTAGTGAATAATTTGTCTAAGACTAAAAAGCCACTGTTATAGCTTTTTTAGTTATTTATCTTCTGTCTAAGTGAGGATATACTGTATATCTGGCAATGTTGGTGGGTGCATTGACTAGACTTAAGCCATTTGAGTTCTTTAAACTCTGAGTGTAGTTTTATATATCATTTTTCAGACAGCACTTATCAGTTTTTAGAACTTAGATATGAGGGCCTATCTCATTACTATGCTCTGTGTTTGTGAGTGCGTTTGGCAGCAATGGGGGACATTTGTTGAGTGGAAAATGGCTTCTTAAGCTCCTCTACTCACCTTTCCCAGTGGTAACATTTAGCACCACATGCAGACCCCCCCCTCCCTCTATTCCCCCTTTCCTTCTCCCAGCATCCAACCATCACCCATGTTTCCATATTAAGTTTTCACAACCTGTTTTAGAAGCAATAGGAGGATGAAGTGATTTTAAAGAAGTAATGCCCTTCAACAGATGGTCAGACACAACCAAATGAGGTGGGGGGAGGGAGGTTTCAGGTTTTCATGGGGTTTGAGCAAGGGGTCGAATGTGACAAAATGTAAAATGGAATTCACCAGCACCTCCATTCCAGAATTGGCCCAAGCAGAGAGCATGCGAGAGGTACAATGGCATGTCCTTCGCGGGCCTAGCGTGTTTGGCTGACAGCTGCGATGTTTATAGGCCGGGTTCGATGACAGTCAGGAGGGGATGGCTCGGCTCTTTTCAGACAGGAATTAGGTTTGTCATCAGATTCTAAAATCCAGCTGATTTATGGCATTTCCACTCTTGGTTTCCTTTTAAACCACCCCCCCAAACCTGCAACCTGATGACATTTGGCGTGGCTAGTTGTTTGTTTACTTCTTACTTTCATCAGAAAGATTGGTTTCTTCATTTTTAAATCATTTTCTGCCTTTTAAAAATCATTTTCTGAAGATTAACTGAGCTCTGTGTGTCCACTATGGCTGTGTGTTAATGAAAAACATACAGCATCACTTTCTAATAATAACTTCTAATATTCTAATAATAAAATAATTCTAATAATAAAAACATATAATGCATATAATTTATGACATTAGGAGGTTTCACATGAAACCAAGAGCTGTATGTTATACAGTAGTGGTCATAAAAAAAACTGTGAATATAGACACAGTCCCAAGTATGAGATTTTGGTGGTGGATTATGGCTGAGTGCTTGTTTGTTAACACTGGTACTTTATATTAAAATATAACAGTACACTGGTACATTTTTAATCATAAAACTTTGGTCAGTTTGGTCAGTTAAGTTAGCAGTATATCTGAAGCAATTTTCTTCACAAAAGCCAAGTCTCTGTTTTACATCAACGTGAACCAACACTTGTTTCATGCCAACTTATCTGGGGCCTATATGGTAACACAGGGAACAGTCTGATTTCAAACCCAATATGCCCAAGTCCCCCGACAGCTATTCAACTCCCAACCTGCATCAGTCTTCTGCCAAACAGCACAGAAAGACAAATATTTGACAGTGGAAGCCACTATATTGAAATATATGCATAGATTCAAACTTTCCCACTGCAACTTTGAGATTATGACCTGAAGACACAGAGCAGACATTTATGAGGCACAAGTCTTTATGACCTTTGGCCCCCACAGTGCCCAGACCAAAACCACTAGCACAAACACTCATCTCAGCCTAGTTCACAACACAGCAGTCAAAGAGGAATAATTTGTCACACCCCCACAGTGGCCTCTTTGCACTCTCTGACCCAACCAATACATTCAAACATTTAAGACACATTTAATCAAATCGATACACCAATTCTAATATTTCTCACCTGGGTGATTATCTTTTAATGAATAACCTGCTTGTCACAATCAATTAAAGGAATAATGAATGGGAAGCCTGGTTGTACTGGGCAATATCAGTGATATGAAAGTAGCTGCAGTACAGAGATGGCTTTTTACAAACCACACACAGACAGACCTCCAAACTCTGTGCTTCTGCAAGGCCTGAGGTTTTCCCTGTAATAGAGGAAGTAAAGAAACAAACCACAGCTTTTAGAAAATATGGAGAGTGTCTGTATAATTCATCCTTTGCAAGCCTGTATTAAGGCTGTATTAATAATATTGTTTTGTTTTGACTAGACCTGCTGTACAGCTGCACATTGAAGGAGACTTAAAAGTGACTTTGGTCTTGATAGATCTGAGTACACTCTTATTTATAAATGTTTGCACAGACATTCAAAGTATTGCTGTATTTCAAAAAATAAATCAAGCCGAGTGATGTTTCCTCACATCTTAAAAAATGACAACCAGTTATGTGACATGTCTCCTCCTCCTTACTGACTGGATTTATACTCTTCTCCTTCAGTGAGGTGTGTCAGACATGAAAAACCCACACACACCAACTGCAAAAACACAGTACGGACACAGGTCAACGTTGTACCCCCCACCGGCCCCTCCCTGAGCAGGTTCCATTGTTCCACCTGCCCCCCATCACTTCTCTTTGCTCTGTTCTGCTCTGTGCTGTTAACTGAGGCTATTTCACAAGCAATAAATTTTGAGCAGATATATAAATCATATATCCAGACGGCTGAAGGGGGGTTGTAACGGGATCGGCAGACTTTCACTACAGGGGTCACCCACTACTATTCCAAACCTGGCTCGGTCTTGGAGGACGCGCTCGACCCTGTGCTGCAGCTGTGCTGAAGAGAGCTGGGATAAACTCAGCACACGTTATAATGACATATTTTGTAAGGTTTTACATTCAAGATTTCAAGTATTGCCCATTGGTGATATTAATAGCGTAAGGGCCAGTTTAGGCCCTGCCTAAAATACCCATACAAAACTTACTATTCTATGCTCAAATACATTGAGTACCTGACCTCATTTTGTCTATATATTATCAATATATATCTACATATCTGTATGTTTTTACAAATGAGGACGTCCCCAAAAGAAGGTTTTGCTCAGATTTGTTTTTTGGTACAAATCTGTCCTCTGTATATGTAAGTAAACCCACTAGCTGAAGCTATATCTGCTAGCATTCTGAACAGGGCCAGTGCAGCCTGCTGAAATGTTGTCCCTTAAACCCCAATGCTGCAGTAATATAGCCCTGCTGGCCACCCATCCCAAGCTTCCCCTGGCTGATCCATCATGAGCTGACAGTACGTGTCCATGGCTGGATTTCTGCTCCATAAATAGTGCTGTTGGCCTCTTATTTTTGGGCCTTCAGTGATGGCTTGCTATCCATGTCATGTGGCCTATGTGATGGCTTGTGAACACACCTTCCCCACTGACCTGTGAGCAGTCCAAACCCATGACTGTCCTATTTTAGGCCAGTTTCTTTGCCTCTCTCTGTTCTTTTCTCAGACAGCCCTCTCTCATTAATCATTAGCCTGTTGTAGATGAAAAAAATAAACAATACCCCCTGAGGATGTGAGGGGTGATTTTCGAGTGGTGGCAACAACTTTGCAACTTTTCAAAAATATTCTTTCCTCAGCAGGGGTTCGTCCAATGAATCTGCCAGCCGCTAAGAGTTCACACTCATAGGAGACTGTCAGTAACCCACCCCAAGCTAAAGCAGAGCATTCACACCAACAATTAGTACTTAATAAATCAAGGCCCCGTTTTAACACCCTCAGTTACAGCACCAGGGCTGGATGTGAAACAGAAGGCCCATTTTAAGAGACAGGTCTTTATTCTTCTGCTAAACAATCTGTGGTTTAATCTCATTAAATCACACATTGACAGAAGTCAATTAATTAACTTTGTTTTCTGTGTGCAATTATAGTCCAACTTTCTGCTTAAGTTGCATAAGCTAAAAGTATATGCACCAAACATAATTAGAATAAATGTAACATGTAAGTCAAAGGTATATTGTGGTAATTGTCCTGTTACAATGCAAGGTCTTCAAAGTTGCCAACTGATATTGGAACAAACTGGCAAGGGATGTAAGGATTATTATTGACTGAACCGGCCATCTGTGTTCTTTGTCAAAACAGAATGTGAATGCGACTCTAGCTGTGCGTGTGCACACATACAACGTTTGTGAGTTTTGTACTTAGAAGCAGGTGTGACTCATTATATTCAGCTTTACAAATTGCTATATTCTCATCTGTTGTCTGACACACAGTGACCTGCATTGAACCTATATGATGAGAGACTTATTTTCTGGTCATTGTGTCACTGTGTTGGCTTGTAACTTTTTTTAAATTACATTAGCAACGGATAGATTGTAGCGATAATTACAGGTATGCTTTGGCTTCTCATACGCCCTGCAGCAGAAGATTTGAGCTCTGCTGAGTAAGACGACTGCAGATCATGAGCTCAGCATATCCTGATCGCTGCTTCACTTGAGAGCAGGCTAATGAAATGTAATATTAGTGGATCTCTTTCTCTCTGTCCTGGTGCCACATTTCTGATAGTTTACACCACTCATGTGTCACCAGGTTGTTATTATTTCAGAGAGCATCGGTCTGATGACACTGGTTAATTAAAACATTTTGCTGTTCTAAATACCAAAATATCTCTGGAAACTAATGAAGATTCCTGAATGTACCTGGTGTCTGTTAGCAGGACCATAAATTCACCCTCATGGCACAATCTCATTATATAAACAAAGTCTATTAAACAAGCCATCACTTTGTTTTAGGAACAGAGGCCTAGATAGCCTTAAGTTATTTGCGAGACACGCAAAGAGCATTGTCAGCCATTTTAAAATGACCTTTCAACTGTTCCTGGGTCAGACAGTTCTTGCTGGCAATTTGATATGTAGATACCTAGTAAGATGTACACCATGACATCTGCTTAGGGATTTAATGCTGCGTGAGGACAGTCTCTGTCTGAAGTATGAGTGGAGATGAGTTTAGGGCCAGTAATTACTGAGCTTCAGTGTTAGTGATGAGTGATTAGGGACATGGGTATTGGGCAGTGCAGCGTGCTGAGATAAGATCACAGTCGTCAGTGTTTGATGGCCAGAAATTAGTCACTAATAAGGGTCAATGCAGGGTTTATTGGTCATATGTCAGTTTATTTTTGTGGTTAATTTTAGGTGGGTTGTGTGGCCAGAAATGTATAGGCTTACATTTTTTACATAGGTTCAAACAATTTTTGGAACCATTGGTCATTGTTAGTGATTTAAACAAATAATTGTTACAATTGTTGTATTTTCTTACAAAATGAACACATAATACAGTGTCTTATATTTATACAATATATTTTATTATTACAATATATTGTAACAAACAGTAATATTGGCCTAAATCATTCATTAAAACATTTTAAAACACGTAGTACTTTAAGTACTTCAAGGAAATTTCTGCACATACTTCTGAGTGATGCTGCAACAAATTGCTCATTCAGTGTTCTGCTGAGGTTTCAAGTAATGTTCAATACAAGCTCAACTGTTTTGACAGCATGTCTCATGAAATCTGTCATGAAAAATGTGTGTCAAATTCTGTTTGTCTCTACAGCAACTCTTTCATAATATTTACCAAAAGTCCCTAGACAGCAAGGCAAATCATTGCCAGACGTTTTGAGCATTTATGAAACTGAGTTAGATCATCATGCAAATCCACAAGGATCAAACTATGCGTGTGCTGGTGAGCCTCTGACAAGCTTGAAAAAGACAAATATTGATTTCGGCTGCAATATACAGATGGTAAAAAAAGAATTTGGTGTTGGTTCCATCCTGCCTTGTGTCCACTTTTCACAGCTGTAGTGGCAGTGAAATGGTGTGGGGAATATTTTCTTAATCTACCCATCTTCTAATAGTTACCTCCAGCCTAATATAGTACCATGTTACAAATCACATATCATCTCAAGCTGGCCCTTTAAATATGACAATGAGTTCAGTGTTTGCTAATGGCCTCCACAGTTCTCCAGATCCTATTAAGAGTATTTGCAACTTCTTGTTAAATCAATTCTAAAAAAAGAATTTAGGCTGTTTTGAGGGAAAAGAATGACTTAGAAGACAGTTCAGTATTAGAAATTTACAGTGTCTTCCTTTGGGACAGTAAATAAAAAAATCGCTCTGTTTGCTGTGGAGTCAACAAATCTTTAATGATTAAAAGATGAATATGAGGCAAATGGGTCACATTTTTGGACAATGTTTTTCCCTCAGAGTCAGCTCCCTCATCTTCATCTTGGCTTATGTGTGTTCTCACTGAATGCAACACTCAGACTGCAGAAGCAATGGGCAGAACTGACCCTACACATTCTATGCTTTAGACGTGTAAACAATTAATGCAACGGGACACAGCTGATCACTTAAGCTCACATTAGACAGATGAATGAAACTCTCCTGTACTTCTAAATTGATAAAACATTTATGTGCTGAAACAGCCAAATAACAAAATGTGACATTCTGTACTTTTGCCTGTTGTTAATCTTTTAATCATAAAAGATTTTTCCTTTACTGTCACAATACTTATGGAGGGCACTGTATATCTAATAATCTTTCAATGTTCAGCTGCTGCTACTGTGGTCTTGATTTAAGCATTGAGATTAGCTGAATGTGTTATCTGCAGCACTTCTAATAACAAACCATTTCCCAGAAGAACAGACTATATTGTCAAGCACATGTTATGATGAGTGCCGTATGGACACATACCGCTGGACAGTTTCACACATTTAGTGTATTGCCTGGATGTCTATGACATTTGCAACCTAAAATGGGCACATATAGGCAATATTCATCCAACCTCTGAGCACGTTTCACCATCTATTTTCCTATTCCTCACAGTTTCAACAGTCTACAAATTACAGCGGTGAGAGCTTTTCACATTAAAGGTCTGGGTGAGCAGATGAGCTAAAAGCAGAGACAGAAGCTTCTCTTGGCATGCGACAGGGCAGCCACCACATGTACATGTTCCAGATATCATCACGTCACATGAAGATTCCAAACCACACACATTAATGTCTTGCATCCGTGATTTATTGTGGAACTCATGGCTTGTGAACAAAGGGTGGGAGCTGGTGGCAGGGGTTGTCATTTACTATGTGTGTGGTGTCAGGAACAAAGGGGGAACTCTTTTTAATTTATAGTGTAGTTTGTAATGTCCCTGCATGGATTATCAGTTTGTTTAGGTAGCAGAAAAAAAGAAAAACTTTGCAGGCTGAATAACTGAACATTTATATAAATATAATATATTTGTATATGTTTTATGTCTTTTAATCTTGATTTTAAATTTTAAATAATGACGATTGTTTATTTTAGTGTTATATTAGTGTTTAGTTTTATGTTCATCTTTATTTTAACAGTTACAACTCATTGAAGTTTGTTCTGCTTTTCCAGGGGCCTCTGCAACACACTGAAATTCCTGAAAATATAAACATAATCACACATTCATAATTCTGCACATTTTTCTTGTGCATCAAAGCAATATGGATAAAGGAGTATCCATAAGACAGCATCGAAGAAATTTTGTCCATTTAGCAGACAAGTTTTTTTTATATTTGCAGTACGAGAGTAAATCTTTGTGTGGGTGAATTGTATGTGTTGTACTTGGCAGTGTTGTGTTGTTTATAAAAACTAGTGTGAGCAGTGAGTTCACACGTTAGGTGATAACTACACTGGGCCTTTATGAAGCATGAGAGCTGGCCAAGGAATGATGGTTTACTTTGGAGGCTAAACTGAACTTAGGTTCATGCACAAAGTTGTCAGGATTTGCAACTTGTATACTTGATTTAATCCAGTATACAGCCTTTCAGAAGTAACAATGTGTATTTTAAGTATCACACGCTACATTCGATAGTTTTCGTATTTGCTCAAAACAATGTGCCAAACAAGTTTTCATATAATGCGTGAAAGATCTCAACACAACAAAGAGATTATTGGCACATCATGAAAAATCTATAAAACCCCCATTTGTAAAATTTGACACTTTAATCTCTCAATTTTTCCAAACACTAGATCTTTATATCTTCCTCCTGGCTGTTCAGTGCATTTTAGTTGAACCGTGACTCCTGTGGCGGCCTCCTGAGCTTCTCCACCTCTGAAGAGTGGCGCTGAAAGGCGATGGATGTTTTAACAGAAAGTAACTGATAAGAACTGACAGGTCAATAAAAACAGAAATATTATCAGCTCCATCATTAACTGCTGCCTCGGCAGCTGCCAAAATATCCCCCAATGCTCTGTCTGGTTCCTGTCCACATCTTTCCATAAAGGTGATAATTTTACGGTATTGGACAGCTTAAAGCTGCAGATATGCCAAATGCTTGTGACACCAATTCTTTTTCATTCAGTTTTGCTAAGGCTCTTTTTTAGTAAGTCACCTAAATATGCTAATGTATAGCCACAAGGGGTCTCGCTAATAACCTTATGCAGACATAATCTGAATTCTACACCTGAATGATTTGCTTGCTTGATTTCTACAGTACAGAATCATTGAGTATCTAGTATGGACATATTTTTTTTTACAAATCTGAGGGATGGCTTTTACTAATAGCAGTAATACACTTAGAGCTCTCTCTCAAAAGACAGGAATGATCTGCCACATCTGCTTTGATGTTCTATTTCAGCATGGACTTCTGTCACATTAATCAGAGTGTTGGACCAGTCCACTTGACATATTCTGTCATTCCTAATGCACTTACCTGCCCACAGACGATTTATTGGGAAAAACTTGGCTATATTTGTAACGCAACCTTTGCTCTTACCCGCCAGTGGACGTCAGTTAATTATTTGTCCCCTGAATTTAATACATTTTCTCATTGCCAGATCATCTCAATGTGCTCTCCTGCTCATATAGGGAGAATCAAGATCATCAACAACTCCCCCACCAGCACCTCCACCCCCAAAACTAGCCAGTCACTGTGGAAAATCAGCTGGTCCATCCATCTGCTCATGTTATATTAGCAACCAAAGTTTGGTTACCAGGGTACAGGTCTCCCCATTTTAACTTGTCAATCAAAGTATCAAGACCTATTTATTCCCTGTTTCTCTTTATATATTCTGTACATCTAAATCTGTATACTTATACATACAAGGATTTTCACTGATTTGTATTGTTTTGACATGACAAGTGTTGACATGATGAGCGTAAGGGTAAAATAACCTTGAGTTAAGGCAACTGAACTTATACACGCTTCATGGCAGATATCTGCATCTGCCTGGAAGAAACAACTGTGGATATCAGGACTTAAAACTCTAGGAGACACGGCTAAACACACAAAGCTTGTGGAACTGACAAAAGCCATCTTAACCCTGGATAATTCCCAAACGAAGTGTGAGAAAGGGGGAAAATAAGTATGACTTTGTAATGTTATAAATGACATGGTTTACACAGGGATAAATATCACATTTCAACAGAAATATTACTGTATATGAAATACTTGCTGCATTTGTCGCATTTTGCACGCTGGCTTACACCACTGTATTTAAAATGGAAATTGTTATGGTAGAATTTCTGATAATTTGATCACCTAAGTGACCTTTAGTAGACTTTATGTATCTACTGTCATCTGGGTGGGTGCTCTGTAATAAAATGCAACTATTTTCCCACAGATTTGTTGCACCTTTTTGACACTCACAAGGGGCGTCGCTAGGCCGTTTTTAGGGGGGGCTTTAGCCTAAATTTCTTTCTCCTAAATTTCTGCTCAGCCCCCTAAAAACGTTTTGATTAACTCCATAAACTGTGCATGATTTGTGACTGCCTCAGTCCCATTTAAATTTAAGATAAAAACAGCGGGCGCTATCGGCTCCACACTCGGGTTTTAGTCTGATTCAGAGCTGTTGGTCTGATTCATTTCAACCCGCAGAGCGCGAGCGTGCAGAAGGTGACAATGGTGTGTGTTTATAGATGCATTGTTATAATATGTGCATCTGTTTGGTTCTTTGTCATAAATACAATTTACAAAAATTTCAAGGGGTAACAATCGGTTTTCCATCTCTAATAGGCCTACTGTAAAATGTTTGCTGCGTTCACCGCTCATCACATCACAGCTGTTACCTCCAGCGAAAATGTTGCCCTTAACACATATGAACGCAAACTTTAGAAAACTATCATCTTGATCTTTTCATTTAAAATGTTACATTTCAATATTAAACATATTACAATATATGTGGTATTAAATACCATGCAGTTATGCACAGAAATGATTAAAGACACACATTATTATTTTTATTATTATTACCTCATTGGGGACTGAGCCCCCTAAAATGAAAATCGGAGAATCGCCCCTGACAGTCACCGTAATAGACAGAAATATTTAAAGCTTTTTTTTTGCTTGAAGCCTTTAGGTGGTAGTTTCCATTATACTGACTATGGCATATAACTGCATAAATATAGCTTTCTTTTGCCTAGAATTTGCAAATATATTCTCAGCCAGAGTCTTGAGGTGTCATCCTGGTATGCTTTTTAAATAGTAGGACTTCCCATATATGCTTATTGGCTGATTTCCTTCATTATATATAGAACACTTTATTTAAATAAATGTTAAGTTTTGCAATAAAAGAAATTAATACTTTGGCACAATTATGTTTTTGGCTACATAATTAATTTCAAACACTTAAGCATATCCCTTTAGAGAACATAAAAGTGAAAAAAGTAATTTAATAATCCAAAATAATCCTACATTTTTGTACTGTTGTACATAACTCCAGTAGTGTACAAATCTAAAGTGTTGACCTATGACACCATAACCTAGTCTTTAATATGCAGGTCACTACAATATGAAAGCAGTTTGAACATCTTGTTACAAGCATGCCTTAATATTATCCAGCACTGAAAGTTTCATGAGCAAAACAAGTTACAATTTTACTTGTAATGAATAATACAACTCCATTATATATATATCTGTAAATATAAGTTAGTTCTGTTTTACTTTAGCACAGATTCCAGTGCATAAAGCTAAATCAAACTGGATATGTGACTGGTCAAAGACTAATCAGACTGCTTTTGGGGTTGTACACTGTAGGGGTCTTTAAGGTGATATATAGTGGGGTTGAGAAACAGAACCATGCTGAGTGTACACTTGTGAACCTGTCAGCCCAGTGTTATCCAGGAGGAGGGGGTTCCTTATTAGTTCTGGACAGCACAGATACATATACATTTGTGAGAAGTCACAGCGGCCCTTTCTGCTAATTATAAGTTGAAATTTGACAGAGAAAAATTAAAGAGAAAGAGGACAGCTGCACTGTATGCTATCAAACGTGTGGGTAGAGGAAAAAGTAAGAAGACAAGGGGTAATAAAAGGATGGTGGGGCTATAGGGAGGCAAAATTCAGTCGTCTTGGTGTTCTGCTGTTTCACCTCCTCGAAAGCCTATTCTCAGCTCACAGGGAGGTCATGAGCTGGTCCCACATGGGATGGCCTTTGACATTTTAGGGTGCCCTTTATTTCTATAGACTTTAGTAAGCTTAGCTTAAAAAATGTAGTGGACTGTAGTGGACAATGGATGTATGCTCATAGTTCAACAGTCACAACTGAGCTTTTAAACTCTTTCTAAAAACTACTTTTTAAATTACAGTATTTTAATTTTATCCTGTTCGTATTTGAATGTGCCAAGAGGTTTTGAACACTAGCTGTGAGCCAGTGGAAGAGTCAGGAGGTCATGTTTTTTTCCTTCATGATGTGCAAAATGTATTCTCAAAGTCAGTGTAAGAGTTCTCAAAGTCAATATTGTAGGATCATTATCTTGTTACACAGTCAGAATGTCACTGCATCAGCCCAATGTGATGCTCATCGGCCCTGCAGAGAGGCCCCAGAAGCCAGGCTAATTTGTTTTTCCTTTCTGTGATTGACAGGTTTCGTGCAATCCCTGCGGATTCACAGCGGAGATCCACAGAGACCACGGGGGCCTTGCCAAACCTTTGACCTTGCCAAACTGATCCGCAGCATTCACTCTCAGTCCGCAACAGGTGTACTTAACGCTCAAGTACCATGTGAGCTTTCCTACAGTAGAACTAGTGCAGAGTACTAACTGAGTACTCTGTTCGGACCGTGTGGGCTGTCTAATCGCTTTGCTCACGCTTTCCAACATGCGTAACAGCGCGCTTGTGGCGTGGAGTGCAGCAGGTTCGCAGTTAAGATTGGTTTAATTCGACTATTGCTGTAAACACAGACGATTTGTCATAAGATAATATAAAAATCCCGACAAACAGCAATATTGATGAGTAAAACAAAAATACACTTCTCCAATAATATTCATTTGTTCTTTATGGCCCTGCTGAATGTTACGGTTTAAACACACTATTTGTCAATGTTTGTATTATATTTAAATAATAGAAAGTATGATTAAAATATGTATTTTTTCTGTAGTATGAAATTTGTCTCATGATTTGTAAAATTACACTGGTATTGGTTACTTTTATGAATTACAGTCACTGATGATAGTCATATTCATAATTATTTCTGCAAATCCAGAATGATAAAGTGCTTAAAAATTTAGGAGCAAGAAGAAAGGTAGACTGAGACTGAAGACTATGCTTGTCTTCTTTGTAAAAGAAAAACAAATCTCCCTCTGCTGGCACAGCATGTAACACCACTGTGAAAGGACTGTGTTTTTGTAACGTCATCCAGACTTGTGACTCTTGTCAGTGCAGCGCTTCTTGTACAATCTTAGTAAGTTTCAAATTTAGTATAAAATAAATTAAATACATCTACTATCTATAAAATATAACATCTCTTTCTGGTCATGAACTTTCTCCATTTAAATCCCTTAATAAGGTTGGTTTTGGTGTCCAGTTTCTGGCACCACTGCCATCTAACCATCCGAAGGCCTGTGCTATGGAAATGCACTTTATAATATGACTTTGATATATGACACATCACATGGTTGAATGTACAGTCTGGGATAACATTTAAAATATTATAATTCCAATTTAGAGAGTGATACTCAGAGGTTTCTTTTTGTAACTCAACCTTTTATTGTGTCTTCGGGCTTTGTTCTAAAGCCCTATTTCTTATTTGTGGTGAGAAGCATAGTATGGTCTATGTGAGACCCTCTACACTTTTAAAACTCAGTGTTCCTGCTTTTCTCATTTTGGAAGAGGAAATTAATTTTTTTGTGGGCTGGATGACATATTAGGGACACACGCAAGCTGTGGCCATCTGTGAAACAAATAATCATTTTTATAAATGAAGAGCCCTCCAAATAAAGGCCTCACTCTATATAGTGTAGGCTGATGTATTTGGTTCCACAATAAATATAATATTCTTGTCTGCCCTAGTTTCTTCCTATAGTCTCTTAGCAAGTAGATTATGCATATTTGCAAAAACATTCTTGAATAAAGTGTAACTTTTTAATGGCAGACAGCATATCTTCTGTCTAGAGTATTAGAGTAGGTGTGAGTACTTATACAGTATGAAATCCACAACTGAATTTTCTTTGATGTTTCAGAGCAACTGCAGGTCAAAGTCTAAGCCTCAAAGAACACATAATGCTTTAACTCATCAGTATCCCTGTTTATTTCATCATTTCCAGCATCATTGTCATTGGTGCATATCTGGAGGTGCACTGCTGGTGAAGTCACCTCTCCACACCAGAGGGTCTCCAGGGTCACTGAAGCTAATTCAAGGAAGATGAGTCTGTTGGTCAGAATGGTTTATCTCCCTAAGGACAGCTGCCACTCTTTTCCTTGACTGTAGCCCAGGGGTGTGTTAACGAGAAGGATAGCTGACCAGTGGCTATGTGTGTCTGTTTCGGTTTATAAGGTCAGGCAATGAATGTTTTGGCCCACATCACTCACTCTCTCTGTACCTTTTATCTCTTTCTCCCACACAACACTCTGCTTGTGTCACAAGACACTGCATATTAAAGTTTGTGTTTATTGTGGGACTTGTTTGAAATAAAACATTAGCCTTTATTTAACTTTTATTTTATGATTGGTTTATGAGTATGCATTGCTGATAATTGACAGACTAAAGTTAGCAAGATGTCTTTCCTTCTAATCTGTCTTTTCTCCTGTTCCTTGGTATACATTTGGTTGCTGGAAAGCCCATTAAAGAAAGCCCAGCATAGCAATTAAAGCTTTAGGTGCATGCATGTCTGACATACACTGCAGTGTGTACACAGAAACACATACTCATGAACACACACACAAAAACACACACACTATATGTATGTTTTAGATAAGCAAGTACAATTTGAGAGTGGTGAGATATAATCTAATAATCTAATCTAATCTGCATTACAGACAATCTAAACTAAACTAAATAGTTTGAAATGCATGAGCAAAAAAAAAAAAAAAAACACAGGAAATGTTCATCTGTTGTTTTTAAATGTAAATACAGTATTTGTCATTGTGGACTTATTCCTGAGGTCATCTGATTAAGTGACGTCAAGGTCAAGGAGTTTTAAGGTTGTCACTGTTCTCATGTAGATTGTTAACTGCTGTTCCAGATGACTGAGGACTGCTAGTACTGTTTTTGGCTGCTCAGACCTTTCTGGCATCCCACACACATGACCCTGGCTGCATTATCTCTTAGCACCTGTGGGAATGGATAAAATAACACTGATCACACATTGTTAAAAATGAATGGTAATAAGTGGCGATCAGTGGCATTCCTGATTGTATATATGTGTGAATGTAGAGAATAGTATGAATCATCAAATCATTCATCATTGTTTTTGTTTATCATATTCAATTTTATTGTTTTAATTGTGTTTTTCATCTTTATATTGTTATGTTTATGGTAATATAAATATGATTTTCAACTTTCTCAAAACTGAACTAAACTAAACTAAACTTTATTTGACCTTTCACCTGAGATGTGAATACTGCTTCTGTGTACAGATATCTCTTCAGTACATTAAGCACCTCTATGGTGGGAAGAGTAACAGCTAATGTAGCCTTATTGCTTTATATTGCCTGTATGAGGCAACTCCAATAACCACATTCTGTTGCCCAGATTGGACCAAGCAGCTGCTGACAAATCTCTAAATAGTATTTTACATTGACATGATTCTGAATATGATGACTATATGGTGACTATATGATTTACCCATGTAGTGTTTAACTTTTCACACTCAATGATCTGCTCTTATATTTTATTAAATTGTGGTAAGCATTACAGCAAGGAATAACAGCATACATACTAATTCTACTAAATATATTTGTGTATTTAACTAAACCTGTATGTAGAATTATTGTAATATATTAGTTTTTTGTGCAATGGGTTAAGGGATGTGTGTTTGTGCTTGTGTCTGTTTGACAGAACAAGAGAATCACTCTATATGTGCAAAGTATGAAATGTGACTGCCAAGTCACTGGGAGTCTGATCCAAACTCCATCTGCTGTTTTCTTCTCTTCTTACTCCCTAAACTCTCTCAGTACCAACCCCCCTCCCCGCTGGCTAATCGCACCCTGTCCCACCACATGCCCTTTACATATGAATCAAACAATTTCATTTTGTCTGAAATTCACACTCAAGTTTGCTCTATTGCAAAATAAACCAGGTCTCTGTGTAACAAAGGTGATAAATCAGGAAATTACGTGAGAGACAAAATTTTATAGGGAAACAGATTTCATGCACACCAAATGGTGTTACTTTTTTCTTTGTGTGTGCCAAAAATTAGATGTGCATTAAGTTTTTATTTTATAAAATAAAATGTAATAATGAACAATTATGTATGATTGGATGTGTATATTCATATAAGATGCATATTAAATGACTTTTATTGCATATGTTTATATTTAATGGCATCTACAGTTTCAGTTATCCACACACAAATGCTTGCAAATGAACCTGAGAACTCAGTGAAGAGCCAGATGATGTCGGAGGGAGATTTGAGAAGGCTTATCTTCGGATGGATCGGGGAGCAGGTTGCAGCTGTGCTGAAATGATTTATATCGACAGAAACCCACACATGCTCTTTCTCTCTCAAGCACACATAATATTACTGTTCCCCCTTCTCTCACAGTCATTCATTCTTACTCCGCTTATTTACAAGCAGTTGTTTCTTTTCATGTTCTCCAAATATGCTGTATGATACAACAAAGGGGACAAAGATGATGTTCCAATTTTGGGTATTAATGTGTTTGGCTCAGGCTGGCTGTGAAAAGTAGCTGTGGTCACTGATGAACTTTAAAAATACCACCAGCGCACCTGCTTTAACAACACAGCCCAACAAGTCCTTCACACCAACTCTTTATGCTCTAATAACATAGTGACATCCTGCAAGATACTCCATAAACATTAAGGCCCAGATAATAAGCTTGTGGCTTATGCTAATACTTTTCTACATGATTATGATTTTTGCTTGGTGGACAATATGGCTATATTGAAGGACAGTACACAGACGTAAAGCAGGAACTGCAGCCATATATATGGAGCACAATATTATAGACACTTGGTCATGTTTGGCCAACCAGCAATCACCTGCAAACAACTAGTTACGCCCTAGCAACCAAAAAAATGACAAAAAAAATTCCTGTTTGTAAAAATGATATTCTTCCTTTTCATCCCAGGTACACTTGTGCCATGTGCTACTGAGAATTAATTATGGAAACAACAATATTTTAATTCTCTACATGTGAGAAATGACAGGCTTCAAGAAATCGTGATTAGCCAATCAGAATTGAATATTAAGGTATGGCATAATAATGTGCTTAATGTAAGTTTTTAAATTACACACTCCCCTGCTGGCCTGCACTCACACTTGCTCTCAGTGTTGCCACATTTTCCAAATGGAAAGTAGCTAAATGTCACCAGATGACATCACACTCTAATTTGCATATCAATGACATCACTGTGGCATAGTTTTATTCTGTCTAGTGTTGGCAGTTACCGTTTTTTTACTCTCCTACTCTCTATGCTTACATACTTTATTGCAGTACAGCCGAATACTCAATAAAGCTGTTCTCATTCACATATTTCTGTTCTTGACATTAAATGGAATGAATATGAAATATAGTAACTGATTGTGACTTAGATGCTGCTTATTTACAAATCTGACAAAAACACCATAAAATTAGGTAAAGATAGCAGGTATGCAGTAAATAATTTTTTTCATGCAAAATAATCATTAGAAAGAAAGAAGCGTCTTCCTTATTTGTTTCTCTCACACAGCATGTAGCCTCAGTAACTGTAACTGTGCGCACTACAGTATACTAAAAAAAGCTAAGATTTGTCCAAAAAGTTGCTAGTCACTTTTTTTAAAAAGTCGCAAAGGTGGTCTAAAAAGTGAGCCAGATCTTTTAACAGATAGTTTAAAAAGAAATCCTTCACCAAATGAACACATTGAATCATCATTGAATCAATATACGAATTGAAAGTAATAATTTCTTTGAATTATATAGAAATTGTATTCTAAATTGTAAGTAAAAATGGATAAAAATCATTACAGAGATAGTGGTTGGCACTTAGCACTAAATATATGCTATATAAATTAGTCAATGTGTAAATTATCTTGGCCAAATAAGACTGGTTTGTCAAGCAAAAGTATCAAGAACCATCTTAAGCTGATATCAAACTTCATTTGACTTCCCTTCGTAAAGGTGAATGTGGGCTAAATTTATCATGATCTGGGGGTCATGCAGATCTCTGCTGGGTTGCCAGTAAAAGTGTAAATGAATAGAAAGTGTTTGCTGGGAGATCAGTAGGGGATGATACTTGTACACATTTCTATTAGCCTGCCTTGCTGTCAGAAGGAAGGAGAGAGAGGGCAAGTCTGATGTGGTTAGCAGATGCATATGTGTTATTGCAGAGCGGGGATTTGAGCATTCTCCATATACTACACTATAAATATCTTCCTGACGTTTATTACCCTCACAAGGTTTCAGGTGCTAAAACACTTGGACACTAGTCAATTTTTCCTCATTTTTAGACTCTTACCTTAAATAGAAAATTAAACCATTTATTTTCTAGTCTTAAAAAGAATCAGGGAACCAATGCATCTGTATTCATTACGTGACTAATAACTAAACATATGTATTAGGTCACAGAAAGTGAGATCTGTTTTGTTACCCAATGATGAAGTCTAACAGTGCTTAATATTGAGAAACAGCACAGCAGATTCTTTATGTACCAGCAAATAAACAATTTTGCACCATGTATTATTTCAAGACATTTTGGTTAGACTGAAATTGTGACTTTCAAACAATGAAAATTAGGGCACAATTGAAAAATAATCTGGCATATTTGGTAACGTGTACATGTCTTCTTCCATAAATCTATGTTACATTTATCACATGACAAACAATCTCTTTATTATTTTTTTTTAAATAATCTTACATCCAATGACAGAAATGTCTTCCCTGGTTCATTGATTCAATGCAGTAACGTCACTGAGAGATCATGTAATCTTACAAATTATTAGGCGCTGCATGTCGATCATTTACAAAAACATAATAAATCAGCTTAGGTATCACCTTCTATTTATTATGGAAAAGAATTTATTAGTATATTTAGAGTCTGGAACAGCCAAACGGAGGCCGTAATACACATGGAGGACATTTTTGCTGTTCTGATCAGTGGCTGTGTTTTTAGGTGCCTGGACATCTGTTTCCAGGTGGTCCACATGTGTTCAGACTTTCTTTGAAACACATTCTGTTATACGGGCAGCAGCCGTGACGCCTCTGTCATCAGATGACTTTTAAAAGTCATTTCATTTGTAGATAGAGGGTGATGGTGGGAGACATGGCTGACGGAACAAGCTGTCATTTCGTGCCAAAAAAAATACATTCCATGGTATACATTTTTTTCTGTACACTGTTTAATACTTTTTGTCCAGTAACCTTAAGCAGGTTCAAAACAGTTTATGTACTTAAACACTGTATAATAAGCAGTTAAGCGGTAATATAAGCAGTTTTTAATAATACAAGTAGTTTGTTAGGTTAGTTAAGTTTTTGGGTTGTCTGGCAGGGACACAGGTGATTAGAGGTTTGAATTCTGTCACAACAGAGAGGCAGCTAAGACCACACAGAACAAACAAGCAACCATTGCTTATGCTGGTTCTCAGGGGAACCTGTGCTAGGTCCTTCAGGTAATTCAGAGCAGTTGTCCACAGAAAAGAAAAGACACAGGAGAGATAGATCATGACAATCTGGTGGATTTGATTTTTGTGTTACACAGATCAGATTAGAAGAGCATTAGGAACAGGCTTAAATTGTGGGCCATTTATCAAACAAAAATGTTTACTTTAGTGGTCATATGGTTCATATGGCAGGTGTAGTAGTCTATGTCTACAATCATCGCCATAGTACACTAAGTGAAATATCTGTAAAACACTAGTTTAGATGGCATATTTGCAAGAGAATATTGAATAGGATCACTATTTGAGATAGTCTTTACAGCATTTCTGAAAGAAATTAAATCACAGAATATGTGATGTAGATGTAGATGACATTTAAAATTTTTTTTTAACAATTTGACAACATCATACCAAAAAAACAGAACCAGTTTATTAAAATTATTATAATTGTAGATTAATACAGTGTGATGTTTATGCAGTGACATCCAAGACACGTCTTTGACATACTATAGGCAATCTTCTTACAGTATTTACATATATACTTCGAGACACAAATATTATATTATTATATAAATAACTACTTACATTATTGCAATAGCAATGTGTAAGAAGTTCTGTAACTTCAGATTATCTTAATTACTTTAACATTACTGTAATCTGTTATATACATCTGCTATACAATTTTACCATGCAAACAAATTGTGTTCTGGTTCGGTACTGAAGCACGGTGGAGAAGTTGGATTTTAGCCAGACCGCTAACAGGACTGCATGTGGAAGACTCAGCATTATGATGATGGTGGGATTTAGGATGGATACCACGGTCTGAGCGGGTCCAAAATGTAACTGAGACCACAGGGTTATGAGACCTGACGCACATCTCCAGATGGATTTGGCCTCCAAGGCACACAGCTGAAATTAAACTAGTGTTCTGAGAAGTGTCTTTCTTAGTCATCTTACTTTAGAATAAACCCAGCTTAAGGATTATAAATATACATGGTTCATCTATTTATTCCATAGAGCCATTGAGCTTATGAAAGGGGTCAGTCTTATAGTCATGTTTCAGTTTGGGGGGGAGAGGAGGTTGCAAAAGATATATGACCATAAAATGTGTGTGTGTTCACATGTGCGGTGTGTTATGTTCACATATGTGTGGTTGTGCTTAGGTATGTTAGTCAGAACTCGAGAGGCAGTCTTCATGCATGCACATCAGAAACTCAAGGTCATGGTTAATGCTTTTTTCACTTTTGTGAACTCCCAGTGGATCAGGTGCAGATGATCCCAGTCATATTTCATGTGTCACAGACTTAAAAAAGGGAAAACAGCCATTCCTCAGCAGGCATAGAGTCACTGGCAGTCACAGCTGCTACCAGCCTACAAAACAACTTGTGTAAGCAGTCACAAACAACAACATTCAAAGATCCATATCAGGTGCACTGACTTACTAGCCCTGTAAGTTTTAATATCTCTGCACAGGATCATGGAGTTTGAAGAGTGATCATGTTTCAGCACTACTGATATTTTTTAAATATCTTGAATTCTTATTTGAAGTTCCCTGTGAAGTTTTTCTGCTTGCTGGGGTTCAATATTCACAGTCGATATGAAAACAGGTCAAAGTTAAAGTACAGTTTATGGGCAAGAAACAAACACAAGGGAAGATGAAGAGAGGGTGATGGGCACACTGGAAGAAGAGAACGGAAACAACATTTAAAAAGTAAAAGGCATAGGTAATAATTTTAAATGCTTGTCATGGGAATTCAACATAATGATCTGAGCAGATCCATTATTCTTCTTAGAACCATCCTCCTAAAGCTCTAACATGCTCTACTCTCACTCAAGTGCCAATCTCCTACCTTCCCACCCCCTCCCAGACCACGCTTGCCTCTATCAGGAGCGATGATGTCAGGCTCACTATTTCACAGCCAGACACAGGCGATGACACAGGCAATTTGGCCTGTGAGTTCTCTCTAGCCTTGGACATGGTGTTACGATTACACGCTTCACTGCAGCTCCAACATGCCAAGGAAAGTGGGGGAAGCTTTTAAACTAACTTTTATAGAGTACAGCTCTATCGATCTTTCTCCTCATAAAAAAAACAAGGAGACTGATAGATGAGGCTTAACTTGGGAAAATTATCTGGAATGCCAGAGAGATGCCCAGTACCTTCTAGAGGTGGTTTCATACATCATTTCCTGTTTATAAAAGTGTGAGGGTTTGACCATGTAGGGTGGGGTACAGTGACCATGTAGGGTGGGGTACAGTGACTTAATATGCTTAGTGTAAAAAAGTTTCTAAACATTTTTATCAGAGAGGGCACAGAGGTAGAAGATAATATTCAGAGATGATGATGAAGGATGGAGCCCTTATCAACAGATATGAAATATAATAATTACAAATGAGAGATGCAGTTGGATCAACTTTGCAGTCAGCAGTGCAAGCAAACAATGTCTTTATTTTTTTACTTTTTGAGAATCAACTCTTAAAGATCTTGTAAGGGCCAAACAGGTTTTAATTGACTATTATGAAGTGAACTCCTGCTGTCCTTTAGACATTATAACAGCGTTTACAGTCGCCAGCTTGTAAACCACTCTTAAGTATCTCACTTTAATATCATTTATATATGTATTTTATATGATAGTGATATGTTGTTAAGTAGCTAACACAACTGATGAAAATGTTTAAACAATCATTAAAAATGATTTTACCAGAATTGCAATTCAAGTGAACATTAAGATGAATTTCCGATTTGCAATGTGGCCTTAGACCTTTGGATTGTGGAAAGTGTTTTATAGAACAGACTTGAAAAACACCTGTTCTTTTATAAAATATGAAATAATATGTTATCCTATTACCTAACTTTACTTAGTCCTCATGACACCCACAAATGATGACACACATACAATCCACTGCTAGACTCATCCTGTAAGTGCTGAGCCTCATATCAGTTTGCATGTGGGATTTTAACCAATAGCCAGTCAAATTCTCTGGAGATGGAAGGTGTACTAGTGTTAGACACGTCTAATTTTCCTTGCTTCTGTCACCATTCTCTCTCTCTCTCTTGCTTATCCTCCTACTCATCACTCTGGGATGGAGGATTAATGTGTTGATGTATATTAGCTCCTGGGCCAGATGGTTTCTTTCATCACCTTTTCCTTTGCTTGCTCTCTCTCTTTTTATCCCACTCTCTGGTGCTTTCTCCCTTCAATCTACTTGTGGTGAGAAAGCAAAACAAACTTGAGGTGCATTAACACCTGACCATGAATCTTCTCCTGAAGCTCTGCTTTTCCAGTTTTCTACTTTCACTTTAATTTAATTCAAAGCAACTAGCAATGAAGTTCAGGTATGTGTTCTGACTAGGAATCAGTCCTATGATCTTTGCATGATTGAATTGATCCACAGGAAAATCTTATTTAATAGGAATAAGATCAATTTATACTATAACTATAGCTTCTATGATCATTATAAAATGCTTTGATGTATGTATCCATTTTCCAAACCTGGAAAAGTTTGTCTTGTCCTGGGGGGTCATGGGGGGCCTGCTTTGATGTATTGATCTATCAAATGAGCATCTATCATGGCTTAGAGTAGGGGAGCCCAATCCTGTTCCTGGAGGGACAGTGTTCTGCAGAGTTTAGCTTCAACTTGCCTTACCCCTGCCTGGGAGTTTTTGCCTAGTATCTGCCTAGTAAGACCTTGATTAGCTGATTCAGGTGTGTTTTGTGAGGATTAGAGCTAAAGGACACCAGTTCTTACTGGTTCCCTTCTAAAGTTAAGCAGGATTGAACTTGGTCAATGTTTGAGACCTCATGAAAGAAGCTGTATAGTGGCTGGGGTGCTATGCAAAGAATTCTGCATACTGCAAGTGATTGTGAAGATTCCCCAACTCTCTTTAAAGCACTGAGGAAAGTTCTGAAAGCAGTGTTCAAATGCAAGGTATATAATATCAGATAAATCATTTCATTAACTGTATAGCAAGAACAAGTTGAGTATTAAGTATTGACTAATATTGGGGCAAACCCATATGAAATAGAAAGCAAACTTTTTCTGTTTATCCTGTCACAGATGTGTAGCTTTGTGAAAAGGGTTAATTCTAACCTCCTTGATATCATTAGATCACTCCATGAAGTGGTTTCATAAGCTTAGTCAAACACTTGTTGGAGATAAAAAACAAACCAACTTTGAAATTTTTGCTGAAGACATCACAGAATCAAAATTCATGTACACGTTTTACCTAATGATGGCAGCTCATGTGAATATTACGGTTTAAGGACTGGACATTGCTGCTTTAAGCAGACAATAGCTAATCTTGATTTGTGTCATGACTGCTGAAAAAACTTTATATACAAATAGCTTTTTATGTGATTTCACTTTTGAAATGGAAACAGGCTTCAACTAGCTCATGCAAATTCCCAGACCCAGAGTAAAAAAATACAATGAAAGAGGAATATGTTTCCCAAGCTGCATTGAAGCAAGCATCTCTTGCTGATGTGATATATGAGGCACTTTCTCCCTGTCTATTCCAGCCCTGTAGGAGGCAGTTTCATCCCTCTCTGCAGGGGAGCTCAGATTTATGGCCCTGAAACTATATGCCTGTATATATGCTTTTCAGCCTAGTCTCTCTATCAACATCAATGTAGTTTATATAAGGAAGCGAATCATATTTATTTTCTAAAGCAGTTCATTTAGCATAAGCGTATCGGGCTGATGTCCAAGCGTAGGTTGACCTTACAGGCTGTTATCTTTATTTACCACAGGATTCCTGTACTTGTGTAACATTATCAACTGGGTGCCTCATTCTGACTCCGGATGTTTTACTGGCAGTATGGGATGAAAAATCTGGCCTGGGAACATGATCATTAGAAATGACACTGATCACCCAAACATATTTCTCTCCTGGAGTGCATCTGTTTCTGACTGCATGCTCTCTTCTGTTCTCCCTCCTGTTGTTTAGTCATAAATGAATATAATATCTTTAGCATACCCCGGGGCCAGGGCTACTGCCATTCAAGGCTGCTGAATGTTGTGCTGCTATAACAGGGAGGATGTCTCCAACAGCATCTGTAAACAGATGCCCATCTCGGCAGTCCTGTATAAACGTGCAACATAAACATACTGGACAGTGAACATACTCGCAGGGTAACGAGAACAGTACATAATTTCACACACATGAGAGCAATCAAAAATGTGTTTCTAACTAGCCAGCCCCCTTTCCTTCTCACTCCCTTTCTCCTTTCTCCCTCTCGTTCTCCATCCCTTGTTTCATCCATCGGTGCCCCCAAAGCCCCCCAAAGCTGTATATGAAATCCTTCACTCCATCTCCATCCTGTAACGCTTCAATTCTCAAATCATCCATTCTCTAATGTATTGTGGTGCTCAGTTCTGAACATGAAACCCATGGATAACAGGGTCCATCTGTAGTGTACATGCACTTGTGTGTGTGTGAGGCAATGATTGCAAGTGTACAATGTAAAGACATTGTTCCACACTAAATAAATCTAAATAAAGGAGCTGCAATGAATAGCAACAACAAAGAGACATTTTTGATGTAATGCATTTGATGTCCTGAATTATAGAAGAGAAAAAGGTTAAAGGTGACAACGTGTGCAAGTATGGGGGATTTTGCATCTATGTGTATGTATGCCGGAGCCAGTCTATCTGACCTGTTCACCACCCCTGCTGTGTGCGTATGGTATCCCCCCTCAATTTATCACAGTACGGTCCCCAGAGGAAATGAGAGGCAGGGAGCAGCTCCCTCAGAGCAGGGGAGATATACAGCAGGCTCTTGCCAGGCAGACAACTTCCTCTTCTGACATATGGGACAGAAGCAGGGGCCCCAGAACCAGCCTGGACTGTCCACGCACACAGGTGGGATAAACCATATCCTGTGTGGACAAATGCTTAGTCTCTTAATGGTAATTATTAGAAAACAAAGAAAATGTTAGAAATGTAAAGCTTGAAGGCTTAGTTCAGAAGTTTTGTGTGTGGGGTAGGCCAAAAATTAATATTCACTGAAAATCTTTATTCTATAGCTCTTCAATTACAAACTTGCAATAGGAAGATGCTCCCTCATTTGTGTGTCCCTTTTGGATTCAAGCATCTCCTTAATAAATGAATGTAAAAAAAGATCCATTGTGCCAGGTTTTATGTCATTTTTGCCACAGACATAAAAGTAAATTTTTGTGCGTCTTGTAACCGAATGTGACGTACCAAGTTTTAATGTGCAGATCTGTGAGAGCTGCTGTATGATGGAGGGGAAGATTATTAGTAAAAACAACTTTGGTCTTTTCTCTAGGGGCCCTCATTCCTGGTACTGAACATATCTTCCCCTATATCAACATTTAGTTAGAAAATCCTGCCTCATTTTGGCAATTATATATACACTAATCATTGTTAACCAAGAGGTTTAGTCAGGGTCTCTGCATCCCACCTCCACACACTCTGTTGGTTCCCTTCTCCTGAATTACTGCATGTCTGATCACTTGACAGAGTGACATGAGAGTGACAGCCCTCTGTCTCTCTCATGCAGGAAGATAAAGAGAAGGCAATGTTTTTGAGGTCATGACTGTAACATACATGTTTCCGAGCTTAAGGTCATGGACAGATTTTTTACAGGTGTGAAGTGGAATCAGCCTCTCTTATACCCGAAATTATTTGTTATTGTTCCACTGCTAATAAATGTTAACTTTTGTATGACCCTAGTACAGTAACATTTTTTGATTTGTGGTATAAAACTTGTTGACTGGGGGACTGTTTGGTGAGGCCTTTTCTGAATACAGTCATTATTTTTGCAAATTTAATGATGCTCAGGAATTAAACATTTAAAAAACCCTGGAAGTTTACAGACAAAGTTGTGACTGAACAAGAATGTTACAGGGAGTAAGAGCTGGCTGAAAAAGCACGGCACCACAATATGACATACTGTATCTGGCTGCAGAACCTTCCTCACTGCAGGCTGCTAATGATCACCTCCTGTAAATGTGAGCAAGAAGACCGTGAGCTGTTACTGATGGTCATGGTTCCATCTGAGAGCCTGGGGAACACATATTACAGATGATAGTCCCCACACACCAGAAACATTCCAAATCACTTATGGGATCTGGAGAATCCAGAGATCTGATTATGCTCAATGAGAATGGCAGAACCCATAGAGCCATAGTGTTCTGTGTGGAGCATTCCGTTTTATTTTATTGGCAAGTATAGTACTGAGGCACTTTAGAACTCATACTGTAACCATTTACTAACACACCGATTTTAGAAGCTAATTAAACTCCAGCTGTTTTATTCATTCCAGCATTGTTTCCGTTTCTCCTTGAATTTCAGTATAATTTCTTTGCCACGCTTCAACAGATTTATTCAAATTTAAGAATTATGCAATTGCTGGTAGATTTTAGTGTAATTGTTTTTAAAAGGAAATTAAACATCAAGCCTGAAATGTGTTTATGCAGTTGTGGTATTTGTACATTTGTAATAGATAAATCTGAAGGATTTACTTACTATAATTCTACATAGGTCAGCATTCCTGTTGAGAGGGAAGAATGCTGGCAAATGGAAACATACAAGCCCATGTTATTGTTTTCTTGTGTGACACTGATCTCTTCCATTCAGTATTGTGTTAAGCAGTTTCAGCCATGAATGGGTCACATTATCTGAGTGATGCTGTTTATAATCATCATTCAAAGAGGAAGAGGGAAAATGACACTCACCACATGGATATTTCTGTCACTGATAAAGTTTTGGCAGGCCTGGGTTAACTTATGCACCGTATGTGCCATGATTTATGGGAAACAGAAAGCGATGATGCCTCTGTTTCATATCTATGTGCCCACAATGCTCTGTACTGGGCGGCTTTTATGCACCACAGCGGGCAACTGTTGAGCAGCTGTTTGGGAAGCTGCAGTTGTGTCCTACAGCATCCTTTGCCACAAAGGGGCACCTGTAGTTGCATTAAGCAACAGACAGACACTTGCACATACAATCCCACACATATGCACACTAGAGGACAAGAGGAATTTAGAAAGAGGTCAGCTCTGTAAATTATGTTTGCCAGTCCGCATTGATCATTAGCGGTTTGAATCTCAGTTGATTTGTAAATGACCTTGTGCTCATGGGAACTTGAGCACTCAGAGGAAGAATGCAACAAGAGGGATGGAGATTTATGTCTCTGGTCTGCCAGTTGGAGAACATGATTAACTGAAATCCCTTCATCCTTAGCCAGTCTCTCAATCCCTTTCTTTCCCAATGTTTCAATATTTCAGTGTGTTTTATAGGCATGACAAATAATGGTACATAGCTTAATAGCACATTGCCAAAACACTGTCGGGTGTGATAATGGTTACAGAGAATGTAGTCTCAGCCTCATACGTTCATGGACCGCTCACAGTCTGGTTACACATGTAGATTCCACACAAAACTTAAAACCACTTTCTCAATCTGGCAAAGCTATTTATTTGCTGGCTTATGCAACTTCCATTAAGTAAATTAAGTAAAGACATAAAGAAATATTTAATAAAAGTTACATTTCTGTCTCTCTTAATTCCTTTTCACTGCCACTATACATTTTTCATAGAAACATATGACTTTGTATGTATATGACTTTGATGTAATTCAATTTCATAAATATCCATGTATTAATAAATGCACTTTCACCTAATGCTTTCAACAAGAATTTCCTTACATTTTCTTGGCACTAACTGACATCTGTATACCATCTCACTCTGTTCACATCCTCTCCAGTACTTTACTGTATGTTGCTGCTGTGTTTGTGTCTGGAAGTGTGGGGTAATGCTGCCACCATCACCTGCTGAATTCCTCTCTCCCAGCCCCCCTCACTCACCGAACCACAGGTTGAGTTACACCAGATGTGGAGTCTTGCTGTTTGGTAGATTAATTGTTTCTCACTGCTGCAATCTCATTGGCTTTTTTACATGTGCATAAATGTATTTAACATTAGCCTATGCTCTTCTTGTTCAGAAGTCCCAGGCTACAGCAGAGTCTGGAGGGGAGAGATGAGCTGACAGAGGAATGACTTGCTCACTGCAGTACATGGAACATTTTCCCCTGCCAGGTTCAACCATTGGAGTGGAGAAGAGTCATAACCATGATAGATAGTGCCTGAGTGTGTGTACTGTATGTGTGTGTGTGTGTGCAGGTTTGTACCTGTTTGTTTGTGTGTATAGGGTCTGTGTACACATACAAACACACTTTATTCCTAGTTGAATGTGCGCCTGTGACCATTGCAAACAATTTGTGTGATAGGGTGTGTAGCTTTGTGTTTTGTTGAGTGTGTGTATGTGAGTATGGGTCTCCCGGGCTGGGCCATAACTGTGATGGATGGTCCGTGTGTGTGGAGGCCGTTATTATTTGTTATGTGAGCGGGTGTGTGTGACAGCCGTTGTGGGCTGTACACCTGCTGTGCGAGCTGAGAGGCCGAGCGGGAGGAACAGCTGTACGCATTGATTTAGCAGCTCACTCCACAGTCTGCAGGAACAAATCAAGCAACAGCTAATAAAACCTGCCTTTATGATCACAGCCCAACTGCCCCCAAAACAACTGACTACATCATGTGTTTCTCTAACACCCGCTATTCCTCAAAATTAAACCCTGGACTAAGGTGTCACTTCTGGCCTCAGTAGTTTTAATGTCTTGGTTAACAAGCATTTGTAGTTGATTTGAGGCCGAGTGTGGGTTCTAGGGCAGTGCGTTTAGCAACTTTGCTTTTTTGTCTTTGTTAGGGCTGTCAGTGAATTAAAAATTTAGATAATAATGATGATATGCTAATAAATTAATTAAATAAATTGCATATTTGCTCTTTCGAAAGATCATTTGATAGCCTTACATTACTTACTAGTAATACAAAAAATGACTTTAAATAGTGTGCAGAACAGGGAGCAAGATTCTTATTTTATAAATAATTGTACATGTTTTAAAATGACAGTTCAGAGTTTACTGTTTGGGTGTTATTTTAATAGTATTTCTCAAGGGCATCAGCTGTCTGATGGCAGAACAGTGTGTCTATACAGCTGTATGTTTGCTGTCTGGCCTGTGTCAGCTTGCGTGAACGTCAGGCAACAGTGATTCCATTGTTGGTACTGGGGCTATGGTCTGTAGACAGGCAGAGAAAGCTGTACCAGCCAAATAGCTGAAGATTGGACATGGCTCCTGTTTCAGTGAAATCTGCATTGGACACACACAAATACAAAACAGAGTGACACATGTAGCTTAAGCCAAGATCTGTGAGTGTTGGCATGGAGCAAATCAACACTACACATTATGTTTCAGATATCCCAACATTTTTGAGGCCAAAGCAATGCACACATAAACACAGCCACACATGTACAAACACCAATGCAGCCATTTGTTCATCAATCCACACAATATCTGTTGCCTGATGACAACTGGCCAATGGAATGCTGGTATGATGATATCACAGCAGGAGAATCAGAGGGAGTGGTGATCAGGGTGCTACGCTGTCATAAGAACTGGAATATTTGACACACTGGGTGCTACAATGTTACAAGAACCCCAATATTAAGCAGGTTGGGTGTGATGTTGTAATAGCCACTGGAGCATTGTTAAAGAAATCACATGGTAAGCCCAAATGGGCCCCTGGTGCTTTGGTGTGAAGGTGTCAGGCTGGTGACTGCATGTGGCTTATTGAGCCTGACCACTGGACAGTCTTGTTAGTAATGCTGTGGGTATTACTAGGGTGATGTTAACGATCAGGCACTCGTCTTCTGTTTTTGTTGCAGATTGTTTAATATTTGTTCATTCATTGTTCAATTCATTTCCTATCATACAATTTATTCTATGATTATGGATTATATTCAAGATAATTGTACTGATTTATTGGGAAAATAATTTTCATTTAACAAATTTGCTGCAGTGGCCCTGCAGCTCAGCTAATAACAAACAATATGTAAGAAACACCAGGGTAATGGGTTTAAATTCCAGGAAGTTAGGGGATGGAAATCTGTTTTGAATGCACATTTTGAATATATGAGTTTGGCACAAATGTCAGTGTATTCAGAATGAGCTTTTAAATATGACTCAGTGCCCTGTATATGATTAAGGGGAATAGGATGGTGTAAACATTGACTGTAATGTAATGTAGCAAGTCTTTAACACTTCCTGAAACATTTGAGGTGGCAGTAATACAATATAAAAGAAGAATTTGGGTAAAACTATGGAGCTGAGCGATTGACTCTGACAGTTCAGTCTTGCAAACACCGACTGCCTGTGATATCTGTTTCAAAAGTCCCACAGGAAGGTTAGGACCTGATATGCTAAAATAATCATCCATCCTTCTGTGTGTGTGTGACTGTGTGAATGAGTAGTTTGTGTGAATGTATGTTTGTATTTTTAGAGTATATACAGCATAAGCACATGTGTGCATTCCTATGTGTGTATGTGATTACTCTCAGTGTGTGGGTTTGTGTGCTGGCCCGCTATCTTTACATGTATGTTCCCGTCCACAGTGTAATGTGAGTGTAATGTGTCAGGAACACCTAAAGCTGCAACATTTCATTACATTTATATAACAGGTGCATATGAAATCACTAACCTCCCTAAATGCAGTGAAACAGAACATGATGATCTACTGCTTACAGGCCTCCCGTGATACTGTGACCGATCCCATAATGCACTTTGTCTATGTCTTAAGTCAAAGTGCAAGATGCACCACATACATTTGCAGATTAGCAATTTTTTTGTGGGATGACTTTTCGGCAATACATTATTGCCGAAAAGTTCTCAATAGAAAAAATTATCATGATATCATGTTACACAATAAGTAAATGTTTTATTATTATTATTATTGTTAAGCAGATGTCATTATTTTCCATTAAAGACCCTGAAAGGACGTGTATGATGTCAAGTTGTTGATGTCAACTAAATTTTAAGATTTTTCCATCTGTACTACATTGTTAAAATGTTCTCTTTTGTTTATTATTTAGAATGCATGCAAAACCTATGGACACATATGGAACATGGCTGGGAATATTTCAGACACAAGAGCATCAGTGAGGTTAGCCATGAATGTTGGACAATGGGGCTTGACTTGAGGCAGCTGTGGTGCCATTTCAGCCAAAGGTTTTCAATAGTTTCTGTCTTGGCTTTGTGCAGGTCAGTACCTCCACACTCAGTAGATTGTTTCTCAGTAGACCTTGCTTTGTGCACAGGAACTTACTGGAGATACATACACAAACAAATAAACTGTCATAACACTGCAACAAATAATACCGAATAATAAATGTTCGAAGTCAATGTGATAATATTGTCTTGTACAGTAGAGTTAACTGTCATCAAAAAGTTTGTCCTTGTTTCTTTTAAAAAAGTGACCTGGAATTCACATGTGAGAAGAGCAATTAGACATGTTGGTGTGCTTTATTAAAATTTAGTGTTATTGGTGACTCTTGACCAAAATTACATGATTTACACTGGTAACAATTGGTCAGTTTACCATTTATCATGTGCTTTATATTTTAAACTCTTACCCAATTGTTAAAGTGCATTATGTTCCAGGTTTATTTTAAATCATTTGTGACAACAAATTTTTAAATTGTACTAAAAACCAAAGGTGAGTTCCTAGTCAAACGGACCACCCAGCTGGAAAGGCAGGTGGGCTACAACAATGGCATCTCATATCTTACAAAGTGTGTCAGTGAGTGGCTCTCTTTGTCAGGGTCATGACGTAGAATCTGGCAAAGCACCATAAATCAAACACTTCACACACTCAAGTTATTTCAGTTACACCATTGAAGATTCTAATGATGTTTTAATTATAGGTTGTCCTATACTTGAAAAAAATGACAACAGATACTTTCAGCAGGGAACAGCGTTGTGAGCGAAGTGGTGGCTTCATGTATTTGCACAGCAATAAAAAAATGTCAGGACCTAGGGGCTGATTCATACTCGTGCCCGTGGCTCCTTAGGAACAGCTCTTAAATTATGCAAAGGAAAAGAGCTGCCAGACAGAGAATTAAGGAGGAAAAAACTTTTCAAGTTGAAATATTCACTGGACACTGCTTCAGGGCCCCAGACGGGCCCCTTTATGGATCTAAGTCCCCTGCTCTCAGAATACGTTTCCGGCCCATTTTTCCTGCATTAAGGAACTGTCTGCACCCCAGTCCACTTTATTCCCTTATACCACTCTTTTGTAGTTTAATTATTGCACAGTGATGTCAGAGGATTAATTTTAGGTCTCAGATTTAACACAGGTTTTCGCTGATTTATCGTGCCGCAGTCTGGCCCCAGTTACAGGTATGAAGACTGTCAGTGGGCATCCAATGAACGCTCCAGCAGGGGGGCTGCGGAGTCAGTCGCCATTTGTGGAAGCCATCAGCCTGTTTTACGTCCATGACCTTCATGTGTCCGAATGCTGTAAATATCTGCCGGCATTTGTGAAGGAGCGGAGAAGCACACAGACTGCTTAACTAGTGCAAAGAACCCCCATTAGTCGTAGAGTAGCAGTCTCGGAGGAGAAAACATTTGGTATTTGAATGTAATTTTAGGCCGAAAGGAAGCCACATGTCTAATTGTGACCCTGCATGATTTTCACACCTTCACCTGTTGAGACAAATAGATTTGACTGGCAATATTTTGCTTTAAACTGATGTATGTGTCAAAAATATTAAATAAATGACACCTCTGTGTATTTCTCCTGTCAAAACATGATACTCTGTGCATTACAATAGATGTAATATAAAACACTGAGCTCTGCTAAAGCCATCAGCATTGTGTTTTTAATCCTGCAGTTAGACATGTTAGAGCAGCACTGGGGAAACTTGCCCTCTCACACACACAGCTTTGGGTTACATGAATTGCTGTGATCCTGAGCAAGAATGGCAATTTAAAGAGCTCTGTGAGAGCAGGTCTCTGTGATGCTTCATCAGGGCCAGTTTCCTGCAAGATAATGTGAGTGGATGTGATCCATTACCACACAGGATGGGACTTTACAAGCGTGTCTCTCTCTCTCTCTGTCTACAGCTCACTTGGTCATCCTCATATGTTCTGTTTTCCACCAGCTGTCTGTTTTGTGTGTCACACATGTAGTATCTTTATCTCTCACTTTTATTTAATGCTTCCTGACATTATGTGCTGAGAGAGGGATGGAATTCTGTGTGTAGTGAGTAGAGTCCAAAAGACTAAGACTGCATTGAGTTTTGGGATTTCTAAAAATGTAAAACAAGAACTATTTTGATTAATGCTAATTCTTCATCAGTCTTTGTCTTCATGAAGCACATCAGATGGTCTTTGCAATATTCTTTATTTGTTAGTGGAATTTGAGCCACCTACAGTGCATGCAATTAAAAAAAAGCATAGAGTATCACATTTTTAGAAAGTCTAAAATTAATGTATATTTTTACTATTATGTTTTGAAAGATTGTTCTACATTTGTACATGAAACTACAAAGAATTACTGTAGGACCATTTGAAGATAACTATTTAAAATGAAAACAAAAGGTGATTAAACATGGTAAAAACAAAACAAAAAAGAATCAGTCACAGCATTGCATAAAATTTCCATTATGCATTCTTATAAAATCAAGCTAAAATCTTGATATTAACTTTAAGAAAGTCCACGGACGTAATGTGTGTTTACTGCTTATTTCAACATAACGCGTGTGATTATTCTACTCTAATACTCTAATGTCCAGTATAAATATACATGTAAATCTAAACTTCCACAGACATACATGTATGGGAAGCTGTGTGTATGCTACATGTGTTCAAACATTTGCATAGGAGGGTAAAAGAGTGTGTGTTTCTGACAGACAGGGTCCTGTCAGGATTTATGTCACGCTACAGTCCTCAGTGCCACACGTGTGCAGAGGTGAAGGCGTCTCTCATCAGCACATCTGGCCGGCAGGAGGGACCTACCAGTGTCTATTCAGCACATACACGCATGCATGGCCAGACTGAATGTTTTGATAACATGCTATTAATTCTTTACGCATTTAGGGAATGTCATACATTACTTGAGACAGAGGTTAAGTGTGGTACTTGACTAATGGTTTGAATGTGTTTTGACTTACGAAATTTCCTCAGGCCTAGATAGGAGAAATTGTCTCTGATGAGTTGTTGTTGAAAATGGCTGTAATAACATATCCCAATTACCAGTCAACTGCTTTTAGACGATTTTCTCTACAGATGTGCACTTCTCTTAATTTGTAAATAGTCCCTAATTAGAGAGAAAGGCCATTTTGTTTAACCATATAATGAGTTTAAACTCATTTGACCTATGACCTCTATAACATGGGCTCACATCAGGCTGTGTTTGAAAACGGAGACTGACAGAAAACAAATGTCTGTGTAAGTAAATGTAAATCATTTAAAGCTGACTAAAGCAGTGTGCTTTTGGGCAATAAAATGTCATGGAAGGTTCTGGAATGTTTTCAGATTTGTCAATTCAATGAGACACTTGCAAAGTAAGTAGGAGAAATCTAAACATGTATTCTCTGAATACAGGAGCAGAACGAGAGAATTTAACAAGAAATTCATACTAGCGAATGTAAGTCACTGAGTCACTGAGCCAATTGAAGAAGCTGTAACAACGGCTGTAAACACTCACATACAATTTAGGCCACAGAGCTACACTACCAGCTGAATGCAGTTTAAAGGTAACAGTAAAGGAGACCATTCACTAGAGAAGGGACAGTGTCTCCATGCATAATCAGGACTGGCTTTGATTACACATAACAGGTGAATGTGGAAATACAGAATAGCCATGCAGGCTGTAATGTGTCAGGTTAGAGTGGGAAATGATGTAATGTCACACACACTGAGTGTTTGTGTGTTTTGGGGATGGGGTTTGAAGGGGTTGCTCTAAATTGATAAGACATGCTGTTGTTCTTAAGTTACCCTCACATTTTAAACGGAATAATGTTGCTCAGTTCTAAATTTTTCTAAACTCCTCTGCATTTTTTCAAAATCCTTAGCTGCATGAAGCATTCACTCTTTTCTACCCCTTGTATAATCTATGCGCCCTGTTTTTCAGCACTGTTGCCCTGCCCTCCCACGTGCATTCCACCTATATTTAGCCCACCGTTCTCTGGACGGCCACCCTGGACACAAGCACCCCATTGATGCTGTCAGCCTGAAAAATCTGTCAGGATCCAGTGCCCGCAGACATCCTTGAGCATGAGAAGAAATTTCTGATAAGCTGTGAACAATGTTGTCGCACGTTAATGATCAGTGCTGCAGAAAGGTGATGGATGAGCGTCTCCCTCCCTCTCCATAGTGATAAAACATCATTATTAACCTGACCCACTTGGTCATACTAAAGTATTGGAGACCTTTTTAATTCTTTCTGTCTCTATCTAAACTTAATCTCTATCTAAACCTAATTCTTTCTATCTTCTAATGAAATAGTGCCATATTAGCTGAAACTCCTTAACAATTTATGTTTTAGTTAATTCCTCAGGATTGCAGCAATTATTCATTAATATAATGTGAAATTAAATACTGTGTTTTTATAAAAATCACAGTATTCCCTCTGTTCTTTATGATCTATATAGTTTTAAAGAATGAGCAATGTTTATTCATGTTTGGTTTTCCAGATAAAATCTGACTCAGTTTATAAAGTCTCACACAAAGAGCATTTATGCATTTATAACTTTAATGAATTAGGAATATATAGTAAACTAGACATAAATGAATGCTTTGTATGTTTCTGCTTTTAGCGCTGCATGTGCAACCCTGTGTACTTTTACAGCCAGGAAACCCCCGAACCCTGTTAATTTGTGTATAAATGGTTAAAAACTCTCCTTTGGCGTCAATGCATTAAAACCATTTAGTGTTTGCTGTTTAATCTGCACGCAGTTGTAAAGTGTCTCAGGAAAATGTGATGATGGTTAAAGGTCCAATAATGTTTGATGTTGTTGTTTTAATACAGTGGCTTAATGTCTGTATAGGCTGAAACTGAGGTAGTTATGCATGGGAGTGCGTACGTACGGTTATGTACCGAGTCCTGAGGTGGTTTGTTTTCCCAGCTGTTAGGAGGGAAAGCCCAGTCCTATGTGACCTGTGTTTCTCCAGCTGTTCTCAGATCAGCCACCCCAGTCGGGACCGGAGCAGGACCCTGATTAAAAGCCGTCTCTCACATGACCTGTTTCCTTTATAACTGGGTTTATGTTCACCTCGCTCTGTGGCAATAGGATTTGATGGCTTGCCCTGAGACTTCCTGAAGGAAGAGAAAATGTTTCGTTTCAAATACACAAATGCAATGAAAATTTCCACCAAAGTTCTTTAGTCATAACAAGTCTAGAAAGATGACACTTAGCACATGCTCAGTAAAGCCCATTTCACTTTAAAATCACTAGATCTGAGATAAAGTAAAAATTATAGAATAAAAATTAAATGTCCATTTTAGACGTCCATTTTTTCATCTGTCAAAAATATATATTCTTGTGAATTTAAGACAAAATCTATTTTAGACAGTATATTCCTAGGTTGTTGATTACAGCTTAAAATAAAGTACGTTAATGTTAACACTGTCTCTGGTAGTTAGATTACATCATGGTTGTAGGTCTGTGGCGATTGTAACAATAGTAATACATTTTATATACAATACATTTGTAATGGGGTAATTAATATTATGAATCTAGTATTACTCAAAAGGATTTAACATTTCATATTTTCAGGTCTTGTTTTCAACATTTCAAGTCTTGCTTAGATTTGTTTTAAACATATTATTCATGACAAGCTAAAACATGGCAAGGAATTGACACTGATCATTTGTTTCTCATTATGAGTCTGTTAACCATAGTTACTTATGTCACACTTAAATGTTTTAATACCACAGGTTGGCAGGTAGATTTGTGCTATGTAAGAAAATGTAATTCTCCCCCAGTCTCTAATCAAGTTGAGTTACACTGGGGTTCTGTTCAGCATCCAGGTCAATTGTTGTCTTATCTATTTTTCTGCATGGTAGAAAAATATATTAAATCATTTAATAAACATATAATACAGAAATATATAACACAATGTTAAACAATGTTAAGTTGACACAGGAATTTAATGTAAAATACACATTTTAAAAACTAACAATAAATATATGCATAAGATATATAACAGATGTCGATATTGTGTTAGATATTATAGTGCAGAATAAGATCACACTAAAAAAGCAGCATAAAACTAATAATAAAATGGCACAAGATGATGTACCCTTAAAAACGTTACCATGAGATATTGACTGGTGTATGGAATATAATTCCTCTAGCTTTAATGGGTTAACATGTTAGCATGGCCTGTCCCAGCTGGTCAGACGCATCTGTCAGCACAGCTATTACAATCCTCTCAGCCAGGGGAACGAGAACAGGGCCAATGACCTTGGAACCAATGCTGAACATTATTTTCTGCCTGCCACCCAAATACATATTACTTTAAGAATTCATGTGGCCATATGTTTATGAATGTGTATTTTTGTATTTACTGAGCATTGTGTAATTCATGAACATGGGTACCATGTTAACACAAGGGGAATGTTTTTCTGCTTTGACCCCTTTAAACTTAGTACAATGTGATAATGCAACAATAGGTCCATATGTTGAGTGTGAAGATGTGTGTGTGTTAGTGGAAGACCCTGAGGAGTGAGTAAGAGTGCCAATTTTGCTGCTTAACAAAAAGCCTTGTGGTCTATAGTTTAAGACCCCATATGGAGATTTAGTGACATCACATCCAATCAAATTTAAATAACATCATACACATGAGGACGAACTAACTATAGGGGTCACAATCAATCATTTACACTTGCTATGTTAACAGCACTGAAAAATACTGAAGTATTTTTTACTTTATTTTTTGGCAGTTTTTATTCATGTTAAAAAATAGTGATTAATTTTTATATTAAGCTTAGCCATCTCTGTTGTACCTCTTTCACAAAGATTAACCCTAATATTTGGGCTATTATTTGAACTCAAGCATTGGTTAAGTACAAGTCATTTTATTGTGCTGACACACCCAAAGCCATTTTTGTGGCTTCATTTTTACTGAAAGTAGACCCTGACCACCAAAATACCCTCAGCTGCAGCAAACAATGTTCTTGTAATGTTAAGTAAATGCTCTGTTTGTTCTATGAACATTTAAAAAATTGTCATCTTCTTACAAAGATGTTGTAGGGCAGCAGCTTGTGAGAAGTGTTGGTAGGAGGAGTACAACACATTGGCCAGACAGATAACCTCTCACAGTCCTCAAGACCTTGGGTTAAATTTAGACAGAGGCATTGAATGTTCTTTCAGAGACATGCAGGCATGAGCTGAGACAGTAGGAGAAAGTGATGAGCTGTCCACTTGTTGGATCTTTCCAAACCCAAGCGTGTCTGTTCATCACGTGGCTGTTGGCACCTCAGAACTTAGGGCTCACATCACCTCACATCTTCCCTGCACAAACATGTCCAGCTTTTAGAACCCTGCGGTTTCGTGCCCCTCTAGAAAACTGCTGGAGATACAAGCTGCCACATAAATCAGACACTGTACACAGGCAGTTGGAATAGGGGGGCTTGCACAGTATGCTAAGTGAGTGTCAGAGTGCTTGTGCAGAAAAGTGAACAAAACGTTCTAAAAATGTATTGATTTAATATGTGTGGGTATTTCATATTTAATTGGCACATTTCTTTAACGTAGACCTGGGAACAAACAGTACTATCATGCTTCGCTCCATTAACATTTTTGCAATATCATTTCTCTTGAAGGTAAGACTATACCACACTGCTTCAATAACAGGCTAGCCAAGATGTTAAACATCAGAATAGCTGGTACAAGATGTACAGCTGGCCTTCTAGAATTCAAGTCATCATTAGAACATGTTTTAACCATGGTGCATTGCTGCTGTTGCTGTCCCTCAAATTACTGTCATGTTTTAACCGGTTCAGGACTCTGGCCAAAAGATTGTGTTGACTACTGCAAAAAATCATTTCCTTAATCTGTATCTTGTTTTCACAATGTTTAAATGTTTTATCTAGAAAACAAGATAAATTTACTTGAGAAGCATAACATTTTAAGACTTGAGATATCTTAAGTTAAATTCACTTTTACCATAGCCTCAAGCGTAAAAACCATACCATAGCTTCAAGCATAAAAATCTCAAAATTTGGTTAGATTTAATTTTAAAATATAAAAAATACAACATGAAAAAAGTAAGTCAAGATATATTTTCTGAGTCTGGTTGTCTTACACAATATTCACAACCTAATTTATGTTGTTGAGAAAACGTTTAGCTTTTTTACAAAATACAGAAAACATCCAAGTAAATGATTTTTTGCAGCATATGATTAAAGGCCCCCTTGTGGTTGGAGGAAAAGCAACACTTTAAACCCAATGCCACTGGCTGCAGGTTTAGTGATTATATGAAATCATCATTGTTCTAAACTGCATGGAGGTTTTAAATTGTATTTAGAGATCATGTCATCCAAGCTTAGTGATTATGGTTAAGCTATGGGCATGTCTTCCAGGTCATAAAACTGGCACACCTCTGCTCTAATACATGACATGCAGTATCACTGGGAACTTCTGGCAGTAAAAGTGTGATCCTGGCCATGATTGTGCTTAGTCTGGACCTCTGTGATCTGGACAAGTCATAAACAAGACTTTGCCTACAAGCTAATAAACATCACACAGGGATCTGCATGCTACTTGCTAATACCAGCATTTTGCAACTAAAAATAAAATTGTCAACATTTCAAGATTTGGTTGTTATATTGTCTTTTTATGAATGACAATTTCTAAAACAAATTTACTGAGATCATGTAGCAATTACTGGTATTCGTATAAATTTGTGTATGAAATATGAATTTTAGAACAGAATAAAAGTAATGAAATCCATCTAAATGATGGTTTGATTTTGACTATATCTAGAGCAGCTCTTTTCTCACTAGTATCATATGTCTTGATTCTTTTTGTGGATCTCTTTTTGGTTGGCATGGATGTGAGATTAGTTTCCAGCTGTCCTGGTGAAACTTATCACACTTCAATATTCTGGTTTGTCAGAGAATAAAAAACTTTTCTGTCCCTGGTGGCAGTGAGAGAGCGGCTTGGACCACCTGACACTGGATCACCCTTGTGGAATCCTGGGAATGGTGGTGTCCATTCTGCACAGCCACACCGCAGAAGATCTGGCATCCCTGAATTGTGTTTATTTGTTGGCACCCTGTCGTGAAAACCTTCACATCAACTGCATATTAATCTTGTCAGTAAATTTCTAAAGCTTTCTTCCTTTGCATCTGCACCCCTCCCAGCTCAACCGTCTGATGAATTTATGAACCTCTCTTCACCTCCTCACTTAGCCTCACTCTTGTACACCTCCTGTTGTTCCTCTGTTTCTTTTCAGTGAGTACACATGTACTTACATTCATAAACACAGAGGCTTCACAGAGAAGGTCACCAAATGCTACAATGAGGAGCCACCTTTTAATCCTGCTAAGAGGCCTTCTTCTGTTCCTTGCCAGTGGAGATTTATAGCAGGAATAGTCATATTTCTAAAATAACATTTAATGTGCATTTTCCTTAAATTACTTTGAAGGGAAATAAATTAGATCAGTAAAGGTGTCAGCATACCAATTGCTTGGGCAAAAACTGCAGAAGTGCCCTTTTTTGTTTAGGATAGATCATTTTCCAGATTGTTTCTTCAAAAGACTGATCTAATCAGATGAAAGCAAACTCACTTTGCATTGACAACACTTTATGGAAGTAACTTGGCATGCTTAAATAGTTATTGGCATGCTTAAATAAGTGTTATAGTACACCTAAAAATAAAAATTCAGTAAATTATGACCAATTTATTCTCTGTTTTTGTTTTGTTTTTAGAATACAAGTAATCAAATTTAGTGAGGTTTAGGCTTAAAACAAGAAATATATAAATAGATATCTACATCTATATAAATAAATATATAAAACAAGAAACTATTTGCCATGTCTTTCCAAATCGGTAAGATTTATTTTGTGCTGTCCCATATGACAAATAAAATGTATAAAATTAAAGAACATAATTTTGAGGCATTGCAAATTAATTATCCACCCATAAACCCTTCACGGTAGCTTCAGATTTAAATTGGTCAGTGTATATTTTAGCATACACTGAAGGTGTGCGATTTAACTGCAGCTTTTCTGGTACTTCCCATCAAATTATCAGGTGCTTAATATGTGTTTTACAGGCTTTGGGCTGAACATGTGTGTTGGGAATCAGGTTGCAGAGGTACTCTTTAAGAGTCCAATGAGACCTATAGCTAGAATGAAAGCAGAGCAGGTCCCCCAGTACAGTATAGTTAGCATACACTCAGCACCATATTGCTTGAGAAAATGAACTAAAATACAGCTCATACACAACATACAAAGGTTGCTGCTTAGACTTTCTGCATGATGGTGGCCATATATGTTGACACACCAAATGGCATACCGTATAAACACCATTCTATGTACACTCTAAAATGCAATTAGTTCACGGTACTTTGAAAAAGTGAGAAAACCAATTGCCTGAGTACTAATCATCCGCACCTGCAGCCTATTATGACACCAGATATAAGAAAACACTGAGCCAGCACTCACTGTCTGGACATCATAAAGGTGCCCTCTCTCTCTCTCTCTCTCTCTCTCTCTCTCTCTCTCTCTCTCTCTCTCTCTCTCTCTCTCTCTCTCTCTCTCTCTCTCTCTCTCTCTCTCTCTCTCTCTCTCTCTCTCTCTCCTTCAGTTATTATTTGTGCATTAATAAACATCACAGTAATATCACAGTTTTAGCAAGCAAAACTTAATGAAATTATTTAATTAGAAAATATTACTTGGATTAATTTAAGTTGACTGTAATTAGTACAATTATTTCAGTAAGGGTCCCCCAAAAACTTGTGTGTTTAAGTTTGCATAACTTGGTGGTCATGTAGACTGTACTTAAATTCACTTTAATGTTCATATAATGATATAAGACAGGAATTCATGATTGACTCTGTAAATCATTGAGTAAACTTCATTCTTCACAGATTCACATGAAACTACATTTTTGACATTTCTTTCCACAGTCATGAAAAAATGCATAAGATGTGGTGAACAGAGTCCATGTTTACCAAAACACTAATCACCTGAATAGTGACTTTACAGAAAACTAATTTACAACAAAAAAAAAAAAATATTATTTTTTAATTTTATTTTAATTCTTTTTTATTTTTTTTTTTTTTTTTTTTTTTTTTAAAAAAGAAGGGGTTTTAAAAAAAATTTTTTTTTTGTTTTTTTTTTTTTTTTTCCTTTTATTTTTTTTTTTGTTTTAAAAGGGAATTGATTTTTTATTTTGTGTACAGAGTTGTTTCTGTAAAGACAACATTTGGGTTTACGTGACTTTACAGAAAACTAATTTACAACAAAAAAAATCAATAATGCTAAGAGCTTAAACTTCAATGACCTCCTATTAATAACTATCTTCATTAGTTCTTTTATCAAGCATAAGGGCTTTAAACAGCATTTTATACTGGTAATTTTAAGTTAATTACACTTGAATTTAAGTTTAGGTTTAAAAGGGAAATGAATGTACATTTTGTGTACAGAGTTGTTTCTGTAAAGACAACATTTGGGTTTACAGTGTAATAACACACCATTGGACAGTTAACAGTGTGGGGAGTTAGTGTGTCACACTAAAGCCCAAATGTCAGGCCGGGCCAGGGTTACAGAAGACCTTTAATACCTGTTCACCCTAGACCCCAGCTGCTAAGATTTACTGAGATGTTGAAGTATGGGAAGAGGATCTGGGCCTATCAGAATACAGCACCCAGAGAGCTGCGATGAAGCAGTCACATGTCTTAGAAAGAGGGTCATGGTGCTGAGAGAGAAAATATCCACTTTAAAATGTCTGGAGAAGTCATAACTCACACTCAGGTTATAAAAAATGCCACTACTTTGAAGAGATCACACAAACAAAACTCTATGATCATTTTATCATCACCCATATAACTTTCTACCTTATGCAGAGCATCAAAAGATATGTTAGAGGCAGAATGTTAGAGATGGACAGTCTCACTTCCCATTCACTTTTATTGTTGAAAAATAATCAGTGCCAATATTCTTTAAAAAAAATTCCCATGGAGAAATAAAATGCTGTACAGGTTTGAAATGACATGAGTGTAAAAAAACATGATAATTTTTTAAAAGCACTAAAGCAGTTCAAAACAAAGGTTCAAGGAGAAACTGGTTAATTTAATATATAAACCCTTGCCTTCATACCAGCAGGTTAAAATTAATTACAGAACTGATGTGAAGTTACTTCTGTCTATATCAAAGTGTGATATCTAAGTGTTGTAGTATATATGCAAGTGTGATATAATTGAAAATACTTTTTAGGGCCACTACATATTCTGTTGAAAGTATTCTAAAACAAAGACACTTCCCTCTTCTGTTTTGTGGCGATCTGCCTGAGCAGGACCTCAGTGTGAGCTTGAATCTTCATAAGAGAGAGGCAGTTCAGTCCTGGTTTCCCTTCACAGCACAGAGTGTGGAAAGAAGGCTCTCACTGTATAAATATTACAGTGTATGATGGTGTCATAATGAGATTTAAAATGGGGTTGAAATTAAATACTGGTTCTATATCAAATACAGACCTTTAAAATTCTGTACTGTAAAATGTCAAATGGTTGATTTAAACTATTTTACTTTCATGGGGCATTGTAATAATGACACAAAACTGCTATGGTGATGTAATTGAAGCATAGAAGATATTTTATTACTTAGAGAGATTTATGGCTCTGTGGCACATTGGCCAGATAAAATGTAATTCAAGACACAAAACATTTTGCAGACATTAAAATGAAAAAGGCAGCAAAACACCGTTCACAAAGGCTTATCATCTGAACTGAAAAAATCTTTTTCTTGCTGGCAAAACAAGTAAGGCAATTTTCAAAGAGATTGTATCTCTCTCCTCTGCTCTCTTCCTACAGGTCACTAGAGGCCAGGCCTAGCTTTGTTTAGTCAGTGCTGAAAAGGTTATCTGTAATGTATAAAGGTGCTAAGCAGAGATCTTTCAGTGTGAGCATGCTCCAGGGTGTGTGCGCATGTATGCTTGTTTGTGCAGAACTTCAGATGGGGGAGTCACTCTTAATAGTTTTATTAAATTAATCAGATAAGCAAGAGATCAACCTTGGCCAGAGGCTGTAGGAGGCCCAGCCTCTGTATCGCCACAGTGATGGCAGCCCATCAGAATTCCAGCACTGAGCCATGAAGTAATAGAAGGCTTCAACAGGGCCAGTACTCCACGCATGGAGGGAGAGAGAGAAAGAGAAAAAGAAAGTGAGAGAGAGAATCAGGGGCCCTGTTCTTTAACTTAATTAAACACTAATATGAAGCAGTCAGTGCATCTGTCTTTGTTGTAAGGGGGTGTTGGGAAGGTTCTGGGCCTCTTGGTGTGCACTGATTTTGCGGTGTTGAGATGTTATTAGTGCAGGATTACACCAAACTCTGGGGTACTCTTGCTGCTCGCTTGGCTCTCAGAAGCATGATGGAGGTGGGGGGGCCCCTGTGATGTGGGACCAGCTGAGGTGTGATCAACGGCCAAAAGATTAGAGTGAGATCTGTGTCTCAATCCCATTGTGCTGACAGATGGAAGGGAAGTGGTGTACAAACCTTGAATCATTCTACATTCACTTGCTTTTGCTTATGACAATACAATACCATGAAAAGACCAACGTTACTGTAGTAACAATAAAATACCCTTTTGAACCTGCATTAAAATTCATGCTGGTCCTTGTAGCAGTGCTGTGTGAAATATGAGAAAAAAATTTAAAATTTTAGTGTTGATGTGTATGTATCTCTTGGTTTACCTTCAAATGACAAATGTGGAATTTTTAGTGCTAATTTGGGAAGGTATTACTGCGTAGACTATGGAAATAAAGCATATGTTTGATGATTGACAGATTGCTCTGCACTTTGGGTGGCCTTTGCAGGGTTAGCATGGGGGAGGGATCGTTGTGACAGCTTGCATGCCTTCAAGACATTTTTATTTTGTCCTCCTTGTTTTAAATAAATCAAGTAAAGGACTGACCATGTCCACGTCAAGCATGAATATCACATCTCCATAGGCAATTCTCACATGTGGCCACATGTTACCAGTGAAAAGAAAAACCCTATAGTCTCTAATGAATACAACTTTTCACAGACTTATCTTGTATAATTTGTTTTTTTACAGCCCATTTTTGACAATTTTTCACAGACTCTGCAGAAATAGACAAGTCTTGTTGGCAGCACCCAAAGGAACCTTACATGCGTTCTTTAAATGTTCTTAGAATATTTCCTGAATTTAAGTCTCACAAATATACTGATCCAAACATAAATTCTTATTTGCAACTGCTGTTGTCTTCACACACTGTTTGGATGCCTCAAACTTCCCTTACAAGGATGTTTACGTAATCAGACCCTGGCGACCTTAACAAACATGCATTAATTGGATATAATTAGTCTTTTTCCAACAGCATACAAAATCCAAACATATCAGTGGACAAAACAAAGAAATTCCCATGACAGGAGATCCTATTATCTCTACTGATCCTCTGCTCCAAATCACGAGTGTTTGATTTTTGTTACCACACCTGTTGCCAGACAGCTGAACCTAGTGCTATGCAAAGGGGACTGGGGCTAGTTGTCACACTTGAGGTTTAGTTTTCAAAGTGATTTTGTATAAAGGTATATAGCTTAAGACTTAAAGTTACTGATAGTTACTGGGACTCTGTACTGTAAAGCCCTTATGTCTACATGCTCATGTGACAACAAGGCCCGTTCATTTATTTGTTATACTTAAAACATGTAGCATGTTAACATGTGTAGACATCTCTTAAAAGTCACAGCCGACATATATACCGTATAACATACAGCTGTAAGAGTCTCTGTTGTGTTCAACCATTTTATTTTTGTTAGAAACATGGCAAGAAAGTCTGTCCTTTCCCACCATTGGCTCATCAGTTTGTTCTCTGGAGGTTTGTGCATCTATTGTGTGTCCACCTATAACTGAAGCTACATTGACATCTAAAACAATGTTTAGTTCAGGTCATTTGAGCTTCCCTGAGTAACCAAAACAAATTCTCGCAAATATCTGAGTAAGATTGACATTCATAGTGTAAGTACCTGACTTAAACAGAAAACCAGTCTTACATTACTATAATGTTTTTAATATACACACTGTTTTTTGACATACTATGACCATTTTATTCTTAACACATTTTTATAGCAACCTGTGTTGCTATACATCACTTGTGAATTTTTTAAAGACCTTTTGTAGTCAGGTTTTTTATTTGTATACTCTTTAGCATAAATGAACTAATTTGTAGCTACTCAGATTGTTGTTGATACATTAAGATTCTGTATGGAACTGTAAACAGCTGCTTACAGTGACTGGCAATGTTCAAAGAACAGAAGGTTGCTTTGCTCATGTAATACATATCTGTCTAGATATAGTAAGATAATGATGTTAATCCAACCTTTGAAAAACATTTCAAGGACAATTTTTCTTTTTCACACCGTCATACACATCATAAATCTAAAAGTTGTGTGCCATTATGTAAGTGTTTTTAGAACAAATCTCGACATGGTGTTCATAACCAATCTTTATTTATTTTCCATGTTTAATTGGCCAAATGAAGCTCATTCCTCGTTGATAATATAGGAGCATTATTGTTGTAGGGAAGAATAAACAGAGAGCGGTCCAGAACAGATTGTAAAAGGGCAGAATAAACAGTGAACACTGAGTCAAGGATTGAATGTCTGTTTATAGGGAGTATTATGGAGTGCATGACTCTAAAATGACTAATTACATCAGCTGTGTGGATTTCTATGGAGAGCTCTTAAAAATGTCTTTGTGTGTGGGTGGGGGGTTCATGGTTCAAATGGAATTGATACAGCAACAGAGCACTTTTTAAAGGAAAAACAGTCTCTTCACCTTTGGTGAATCCGTGTGTAGCAGCCCAAGAAGGAAAAGACCATCTGAAACAAAATCCAATTCCGAACTTGAATCAGTTGTTTTATCTGAATGTGAAAGTAAACACTGTATCACAGATAATCTGATACTGTTTAAAGTCATTTTCATGCTGGTGACTTTGAGTTGACTGTCAAAATTACAATGTGGCTGCCAGCTGGGATTAATAGAAGCCCTTATAGATAGAAGTTGAGAGAGGGAAACATTCTAAAAGTGAGAACTGGACATTGTGTATACAAAATTACAAAATGGTAATTGTTTATAACTTTTAAATAAGATATAAGAAAGAATTAAAAAGTATAATTCATAATTTCATAGTTAAACTGTTAGATAGTCCCTACTGCCAGTGATACACTGAATTTTCTAAACAACATTGAGCAGAAGTATTGTAATACTGACCATTGCTCAGCAGATGGACTCAGTGAACAATATGAAACCAACTTTTTGTGATTGTCTATTAAAAAAAAACTCAACAAACAAAAAGTAAAAAACAAACAAAAACTCTCAGACAGATATACTGAAACATTTGGTTAAACAGTTGAACAGACATGTTTGTGTTGCTTTTGTCACTTTGTCAGAAAAGTGTTTCAGAAAAGCAATGCTGCCTCCCAGTGTTCTGCTATAATCATATAACAGGGAACTATATTTGTACCTACTCAGTATTTACTAAATACTGTTAACTAAAAATGTTACATAATTCAATTAAATACATTGGTTACTTTAAATGTCTGAACAGTGTTAACATCATGGCAGGCTCCATTAACCTCTCAAAGCAGATTTTGGGTTTTAAACCAAATCTGGGATAGATTTATCAAAGTGCTTAGCCCATAACTCAGATGGTGGACCAAAACTATCCAATCCTAAGACATCTTTATTATTTAAAGATTGTAGGTGTAAAACCTTGCTGTGGTGAGATCCATTAGTCATCAGGACTGTAACCTCAGGTTGCTGAATGTTAGCACATTACGACATTTAAAGGACAACATGGGCCTTTCCAAAAACATTACTCTGTTACTTGATGTCCAGCCTTGCTTCAGTTTGACTGTAAAGATAATATATATGCTCTTTTATGTTTTACATGTTTTTAATTTAACATATATTATTGTTTCAGTACAGAAAAACTGCAAAAGGAAATAAACACAGTAAACACACCTCACAAACACCTGCACCCACCCACCCCTGCATCCCACAACAAAATCATGTATTCATGTTTATTTATTTTTTTGATCACAATCATTATTTTCATTAAGGAGAGACAAAAAAAATATTTTTAGTCAAAGTAATAAAGGAGAAAATGTTATGAGGTGAAAAATGGTCAGTAGATATTTTAAATCAGCCAGATGACTCAAGTGTTGGAAAATGATGGAGATGTCATGAACGTTTCATGAACACTCTCCACGCTGTGGATGTTATGAGTGCTGTTAGTGCCATGAAAAATATCAAGCACAATATTAAAATTATTTCTGGACTCAGCTTTAGAAATTCTTTCAGACTAAGACTGCTATTGTTCTGCATACAATTAAAGCAAGAGGTCACGTCACTCAGAAATGTAGATCTTTATAAGGAGGACATTTGTAATGTCTGTTCAAACCTAAGATCAGAAAATGCTGGATGCTAAACCTACAATCCTTATCAGTGGTAGCTATGTGATTGTGTAGAAATTTATCTTGGTCTACAAAACATGTCCATGTGTGATCAGCATGTCCTGTTTGAAGGGTATTAATGCAGAATGTGTCTCTCTGGTGTTTAGCTTCAACCTTTTCTGTTTTAAGGAATTTTTAATATTGGTAGGTGTGACATTTATTAGCTTTGTGACCTGGAGCGGTCTCATAAAATGGTCCAAAACTTTTTACGACTTTATAAATACACACTTCATTTGCTTTTTCATTACTGCCAGATTGAATAGGTCTGAATAAAGAGATCTGTTTCATTATTTCCATAACACTGATGATTAGGATGTTAATGTGCAGCAGGAGAATAAGGTGCGCGAGGCAAGTGTGAATTGTGCTAAGGCTCACCATCAATACAAGTGGTAAAATGTCATTGAATTAAAGCTGCATTGTTCCTCTTTTAGGTGGTGAATTATAAATGTCTCATATGTACAGGCTTGTAACTGTAAATTTAGGCCAGGTTATGAGATCTATAAAGTCTGTGTGAATTTCCTAGTGTAAAACTTCTGCTGCTTAAGCAGGTCACCACAGCCATTGCCTCAGAAACAAATTTAAGTATTACATTTCCATTACTATTAAAAACTCCTGTTTTCACAGGTTTACATTGATTATTCTGTCAGTGTAATACCCTACTGAAGTATCTCAATAAGACAATCTTTTTCCTGCAAATGAAGCATAAGAGGAAATATATGGGTATTAATGTAAAGTCAGTCAGGTTAATCTAAGACACATTAGTTTGTATGTCTAGTTCTTGACCATTATAAGCAAGTTGCCAACACGTTCTAATCTCCTGTTTACACTGCATACACAAATTAAACTCTCATGTTTCCTATTCAGTCCTCAACATTGAAAATAAGATCATGATGTGAAGAACTGAATGCCAGTCTATCAGCCCATGTGTGGAAAAGATTTAAAAATTAAACACCATCTACTGTTATTAAACTGTTATTAAACACCAAAACGGGTATTAAACTGCCACTATAAGGGGAGTCTTTAATCCTAAAACTGATGCACATAAGTATGGTCAGATAAATCATTATATTTCTTTATTATGAGAAACACAACAGTCTGAGTCAGTGGAATTCTGGGAAAATTTGCCTTTATGTACTTAAAATAGATACAGATTACATGAATTTATAAAACCATTGTCGTTCTGTAACTTCTTCAGGACTGTTAAAGCACAAAGCCCATAACAACAGTTGTGAGACACATGTGAGCTGTAGGTTTCATGTGATAACAAGAACAGCTCTTTCATGCTTCTTTCTCTTCCATTTCTTCGAAGCGCTCTGTGGCATCAGCGAAGAACATCACATCCTCATTGTTTATTTGAAAAATTTACATTTCAGGATATACATTTAGTATGCATTCTGACTCCACATCTGAGCAGTTTAAATTGCTAAATGGTAATGCAATGCTTGTATATGCTAGTTGCTATTTAAAGGGATATACATGAGAACCTTAGCAGGAAGAAGACAGCGGCACACTAGCTCCACCTCCAGGCCCTGATGCACAAAACCATTGAAGAGTCGCATAGTGAAACATAATAAAACAGCAGCACTAGCAGAGACACATCCAGCTCACTATCAGACAACAGAGACAGAAAGAGACACAAAGCTGAGAATCATATGCCATGTGACCGCTGGAGATGTGCTCTGACTGGGCTGAGCTATTACCTGGACCGAAGTTTTTCTTTATCACTTCCAGAACATAACAAGAGTGCTGCAGAGATCATTGAAAACATTTGGTAATGTTTCACTTTTTTAAATAAGTTTCACCTTTTTTAAGACTGTGTTTGACCTTTAAACCAAATAAGACAAATTAAACGAAACCAATACTCATCACAAAGAAAAACACCTCACCGAGATATTTACAAAAGCCATCAGTATGGGGTTCATCCTAGGAGGTGGTAACTGCAAAAACACATAAAAATGTCTAACTTAAGCAACAACATCGTTAGATGTTTTACTCCATATTCAACTGGAACTACCAGTACTAGTTGTGTGAAGACTAACAGAGACATTGTTAGATTCAAGAGGTGTAATTCTACTAAGAACATCTGTAATTTTAGCTTTGTGTCCATGTCTTATTTGTGGCACACATCATACCTCCTTCTCTTCAGCCTCACAGGCAGCCCTGTGTTCCTCCAGTTTTTTACTTTCCTCTCTGTACAGCACTCTAGCCTCCATTATACACTCCGCCTGCAGAACAAGAACGAGGTCATTTTTCTACTGCTGTATATATAGAGTACATTAAGTATAGTGTATCTAAAGAGTTTAAAGAGAATTCTTTATGCAGACTCACAGCTTTGACTGTCTCAATGGTTTTCTTCCCAGCATGCTCTACTTCTCCTTTAGTCTCTCCAGGGACCTGTAAGACATGTAAGAAGACAGTGAGACTACACAGAAACATAGTGACATAGCCAATGTGTTGAGTTGATGAACACAGGTTCATCACCTTTGGTTACTGACTTCTCAAATTTTGCTTCCCTTTCCTGAGGAGAAAAAACAATCAAATACTTTAGTTTGAAATAATATATTCAAACTATATGTAGATGTATGTTTTAAATGCTGATATTCTTGTATGTGTTTATTATATGTGTTTATTATAGCTTTACAAAGGTGTATTTTGCACTTGTAAGGAGTATCTCTATGGTGAAAATGGATTAATGTTAACAAAATTGTTACTAGCCTACTAGCTCACTAAGTTTTGGCATAGCCTATGACATCACTGATAGAACAAAGAAAAAGTACACATTTTGATAATATTGTGTTACACATTATTATAATAATGTAATTAGCTCCAGAAAATAATTACACAGTAGGTAAATGTTTTTCTTTAGCATAACTAATTTCTTACATAAATACACAGTAACAGGAACAACAATAGTTGTGACCTGAAGTAAATGTTGCACTTGATATTTAGATATCTCAGCTACCAAGCCATGTTTGTCCTGTGCTATACTCCACAGAGTAAAACCAACCACTCACCATCTCCCTCTGTTTCTCTAGAATGATGGGCTCCCTCGTTCTCTCCCACAGTCTGAGGGTCTTGTCATGACATGAGCTGACAATGAGGTCTCCACTGGGGCTGATGGCCAGGCACCATACCTTACAATGGTGACACTGAAAAACATTAATTTTGGAGTCAAATACAGACAAGATTACAGGAAGGTTATATAGGTAATAATGTGACATTTCCAATACATCTGTAATTACATTGACAAAGGCTTAAGGAAAAGCAGATGCCAGATTAGGTAACACAATCGGTCCATGCTGCATAACTACTGTGGTCTGCTGCATCCGTTCAGCTACTTCCACTGCAGGGACCTTTGGAAAACTCATTCTGGCTGTGTAAAAATGCCTATTGGTCCAACTATCACAGAAGATTGCCTCCAGTGTCTGGATGTGCTCAAATTTGTCGGTCCCACTGCTTGATCATTCTGTTCTTCCCCGGGGTAAATGATGGGTTTTGGGTATACAAACTGTGCGATGCCCGCTCAGCATGAGCCGAGAAGTCTTAGTGCCAGTGGGATTCTTCTCTGTAGTCTCCAATGTGTTATTCTGCAGTAGAGAGCAACCTTCATCTCTTCATTAGGAAACAGAAGGCAGTCCGTAGACCTGCAAAAAACCTACTGTTAATACACCAATGAGAAACAACCCACAAAAAAACACACGTTAATGTGAGGTGTAAATAAAGGGCCAAGTGTTAAGACTCACAAACCTGATTTTGTAGGAAGCTTTTATGTTTGCCAGTTTCAGGATCACATCAGTCAACTTTCTCTCCACTGCAGGTTCAGGTACATCCTCTTCTTCTTCCTGAGACCTACAGAGTATGCAGGTCCATTAGATTAAGTCTCTTTATTAAGTACAGGATTGGGGTGAAGAGACACTTGCCGTATCTGGCTGGTCTTGTGCTTTGTACCTTTCAAAACCTACTTGGCCTTTTCTTGGATTTATTGTGTTTTCTGTCCATCTTTTTCTGGATATCTTCCTTTGATAGCACAGTACAGACTTTAAGTGTAGCATCCAGACCCTTTATGTTATCGTATAATACAAGCTAAATACTTCATAGGTGGTTATAACTAATAAAAATTAAAGTTCCATTTCCAGAAATGAAGAATGCAATTTAATATACGCTATTATACATAGTTATTAAATTTACTTACATGACATGCTAGCACTTTTGCTTTTGCATCTGTAACCAGGGAAACGACTCTGTCTCTGGATTCCCTGAGAACAGAACCAGCTTTCCTATTGCTGAGTATCCGCTGTGGAGAAATGACAGTGATATTCACTGAATGGTATGTGAATTGATCAGAGGAAATATTCTTTAGTCCTCTCAGTTTCTTTATCTTCTTCCCTATCCTCAAGAAGGGTTTTGCCTTTCTTTTTATGTGGTTCCCCTGCTGCCTCACCCTGTGAAAACATGTTAATGTATTTTGAATTGAGATTTGTATTACATTTATATTCAAATACATTAATGCCACTAAGAGTACACTGTAAATGTGCAGCAGAGCATGAGTAAGCTCATATTAACTACATATAATACATAAATATATAATATATATTCTCTATAATATCACTACGGTCTTTGAAAACTTCTACATGCTTTTCAGTCGCATGTGCGACATCGAGGAAAGATAAACACTTTAAATAATATTTTAACTTCATGTGTGTTTATTTATCTACGTGTGTTAAATTATTTACATGACATCGATTTCTTTGGTCTGTAAAGTTCTTAAAATACGTATAATGTAAAATGTACACATTTTAAATTATATTCACTTTACATATCACTGGGTTTAATGGGTTTTAGATCGTCAATTCAACTCTTTGATTAACATGGAATTGGGAAAGCTACGTGCGCTTTCTACACAGCGCGATAACATAGTGACGGTCTCTTAGTACAATCCCGGAAGTGATTTTTGTTCTTGTGAATCAGCTGATCAGGAAACTGACTGAGTGTTGTACACAAAATGTGTTGACCACAAGCAACTAAAATTAGATTTTACCGATGATCTGTTTAAAAGCGGAAGCCGTAATCGCTGCCCCATTCTTGCAGTATTTTTTCCTAATGTTTTGTTGTAATAGACAGGACTGTGTAGCTGCACCAGTGGGCGAGATCTGGTAGGTTTCTGGTAGTTGTGATTGATGCCAGTTGTAATTGGTTTCATTTTTGCACATGTCGACATAGACAAAGTTTGGCTGCCTTTCTTTTTTTCTACTTGAAAACAGAACCTGATTCTATGTTCAAGGGTAATGAGAGACTTTTTTCAGTATGACTTTCATTGATGCTTTAGTTTGTGCAAATTGTTGGAGACTAATTTGTCCTAATGTGGGAAATCCACCTTTAGACCAACAGCTAATCGTTTTTACCGAATATCTTATGTTTTTGGAGTCCTGCCTGGCTGAACTGATAGAGCCTCCCTGTTGTGCTTTAGTCAATGCGTTTTTAAACGTCACAGTATATTCAAATCCATTGACTCATTGTTATCAGTGTTAAGCATTTAGATCTGGATTTAATAAGTACATACGTTCTTACATTTATACAAACTTTAGATGCCTAGTAAGTTGTTTGGCATAAAAGCCTTATTTTGTTCCCATTTCACTGCAGACTGTCATTGTAACAAACCACTGACATGTGTAATCTGATTTATACGTCTTGCTGTGCATGGTTGCATTAATGTGCTGATCGGGCCCCAGGTTTTCCCGACACTACAGCCCCTTTGTGTTTTAATGTCTTTTCAGATTACGACTGCCCTGTAAGCCAACAGCATGGATCCTTTGGGAGCTCGTTCTGAGTTTGTGGAGGTCCAGAGCCTTCCCACGTGGGACCAGCCTCAGGGAGTCCAGCATGAGGAAGATGGAGAGAACCACTCTCTGGAGGAGGACAGCAGCCTGACTAATCAGATAAACTCTGTAACATCCCCTTTCCCTTTCAGACAAGACATCAACACCAAGATTGTACTCTTGTGAGTCATTATGACTGTGCATGCTAGTTTTCTTCTTTGTGAAATTCTGTGAATTTTGCAGTTAATTAAGTCTGAACCTCTTATAGTACAGGCTTAATTCGACCTTTCATAATGTCAGACTTAAGTGTGCTCTGTATTTAGATGAATTGGGATTGGTCTTTCTTGCATTCACTTAATGTGTCTGCATTTACACTGAGAATACGTGTTGTTTAATACTTAAATACAGCTGACAGAAAGCATTATTATTACTGATTGCCATTACATTGGAAAAGTGGCTCTGGCAGTGACCAGTGTAGCTGTAATAAGGTGTGATCAGCCTTTTTTTTTAATTAAAAAAGAAAATTTGTTGCATATAAACATTTTCCTGAAACAGATTTAAGCATAAAAAATAATATTCTGTGTTGAATGTTTTTTATTTGTATCGTTTGTTGCATAATTAAAAAATTAAGACACATTAGCCCTAATATCACAGGTTTATTAACTCATAATAATGTTACAATAATAACATGGAAACTTTCTGCAATGGGGAGACAGGAGTTAGTTGCTATATAGGAGAGGGGCTGTATCTTGGTAATTATAAAGTTTTAGGTCAAGGGTTCAGTTGGTCAAGGTTGTGTTTTCTTAAGCAGTGGTATTGCCTGGTGGTTTCTTATTTTTGAAAATGTCATAGTTTCATGTTATTAAATATTACCTCGTACATTTTTACAGTTCCATAAATTTGGTTTTTAGGTTTTTTACCAATGCTGGTATGCACTATTGCACTATTTTATGCACTATTTTATACCAATGCTGGTATAAAATAGTGTTTTATACCAGCATTGGTATAAAACACTATCAAAAAAGACTTTGTATTGGCAGGTTTTATTGTGACAGGTCACCCTATCTAGAGTTGTTATATACGTTAAACATGCTAATTTAAATTTTTCTTTGAGTAAAATAACAGCAGAATCATTCAATGGCTTTCTTGCAGCCAGATAAACCCTGCTAAGTATTTACAGTATTGAAAAATGTAAAACTATCCTTAGGCTCTCCTATTGAGTTACTATCTGAGTTACAATATTCCTTCATTTTACAGTAATGGAGATGTGGCACTTTTAAACTGCACTGCAATTGTCAACACGAGTAGCGAGACACTAACAGACAAGAACCCTATATCAGACAGCATTCACAGACACTCCGGGCCTGAGCTGAAGGATGAATTACTCAAACTGAAAGGTAGGGGGCGCTACCTGACTAGCATGCAGAGAACTATGATCTATCTGTGATCTTACAGTTTTAATATTAGCATTATTAAATGTCTGTTTCCTCTTTTAAGTTTTGTAACAGATGTTACTGTCATTGTGTTTGTAGAGTTGAATAATGTGGGTGTGTGTATATTGTTCCAGGATGTCGGACGGGTGAGGCAAAAATGACAGAGGGCTTTAACTTGGCTGCTCGCTTTATTATTCATACAGTTGGGCCCAAATATAAAGCCAAGTACAGGACAGCAGCAGAGAGTTCTCTATACAGCTGCTACAGAAATGTCATGCAGCTCGCCAAGTAAGATGGAACATTGAACTAACTTTCAATGTTAGTTCTTCAATGTGACAGAATGCTAAGTACTAGCATTATTCTGACAGGTTATCCTGACATGGATATATGTAAGTAAATAAACCAAATTTTGTTATTAGTAACTAAGATCAGACCAGATATTAAAGTATTTCAGGTGTCAGGTTTGAAAAGTGTCTCATTCTCCTTCTGATTGATTTAGAAATTCACATAGCAACAGATCATTCAGTATAATAACAAGAACTATGTATGTGAACTATGTAATGCCTGATGATCATAATCTGTTGAAGTCTGTTGATGTAAAGAAGAGACCTTGTGTGCTTTTTTTCTAGGCTAGGTAACAGGTTAGAAATAAACTGGGAGTAAGGGCAATAATGTAAGATTGTCCAAATAAGATTGTGCTTTAATTATATGCACGTTGTAATGTTAAATGCCATTTATTTGTCACTGGGTGTGTCAAACAGTGGTATTGATAACAGTACCCTTATGCAAACCAAACCTCTGTTGCTGTGTGAAAAACCTTTTCATACTTAGTGTTTAATGAATTTAAATCTCATTTAAATAAAAATTACAAGTAACGGTGTTAACTGTTAATATTGTTAATATGTTCTACTGATTGTTAATATATGCTTAAATAACAGCATGTCAATTTTTATATTCGATAATAATATTTTTTTCAAATATATATATATATATGGTTAATTACATTTTATTCAATGTGTGTGTGGTTGTGTTGTGGTCCACAGGGAAAATGGCATGTTGTCTGTAGGTTTTTGTGTGGTCAACACAGTTAAAAGGGGATATCCACTGGAGGACGGCACACATATAGCATTAAGTAATTTCCTCTTCTATCTTTTAACATGATTTTCAGAGAGTAAAGTACATGCCGACCTGCCCTTTAGAGTGAAATTCAAGGGACTAGAATCACTTTTCATTCATCAGAACCTATTTTCCCTGCATTTAATCTTTTTTAGGGACAGTTCGTAGATTTCTGGAGAACCATGGTGAAAACATCGAGAGTGTGGTGTTTGCCGTTTCAGATGTTGAGGAGGTCTGTGTGAACGTTTCGTTTTCACTGTTTACGCAACAGCTTCCATCCTGTAACTCTACCATGTGCTCTCAGTTTCTTATGAAATTCCCTGTTTCTATTTAAAACTCATCTTTGTTGTGTTTGTGGGTAAAACTGAATTGTTGTTTTTATGCTGGAGTTGGAGCAACATTATTATACAGTATGTATAATGTACAACAAGCATTAATATGTATGTTTTGCTTTACAAATGTTTTGGTGCACAATGAAACAATAGGAAAACAAAACAAGGCCCGTCAGTGGCTCTGCATGCAGGATTTATTGACATTTATTGCAGGATTTATTGCAGGATGTGCACAAATTCCTTTACACGCAAAAAGTAATTATTGCATCTGTTTTGCAGCCGTTGTACAAGAAGTTAATGCCACTGTATTTCCCACGCTCGAAGAAAGAGGAAAAGATTAGTCTACCGCTCCTGCCTGCAGACATTGGCAATGCTGAGGGGGAACCCGTGGTCCCAGAGAGACAGATCCGCATTGCTGAAAAGCCTGGAAATCTGGAGGGTGAGATCAACACTATAGCTGTAATCTGACCTAACTGTTCAATTAAACATCTTTTAGGTTCATTTATTTCTTCAGATTAAAAGCCAACCAAAACAGGGAAAAAAAATTGCCAAAACATGATTTTTTTGTCAAAACAAAAAAATGTTGAATACCTTCAATCCTTTCTTCCATTTGGAGAGCACTGGACTTAAATAGTACAGACACTCAGTAACTGTAACCCTTTATTAAATGTTTTCATTGTTTTCTGCATTGTCATCACCAGGAGGTTAAGGTTTGGTTGTTGTATAAGTCCCTAACAAATCTGTTTGAGAATAAGAGCATATTTGGCTCCTCCACTTGCCATTCCGCTTGGAGCACGTGTGTATTTATTTATTAGTGAAAGATTGATCTTGTATGTTTGTTGGCTCTCCATTACTTCAAGCCCAGAACGTTTAGCCCACAGCCCAGCTGTGTTGAAATGATCGCCTCTAACTTGAGCTGTTGATCCAACTCAAACATGGCTAGCATAAGCCAGGACCCGTGACGATAAACACACAGCTCTTCCCTGCTTGCCTTTGAACGCTTTAATCCAGGTTGTGGAAGGGCAACCAACTAATAATCAAGCTATTTACAAGTTAAGACAATTAATAATTCTGCTTTATTAGTCTTGTTTCTGAATCTTAGTTTTGCCAACTCATGACTCGGATTTGCTCATCTGACACATGGCTAATCTGCTCTCCCTAGTTCAGCTTTTATTTGGTCATGTTTCCTTTTTGTCCTTTTGTTTTATATCATTATATCAGTATCGCATTGGTTCTTTGATTTATGGCCCTGTTTTCATCTGTAATCTAATTAGCTCATGAGTGGGCTGCTGAGGCATGTTGCTCTTTACACCTGGTGGGAACCTGTCTAAAATGCACTGCTTGTGACCATTGTGATCAGATTTCGAGGTGAAATTGTTTTGGCGGGGTACCTGTATTACAAGAACTTTAGGTCCATGCTTAATATGATCTGTGTTGCTGCATGTTAATATCAGGGCTACTCATGAAGTTGCGTGAAGTCTTGTGCATATATTTGTGCTTTCCCAAACTGCGTCATTGAACATTAATATTATCATGGGCAGTACTATGAAGTTAAATATTTCTTTGTAATAGGTCTGTTAGTATAGTTGTGTTTAGTTGTGTTACACTTCCTGTTTTTTGTTTGATTAGAAATTAATCATTGTTTGTTCAGCTATTGTTTGTTGATTGAACTCATCTTTCTACATGCCCCTATAACTGTTGGTCCATGATACTTTTCAGTTTTTTTTCAAGCCAATTGTGCAATTGACAAAGTGCTTTGAAACCAAAAGCCGTACTAGACAGAGCGAGCTGGTGCTCTTCATTCTGTGAGCTACAGTAGATGTATTACAAAAACAGAATCTTCTTTGCTTCGGTGTGCTTTGATCATTTATGGCCTATGATAACCTCAGGCTACAGCTGTGTCCAGTTGAGACCAAAACTGAGTTTTGTGTGTCTTCTAGAAATTGTCTGTTTGCCCATGATCACCTTTAACCATTTACTGGTTTCTCTTTACTAAGTTTATAAAAGCTTCACTTTAATTTCTGACTTTTTTTACTGACCTAAACTTTGAGTTTAAGGATACGGAAAATGAGGAAAGTTTTGTCTGCCTGTTCGGGATGGACTTTCATTTTGTTTTTAAAATTTTTATTAAGATATGGCTAGGTTTGGTTCGTAATAGAGATTTGGCATATAAAATATAAACAAGAAAAAGAAACAATGGTTATTTTATGCTTAGGCTGGCTGTACATCACACTCCACTGGTTTTCCCAGTTCTGATTGAGGATGGGAGGTCAGTCCCAGTGGAAGGTACCATGTTGTAGTCCTCAATAAACCCGATAATGTCTGTTCCAAGCTTGTGAGAGTATATTTTACTGTTTATCACAGCAAAAAGCATTTGTGCTTGAGCACACATTTATGGCCCGTTGCTTCTGGTTTTGTTGCAATATCCAGAACTCTATACAGAGTGCTAATTCATGCTAATAAGTACACAGTAGTGATTGTAATGTCATTTTCTGCAGATGACTCTGGGGATGACTCACTGGAATCAGACCTGGGGCTTGTGGGAAATCACGCATTTGCCCGTATGGAAGGCGACGTGGACAAGCAGCGTAAACTCATCCTGCAGGGTCAAATGTCTGAAGCGGCCCAGCAGAAACACCACCAGAGGAAGTAAGAACTCCAGTTGTCTTATTAGACTGTCACCTGTTACACAAGACCTGTTATTTTAATTTCTTTCTTTCTTTAACTGTCTGCAAAATAATAGAATTTGTTACCATCTTGTTCGTAGTCTTTACAATTGAGTACAGATATCTTTGTTTTCTGAAGAAAACAGGAAATCATTATGTACATTTTTGCCATGTTCTGATTGATCACAGATTCTTTACGTAAGTTCCTTACATGTGAAATCTTGTTACTGTAGTTTTCTCCATTTCTCAACAGCTATAATCGCTGGCTTTGCAGAGCGCGGGCAGAAGATCTCTCAGACATAGCTGCGTTAAAAGCATTATATCAAACTGGTCAGTGTCACAATGTGTTCTTGCATTTATTGTAGTAATAAACCGTATGTTACTGTAACTGTAGCAGTGGGATGTGGAAGGATGTTTGTCTGGTTATCTCTCACATGTTCTTCAGCACATGCTCTCTCTGTTCTATCTCTGTGCACATGTGGACTTTGTGCTCCTCCATCTGTGTGTTTGCACTCTGGGCAGGAAACCATTGTTCTGCCTCATTGAACTCAACATCAGCATTGAAACATTCTTTCAATTTCAGCATAAAAAATAGTCACCAAAGTAATGGCTGCTGTGTTGATATGCATTTATAATAAATCATCATTCCTCTTTTCCATTGCTTAGCTCAGGTATTGTCAGTTTCCCTGCTGAATTTAAAACTGGCTGCCTTGTGGCTCACCTTTTTACGTAGTCTGTGCATATTATGTGCACAAAAGATGTCACTATATTAAATCTTTTGAAATTCTTTATTAATCAGCATTTTTTTTTTAAATGGTGGAGAATGTTCCTTTTTGTCAGGCTGGCTTGTATATCTAAATCACAGTGTCTCATTTGGCCAAAGGGGGGCAGTCTTTCTCCAGCTGTGAACCACGATAAGCATGTTCATTATGCCACGTGAAGATGAACTATATAAAAACAAGCATCCAGATGTTTCCCATAATATGGTAAAAAAAATAAGTATTCAAAAATAATGCTTTTACAGTTCTGCAAGATGAGTTCATTAGACAGGGTGAGGTTGAAAGGTGAAGTGTGGTAAGGAAACACTTTGGAGAAAGATGTGATGCGTAGCAGCCTGTCAGCGATGAACCCTAACCCTGATTCTGACCCAGCCTCAAAGCCTGGTACACTGTCAGACAATATGGGTCATCACAACGGGTGTGGAGGAAATGTCCTTAACACAGTCCAGTGTGTCACTATGATATGTTTCTCTTTTAGGTGTTGATTTATGTGGCAGGACAGTCATGGTTGTTGTCGGAAGGAATATTCCGGTTCCGGTCATTGATATGGAGAAGGTAAAAGACAAAATGCTCATACTTTAATTTTTTATATTCTGGGTATGACAGCAATGTTTAATTCATCATTTGCTATTTGGTAAGCATATTTAGTTGTATAAGATATGTTACAAAATGACAGTGATGGATATAGCAACAAATGATGGCTATTTTTACCAGATAAAAGGTTTACATAAAACCCATTGAAAAGATTTTTTTTAATCTTGTAAAAATATGAGAATTCTCTGTATTGATTATCTGTGTATGTGTGTTTTTAGGCCTTACTGTATTTTGTCCATGTAATGGATCATATCACAGTGAAGGAGTATGTTATGGTGTATTTCCACACACTCACTGCTGAACACAATCACTTGGACACTGATTTCCTAAAGAAGCTCTATGACATTGTGGATGCCAAGTAAGAGCAACTTCTGTTTCATCACAAATACCGCAAATACAAACACCCACATCATTTCCTCTCTTACAGAGGTTTAAAGATGACTTCACCCAGTTATTGGCTGGTGTATTCTGCAAAAGCATACATTTCTGACACACGGAAAAGCTAATGGTGGTTTCATAGAAATGCTAGCTCAGTGAGTCATTAGGTTTTATGATATACTTTTGCCAAACAATATTATCTCCCTAAACCAAATTTAGCCAACAGACATCACATATGTTGCAATAATCATTTGTGAATGTCTGTCTTGGTCTTCCTGTTCCTTGAATATGTCATAAAGATTTATACAGAGCAGCTCAAACTTGCTCCGCTATCTGATGTAGGCTATGACAGTTCGGAAAGCACCACTCGCAGTGTGTCCACACAGAGTCATATTTCCTTTGGTATACCTGCTCGGCTTTGTCACCCCAGAGTATCGCTCTCCCTGTGGGTGCTCGACATGGCTGTTATGATGTTGGTTCCTCTTAGGAAAGTAAAATAGTACAGCCTTTTTGCTGAGTACACTGGGAAATTTTGAGGGGGATTCTGGTTATCAGGGTAGAACATTGAGAGTGATTGCAATGACCTTGACACCTTGTAATTCTTAGAGGAACTGAGGACTGTGTGTTCTTTTCCTGCACAGCCAACTGAGAAAATGGTCAAAGTACCACCAAAACCACCACCAGAGGCCTACAAATTTGTAATGGATGTAGTTCAGTAGAATCAAACTGCATAGCATTGCAATCGCATCTTATGGAAAGGATCGTTATGTTGAGTGAGCGGCTGTTGTGAAACTTTACAATTGCTGTTTTCCTGGCTTACTGAAGGAGTCTTTATAATAAAAGATTTAACAATAAAGTCTTCTTAATAGAAGCAAGTCTTTGTCGAAAAACTGTGGGAGGTAATCGTGAGGTCATCCGTTCGTTGTGTATTTAGGGGACGCGGAGGTGCACAGTATGCCGGCAGAGGAAACCACAATCTTAAAATAAAAGCAGAAATGCTTTCCAGCTTTAGCCCCTCACACTTTCCGTACATTGTGGAGATCAGGGTGACTGATGACTGGGAAACTGAGGCCAATTTGTCTTGTGTAATGTATTATCAGGGATCACCAGGGCCGAAAAGGAGTAATTATTATGATGATACTTCTAGTTATCTTAAGACATGTAATCTATATCTTCATTAGATGCTGATCTTTAATAAAAAGCATACAATAATATTGTATGCTTTTTATTACATGAGCATATGCATTCTATAATGACAGTTGTGTTCGCAGCCAAGCAAGCCAAAGTGTTATCACTCCCTATAACCTTTGCTCATGGGCTTGGATTAGATGGTGCGAAAGAAGAGATGGACAGTTGGATGGACATGTCCCTCACACTTTTCACACACCCCTCTGCTTTTGGCATCCAGCCGTCCATATCTGTATCACTCTGTGTGCTTTGGACACCGGCATATGGCTTGGATGTGACAGACCCTCTGGACTCCATTCAAAGACGCTTGCTTGTTCTTAATAAATGCACCAAACTGCTTTAGTTTGCTATCCAATGGGTCTAATGTTATTGTTAAGGCAATAATAATTTTAAAGTCCAATGCGCTAGAGGAATTCACTGTTTGTGTAATTCATTTTGTTGATGTGTTGATAATGTTTACAAACGATTTCTGTTTTCCTTTGCTTTTAAGGTTTAAGAAAAACCTAGGAGCTTTCTACTTTGTTCACCCGACGTTCCGCTCCAAGGTAAATGTAATCGGTTCATCAGCTCCTTTTTGAGTCCATTAAAGGCTGAGTTAGATGTTCATCTGGTATTGAGCAGGGCCATGAAAGCTTTTCTTCCAGAGCTCATACAGGCCTATGGTCTAATTCACAGCCGTCAGCTCCACATGTTTCACATTGACAGAGAAAGACTGTGTGTAATTGAATACATTCAAACGCGTCTCCGAAACCACATTGACATTCATAATGTGTCCGCACTGAGTGTTCCACACAACCTATTCAGGTAATTGAAGTGCTTATGAGTACGTGTTGTCTTTGCCAGCCTTTGCTTTCATTTGTGAAATTATTCAACAATTATGCTCCGTGCTCTCCAAATGCAGAACAACCCCTGCAATTAAGTGTCAGATAATTGTTAGTTTAAAAATGCATCCATTTTGCTCAGAAAATGCCCAACCATTGTAACATTCCCAGGTGTGAGACGTGTTCAAGCATTAGGAATGAGTCTTTTAAATAAACAGATTTAAGAGCTACATAGTTTGCCATGAGCAGGAAAACATACGTTTAACAGTTTTGATGCTGCTATTTTTAAATTGATCTCTGCATTGTGTATTTTGTGTGCTGTTTTTCTGTGGTGTTACAACTGAGGAAATGAACTAAAGCCTAACAGCAGCTGTTGGTTATACTGTCTGCCTTTGAATGTCAGTCTTCATTTGGTTTCTCGGTTTCAAATCCAACAGCAATGAACCACATTTTAGGTTATATAACAAAAGCTGTTTTTCATTGAAAATGTGTTATCTGTGTCTGGTACTAGTCACATATTGGTGTCCTGTTACTTTAAAGCAGTAAGGCACAAATGGTCTTTTGACTTGTCCCATTTCACAGGTTCTGAATTTCTCCACTGTTTTCAACAATTAAAATCATACCATGTCATAATTTTGACAACCTGATAAACTCACTTGAAATAAGAGACATACCATTTAATGTTTAACTGTGCTATATATTTTGTATTTAAATTTTACGTATTAGTTGCATTAACATTAGTCATGTAAGTTAGGGTTAGGGTAATCTTTATTGCTAGATAATCAAATACAAAAGATTTGTATGATATTTTGGTAACGAGGTTGCAGAAAAAAACCCTAAAACAACCAGAAAATGTAAACACACCAAATGTATAATTTAGATGGACTTCAAGCTGAAAGAATAAGTACATTCTTTCTTTTATTGACTCTTTGTTTCACTTCTGTTTCAACATCTGTTTTGTAGCCTCTTTATGGAAAGATCCATTTTAGTCCTTTTAAGGCTTTTGCTTCTGATTCCTGTTAGGTATCCACATGGTTCTTCACAACGTTCAGTGTATCAGGCCTGAAAGAGAAAGTCCATCACATAGAGAACCTGCAGCAGCTCTTCACCTGTATCCTACCAGAGCAGATTGACATCCCCCCTTTTGTCCTGGAGTATGACACACGGGTGAGATTCCAACCCTGTGACGTGCACCTCAGTGTTGACAAGTCTTTTAGAAAATGATGGTTTTAGCCCTGTGATGCACCTCAGTCTTGTAAAGTCTTCCAAAAAAGTCTATGACATTTTGTCAATTTATTGTAGGAGATCGAAATAATACCTAGAAATGCTGGTATGTTGTTTACTTTATTTACTCTTTATTCATTATTACATTTCTAGGCCTCTGACAAACTTTCAGAGAGAACCCGATTCTTCACTGTAACACTCCACTAAATCACAAATTAACAACACATCATTCAGTGGCATTCTGCTTTTCAAATGACTATAGACTCAGTGTTGTTTCAATTGAAGAATGCACATCTCTAATGATCTCACGAAGACTCCCTTCGTATGTGGAGCGGTTTTTCTGTTTATGTTTAGGAAAATTGGTCAGCTCAACCATGTTCATTCTCAGTCAAAATGGTCTTCTCAGTGCTTAAGGTATTTTAAATGTGCAACTTGCAAATTATTGTTGAAGCAATTTTATGCAAATTCCTCTTGAAAACCTTAACACCTTTAATAACACAAATTTAAGATTGACTTGTGTTTCTCTAAATAAGTTTCCCTCCTATTTAAATGCAACTTTAGCTATTTGTTTTATTTTTGGTAAAGCTACTACATTAAATTTTTCTGCTTTGTTTTTTTTTACCCCTTAACGAGGTTATTTTTTATATTTGGGAACGAGTTGTGTTTGGCTTGTGGAAAGGAGATTCTTTGGGTCAGCAGTTAAAAATAAGTCTGTAAGTATGGGTGGAGGAAAGTCATTCCCTTTTCAGACTGAAAGAGGCCTTAATCGTGAGAAAGTAAACCTTCTGAGAGCTTAGCCGCCTCAGACTCAACATGGAAAACATCATTTTATTTCTCAAGATGACTCAACCTGTTATGTGGGTTAGGGTGACAGTTTAAAGGAAACATGACACAAAATGAAGTTATGTCAGTTACTGGTGCATGTGAGGACAATTTATTCCAGCTTTGTAGAAAATCATATTACAATTATTACATATTATGCCATTTTTTTTCCCTTAATGTGCAGAACATTGTGGTCGCATGAACATTGAACTTTTGTTACTTTTGTTACCTGTTCCGATGAGGAATGCAATCCAAGGATTTCGTCTCTGCCAATGATAAAACTCATCCTTCGATCGATCAGAGCCTTCTGGACTGGACATGGTTAGAGTGATTTTCATAGTCATTCCTGAGCTCTTAGTTTTGTCACGGCAGTCTTGTACCATTGCACACAAGGTGGGTGGTGTATTTTTGCTGTTAGCCTTCGGGGCTGGTCACCAAAAATGGTTGTGGGTTTGCCAGGGCTGCTTCTACCCCACCCCCCCATAAGGGGGAAAAAAAACAGAAAAAAATTCTATTGAGTTTTTACCCTGACATAATGTGGTTTTTTTCACCAACATTAGTAATCCAAACCTATTTTCCTCTGGAAATAAAAAAAAAACACCCAAGTGCACCATGCACTTTTGTTAGGTATTTAAAGAATAGAACTGACAGAAAGCTCTGACAAAATTAAAACACTGCTTGGTTACAGCAGAAGAAATCAGAAGAAAAAGAAGAAATATCCAGAAAAACTACTAGAAGTTTTGTTTGCTTATTTTACAGCAGAGTTTACTTAGCATTTTATTACATAAATTCATTCTGTTACGTGTCTGTCAGACAAAATTAAACAATATTGATTAAAATATTATAACATTACATAGATAATATAGCACTTTAAAATAAAATATAGAATAATACAGTATGGTTGAAGTGCAGCACTAAAAACCTTAACTTTGATTTATTTATTTGTATTTATTTTAAGCACACATACACACAGACACCTTTAGCTATGTCACACTTGTTAATGGAGATACTTTATTGAACGCTCCTTTAATCTAGGAAAAGATGTCACCTGTGGTTTTGTCCGTGTCCTGGAAATGACCCATGATCATATCTGTGTTTCTAATGAAAGATAGAAATTCTAATATAAATTATACATCAGATTATTCACACGTATGGTCATGCCAGATTTTTTCCCTTCCATATTTCAAAGGTTGTTTTTTTGTCTGTTTTGATGTTAGAATGCACAGGATTACAGCTGCATTTCTGATCCCTGTAAATTAAACTTAGAAGAAAGATGTGAGGTGAAGTAGCTGTGAAGAATCGATCATGCACTAATGTGTTGAATGGATGCTGTTTCTCTTCGCTCCGGGTGCATGTCGTGGTGTATTTCTGTAAATGCTGAACCAGAGTGCAGAGGCACAGACTTAATTAAAATAAATTTTAACAGGTTGTTTGTGTGTGCGTGTGATTTGCATGAAAGACATTTTGTACTTCTGTTTTAATGTTAAAGCAAACTGACATTTCATCATATCAGCAAAGTAGAATTTAACTATTTGTTTTTTTGCTTTCATATATGCACCCATTTTATGTGGGCAAATGCAGAAGTCAGAATCCAAAAATATACTAAATGACTGATGTTGCTGGGAAAAATATGTAGTTGTGTAATTTTAGATAAATGTAGACCATTTATCTTCAGCTTAAATTGATCTGTATCACCAACACGTGTAAAGTATACGCTGATATCCCTGTAAAATGTACAGTGTCTCATAATGGAATAACCCTGTTGAAATGTGTTCTAAGCTTTTCTTTTGAAATTCAGCTTTGCTTGACTCATTGGGACTCTTTTATGTCTTCAGTAGTTCTTGAAATGTTGACGTCAGAGATTAGGTGACTTGAGTTGATTGTCTTTATGGAATATTCACACAGGAAGTAAATGGGCAGTATAGGTTGTCTTTTAATGCCAGCTGCCCTTGGCTGTCTCGTTCTGCCCATGCAAGTAGATGCACTACCATGGAAAATCCAACCACAGTCACCTTAAATAACCCAGTTAACTTTTCCACAAAACATTGACAGGTCTCGTCTGTTTATTGCTCTGAAATTTTTGTTTGTGACTTGTGCATCTTGTGCAGGTTTAAGGATTGTTAGTCATGTGTGTGTTTTTTATGGTCTTTGTGGTTATATTATAGCAAGTTGTTTTGCAGGAAGTGAATAGGCAACAGAATTCAGAATTCCCGGCACATCACTTTGTGCTAATTTAGCTAATGGAATTCATACATTTTCTCCACGTATATTCTAGAAACCACAACCTTTACTAAATATTTGCATCTCTGTTGTTATTTAAAGGGAGCCCATCCTAGTCTAATAATGGTACAGTGGCCCTGCGCCAATTACCAATCAGTTTTTTACAACACTTAGTGCATCTCGACTGGTCTGTGGCCAGACGTAACTTTTACTACTGTTTGTTTATCTTTATTCAACTGTACTCATAAATGTCATCTTTGCTCTCTCAGGTTAACAGCCCATATTATACAGCTCACTCCTTAGGCCTGTGACAGTATCAGGCAAACCCAGGACAGAAGAGTTTGACTGGATCTATATGCTGAGCCCCTGGGCAAACACATAACCCGATGACCTGACTTAAGCTTCTGTGGATGTCATCAAAGATGTATCACAGTCATTGCTGGGCAGCTGAGTTTTCTTCCTGACACTCAGAGATAGTCGATCTTCTGTCTTTCAATAATGCTGCATAAACACAACCTGCTGAAACCTGCAGAATGTGCCACGGACCAAAATGGCATTGAAGAAACCAGTGGTCTGACTCTTTTGGAAAAAGTATGTGTGTGTGGACAGAGACTTAATTTGACAAATATGCATAATAAACTATATTTTGTACTTATGTAAAACACACATTTTGTGTATCTGTGTTAATAATGACTGGAAACATAATTTCTGCTGTTTTTGATTTCTCATATTTTTCGTCCATCCAGTAATCTCACAGCTATTTTTTGCCATCCAAGTCTACAGTGTTTTGACGTTTTATTACATTTCATGTCTGTGCAGTCACCAGAAGGAGCAATTTTCCTAATTCCTTCTGTTTTTAACTGCAAAAACATTTACAGCTTCATCTGAGACATAAACATAAATGTCACTACAGATTAAAAACAACTTTATGAAGGATAGAAAGACTGAACGATTAGTGTGTGAAGCTGTGAATCCAAGCTGCCCTATCTAGGTTCCTCCTATAACAACAGCACTTAAAAAAGTGATTTATAAAAAAAAAAAGATTTATAAAAAATCTCAGACATGAATAATATTGCTTTTTTTTCACAATTACATACAATGTTATATAATTGTCAGCAGCAGCACCACTAAATCATGATGATAACGTATGTGAATAAAAGAATAGTGGGATATTATCAATAATGTATTATTTTTGTGTTTAAATGTGTTCAATACATTTCAAATGAAGACAGGTTTAAAATAAAGGAATAGGTCATTTTAAGGTATTGTTCCGTTCATTTGGAATTATAACCATGAGGTTATAATTCCAATTAATTTCTATAACTTTCAAAATCCAGACTTTTCTGTTTCTGTCTGATTGTCTTTACTCATGTATCATATGTTTTAATTTGAAAAAAATATTAAATGCTTCTGTGATTTTGATTTTTCATTGATTTTTCAAAAACAAACAGTTTTATAATTATTTTAATTTTAATAATGAAACAGTTTAAACTATACAGTTATTTACAGGATACAGCAGGGAAAACGTTACTGCTGTTTATGTGATTTATAGTGCATTGAATCCTTGTCACTTCTGCGATTGACATTCTCCAGATTAGCGGCCCATCATTTTTTGTATTTAAGATATTTGCATAACTTGCATAAATGGATAATGTGCTGATTATATTTTGCAAAAAAAAATGCTTTCATAAAAGTTAAAAACACAAATCCTTAAAGCAAATTCCAGAGGTCCAACATTGCATCTTTTTGAAAGAGTTAATTTGTGACACTGTTAATATATTTTGTTAATATATGCTTGAAAACAGTGTGCTGATGTCTCTGGGTCGGTGAGGACGCATGTGATGATGAAAATGAATCTGTTACAGAGCTCTCACTTTGTCTCTGTGATCAGCAAAGCTGCAGTGAACTGTAACACATGGACAGGATTGATTCAGATTTACTGTGAATCAGAGCAAGTGGTGTGGAATCCCAATGTGTGTGTGAGGAGCTGCAATAGAAAACGTGACTGTGCTGCGTGTTCTTCATCGTCTGCAGGTTTGATCCATCTAATTCTGTTTATCTCATATAACCCTCCAAACACATCTATTCCAAATTTGCTAACACGCCATATATTTATGTTGAAGTCATTCAGTTATTTAAACTATTTTGTTCTCTGATTTTAGACAAGCGTTCAAAATACCCTAGTGTTTTCTTATCATTAGTTACTTTGGACCTGAACAAAAAACAGTCCATCTGAATCTAAATGATCTTGTTTTTTATCAGAATATTTTCTTGCATCAAACTTTTTCAGAATGAAACATACAGAAATGATGAATAAGAATAAAGTAAAACAGACTGACTGGCCCCATAGGCAGCAAAGTGATTAAGTGGGTAAAGGAATGTTCGCTGTCCTTTATCAGTGCTGGAGCTAAAAATATGGCATTGATTATCACAGACCATCTGCTTATTGTACTGCTCTCCACAACATGTTGTCTTTTACAGACGAAAAATCATGACCTTAAGAGACAGGAGGGCAGCAGGCCGTCACCTTCCTGTAAGTATTACTGCCAGTAGGGGGCAGCAATATTCTCACACAAAAAAACATTCTTAGCAGAAGACTAAAATTTTACAAAGTACCCACTGTGTATATCCACACGAATCTACTTGTTCTAACTATGCATGTTTCTGGGAAATAACAATTGGACATGTGCAGAACATTTTAGCGTGAAGATGTTTTTTTGAAATGTAAACGAAAGATGGGAAAATTTCAAGGAAGTGATGACAAGCAAACAGTAATTCATTTTTACTGACAGACATTTATTAGGGGTATAATTCCAAAAAAGCAAAGCAATCGTAATAAAACACATTTTTGAATTCCATAGAGTTTGAATTCCCATGAGTCTGTCTTTTCGCGTGATGTTTTTGAGAAAACATCAAAAAGGAAAACATGCATACAAATGAAAAGCTGGATATTTCATTATGATAAGCTAAAATTGTATCCTGTATTTTTAATGTAGCCCATATCCTTAATGTATAATTTCAGACTTTCTACACATGGTTTAGAGGTTGACCAGTGATGTGCAGTAATGCAGAACTTAACAAACCTCACATTTTCATATACAGAAGTAAATTTATAGTTCTGCTGAGGACAGTTGTTAAGTCCTTCTCATCCTGTAATTCAGATGGTCTGGAAGACAGTGGTCGTGACTTTGGGAGAGCTTAATGACTTTTGCCAAGCTTGAGTCTTACAGGACTTTGGGACCGTCAAACAAAAGTATTAAACAGAGGAAATGGGGGGTGCAATATGATCACTTCTGAGAAATTACATACAACATCAAAAAATACATTTGTGGAGTTCAGTCTCCCTTGCCCCATACCCTCTTTCTCGCTCTCTGTTTCAGCCACAAGAACATCTGGCAACCCTCCCTCCATCTCTCACCTGTTTCTCAGGACCTTGATTTCCTATAAATGGCAACTCTTGAAAGATGTTGATGCATGCATTTACTGTTTGAGCAGCTTGGCCATTTCCTGGGCTGGAAAGACAGTTTGCTTAAGCTGCTTGTTTTCTCAGAGAATTGATAAGTTGCCGCCTCCTCCTGCTTATGTAACACAGAAAAACATTGCTTTTGAACGCCTATGATAATCATCATCTGCAGAGCATTGCGTTGTTCTCTGGGAATGCCATAGGAATGTTCTATCATGAGCTAAACGTAAAGAGAATGTCACATGCACACACAGATCTGTTTCCTGAAACTGTTTCATATAGAGTATTATCTAGAATTGGTTTGCATTTCTCTGCTTGTTTAACTCATCTCCCCTGTCAATAAAGATCCATGTCATCTGTATGCATAACCCTAAATGCTGCCAAAATTCACTACATACATACATTTACTGTAAAATGTTTCATTTCTGAAACACTTTCCAGATATTGATGACTCTGCAAGGTACAGATTTTTATTCAATCAAATGCTTTATCCATATCCCACAAAATTTAGCAGCAGACTGACTGGCAAGAAACAACTCATTCATGGCTTTGACATACCAAATCCTATTTCATAAAAGCTTTTCAGTGTCCTCAGCAAACATTCTATTGTAATATAAAATACACCAACACAAGACAGAACTGCGTCCATCAGGGGAATTTATAGGATAATGTTCAAGATACCATAGGCAGCCCTAAAAGTTTGACAGTTTTGTGGAAACTGAGGACCAGTATTATTTTATGCTCTATTAACAGTTAATTCAAATAGAATGTAAGAACAAATTATTGCTGTAAGATTCAGAGGACAAACAGCATCAACGTTATGGAGAAACATTTACAAACACAGGCTCGGCTCAGCATAGTCTTTGTATACACAGAATGCTGGCACATTTCATGCACCCAGCCATATAACCCATATGCAGAGAAGGCTGTTTATTTAAAGCACAGAACTTTCTCCCAGCCATATGTCTCATATAAAAAACAGTACCGAAGTGAATGGAGAGAGGAAACTCTAGACAGTGATCTACTACTGTTAAGATTCTGCTGTGTGGTGTGGTTTTATTGTCTCACGCTATGTTTCTATCAGCACTGTTCCAGAAATCGGCCATTGTTGGCTGGCCATTTTCACTGATAATTGTCCTCCCATTGCCTTCCATTGACTGAGCATTGGGACTATTGCAAATAAGCCGTGACTGTCATGGATCTTTGATTACAGTCCACACATACCTAAATGTCTTTATCTTTCATTTTGTGTGTTTGCATGGTTGTGTGTGAGAGACTTCCAGAGGTAGCAGGAGCGAACTGTTCTTCAAGTAACACAATGAAACATAACCACAGAAATGTAACAAACAATTTAAGTATCCACATTGAATAAGTGAATTTACATTTGTATGATTGCATTAACGGATAAGATACCTTTTAAAACTAACAAGTATTTCTAAATTTGCCTTTAACAAGTTGAGTAATGAGTTAATAATAATATACAGAAGTATGATGGTTTAAGGTTTGCATGTTGTAATGCACCAGTATCTGTAAACAGACACTGGCTAGGGAATTAGGCTACATTACACAGCCTGACAACTTTCAACAAAGTTCACACTTGTATTACACCTTCTATAAAGTTTCTTGCTAACCACAGTGCAATCTCACAGTGAACAGAGACAGCGTAGGAGTTAAATAGCTTCTATAAATAGGTTCTCAACATTTCTTCAGGCGTTTATTAGCACATTTACTACACAGTCTTTGGGGGGTGTAGCCATACAATCACCCCATTGTATGGCTGATTCATATCAACTCCAAAGAAAGCTGCTTTAGGTTAGTAGTAGAAATTGCTGATTCATACTTGTGCTTTTAAGGGCAGTGGAGCAATGCAGCAGTGATAAACACCACAGAGGCCCGAGAACCCTTAGGAATAAACACCCCACTGAACACAGATAATTCAAACACTTGACACTATCAGTCACCATCATTACTGGAAAACACTGTGATATGGTGTGCCTTCATTACAAACTACTACATTGATTGCACTAGAGAGAACAAGTTTCCATGAATCCAAATATTTTGATTAAATTCTTAAATATATTTTCCTAAAATGTATATAACTGAACAAAAGAGCATGAAAACAATTATCTTTGAATACTTTATTTTTCCACTTGAGACACATTTTCCTTATTCACAATTCCATCCAAAGGAAAATTATAGTGAGGTAAAAGTGCTGAGAAACAAAATGGCATAATGACAATCTACATCATAATCACCAAGCCGACGTCAGAGTCGACATAAGAGGGACCATTTCAAAATAATATACAAGTGCTTCTCATTTTTAGACATTCCATCCTTCACTTTTTTAAACTCACAATCATTAGCATCCAAACAAAAATAACACAAATCACAAAAACGTAAGCAAATTCTGCTGAAATCCACAACTCTACCTGCAACATTGCAAAAGGGCTTCAAAAAGGCCTTCATCATCATAAAGACTTGCACTTCATACAAGCACATCCAAATCCAATAGCTCCCTGTACACACTTACAGATGCATCCAGAGCCACTTTACAAAAGCCCCAGTACCTTTGTTTACTAAAGAAAGAGGGAGTAACACTGGGGAATATGGAAATACAGCTGAAAGAAGAGAACAAAGTAACGTAACACACAGACACACACAGACACACACAGACACACACAGACACACACAGACACACACAGACACACACAGACACACACAGACACACACAGACACACACAGACACACACAGACACACACAGACACACACAGACACACACAGACACACACAGACAATAAATTCAAAGCACACAAGGCATGTTTTCCTATTTTTAACACTCCCTTTTCTAGGAAACATACTGTACACAGACTGTACATCTGGACAATATAAAACATACGAAAAATGTTTCTTTTTCAAACGGGAGACTCTAGTAGACATGTTCAAAAAGCACAGCTTCTGCTGGCCAACAACTACAGATCATATCAATGCCTTAAGGGAGGGGAAAAAAATAAACCAGTTCCGAGATGAAAACTACTTCCTGGTAAGTTGACATTTGTGTACCTGTAACTCAAAATAGTACCACAACAAAGTTTTCAGGGTGTCAGTTCATCATCATAATCCTTGAGATACACTGCAGCCCTTCTGACATCTCCCTGAGACCTCAACCTCCCCGTACTAGAACAGAAATCCTACGTCTTACAGACCGTAAGAGAATTACAAGACGAATAAAGTGCAATTCAGTTACTGGGGTATTTATTCAATTAAGCCTTAGATATTAAAAAAGGCTGTTTCCTGTACACTTACTTTGGTTAGTAGTAAGACTGTGAACAACACAGAGTAACTGGAATGACTAGATAACTAGGCTTGGGGCTCTTAGATTAATGAGATGTCTTCATTATTCAATGGATTCTGATCTGATAACAGCATGAGGTACAAGGTCTAGCTTAGATGATCACAAAAAAAGGCACCTATGGGTTGCGCTGCAGGCTCAAACATTGGTCCACAAAAAAAAAAGTATACAAATAAAAAATAAAAAACACAGTAAAAATCTATTTCTGCTCAGGGGTGTGACCCACTGAGGGGGGGTTGTCACTTCTTACTGTAAACGTTTGTGACAGCAGATGAGAGAGGGAAAGTGGCTTTCACATTTATCTATGCGTGTGCCTGTACAAACTGAACCAATAGGAGTTGTGATGTCTAAGCTGACAAAAAAAAAAAAAAAAAAAACTGGGGCAGGGGGCAGCTGTTAGCCATGTTACATAAGAGCACTAGCATGTCTTTGAATTGACTGATATCGAAAGAGTAACACATAGGCACAATGGAGGCAGGGGAAATGCAAATAAGAGTAGCCAGTCATGATTTAATAATGTCTTATATTAAAAAACATGGAATTGATTCCACATAGCTGACTATTGCAACATTCTTTGAAGCAAGATAGCAGACACCAAAGCCCAATAAAGATCAAGAGCAGCAACCCCAGCAACATTGATTAGATCTAAAACTGGAAAGGAATCCACATTGAGATGCGTTTACATCCATTTGAATCAGCAAGGGTTTGCCCCCAGCTACAGAATCTCCTCTCAGTCCTCAATGACCAGAAAAGGGTTTGTGACAAACCAGCATTCGTCCTTCATCTAGTGACGCAAGTGAGAAGCACAGCAGAGACAGACACCCCACTAGAAATTCCAACTCTGCACTGTCCATTCAAGGCACATCCTGTCGGGTGGGATAATTTTAGAACAGGGTGACAAGCCGGCATGGCCGTAGAAGACCGGAGGTCTTGTTACATACTACTGTGCCAAGTCTGTTAATGACCGCAAAAAGCTCAGGAGAGCCTGATCCTAGCAGCTGATCCTTGTATGGAGAACCCTAACCTCTCACCATTCAAACACATGCACAAACACACACAGAGAGATTAACCTTGCCTCCCTGTGTATGATTTAACCATTATAATCAAAGATTCTTCAATCTAGTTCTCTAACAAACATTGCAGTTAAATGTACCTTAAACAGCTCTTTTAGCTCTATGGGAAAAGGGAAGGACAAAACCGTCTTGCTGCATGTTGCAACTAATTTCAGTCTTACCATGAGTGTAACAAGCAAGACTTAACTAAATTCACAAATTGCCGCCACTTCAAAATGGTAGAACAGAAATAAATCTGTATGTATTCACATACAGCAAACTTAAGCACATGATTCTGTTCACATTTCAATTCTTTGGGGAAAAAAAAAAAAAAGAACTTTAGCTGCCCACCAGTGTACCAAAAAAGGCCTAAAGTACCTACTTCACCTGTGCTCGAACCTTATATCTTTTTCTTCTGAATTTTACAAGTTTTGTATATTTTTTCTCTCCATTTTTAAGAGCATTATTATTTATTTTTTTGTATTTTTGCTTTTTGTGTAGCACAACAGGAAAAACACATTTTTCCCAAGATTCTTTCATTCATTTTTAAAGCTAGAGCATATTAAGGCACTGTGGGAATTTGCTTCAATATGGAAAATAAATCTCAGATTAGTGACAGAAATGAGAGCAACAAACTTAAATCTGATTATTTTGACTACTGAAGTAAAACAAAGGCAAACAACTGACTTAATTTAGATACTAAAATATTACTTTGGATCAGAAATGTCTAGACACCTCTGCAAATAAGGAACTAAAAAAAGAAAAAATCTGAACACTTGTCATTTTAAATATCCTTTATGCCTACGGAGGGAAATATCCCTTTTGGTCGAATATCCTGCTTCATGGCCAACTTTTGGATTTCGATGAACAGGCATTATTTGTTTTGTCTCTTAGTTACAAGGCAACCAAGTTGGAATGGACTGGTTACAGGAGGCCACATAGTAGTTGTTGAAGTTTAAGTCTCTGACATATGGAGCTGGCTGGTAGTAGCAGGTAACGCTGGACGCATCAGGTATGGCATTCTGCTCTGCAAGCACCCGAAACGCTGTCAGTGAGATAAGGTTGAGTGTCTGCCGCCTCTCGTGTCCCATGAGGCACACCGTGCTCTCATTCACGACCCGTCGTAGGATCATGAGGTAGTTGTATTTGTTCTTCTCCTCACCAACAAAGTGGCTTTGCAGGTAAGCCTCCAGTTTTCTCTGTTGCTCACCGATGTCAGAAAAGTCAATGAAAAAACGTGAGCACATATAACGCTCCAGTGCCTTGAACTCCTCTTCATCTGTGGGTCTGAAGTCCCTCACCAGGAGGTTGCAGTATTTCAGCAAACCACCTCCACGGATTTCCTCGGGTCTTATGGTGGCAATAAGTTTGTTCCTGAGGTGGTCTAGAGCGACTGCAAAGTTTCCATACATGCTCTCACCGACCACGGTAGGGTGGAAGTGCCGGGACATGGGGTTTTCTGAGAAGTCATAATATGACAGCACAGAGTCCAGGATGATCTGGAACGAGTCCACGCTGAACTCGAACTGCCTGCGGATCGAGTCCACAAATTTAAGTTCCACATTGCGGCCGTTATTGTTGGACAGAGAGATGAGGGACCAGCGGTCCTGCTCTGTGTAGACTTTAACCAGCTTCTGGACATAGGCCTCTTTTAGAGTCATGGGAGTGATCTTCTCCTTGTTCACCCCCTCAGGCAGAAAGTCCAACAAAGTGCTTAGCACCACATCTTTGATGAGCTGGAATTCCTCTTCTCGAGGAAGATCCACCCTGAAGATCACATCCAGGTCTTTGTAGCTCCAACCAATGTCCTTTACCAGCACATGACTGGCTGTGGATCCATTCAGACGTACATCTTTGACTGTAATGCCCCTCAGCTCCAGGTGGTTTCTTACCATCTGTACAATGTCCTTCAGTCGTACCTCCAGGGTAGGAAAGTTGCCACGGCCATGCACTGGCACAGCCTCTGTTAGCACATCATTTAAGCGGCTCACTTGGTCCCAGGTAAGCACACTTTGTGACACACTTTCACTGTTGGATGAGGCTGAGGCCATAGTTGTCATCTATGCAGTTTCCTGAGAAAATAATAAATGTATAAAAAAAAAAATCTCTGACTCAAAAACATCTGATATTTAAATATTTATATACTTATGTTCAGTTAAAATGGCTATTTGGCTAAAAGCTCATCTAACTTTTCTTATTCTATCAAATTGCACCATACTAAAAATATACGCGTTTTGACACTTAAAGTTAAAAAATTAAAATAATGTTACTGAATGTAATTAAAACCATACAGGCGATGAGATAACCGATTTAAAGAAGATAAAATAAAAACAACACTGACTGTCTAACAGGATCACCACTAACGCGGAGTGGAAAAGCTAACAATGACTGTCGGGCTTTCCAGAACGCCACACGAGCGTTCGAGAGCTCAGAGCCTCATACATGTATGATTCCCAATCATAAACCAAAAAGAAAACAGATACAATTACACTAATACACACGAATTAGTCGCTAAAGCAAAGGATCGACTTTAAACGCACGAAGTGGGATTTAAACACATGAAGCGCCTCAGCACGCTAACCAAGCAGAACTTTTATGGATGTAGAAATATAAACCCTTTTACGACAACAATCAACTAACACGAATACACACCAACAGGCATCAAATAAAATGCTTCCAGAAATCAAAACGAGACGCTTCATCGAAAACGTTTACGTAAAATTGAATGAGAACGCACGTGATAGATCGACAAAAACATGATGAAAGCGAGGTGAGAACAAACAGACGAAATTGTATTTCTGCATTTAATCTCAACCCAACCCGAATCAATTAATCTAACGCGTTTATATTAAGTTACAAATATGAAAGAAGTTTAACCTACTGTTCTCAGTAAATCCGCCTAAAGTGCTCAGAAACGTGGTAAACACAAAGTAGGGGATGTCAAAAAAGACTTTGAAACAACACCTCCGTCCATCCATTAACTTGTGCGGTACCAGCTCTACACGCCACAGCTTCAGTTCTGAAGAGCACACACATGCACGCACTCTTATAACTAAGCCGAAGAGCCACTAACTAGAAAACAACTAGGCTCTCCAGACCTCCAACAGGCACTATTTTTTCCTAAAGCCTGGTCATCCACATGTAGATCACATATAAAAATGTATTTTCCTTAAAAGAAAACGCACAAATAACGTATCGACGTTGTACTTACCAACAGTGGCATGTGACAATCTGTAATTCAAGGCATAAAAACACCGAGGATCTATGAGTTCAAAAACACACGGCGTTCTATTTGCTTGTATCAATGCGCCAACAACGCCTGTGATTGGCTGAAGAGGTTTTTGTGTTGCCAGGTGACCACCGGCACGTGGTGGATTTGATGTTTCGTTTCGCGGAGCATCTAACACGTAAAATAAGAACAAGCGTTCATTTTAACACAATAAAACGCATTTGTTACGCTGAACTTTAAAAGTAGGTGAAATGATTAATCGTCTTTCACACGTTTCTCGTGCACAGCTGGAGTGTCAGTAAATAAAGCTAGAAATAAAGCTTGTCCGTGTCATTTGAGAGTTTATTCACAACATGGCATTTATTGATGGAAAACACACGAATAAATGTATTGTCTAATAAGCCTACAGACCTTATGCTGATTCAAATATTTTTGAAGACGTTTAATAAATAACATAAGCCAAAAGCAAAACTAATATTACAAAATGCAGGACGAGGAAGGAGTGTGTTTAAAAATCATGTTCTTTGAGGGAATTCTATTCATGGGTTTTTATGCGTGCTAAAAAGCCAAAATATGTTTGCCTGTAAACCACCTACATATGCAAAAATGTAGTCAGGTGTGCTGCATTACAGTTCACACACCCATGACTTCTGAAAGAAATGGCTCAAAGCTCTTTGTTTATGAAAAGCTAAGTATGTGAGAGACTCACCGGCCATCTTTACGCACTTTATAGACACTAAGGGGAAGTAAAGGAAGAGTCAGTGTGATGGCTGTCAGAGAAGTTGTGGTTGGAGAGTTTGAGGGGGTAGATTGAAGGGTTAAAACTGAATCAGTGGGTGTATGAGCAACATCACAGTAACTCTTAGCAAAACTAATATTATTCATTCTTCTAAATAAATCAGCAGACCTAATCCAGCCACCAGAGGAGATATGATGGAGGGACATTCCTGTCTGTTTGCCTTTTATCTCTCAGGCTTTCTTTAGCTATGGGGGAGGATAAAATGCATGAGAATGTGAAAGAGGAAATTATTGCTCAATCGCATATGAGAAAACACCTTTTTTTGTGATAGGTCTAAACCAGAATGACTTCTATGAATGACTGAGAACAGGAGATGGTTTAAACAGAAAGAACTAGTAGACAGAAATAGAGAGAGAATTAGAAACTGGATTGGGGGGCTGTCCAGACAATTGTGTGTTATTCTAAGGTGACGTCAATGACTTGCAGACAATTATATGAATAAAAAAAACACAAGATGTGTCACTGACATTTATGATGAGTGGGAATTTTAATTTTAACTTAATAATCAAGACAGCAGTTGTAATGCTCTGTCTAACCCCAATAACTATGATCTTACCCCCAACATTTTACCCAGTTCCCTAAAAAGGGGGAAAGTAAAATTCCAACTTCTGACTGCAATGAAAACACTGCAATGAAAGATTTGACCTTTCTTAGGTCTTTAGTCACATGAACGTCACATGAGGTTGTTGCAAACCCTAAAATATGAGGGGCTGAGTTAGTTTATTCCAGGCAGGTTGTGTTTGCATACAGTATATAATGAAGATGAAGCATGAAAGATATGCTGCTTAAGAGAGTGGAAAAATTTATGACAGTGTGTTATTACAACATTACTGAAACCAGAAACTAAACGCATCTGGGGGTTTACAGCTATGACTGATTATTTATTTTTGTTTAACAACTTGATGACCTCACCAAAGATGCTTAAATCATGCTTCAAAGAAGAAAGTGCATCTGGATAAGTTCATAGCAAGATATCTCTTAAGAGTTTGTCACTATTCAACATATGGTGCTCCAAAATTATCCAAAATAAAGGATTTTGCTGGTTAGCATGGTTCAGTTAGCCCTGCTGGCAGATGCCATAACTACACTATTGACAGCTTCTTTGCTGAATTTGCTAAACTTTAAAAGTTTTTAAAAAAAAAATCACAAAACATAATAGAACTTTATAGCTGAAAGCCTTTGACAAATTCGTACCGTAATAAAAGACAGTCTTAAGTATGCGGTTTCTTGCCCATGATGGATTTAATGAAATAAAGAAAAACTTCTCACAGAGCACTGAAAAGAATAAAAATTAAGCAATGTTTTGTTCAAAGGTGAATGCCATTAAGTTTGTGAGGAGGGGCAATGCCACCTGCTGCAGCTGGGCTCATTGCCAAGTGGAAATGACTCACTGTCCATGCTACGGATGGTTAACCGTTGTCCATTAACACATTAAACACACTGAAGGAGACGCACATGCACATACAAGCCATTAACACATTAAACACTCCACTACGTTTTTGGACATCACCAATTATTTTTTTTCCCCTTCGATCAGCCTGATGACTCATAGCGACATTCATAATCCTCTTCTTCCCGTGACATCAGAAACCCGTCTAAGATCAATTTATTAAAATTTCAAGCTCACTGAAACAAAAAAACAAGCACACAGTCCCCTGCATTCATTGCAAGAAGAGCTCAGCTTGGAGTGATCTGTTTAAAAAGATCATTTACACAAAAAAACCCTGTCATCACATAGTCATTGTCATATCATTCCAAAACCACATTATTCCTTTTTCCTTTTAATAGGCCACTAAAGAATCTGGACAGAATGTTCACACTGCTTTTTCTCATACAATGAAAGTAGATGTGTCACAAATGTTGATGTATTTTAATATATGCAAATGTAAAGTGATTGGAGAGTAAATCATGTTGGCTTTTTGGTCAAACACTTCAACACTTGCTGTTTAGGGCACAGGTTTTATGGTAATGCTAAACATTTTTAGTCCTGAAAAGGACTCAAATTAAGCATTGTAACAATAAACAACATTAAATAAATCTAGTTTAACATTCAGTAATAAACTGAGCACATATGTTAAATGTGGCTGTAACTCATACTATAGGCAGAGTTGCACAAGTTGACAATGGTGACAATACTGTTTTGTACCGCAGAAACACAATAAACCCTTACAATCCCAATACAGTAAGTGAGACTGTGGGAAGTAGCGATGGTCCCCAAGAGTCCCATTTACTTCCTTATGGAACATGAAGATATTTACAATCATTAAACTTGACAAGCCCTTTTTCTTAGCCCTATTAGTAATCCTTTTCACTTCCATTCTGTTCTCATTCGTCCTTTAACACATACAGAGCTGATGTCAAAAACAGCAGATACAGTTGTGAACATAACTTTACATTTATATACCCTTAATCTTAAAGATCAGGTTTATGTGGTAGTTGTGCACAAGTCTCTCAGTTGCCCTAAGTGGAAAATCTGGATGTCAACATTGAGTCACTATAGAGAAGAACTCAAATAAGCAGAGCATGCTGGGAAACTAAAGAACTTACTGTACAGGGAAGACTTTTTGTCAGGAAAAGTGGGCAAGTGCTCAAGACAAGATCTTATGAACAAAACTACAAATTCAAGTAGCATACGAAAAATTCAGAAACCCATATGTCCAAAGTAAAATTTTAGCAAACTTAACTCTTAGCACACACACCCTCTGGGTATATGGGTTTGGTATCATTAGTAAAAGTTAAAGTAAAAGTTGCCAATTGACCTACCTGGATCACAGTGACCTTGGCACATTGTTATCCTGTGCACACTAGCAGTGTGCCAGTTTCCCCAGCTTATCTCTCATTGCCTTCTACAGAGGAGTTGTTGACAAAGTGGCCTAAGATGACCCTAAGCTAGTGTACCAAACCTTTATATGCACAATGATGATCAGTCTGTAAAAAAATTAATTCAGAATATTCATTTAAGTTATTTAATTGTTATTTGGTTACTACTGACAGCAATTCAGTTACTTTAAGGAACAAAAGAAAGACAAATATAGGGAATAAGGAATGCAAACAGTGGCCATAATATTAAATTAAGTATTTAAAAGTGCTTAAACCAATGCTTTACAAAAACGTTCACCTTTATGATGCAGAAAATGACTGCCCACTACCAAAAGATGGTACTATTACTGTGCTTGTTGGGGATGTTTTATGGTAGTCAAATATTTTGAAAAAAAAAAAAAGGTTTGTAAGACAGGGAGGACCACACTAAACCTCTTCAATCACACACAAAATAATGATAATGTCAAAATAGTGTATTTTTTTTAGGCGTACAATATTATTGATTGAAGGCTACTGTAATACTAGCTATTGAACAAACAAGACACTTGAGTCCCTCAAACCATTAAATTCATAAAATGTTTTCTGATGACTGTTTTAATTAAAATTATCAGGTGATTAATATATTTTAGTAAAAGGATGTCACTTACTTGACTATTAAAGCAATGACTTTTGTCATTGCTTAAATAGTTTTCCTGACAGCTAAAAGCATTATGACCTTTTCAGTAACATTAATGTAATGGGGGCAATTTTCTCATCTTGTATTCAATGTAATATTATGATGTAGTTTTTTCCCATTAGTCTGGTAATAATACTTTAATAATTTACTTTAATAATTACTTTCAAAATATTTTACAAAATGATGACAGGTGGATTTGCAGTAGTCTGTGCATTATATGCAAATGTTAAAAATGTTCTTAGAACCCCTGGTCTCCCTATTTTATGTAAATACAACAACACATAAATATGATTAACTACTCAGCACTACTATATTACCATGATACATCACTGTACATTGGTATAGAGGTATTGCACTATTTTGTAAGACATATTCCTAAATTTAATTTGTATTTATTTATTGCAAGCATAGTTCTTGTCACACAGCACAGACCAACTACAAAATATCATTGTCAGTTAGTCATATGTATGGGAAGAAAGTCATCAGGGAGCTCTGAGAAACATCTGTTCAGCAGATGAGATGGCAAGGTCATATGATGTCACTAGGGCCACTAAAAGAGGGCAGAGATCAACTAATGACCTCTTGTCTCATGCTATTGCCACCTATCCATGTGGATGTGCCACACTGCTGTCAGATCAAACACCAGTGACACACAGCAGGGATAGAGGATAGATGAGAGCCAAAAAATAAACTTACTTGCAGTCAAATCTGCTTTTACTGCCAAAGCGAAACAACAATATTCTCATAAGTGAGAATAACTGTGATGGCATATATACTGAGAGCAGGGCTAAAGTGCCAAGATCAGTTTACCACAACCTATATCAAAGTGTACTGCCAAGAGGCAAGGAGTGTGCAGATCCTAAAACAAATATACTGGAAGAAGGCTGTGCCTCTATAAATAATATTATCACTGAAACAGTTGAAATGCACATGCTAGTTTCACTTTCCATTCCATGTAAAAGTTCCTGGTATCTAGAGGTCTTTCCTGTCTGTGTGAACCAAAGGTTAAATAAAGGTTTCCACTCAACATGAACTATTACCTCTAAACAACCTTTTATATGAGTTGGCAATATGAGATTTGACAAACTTGTTTTATTCTGTTTACTTTTTGTAACATCTTTATTGAATTTGTGTAGCTTTTTAAACATATTTACAATTATTGTTTTTTGTTCAGTAAAAATACAAAAACAGAACACAGCTTTTCCAAAACCCACCCAGCAACACAGAGAAGAATGTTTGCTTGGGCTTCTTTTGCTATTAGTCAAACTGATGTTAATGGGAGAAAACAATGACACACAGAGGCAGCAGGGAACCACTGCTGCCATCTAGAGGGGAGGAGTCACTTAGATATGATCAGACTGGTATGATGAGATGAATAAAAGAACTGTGAAAGATGATGACAATTTTGAAAGCAAGGAACAATGGAGAGAGGAATTGAAGCAAAAAGTTATGAAGAAAAAGAACCTTTCAGTGGCTGGGTGATGACATTTACATCCAACATCCTTTCAAGGTGCCTTAACTCAAAGAAAGAAAATATCTTTTTTTAAAAGACATTCTCAGACAGTTTCTTTGTGACCTAAACTTTATTCAGTTGAGTGAAAAGTTTGCTTTTCCGTCTCTGGTCTTTTACATAAAACATCTTCTCAGTCTGAGGATATGGCATTCTACAGAACAAGAAATACATCATCAAAACATGAATTTGTATAAAGCTGAGCATGTCTTTCAAAGTCACTATATCAAGAATCATTCATTAAGGTAAATTAAACAAAAAATAAATAAGTAAAAACAATTCAACATAATTGGCTGCATGTCAAATCAAACCAAGTAAAGTAATCTGTTTAGATAGAATCTCTGTGTGCCACCGTATTTCAGAAAACACGTCCTGGAACCATAATCTGCACCACAGAAGTGTGTTTAGCCAGATCAATCCCAACATTTAAGAAGAGTAAGTCTTATCAAAGCTCATATTAGAGATGCCCATGTGTCTCTGCATTATCCAGTAATTGAAATGTCATAAAAAGCTTTAGAAATTCTCCCTCATACTTAGCCTTATTATGTAGATGTATGCAAAATCTCTCACCAAACTTCATTTCAGAGATTGTATATTTTGTCTTTCTTGAACATGGCACAGACAGTGTATTTTCTGAAATCCAAACTGCACATAAAATGTCTTGATGGCTACGATTAGTGGTCAATCTGTTGAAAGAATCTGGTCTTGTCTAAGATGGTGGCAACCTCAAAAGACTAAAACAAATGGTGACAGTCATCTGCATTAACTTTTAAAGCACTGTTACAACTATTCCTGATTCAAGTGTTACTGAATCATTATGTGGTGAACCACACACCAAACCGATCCACCTTCTGTTCCAGAAGAGCAGAATAAATTAATTCTTAACATGACAAATTCAGAATGGATGCAAAGCAAGCTGGGAATGACAAGAAATGAAATGCTGATTTCTGGAATGGACAGATGATTCATGTCAGGTGGAGACTGATTCACAGGCAGCAGCTGTTCAATAGCAGCAAATGTTTGTGAATAACCAAAGGAGTTTTCTTTCCCAACTAACCTAAGATGATGGAGATACAAAACAGAGTGTTTGAGAGACAACAGACTATTTTAGGAAAGCACACAGAAATCCTGGTACGAGAGGAGAGGAAAGCTCATCCCTGGCTGCTTCTGGCCTAAATTCAACCTCAGCTGGAAAGAGATTTTACAGGAGGTCACATCCAACATCTGCTGTCTTCCAGAAGCCCAAAGCACAGCAGTTCCAGCTCAGAAAGCGAGAGGCTCCAAAGGCGGTCTGGTCCGAGAGCCATTTATCCCCCATTTTGCTGTGATTTAGCACTGAGCCGATAACATAAAATGCTTCCAAATTGGGGAAAAGAAAAAGAACAAACATGTTAAAACCCTCTTCCCAGTGAGAATCGTACATCCATTTCAGAAGGTCCTTTTTGTCTTCTAAACGAAAGCACCATACCACTGCTGTTTGTTTGTCTGTGAGAGACACGTGTACAGATGTGTGAGATCGTGCCATGCTCTGCTCATAGTCACAAGAAGAGAACCAGCAGTGTGTCCTTCAGAAAATATATGAGACATGGATAAAGAGAGCTGAATCTGTTTTGGTCTCTTCCAGTTTATTGCAGTCAGATCATTCGCAGTCCATGTAGAGACTGTGGTAGGTGGGCAAAGTTCTCTCCTCTCCTTCACCATGTTTTTCAGAAGGAGGGAGGCATGTAGAAAAGGGGCGAGTGAGGGGGGAGAACGCCCCCCAGGTGAGTCCACTTTACCGTTGGCTCTCGCTTCCGGGCAGGGTGATGTTTCCCAGGTGCAGGACAGGTAGAGGGTGGGCCTCCGTGTTGAAAACCCAGTTCTCAAGAGGCAGCAGCTCATCGCTGGAGAAAAGTAGATACAGATACCTACAAAAACACACACAAAAAAGACAGCTTTTATTTCATTCTGTCTGTGTAACACTCTCAAAGTGGCTTCTGGTTTTAAGATCTTCCTTTGTCTGGACTGTAAATACATGACATTCTTACACGTTTAATTAACAACAGACTTATAAAAAACAAGCCGCAATGCGCTATGGCACCAGCAGGTGGCGGTAGTGTTAAATATGGTGGACCTTTCTGTCCAATTCACTCTGCAAATCTCACTTCTTTAGCTGCTACCTGATAAATGAACAGTTTATCCTAATGCTCAGCTTTTTGCTGTGTGTTGTGCTTACTTTAAACACTAACAGACCATTACTGCATTGTTATTATATAATTTTAACTAGCACAGTATTAGCACAACAAACTGAAATAGTTCAGGTTACTATAGCAACAGCTTCAGCAGATTGTCAGTGAATGCAAAGAGCTTTACTTGAGGGTTTCAGCCAGGAAAAAGCTTTGCTGGACGTCATCATATGTGGGGTTGGAGGAGTAGACATCCTTAACACCTGAGAATCCTCCACTAACTCTACAGTATTTATCAATGGCCTGTAGAGAAGATGGAGAAAGGGTTGTAACTTCACATAGCAAAATTACAAAGGAAAAACATGCAGTTTTAAACTCTGTAAGGAACCTTCAATAAACGTTTGATGGTTAATTTCCCACAGAGGGACAGAAAGAGCTGTTACAAGATGTGGGAGTCATGACAGATGTTTTCTTTAAAGATTGCACATCTTTAATTTGAACCACATGCAACACTTACATCAGCAAGGGTCAAATAGTCTCATCTGTACAATCTGATTAAACTACTTTATCTTGCAATTGCTACTGTCCAACTGGCAAGTAAATTTGTTTTATTTACTCACCAAGCCAATTTTACTCTTATTTGGCACTTGGCTCTTGTATATAACTGGGCAGGATAGCAAAGTTCTATAAAACAGATGCACTTTTCATGTTACACCTCAGATAGACTGTATATGTGCAATATCAACAAAAAAGCCTGTTCTAATCACCACTTAACAACTGCAAATCAAATCAATGTATGGCTGTACTCGTGGTAATGGCAACCCACAAACAGAATAGGCTATATGAGGCAGCTCTGCTTTTCCTGTCTATGTTCTCCAACAGCCGATATTGTTCCATTAGTACTGCTCCAACATCTCCGAGCAGGACTTAAGGGGGAGACTGATGCAAGCCATCTGTGCCAGTAAAACATGGCATGATGTGCTTACCTACCTAGGGCAGATCTGCCTCAGACAGCTGCTACACTATGGACTCGTCCTAACAACAACAGCTGGGCTACTGCAGTCTCCAATTAACCCATTCAGCTGAGGTTTACAGACAATCAGTCCATGCTTATTTACCACAGATCCACTTCTGACTCCAGACAGGAGCTTTTAATGAACCTGCACACAAGCAGTCATTGTAGTACACTGCCTTCTGGTACACTTAAAGGGGCGACACCCCTAGGCAGCCCCACCCAACATGTTAGAGACGTGGGTTATTATTATTATACTATGTATTTTTAAATTATACTCTCTTATAATCTAGTTTAATTTATAATTTCATATTTGTGTTGCCTATGCAGTGTAAAGGTAGTATTAAATCAGTTGTCTGACTAACCTACCACTGTGAACCCTACAGTAATCCAAAAGGGACAACTGTCATCAAAAAGACAAACAAAACAAAACGAAACAAAAAAAGACATTCGTTTAAACTCCAACTGACATTTCAGATGAGTACCAGGAAATTATCTTAACAGATCCTGGGGCTGAACCACTAAGACCAAACGCCAAACAGTTCCACACAATACTGTTTATCTAAGCACAGAATGGCGTGAGAAACACAAAGAGAAAAGCGAGATGCTGAGAACCTGGAAAGAAAGAGGTCCATAGAGAGAGCTGGAGAAAGAGGCAGAACAGAAAATGATAAAGTTAGAGGAGAAAAGAGCAGATAACAAATGAAGGAATTTTGGTGATGGGAGAACAACCGAGTTTTATGTTGCACTCTTTCTTCCTTTGACAGGAATGGGAAGTACAAAAAACAAGGGAGGGAGAGAAAGTGAGAAAGACAACACAGATGCCCAGCAGCTCATCAGACAAAATCCACTGCAGAGGAACAGCACAGTACCAGCAGAACAATGTCCAATCAGAGAGAAACATTGACTCCTCATTCTCAAGAGCACTCTGGAACCCTTCTAAAACACAAACATAAATCACAGACCGGTTCTCCCTGCAATAATACTGACATGAAACAAGAGGGAAGGATTATTTTGCACAACAAGAGACGAACAGAGATGGATGGAGAGTTGCAAGAATAATACGGACAACAGAGAAAGAAGAACCAGAACTAGAGATATCACAGCTATCACAGATATCACAGCGATGAGATGAGTTTAGATACAAAGAACATCCTATCTGGCACACACAATCCAACCTTATTCTGTCTCTGATATCAGCTTGAACCCTGATGGCTGGAGATACCAGCTCTGGGAGAAGTGAGTCTAACGTCTGTTGGTGTAGGCAAGCATTACTGTTCATATTGTTCATATTTATGGTAAGGGATTTGAACAAACCAGCCTTATTAAGCACATTATGCAATAAAAGCTCTTGTCCATAATATAAACTAAAATGCAACAACAAACCAAGCGACACTACAAGCCTAAATTTTAGAGTTTGGCATGTAACCCATTCTACAATTTTCCACAGGGGAAAAATCCAACAGATTTAAAAGAGGACCTAAAAGAGGACCCAAAGTCACATGTACATGTAGTGAAGGTCCCAGATTATTACATACTTGGAGACCTCTAGGTGAGCTCTTATAAGCATCCACGCAACAACCACCTAAAACATTCTAGTAATCACACAGCAACTTCTCAGATGTCTCAAAACACCTTAGCAATCACATTGAAACACCACGACAACCCTCCACAGCACCAATCACATTTTAATCTGTCAATAAAAGGATCTGTTTTGTCATACTGTCTGTTTGGGTCATACAGAAGGATGTATCAGTGAGAAGTAAGGAGAGATGCTGACCTGTGCTGCCTCCCAGCCCCACTGCCTATATTTGGGGTCATGGGTAAACCTCCACATGTACCAGTACGTCTCGATGACCTCTGGTCTCAGGATGTAGTACTTCTCGTTCTGCCTCACGGCTACTGCCTCCAGACCGCTGTCGAACTTGAAGGCTTCCGGACCGAGCTTTAGCACTGCAACAAAACCAAAGCATTATAAACTTCACACCATCAACTGAACCTTAATATCCCTCATGCTGTTATAGAGCTCGATGTGACAGAGCAGATCAATTAACTCTCAGTCAGGTTACAACCCATTCTCCAAATACTCATGACAACACAGCATGCTACAACTTATTGTGGCAATACAGTGTGCTACAACTTTGATATGATTTTATTGTCATGAAGCTGGGTTTTTTGGGCTGATTAAAATATTCAATCTCAATCTTTTAGACCAAGAGTCATTTTTGTTACATTTGAAATCCCTTGGTTTTTATACCCTTTTTATGCCATCTTTCTATTGGCCTCATTTTATTTACTAACCAGTGCGATCATAGCTTTCGTGGCAGGTGTGGGCGATCTCTGCTCCAAGCTGCAGATAGTGCCCAGCTTTATCATCCGGTGACCCATCAGCCCCAAGGGCAAACATGCCCCCAGCAAAACAAGTCAGGTGACCCATCTTCCGCTCTAGATGCCCGTTTTTCCACTCCCCTATAAAGGTAAGACCTCCACTGGACTTACGGATAAGGTGACGCTCAATAGCCTGAAGGAGTAAAAGAGAGAGATACAGAGGGAAAAGGAAAGAATGGTTTTAATAATAACAGAAACAGTGATGCAGCCCGAAGCAACACTACACCAGCTGTCATGGCAACCAGCAAGCTCTCACCTCAATGGCATCATCATAGGTCTTGCGAGCTTCTGTGTCGGTTTTGTCAGACATAAGCCAGGCCTTCAACAGGTATTCATAGAAACTATCACCCAGTCCCCCCACAGAGGTGTGATCTGCAGAATGAGAAAAAGAAACCAGAACAGATGTCAGGCAATTTGTTGCGTCTTCTTTGATAACTGATACTATATCAAAGAGCCCCTCTGCTGCCACCTCTACTACAACATTTTTTTGTTAGTATTAATGCTACAGTACCCAGATTTTTTTGTGGCTGGTTGGGACAAAAACTGTTTTGGATACTGTGAGTGAAAAAAAAAATTAATCTGTGAATTATTTCATTAATAATGAAATTATTTATTTCATCTGTGTTAAATTTAAATCTAAATATTGTTTCAGTTCAACTGTAGCAAGAAAGAGCATCTTTGATTCTCACTGATTCTACCTGCTCAGTTTTGTTTATTCTCTGTTCAAAGCTTCTAACATTCCTGAATGTTACTATGAAAGTGTATTCAGCCTTGACACGGAGACTCATTACAATAAAAATGCACTGAAATGAGCATGTTTTTGCGTGCATTCATTCAGCACGGACACACTCCAGCACACACCTAATCATTTATAAATATCCAATGAGTGTGTGTTCCACTTTGACAGAACTAATGACTACGCATACAGAGTGTGTGTAATGTGTGTGTGTGTTTGACAGCCTGGGAGTCATTTGTACTGGTAATGGCTTGTAATGGGGACCTACAACAGACCATGTAAACAATCTGTGTTTAGTTATTGGGGGAGCTGCAGAGATTAAGACAGAAAACGTTTAAGACATGGCTTAAAACAAGTTCAACTAGGCTGGAGGTGTGGCTTAGAGCTTTGCTTGTGTATGTGGATGTGAGCTGTGGAGCGATGCACGCTGTCCAAATTAAAATACAGTGTGCAACATTTTCCATTCAATTAAAGTGACAAAAAATGATATGGCTGCAGCCTATATATAGGATTATGATTAAAAGATGAATATGAGGCAAAAGTACGAAAGTCAAATTTTGTCTGTTTGAACACATAAATGTTTTATCAATTTAACAAGTGGGCTGACTCGGACAGAAAAACTGTGAAAAATGTCCAGAAATGTGACATTCTGTACTTTGTCACATTCAGCCTCACATTCATCTTTTAAACAAAAAGATATATTGACTCCACAGTAAATAGAGCAATTTTTTCCTTTACTGTTCCAATACTTATGGAGGACACTTTTATCTTATGGAGGACACTAAGTATTTTTACTAAAGCTGTCTGTGTAATCCACTACAGGCGATGTGCTTTGACCTACAAGTTATAAATAGCTCAGACGCATATAAACATGTTTGAGTGGCATTTATATGAAAGCTTGTTTAACCCCATTGAGGAACAGACAGAAAGCATGAAGCATGCTAACAAGAAGTGTGATGTGTGCAGAGGAGTGTATACTGTACACTATATACATGCTTTATATAGTATCATAGAGGAGCGATGGAGGAGCCCATTAGCACTGTCACTGTTCATAGCTGCCAAGGCTAGTAAGATGTTGCTTGTTCAACCTGCTGGGTAAGAGCTAGCAGGCTAACGGCACAGGAGATGGGCTGCCAAAACCCATTATGGAGTTCTTTAGAGGAGACCAGAGGTGGAGGGCAGATGCAGAGGTGATGGTTTTGCACGAGAGAGGCGCAAACACGCAAGTGACAGGCTAAAAAAAGTGCATGGAATCGCTGGTTTATGTTCAGAACAAGAGCTAAAGAAATCAATGAGGTAGCGAGGCAGAAAGCTGAGGCACGTTATGACAGATCCTATAAATTTATCTTGGTATCTCTTTAAAGATGTATTTTATGCTAATGGATGTGTGGTTCCAGCCTGATGGTGGCAAAACTGTGAAGCTGTTATGAATTATTCAAAGGGGAGAAAGAGAAAATTGTAAAGTGGTTTTCTGAGTGTTGCTCTGTGGTCTGTAAGGCATTGCTGAGTTGTTTTGGGTGGGTGCTTAGTGAACATAGTCAAAAGAGCCCGCCCCCAAGTATATATTGTCCCTCTTTACACTTTACTTTGGTATTAGAATTAGCTTCAGACTAGAAAGTTAGAAAGTTAAGACAGAATGTATGAATCTTGACAGCATGTTTGACAGGGCGAAAGGAACAGTGCAAAAAAAAAAAAACAGCACAGGAGCAGAAAAAGAACAAGGAGAAAGATAGCAAGAGAGAGACAGTGAGAGAGAGGTAGCAGAGGTGAAAATGTGCATAAGCAGAAGAGAATGGGCAGAAGGGTTGTGGTAGAACTCAAACAAAAATGAACAAACTGTAAGTGATTAAATAGATGAATAAACAGAACAGGCTGCTGTGCAATGAAATGTGAAAAAAGCTGCATTAGAGGCATTAGAAAGAGGAACTGAACCCACTGCAGACACGCTTTAGACTTCAGAATCTTAAATATCCCAGTCAGACTTCCATAAACCATCTGAGCCCTTATTTGACAGTCTCTTCTGACACGGCTGCCAGTCATCAGATGCCTGGATTTTCACTTCTGCCTATCAGAAGCAACAGTTCCTGCTCAGAAAATGCTTTTACAATGTCTGAATAAAGAAACAACGAGATGAATAACAATGAGATCCAGGCAGGAAGAGCCCCACTGAGATGTTTTACTATCAGTAAGTGGATGGTTCATGGGCAGAAAATGATAGACTGAGGAGAAGATCTAAAATCTAGAGGCCCCTCCCCGGTGCTGATGCTGTGGGGGTGGGTTTAATGGTCCGCCACTCATTCTGAGCTTTCATTTGGAAAACAGATCTCTGATGCACCGTAATAAAATTTTACCCCTTTAGACACACACACCCTCACATTTAAATCTTGAATTTGGTGCATGTGTGTGCACGCAGACTCACAGTGGGTCGATCAGGTTTAGCCTTTAGACACAGAGCAGTAATTAAACCCTCATCTCTCTCAGTAATTAAGAGCTGGTTAAAACACACAGTGGAGTGTTTTCGCTACACATAATTACTAATTACATATAAAGAAACTTCCACACGTGGCATCTTTATTAAAGAGCACTGATCAGTGAGAAGATGAGCATAAGCTGCCATTCTGTCATCATTCACATTTATAGAATAATAAATCCTGGCAGAGGGATTATTACAATCATTTGTGTGCATGAGCACAATTGATACAGCAGGCAGCTCAGAATTTTTGGCACCTCCATTTGATTTGAGCCTCTTCTTTTGATTATTAAAGTAATAAGTACACCAAAATTGGATATATTCAGGTCTAGTATATCAGTATACCATAATTACTGCAACTAGCTCTGTTCCAAATCCTTTTGGATATTATTGGCATGCTGAATAACGTTTCAAAAACAGGTTGCAGAACTATGTTGCCAACTAAGATGACTCATTTTCGCCAATACCAAAAGGCAGCATCACATATTTCCTTCATGCTTGGACAGTCCCAGTTGCAATCACTTTTCATCCAACAAGGTGAAGAGGGGCAAAAATACACTGAAAATAGCTGCCTGTATGTTGGTTCAAAATCCCTCTTCTCGTACATTAAGCAGACACCCTCTCATTGCCGTGATTGAATTACTGTGAGTAGCAGTTTTGTAGTCAGTGTGAACAGACAAATCAAGCATCATTAGCAATTTATTTCATGAACTGGATTTCATACTGTTCAAAGCAACAGAAGCTTCCAGAGATACTCACGCTGGCCCCAGCGTCCTGTGCGAGGGTTCAGGTAATTGGGGTAGAGCCCGTTGGGTCTGTCCATCTTAGCCAGCAGCTTCCTTATGTGCATCACCTGACAGGTGAAGCATAAAACAAATGTGGAATAATTAACAATAAACTGTTACCTAAATGGGTAAATAATTGTTCATTTCGGAATTAAAATAAATCACCAAGTAACAGTTATTCTAGCTATACACTGTTTGCAGTTGCCAAGCAGCTGTTTATTAGCTGTATTAGAATTTTACAGTGGTTTTGCTTTATTCAATCAGAATTTAGACTTTACAATATTGGGCTGTATAAATAAGTTTGAATCGAATTTTATAATAATCCTTAAACACCTTTTGATAGTAGGCAGGATTTCCTGTTAGATATGTCAAGTGCACAAACTCCATGTGCAGTGTCCCAAACTCAGCCAGAATGCTGCTTCCAGCCGATGCCCAGCCCCAGTTCCGCCCAACACCACTGAAACAGATGTGACATTTATATAGAGAACAGTACATTCCAGCCTGCAGCACTCATCCACCTTTATACATGTACAGTGTATGAACCAAGAATTAATGTGTGTGTGTGTGTGTGTGTGTGTATGTGTGTGTGAGAAAGCCTACTCTACATGAATGAGGATGAATAAATACATTGGCGTTCTTTCCCTCAGGATTACAGACACCATGAAAACACATCGGTCTTGTCTGTTACCGAGCAATTTCTTCTAAACACCCAATTAAATCACAAAAGCTGCGTTGGGCTCCAATTGACCCCCCTCCCTCCTTCAGCACAAAAAAACCTTGATGTACGCTCACAATACGCACTGCAGATTAATTGTGCAATTTTAATTTTATTCTAATAAAATTATGCGGAAAGCCAGGTTAAACAGGTAGAAAGCCACTGGGGTTTTCACAGGCATACAAGGTCCAACAGTGACTCCATTTTGTGGCAGCCCCAAGTGGTAAAATGTGCAGGAGACACAGCATGGGGAGAAAATAGCCAAAGAAACAAACAGAAAGTGACAAAGGATTAAAGAAATTAAATGGTAGGTGTAGGGCTGTGGAGATCTAACATACGTCTTCAGGTTGACCATGGCCCAGGGGATGCCTGTCGGGGTGTTGAAGGCAGGAAGCAGCTTTTCTGCCAGCTGGACGGCCTTCACCTTAAAAACCTACCACAGACAGACAAAGAGAGAGAAGAGAAATAAATAAGGAAACATGTAAGATACAAAGCAAGACAAACAGAGGAATCAAGACAGCTGAAAGGCAATGATAAACAAATTCTGTGCGTGAATCTCACACAAACATGTCCAGCTTTATATATGTATATATAAAACTGTAATTTGCATGAAAAAATGTTTTTGCATTGTGACATTTTTATACAATTGGGCACTTAAATACATAAATGCAATGCAACATATTTTTGCATTACAGTAATGAGAATGCATTTTTGCATTATGGTAAGGGAAATGGGGGGATGGAGTTAATTGTCATGTAAATAATGTCACAATGCAAAACAACTTAATGGTCCTGAAAATAGGCTTGATTGATTTGGGGTTGAAATATGACCTGGACGTGGACTTTAGAGATTTGTAAAATTCACTGACTGTAACTCACAGATCATCCACAAACCCAGAGAGGAACTGACTGCACATATGGTCTCAGAGAGAGAGAGATAGAATGCACAAATGAGACCAAGAATAAATACACAACAAACAACAACTGAGTGCATTTACACAGACTGTGGGCTGCAGAAAGTGTGAGGTGAGAAACTGAGGATTGTTTGCCTTCATCATAAAATCTGACTGAGACAACCTTTGCAGACTGCTGCAATTTAACAACAGCAGCAGCACATTAACCAGACTGACAGCAGAGATTAACCTGCACTTTACAAAATAATGGGAGAACATCTTCTTGGTGCCGTTTAAAACTCATAAACGAAAGGTTGCTGGTTCAAACCCTGTGAGGAGTGATCCAGTTATTTGTGAAGAGTCATCACAAATGAACCCTTGAGTAAAGCTATTAAAGACAACAAAAACAAAATTCTAATTTATTTTATTAAGATATCTTCCAGATCTTATTGCGTATGACATCATAAACATTTTAGCATAGCAACATTCAGGTTTGGCTCCATTCTTGTATGGAATGCCCATTTTTCATGATTCAATCAATCCCTGATGGATAAATGTAAGCCCAACACTACATAGATATCTATCTCTCTATCTATAAATACAGATAGATCTCTCTCCTCTCTCTCTCTCTCTCTCTCTCTCTCTCTCTCTCTCTCTCTCTCTGTGTGTGTCTCTCTCTCTCTGTGTGTGTGTCTCTCTCTCTCTGTGTGTGTGTTTCTCTTTTTGTGTGTCTCTCTCTCTGTGTGTGTGTGTCTCTCTCTCTCTGTGTGTGTGTCTCTCTCTCTCTCTGTGTGTGTCACTCTCTCTCTGTGTGTGTCTCTCTCTCTCTGTGTGTGTGTGCACTCTCTCTCTCTGTGTGTGTGTCCTCTCTCTCTCTGTGTGTGTGTGTCCTCTCTCTCTCTGTGTGTGTGTCTTCTCTCTCCTCTTGTGTGTGCTTCTCTCTCTGTGTGTGTCACTCTCTCTCTCTGTGTGTGTCACTCTCTCTCTCTGTGTGTGTCACTCTCTCTCTCTGTGTGTGTCACTCTCTCTCTCTGTGTGTGTCACTCTCTCTCTCTGTGTGTGTCACTCTCTCTGTCTCTCTCTCTCTGTCTCTCTCTCTCTGTCTCTCTCTCTAGAGATCTAGAGATCGATATCGATATCCATATATAGATGTATACATACATATACATATATACATACATATATATCCTGATTTTTTCATACATCACGTTACAAAAGTCATATGTGTGGTGAAAGCAGTTAACTTGTCATGGTAATACTGTAAGATGCTTCTCTGTCAGTTGAGTGAATAATTACTTTTATATACAGTTAAGAGTTCCAAGCACATACCAACAGGCACAAAAAAAAGAGTGAATTCACCCAAACCAATAGTGCAGATTATTCTCTGAGCTGTGGAGTAGATGTCAAGCCCGCAACAATCAATAGTTCTCATTTTCCAGGGCTCCTCTGTGTCACCGTGATTTCGTGAGACTGTCTGACTGCAGCTCTGCAATCCCACCAAGTGCTTTTGAGCAGAAACGGCTGGAAAATGTCTGGTCCTCATGACTCAGACAGACTGTTATAAGTAGGGTAAGATCTGTTGCTGGTGTCTGAGTGGTAGTTGTGCGGCTGATCGTTGAGGCTTTTTTTAGAGGGGAAGATAAAATGAAGACTGCAGAAAAAAAAGGCCTCTGCCTCTCAGACGGGCTGCGCAGCTGCCCGAGTTCCTGCTGATGTTTCTATTTTAGCTAGTCTTGCAGACATTTACACGGAGCCTATTAAAATTCACTGCAATAGATGTGTGGGAAACATACAGCTTTCAACATATTCCTAAAAACACACACAGAAACACGAGAGCAAGAAAGACAACAGAAATACCACAATGCTGTTTACAAGTTTAGTAAAAAGAAAACATTAGAACATAAGACCAATTCTGCATAGAGGACAAAGAAAAAGGCAGCTATACCTACTTGCACTCCACTGTAAAAACAAATGTACACTATTTTGCATTTTATCTAGTATCATATAGTTTTAATAAGCATATGCATCAGCACAGAAAACTGTAAGGAGAAAAAGTGGGATTGGAAAACATTACAATTTGAATTCAAACTCAAAAATACCAATGCAAGACCTCTACCCTCAGACACAGAATGCAATTTTCATTGTAGTTTTGTCTGGTTTTGCTAGACCTTTGGGCTACACATATGGGTCATGTGTGGCCAGTGATATTTACACCCAGTACATCAAAAAATGAGGAACGTGAAAAAAGGTGTAAAAACAAAGGAAAAAGTACAACAGTCAGAGAGACCGAGAGAGAAGCTAATTTAGGTGGAATAAAATCTTCCCTCAGAATTACTGCTTGGACCGGTGTGCATTTATGTGAGTGAGTGCATCTGTGTAATTCCCAGAATGCAGATTCCGACGCTGAAGTCTAATCTGCTTGATGTGAATCATAAGCTCCAGAGATGATCCTGTTACTACACATATGAGGATCTGAGCCTGGACATTCCCTATGAAACTGCTTCTGCTCCGTGTACACACGTAAACACACACACATACTAAAGTGCCCTCGGTCCCAAAGGTTCCTTAAATGTGTAATAGAGGCATATAAAGAGATTATGCAGAACACATTGGAAATGGAGGGAATGAGTGTACAGAGGGTTTGAGGTTAAAGCTGGATATCTGTTCTCTCTCTCTGGCTCTTAGTTTGTTTGTGCATCTGGAGCCTTTTAGGACAAACCCTCTTCCTTCTGTTTATTCTCTTTGTCGTCATGGCAGCATTATTGGGAGCTGCCAATCAAGGCTGACACAAACACAGCCAATCCGATGCAAATGCAGCCAATCAGATCGCAGCATTGGAACAGACATCTAATGAAGAAATTAGGATGCCGTCTGGGAGAATGTTTATGCGCTTTTAGCTGAAAGCCGCTTACATCCTCAAAGCAAATAGGGATTGTCAGTACGTTTTTACATTTACATTTCAAACACATTTTCTGCCTTTTTTAAAAACGATTCCTACTGGTTTATAAATAAACCGCACAGCTTCTAAAGAATATGAGATACACACAGTTGAGTCTACACAGCATGGATATAAAGAAACATAAACTGACTCCTCAGACCCGAGAATCATAAACTCTGTGTTTACAGAGTTGGATTTTATATCCATTATAAAATAAAAACAAAAATACCACACTGCCAAAGTATTAGATGCATTAGATGTTTCACAAAACACATTTGTCTTGAGATGGGTGTTTTATAACTTTATAACTTCAGTATGAAATATCAATTCTAGATTTCCAAGTCATAAAGAACTGTTTGCAGTGGAAAGAAAAACATGGAATCCTGCAACACATGCTCTGATCTCAACATCATTAAATCAACATGGGATTACTTTAACAGGCATGAGGAGAAACGACTGAGGCAGCCGGAATTCATAAAACAACTGGCAAATTCTCCAAGATGCTAGAACAACTTCCTTAAAAAACTACTCAAGTCTGCCTAGGAGTATTGGTGCGGTTTAAAAGGCAATGTGTGGTCACACTAAATATTGACTTATTTTTTTAATGTTTACTGCATTTTGTAAGAAATTAAATAATACATTGTTTTTTGCCTACTGTTTTTGCACAGAACTATACATTTTGTATAAGAGAAATGAATCCCATTAAAAAAAAATCTGTTTTACTAAGAGTAAATTTAAGCATGAGTTTGTTTGTTTAATATTAGTCAATGCATTAAGCATTATGCACTAACAACAGAAACAATTTTTGACAGCATTTTGTTAATCTAGGAAAATGTTACTATACTATTGTGAATTGCTAATTCATGTTACTTCATAAACTTACTATAAAGTTTTACCAGAATTGTAATTGGCAGAACATTTTAAACAGTCTTCAATTCTCTTCATATTAAAAAATAAAGCCCTGGGTTCAATTCTCAGCTGGCCAAGCAGACGCTGGGTCTCATGTTACCTTCTGATGTGTGTGGCCAACAAAACTGCAGCTGGGCTGTCAAAACAAACACTAATATTGGTGGTCTACATGTAAAAATCCAAAACTGAACAGCTCATAAAACTCTACAAGCTCATTTTTATGTTTCTGGCTGGTCCCGTAGTTTTCATTGGACACCAAGGACGTTTTTAATCTACCAAGCAAACAATGCAGTTACAATCTGGGCACTACTGGAGCACCAGATATGTTCGTAAGGAAAGGGTCAGACTGTTTTATACTCCAAGGGGGAATTTGATGAGTGACTGCACGACCAAAGATTGTAGCACATCAAACATGCAGATAAGTAGCAGACGAACATTTTCCCATCCATCAAATCGTTTCTCAAATCTCTGTCCTCATCCTGCCTCTGCTGGTCCTGAGGCCGCGGTTCTGTTCTGCCTTTGATGAGATCTGTGTTTGACAACAGAAGAGTGTGCTGCTCCCTAATGTGACACTGCATATTTACTACCACTCTGAAGACTATAACAGGACAGCACATCTACAGACAAAGAGAGAGACAGAGCGAGGGAGAGAGAAAGAGGAAGCTTCAATCATACTACACATATTGTCTGAAGTAAACAGACAATATGTTTCTCACCATCACTGCTTTAATAAATGTGCAAATAAAGACAAAGAACAAACAGTTGCCTGTTTTGTTTAAGCACAGCTTATGATCTTATTTGGCTTGAAGATGTATTGTGAAATAAATTCTCAGTCAGCACTGTGCTTAGGGTAAATGTACAGTTTCACACAGTAATTGAGCTGTTAAAATGAACCTGTCCTGTTTAATATCTGTTTCAAAAAGAACTGCCTAAATGTCTGAGCATCTACAGAACACATCGCAAGATAAAGAAATTAAACTTCATTTCCTCACAAAGAATCTTGCTTTGCCTTTCGAAAGAGCAAAACGTTTTGTAGACTCGCTGGAAAAATTCTGTTAGACCTGACAGGAAGTTACTGAAATCACTGGCTTGCCATTGAGAAAAGAGAAGAGAAATCAAAGGGAAAGATAGAAAAATCAATAAGAACACAGCTTCCTAGCAGAATATCGAAGTTATTCATAATGGCTATTGAGCCAGTCACTTATATGACCATACAGGGGAGCAAGTGCTGTTGCATGCTTGTTCTGACATAACATGCCAAAGATGGCTTGAGGTGAGCTACATAATGGAGTAGAAAAACTAATTCAGGACACATTATTACTAGATAAAACTCCTAAAAAGGAAAAAAATGCACCTTTATTTATTTTCAAGGCTAAAAATAAGAACATAAATAGAAGAAAAAAATTGACTGATAAAACTGTTGGCAGTGTACAGAGAAACACACAGTGCTCTCATTTATCAGTCAGTTGTCTTCCTGTTATAATGATGACAGGCTGCTGAGTGGACAGCTTTGTGAAACTTTTTTCTGTTCACATTTAGTGAGAAATTTTCTATGGCTTCATACCCTTGGAAGCCAATAAATAACTTCTTTAAGTACATTGTGGTCAACACAAACCATGTTTATCACTGCTGCAACCTGAACTTAAATGTAGTCTGAGTAATATTTGTGTGTGCTATTTGTGTTTTGCTCATGGATTTTGAGAATGAGTCTGTCACGTAACCTGTTAATGTTGTTTACTGGCTACTTTTACTAGCTTTTGGTCTAAATTGGTTAGCTACAAGACATAAACGTATTTGCCGATTGACTTGAAGCATAGCCTTTGAAATCAACAACAAATAATAGGGCAAGTTCCATTGTTTCCCAGTATAAAAGTTGATAAGCCTATAGATTTTGGTATCCTAACTTTATAGTTGGTTGTATTTTATTATAATATCTGCATTCAACATCGTTTTTTCCATAATGTCCACAGTCTTATCAGACTCTTTTTGTTAGACCCTTTGAGTTATGACCCATCACTTGAGAACCACCAATTTAGAAGACAAACAACAGTAGAAATTTTGTTGTTGCATGTCTTATTTTTCCTATAAACGCCCTCTCTGGACTTATTTACAGTAATATGATGACTTAGATACATGATGACTTTGAGGACCCATAATGAGAGCTGTCATTTACTAGAGTGTACCATTACAACAAATAACTGTGACTACAAACTCAACTCTGCTCCTCCATCATGAAACAGCACAGCAAGAGATGGAGAAGAAAGAGAACCTGAGGAATGAGTAGAGATGCTAAAGAGTTGAGGAACAAGTAAATAAGATGCAGAATGAGGACCAGGAGAGAGAGAGAAGACAAAAGGATGAAAAGCTAGTGGAGAAGAGGGCAGAGGGACATAAAGTAAACATCATCCATCACTGTGCAGGGGTTCTGCTGGAGCCACCTGACAGGCTGCGGTGAGAGGGATGGAGGATGTGCTCTTGCACAGAAGAGATAACCTACAGTACTGATAAAAGTATGAGGTCCTTTGTCTTCTTCAAATCAGCTTCTTCTTTGGAAACACCAGCTGCACAACCGCATGCTTAATACACAGCTCTTTACTTCCATAGGTCTTTACATTTAGTTTCTTCACTTACTCCTTCACACTGATCATAAATCTCTCAGTAGTTGTGGCTTTTTATTCTGTTTTTATTCATTCTAGCTCCACCTATTTTACTTCACTGATAATGTAATAGTCAGAAGAGGCGGGCAATAACCAGAAATGTATATGAAATGTATAATGTATATATAAATATTTTTTGACACACCTTTATGAATATATGCTAAATAGCCAACTAACTAATCAACTAACCAACTGGCCAACTTACTAACCAAACAACCAACTAATTAACTAACAACGCATCAACAAGACTTGCCAGCATAATTCAGACACACGCATCTGTCACAGCAGTATAAAAAAAGTCATCAGAAAAAGATGACCGCACAGGGGACCAAGACCATCAGGAATGTCAAAACACTGTTCTGATGGAACAAAAGGTCACTGAGGGACAGAGATGCAGGCAGGGGACAGATGAGCGCAATGACTTAGTATGCAAGTGTGGAGAGTTCTACGTCCAGTACCTAAACTCATCTAATGACGTGTATGAAGCAGAGGAGAGGTCGTGCCGCATGGCTGCAGTTTAATTTCTTTACATTTTCACCTTCAGACTAAAAGGAGGAGAAAATTGTGATATAGAGTGGTAGATATGCTGCCCAGTGATGAGGGGAGAGAGAGAAGATTTCTGCTCCTTCTCCATTAGCGTTTGTTGACAGATAAGGGGGGGTTTAATTAACATGGGCTGGAGAGAGAGACATTTATTTCCTTTGAAAAGCCCGTTATTAGTTGTCTGAGCCAACAGCACTGCCCTAAAATGAACTTTCTCAGTCCACATCTCCATCTATCCAGTGGCAAAATCAGATTCAACAAGTAGTTCTTTTCATCCGGACCTTTTCAATGAATCTGCTGAAACATTTCACAAAACCACAAATCAGATTTATTCACTCTGAGCAGTCCTCTAGCTAAAAACTTTCTAAATCTCTTTCGGACACATCTGTGTGGTAATAAGCTGGGTTAACATTTCACACTTGAATTTATCTCTGAACTGTATCCTTGCTTTTTGAAACAAACTGCATAAAACAATTGAAATTAACCTTAGAGAAAGAACCAAAGAACACAGACAGCTAAGTAACAAACAAACCAATTCAAAATCAATAACAGAACACGGCACCTCCTGTCCAGATAGGTAATATGCAGCCAGGAGCCCTCCGATGAAGCGGATGTTGACCTCAAAGACAGATACTTCTGCATTCTGTAAAAAGAGAGGGAAAAAAACAGATAGAAATAAATGAAGAGCAAAAAGGTCAAACAAGCACCGAAACAGGCGCACCATTATAACGTATGGAGTCACTGAAAATCTGCACTTTAATTCATCAGACAGAATACAATGTTCAAAAACTACAGTTAATTTTTTTTATGTTCCAAAGGGCCAGTGCTATTTCCTATAAATGCTATTATTTTACATATTCTACCCTCTTTTCTTATTTGCCAGTATCAGCCAAGTCATCATCTCGGAGTCTCTTCCTTACTGCTGCAGATGAATCTGATGTTTTGTGTGCACAGTTCAATCAATTAGCCTGCTGAGCAAGTGAGGGATCTGTTTCCCAAAATCTGATGCACTTGAACTCTTGTTGAGCATCTGGTCTATTTGTCCTGTTTAGATAAAGTTTGTTTTCTTCTTTAAAGACAGCACTGGATGTAATAGCCCTCATCTCTGTTGGTAATAGACTGGTAAGTATGAATTATGTTTTCAATGATAAAATTATGTCTTTACTCTTAATATACAGTGATATACAGTAATATTGACTCACTAATGGTGTGAGTATGGGACCTGGGATCTGTTGGGCACATTTTTACACACTTCACTTTGAAATAAATACTATATATAATGTGTATCACCATTTTCAAATGCACCATAATTTTATATCAGAAACAACACAATAACCTCTCAATAACCTCTCTCTCTCTCTCTCTCTCTCTCTCTCTCTCTCAGTGAGAGAGAAAGAGAGAATCAACAAGTTCATCAACATCTATCTTGTCAGCTTCAACTGTTATTTAGAAAAAATTACCATGAAGCAGCTCTCCACTCACACAAACATCCCACACAGCAACCTGCAGCTAATCACACACAAACAAAAATCCTTTATTTGTTAGAAATAGAATTCATAGGTTGACCAATGTAGAAATTTCAGGCAAAGCATCAAAACAATCTAAAAACAGGGAATTTAGAAGGGGTGACTGTACAAGCTCCCTAAACTTTATTCAACCCTCTGACAATCCCATAATCCTCAGTGCCTAAAACAGCACCTGCTTTTATCTGTGATGCCTATGAAATGTAAGCACATTTTCCAGTTCTGTAGGAACTGCTGAAGCACCTTATATTGACTGTGTTCAATATTAATTTAATAAAAACACGCTTTATCCAACCCCTTTCACTTAGCATTCATTTAGCATGTCTATTAATTCTGACAGAAGTGAATGTAGACCAGATTAATTCAGATATGACTGTTCCCTGATCAAGGTACATTAATTCAGTTTTTGGTTTAACGGCAGTGATTAATACTTATGGCAGACAACCTCATCCATCACTACAACAGAAGCGTAGAGAGACAGAGTGCGAGAGAGAATGAGAGGGAATGAGTGGGTCTAGGAAACCCCATACACTTAACATGTTAACCTATAACTACCATATTAATAATGTGCTATTAACATGCTAGCTGTACAAAGACAAACATACAAAAGTACTGCAGTTCCCTTAAATTAATAGCCTAAAATCAGACACAAGCCTGGCTCACCCCACTTGCCATTAGACTGTAATTGCAAATGTGTTACAACACCAAAGAACTTTTTAAGCCAATGCCCTAAGCTGTAAATTATATGCAGGCAGCCTCTCTAATTTGCAAAAAAAAGAACATCAGGTCAACACTGACTGGCTGATCACAAGCCCTGCAGTCCCAAGTCCATCACTAGCAACTATCCTGAGCTGTGACAAAGGCAACAGAACAAGAAGAATACAAGTCCAGTTTACTGTCCTCCTCTTCTAAAAATCCTTCCAAACCCTTTTCCCTGTTGCCAAACACTGAGTCAGAACTGATGGTCCAAACATAAATTATCTTTGAGTTCATATGCTTTGTAAGAAAGCAATAGAGAGGAGGGAAAGAAGAAATTAGGTCACTGCTAAAAAAGATGAACTAAATACACAGAAGAAATCTGTCCATTATCACAGTATATGATGTCTCAGATTTGGGCCAGATTACAGTCGCCATTAACCATAACTAGAAGACAATGACAATATAAACCTTATAAACAGTATCAAATAAAATAGTAAAATATAGTGCCAAACAAACACAACACAAATCACCTCACATACACTTTAAACAATTAAAAATACTCGTATAATTGAAAAGAAGCTTTTGAATTTCTTCAATCTGTAATGTGGTAACCGAAACCTTAGTCCTGAAGGAAGAAGTTGATGCCCAGCATATATACACATTATTATATGATACAGTTAATATGAATATTATTAGATAAAGACAGTCTATTTAGACACCCTACTTATGAAAACTGTTTAAATGTCTTACTGTGGAAAGTAACAGCAGGATAAGGGGATTATTATCCTGTCAGTGAGACAAAACATTTTTTTTGTCACTAAATCGGCTAAAAGACACAATGAGAGCTGGAAAGTCCTGGAAAAATTAAACAACACACAGGCAGCAGAGATGACAGCGCTAAGAGCAGAATAAAGGCCCTCTATATCTGATGGAAGAAGGAAAAACAACCGATAGGGAAATGGAGAGAAACTGTAGAGGAAGAAATCCCATTAATGGGTCAGGATGTGAATGCAGACAGAGAGGGAGAGCAGGAGACAAGGGGCCCCTGGGGCCTCGCTGGCCCAACTTCATTCTTTGACTTCTCTTTTGTTTGCCATTTTTTCCTCAACATCACCGGCTAATTCTAGAGGCAGATCTTTGCCGGTTCACATTGTTTCCATGGCGCCAGTCTTGTCTCCTGGATACCGTGATGTGTCACATCTACTCGTTTCTTTCCACACGCTCTCCTCAGAGTGCCACCACAATTTGATCAAAAAGTAAAGATTCAATCCTGTTCAGAGGACTCGAGACTTTGGAGAGTTAGGTTAGGTGTCAAACGATTGTTACTACAGCTGTGTCAGTTGTCTGCCAAAGTAAGCAGCTTATCACTGTGAAATAACAATGTCCTTAGAAATAACGCATATATAAATATGAAACAGACAGACTTGCCCCCAAACCTCTAAAACTAAGCTTTCTACATGTGCTAAATTATCCAGATGAACAAATGTGATTATACATTTTTTACAGTACTTATTTGATTTCATCACTTTCCTCCTGTGATTTCACACCCTTAAACTACCAAACAGGATTTAACAAACTTTACTTTGAAAGTAAAACCATGATCATTTTAAACAAATTATACTACTGCTCCTAACTGGGAACACAGAGGAAAAACATTTGAAAGATCTGCTTTTGTTCATAACTTTGACATTATCAACCCAGATGAGAAAAAAATATAGAAATGTCATTTTAAATAATACATGAAGTTGAGCTAATTGTCTCTTACTCTATAATCCAACCCTTTAAGGTTGAAAAATGAGCCCTTCCTTGTCCTGCAAATATTGAGGGGCTGCACACTGGAGCTGGTGCAATTTGTCAGATATTTGATCACAACACCAATAATCATTGTTAAGCACAAAACAAACTTCATGTTATTTCCTTTCCCTCTGTGTGGTGATGGGTGAGTCTTGTTCTCTTACCACGCTGAAATCCAGGTTTTGTTTGATCCACTCCTGGCTGTCCTTAAACTCATCATGGAGGCCCATTATGTAAAGGGTATCCAGGGCATCGACTATGGTGGCCCCCATTTGGGAATTTCCTGCAAAGATGATATAGATATAAATCTTCACTGAACACATATGTACTACAGTCCAGCAAACAACAATAACTACTAAACATCCACCTAATCAGACCCAAGTCTAACACAAGCAATATCCATTGGCATTAGTAAACATATCATGATGACAAAATCATGCCAAGACACTAAATACAAACGTGTATTAAATGGGCATTAAATGTGGAACCATTGCTGACCCCAACCAGTGGGAGGCACCATAGCACCATAAAGAAAGGCTGCGTTTGCGTGTTTGATGACATCACAATGGCCTCAGAATGCTCGGCACTCTGGGACACAACTTGCGTGTGTGGCATGTTTAACCTTAACAACATGGTCTGTGGACTCACATAAGCATGTGCATGATCACCTGAGTTTTACTGAAGTCTAGGCTTTCATTATAATACTGACAGCTCTATCACACTCTGATCCTTTCCACTCAATTTCCCCACAAACTAAGAGAGTAAAGGAGACAGTCTCTGTTGATGCAGTCTGTCCATCTTCATTTAAGAGCCAAACAGTATACATTTGAGCAAAATGGTAGAAAAGCAAAACACCCTAATGAATTATAGCTTGATTTAAATCAGTATCCTTGAACTGTTAGTTTACAAAAAACAATATCATATTTAAGCAGCCCTTACCCAAACAAAAAAACTACAATCTACAATGTGTGGCATCTCCTCAGCAGCCTTTTTACACATCTGTAAAGCGAGTCTCTTCATTTTTGACTATCTTTTGTTCTCTAATGCAGAGTGAACACTGTGTGCCAATGCTGGCCTGAGAAAGACCTAAAAAATGAATGCATGTATAAAATCTGTTTTGGCTGGACTGGGCAACTGAATATCTCCCTCAATCTCTTGTGTGCTTACAGACACGTCACTGATTATGGAATACCTAATGGATCTCCATTAGACGGCCATGAAAAAAGCTGTCAAACTGCAGGACTGTGATCCAAAAGTTCTGAGACTGTCAGATCTCCATCATAAAGGCAAATAATTATCCATCAGTGAGTCCATCACACTTTGTCTCATATAGCAAAATCTTCGGCATACTTTCTGGTTTTCTCTGTATTGCCTGTATTGGAAATCAGATCTCATTATACCGAATGAATCTTGATCAGCATTTACACAGCAGTGTGCCAGCAGTGTGTACTGCTGGCATTCTGGATGCAAAACTTTGTTTGTGCAAATCAAACTTGACTCAATAAAGTTACTTGGGGAATTCCAGTGGCAGTCAGTCCAAACGCCTTTCTCTCTCTCTGTTTCCTGTAACCCATCTCTCGATCTCCAGAATTTTGTGTCATCTTTGCCAGTTTCATTTGGCGACAGATTGAGCTGTTCTAATATGAACACACACATGCTGGCCAATATGATGATTTCATTCTCTAAATTGTGTTTTTCTTCCGATTTCCACTGTCTCATCAGATTAAGAGTAAACCAGTGCAGACATTTTCAGGGGTGCCTGTGTCTGTGAATGAACAAACATATTAAAGAAAAGGACAGAAATAGCCAAAAGCGCAACTCTCACTGCCTGCTCATGGTCAAGGGCACAGAGTGGGGGGAGAGAGAGGTGTAGCCAAACACTGTTCATAGCTAACAGTTAATAGTGCCCACTAATTTTGCAGTCACTGATCACCAGTCACCAAAATTTCCTGCCCAAATGTGCGTGTGCATGTGAGGGAAAGAGAGAGATATTGACATGCAAGAAAATATTCTTTGTTTCCTTTATCAGTGATTTATGCACTAATTCTCATTTCATTAGATGCATTGGGACTGTGTCAACTGTGTTGACTATATGATTTTAGCTGCACTTGTTCCTTACTTGTATTTCTTCTTCCGTTTGTAGTTTCATGTTTCTTGCATGAAAAGCATGCAAGTGAAAAAATTACATTAGTTTACAATGCATACTTAAACCAAGAAGGTCTTGGCAACACCTTCTTGGTTTAACCACAAAGCAATTACAAAAAAAACCCACATTAAAACATCACAGAAACACTCAGGCAACCACTCCTAGTATTGTGGCAGCAATTTCATAGATCCTATTATATTAATGAACTATAAACGTGATTTTGGCAGACTATATAGATTTTGGAAGACTATATACAGTAACAGCATTTTTATTGCTTTTATGCTTTGGAATGTCACAATAGTACAAAAATTACGAGGATTCACAAGATCAGATCTCCAGAAAGACCTCCAATAAAAGTCCGCACACTAAAAACCATTAAAATAAACACCACGAAGCCTAATTGCTTTGTCACTGTATTCTGTATACAGTATCTGTCTCAAGGAATTCTTTATGGTGGACAATTTGTTCTCCATAAAGTGCACCGAGACCCTGCACATAAAAAATGCAATTTCCACAAATGACTCATGAGGCCAAAAGCAAAATTCTGAATAACAGTCAATTATTAAACCACGGAACATGGCCCCTGCGGTAGACTGTTTAGATCTGATTGAGTAACCACAGAGAGAAATAAGTTTAAATGTGCTGCTAGATCAAGCCAGTAAACCAGTGTGTGTGTGTGCATGTGTGCATGCATTGAGTTCTTTATTTCATTACGCCACATTATGTCTCTAACAGGACGGACAACTTGCTTTTTCCAGAGATACTTCACTTTGCTGATTCTTCTCTAAATTGAAATCCAACATTAATAAAGCCTAAGTGTCGTTATCGCTCAGGATATTAGATAAATTTTTTAAGGTCACAAACTTATTTCTGCATTTCCCAAGAGAAATGTGGGAAGCACAAGATGAAAATGTCTGCCGCATAAGATTTATGTTATATGAATCTTTTATTTAGACACATTAAACCCTGGTACTGTCAAAACTGATCACCCTTCATCGCCTGACCCGCCCTGCTGAGCTAACGCCAGTAGCTGTGGAACAGTCACAGGCTGCATGCTTTCTGGGGGCATGTACTTTAGCTGGAAGTACCAGCTTTTTCCCCCATCATTCATGCTTTTACTTTTATTTCGTACAGTCTTCGCCATTATTTATCCTCACAGACTCCAACTCCAAAACCTCTGGAGTGTGACCAAAGATGTGGGTGCTGCAAATGAAACAAGAGGCTCTGTGGATCTTTGAGCACACAGACAGTGAAAGCAAAGAGAATCAGTAAATATTGAGAGAACAACACTGGAGCACTTGAGTGTGTGTACTGTAAATTTGCTGTGGAAGGTCTCTGAGGATTGGTTTATTGGAAGCGAGGAAGATCTTGAAAAAAGGAACCTTTGCTTTTGAATTTTTTTTCCAGTTCCAAGTTTGGGATGGGAACATTTAATGCTATTAGCACCAATATGCTAAAACATAGGAGAAAAAAGCCACATGCTTTTTAAATAAACGTTAAATGAATATTCATTTAAATATGCATCTGTCCTGACCCCAATTAACCATGCCAACAATGTAATAAAAATCAAATTTGCCTTAATAAGCATTACGGTCAGAATTAAAGTTAATAAATGCTTCATAGCTCACAGTGCAGAATTATGTTATAAATTCAGCTGTAATACAGCAAAACATAAGAGCTGTTTAGCTGTGCTTGCTAATGCTAAGCTCCAGAAGTACAAGATGGGAATATTTTTGCTGAAATTCCCCATTTCAGCAGAAGTTTTCCCCAACCTCAAAGAGCTCCCAACAATCACACGCCACGATATGTAAACAAAACAAAATATAAGAACTATAAACGCAAAATGCTTGCTCTAAAAATAAACTTATATCACATTAGTCAACACCATAATAGTGTCAAATGATGATTCTTACTGAATCTGTACTTTTGCCTCATATTCATCTTTTACTCATAAAAGACTTCTTGACTTCATGTCAAACAGAGCAAATTTTTGTTTACTGTGCCAATACCAATGGAAGACACTGTTATGTCACGATTTGATATAAACTCATAGCTTTGATTTAATTTATTTTTCTGAAATCTAAATTCATAGCTGCAGTCTGTTCTCACTTTTTGGATAGTGTATATATCAGCATCCATTCACACAATCAGTCAAGTCTCAATGGCACACTAGTGTCTATCATGTCTTATGATCCCCTAATGAATATCTGTACAGACATCAACGGCTTTTTTCAATCACTGCATCCTATGCTTTTATATCTCTGCTGTGTTTGTAATTTGGTGTTTGGTGTGTTCTGCGCTTGCTGTCAATCACTGTAAGTGGCTGATGAATATTTACCGAGGTGCGGCACTTTGATGAATTGCTGTATTGATGATGCTGAGAGAGACGAGTGATCTCTTAGACACACACAGAGTCATGCACCATTTCAATGCACGCTGCTTTAGAGACACATGGGGAAATTCTCTGGATGGGGTGGAAATGACATGTTGGTACACCATGCCTTTTGTATCCACTTTCCCCCACCCTCAATCTTCCATTGCTTTTCCGCTCTCTTTTTAGTTGTTTGGTTTCTAGGTCATAAGGTTTGGTGTCTAGGACGAAGGCTTATGCGCATTCCTGGCAGGCCGCGCGGAACCAAACCAGCGTGATTTCCCACCTGCGCTTGGCACATTCCCCGTCTGTTAAAAGTTTAATCCGCACAGAACCCTGGGAAAAGCAACAGGAATTGAGCTGAATGAGTCAGTCGGTTGGGAGTGTTCAGGCGCTCAAGGCAGCTATTTACAATCTGGAATACACTGTGCAATTTTCTTTCCTGTAAGAAATCAACAGCAGACTGTGCAATATCAGCTGTCACTGATGTCAGACTGTAGGATACACATCTTAGCTACTTCTGTCACAACATTGTTCAAATGGCTGTTTAAAAAAAATTACCCACGCCTGTTCTTTTATGTACATTTTCATTTACACAAGAAATTTAAATAAAACTGAAAACCCTGAACAAAAACTGAAAAAAAATAATGGTAATGTTTTGTCTGGAGAATAAGTCATTTTCTGGAGTTGCTGTTTTACAGTAGGTGATTTTTATAATTTGGAAAGAGAAGGCTAAATAACAGAAAGGAAGGCTAAATAACAGTGTATTTATATTGCATGTCATATAGACAAGGTAGCATCAACGTTTTTTCTTCATCATCATGATTCCTGTATTCTTATTGGCTCTCTTTATCTGACGGCTGTCATGATAGCAATCACACAGCAGGACTACAACCAAAAATGTCTGACACTGTCAGGACGTCACAGGCTAATTCTCTGCAAACTCAAATAATCCTCCATATGCAAACACATCACACTAAGTATTCCAAAACTGCCAATTTCGCTTTACAACAAAATAAATATTTTACGATGCACAAATTTTATCTTAAAGAGATTGAGAGGGAATAAAACTGCACAGTGTGTATCTGGCTTAATTCAAAGTAAAAGCTGAAGAGTACAAGAAATAAGTTGCTCCAGATCGGTGCTGTAGGCATCACTCTGCACGCTTGCTCTAAACGCTTTGTACTGGACCATGAATCTTCTGGAAGCCGTAGACAGCAGTGGTCTTCAGAAATATGCTGCTGTGAAAGAAGATAAGACAGATGTGTGGGCTACACATGACATGACACACGTGTGCACACTTACAACATGATTTATAAAACTATGCTTTGCGTGTGACACTTATAGGCCTACATTTTGCACATATTAATTTACGCACTGCAAGTTCAGTTCTGTAAGAATCTATCAGCACATACTCAAGATGCCAGAGCTGGCAGGGCTAACTTATTGGATGCGTTTGCAGACTGCAGGGAACTGGACTTGAATGCAATTTGCCTGTTTTATATAGCTTAACTGACTTACGTGGTCCTCATACAAGTAACCCTAACCAGTGCAGCCATATTCCTCCACACACTTATCCACACAAGTATCAGCTTTCTTAAGTTTGCTCAATTCCCAGCTGTTTCTGTCCAAGACAGTGCTTAAACTGTAAAAATTTGTAGAATCTAATTTAAGCTAGACATTGACAGGAGAATGCATTACTACGTCATGTCTATGGAAAAAAAAAAACTCGTATTGCATTAAGTTTTGGATCTGGGCTCAAACACAACAGTGTTAGGTAAAACAAAAAAATGGATTGCTACTAAATGGATTCTACAAAAACTTATTTACAAATGATCATTGGAATAATACACAAAACTAATACACAAGTAATATCAAAAGACTGATAAACTGATTTAGACACAAAACAAACTAACCAAACTTTATCCTTTACACAGCCAACTGTAACTTTAATTCATTTTACAGTCTAATTGTCACTGTTTAATAAGCCTGGGATGACTCACATTGGACACAAGCAGAAAACATTCCACACAGCTGAGAAAAGCCTAGACCCCAGTGTCAAACCCTTTTGTCTCTGCATTGCAGGAGAGGGTAGCTGTGGCTTCCACCTGTTTGAGCCCAACAGCGGCTGCTCTTTGCAGCTGTTTATGAAGTCACTTCAGAGAGGACAAAATGACCCAGGGCTCAGCCCCACCACTTATTACATCATTAACGCAGTTGGCTCTGCACTTATGGATCTCTACACACACACACGCGCACGCACACGAGCACTGAACTGACATGCTGTGATACGGTGTACATTTCCCCATGTTCTCTGCAGTCAAACAGAAAATCACAGGCATCATTAAGAAAATATTAACCACCTAGGGAACGCAATTTCATGGGCAGCACTGAGATGCATATATAATTGCAGATTTTGGCTAAGGCTGGGGGCTGATGGGAATTAAGCAAATGAGGTCATGAATACAGAAAATGAATGGTGAAGTCATAACCGTCAGCCAAAAGAGGTAACTTTCTCTCAATCCAATCGGTTTTCTTGACACAATTCCCCCAAACAGCTGTTCTCCTACTCTCTTATTTATTTCTCTGTCTCTGCTCCCAGGCCCAAGTGTCCTATCCTCAATCTGAACTGTGCTTCCTCTGCACCACCAGCTGGGATGACTGGTGTGCAGTTAAGTTCAGTTCACACTGACAGTGGCTTAATCAATCTTTGGCTGACTTTGGGGCACCTACTAATATGAATGGAGAGGGTGGAGCCTTTCAGTCTGTTTTCTGTGATGTACTCTAATTTGTTATAACAGGGGTAGTAGTCAAGTGAATTACTGAAAGCAGTTTTACTGTTCTATATTAGTCCTTATATTAAAATATAATTAATTAAATCATTGGAAAACTATGTAAAAAATTATCATGCTGAGTGAGAATGATTCATACATTGAAAATCATTTATCTTGTTTAGGATATTATGCATCATGCACTGCTGCAAATTATATACAAATTCTTTCCACTCTATAATGATCTTTGTGGCAAGAAAACTACTTCTGTCAAAATGGTCACTTACTTTACCAGCAATATGCTTCATATGTGAAGCATATCAGACTGTCAAAAGCTATGGCCACATATGCAGCCCACCAATAATATTAAAATGGAATTCCAGCAGGAACCCCTACCAGTGATCAGAAACCAGATATACTTCCATTAAACCACTTTAAGTATAAACACATCTGTAGTTCCACCCATTTCACTCATCAGGCTTACCTATAGGTAAACAGCTGAGCTCTTGTGAGCTCTTGCTCACAGTATATCAGTAATTGTGCTTTTTTCTGAGAACAGTATGAGAAACAAAAATGACCTATTTATTGACAGTGGCCCGAGCAGCAGACGCACAGAGGATCCTTAGCTGATTAGCTACAGGCTGGTTTGTATCGATTAACAAGCGCCCTGATTAAAAATTCTAGTTTGGATGCTCTGCCTATTATCAGTCAGTAGACCTATTCTGACCTCAGCTAGCCCTGCCGTTTCTATGGCAACAACACTGGATGACGGCATGATGGCAAACACAATGGTCCATCTCCAGCTGCAGGTCTGGAAGGCTGATCCCCAGGCTGAAACCTCCTAGATTCAGCTGTCTCTCGCTCTCTCTCTTCGCACATCGGCACAAGGATAAGACATTCGGCACAAGGATAAGACAACTTCCTGTTCAATGTGTGAAGGGTTCATGCTGAGGCTAAGCCTAATCAGTTCATTCAGCCATGCACAAAAGCAAAGAAATGAAAACACAAAGTCTTTACAGCTTACAAAAATTCTGCCTCAATATTGTCTGATAAAAAAAAACTATTTATGCTGTAGCCCTAATGACTTCAGTTACAGGCCCACTGCCACACTTATGACAACATATTGCCCCCTCCCTACGTAAATCAACTGTGTTCTACTGCAAATTAGGCAGTAAATATGAACTAGTGCAGACAGACCAAAGTCAAGATCTCAAACGGAGTTAAAACTGTAATCACATTTGATCATAATCTATTAACGTACAGCATTAAAGGAGAAGCTCAGAACAGCATGCACGATCTGCAACAAACAAGCAAGTGTTGACATGCATTTATTCCACTATTGCATTATCACATGCATAGTGGTGGCAGTCAGGTTATGTGATCTGACTCTGGGGTCTGGTTCAAGCACTCTCCCAGTAAACAGGGTGTTTGTTTACAGTCAAGACTGTTTACCAATCAGCAGTCTGTCCCAACAGTGCTTTCCAGCAATAGTTTTGGTGTTTCATGGGTTAAATTTTTTTAAATGAAAAGAATTTTAAAAATTCACTGGTCAATGGAAGGATCAATGTGGACAAATCCCTGCTGATGTCCCAGTAAGCCGGTCGGTCATTTCAGCTGTGTGTGCAGTTATCAGCTCGTTTGATCAGTGTCCCCTCCAGCTACACATCAGTCTTGTAGTCCAGAGGTCAGGAAATCACCATGGTCCAATATTCTAAGACAAGATTTGAACACAAAGGGTAAAGTCGTCCGACCTCCCTACAGACACTCATGAATTCAGAAACGATTCAGAACATCCCTTGATGCATACTGAACCCTCACAAGCAAGGGCTAAAATTTGTTTTTTTTCCTCAGACTTGCCAACAGCAGGTAAATATTAGAAAATGCACTGACAAAAATGTTTCTATTCACTCATAACGTTTTGCCTCACTTTAATTAAAAGTATTTATTTTTTCTAATCTTTTGCTGGTTTTCTCATCTATATTTGTAATGAACAACAGAGGTCACTGTGTCACATGCAGCATCACGTTCCCACATAAAACGCCAACTCTGATAAAAATGCTGGTTTAGACGTTTAACACTAAAAATATAAACCTAAAAATATTGAAGCTAAACAACAAACATAAAATCTAGAATCAGTAGTCACTTGTACCGAATGGAGTAGTTGTTTATTGGACAACTTGTCACCCATCCTGACAAATTCTACAGCATCCAATAAAATACAGTAGAAGACATCATAGTTCTGGTGTGGGTGAATACAGTCAACAGAATGTGACATTACCAAACTGTCAGCAGCATCAGCCCGGCCATAAATAATGGCTCTATAAATAGCTAAGGCTACTTCTCTGTTTCAAGCTAGCCAACATAAACAAATCAAGCTTTCATTTCTTAATATTAAAGCTCTTTGCTCTCTGTTGATTTATGTAATCACATGACAGTGACATCAATTAACCTGAAACGATAACTTGAGCTTCATTCAGTATTTTTATCAGTAAACTTTTGTCAACATCACATTTACACAAGAGAGAAAAATTCTCAATCTCAGCAGTTCAGGTGTAGCTTGTAATTTATGTAAAAAAAAAAAACATTTTCCTACACCAGTCTTAATATGCAGAGACTGCTATAAGTAAGCCATTTACAAATCCTTATTCTTACTTAGCATGACAGATTCTGATGGTAGAAATGGTGCAGGACACACTTTTCAAGGTAATTTAAATAAATCAGAAACTTATAGCACTATAAATGTTGCACTATAAAATGCATTTTACTATAAAGTTTACCCTCAGCCAACACAGTACACAGTTTACATAATGCAAACAATAGTCTTTCAAGTGTCTTTGAATATCGAGAGAGTGTTTTATCTGCTTGGCCTGAAGTTCTACTCAGAAAGTGAAGCACACCGTGTTCTGCCAACAGCTGGGCTGGACGGAGGACGAGTTTTAAGAGGGTATTAGAGTAACAAACCTCTGACAAACATGGTAAAGTAAACTCTTACTGACTATTACTGAAGAGAAAGTCATGCAGTACTCTCTCCCCACCAACTTCTCTATGTAAACACACATACACATACATCAATACAGACATGGCTGAGGAGACAGTTTATTCCACATGGAGTGTGAGGTAGAGACAGAAAGAGGCTTATTAAATATGAAAGTGAAATGTGAAAGACACTTCAGCACACTGCACTGCAGCATACAGTCTCTCTTGTTCTCTTTTATTCTCTCTCTCTCCTCGTACTTTGGAATGCACTAAATCTGTGCCTCATCCAACATCTTGGCCAGTTTGTAAGACAGTTGGACAGTTTATGGACAATCTGCATAAATATTTATACCTGTACAACATAAAAGAGCATTCACAATCCAAATAATGGCAATTGATCATATCGCTTAGGATTTGATTGATTGCAAAAAGGAGAGGTTCTATTCCAAAACAATAATGTAGATTAAGATGGCAATAAGCCACGAGAAACTGCGCATTAGTGATTTTACCTTGGGAAAGAGGTGTTGCTAGGAACAAGGCAAAGCACTTATAATATAGAGCAGAATGTACTGCATGTGCACTCATGGGTGTGCATTTATATTTATTTTACACCCAATCAGAATTTAGTCAGAACATTCCATTTTAAATACTCTGCCTCGGTAGCAAAGCTTTGGTTATATCAACAGAAAAGTCATTTCAAAGGTGGAGAAAGAAAGGTAATATGGTCGGTTTTGATTTCATGGCTCTTAGTGATCTTTGCTCACACGCTCCCACAAGCACACACACGCACACGCCGACTCCCACACGCCCCACAAGCACTCCCACAAGCACACGCACTCCCACAAGCACACGCACTCCCACGCAAGCACACGCACTCCCACGCAAGCGCACGCACTCCCACGCAAGCGCACGCACTCCCACGCAAGCGCACGCACTCCCACGCAAGCGCACGCACTCCCGCGCAGCACTCCGCACGCACTCCCACGCACGCGCACGCACTCCCGCACGCACTCCCGCACGCACTCCCGCACGCACTCCCGCACGCACTCCCGCACGCACTCCCGCACGCACTCCCGCACGCACTCCCGCACGCACACACACTCATACACACTCATACACACTCATACACACTCATACACACTCATACACACTCATACACACTCATACACACTCATACACACTCATACACACTCATACACACTCCCACAAGCACACACCAGCATCCAGCAAGAGCTCTTATTCACATGTAAATGAGATTCCAACACACGGTTTCCTTACTTACCGAAGATATTGGTGGAATGTCCTTTTTTGGCGATGGGTTTGAGCTCGTTGTGGCCCCAGCCGTATTGCCTGTAGCTGTCCCACGCATGTTTCATCATCTAGAGGTAGAGAAATGACAGGAAGTTAGCTTAAGCTGTGAATAGTCAAACCCTTTGGTTCAAGAGAACACTTTATGTTGGGCATTAAAGTCACACTTAAGAACACTGGAACCAAGATAACATGAAAAAAAAATTAATCAGTTTGCTATGATAACAACAACACATTTTAGCCGAGAAAGAACAATGTAGAGGAGCTCAATTGCCTTTGATGTAAAGCACTTTACCCAGAAGCCCCTACTGCGGCCGTGACCCTGTCTGCTGCACTGTCATTGTCCTTTCAGGTCACTGGCCAGCAGGACCCTCTCAATGTATCACCACTCTGTGCATGTGTGTTTTTCTTTTTCCCCCACTAGGGAAAGATGAATGGACACAGTGTGTGTCTGCGTCTGTATGCGTGTCTTTGTTTCAGCTCTGGCTCTAAGCATCCTTGTTCCAAGCTCTCACTTACTCTCTTCTATTAAATGATTGGCTGAGATTCAGCTTCTAGCCACTCCACATTTAGACATCTTCAAATATTACCACATCAGTGTGTAAGCAAGCACTCACTCACAACAAGTGCACAGAGTTCAAGGATGTCCACACAGACAGTGTCTTTGTTTAAGAATCGTATACATGGGACATGTTTGTGTTGCATTAAAAAAAAAAGACTAATCGTAAGGCTATTGCACACACACAAGACACTTATCCCGCCCCCAGAGTCCCCTGATTTAAAATAGACATTAACCTGCAGCACTGTGTGACTATATTTAACCTCAGCATTTAAAACATGGCCCTCATGCTAGGAGAAAATGAAAACACAGTATGGCCAAACTGCAAGGAACGCATGGCCAGATTTTATTCAATATTTATCTATATTAAAAGGCAGCACACTGTTGTTGCCTACCTTTCAGAACAGCCTTCAAGTCTGTGAGATCTTACAATGATGTTTATTTAGGCAGCTCGCTAGGTTTTGAGCACAGATCGTATGTCTTTAATGAACACACATGCAGTGGATGTTGTAAGCTGCCATCCCGAACACAAGCCATGATTTTTCTCCACCATTCTCAGTCTAAATAGCAAAAACCCAGCAGGGAACTCAGCCAGTGAAAAGACTTCAATAATTTTATTTTGTTCTCGCCTTTTAATCTTTCGGTGACGTGCTGTGCACACAAAAGATTCTGATTTATCACAATACAATCTGCAATGCAGCTGACCACTGATTAGACTGATTGTTAAACGCATTTACAAGAGAGAAATTAAAGCCGACTGCTCACTATAGTTAGTCGGTAGGCTGAAAATGTACTGCTAGCTATGTCTCAATGCATGGTTTAGATTGCATACTCTCGCCTCATTCTAAAGCTTCTGACACCTTGATTAGACCAACCCACAAAATGATCTCAAGGAACTGATGAATTCCACAGATCTCTCGTTTCCTTTCCTCTAAACGTCTATTTGATCATCTGTTACTTTCAATCACTCTCATGTTTTATTCAAGAGGTTTTCAGGGTTGTTCTGGCTGTCAATTAACAGTTGTTTTGACTAAGTGGAGGCCTTGTGAAGCGTTGAGAGCACAGCCTGTGTAACACAGAGGGAACTTTAACTGTCTGTTTAAGCTGGGCTTTTAACTAGCCCATAAAAAAAAAAGTATCTAGCCAGTCCTTGATACAAGCGCATCTGTCCACCATTCAAATCCCACTTTTACCCTATGCACCTTATCTCATAAAAAGCATATATATCTGTGCCTGACTTTAAAGCAATATCAACTGTACGAGTGTGCAGTGCAATCTTGCCACATCACATTGCTCACATTCTCTGGCTTGGACAAGCAGTGTGATACAAACTATAAAATGTTCTAGTACTGTTATAATAAATATTACCATTACTCTTGGAACGCCAAATGGCCAATTAAATTAGAGGACAAGAACATAAATTGTTATGCAACAGTATCACAAATTCCTTAAGCAACAGTATCACAAATTCCTTAAGCAACAGTATCACAAATTCCTTAAATCACATTTCAAAATCAATCTGATTAAGAGCTTTACTAGTTTACTCTGTGTGAATGCACTAAATGTTGAATCTATAGAGCAAATAACTGATTCATTGAATCTTTCCCTATGAATAGCTAGTCATGTTCATATCAGTTCCTAGCAGACATTAACAATCATCTCCACCCTTGCATCAATCGAACAGAGCACATTTTACAGAGAACAAAGAACGATGGATGAATCTTGGCTCTTTCTGCCTGATCGCATGAGGGATGGGGCAGGTCCATTGTGCATTTCAATTACCATCAAGCTGTCAGCACACTTGTTTGAACAGTGATCAGTGCTCATATCAGCCCTGCAGGTGGATTGGTCATGTCAGGCAGGCCCTGTTTGTAGACTACATAAAAGTCAAAGCGCAAAAGACAAATTAGTCAATTTTCTCAGAAACTGTAAGCAGTAACAATGCATCTTCCACCGAGGGCCCAGTCACCTTTTCTGAAGCTGTTTCTCTGCTTTCAGATGCTCTAATATAATTTCTTATTTCTTATTATCACTGGCCTTTTATTTTTGGAGTGCATGATTGTCAGGGAGCAATGAAGCACTTGGGCATGTTACAAGGGTCTTGTTAATGGTTTTTCCACAGCACACTGGGTGAAAAGCATCAGATGGAGATCCTGTTAGAGCACATTACTCTGGAAAAACTCCAAAGCCAACTCTGGAGCCGAGACCAAAGCCAACTCTGGAGCCGAGACCAAAGCCAACTCTGGAGCCGAGACCAAAGCCAACTCTGGAGCCGAGACCAAAGCCAACTCTGGAGCCGAGACCAAAGCCAACTCTGGAGCCGAGACCAAAGCCAACTCTGGAGCCGAGACCAAAGCCAACTCTGGAGCCGAGACCAAAGCCAACTCTGGAGCCGAGACCAAAGCCAACTCTGGAGCCGAGACCAAAGCCAACTCTGGAGCCGAGACCAAAGCCAACTCTGGAGCCGAGACCAAAGCCAACTCTGGAGCCGAGACCAAAGCCAACTCTCTCCTCAAATAGAGAGAGAGAAAGAGTTAGAGAAAGACAAAAGAATACAACAGACCTAAATACATATCAATGTAAAACAGAAGAAGAGGACAAACAAAGAAAAAACAAGTTAACTTGTTTAGATTAACTTGTACCAGCTCACTCTTTGGTCGCTTTCACGCTTCAGCTTTAGTTTGCCATTCGAATTTATTTGTTTAGTTGGTGTTTGTGAGACTGAGACACTGGGGTTCCACCTGGTTAGCCAATTACTGCAGTGCTAGGAAATACAGAATCCAGAACAACCAACACCACACATGCAGTGAAAATGCCCTCTACAGTTTCCTCTAGGGGGAGCTGCATTAATTAGTATTAACCCCCACCAGACACACTGACACATTCATAAATCTCTTTGTACAGCAAAGCAACAGAGTCCAGAGTCCACACTGAGGTCAAATAAGAACACTGCTGCCGCTGTAAGTATGAGCCTGTATGACTGCAATTAGCAGCTGTCCGGTCGCTATGATTACCTCCTCCTGTTTTGCCACAGATCTGCAGGTTATGGTGCTATTACGTTGCCCAGATAGACAGGCTTCTATCAGACACATTCTTACCCACGGTAAATGCGACACTGCAATAGAGGCCAGGCGAGGTAATACATTGACTTTCTGACACTAAAAGACAGAGGACGATTCTTCTGTTACAGGCTGCTTTTAGCAGAGAAAAAAAAATAAACACTCAGACATTACTACGCTACCATCTGACATTACTACGCTACCATCTGACATGTCAGTTTTCACCTATCATTCATCAATTGGTGTTCAAGGTCCCCTGTGTTGAAAGAGCCTCTTGTTTTCCACTGCCTGACATCAAGACTAACTGGTCCTAAGCCACAGGTGTTACATAAATGAAAAAACAGCTGTGGACATACAAATATAAACACTATTGTATAGCAGTCAGGTGATTTGTTATGCTTTGCAATGTTGCCTCTAATGTTAGCAGTTTTCTTAAAAATTTGCAGTTCCATAATCTATATAAACACAGCATTTTAAGGCATCATGAGCATGCTCCCAACACAAAGCATGTTCCAAACATTTAGCATAATTATGCTTTGATAAATCCTTTTAAGATATTGTATTGTGGCCCAATTCCAGCCAAGCATTGCATACACACACATATACATATACATTTTTTTTCAACGCAATCCCAGAATGCGTTGTGATGCTGAGCTCAGTCAGGGATGCAAACAGGTAAAGGGTTAAAATTGAGAATGGGGGGTTATTGTTTTAACATTGTTGCAACATTTTATCAAAATCAAGACTGAATACATTCGGCCAAAATCTAGTGTTATAGAAGATTAAGTGCTATGCACAGGCTATTTGAGCGATTAAACGGAAATGCTAAGCTAAACTTAAAGCCGTTTTCCCTCTTCAATATTCCCACATCTCAGACCTTCCCACATCCCAGACCAAGTAGTAAGAGCCTAGTAGTTGTGCCCGGTAGTTGATACTTTGATTTGACCTATAGTTTCTGATACGCCGCTGCGCACAAGCACAATTCCTCCCTCAGTGACCTTGACTGCTGTGCGCACTCTCACCTTATCCCCATCTCATCTTCTGAGCATATGCTCAATCATGAATCTGCCTTTGGATACTCTTCAGGTAGCAGGCACCCTGCAGAGTTGATGCTGACCTTGCCAACAGCACTAACAAAAACAGAGCAGCACAGAATTCCGCATTCTTACAGCAATCATGTTAGCTAATTGGCCTGGTGGGAAGCAGACAAGCTCTTTTAGACTGCATGATGGAGCTCATGCAGGTGATAAAAAGCTGCAGTCCAAAAACGGTTCACCTAAACAATGTCATTTACCACCCTTTATTCCAATCCTCTATAATCTTTCTTCAGCAGGATACCAAAGGTGATTTTTTAAAGAATATTGGGCAACTTTTTCTATATAATAAAAATTAATGAAGCCTCAGGCTGTCAATCTTCTCTTTCAAAGTCATTTGACAGCTTTGAGAATCAGACTGTACCATTTAGACCATATTTGCAAACCAGATCAATCAATTCACTAAAAAGATCTGAATTCAAGTCAGCTCCTTCAACAGTTGGACAAATGGCACTTCTCTCAAGAACGCTCAAAGCTGCCCTGAGAAGAGTTGTATGGATCATTTTGTTGCTGGAATAAATTGCTTGACAGTCCAAGTCCTTGTTCACTTTTATTTTATGGAAAAGAGCAGACAGAATATTCTCCAGAAATTTACAGCAAACTTTTGTGTTATACAAGTTTAGATGTTGAAATGACACCGTGAGTAACAACAGAATCTTTAATTTTGGGTAAACTATTCCTAAAGCTTTACACATTAATCATTATTATCATTTAGTTTACCACCAACGACACATAAAGACCATGTGCATTTGCCTTGTCAGTGCCTGACATATCATATCCAACTATATGCTTTGATTGATGTTGAGGGAGTAATACAACAACATTCAGAGAATTGAATGTCTCAAGACTTCTGGAATTGAGAATTTAGTAAAATGATTTTACAAAAAACACAGGTACACTTCAACTATAGAAGGTAGAAGAACTTGAACTGCACAGCAATAGTAAACAGCAAAACACACAAGAAAAATGAATTCAGTACTTCTGTTTAATCTTCTTAAACACAATAACTTTTTCAAAACTTAGTAAGGCTACAAGGCAGCATTTTAAGGTGCCAGGAAGTGCTCTACTGATGCAGAAGCCATTTCAAAAGGACAGCAACTTAATTAAGCTGCATTCTCAGGTAACTTCTTGAGAGCAGAATTTAGTCACAGCATGTACTTTAAAGAATGTTCTGCAGTAAAGACAATCTACGCACTGCGGCAAGCATAAAAACAAAAAAATCTAAATGGCAGAGGAAGAGAGAGAGAGATGTTGATTATAGAAAGCAGCCACATATGGAGGCAACAGACTGACTACTGACTGCTGAAGCAGGTCAAGTTAGCACTGCGCTAATTCAGCCATAGACAGAAGATATTTTTAGTTACTTTGTTGTTCTTCAGAATTCTTCAACAAAAAGGTGGTGAACAAACACAATCAACAGGTAAGACAGGGTTGTGTGAGGTAAATCCAGCATGTTGTGTGTGTGAGGTAAGCTAAATCTAGTGAATTAATGGTATGAATGTGTAATATAAAAATGCATTCAGAATTTTCATAATTACAAGATACCAACTGGCAAATAGCTTTCACATCCTCGTGGAACTTCGAATTCCGACTTGCAACGTGAATTTTCAGAGAGCTCAGACTCTTTGAAAATTCCAACCAAGTGACACAAATTCATGTGGAAAGACTCACAATGCAATGACTTTAGGAGTAAAATGAAGTTAAGCAGTTCTCTCTAATATTTTGGTTCAATTACTTATATAATTGACTACTGTCAATTTAAACACAGGTCTTCATGCTAGATTAATATGAAAACATGAACGAAAAACATGCAATACAGCTTGCTGCCATACAAGCATAATTCAGAGTCCGAGAACATGAACAGCTTTGAATAGAACATCACGGGTTGTCATCTTGTAATTGCAGTATTACAAGTAGTTTATGGTTTGACATGGTTTAAACCCAGCATGTATCAAGAGGGTTAGTATATTGTGCATACGTGCAAGATCTATGTACGAAAATCTATGGAATCTGTTAGCATTTTGCATGTGTTAGGTCAATCTAGTAATGTACGTTTCTGGTTTAAATCAAGTGTTAACATTTTGTGTGTGTGAGGCACAGTTAATGAAGTAGTTAAGAAATGTCAGACACCTCACACACACACACACACACACACACACACACACACACACACACACACACACACACACACACACACACACACACACACACACACACACACACACACACACACACACACACACACACACACACACACACACACTAAGGTCTGATTATACCATAAAAACAACACTTACTCTAGTTCTGAATGACATAAACACAGCTGCTTGCACTTTAAACATGCAATATGAGAACAATGTTGAAATAAACTAGCTTAAACCTCTCTGGGTATTTTTGTCCAGTTTACATGGTTTTTCACTGACAGAAAGCCAGGACTACAATAGCTCAGTCTTTATATCCATTGGCTGTTTTTTCTGCAGGGAGTCAGCAGTGTGATGCAAATGAATAAAGCAATGATAATGTTGCAGAGTAGCTCATGTATTTAGAAAGTTAAGATAATGCACACCCAGACAACAAAATGCATTTAAATAAAGGCAGGGCACATTTAGAGTAAATAAAAAACAGGGTTAAGCAGATGGCCCTGCTGTGAAGCATCACAAGTGATAGCGGTTTATGTCCTGTAGGGCATTCAATACAAAGGTATGTCTGATCTATGTGTGTGTTTGAAGAAAAAGAAAGCAAAGTGCAGTTAATATCTCAATTGCAGATATTGTCTTCTATACTGTTGTGACTTGCCAGTAAGCCTTACAATGCTATGCAGGATATACAGGTTATAAAGAGCCAAGTAACACACGAACAGAACAGATGGCACTACCTAGTGTTGCCTCATTCACATTTCTAAGACAGATGACTCTGCAGACCTTTTATGTTGCCGCTATTCAAAAGCACCAATAATCTGTTTGCCTCAGCTTTACTGTAAATGACACTGATTACTGCTGTAACACAACTATCACTACCAATCACACTTAATGTAATTCCCCAAAGAGCCAAAACAGTGCAAAAGAAAGATACATTTATTTCCTGGGTGAGGAGCTCATCAGAAACAAGTAGCAATTAAAATAATAGTGAGCAAATGTAACATTTACTGCTAACAGTACTGACTCATCATCTGCAGCCCACAGGCTGTTGAGCTTTATGTAAGAGGTCATAAAGCATCAATGGCAACCAAAACAAGATTACACATGTTCACCAACATTAACTAAAGCTTGTGTGCTGTGCTGTGGGTGGTTGCTAGGGCATTGCTAGGGTGTTCTGGGTCATGCTGAGCCAAGTAAAAAAATATCTGTGATATTACAGCCCCCATGCTACTTTGGTCTGATCACTTAGAACACTGACCTTACCTCAACAAGCTGCACAATTTAAAAATCATTCATCATGTCTAGCAGAGTGAGCTACTTGTCACCTGGGATACATACAATAACTAACATCTGGATCCCAATAGTCTTCACCTTCAGTTAGAAACAGGATCTTTATGTGTCATAATTGTGTTTTACACAAGATTACACACAGATTAAATGGGCCAAAACTATTTAAATTAAAAACCACCCATATATAATCATCTTTTTGACAAGCTATGTTTCAAACCATCTTACAACACACTCCTCTCACCTCTCTGATTTTGTCCCTCTTTTCCTTAGTATCAGGGTCCCCTGGGTCACCATCATTGACCCCTACAAGTTTGGGCATGGGAACTGGAGGCAGTGGTTTGGGCCCATCCTTCTTCTTCAGGTCCTCAGCCACTTTGGTCTTCTCTGTCTGGATCTCCGCCTTCAGCTCCTCTTTGGACTTGCGGAGCTTCTCCTTGGCTTCCTGCAGTGCCCGCTCATGATCTGCTCGGATCTTATCACGGAGGCTTTCCTCCTCCTCCCTGAAAAAGTAAAACATCAGGTCAGCACAAAGTTACTTTAATAATAAATAATACAATAATAAGGCTGACACAGTTAATTTATAGGCATAGGCAAGAAACACAGATGTCGCCAACAGATTCAGATATTGCCAGGAGATCAGTTAAGCAATTTTATATTTGTGTTGAACAACAAGATGATGTCTATGTGAAAATTAAATGAACTCCACCCATGACAAATGTGGAAAAAGTTGCCAAAAAAACAGACAGGATCCAAAATCACAATTTTCCCCCAACACAGGTTTATATATATCAAACAACTCTTCTTCATCAATCTTTTATCCAAGAAAATCTTTCCAGGAAAAATGCTGGAGATTTTACTGAAATTGGAACATTCTAACAAATCTTCCACTGAATCCATCAGAGCGGTTACTAAATTAACAACTGACTCAGTGAACATCTGACTCACTTACTGAACAGCAAGTCATTACTTTCATTCATGTGTGACCTGAAACGAACCGGGTACCATGTTACTGCAGTACCATGTTACTGCAGATCTGTGATGTTAATTACAACAATAACTGACTGCTTGCACATGACGAAATGTAGCTTAGTTCAAGTTACATATTCAGTTCAAACAAGAATTCTGTAATAAATGGTATAAAAATAATAGTTCTTCTAATAATACTACTAATAGTATTTGTTTTATTTATCATGTACTTAGGACCAAATTGAGGGGAGTGAACGCAAAGGGAAATATATATATATATATATATTTCCCTTTGCGTTCACTCCCCTCAATTTGGTCCTACATGATAAGTACATAATAGAACTAGGAACTAGTTGTGTATAAAAAAAACCAATAGAAGTCTAGAGAATGTCCCCATTTAGATATATAATCTAATGTGTTTGTGCAAATACTAAAAAATGAGGGTGGACACAGAAGATTGAGGTTTTGTGAATCAATGAAGCAAACTAGACTACAGAGTGGATTGTAAAAAAAAGAGGTCAGGTGGATACAGTGACACAAACAGTGATATGCTGAGACAACATGGGTTATCTCAGAGCACTTCACCCATTTCTTTATAACTGCCTAAACATTTTTGGCCATGTGACCACATGGGAAGACATTTACTGGAATAACCCACAAACCCATTATCAACCCCAAACACTCATTGCCTCAGAGCTGCATTGAGAATACAACTTGTTGCTCAGATTATGCCAAAACAAAGATTGCCCCCCCCGGTCCCTTTAACTGAGTTAACATTCATTTGAATTCACTACTCTGACAACATGTTAGGACAAAATTTTGCATCATGCTGCATTAGCTTAAAAGGTATACTGCAGACATTATCATCATCGTACTTTGACCTTTAGAGGATAAGAACAGTAATTAAAGGAAAATAATACTGGGTACTGATGTGTGCATTTTGTGATGCGGGGGGTTAAATGGGTAGTTTGCAAACAGCTGCATACGTGAGCTGGAAAGATGTGGGCACTAATGGCTTCTTGTGAGGGACATGAGAGCATAGGGCCCCACTTATGACAGTAAACACCAATAACATCCGCATTGCATTAAAATGCAGGCATCTAATGTCTACAGTAACACTCCAGTATAATGGATTCACCTACAAATCTCAGCCTGCAACCACTCGCCCCCTCTTGCTTTTCTGGGTTTTTTTGAGCCTGCAGTCTTTCTTTCTCTTTATTTAAAAGCTGTTCTCAAAGCCACAGTACAGCCTTGGTGATTTCATGGAAGACTCAATGTCAAACATGCAATTAGAGGCATGTCAACATTTGTCTGAATCAATTAACCCAACTGAGGCAAAGTCAAAACTGGGTATATTAGAGTGTGGCTGCATTAATGTGTTTAGCTCAATCTATTGCATACGGTACTGCTTTCATAAGTAATTTAATTATTTCCACCCATTATGTGAACCCACCTACAACGTCGCACTAAGCTCTAGGTATAATATACTTTGGAATCTGATGTTGTCATTTTATAGGATTCATAATTTTTCTTAACATAAGTCTTAACATAAAGCAGACATTGGAGGCACACAACACCAGTTTTGACATGAAACATTTAGCATGTCAAGAACTGAACATCATAAATGCAGATATTGTTTAAAAATGTTTTAATGTTAAAGAGCCAAGACTCCGTTCAAAAAGCTGTTCCAACAGGTTGTATTAACTTTTTTAATGGACTTTTGGTCAAACAAGCTTAGAATCTTTACTTTTATCAGCACTAGGGCTGGACAAAAAAAATTCTAAAATTTCTCAATATTTATTTCTTGTTTTATGTACCTAGATTTATGCATTTGCTCTAAAATGTGCTTCTTAACAAACATTTCCACCAAACAGACATAGATTCCTGACCAGCAGATATAAAATGTTTAATGTACGGTAGCAGTAAAAATCTAGTTGAAAGAATAAAGGCAGAGCCTCCATAGTCAGATAACATATGTGCAGATAATTTCAGCATGACATTTATGAGCTTTGTTAGTTTTATATTGTCAAAAAGATAATGTTAAGCCTTTTATAAATGATCAATACATTACACGGCACTAGACAAAATAGATAAAAGAAAAGTGCCCAAGTATGTCTAGCATCAGTTAACATTCACGTTGTAATAGATAAAATGACATTGGTGTTGGATAATGGACACTACATTCCTCTGCCATGGCAACAAAAGACTGAGAAATTCAACAGAACTCAGCAGTGTGACGAGATAATCAAGCATTGATCTTATTACACCCACCATGAGCAGGTGTTAAAATGTCTCAGCTTCCATCAATCAGTTTTGTGTGCTTAAACACAATTCTATCCTCCTAACCCAGATTCTCCTCGCAGAGTAAAATCTTTTCACTACACTACACTGACCATTGCCTATTGGAGCAGGAGGGTCTAAAACCACTCTGAGCTTTTATCTCCAGTGTGTGGCTCTCTGGGTATAAAACAGGTTCTCATCCTGGTATGGCAGATTAATTCTGTACACCTCAGGAGACCCAATCTGTCCCAGACAGCCCCATTCCACAGCCCCATCATTAGGCTTTGATCAGGACTCATTTACCGCCTTACTCATATAGCGAGAGACAGATAGAGATAAAAAGAAGAAAATGAAGAGATAATGAAAAAAAGTAGATAGAAATCTGCATCATCAAGGAGAGCTTGAAGTCTTCAATTCTGTTATCGTGTAATAAGAGGAACGCATATCTTAACTCGTCCACTAATAAAACGGCCTATAATATGCGGCCTCAATTACTATTTACCGTAGTACAGACCTCCAGCACTTGCAAATGTTTACGGACACGCAATCCCCTTAAGAATCAAGCTCATTTTGAATAGAACCCTACCTACACCTGTGTAGCCACGTGGCTGCTGACCTATTTCACAGAGACTAGAACAAAATAAGGTCAGCAACTCATATTTCCAATACATAGCTCAGAAAGGGTCTTCTTCCACTCCTCTCCCATCGTTTTGTTTTTCACTCCATCTTGTCTTTTGAGAGTTCAAAGACACAACGCTGTGTGGCAGTTTCTTTCTGTATCATTCTTAGCCCACAGGTACTCTGGGGAAATACAGCCTCCCGGTATCAAATGATGCGTACAGGTCTGACTACTGCCTTAAAGTGGGCAGCACTTGAGCAAAGTGGAGCCTCTCCTTACTGCTTCCTACGTTTTTCATGTGTCTTTTTAAAAACAAATCTCTTTTCTGATTTCCACTGTCTTATTTCCTTCTTGTCCTGTTTGTTGTAAGGCTGCCATACGCGGATGGACAACTGTGTACTGAGGCTCTCACAGACATTTTATCACAAAAGGTTTCCAGAGATGTCAGTTTGTGAGAAGAGATAACATAAATGTGATCTGTTAGTCATGACCGCATCACCACCAACCCTTACTGCAGGGCTCATTGATTGGGGTCAGCTGGCCAAATGTGGCCCATCAATCATTTTTATATGGCCCCTCCCACTGATTTTGATATAACATGATATAACTGATATATAACTGCCCAATACATCAGGCCACTTTCTGCACTGAGAACTCAGATACAAGGTCCATATTCAGACCTGAGCCAGAGTGTGTGTTTTTACTGCCACTCCATACTCCAACATAAAACAGCATTGAAGGTCTAAATATTTGAGCATGTCTTACCCAATTACATGTATTTATCCAAATGACTTGCCTGTGGACAAACCTTTAGACAATGAAAAGACAAGAGCCACAGCAGCAGACACAATAGCATCTGTCAACACAATGTGGTGACATGATGTTCAATTCAATAAAAACTAAAACTAAATCTAGCCTTCCAAGAAAACATTACACTTAAAAAATATTTTCTTTTATGTCTAAGTTACACATTTATTTAATTACAAACAAAGATTTTAAAATTGCCAGGAATAATAGTAAATTTGTAAGACACAAAATGAGATTATAAATTATTCTTTAAGGTGTATTTATTATTTTCGTTTATTATTTTTCATTCACCTAAATTAAAATTTAGATGCAACCCCATTACTGTTGCTTTTCATGAGGAGCTTATGTCAGATGGACATCTCTTAAGAGCACGTCTCCACAGCAAAGCAAGACACACTTCCACATGCTCTAAAACAGCTTCATCCAACACAAAACATTTGCCAGCCATCTAAAGGGCAAAGGCCGGACTGGAAAGCCATTATGTCCGATTACTTCTATGGAACTGCAGAACGAAGCAGTGGATCTCTTCAAATTACGCTGCCTTGAACCAAAGCTCTGGCAGCAGCAGGTACATTCCACAGCACAGAGCAGAACATTTTTTACTCCGATCGGATTTCTGATACACTGCCAAACACAGCTCCTCCAATCTGAATCTGTATCAGCACATCTAAAGAACTAAAATTGAAAAATAAATGAGATTATTAGAAAGATTTTGATTCCGCTCAAACCGTGTGCTTCCTTGGTTTCAGTGGAGCCTTAAGCGCTGTATCAAGTTGGCAGGTGCAAGCACTAACTCAATTAACGTGATTCACAGGGCGTCTGTTACATCATCCCACTAAAGTGACACAATTACTAAAAGAACATGAGCCACATCTACTAATCTTTCCACGACGACCGCAGGGGAGTGACAGGTTATTCCAGTCTGATCAAGAAGTGAATCCTTGACAGACCAAGCAAAACTATGGTAGAATTAAAAACCCAAAGACTTTGTGGAACAGATATGTAGAGACCTTATTTGGATGGAACTATTTTTCCCTGAGGAGGTTAGGTCAGTGTTAGGTTAGTGTTTGGCGGATGTAATTTGTAATTTCAGTCCTGTTTGAATCTAACACGCCTGTGTTTTTTTTGCACAATTATGGAGCAAATTATCTGGCTAACTTAGGCACCCATTGAGAAATCAAATGCGATTCTGTGATTGTGGATATTATATTTTCATAATGCTTATCCTCATTTATTTTGACCTTTATCAAATAACGTTACCAAAGCCAATTTTCTCAGTATGTGCAAATCTGCCACTGCCTGGTGCACCTTCATTATGGACTTAAACCTTTTTTCCAAATGTCTGGGCTCAATAACAGTAGGTGATTCAAGTACTGCCTGCTGGCATCCCATCTAATGTAAAAGAAAATTAAACCAGTAAAGAGAGTCTGACCACTGACTGCTGAGAACAGCCGCTAGAAGCAACGCCAAACATAATCCTCATCTCACTTCATTCTTTCCTTTAATTACATGCTGCATATAATAAATCACACTGTTTATTTAAATAGATTTCATAATTCCTGTGTCTAGACCACATCCACAAAATAAATGCCTCAGAAATAACTTCAGAAATTCCAGTCCTGTCTGAGTCAGGATATTAAGATATTGTTAGGATAGAGGAAACCTTCAAATGATTTGTAATAGTTCAAATAATATGTAATATTATTACGTATATATGTATTAGACTTGGACCAGTTATGGGCCAGTTATAAGTGCATCTGCCCTATAAAGCACAAAATGCAGTCACAGCACAGAGCAGAATTTACATTACAAGAGTGAGGTGTGATAACTGACAGGTTGATGGCAGAGGATACAGGATAGAAGAGAACTTAATTTCTTAAGTTTAATTTCTTTGTTCAATATGCAAGAGTTAGTCTTGTTTTATTGTTGTTTTCATTAAAAATAATACTAACTAATTAAAACTAATTAAAAGTTAGTTTTATTAAAGTTTAGCTTTTAATAAAGTTTAGCTTTTAATAAAGTTTAGCTTTTAATAAAGTTTAGCTTTTATTAATTTGTTATAACACAGCTATACTATAATTTGTCTCATTCATTTTGTTAATAAAAACTGTTTTATATAAGCGTGTTTGTCATTGTACCATTTTATTGTTGTTGTTGTTGTGTTCTCTTTTATATTAATTTATATTAAAACATTGAACCAGACTCTAAGTATCCATTTTAAAGGGGGAATTCCACAGATCTGACAATTTTGTTATACTAAAATGTTTTCCACGCATGTACATAGTTATTTTTTTATTGTGTTTTTCATTTAGAATAATAATAAACTTCTTAAGTATTCGTTTGTTAAAAGAAAGGGAAAGATCAAATGTAAAGATCAAACTTTACAGACTTGTACCAGGTGTTACAATGTCACATGCTTATTAATCTGTGGGAAAATTTTCCTCCCGAGCACATCCCTATAATGTACACACCACTGGGTACTAGCAATTGCTACCCCCCTGAATTGCCGCTAATTCAAAAGCAGTTATCACACGTCGATTAACCGGTGGGAAAATTTTCTCACTGCCACATCCTTAATACACACACACACACACACACACATCTATCTTTCTGCAAAATCCATGGAATACGGCGTTTTCCTAAGGGCATGTAAACAAGGTCACCGGTACTATTCAAAACATGCAAAGACTGAGAGAAAACTAGCAATGGGCAGACCCAGGTAAACATGTCCACTGACTGATCTAGCATGTCAAACCAACAGGCATAACGAGACACGAGCTGGCACAGATCACAGTGCCCCCAGGGGCAGAGGAGGATAAGATAGTGAGCTTGTGCTCGGCACTGGAGCTTGTGGTCAGGATGAGCTCGATGGGTCATGAGTGAAAGCAGATGGGCAATAGCTCTAATAAACATGATTCATTATTCATGAACAAACAGTGCCTCTGCTTCTTCGGATTTATCAAGACTGACTTACAGTTTAGCCAAAAACAGATGGAGCTTTTGAGATGAGGCAGTGACTGACTTGATGTTTAAAAGAAGAATGTTTATACACAAATGGAACATGCTGTTCTATTCGAATGGAACCGTGGAAGTATATTGAATCATTTGATTCAATTTCCTTTCTGAAAGGCACTGCGCAATATACATAATGTTCCAAAGCAGATTTTAAAATAATACCTCACAACCTCCAGTGAGCAACCAAAAGGCATTGGTGGCCGGGAAAAATCCCTTTAGATGTTTAGGTAGGATAACAAACAAACCTAGAAAGTTACCAAGATTCAGCAGAGAAGACCCATTTTCCTCTGGCTGGCAGGCAAATATCTAAAAAAATTTCAACATACATATTGAATTAGGTTGAATTAGGGTTAGCCAGTAATGTAATGTGAAACAACCTTAAAACTGCAGCTGCTGAGAGTGCAAAAATTATCCCACATTATCCTAAATCACTTTATATACATATACGTTAGTTTTATCAGACATAATTACCACAGAATATTTGTGGTAATTATGAACTGAATATGTGACCTGAGGTGAATGAACTCTTCATCTAAAGCCACATGAAAGAATTTATCTGCAAGATCACAGACAAAATCTGACTAACACTGTGTCTATGACATGAGCAGTACAATGTGATGTGACAAAAGACAATAATACCCATTATAATCAGTGATGATCTCCACACTGGATACAATGTGACAAATGCTTCATTTTTAATGGGTTCTACTGTCTTTTGTCACGTTGCGTCGCTCAGGTACTGTGCAGACACGTAAAAAAAATTAAACCACATCAGAACACATCACATTGCACCTACGTTCCTTGGGTTAATAGCTAATGCTAATATTATTTTAATTTGACAAAAACGCTGATGTACCATGTGCCTGTGTACATGTGAATGTCCATTAAGTAGAAGTACCATGATGACAATAGTGAAGACAACAAACACTTATTTGCATACACAAACGCCCATTTATTACATGACGCCTATCTGATGGCATCACATTAAGCCTATCTGATGGCATCACATTCACCAGCACAGCAATAACAGGTTAAGATGAAGCACATGATTATCCTGAACGCTATGAACTTGAGGTCAACTGTGCGGTCACATCCAGCTGCAGACAGTATCCCATTATCTCAGTTTCTACAGTTTGACTACAGCCTGAGGGAGAGATTAATGCTCAGACTGGCTGTTCTTTAGCATAAGACTTTCTGGTGAATGTCAACCATAACTGACTTTTCAAAACTAACTTTCATAACTGACTGATTCTGAAATGAAAAGTACCATAGCATAACCATTATTATTGCTCATCTTGCATACTATTACAACTCAGCTTGCATTTGTGTTATAAACACGAAGGAAAATCACATGGCTTGTTGAGAAGCATGTCTTTCTTTCTGTCCTGTCTTTCTTTCACTCAGCAACTCTGGCAACTACCCACATCCAAACACCTACAACAGATTGAAAATCAGGGCTGGCTATTGCAACCAATTTGGTGATTCGATTTTTATTTATATGGTTTCAATTCAATTCAATATAATTGGCTATTATTATTTAATTAAAAATGTTAGTTTTGCATACATGGAATCTATATTTCAATATATATGGTGAGAACTGAAACCCTCTTACTTAACTGAATTACTGAAATATGCATTTACATTTACAATTGGCCCACACAGGACTAGAGGTAAAGTACAGATGTTTACATCCTCCTACAGTTTCCCACAGGATTTAGTGAGACAATGGGGGACCTCTGTCACTGAAATGGGGTTCACAGGCATGGAACTTTTGTACATTTTAAAGTTAAATGCATCAATCTGGTGCATTTTAACAGCATCATAAAGTGATTAGATCTATGAAGAACTCTTGTAAATGGTTTTAAGCTTTAGTAGTAATTTAATCATTGGTTGCATATATATAAATGGTGATGATAGGGGCACAAGTCACATACACAAAACAGGGTAAATGAAATTTATAAATGGTCAAAACAGTCTTCACTGTATGATGAGCAATGAGTGATGCTTCTCTCCTTAGTTGACATTAACACCATAGACAGCAGCATGAATATTAGGCTACAGTCACTTTAAGATCTAATGCATGGATCCAATACTGTATTGGCATGCATCAGATTTCATTCCCAGCTGTTTATGTTCACAAACAAGTACATTTATGGGAATGCTTTTTGACATAACTGTGTGGATTCATCCATTCATCGGAGGCAAAGTTTGTGCGCTTTGGGTGTGCGCATACAGAAAACCACCATCTGGTCAGACCACCTCTGTGTCTCATATACAGCCTAGTTTGTTGCAGTTCGGGTGTGCATGGCACAACACGCAGGAGCTGAAGCTGCGATGGTGGCAGGAGCAGGAGGGGGCAGGGGTCTGACTGACTGTGAGTGTCAGATGCTTTGCTGAAACAACACACTAGTAGAGTTTTATGTTATTATGAGAGGTGAAAAAATATTTTCAGTTTGTTTTGAAACTGTGGCAGGACAAATTGAACAGTGGGTGGCCACAGTCTGAGTAATGAATGGGAAACACTGCTCTTAAGTAAAGCACATACATTAAGAATCGATTCAGGGATTTCCCAAATCAATATCATTTTGTTAAACTGAAGGTCAATTTAAATCAGAGAATCAATATTTTTTACCCAGCCCTATTGAAAATAGTGGACATTGCTCTGCTAGCACCATAACCATCATGCAAATTAGCCCCAAACAGGTTTACTGACCCCTCCCTGCAGCAGCAATAAACAAGACTAGTTTTAACACATCACAAAATAGTCCACTGCATTCTCCCTTTCACACACTAACACACAGGCATACTCATGTCTCACTGTATTTAACTATACCTTTGAGACAACGGAGACATATAAACAAATATATCAACAAGTTAATATTTCATCAGACACTCGCAGCAGGTTTATTTTTCTGTACATTTAAAATCTCTGTTCAATGCAGCTGAAATGTTTTCAGCCTAGCTTTAGGACGGTCCTCAGTCACGCTAATGCTTCTGAGAGAGAGTCAGCATTTGCCAAATGAGAGACTATTTCCATAAGCAGTAAAATGGATGAGTACAGAAAGACGATTTAATTCAAATGTTTCATCACTGCACTGCAACAATGTAAATAAACCACAAGAAAAAAAAATTACATTAAAACTACTGCCATCCTATCAAAGCTCAAGATCAGAGTACAATTTCCTAGGATTTAAGCAACAATGCTTAAATACTTTTCATCTTTCAGTGGGGATTACAACCAGGTAAGCCACATGGGGTTTGCATGTGGCCTACAGATTTCCACAAAACTGGAAGCTTGTCATTTACAGAGTTCTTCAGCACCCCCCTCCCCAACTGTTTGTTTATATAAATATGTGGCTAATTTGATCATTCTATTAGCTACTAGAGGAACGTAAACTCTCAGCCACTAACACATTTTAGCCTTGTTTAAATACAGACCACAGAATTCCTCAATTTCCACAGATAGTCTCCAGATTCCAACAGCACCTGGTGGTAAAACCCCAATCTACTTGACCATTTCCATTGCAGTCCTGTTGGTCCCTAAGGAATCAACCTGCCCTGGTGTTTATATGCTACACACATAGACAGACATTTTTATTAGCACATTCAACTTAACAGCTCTTGAAAAATAAGTTTATTTTTTTGAAAAATAATTTTATTTTTCACTATTGCTGTACACATTTCAATATAATGACCATATATTATATCATTCTTTTTGGCTCAATACTGTGCCCACAATGCTCCTTTCTTCCCAGTACAAAAGAAACCAAAACAAAAGACTAAATAAATCATCACAATCAAAACAAGCAGCACCTCACTAAGCACCCTGCTCAGCTTTTAACACTGACAGCACAAGAAGGACCTCAATGGAGAAGACAGAAGAAACACTTAGTGGCCCCTGCAGCGACAAAGAAGCAGAAATTGCTTTCTTTCACTGAAGTTCACTTAAACTCAATGAATTGCAGTCCACTGAAGAAAGAAACAGACCAACACAGAGAGCCAAACCACTGACTGTGTGGCTACAACCAGTTCAGGAGCAACAGAAAAGCCTTTTAAGATTTTGTAAGTATTGCTAGAGGAAAAAAAAGAGCATGAAAACATGAATCATAGAATGATAGAAGGTATAAAGATGAGTATGCATGAAACAGGGCAATCTCACTCCGTTTTCTTAGAAAACAGTAAAGGGAGATCTGTTCAACTGTGTATTATGGTTCTCTGTTTAAGTTAAGTTATGCTTTTTTGAGTCTTTGTTGTAAAGATTCACAACTGTATGTCTTAATTGGAACAAAAAGAAACAACAACATTCCAAACTTCAGGATTTCAGGCTCTGAGTCCGGATTCAGTGCCATAGATTAGGACATTAAAAAGTCTTTTAAACACTTAATGTCAGAGGGCCGTCAACAAAAGCACTGCCAGTTTGCAAATAGCCAGTTCAGTCTGCTCACACTATCATATGTGCCTGGCCTGGAAAGTACATTTGAGGCTTTCCCCTTTAAATTGCTATTTAACACCTACAAAATACCAAATGAGTTATAAAGTGTTACTAAACGTGTTACCTAAACTTCACAGCTATATGAACACCATGAATTTAAATAAAAAATATTAAGTCCACTAGCTTACATTTTCATCAGCTGCATACAGTACGTTTTCAAAATGAGGCATAAAAGTAAACAGATGTTACACCACATGTACACATTCCATGAAATACAAAATTGAGGAGATGGCCATCGCTAAACGCTCACCTGTGCCGATGCTCGTCGTGTGCCCCCACACCATGTATAACCTGTCTACTGCTGTGCCTCGTCTCCTTCTCTGACTCAATGTGCGGTATCAATACGTCCTCCAAGCCGAAGTCAAACCTCTTGTGTTTTGAATTGTCTGGCAGGAAGAAAAACGCTCCAAAGCACAAGGTGATGAAGGCACTGAGGATGAGGAGGAGTATGAACTTCTCTGAGAGCCGTAAGGTGGCTCTGTGGTGGGGGAATGAGGAGGCACCTGGTGAGAGGGTAGGTATCCTACGTCCCGAGAGTGGCAAAAGAGCCGGCGTGGTCATATTTTGATAATGAACTAGAATATGGTGGGATAAGGGACAAGGCTTTGGTTTTGTGTCCGCAACACTACCTCATTGTGATGAAAGCAAGCTCTTGTGCCAAATGTCTGTTTATACTTGAGAAAGTAACTTTGGTTTGTAGATCAGAAAAACAGATTCCTCTTGCTCTGAAAACAAAGGAAAGACATTTTACATACTGACTATTATGAGGAATTCACCAAAGCTTGCTATGAGAAATGAACTTCAGTTTCCATGGCGATCATGTTAAGCAACAGAAAGGACATGACTCTAAACTTTACTGAAGGGATGTAAAGAAAAGCCCAGCACTCCAGATTAATTAGTTATGATCAAGCCCTTTATTCTAGTATTACACCACCCGTAAATGAACACAGGCTTGTGATTTACCCATATGAATAACCTACACCTAGATGAGCTATTTAACTTTTCTATTAAGCACAACAATTGACACTGAGCTAATTATGGCCAAATCAAATATAAAATGATGTCCTTTTGATGGTTTTGCTTAGACCACCCAGCTTTGTGAGCTGCTTCACAATGTCAAATGCAGGCAGACCAGAGTCATATATATATAAAAAACGGCAGATCTGTGAAAACATTTAATAAGAAACCTGCATAATATCATTATAAAAAATAACTACGTCTTAATAAATATGCGTCTATATATTCATATGTATGTATATGTGTGTGTGTGCACATACCGTAGGGGTCTTTTTGTCATTCTGATCCATGATCCTCGCTTCTTATTGTCAAAGCTGGTTGGGTCCAGTCGTAATCTACTACAAATCGCGAGTCCTCCCTTATTTATCTCAAGCTCGCAACCCGCGGAGATTTTAGCTATACAGAAACCGCTAGAGAAAGCAACAGAGTAAAACAAGCTATCTTAACGTACAGAAACTGGCAGACCAGGCGGAGTGTAATGATTGATCGCTAATGTTACATCGCTGGAAGTATTCGCTTAGCTCGCTTGCTTATGTTAAAGATTAAAGTTCCCGTCATGTTATGTTAAACAGTAAATATCGCGGTATTCAGCACAGGCCCGATCCACTTGATGCCGTGGCAGCGTCTCTCAACCGCAGACGGATATTAAGAGCCAAACTGACCAGCCGATACTATCATGAAAATAAAGCACTGATGCATTGCAACTACTGGATGTACAAACTATCGAGGGCGTTTATTTTCTTTACATAATGCCCTATTTTAATAATATATTAAGCTGGCCTCCGCCGGACGTGTACTGCGCCTTTTTTCCTCCAGTAAAGGCATTTAGCTGGCAGCCGTGTATCGGACCGATCGTGTCCTGCCACTGCATCACCTTGTTGGTGCTTCGGGATAAATCGGCGCCGCGGACCAAAATCCAAAATTAATGCCCGAAAGAACAAGATGCCAAGTTCATGGTAACGTCCCTGTCTCGGTGCACTGAATCCCTCGCAATGATCATCACCTCCCTTGTGCTTTCGTTCACCCTTTATTTCTGTAGCCGTGTGCGCCGCCAGCCTCCAATATCCAGGATGTTGTTACTGCAACAGATACTCCTCCTCTCAGTCCACTGACAGCCAGTCAGCTGCCGTTTAGTAAACCCGGGGAGGGTCGCTCAAGTACGAGTCTAGTTAGGCAACGTAAAAAAAACGATAACGGCAAGGCGCAGGGAGGGTCATTAAATGCAAATTTGTGAAATTTTTTTTGTTATGCTGGTTCACATGCTGGTTGTTATGCTGGTTCACATAAAAGACTTCACATGCTGATGGCAAACACTGAGTAAAGTAGTTTGAATAAATGTATAGTCTTATACACACAGATGTATTCATTTATAGGCGCAGATCCGAATCAGGTGCGTTGTTTTGGGATCTGTAATATAGGCTACTGACTGTATATGAAACGTTGTAAATGGTAAGTGCAGTTTTTCAAACCTGTAAACAGCAAAGCAGTTATGATATTTTAAAATAAAGTGTTTACTTGGATGAAAACTGACGTTTTTTTTCTTGCCCTAATTTTTATTTTCTTTTTCACTGCTGTCTCTGCTGGAAACATAAATATGCATGTTTTATTTGAATTTAAGAGCTATGTTTACAAGATTTTTTGCAATGCAAAAAAACATGCAAAATAAAGAAACCTTCAACCTCAAAAAGCCATAATGATTATTAGTTGCATGCCTGTTGGTTTTATAAACAAATGTTTAGACCTGCCCAGTAATGGTTACATTACTGGTTAAAACATTTGTTCTTTTCAACATAAATTAACTACATAACATTAAATACATGCTGTTAAACTTTAAAAGATGCAATCCTGGATTTCAATACACAAATGAAAAACTAGATCCATCAAAAGACATGTTGGCATTCTGAGAAATGAAGCCATTTAGATTTAGATTCCTTGAGCTGCCATACGTGTAATTCTTTTCTCTTGATTTACAGATGATATGCCAGGCTAACCAACAAAGAGTGTCAATGCTGAGGGCTATGGAAAAAAATCATATGAGTCATGCTCAAGTAGGCAGAGGAGAAGGGACTGGACACACTATCACTCAGCCTAAGAGGCACACATCTGACACCCTGACAGAACTCACTGTCAGAAAGAGAAGTTCCGCTCTGCTGAATTTCTTGGTTTGTTACAAAAATAAGACACGGATCACTGACCGAAAGGAAAAACATAAACTCACACACAACAGAAATCATTGGATTAACAAACAAACAAATAAATAAATTTGAGGAGACAGGTGATTGAAAGTATTATCTTTTACTTTAAAGGGTGAGTACATTCTCCAGCAGGTCTGTATAACTAGGCTATGTTCTGTGTCTTTAAACAGGGGAATAGTGACAATACAATGACAGTTTAAACACAGCAAGCAAATGAAGGCAATACAGCTTCAACCTTGAGAAGTCCAGACAAGATGATTGGCTCTGCAGGACGAAAGTGTCTGTCGATTACATATCCTGTCACCAATAAACATATACACAGCTAACAATTTTTGGTTGCAAAGAATGTTTCTGTAACGTTTCCATTAAGTAACAAATTCATTAAGAAAAATGTTATTTATAATGTTCTGAGAACATTATGGAGACATTTCTTAGAATCCCACATCAACTACCACATAAACAAAGGATAAGAATGTAAACTAGTATTCTGCGTGTCCACTTCATTAGGTGTTGTTTTAAATTCCTGTTTTTTAAACAGGAAAATCTCCTGCACTGTTTCTAAGAATATCTGACGTGCCCAAAGGGGACTAAACACTATGTTATGCAAGTTGTCCTAGAAAACACATTTCGCCCCATAACTGAATTATTGACAAACTGCTAATGTTCACTAATCCAACTGAATAATTCAGTTTCAACACAGTGCCAGATTCCAAAATATCTGGCGCATAGTTTATTTTTCCCTTTAGTTGTGTTGATGTGATAAAAAAAAGCTTTTAGTCTGGGTTGTGAAGCATTGTCACAATCTGCTCTTGATACCTGACATGACATTTTGACGATGGCTGAAGAACAGTTCTCACCTTGCAAATGATTGATGGGAGATTATAGATCCAGGTGAGGATTGTGGCTGAACGCCCAGACATCAGTCATATACTAATAGATGCAAAAGGAGAGAGTGTGTGTGTATCAGATAACTGGAAGTAATTTGCAAAAGGACATGTGGAGGGGGATAAAACAGAGAAAGTGTCTGTTGAAATGAATATGCGTTGGGATATAGGTGTGAATGATAAATGAAGTGAAGATATAGAGACTGAGTAGGTAAATGCTGCCAAATAACACAATGTGATACAGACAGATGACAAATGAATTGAAAGACAGGGTGAGAACAGAGAAGCCGAATGACTAAGTGCATCCAGTATCAACAGAAACTATAGCAAGAAGCTCTTACCCCATGAGGATTATGTAAAGCAGTACACAGGAAAAGTGCACACCAAGGAATATGAGGTCCTGGCAAACACGCAACCAATCTTACTATGCACATCATTAACAGCTTCTTTTGGATAACAAACAAGTAAGCATTTGTTTATGTCAGAAGCAGGTTAACAATATATTACACAAGTAAATGACTCAGCATCATATCTTTACATTGATTAAACATTGGCACATACGAAGCAAACTATTATCATTTGTGACCTTAATTAGTTATTAGCAAGTAGGCTACTGATTTGTTCACAGAGGTCAGTAACACATATGAATACATTTCTGCACAATTTCAATAAGATGACACATTTGAATGCATTACTTTCTCCTTTAGCTTTTTTCTGTTTAGATGTTGTCCAGGGCGGGCATCAGTGCAATAGGAGCCACATAAAGGGTTCATTTTAAGATGTAGATGAGAAGTTATTGTTCAAGCTCTCCTTAGATTAATGAAAAGCTTAAATATTTGCAAAAATGTTTTCCGGTGCATTCATGTTTTTTTATTATTCTAAACTGAATCGAGAAATAAATATTACAAGAACAATTTATTTGTAATGCTCGACGCAAACGGACATTACGTGAGTTCATGTATTCACTTAACCAACCGTTCATCAAATAATTTCATTCCCCCTGCGAACTACTGCTGCCATCTAGCGCTAGACAGAGAAATTCAGAATTTGAGGTTAACAATAATATCCCCCCAACATTTCAAGAAAGCAGAAATATATTCAAATTTAATTTAAAATAACACTTTGATATAAACAAGAGCATAAACTGCATACACTTAACTTAATTGCTGCTAAATAAGCAATGTAAAGTAGGTGTTGGTGAAGCCCATACTTAAAAAAACTGTCAATCACAAGCATTATCAATACGGGTCACGATTTATCATTTTACAGCAGGTCTGTATCATAGATCCTGTAATAGTATACACAGCAGGTCTGTATCATAGATCCTGTAATAGTATACACAGCAGGTCTGTATCATAGATCCTGTAATAGTATACACAAAGTAAAATATATATCACTGTAAACATAATAAATATACTCATTCTTGCAAGTGGAGAGGTAGGTGTTTGATTTTAGGTACCAGCACCGTACATAAACACAGCTGAAACTTAATATCAAAAATTATTCATAGATGTATAAAATACTACTTCAGTTTTTGAAAGAGTCATGTACACATACAAAAATAATGTTTGATCTATTACTGTACTGACATATTACATTGTTCATAATATTGTGTAATTTCAAAGACAACATGATGATTATGATATAATATAAGGGTATATGATACAGTCATACAGATTATATGACAAATGTTGATAGAACTGTTTATAATACCGGCACTATAACAGGCACTATGTAGCATCAATACTGTACATTTATTTTTTAGCAGGCACTTTTATTCAAAGCAAAATAAGTGATAAATGTATTTTATACAAAAAAATAGGGAAATGTTTATTACAATAAAATGATTTTTTTTATAAAATTAGGGAAAATGAAATAGTGTAAATATGAATTAAGCAGGTGCAACACCAGTGAAGGTTTATTACTGTTTATCAGACTGCCATATTTCTGAAGGAGCACAAAGAATTTGGGCACTGCTTTTTACATACAGTACTGTGTGAAAGCCTTAGACTCAATATTTTTAATAGAATCTGGCAACAGTAAATGGAAAACGTATAGGAATAGTAAATTGAAAAGGCAAAAGGAATGATTGGAATTGTATTTCCTGGAATTGTTTGGAACTGATATTTCCACCTGTCACACTACAGCAAACGATATAAATAACAAACTTAAAACTATTTTTGGGGGGTGAAAGTACTATTGTGCATAAGACTTTTGCACATTATATATATATTCCATAAACAGGTCTGTTATTAAATTAAGATTAACATCAACTGTTGTATTGTAGCATGCCTCTTTAGCGCCCCCACTAGAACAGAAGGAGCAACAATGGAGTACGCCACCGTGACGTCTGAACTGTTTCTTCACATTCAGCATAAAAGGTGAACCCTGGAAAGCATGTATTATTGAAAGGTCAGTTCCAGCATCACCACACTTCTAATATGGCTGCTTAAAGGTCACTAATGCAGTATTAGAAACAGATAAAAATGTTTAACTGGACAGTTACCTGGACATACTGAGCTTTAACACAGACCCACACAGAGTAGTAGACCTGTTTCAGCAGGTGTGTGGGTGACAGAGTAGGAGCCATCGCCATTATCCACCACGGCTGCCTTCACAGTGCTATAAAGTTACAATGAAGAAAACAACTATGAATAAAAAAGCTTCAGGAAAAAGATTACATATGTTTTTAATATTAATATCTTTGGTTTCAGCTGAGATGGCATTGCCATATATAGCATTTTCACTTTTTTAAAGGTTATTCTATGTATATGCTATTTAATTATATCTACTTAAGATACTATTCTGTGATTAACCTCTAAATACCATGAAACATCTAAATTAAAATGCTTATCATATTTTACTCCATTAGCTCTATCACTCAGTTATAGAACTGTTGTCATTTACTACAGGTATGCTGAGACAAAGAGTAAAGAATAGCTAGTTGTTGTAGTCTGAACAGCTTTAGAAAAAAATAAACTGCAATTCCATTTTAATCAATTCAGATGTATGTACAGTGATAATTGTGGTGAAATTGGTAATTGTTTTTGAATTGTTTTGGGCAACATGAAGATTGCAATAAAAGTACTGTCACATGATTAACACCTCCACTACCAACAAGATAAAGAGGACTGTGCACAGATATCGAGGAATAAGGTATCAAAAGAACGTCCACACAACGATAATAAAAAGATTTTAATAAATGCAATAGTTTCAATAAAATGCAGCAAATGAGTCAGTGGCAGAGATTCAATTCCATATGATAAAACAGTAAAAAAAGTTTTGATCAATGTAGTAAAAATTTAACGTATGCAATAATTGTTTCAATAAATGCAATCAATGAGATGGAATTATAATGATAATAATAAAAAGATTTAATAAATGCAATAAATGAGTCAGTGACAAAGATTTGATTCAGTGTGATAACTCAAATACACAATACAACAAACCTATTATACTCTCGGGAGTGCCATCATCACCTACCATTACCTTTAAACTGGAGAGCCCTGTTTTAGTCCGGGCAGGAGACCAACACTTTGTCCGAGAATGCTGGGTGATGCACTCTTATCCCACGGCTGAACTCCTGTCTGAACTGGGGTCTCACCTTCCGTTTATACTCAAAAATTAGGTGTGGCTAAAGACAGCCCTCTGAGTGAAAAAAAGAGAAAGCTGGCCAGGCTTGGGATGCTGGGACACAGCGGGTAAATGACCTTGGGGCACTCTAGGACCAACAATACATAAAATGTCCCCATAGTAGCCAGGAATGTTGTCTGCTGCTTATCATTGTGTCATGCCCTAAGGATTGTTGGTGTGTGTGTGTGTGTAAGGGGAGAAAGAAAGAGATCAGAGCTCACAATCAGACTTGAGATCCTGTCTCATAAAGTTCACAAAGCGTCAGAAGGAGCAACATTGTCATCGCAGTATCCTGCACTCAACTTCTCCCTGGATAGTGCACTTGCTGGGATCAGACTTTGCATGTATGACTTCTACTACAGAAAATCCATCCACCTCCCCAGCACTCTCCTCAGGCAGGAAACAGATACTGCTGGTCTCGTCGCTGCACAAGTCACAGAAAGCGCTGAGAGGGTTTCCGTGAAAACATCGTCCAGCGCAAGATGGTCAGTGGTCAGATCATACACGCCCAATGACGGCAGGTCTACACAGCCATTTCCCGTTTACGCCATGCACAAAAAATGGCATACGATGGCGAACGCAATCCGCACAAAATGTGTGCAAGCAGGGACAAATTTTAGGGTCTCGATACACCCGAATTGCAGAATTGACAGACTGCTTTGGATTTCTTTCTAGCATACCCATTAATCTGATTTGTTCTTTTTGCTTGTCTTCATGAACTGATGGCTTTTCCTCAAGGGACATTTATATACTTTTTTCCCTAAATAAAAAGACATTTCTAGAAACCAACAGCACAGCCTAATACATTTCTCAACGCTATGTCATTTGCATTTGTTAGACACTTTGATACTAGCTACTTACACAAAATACAGATACACTAAACACTAGACATAAGACTATTGAAACAATGCAAGTTTTAAAGAGCAACCTCTAAACATTTTGAACTTTGCAATAAATTACAGTGTTAATTAACATTACAGTATTGCTTTGTAAAATTTTTATAAGAGGTTACACTGTAACTACAACAATAAAGTTTGCAGAAATGAAGAACAATTACATTTGACATATTTCTGAACTTACAATATACAGTTTTGTGTTTACAGTATTTGGAATATGAAACTCACCTACAGTTCGTTTGAATAAATCCAGAGATATTCTGAGTGGTCTGTGAACAATTTTTTTACTGTTCAGTAGTGCATCACATAGTGATTTTTATTCTTGCTTTATTCATGAGCGCATGGTGCAAAAAAAAAGTTTTCTAACTTGCGTGAAGCACAAAGTATTAATAGAGCCTTTTGGAAAATAATATTATGATTCATGATGTCTGAATGTTAGAATGGATTTTAATGTGTACGCAACTGATACAGAGCTCAACCAACCACCTGGGTCTACTTGACAATGAATCGAAAAAAGGTGACTCCAAACAATAGTTGTAAGGATAACACTTTTGTAGATGCAGCATTAAAAATGAAGTATGTCCTCCCTTTCACTTCATTTCCTGAAAATAAATAATCACAGGGAACAGTTAAACAGAGAAATTCATCTGAAACAGATACAGTATATAACAGACAAAACAACACATATTTAAAGAAATAAATTAATATAGATACAGCATAAAACAGAAATATAGTGATAACAATTTGTTCTACACATCCTACTGCTAGTGTCATTTTGTTTTAACCCTTGCTGTCCTTGGTGTCCAACTTGTCAATGGAGAGATTGTTTCATTTGATAAACTATGCAATGCTATAATGTGTAAATGTTGACTATGGTTGTGTTCAGGTGTTTTTAGGAATTAGTTTCAGCTTTACACAGTTGTCTGTTAACAGTATTAGTTTACCTTTTACAGTAGCCTCAGAGACAGCTTTCACAAGGCTGTTTTGTATAAGACAGGTGTAAGTGTCATTGGCATTTACTGGGAGTTCCAGTACACTGACAACTTGCATGATTCCAGCAGAGTTGTTACTAAATTGGCTACTGCTGTTTAAAAGCTGCCCACTCTGACTAAACCAGGTTACATCCGGTTGGGGAAACCATTTCTGAGCCTCAGCGGTTAGAGAGTCATTTGTCTGTCGGGTAAATATGGGGGCTGAAAAAGCTGATAAATGCACACAGAACACACTCATTTACTTTGAAACACAAGAGCTAAGAAATTCATTGTAGTTTGTTTAGTTTAATGAAATGTAAATATTTTGCTATTTTCTAATATATTATTAAAATAAAAAAGTTGTTTCCTTACCAGCCACTCTAAGATTAACACTGGTAGTTCCTGAGATTTTTGCTGCACTAACACTGCAGCGATACACACCCTCATCCTCCAACTTCACACTCCTGAGAAGTAAAGAGGCATTGCCCATAGAAATAGCATCTGGAAACATTTGAGCTCTGTTTTGGAACTGTACGTTTTGGTCTTGAAGTTGGGCTGCTTTGTTTTTGTATTCATAAACCACCCCACTAAGACCGTCTTTTAACCAGGTGATTGACACATCATCAGATGGCCCATTGCTGCTCTTGGAAAGAAAGCTGCAATCCAGGACAGCATCATCTCCAAGGTTCCCCACTGTGGAGGAGCTACTGCTCTCAACAGTACCTTGGGACACTTGGAAAACACACACACATTTAGCATATCATTCAACAGGGAGTCTAATTAGAAAACATTCACCAACAGTCATACATACTCAATTATCAGAATAATTTACTAACCTGAAAATGCAATAGCCAAAATAAGAATTATGAGCCCAGAGATTACAATGATGAGAAAAATCAAACTGCAAAAAATAGATTTAAAGGATTTAATTAGTAACACAATAATACTGTAAAAATTTATTTTGAAAGGAATGTAGGATAATTATTTAAAAATGTTGTGCCATTGCCTTACCTTCCAAAGATTATTTGTCCAATTGAAGCCATTGTGGTATTGTGTTTTTATTTAAAACAGTATAGTTGATGAATCAATCTACCATTCCTAGCATCTCTGTAGACAGCAACCAATACGTTTAGCTGAAAGCCCATTTTCAAATCCCCCAAGACTTTAAACTTTACTTCAACTGAACACTAGGAACTCCTCCTTCTGTCAATATTGCCTCTGAGAGGTGTGTTATATAATAACACACAGCTGAGTCTTGACCTAACCTGTCTGCTTGCTTAAAATGTGCTGCTACAACGTGACAGTAATAATTCAAACAAAACAGTGACAGTAAAATTTAAATGAAAATGCAATGTACATATTTTATATGTTATATTGTCTCCCTAGCTGTGACCAAAAGTGTCATGAAACAATTATTGTTTTGGTTGGTTTGCATTACACTTTAAGCTGTGATAAGAATTGATATCTATAAATGATACTTGATTTGTACTTTTGTCTTTATTTGTATGTAGTGCCTGAGACAGATCAGACACAAAAACTAGTTATATTTCATTAATATAACCACATATACCTCACCCAGCAAACTAAATACACTCTGGGATGTCTTTAGAACTACTCCCAGACTGCAATTAACACCCAGATCCAAAACCATGCCTCCAGTGACCATAGCAACCCACAGTAAAGCATCTAGATAAGACTGTTTTACAACCCAAAAGAATGTGGAGAGATTCAGTCTCACGTCATTTATTTTGAGACAGACAAAGAAAACATTTTTAATGTGTGTGTATATATATATATATATATATATATATATATATATATATATATACATATATATACATATATATATATTTGTTTATATTTGTTTATATAATTTAATATAAACAAAGTGTATATATATATACATATATATATATATATACATATATATATATATATATATATATATATATATATATATTTTATATATATATATATATATATATATTTGTTATATAATGTTAATATAAACAAAAGTGTCTATATATATATATATATATATATATATATATATACACTTTTGTTTATATTAACATTATACAACTCCATGTTGTATAATGTTGTACAAGATTTCCATCTTAACATACAATCAAATTCAATATGCAAAACAGCATGTTGGAAGACCAAGAGTGTTCACTTGCTGTGATTGGATCACACCCCTCTTCAGGGTGTGACATCCTCACAGTTAAAAGACCAGTGTCTAAGAACACATCTCTTGGCTCTCGTCTTTTGAGTCTTCTTTTACAGTTCCATCTTCTTAGTTCTTTGAGGACTTTCATCAGGATGAGGATGCTGAGCTAAAGAAGTCTTCAGTAGACCTCTAAGCTTGTGCCAGGCTATGGCCTTGTCTTTCCATTCATCAAAGACCCTCTGCATCAAACTTGTTCTCTCTCTCATCAATACTACTTCCAGATAATTTATTGATCCTAATCAATTATTAACATTTCCCTTTTGGAATAATGTTTGTTTCCCTTGCACAGAAAATGGTGAAATGATGAAAATGCACAGAATACATTTTGAGTGAACTTGTTTATGAATAATTACATCTTTGGTGGAGAACGCTTATTTGCAAATAAAACAATAAAATATTAATCCTCTACATGTACTGAATACTAGACATTGAATTGGACATGAATTTCCTGTATCAAATTCATGATATAGCAGGTATTTTTTAGAAGTACTGAAGTAACAGTAAGACAGCAGAATGTTTACGTAACCCATGAACGAATATTGTATGACATCTTTGCCATGTTCAAAACATTGCTATTTACTGAACAATGTAATAAAAAATGTAAACTACTGGAAAAGCGACACTGTTTTAAATGTAACTGAGCTAATGCCAAACTATTTATAAGTAATAGCTACTTGTAGCTGCTAGTAGTAGCTACTAGTTAGCTTCTTTCTTTCTTTCTTTCTTAATATATGTTTCTTCAGGCTATAGGTTTAGGCATTATATGTGGCAGTATCATTGAATGGTGGCTATAGTATTAAAGATAGCCAATATTAAACTTGCATCTGTTAAAGTCATTGTGATGATTTAATTTAAAGTGAAATGGAAAAATTGAAGGTAGGCCTTGTTTTTTGGCTTTAGAAAAATAGCTGTTTCAAATCTCGCAGCAGACAGAGTAGTTAATGACTCTGACTCTGCCCAAGCTATGAGACTGATGTCATCAGAGAAGGTCTCCCATTCCAGAGAGGAAGTACATTTTCAGATTTTGATTAAAGATTGCGAGGGCACAAAAATGTGGGCATGCATAAATCATATATAACAAACACTGTAATATTCCATGCAAAGAACATTTGCATATTCATATTACATGAATAAGAATAGTATATTTTGATTTCATGGTGACTTTGGTACTGTTGTAACATGTTCTTTCAGACAAAACCATACTACAAGAGAGAGTATGAGATCTTCCTGTCCCAGGAAACCAGCTGACAATTTGGAAAAAAACACAGCAGACAATTTGAAAGAAAAAACAAAGCATGAAAGCTAACTAAGCCTATAACTAAGTCACATTTCTAATAGATTTTGGGATATTGCAAAAAATGCTGGATGGAAATGCCATGGGCATAAATAATGTGAATAGAAAACTAAAATATATAAATGTTCCAATAAGGTATGCACATAAACTACGATGGAAGCACATTTATGAAATAAATTAAAGTCATGTGACTTTGCCTTAGTAACTGGACTAGCCAGCTGTCCAAACTCATTGCACAGCATCTGGAGTGGTGTTTGCGTCTGCAATGCCAAAGTCTGTCATTAAAGTGGTTCAGTATAATAACCTCCCAAAAATGAATTTTTAATATTCTTAAATTTATGTTCACAGTTCCTATAGATTTAGTGTACCATTCCTATCATAGTTTGTACAGTTGTATTAATTTTCTTATTAAGAATAATGTTTATTATTTTTATTATATTGTTTTACTGTCTAATAAGCTCCAGCAGAACATCAAGACCAATTCCTTGTACATGTAAAATTAGCAATAAAGCTCATTCTGATATGCTGTATTGTAGAGCTTCCTGAGGACAAGCTCTGCAGTGATGACATACATCTAACAATCTATGAATGATGAATGTCGTGTCATAACTGCCTGCTTCATATCTGCTTCAATAGCACAGATTTAAACAAACCAATGGGATATTTAAAAAACAACACAAATATACTGTTTTTCTCATTCTTAAATTATTTTGCATTCAGCTTTCATCTAAATTATTTACTTTAGAATGCAAGATTAAATGGTAATTGTGTATGTGTGGTTCAACAGAGATTACAGCTCCTCTAAGAACATCATACAAGACAAACAATTGATGTTCTTTAATTCATCTAAAGAAAAGAAAAACAAAAAGAAAAGCAGATTAATAAAACATACTGCTTTAAAGTTGAAGTATCTCTGATATATCACCCAGAACTATCAACAACTGCAATACGTAATGACACACCTGCACAGCGTCCACAGCATGATATCATCAGTTCTACCTGAGTACAATGTGGCACAAAACGGTACACCAGTGTGACAGTCACTGAAGACAGTGTAAAACTGTGAGGGTATTAAACTGAACAAGAAGGGTATATCTGCAGCCTGGAGATTTCCAAATGGAGATGGAAACTCCAAAATGGGGTGGGAGCAATAAAATAAGGTGTGGCTTCTTACCATTGTCAGTGACTCATAAGGCACAGTTTTTATTCAGTTTTTTTCTACATAAGAATTTATTAGGTAAATGTTTTTCTATTATAGAACAGCTACAGTTATTTGTATAGGGACTTGGAGACACAGTTGTGAACAAAATTGCAGTAGATGGATATGCTGCTGTTGTAAACTCTGCTTCACTACTGACTGCTACATCTTCAAACATATTATGAGAAACACCATTCTTTCTTTTTTGTGGATCATAACAGTTTTAATTGATGGAGACGTTGTTGCTTGCTTGTGTCTAACAAAATCTAAGGTTACATCTCAGCAGGATCAGATTCCTTGTAAAGAGAGGCAAAAACTTACTCTTGAGGAGTCTAATATCTATACAGATTGTCAGACAATATCACAGGTACGTTATTAATCATATAATAAAATTAGATGAACAAAATAAACAAAATGTGATAAATCTTAATCTAAAATACTTTCTCAAAAAATATTCAATTACATAAAGTTTTTGTAACAAAGTGTTTTTAATATTTGTAATTATGAATATGATTCACATCTTTACCTTGATTAATAACAAAAATGGTATTCTAATATCTTCTAATTATCATATTTAATTTAATGAAATTCTACATAGTATATTAATGGAAAGTGACATATTTGTCAGATAGGTGCCTTATTTAAGGTACTTCAGTTACTATCTGCCAGCACTGGAATCAAACCAGCAACCTTCTGATCACAAGCCCAACTCACTTACCAGTAGGGCACAACTGCCCCAAGGGTTTTACACTATTCATTTGTGGTGTTGCCAAAACCTTTATAAATGCCTATATGAAGACTTGTGTGAAAGCAAGGCAATAACTTTAACAGAGAAAAGATTGCACAAGGCAGCACAATAAAAGGCTAAATCTAATTATTATAGCACACGACAACTCAGAAATCTTGTTAACTGGTCTACATTCTCAGAAGGACTGATCAGTCTTTTTGACAAAACACCTCAACAACCTCAGGAATTCCATACCATCCTCAGAACCCTCTTCTCAACATCCCCAACACCCACCTCAACAACCTCATCCCCCCCAGCAACCACATAATCCACCTCAACAACTTCAGAACCCTCTTCTCAACATCCCCAACACCCACCTCAACAACCTCATCCCCCCCAGCAACCACATAATCCACCTCAACAACTTCAGAACCCTCTTCTCAACATCCCCAACACCCACCTCAACAACCTCATCCCCCCCAGCAACCACATAATCCACCTCAACAACCTCAGAAACCTCTTCTCAACATCCCCAACACCCACCTCAACAACCTCATCCCCCCCAGCAACCACATAATCCACCTCAACAACCTCAGAAACCTCTTCTCAACATCCCCAACATCCACCTCAACACCCACCCCAAAAACCCAAGGGATCTCTTCTCAACATACTCAGAACCCACCTTAACAACATCAGCACTCTCTTCTCAAGAAGCTCAGAAGACATTTTAACAACCCTCAGACCCTCCTCTCAACAACCTCAGCTTTATAAAAATGGCAGTAAATACAATGACAATAAATGACACTCATTACAATGACACTGTCCTGTACTGAACACATCACATCAGCTACTAAAGACCCACTAAACAATGTCTGTCATTAAACATTGGCTAGGAAAAGTTCAGACTAATTGTAATGATTGGACAAACATTTTATGCTCTGCCTTCCACAGAAAATATTTAAATACCACTTTATATAGTGATTGCTACCAGGATGTGACTTTAAACCAGCATAATCACCTACCCTGCCGTTAAGATGAACACTAAGCCACCTTTATGCTATTCAGTGGGCGTAACAGCAGTGAATCCTTCCCACTGTGACCTCATGTGTATACCCTCTATAAATAAACACAGCATTTCTCATGTAAACAACCTTTTCTATACAAGTACTTAACACCGCAAGCATAGAAAAATGATATATTGTTGTATTTATATATTTACTGCAGTGATGATTTATATTATATTTTTACTTCATGTATATTCCACTGCCCAGATTTGACACTGAGAGGACATGAGACCTCATTGCTCATCTTCTGCTGTTCATCAGCTCAAGGTCGCCCCCCAGGTTTGAGCATGAATATTGCTCACATTATATGAGTACAAATAAGCACTGAAATACAGTACCAAAGAGAATATGAAGATATTTACCAGAAAAAAATAAATAAAATAAATGTACAACTACATAGACCCCCCCCAAAAAAATCTGTAATTAAACTGGATAATAAACAAATATTCAATTATCAAATGTGCCCAGAACTAAATATGAAATCATATATAAACAATTTGTCATTATTTTATTGACATTACAACATGAAATACTGTATGCCATGAACTAATTAATTACTTTGCCTATCAGCAACAGAAAGAGAGGGAATGACTAACAGGACAGAAAGTAGCTCATTTAAATCAAGAACATGTGACATTAATATCTTTAATATTTTATTATCCTTTATTATCTTTAAGTTTTGTATCAAAACTTTTGTATTTTTATAGGTATGCTTGCATGTCAAAAGTCCAATACAACAGTGGTACTTAAACAGTGATCTGCAGACTACTGGGTGTCTGCAGCACAAAGTCAAGGGATCTGCAAGAGAAGCCAGCATTAGTTAAACTTGTAGTAGGCCTGGTGTCTAGCCATGACAGGACAGTTGGAAAAACTATTAGGCTATAGCTATCAGTTGCCCCTAATTAAATCCAAACAGCTGTCCTCTGCAGGGTCACAGGAGGTTGGATCTAAGATCACACACCTAATAATTTAGTAACTCCAGTTCACCTGATCTGCATGTCTTCGAACTGTGGGGGAAAACTGAGTACCCGGGTAAAAACACATGTTGAGAACATGCATACTCTACACAGAAAGACCTTCTGACAAACCGGGAACCTTCTGGCTGTCAGTACTACCCCTTAACCACAACCCCACCCACCTATATACATGTATTTCAGCAGAATTATTTTGCTTTAACTGCTACCTAAGTGTTACACATAGAAAGTCTGTAACTTGCTCTGCAACTGTTATAGCCATGTAGAAACACATTAAATGTTGCACCCATCTTGTCTGTTTTGTGACTGCTGTGAAATTAAAGCTACCTCAGTCTCGTCTCTACACACAGCCCTGCAAAGAAGATAATGTCGATATAATGAAAAGAAAATGTCATTTTAAATGTAAAACATTACATTTAAAGCATACTTTTAGCAGCAAGAAATATGGAGGTGACTATTGAATCATAAATGGTTTGACAGGCAAGTAGAACATCCTATGATTGGACAAACATTAAAGATGTGCTGCGCATTTCATAAAAGATATATAATAATATATAATAAGAATATATGTAAAATGTAAAAATGTTTCTGAAAAAAATTGCCTACCCTGCCTTTAGTATCACAATGCTGTAACACAATGCAACATTTCTTTAGTCATTCTTTAGTAGGGAAACCACCCTTACAAAGGTAATTGAATTAAAACACAAGGGTAAGTAAATTGTTTTTTTAACAAAATGTATTTTTAAGTGTATTTTACAGGTCAGCAAGTGAAGATGTAAATGAAGACAGAAATTTGTGTCCAGTTTTTATATGACCCATAAACCCACACGCCTCTTCAGAACGGGTATAAGTGGAGAGTATGGAAGAAGAAAATCATAGCCCAGTAACTGTCGTGTTGATGATTCCCAATCCCAGCCGAATTCCAGCCTGCTGCAAACACATGGATACTGTTTATCTGCCCAGCAAGCCCAGTCCACTGCTTTCTTCACTGCCTCCCAGTACACTGGCCTGCATGGAGAAGGGCAGAAATGTAGGAATCTAGAAAAAAGAGCAATTCACAACTATGCTGCATGAGAGTATGTGCTGTGTGTTCTTACCTGGGGCCCTGAGACTCTTTCAGACAGAAAAGAGACTGAAGCAGTTTTCCCTCCTCAAGTCTCTTCACTCGAATCAGCTGCAGCACCAGCAGAGTGGCCACCAGCCTCAGAATGTCTGCATGAGCCTTCACACCTTATTGACAAAACCTCTGATTGAATAACTGCTATTTGACTGACTAAATCATTCAAGTTAAGCTGATTCTTCTTACCCAAGGAACAAATGCCTTTCTCCCTAAGGAAGACATTGGCAAAAAAATCTATGTCCAGGTTGAGAAAGTTATTCAGCCTTCCGGTGCATTCCCAATATCCATCCTATGTCCAGAATGCATAAATTAATATTAATTTAAATGACACATTGTAAATTAATGTAATATTTAGTGTATATTAAATATATATGTACCTCATGCTGTAGCTGAAACAGCTCATCCCAGTCCACTGTGTGAGGTGGTATTTTACGTCTTTGTGCCATGGGTACTATTAAATCACCCTTTACTGCAGACATTAGATCACTTGAGGGTGGCTTAGATGTCATGCGTCTAGCAGATGTATGAAAGTTGGAGGGAGAAGGAGCATCGGGAGGAGCAACAACAGCACAAAGCTTGAAGGGTAGATAGTCTCTAACAGATCTCACGGCATGCTCAGCTGGAATAGAATCGCCAGTTAGAGTAGCCTGGCGAGAAGCACCATGGCGATAAACTGGAAGAGAAGCCCCAGAGACAGGTTCCCGAGGAGGAGCGTAAAGAGCTGTAGGAATCGAGGGAGAACCACCATACGCATAAGTCCGCCTAGGAGGACCTAATAAAGGGCCCCAAGAGGGCTCAAAAAAAGAAGCTCGAGGAGAAGCCTCAGAAGGAAGAACCTGAGGAGAAGCCCCAAAAAGACCCTGAGGGGTTTTAAAAAAAGAAGCTTGAGGAGAAGCCTTAGAAGGAAGAACCTGTGGAGAAGCCCCAAAAGGACCCTGAGGGGTCACAAAAAGTAAAGGATGAGGTGAAGCCTCAGAAGGAAGAACCCGTGGAGAAGCCCCAAAAAGACCCTGAGGGGTTTTAAAAAAAGAAGCTTGAGGAGAAGCCTTAGAAGGAAGAACCTGTGGAGAAGCCCCAAAAGGACCCTGAGGGGTCTCAAAAAAAGAAGCATGAGGTGAAGCCTCAGAAGGAAGAACCCGTGGAGAAGCCCCAAAAGGACCCTGAGGGGTCTCCAAACAAGAAGCTTGAGGTGAAGCCTCAGAAGGTAGAACCTTAGGAGAAGCCCCAACAGTCATGGACGACCTCATAATTCTGCCTCTCATATACAGAGCAGGAAAGGCACCATGAAGAGAAAGAGATGGGGGAGGAAGGGGTGAGGACTGTTTCTTACAAACATGCATTTCCCTCAATTCTGGGACAGTTTCAGAATCTAATGTTTTAAAGGACTGTTCTGAGCCCCTGATTCTGTCAGTATGACGAGAGGAACCTAACTTCAAACAAAGTTCTTCACCATTGGATAAGGGAGAGGGCACTTCATCAAGAGCATCATCAAGAGCATCAGAGAAACATTCATAATCATATAAAGCTGATGACAGAGCATCATCATGGTAATACCGTTTATGTCCATCATTAATGTAATTACACATTTCTTCACAAACATCATCTTCCATATCACAGCCCATTTCCAAGAATGATTCCTCTGATTCTGCCTGAAAAAGAAAACACATTTAATTGCATTATGGTAAATACCTGAATGAGCTATTACTGAGTGGTTTCAGATTTGCTACATTTACATTAAATTACAATAAATGACACAACCATGTTTAGAAAAGCTGTTATTGAGCCTTAATGTTACTAATACCTCCTCTTCATCATAAGTCTGTGCTTTCTGCTCCTCATCAGTCCAGCCCATATATGACAGGATATCCACATCCTCTTCTGCAATTAGTTTAGGAATATCTGTGAATCCAGTGTCAAGCTGATTCTGGTCCTACAAAGAGAAAATTATATCATAAAGGTCTTTCTGATTTTCATCTATCATGCATCAGTAGTGGCTGACCAATCAATATCCATAAAGCTAAACAACTGGTTAATATGTGGTATCAGCATGAGTTGCATTAGGGTCAGGCAATAACGCTGGAAGTAGTGGATCAGTGCAGTGTGAACAGGAAACAGACTGAAGATCCTTGCTATCATTAGATAAGGTCAACTTTAATTTCCTATATCTTCCTATAATGATTTATTCCTATTAACACCATTCCAAATATAAACACATTTACCTCACTAGTATATGCCCTTTTGTTAACATACTTGTTTATGTTTTGTTTTGTTTTTTCTTTTTTAACTTTCTTTTTTTTCTTTTATTTTATATGTTGCTACAAATGGCTACAACTGGACTATTATACAAAAACATGGAGGCTGCTAATGACCATCTAAACCATTAAGTTCTTTTAGATTTTTTCTAACAAATAAAGTAAATAAATACAGTTATAATAAAGTTTATCAGACGTTTTGTACTAATTATTATGTAGTAAATTACCACATCATATTTACTACAAAAAGAAATCTCTGATAAATTGTTTATATTTATTGTTCATTACTGTAGTTTATTTCAGCAATTTTGCTTAGATATTGGTGTACTCCACTTTCTAGATATCATCGGCCAGTTCACTGAGCTGCAAATATTTTATTCATGTTCTAATATTCTAATTCTGTATCAATGATGTTAACACAAAATGTTTAGGTCAGCAGTAAATTTACCCTCTCTTCAATGGCCACAAAGCTGGTGAACTGGCACAAGATTGAAAACTCTTTACTGAGTTCAGTGATGAAGGACTTCAGCTCTGCTTTCTTCCCCTGATACAAAGATTAAGAACAGCCAGGTGCATCTTTATCAAATGTGCCAGTCATCCTAAATTACATATTTATATAAACATATGCAGCTGGATGTCAAAGTTCAATGGTTTTCCATTAACCTCCTGAACAAGTATTGTACCTCATGTTCTGCCTCACTGTTTCCAAGTATACCATCTTCATAGTCTCTGATGATCGCTCTGGCTGTCAACTTGTGAAGAAACTACAGATACACACACAGACACATACACACAAAATTTTTCAAAATTTATCAAAATTTTTATAAACAACTGATGATGTCAGGTGATATGGAGTATTTAAGATAATGACACTTACAGTTCCTTTAGTCTTTTGAAGTTCTGTGGTGGACACCATTGTTTTTATCTCCTGTCCACTCAGATCACCAAACAGCGTGGCCTAAAGAAGTTAATATCACACAACTCAAAATGCATAACAACTACAGCTTGGCAATACAGCTACAATTATATCTCAGTGTTTTTTATATTTTGATAAATATCTTTTCAATAAAAGAAATCTAGTAAAATCAGTGTGAAACATAGGAAACAAATCTAAAATATCTAAAATTAATCAAGCTGGTTTTCTACATCAATATGAAAAGGATATGTACTAATTTACCAATACAGAGTAATGCCATGCAGACACTTCCGTTAACATTTGTTATATATTAAAATATTAAATATATTGAAAATTATGAAACTTCATGGCCAAGTAAAAGTGCATTAAAACTATCACCATGACCACATGGTTGAATAATTTTATACTAGCAGCAAAAACATTGCAAATATATTGTTGATGTTCAATAAATCACCCAGACTAACAACAGCTGCAACACTACTAATACACCTGCACAGTATCAGATCATCAGTCTACCTGAGTACAATGTGGCACAAAGCCGTAAACCAGTGTGTGACAGTCACTGAAGAGAGCGTGAAGCTGTGAGGGGGCTTGAACAGGAGGGGGTGCTGTGGGATTAAACTGTTGCCATTTCACTGCCACAGATCTGCAGCCTGGGGACTCCATGCGCTGAACCTGAGCTCGTACCTGAAATTGCCAGTTATTTCTGTTAAAGAAAAGCTCCATCCCAGAATGGAAATTCTCTCATAATGTACTCATCCTCATGCCATCCCAGCCGAACACAATTATAGTTATGTTAAGTAATACCCCAGCTATTCCCAGCTTTATATTGGCATTAAGATCAGGTTTCAGTGTTTTGAAGGTCTGAAAAGCACATCCATCCACAAATTAAAGTAACCCAGAAAACCCCAGTGGGTTAATACATGTCTTCTGAAGCAAAACGTTTGTGGGAGAAAAAGATGAGCTATTTTAAGCTTATTTAGCGTTTGTTACGTCGTGTGTCCATGTAAACATAAAGATCAGAGCACTAAAATCAAATATGGTGGCACATCGATAATGCCATCTTATTGGTTGCCACACATCTCGTGACTGCGTGTTTCATCAAAATATATATGACAAATAGTCCAGAGACATGAGAGAAGTTATTGACGTGGAGCCAGCAAGCCACCATGTTGGGTGTATTTATTTGTAAGATATGTTTACATTAAAATGCGAGGTATCGATTGCTAAATATACTCAAAACAAATTCCTTTTGTCTCACAAATGTATCATTTTACTTCAGAAGACGTATCTTAACCTACTGAAGTCATTTAAAGTACTTTAATGATAAATGTTCCTTAATGAAGCTTTAAATGCTGAACCCTGATCAATGCCATTATAAAGCTGGGAAGAGACAAGATATTATTTAATATAACTCTGATTGTGTTCGGCTAAAGAAAGAAAGTCATAAACATCTGGAATGGCATAAGGGTGAGTAAATTATGAGAGAACTTTTAATACAAGAGTGAATGTGAGACCTGTATAGATAATGCTCTCTCTTATCAAATGCTAAAAAAGAATACACTGAAGTGAGTGTGATTTACCTTCTCTGCCCAAGTGTGCTTCATCTTTGTGTCAAAAAATTCATATGCTCCACCACCTACTTGAGCCAAAGCTCTGAGCATATGACGATTAGCTGTCAAGCTAGACGAAGACAAACATGAGTCACTGTAGATTCCGAAATTCATTTTAAATTAAGGGACATTATAAGGGGAGGAGATGAAATATTATCCTCCTCTGATTTTAACTGATAGAGTAAAATGAAGACATTGTGTTTGAACTCAGACCTAAGGCCACAAGTAAAGACGCGTGTGTGATAGGAGTTCTCTTGGACCAGCTGGAGGGTCAGAGCCTGGTTCTGAACGTGTCCATCAGAGAGAAGCAGGATATTCCTTATGCCCTGAGATGGAGGCAGTAGGTTGAGGCTACGAAGCGGCCTCCACAGCTCAGTGCTGCCACCAGCTCCAGTAGACAGCTGTTGACAACATATAGGAACAGAGATTCAGATTTTAAAACATTCTAGTGATTAAATCAAGAGGTCAAGGTTTAGCTGGCTGGCATGGTTTGACCCTGCTAGTAGATACCATAATTACAATATATACACATATATACACATGTATGTAGTGTGCGCACACACACACACACTTTAATATAATTTATTATGATTTTAATTCAACTTTTCAATATTTACATAAACAATTTTTTAATGCTGCTCACCATAATGAATTGTCTGGCTGATTCAGATGTCTCACCTAAGGATGCTGGTGCAGAAAATGCTTCCTTGTAATCTACAAGAACACCAACATTATAAGGTCATTACACAGGTTAACATCTAAGTGTGAACTGATATTGAATCGAAGATCCACTATGCTGTCTTTCTCCTGTAATGTTCGATTAAATCACAATAAACACTAACCAGTGCCAAAAGAGATGATATTGATCTTCAGAGAGCGGTCGAAAGTGTTGAGGACTTGAAGAGCAATCCTTCGAGCGTTCAGCATGGCATCTCCCCGCATGGACTCTGAGGTGTCCAGCAGGATGACCACATCACTCACATTGGATGGACCTTCAGAGCTGGATTTAAAATCTGGATAGAACACCAGCATGCAGGCCTGGAGGGATTATTATGTTCACAGTTAGCATCAGAGAGGGTTGAAAGCAGGTTAAAGATTATCAAGAGAGACAGAAAAAGCAGATGTGATTGACTAATGACACAGCTCAATTGACCTGTTTATAACATCTGTTTTAATTCAAATCACAAGCTGTGCTAATGGAAACAGGTTCCAAAACGCTTTGTGATTTGACCACTGAAACCACATCTGGAGGAAGTCAATGTGGCATTTCACATTTGTAGGATAAACAATAATCTGTGCTAATGGATAAACACTAACAGTCCTAGAAAACTGCAAAGCAACACCTACTCACCTGTAAATCACACACTGCACTAAAACAAGGGTTTTAATATTTGCCTTAACAATTAATGTTGATTGAGGAATGTGTCCTGTCTGCCTAGCATCAACACAGATCATGTGAAGCAAAATCAGAGACCCTCACCTCATAACATCACCCTATGTGGTCACGGGAGACGCATGTCACTACCAGATGTAAACAGTGATTTGTCTTGACCTACCACTTGTGATTAGATCACATCAGACTTAATGGCCTTTACCTGAGAATAACCTTTGGCTATCTGAGGATTTCTTTACCTGGCTCTCCTTGTCTGGATGGTTCTCCACCCACATCCTGGGCATGTGGATCTTAGAGAGACTGAAGGTCACCTGAAGCCCCTCGGCTCCAAGAGTCTGTCTTGGTAACGTACTGACCACTGCTTTACAGTCTGTCCTCTGAGTGAATAAAAAATAAAACACATGTATTTGATTAAGAAGATTATTAACAGAATTAATGGGTTTTTTTCAAAGAATGCAAAAACAATGAAGCATTCAAAGTAAAACAACCTTGGTTTTGATGAGGTGTGAAGACTCTAAGTTGATGATCTCATAAGGCATTTCAATGGACATACACAGTGAGAACTCTCTAAAGAAAGAGATGGACAGAATCATTTAAAAGATATTGACAACTTAAACCAAAACTGAACTGGGCTGAAATCACTATTTGGTCTAATTATTATGGATTATGGCAGTCTTCTGCATCCTCCAAACTCAGCACTAGCCTTCAAACTCAGCACTAGCCTTCAAACTCAGCACTAGCCTTCAAACTCAGCGCTAGCCTTCAAACTCAGCGCTAGCCCGCAAACGCCACGCTAGCCTTCAAACTCAGCACTAGCCTTCAAACTCAGCACTAGCCTTCAAACTCAGCACTAGCCTTCAAACTCAGCACTAGCCCGCAAACGCCACGCTAGCCTTCAAACTCAGCACTAGCCCGCAAACGCCGCGCTAGCCTATGCAAACTGAGTTTAGGTCAAGTATACCATATCAACAGGCATAATTCGTTGTTCAGTGGTATGAGATTCTCACCCCTCTGACTGAAGCTCTGTCATAGAAACCTTCTCAACGGTTGTCTGAAATACAACACAAATTCATTATAATGTTGAATATATGTTAGTCAAAACATGCCAACTAACAGTAGTGCAAACAGCATTTAAAGTTCAACTGTGACTGAAGGCCGACAGTGTCGTACTTGAGTTGTCTGATTGAGAGCAGAGCTCTGTTGCCACGGTGCTACGCTGCCAGGCAGAGAGAAGATTATGGATCCTCCTCTTACAACCAGTTCAGTGATGAAGGTCACCTTGATCAAAACTGTGGCTCCAGCAGGCAGGTTCCCCACACTGATAGTAAATACATCCTGTCTCACATAAATATACACACTTGAAGAAAGCTTCTGAGGACACCGTCAAAGCATTTGATACAGCATCAAACATTAGGTAATAGATAATACATTCTGTAAAGAGTCTTAAACATGACTCATTAACATTTGCCTGTCTGCTGTAATAAAAGGATATATGACGAAATGGTAATAAGCTACTCACAGGTGCATCCTGGTCCATCAGATAGGCTCCATGGCCTTTTTCTATTGCCTGTCTGTACTCCTTACGAGCCTGTTCTTTTTCCTTTACCTATGGGAGAGGGAGAGAGAGAGGGAGAGAGAGGATGAGAAACCCAAGTAAAAAGATTTTAAATCAAACTGAGATCAAATGCTGCATTTAAGAAATTCCAAAAGATAACCACCTTTCCAATCACATGCTTTCCATTAATAAAGGCTTCAAATCCACATACTGCTGCCGTTTCCTCCAGTGGAAAGACATATTTTGCTTCTATGGGAACTTGACTCTGATTTGTGTATGTCTGAAAAATGATGACCTGATGAAAGATAAGAGAAATTACATTTTAAATTATAATGCAATATTCTGTCTTATATGGCTGTTAGATTGTGTCCTAACTAAACGTTACGCCTATTTAAGGAACTGACCTGACACAGCAGATCCATCAGTTTGCACCTCACATGGACAGCCTTCAGGGGAAGTGTCTGACCATTGCTGTCCAGCAGACCTGCAGTCATCTCCTCCAGAGGGTTCTTGGTGCTCTCTAGACCTTCACTGTCATCACTGGACACTGAAGAAACACATCCACACACAAGCACTTAGCAGTTATCTACAACAGGTTCTTCAATGCATAAAATATGGGCGTCTTGAACACTCACAGATGTCGCAAGTTTTTCCGGTGGGTTGCATGAACTCCATAGAGGTGTCGATGTGAGGCTGAAACTCTTTCAGCTGGTCCTCCTCTAAAGTGTACTGCACTACATACTTCAGTTTGATCTGGTCTGTGCTATATACAACATACTCATCATCCTGTAAAATACACAGAAGCCAAAGTAGAGGTGACAGTGTATCTGATACATGCAAGCAAGACATGAAAGTGCATTCAGTAGGAAAAGCACCTCAAAGTCTGAGGATGTTTTTGGAGTGCGACGGACTCCATGTACGCTGTGGTAACCCTCAGGGGCACAGGTCAAACTGGTGTCTCTTTTCAGCAGGTCCTTGCACTGGCCAAGAGCCACATCACATACCAACAGCAGTCGAGAACCGTCGGTTACGCTGGGCTTGGAATATTTCACACTAGTCCTGTGATAGAGCATGAAGGATTACAACTACATACAAATTTGAAACAACATAAGCTACATAAACGATGGCAACATTTTTATTTTGGGGGAACTATCTCTGTAAGAAAAATTGACCAATTACGTTAGAGAATCACTGAAGTAGACTCCTCCTCCAAGATTCCCTATATCTGTCCTCTCAATTCCGTGCTGTTCTACTCCGACTCTGGGAAGCAGCAGACCTCTAGACAGAAATAAACATGAATAACAAGCATTCAATGTCTGTTTAAACATTGTTCAGAAGTGCAAAATGCAGGTTCTTATTTCCACCTAGACTACAGAAGTGCTGTGGTGGTATACATGTGATAAAGAGCACATGATGCTAATAGTGTCCTTTCATCACTGTTATAACATGGCAGTGAGCTCCTCTACATTTTAAAAGAACATGCTCCTACCGTGACAGTATTCCAACGAAACCGCTGGGACTAGTAGAGTGGAGGAGGGACTTAATGTTGCCCAGCTCCTCCCTAAACATCTGAAGCTCCACCACCCTGTTTACACGCAATATCTGCTGAATCTTAATAGGCCTGTTGTAGATACAAAAATAATTAGATAATTTTAAAACATACCCTGTGAAAAAAATCACTACATTGGAATGTCAGACCATCAAAATGGAATATTATGTGATTATACTTGTCTTGAAGCAGCTGGGAGACAACACGGAACTCTGCGCATTCTGATGGAACCACATCAATGCTGCACCTCAGGGCACGATATTTTCCCAGAGAGGAGGGCAAAAGGCTTCTCAGAGTGGCTTCACTCACATTCACAATATCTCTGATCAGCTAGAGGTGATCAGAACAGTTAAATGCTCAAGGGCCTCATAAAAAGATGTGAACGTGTGAACATTTACCAAATTATTCAGTTATTCTAAATTATTCAATTTGAATATTTATAGAACTTCATCTATAGAGAATAGATGTTTTCTCTGACTGAATGAGGACTTTAAATGTAGTTCACTTCTGTATTTTGGTTTAGTTTTAGTTAACTATTGCGGAAGTACACTGACACTGATAAGCATTACAGAATTGTTGGCATAAGTCTAAACCATACTGAGAACTATTTAAGTTCAATTGAAAATGAATACAATGTGTGTTACCTGACAAAGGTCTAGCTTCTGAGACACAAGCTTGTGTTTGTTAGGAGGGTCAATCATTCTGAGAGGTAAAAGTGTTTTGGCCTCCTCTAGCAGGGCCTTGACTTTAGCATCATCTTCAGTCTTTTGTGCCTGCAGTAGCAATCCCTCCACCCTGCTCACCTGCAACATCCCAGAGCTATTAAATACAACAATCCACCAATACAAATTTTAAAAAACCTGTGAGCTATATCACTGGTTGTGTGATTATCTATGCCCATTATTACATCATTAAGGCTGATGCTGGAAACAGGGACTGTCAGGATGTTGCTAAGGGAACCGAGAGCTTCAGTCCACACCAGCTCCACGAACACGCCCACTTCTTGTGACAATGTGCTGCAGTTCAGCTTCTCCTCTAAAAGAAGCTGCAAAGGGTGGAGACTGATTTTGCACCCAATCACAATGAGAAAATCTGATGACAAAACATCCAAATAAATATATTCTATATATTATATTATATTTATATGCCTAAATATCTAAATATGGCAAATTTGCAAACACATTTTACTCATAATCATGTGTGCTGCTAATTTAGCTACAGTTTGCACACAAAAAAGAATATTCTGTTGTCATTTACTTCAAAATTTACTTTTCAAAATTTTTTTGTGATGCCACAGAATTTCCATGTTTGGGTGGACTGTCCCTTTGATTATTGGCTCTAGTTTAAATAACATCTTCAGTGAGTGTTCTTTAGAAACAACATAGTGTTCTGTTTGTCTAACCTGTTTCAGGCTGTAGGATGCCAAGTGCTCAGCCTCAGGTGGAAATGTGAATATCTGTGTGAACCCCTGAGCCTTCTTTTCCTTCATGAGCATCACATACGCTTCCACAGCATCTTCAGAGATGCTGCAGTACACAAGCTTGTCCTGAACCACTTTTTTCTGTAATAAAAGAGAGTCAATAACTATCACCATTATACTGTCATTGGTTCACCACTACCTTAACATTATATGCTTTTTATTGCTACAAAATAACCATTTCAGTAGTAAATTCCTTTGATAAAATTGATCTTTTATCGTTTACTATGTTGGAGATATTCGAACCTCAGCTTCATGCAGGATGGAACACAAGACACGATACTGCTGGCCTGCTTTTCCTTTGGCACTTTGTAGCTCCAAAACTGACAAAGTCTTTGAGTTAACCTACATTACACATTCAACAAGTTTCAGATGTAAAAACACACATTAAAATAAAGACAGCATTACAATAATCTATGGAAGAAGGTGCGTTGCTTGAACCAACCCTCGCAAAAAAGGAATACTTTGCAACTTGAAAATGTGAGGGAAATTCAGGCAGATCATGGGCGCCTCCTTTGTAAACTCTGTGATGGGGAAATGACAGATAAATCAGATAAAACTAGCACTAAAATGAACAGACATAGAAATGAACTTTGCCTTCGTCAGTAATATAAGATATACATGTCCTATATGACACAAGAGCTCACCTGAATCTCTCAGGATGGGGTCCTGTCTTCTTAAGAATACCAGTCTCATTTTGAGACTGACCATTGACCTTTTCTTTTGGTGTTATCTGGGTCGGCACTTTTAACACTTTAAAAAAGTGTTGAAAAGTGTGAAAAACAACATAATTTCAAGGTTTTATTCTCACATAATATACACCTCAAATCCAAATACAATGACAAAAATGACATACAGCAATGTAAGGCTGCAAACATACATGCAGAACAATACACACCCACTGTTAGCAAATACACGTAATCTGGCTGTCAGCTAACAATAAATCATGCAATAAAGCCCATCCCTGTTTGTCCCTTTCACATTTTATGTGGGGAAACCTCAGTTACAATATTGCTGTAGATTCTCCAATGTATTATGCTCTATCCAAATATTAAATATAAGAACCCAGATGTTTTCATCCAAAGTGACTTGCAGGGCATATGAGACATACTCAGTATGTGTATTCCCTGGGCCCATACACTAACTCGATGCTCTACCAGTTGAGCATTACAGAACAGTAGCTGCTTACTGTACATTCACTAGTAAAGGAAGTATTCAAATTGTACATTTCTTTATATTGATCGTGCTATACTATCAACAGAACAACATTTTTGAAGAAATTCCTTCATAACAGTTTAATACCTGGAGGACGTAGGGGCTCTGAGCTGGGATGTGTCGGTGATGGGGTCAGTATATGCTCTGTCAAAGGTAGGAGATGTTGTTTGTCTAGACAACTCCATACATACTGCGGTCCAACCACTGGTATCTTCAGCTTCTGAACGCTCCTCTGGCGGCTACTGCTCAGGTCATCCACACTGCATGTGACTACAAAAGTACACTGTGGGAGATAATGGGAGGTAAAAAATAAGATCCAGGTAATTAAACAATCGATATGTATTTATGTAATAATTACCAGTGTTTATGTTACTAATTTCTTTTAACAATGTTACTAATGTTAAAAGAAAGAAACATGGTTGAACCTCTTTGTTGACGACATAGCAGATGTTTCCTCCATTATCCACAACAGCTAACCTCAGCTTCTTCTTCTCTTTAAAAGGTAAAGTCTTCACATCTAACACCACTTTGCAGTTTTCAAACACTGCCATAATGCTACCAGAGTTTAAAGGTGCTGAGAGATAACGGGAAAAACAACAGCCATGAAATGCTACATATCAGACACATGATGAAGCAGAAGTTAAAAGTCTTTGACTTCTTGACTACATATTCGCAAAAACATTGTGATATGTTGCAAACATTGCAAACAAACTGATAATTCTTCATTTAAACCTGTATTGACATGGTTTAAAGACATCAAACGTTTACATTATCTTCGTACATGCCTTCGTACGATTATTACCGAGTATCTAAAATACTAAAAAGTGCCATTATGTCGGTAACACATGGAATTACATCTTACCGTGGACAAAGTTGTTTGTTAGGAGTAAAAAATTACTGATGGTTTAAAGTTGCACTGCACACGCTTCCTGACATAACATACGGTAAGAACACGCCCCCATTTCCTGATATTAAAACATTAGACTGGCGCCATCTAGTGGAGGAAACAGCCCTTACAAAACATCATACAAAATATCATACTATTGTAAAAAGCGATAAATATCATTGTTTTCTAAAACAAGTAATAATCTTACAGCTAATTGTAAGCATTAAGTACAACTGTGCAACTTTCATTTTCAGCAAGCTAATCAAATAAAAATATATTCTTTTTGCCCATTTTCACGTTAGCTGACTTTTTTTAAAAAAAGAGGATACTTAATCCAATTTAATCCAGAATTAATCCATCTAAGGGAGTTTCGAACAGTTTTTATTTATTAGTTAACACTGTCAAAGGTCTAGGAAACATTCAACATCAGCTACACCAGATTTCACAGAAACGCACACAATTGACTTAATAGCCAATAAACCTTATTTCATGCTTCTGTTCTTTCAGTGACTGTAAACTGTCTTTAGCGCACCGGAGGCATGGCTCAAGGTTTTTCCGTTTGTTTACATTGTAGAACAATACATATTTGTGCAAGTTTGTAATATTTGCCCTTTAAGATCTTCTTGTCAAGTCAGACACCACTCGAACAATATACGGACATATTCCTTCTATTCCAGAGTTAAATGCCTCATCACGAGTCACGTGATCTAAACGTATTCTGTATGCATCCATATGACTACAGAAAAATGGGCGCCGCAACTCCTCTTATAGTACCTTGTGTGATGTATATCTGAGTGGTTTCTTCCTTTACTTTGTTACATCTGCTGAGAAAGCGAGGAAGCAGATAGCTGCAACACCGTGGTAAATGTTTCCTCCCGAGCTGCAGTGAAGTCAAGGTACTTTATTGTAGCATCCCTCTACAATAATGTGTTCTCCTAAGCATATGTGCAGATATGGCTCGATATACGTTTTTCCTCGCCCTGCATACTCAGAAATGTGCCCATCAGGACTGGCGTTGTCATTGCAGTGGTTATCTTCTTCAAAGTTGTGTTTACATGTCCTCACACTCCCGAGGAAACTCTTCTGCTCTGTTGGCTTTACCTCTGCTTGCCTATTTGCATTCTGTTTTTATAATGATCCTCATCGACTATCGGCTTTTAAAGATGTGCAGATGTTATGTTTGCAAATGCTGAAGAGAAGCTGCTGTAAGTGCGGGTGTTGCGATACATTTGAATGTTGTTGTTGGTTACTGCTACCACCCTGAAAGCTGTGGACAGGAAGGATGGTATTACTGTGGCACGATATGCAAACATCTGCTTTTTTATGCGGGATCGTTGTGGTAGTTGTTGCATTTATCGACGGTACGTTTGCATCAGAACCGTAAACGGAACCGGGGTTGAAATTGCCTGCAAAGATTCACCAACTCCGGACGAAGTGAAGTTTTATAGAAAACATGACAGTGAATCTCGGGTAGGTGTCATTATTTTTTTTTCTGAAGATATATAATTTCTTGCATCCATAAAATCCCTGAGAATGGTTCTGTTTTTAAGTACAAAGCATGATGTAGCAATTTTAATAAACCCTTTCCCTTAGTTTGACAGTGCCTTTGTTACTGACGCAAAACCATGACCCATGACAGTTTGCGTGCTGTCGCAAAACGGGTACATAATATACTGAAACTTAGTGTATGTACCCGTTTTGGGACAGAATGCACCATGCTGGCAAGGATCATCAGTTTTTGCAGATATTATCGTAGCATAATTTGCTGTATTATATTACAAAGAGCGTCATATGCTCCAAGATAATCTAATAAACATTGTCATTTTCATGAATTTGATAATGACAGTAAATGAGAAAAACTCTAAATATGCCACAGCTTTTTATTGGTTAAACAATTTTGTTCATTTATCTGTTACTTTCTTATATATAATTGGCCTAATTCTTATTCTTGGCCTTTCATCTATGTTGATGACAATAAGTTCATCCCTCATGACCCGATGAAAGCCATATTATAAATCCCTCTTTGAGGTTTATGTGGAGCAGGAGACTTCAGCCATTCTCGAATGCATACATGAAAAAACTTTGGAGAGAGCAAAGTACATCAGTAAGTGTTTACTGGGGAACATTCAGAATCAACATGTGAACACAACACCTGGTGATGGCCATCATGTCCAATACCAACAGTTAGGGAATGCTGAGAAGGACCAACGGCACCACATATCAAACCCAGCCTTACATTTAATAGGGGCTACCAATGAGTTTCTGTGAGTCTACCTTCAAACAGTAATACACCAATGATTTTCACAAATAACTAGCACAATCAGGCAATCTTCTGTTGAACACTGACCTCCATGGAATCTTCATTTTGGTTATACAGTGCTAAACATAGTTTCAGGAAGAGCCTAAAACATTCAGTCCTGTCAATCATCATTACGAGCAGACATACGGCAGTCTGTGCCCCTTCCCGGCAACAATTCTTCCGGCATCCCTCCTCTCCATCTCCTCCTTTTTTGCTCTTATTCTTTCTCTGTGCAGTTCCATTATGGAAGGGTCGAGCTCGAGCTGAAACTCTGATTCATGCCCCCTCCAAGGACAGAAAGCTTAAAGGTCCAGATATACAAACAGTATTAAAGCAGTAGTTGTCTCACAGCAAAGAAAATGTCAGTAATCTCTATAGGTGTTTTTTTGCAGGTGGTGTTTGCATGTTTCAAACACTACCATATACTTACACATTCTTTAAAATGGTACTTCTTTCCAATTTTGGATTGGCAAACAATTATATGCAATTTTACGCATGATGCTAGAATGCACAAAAGCACTGTTACATTTGGACCACTGGGGCAGATCATGTTTTTGGTTTTGTCTCAGTGAATTGTTTTTAACCAGACAATACCCAATTTGTTACATACAGGGAGATGCACTCTATGCACATCACTTGCAAAGTAAAGGATTTTTGCTGCCTTATATCTTTTTTAAGAAAACTTCTCGAAAATGCTGCATCGAAAACACTGTTAATAAAAAGTCTATTTGATTTTAATTTTTAAAGATGATTAGACATGGCAAAATCAGGTTTTAAAATGAAACAGAATGTCATGGTGTGTTAATGTGACATGAGAAATGACAGATAGGTTTGGGTGTCTATGATTTACTCCCAGAAGGTGAATTTCAAGAAGCACAGAAGGCAGGCAGTGTGATGTTAGCCTGCAACTCCTACAACACACCATCAGAGGTCCCCCTTTATCTGAGTATTAGGACTAGTTTTCATTTAAATGCTCTGTTTAGTTTTATAATTAGTGCAACTTTGAGAAGCTTTAACTATTTAACTGCAGTTCTAATTATTTTTGGTCTTTCTGTTAGTAGTCCATCATTCTTGGAATCTTATCTGGTTTGATTAGTGGTGTCATTTTATTGACTACAGCTCAAGGCCATGTGTGACAATAAATGAGCTGTAAGAAATCACCAATGTGACCTTAATGCCAGGTTGCTTCAAGGGGTTTGTACCTGAAATAAATGTACTGTAGGCTGTGGATATAGCTTTATTAAATGTACTTATTTGTCTTGTTTTTTTCCTTGCTCTCTGTTGATACAGATTTGAATTTGTTTGTCTGTTCACATGAATATTGCTTTGACTTATGTGAATATAGGCCTGTTCTTCTTTGAATAAAATCTCATTGCATTGTTTAAACTTTAAACATGGCATGAACTTTGTTATTAGCCCAGCCACTTCACATTGCTATGGCACACCATGAACACAGAAATTTAAAGCACAGTATAATAATAATAATAATAATAATAATAATAATAATAATGCACGTTTGTATTAGTTCATTTTGTTTATAAAAAACAAGTTTAGGCCAAAGGTCCTATCTAAGCCATTTTAACTTCAAAGGACCCAAATACATATAAGCTGTAGTTGAATGAGCATCCAGTAACTTGCTGCAAGTGCTAGACCTCTGCCAAGAAGTCTTAGTACTTAATTTGCTTGAATCCACACAGTGTAGCTGTGTACTGGGGCATTGTTGTTCAACTGCATTTGGTTTGTGGTTTCATTACCAACAAAACACTAACACTGTTTTTGTAATAAATAACAGTAAGGTGGATGGCATTAATATTCAACTAGTCAACAAGTAGGCCTAACATTATAATAAGTAAAAGACAACATAAATATTTGTAAAGTTTGTGAAGCAAAGTATGCTTTTTGCTCTTACAGGCTGTTATTGAAGAACGAACACAGAGTACCCTTAACAAAACTAAAGCCTCTGTAGTGAAGACAAATGTTCTGTTCTAGGAAAGATCCTGGATTCTGAACACAAGGTGGAGACATGTCTCATAAGAAAGCCTTCTTATTACTATTTACATTTTTGCAGTAAACCAGCACCAACAATAATTTAATATTCTTCATCCTGGACTTTAAGCATAATACAGAATTAAAACTATGCAGCTATTTTTGCTTTTAATGGAATAAGAAGACCACAATTGTGAAGAATGCACAGCATTTATTGCATTTTCTGAAACAGGTTAAGAAAGATAGGTAGCGGTGCACAGCTAGTGTTTTAGATACACAACATTGAAGAGTGATGTCACCATTGCTTAACACATCCAGAGTTCTTTATCCAAAGTTCACACAGAACTCTTTCCAGGAGACATGTCACAGCTCAAACCTCACATGAGCCAAACAGAATAAAGAATATCTTTTCTATCCAGCTGTTCTTTCTCACTGATACAGATGTTCTGTCTTGGCTCTTCTCAAAAACATCCCCTACTTCTGATTCTCTTGAACTTTTACAAGTACTGATCCCACAGCATTCATGTTCAACAGGCGTTTTAACGAAAAAGCAGTGATTAAGTGTTGACAATTGGTGATCTGTGCATCCTTAAGCCAACATGCCTCAGTTTGAAACTCGTCAGCAAACCGCAACAAGAAAATTCCTGCCATCTTCATAAACAGCAAACGATCCTTTCTGCCTGTGATGTTTACGCAATTACCTGCCTACTCTTGGTTATGGGTTTTCCCCTCAGAGATCATTTCCTGGTTTCCTACACCACCTCTCACAACTCTAAATACATCTTCAGTGACATTTTGACAAGTTATTCTCCTCTCTCAGTTCAAATTGCACTTTCATACGGTCAAAGTGGACATTCAATCATCCAAAGAGTGTGTATTTGTTTTGTGAGAAAGCCCCAGATGCATTTTAACCAGGCTAATGCCTTTATGTTTCATATTTGTGGAGGAAAAAGGAGACGTGGGAGAGACATACAGTAAAAGATGCAGGTGATTTTCGCTTTTTTCCTGTTTTTTTTCCGACAGTTTCCTCAAAATCTAAATGCACAGGCAAGGTTTGCTGTGTTCATGAAAATTCTCAGAAGATTGTCTTTATTGACAACAAAATGTATTAAATAGATGCACACGAGCACAAGAAGTTATCGCTAGTATTAAAATGTATATTGTGGTCAGACCTATGAGGATCTTCTATAAGCCTTAAGGGTGCTATAGAAACAACATCTCTGTTCTTTATAGTGTGAATTGAATAGAACAGATCAATAGACTACAGCACAAAGCATACAATTCAAAAGCAGTTATTAGAATCTGTAAGAATGAAACTGCTGCCTGTGTTTGTGAGTGAGTTGAACAGACTCGTACCTGTATATTTCCGAAATGTTTTTGGTTTTCTCCTTTCTCATGTTTCAACAAGTATCCCGCCTCTTACATTCAGGTTTCATGTGTGGGTGAGTAGATCAACATTCAGTCTGCTGACTTTAGCAAGATGTTATTGTGTATTTGATTATTCAAGATTATCAACAGTCTCTAATAGTGTATTGAAGTGCCATGTGCCCCCTCTGCACCCCACTGTACTTTAAAAAACGCCTGCTTTGCAAACCTCATTAACACCTTTAACAAATAAAAATGATCAGCCTGTCAGCCAGCACAGCTGTTTATACTTTAAAATATATATTTAGCTAAAGCAAATTGGTTTTTTAACTAGTAGTTGTTTGAGTAAAAGTATCACAGTCTTTGTGCCTGTACAATGAATGAAAACGCAGCCCTTTGTGTGCAATTTAAGTGAGAGATTTGTTTTTATGTTTTTTCTCTGCACTTATTTATCTGAAATAACTCTTATATTCTTGGCAAGGACGTGTATGCTCAGGTAAGTGCTGCCTTTTTGTGTTGGTTGTTTACCACAGGGAAACTTGGTTTTTAATTCACCATTGTTGGAGATAGAAGGGATTGAGATAAATCAAACTGAAACTAACTTTGGGATAAATAAATGAAAACTCATCTGGATCTTGGTGGAATTTATGGAATGTACAGGCTGTGAAAGAAAGAGAAAGTTTGCAGTCTTACAGTTTCATTTTTGACATTAAAAGTTATAAACCATAACAATCTTAACAATTCCAGCCGTATCTTGTGCATATCAGTTAGATCTCAGACAAAACTAGCTTCTAATGTTGTAAGTGTGTGGCTGACTAACCTGCTGGCAAATGGTGTTTGAAACTTTATTTTTTTCTATATTTTTGCTATTCTGTTTGATGTCGCTAGCAAAAAATTACACACTTCAACTTTAAATAATCTATTTTTAATGCATCTCTGCTAATGCACATTTTGTGGTCAAATTGTGTATATAGTAGCTATATTTCATTTTGAGATTACACACATACACAGCATACAGATTGACATTTGAGACAGATTCATTCTACCCATGATTATGAGTCAGATACTCTGTGCTGATCCAGTTCTGCATTTTAAAACACAGTGCTCCATGAGAACAAAGTATCAGGCAGCTGTACCAATCAACACTTCGTCATCAAAGAGAATTCGGAACTGTGTTTTCACTCTAGTCTGCCATAAGTCAGATGCTATTATTACCAGAGAAGCTGAATTTAAGGCCAGAAATGGGAAGAGTGGGGTACAGCTACTAACATATACAGTAACAAGTTCTCAGTAGTGAAACCATCATTGGCCCCTATTAACAGGCCTTGTTTATTGTTATGATTATTACTGATGATCTATTTTAAAATATTGATGATTCAGCATGGTCAAATGTATGTTTGAAAAGCTAAATTAAGCTTTAGAAAGTATTATTTAATAAAAAAAAGCATTGTGGTTTTATGGCATGCAAGACTTCCTGCCAGTGCACAAGTTTGTTTGCCTGTATTTCATTTTAAATTAAACATCTTTGTTTTTCTGTAGTATTTACACAGAGGTTTGATGTGGTAGTTGTATAAATCATGAATAAGTATTAATATTTGTTTAAATTAATTTTACAATGAACATATAGGCATTGAGTATGACACACACTGTCAGTTTTTAGTTCACAGCAAAATAGTTTTTCGTCATCCTCTTGACAAAAAGTTAACGGGCCGCCAACAACAGAAGATTTTACACAAACATTAGTCATATTGCTGGTTTATAAATGTTCACAATGATTAAACAGTGCATCACATTTAGCAAAGTCCAAATCGAAACTATTTAGTCAGTTTTGACCCATCATTACTGCCCCTATATCTCTTATAGTTCAGCAACAAATAGGCAACGAAGAGCAACTTATATTGTAGATACAATATGACCAATTATTTCCTCTATTTATTTTCCACCAACAAAAACATTTCCAAAGAAGTCAAAGCAGGATCATCCATTGCATGTCTGAGTAATGCAAGACTGACAGCCTGCCTGGAATACTGTGAACACAGATGTGCAGAGTTATGCAACCAGTGAAGCGTTCCAGTGCTTTTCCTGCAAACATGAGCGTGTTGATGAAACACAAAGACGTCAACATGCTCTTGCTCCCCAATATACTTTCTAATCCCACCGCAAACATAAAATTTTGAGCAGAATGCCCACTGTTATTTTAGTCAAGCAGAAGCATTAACTAAAGTGCTGGATCACATGTTCTGTGTCACCTCATGTTGATATCAGGAAAGCTGAAAATGTTCTGTGATGTTTTGTGCATACATGTGAGGACTTCTACATTTTTTAGATCAGACAATTGTTTTCTTTTACAGCTGTGCATAGGCGAAAAGTTTAAAACCTTGTGCTGGCCAGGTGCCAGATGAGTAAATGGTCCTTTAAACTACTTTCATTCTTTAAACTACTAACAGTCACGTGTGTCTGACCAGCTTTGAAGTGATTCGATCACAAAATGTTTGGAACCCTATTAAAACCTGTAACCTTGCCTGCAAAACAGCAAATCCTGATTCCAATCACAACATACAGCAATGACTTGTTATTTGTGTTGTTATCTTTTAATTGCTTGCAGAATTGTTGACACCACATAGAGGCAAGTTCCACTTTGATGAATAATGACAGTTTTGTTCTGCAAAACCTACACAAGCACAGTCATTTCTAAGGGGTCAGCACTCCAGAATTACTAATAATGCCTCTACAATATCTTTAAGTGTCAGGCTAATGCAAACTCCATGAGGTCTATGAATAAAAGGGTACAGGCTTGTCAATAATGTGTGAGGCTATAGGTTGCAGAGATTGCCTGTGGTGATAGGATTGGAAAACAGCCACAGGACTGGAAAACAGACAGGAGTCTGAAAAAGACAGACTTAGGACTGTGTGTTCATAAAGAGCATTAAGTTTGGGCTTCTGTGCATTTGGTCATATTGCAAAAGCCCAGTGGCAGCAGTACTCAAGGGATTGTGGATACTAGAAGTAAGGATTTAATGGAGGTTTTTCTTTGTACTGATATCCTTTTATTACTAGGGCTGAGCAAGTTATATTAGGGTGTGCTGTATTTCGTACTGTATAACTCAATGGTTAGACTGCACCTAGAATATGCCTTTTATGTCTCCACATCCATTAGACTACTTAGACTAATTAGCTTTATCTACTGCCCATCTTATTTTCAAGTAGGTTTTATCATTCTAAATCATTGCTAGTCTATGGTGATTTTAAAGCACCAGAAGGTGTAATGGAGTTAATGGAATGTTATAAGCAGGGCTGAAAACGCTACAATGTGGGACATAAGCCTGAATAAAGCTTTATGGCTGCATAAACGGCCTGCCAGATTGAGCAGTATAGGAAGTGTGGCACAAGGATGTGGCTTGATCCTCCCTCCTTGTTTATACGTTATACACATATTTGCAGAAGGGTAGAGACGTTACAATTCTTGATTATACAACAGTTAGTTCCGGACATCTAATTTAATTGGTCAAGCTGCATTCCAAGGGTTCTGATAATTAGTACAACAGAACTGAGACGTTTCATTGTTTGTGTTAGTCCGCTTGTCTATGTTTGCGTTGATTCAGAACAGAGTTGTGAAGTGGAAAGAGAAGTTCTGTGGTTTTGCCTGGAGCAAGGAGCTGGTTTAAGCATCTGTGTTTTCCTTCACTTTAGAATTGCTCAGAGTGAAGTTTCCCTTACCGGCTCTGGGTAAAACTCTGCCTCCCACGTTTTAAGTGATTTAGAGAGCCTGTAGGGTTGGCATTCATCTTTGTCCCAGATATTCATTAATACTAGTAAAGTGCTTATATGCAGACTAACAGTGGCTTGGTTTGGTAATTACTGTGACTGGAAATTCAGCAAAGGATCGACCAGACATGGATTCTTTTATTTGATTTTCAAATTATGATGAATGGAAAATATTTGATCCTTTATGTGACTTTCTACTTTGTTTGCTTTTATATTGTCTCAGTTTGGGTGATCAAACAGATACTGATACAAGTCAGTGCATCACAGCACAACCTCTGCATGTCATATCGAAGCTATTGTTTTGTTTTAAAGGTTAAAGAGGCTTATCTTTACTATGTGCTGGCATGAGCAGATCAAAAATGATTGCCTTTACTGACAAACAATATAAAATATAACTTGTGTGTGTGTTGTGTAATTATTACAAATCCTCTCAGCCTTTTTAACCCTACTCAGAGCAAATTCACATGTTTTAAAGTAAAAGCACAAAACAGTACTCCAGATGTAAAAAGAGATGTAGGGTGATAATATTCAGAGAAAGTCACCTATCAGACAGAGCTCCTCTGGCACTGCAGTCTTTCAGTGTGTATCTCCAAAGGCAGCACATGCACAAGCGTGTGAAATCAAAGCTCAGTCTCTCTCATCTTATTTCAACCCTCTGATCTCTCAGCTTTTCAGGTTTTTATTCTCTTCTCTTCTGTTCTCTTCTTCTTCTCTTCTCCTCTCTGTCCTGTCTCTTTATTTGTCCTCGTCTCAACTCCTTCTTTTGTTTATCCACCCATGTATTTTCTTTTTTATCCATTTTCTCTTCACTCTAAATTCCTTTCAGTCTTATTTGCTTTATTCACCCAAGCACAACTATAATAGCGTTAGCAGATCATTGCCATTATAGGGCCTAATTTAGCACAAATATTTGGTATATTAAAATCTGCTTTGCTTTTATACAATAAGACAATAAGATTGCTGTCACTGAATGCTCTCATAACAACATACTGCAGTCATTGTTCTGTAACTGAAATTCAAGAGCAAGTGGTAATATATGCAAAAGCCATTGTGAAATCTGTTCTGTTGCATAATGTTCTGCTGTCTCCACTGTGTATTTACAGAAAGTCTAAAAAAAGATCTTTTTCTTTCTTTCTTTCACACACTCCTCTTCACACCTGCATCTGCAAATTAACGCAGGTCATTATCACTTATCTTTCTTTTCTGTGTCTTTCTGCACTTCTTCATCTTTTTCCTCACTGCCAGAAGAATCTCACTTTCTGTTTCCAGCTACATTCTGAAAGTGTTTTCCTTCATTTTTCTCCTTTCTGCTCACCAGTCTCTTCAAAAAAATGGCCATATGGAAAGGGAATTGAGATGAGTGGAGAAAGCGCCATTTCTGAGGAGAATCCGATTTCTTAAATCTTTTACAAAGACAGTCTTACATCCCATGAGACACAGCTTGCTGGTAAAGTGAAAAATCAAACACAAACAAATTCTATATGTGGAATAACACTGAAAAGTGGTCTGTAGGTTTCAAAGAGTGAGATTTTGCGCATTGACATGCCCCGTTGTGTATGATCCAAACAAGCATTGTGAAAATGTTGAGATGAGTCAAATGTGTGCCTTCTTGGTAATACAACTTTCTCTCAATTACACTCAAATGCATTCATTTGATAGCAGGATAGAGACTTTTATTTTTGCTCCTCTTTTTTTAGGATGAAGTTTGTACAATTTGTAATGTAATTTAAAGCAATTTTTAATAGTTTTACTTTTTTCTATCCCAGTTTAAAATGCAAAGATAAGTAAGACATTTGTAAGTGATTCCCTCAAAGAATGTGGATCTTTGGTGCTTTTTAAATATTGCTCTGTTTGTTTGAGCATCCTGACCAGCATGACTTAGCAACATTGCCTTAACCATTGGGGATAGTTTGAGCAGGGACTATCTGTTTGTTCAACCAATGGTGGTAAGGAAACTGTTATTTTGCAATTCTGTTAGGTGCCACTAGTTGTGCAGAACTTAAATACATTTAATCAATAATAATTTTTTTAAACATCACAACTCCAACTGCCACCAAAAATATAAATTTTGATAGGCAGAGAAACTGTTATGTAATGTGAATGTTGCAGTAAGTGTATCATATGACATGAACATTTTTGATTTGTCTAATGAAGAATATTCTGTATGAGTCTGGATAGGAAAATGAACAAAGAGGAAGTTAATTGGGTTTCAATTGGTATATTGCATCTGGTATGTTTGTGAATGGATGAAATGTCGGCAACAACAGCAGTTCTACAACTGTATCTCTGTGCAAATGTATAGCCTTAATTTTGTCTGTTCTTTGTGTCAGTGTGTTTCTTTCAGGGGATGATGGGAAGGATAAGACACTAATCTGCAACTGAGCTTCAGGAACAGCCAGGGGCAATACTGCAACAACTCACTTCAAAGAGCTGTAGGCTTCTTCTCAATTTGGATTAAATTTATAACAATACAAATGAACTCTCAGATTCTTAAATCTCAGCCCTTTTAATTTATAGTTTCTCTCAGTGTGTATGTAAAAATTGATTTATGTCAGGCATTTTCTGGAGCAAGGAGGCAAAGTTCCCTTTTCTATGTTTAGTGTTTTTTTGTGTGTAAATTCATAATCCAGCTCCATTTCATGTGTACACAATGTGTACACATTCCTGGGTATATGTAAAAAGCACAGTAACCACAGTTAAAAAACACATGTTGTACTTTTGTTACTACAGACTGTTGTTCAGCTGTTGTTATTATTAATAGTGTTAATAGCATCTTTTCGCACCATTAGTTCAAATCGAATCCTCTGTCAACACCGCAGGTATAATAAAGGTCACAGACAGGGAGGTGCAGCTTTAATTTAAACAAACTAAGCAGTTGCTAAAACCCCCACACCCAGATCTTCATTTCAAGTGACATATGTGACAAAAAAGTGTTGAAAGTGGGTAAGTTGTTTACTTTGTAATTAGTCCATTATTTTCTATTAGTCATACCCGCTCAGGTCCATTTAAAATATGATTGGCTGTCATAATACAATTGGCGGTCAATCAGCCAATCACAACAACTTGCTTCCTCTGAGAACATGTCCTGGTGCAAACATCCCTAAAGATTATTTGTAAACTGTAAACCCATGCTAATGAAGATAACTTGATGTAAATATGGTGGTCTCTAATCTTAGAACATGCAGTGCATTAACAATTAGCATCATCACATCGTGTAAAATATAGAAAGCACAGGATTTTATATAATCATCACTCTTGGTCTAGTGAAATTGTTACACACAGCCTGTTCTGCATGTTAGGTGGGGAAACAGTGTGTTAAACTTACACTTACAAGCTCAGCCTATTTATTTCCAACTGAGTTTTAACACTGAATAATGCAAGTTTTTGTTGGAATTTGCAGAACATGGACTCTGGCTACTGAGCTTGACTGCAGCACAAGCACAATAAATTGTGCTAATAAATGAGGGTTGCTCACATCTTTTCATCTTTGGTCACTCTTTTCTCCCATGAAAAAGATTGCAAATCAGTGGGAGTCAAATTACTGCGATTTTGTGGCCCAATGCAATATATTAAACTGTCATCCACAAACGAATAACTCTCATTCTGACTTGCGAGAGCAGTTTGTAATTTCAGTCATTCTGCCATCATTACTGCAGTGAGATTCAAACGTTTTTGTATTTTTTTGTATCAAACAATGTATTGTTGTACTTTCCTCTTGCAATGCAGCCTGATTTGTTGCATTAGTTTATGTGTTTGTTTTGGAGCTATGTTTGCCTGTAAAAACAACTATAAAAATCTATACATTTTTATGAAAAACTCAAACTTCAGCAATTGTCCTTTCTGACAGCTTCATGAGGGAAGTATTGATGAATTTATGTGAATGTAATTAAGTTTGATTTTCATTTGTGTTTTTAAGCACAGACCAGATGCGACAAACAAGTTTAATTTCTTTGCTGATAAAACAGTTTTTAAATCTTCTCAGATGTGCTGTAACAACAGATTTTTCTGAGGTCCTCATGGATCATTGTCAGCTTCTCTGCTATGTTCGTAGTCAGAACATCATTGCAGAATCATCACTGTACTTTAGTCCCACCCTACTGGATGTTCTGTGAGCAACTAATGTGATGTTAACAACATCTTAACAGAATGTGAGATCCTTTTTACCTCTGTCCTGAGTCCATGCCATAAGATTGTTTTTCTTTACATATTTACACACATTGCTGTACTGTTGTATAAAAGTAACATCACACTATCAGTCACGCTGTTATGACCAATATCAGCACTGCTGAATCACAGCTGATGTACAGCTATAACACTCTCAGTTGTGTGATATTCCATGCAAATTACTCTAATGGCTTTGCAAAGTAAGAATCAAAACAATATATGTCAGTTCTACAATACACATGCTTTATAGGCCAGGCTTAAAACTCAGATTCATGCAATATGTAACAGGGCGTTTTTGCTGCATCTCTCTATGCACCAAGGGGCTCTCAGCCTGAAAAGGCTTAAATGCTTTAAATAATATTTGCAGACAAAGTGAAATATTCTTCATACATCTCACAAAGTTTAAGAATAAACTGTCAATCTGTGTCTTCTTCAGGCCAATATGCATACTTCATAATAAGAACTATAACACATGACGTATTAATTGATGATGTTGTATGAAGAAGTTCAGCACAAAACCAGCAGTAAGAATAAGCCCAATTTTTAACAACCAAATTTTTGTCAGCTTCTCAGCTTTTGTCAGCTGCTCACTCACTTTTTCAGGTTTTATACTGATATGTAACAATCTCTGTCAATGGAAGCGTCTGGGTTTTGCCAAGCAGTGTTGTTTTGGTTCCTGTATCATTATTGTCATATTTCATTGGGAATTACTCAAATATGTATTTAATAAATCATTTTGCATCCCTGTCAAACAAACAACAGTGACGGCTACACAGACAGTGGATGAATTAATGATGAGGAGACATACGACACAAACACTCTGGGAGTTTCAAGCATATAATCATATTCAGCACCCTGGGAGAGAGTTGCTTTGCCAGCAGACACTTGGGATAGCTGGCACAAATATTGTTGAAGCAACTGCTAACAATTCTGAAGTTCTGTGCAGTACTGCAGTTAACTTTGTCACGAGATTCGGAAGGGTTATTCATCAAATTAATTGTGAAGAAAAGGGTACAGGTTTGTTGTTCTTGATACTGCATAATGTAGCTATGAAATGCTACCTAACTTCAAACATGAAATTTGTCATCATTTACTACCCTCATGTTATTCCAAACCTGTATGGCTTTCTTTCGTAGAACACAAATGGAAGAGATTTATAGCAGAATGTCTAAACTGCTCTTTACCATAAAATGAAAGTAAATGAAGTCTTTCAAAAGCTATCATATGGCTTTAGAATAAAGCGATCATATGGGCCAAAAAGGGAATGGTTGTATGGACTACTCAATATGTTGTTTGGAGATTTATATCTCATGGTGACCATCCACTTTCATTGTACGGCAATAAAAAGTGTGACCATTCAAACATTTCTGTGTGAAAGTAATGAAATAAAAAAATCATCTGGGTTTGGAATAACGTGCATGAGCAAGTCATGACAGAATTTTAATTTTACAATGAATTACTCTTTGAAGTACTTTAAGTTACCAACAGAACTTGTCTTGTTATAAAATTGTCATATTATAATGCAATGTTTAGTGAGTACCAAGGACAAAAGGGAAAATGTCATATTACATAGTGCACCATGTTGAATCTTCCTTTATTATTGGAAAAGCATTACTTTAAACAATGTTTTGTCCCATCCCACCAAAACAGTTAATCTTTTTAAAACAATACATTGTTTTATCCAAATACAAGATAAATGTATCTACAAATTCATCTAAAACCTCTCAAAACCCACTATTTTTATCTGACAGCTCACCAATTCCCCTGCCCAGTTCAGTATTAACACAGCAATTGTAGGAAAGAAATGCCATAGTCGTTGACATTTCCTCTTAATGCCCCTTGTGGCAGCTCCTCTGAGGAAAGAAACCAGGGTGAGACTAGATGTCTGCTCTTGTCAGACAGCTAATGACAAAACATTTGTGCCAGTGTGGTCAATTTTTACTGTTTATCTTTTCATGATGACATTTTCACCTGAGAATGTCTCTTAATGGTTCCTCTCACAATAGCATTGCAACACAGGGCATCAGGGCATTATGTTATCACAGTTTACGTTCCTATCCAAAAAACAGCTTCTTTGAATCTTCTCGTGCCACTGTTTATTGTTAACACAGCGATATTTACAACAGTAACAGGTGCTTGTGACAGCTCCACCAAGCTGATGACTTCATTAAATCAATTAAAGCCACGAGTAGCACTCTCGCCGCACCAATTAGTTTCTCCTTGTTAGTGTCTTTTTTTAGCATGTTTTTCCCATTTGTCATGATGCTGCACCACAAATAACTAGCAAACAAACAGAATCTCACAGTTTTCAGACACCATCACCTGGATTATACAGTTTTTGTTCCAATGAGAGCTTCATATGGGCCAATGTGAGACTTTGGAATTGGTGATTGAAACAAATTATTTAGCTGTCATTACTGCAGAATATTGTACTATATGAATGACCAACGTTCTCTTGTTCTTGCTGAGCAAATCCTTCTTTTATTTGGCAAACCTTCTGGCCACCTGACACGCAAACCTGACTATCTGAATATGAATATCAACACTAATGTCATCTCGTGCATCGCTTTCATCCTGTGGAAGTTGGCGTGCTTGATATGACCTGAGGTGGCAGTAGCTGATGAGTGATGAGAGGGGACATCTGCTCCTCATGTTTTTCCTCACACCCGCATCTGGCTGACATTCAGACCAGCACAGCTTGCTGTCACACACCATCAAAGGTCTGCGGATGGTGACAGTGTGTGTGAGACGTGTGAGCAAAGACAAGGAGACAGGCCAAGTGGTTTTCATTGTACACGCTCTTTGAATTTACAAAGGAGTTATGGAGCTGTGGCTTATTTTCCAAGTGCATTTCAAAATATAGTCTGAATTACTTTGATATGGCAGGTTTCTAGGGAAGCCACCCCAGGTTGCCAATTCCACACAAGCAACTTGAGATCAAGCTACCCTGACAGTGATAAACCTGCATGTTCAGTTTCATTCTTGATCTCTGTATTAAACTGTAACTGTAAGATTGAACTCTCATATACTACCATTCTCAACAACACTTTGGTGCATGGCATTATAATGTATTCTTCTGCTCTATGTTACAGATTTTTACATTGCTAAAGAAAATATGGCAAAACTTTACAATAAGGTTCAGGATTAACATCAGTTAATGTATTAGGTAACATAAACTAACAATGAGCAATATACTTTATTCAGCATTTATTCATCTTTGTTAATGTTAGTTAATAAAAATACAACTGTTAATGTAAAAATACATATTGTTAATTGTTATTGTTAATTGTTAGTTTATGTTAGGTAGTAAACTAATGTTAACAAACATCTTATTGTATCTTATTGTAAAGTGTTACCATAATTTAAACCATCAATTTAAGTCATCATCAATATGCAAAGGTCTTCTAAATGGTTTAAAGCATTTCCCTGTCCAGTTGCAAAAGTCTCGTGGGTGATTTCTTAGTGGACCAAGTGCAGAGAGCCAATCCATAAATCTTTATGATATTCTGGTACACAGATGTGTCTTTTAAAGCAAGTCTATGGGACTTTTTTGCTTGTTTTATTGTCTGCCAGGCATAATTTGCAAAACTGATTGCTTCAAAAAGTAATAACACACCTCTTCTCAATAAGCATGTAAGGTTAACAAATAAGTTAAGTGCCTTTGTTTAATTCCCTAACCCTGTGCAATAATAACAGTGGTAGCTTAGTGGTAGCTTTGCCTAAGCAAAGTAGTTATAAAACTGCTAATTTGCTGCAAAATGCAGTCATCAGCATAGCTCTTAACAAAATCTCTAAAGAATGTTTTAGAGGAAATTAAGATACAACCTGTTTGGAGATGATTCAGCCCTCTGTAATGGGCAGACAAACATGGTTTGCAGAGGAAATGTTGGAAGGCAGCTTGGTTGGGCAGACAAACACTGTTGGGGTTATAATGAGAGATGTGTTGAGAGATATTGAGGATGACAACATCCTCGTGGGTCGTTATTCTCGGTTACATTCTCACTGCGATGACTGCCGGTGTCTCAGGTGTGCTGCTGAGAGGATGAGCTGCATGTTCTCATGCACAGGGCTGCAGGTTTCTGGTGCATTTGTGGCTCTGACTTTACAAGGTTCATTTCAAAGCTTAGAGGCATAGAGCACAAAATGACAACTGTGAGACTTTCTATTAACCTCATTAACCTCTCAAAAACTCATATGTTTTTATTTGTTTCTTAAACACAAAAGGAGAATTTTAAGGAATCTTCACAAAGTTTTGTTTCCAGGCATTAACTTTACAGTGACCACTGGCTTTTAAGGTTCCTTTAAAGTAACAGTCTATACAGTGATATAAGTATTCCCAATAGCTTTGTGTGACTACAGCTCTCAGATCAAATAACAATATGGTGCTGTATTTGATGAGAACTACATAATGATTTAAGGTAATTACGTGACTTAAAAGCAAATAATGGCTTTTATTAATCTTAACTTGTTCTTCACATTGTTTTCATTTAATCTATAAATTCTCTTTTATTTTGCTGTCAGCATGTGGTCACTATAAACTGTAAAATATTTGTTTGAACATTTGTAATTTTTTCAGTTTGTGTTACACAGTAGAACAACAGCATATAGCTCTGACAGTGTGTGTATGAACTTGTTTTAGACAGTATTTATTAGTAATTGGATGTGACCTCTGACAGAGAGCAGCGTTTGGTTTCACTCAGAATCTTGGCTATAGATTTAATGTCTGATCAGCTGGTGGGTTGTTTTGCGTTTAAAGATTTCAAATCTTGTGTCACTTTAATACCTATAACCTGTTGCTCACCTGTCATCTTAGAAAGATTATAATCAAAACCTCATATAAGACAGACAGATTGTGCTGCAAGACTTCTAATCCATTTATAATGTGGTTGTGACACATTTACCCATAGAATTGGAATACTAGAAAATGGAGGCAAATGTGAAAACCCAAGTTTCAGTGACTTGTCATTAACCTCATTACAGAATGTTCCATTTCTGTGTGTTTCATTTTCTATAATGGACTTAGTCACAGACCAATGGATGGGCTTAGTCATTCTGAAGACGTATCCTGGTACAAATCCCTTTCAGTAATTACCACAGATGCTTCCTCTCCTCAGTCACAACTCTGTGCCTTTGTCAGTATGTGTTTATTGTCCTTCATTTTTGACAGATGTCAGGCAGAATGCTTGATCGGCATAAAGGGTAGAATCATTAAGAAAATATTATTTACTCCCAGCATTTGGGGAATTAAGCATTCTGATTGGATGCCTGGCCTTCAAGGCATGTGCAGACGGTAAATCAGCACACAAAACCTATTCTACCTCTTGTTAGTTTTCTTTAAGCTTGATCACAATGATCATGTCATTCACAGAGCACCTTATCAGCCATTTTAAGCTGTCTGCATGTCTGCTTGCCTTGATTAAAATACTTTTTGATATTTGTACTTTATCTTATATAGAAAATTTGTACAATACCTATACTGCTAGGCAAACTAATTGTAATAATAAATAGATTTTTATTTTTATAACAAGGTCTGTTTCCTGGGGCATTTGATTCATGACGCGGAGCTAGAACAGACCACAAAGAAGTCTTCTGTCTGATTGTAAGTGCTTATAATTTAGGTCAGATTTAATTTACTTACCTAACCTGAGAATAATAAAAACAACTATATATAGTGTGTAATATACACATATGAACAGAAAATGTAAATTGCACCAATTCCCCAAAAACGTATATTACTAAGGGGAAACATTTGCTGACCACAATCATGATCATAAACATATGTTAACACTTGTTTTTGGTATATAATCTTGTTTAATTCTATCAAGCATGTTTCACGTGTGCACATGTCGGTAATGTATAAGCTACAAATCAATGAAAGAAAAAGAACTAAAAATGTTGCCATCATTAACACGCCCTCATGTTATTCTGAGGCTGTATGACTCAATGTTTTGTAACACAAGATTTTTATCAGAATGTTCTTTCCATACAATTATGACAAGACTGGAGCTTTGAAGCGTCACAAAGAACACTGAAACAGTATAGTGATTGTATTATTGAGTAAGCTATTGCTTTAAAAGCTGTTTGCCAGAATATATAAAGCTGAGGAAATCAAAGCCCAATCAAAGGCAAAACAAAAATGTTTCCACTAAAATGGAAAAAACAAATCTTTAAACAAAATTCTTTTGTGTTATCAAATATGCTATATAGCATTTGTTTAATTTTGCCAAATTACTAACCATTCACTTCCTGATTTTTTAAAAGAAACATTATACAGAAAATTATATCTCATTTACTGGTGCTGTGTTTCACCACTGCTATTTGATGTTATTTACTCAAGACTCAGTCACGGGAATACAACAGAGCACTGCCGTATTGTCTTATTGTCAGCAATTGCACTGTCATCTGTGGAGGAGTTTATTGATCCTCCCTGTGACCCACTGTGAGAGACTTTACAGATGATCTGTCTCTGCGCAGGTGAAAGATTGCAGTTTGCAACATTGTTGTATTGGGGGGAAAAACAAACAATTCCTGGGGGATGTGTTAGAGTTGTTTCTTTATTTAAGCATGTTCTCGTTCTCTCCTTACAGAAGCTTTCTGTCATCTAAGTGAAGGTATCTGATATGTTGTTTTTCCACACAAGCTCACAAACAAGCTTTCACTAGGTTTCAAAACCTAGTGAGCCTCCTAACAAAAACAGCTGTTCTTAAAAGAAGTCAACTTCATTATACTGCCTGCTAAAATACCTAGTTTAGGTGCATTCTATGCATCCTTCACACAGAATATAATCCCAGAATACAATGTGATTAAAATGAAACCAAGATGGAAGACGAGAACAGAAATGTTGATTATAAACAAATTGTTTGTTTATAATTGTTTATATTATAATATAAAATATATAAAAGTATATAAAAATGCATAAATACCCAATATCTGTGCATGTTATGTATTTTCTTTATCACAGATGCACAAAACTGAATTGAATTGTGTATCTGAGTCAAGTCTCCTGTGTGCTGGAGAGATTTATGTATAATGCACAGAGTTTGAGTCTATGTAGAGCTTTCTAAAGGAGTCTATTTAGAATGGCAGAGTTTTAGGAGGCTGCTGTCTAGGCAGAGCTACAGTGTTCTGACAGGTGGTAAATTAACTCTGCTTGTCAGAGACTCAGCAAGTCTTGACAAGAAACAAGGAATGTGAGACATAGAAAGAAAAAGGTCACAGTGGGAAAATCTTAAAGTAGACAGCAGAAAAGAGTTGAGAGTGGCCGTGTGGTTAATGGATCATTTTTCCACATTTTATTGCAGCTTTTAAAGACACAGTAATGTTTTCATGACCTGAGCAAAGAACCTAATGATCTAAGGGTGTGTAGAGCAACAACCACATATAAACTACTGGGTTTAAAAGCACTTCTTTACACTTAGTAAAATCTGATAGATTTTAGAATGTGCCCCTTGTGGAGATCTCCATGGTAACAGTTGGTAAAAAGATTGCAGTGCTTAAACTTGGACAATGTGAAAGCGTCACTGTGGATCTAAAACAGTATTTTTGCCACAGTCTGAGTCACAGCTCAGTCCTCCCTCACTGCCCTTTGAGTACACCAACATGCCCGCTCTGTCTTTCTAGTCACGCTGAGATCTGCACAACTCACCCATCAAGCACTCCACAGGACCTGCGGACCACAATGCTGTGTGGCTCTCCTGCTTCCCACTTCACTAAATACATTTCCATGTGTCTGCAAGAAATTTTCATCACACATTCATACAATGTATAGGGTATCGCAAATATATTTATATATGTTGAAATTACATCGCTTGTCAGGTCTTTAAGCTGGTTTGGTCCAGTTAAACTTTAATGACTTTGATTTAAATTAATATGTATTGTACTTATTTTTGATTAATTCTTTTGGCAGAAATATGTGGTTAGTGTTAGGAAAGGAATGATTGACAGCTCAGCTCTCCTCTGCCTCTTTCAGGCTAAGCTGCTGTCATGGTGATGGACTCTGCTGGGTGCTCTATACCTGAGACAGCTTAAGCATTTAGAAGGAAAGAATAACGGAGGACTGACCTGCCATACAGACACACATTATCAGGTTTTACTGTTATAGCACACACGCCTGAAGAAATGTGAGTAAGTTACGTGTATTTATGCTTAATGGTGATTGGCACAGGCCCTTCCTCTAATCTCTGAGTGTTATAATTGTGTCTCAGACATAAGCCACTTTCATATCTGTCACTTCTCAAAGTAATTGTCACTTATTTACATAAGCTTAACACATCTCTTTTGCTTTGTGTTTGCATTTAAGACACATTACTCCATTTGCATATGTATTACCAAAAACACCCTATATGAATACATTTATGTCATTTCATACGTTCACATACACGCGTTGGAAAGATGAATATAATCTCTTAAAAAAACTGTAAATGTGTGTTTGTCAGGATTAATTTTTGACAGTTGGTAGGATATATTATGTAGCGGTTTTCAGCTGGATTGGCTATATCCCAAAAATGGGTCTGTTCTGGTAAGGTCAATATTAGCACTGCTAAATATAATAAAATGCAACTACCAATATAATTGTGCATAGTTAGGATATAATAGGCAAATAAATACATTTCTTTTGATGTTGACTTTAACTCTCAATAGAAGCTAGCCGAAATAAGCAGATGCCAGCATGGACAGGTTGTGTATCATGCCATCATCTGCAAAGTAAATAAGCAAGGCCCAGGCTGCATTATATATGGGTTCATTTATAATAAACAAGAATAAAGGAGTAAAGAATGAACAGGGTTTGTTTAGACCACAATAGGTTTTATGTTTAGTGAATAATCGGCTGACAAGGTTATTCATTTTTCATATTTTGAAATAATGAATATAAACACACTGCAGTGATTACATTTTTATTTACATTTTATAAACATTTTTATTTACAGTTAACAAATTTGTTAAAACCTTTATAAAATAAACAATTTGTTTAACAATTTTGGTTGGGTCACCTATTTCTCACATGGCTGACATCATCTATGTACAGTATATATATATGTGTAAATTATAAAATAAACACATATATTCAATAAACAATAACTCATTCTCGAGGCTCAAAGATCTGCTGCTTTGATTTATCACTAGAAACTTGTGGTATGGGAATGTTTTGAAATGACTAATGACTATTTTGTCATTTCTATTCTGTTGGAAAACAACAGAAAAAAGGAACCCCAGGTGCTATGTGGCTGATGTGCACGTTTATAATGTAAAATGTATAAAGTGACACAGAAAAGCATGTGAACACTACCTGCATTAGGCAGGATTTTGATTTTGTTAGGAATCTATTTCATCTTTAACACTGTGTTCGTCTGTGTGTATATTCATATTGCATGGTCATTTTACCTTTTATTTTCTCTCAAAACACTAAACAGCAACAAACACCACCGCACTACACCTGTCTCTATGCACTGCAATAGCTTGTTTATTTATAGTTTTGTTGGAGGCAATTTATCTTCAGGCTAAATTAAATTAAGCTTTGTAGTAACTGTTTACAAGTCAAATGATGAGTATTTGACATTGGTGTTGTGGCTGAAAAAGGCTATTAAAAATTGGGAGGGTGTATGTGTGCATGCTGAGAAATTTTATTATTTTGCTATTGTGCTCTCTGCACTCATTATAGTCTGAAAGGTTGAGTTTTTTGAAATTGGCTGTATTGAGTGAATTTTGGACAGGTTTGCCTGGAGTGACATGATTGTTGACCAGACCACTGAATTATGGATGAGTTATAGCCACTTATTTCTCCCCAAGCAACCTTCACCTCCCTCTGTCTGCCTATGTGTTGCTAAGTGCATTATACGGCCAGAGAGAGCAGAGGGAGAGCACAAAGAAGATGGGACTGTGAGTGGGAAAGTGCCAGAACTTTAAAAGAGAGAGAGGCACACTGTGTCAGTCTTTGTGACAAGTGCGCACACATGCACACAAACACCAGAAAGGACACTGACTCTGTGTGAACAGAAATCTCTACCAAATAAATCCTGACTGTGGAATTTGCCAAGCACCTTAGAAAGTCAATGAAAGTCATTATCTGTCCACCTGGCCAGAGCCCAATCTGTGACTTTCTGAGTTATAACTTCAGTTTTTTGTGTTTTGTGAAGTCAGTTGTACTATGTATTAATGTGAAACATTGATTCAATTGGAACAGACACAGTTTAAACATTTCTGTTTCTATAGCGTTGATATGTTTTCTCTGCCAGCATGCAATGGCAAAAGGAACTTCAAAAGTGACACCCTGTTTTTTCTCTTTTAAAAAAAAACACTTATAATACAGTCCGATGTAAAACAAATTGGAATGGTGTTTGATTGAATGCACTGTTTGTGTTTGCTGTAGACTCTACTACCCAATAGTTATATACCACTTAGTAGTAAGCTTTAACTGACTACTAAGTAGTCAGTTAAAGATTGTATCATCTGGAAAGCATTACACTTTACTCTTTGTGTACAAACATATGATGAATCTGCAAGTTTACATTAAAACCTCTCTGAATCCTAAATGTAAAAAGACATCTGTTGAATGTTGTTTGTGTATCCCACTGGGAGTGTTTTAGAGATGCATTGCAAATAAGCAAACGCTTCAAAAAAAGACATAACGCTTCAAAATAAAGAAAATACCTGACTTTTCCTTCCTCACTCAAAGGAATATTTCAACCACAAATTAAAGTTCTGTCATTCCCCACACAAACTCATTGTCTGGCTTTATGTGATCAGTATCCATTATCTTTATCATTATCAGTCTTTAAGCAAGAACTACACTGCATTACCTAATTAATATTTATAAGGCAAACAATTTTTTGTGTTACACAAAAAGGACAAACAGTATACATGTTTGCAATAACACAAGGATGTTTTTTATTTCTTTATTTTTGGTGAACTATTCCTTTAAGTGAAGTTCACTCTGTATAACATTAATCATCACCACTGAACCATTTCCTTCTTCCGGCACAACTCTTTGCTTTTTATGTCTCTCTCTCCACAATTCACCAACACTTCATCTCCACTGTGTGTCCCAAGCCAGCCCACTGTTTTCACACCCTCTCAAACTCAGATTATATAACACACTCTTGCTCAGAGACACTAGGCTGAAACTTCCAGGTCAGACATGCTCCGTTAGTGATTAAACTTCAGTGCGTTCATCAGCTTGCATGCTGGGAATGTGCCAGTCTGTGGCCGCTCCTTCAGCTGCCCAGGATCAGAGGGTGAGGAGTGATTGGCGGTGTGCTCGGTGTGCAGCTGGACTCCCCGTCATCACACCCTGCATGATGAGCAAACAATCCATAGCTTTGACTGGCAGAGAACAATGTGACACATGAATTTTTTCTTTACCAGTTGAATACATAATGATAATTATGACGGTGACAATAATATATATGAATACTAATAATACAGCTGGAATAAAGGCAAAACTTGACATAGCAGTGGAAGAAATAATGATGTTTGCTTCAAAGTATCCTTCATTACAAATGAGTCTCAAATTAACCTATGTTTATAAATGTAGAAGATGTGTGTGCCTTGTGGCTAAAATATAAAATTGGAGTAATTTTGGGGTTCCAGGGGAGAAATATGGAGGAGTAAATGTGGAAAATTAAACTCTGAGTTTTAACATCATCCTTAATTTGAGGAATTACAAATACTAGCAACCACACTTAAAACCACAACAGTGTCACTTAAAAAACATTGCTGTAAACAAGAGTAAACAAGCTGAATGTCAAATATACAACACATTCTCATTAACACAGAGATTTGTAAGTTGCTTATGAGAAAAACATCTGCCAAGGGACTAATTGAAAAATATTTCCCACAATCCTGTGTGTGTGGTTCAACAGCTGGTGTAAAAACTAAAAGCAGTGTCTAAAGCAGAGGTTAAAATAAGTAAATAAATAATTGTCCATTTTCTTTTCTCTCAACTCTTTTTCTGCTGAGAAATAAGCACTGTGGTCATTAAACATTTGTTTGGTTATGTAGGCTTGCTTTTATTCGTAGATCATTAGTTGTAATGTTGTTTAGCTGTGTAAAGTTATATCCAATATTACATCTTTGTTGCCATGATGACATTATGCCGGTAAAGTGATACTGGTCATGACGTGATTTTTATTTTATTTTGTTCCTTGAGGTGCAATTATAATAGAACTTAATTTTTTTGCCCAACAAACATTTGAAATTACATTTGAAAGTACTTCATGCCCCCCATCAATTTACCGAATGCTTTAGTTCAACATGACCTTCAAATTTACAAGGGACCAAACTAAGTAATTTTATTGAAGAAATCAACATCAGATTTCAAATGCTGTCATTTGACCTTAACTTGAATTGAACCTGGAATTTTCATTGACTTACTGAGCAGCAAGGCAGAAACTTCACAGATTTTCACTCTGGCACAAATGATGCACTCTATTCAGCACATTGGACAGCAGCAAAACATAGACTCATGCTCAGCAGAGCAAGAGATGGAAACCAGGCTGAATTGAACATTTTTTCACCCCATTTGCAAGGGATTCAGTAGGCGCACTGAAATTCCAGTACAGTGATTACTCAGAGAAAGATAATATTGGTTCCTTCCTATTTCTTTTGCCCACACGTCTTTAACGCAGACCTCTGTCAGGCTTTACAGTTAAAATAATAATTTTAGAGTTGTAGAGCTGCTCATCACCATGATGATCTTTATTACAGAGTGAATCACAGATGATCAACAGAGAGGGAAGGGAAGAGAGGGTGATGAACGCAAAGAATAAAGAATGTGTTTGATGACCCTGCCGAGATGAGAAGCAGATGGGGGAGATTAAAGTGTGAATGAATGCTTATTGGGAAATGAATCTTCCTGAATGTCCTGTGTGAATCCGTTTTGAAGCATGGTAAATGGATCTCCACTGTTCGCGCAATTTTAGTGATAGAACACAACAGGTCAAAAGGTGCTCATGGGTACAATTTTCTTCCAAAACACTAAATAACAACAAACATCACCACAGCACTTTCCTATACACCTGTTTGGTAAGGGAAATGCAAAAGTTCTGCAGTAATTGCAACAAATTGTTTTCATATGCTGAGGGGAAATGGATTTATCGGAAAGGATGTACAGTGATCCCATGTTAATTGACCCAATAACAACGGACATTAATTTGCTAAATATTCTTGCACTAAGACTGTGGCTCTGAAGAAAAAAAAATTCTTTACTGTTTCCTATTTTTTGTAAAAAAAATTCTTATCTCATTTTCTCTTAATCTGGCACTTTTAGCTGTCCAAATACCAAATATAAACAGTTCTCATATAAAAGGGTTGTGTAATAAAATGACACATTGATGATTTGTTAGTGCGGTACATTACATAAGGAAATGTTCTATCACTTTTAATGTGTGTCTGCCTAAGAGAGAGAGGAAGAACAGCAAAAGAGAAAAAAAGTCTCTCTGATGAATAATTGATTTGCAGGAAGATGTAGAAATTTGACATCCCTGTTTACTAATGACATGCCATATCAGCTTGCTTTTGTTCTGCCCTCAAGTCAAGGTATTAGTACAGGTCTGCAGGGGAAACAGTTCCACATGTGTGGCCAAGTGAAATCAGAAATTCCAACACTCCAAATCCAACAGAAACATCCATTCTATGCAAGGTGAGTCCATATCTGCATACTTATTCTAAGCCATGTTACAGTGTAAAGTGTGAGTAGTGCAAAGTGAAAAGGCTGATGTAGTGTACATACTAATGTATATTGAGTACCAAGATACACCTTTTTGGTAAATAAAATCTTGCTAAAGCTAGCCGCAACGCATTATGTATGTTTAAAATGTCACATTCCTGTCATAGTGAAAAATGGCAAATACTTTCATTTAGGAAAAATCAGTTAGTGTTTCATTTGAGACAATATACTAGATCGCCAAGTACATACTGCAAAGTATATGTGCATAGCGTGTAGTACATCACTTGGAACACAACAAATAGATATACAACTGATTAGTTGTTTGTCCAACTCTAAAACATGTCTCTAATGAAAATGATAACCAGCATGTTTTCTCATGGATCTCCCATTTGGTGACTAAAAACAGTTTTCCAAATTAGATGATATTACTCAGTGATCCTGTAAGTGTTATCAAAATAAAAGCTTTTTTTTGGACATTTCTGAATCTGAGAAGGTGACGTTCATTTGAGAATATTATACTTTTCTCACTAGCTGTCATGAATCAATTGTTACCTCCATTTACACATCAGCCCCTTCCAGAGTTGTAACCAAGAGTGATATCTTGCTTTTCAGGTTGTATGATCACAAGCCTTGTCAGTCTGTGGAACTGTGTGAAAGCTGCCGTCCAGGCCAGAGATGAGAAAGAATTACATCTCAACTCATATCCTGTTTCATTACACTCTAATTTTGGTTATAAGAGATATTACACTGTCAGATCCTATTGACCTTGCCGTTCTATTGTCAGCACTGCTCATTTTGGAACGGGGGGCAGGGACACAAGAATGAAACAGAAAAATAACAAAACCACTTCTCATTAATATGAGCATTTCATCTTTTAAGAGTTATTCCCTCACCAAACCCTTTTTGCTCTAGATGTCATGTTTTATTCAAAAGGTCTCTGCAGGAGATGTGAGTAAAGTTAACACAAATTAATGAAATATTCACTAATATTTTTATGTATTCCATCTTGTTTGCTCTATTCAGATGCAGCCAATCAGCCTAATGTTCTAGCTTGTTACCTGTCTATTGGTTCAGAATTGGCACTTACTAGCCAATCAACATGTTTGTGGAGCTTCCTTAATGCATTAAAGAAAGGGTTTAAAGGGCCCAGTGGTTTATACAAAAAAAACCCAATTCATCCTGATAAAGCAACATAATTGTTGTCATCAGCAGCAGCCAGAGTAGTAAAACAACGGCACTTGGATGATTTGGGAATTTATGAGCCCCAACCATGAAAACAAGATAATTTTAGACATAATTATTGTTCTAAATTTGTTTTTGATACAATCTGCTAGATAGTGAGCATCCAAACAGTTCAGCACATTAAATCTTCCTGCTCTTTAATTACTGTGATGATGGTTTACTGTTTCAGTATAAGCCCACTGACACCCAGTGTAATTCTGTGTGAGTGTGCCAGAAAAAGTGCAGTACTGATGCTTCAAGATATATGCTTTTTATTAGTGACAGGAGCCTGTACTAAACACTGGTTTAATGAAAAATTATTACATTTGCACAATGTTCATGGAACATTATTATAATGACTCATATTAGTTGCTCAGTTCAGAATATAAATGTATATTTAATACTGAGAACTTTGAATGTGAGTGTGACAAACTGGTGTGAGTCTGGTACCTTTAGTATATATATATATATATATATATATATACTAAGTAAATGTTCATATGTTCATAATTTTGCACATTGTTAGGCCTATGCAGTTCATAGTCCTATGTAGTTCAAAGGGTAATGTTTAATTTTAATGTCAGTTTTGTTCACAGCTTTCTGCAACAAATAATTTTGGTGCAGTTTGGATGTAAAATATATATTTTCTCATTCTTTAAATGGTTTTACACATACAGTATGTTATTGTTTATATACAGTAAGCCAATGTATGTACTCGCTCTGTATCATTAACGTGAATGTGTGTCACTCTACATGGGGGAAAAGAAAAACACTCTCATATTTTAGCTCACCAATCCCTTATGAGCTCTCAGAAGAGCCCCAGAGACATGGCAAAAGGAGGAAATGAATGATTTATTTACATTTTGAATGTGCTGCAAAAATATGCAAACGTCAGATGAAAAGGCTAAGCAAATCTGTCTCCCTGAGGCAACAACAGTGTGTTAAGTTACTGCTTGAAGTCTGCATAAAGCTTTTAAACACTGACCATGAAACCTTTTCTCCGTTCTTCATTATGGGACCTGAAACTGTTATGCAGATGCCTCGGTTGTGCATTTTACAAATATAAGTTTTAAAAATAAATAGCTGAAATGCTTTTGTAATAGGATAATATCCTACAGGTTTCTAAAGGTGCCTAGCAGTACTAGCAGTACGCCTATAAGTTTATGATTTATTAACACTGTTGGTGCTGTACTGTAATTATCTGATTACTCATGAACTAGATGTGGAATTTTTCATAATTCTGTCAGTATCGTGTATCACCACAGCTGGTAACATTCACATAACTGCCAAGTAAATCTGATCTTATTGACATCAAAAATTCCTTTAATTTAATTATCCAAAAGAAGTGAACACATCAGATTCTGGATCGTTTATTCAGGTATGAATAAGTAATTGCAGTAATGTTCCCGCATATTTCCTAGTTTGTGATAAGCTTTATAACAAAAACGCAAGACAATTATACCACTTCATTAACAATGGCAAGTGTAGTACTTTTTCACTTTCCACCAAACACTGAGCCATCTCTCTCTCTTTCAGTAACAAATGACTGACAGCAATCTTATCTTTGACCTTTACATAAAATTGGATTTTAACTGATTTTAGAAAGCCTCATCATTCTGGATGCAGACGTTAAGTTTTTTTAAGGGTCACAATATGCTGATGCTTGACACAGGACTCCTAAAATCCCCTGGAAATTGCTTCACTTGGGATTAAGATTTTCAAGTACATTGGAGAGTAAAAAAAAAAGCTAATGTGTTCTTAAAACATCATTTAAAAATGTCATAATATCAGTCCCAAGAAGTCAAGAAGTATCTGTGTGAATACCAAGAAGTCCCAAACCTTAATTCGAAAAATTACAAACTTGGTGAAAATTACAAACTCCATAGAAAATGAATAGAAATTAAAATGGCATCTATACAAATCTCCTGAGGACCGTCAAAAAACATGGGCATCCTGGATGCCTGTTTCAAAACTAGGGGGCAGCTGCTACCTGGTTAAAGGGGTGGGTTGTTTTGGTTCCAGACAGGGGGCGGGTACATTTACCGGAAAGTGGGCGGAGTTATCATTTGAAAGTGAACCTTAGGACAGCAGGAAACACAAATACAATAAATGTTCATCAGATCACCCTTTATCCTGCGGTCGCGTATGCAGACAATGTAATAACTACAAAGATCACAAGAATAGTTGTTTACAGAGGTTGGTGAGACGCAGATTTTTTTTTTATATAAACAGCTTAACGACAGATAAAAACAACGACCGCATCATTGTAAATATCAAACTACTGACATGCAAAGTGTGCCATTTTAAATGTAATTTGCCTAAGAGGACATAAAGGACACTGGCAAACAGGCTTTAAAAGTAGCCTACGAAATTAAATTGTGACCCAAGGATGAGAATGGTTACGAAAAGTTAAAGACAAGGTAAACTAAAATAACCAAACAGAAGAAAAAAACTCAATCGTCGCTACTGACAACTGAATCCCGGCAACGACCAATAATAACGAAAGTAATACACCCGTGATTTTGAAGCCAAAAACCTTTATGAAAGATGCATTCCGCCGAGACTATAAATTGTGGTACTTGCTATGGTTCTGACACCTTGAGGCAGCAGACCATGCGATTGGAAGTAGAAATGGGCCGGGCCGCCTAGTGTCGTTCCGTGGGAGTCATGCTATGTCGTGTGTGAAACAGAGAAGAGCTGAAGGTGATCGCAAGAAGAACAGCATCACCGTATCCACTCGTCACGGAGGACGACAACTACAAGCTGCTCCTCGCTTTACATTTCAGTCTGGCATTGATACTGCATGTTGAAGAAGTTTATCCGCGGCCACGCTTTATTTGACGGAAACTGGACAAACTGGTATCGCTCCTCGTCCACGCGTGGGCTGCGCTCACTCCAGCGTGCTGGGATCAGTCAACCACACAGCGAGCTTGAGATCCACCGTGCAGACGTTCAGCTCGCAACATCGGATCCGTCAGTGTGAACGACGGAAATCATTTAGCGCAAGGCGTCAGTCAAAGGCTTTTTTTTCAACTGCACTGTTGTTTCTATCAAGTAAGGCTGTTGTTCAAGGCTGAATCTTCATCCTTTAACGGGGAGAGATACGTTCATTCTGGAGTCTGTGTATACGCACTTGGACGAGGTCCGAACAGGTGTACGCGTTTACACTTGCGTCCGGACTGATTACTGAAGGTCGAGCTCTGAGTGCGGATTTGGAATTTATAATAATCACATTTATTTCCCCCCCCGCTATATTAGGACTTCAACGGGAACTATGGATATCAGATTGCTAACTATAGTCTCTGCTGTTTTAGGTAAGTTGGGTTTTTGCCATGCATTTCATCATTCTGACACCCCAGTGTTTAATTGGACCACCAGAGCTTGATGAATTGCAAGATTGTCCTTTCTTTTGTTGTAGGCCATATCATTTGATGCCCTGCCTTTAAATACACTTGTTGCTGTTTAGTGTCGTTTTCGATTAAAGGACGGGATATCGGAGAGGATGCGTAAACCTTAAGTGATGCTTATAATTAAAACACGAGTTGGGGCATTTCAGGTGTATGTAAAGTTATAGAAACTACAGTAAACGTGCTCGTATATTAATTGGTTATTTATATGATCAAGTGACAAGTGAGTTGATTACAGTTAAAAGGTGACGGATAATAACTTGACTATTTATACTGCAAAGTGTAATTCAGGTCATTTTATGTTTCAGTAGTTGTGTTGTTTTAGGTTAATGAACATCACAGTGCTTAAAACGATTTAATTGGTTCCCCAAGCTTTCCTTAATTTGTCTCAGCTTTCAGTTTAAGTATCAGTGTGTTCTTGTATATATGTATCTTAAACCTGTCATGTAGGCTGCATGCAATGTGTAAATGAAATACAGATTCTTGTATTGAAAAGTTACAGATCTGAACCTGCTTTGGGAAGCCTATGTCTAGTGTCCAGTGTCTGAGCCCATTTTCTTGTTTAATATTGATTTAAAAACCAGTGACTGTGTTGATTCTGATCCAAGATGTATTTCCTTGCTTGTTTTTTATACCCCCTCTTTGACCAACATATAAGCTGGGTCTTAACAGCACTGGTCAGTGGGATATGTCTGAGGCTAATGTATTTTTAGAGAGCCCAGCAGGAGATTAATGTTCCTTTATGGGGGGCATTAAATCAAGTAAACACTGGGCCCATTGATTGATGTTAACATTCAGTGTATTTCACTCTTAAGTCTGCCCAGCTAACTTCCAAGACATGATTTCCTGTTTTAAATATTCACCTACGTAAAGGCATATGATTAAACACACTTGTGTAAATGTATGACAGAGCAGCACGCCCTGTACTTATATCTCAGACGTTGTCACACCTGTATGATGTCATAGGCTCTAGTGTATCATTGGGTCATTTGGAATGATTGACAGTGTGGTAGGGAAGAGCGTATTAGTCACACAGATACCAGATTCATATGGCTATTTTATTTATTTTTAATCTTCTGTTCCAGTGTATGATCATAATTTTTGTCTGTTGAAGATGACTACATAGTCCTAGCATTTCTGTGAGCTAGAGTTTTTGTGTTTGTTTGTGTGTGTGTGTGATGTTTTTGTAAACAGATAGCATGTTTGGGTCGTAAACTACATTGAGTTTGGGTTTGGATTAACCCCCCACAGGGAGTAGCCCCCCTGTGGGTATACGAGTAGTATACGAGCAGTTGAGTCGAGTTGGGATAGAACAGGTTGGGATAGAACAGCACTCTCTTTACAGAATGCTTTATAAGCTGCTGTTGGTAGTTGCTTCTTTCCTTCATGAATCATTTTTGAGTTTTGTCCCCTTTCTCTTCCTCCTCATACATAAAAATACTGACATTTTTCAGACAAACTCTCTATCTCTTAAAACATAACAGATGGCTGTACCCTCTTGGACAAGAGGCACGTTAGTTCTGCATGGAGGATACTGGGTGAGAATAGAGCATTGGCTAACTCTTGGCTTTCATAGCACATAAAAGATTTCTCATCTGCTCCTACGTTTGCTTTTCAGCTAAGAACGCTGTATGTGGGCTTGCATGCCAACTACGGCACTGTGAGCCTTTGGGTCTGAGGATTACTTGCAGAAATGCATAATTTGGAAAAATTTTTGGCCTTGGTATAGTATTAAAATACTGTTGGATGAAATCCATTTGTCGGATTATGTTTGACAGAGGCTCTCAACAGACCTTTATATTTGATTTTCTATTAAATGCAGGGGAATAGCAACTATTCTAACTTTCACCAAGGACTACTAAGCAAGTGTTATGTCATCTAATTAATATTCATGAGCTGACATTGTTTATATTGTATCCTTTGGTTTATACTGTGTCCCCTTCCAACTTTTTAGGTCACTCCTACGCTCCTTATTAAATGACACCTAAATTATCATATTTCAGTGGAGAACATTATGAACCCTCACAGATGGGTTTGAAAACAAAAGAGCTCTGGGGTTTTTGAGGAAATTTACATGTACATGAATTGGCTAATTTTCATATGCATGTAAGCAGGTGTGTGTGACTGAAAGAACAGAGCCATTCACAGATGGTTGAGACAAAGTTCTGCTTCTGGTTTGGAGTAAACTGCTCCATACTCTTCGTCCTTCACCATCCCCCTCATTTCTCCTCTGTTATCCTGTAACTGCTAACAAAACGGCAGGAGAGATTGTAAAGACCTTCCTCATTCACGTGAAGTTAATAGGCCCTCAGACTGGTAAATGCAACTGTAAAAATCTTTTTTAGTGTTGCTCTTGTATTTATAATTAGCTTTTTGCTCTTGGGGAATACATTCTAATAGTATCTGGCATGAATTTCTACATCAAGGTGTTGTGCATATATTGTGGCCTGCAGATAGGATAGGCATATGCATTGTAGATAATAGCGCCATATTTGTCTTAACATAATGTTTGTTTATTTAGAAATTGCTCTCGTTGTCCCATTTGAGAAACATGCTAGGCCCAAAGTATGCTAATTCATCCACTATTTTTATGCAGCTGTTTGAAGGAAGTAGAAGAGACTGTCACAGAGAGAGGCAAAAAGACAGAAGCAAGAGAAAAGGAAAGTGCTGAAGAGAGAGGGCTTATTTGAGGTGTTTGTCTGAAGCCTTTATTAGCCTCCCGTTGACTCCAGCACATTAGTCAAGCTTAGCCTCACTGCATGGAGTGCAAAAACAATGCTCTTATTTCCTGACACTCACCAGGCTGGGCTTAATAAAGCCTTACTGAAGGGGGTTTGGTGTTATTAGGAATACCAGGCGAACTTAGAGGTGTTTTCGCAATTACAGCTGTTTTGCTAATGTCAGACATTTTGGCATGCCCTCATGCCCTCCAGTGCCTTCCAATGCAATATGAACATGCCCAGATTCCCAGGCAGAGAGTGTTTCTGATTGGCTGGATAGCCTAAAACTTTCACAGGGATTGGTGTGATTATACAGGATGCCTATTTCCGTGATTTCAGTCATGCAGTAGAGACATGTAACAGCTTATACACTATATGGGCAAAAGTGTGAGAACATCTAAACACCACACACACGCATAAGTTAAAAAAAACACTGATTTGTAAGGATCTTGTAGAACACACGCACTGTACAAATAGATACTGTCTGTTCATAGGGCCCTGATCATTGCTGTCATAAGAAGAACCTATTTACACCTCCCCCTTAACACTGCGGTACCTTTCCAGGAGTTCTCTATGACTCTTCAGCTATCTGAGTGTCACTCAAGTGCTACCCAGTTGTTGAAAAAAACATAGTTGTCCTTTGAAACCCAGGGAATGTCATGGTAGTTGAGGAACTCTCAGATGTGTGACTTTTAAGTGACAACCTCAGCCCCCAAACCCTGATCTGTGGCTGTTTGAATGTTTGGCTATAAGTGTCTAGCAGGGGTCCTATTTGTCATCTGTCTGATACATCCTGCGTATGTTCAAGAATCCCTGAGATTAGGCCACGTGTTTATACATTTATAAGATACTGTTAATTTTTTAGGGGATTTTGGTTCCACAGAGAGGATCTCTCTGTATATTCTGTATATACAGATATGTATACTGTGTTAGTATACTGTATTAGGTATATATGAACTAGTAAATCTGCTTCATTTATTTCATAAAAACAGATGTGATGGGTTAGATATGTTTACATTAGTTTTACTTTTAACAACATGGCAGTGTATTTAAAGTTTACAGTTAGAGGTTGTAATTTCATTTTTATGATTCAGAAAAGGTAGTCATTCAGGTTAAGTAAGGGATGTTATCTAAATAGTCCAGGTTGGGATGTTTTCAGTGCATATTTGATTGAAAGGTTTGGTGCAGGTTATGTATTCGCAGGGTATGTATTCACAGGTTCTGGCAGAGGTATTTGGTTTGGACAAAAGATCTGTGTCATTATGTGTGTAAGATGGTAATTTGTGATTGGGATCTATGACAATTTTCAACTCAATCTGAATGGCAATATAAAATAGCTACACAGCCCTCTTGCCCTACACTAGGCTGACTAAACACTTGACTGGCAGGCAAGACCCATGAACGCTGTAATTTCTGCTGCTGACATCTTAATGGTAATCAATACATGACCCAAAATAGTCTTTTAAAGGTTCTCTCACATTTGCCAGTCATTTCTTTTTCAGATGTTTATGTAGTTCAGATATTAGTTTTTAAATTCGCTTTTAAACCTAATTTTTTTCTGCTGCTTCAGTAGATTTTCCTGAAAAAAAAAGAGATAAAAAAAATTGATTAAATGATGGTCTATTCCATGTTTTGAGTGTGTGGAGACATATAAAAACACTTCTTTGTCATAACCTATTTTATAACCTTAGCTTATCCCTGCTGTTTTATGCATGGACTTTACAATTTACAGCATTGTTAAAACATATGTGATTGATTCTTTAAAAGTTACAATTGTTTCAGACTTCTCTTGAAAACATTTGCCATGTCAGCAATCAATTTTTCACTCAATGTTCTAGATAGCTAGATATGAAAACTGAGTAACTTTGTAAACCACAAAGCCACAGCTCTGATAGTTCTTTTCATCCCTAAATGATGTGTTGTTGTGCAGGCACCTGTGCTGCCATAATCAGTGAGGTAAGTGTTCCTGTAGCTCAGTTGGTAGAGCCTTGTTAGCAGCGCAAAGGTTGTGGGCTCGATTCGTACTGATACTGTATCATACACATACTGATAAAATGTATAACTTGAATGTACTGTAAGTCGCTTTGGATAAAAGCATCTGCCAAATGTGTAAATTAAATGTAAGAAGACATTTATTTTGGGTGTGGCTTGATGTCTCATTCCAATTGTTAGCCTTTATCAGGTCTACTACTATGGAAATTTATAGGCTCTAAATTTTGTGTGTGATTGTACTTTGAAACACTAGAGTTTGTGTGCATTTTCTTGGCTTATATGTGGTGTATTTTTGTCTCGTCCTTGCATGTGTTTGTGTGTACTGTAGGTGTGTGCTTGCCTAAAGTGGCTTAGATCTAAAAAAAAAAAAAAAAAGAAACATGCAGCAGGGGGTTTGAGCTGGTAAGCTCATTTCTGCCCCCTTGGCTATTACAAAAGAACTTGGCAGTGGGTTCTGATCTGTGTCTGGTACCTGCCTCTGGCTGTTCCACACTCACAAAGACATGGAAGACCAAGCCCTCTCTGAAGATCTGACCAGGAAACTTGGGTATGAAAATTCTTTTTCTGAATTTTGGACCTCAAGCACAAAGATTTAAATGGAGCTGTGACTTTTTTGAATTTCACTTGAGTAAGTCTCCTGCCCCCACCTCCAAACAGCTAAGAACATTTGTAACCCCCACCAGCACAAACCCCCACAGCCCAGCAGATACACTTCCACCCAACCATAGAAGACATTTGGACAATTTGGTATCTGTTATTTAGCAACATTCATATTCTCTGTAGTAGCACTTCTAAGAACTAGAGTAAAAGAAAGTTTGAAAAACTGGTTTCCTAAAAGTTCACTTTTTTCTAAAGCCTTGAAGTTTAAAGGGAAAGGTTTATAAGGTCATTTAGGCCTAATAGATAAATAGTATATTAAAGCAGGTTAAGGGCTCCGGTATCAAAATGGTGATGAATTCAATTCCTCATTTTGACAGTCTAGATTTCTCCACTAAAGTTTGTGGGGTTTTTTGATTGTCAGATTGTGTAGAAAAGGCGCAACAACCCAAGTCAGAGTCGGCTGAAGAATTGTCTTAAGTTTGATGGATATAGATTGAAAACTCTAGGAGGAATTGCAGACAGAGGCTTTCAGTGGAAGCCTATGAGATTTTGGCATGTTTGAGAGTACGCTACAGGAAACCATATGTCCAATCAGTTTTTCAGCAACCTGAATCAGAACAGACTGAAGGACTGTGCCAAGCTTTTGGGTAAGGGAGTTAAAATTAGAAATTATGGTTAGTGGTTTTGTAAAAACAAAAAAAATATTTGTTTTTAGATTCAAAACAAATTGGCTTTGTTGAGCCGATATAGACCTCCTGTATGCTTCTGTAACAGTCCAGGTACAACCAGAAGTCTTCACTTCTCTCGAGGGAAGGTCCTGAACAACAGTCACTGGCCCAACCCTAATGATTAGTGTCCGTCAAACCTGAAAACTACTTCTGGAAGCAGGTGAAAAGCCAACTGTCTGAAGAGGTTATCTGCTATTCCTGCTTTAGTAAACCCAAGGCATCTGAGTGATCACACTTAAAACAACAGAATAAAGCAGTCAGTCAGGAGCTGTGTGCTGGCAGGGCTTCATTAATTGTGGTCTGATGGATGCTGTCTGTATTCTTTAGAACAAAGAAGCAAGTGGACGGGCCATAATGCTGGGCTAGAAATGAGGGATTAGAGGATGAAGGGTTCTGCTTTTCTTTCAGACCGCACTGCCATCTAAAAGCTCAGTGTGACTGACAGTCACTAAGAAACCCTGCCAGAAGAGACTGACTAATTGTTAATTAGTTTCCTTTTCAGTGTTGTGCTGAACGCACAAACACACAGACAGAGATTTTGAGTTAAAAGCTAAAAGCCATCATTCACACAAGATGCTTCAGTTCGGTATTGTTTGGAGTTCCACTGTGGACCATACACTGAATATTTTCATTATATTTACAATATAGTTTACAGTTCATACAACACTTCATAGCAATTTATAAACAAGCGCATAAATGTTGAGCTTATGCATCTCATTTTATCAAAAGGATGGAAAAATATCGAGCTGTAATATTTTGACCAACCCTAGTCCCTTGTGATGTTTTTTCTTTCTGGTGATTGGGACCACAAGTGTTTTTTGGATGTACTTCCACTCACCCCTCCTCATTGCCAAACACACAAAAGAAGCAATGGAGAGGGGGGAAGGAGACAGAAGTGTCCCGAGTGGAGAGTGGGTCTGTGTGGCTTTTAAGGGCCAGTCCAGTAGACTGGTCACAAACACTAAATTTTTTACCGTGTCCACAGTAATGATGGATGAAATGGTGAAATGGGGTGTCTGCCACCCACTCATGAAAAATTCACGAGGACACGTCAGGGTATGGACGGGGTTTGAATGAATAGTTTGTTTCTGTTATGGCTGAGGAATAAGTATAGTTTAACATGATTTTATCCCAGTAGGACATATTCTTGGTACCTTTTCGGTCCTGGAGAAACATTCTTATCAATTGGATTTTAGGGTTAGGTTAGACTTTAACTATATCCATCTGTCATTTTCTTCATTAGAGTTTTTTTGTGGTGACAGTTATGGTTAGAGATGGGGTTTGATGTTAGTAATGGCAACATCAAGTGATGTACTTGGCTAAATCGTGTTCTGATTCCGATCACCATGTAATTAAAAACTACGTCACTGTTTTGGATGTTTTTTACGTGCTAAGTGTACTACAGCTGCAAAGAGCCCCAAGTAAGGTTACATTTAAAGTAGTGTAACAACGGTCATAAATTTGGAGTAGTTAGCCTGTTCAAGACAGGCATGTAATTTATGGCCCTGTAGGGAAGATACCTATGTGTTCCTTTGGGAAAAATGAAACATGGTCTCGACATAATAACGCTTAATAACACTGGAAACTAAACTTGTTAAGACCTGAACTTAAGATGCAGAAGCAAGGAGTTCTTCTATTGTTTCCTCTCCCCCAATGATACAGTAAAATTAGCAAGTGGAAATTGAGACTGCTATTGATCTAGAATGAAATTAACTAGTAAATTAACTAGTTTGATCAATAAATGCCATGACTACATTTAAAGCATGCAGTATAACTGGTGACAATTTAAATCGGTTGACCACTTCTTTTGCCTTTGGCTTTAATGACTGCCTGTGCTGTGTTTTGGTTTTTAATTAGATCAGCCTTCGTAGCAGGAGTATTATTTAAATATTATTGTGCCAACAATATTAAAAGGCCCATAGCCGAACTTTAATATTGGGATGTACCAGAAGTCTTGTGAATTGTCACATGTGGAATCTGAACTATGCTTTTCTTACTATAGCTCACATACCAGCTTCTTGATAAAGTTTCAAAAACCTAGGCCATAGGTGGTAGCACTTAGTCTTTGTATATTTGGTAGTTTAAGACATGCATTTAGACAAATGATGAAGGTTTTGCCTAGGATGGTTTGGACTATGAGGAAGTCTTAGCAGCTAGCTATTTTATGGTTCTTGCAGTGTCTGAGTAAAATACCTGATGTGAAACCTGCAGGTATCTGTAACATGTACATCTGTTTGTGTTTTTGCTAATGTCTTTCTAAAGTCTTTGTGACAAAAATGTGGATTTAAATATTTAAAGTGTGTGTGTGAGATGTGTAGCTGTCAACCCCTCTGACCGTTGTGTTGCACAGTTACAAGCAAAGTGTTGGATGGGGTGATGGATTATTAATGGAGTGATGAACTCAGCAGATGGCTGAATGGCCGTTCCTGGTATCTTCCTGCTGGGGATGGATGTCAGATTTCTGAGCTCTGACTGCCTATGCTTGAATGTATGTTGTTTATTTGGGTGCCAGTCCCGCATTGCCAGACTTTTGATTTTCGGCATGAAGTCTGGTCCAGATTGCAGCTTATAATGGCCAAGAACCACCTACTTATACAGGATGACTCTGCCAGACATGTAAAGGTAATAGTATATAACAGGATTAAAAGTTTAAAAGTAATACGTGCAGAAGTGGAATATACAGTAAGCTAGTGGATATCTAGTTTGTGTGCCCCAAAGACTGGCACCTAGTTTAAGCACCTTTTGATATTGCCACCACTAACACAGCAAACTATCAAATCCATTGGTTGTTCATCACAGTACTCTTTCTCTCACCCCAATACCCTATAAATACAACTTTTTTGTTTTTAGGTAGGCTGATGTAACCCGACTGCCGGAAATAGTATAGAAGCCAAGACGTCCTATAGGAACTGCTGATTTTTAGCAAATGCACACAGACAGTGTACAGTCTTTGGGCAGTCTGTGGAGTCTGTATGCATGTTATCTGAGGCTTAGTCTTGGGTTGATCTAGAAAGTGTATTTGAAATGTAGAGGACCACACATATCTAATCGCCAATATGCTCACTCTGGCCTTTTAGTTCAGATGCTATTCCATAAACTACGGTTTGTTATGTGACCCTGTAAAAGACAAGCATGTTCTATTGATGTCCACACGTTTCACATAAAGGGCTTATCTGACCCAGTTCTTTTACTTTTATTGAGGACCCTCGTAAAGTTGAGACATGTTAGATGTCAGGTGTCCTGACCCAAGGCATGATTGTGGTTTATGTTAATGTACATGTGCAGTGAGAAGTGGACCACAGAACCACCTGTTCCTAGGTCCTGAGGATATTGTGAACACTGCAGAAGCCTATGAGGTCAGTCTGTGCCTTAACACTGAAAACACAAGCACCAGAGTTCATCTACAACCCCGGGCCACAGTCCAGAGGAGAAACATTCTGGCCCTACAAAAGAATTGAGGCTTCATAGAGCTGCAATAAATAGCCAACTGCATCCATGAACTGCCTTTATTCTCAAGGTCGATGCTTTGGCTTAAAAGCAGAAAATACACTGAATGGATAACTGTGGGTTCACAGCAAGCAAGTCTCTTGAAAGAAATGAATCTGTGTTAAACAGAGGCCAGCTCTCTCACCTATTGTGTTTAGCAGCATGCTTGCTTTTGAAGCGAAAGATGGAGTGGCTTTGGAGGGCTAAATGGTTGCCAATTATAGGGACGGTCTACACAATAGCCTTTACTCTTCTGTTTGTGTGATACATCCATTAAGAAGGAAGGGCCAAAATGCTCAATTCTAATGACTGGCTGGTGTGTGTTGGCCTTATAAGTGCTTTTTGCGCCACATTGGCCTTCTGATGCATCAGCGTTTTAAAAGACAGATGCTAATGTACACTTCAGTGCCTCATGCAGGATGCTCTGTTCTCAAGTGGCAAGCTCCTTTGTAATCACAGCAGTGTCATTCACACACTTAGAGATTTATGTGCATGTGAGCAACAGTGCTGTTGTAATGAATACCAGCATGGCTGTGATTATCTCTTATCAGTGGTTGTACAATTACAGCTGTGCTGATATTGAGTAAATCACTGTGCTCTTATGTTATCTAGAACGGTGGATCTCAACCTTTTTGACTTTAACCCCACAATATTTAACAACTATATTTTAAGGCCCTCCCCACACTCACAAAAAATTTCTAGAGCTTTGCATAACTAGAAAGATGTATATTTAAAATAAAAAAAATAACCAAGGAACTTTAAAACAACCAAAAAACAACAAAACAAACCCTGAGAAATATCTTGATGTTTAGTTGTTGTAGCCTATTTTAATGCTTATTTTGTCTTATTTTAAATCATTTTAAATTATCTTGAGGCTAAAGTAGCTGTTGAGACTAAGATAGAAGAAGACAGTTTCTCATTGGCCATCTCTGAAATGATGAATCCAGAGGCCATGTGAAAGGTACCCGAAGGTCCATCCGACTGGTATTTCATTCAGCTGGCTTCCCTGCAGTTGAGGCCTAGAGAAAATTGCCTTTTAGGAAATTGAGTGGAAACAAATTCATTTGCTAGGATGTGAGCGCCTATTTAACAGGCGGTTGCTGTAAGGAGAGCCCAGCTCAACAGTGCCGACCAAAGCCCCTCTGCCCCATTCACTCAACACATCACTGGCTAGCTTCATTACCAGCACTTCAACGGCTAGTTTATTTCCCTCATTTATATAACTAGGGAAATGGTGCACACCCCAAATGGCTCGCACATAACACGTATCATTTGAGAACATTGTTTAAGTGTCATAAAATCATCAGTATGAATGAAGTCATATTGTAAATGTTATACAGGGGTCTTGTAGACAAGGCTACATTGAAAGTGACTGAAGTTGTGCAACAGGCAGGGATATAATTACCATAAATTTTGAATGGAAAATGTTTCTTTAAATCTAAATAGTGGTTTATTAATGTTTTCATAAAGGCTGATTCTTAACCCTCTTCCCCAGTCTTGAAAATATGCTTGGATTCTTGGTAGCAAATGTCTGAAACTTCCCTTCTGTATAGTTTACAAACCAGACATATATCTTTATTATGAGATCCAAAGTGCACTTGAAGTGAAGTAATGGCAGCCTTTTGGCAAGTCTTGAGAAGAAATTGGCAGAGTTCTGTCCTTCTTAGTGAGTCATTTTAAAGGTGTAAAATTATGTATATTATAGTGAAACTAGCTGCACCAAACAAAATTGAAAAACAGGTTGCTCAAACACTATTGGCCTTCTGCCCCATTCCCTCATCAGCCATTATTTAGATGAACACTTAGTGCCACCCCAAACTCACACCATTGGTTGAGCCAGTGTGTTACTACAGTATGTTAGTCTGTAGGGGTATTACAGTAATTAGTACAAGTTTAACAGCTATTAAGAGCTGTATTCTTCACTAAATGTTGTTCACCTGGGTCTGAAATTTAGCATGGGATTTTGGGTAATGGGCATGTTTTTTCTTTCTTACAAGTTTCCCACTTATAATCCAAGAAATTCCCATGAACATTTATGGAAAACATTTAAAAAAAACCACACATATCAGCAAATCAAATAAATACTTTTCTTTCAGTCTGTAATTTACCCCGTACACCAAATTTACTGTCTTTAAGTAGTATTATTATTAAGTTAAAAGTGAATCTAGTGTTCTTCAGCATTGCTATGCCCTGCCATGAAACTGCCCCCACAGCAAACAGAACTGAACCATGGCTCCAAAACCATCAAACCATGGCATTGGTATATCGTTATACCCCTATTTATGTGCTCAAATGATTGTGTAGTTTCATACACTTGGCTCACTTATGTGCAGTTGCTTTTGCACATAAAACTGAAATAGGAGAAAGTTTTAACTAAAAATTATTTCAACTTTTAAGACAGGTTTTTTTTCAAAAACAAGTTTGTCTGGAAGAAAATCTTCATACAGCTTGGCAAGCATCCAGACTACACCTAGTGTCATAAAGAACTGATTGCAAGAACTGACTACAAGAACTGAAGTTTGTCCTTAAATGTTCTAGTCAGGGTGTTGCTGTTTCTCAGGCCTGGTTTAGCTTATTTAGCAGTTTAGTCATGGATTACAGCAGGGTCAATCTGAGGCAATATAGCTGTGGTCAGGATTTTGATCGGACATTCAGATCAGGTAACAGGTAAATGTAACATCACACTGTCCTTCCACAAACCATCCAGGTGACTCTAACACAAAGTGGATACCAAAATAAGGCCTTACACATGACTCATTTAGAACGGTTCACCAATGTGCTATTTTTTTGTGCCAGTATCTGTAGTGCTTTCACTGATAGGTCAAAGCTGTACCTGACACTTGACAGGGCCTTTATTGCCCTAATTGGTTTGTTCATCATGATACATCATATTAACTGGATCTGTTCATGCTGGGTGAAAGAAAAACTTCTCATGTTAGTATGTCCATGTTGTAGAGAGTTATTTTCATGGTAATTGCACTCTCTCTCTTACTCCTCTCTGTCTGCTCTCTTTGGAGAGTGTCTGTGTGTGTCTGTTCTCGTTTCTGTTTGATTTAGGTGGAGCACGTCCAGTGGATTTTCTGCCCCATGCTTGTTATCCCCCTCGGCGTGCTGTATCTGGTGGCGCAGGTGTTTATTCAAGCACAACACAACACTTTGTGTGAGCTTTGTGTGCAAGCTCTACCGGTTGCTCTTTTCTGCTGTGTTCTGCTGTGTGAGCGGATAAAACGCAGTTGAAAAGAGTGAGTGATGCAGTCTGAACATTAGAAGGTTAGTTCTGTGGGACTTGTAGAGCTCGGGTTAGACATCTTTGGAGTCTCTTTGAAGTGACGTCTTTGGGCAACTAAAAGGGTATGTTTGATACTGGAACAGGCTTTCATGTTAACGTGTGCGTATTATGGCGAGTCTCAAACATCAAGGTGTGTAGGTATGTGAAGTGGGATTATCCATAGCTGCTTTAAGGGTGACAAATTATAATAAAGTTGAGATTGTGGAAAGACATGGCATGTCTCTTACTGGATTATTACCCTTATCTTTGTCATATGTGCATAACCCTCACAAACCATCATATGTATGTACGTCCTGGATCCGTATGTCAGTGGGATGTCAGTGCTTAGAGTCCAGCAGACACTGGTAACATGGGGGGAATAGCTGGACTGCTCAGTGGGTTGAATAAATATACATTGACAACAAAGTTAGAGCAGGTAAACTAGAGCTCTGTTCCAACCAAGCAGGCTGTCTCGCTGCCTGCTGCCTACATAGGCGGGATCCTACCAGTCATGGGACCTCATAAGCAACTGATTTGCTTTAAATGAAATATACATTGATTTTTAGTTGCACCTGCCTCCTCTGCCATCTTTGATTTATTTTTCCAGTCACTGCAATGCATTCTGGATTGTGTAATGGTGCATTATAACTAGGCTGAAATGAGGTATCTTAAGAGGCAGCAATACATTTAAAATGTATTTTATGTCAGAAGCACATGTATGATGCCTGCTTTTGTAGGCAGCATACTAGGTTCTGGAACAGATCTTTGCTTAGATTTGGATGGTGCTTCAATGGTGTGGGTTACTGCTGTGTTAGGACAAACGGCTGTGGTCGAAGTGTAGGTAGAACGTCTCTGGTGAGAGTTTTAGGACCTCATTTTCAGCCTACGTGAGCTTTCATTTTACTTTGAAGTCTCTCTGAGCCTGTTAAACCTTGCTGAAAGAGTTCAAAGATCAATGAAACAGAAACAAGCAGCAGGAATTCTCTCACATGTGGTCACGGACAAAAATACAGAATGGAGAGGGAATAAAAGATGATTAGTAGGGAGAGAAAGACAAAGAGAACCTGTATTTGGGAGAAGGGATTTTGGGGTTATATTGTGGTTATTTCACTATGTATGAAAATAATAAAACGTGGTGTTTAACTTCATTTTAGGTTGCATCAGTTTTTAAACAACTTTCAAACAACTAGACAACCCGTAATTGGCTGGAACAGAGCACCAAGGTCGCAACAATTCAAAAGTTCCTTGAATGAAGATAAGACTTGATGCAACAACTTAAGTACCTATAGATTATATTGTGTTTTTATGTAAGAAGTAGTTACAAAGTTTCTTGTCCATGATGTTTTACCTGTGAAGCCAATTCCCAATGGACACAATGCTTTGTTGTTGTGGTCATTCCTGTTAGCAGTGGTCAGACAGCTAGACGCCACATTTTTAAAAGTCTTACAGTGGTGCTTACATGTCCATCCAAAGAAAGAGACAGACAGTCTCTTTAAACTTGCCTTGGCAGACAGCGCTCTGGAAACGTATTAAATTGTGAAAGCCATCCCACAATGCACCGGGATAAGATGAAAATGGGATGGGGCTCTACAACTGCTTGCATCCCTTTAAGGCCTCCTTTTCAAAGTCATTCTTATTGCATTTAATTCATTTAAATAATATCAACAGGGCTGTTTGAGTTTTTGAGTTTATGGAAAGATTTTGTCTCATCTTAAGAGCCTTGAGCAGTCATGTTTTTGAAAAGACGTCACATTCAGAATGCAAATCCCTGCTTTTTGGCAAAAACTGAGTAATCAAATGGATTCATGAGCTCAAGCAGAAATGTATCCCAATACTGAGTGCCTGACAAAACTGCACAATAAAGGTACTGGGGGGGGCAGGGGAATAAAGATGGAGTAGCTTTGCATATATTGTAAATATGACTTCGCACAACCAGAAATGAATGTAACCCGTTTCATATCGTTTTTTCGACTGGCTGGGCACAGCTCGGTTTTTAAGGCTGTTCATTTTTCATCTAAATAGTCTTTCCGTGCATGCACTCTGCTGCTCTGAGGCTGAAGTCCATTGACTGCCACTGTGATAGAAGTAAATGGTAGGCTGAGTGAGAGAGGATGGCGGCATTAACTTAAAAAATGCTACTATGGTAATTTATTGATGATGTGAATTGTGCCTAAAGACACAGTTTGTCCTAACGACTCACTTGTTCTTTCTGTTTTGCTGGGGTTCAGCTTCACAACGATCTGGTGGCTGGAACCAGCAATTGTACAATTACATCTGCAGTCTGCAGGCGATGGCTTCTCTGCTACTCCAGGGTCCTGCAATCTCCTAATGCATAAACACAGTCAATTTACCCCCTTTGGTTCATTATACAGCTCTGTGTACCTATTTTCATTTCCTGCTGGCCTGTTTTGTTTCCTGCTCAGGAAACCATGTTCCCTTTTTCCACTCTGGATATCACATGCTACAACTAATAAATGGGCATATTATTATTTAGAAATGACAGCAGTGATCGATCATGATACACAGTAAATGGGTGTCTGTTTTTTCAATTTCAACATATTTGATACCATTAAAAATTACAACTATACACAAAAATGCCCTATAACAAACAGCCTTATTTTAATTTTCTGATTGATTATAAAATGTTTCTCAGGTTGGGGGGGTCAGCAACACAAGTAGAAGGTTGAGTAATCGATAAATCAACCAGACGCGAGTAGACAAAATGACCATCACAGTCCTCTGTTCATCTGCATATATGACCCCCCATGCTGGGCAACATATCTCTAGATGATCACCCTGAACACACAGACTCATTTCCTGTATCTCTACCCACCCCTCATTAGTCACTCTTTATGCCAGTCCTGTTGTGGTCAGGTGTCAAGGGTTGAGTGTGTTGATGTTGCTGGTCTCTGTGCATGTAGGAGGCTACAAAGCATGTGTGATTTAAAGGGCTTTCACTACGGCTTTGGTAGTTCACTCTTAGTTCCTTAAGGCTGTGGCATTTGGGCTGTGGTCCAAAACCTACTTAGCTGCTTTGCTGTCTACTGCCTACATGGGTAACTACCTTCTAAGGCAGCATCCTAACCAAACTAAACCTTATAAGGGACTGATTCAGAAGCTATACATAGGTAGCAACTCTTCACTCATCAAAACACACACTGCTGAGCAATCATCTGGTTGGCCTGCTGAACCAGCTGAGCATCAACCATCTAAGACTAGCTTGATCTGTCATTTTAGATAAGCTTAGTGACAAAATGTAGCCAAAAGTTATCACAATGCATTATGGGATTGTAAGGAATGATTCTTTTTGTGAGGGATTCATGCAATGCTATTTTAGAATTTATCTGAAAAAAGGTATCTTTTAAAGCCACAATTATACTGCCACCCATTTGGGACTTTGCATCAAGTGTGTGCCTTAAAATGCAACCGACATAGGCAGCTCACACGGTTTTGGAACAGAGCCTCAGTCTTACCACAGCCTGTTCACAAGACTCAATCAGGATTCTCCTTCTCTGACATCCCCACAGAGAGCAGCTATCAGAAGGGCTGCTGTGGTCATGTCTCTGCTCATGGAAAAGCTTTTATATTGATCTAATCACAGACCCAGAGCTTACTGTGTCTTACTTCTCATTTCCTGCCCTCCCGTCAGGATGGGAGCACACTGCCTTTTTTTCTATTCCTGCAATTGAGCAGTTTAAACAGCCATTTTAAAATACAGTTAATAATTTTCGGAACTCGTACACATTCATAGTGACCCACACCAGGACAGCTGTGCCTCCAGCTGCTCGCACACAAACACACAGGAAGCAGCGTGTCACCCCCGTCTGCGTGTACTAAAAGACCTGTGTTGTTTTTATGCAGCACAGCTGAGGTACTGACTGGGGTCCCTGTCCTGACCTGGAAGGGAACAGCAGACACGCACACATATGCTGGTGCTCCTATGATTACAAGGACTTTAGATTGAATTAATGGTTTAATGCTTTAAACACAAAGCTAAAGGTATTTTCTAACCCTCATAGAAACCTTTTTAAAATGCTACATTTTCATTAAAATTTCATTTGAATTACAAGGACAGTTGTCCTCATATAGTGAGTGTCCTCACTATACATAGCACATAGCACGTCAGGTTTCCCTACATTTCCCTTAATGTAGGTCAAACCGGCATGCACACACAATTAAATAAATCTCATTGAATTTAATTAATAATCTATACAAGTAAATTCTTTCTTTCTTTTTCTTTCTTTTTCTTTCTTTTTCTTTCTTTTTCTTTCTTTTTCTTTCTTTTTCTTTCTTTCTTTCTTTCTTTCTTCTTTCTTTTTCTTTCTTTCTTTCTTTCTTTCTTTCTTTCTTTCGCCTAAGCTTTCAGTGTAATTAAGCATATAATGAATATTTTATTTACTGGGCAATAATTCAGCTGTTTTGTCTAAGCACTTGAAGCTGGACTTAAGGAGGCCTCAGCTGGGCTGTCAGGTGTGTCAAAACAGGCATAAGCTATGGAAAATGTGGCTCACTTCAGTGCTTTAGTTTTGATGTAATTACAGTCACAGAGATGCACAGGTCTGTTGCCTTGAATATCCTAATGTATTTGGGCATGCTAACTCAATGCACAGGAGCTGGGTTGCTCATTTGTTTAAATCTAATCTTGCATCTCTGCTCAGTCAGTCCTCCGTTGTACCTCATTAGACCTCATTATATCTAGCTGGGAAAGGATTCCTAAATCTGGAACTTATAAGAGCTCTGTTTAACTTGTTAATCTTGAAATATTCTCTGACTCAGCTCGCTCTGTGATCACAGTGTATGAGACAGAAATTCAGCACCTGTAAAGTATTACTTTAAATTAATAGAAATAAAATAGGGCTTAAAGGAATAGCTCATCTCTTGTCATAAAATGTACTCACCCTCGGGTCAAACATGCTCTGTATGCTCTTTTTCGGTTTGAACATAGCAGTAACACACATGAACAGCCACCATAAAAGGCCCATGTACACGTTTACCAAAACAATACAGTGATGTGTACCATTGCATGTACACACTACACACAGTAGCAATAAAATTGTCCTTGAAGAAATAGGTGATTTCCTGTCTGATGGTTCACACTCAGGTCACATGGCCACAGATTGGGCATGCAGTCAGATTGACAACCACATATGAAAGGGACCCAAATCAGATTAGCAAAGATTAGATTTCTGGTGTTCACACTGGTCAGAAAAATGAGTTCCATGTCACACATAAACAGAAACAAATGTTTTTGTTTGGGCCTCCACGTTGCATTCTTTCTTAAAATGATTTTCACTTTGGGTCATTGGTCGGGCTGTAGCCTACTAATTGGCTAACATTTCCCACCCAAGCCCCTCTGTGCATTCCGCGCATGGCCTGCGTCAAAATTAGCAGATGATATTTTAGGTATTATTAATGGTTCCACTGGGTTGGTAATAGTAATGGCCTGGGCCAATTTGTTCTGTGCAAATGTTGCTGTTTAAACACCAGAGTCAGAGAGCAGTTGTGTGTATGTGTGTTTTTGAGGGGTATCGAGTTACTCTCTGGGACCGGGAGCGCGGCATCATGGCATGTGCCTGTATACACAGAGGCTCCATTAAAGTGGTTTAGGGCTTGAGGTGTGAGAAGCAATTAAAGCAAGACAAACAGCAGACCTGGGAGAGAGAATGTGGTAGTCTCTCATGCACCCGTATTTATCAGAGCCTACAATCTAGACTTTTTGTGCTGACCTCAGACTAGACTGTTCTCTCCATTCGCTGTACTCTTTATTGTCTCCTAGCTCATTTCTTTTAGTCATGGTTTATTTTGGTTCACACACGCTTTGACAGCATTAGATCCAGTGTGATCTAGTTTCTTATATGCTGGTATCTTTTATCCACCCGTTTTAAATTGTTGGCACGTTGTCGGCAAGTGGCTGATGTTCTCCCCTCGTTCCCGTGGGACTCTTCTTGCAGACATTTGTAGGGTAATATTAGGATGGGTATGAGCTCTTTATGATTGGTGTACACTGCCCAATAATCAGGGTATCAGGGTAATACCAGATGAGGGTTTAAACCAGAAGCATTATTCCTGTTCAAACTGGCGGGGCTGGTTTCGAGTGGGTTATGAATGCAAGAAAAAAGTTGATCAGTCCTGTTAAGCCCAATCAAGTCGCATATTATTAGCTTTAAAACGGAAAATCCAAACATGATTCTAATTCATGAATCAGTTGCTAGATTGTTATGCAATGAAACATTCATGAAACACCTTACTCTCTCATTTGTGCCCAGCAGCAAGGAACGTTAAAGTGGTTCTGTAATAACATACTGTAAACTGCTATTAAAATGTATTGCGTTTGAAGCAGTTAAAGACTCATTTGCATCATTCTCTTTCTCTGCAGGGAGAAAGAACGCATTTTGTTAAGAATGCAGGTTTTATCTGTGATCCATATTTAATGCAGCAGAGCTGGTGGAAGGCCAGAGCTGGTTATTGTGGTGAAATCTTCTGTGACCCACATGAAAACGCTGCTTCAAAAAGAGGAATGAGCCTGACAAGGATGTTCCAGTTAAACATCTTCAGAATGTCAGATGTCATATGAAATCTTCATCCTTCTCAAATAAGACTTGATGGTTTATGGTCACTCTCATCTATTGAATGACAGGCCTTAAATGCTGGGCTGACACTCTAGGCATACTGGTCCTGCAAAATGGACTCTGGTGCCATTAAAAGTTATAAACTCTGTTTGATCAAATTCTCTTATTTAAGGGCTTTTTAATTCTGATGAAACTACATATTTGGTGAATGGATAGAAATGACACAATGCAGGGACTAAATGTTTAGTCTTCCATGTTCTTTTAATAGCTATATAAGTCAGTCTGAGAGATGTGTGAGCAAATTAAATCTATACATACTGTTCGTAATTAAACCATCAGAAGTCTTGCAGTGGTCGTTGCTGTGTCAGTCATTCCACAGAGCAAACATGCCCTCTGGGTGTTTTTCCAGTAAATATCCTGGATAAATTGATGGTTCCCAACTTGTTCCTGGAGGGCCCCCAGCAGTGCACATTTTGGCTGTCTCTCTAATCAAACGCACCTGATTAAACTCATTTGCAGAGAGATCCATTATCCGAACTGGGTGTGTCACATAAGAGAGATTTTAAAAATGTGTACTGTAGGGAGTCATCCAGGAACAAGGTTAGGAACCGCTGAGTTGAACCAAAAGAGATTAAACTTTCCCTTTCTTTACTGTTTTCAAAATCTTAACAATTTTGTTTTTACAATGTCTTTCTAACACTCTTTAAACACTGTATAAAACATAATTAATCAATGTACTATGGTCAGACTGCCCCTACTTGTCTAACTGAGCTGTTGGACCAGATCTTATGCCAGGGCCATTCTGTTCTGTTCCTGGATGCCTTGCAGACTTTTGTTTCAGCTTGACTCAAACACACCTAAACCAGCTAATCAAGGCTTACTTGAAAACTACAGGCAGGTGTGTTTAGTTAGGGTTGGAACTCAACTCTGTAAAACGTTGCCCTTCAGGATCAGAATTGAATAGCCCTGTTTTATGCCAGTAGTCAAACATCTAGCTCTAAATTGGGCCTTGTTCAGCTATACTTTAGAGTAAACACAGAACAATATATCGCATATGAAAGTGAGCATGAGAAATCAGGCTTACGGTAACATGATACTATAGAGACAGTTATACATCATAAAGCGAGGCCAGGAATGATAAATGGTTAACTCGCCACCAAATGTTGAAAATTCCCATGTGCTTTGTTGTGCCACAGTGAAGAACACAGTCAAGGTAACCCACCTGTCTATCATGATTCCATAGGGGTGTTTGTACCACGATTCTCTTTGGTTAGTGGCTTGCACAGGTTTTGGAGCGATTAGTAAGAGAAAAGTACAGGCATTTAATGCAAGTGTGTGAAATGCGAGAGGGAAGAAAGGAAACAGATAATGTAAAATAAAGGCCACTTTCAGTCCACTGCAAGAAAACACACAAACTGTCCCAGAGATGCAGATGCATCCCTTGAGCCACAGGGAAAGTTCACCCACATACACTCATTGTCACAGACCCGTACCACACGTGACATGATAGCAGATGGGCTGCGTCTTTTTTTGCATTCCACAGATCTCATTGTCCAATTTGTAATGATTCTCTCACTGTTCCCACAACTCCAACTGTTCCCACTTCATTCAATCTGCATTTTGTCAAATGGATGGGGTAGGATGCAGTTGAAATATCAGTTAACACATTTTATTTCGCCCATCATGTTTTGTAATGTTGTCCAGGTATTTTCACCATCTCAAAGATGCAGGTGTTGTATATTTCTTGAAAGCAGAGACAGTTCTATCTTTTATACATTTATCAGGCAAAAGCTTAGACACACTTTGAATGAACATAATTCTTATGGTTGTGCTGTACCTAAAAAGTGTCTACTTTGAAGAAGCTAAAAGAGTCAACGTAGAGTGTCTATAATACTTTTGGTTCCAGAACAGAAACAGAATCTGATAGTATCTCATCCTGGTTTTGACTTTTGCACTTATCTGATGTCCTAATGATCAAATAGCTGTAGTTTTTGAGATGAGCTCTGTGTGCTTACTATTACTCATAAGCTATATGCACTTTGACCTTTATTTACGTGTGGGCTGTTGCAGATTCACAGTTTGTTTGTGTGCTGTTTTTTTCAGTCTTGAAGGAAATGTATTTCCTGGCTGTTTAACTTGTAATGGGTCTCCTGGCTAAAGGTCACTTTATGTCTGGCAGGGGCAATGTTGCATACACTGCAAATTCAACATAACATTTTGAAGGTTTTCTTAACAATTCTCATAAGACAGGAGTGTGGACTGAGCATATCTATGAAAATAAGATTTTTAGCTAGATGTTTACTCTAGCTACAGTTCTTACATTTAAACATTTTGTCTCTAGTTGTGTAAATTTTTAAAATGATAATTCCTTAGATATACAAATAACACACCTTTAAGCCAGAGCAAATACATATTGAATATCTTCATAAAACTTGGTAATATTATAACTGGCCAGTTTCTCTTATAATTTTCTCTTGTTCTCTTGCTCAACAGTGAGCTCTTGCTTAGCCCAGCGGCAGGTGACTGTGCAGCCCGGGCCCCTGATTCGAACGGAAGGCTCTCATATCACCATCTGGTGTAACGTAACTGGCTACAAGGAAGGGGTGGAGCAGGACTTCGAGTGGTCCATGTACCTATACACTGCACCCGATCGAGAGATTCGTATTGTGAGCACGTCCCAACCCAACTATGCCTACGCCTTGTACTCCCAGCGGGTCACCAGCAAGGAGATCTACATCGAGAGGCTGAGTGGAGACTCTGCCCTGCTGCACATAACCAAGTTACAGGCCACTGACAAGGGCATGTTTGAGTGTTACACCCCCAACACTGACAGCCGCTACCTGGGCTCTTACAGCGCTCGTACCAACCTCACTGGTAAGTCCTTTCCAGTCTCTCACTTCAGAATAGAAAAATAAAAACACACTGTCCCATATGCAAACCCATATGACTTTATCATGTATTTACAATGAATGGGGACTGAAGCTGTCAATCTTTAAAAATGATGCAAAACATGTTAGTGTGTTTTCTGAAGGCAAGTAGCAAATCTGAATGATTTTGGTACATGTTGGACTGATTTGGAAGTTAAAATCACTTACTCAATGATTCGGTCATAATGGTTGTTGATTTAACAGCTCACCTGACCTGCCCAATGCTGTTGAATAGCTTTAAAAGACTTAACACTGAAGAATATGTTGATCTGCCAATTTTAGTACACTTTTATGAGGTTACTTTTGACTTTTTGAAGTTTAAAGTGCTAGTCCCTATTCGTTGTAACTGCATGAAAAAGAGTGACTGGTATGTTCTTACTAAATTTTTTCCATTTGTGTTCCAAGGATGAAACAACAGTAATATGGTGATGTAAATCTATTTTTTGGGTACAAAAAAGTACATGTGATTAAACTATTCTTTTAACACTGTCGTCACAGATTTATCAAACAGTATATGTTCGACAGTACTTTGTTTTGATTCCGTACGCAAATTATTGGCTTTTTGAACCTGATTTTAAAGTTTTGCCAGGCTTTTATTACTGGAACAGTCTGGGCAGATTCACCTTCATACTTTCATAGTTATGGTACTACTTTTTATATTTCGTTTAGGATGTGCTTGGAACGTCAAGTTTTGGGTGAGCTTTGAAAAGCAGGTCTATTTGTTGCTGAAAGCCTGAGCTTGTCATTGCTCATGTTAATGGATCTGCACTAATTGGTGAACTTGTAATGCCTGAGAGGATTTATGTTGCACAAATCAGTCACTGTTCTGGCAGAGTAATAGAGATGGTACCTGACAGAATGCCAGTCCATCTGTGTGCCAGCCCATCCTATTATTAAATAGGGCACAGGCCTGTAATGCTGCCTTGCCACCTGCTACCATGATATCAGTATCAATAGTCCTCTTAATTATAATTGTAATTAAACGTTATCTTTCCAGCTTCGCTCACACTGCTCGCTGCCTCATCCATTTACTACCAATTTGAAGTCAGTACTCTTTTGTCATACATACACTCACTCTGTGAGTAACCGAAACCTGAAACACTCATTGTTACAGTACGGCTGTTGATTGTGACTAACTGTGTGGGCTAAGTTGTCATCACCAGGCGTGTTGCACATGCTCACATGCACCTCTTGATGTCTTGTGAAGCTGAATTGTAAGAGTTCCTGTGCAAGTGGACCAGCGGGAACAGTTTTAATATAGGATTGGTGAGTCACAAGTCATGTTTAGTGTGGGCTGGGGGCCGTCACACTGAGCACCACCTGTTTAAAGAGAGGCATTGTGCTCCACCCCATTCTGAGATCCCTGTTCTGTTTCAACACAGTATCAGTTTTTCTACCGTTTCCACATGCTAACATATCTCACGGGCTGCGTTTACACTGTCATGGTTTGGGATTAGGAGTTACTATTTTGGGTGTGACTTTTGAATTGCCTTTCTCAGCATGAACAAATTAAGTCATTTGTGTTGTAATTTAAATGACAATTTTGTATTTCTTTTGCGAGAACGCAAAAACATAAGAAATAGCACAGTAGCCTCTCTGAAGGAGCTAGGATGCAATAGGACACGTAATTTTTATGTTATTTATTGTACATTTGTATATAATGTAATTTATTATTAATCAACCCACCAAAATCTCCTGGTTCTCCCTATGGCCAGTTAATCTATATGGTATATTGCTCTTGAAATATTTAAGACATCATCCTTAATGACATCTGTAATTCCCAGACTCACCACTTTGACTAGATACAAGTGTAACAGTGATAATGACAAATTTATTCAGTTTTGTGCCTGTTATTCCCAGTGTAGACTAACTAATACAGCAGGATTTCATATTTCTAATTAAAGCGGTGTTGATCTGAGTTTAATCCCTTCCCTTGGAACAGTGTAAAACTGAACTGTTAAGTGTGTTTGAGAGAGAGTGTTTGTGTGGCAGCATTGACCTTTACAGCTGTTCTTTATTCTGATCTTTCCTCACATCCTGAAATTCCCACAGTGCATCAAGATCACCACCACAACTGCTCTAAAGCCCCCAGTATCCCCTCATCTCTCAGTCACACAGTGACTATGCTTGAAGGGCAAGCTGACGTCAAAAGTAAAACCTGTGGCAATGTTCACCATCTCTTCTAAAAACATTTACCAGATAACTCTTAAAATCTAGTGAGCTGGTTTGCTTGTCTGCCGACCTGACTGTTGGCTCAACAAATAACAGGATTATCTGTTTGACTGAGCAGTGGAGGATGGGGAGGCTTTTGAACTTAAAACTCATAAAAAAAATAAATGTTTTAATGATTTTATTTTATTGCTTCACCTTTTAATTACATGGTGTGTTGTTTATTCACCACTAAAATGTATCAATAAGAAACAAATATGACTTCGAATCAACATTTATTGCAAAACATTTAATGAAACACATTGCAGTGCATTCTGGGATGCCTTATCTGGCAAAAATACATGTGATACTCCCTTAGATTTTGGCACAAAACGCATCTTTTATGGCATCATAATTATGCTTGCTACTTTTTCCAAATATCTTAGATTCAGAAGGGTGCCTTTGATGCCTAACAATACTGTCTAGGTAGGCAACGCTATGGTTTGTAACAGAGCTACTGTTAAAAAGCCACATATGTCAGGAATAACTCGACTAATCATAACTGTCAGCTATTCACTAATGTTGTTAGTTTGTGTGTGTGCAGGATATACCTCATACTGTCATACAGACTGTCAAGGTTGCTTAAGAGTGGGTGTACGTGGGATGCTACAGATCTGCAGCCATGATGGCATGTAGGTGTGTTTTAAGCTAAGCTAGGCTAACAGCTGAGGCATGTTGATGAAATGATGATGATCGAAATTGTAAAAGTTAATTGTGGCAAATGTGATGTTGAATAGATTGCTTGCTCTCTTTTATAATTAGTATGTGTCTGCGTGGATTCATGGATGATCAATATGCTGTATAACTGGGCTGTTAATGTGTGTGGTGAATGTAGGGCATTTGTGCTCATCCGCAGGAAGGAGTAATAGCTGTACTCATTGTAGGCTGTATTTTTAGGCAGTGAACATGAGGTGAGGGAAGACAGCACATACACACCGGAGCCTCTGTGTGCCTCTAACCTCTTAACCCACTTCCCAATAGCATCTCTCGGGTTACAGGACTACCTCTTACCCCCCACCTCCCTGCTTTTTATTTATTTTATTTCTTATAAACTTCTATCTGTGTGTGTGTGTGTGTGTGTGTGTGTGTGTGTGTGTGTGTGTGTGTGTGTGTGTGTGTGTGTGTGTGTGTGTGTGTGTGTGTGTGTGTGTGTGTTTTAAATGATATATGTTTTGCTCCATAGAAATTAAAGCCTTTTTTTTTTAAACCTTTAAATTTTTGGCATTGTGACATTACTTTTAAAAATAATAATAAACAACTTATTGTTTCCCATTGGAATACAAACAGATATATGTTTACATTCTAAATGATGTATACATCATGATAATATTTGTTGTTTTGTCTGTATGTTGATTTTAAAAAAAAGTATTACTGTATTGTATTACTGTATTACATAGAAACTGTATTACATAGAAACTGTATTACAAATGAGAAGGGAATGATAATCACAATGGAGAATATTTGGTTTGTCAGAAAACTACCTATTAGGTTTTCTCATCTTAAAAATATCACAATGCAAAAATATTCTTAATGGTTCTACTTGTAGGCCTAATTGTATGCATTTTCTTTGTTGTTTTTTTTTAAAGTTTACTGTGATCTTGATGTATTTTTGAGTGATTCACCCTTACTGTGTTACTGTAGTTTAGAGCAGCAATATCTCAGTGAAAGCAATAGTATTATTACTTTATCTTTTTCATCTCTTGTGTAGTCCCTGTTGTATCTGCTGTTTATTGTAGTAGTTTGTATCTGGTCCCAGGCTTATGATGAAATAAGATGTTAGAGTTCACTTCTCCTAAATTAACGGCATTCTCTGCATTCTTTCTCTTTCACTCTTTCTCTCTCTTTGCTCTCGCCAAAGAGAGAGGTTCGAGCAAATGGATGAACATGCTTTGCTAATCTGCTCTACTCAGCTGCAATAATTTATTAAACAGTTTCTGCTGAGAAAGATTTAGACTTTTGTAGTGGTACATTTCAAATGTTTGTCTACTCTCTTGTTATTTCTTTTGTCCCCAGTGATGCAACTCTCTTCAAACAAAAGTAATACAGTCACTACTGATTGTTGGGCACTGTGTCGTTTTGTTTTGGATTGATTTATTTATGTATTTGTTAGTTAACATTTCATCACGTTGAGCCTTCAGGATCCATCGTTATTTCCTGCACTCAGCTGAAATTCTCGTCCTCGGCCACTATGGTAAAATAATAGCCAAATACCAATGCCAGTGTGCATGAGTGTTGCACGAGTGCTTGCACATGTGCTGCACTAACATTTTTTTTTTTAAATTTGCACCAACATTTGTCTTGTCTTATCTTTGTGTTCGAGAAAACACAGCAGGTCATCATCATGGGGAAAGGCTTTACTCTGCTTTGCAGATTTGCAGTCATTCAGTGACACTGGACTGTATTAGCAAGGACCTCTCAACAGCCACAGTGGTTTAATACTATGATGATACTTACTGTATCCTACTCCTAAACCTAATCTTCACAGAATCCTGTTGACATTATTAGATTTGAGGCGTAACCTGATTTTATGGATTTACTGTATGAGCTTTTCAAATAGTGAGGACCACATCAGTCCCCACAAGTCATTTTTTAGCCTGTCTATCTAATTTGTGACTTCCCATTGACATTTGTTGTTCTCTAGGTAAGCTAATTATAATTGAATTGAATTGAAATTGTCATCAAATTTGTCTTCGATTTTATAGGGCTGCTCACATGCACAATACATGATTGCTTTCCTGCAAGTCATTATCTAAATTAGTGAAATAAATAATTCTAAAACATCAATATGAACATGAATTACTGTAGACCCAATTCCTGGCGGTAAAAATGAAACTTTTGTCATTTTTTATGATGCATGAATAAAGAATTATCTGTGCGAAAGCATTTGTTTGTTTTGAGGACATACACAAGATATTGTCAGATTTCGCTAACTCTGTTTAGCAATTGGATCGCCAAAACTTTACAAAAGTCACAGATTCTTGCTTTTTGCTGGAGGTCTGAACTGACGTGGGGTGTTTAAAGTTTTCATTGGTTGTACATGTCAACATTTCTTCTTATCTGCTCTCTTCTAGAGTGGGGGGCCTCAGTCCTTAGTTTGTTTAAACAGGCTGGATTTATACTAGTGTCTGAAGTTTCATTTAAAAACATTCAACCACTTTGGATTTATGAGAAGGGTTGTGGCGAGGGAAAATGAAAGATGTGCTAAGGATGGCAAAAAAACAAAGAAAGAAAGATTAGATTAAATAAAGATGACACAGATGACCCTTCTTTAAGTTCCACCCCTCTTGGTTAGTATTGCATGCTCTGATAAGCAGTACAGAATGTCCCATAGGAATAAATTGGAGGTTTTTGTGAACAGTGCGATTTTTGTGATCAGCAAAATGTGCTTATGAAGTGATAAAAAAGAAAAGATATTGTGCTTACATGGGCTGGAATAAAGTGTGACATTGCTAAGAATTTTTATCAGGCATATTTCTTAAAAGAAATTGTTAAATTACCCAGTAATAATATTAAAAGCTGCAGACACTGTGATTCAGAATCAGAAATGAAGATAAGTGTTATCAAAGTTAACCAAAAGGAGGGAAACCTTATTTGACTGATAAAATTACTGTGAACAGAAATGTTCCTAATATAGCACTGACAGAGTTTCTAAGATTGGTCAGAATTTTTGGGGGGGCAGGGCTTAATGAAGCATCATTTGTGTTACCGTTTCATAGAGGAAGGAATCAACAGAGGCCCGGCAATACCAGGTTATACCAATATCTGTGTTAGAGATGAGTCATACCAACAGCATGCTGGATAAACATTGCATTTATGAAATAAACATCAACATATATCAAGACCCCACCTTCACATTCGATTTGAAACAGAACCACTAAGAAGCACTTCTAGTTGGGGTCAGGTGAGAAAAACTTTAAACTAAAAACTAAAATTATTCAGGACGTCTTTGTAATGGTTATTTGACCAGTCATTCTGTGAACTTAAATGGTCCGTTTTGGAAATATGCACCCATAATGCCATGCAATATTGTAATAATCAGATTCTTTTAGTTATATTTTGATATTCTTTTTTTACTTTTTTCTCTGTCATCTTTCATCATTTCAATGCTTTATACAGTTCTATTCTTAGCTCATTTCAAGTTCAAATTTTGATCACATAGAAATTATTGAGTGTTCCTTGACCTTATGCTACAGTACAGATCACTTTCTCGCCGGCCTTCTTTGAATGATCGTTCGGCTATTTTCCAAAAATGTTCATGTGAAAAATGTAACTAAAAATATTGATTCTTGACCTGAGAAAATCAATACAGTATCGAGGTAAAACAAATGCAATGCTTTGAAATATCGACTCCCACCCCTACTGCCTCGTGTTGTTTTGGTTCGATTGGACTTAAAATGCTACGTAAGTGATCTGGTACATTTCAGGGACAAATATCTCAGCTTTATCCTCCACAATATTATGTGAGTCAGGACCCTGGAACCAGGCCACCTTAAACAACCTGACACATGAGATGGAGAAGCAGGAAAGCCAGTAAACGAGAAAGCCAGACATAAGAGAGACAGAGGTGAGTCAAGCTGAATCAGGCTGTTAACTTGAATCAACTGTGTTTCGTCAGAGGTCTGTCATCTTTGTGAAAAGGATGATACAGCAGAAGGGAAACTGTATACCTGAGCACTACTAGCATCATGTTTCAACAGCACACCTGGACTTGCTGCAACCTGATACTCTTTCAAAACACACGTGAGATAGAAGTGGATCTGATTAGTGACTGTTTCTGTATGTGACTAAAGATGAGAGTGGCTGGGAAATTCAATGTGACAACACAAGAACTGGATTATCTTCTCTTATAGGCTGTTTTCTTATCTGATTCTCCATATATGGAAGAATTTCAGCCCTCACGCACGTTACTGTAAACACTGTGTTCTTTTCACTGTGTAATCAGTGTTATGATAACCTTAGAAACAGTGTGTATAAAGCTTTTCTTTCACAGAATTACTGTTGCTGTGCTTTTAGATAGTTGCAATCAGTGTTGGTGGCAGCGTCGCATTAGTGTCACATGTATTCGCTACATATTTAGATTAAGTAATATTTCACAGAGATAATTTTTCAATTATGTAATGTTATGTAATGTACTTTTCAATTTATTTAAAGGTGATCTGTGTAATTTCTGCCTCACCACACTTAATTAGAAAAAGAATCAGTTTAAAAAAAAGACAAACAGATCCCGCCTCCAACTTGCATCATTTGTTGGACCAATACTGCCGTGTAGTCTGGCTGGAAAACTACAATGTTACTTTCCATATAACAGTATAAGTATATGTGACAGTTGTTTTATTAGGAGTAACAATAATGTAACCTTACTTTTCTAAAAGAATGTGCATTTCCCAAAATGTTTTCCAATGTGTCGTCAATGTATAATACTAGCAGATTTGGTAGTATCTGAGAGGAGGTGCTGGAGCTTACTCATTTTCCCAGACTCTCCGAGCTTTGATCCAGATAAGTGGGAGAAGAAATGGAGCTTTTCATCCTACGCAACAGCCCTCACAAAAAATCACAGAAAAGCAACAGCCTGGACTTTACAGCATGTGGCCAATAATGTCACATTCTCTGGACTTCACAATACACGGAAAGTGATATTAAACCCTGCACAGGACCAGGAAATGTCAGTTTGGCTTAATTTGACTTTAACATACATAAACAAAAGTATGTAAAGTAACCTTCAATTTTACGTTTCAAACAGTAGAGAAGCAAAAGTTAAGGATACTAACAGGAAGCCTCCAGAAACACATCAAATGTACCTCTATAAATAGAGCAGATGGAAACACAAATACTTTTATAAATGTTTACAATTAGTTACAATGCTTACAGCCTCCAGAGACATATTGACAGAAAAACTGTTAAACTGAATGAATTCATAAAAAAGCATGAGGTGGTTCAATTTATGAACCTGCAGGGGAGGAAATTTGTTTTTATGAGACAATGTGGTATATTGTGTGAAGGTTTAATACTGTGAGAGCAGGGCTTACACTCGCAAAATGCAGCTCACAATGAATACATTTTCCGGAGGCGTCGTTGTTTGTAGTTACTTGAAACCTAATTCTAATTTGAATAAGAAAGGTACCTGAAATGAGTATTTAATTACTTCAAAGGCTGGAGTGTTTTTCCACCTTTAATGACTACTGACTACAAAACTATCCAATACAGTAGGAATGCACAGACTTTACAGTTTTTAGAGAAGTGGACTGAAATTCTTGCGGGGTTGGAATTGCAACCACATTTTCTATGTTTTACAGTATGATCCATATTGAAGGCTCTGTAATGACAGTTTTTAGAGACAAACTAGCAAATTGTGAAGAGCTGCTTTCCAAAATAATTTTGTGAAAAATAGTAGTAGTCTCAGCTGTGTTCCTCCTCATTAGAGGTATATGGTGCAGAAAAAAAAAATATTCTATATATGATATAGAAAGGGGCAAGGAGCAGTTTGTGTAGAGTTGTGTGGATGGGAGGCTAATTTAGCTTTATAGAAGTGTGTTTTAAACATGGTTCTGCTGAGATTAGCAGGATTGCTAATGCTGAAGATTTCTCCTCACACATCTCCTATTCACAATCAGTGTAGAAGCTTGCAGTCTGTTTCTGTTTTATCTTTCTTCTTTTGAGCCAACTGAAATGTCCTTTCCTGTTATTTGGTGACTTCAGTACATTATCCTCTGTGAGCGGAAATTGATTTGAGGGGTTGTGAGGTGCTAAATTTTCTTGCCTGCCAGAGTTAGGTGGACTTTAGGAAGAGAAAGGAGTGTTACATTGCCAACATATTTCTTGCCGTGTCTCTATCCCTTTATTTTTTACTATGTATGTGCCACTTCTGATTTTCGCTCATTTTTGTTTTCATCCCTATGATGTGAGTTCAGTTAAAATGGCCATCTGTGGTCTAATGGAGACAGACTGCAGACTAAACTTGGAGAACTACTACAGTTGGTCATCTTGGCTTAGAGGAGATGCAGTCTGTGTGTAAGGTGAGTCCTGTATAAAGCTGTCTCAGTGAGTCTCAAAAAGGCTGGACTGGTAGGTGTGTTGGAAAAGTATAAATATGAGGGGGGGAGAGACAGACATATGAAGAATCAAGGAGGAGGGTAGGAAGGAGACCTTCCAGACAACTAAGGAGAACTGGGGGAAGAAGAGTGCTGAGAGAAAGATTTATAACAAGGGAATGAAAGAGACAAGCTTGCTGTGCAAGATGAAGGGAGACAGTGGAGGAGTATTGGAGGTGATTTTCCCAGCTGTTGTCAGTCTGCTTTCATTTCATCACAGTGCTGGTCAGTTTTTAGTATTTCTTTCTCTCTCTGTCTCTCTCTCTCTCTCTCTTAAATAAATAATATGCTTGTAGCACATTTTTTGCTTATAGTTAAGATCTGCCACTCCATTCAGATTCTGATTGATTCACTTCAGTGACTGAGTCTTGATAAAACACAGATGCTTATAGTATAACTCTATAATAATATAATATAATAATAGGTAATACAATAGGTAATATAATAAAAAGCCAAAAAGGCAAAAGAGGAAAAGAAAGTCTAACAACTTGATGGGGAAGATCTAGTATACAGTAAATCACGTCCGACAGAACGTTGCTGAGAAAGACACCACTGTAATTGGTTGAGGGAGCATCATGAAACGGTTATTTTATTAATAATCTTGATAATGTACAGATCAGGGAGGCAGACTGTATTTTGCTATTTGCTGCTTGTTGATGGAATTAATGTGGCTTGGAAGCACCATGGGCCAGAGAACATAGAACAATAACAAGCTCATGGCTAATGAGAGAAGCTTAAGAGGTTTATATTTTATATTTTACTCTTTACATTCAAAAAATGGGCCAAAACATTCCTACTGTGTTGCCTTTAGATATGATTTGCTTAAACTTTGAAACCCCAGGCGTTTTTCATATCAGAGTCACTTAATGAATGCGACATCCTCCTGGAATGAATGCCAATGTGGTTTGTAAATTAATTCAATGGCTCTTCTTCATAACACACATTCGGTCCTATTGACAATGTCTGTTTATTGTCTTGCTCACCCCTGCTAGTGAAGAGTTGGGTTCCTGCAGAGTTCAGTTTTATATCTAAACAAACACTGCTCAACCAGCTCATCAAGGGTTGGAATTTAACTGTGCAGGGCTGTAGATCTTCAGGTACGGTATTGAGCACCCCTGGTCTACCGTAAATGAAGATATTGGTGTTTCTCTCTTTGTGTGTGCATGTAAGAAATGCTCAAGGTGCCTTTGGAGGTGGCTTCTCCCTGTGAACTTATTAGCATACAACCCATCAGTATGTCTTTACTCTATCTGTTCATGATGGAACAAGCTTTTATGGTGCTCACTAAGGCTTATGATTATTCCCAGACGGTTCACCTTTCTGAATGCTGCTCCTTTAGGTCAAAACAGAGTTATGAAGCAATAAATGGAAGGAGGAACAGATGAATAAGATGCTTATAAATCAAATAAATCAGAACAGGCACATCTGACTCCCGCTGTGTGCATCAGCCCATTAAAACCTGTCATACCTTGATCATGTCTCTTGAATATGTGTAGTGTCTTCTGTCAGGGTGACATTGTCGTTGCATGTTTTTGTTCGGTAGGTTATTTTCAGCGTTTAAAATGTAAGTGCCCTAACAAATTCACATACTATTGTTACAGATGCTTTCCCATCTATCGTCTCATACATAATTGCAAAAATCTGGGCTTTATCTGTGTGTGTGTGTACAGCCATAAAAATGAAGCAGGCAAGGTGCAGTGGTGCGTAGACGACTATACTGTAGCCCTGAATCAATAATCAACTTTCCCTGGAGTTAGTAAAAGATATTACCATCACCCAGCTCATTATAATGTTAATCACTTTTCTCATTATTTGGAATTGGAAATTTTGGTTTAGTTAAAATGTCTGACATAATTAGTTTAGAGTCAAAGGACTGAAGTGCTTTGTACTGTATGTTCCCTTTTTATTATGAAAAGTAATTATGATAAAGTATAGGTCAAGATAGCTGACTGGTCCAGTAACCATCTATTTGGAGTGTGGTGTGTATCAAGGGGATCTGTTGATCTCACTGTTCGACTACATGGTTGCTGAGCAAGTCAACCATTTTGACCTATACTTTACTTGAAAGAAATTTGCTTTAATTAGCGTGTTGTGCTTTGGCTTTTAAACGGTTTACAACTTCTTGAAGTTCTGGAAGTACACATCTCTATTTCATTTTTTTGCTCTGTCTTGCTATTGTAGAAAACAAAAACACATCTTATGTGAAAGGTCACATTTCATAAGGGGGCAGAGACAGGTAAACCCCAAATCAGCCTTATTTTACAGGTCTTCCATGTCTTAAGAATGATTGGTCAACTACACATTCAGGCAATCCATCGCCTGGTTGATTTTGAAATATTTCAATTTCCATGTCTCTAGTTTCTTCGGCACAGCAGTCAGTGTGCAGCTCATCTCGGAATAACCGTGACAACACACTTTTAAACCACCTTCATCTGAAAGCCAGTCAGCCTGTTCTCAAAGCCCTGAAGATAAGAGCATCATTTTCTCGGTGCAGATGTGCCCTCGGTGCATCATATGGAGCATTTACACACACTTACTGCAAATCTCCAGCCCATCTCATTTTCTTGAGGTAAAGGACTGAATGGATATGCATTTAAAATCCAAATCAACCATGACCATATGATAACCAGCTAGATTCATGTCCTTTAAAAACTGTCCTGCATTTCATCATTCAGTTCCACACCTGATGCACATTTAACCCACTAACTCAAGCCCTGATTTGTAAAAAGACTTAATCTATATTCAGATGGAAAGAATCTAATTAAAATGGGAGAGAGAATTAAATAATTTAACTGAACTTCTATCCATAAAGCCTTTTCAGGATTTAAAGCTTGAAGTATTTTCTTATTTAAGAATATTTAAGAAAATTTAAGAATTTATATATTTTAGTATTTTTAGCTTGAATTTTATTTATGTCATATGTGCCAATAAATGTGTTAAGCATGGCAAATTAGGTTTGGTTAACATAGTCCAGTTAATAATGTAACTAACCTTATTGTAACGAAAAAGGAAAAAGATGGTTAGTTTTTATCAAAATCATAAAGTAGTCCAAAGCTCAAGAAAGGCCCAAATTCATAATCTAGACCCAAAAAGCACCAATCATTGCTATTAACAATTTATTTTTTTTAATGACCTTATAACTTTCCTGTCTACTTGTGCCTTAAGCCAGCACAGTCGAGCTGTGATGGCCTTAAGGCACATCACCCAATAAGCTGTGTCATGACATTTTCTTGCAGCTCCAAAGTTTTTGGCATCGTGGCATTTACAGCGCAGGTGAACTTCTGTTGTTTCCCATAGGCACAGATGGCAGATTTCAAAGTGTGTCCTTAACCAGCCAAGCAACTGCTTTAAGGTGAATGGGAATGCTAACAGATATATAGCTGAAGCTATTATATGGAGCTCCTTGGACCCAACGCAGGACGAAATTCACAATTTGTTATCTTTAAAATCCAACTCTTTGAGATGATGTCACATGATTTACTCCAAACACCTGCCGGCACTGCTTTTCGATTTCAGCTGTTCATCAACCTCAACCTCAGCAGATTAGCGCAGGAGCTTTTTGAAATCAGTCAGTCGCAGACTTATTTTTCTGTCTGAGTGATGCTAATGGCTTTGTCAAATTCACTGTTTGAATAGCTGTAATTTTTGTGTCACCTTGTCATAAATTACTTGCCCTTACAAATAGCACCTAAGTCTGAAACCTGACATCTATATAACCTACATTTACATTAAGCTATTTGATTGTCTTACTGTTTGTATGACAAGGGAGTTGTTTTTGGAGGTGGTAGTGTAAGGGCACCTGCATAATGCAATTGCTGTACCTCCCTCCCCTGTTCTCCTCTGTTGTTATAGAGTTATAATGGAGGTTGTGGATGTCATCTCCTTAAGCTTATGTCAGCCGTATTCAATAGACCAGGACAGTGCACATATGCTGCCACCTGTGCCCGCTCACAAACGCTCCTCCCAGCGTGTTATTCTGTAGGGAAAATTCGTTCATTGCTCCCTTACATCCTGCCTTCTCTTTGTTGAACTGGAAGGAATATTCATTGGGTGCATCTGTTGCCCACCTGGCTGTACCTCCTCTAACCCCCTTCCCCATCATGCCTTCCAGCCAAGCCCCTGGAAATCCTTGCATGTGCCATCAGATTCTAGGCTGCCCCTCAGCACCACCTGTGATCCTGTAGTCTGGCTGATCATTAATGGAGCAGTGCCCTGCTTATATTACCCCCACAATCCAGCTGAAGGCTTGCCCTGCTTGGATGACTCCCTTCTGTTTCTGTTCACACTCCGTGACTAGTTATGATATTAGCCTGGCTCTCTGCGTGACTGATTTCTCACTGTGAGTCCATGGTGGTTGCTCAGTCTAGCACGTAAATGGCTTTGACCTCTCCTGACGACTCTTATGTACCTCTAATGTCCAGACTGGAGAAGTCTCTGTAGTATCTGTGGTTGTTTAATCAAAGGAATTTTAGAGGGATTTTTTTTGTTGGCACCTCATGAAGAGACAATATCCCGCCATCCCATTGTGGCTTATAACTATTCACAGCATTAGCTTAGAGCAGCTTTTGTAGCCTTAATCCTTCAACGAAGCCTCGGTTTACCCCCACGCTGGGTTTACGAGGGCAATACATCATCCACATGTAACACTGTCACGCTAAGAGTTTCAAGCTGGCACAGATAACTTGGTTACATATCGTGGCACGTTGTGTATACATGGCACACTAACAAGCAGTAGTATTACTCGTAGCTGTGGACTGTGACACATGGCAATTACATTTGCACAGTATTTTATTATGTAATATTTACATAAATGCATTTTGAATACACTATTATTTAATGACTTATGGTCAAGGTATTCATTCCATGACCTTGCCTTTGATAGGGCCATGCTCTGTTAGTTCTGCTACAGGAAAAGAGCTCTGTTTAACTTTCATGATCAGATGGTAAAGCCTGTAACTGTAGCCATCCCGAGGAGTTGTATAATTGGTCAGCCGCATCGCCCATCTGTGGCAGGCGGTGCTTTTGAAAAGTGTGGAACGACATGAGGAGGGGCGGTGCCACTGAGGGTGCAACTGAGAGATGGGATGGAGAAAGAGGGACAGAAGAGGATAAGAAAGCAAGTGACAGAAGGAGTAAGTGGGGGGCACAGTGATGGGGAGGTTGTGGGTGCCAAACCCCCGAAGCACATGGGGTCAAATCTTTATCTTCACCCAGTTTTAATAACAGCATTCTTTTTGAATATGCTTAACATGAATTATGTTAATTAATTATGAATGTTTTTGGTAAAAATCTAATTTTATATTGGTATCAGGCTGTCAATAGTGTAAACAGGTTCTAGCTTTCCAATTGTGCCAGAAAACTATGTAAAAAAAACCATTAATTTTAAAAGCCTCATCTTTCTTAACTCTATAATAGTTAAAAAGTGTATGGTTTATTTTGGTCTTAAATGTGAAGTGTGTATCTTTGTTCCCTCTAAAAATACTTTATCCTATCATAGTTTTATAAGCAGAGACAACTGTAAGTCATTTGTATGTTGCTTTTGATGAAAATGTGTATACATTGTGGAATTTATACCACTACCAAAACATTGCTGTTGGTTGGAACATCTTCACCACTTCACCTTTAAATGCTTTATTGAAGTTTAATTTGCTTTGAATAATTAAAAACAGTCTCTTGATGCAAACATACCTAATCAATATAAAGTTACATGAACAGTGCATCAATGAAGAGCTACGGCCTTTTCTCATGCTAATACAGGAGCAGACATTTGGTCACTGTAAAGGCAGTGCTGGAGGCATCTTACTAGCTGCAGGGCTGCGACTGATTGGCTGTCTGCTGCAGGGGGGCGGGGTAGATGTGGAGAGTACAGTATGTTTAGAGCATCTTGTGAGAAATGGCGGTAATCACTAGAAGTGTGTCTCTATACCTTGTGTATTGCTGCTGATCCAAGCACTTGTCTGGCAGGGCGATCAGCCCAACTGGCTGATAAACCCCAGCCCAGCTGAGTTACAGCTAGAGGAGAGATGGATTTCCAGAAGAGGGCTAGAATTATCATGAAATATGGAGTGAGCGAAGGGAAGAATATTTACTTCTGCTCTCTTCTGTTTCTCTGGTTTAATTCTATCTTTTACTTCCTCTTGGATCAATTGTTCCATTGTGTCTGTCTGCTATGCATCAGTTTTGGTGTCCATCTTGCTTCCTGCAATTGTTGTGTTGTTCATGTCCATGCTAGCCACCTTCCTCCTTTTATCAAGAGTACTTCTTGTTTTGGCGTGTTTATGTCTTTGCTTCAGATGGCAACATCGGTCATCTGATTCTGAACAGACATTGAAACGCACATTATGGTAATGAGATGGTTGCTAGATGTCATCGCTGTAGTATCTGTAATTATTTTTGTTTTGTGTTTCTCCAGTGCGTTCAATTACAAGTCTGAAAATTCTTGATTGATTTGAGGAGATTTACAGATTAACAGTATTGATTTGTTTATGCTGCCTCTTATTGTTTCTCAGCTCTGGAAATCAAATAGAAAAACTTTAACTGATGTTTTGGGGAATAGAGGTATGGCTAATGAGCTCATTGCTGTAATCGGATTACAGGGCTCTCGTACCCCTGATTTCCTTTTGGATTTCCCCCTTAATGATGGGCTGATTATCCTAATGATAAAGATCTGTTAATGCTGCACTAATCCCAGCTCTGAGCCCGAACCAGGTCCAGACATGCAGTCACAATATCCTGACAGGTCTCTCATAGTTTTATTTACATTTTGGGGTGTTAGTTATTTTTGGTGATATGATAATAAATAGATTTTCCATCAGAGTTGCTAAGTGGAGGATCTCCTGCGAGTCTTCCTGGTACTCTCCAGCAGCTACATGGTCTATTCTTCTTCTCCAGCTTGGATTCTGAAACTGTGTTAAACTCCATCTCAATTATGTTTTGATACTTTTAGATGTCTTAAAGCATATATGCCCACATCATACTGCTCAGTTTTTTCTTTTTCATTGCGTGGGCAAAAAAGGCATCTGAAATATTGGGTTTGTAAATGACATGGAATTTTAGTTTAAAGCAGAAGTGTACCTTTGACACAAGCAAGTAGAAGCATAAATTTATATATCAGATCACTTAGGTTCAGTGGGCTTCATAATCCCCAACCCCCCAGGTTCTGACACCCCTGTTACCAACTAAACCCTAGTTATTCACCACCCACACTAACATAACCTACTTTCTCTCCTATTTACTTTTTCCCTCCCATCCTCCCCTCACTCTTACCTGCCTCAAAAGTTTACAGAAGAAAATGTCACATTATCTGCTTTATATAATACAGTATGTAATAGATTTTTTGATAATATTTTGGTTTGAGGTGATAATCATCTGCGAAACATCTGCTGCCATTCTTAACTGTGTCGAGAGGCATGTGCCTGCTTTTCCATTAGCCCAGACTTCCCTCTCTGACTCAGCACTGTGGTTAACAATGATGTCGCTCCAGTTGTCTCTTTTGCATTAGCATTTTTCCAGGGTGGGGGACTAGTTATCTTGTCTCAGTGCTACAAGCATCACTTTACCACGGGAGGTTTTGTCATAACAAATATGCACAGTTGTTTCTCAGTTGAGGCTGGGGGAAAGTCCCACTGACTTAGTATGACCTCTTAGATCTTATTGTTTCTATGGCAACAAAGACAGAAGGCAGAGCTGACCGCATGGCTGTGTCAGGTTGCCCTCTGAACCCATACAGACTGACATACAGAAATAAAAGCTGTGTGTGTGCCCCAGGCGACGATTGACTAGAAACCCATGGTTGTGTTTTTAAGTACAGATTCCCTCACCTTCTTTTCTTCTCCTGCACTGTCACATTGAAATCAGAGCAGCCGTGGCCCTTGGCGTCAAGGACAGATATATCAGGGTGTGGTTATCAGTTGATGTGTGTGACATATCTTTTGTTAATATAGAATTACGACATCCAGAGAAATGTACCATCTCTGAATGCACCTGGTATTAACATCTGTCTCCTGTGACACATACATCATATTGAGAGGGGAGGGACTCTGATTTAGTGACATTGATCTCTTTACTCATCATCATTTAATCAGCATCTAGAATTTCCTTTTTTTATTTGCGTGTTGCACAGATCTTCTTCAGAACAAGTCTTTTCCCAGATCATTTAATTAGATGGTTTATATTTTTAAAGACCACAGTTCAAAAGTGTGAACATTTACAATAATATGGACAGTAGAGTAAACGACAATGATGGATTGTCATTTACTCTACACAGGATGTGTTTCATGTCCATACTATACCATTAGCAATAGCAATATTTAATTTTTATTTAATTCTCTTGTAGTGCAACAAATGTGCACTCCACTTAAACATGTCACCATGCATTGGAAGATATCTTGTATCTCTTCATTGCCCGTGACCTCTTTGTGGTCTAAAAAATAACATTTATTAAAATGTGTGTGCGTTCCCTGTCAAGCACAGTAGCGAGAGCATCCACTTTCTTTTTGAAGCAGCTATGAATATCACATATAAAAATACTGTTAAAAGCAGTAGAGTTGCTATGGACACGCTTCCCCAGCAGTGTTTATGTCAGGGGTGATATGTGCAGAGGATTAGCACTATAATTAGCGTGCCATCAGCTGGGAGAAGCATGCTGGGTAAAAACGGTTGTGTAGGATTCAGCTAAACTCACCTTTCAAACACCTTCCACCTCCCACAGTAGAGGTTATCTCACCCTACAACCCCCACATAAGCGTGTGCATTCGTGAGACGCGCTGTGCCAGTCAAAACCCTGGAGGGATATGTTACTCCAGTAACCTCTGCAACTGCTGCACCCACAGCCAACTCCACCACAATACTCCTCTCTGTCCTGCTAAAACTCCCTTAAAAGGCTTCCGAATGATAAAGCATTAATACAAGCAACAATTGTTAGCAACCGCAAGTTATTCATTTTCTAGTAGAGTTGCTGATTTGTGGTGTCAAACTAATTTGTGACTTTTGGCAGTGTGACAAGATGAAAAGATGCGCAGATAATGTCTCCTTGTACACTTGGATACTGAAGTCGAGTAGAAACCCCAACTAGCAACCAACAGTACAGCGACTTAGTGACCTCTTTAAATGGTGTTAGTGTAAACGGCTTCCTAGCCTTACCAACTTGCTGCCATCTCTTAAAAGAGAAAGTTTATTTATTTATTGCATCTCTGTTGAGGATGGTGGAATTTGTTGATGTTGTTAAAGATCTTCACTGGGACAATACCCCTGGAGCATGATGCTGGGTTAAGGCCATCCTTGTGGAATTTCAGTTAACAGCTTTAGGTTACCTGTCCTGACCTCTAGCCACTTGCCCTGTTTTTGCTTCTGAATGTTTACATACTGAATCAAGCCTCTTTGTGGTGGTTTTCAGCTTTATAACAATCATCACACTCAAGCTGCAGACTGATGGTTTTAGGGTAGTTATTATGTATGTATGTAATCATTTGTCTCACTTCAAAGGGTGCGTTTGCATAAAAGATGGTATTTTTCATACAGATGGTAAGTTGCTCCGCGGTCATATTTTTCTTTGGTAGCCCCACGTCTATGGTTTCATCAGCTGATTAGTCTGAGTGGAGAAATCAAAGTGATTCTACACTTGACACATTTTTGAACAGTCTTCCGTTGGCTTTGATTTGGCCCACAGATACATCTCAAGTGTCTGCGTTTCAGTCTGTGTATATGCAAATCAGTTTGTTGTGTGTGTTATTGTATCCTATAAGTTGTATTTTTTGAAACAAAGTCAAAAATAGATTTTATGTACTTCACAAATTTTTGTACACCCTCTGCATTCATTTTAAAATGGTTTACAAGTGTCAAGTTGACACTTAAGGTGCTGTAAGCAATGTTTTAAAAATAGATGCTTGTATAAACTGGACACGTGCCCTCCTTCCAAACCTTTAGCTTTTAACTGTGAAAACGGTAATGTCAAATTTGGAGCAGCAGAGCAGCACATCATTTTCGTGTTGTCAGTGGCAGAGAAATACTATTCTTGCATGACAAAAAACAACTGACAACTTCACAGAGTTGAATATGGCACTTAACTTGAATGATCTGCTTCAGCTACCACACTCTCAGCTTCCTGCTTCCATATATAGGCTTCCCTGTGAATGTAATGAGAAATGCATTGACAGGCAAAAGGTGCCTCAAGACTTCTGATTGGCTAAACAAAAGACCCCTCCATGCATTTTGCATAGCCTGGGGCTCTCACAAAGACGTATAACACTCACAAAGGTGTTATATTTCAGGACATCTAATTCAGTTTTTGTCTGAGTGCCATTACAGCTTCCAGCACCTTCAGTCATGATGAGGTTTCATGTGTTGTTTTACCTCTTGGCTCTAGTTATAGTAAACCCATAGTAAGCCCATTTGAAGCCTGTGTTTGTATAGTCAATAAAGGAACGTTAGTTAGTTAACTGTTCTGCTGACCTGGTACTTCACTTCATGGAGGTAAGTTTGGATAGCAAACATTGATTTGTTGTGATTGAACACAAACTTCTAGAAAAAGGAGACTGCGGTAGTGCAGCTATCATCAGTGTCACACTAAGTTGTGTACTTGTATGTTATTCTATAATGCCTCACTACACAGATCAGTATAAAGATGTGCTGTGTCTCAGAGAAGAGACGCAGTTGTGCAGTAGCTGGGGACAGATGGCCACATACGACAACGTTTGAAGGCGGCAACCAGATGCCGGCTGAGAGCACAGCGTATGCTGAGTGTGAGCTGTTTGGACCCCTGCAGGTGGCCCCCATCTCTGGGGATACACAGGCCCAACAGCCTGGTGGCTGTAGCCTGTCGCCATCTGCACACAGGTATAATGAGTACATATATCCAAAAGGGCCCCTGTGTTTAGATGCAGTGGCAATGTACAGAATCGATTCTGTACCGGTTCCTGCCAATATAGCACATTTTTTATATTAGATATATATATATATATATATATATATATATGTGTATATATTCATTAACAAATTAGGGATTTGGGTAAAACAATTTGGAATCAGCAGCCTGTGTATGCATTGGTTAAGCAGGGGGAGAGAGAGAGAGCGCACGTACACACAGTGATCTAACTCTTGAGGCTCATCTGATGGATCTGTAGATAAATGCTAATGGAAATGAGATTGCCATGACTTCGCAGATGCTGTGTTCATCTTTGAATGCAAAATGGCCATCACTCTTACTCTGAAAGATCAAGCTTGGCTCATCCCTTCTGAGATGCTGTGCACAGATATAGATGCAGGTGTAAGTGATATGACACACTGGGGCTGAGCTGGCGTGAAGGCTGTTTCCAAATATTGAAACTTAATTATGAATTATAAGTTAGAAGTTGGTCTGCATTATGCTGCCTCAGTTTTTGGCCACATTCTAAGGTAATTTTGCTTGTGTGTCTTACAGAGACAAATCCATTGTGCCAGTAAGAAAATCTGGGAGAAAAGCAAATTTTAAATGTATTTAATTCTGGAAAAATTTTGTTTTACTTAAATATAAGATTTGTAGTACATTTTTATCTTATGCATCTTGTATGTCTCATACAACGTGTGTGCTACATATTTTTGTGCTTATTGGAGCATTGTTTTGTTTGTCATGCTATCATAAGACTATTTGTGTGGTGTACTTACGAGGTTTTATGACATTAGGATGCTGTCTTGCAGAATAGCTGCCTACATAGGGAGCTGCCTTGCTGTCTGACTATCTTTTGGAACAGAGCCTCTGTGTGTGCGCACAGTCATCTGCATGCAGGTGTCTTAAAATGTGCCTTCTGTTTTTAGCACTTATTTGCAGTCATGCTCTGTCATTCTCCTAATAAATACTGCTGCTGGCCACTCTGGGGTCATTAGCGATCAGCCAGGCAGCTCTCCTCCTCTTGCAGAATCTCACTCTGTTCGAAAAACCTAGTGAGCTACGTTATCGTCTACTGACTACATAGGCATGTACCCTCTGAGGCAACAGCTTTTGGCTATTTTCTGGGCTTTTCTGTACAAATGCCAGCATAGACTAATTATTTTTTCCACATGAAACTATTATTATGGTGTAATCAATTTCAGATTAGCCCATGCCTACATTTCATTCAAACACAAATTGTCTGCTTTACATGTCAGTCAGACAATCTTGTCTAAGCAGACTAGTCTTAGCCAGAATAAGCTATGGACCAGATCTTATGCCATGTAGTCAAAGGTCTGGATCAACAAGATTTTAGCTATCCAGGAAGGGCTATTTGTTAGCCTTGGTTCACAGTAGTCATGACTTTACCCAGACCAAGCTTTGCTTTTCAAAAGGGAAGGCCTGACCCTAGAGTGGAAATGCTTGAGACTGGCTCACATTTATGCAGAACCTGAAAGCCAGTTTCTGCTGTGGTTATTGATTAGTTACTGTAGACTGTTTTAAGGGAAGTGCTGACGGTGCCCCAATAGAGTGATTGTGGGTGTGTGCCCAGTCACAATACAGCTTTACAATACAGAACAGAGTTTCACTCTGTAACTATCAAACATGACAAAAGTTGAGAAAGAATCACGAAGAAAAGAAAAGGGGTAATTGGATGGTGAGGAAGGGAAAGGGGCAAGAGTGAAGTATGAATTAAAATGCAGCTTCAGGACAGATATAATGACAGAAAGAGAGATAAATCTGGCAGATGCACAGAGAAAGAGTAACAGCAGAGAGTGAGAGAGAAAGACTTTCTGCCAATATAGCAATTTCAATTTGATGAGCCTAGAAGGAAGAAAACAAGTTTAAGAAAAGTGAAGGTGACTATCATGTAGTTTCAGGATAAAAAAGTCTGACATTGTTATTAGGCAAAACTGTATCACTAACAACATTTTTTGGGCAGGAATTTCATCAATTTGTTTTTCATCAATGTTTTTTTGCACACATTAGCAGTAAAAAAATCATGTTTCATACCTTTTCTCCATTCTTTCTTCTGCCCCCATTTACCTTTCATCACCTCCCCCTGTAAAACATTCTCTGGCTCTGACCCTCTGACTGTGAGCGCTGCCCCATCACACTCACTAAATTCTCAGGCTGTAAGACTGCAGTAAATGGACAGCTGAGATAGTCGAGGGCATATTAATCTCTGGTATATTGTGTTGGGGGAGTTGTATGTCTGATGGGGATTACAGGTGGAGGCAGAGTCGCTTGAAGGACTGTCTCCACGCCCCAACCCCAGAGTCTAGTACTCTAAGTATCTTACAGTTGGATCTTCTAAAACAGCAGGGCACACTCATGTCTCTCTCCCTGTCATTATGAGTCTTGTGGTAGTGAAAAGCCTTTTAACCTGTGCCATGTCTCTGTCAGGCTGAAGCTATTTGAGAAGGGTTTTTTCTTTCGCTTGTTGAAAACATAAGTTGTTTGCAGTATGGGCTGCAAGATTGTTGTTTTAATTTACCTGTAGTTCATATAGTAGTGGAGGGGGGGTAAAATGTGACACTTTAGGATGTATCCTCTAGAGGAAGACAAATGAAAGGCAAAGCTAATACTCTTAATTAGGGTGAAAATATTGCTTATATTGAATGAGGGTCCAATGCCATATCTAGGGACCAGAATATGAAATAGACCAATAATCAACCAAATAGTGTACTGAAGACTACTCAAAGTTCTAGAATTGCGACCTTAACTTTTGCAAGGTGAACACCACCTACATGTTCTTAAAAAATTAAAAACATGTAGTTTATGTTGCCTGGGCAGAGTTTTATGTGTGTGTGGGCAAATTATATAACTTTTCATCCACACGTGTGCATGACTTTCCATGTTCCAAAGAAGTATTACAAGTGATATTTTGCCATCTCCTTCTTTCTGTTTTCCCTGAAGAAAGCTGAGCAGAACCCATGCTGTTTTAGAGGCGATTTAAAGATTAGAGGCGATTGGACACAGTTAATTTTAGAATGAGAGTTTTGGGTGTCTTTACACGTAGATGTATACGTTTGTGCACTAAAGAGAAAATCGCTAGTGTGTACTGCAGATACTACAGACCACAGTGACCTTCATGTGCAACTGGATTTAATGAAGTGTGAACAGCAAAATGTGATTTAGGGTGCTGTTGGTTTTCTGCCTAGAAATACCCGCACACCTACACACACATTGTGAAGATGCTACAGCATCTCCCATTTTGCTCTCTAATGACTGCATGCTTTGTTTAAAAGATTTACTTGTAGTACTTCATGTTAAAAGGGAAATATTAAAGGAGAGGGTGACCAGTAGGCCTGTAGATGTGAATGAGGATTGACAGCTGCTCTGACAGCTCGGCTAACACGGAGATGCTCTCTTTAGAAGGATGGCTAATAGTCTCTCATTATGAAGGCTCGTTTAAATTATAGATGGAGCCAGTGAAGCCTGGCTGCCCTTAACTACGCAAGTATCGATCCCCATTGCAGTGCCAAGTGCAATTAAGATACTGCCAAATTAATGTGCTGTGGAACCTGTGTCAAATATTCCATTTTCCATCCAGATATGCTTTATCCTTTTTCAATTTATGGTGGAGTAAATTACCTAAGGCTCCTTTAAAGCTGTGACCAATTCTTTCTAGAGCCCATTAGAACTATCTGCACAGTGGCTACAGCACATATATACTGTATAAAGAACATTCAAATGGATATGAGGGTGTTTAAAAGCTACATGCACTCAAAAACAGATTTACTGTGCTCACATCTATGAACAAAAACACATTCTTTAAGAGCGATGCTTTAAATGTAGACCCACATTTGGGGCAGGACTTCCGGATTGTCTGAACCATGGAAAATGCTAGAAAAGAACTGTTTCGAAAGAGTCATTATTTTAGCATTTCACAGTTATATTTCATGCTGCTGCTGTAATAAATTGAACTGTTTAGAACTTTAAATGATGGGAATTTAAATTCTGTGGAAATCTGCAGATTTTTTTGCAGTTCTGTGAGTGCGGATTTGTTGGAGGGCAAACCTGCTCGTGAGTCCAGCTGCTGAGCGTTATATTATGTATGGCTCCCCGCTGTGCACGCCTCTCTCATCCCAACTCTGACTGCTAAGAGCTAAGCCATCCCACCACTCCAAACAACATCAGAGCATTCTCTCTCTCATTATCACTGTATTGCTCTCATTTCTCTTTTCTTCACACGTCTCTTTATCTGAAGGCAGAATTATATTGCAACAACTTTGCAAAAAATTGTAACAAATTTTAAAATCTTAGCCATCACACACTTTGTAACTTTGGCTTCAGAACACCTTGACATCACACACTAATATCTAAGAATCACACACTCTTCAACTGTGTCTGACTGTGCAAATTGGAGAAAATGTCAGGACTGAAGTTGTGTGGTTTAAACCAGTCTTAACTTCTTTAGCTCATCAGTTCTCTCTATTTATCACCTTTCTTGTGGAGATGAATAGAGTATATTTTTATACAATATTTATGTATCTTGTGTTTTGTCACAATGCTAACTTGACATCACAGACATCACACAAACAATCACAGGAACATTTCTGGATTTATCACCACTTGTAAAACCATAAGGGACCATAAAAAACATGTTTCTTTAGATATACAGAAAAGCGACAGCACAGAAACCAACAACAAGCCTAGAGTAATGGGGAATGAAGGTAAGGAACATCTGGTAGCTGTCCACTGAGAGACACTTCCTGTGGAGCCTTCACTTTTTATAAAGTCATGACTAAAGGTACAAACATTTATTCAGAACTTTTTGACAGTTCTTACCCGCCTGTGAAACTATTCCCACAGTCCCTTTTGATATAAAAAAGGATTAAATGCAGAAGCAGTGCTCTCCAAAATTTTTACACAAACATACAGACAAGATCAAAGCCATGGATTCCCTACTTTCATATTATCTAGCGTAGTCTTGAGAGATTAACTGAGAGTGTTACTGTGAGTTTGTGAACTTTTCAGCTTTTTATCCATACTGTAGGTTGCGTCCTTAAAGATGACAAGAAACACATCATCAATGAGGATGTAGAAAAGGATGGTTCAACATTTACTTTTAATGTACCATATATGAAGGCTGAGTCAGCATTCAGTTCGCTAATGAAAATCTTTATGAACTTTTATGTTGAGAACACAAAGCAACAGTGCAATCAAAAGTCAAACTCAGTTTGTAATGCTTATTTCAGACACGTTTGATTCCTGCCTTCCAGAGTCCCTCTTTCCTCATTCTCTCTTTCTAATCATTTATTCTCCCACTTTAGGAAAATGTTTTTAAGGCAGTTTAAGGCAGTTTACTCGTTGGCCATCTTCATAACAACCCTGGGCACCTTTTAACAGGCATAAAAGTATAGCTCTAGTCTATTTGTGTAGTGAAACACTGAAATCTGGAAAACGTTGTGTCAACATAACATTTCAATAACATATTTCAAATCAGCAATATAATCTGGCAAATCAACTTTGCTTCAACTCCAGTGCACATTAAGAAACAGCATTTTTCAAGTTAAGGCAAGTAAAGCATATGTCTAGTTTAGATTAGAAAAGTGAAGAGATGAATCCGTGTTGTGTGTTATAGTGGACAAGAGTAAAGACTAATCACTGCTTGTGATTATGACCCACTGTATGCTGAAGCCCATTTTCTGTCTGATCTGCACTTCCTCTTACATTAGTTTCCTGACCTTCACCCCCCATCGCACACATCATGCGTTATCTATTCTTTCCTTTCTCTGCTTCCATCCTTCTCACTCTGGCCTTTGTTATTCCTCCCGTATCCACTCACCATCTCTGACTCATCATCCTTTCTGTGGCTGTAGCCTTTCTATTCATGTCATTTTGGATTCCATGTGCAAATGGTATTTGTGTGTGTGTGTGTGTGTGGTGGTTTGTTTTGTGATCCCCATATATGTTATCTAAATGGGATGATTTTGGTCTGAGATCTCAGGCTTAATGGTCATTACAGAGAATCTGGTGTGATTAAATGTTAAATAGCATTTTTTGTATCTGAGGATGCTTGATGGTGATTGATTAGTTGTCCAACCAGCTAGTAAATTAGAAACGCTGATATTGCTAGACTTTTTCTGTATGCATGTTTAGATAATTGTAGTAATCCACATGTTTAGCTGTTACACAGGGCACACAAATGCCATCTACACATTTCAAGTATTCACAGTATTTGAATACCACGCACCTGCTGGTGAGCATTTGACGTTTAGAAAATATGCTTTTGAAATTGCTTTCCACTTAATTTTCATGTCATTTCTCAGAAATAACACATTTCAATTAACCTCAGTAACATTTATCTAGCCCTTGTAATGGCCCTCGATCCGTCTTTCACGGATATCAAAGACGATGCTTTTGCTCATCAGTTGCATATGTTGTGAATGCAAGACATGTGAATGTCTTTTATACACGTGTACTTTGCTCCTCCCAATAAGTTAACATATAGGCCTGTTTCCTGAGGCAAACACAAAAGCCTGTCTCTGAGGTGTTTTAGCCTTATTTACACTGATTCCTCTCATCAAAACCTAATTACTACACTCTTATTGAGTTCATTTTCTTTGACCTTTATCAGTGAGAGAAAATGAGAGTGAATCAAAGAGGACGAGAGAAGCTGCATTCCTGGAGGAGAAACTAGCAGTATTCGTTCTCATATTCCTATATTCAGTTTTTTGAGAATGCAATTAGATGAGCTAATTATCTTAGCAAGCTTTACAAAGACTGTGGCTCTAATGGTCTCTAATTAGATTTGGAGTGGTTAGAAACCCCTATAGAGTTCTCGCATACACTCCAAAACAGCGGAGAAAGTCTCAGTTCTTCTGACCCAGACATGGGCGAAGTGCATCTGCTGAGGCATATCGTACCGTTATTTTCTATTTTTCATGGTGTTTGGTTCTTTTCAGACGTCAGACCTTTATTTTTGTGTCTGTCTGTATCTCATTTGCTCTGTTGTCCTTTCTCTCATCTGCATCAGTGTACACAAGCACAGTGTACTGATGGGTTACTGTGTCATCTGCCTGGGATCAAAGATGGAGTCAGCCCCAGACAAGCCTAACTTAAAAGTTTTGCCCCTGCAAACATGAGCCCAAAGTTTGACTTTTCTTATTTGTATGTCTCCCAGTGTTTGAATCATGTCAGAGCTCTTGGGGCACAAACACCTACAAGTATATTATAAATGCAGCCTTGATGCCTTGTCTCTCATATCACTCCTTTTCCTGTTGTTCTCACTTCAGCTCTTTCATTTTGTTTGTCTTTCTCTGTGGCTGATTGTCTGTCTCTTTAAAACTCACACCACTGGGGTGGCGTTTGCACTGGTGTGTCATTATTTAAAAATAAACTAATATTTGGTCAATTTCATTAGCACTATGAGACAGTAACCTCAATAAAAGAGGATGTTTGCTTGTATATTAGTTCCAAGGATGGAACATCTACACTTTCACTTTTAGATGGTTTACACAGTAAAACCATCTTAGAAAAGTTACATCTTGAAATTCATCTTTAAAGCTCTGCTGCTAAACCCACACACATGCAGACAGGCATTTTTGTTTGTGACATTGTGACATGTCTTGCACTGTGTTTTTGAGTTTGCTTTGTATGTATATATCACTGTATATTGTATTATCAGCATTGTGACATATTGTGTTCTCTGTTTATCTGCACTGACTGCATTAAAAACCTTATATCTACATAGGCAGTAAGAAAGTAGACAATGCAAACAGTAAGACTTGAAGGGGCAACTGACCTCACATTCTCTTACAATCAACTTGGAGCTTTATTTCTGTACTCAGCCAATAGAAATGACATTTACCCTCTTTACTGTCTAAATAGAGTGGAATATATTTATATTTCTGGGAGACAGAGAGTGATTCAAGCTTGACTAGAGTCTAAAAATGTAAAGTGAGTTATTCTGCACTCTTCACAGGTCTGTGGAGAATCATTAGATATTTTTGAAATGGTTTATGATTGGGTGTTTGAACTTCTGAATAAGCAGTAAGAGTCCGCTTGAGTGGGTGTGTGCTTTTTTTATCAATTTTGTCTGTTGCTCCAGAGGGTGGGCTGTCAAACTGATCATCACGAGAACCCCAACAGAACGTTCTCTTAATGTCCAAGTTTAAGACAGGAATTTCAGCTGTCCTCTGGAGCACAGAGCTGAATGTTTAGCTCTTTTAAGATCATGTTTGCATCTTTGAGAAGAAGAGGAAAAATACAAGGGCTGGTTTTGAGAGCAGATCTCATTTGAGTCTGGCATACTGATGTCTTCCCCTGGGCAGGGTGGGTTTAACGACAGCATGGAAGCACTTCCAAATGCTCCCGGCACTCTGTACTAGGAGCAGGCTTCTGGAAAGCCCTGTGTGACTGCACATAGATCACTAGATGGTGACTAATGACTCCAGTGGTTTGGGCTTTTTTCCACGCCTGTTATGAATTAAGAGCTCTTGAGTTATTTCATGCCATTCTCTGTTCTCTCTCAAGATCGATTCTCTATGGGTTTGATTTCAAGATTATGATGCTATGTGATCTCGATTAGAATCAGCTTGTTGTGTGTGCTCTGTAATGATGGTGTGTGGTTTTGATCAGTATCTATCTTGTCCTGACACTATTGTTTGTTGTGGAACAATTAGGTAACATACCATCTCCTTCTTTCTCTCAGTTTTTCTCTTAAAAATCTCTTTCAGTGTAAATTAAGATTTCAGGACATGAAAGAACATTTGTATTGCTGCAGAGATTTGCATTGTTTGCAGTGTTGTTAAGAACGTAGATTATATACATTGTTCAGTTTATAACATTCAGTTATTTAACAAATGCAACCAGTATGCTGTGACATTCTGTAGCAGATCCAAAGTATTTTAGCATTCTTCAAAAGTCTAGTTTCTCTCTTGCTTGCCCGCTTCAGAGGTCTTTCAAACAGTGGACTGTGTAATATGTAAACCAATAATGACATCACCGGATTAGAAGAAAGAAAAGGACAGAGGCCCCTTAGAAATAGATTTATCTCTGTCATTCTGTCCTGTCCCTCTGTGTGTTTGTGCAAAAGGAATACCACATCAACGAAACACACTGTTTCGCTTTTTCTGCCCTTGTGACGTTTGCTCATTTCACTGTTGCCCTTCACATTTCAGCACTCAGTATAATGTCATCCAAAAGTGTTTTAATTAAAACATGCATTAAAGGCAGAGAGCCCTGTGTTTGTGCGTGTGCGAACAGAGAGGGAGACTGTGGGGCAGACAGGAAGGGTCAAGAAGACAAGGTTGAATCGATAGAGACTGTATAAAAGAGAGCCTGGTGGCGCAGCACGCTGATGTCTTGGCGTCTGGCACAGCACAGATAGTTTTAGATTGAATAGATGCACCATTTTCCTGTGTTCTGTTTCCACTGTGCTTTTGATGTGACAGTGAATCGCAGCTCACTCACTGAGGTGTGAATTTGTTGCTCTGGCGACCTCTTTATATGTCCTCCTTCACTCTCTGCTCACCTCTCTCTTTTTCTATCTCTTTTTTCCTTGGTCACGCTTTGCCAATTATTTTGCTCTCAGCGGTGTGTGATTGCACTTAAATCGTTGAGTGAGAGTGAGGGCTGCTCACCCTTTGAAAGACTGAATTTGAAAAAAATTCAGAAGATAATGGGATGGATTGATGGCTGGTGAAGAAATTGAAAGAGACATTTTGTTGACACAAGTTCCAAAACCTAGCAAGCTGTATAGTTAGAAAGCTTTTTAAGGCATCATAGGTGTGCATCTGACACAAAGACTGGTCTTAAAGTAATCATGTTGCTTTCAAAGATACCATGTTTGAGCCAGATTCCAAGACAGAATTGCATGTATTATTCACATAAAGGGAATCCCCAATCCATTGCAACAAGCTCAGTGTAAAGTTAATTCTAAAGCAGAGAGAGAGAAATGTCAAATGTTTTATTCAACAATAAAGAGTATCAATGAAAATTTACTTATGAAGCATGGCTCTAATTAAACATGACCATTTTACTCAATATTATTATAACGTTAATATTACTAAACATGTTAACACCAAACTATTAGAATCAATAATGAGTTGCAGTGTGCTTTGTGTGAGGCAGCGTTCCAATTCAGTCTATTGGGTTACAGCTGGATGTTGCCTTAGAAGGAAGCTGACTATGTAGGTAGCAAGGCAGCTCACTGTTTTTTTGAACAGCACTATACTCATGTCATGGATTTTGAATGGTCTCTCAGAATTTATTGGAATACACAATAGTGAAATATCCTCTTCAGTGCTTCCCTAATGTCCCTTATAGGCTACATTAAAAACAGCTTTCACCTTGCTATGAACTGTCTATGAAGCTTTCGTCTGCTGTGTTATTTAGAGGAAGGAAGCTTTTGATGAGGTGTTTCCCCATCTCTTCTCCTGTAATTGTTAAATGAATTTTTAACTTGTTTGCATTTGCATTAACTGCTGGATTATGTTAATTGTCAACCTTCTCTTGGCAGAGCGGCTGTTTGATATTGTAATGGAGATGATGTTAGCAGAGAGTAGCTCATTTGCTGGAGCACCAGGAGGGATCAGCACTCGTTCCTTAGCTTTTGTTTTTACTGATGTGCATGGCAAATTGAATTGCGGTTGTCGATAAGAGGACGCTAGTTACCCCAAACTAATTCTGTCATGTTAACCTTTGGTACCCACGCAGGTTGCTCACTTTGCCAACGCCTATAGGGTGCTGTGGGTTAGCACCTCACATAAAAGCTTCCTCAGTACTGCTTACTTATATTCACACACAGCAAAAACAGATGTCTAAGCCCCATAAAGTACTACGCTCTATAACAAAGCTGTTTTTCTGGGTAAAAAGACACTGAGAATTGAAAACTGGAGTTAGTTTTGCAAAAGTTCATATGTAAATTAAACAATCCACTGACTAACTTTACCACTTATTATAATCTTTAGGGGCAGTTGCCGGTTCAGTTCCAGTGCTGGCAGGTAGCAACTGAAGTGCTGTTGAGTAAGGTACCTAACCCCCGATTGCTCCCTGGGTGCAGCAGTGTGCTGTCCACTGCTCTCTGTGTGCATGTTCACGTCTTGCAGTGCGTGTTCACGTCTTGCAGTGCGTGTTCACGTCTTGCAGTGCGTGTTCACGTCTTGCAGTGCGTGTTCACGTCTTGCAGTGCGTGTTCACGTCTTGCAGTGCGTGTTCACGTCTTGCAGTGCGTGTTCACGTCTTGCAGTGCGTGTTCACGTCTTGCCAGTGATGGGTTAAATACAGAGGTCACATTTCAGATATGGGTTACCATACCTGACAAAATATGTCACATTCTTCTTTCCTTTTTGAAAATCTTTTGAGTCGGGATGTGTTGCCTTGTCTGTAGCAGTGACAGTTGGTAGGATGGGGTTATTGATTTTGGGAGTTACTAATGAGCTCTTTCTCACCTCCAATCCACAGTAAAAAAAAAAAGATAAACCCAGGGTTTGTATTTTTCTGAATGCGGTTGATGTTGTTTATGATCATTATGTTCACACTGTGGTTATTGACAAGCTTCACACTGATTTGATGCTAACATGAGATGTTGCAATATGTGGCAGAATCAGTGAAAAATGTCAGAAGTAGTCATTTATTGGTTAATGTTAGACTCAGTAGTTGGGGAAATCGCACCGTTCCTGACCTTTATCTAGTTGTTTCCAGTTAAGTAGGCAGCTGGCTAAAGAGGGAATATTTGGGCCGTGTGAGTTATGCCATCTGTTCAAATTCTGAAAGTTTAACAAGCTTCAGCTGAACACTTTTGTCAATTTTGCTGTTAGTGAATAAATGGCAATGACACAGGCCTGTGGCCTGAGAGCCGGCCGCATGAGGATTTCACACTAAGATGTAGAACTGTCCTCTTTCTCTGCAGTCTGCATCTCATCTCTAAGAGCCCCTGGTATCACACCAGCTTGTGTTTCCAGGCCATAAGAAAGCTGCTTGACATTAGGCCTGGGGCATCTGAACACACACATTAGGCTTGGTCAGTGTGACTGTAATATATTTGATGGTAGTAAATATTTGGTGGAAATTGTGCTATTATTTATACCACAGCCAAATAAAAACTATATTGTAGACATGGTACTCTTCAAACTGTCACACATGGGTGCTTTCACTTTAGACAGCTTTAATTATAATATGATTGATTTATTTTTATGCCCATCACAACAGAAGTCTGGTGTTGCAGTATAGGTTATTTAGTTGCCAAGCAATTGATATTTGGCCACAGGTGTGCGTATATTGGCTGTTTTACAACTGCTTTAATCATGGCTTATCCAACCATATGTATTAATGTCTTTGTTTATTATTAACTAACATTAATGTTACATAATGTGAAGCAACTGTTTTTGCACCGATGCCAGACTTACTCTTTTGTTATGAATAATCCTGTCTTTTGGTTTGTGTCCAAGTTGCAAATAAAGAAAATTAGATAATGTATCTTTCATTTGTAACACATTTAATTGCCATCTCAAGAAATCATTATTTCATACTACTGTAATATAAAAACATTATTGGGTTGAATTTGCAGCTAGAAATAGCTCTATAGTAATATATATATATATAGTAGTGATGTAAGATTTTGGTCATACTTCCAATCTCTACCTTACTCTTATTACTGCCCTTACTCTTAACATTTATCCCAGAAGCATGTGCAAAGCTAAGTCTCAAGTTTTGAGCTCAGATTTCAATAATGTTTGACAGTCCTGTGGATGAGGAGTGAGATGCCTCAATCTTTCAATCTCTTTTTCTGTCAGTCTAGGTATGCTGGTGAAATGAATGCTAATAGCTTAAGATATCGCTATTAATAAGCACTAGATCTGTGCTTTAGGCCTGATTTGGTGACTTAACTTGAAGAGCTTATATAAAGTAGTTGTTTGATGCCATCAGTAGCTTTATGCTTTATAAGTTAAGGATTTAATGTTGGCATGGTAACAGCTAGCTGTTTCCATGGGACCTTGTTGGGTAGTTGTTATGGTAACGAGCTCATTTCTGTAGAATGTGATATCTAATATTTAAGTATTGATTCTTGTTCCTCTGGGGAGTGTGTGTTTCTTGTTTGTTTAGTATGCGTTTATACTAAGATAAAGGACGATTATTGAATTTCCCTCATTACCAGGATCATAATGTGTAATGGTTATATTGAGTCAGAGATGACTGTGGGGGTGTATGTGGTACTACAGTAGTGACGTTTGTCCCTCAGGCCCTCGCCTACATACAAACACTCACATGCACTCCTCCACAAAAGTATCTGTGTCTGTGCGATCTCCCTTTCACACTCCTACGCTATCATTGTCTGTTCTAGACACACACAACACAAGAACTATCAGAGATGCCCAAGTAAAAACATCCCTCTCTTTTTATCCTTGTCATCCTTTCCCTGCATCTTTCCCATCTTCTCTTTCCCTCTTTGCCAAGATTCCTGAGGTGGTAGTTCCTCCTGCTTGTTCACCAGGATGTGGGAGACACAGTGAGCCCCTTATTAAAAAACCCAGCAGAGGGCCACCAGCTCAGTCCCAGCCCTTCCTTAGCCTCATTTGACTATTTCGATTCATCATTCTGCTTTTGTGTCTAACATCTGTGATTCTTCAAAGCGCTGCAGAAGTAACCTGCTGTTAAACAGTGCCGTCTTGCATTGGCTTTCTTTATTTCTTTCCGTTGTTTCATTTGCATCACTGCCTTCCGCCGTTTTCTCTCTGTGACTCATTTTTTCTCACGCAGTCTCTATTTCGTTAGTTTTATATAAGCCCTGTGCCCACCCTACCCTTCTTGTTCTGTTTTATTAGTGTTGCATCGCTTTTATGGGGCTTCTCTGGCTCAGCAGTTATAATGTGTGAGCAAACAGGAAGTAAAATAACTGAGCTCTCATTATAAGTGCAAGCACATGCACAGGCAACCCAACATATGTGCAGGTAAACCTTTTTTGCTGAAACCCAGAGGGTCAATTTTCAGATGTACAGTAATGCCAAAGAAGTGCATGTATAGGTACATTCACTTGACATTTGCAGCTACAATTGAAATAATTGGAATTTCATTTATTCAGGGCCATTGACGATGAAGTAGAGACAGCTGATTTAAGTGGATACATAAAGGCTTTTATTCAGCTGTCAGTAAAAGCTGTACTTTGAAAGAGAACTTGAAGGCCTGTACTTCAGATTAAAAAGTTCATGGAGTGTCTTTCGCCCAGTGGAGCCAAGAAGCACTGTCTTCACTTTATAGTATATACACCCAGGGTTGTCTTTGGGGAGGACAAACAAGAACAATTCCCATTTGATGTGATGAGACTTAGACCATCTAAGACCCTCCCCACCAAGACCCTCTGTGGTGTATTTTGCTCCCTAGAGTCCCATGAATTTTATTAATTAAATTCTGCACATATTTTGATGGAAATGTCTGTGGAATGGTTTTACCAGTTGTGAGAAGGTGCGATGTGCAACAGAAGCTGCTACCAGCACAGTCTCTATTTCTCCTCCTCATAACTCCTTTATTATTTTATTTTTTTATTTTAAACTAAAAGTAAAATCATCAAAACTATAAAATAATACAAATGGAAATATGAGAATTTTGTAGTTACTAAAACATGTTAAACGAATCAGAACTATCTTACTGTAAAATTTTAGCTTCTTTAAAGTCCCCTCTGTGTAGATCACAGCTCGACACACTCTGGGCTCCAAACCAACTTTATGAATTGCCACCTGGGATGTTTTTTAAATAGTATTAAAGGAGTTTCCAAGTATGCCGGGAACCTGTTGGCTGTTTGTTGGGAGCTTGTTGGCACTGTCTGATCCAACTCATCTATTAAAAAAGTAAATAAAATTTTAGCATTGTAATGAAATTCACACACAGGCACAATATTTGTCTACAAAATTTTATTTAACAAACTTCTTTAAATGTAATGGTTGTGTAGAGTTTTGTGTTATACACTGATTACTTTCATGCTATATTTTTTGTCATGTCGTGGAGAAAGAAATTTGAGAAACTGGAACCAGTGGTAGCTGGCAGTGCCTAATTTAGATAAATATTATGGCTGCATAAATGATAATATTGTTATTGTTGTGACGTCAGCTTTTTCACAGGCACTGCTCCAAGGCTGGAGAACTGACTGGTGCTAATCAATGCTTGCATCGCATGAAGACATCTAGCAGTAATGACATGCAGAATATCATGTAGGGTAGTCTTTGTTCTAAAAGATGAAGGTGTGATGTCAGAGATGTGCTGGAATGCACTGAGCCGGAGAGTGGCACAGTATATGTGAGAATGTCCGAGTCTTTCTGCATGCACAAGCAGGATGTGTTTACATATCTCTTACAATATATTGTGAATATTAGAATAAATGTATCACCTATCCCTAACGCTTACTGTGCATGACTGATTATTCTGTCAGTGAGATAATACATGCCCATTATGCTCACAAACAGTCTGTAATGCCTGTAATGCCATTGCCTGGATGGGTCAAACTTTTGGAAATGGATGGACTAGTTACAGAATAAACAACTCACCCATGGACAGCAGTGCTGTGGATTGAGTGTTCTTGACAAAAGCTGTGTTTGTATGTTTTGATTTATCTGTAATCAGAGGTCTGGTGCCCTTTCATTTTTCCCTTACTGCATGCCAACATCCATGTGCAGAGAGTGTGCTCTAGTCTTTCTCTGTATTTTTTTGAATCATTTTTTTTAAAAAGGTGCTAGAGGCTGTAGGAGGTAGAAGAAGGGAGTGAGTGGGCATATCAGAGGTTGCAGAGGACATGAAAAGGTTGTTTTTTCTTGAGGCAATACATTGTATAATAAAAAGGGTGGGTTTGAGCAGCCCTACAGGAAAGAATCCTGTTTAAATGTTAATGGGGGACAGAGCGAATGGCTTTGAGGGTGTGTTTTATTGTTCATGAACTCGGCTCTCAAACTAACCTCATCTCTTCTCTTGTCCTTTTCCTCCGCAGTGATTCCGGACACCCTAGCAGTGACGGCGGCCGCTCAGACACTCTCGAAAGTGGAGGGGGACACGCTACAGCTGAACTGTGAGGTCACACGCCAGACATCCCAGCACACGCATGTGTCCGTGGGCTGGTTCTTACGCCCCTCAGACGATCCCACTTCTGCTCCACGTGACCTGGTCACCCTGTCACGGGACTTCGTTCTACGACCGGGCGGTCAGTACCGCCAGCGTCTGTCTTCTGGAGACCTGCGATTGGACAAGACCAGTGCCACCTCCTACCGGCTTACCATCTACAAGCTGCAGCCCACAGACCAAGGGGAGTTCTACTGCGAGGCCTCCGAGTGGGTCCAGGACCCAGATCACTCTTGGTACTCCATGACCCGGAAAGAGTCTGAGAAGACCTCTGTCAAAGTTCAGCCCACAGGTGAGTGGAAGTTGTCTGGGGTTCCATCTCTGCATCTTTCTAAGGGGAATTGCTTTTTTAGTTTCTGGTTGCCAGTTCTGACAATTATTTAACACAATGGATAGAAGAGATGATGCTAAAGTAGCATTGTTTTCTTCCCAGAGTGAGAGAAATTCATTAGGTGAAAGAGAAAGCAAGGACCCTAGACCTTAGTCACAGTAGATGCCATCTTTAATTTAACATAAAAGATAGTTTTGTTTAAATCATCCGTAAATCTAGTCTAATATAAATTGCATATGGTTTAATAGTTGCACTCATAGGCACCATGGATGTCCCCCATGTTCTGATTTTGTCTCCTAGCCTGCATAAGGAATGTATATAATACAGAGGAGCATCCCCAGTTGTGGAGCATGTAATTACATTTTTTGTGTGTTTTGAAATTAAGCACATTATCTGAGTCCCAGAGAGCTAGCGGTTGATCCTCTTAACATCAAATCAGCTGTCATACAGACCAGGTGTCTGTTCTCATGAATCCACTCCACTCATTGATATCACAAGTGCCATGGAGGTTATCATAGCATATTGAACTCTCTGTGGTCTGTCCGGATCAGGTAATGAGACAGTCCCATTGACACATCTTACTCCAGCACATCTGTGGAATAACACAGACTGAGCCGGCGACTGGTGATTACACTCTGACATCTGCTTGGTGACCAGCACTATTAAAAGGATAGTTCCCCCTAAAATGAAAAATCTGTCGTCATTTATTCTCCCTCATGTCGTTCCAAACCCATGTGATTTTCTTTAGAATGTAAATGTTTTTCCATAAAATGAAAGTGAATGAGGACTAATGAGGACATGTTGTCCATTTTGTGCCGACAAGTAGTTTATACAGCTATATATACAGCATGACTTTGCCTTCAAAGTCATGTAATAACTTTGTGTGATTAATAGTAAAAAGGAAATTTAAGTTTGTATTTAATGAAAACATTCCCCTTTCTGCTGTATCTCTTTGACTATGACACTATCAGAAGTGTTGAATCAGGTTTGACGTCAGTGTCATTTGGTCAAGATCCAATGATGGATTAATGCCATTAAGGCCAAACCTGATACGACACTGTCATTGCCATATTGGATTTGAAAGCTATAGTGAATTTTTCATGGATTTCCCGTTGCTCACATAAAGCTGTTGTATTGGATGAAATATTTCTTTAACACAATTCTGAGGGTGTCATAGATCTAAACTTTCCTTTCTCTGGGATACCCATATTTCACAGGACAGAGGCTGGGACAGAATAATGTCTCCCTCATCTCTGGCATCAGTCCGTTACTTTCCAATTTATTACAGAAACCTCTGTCTGTCCAGAGCGTGAGACAGCATGTACAGCAGACACAAACCCTAACGCTGTCAGAGTGCTCACAGGGCTATAACTCTACCTGAAAACACACTGACCCCACAGATTTGATGGAAATGAAAGGTGACAGCGCATCTCCTTATCAAACACACAGTAGAGCAGGAGCTGTGGGTTTCTTTTTAGGGCATCTATACAGAACCAGCAGATGGATAAGAGTCTAATGTCTTCAATTTGTGGTCTTAACAGAAGTGTAAAATTTGGGTGAAATGAATGCAGACCAGCTCTGAACCATGTACTTCACTCCATGTGGTCTACGATTCTGGCTATTAACTGAACTGCATAGGTAAATGGAGGTTGGCTAATCATAACAGAGGTCATTTACATATAAAAGTCTTGAAGGTACAGTAGCAAAAACAAGGTTTAATTTTAAGGCTTAAAGACGTGGAAAATGGTCTGTAATTTGTAAGTTATAACTGTGTTTGGTACAAGAAACTTGTGTAAGCTGTAAGTGGACTAAAAAATATAATGCCACAAAAGACGGAAGCTTTAAAAGCTTACATTGTTCACTGATTCAATTGCATATCATAAACTCATTAATAATGTTTATTGTTAAGTGCCTTTTTGAAAGTCAGTGAACAGAACCATTTACAGTAAATGGTCTTTGAAAGCTTTTAGAGAAAGTCATATGTTTTACTGTAAGCACAACAAGTGCCCTAGTTTATCAGACACACTAGCTGAATACTTACAATGACTTTGTGTGTTATAGCCTGCCTGTGTCCAAAACAATTGAAAAAGTATTTTAATGGCCTGTAAACAGCCAATTTAAACCGATTCAGTTCGGGACTATGTAAAGATATACAGATGTTATACAGAGAATCTGCTTCAGATTCCTGAAGGTCATAAGGTCTGTCAGTGTTGTCTGTTTAGTTGCCAAAATGTTACTGGCACTTGCATACAGGAAAGTTTTATTAAGTGAATTTAAGTTAAACTTTATTCTGAGGTAACTATAAAAATGCATTTTTAATTGGGTTAAAGGGTAAGTCAAGGTGAAGTCATTACAGCCTGATTCTTTTTTATGCAGGCCAGGCCTCACCTGAGTGAAATTCTCATTAAAAATTCCAGAGAGCATTTCAAGAGCAACACTGAGACGGAGGAAGACAGATTTGTCTCTGTAATCCCCTTTTCTAGCTGGCTGCATCCAAGTCCCCTTCCAGCTAGACACGACAGTCACAGTGTTCTGTGTACTAGCCAGTGGCCTTTTAGGAACCATAGATACAATTGAAAATATTTGTGGATCTAGGAGCTAGGTTATGTTTTCATATGTGGATCACTGGGGTGACTGGCTTTTAGTTGGTTGCTGTGTTTTGGAATCTTGTAGCTGGTTTCCAGCTGGTCCATGCCGGTCATTAGTTGGTCCAAATTTGCCATGGCAAACATGGTAGACTAACAAATCAGCAATGAGTGGGTCATATCAACTATACCATATGGTATAAGTTGGCCACACTGGTTTTTGAAACATGGAAGATGGTCAACAAGCCAAAGACTGTCTTGGACCCTGATTAAATCTAGCTATCATGTTCCAAAACACAGATACCAGCAGGGTTCACACAGGTTTTCCAGCAGGGTTTCTGTGAAGACAGGCACAAGTTCATACACATGGTCATGTGTAATTACTCTATTTTACATTATTATTTATGTTGACATTAGACTAATGCACATCATGTCATTCTTGTAACATGTAAATGTCTGTGTGTCTCAACTGTTAATGTGTTTCTTGCTCTGGTAAGGTATGTTAAAACAGAAGTTGTGCCGTAAGCATTAACAGGAAACACTGGCTTATTGAAGCACATACTACGGCAGATCAGTGGACTTATTTTGTGGTGCTTTTAACATTGAATTGCTTGCATTCACACAGCCCCCTTCCAGTTATCACAGTTATGCCTGCACCCACCCAGAACACATTTGGCTCTTTCCCTCTGTTTCTCGATCTGCTTGTCTGTCGTACAAATCTATTATGCATACTTAAATCAAATCTAATGCCGTCATTCGTGCAGTAAACCCTTAGTTCTGACATTTTCTAAAGTCATAATGTATGTGACTTTTAAAGGGTCTCTATCATTATGAATATCAGAGTTCCCAGCTAACAATTTAAGGTTGTAAGAACATTTTCCTAACGTTTCCATTAAGTAACAAAAACAACAACAAATGTTATTTTAGAAGTTCCAGGAACGTTCGAAGGGTCTGTTTTTTTTAGACATTGTATTAACATTATTGCTTGCTTATAAGAAGGTTATTCAAACATTCTTTAATTCTGTAACGTTTTTAAAATGTTCCACTCACTAATTATGAGTTATGTTTTTGATATATGATACAGAACGTTAAATAAGTTTTATTGATGTTACTGCAAAAACCTTTTTGATAACTTTGAGAAAACATTAGCCAACGTTCTTAGAATGTTCCCTGTTAGCCGGGTTTTGTGCACTGTCATTGTACTGTACTCAACAGACTACGGTAGCTAAAAAGCCTGTAGGTTATAGGAAACATTACCAGCAGATGACTTCATAATTAGATTCTTACAAATTAGATTCTAACAGATGACTGAGGATCTTGTGTACAAAGCACTTTTGTACTTTCAGCTGTCAATTGTGCCTTCCAGACGATGAGAAGGAGCAATTATGAAGTATAGTTAACAAACTCTCTGGTGTCATATTCTCATACTCGCACTGTTTCACTTACTGGGCATTAGACCACACCAGAACATCACCAGTGTTGTTGTACAATTACTTTTTTATAATTTACAGGTTTACCTTGGATTAATTTTTAAAGTTGAAACATTTCTTTTTTTGTTCTTTATCTTATTTTTTTCCCCTCGTATCAGCTTTAAAGATTACATTCTCATTGCTAATCATACTAATCATTGCTGCATGACAGATGCATGCTTTGCCCATCCCCATCCTTTATTTTTAACCAGAATATTATATGAACCATCCTTAGTCCTTAGATATGAACCATGTTAATTAGCCATTAATGGTTGGTTTAAAAAATGGATCTAGGAAAAGGAAACATCCATCTGACAGCAATAACTTCACAAACACAGTTGTGTTTTTGAAGACCTCCTCTGTAAGGTGTATAGTTCAGAATGTAGCTTCAGTCTCATACATGTTCATTTTTTTAAGATTTTGTTTAGTAAAATCATGAAATGTATCTCCTCTATTAAGTTCCCTGTGATAATTTATTCCTCACGTTCCCACGTGCAGCTCTTTATCTTCAATGCTAATTAATCTGTCTCAAGCATGCATATTTAGGACTAATACGTAGACCAGTTCCAGTCAGGCGGGCAGTAATGTCCTAATAGAGCATCATGTTGTTTCAGTACAGGAGGGGAGAACAGAACAGCCACTGGCCTTTCTCTGTGATCTGTGAATTCTGTTTTTAGCACAGCCCTGTTTACTGTGCCGTTATTCTGGAGAGCAGCACACAGCGTGAGATACAAATAATGACTGCATGTAAAAACACACATCATCACCCCCCTGTACATTTCCTGAGTTCCCGCTCTGTGAGAGTGGCGTGTAGTTACGCAGCGAGAGAGGTTTTCAGGAAGTGTGTTACAGTAATTAGAGCCCAGGGCAATCACATCTGAAGAAGTTAAATGAAGTGAAGAAATGCTGTTCTGATGAGCAGCACAAACTGTGTGTATCATTTAGCAATAAGTCTTATAATGATTTTTGAGTGCTGGGACAAAATGAGGTACAGAAGTAGCAGAAATGAATAGTGTAGTGTAGTAAAGAACACAAAAGTTTATGAAACAATCTGTTCAATATGTTCAAATGTAGTCACCTGTGATTCGTTTGCTTCAAGTTCAAATTTCTTGTTGCTTGTTACTCAGTATTGGTCAATGTCTTTAGATATTCATTATAAATACAAATATTCATTATAAAGTCTAGCATTCACTTTAGTTATGAATGAACTGAGACAACAGGATGGTTAAATTTAATTATCTAAAAATCCCAAATAAAAATTGCAACACATCACTGTTGTGACAGAAAATATGGGCATAAAAAACTATGATACTGTTTACCTCTTAGCGAATGTGTACTGTACACTTCATGTTCAAGGAAAGTTTTGAGAAAGTTCAGTTGAAATTAGTTGGGAGGTAGAAGTTCACTGACTGTACGGTTCTGTGTATGGTTACATCACTGCATAAATATTCCCTCTCTTCTTCTCACAGATCGAGACTTCAGCATCCAGGTGACCACTGAGCGCCGGGCCTACACGGCAGGTGAGCCGCTGGAGCTCCGCTGCACCATTGATGCTCAGAATGTTCCCGAGCGCTTCTTCTCGGTGTCGTGGGTCTTCAGCAGCTCACCCGTAGCCGTGATTGGGCCCAGTGCTGTGCCCGTACTGGGACCCAACTATGTGGAGCGAGAGGCGGCTGGCTTGCTGACCGTGCGAAAAGAGAGCCCCTCTGTCCATCTGCTCAAGCTGCAGCGGCTTCTGCCTGAGGATTCTGGGAAATACATCTGCAGAGTGACAGAGCGAGAAAAGACACTCACCGGGGAATTCATTGACCGCAGCAAACGGTCCCGTAATGTTCAGATCACTGTTACCCCGCTCAGTGAGTATAATAATTCCTGATTGGCTCCTGGCTGCAGTATCACTGTTTTTTTTATTTGCCCCTAGAGTCATCAAATGATACCTTTCAATGGTTTAGTTATTAAATCAAAGAAAACTCGGTCTGCCTCAATGGTGATGTTTATCACCTAAAGCGGGTTATTTTGATCTTGTTTATCTTATAGCAGTTAAAAAATAGGAGAGCTCAAACATTGATTTAGTAATGCGGAGGCAGATGACAATTAAGACTTCATTATTTTTCTGAAGCAACAAGCTGTTGCTCCTTTTTTCCCAGTTTCTTTCAGTCAACTGACTGAAATTTTATCAGACACTCTCTCATCATGCAATCTCATGATTCATTTTTAGTTCAGAGTTTTTATGTAAATGAACCTGATCGAGAAGCACTTTTAGTTTAAATGTATTTGTCTAATGCTGTTTAAATCTGTTACCCCAACTGAGTTTTAGTGCCAGATAAATACTCCTCTGAATACTCATTAGTTTCTATTAGTTAATAGCAGATTTCTGCTATTAACTTGTGTAAATACTGCCACTAAGAGTAGCATGTAGCTTGAGAAGGAACAGTTTCAATGCAACTTTCCCAATTACTGTTGGAGAGGCTGTGAATGGGTGATACAGTACTGTGTCCTGTATAAAATATTTTGATGCATAGCATTTTCAAAACTGTAGCGGCCTGAAAATTCCTTGAAATAGCATTCATTTCAAGTGAGAGCTACTCAAAGAGCCAGGACTAACAGGCATGAAATGAAAGTGCAGAGAGGGGAGAATGCGCCTGCTGCAAACTGCGTAAGAAGATACCCAAGATGGATGTGCTGCGCCCATGCAAAAAGCCACAACTGCGCTCAAGGGCTTGATGAGAGTTAGATGAGAAATAGGAGGTTAATCAAAGGGTTAGTGAGCATCCATCTGTTCCACTTAGACCCCTTTCCCCAAATCTAGCCCAAAACAGCTCTTGGAGGGTGGATCCACTCTCTCTCTCTCTGTCCCAATGACTCCTCTTCAATTTAGCCGTCCTTCCCTTCCTGATGTCCAGAAGTCATTGGAGCAGAACTGGCAACCAGCAGCAGTCCTATCAGATTCTGTACTTTGAGGGAAACCCTTCTTTGGGGAATCTTTCGGAGAATCTGCTTTAGAGGGTCTGGAAGGATCTCCAACCATTAGTGATGCAACTGAAAGAGTATTAAACACTATATGAAATATCCTCAATTCCTCCTCCAGTTCAGTTCCACAAATTCCCCTCTTATGATGGATAGAATGAAGGAAAAGACACTTGTGAAGGTTCTTAAATGAAGCACTTTATTAGACTATGCTTTGCTTTCTGATTTGATACCACAAGAGACTGTCTGCAGTGTTTTAGGGTTATTAGGGCAATAGATTGATAACTGCTGCATGGTTTTGAGAAAGCATCAAGTCTCAGTCCTGTCTGTACTCACAGAGGTCTTACTCTCTTCCTCTTCTGTAGACCTCACTAGCTCTCTGAGCAGATGTTTAGACAGTATATGGCAGGAGTGATGCATAAAGCTGACAGATTACACATGATGAAGGCCTTTGCTTTCATGTATTCCCAAATACTGTACAGCATTGACTTAATTACAAACAAAATCTATAGAACTGAGATAAAATGGTGAGAGAAAGAAAAAGAACTTGTACAGGTGAGAGTACATCCATAGCCTGATTGATCTTGTATAATCTTATCTCAGCCCCTTTGAGATATGTCATAAATTATAAATTGAGGAAGTTTTATTCCTAGTTTCACTTTTGTTATGTATGAAATCAAAGGCCCTTTGGTCTGCTGAACCATTAGTGATGGTGGGGTTCTTCATTAAAAGTTCTACCATGTTGAGCTGCAGCTGCTATTTAAATGTAGTCTTGCATGACCCATGGGAAGGGCACAAGCTTTGTCTCTTTAAAGTCCTGTTTCTTTTTTATCACACACTGCTTTTGTAGGAATGTGTGGAAATTCTCTGATGAGAGCTCTGGAGATGTCTGTTAAGGCTTTGATCTGTAATCATACTTTCTAGATCTTTTAGGCTCTAGACCTCTTGATCAGGATGTTGTCCCCAAAGAGCTCCCGATCTGAGGCCTGCAGTAGGCTGCTATAAAGTGCAACAGTAAATTACAACAATCTCATTCATTTTCTCCATAGACAACTTGATTTTTCGCGATAGCATAAACATTCCAGACAGACTTACCATAAGTTCCATGGTTAAGAACTACACTACCCATCATCCTGAAGAGGCATCCACCAATCAGAGAGGTCGTGGATGTCAAAATTCAAAACAAAAATGCTTGGCTGCTGCCAACTACTATGGTGGTTATAGGAATGAAAGGAATTAACTTTAAGTTTAAATAACATAACGAGAAATTATTATGTTTAGCTGTTTTAACCGCTTGGTGTAAGTGATGTTGAAAAGCATTTAAAAGCTAATGCATATGTTGTATGAAATAAAAATATTCTGAGCTTGCATTAGTGTTGCACTTCTTTAGAATGACCTCTCCTCTCCCATCTCATTTTTCTCTCTTTTGTAGAAAGTAACATCACTGTGTCGTTATCCAGTAACTCTTCAGAAATTATGGAAGGAGAGACCATCCAGCTGACCTGCGTTGTTAAAAACACTCTGGGTCCTGTGTCTGTGACCTGGCAGTGGATGGATAAAGAGGGTGTGGGTCCTGTGGTGGAGGTGGCTTCTCTGGAACGTGATGGCACAGTCACACCTGGAACCACCTTTAAGGAGCGCAGCAGCTATGGAGAGGTCTGGGTGGAGCGAATTCAGTCTGACACATTCAGCTTGTCCCTATATAATACCGTTCCTACAGATGATGGCCAGTACCGCTGCAGCGCCACAGAGTGGTCCCAGAGCGGCACTGCACCTGACTGGATCTGGCAACAGATAGGGGAGGAATCCGCCATCAAGACCATCACTGTGAAATCAGTTGGTAAGACCAACTATGTTTTTGCCTGTATTTCCTTTCTGAAGAGGTTTGTGTTTGATATGGCTTCCACTTAGACAAAAGATTATGTGAAATATATACATGTATTGATTCTGAATATCTGTTGTTTTCCATAAATAGAACAGTACAAAGAGTTCCTGTTCATAGGTCCCACTTAGCTGTGCATTATTAATATTGCCTTGTTTTTTTAATATGTACTTTTTTTTTTTACAAAACATGTTATCTTGCATTTTGTTTTTTCTGTATATTTAGTCCTTTAATAGCCACAGGATTATTCCGACCACACCAGTGACAGTTTAGAAATCAATCAAGTCTTACTTAACAACGTATTTATGACATTATAAATACTCAGTCGTTTACTATCTCATACCCTTATCCAAGCTCACATGCACAAGGGAGCATGCACTTACTCAAGCGCAGAGCATTTAAAAGCTACATGCCAAGAAGTGGCATGTTCACTATATGTAAAGCTGGCGCCTGTCCACATGCAGTCAATAGCTGACTTGTGCTTGTGCTTACAAAACATCATGTTTGTGTGTCCCAGCTGTAAATTCCCAGCCTTTTTTTTTAACTGTGTGTGTAATGAGCGCACACACGTGCTTCAGAAAGATAGAGTCTGACTGGTTTGCAAGTTTTCAGAAACAGAGGCTGTCAAATTTTCTAAAAGGTACATGGCGATGAGTGGTTTTTAATAAAGATATTTAACAGTTCCTACAACATATGATATATCTGATGTACTAGCCTTCTGCTTTAAGTCCTGCAATGTTTTGACACTTTATAATATTTACTTCTAATCCAGCTGTTGCGCAAAGGTAACTATAGTAAGCCATTCATAAGTTGACTTTCTGAAGTCTAAAGACTGTCTCTCTAAATATGCCATTAGTTGAGGTTGCAGTGCAATAAGTTGGGGGCGGAGCTACCTGTTTGTATGAACAATGTGTTGCGGCTTTAAAGTTGAGCATATAATCCAGCATCTAGTTTTCATGCATTACACATTATGCTTTGATGAGATGACAAAGACATGCCCTTTTTCTTTGCTCTTCTTCTATAAAGACATGGATCATTTTTATATCCATTGCTGTCAAAATCAGCTTTATTGAGGCATTTCATCAACTCTGCTTTTGATCTGACACTTGAAGAGTGACAGTGTAAAGCTCTTGGTATCAGCTGCTTAAAGGTGCTGTAAATGATATTAGCTGTTCTGGAACTCCTGCCAGATTTAGGCACTGAATTAGACATGCTCTTATATAAAACCTAGTCCTTCATTTAAACAAAAAATAGAGATGTTTGGAGACCTTTGTAATCAGAGTTAGAACAGGAGAACAGCAGCAGTTTTTGACATAAAAGGGAAATTTAATAAACCTGAACAGTGAACTTTACACTAATAGGTACTGTGAGGCTAATTTTCAAATAGCACAAAATGTTGCTCTTACGCAACAAACTGACACTCTCAGTTTCCAGCCTACCATACGTGGGCTGCCCTGTTAACATTCAGAATGATTGGCTAAACAGAAATATCTGTCCACAGACACGTTTTATTTGCAGTTAACAGAGTTTAAGTTTGTCGTAGGTGTGATGTTTCAGGACACCTGTTTCAGTGATAGCTGTCAGGTAACAGGGACATTATCTGCCTTCTAAAAAATGCCTACACACATTAAATGTTGAAGTAAGCTGTAAACTTTCTTTAAATCACTATTAAGACAGTATGTACACAGATGCACATGTGTGTTCACATTACATTTATTTTTCTCTTGGTCTGTCCTGTGTTAGTCTATAACAGGTGTGTTGGTGGGGCTGAATAAAAATAGTGTTGTATGTAGCATTAATTACAAGTGACTGTGACTGTGTGTGGATGAAGTATCAGAAAACAGGGCCCAGTTCCCTGTGTTTTATTGCAGAGAGGAAGAGTCCTAACATGCTCATTAGTGTCTGGTAGTGGTGTGGGTGCTGAATGGCTGGAGGCCACCCTGTAGCAGTGGATCATTTGGCTGGGTAACACATGACACCCAGAGGTGAGCCTAGTAAAACAGACAGGAATTCTGGCACAGTTTACACTTTATTTTTTGTATATTTTTGCTATAGTTCTAAAAGCAGTTTAAACTCCTGGCTTATTACTTAGATGGCATGAGATGTGCGATATGTTTTGGTGATCCTGTAGCTCAACTGGTAGAGCATTGTGCTAGCAACCTCAAGATCATGGGTTTGATTCTCAGGATCAAAAAAAAGTTCAAGTATGTGTGTGTGTGTGTATATGAACAATTGATCAAATATATGTGATAGATAATTGTGAAGTATGATCACATTAGCTGTAACATCACTTTTCCATACCATTAAAGTTGTTTGTGGGGGTTTAGTCTCATCTTTCATATCACCCCTCCCAAAAATCTGTGATTATTTGATCTTATGTTTGCTGCTACATAAGCAGCTGCAGTAACTTATTGTTACTTAACTCTGAATTTATTCTGAAAAAATGTTTTCATAATTTGAATCAAAATTTAGCTCATACTATGACTTGGATTTCTGCAGAATGAATAATGTAAACAATGTGCTAAACAGAGCTGAGATTACTGTGCTCTTATTTGTAGCTGAAATCAAATTAGCCAAAATTTAATAAACAAGCAAGCAAGCAAGGGTTGTGGGGGTGAGTAGAACTTGGTCAGTTAATAGTTCACTGGGGGCCTCACAGGACCTCACTGAAAGTGGTCTTCAGCTTGCATTCATTTTCTGAAAGTTTCTGAAATTACCCATGGTATACAATAATGTACCATAACATTTAGCATAAGAAGTGAACGTATATGTATAGAAGAATGTATGTTTAAATTGCCTAATAACAAATAGAGGAAACAGTGACTAAAGTAACAGCTGGGTATTGGGCTGATTCCTGACATGAAAAGACAAGCAGAGGTGAGGCCTGAATGAAGATTTCCCCACTTCACTCATCAATCTGCAAGACTGGAAATCTCTGTTCCCACTGTTTCTGAGGCTGGGTGTGCACCACATTTTTGTGAGCATGTGTGTGTGTCTAGAATAATCAAACAGAAAAGCTCTGGCTGTCTGGCTCTTTCTGGGCTCACCACTCTCATTTTTGTAGGTTCCACACACTTTTTCAGGCATGGTGATTGATCCTGTGGAAAGTGATTAGAGACTTAAATCCCAAAATGCTCACCCTTGCAATGGCTCAATTCACACTAAAGACTCCCTACTATTTTCAGAACTCACAAAAAACATTTTAAAAGTAAGTGTTTTATTCTGCGCTGCGTAAACTGAATCACACTAGACAAGTAGTTCTGTCACACTGACAAGCCCTGTTGCTTTGTAAAACCCATTGCTACATAATAAAAAATAAGTATTTTTTCATTTTTTTCAATACATTTTTCATTAAAACTGTAAATAAATAAATTAATTTTAATCCGAAAATGAAGTTCCTGTCAGGTAAAGTTCTTGTTTTCCTCGGTCAAAAATGCTCTTTATTATATGTGATTACTTTTTACGCTTATATATGGTATTTAAGTTATTTTTAAACATTTAAGCATCTGGAGCTTTTTATGTTTGACGAACATTTTTTTCTATTAAATTCTTTGCAAGAATTAGAGCAGAATAGATTGTACACAGCAAGAAACTGGTAGCTTCGTCCATAATTCATAAAGTCCTTGAATCTGTGTTGTACTTGTGTTGAAGTGAGAACGGCTGTGTTCATAAAAGCTCTCATGCATGTATAAAGAATCTTTCTCGATGAAAATATGCCATTGGCTACAGAGAAAAACAGGATAGATAAAAAGCTGTTCCTGATCATGTGTTTACAGGAGGAAAGCACTCAGACCCATCAGAACATAAAAGATATATGTTTAAAATCAGTGATCTGTCTCTCTTCCCTGCTCTATTTATTTCTCTCTCTTATCTCTCCCAGTAAGCAGCCTATCATTCCTTTGAGATCTATGAGTCACACCTCTCTTATATTTTTATTTATATAGCATCATGTTAGCAACACAAAGGCTTTGGGTTTGATTCCCAGAGGACACACATTCTGACTAAAAAAATGTATACTTTGAATGTACTGTCGCAAAATGCATAACTCTGTCGCAAAATGCATAACTGTGAGTAAAGGTAATTTCTAAAAATGTAAAATGTAAAAGTAATGTCTAAGTAAAGTCAATTAAGGCACAGAAATTTAAACTATGGACTGAACATAAACAGGAACCACAGCCCCCCCATCCCCCACTCAGTCTCACTTTTTTAACTCCTACCTATTCTATCCGTGTACAGTCCACTAGTTTCAGCACCACTTTATTACTGTTATATCACTTGACCACCTGTCATGCAGTGGTTATTTCTCGTTTGGCTTTTTTTTACTTCTAAATATCAGCCTCAGGAGCTTTGTGCTGATGGTTGTGTCACAGCCAGGCTAATATTCACTACAACAGTATTCTTGGTCATGTGATTATTGATTAAATAACATCCGGTAGAGTGTATTTCCTTCTTTACTCCATGAGGGGATTGCATGTGTACAATAACTGTAGGTTTTGAGTGTAATCTGGTTTTGGCTGCTTTCCGATGTTGCTGCATGCAGGATTGTGTTGGCATGCTTCAGGTCACGTTGTCCAAGTTTCATCAAAATAAAGCAGTGAACTAGCTCTGCCATTCTCAAGCTTTGCTTTTCAAACCAAACAAGCTTCTGCTTGCGTTTCTCAGCCCAGTGAACATTTGAACTTTGGGATTGCTGTAAGCTCAGGGAGTCAGACTCTTCCAGGCTAACTAATATGCAGACATAGTAGTCTTAAAACTGTACACTGTAAATTTTCTACCTTGCTCCTTTAATAGATAATTTGTATAATTGAAGGACACAGAGTTTATCCAGTCATTATTTACCCCATGAACTCCTGCCAGACACAATGGTACTGCTAAAAGCTGAGCGAAGCCCTATTGTTTAGTTAACCTGCCCTTTGCAATAGTACAGTAAAGTGGCACCATTAAAGCACTAGCAAGTAGACCGAGAATCGATCTTGCCACCTTTAAGGCCATATGGCCTGCAGCTGCTGTCAGCTGTATCCCGCACAAGCACTCTGAAGTAACCAAATGATGCTTTCCCCTTCCACAGGGAAATCCATTTCAGTTTCAGAAATCTGATCCAGGAACCTGCCTTGTCTTTAAGAGGAAAAAACAGCCAGGAGTTCCTTTGTAATGAGCTTTTTTTCCATTGCCTTGTGCAATGTAAGCAATGCAGATGTAAATTGCTGTTGAAGGCTGATGGTATTAATTCGCCTGGGAAATGGGCTTGTTGTCTATATGCCCATTAGCAGATTCACAGACTTGTCAGTATCAGCTGTGAATTAACAATTAAGCCACTCTCAGTTCTCTCATCATGTTTACTTACTGTGTTCAGCTGCCTGACAGGTTTGAGCACGGGGGAAGTGTGCTAGCAACAAATCAGACCACTCTGTCTTTGTGCTGTTAAGAAAATTAAGAGCTAGTTCCACAGCAGGAGAGAATCAATCTTTGAACAGCAATGCAATTATATAGTCTTTTGCGATTGCGTACAAAAACTAGATTTGCATTTTGTGAATAAAGTACTGACGCCTGTAAGACAGCAAAAGAATGGTGTTAACATTTTAAGTGATATTGCATTTTAGCCTTTAATTTAGCATAAGTAAAATGTAGCGTCAGACCTGCTTTGCGGTTGTCATGACGCTCACATCTTGTTTTTTGTCGGCTACACACAAGAATCAGCATACACATGATGTATAGTGTTACAGTTGTTCCTGGTTTAATATATGGAAGGAAGACAAGACACAACTGGGAATGCAAATAGATGTATGAGAAGTCCAGTCACAATTTGTTATTTGTCAGTGCAGTTCTGCCTTGAACAACAACAAACATATAGTGTTTAAATATGTTTAAAAATGATCAGTATTATTGTAAATACAGTTGGTGCCACTATTGCAGATCATAATACTTTACTATTATACCCTCATCCTTTTTGCTTCTTCCAACAGAATCTGTCTTCTCTGTATCTGCGTCCTCCCGGACACCCAGTGTGACGTTTGGTGACTCATTTGACCTGCAGTGCATTGTGAAGCCACGGCACAATCCCAGTGTTCCCGCTTCAGTCACATGGCGTTTCCTGCCTGTAGAGGGTGACGGAGAGTTTCAGGATTTGGTGACATTCACGCGGGATGGCACTCTGCATTGGGGCGATCAACTGCTGGGCCTTGGCACGCGTACCTCAGTGGATCGCACGCCCACTAACACCAACTTTCGCCTCAGTGTCACCCGAGCCGGACAAAAGGAGGCCGGAACATATCAGTGCACTGCCCTGCTTTATCGGAGGAATTACGATGGCACCTGGAGCACAGTGGCCAACCGCACCTCCAACCTGCTGGGCATCAGTGTACTACAGCCTGGTGAGTCCAAAAATCACAGGAAAGGTGCATGTAAGCTACCTCACTGCTTGAAAAAAGGCAAGAGAGAGCCATGACTGTACTGATGACACTGTATTAAAGATAAGTTTCCAACACTCTCTAAAATTTGGCACTTCTGGAGCAAAGAGTGTGTAGCACTAAATTAGCACACTGATTGAGTTATTCTCCAACTTTAAAAATTAACATAAATGCTACAAGGAACTACTGATGACGATTCACACTTTGTCACGGCACAAATAAAGATTTCACTGATAAAGCTGTTGTAGCCTGGCCTAGTTTTACAACTTCCTCCTTTCCTCTGTTCACACTCTGCACTTCTTTCGTTGTGTGCTTGCGTGTTTCATGAGATATTGGCCCCTCTGTGCTCGTAAGAGTAATTGGAATGGCTGTGATGTGTGTGTGCAGCTGGGGAGACCCTTTTAATGGCCCTGAGTGCAGAAGAAGGAGGTTGTTAATATCTTCCACACCAGAGAAAGCGATTACAGAAGAATTTGAAGAGGGGATATAATGCAGGGTGGGGGATATCTGAGATAGAGAGAGGGTCATTAGAGCAAAAATTGGAGCTCATTAAATCCACTCCCTTTGGACTTCAGTCCCAGGAGTGACCCATGTCACTCCAAGAAAGCCGTCCCTCTGACAGACATAACATACACCTCAATTTAACACAGACTTACTGTCCGTTATGAACCAACAGATTAATTCATTTGATTCATAGATGAAACTTTCTGGTTTCACTATTTGCTGTATGCTTAAACTTTCCCAAATCAAATTGTTTTTAATTGTTTTCTAATAGTAATACAAGCATATGTGTATGTGTTGATATCTTATGAATATTTCCTAGGATAACCATTCCTAGAAGTAGCTGACTAGGAAAAAAGACAAATTAGTTATGCTTACTAACTGTATAGCCTTTGTCTGATCATCATGACCTGCCAAAAAAACATAGCGTGACTTGGTATTAGCCACCACTGTTATCATAAAAATAAATTAAAGGCAAATTGCAGAAACCTGGAACACACAGCTCTTTTATACTTAGTATGTCCTAGTTTTTTTATGAACCCAAGCTGTTGTTGAGCCAGACCATCTCCATAGAGCCCATTGGCATGGAAACAAACTTCTCCTGTCTGCCATGTGCTGTAGTCTGTATGACCTAGTCAGTACAGCAACACCCAGTTTCTTCACCACCTTTCAGGTTTTTTTTATATTCTCCTGTGCAAGTAGACATGGGTATATTGCTGACCGTATTTGTAACTTTGACTCTACATGTCATAAACATTCAATTTCAGTATGTTGTGACAGAAGAGCTTGTTCGGTTTCCTTTCACCTTTCCATTTTAAGTGTTTGTTGCTCTCCTGCAGAATTAAGCCCCTCAGTAAGAATCGGTGCAGAGACTTGGCAGGAGCTAATGGCTCTGAGACAACACTGGAGGGGTAACATGCTTTGTCTTACCCTGCAGACCTGCTCCATGCCCTCCAGCAATACACAATTCAGTGCAGCCCATTGGAGAGTTCCTTGTAGGTTCACTTGCTCACTCCAGTTTTACAAAGCATAGCTAAGCAGGATTGGGATTGTTTTTATTATTCTTTTTGTTTTTGTTTTTTTTACAAGATGGATGGAATGATATAAACAGATAACAGCACAATATAAAATGTCGGGTGTGGAATCATTTGTAACAATACATTTTAAAACCAATGTTATCAGCATTATCATTATGGATCCTGTTAACTTTAACACTATTGGCATCACCATCCATTTACTCCTTATAATACATTCTTTTCCTGACATCAAAAGCTTTATTGCAGCTGGAGTATCCTAGTGGAGCTTTTGGGCAGGGTTAAATAGCAGTTAATATTATTAATATCGTTGTAATTTTCATTGATAAATTCTAACAGCTATAATATTGTAGGGAGATCCGGTGAGATCCAGTGCTAATGTTGAAAGAGTTTTGCGGGACCGCTTCTGTCTTTTCCTGAAGGTCTCTTCAAAGTGAAGTGTTGAAGATGTTGGGGATGCAGTGGCAGGGTGAGAGCTCAGGTTCCTATGAGCTCCATTGCCTTTCATCGCTGTGTCTAACTTCCTGCTGGGCTGTCTAACACATTGATGTTTGCAGACAGGAAGTTCTACCTGATGCTGAGAAATCAGAGCTGCGTTGCCTCAAGGCTTTGTTCCTACTAGGATTATACAGGAAGTGTCAAACTTGATAAAAACAAAGAATACTGAAGATTGTGTAGGAAGTTAACATAATACTTTCTGTCAAGTCATTGTGTTGTTCAAATTTTCATACTGTATTATATGGCATATTAGAGATGTCAAAATGTATTGGTAAGATGGTACCAAGTTGTTATTATGATCAAGTTGTTGTTATTATTAAAATGAAATAAGCAGCAGTCTATCTTCAGTACCAGTAATACAGAGTACTGGCCAAATTTAATATCCATGCGCTGACTGACATCAGTCTGCTTTCCAACACTCACATTTGCTAGCATATTCTGTGAAGAGTGTTTGCTTCAGTTTAAAGGGGTCATATGATGCTATTTCCAAATATCATTATTTTGTGTGTTGGGAGTGATAGAATATGTTACCATGTTTTAAGGTTCAAAACACAATATTTTTCATATGCTGTACATTATTATATCACTATGGCCAGTCTTTCTAAAGTCTTCATTTGGGTGGCATTATGTAAATATTCCCACATAGTGACATAGATGTGTGGGGGAGAAGTCATCAAGGCTTTCTCTGCAGGTCTGGATCTTTTTAGATAGAATAAACTATTTTGTGAAAGACTTCAAGCTTTGTAACTCTGCAGATCTTATACATACATATATAGTAACATAACGCACTAAAGAAAAAGGAAAACATGAAAATGCATCACCCCTGTCAGTGAATGTAAACAGGCAATACAGCAAAATCAAATGTGTCAGAATATTGGATCTGTGCTTTAGGCTTTGTAGTGTAAAGACCTGATAGACATTCTGCTGCATATAATGTTGTTAATATTACTCAAACAACAATATTTACAATAATAAAAGCAAATTACTCACTGCTTTATTTTGTTATTTTTTTAAGCGTTTACATGAATAATTACTTGAAAAACATCCAGCACTGTTTGCTTAATTTGTTTTATTGTTTGTATTTTTCCTTTATTTATTTTAGTTCCTGTATTTATTTTGTTATCGACAGGTTGTTTGAATAATTATTTAAAAAGATTAAATTATTCTTTAAATAAAATATTTGGGTCTACATTTCACAAAGCAAATGCATTCAACACTTCTTGTTTTTCTTTATAGTCGATATTGCCATAGGAATTAGCTCTAAAAGTATAACATTTCTTCCACGTAAAAATCTGATGAGTCTCGTTAACATGTGATTACAGTACAGGTCATGTGATTATAGTAAAGCGTACTACACTGTTTACTACACAGTTACTGCATGTCATACCTACTATTTGTAAATTTAGAAGGCTATGCAGGCTGCATAATACATGGTTTGTTTGTATCTACAGTGTATATGGATATACAGGTGAAATTGCATCAACAGCAAACCTTACATTGGCATCCGTGTGCCCTGTTGTGGGCAGCTGTTTTTTTTAATTATGTAATCAGAGTGACACCTGTGACTACTGATGCGTAAACCTGTTCCACCTTATTCTTTTCACACTGTAATCACAGTCATTTCTGTCTGCAACAAGCCATTCGATGTTATTTCATGTTGTTGAGTAATGAAGATACAGCATCTCTTTTCTATTTCCTAAGCTTTATCAACAATTCCAGCTTTAACTTAACAGGTCTTTACTCACTTGAAAGAAACAGGTTTAGTGGTTTAGCATAGCAGATTCCCTGAGAAGGTGCCTTGTGGCAGTATGGTCTGATTTGTTTTTTGCAAATGTCAGCTTGTGAGGATCAGGAAACTAATTGTATCCTAAACATAGAAAGGTTTGATCATTTTATTTGCTGAAGCGGAAAGCCAGCACCCAGATGACCCTTCAGTATATATTTGGGAACCAGCTTATCCTGTGCACTTGTTTAGTTTCTCTGTTGTGCAATTCATTCCGGGTTTTGCACTGAATGGTAGGCAGTTACAGAGCGCATACACACACAACCCAACAACCCCAAAAAGAGAGCTTTCTCTTCAATTTTAAATTGTAATAGTTTAAGTCTTAAAACATGCCACTACCCTAAAGCCTCACTAGAATCATTGAAGTTGAGGCAATTATGCAGACCTGTCACCTCTGTTACCAGTAAAATGACTCGTCGTTTGCTCAAGCAGTCCCGGTAGATGTTTGATGTACTGAAATAAAGCTTCATCCAACCAACATTTTATAAGCATAAGCAAATACAGCCCTGCTGTTGTTTACTTCAATATTGACATGTAAGGACAGCACTGATGGAGCCTCAAAGTCTGTCTGTCGTGTTCTCTCTGAATACAGCCTTACCTCAGCGCCATTGTGATCAGTCATAATGTCAGCCAGGACGCATCAGAGCTTTTTATTGGCTGTGAAGTTTTTACAAAGCATAACAAGCAAGAACGAGACCTCATATTCTCCCCCATACAGTATAAGCTCTCAGTGTGAAAGCTTATTTTAGAGAAATGTTTCACAAACTGAATGTGGGCCATTCGATTCCTCTGTCTTTGTATCTTTTCGCACTAGTTTTCTAAATGTTAAATACTTATAGCTAAATGTGGCAAGCTGACATTTGGAGGATTTGGAAATTGCATGGAAAAAAATTCTCTCTGGGAAATGGCAACAGGAGTGGAGATAATGATGTGTAAAAGCATCATGGATCTGACTGAATGCATTATTGAGAGACATTAAATCATGTCTCCAGAAGTGCCTGTTTAAAATGTATAAGGCAAAGCTTCTCAATGTGTGAGCGTGAGACAGAGCGACTCAGTGTAAATGCAATAAATGAATAACTGTTGCAAGTATGGCTTGGTGCATACAATGAAAACAAATACCTGCTGGCCTGGAGAAGTTTGTGCGCACAGAGACCTTGATTGGTCTTCCCTCTGCCAGTAAGCATGATGTTCTGGTCTTACAGGACTGGTGGCATCGATGCTCCTCAGAACCCCCATCCGGACTTCCTCACAGAGCGTGGTGCCACAGCTGTGACTGCCCTTGATTTCTCATGAGAAGACATGTGGAGACTTCACACAGCTTCTTGTTTTTTTTTTCTCTCTCTCCTCATCACGCTTTTTCTTCTTTTCTCCACACTTTTCTCCTCACAGTTTGCCCCTCATTTCACTTTAATGAATGGAAAGATCTGGTGCCTTTAAAGCAGATCCTTTACATCATGCGATTTTCTGTTTGTTAAATGGCATGATGCACGTTTCACCAAACATTTAGAATATCAAAGGGAAAACCAAAAGGAGAAAGTGAAACGAAAACGGCATTAACATTGATGAAAGCTTGTTGGATTCACAAACCGCACCCTGCTATAGTAGTGCTGCTTTCTCTTGCTAGGTCTGTTCATATGAAGACATATCCCAAATGGCTGTTTGGCTTGCAGATCTTTAAAGAAAATGTATTGTTTTCTTACTGTCTCTTTCTATACTTTACACACCCCCCTCAATGCATTTCTCTTGTCTAGTAGATGTGTGAATCACACACATACTGTACCAGTCAAGTCCTTATCCAGCATAGACAATATTCAGTACCAGTCTTTAGACTACACACCCAACAGTGTGGGTTTTTTGAATGGCTATTTTAACAGATTTTGTCCCTTCCAGTCGAGAGCATTTAGTTGCATCATTGATATTAGTCTGTTTGTTTTAGGTGTCATAGAGAGAATTAGTGGCGTTAATAATTTACTGAAGTATGAAAGAGGTGGATGATTATTTTCATAACAGGCCTTGAATGCTAATCATGTAGCACATGCTCATATGATTCATAGTTGCTATTATCTGTGGTTACAGTGATGGTGTTTGTCTTGCAGCTTTTACACACGTAATGTAATAAAACGAGTAAAAAAGGTAAAAAAAAGTATTGTACACTACCTTATATTTATTGTACAGTATATAATTGAAAGTAGACTCAATTTGAAGTAACATGTAAATAATGCACGTTTGCACTGTATGTTGTTTTCCTCCAACAGACAATAAACATCTCAATATGTACATTAGGGAAGTGATTTAGTTTGAACAGGCTGTGGGGTATTTCTGGGGGCAGGAATAGGCAGTGCTGTGGATGCTGCTGAGAGCTGGTGGTCTTCCTTGTGCACGGCTATGCCCTGAGGACAGATTGTAGGCACTGCTGTCAGACACTATCACAGTTCTAATGTGATGCCTGCCATTCATCAGCAGGTCCTCCCCCAGACGGTTTATCATGACATCTTCAAAGACATTAAACTGACCCCGGCTCAGTTTAGAGAACTGTTTGAATCAGAATCTGAATACGAACACCGTTTGCACTATGATGAAACTATACGCACACATATATTTTAAATATTTATGTATGTCCGCACACACACACTCCCACACCTTCCTCCTGATGGATTTCTGTTGTAGATAAATGTGCATAAGCTGTGTGGGTTGAGAGAGCGGTTTATCTGATTCATCTCTCTCAGAAGGAAGCCAGCACTAATGTCAAGGAGCAAGTATGAAGTTTCCTTCCTCTCGTTAAGAGTAGGTCGTTTCAGGTGTTACCCATGTTCATTAAGTTGTCCCACTGTCCCAATTGTGCCGCTTAATGAACAGAGAGCTGACAGGTTGATCCTAAGCCTTGTGAAGTTGATATTCATCTTCCTCTTCTGTAAGTGCTCAAAGTTTTGCTTAAATTAGAATTTTTGTTTCTTCAGGTGCAATAGAGGGAAACTCCTCTAGTTGTGGTTTCATCAGAAATCCAGCGTGACTTCACCACGCACAAATATTCAGTGCAGCATCTCAGCAGGGGTTGGCAATATGATTTTCCCCTGGTGGAGCCCAACTATAACAGTTTTCACGCTGAAAACAAGATTCTCTATTTAAATGTGAATATTAGGGCCGTTTCCCTCCCGTGATTGCATTTGTGCTTTTATGGCTTGTATGAAATGCAATAAGATCAAACATGTGTTCATTTGTGACATTCTCTGGGGAAGCTGCATAAACTTTTAACATTGTGACACAATCTAATCTGTGTGTGGTAAAACCAGTGGATGTGTCTTAATGGGACCATTCTGAACCCAGATTAATGAAGCAGTCAGAAGTAGAAAATGAACATTTTTTGCATTCGTTTCTCAGTGCGAACAGGATGAGTAATGGAATCAGAAACAGGATTGATGTTGCCCTACATAGAATACAGAACCAAAGGACACTACACTACCAGATACATAACGCAGACTGTTCACATATGCTTTCTGAATAGAAAAGACAAATCTTTACTGTCAAAGCAATGGCTTAGAGGTTAGTGTGTATTCTGTAGCATTAGTTTTGTCCTGAATCTTAGTTAGCTGCCTACATAGTCAGCACTGTAAGGAATTATGAGCATGGCTGCTGCTCCAGAAGCAGGGCGACATAATTAGGCAAAAAAAAAAACTCCACTGGAAAATACTGACACAGATTGTGCTCTAGTGACCAAGCTGCCTGAAGTTCCTACTGTACACAGCTAAATTTCGCAAAACCTGTCTGTAAACCTGATTTTCCTGTATTTCACAGCAAAATCAAAAGCTATATACTTCAGCTTTGCTATATACTTCAAATTATACCATAATACATTAACACTGTACAATATTTCAACAGAATATCATTTTTATTGGTCTACTTTATAAGCATACTGCTCCTGTCCCTGTAGTGTTATTCCCATGTCGACATACAGGCAGCCAGCCTTGCTATAATATGTGTCACCAGACATGAGGCTGTAGTCAGCACAAAGCATCCTTACAGTACCTTCAGTGTTATGTGTGAGAAAGGCAACAACAGAGTCTGCTTTAAAGTGTTTAAATAGCTTTGTCATGTCTTGGTCGCTCTATGAAGCCTTTAATGTGTGTACACTCCGATGCTTCCTTGAAATATCTCATTGTTAGATGTTAAAACATTTTTTCATGAGCTTAAAGACAAATCAAGTTACAATTAAAGAACAATCAATATTAGTTTCATCTCTCACTCTCTTTACATCCTTTCCTACTTTTTTCTTATACCCTCTTGTTTGTGTTCTGTTGAGACTCTTTCTCATTAATACAGTGTTGTCCCAGTGGCCCCTGTTATAGTGTTAAGTATCTTTAACATAAATGTTTTCTGGCAGTGATGGATCAATGCACACCCACACCTGTCATGGCCTGCTGGCCAGCAGCCAGCCGGCCAACTGATGGCTTTCACTATCCCCTTAACTGGTGCCGTCTGAATCATCATGGAAACTGTACCACTGTCTCCCATGGACGGATCGCTGCTGTCCATCTTCATTATGAGCAGAGCCTTCCACTATGCACCACAATCTTCCTTTAGGGCAAAGAGAATTTATTAGCCTCTCTCTCCATCTACCAGTCTCTTCCACAGATTCTCTGTTATTCTTTTCTCAAAATCTTAGCTTTACATTCTCCTACTCCCTCCCATTCTCATTTGCTCCCTTCACTTTGAATTTCCTTCTCCATACTTACCCATCCCAAAGTTTTTCCTAGAAACCTCCAGCTCTGAAAGGAGAACCAGCATAGAATCCCATTAACCTTCTTGGCTTTTTTTTGGTGTTTGTTTATGATAACATTTTCAGTGCCTGGTTTCACTGCAACATTGTATGACTTTTAACCAATCTCTAAAGCTGTGGTATACATATATAGCTTTGTGCATCTAATGGCACCTACACAATAGAGATTACAGTGCACTGCATCAGAGAACACTGTGAATCCATCTCAGGGTGATTTTCTGTCTTGTGATCAAAAGAGAAATTCCTGATTCCTTAAGCACCGGTGACCAATGAAACAGGTTGAGTTGTGCTTTTGTAAGTCTAATTCTCTGTATTCCTGTTTTATTTCAAACTGACACTGTTCTTTCTGCAGCCTTAAACAAATTGTATGCATTTCTCATTGTCAGATGTAAATGTCTAGTGAGTAGGCCCCATAAGACTGATGCATAGCCTGCATTCATTCTTCTACAATGGGGCACATCCAAGCTGATTAGTCCACACACCATAATTTTATTCTGTGCTGTTAAAAGGAAGAAGAAAGAGGGTAAGATATTATTCTCTTTGCCCTTACAAGTAAACAGTTAAATGCTAAATTACAGAAAGGCAAACTTTAAAACTTGTATTCAGTCCGGCAGCTGAGTATCAAACAATTCTGCCCGGATAGGAGACATTTTAAGATCAAATTTCAAAATACAATGAATGTGTTTGAATTCCACAGATCTGCAAAAACGGATCAGTCTAGGGATCAGTGAGGTTCCTGCAGTGTCATGATTTGTCTTATAGTAATATTGATATTAAACAAAATATTTGAAACACTGTTGTTTACAGCAGTTTTAATCTTGCACTCAATGCATTGTCAGTTTGCCCCATGCTTAAAATATTAGTGGTAACATTGTTGTGAGTCTGTGGTACCAGGACATCTGATTTTAGAACCAAGTTTAAGAACCAATGACCTACAATATTCTCCAGGCTTTCACCCAAGGGTCTTTATGTAGAGCACCTTATCTTTCTTCCAGAGCTCACAGGCTTTGAGCTCCTAATTCAATCACCATAGCTTGGTCTGCTCACTTATTTTCCATCCCAGTGCCTAAGCAATAGACCTTGCTCTATGACATTCACAGACACAATGGAAGATTGATGAACCGCATTTGTTTCTAAAGCATTCATATCCAAAATGATTTCATAAGGGTTTGGTAATTAATTAGCTCAGAAGTGATGCTCAAGGTCAGTATATATAGCACTGTCTCCCACAATATTCACAGAGGGCTCTTTCAGTACAAACACACACACAGACTCCATTCCAAATCCTAGTGAGCTGCTTGTCTAGCCAGCAGTTCAAGGCATCATACGCGCCATCCTGATGTGAAATCTATTCCAAAAGGTGTAGGCTGAAACATAACCTTCATATGGCTAAATAAAGGCAGCATTGCATATACAGTGTCCTTTGGAGAGAAGGAAATCCCAGAATGCATTGTGACATGTTTTGAACCTGATTTAATAAACCCTATTTGGAAATCTTAACTGACAGCCCTTTGAATGTCATTTTACATTTTTAAAATGAATTAAGCTCAAACTTTTTCAGACATCTTACAACAACTTTCAACCCTCAAATACATGTCCTTATTCATCAGCTGTCTGAATAAATTATGTCTTTAATAATTCTTCCCGCACATATACATCTGGGACATGACACAAACACTCTGTTCTGATTTAATTTAGAAGTCTTAGATGTTTTTAGCTGATTTCAGACAAAAGCTTTGTTTACATAGTTTGTGTTTATTAAATGTAAATCTTTCCTTTACCAAAGCTACACATGAACGTGTAACAGCCAATAGGACAAAGACACAATCGCATACATTTGCAGGGTATTCCACTGCAACAGTCGCATGACAGGAAACTGGAAAGAAACATCAGAGACATTTTATTTGTCACCTTCTTTCATTCTTAATCAGCAAATGTGACTGACCTCTGACATTTTGCCAGAAACAATCGGTGGATGTGAAATCCCTGACCAGAATTGTGTTGAGATGCCACCTTTGAGTTTCCACCCCTTTTGATTTGACTTGTTTTGCTGCTTAATAAACTTCTAACTGTGGTGTCCATGAGGCCTGTAGGTAAATTGACGAGCGTATTAAACAGATGCTGTGCAACACAGCCAGTCACAGTCTGCTCCATATACCTGCCTCAGCCAAACAAAGACATTGGGTTTAATTAATTGCTTGTCTCCCTGTGCTTATAAACACATGCCGCTATGCAGACTCTTGTAGACCTCAGCGAATGCACGTGCACAGATTTCTAATAACAGATATCATTTGTATTGACCTCACAGGGCCACTTTTGCTGTGCTAAAGACAAACAACCATCTAGTGATTCACTGATTGAGTTAAAGGATGGACACATGTCAATATAAGGCGGTGAATTAAAAGGAGAAGCTTAGAACACAATAATGGCCTCATCTCTGGCCTCCCTGCCAGAGCACAGATCCACATAATTATCATAGACCTAATTGCATTGTAGAAGACAGCTGGAAATCTTTCTTTACCACAAAAGAATCAGAGATGTATCAGCCTCATTAGCATAGATATTAGGCTCTAATATCTATGCATTATGTTTCTGTAACAGACGAAGGGTACCAGTGCTAAAGACTTATTCTTAAGTGTGCAGGGTGGATCTGCTTAAACTGCCCTCCCGAGGGAATACAACCACCCCTCCAGAAAAAAGCAGACAATCTGTTTCACTGGGATTAGGCACATTTCATGACATTTCAATGTGACACATTGCAGGGTCTGCTGCTTGGATTAGCAGGCTAGGCTAGCGGAAGAGCAGTCAGGTTTAGAGGTCTAAGCTGGTCTTTGGTGTGCTTGATTTAGGCAGTTACTGCTGTATAAAATCCTTACTCCACTTCACAGTCAATTTTTTGGCACAATATTATATTCAGTTATCTACATGGCCCAGTTTACACCTTAAGATCAGTCTCAAGTGATCCAGTCACAAGTAGTCAGGCAAGACAAATCAGCATTTACACCTGGTAGCAGCATGATTCCTGTGACCACTCGGGTTTTGAAGTGTTCAGATTTGGCGGTGGTTGATTGACAGGTAAGTAGGTAATCCATTGAGGTTACCAGTCACACATCAGGATGGATTAGAGTTTACACTACAAACTGAATGTGAATATGGTTTGACTGATCCAGTCACAAACAGTCTGGGACACGTTTACACTTGTATTTAGTGTTGATCAGTGAAAACACAGCTCTTAATATTATGTGTAAAGGCACATTTGTTACTATATCTCAGTTCAGAGTGAGCAGCTCTTCTACCGCTATTGTGAATCTGAGATCACCTCCATTTGCCCACTCTTCCATTCTTTTTTGCCCCTTTTAATTACCTCTCCTCAGTATGTTGTACTTTTTACCTGTTAAATGTTATACTCCTCTCAGATGGTCTTCTACTCTCAGGCGCTCTTCTGCCAGCTCTTTCCATCTGTAATGATTATCCACCTCCACATGTGACTGCTCCATTCAAAGCCTTTTTACATCAGCAAGACTGCAAATGAACCTTCTCTCTGTCGGGAGAGCACACCAAAAAGACTTTTATGTTTACAGGTACATCTCAACAATGTCCCAGTTTCCACTCGTGCTCTGGTTAATAGATGTACTTCTGAAACTCTTAAATATGCATGAACTGGGATATAATTATGTTGTGAGTGATTGACAGTCATAAGGACCCTTCATCTGTCAGTGGGGGTTGAAATTAGTAGCTACCTATTAACTGTTCATCTCTAATGACTGCTTGTGATTTTGTGTCATCAACAGAACGCCTAAAAGATCATCATTTTAATAATGGAGTATAAAACAATTTGCAGATTCCAGTCCCATTGTAAGTCACCTACATGTTTGTTGTTGGTGTTTTTCATATTTAGTTGTGTTTTATTAAGGAACGCAGGGAAACACGTTTTTCTCTCATTTTTGTTCATAATATTATTCCTCAGGGCTAAGTCTCACTGAGTCAAACTTGTGGATGTATTGTTTTGATTTACACTGACCATTTACTGAATTTTTCTACCATCTGAATTTCCCCCGGTTTTTAAATGATCCATCATGTAGTAACAGGCTCTTTACAAAGTCTACATCACTTTGTGATGCATACAAGAATCCATGTTGAAAATAGATCATTCCCTGCTCGGATCCTTCAGAAGTATATTCAAAGCAGCAGGTGCTGTCCACAGCCAGAAATAGCATTTCTTCTGGTGCTTAGGAATATGTTAATTTTATGCTTTCAGGTTTTTAATGATCATACAGAATTAGTCATTTTTGTTGCTCTGTCTCAATAACTGCTCTTTCAGAACTTTTGTGGGAAATTTTTGTGTTCTGAAAATTACGTTTTAATAGTACAATTAGCTCTTTCAAAAGATCTCAAAAGATCGGGAATTGATTTCTTATATGCCTTTTTAAAATCTGTACCATGTTCTAAACAGAATAGAATTGCAATGATAAATGTTTGTTATGCTGCAAATAAATGTTTCTATTATTGTTCTTTATGGGAAGGCTGCATTATCTTTAAAGATGGTGGGTCTTGTAATAAATCATTTATTAATAAATAAACCGAATAGAAGCATCTTTATCTCGGCAACACAGTGTGTTGGCAATTAACTGGGGCTAACAAATTGGACACACGCAGGAGGGAACACAGCGCGCTGTCTTCTTAGAAAATCATAAATGCACTCAAAACGTTTTCTCTGTTTGCTTTCTCTGCTGCCAGCCTCCCCCTCTGCCGCCGCCTCCCCATTTCTGAAAGCCGTCACAAACTGACTCTAATCAGGCTCTGAGCTTTTTAAATGTGCTGCTTGATTTGCTTCATTTTATTGCAATCTCTCTGCCTGTCTCTTTATTTTTACTCTCTTCTGTTTTTTCATACATTTATTGATTTTCCCCAATACGATTTACAGCAAAAAAGAAATGGTTTGCAGTTTTGTCAGGAAGAAATGCCTTGTTTAATTAGATTGTTTCATCATGCCTGGTGGAGTCAGAGATTCTGTCAGAATTTAATTGGGTGATTTCCTTCACTATGACACATGCAGAAGACCTCACAAGAATCCAGACCTCACCCTGTATCATCTGCATAGGAAGGGTAACCCTAACAGCAGGGGAATGATAGGAAAACAGCTCACAAGAGTACTTGTTGTAGTCTATATATTTGTGAGGACATAATTCGATTGGATAGCATCTCTCAGGAGATAATAAAAGAATAGCTGCGCCTGTACAACAGAATGTGCAATGACCATTGGACCTCATTTCCGTCTGCTCTGTTCTTTTTCTTTATTAAAAATTGAATGGGTATAGAGAGAGTGGAGTATTCATCTATATCCCCTCCTGCTTCTCACCGTGCCTGTGAAGTGAGTTTAGAAACAAGAAAGCAAATGTATCCAGTCACGTTCACCGTATTGCTTGCGTATTCAAAGCGTTGACTTTGAGCTACCATGCATAGCTCTCCTCTGATTTCAAAGCCTGAATAAATAACCTCATGTTAATCTGTGCAATAATGTATAATTGCTGTAGTCAAACAACAGTCTTGCGTGCTTTGAAAAATGTCATTGTGTTTGTAAACATGCTTTTCTAAATACCTAAGCAATGCTGAATGCACCTGTGATCATTCAAAAGTTAATAAATCTTCCCGGCACAATACCTGTGGAACAGCAAAGTGTTTTATTCTGTTATCAGCTGCCGTTTTGGAAGCTAGAGAAATTCAAATGAGAAGGAAAACTAAGAATTGTGTGCAATCCCATCCACTGGCATGTTTGCTTTAGAGGATTGTAGAGTCATTCTCCTGCGATTAGCTGCTGCCGTTCTGGAGGAGTGGCTGTCAGGATTTTGAGAGGATCTTCAGTGTGCACCCAACCAATAATGTTTCATTTTTGAGGGCATAAGATGCTGTTTTGCATTTACAGGAGAAATGCCTGTTAGGTGTGATAATGGTGGAAATCTCAAGGCCTTAATTTAAAAGTTTAACATTGTACAAGTACAAGTATAGAGTTAACTGACTTTTGTATATTATAAACTGTATAAACACTACAACATTTGTAATTATTTTTAATTTACATTTATTTGTTTGTTTTTCGTTTGCATTTTTTTACCATTAAATCTGACCATTAGTCTGACCTGTTCCTGTAGCATCAAACAAAAATATTTTAACTGTTGTTTTGATGATGGCTTTTGTTTACACTTGTGTTCCTAAAAAACTAAGACAGAGTAAAAGCTGTGAATCGGCTTTTTTGTGTGTGTGTTTTTCTGTCAATTATTTTGTGTTGCACTTGTAGCACTTAGAAGCATGTTAAATTAGCACCAGTTGGCTACATGCCAAATCTTCAGTACGCAAACAGATAATGAACAGCTTTCTCTATAAACATAAGTATTGTTACTTGGTGAGGGGTATTGACTCGGTTAATCTCTGTACAGTTCAGCTTCAAAACTATTATAAACAATATTGACAAAAACAGAATCCCTGTGACATCTCTGCATGCCTTCACACAACTTATTCAGGCCCTTACAGAAATAACAAGAATTTCACATGTGCAAAAACATGAGATCGTGTGAAAAACATGTCACCACGTTCATGGGTGAGTCCATGGGTTTCCCATGTACATTTTTATTAGATTCACACGAAACTGTTCCAAAACCACACATTTCACATTTGATCACAGGTGTTTCTGCACATGTGAAATTCACGTGTCTGTTCATTAAGAGGGTACATGAAGTTTTAATTTAGAATCTCTTGACTTGATGGCAGATATGATAACAGTATGTCACATGACACTTCTGGCATGTGAAATACACTTAATACAAATTATTTCCAAGTTTTCTCATAAACATATTTAGTATGTCTAACATTTTAAGTGTATATAACATAGAATGTATGTGTATGTTTTCCCTACAAGGAAAATGAAACAAAGCCTATTCCATAAAAAATTAAGTCCTGACTGAGACATAAATCCTTATAAAATGGAATCGCAAGCATTCTGTTTTCACCTCTGCAATTTTTGCAGAGACTTAAAAGGAAACAGTGTGTTAAGTCAGCGAGATTTTACATTATACAATTAAGTTGAAGAGCTTTTCTTCAGGGACTGTGTTTTTGGCCCACCAGTTAGAAGCTTGAGGATGTTAATGCCACTGTTATTCTGGAGATGGTCCAGACTTAAAGACAAATCATGGGACTTTGCTAAAAGTGCAGAAAAATGTGTTGTGGGGATTACTAGAGCCAAAATGTCAGTAGAAAATTGGATTTTTAGCAAAGAAACATTAAAGAAAATAATCAAAATATGAAATTTAACATGTTTATTCAGACAAACGATCATATGAAGTCCCATTTTTGAGGTTCTCCTAAAGAAACAAGATACAGAATGATCTTTTTAAAAAATCTAAAAATGCAGAAAGGTTTCTGTGATGGTTAGCTTTAAGGTGTAGTGTTAGGGTTAGTGGATTGAAAATACAGTTTGTACAGTATAAAAACCCATTACATATATACGATGTCCCCATAAAACATGAAAACGTGTTTGTGTTGGGTTGTGTTGAGGGACAAGGAGAGGGGTGACACAGTAGCATATGTTTAATGCGTTTGAAACATTTGCATGTTCCCATGCCAAATATCAGGGACAGACATGTAGGACATCTGCTCTCTTCAATTTTAAGTGCTTATGTGCACATGTTTAATGCACATATTTAGTTGTCCACATTTGTAAGTGTGTGAGACCTAGTATGTGTAAGTGTGATAGTACATTTGTCTTGTCTCTCTTCTTCAGTGTGTTTTCTTAAGCTCCTCTGGTGTTCGTAAATCCACTCATGGTGTGAAATAGCAGCCTTTGCCCATGGCGGTCACACCTGATGCACCTGTAGGTAATTCAATATGAATGTGCTGGGTCCCAGCAGCTCTGTTATCCTAAAAGTGTTTTCTGACATCTTATTTCTGCCTCTGTCTGGCACAACCCATACCAGCATACCCTCAGTAACAACATAAATCCATCCTGATTAAAGGCCTGTTCACACCTAGGCCAAATATTTGTTGTGAATAGGATTTTGAATAGAATCAAGGAAAATTTTCAATTTGTGTTTGATGTGTTTAAACCTAAACCATTATAATTACCCAGCATTCATTGTTCTGGCTATGTCCTTCTTATTTTTCCTTTTTCAGTGAGTAAACTAAAAGTGCACAAGTCTAACCAGAGTCTGCAGTTTCTGGAGGACAGTCGGGTGCGTGTCAACTGTTCCATCACCTCTCAGACCAGCCCTGAGTCCCAGCATGCCGTGTTGTGGTACGCTCGGAAGGCTGAGCCAGGAGAACCTGATGAGCTGCTGTTGAAAATCAAGCACTCAGGAGCTTTTGAGTATGGAGCATATGCAGAGGAAGAACGTCTACGCAGCCGTGTGCAGTCAGAAAGGCTGTCTCCTCGGCTGTACGGTCTCACCTTGCACCGTGCCGAGACCAGCGATTCCGGAACCTACTACTGCCTTGTGGAGGAGTGGCTTATGGACCCTGATGGAGCCTGGTACCGCCTGGCACAAGACTACTCTGGCTTCACACATGTGGCAGTGAGGCAGCCAGGTAAGAAGGTGGTTGCAATATGTACAGTGGCACCCAACTAACAGAGTTGGCCTCTATTCCTATAGCAGACTCTGGAGCCATTGAGATTCAGTTGTAGGTGTGTGTGACAGTCCCATGGGCTTATGGGGCCATCTGGCATGGGGGGGGATCAGAAAGAGCAGCGGGCAAACATTCTCCCTCTGAGACCACCATGGACCTCAGCCATCCTGAGCCTTATGCCTGCCCAAGCTGAATCATTCATCAGCATATGTGTTCTTATGAGAGAAAGCGAATAAAAGAAACAGAGCTTTCGTGCTCACGCCCTGGGGAGCATTCCCACATGAGGCCCAGGCTTTACCACTCACACTCTGACCACAGTGCAGGCAGCAAGGGAGAGACCGTAGCCTGATAACAGTCATAATCACAGCTGATAGCAGCCGGAGCCCGGAGGCCTTATTCATAAACCCATCTGAGTGCCACACAGCTGCTGTTCTGCTATTCCCCCCATGCAGCCACCCGTGAAGACCCTTTCTGTAAACTCCCTCAACTATTAATCCTTTATCCCCCTGTGCTACACCTGTAGGGCAATTAGTGTCCATATTTTCTCAATGACATCACAACCTTGCTTCTTGCCCTCAGTATGTACAGTGCACTCCAAGTATTGGGACAGTAAAGGAAGATGAACAGAACTGACACTACACATTCTCTGCTTTCAATGTGTGAACAATTAATGCAACACGACACAGCTGATCGCTTAGTAACACAATTGTGAGCCAATTGTCCTGATACTTAGGCTTACATTAGATAGAGGAATGAATCTCTCCTGTTCTTCTAAATTGGTCAAACATGTATGCGTTGAAACAGTCAACTTTTAAAATGTGACGTTCTGTACTTTTGCTTCATATTCATCTTTAAATCATAAAATATTTCTTGACTCCACAGCAAAGAGAGCAATTTTTCCTTAACTGTCTAAATACTTATAGAGGGCACTGTAAGCCTACCATGACTCTAATGAGTTCAGTGAGGTTTATGCTACTGTGGTGCCATCTGGGCTATTTGGAAGCTAGAGTTAGATTAGTTTGAACCAGTTCTGCAAAGAATTGATCACTAATGATTACTGCCCAGGTGCATGCTGTGTAAAAATACTGCATGAATTTGTGACATCATGCTGATGTTTGCTTAGACATCCTCACAACATTAAAGGAGCTGTAGTTTTTACAGAGGGAATGAAAATCTGAAATAAAAATCATTCGAAAATCTGAAATGCTTTTGTCTAAAATTAGTGCCTTACCGCTAATGCCATTTATTGTGTAAGAATGAATAGTGTCTCTGTATAGGATGTGATTTTAGTTATTAATCTTAATTTTAATACTTGGGAAAACTTGGATTTTAGTTAAATTAAATAGAAGGTACATTACATACTGTTCATGTGAATATTAAAGCAGCATTATTTCAATAAAATTACTGCATCAGCAACAGAGAATGACAATATAAATGCTTTTGCTTGAAATGCTGTCTGTTCTATTATCAGAAAACTGAGAATTGTTTAATTTACTAACTGCAGCCACCTACTCTCATCTACATTCAAGGCATTTGGCATTGCAAACAACCATAGTATATCAAAGCTGAGCTCCTCCACATTCAACAGAGAAAGACCAACACTCATCATTATAACTGCCCTACACTCGGGTCATGGACTTACTGCTGTTGCGCAGACACATTTTGTTGTGTAGTTTGTCCTCTGGTCCATTAAGCATGTAGCTTTAGATGCACAGGTGGTCAAGACATCTGCTCCTCTGAGCTCAACAAGGTCACAAAAGTGAGTTTTGGAAGAGCAAATAAACTTTGTTGGTTTGAACTGGTCAGATAACAGTATAACCAATAATAAATTATAAAATTATTGCAAATACAGACACATTTGCATACATAAACCAGTTCTGCAAAGAATTGATCACTAATGATTACTGCCCAGGTGCATGCTGTGTAAAAATACTGCATGAATTTGTGACATCATGCTGACGTTTGCTTTAGACATCCTCACAACATTAAAGGAGCTGTAGTTTTTACAGAGGGAATGAAAATCTGAAATAAAAATCATTCGAAAATCTGAAAAGCTTTTGTCTAAAATTAGTGCCTTACCTCTAATGCCATTTATTGTGTAAGAATGAATAGTGTCTCTGTATAGGATGTGATTTTAGTTATATTTCTAAAATCTTAATTTTGAAAGCTGTTTGCATAGCACCTTATGGGTCCTTTATTTTCTATGCTTTAGCAATAATGCATATCCCGAGTGTACAGTATTTAATCATCATTTCAGCAGTGCTTAACTAGAGCTGTCTTTTATGACTCTCATATAGATGTGCTTGAAAACTCCCCAATTCTATTTCCCTGGGGATGTGAAAAAGGATCCTATCACATTCCCGGTGCATTGTTGCCTGAAATAGCATCCATATATGTATTTACAAAATGATAGCAGATGAAAAGTTCACCACCTACTAATCTGCCATCTTCGAGTTAAATTGCACCGCTTTCACATGAGCACAAGATAAGAGGAGCCCTTAAAGAAAAAGCTAAAGAAATATTGTTTTATATCTTGTTTTCAGCCTGATCTCAGATCTGAAGAATCTTGCAAAAAATGCATTGATCCTCACCTTCATTTGAGGGTGACAGGCTGAACAGCAAATTCCACAGCATCAGATGTGCAGAAATTGGCTTGAGAATGGAGAGGTTGTTTTTAGGTTGTGTCAGAATATGTAACTATAAATTTATTTAAAGTTACATATTCATTAAATCACTTGAAAACCGTTTTCTGTTGGAACAGGATGTATTCTCTAAACATGAAATTTTAAAAGTAAAATACCACATACATAGATGGTCTCCAATCTTACATACATGGACCAAATGCCACAAAATATCAATATAATTTAGTCGTTAACAATTGGTTTACAAGTGCTTCCCTAGTCTACATAAGGCCCAAAAGGGTCAAATAAATACTAAGACTGCTACTTTGTCCACAAAATGTTATCATGGATCTGATTATTCGTTTTGTTTGCAGTCGTGAAATTACAAGTGGAGGAGGCAGATTCCAACATCACAGTCCCTGAAGATGGATCGATTCGGCTGGGCTGCAGCATCATCTCTCAGTCCTCCAAAGATTCCCGCTTCTCTGTGTCCTGGTATGTTTACCGTCTGGGACAGGAGGAGAGTGATGAGCGACAATGTGTCTTCTCTATCGGTCATGATGCAGTATTTGGTAATGGCAACTGCAGCCCCACTGAGCAGCCCGGGCCAAACTCTCGCCTGCAGTTTGAGCGCACCACCTCCGATCTCTACAGTCTGACAATCCAGAAAGCTCGGCCCAGAGATGCAGGAAATTATTATTGCCACGTGGAGGAGTGGCTGCTGAATCCACGCAATGCCTGGTACCGCCTGGCCACCAACAACTCTGGGGTCACCATTGTTAATATCATGGAGCAAGGTGGGAATTTGTACTTAGGCACAAAACACAAGTAAAATTGGTATGTTATTTTCTAAGCGGTTTTATAACATGTCCTACTCAGACACAATGCAGTAAGTATTTGTTCTGTCCGTACTGACAGTTAAATGATGCGTGAAGCTATAGAATCACTTTCATCAGAATGTGTTATTTTTAATATATAGATATGTGAAAAAAACTAAGCGCACAACAAAATGACTCGGTTATACACAGTATGTGTGAATCACACTGCAGTGTACTACATTGGGCTCATGATTTGATTGGACATTTTACACAATATGAAATAAAAGGCCAAATAATGCTTATCTTTGCAATGAGGATAACTGGATGCCACTTAAATGCGATGGGATGAGATTGCATATATATATATATATATATATATATATATATATATATATATATATATATATATATATATATATATATATATATATATCATTGCAAAATACCTACTGTTAGACATACTGTTTTAGAAAAATAGCATGGAGTGCAGTATACTGTATTTAGTAGTAGGCCACATATTCCATTCTGAACATAGCTTCAGGTTAACAGGGAAGAGAGAGGATGTATTGCATGTTGTTGCCTGAAGTTTTTAAGTTGTTCTGACTCTTTGTTACACCTCTCTCCCTCTGTAGTGTCGACCCTACAGTCTGTGGTTTGTTCCAACGACTCACTCTTCTACTTCGTCTTCTTCTACCCCTTTCCAATATTCGGCATCCTGCTCATCGCCGTCCTACTGGTGCGTTACAAGAGCCGCAGCTCCAGTAAGAATCAGGAGGGCAAGAATGGAGCTCCTCTGTTGTGGATCAAAGAGCCCCACCTTAGTTATTCCCCCACCTGTCTGGACCCCCCGGCTCTCAGCCTTCACCCCGGTTCTGTGGAGTAACAGTGACATGAACATGACCCCGTCTCAGTCTGAGACTTGCTCATCTACACTCTTTCTCTCTGATTCGCTCTATTTTTCTTCTTCTCCTCGTCCATGATGAGGCCACCAGGAAGTAATCAGAGCTTCTAGCCTCGCCCATCAATCCGTCCATAAGACTAAGACCTTCCTCTGTTGAAGCCATGGCTACAGTGGCTGCTGGTGGTGATGCCTAGACATTTTGTTTGCTTTATTTTTAGTAATTATGTTTTTTCTTATGATTAATACTCTTGTGTGAGGAGTTTTACCTTTAAGGTTGCATTGTCTGTGGGACCTGATATATTTTACCGCTGCGGCACGTAATGGATGCCAACCTCCTCTACCCTTTTCCCTCTCCAGGATAAGAAACCGCAGTTTTATATTTTTGCTTTTTCTCCCATGTATGAAGTCTGGTACAAACCACTGCATATTATTTGTTATTTTGTCTTTTTGTCAGTGCTGATTTTTGCTTCAAACATTTCTAGAAGGTCATTGAAAGTTTTTTAACAATGGTGTATGTATGAAGAAAGGGACAGTCTTTCCTTAAAAAAGTTTGGAAAGTTGACAATGGATGTATATTCTATGATTTTGTGTTAACTGACTGAGAACTGCCTCTATTTCAATGGATATATATACAGGCTGTGGAGAGTCCTCATTGCCCACTGACTGTAGGATATAAATCTAACCCCAGCTCATCCTCACTGCCAAAGACCAATTCAACTCCAAAAGCCACACATTTAAAAATCAGATACAAAGCCACGGTATAGGATAAAAAATGTTCATTTTGGCTTGACTGTCCAATATACCCTGTAACACAAACCATCTGATGTCATCCAGTTGGAAAAGACAGTGAGACGCTGACATGTTTCCACATCATTGGCATTCACATGGTTCAACAAGTTCACAAATTTGGTCACAAATTTTATTTTCAGGTCTCTGGACCATCACAATGTTAAGGAAAATCCATTTACCTTCAAAACACCCTTCTGTATATGAGAAACTATGTGTGTGTGTGTACACAATATGGCCCAAATGTAGTGTGTATTCACCTCAATGTTAGTAATTTCCATAGTGCTAAATGGAAACGAAGGAAGGCTGATTCAGAATGAACTGTCAGGCATGAAGGGCTGTTCTCTTCTCCTGTCTGGATTTTTTGAATATCTTGAGGGAGCCACTAAAGACTGCTGTCAGGACAATTCTGACTTCAGGGACATCCTTAGTGCCAAGACCTTTTCATCATTATTCACGCCCTGCAAATGATCTGGGAGGAAAGCAACTCTTGTTAGCTTGAACACATTCTGTGTATATGAATTCTCAGCTCCTACTAAATATAGACTTACGAAGGTTCTTAATGCTGATGATTAGACATTGTGTTATATCTATATCATTGTGTTAAGTCATATCGTGTGGTGTTGCTCTTCTCTTTTTAGGTTTGTGTTTGAAATATGGTGCCCGAACTTTGTGTTGCGAGTTAATGCTCCATTTCATAACCTGTAAACACTGAATATTTCTGAATGATAATCTCTTTGGGTTAATCTAGGATCTAAATTATTGTTTGTTTCCATTGAAGACATTGAAAAGACACTGCCAACGAATTTCTACATTGAAGATTACCAAACAATACTTCATTGCAACAAAGCACACTCATTTCAAACATAAAGGACGTCACAATCATCTGTACTGAAAACACTTGTTTTTTAGCTAAAAGGATCTTACCTTAAATATCCTTTTGTTTTTTATTTCAAGCAAGTCATGGACTACCTAACATAACGTGTTTTCTAGTAGCAGTGACATGCAACCAAAATAGGCCTTTCACCTACAGGCAACATGCTAAAGAAGACCCTGTTTTTCACACAACAACAGAACAACTTTTGTAGTACATGCTTTCAGAGTGTTGCTTAATGTGATCTCACCATTCGAAAGATATCTGTATTTGAAACATCGCAGCTTTTCTGTAAATGAAATTTAGAGCCACTTGAAGCTTGTGATTGTCTTATTTATTGAAACAAAACACCTAGATAGAATATGTGAACTTCACAAATCTGCATAGACATTTTGCAGAAACGGTGAAGATTTACAGTGCAGTCAAAGGATGATGGAAAATGATTTGACTGTGGTTGGAGAATCTCCATACAGAATATACAGTTATCAACTAGCTCTCTTTATCTCTGCTTAGTTTTGTCAAACTGTACAGTGCATGATGAGTAAGGGGGACATTGTTAATGTCTGAGAGTTGTGAAATCATGTCAGATTATTGCTATCCTGCCCATCCATTTCTTATGGAAGACCTCGCTAACAGACTTCTGCAGTTAAAATGCAATGAACCTGACCAGGTTGTTCATAATAAACATTTTGTAATGTTTTATAAACATCTGGCCAAACAAAAGGGTCTTAAACCTATGAATGAATACACCTGCTCATGTACAGGGCTAAATTATTTCAATTGGGTGCCCCACATTCAGCGTCTGTGAACTGGTTGTATGGGTTTGGCTTCCTCAAGCAGGAGATGGTTGGTGTAGTATTGATTGTGACAGTGTAATATTGCAGTTCAATCTGTACAGAATTATTCAACTTTAAATAGTGTTTTTGTAGTTCAACATGCCCAGCTGAATCATAATGTTCTCACATTGTTGTAAATGCATTTTGAGGGCTGCATGTTATGGCTGTGTACTGACAGTATAGCTGCAGGAAAAAAAAAAACAAATGGGGTAAAAAACATTGTGTTGATATGTGTTCAGTTCAGCCAGTGCTGCTTTTTCAAGTGGTGATTTTTATGTTCTTTTTTTTAAATAACCAAAATAGTGCACTGAATATTTAAAAATGCCATCTTTTTTTAATGCTTGTTGTGTTTTTGTTGTACTCTTTAATTTTTGTGTTTTTTTATATCTATACATATGTTTTATTCAATTGTAGCAATTGCTATCATGAAAAGGCACTTGGCTATTGTCAGTTGATTGCAATAAAACATTCAGTGCACAGCGCTTCAGATCATGTTTTTATAACGTTTTACTAGTTTGTTTCAATTTTAAAATATTCATGGTTACAGTTGTTAAGATAAGAGTCTAAATTTGTGCTATTACAACATAACCCAGTGAGCTCTAGAGCACGGAATGTTTGAATGGTATGATAAGCCAGGACTGGAATAATAATAAATTCTTTGTAGCATAGAAAAGTCCACTCCTCAAACTCTACGAGTTATGAGCAGATAAAAAATAATTGTGAATGAATACATTTGCTTTATGTTTCTCCCACACATCTGTATTCATAACTGAAGAGTTTTTGAATTTCCTCTGTCCTTGACCTCCAAGCCTCTAAAATCTTTAAAGAGTGAAAAAAATAACATTTCTAAAGACAGTGTCTTATAGGTGAGAATGGGCTATGACATTCATTTTGCAGTGGCTTAAGTAGTCTGGTTGAGTTGGACAGCTTGGATTGTAAGGGGTTCAGATGATATTTTGCAGATGTGTTATCGTGGGCCAGTGCTTGTTAACCTTCACAGCAGTGGGGAAACCTCACTTTAAAAGCTGACGTCCCCTCCAGCTGCTCACAAACTAGATTTGATAGCAGCCAGTGTCTGCATCTGGCTGTCTTAATTATGATGGCCTGATGAAGACATACCTTTGTGCTTTGTTTACCTAATGTGTGCTGACAGTCTGTATGTTATTTTTTCTCATTGTTTCAATGAGCTACATTAGGGTGGTGGTTGTTCTTAATGTATTTGGCTGTTTATTTGTGGAAATATAGCAACTATGTTGGAAAGACAGTTAAAGTGTCTATTTGGGGTGTGTGGGCAGAATTCAAAATTAACTTAAACACTTAACAGTGTCGAATGAAGTGAGAATTTATTGGGCATAAATATTTCTTGGCATTCATTGCCATTGTATTTTGCATTCTTACTGCTGGTTCTGGAGACATTTTACTGCCAGTTGTGAATGGTGCCTTAAATTAGCAAAGGTCAAATTATAATTCTCAAATTTAAGACACATATGGTGCTTTCACTCATGGCAATTACTGGCAAATTTTATTGCTGTGGCAAAAGCTATTTTTACTTGCATTTGCTTTTGATTGGTGAGTGTTAATTCAATTCACATGCATGTATATGGTGGCATGACGTGTGCTTTCGTAGCAGTGGGTTGTCAGACAGGATAAATGGTGCTGCCTGCTGTGGCTGTCCTAGCTGCTAACAGAGCATAGCGTGACCACCAGGGGCAAAGACCAAATCACATCACACATATCATAACTCATCCTGACTCTGGCTGCTAAAACTCCATTCTGCTCATGAATAATAATTCCCTCACTCCGTGATATATGGGGGATTGTGTTTCCCATTTCTTGGCTGGCAGGAGAAACTCCTTACAAAATTTGTAAATACAGTCTCCCTGCTACCCTTCATTACATTACCTGTCTGAATAGCACTGAATCAATTTGCTGACACAACTGCCTTTGCTTTGTGTCACAGGCCTATGAAAGCACTGAATGGAAAAGGAATTGCATTCTGATGAAAACAAACCAGTGCCACAGCTGTGTGCCTTTGTGTTATTTGTACAATAACAAAAAGTGTTAAAAAAGGATAAACCATCACTGTGTCTCTGTGGGATTTGCATGAAACAATGTTCTGTGGTATTCAATCAATAACATTTGATCAATAACATCAATAGCAGGGGCCATGATTTTAATGATCCTAATCATTGATTGAAAACCGAAACAGACAGAATAACACAGATAAAATGTCTTGGTGGAAAAATTGGTAGTACTTGAATTTTGTCAAAATTTGTACACAACACTTTGGCCACAGGTTTAACCATTTGATACTAATTGTGGAGATCTGTTGTTTCAGGGCAAAATCAGCAGTCTTTGATTGCTTAGGTTGACTTCATGCTCAATAACAGTCAATTAATTATATATGACTGCTTTTACAACAACAATACTGACCATCAATGTTATTTTAATCAGGACCAAATTACTGACATGACTGTCAAAGTCATTGGGAAAATCATAGTGTGCACCTCTACCAAAAATAGATTTAACACACAAATGGTGTTGTTTTTATGTATATTGAACACGTGTAAACATTTACAATATAGTGTGGAAAAACTGTGTGAACAGAAGGATTCAGTCGGTTGACCCTCTATCAGCAGCAGTTTCCAGGTCATCTGATGTGAATGTCTTGAGATCATGTTGAAGCGTTTCAATGGGGTTGAGGTCAGGACTTTGACTGGTCCACTCCAAAAGGTGTTGTTTCTTTTGTCAAAGCCATTCCCTTGTTGATGGTCTCCTGTTCTTTGAGTCATTGTTCTGTTCCAATCCCAACTACTTTTCCATCAATGATAGTATAGCAGCCCAAACCACAATGTCTGTGTGCTGTTTTTAGAAAGTTATATTTTCCAAACAACTTAACTTTGATTTCATATTTCCACAAAAAGTGTTTGCAAGTATTGCTGTGGAACATCAAAATGTTCTTTTGCAGAATTCCAGCATGTCCACATATGAACAGTTCTTATTAAATTTTATAACAAATGATTCAGAAATACAGGTAAACCCAAAGTACATTTTCCAGGAACTGTTTGTGTTTATTTATGTCTCCAGCTTGGTGATGTGGGTAGCTGTTTTGTCAGCTTTCAGCAGCAATCCAGACAGTTAGCAAGGTCGAGCTGTCTGACAGTCCTAGATCAGAGCTGTCAGAAAAAAACAAAAAAACAAAAATTCTCTCCTTTATTATCTCACAGTAAAGAGCAGGAAATGTGTATTTTTTCATAAAGACTAGAATATAACCCATGGCTTACCTCAACAGACATCAATGAAGTCTGTATTTAATAACTTTTGATGAACAGTGCTGCTGAAAACGTGCAGACATGCATCTGTAATTATATTGTTGCCTTTGTCTTATATGAGGTAAGATTCAATCTTCTGATTAAACAATATTAATACGATCAGTTCTTGATCAATTTGGAATCATAAGATTTATACAGCTAAACTTTCTCATAGTAAAAGATATTTTTCAATTTAGAGACCAACATTCAATTTAATTCACACTATATAAAACAATTAACACATATCACACCATTGGGATAATAATTCGTATTCAGAGGCAGATCTCACATACATGTAAACATGTCTAACATGTTGTTAGCTTCACACTACTCACTGCAGAGCATCACAGGAAACTCGGCTACTGCTACTGCATGTTCTCTGCTTTTGCTGGCTTGTTGAATACCCAGCTCTCATAACAATCTACAACCATCCATAATAGATGAGCCCTAAATGTGTAGTTTTCTATGGGGGCTCTACACAGCTCTAATGAGCTCTGTTCTAGGCGATGTGCATTCTAGAACATTTCAGGTGAGTATTACTGTCTTTGTATTTGCTTGAAGCAACTGTTTTAGTTTACTTGTTATTGCTTATATGGGAAATGTACCTACCATCTCATTTTGATTCTTGACATGTTTTAGATTGTGCTGAAGGGTTTCATTATTAACCTTCCCATTAAACCTGGTCTCCAGTTAGCTATTACTGTAGTAAGTGTTATGTAAATTAAGGGTTTCATTAGTGGGAAAATGAGGTCATTTTGATTTGTTGCCATTTTACTAATTCCTCCGCTAACCTACGCTAGAAGTAAAAACATAGAGCATGCACTCTTCAGAGAGTTTACAGATGAATAAAAATACTTTGGAGTGCTGGATTTGAATTGATTTGGATTCGTACAGATCCTAATTAGCAGTGTTCCAAAGAACCAAATTTTTTCTTATTGCAAAATTGTTGTCATTAAGCAAGAGGTTTTGAAGCTACCCCTCACATGTACACTGCTAACCCTGTGACTTTCACCAGATGAGCAAAAAAGGAAAATGCGCAGTAGAGTAAAACATTACCAGAGGTCAAAAACAAAAAGCACTTTTATTTATTATACTCTGTCTGCATATAAACTAAAATCAACTGAAGCAAGCCTTCAAGAAGAAGCAGTTAGCTGACCTTATAGTCTGGTCATCTGGTTGCAAGTCTTTTCTATAAAAAGCAGGTCTTTTGAGCATTTCTCAGCTGGTCAGGTTGTGAGACCAGCAGGCCAACCAAATAAGCACCAGATTGAAAGACCAGTTAAACCTGCTGAGACCAGCAAATCTCCTATAGGCTGGTTTAAAATGGCTTTATCAGCATGGTTGTAGATTTTGTATGAGACCTGAGTTAGATGCTGATTACCTGAGTGCTTTAATACACATAAATACAATATTTTCCTTTACTGACAAACTAATCACATTGAAAACACATCAAAAGAAACCATTTCATATAACACCTGTAAAGTGAAGCTTTGAAGCTACTAGTACAGCCTGCCAGGTCTCACCTGTGCTCTTCCCCCACATGCCCTCACTTTTTCATATACACAGACAAAAGCTTATTAAGCCAGAAGAAGACATAAGCCACTAGTTTCAAAGTTGCTTGTTGACCTCAAAAAGTGAATGATTCTCAGTCGATAGTTACAATCCACAGTTGTGGATCACTGTTCCCTCATTGAATACTAGTTATCAACTCATTTGTAATGTTGTTTTTGCTTAAATTTGCACTGCTGCAACGCAACATTTCTAATAAACAGTAAATAGTAAACAACCTTAGTTGTTAGGGTTAACCTTAGGGTAGTTGTTTACTATTTACTATTTATTTAAAAACATTACTTCAGTTCTTGCCAGCAGTGCAAATCTATACCCTAGTAACCTCACAGCAACATGCCAAAAACCACAGAACATCATGGCAACCGCATGGCAACACCCTGGTAACCACTCACAACACCCTAGCATTGTGGTGGCAACTCAGTCCAATCAAAGAACAAAGCCTAAATGGCCATCAGGTAATGGTAATGCCAACTTTTGAATGTTCAACATACCCTATTAAATGTACTCTTCAAATCTAGTCATGATTTGTCATATTTTGCATATAAATAGACATATTGTTGTAAGACAATATTTTATACAAAATTCTTTTTAGAAAGCTCAATAAAAATGTCAAACAGTGACCTTTCAGTTTTTTATTAGGCTATATCAGAAAACCAAAAATGTATTTCCCCAATCCTAAATTCTCTGCCTGCAATGCAGAGACCTTTAGCAAGTACATTATCACATACATATACTATAAAATATATGCTGTTCATGTGTTCATATTTTTTTTGTTTCTAAAGCTCACATAGAGGTAATAATAACAACAATGATAATTGTAATTATATATTTAATAATAGTAACAACAAAGAATCAGGAAGGTGTAAGTCTTAGATATGGAAATGAGAAATGCAGTAAAGTGGGTCACCATGGAAAATCTGTGTAAAAAAGTGCAAAAAATCAGATTGCGTAATATCAGGTAAATAACACATTACATACCTAATGACTATGACACTATTCTTACATTTATAAGGAAATGTTAAGCTTTGATATTCTGATTCACACGCTTCTTTTTTGGAATGTCTCTCACACGCTCCCCAGAGTCAAATCCAACACTTCAGCTTTTTGTTCCTCCAGGAGATGTTGTATTAGTACCTCAGGGAAGCAATGAGAGAAAAGCTGAGTACGCTCACTTGCCATTTTCCCTAACAAGATTATTGCTCACTGAAAATTCTGTCTCAGCTCACAAGTGTATCACATTCTTAATAAAAGCATCACCTCACCCACTGAGAACCCTCAGGTGATGTATATGCTGATTTGGCAATGAGGGATTTTCACTGGCAGTGAAAATCAGTTAGAAATAGAGATTTTAAACAGAGGAATTTGTTTCACTGGTATTAAGCTCCTGTTGCATTATGTGTAGGGCTAGAACAGCTGGAATTCAACATAATCAATAATTCATTGGTTAACAGGCATCCAACTAGGTTAAAAATAAAATGCTCTGTGACCAAACTCAAATTTCAGTGGACTTGTCGGCATAGTTGTTGTGACGGAACTTGTGGTCTCTGAGTATAGTAGCTGTGAGCTATACTTGTAATTTTTTGTGGTCCTGCAGCAAGCATCTGACTATCAAAGGTACAAACAGACTATCTGACTAAATACAACAATTTCGTCACTATGTCATCACTTCTGGTACTCACACACAGAGAGAGATGTTAATGTGTGTATGTGTTTGGGGTCCCCATGAGTATTACATGGTTTTGCGAGAACCAAGCAGAAGATACCCTGATAGTAAGTTATTCATCCTGGTATACCAGAGTTAAAAATACATGGTGTCATGTACCATGTTTAATCATGTTAAATCATGTGTTCTAGCTTTCATTCTGGGCCTGTATCTCTGTCTATAGCTTCTGTAATTAATAATTTTTGCTGATGGGTATTTCTTTTTATTTTTAACTTATTCTTGAGATGAGTAGCTCTTGTCCTCTTGTCCCTTCATAGTGATTAAAAACATTGTTGCTCCAGATGGCGTTTCATATAATTCAACATTTTTTTCTTCAGAGAGCAGACATATATGATAGCTACAGTACCTGTTTGCTTAAAAAAATTAACATGAAACACAAACTTAGCAGATGTTTTAATCTGTATCATCAGCATGTTTGCCTTCATGATGTGTTTAGACACTTATAAGAATACTGTAAGTCTAATACTAAGACTGCTGATATGTCATTGATTAGGCAATAAAAAACCTCGGAAATTACAAATCCTATTTAGAGAAGACACACAAAAGACAACAGTAACGTTGTAATTAACTTTTGACTGGATGATGACGTTACATTGGAAATCACATAAAATGTATAAACCAAGCCTCTTAATTAATGTATTTTATGTATATGTTTTTATTTCTGAATACTTGTATTTTTTATTATATACTTGTGCTAATATTAATAATATGATTTATTATTATTTATTATTACTATTATATTATTTATTACTATTATATTATTTTGAGAATAACTGTGAGCAGAGAGAACTATGGTATCGGTTTACAGCGCGAATGCTGTAATTCATTCACCCATGGCTCCACCTGCTGGAACAGATTAAGCATTTTGTTTTGTTTTTGTAGTTTACCTATTTAAAAATACCTAAAATTTTTGTATAAGGTGGCATACCTCCTAAAAATGACTATGGCTACCATACAAAATTACAAAATTAAACAAACATTAAAGAATGTGCCCTTTTTGTCAAAAACTCTTATATGTCCTATCATACCTATCTAAGGGCTTTAATGTACACAGTAGTAGTTGTTACAGACAGCGTACATGCCGGGGAGCATTGTTCAGGTTTTTACATAGTTTTGTTCGAGCTTTGATTGTGAAGTTTGACTTTTATTTATTTATTTATAAAGACAACCATTCTAACGTCGACGCTACAGAAATGACGTCATCAAAACTGCGACACGGGCGGGTTGGGTTTTCTGTTTATAATGAAACTGAAGCCGGTGAGTGAAGGAGCGCTGGAAGCTGCCATTAAAAATATTAAAAATATGGAAAAAGTTCTGTGTGAAATTCACGGTAAGTACTGTATTTTACCGCTGTGTGTCGTGAACAAAAAACAATGAAGAAATGCTACTGAAATGAAAAGTCTTTAGATGTACCTAAAAGCGTCTGCTTACTGAAGGCGTTTAACCAGGAATGTAACGCATTCAGTTGTGTTATTCAGGCAGCGCATGTTTATTGAAGACTGGTGTGAAGGAAGGGCCGAATAAAGGCAAAAGTTTCTATGTTTGCACTGTGCGTGATTCAACACCCTGCAACTTTGCCCTGCATGCAGAGTGAGTATACATGTGCTTAATAGACGCGGTCATGTGTTTCAAGTAATATCTATTTACACATTATTATGACAATGAAATGTGTTGCTGGGTATGTGTCTTAGGATTCCCCCATCTCACTGCCTTCAGCATGAGGACTCCATGGTTGAACTCCAAACATTAATATACAATGAAAAACAAAACAAATACAAGTAAGAAGTATACTGTCAGTGTATATTGTGTAACTATAAATTCATAAGCTAATCTTAATATTGGTACTGCTTATTTACAGCTGTGTTTGTGCTTAAAGTTACTTTCATACCCAGGTTGTTTTATCGCTGTATGTTGGGGAAATCACAGAGACAGAAGTGGTGTGGGAGTGTACCGTGGAAAGAGGTATACACCCTGTTACACACACGTTTTACGTAACTTTATACACTGTATAATCACATGTCTTAAGCCTATTTGTTGTTCTGCCATCTTCATTAAGAAAAACCCTGAGAAAAGGACTGATTTATCAGATAAAAATCAACCCTCCTGCCTCCCTCCAGTCAGAAACCCTTTTAAACTCCCCAGCAAACAAGACAAAACCTTGGAATGCAGGAGAGATCCAGACAGTGAATTGGATAAAGAGATTAATGGGGACAATAAACATGTAAATGGCAAAGATCCTGGAAAAACTGAAAACAAGGGAGGAAATGCCCAAATAGAACAGGACAGTAAGAATGGGCCTGAGGTTGAAGGTGGGCATTCAGGTTCTGCAGTTTTAGATTCCTGGAGGAACAAGAAACTTCCTGCTGGCATGAAGGTAAGGAAGAGAGTTTCTGATGATGAGAGACAGGGGCCAACAGCAGAAGATGGAAAGTGCCCTGAAAGTCCAAACAGTGAAAAGGAAAGTATGAACATTCAAAGACTGGCAGAAAAACCCAGTGAATCCTGCAGCCTCAAAGTCCAGCAGAAGTCGTCTACAGAAACAGGCAGTTCTGCTGAAAGCCCTTCTGCTGAGAGCTCCTGTGGGCATGATAAGAAACCTGCAATGGAGAATGAAGCAAAAAACAGCATTCTCCCTAATAACCAAAGCTCTTCTAATTCAAAATCAGATACAGATAAAACTCAAAGCCTGCAAAGCAAGAGCCAAAGTACCTCAAGCTTCACATCACAGGATGTGGCAGTTTCTGAAAAGACCACAGCACTTAATGTTCAGAAGACGGAACTAAACCCGAGTCAGGAGAAGCACCAGAAGGGTATAGTAAGATCCCCGTTCGGTGAATGGAGTGATGATGATGATGATGATGTTCAGCTGGTGTCGGTACAGCCTGGCCCCCAGCAGAGTGCTCAGACTCCAGCTGCACCAGTTCAGAAAACTCTCACCTCTTACCCTGGGTTCCAGACTGCTTCTAAAGTCAAGGGTCAATCTGAGGACCCCAGGGACCTTCAGAGCCACCTCACAGCCCAGCTCAAGCAGAAAAAGGTTAGTCTTCCTTTATTGCCTTTTTCTCAAATATAGCAGATAATCAAGATAGTTATGATAATTCTGAGATTGATAACCAATTGTATTCAGCTAGTCAAGCGTATGATCAACTTGCTGTTGTTTACCCCTCTAGTTTTTTGTTTTCCATATGCGTTTCCTAGGCTACTCTCGCAATGGTGAACATATCTGCTCTGCCAGATAAAGGAGAGCGTTTGAAGTGTCAGGTGAAGGAGCTGGAGGAGGCTCTGGGGTCTCTAAGTCTGACCACAGCTTCTTTGCCCGGTGAGACTATATTTTCTGAAGGCTGGTTTCATGCAGCTCATGTATGCAGCAAAAAGCAGGTGCACATAGAGATTTCATTTTGTTTGTTACCTGGATAACTGAACTGCAGTTATATACAGAAAATAGAATGATTTCTTGATTACCAAAGATAATATTTATTTTTTCTGAGTATTTGAAGCAAGAACTAATACAAACTTGGTCATATATGGTGTATAAATGAGGAAACACATTTACATCTAAATTCAATAATATGGATCCCAAACCCCAGAGTGTAGCTTTAAACTGCCTCATTGCTCTGATCGGCAAAACGCTTCTGCACCATGACTCTGCTGAGTCTCTGCAGCATCAATACTGAAATCTGTTAAAAGAGGCAGCCAAATACATAGGTGCTTATGCAAGCTGCCTGAAACAGTTGTTTCTTAGTTGCTTCACAACTAAATGTGAAGAAATCCTCTTTATTATTTAATTATAGAGTCTCAGGATAAAGACAGAACAGAGGCAGAACAGAAACCCACACCCAGCCAGTTCAATCCCTTCAGTCGACCTGGAGGTACAATCCTTCTGCCCACAGCTTCAGCCCCCCGGCAGCAGGAGGTCTCTAGTGCCTCGTTGGGAATGAACTTGAGCCAGGGCTACTCACAGATGTTTGGAGGTATTATGTTTTTTTCTCTGCGAATTGATTTTCTGTGCTCATTTCATTTGTGAGCCTATAAAATGGTGGTTTGGCTGGTTGTGTATGCAGTGAATGCTCAGGGCCAGGCCTTCTATGGAGGCAAGATGACTGAGAACAGACTGCTGGCTGTCCGCAATGCCACCACTGAGGCTATAGACCATCTGCACAACTCACTGGAGTCCTGCCCTTCAGAGGACACAGAGGCACAGGATCCCAAAGGAATCAAGGTAAGTCAGTCCACTCCAAGAACACACAGAGTATTATTCTCTTTGTCCCATTTTAAAAACATGAATGGTTAAAAAAATGCCATTACAGGTGCAAATAAAGTAACCGTATCATGATGCTCTTTTGTCACTAGGTGGAATTGTTGCCTCATCAGAGGAAAGCTCTGGCCTGGCTGCTGTGGAGGGAGACACAGAAGCCTTGTGGAGGAATTCTGGGTAATACTCAAAGCTCTTTTATAATGGAATTACTGTCAGAGTGTGGTTTAAATGTAAACTATGTACTTGGTAAGGGATAATGTACAGTCAGCTGACCATTATCGCAAAATAAACAATGGCAGGGTGGTCATGACCCTGTCTTGAATCAACCTGAATATGTTCATTTTGCCCATAATGGTTGGCTGAAAGTACATTATTATACAGCTGCTTCACAAATTAATATATGGGCATAAAATAGTGATTGAAATATTGAAGTGAGAACACAGAGTACACAGGATAAATGAAACTAGTCATGAAGGAAATCTGTTTGGCAGTTTGCACAGTGATCAATTAAACAGTTTAACAGTCATTGTAGGAAAATGTGTCCACACAATGATGTATCTGACAATGTAATAAAACTTTAATGGCTAAACTTCAGATAGTTTTATCCAAAGTGACTTACAGTGGATATACGCTTTATCCAAATTTATTTTCCCTGGAACTTGAACCCATGGCCTTTGCGCTGCTTACACTGCTCTACCAGCTGAGCTACAGGAGCCCACAGCCAACATTCAAGAAAGCTCTTACCATAAAATTAAAGCTTTCAAACCTTTTATTTCTTAAGCTGATGACATGGGTCTGGGAAAGACACTCACTATGATCGCTCTCATTCTGGTGCAGAAGAAGAAAGATGAAAAACTGGAGGAATGGATCTCTAAAAATGGTACTCGACACTAAATAACTGCTCACACTCATACATCTCATATCTCTGAGACTTATTTTGCAGATGCAGTTTTGCTTGTATAAAGTATAATTAGGAGGTCTAATCAGGCTGAATTCTCTGTAAGATTTGAAGTATGTGTGTGAAATAATAATGATCTACCATCCTCAGATTCAACATTAGTGGCTTCTCAGGGGACCCTGATAATCTGTCCTGCTTCTCTGGTGCATCACTGGAAGAAAGAGATTGACAAACGTGTGAAGAGCAGTCGCCTTAGTGTGTACTTGTACCATGGGCCCAACCGTCAGAGGAGTGCGAGCGTGTAGGGTGCACATATACATACACAACAGCTTTATCAGTGTAATATCTGTAGACACCTTTAAAATATACTTATAGTCAAAAAATATACTATAAAATAAGTATAAAAATATACTTTCACATTACTGTATGACACTGTATGGGGAATGGGCATGTCGATCTTCAAAATGATAAATATCAATAACACTTTTGAGTTAGATATTTAAAATGCTTGCTTATACATATTTTTAGCTTATCACATACCTTAATGTTTACATTACACACACACGCACACACATCTCTTTCTAACTTGTCTCTCCTCCAGCCTTTCTGAGCATGATGTGGTGATCACCACATACACTCTGGTCTCTAAAGAGATCCCTGTTCAGAAGGAGGATGCAGAGAAACCCTCACAGGATTCTGATCATTTGGTATGAAATGGGACCTCGACATCTGATAGATTAATTTAATTTACTAGATTTAGATTTTTGTTGTTGTTGTTGTAGAGTTCAGACCTGCCTCCTCTCTTGCGTGTTGCCTGGGCACGTGTGATTCTCGATGAGGCTCACAACATTAAAAACCCTAAAGTGCAGACCTCTATGGCGGTGTGTAAGTTGCGAGCCCGAGCCCGCTGGGCTGTCACTGGAACTCCTATTCAGAACAACCTGCTGGACATGTATTCACTGCTGAAGTATGATCATATGATCTCACTCTAACTACATCAAAACACATTATACCACACATTTAATATAATCCTGTTATTCCAAACCACCTACCAGAAATGCTTGTATTAAATGGATAATTTCCTGAAATTGTTTGACATTTTATTTATCAGAAGCAATTTTTTTCCCCAGATAATTTCACTTTATAACATCTCTTTACACCCTTGTACACTTTATAATGTCTCTTTACAGTTATTTTACTGTATAATGACTCTTTATAAGCTTGCCTGCTTAGTTGGTAGATAGTAATATACTATCTGTTCTCGTTGGCTTAGTAATACAATTTAATATATTAATTTTAAATATTAATATATTAATATTTAAATAATTTTAATGATTTTAGTCGTAAACTACTTTGAGATATTTTGTTAAAAGTGTCAGTGAAGAATTAAGAGTTTTTAAAAGAGTCTTGATGGATGTGCTGTGTAGGTTCATGAGATGTTCTCCGTTTGATGAGTATAAGCTTTGGAAAACTCAGGTCGATAATGGCTCAAAGAGAGGAGGAGAGAGATTGAACATTCTCACCAGAACACTGCTGCTCCGCAGGACCAAAGACCAGCTGGACTCCACTGGCAAACCACTGGTACCCACACACCATGTGTCTTTGATTTTACATAAATTCCAGTAATACAGTATGGCCTGGTTTCACAGATGGGGTTTAAGCCAGACCCCTGACTAAAATACATGTTTGAGCTGACACTGAAATCAACTTGCACTGACCTTCCTTAAAATATATCAGTGCAGTTGTTTTGTCCCAAAATGCACCTCAGTAATGTTTTTTTTATGTGAGGCATGTTTGTTAAAGCGATTTAAATGTCCTAATTTAACTAAGGCCTAGTCCTGACTTAATCTAATCTCTGTCTGTGAAATGTCTCCTATATCTCTAGCCTAGTTGTAAAAATCTCTGTGTTGCTGTTGCAGGTCTGTCTGCCTGGGCGCACATGTGAGGTTCACAGGTTGAAGCTCTCTAAAGATGAGCAAGCTGTGTATGATGTTGTGTTTGCACAATCCAGGTATACAACAATCTGAATGCATATTTAGTAGATTTCTTGATGTCTGTACACATCATATCACGTGACGTTGTTGTGAATTTTCTTGTCCCTTTAAAGGTCCACACTTCAGAACTATCTTAAGAGACATGAAGGAGCAGACAACAAAAAGGGGGATAATAGTAATCCTTTTGAAAAAGGTAAATACAGTCATAACACCTAATCATGAACTGTATTTGGATCTAATATAAATTGTTCCACACGTGAAGTTACTACAGGATTTGTATCTTTATTCAGTCTGTTGTGATGATTTTACTTTTGCACTAGGACTATTGCTCACTTTTCTTGATTTCTGGCAGATTAATCTGCTGGGATGGGGCAGTGGTGCATTTTTTTATATTTAGTTTCAGTTCTAACAGCAGTGGCACATTCTTCACATTCAGTTTCAATTCTAATCTGTTTGCCCAAAATGTCACTGTAAACAAACAAATTATAAAAATATTATAAATGTTTTGCAATGAAAAAATAAGCTACACAGTGTTGTTTTATGATCTATCATTTCTGTCACTTAGAAGTACTTAGGTATACTGTTTTTGCCCATGTCTTAATTTGCACAAATTCTTATTTTTGTAGATTTTCAGCAGTCAGCCGGTCTTACATCTACTAAGCTTACACTTAATTTGGGTGTGGGTTTATTGTCACAGTTGATAAAGATCAGGGCTTGTTTATCATGTGGTGCTGGAAGGTAACAGGCAGCTGGTTTGTGCTTATGTCTCAGTTGCACAGGAATTCGGGATGTCTCAGCAGGGCTCAGTGTCTTCCTCACAGCAGCCTCAGGCCTCCAGCACCATCCACATCCTCTCACTACTGCTGCGACTTCGACAGTGCTGCTGCCACCTGTCTCTACTCAAGAAGGTAGCCCCCACTCTCTCACACATACTTGGCCCTATTAGCCTCTGCTTGTAGCTGCTGTAACAACGCCATCTGGAGGCAAAGAGCATATATCTTTGCCTCCGAATAATGACAGCCATTCGAAATGACCCATTCATTCTAAAGTTTTTTGCACACATGTATTGCTAATATTTCATTATATTACTGTAGATGTTTTTCTAGTGCTTCTCAGAGTTTCTATAATGGTGTCTTACTTTTCCTGCCTTTGATGTAACAGGATTGTCTTTAGTGGAGGATTCGTGGATGTGTGCATTCTTTTGGTGTCAAAAGTTGTCTCCTACATTGTCATCAGTAACATGGAATTTACTGTAGGTTGCGGAGTGCTTGTGTGCAAAGATGGCAGATTTTAAAGTATGTGTATTGTAAGTATTATACTTCATTTGTTTGACAGACTCTGGACAAAGCGGAGTTGGAGGGGGATGGTGTAGCTCTGTCTCTAGAAGAGCAGCTATGTGCTTTATCTCTGTCTGATCCCTCAGACTCTGACTCGAAAGACACAGTTTCACTGAACGGCAGCTGCTTCAGTTCAGAGCTCTTCCAGGAGACACGTGAAAGCACTAAGGTGACTGATCACCTGTTTAAAGCATCCGCTGTGTTTGGTCATGTATGTTTTGTGTTATCTAAGTACATCTGAGGTGTTCATGAACTCTTTGTTTTATATTTCAGATATCAGCCATTTTGACAGAGTTGAGAGTAATAAGAAAGAAAGATCACAAAAGGTATGTGAACTGCAGTTTATACACTGTTAATTATCAACATTAAACATCTAACGGAATATATCACGCAACATTTAAAGTTCTGTTTACCTTTTTACATCATAAAAACATTACATTTTACATCAACTCAAACTCATTCTCATGTTTTCTTATGACTTATATATAATCCATTTTTGTAAGAATATCCAGGCTGCTCCTTTCCATGTAATGTTAATAGAGATATTTGACTGTGAGACTGCAAAAAAGTAACCAATGTGAATTGTGCAATATATTATAGCTTATATATTAAGCCAAGGCTCCATTTATCATTGATAATATTTTCTTCTGCCAAAACTCTGTAATGTGCTACAAAACATATTTGGACTCCATAAACGCAACAAACACCAAAAACTGTTTATTCTCATTTGGCATGTGAAATAACTGTGGCTGTTTGTTTGAAGTGTGATTGTGTCTCAGTGGACCAGTATGCTGAACATTGTTGCTGTTCACTTGGGGAAAATGGGCCTTAAGTTTGCGGTAATTGATGGCACAGTCAATCCCAAACGCAGAATGGACCTTGTAGAGGAGTTTAACACTAACCCCAAAGGACCACAGGTATGTGGGTTATTCACAATGAGGTCACAGGGCATCCTTCATTTTCAGTTATTTATGTGTTGATTTTTTTGCTCAGTTACTTTGCCCAATACAATTAAGAAACATTGGGGTCATTAAATGGGTTTTCTGTTGTAGGTGATGCTGGTGTCTTTGTGTGCTGGAGGTGTAGGCATTAATCTGATTGGAGGAAATCATCTTTTCCTAATCGACATGCACTGGTGAGACACTTTTTCAGGTCCTTAAAGATGTTAATGATGCTTAATGTATTGCTTAATGAATGTTATACAGAAAATCTAAATAACTCCATCCGCTTGTTTGTATATGTGAATGTTTAAAAGTCAGTGTTACAAGGGACTGAACAACAGAAGACTCATTTACCAAATACAGAGTAAAATACAAAAAAACCTTCAGTTGTCCTGTAAAAAAAAATTCTAAAATGCATGTACACTGTAATCTGGTATGCACCTGAAATGCTTAAGTGAGATTAGGTGGGTGCGTAAATGAGTTGTGTCTTCATTCACAGGAACCCAGCACTTGAGGACCAGGCCTGTGATCGGATCTACAGGGTGGGACAACACAGAGATGTTACAATACATAGGTGAGAAGTTGCTGTTGCTTGTGATAGGCACTTGAGTTTTACAGTAAAGGCGCAGTCACACTACACTTTTCATTCCATTGACTTCCATTCATACGCATGTGAATGCTGAATACCAGAAACACAAGCTCATGTGATAAAGTTTTGCATTTTGAAGTGTTCCAAAGTTCAAGTTTGGTGAACTCTGAGCTGCGAATTTGTATCATGTAAAGACGTGTCACCAGTACAGGATTGATACATCACCCCATGACCTTGAATAATAGCAGTATCATACAATCCCATTTTTAATAATACAGCTTTAAATTAAACGACACCAGTGCAAGCAAGTCGTAATCTAAAAAAAATCTGATATGCATGATATTTTATTTGGTTTTTAATCTGCAAGGGTCTTCATAGAATTTTCACATGCAGAAAGATTAGTGTGCATAACAAGTAATTCAATTTAGGACAGGATTAACTGTTAGATAAAATTAGCAACTAATGGACGTCAAAGTCTAAATGGTTGGTTTACTAAATATTAGTCTCACATAGACAAATACTTGTTTAACATCATAAATTCCCAATTACATTTCAACTTATTTTGGCCTAGATTTGCCCACACAGACTCAAAACATCTGGCTGAATAATCAATACTGTTAAACATTGTTAAATCAATAACAGTTTAGGTTTTTATACTTGCCTTTAAGGATTTTTTTTATTCAATACATCAATAATACAAAAACAGCAGTATTAGTCTGCAGTTTAATACAAGGAAAACTGGAAATGAACATAATACAATAAAAAATCTAAAAAAAAATGAAAGTCTTTTGTAATCAGGTTATGTAATCAGGTTATTTTTGTTTTTATTTTAAATTCACTACACTATGAAATTGTTTTAGATCTATATTGCCTGGCAGTGGATAATATTGTGCTTGAATCTCCCACAGGTTTGTGTGTGAAGGAACTGTTGAGGACAAGATCTCTTCACTACAGGAGAAAAAGAAGGAGCTGGCCCAGAAAGTTTTGTCTGGAACAGGATCATCATTCACTAAGCTGTCTCTAGCTGATCTCAGGGTCATCTTTGGGGTGTGATGTGTGTTTTAGTTCAAAGAACAAATATTGGGCTACAGTCTCAATATAATTTTAAATGTTGTCTTGCATTATTTTATTTCTTGGATATATGAAATGAAAAACCAAGACTATAATATTAAAATTATGCATATTTGTTGAATAAATGTAATAATGTCAGTAGTTACTTGTCGTCTTTTTTAAACCTTTTAAAACATTTTTAATTAAAAACAAAGTACATCTATGACTGAGCAAAACATTGTTATGCAATGCTTTTAATGCTCATTCAATGTCAGTTCATAGTGTATATTAGGTAGCCCAAGGTAGTTTTGCTATTTCAAGAAAACATGCTGCATTTTTACGTTTTGCATTTCCTTGATGTACAATCATAAAGGCGAGTCCTACTTATTCCCAGCTAAAGTGACAGAATGAAATCTACATAAAAAATTTTTTTACAGTGAGAGCAGCTGTTCAATCCACATCGTCAGATTAAGCCTATTAATCGTGTGGGCTATTGTCATTATTCCATGCCTAGTGTTTATACGGATTACTGGATATATAAATAATCAGAATGATGATTGCTTTAATTGTATTGGCTTTGGGTCCATAATGGCATTTTTTTGTTTAATTCCTCTGGGGAGGATGATACGTAAAGGCATACTGATCAAATCTGCTATCGTTATCCTGCAACAGTAAAATATTGTTTTATGTACCTTTTTATTTTTAAACATCATAATGTGTCCATATGCGGGACCTTTTCCTGAAAGGATCACAATCTTCCCGATTATTAATCAATAGTCTGTCATAGTAAATAAAGCAGTAGGGGCGGGCTCAAATTGCGAATTACGAATGGAGCCCTGTTAAACACTGTATAAACTCCAACCTCCAGTGCTTTATTGTATTACCTTTGGACATGACCTTTTTTTACAGTCTACCCTTAAATTACAGTTCCTAAATAAAGGACTTGTACTATATCTTTACATTTACATTGTTACATTTTAAAGTCTATTCACCTGTAGTTTACTGCACAAGCAAGATTGGTGATATAGTGAGTCATATGATTATGATTGTATTTATTATATAGGAAGATTGAAATTCAATTTTCCGAGATGTATACTTAACCTTCTCTAATGGACTGTCAAATGGCGATGATTACAAGAAGTTACATGTTTCTGAATAACACCCGTGTCTTAAGTTGGAATTTTAACTGTGATTAATGCATGCACAATCTATGCGATCTCTTGCACAACTAATGATTGCTAAGCTATTTAGGCTGCTAAGGAGATGATTCTTAAGTTTACTCTGTGGTTACTTTGTCTTCCAAGTCTCGTTTCCACCCTTGTGATCTTTGTGACAAGTCTTCTGCTCAGGAATCTACAGTCGACAAGCACCAGCAAATGCACACTGAAGAGAAACCCTACAAATGCCTCTACTGTGACAAATGTTTTAGCCTTTCTTCTGGTTTGATTCGGCATTAAAGAACCCATGCTGTGGAAAAGCTTCATACCTGCCGGATTTGCACCAAGACCTTTATCTCCTCCTCCCACCTGTCACTGCTTCTGCATTCGCAAACTGGAGAGAGGAAGTACAAATGCAGCGTATGTTCCAAAATGTTCATCCACTCTGATGAGAAACCCTTTAAATGTCCAACCGGAGTTTTGGATGGACCTCACACTTGAAACCCACCGCAGGTTCCACGCTGCCGAAAAGCTTTTAAAATGTACACAGTGCGATAGGGCATTCACACAGAAGGCAGGGCTTATAATTCACATGTGGCTGCACACAGGTGAAAGGCCTTCTAAATGTGACAAGTGTGGGAAGGCTTTCCGCACATCAGCCCACCTGCTTAACCATCAGACTTTGGAGTTAAGTAAGGGAAGGTATGTCTGTTCCACATGTCACAAGGGTTTCCGGTCAGTGTCCATGCTGAAACAACATGAAAAAGCCATTAAAGCAGGTTGCTCTTTTGTTGCGTGTGCTCTGGGGCCTTTGCTCTCTCCTCTTATGTACAGCTGAAAGCTGCACAGAGAGCAACTCTACCATTGCAAGATGTGCAACAAAATCTTTATAAAGATGTCCACCTTCGTAAAACACTGCAAAAAGCACCAGATCCAAATAATCTCTGGAGAGGCGGAGACTGCAGAAGAGAGTCGAACACGGTCCCCCTTTTTAGCCTTTTGGGATGGAATCCTTGACATTATCAAAATCAGAAATCAACACATTCCAAAACAAGGGCCAAAATTAGGAGTAAAAAGGAAAACCCAAAATAACGTAGCAGCTCCCTTTGTATGGAGCTTTTTATCATTTACCTAATGAACTGTTTTTATGCTTAAAAACAATAATGTTTTTGATCTGTTCATAATTGCATAAAATACTAATAATGAAGTTTTCTGCAGACAAAAGGACTATGAATATATAGAGCCTGACATGATTTTACACAGTACTTGAAAACGTGCGTGGTCTTCACAGATTTCAAATTTTAAATACTACTTACTAACTTACAAAATAAAACTTATTATCTTAACTAATATATTTGATTTATTTAAAACAAGACAAATGCTAAATTATATAATTAAAAAAATTATAAAATCAATTTTAATGCAATGTGTTGGGTTCTTGAAAGAGAAAAAGGTTTGTTAGTTTGTGCACAGATAAATACTCTAAAACAGAGTTGTCAGTTGTACTGGTTTCATAATATGGGAATAGGTTCCTTAACATCAAGTACTATCAAAAATAAGGGCAAGAATTTTGTGGAGTTAAGTATCTGAAAGATTTCATTATACTCTACTGGTTTCAGTTTTTTAGTCAAATCCCTTTAACCTTTCAAAAAATTTGTGGTGTATTATATTTTGTGCTGTTTATATAAATCCGAGACAGGGACAAGGTTGTGTTCACAGCAAAAGTTAATGGATGGGTCCTAAGGTCATCTCCACATTGGAAAACTCTTTGTCTGGACCTGTAAAAATATTCCTAATGTAAATTACAAAGGAAAAAGATGATTATTTAGCCCAACCCACTAAATAAATGAGAATAAAGGAATCCTTCTTAAAGAAATTTTCTTTCTTAAAAATAAAGACTCACCCTAGAAAGTTCTGTGCTGTTAATGTTCCATGTAAATGTGATTGACATATGGCGTCTCCAGACAGGATTTCTCTGAAGACGTATGGAGCCCACAATGATGTCCCCTTTCTCAACAGTCACTGGTGTATCCAGCATAAATAGCGTCTGTTTCCAGTGAGTGATTCTAAAAAAAAAACACAAATCATTAATTCTCTGTTTGAGGTGATATATATATATATATATATATATATATATATATATATATAAATAAATGTTATATACAGTGCCCTTTATAAGTACTGGGAAATAAGAAAAATTCCTATTTTTGGTCTGTCTGCTGTGCAGTCAACAAATATTTTATGCTTAAAACATAAATATGAGGCAAAAGTACAGAAAACCCTATTTTGTTATTTGGCTTATGGTTTCAACACATAAATACATAACAACTTTAAAAAGACATATGTGAATATATAAATATGCTTACAAACAGACATGCATATATTATATATGTTATGTACGCATGTTGTATGCTAAATTTCATACTCTGAATATGGTCCGGTGTTCAACTCCAGTGAAGGGCCATCATTTTCTAAACTCTGGAAATGTGCACTGAACCAGACAGTGAAGCCATGAAACATGCCTGATTTCTCAGTAGTGAAACTAAACACTCCTTTGAGTCTCTGAACAGAAGAGAAAATGCAGTGTAGTTTATTTTTTAGTTTAGTTTTGTGTCCTGCATGCATCCTCTTTAATAGTGCATTCATGATCATTCCATGAAAATTCTAACAATTACCTCCAAGTCCGAGACCTGCATTGTGCTCATATGAAGAGTGAATACATCAGATGGCGTGGACAAACAGTCCTCAGGTAGGAGATGATGTCCAAACTTAGGCTTAGAAAGGAACTCCTTCTGTGCAAGTGGCCTGCAAAGCATAAATGCAGTGCTATTTAAAACCACAAGTTTTATATGTGTAAAGGTAACAAAAAAGAACACATAATATTTGAGAGGTTTGGCAGGAGAACCTGAGTAACAAAATTATATGAACATTATCTAACCCAAGATGAGCAGGAATGTGTTACTGCAAATAAATGTAAATGCTCTACCATTGCAAGGTGTGCAACAAGACCTTTATAAAGATGTCCACCTTCGAAAAACACTGCAAAAAGCACCAGTTGCAGATGGACGCTTATTTCTGTTACAGTCCCTGTTCCTCTGTTACAGTCATTTGCAATAGCACGTCCTTATATTCTTTTATACAACAGTGGTGCAAAGAATAAACTTTAATGCAAAATAAAAAACCCTAAAACACTATTTTTTTTTATTTTTTAAGGTTCTAAAATCCATTGCTGAAAAATTCATTATACCCAATTTTTCAATAATAAAAGGCCTACTGCATGTAGCTGAAGTCTAATCCATAGGGCTTCTCCCAGAACTCCATTTTTTGTCTGTAGTCAGAGAATGCCTGGCATGGAACAACAGTCAGACAGGCAGAGGACGGCCACATCATTCCTCCCTCCTTCAGCCACCGATCACGTGCCAGCAACACTGACTCGACCATAAACTCAAACTGACAATCAGAAAAAAGTGTTAAAAATGTCAATTATGCATGATCACCAATCATTAGGAAAAATGATTGGGAAAAAATACGAAAAGATAAAATTACAGTTTATTAGATTATGCTAAGCAGTTCAAAGCTCCTCTTATACCAAAAGACAGTTGCCCATCCACTCTGACACAAGAACATCCACCTTCCCAGGCAGAGTGAGATTCTCAACTCGGTCCTGAAACACTCTCACAGTCCCCTCACAGCCATTCTGCCTGATGAGTTCCTCAGTGTGTTCTGCTATTGAGCTGGCCTCCACAGCATACACCTGCAGAAGAAAATCAATGGCCATGGTCCTAACAGAAAAGGTTTAAGTCCATATTATTCACAGACAGTTCTTTAGAGATGTATCTACATTTTTAGTTGAGGTTTTAAGGTAGTGGTTTATTCAAAAGTTTGTAGGTTTAAATCCTGCAGGTTGTGGTTTGATAAAGCTGGACTAAATGATGACAAATTTTCACATTTGGTTGTTACACCTACCACAGCAGGCTGTGCTAAACGGGCACAGAAGAGACTGATAATCCCAGTCCCACAGCCCAAGTCCATGACCACCTTCCCTGTCAGGGCGGCACTATTGGTGAGGATGACCTGTCTGTATGTTTCTGTGCGGGGTTTATCAGACAGCATCTCCAGGTGAAGCCGCTAAGAGCAGCGAACATGTGACACATTAATGTAAAGAAAAAATTATATTCTCACAAAAAGAATCCTTTGATTTTCTCATACTATGTATTGAAGCCTTTATACTGAACTAAATAATGATTTAACTGCATGATTATCTTAATTACTTACTAATGTCCCATAATTGCTGAAATATTCATCATCTTGCCAAGCATCTTCCACATCCTCAGCTTTTTGGTGTAAATAGCTAGATGGCACATAACCAAACTGACCCTGCAGTTCAGCCCACCACCAATCTTCTGAATTCTTGTTATGGATCATCAATATGTCACCAGCTACAAAACTGAGCTGTGTGTGTAAACACAAAACATTAAAATATAAATGCTTCCAAACTTAAGTTCATAGTGACCAGGTCTGTAATGCGTCAACAAAATACCAAAAACTCTTTACGTTTGAGGAGTTGCCATTTAGACTAGGCAAACTAAAATATTACAAATATAATGACACATGTTACCAAAATTTAAAAAAATCAAAGACTCCTATATTTATTGCATTGCAAACTGCTCCAACAAAATACAGTTTAAATAAAAATGTTAAGTATGCTTGACTGTGAGTCATTATTGGTCAATTCCTCTATATATATTCCACTAAAATAAAAAACAACCTATTATAAGCACTCACGGTCATACTCAGTAACACATTCAATAACACTGACAGTCGCAGTAAATCAGAGTTTATTTTGAAAGTCGATCATCATGCGCATCAGACGCACGGCACGCGACACTGTAAGCCCGTACCTGATCATCGCCATCAGCCTCAAAGTCCGCAAGTCCCATAAACTGTTCTGCTTCCGGACCCTCACTGTTTTCATCTCCAAGCATTTTAACAATTTAAAGACAAATCACCAACGCTCTATAATAAAAATCACGCTTCGGACTTTTTTTTACTTTTCCACGGAGATCGTCGGAAAGTATTTTTAAAATAAAAGTCCCGCGTAATTATTAATGGTAGAATGATATAGAATATTTTAAAAAGGTATGGAAAACGAAACCTCTTTTATAAATGATGATATAAAATCATGCCTGGCGGAAAAAAAACATCAATTCTACACTGACTCTATGTCAGGATGTTAGACAAACAGTATAGCAGACATTAGTCTCTGTGTGCATAAGGCTTAAATGCTGGTGGATAAACCAGCTGAATATTATGCATGTGACACCTCAGAAGCTGATGTCACGTAAATAAACAGAAACTTCTCGATTATGACAAATGTTGATACACAGCAGGTTTAAACAATAATATCTTTATTATCCAGAACAAAAACTAGTCAAAATACAGCGAACAGGGCTGGAAAATAAACCATGAGAGAGTGAAACAGAAATTAAACCATAACAAGAATCACTTACACTTGACCTAGACTCAGACTCAAGACAATGAACCAGCACAGTACAGCAAACATAATGGGAATTAACAGGAGTAGAACTGAAGAGAGTAAAATGAGGCAAGGCAAGTGAAGAGAGTAAACTAGTATTTGGATAATTTCTGGTGAAACAATGGAGTGGCACCAAGACCCATGACATGAGAGCACATGGCAAACTAAAAACAAACAAGAAATTACAGCAAATGTTCTCAGAACATTAGTTAACATTCTGTAAACGTTATTTCGAAGTTCTCTCAAAGTTATCAGAAAAGTTATTGCAGTAACGTTAATTAACAAAAATTAACAAAAATTAACTTTATTCTTTAGTTAAAAAAACACTTAAACTGATATAATGAGAAAGCCGATGGCCAACAGGAGAAAGCCAACAAAGATGGTTATGATTTACAAAAAGATTTTAGACTTTACATAATGATTGTAGACAAAAACATCACAGTCTTTACAAATTTTTCTTTTATGTTCCACAGGAAAAACATTCATAAGTGTAAAAAAGATACATTGGACACAACTAAACCTTGACACATTAGATACAACTACACTACAAAAGTTATAAAAACTTAAAAGTCACACTCACTGGCAGTAAAAGCATTTATTTTGAAAGTCCATTATCATGCGCAGGTCTGTAATATAATTTTCAAAATAAAAGTCCTGAAATACTTGTCAGTGATAGCAAAATAATATATGCTAATTAATAATATGTGAAACTAAACCACTTACTGTGTAGTAATGTAAAATTATTACTGTTGGAAAAGAGACATTAACTCTAAGTTGATTCTATGTCAGTTTGTTATCATGATATATGATATTTATTGATGTAAGAACCTCTGGTTATGATAGCTGTGGCTTTTACAATTAAATCTGAATCATAAATACACAAACATGTGTATTTATGCAAACATGATTTTAAAGGACCAAGGCGTATAGGTTACAGTGCTACATGGTTTATGCAAAATTAGTTTTTTCTAAAACAGAGTTTTACAATTCTCTTAGTTATAAAGATGTCAGCAGACAAAGAGGTCCAATCTACCACGGTGTATAAACTGTTCATATTCACAGCTGGGAAAAATCAGACACAGATATCTGTGGTCTCTCTTATTTTTTTATACTTCTTTTCTAAAGTGAAAAATAATAATAAACCAAAATAATTTGACATCAAAAATATGGAATAGTGAAAGCTATAAACTGAGTAATGTTATATAAATCATTACAGAGTAAGAATACGTTTATTATAATTTTATTATAAGATGCTTTTCATTTATTTGCAGGAATAATATTAATCAAATTTGTCAGTAAAGCCTGTTATGTGCATAGAATCTCTTCAGCTGTGTCAGAATCTGAGGGCTAACTGCCCAGTCTGTTCATGCCTTTAAAGCAAAGTGTGTAATGAATGCAGATTTTAAAATGGACAGTTTTTGTTTGTTAATTTGTTTAATTGAAAACAACGTTTTTAAATTAAAAGTATTGATTTCACACCATGGCCGAATATACACGGGTCTGCCACACAGGAATGAGTTTAAGAAACAGAAGTGCAGTCCCTGCCCAGTCAGGAGTTTTTGTGAGGTTTTATTCAAGTCACACAGGTATTAATATTACAAAAACACTGAAAAAAATGTCCACATCTAATCACCTAACAAACGTGACAGACATTTCATATCTCGTATCTACTCCCTCTTCTTTTTCTGAGCCCTTCTGAAGCACTTCCTGAAACAGAACATGCAACTTTTGAGAGTCACAAAAATAACAGTCACTAGAATGAGAAGGAGAAAGCTAATAACATCCAGACTATGGTACTGAATCCAGTTCAGCTCATGAGCTGCAGGTCTGAGATGCTCCGCTCCTTTGTGCCTCATAACAAACTCAGTCCAGAACACAGCCAGGTCCAGGGGCTCGATGGGACGGTCTCTATGGATTGCTGAAAGCTTTGTCATTTTCTCCTTGTAACTGTTGAGTGAGAGATGGTAATTTTGTTGTTAATATACCTTACTTTCCCCTCCTAAATAAAGACCAGCTCTGGCTCTTGGTTGGTTAGTTCTGATCTAGCCGGTGTACCAATATAACCTTAGCTGGTGTGGTTGGTCAACCAATATAATCTTTCTTGTGAAGCTGGTAAAGCTAGTTTAGAAGCCTGGTGTAGACACCAGCACACTAGCATCCAAAACCAGCATTCAAAACACAGTATAAGCCGTTGACCATCCATGCTGTTCTTGATTTACAAAAATATTTCAGACTTTACATAATGATTGTAGATTATAATAATTTACAATAAAACATATATAATAAAATATATAAAATATCCCTTTGGATTGAAAACTAATGTTGCATAAATCAAAACAAATCCCATAAACCTCATCAATTGATACAGTAACTTACAATGTGTGCAATGGCTAATTCCAATATTTACCTTTTGTCATTGATGACTTTCCTTAATGCCACCAGCAGGTTTTCTGAGGTCAAATCATAGATACTAAGGGATTCTGCAACCCCTCGAGACATTAAGCGTTGGACATTATCCCCCTGATCTCCAAACAAGGGAAGCATCACCATTGGCACCCCGTTACAGATGCCCTCATAGATTCCATGTGATCCACCATGTGTAATAAAAGCCTTAACCTTGGGATGACCTATAAAGAAACAACCATTCATGTTTTAGCAGTGTTTTATTAATGTAATTAATTAGATTCCCTGTGATCATTCAGGCATTCTGCTTTGGTGCATATTTCATCAAACCAGATATTTTCCACGAAGGTGAGACAGTTTGATTAAAAGAAAACCTAAACTTACCTAAAAGATCATTTTGTGGTATCCACTTCATCAGTTTGACATTCTTTGGGGCATCTTCAGGCACAGGTCCAGTGTACCTCCATAGCACCTTAAATATAAATCATGGAGGTTAGTAATATCTAGATCCAGAGCAAATGTGATGCAGTCCTGTAATGTCCTTGAGCATGTGATGTTTTCCTAAAGCTTTCCCATGTTTTTCCTATGAAGTCACTAGAAAAATATAACCTTCAAAATTATCTATAAAACAAGGGTCTTTAGTCTCAATGCCTCTGTCTAAAGTATGTATTTATTATTATAAACTATATTTTTAAATGTGTATTAGCCTTCAGTTACATACAGTATTACACAATATACATATATTAATATAAATAGCAGGTGTATTTCTACTTTTTATTGAAGTTAATATTTCTGCATTTAACAGTAATGTCTTTTTAGTTTATCTTTTCTTACCCTCTGAGGGATCTGCCTAAAAGCCTCAAAGAACAGTCTAGCTTTGGCCTCAGGTAACTGTGACACCATGGAGCCCAGAGTGAAAACCACAAAGCCATCCTCTCCAGATCCATTCACAAACTCCTCCAGCTCCTGCACAGAGGACAGACAGTAGTACTGGAAACAGGTAAAGCATTTGTACAATAGAGTACAACAACATTATTCACTATATCACTGTTAACTTTACATTTTCAGTGCAAGCAGTTCTTTCCTACTGACATTCACACAGACATACAAATGTCCACATTAACCCACCATTTTTTATAAAGCAACATATTGCAAAAATGAGTCTTAATTTATTAGTCTATTAAAGCCACAGATATTTACTACTACCTTTATTCTCTAGGTAAGAGTACTTTACCCCACATGTATACTTAAAAATCCAAAGCAAAAACATGTAGACATCTTGACAAGAAATGTCTCTTTCCTCTGGTGCTTTGTACTGTATGCACAAAGGGCTTCCTCATATCCTGTCAAGGATTACAGTAGTCAGAGTCAAAAGAGATTGCTTATGCAATCATTGTTCCTGTTACACTGCATCCTCATAAGAACAGCCACTGCAGTAGAAAATGTACCTCTATAGTATGTTTGTCTTCAGATATGACATTTGAATATTGTTCATGACTGTAAATTGTGAGTCACCCTTTGGCATCCACGTCTTGGAACAGTTTAATACATCCTTCTGATTTTATTAGTGCAAAGTAGAGATCAATTCTATGCATGCTAAATGGTGTACTTTGCAAAGAGGTTTTAACCACACAAATTATTATTTATTGTAGTGGGGGATAAAAAAACGTTTAACTTTAGTGAGTGCATGCCATTATATACAATATAGGTTAAAAGAATATGACAAAGTCAAACATTTACATTTGTGGACCAGATAACTTGTAAAAAACACTGAGATAGTCTATGCTCATTTAGTTTAAGATTGATAGCTTACCTTTGACAAAGGACCCCTTTTAGCACAATTAATGCCCCCTATTTGAACCATGTTAGGCATTACAGGTCTGGGATACTCAAAGGTAAAGTCATATCTTAGAAGCCAGACTGCCCCATGACTTAGAAGCTCTTTGTAAGTAGTCTCTTTCTGAAGATATCTACTGGCCAGTTCATCAGAGCTGGCAAACAATTTTAAGCAGAGGAAAGATTCCATAATTGTCATAAGCATATTCGTTATTCTCTGAGAAAAACTCATCTTATCCGAGAAACCGGTAAAGAACCGTGGGACAAAAGATGGAGGTGTGGGGCATTTGCTTGCTGCCTCATCAAGCCGACAGGGAATCCCACGCAAAAAGTAAACAGCAGGAAGTGAAAAGTTCTCAGCAATGATGGTTCCACAGGGCAGGAAAGGATCTGTGAGGAGAACATCAAATCCTGTCTCTCTCAGACTCTTCATCATGGGCTCATCATACAACAGCATCTCACAACCTTTCACCTGCATAGTCGTGAATTTAATCAGGTTTCCCACATTTGTAAAAATACTACTAAAATCCGGGGGCTTCTCAAATGCATTCTTCTTCATACTGTCCAAGTTGAAGTTCAACTCAGCACTGGTGTAGGGCACAGGATAACTCTTAGTGATGTAATTACCAGAACTCCCAATCAGAATACTGGTCTCAGGTACCAGGACCACCACCTCATGACCCCTCTGAGACAGCTCCTCCACCAGGATCTTCATGCTAAGCCAATGGCTGCCATCCACTGGTATGACAAGCACCTTTCCAGCCTTCACAGGCTCAGAAGAGAAACAGCACAGCCAGGCTAGAAGCCCCAGAGCAGGAACACTCACTGCTCTCACCATGGTTCTGACATTGCTACAGTACACAGGAAAGACACGTTTTTAAAGAGGACTAGCAATGACTTCAAAAGAGGAGGGCTCTTAAAACTAGACTAAGGGAAAAGTCAGTGATAGTGCAGCCTTGAGTTTCACCTAATTAGGGCCGTTGTTTAAAGTCCAAGAAGTGGGTTAGATGTCGCTCTGGGTTAATTATTTCAAATGAAAATGTACTGTACTCTCATAAGGGTTATCAGCAGATAACTTTCTTGACACAAAGTTCAAGAGGACCAAATGTCTGCTTCAGGTTGAAATTTAAAAAGTTATTTTTCCACCCACAATTAAACCTATGATAAAGCCGTATTTATTTATAAAGCCATAAATAATATTAGGATTTTTAGGTTGTTTTAAAACATGGCACACAACTGGAAGTGATTTAATCTTTTTCCTCTGACCTAAATAGCGGCTTTCAGAACAATTCTGCAAGTCACAATGGCAATGCAGTAGTAGGAATACCTCAGAGTCTGTGATTATTCCAGCTCCTCCCTATACACACGCAAATGTAAGGCTGTCACGCAAGAACATAAGCTCACAGACAAAGAGGGCGTGACGTTCAGAAGCACATAAGCCAGACAAACTCAAAATGAAGTGCTGATGTAATGATTAATGACCACATTTTTGCATACGCGTTTGCTTGCTGAATGATTTTTGCAGCTACTCTGATTCGCTCATAAACATTACAGTTGTAAAAGTTGCATTATGTTGGACAAAGGAGTTGATAATTCAATGTATGCAAATAAATGAATGAATCTAAAACAATGTGTTTGATTACAATTTTTTGTAATGTCTTTTGCTGTATGTAGAGAGCCAAAGACCATAGCTTATGAAACCATACCTTTTAATGAATTACCTTAAAGCAGACCTTCAAATATATGGTTGCCAAAGTTACTCAAACAGATATTTGCATGGAGGAGAACAGTAAACATACATTTTAAACATAAAAGTCTCCCTCAGTGTGACTTTTTTATTGTAGTAAGAATCTCCTAGAACCTCTACTAAAGATAATTTCTGTTTACAATATTAAAATTACCAACAAAATTTCCTTCTCAATCTAAGCTGAACACAGAGTAGCTAATCATACTAACATAATAATTTTTCATTGAAATAATATTTCTAGAAAATGATATTTTTTTATGATATTTTTAGAAAAAATGAAATACAATCACCAGAAGCTCATTGTGCTTGTAGACATAGTATCTTCATGAGTGTCCTTTCTTAGATACTTTCTTTGATAACTTGAGATATCCAGTATTACTGGACATACTGGAAATGTAACTTTACTGTGTCTTGCACACTGCATATCAAGATTACAACTACCAGAAACCACATTTGTATTGTATAATAGTGTTCTAAAGGATTAAATTATGAAGACTCACTTGATAAAGGTTTTGATTTCTGGCTAACTGTGACTCCAATCATGACCATGCTGGGCATCACATTTCGTGGGAATTCCAAAGCAAAGTCAAAACGCATAAACTAGAGAGCAGTACAGCTCATGATCTCCCCCACAGATGCTTTTCTCTGAAGTACACGAGAAGCAATAAAATAATAAATAAAAAACCAATAAATAAATAAATATTCATAAGCCATGGATTGCTAAAGACTCCTTAACTGGTTCACACTTCTTTGCCAAAAATTCATGTGGTCAGTAAATTGAGTAAAACTTTGGGGAACATAAGAAGCTGGACTTGGGTATTGGCTGGCAAGACTGTCAGCACCACAAGGATGGTTTTTTCCATATATATTGCTGGAATGGAAACACTTTCACCAACAATAACTCCGACAGGTTCAAATAGCAAATAGCATCAAATAGAATAGCATCAAAGTTATAATCTTTCAGTTTCTTCATTAGGTCCATGTTAAAGAGCAGGCTCTCTGCGTTCCTCACTATAAACCTTTTGAGAACATGCAGTGAGATGAAGAATTCTTGGAACTTGGCCAGGTCTGTACATCGCAAGTCTAGCTGGCAAGTATCGCCAGTCTAGTTTTAGGTCTACTTATTGTGGTGTCCTTAAAAAAGCAGAACTTATTGGAACTTATGGCCCTTTAAACATTTGTTGTTAACTTTCACAATCCGTAAAAATGATGATGTTATGATAAACTACAGCCCTGATAATTTTATAGTGGGAGTAGATGTCACGCCCACTGACAGCTCATACTTTGTACGCTAACCGACTGTTGCATAGGGCACACTAAACAGGAAATGCTTTCTCAAAGTAGGAAGTTTAAATGGGATTGGCTAACTTCTACAACCTACAACCAAGTGTACAAACACTCTTTAATGGTTTACCAGGAAACAAAGCCCTGTTTACAGTTTTGAAGACAATGACAAAGACTGCATCTACAGGAGCAACTAAATGCAAATTTAAAAAATATCTATGAACTTAAATGACATTCAAGAGACTTGTTTGAAGCATTTAGTTGAGCTTTAAAGAGAACTGTTTGCATGTTCACATACAGGAAATGGGGTAAGAATAACTTCATAAGCTTGGCCGACCCTTTGCCACAACATGAAAGGATTCCAGAATTGACTCCATTTTATTAGTTGTGTGCCCTCTCACATCTATAACAGAAGATCAGATGAAGTCAGATAAGACTTCAATAAGAACAGAATATCAGTGGCATGAAAATACAGACACTGACATTGCAGCCAGCCAATACGGCAGGTTTCTGAAGCAATATTTATGGAGTATTAGAATACAACTAACAGTCAAATCTTATTTTAAGGGCTTACTTGTGACAAAGGTTTTGCTTTCTTGGTTGCCATCCCTCCAATCATGACCATGTTGGGCATCACCGGTCGTGGAAATTCAAAGGCAAAGTCAAAACGCATAAACCAGAGAGCAGCACGGCTCATGATCTCCACCACAGATGTTTGTCTCTGAAGTACATGAGAAGCAATCTCATCTGCATGAGTAAATAAACGTCTACAAGCCATGGGTTGCAGCAGAGTCCTTACCAAGTTTATACTTCTTTGCCAAAAACTCATGTGGTCAGTAAAATGGGTTAGAGGTTGTGGAACAAAAGAGGCTGGACTTGGGCATTTACTAGCAAGGGTGTCAACACCACATGGAAGGTTTATTTGCATATATATTGCTGGAACCGAAAGATATTCGCTCATAATAACTCCGACAGGCTCAAACGGGTCTGTGAGAATAGCATCAAAGTTGTAGTCTTTCAATTTCTTCATTATGTCCTTGTTAAAGAGCAGGCTCTCTGCGTTCCTCACTATAAACATTTGTAGAAGATCCAGTGAGATGAAGAATGTCTGGATCTTGGCCAGGTCTGTAGACATATCAATACTCAGAATAGTGTTTAGTTGATTGGCTAAGTCCTCTTCTACCTCAGCTTTGGTATAGGGCACTGGGTAAGTTAGAGTGGTGGTATGTTTTGATGGACCCATAGTCAGACTTGCCTCTGGAATGACGACCACCACATGGTTCCCTCTCCTCCCCAACTCCTCCACGATAGGCTTCATTCCAAGCCAGTGGCTGCCATCTGATGGTATAACCAACAGATTCCCAGTTTCAGCTGAACCAAAGAGGAAGAGACTCAGGAGCAACCGTACGGTAATCATTCTCTCACTGGTGTGAAAAACAACAGCTAAAGGAAAGTGAGGAAGTACAGGTTAAAGTACCTCATTTAAAAACGAGTCTGGACTGTGTTCAAAGGAGTGTCAATGTTTGCAGCTGATAGGTTTACCAAGTTAAAAAATGGCTCTGAGGCAAGAAATTAGCCTAAATGTAGCAAATTTTTAGTACTGTACACCATTAACCATTATGCACACAAATAACAAAAACCTTTTCCCTTTGTCTCTATATAAATAAAATAAAAAAATGGAAAAAACAGGAGTGAAGCAACATGCACTGCTTATATAACACACTTGAACTTTTCAGCATCCTGTAAATAATTAACAGAGTGTGTCCTCTTATAAAATTAACAGACGCACTGTAACGCTGATATTTTTAAAAAAATCAACAATTAACCTATATTCACTATTAAAGTACGGTTGGTATTTAAATACAGCGCACAACACTGAGAAACTCGTTGCAGGATGGTCACTAAACAGTTGTGCCATTTTAACACATGGTATTTCTCCCAAAATTTAGTTTAAACTAGCAGTAAATGTGCTGAAATTCAGTCCCACCATGACTTGAATGTGAGCAATGGCTGCTCCCAAAATGTTAATGTAGAATTGCATAAATGTCAAGTCTTTCACCAAAAATTATCAAACACCTGCGATATTATCAGTGAGTTGCATGTACTGTTTTGCTGAGAATCTTTGGTGCTTTAATAAATATTAAAATGATTCACTAACTAGCATTCTGTTGAAATTACCCAAACAGGTACATATTAAAGCATCTTTTGTGTTGGAACGGCTGGAGGGTGATGACAAGGCTTTTAGTTTTAAGTGAACTATTACTAACAACTGGACAAACTAACAATCAGTGTTGAATTTCTGAATAAACTAAAGTGGGTCTTTCACCAATGTGTTGACTAAATCAGCTATCATGACAAATAGTCCAGTGGGGGTAGGAAAGAGGTAATGGCAACTTATCTCACTGTAGAAGGAGGTGTCAACCTTTAGCTAAGGCGAGGCTGCACTTTGCCTTACTGCCAGGAGAAACATTAGCTCTTTTTTTTATTTCCACAAAGGAAATGTTTTAAGAGAAGTATTGACATGTTTGTGGAGTAATTCTGTTCTTGCACAAACCTGCAAAATGAAAGCTTGAAAAAGGTTTCTTACTATTTATCAGCTCGTTTCGTAAAGGCCCTGTAGATTTTATAATTTCAAACAAAACACTTTTTATGTGGTATATGTGCTGGTTAAAATATTGCTTAAAACACTTATGGGAAGCATGCTATTACACAAACCCTTTATTTACCAAAAAAAGCAGAATGGCAAAAAAGAAAAGTTATGCACTGCCAGACAAATTCTAAGTTGTTACATATCTTGTAATGTAACTGAAGTGTCCTCGAAATCTAACTTTTGTTGACTGAGGGGGTCCTCCATTTACCATTTCTCAGTCATAAGCTGAGGCTTATGTACATGTACATGGCTTATGCACATAGTTTTTTGGGAATTAGAAGAAGTGTGTGGCTGCATCTATTGACAGGTCTAACGTTTCATATTATTGCTCAGATGGTGAAACTGTCAGTGATCAATGTTTTAATAAGTTAATAATAATAATAATATGTTTTAATAATGTTTTAACAAGTTGTTTTCAATTTGCTAGTAGACACCCCCCCCCAACCCCACCCTAGATCGCCTGCTGTAACTGTACAGAATTCTTAACTTGTTGGGAATTGAGGCCTCTTAGACATTATTTTAATGTCCATGTTAATTACAAACAGTTACCAAGACAAATTACAGTTGAAATTATGATAAACATAGAGCTACAGCAATAATAATTTTAAAGTGGCTCTATAGTTAGGTTTTATTATAAAGGCTTACTTGTGACAAAGGTTTTGGTTTCTTGGTTGCCATCCCTCCAATCATGACCATGTTGGGCATCACCGGTCGTGGATATTCAAAGGCAAAGTCAAAACGCATAAACCAGAGAGCAGCACGGCTCATGATCTCCATCATAGATGCTTTTCGTTTAAGTACACGTGAGGCAATCTCATCTGCATGAGCATGCAAAGTTCTACAAGCCATGGGTTGCAGCAAACTTCTTACCAGGTTCAAACATCTCTGCCAAAAATTCATCTGGTTTGTAAAATGGGTATTACGTTGTGGAACATAAGAAGCTGGACTTGGGCATTGGCTGGCAAGAATGTCAACACCACAAGGAAGGTTTATTTGCATATAAATAGCTGGAATTGAGAGATATTCACCAACAATAACTCCAACAGGCTCAAATGGGTCTGTGAGAATAGCATCGAAGTTATAGTCTTCCAGTTTCTTCATTAAGTCTTTGTGAAAGAGCAGTCCCTCTGCGTTCCTCACAATGAAACTTTGAAGAAGTCTGACTTGGTAGAAGAACAGCAGAAACTTGGACAGGTCTGAAGAAAGATCAGTACTCAAAATTGCAGTTAAGTTGCCTTCTAATTTCTCAAGTAATTCAGCTTTGGTATAATGTACTGGGTAAGTAAGAGTGGTGGTATGCTCTGATGGGCCCATACTTAAACTTGCCTCTGGAATGACGACCACCACCTGGTTCCCTCTCCTCCCCAACTCCTCCACAATAGGTTTCATTCCTAGCCAGTGGCTGCCATCTGATGGAATAACCAACAGCTTCCCAGCTTCAGCTGAACCAAAGAGGAAGAGACTCAGGAGCAACCGTATGGTAATCATTCTACCAGTGGTGTGAAAATATTTTACAGGGCTATTGCAGCTGGAGAAGATTCAAGCCAACAAGGAACAATCAGATAATGATAGCGTTTAGCTTAAAGTTCTCCATATCTCTACATGAGTCTGGTTTATATTCAGACAAGGTGGAGACACTTGCAGCTGGGTGGGACTTTATCTATATAAGGTTGTCAAGCAATCAATAAGGGTAAGTGTGTAATATTAAGTTACATAATAGCATATTGCTAAACATAAAAAATGCATGTGGCTTTTAATGCCATATATGATGAAAAAGAGTTGGTATTTTAAGCAGCCTTGAACTTCAAACTCTGAAAGCAGCATTGACCTTTGCATAGATAAATATAACCTCTATACATGCTACTGAAAAAAACTTAGGAAAGGGAAAGAATAAAATGTCATATTGTTCTTCTGTACAGTTTGTTTTGACTTTTTCAAAAGATCAGCACAATACTGCTGGAGTTTTAACAATAATGGAGGAATTTAAAAATCTGTGAGGATGTCTGCTAATATATGTTTATTTACATTTTCCTCATATTTTAACAGACACTATCTAAAAACTTTGAGTATCTTAATTAAAATATAACTTAACTAAATAAAAAATGAAGATGCATGAATTGGTTTAATCTGTTGAATGTCTGAATAATCTGTTGAATCTTTCTAATGCTGTTTCTGCATGCATTTTTAACAGAGAGTGGAGGATGAGCCTAACGACACAACTCAAACAAAACCTGTTTCTCCAAACATTTGTCTGTTGCTAAACACTCCTGGACTGTACATGTCTGATCATATAGATGCGGGGAGTTTTTGCTCCCTGCATCTAATCCTTCAAATTATCATCATTACGGATTAAGGAAATTGAGACGCAAAGTTTACATAAATTGGCCAAAGCCATGTGTGGCTCACATACAGTGACTTACATACATGTGTGGTTCACATACAGAGACTTCCAGTAGGAACTGCATCAGAGTATATTTTTACTCAGGTAAGCAGATGAACTAAAAGTATTGATTATAGCAATGGTAAAAAAAAAGGAAAGGGCATTTATAATAAAATGATGGCACCAACCTCAACGAAGGTGAGTGCACAAGAACAACAGCTTGGGGGTGGGGGGATGGTGATGACAATCATCAGGAGTAGAAAAATTACAGCGTTTAAAAAGACTTACCTGTGGCAAAGATTTCGCTTTCTTGCTATTCAGTCCTCCAACAGTTACCATGTTAGGCATCACCGGTCGTGGAAATTCAAAGGCAAAAGTCAAATCGTATAAACCAGCACAGCTCATGATCTCCACCATAGATGTTTTTCTCTGAAGTACACGAGAAGCAATCTCATCTGCACGAGTAAACATACGTGAACAAGCCATGGGTTGCAGAAGTGTCCTTAAGAGGTTCACACCTCTTTGCCAAAAACTCATGTGGTCAGTAAAATGAGTTAAAGGTGGCGGAACATAAGACAGTGGAACTGGGCATTTACTAGCAAGAATGTCAGCACCACAAGGGTGACTTGTTTGTGTGTAAATGGCTGGAATTGAGAGATACTCGCTAAGAATAACTCCAGCAGTCTCAAAGGGGTCTGTGAGAATAGCATCAAAGTTGTAGTCTTCTAGTTTCTTCATCAAATCCTTATTAAAAAGCATACTCTCGAGGTTCTGTGTTGTCAGAACTTTAAGAATATCCATAGTGTTGATAAAACCTTTAAATCTGGCCAGGTCTGTAGATACATCTGCACTCAAAAGGCGAGAAGCAGCTGCATTTACATTCTCCTCCAGATTGGCCTTGGTGTAGGGTACTGGATACGTCAAAGTAGTGGTATGATCTGATGGACCCATGCTAAGACTTGCTTCTGGGATGACGACTACCACCTGGTTACCTCTATGCCCAAGCTCCTCAACCAAAGGCTTTAATCCTGTCCAGTGGCTGCCACCTGCTGGAACCACCAATAATTTCCCAGCCTGTGCTAAGCCCAGGCAGTAAAGACACAACAGCAACACTACAGCAGACATCATAACAATTATGTAATTTATAAGTGGCAATAACTACAAGCATATGAACCAATAATGATGGCAAGAGCTGGCTGTCTTGGAATTTTGAAGCACCTATGATTTTGCACTCCCCAGCACAGGGTTTTTATCCTTAAAGGGGAGTTGCAACAACCAACAAAGAAGTTGGGGTCTGAAAAGACTGGAATTCCACTCTCCAGTGGCAAAACATACTCTCAGTAGCACTGTGAGCGACAATACAAAAGTCTACAAAAAAACTCTATGTATTAACTTTCAACAAAGAGGTGACTCCTTCTTGCCCTAGTAGTGCTACAGGTTTAAATGAACCGAGATAAAGTCCCAGGATAAGATAAACTCGATAAACTTTTAAAAGCAGATTTTTTTGGAGAGCAGTAGCATGTTGTCTCAATGTCACATGTAAGAAAAGCGATTAAATCTAAACAGTAAACTCTGTTTTAGGCTTACCTTGTGTAAAAACTATGAGGTTTGGACATAAAATAGGACATTTTATGTCCAAAAAAATAGGAAAATAGGACAAATGAACATGCTTTCCACATATGGGCTGCCCTGGCAACATTCCGCCATGGGTGATATTTTACTAAGACACATAGTTCAGTGATATTTATTATTTATCAAGCAATGGCAAGGGAAGTTTTCTGTGTGCCATTCCTTTTAAAATAAATAAAACATAAATTAAATGAATACACATGTGTAAAGGAACTGACTTGGGCTGTCTTTGTCAACTTTGTATTTTTCTATGTTATCACTAGATGACATTATAAGAGGTTTATTTGAGGTCATTTATATGAAAACTTACATTGAATTACAGTTTGTTTAACCCAAAATGCAGCTCTTTAAAAGTTAAAATGAAATGAAAGTTAATGTACAATAAAAAATACTATAAACACAAATTTTGCATAACATTCAAAATTTCTGACATCATACTGTAGTAAACATAGCATGCATGTGTAAATGTTAATTTATCCCTTTTATAGCAGCTCTCATATTCCATTTGCATCTTTGCATATTTCTGCTTGGCCTGATGAGTTCAGTCACCCTTGGGAATTAGAATAAATTAGACTGGGAATAACTTGTTTTCCAAACTTCTAAGTGTAGCCTCATATCATAAAGTCTGGCTGTAAACAGTCCCAATGTTATATTAATCATTAATTTCAATGCCGGACTTATCCCCACAGTATGCAAAGTAAACCAGTTTTAAAAGCTAAAACCAGGTTTATTTGTGTTTTAATAGATTGTATTGATTATACTATAAATTATCAGTCAAGCCTATTTCCCAAGACCCCTTTCAAAAAAAGGTGAACTTTGAGCCGATTTCTCTATCTCTCTATCTCTAACATTTTGGCCAAGCCCAAGTAGCAGAGAAAAATGAAGACTTTGCGGCCTGCATTTTATCTCTTTTTAGAAAATGCATGGTCATGTATGCCTTGGTGGTTCCAAGCTGTGTAAATTTCCCTGTATGGATATCAACGCAACTTTGTACCTTGCAAAGCTGACTACTGAGTGCATAAACTGTCCAATGTTCCATAGTTATTTGTAATTTTGTTAATTGAGTGGTTAGGATACTCTTAGTGAACTTAGTCTTGTTGAAATCTTCAGTATTGCAAATGGTGTAAGAGTGCATAAATACACAAGTTCAGACATTTCTCATTCTGAGAACTTAAGATGGAAATGCAAATGAAAGCTCTCTCCAGGTATTATCTTAGTTTGAACGTCTTGCAGCATACAGGTATTAGTATAGCTCCTCAGTTACGTCACTGGATAAGATGCTTTTGTAATGATGTAGTTACGGCGTCTATCAGCAGGGGTTGCAAAACTGCCAAAGTTAATCGGCTTATCCCAAACCCTTTCTAATGAAAGCTACAACCGTACTTTTTGGTTAAAAATCAGTTAATGAACAAGTACATAAGAAATCGGTGTTCAAAACGGCCTCTTTACATCACCCCGATTAGCAACGCTAAGATTACGTGAATGATTTAGAAATGCACGTGGGGTGCAAATATAATGACACGTGGTGGCGCTATTGACACAAATATCTTTGCGAATGATTCGCCGCATTATTGCAATGTCTAAGTTTAACTGAATAAAACTCCAGTAATGCATACACCTGTCAACATGTAGGTGCAGATAGTATTTTTTTTCACTAGGTCTGATGTTGTTGTTTTGCACTAATTTCACCAATACTCATCCATATCTACGCATTTTATACTTGCTTATGCTATTAATGCAGAACGTCATAAAACAGACCACTAAATACGACTGTATAATCACTTTGTTATTGAACTCTGCCATTACAGCAATGCATCTCTTTTTTCGTTAAACATAAAATAAAAAAGAGGCGGTTTCCTCATTGTTGTCGGAAATAAAATCACAGATAAAGTACAATAATAATCAACGTATTTAGCGTGATGGCGTCAGTATGTTATGCTTTCTCTAATCATAAAAAGAAAACAAACACGGGTCCACAATGGGTTAAAAAGTTGACGTCTAGCTAAATACTGAGTTCCTCACAGGCGCTAAATCTGAAGAGCACTTCAAAGAGGGATTCGCATCATCACACACACATTCACTCACAAATCACACCACAGACGAACAAACTACGATGTTGGATACTTGGAGCCGGTATAAAACTTAAATCAGAACAAACTACCATAAACAAGACGACCCGTATCCGGCAAGACGGACGAGGAGTCTCATCCATCAAGCGAAATGTTACGAAGCTTCTTACCTTCATACTGATCGGACCGGCGACGCTGCATCCCGTCGATCTATTGAACAGTCACTCGGACAATACTTTCTACAGAAACCTCTTTATAAAACTTTCCTCTTTCATACATAATATTTATCAATATCACTGACGCCGGTGGGACCCTTCTCCAGTTGCACCGTCATAAACCTCGCAGGTTACCGTCACTTTTCAACATGATCAACTCCTTGTGCCAAGGGTAAGCAAGAGACTTTGCTTTATGGAATCGCATGTTCTTTATAACTCATCAGGCAACTAACTGTTAATGAACGCATTCATTTTTCACCGTTTACTTTTCCTATTCAGGTAGTCGAGAGCAATGGCACCTTTTTGTCCTAAACCCTGTGAACTGGATAGTTGCCGATACCAGCTCAAGTAAGAGTCAAAGATTATTTTTCTGTAGTCAAGATGCAAATCCTTTCAGCTGTTCTGCTCCTGTTCTGTGTGCACAAGGTGAGTGCTATCCTTACCATTTCTACATATATACCATATTACTACAGTGAGGGGGAAGGAATTTCATTGTAAACATTAGTTTAATTTATTTAATCTTATCTGTATTATTTTGGTGGATCAGACAGGCTGTAATAATAGTTTGTTATGTCTTTTTTAAAGAAGGCAGAAAGACAAATGCCCCAGCTTGTTTTCTTGACTTATCTGCAACTTTATATTTCTCTCAGGCAGTGTCATTAGTTGCATTGGCAAAGCAGTACCTCTGATCACTTTAGAAATCCTGATTATAATTAGCTGATTATAAATAACTATTTGTTTTAGATGAGGTAATAGACCTCAATTGTATTGCACTACGCACTGAATATTGAATATTACAATGAATGAATGAATCTTTTATGTCCTTATTATCGTTGCACACTGTTGTACAAGACACAAAATGGGGTTATAGCAGCTATTCTAAGATAATAAACAATTAGAAAGAAACAATGTATACGAAAAGTAGCTAACATAGATAGAACCAAAATAACTGTATAAACAGTATAAACCGTAGTATAGTGTATATATACTAGTATAGTGTTATAAAGTGAGATGGTAGGAGGTAAAACCTTATAGCAGCATCAGTATTGCACATATGTTTGTGAACTGTAGACAATATTATATTATGCTGAATATTAAAATTAGTATAACATTCTACTTATTTTGTTACAGTACTAAAGGGACTACACACCACTTCTATGCTAGTTTAGTTTCTAAAATACATTTAGGTAAGATACTGAAAGAAATATGCTTCATTAGATGTACAAGAATTTGGTGAATAGCAGGAGAATCAAGAGAAATATAATATTGTAAATATAATGCTAACAGTCAATAATGTAAAGCATGTAAACATGTATAGTGAGTAACACTATACATGAGACATGTATAGTGTTATTCAGTTTTGTGGCATGTTTGTATTTCATTAAATAATCATTTATGACTGTAGGCACAAACACAATATAATTTTTAATCAAAATACCCATTTTATGGTGAAAAAAATCACCACAAAACCATCAATATCATAACTGCATACAAGCATAATTTACAATGTGGCGTTAATTTCAATGATATGCACATGTGAAGGAACCCAACCGAGGACACCGCGGGTTTGTGATGTGGCCGTCATTCAGCAGTTTACTTTTAAGAAACAGTACATGTGGGGATAGCTGTACATCCTCACCTTTGTACAATCCTCAAAAGACAGCCTCCCAATGGATTAGAGTTCCAGCAGTCTTTCTCTCTCTCTCTTACACACACACAAACACACCCTCCCAAACAGTGATTCAAATACCGGAGAAGTAGCCCAGCATCTGTGCTACTCCCTGGGGACAGATAAGAGGGTCAGTCTTACACTAGTAACTATTCATTCCATGACATCTGCTGCATTCAACCTCTGAGAGCAGGATGGAGAACAATATGATCAGCACTAAATCCACTCCATCACCACCCCATGACTCTATTGTTTAGACACACATTCTTTCATTTTTCATCTCTGTATAATGATTATTCTCTGCATGGCTGAAGTCCAGCTAAATTGCTGCAAGTGCGCTGCTCTCTTTCACACCCCCTCCGTCCCTCGACACTGCACTTCGCTCTGGTTCATGTGCCGTGAGAGCATAATGACGGTCAACCTGTGCTCATGTTTTTACTGAGTGCCTCTGTTGATTTAAAGAGGCTATGAAGCTTTGAGTAATAAAGAAAGGCAGCGTGTAATCGACCAATAAGCAGACTTCGAAGTGACTGACAAATAATGTCAAATCAATAACGTCAATCAATAAGTATGCAACAGGCCCATTTTTTTAAATAGTTGTATCATTTTGATGGTCCTCTCACAGTCATTTAAAACTCGCCTTAAGAGAAGTCTCAACTCAAAGGGCACATTCGAATACACAGACTTAAATGGTTTACAGTGAGCAAATTTAAAGTCAGAATAATGATTCACAGTGAATTCTCTATCTCTAGGTTGTCTGCGGCTGCTGTCGTCTTTGTGCGCAATTAGCTTTGATTTCATTATTTATTTACTGAAAGAAAACTAGCGGTGGGGAATTTGCTAAAATTTACAGTGCCGGGATTAGAAGGCACGCTTTAATCTTATGCCTCTGATAATGCCGCATGGCCTGATTGATTAGTTTTTCAGGAAGCTTATGTCAGAAAAACTAATCCGCCTTCGGATTGTGCCAGCTGTGTAAGGTTCTCCACTCTGGTGCTGTATCACGGAGGCGAATTACAGAGCTGCTGGGCTGTGATAAGGCCCTCGTCTCTTTCACACGCCCGTCCCTCCGGACAATAAAAACGCTGTTTATATTCTTCAGAACCTGCTGCAGCTCGAGTTTTCACATCAAACCCTTGCTGGATTGCCATGTGAGGGGAGAATTTACACTGGGCTTTCAGAATTGGGCTGAGGACACTAAATGAGAGGAAAAAGAAGTGACAGAATGGAATCGTGAAATGTGTTTGTAGGTCCACTAACCCAGAAATTCCTGTGAGAGAGATTACACAAAGATTTTTGTGCGTGTGTCTGTAAATATGAGCATTTCGCTCTAGATTGGCATTATCACTTCAGGGCTTATACACCAGTGATGTGTATCTGTCTCTATATTGGGGTCATTGTTGGTTTAGCAGAGGCCTGGCCTCAGTAATCTCTCATAAACAATATTGTCTGTGACATTTACAGCTATATACATTGGGGTTTTCTGGTGTGATGCTTCTATTTCTCATGTTTGTTAATTTCATGTGGTGAATTACATTTTTCAGGAAATGAACATTACCCCAAGAGCAAGTGCCATTTACTGTGCATGTAGTCATCATTTTTAGTATTATTATTGTATTTTTAGTATGTTATTTCTGATGAAACCACACATCCTCTTTCATGAAATTTAATGACATAAAAATATATGTACCTCTATGAAAGTAAAAAAGTAAAAAACAGTTGGGTTTAATTATATTTGTAATACACTTAAAACCGGACCAAGCTGAAATGTGTTACAACAGATCCTAGACATTAGATGTGATATAAAGAAACATGTTGATCAAAGTCTCAAAGGGTGTATTTCTCATAATTCCAGGATCCTAGTTCATTTTTTTGTAATGATTTATTAAAGACTGCAAGAATTAGTCTGCAGAATGGCTTTGGAAACATCTTCTGATTGTTACATTTTAAACATGCTAAATTAAATTGATGGATTTCAAACTAATGAATTCCATTAGTTTTATTTATTAGTTTTGATTAAATGAATTAGTTCTGCTGATCTGAACTCATTTTGATTCATTTCTTCAGAAATTTACTTGAACTGTGGATTACTACTATCAAATAAGGTGTAATATTTAACATTCCAACTCTAAATCTATTTGTTACACACATACACAAGTTACATTAATGTCATTTGTCAGAGTTTTAACATTTATTTTGTCACGGATGGCAATGTTATATATTGCCTAAGATGTAAAATCAATACTTTTCCACGGGTAGGCTGGAAACTTGTGATTTCACAATGTTCCTGACCTGAAGGGCAGGCCTGTGTATTTCAAGCTTAGTATTATGACAGATGTGTTGGGTACCATGTCTGTGACCTGGTGTGTGTGTTGACGGCTCCAGTGTGTTTGTGGGTAATTTATGTGCTGTGGTCATGTACTTGTCAACCTGTGGTTATATATTTATTTTACCAGTTTACTTTAAGATACAAATTGTCTGTCCCCGATCAACCCTTACAGTGTGTAAAATAGCAGCTGTGATATTCTTCTAAATATCCCCTTGTGTGTTCCACTGGATAGTCATATAGGTTAGAAAGACATGAGGTCTATGATGAAATGACAAAAGAATTTTCATTTTTGAGCGAACTATCCCTTTATATATAGGTCATGCTTAAGACCTTTTTAAAATCAGTATGTCATAATAAGATTAAATAATTCTCTGCTTTCATTCAATCTGTTTTAACTTTAATTCAGATTAACAGAAGAATGAACAGTATATGTCATTATCATCATCATCATTACCATCATAACATTGTCTTCACTTTCTGCTATCTGTCATTTTTTTGCTCATCATTTCCTCTCATTGTTTCACTCTGATATGATGTTGTCAGCCCTTCTGCTCTGAAAAACTGTCATCTCCACAAGAAACCAAAAAAAGATTTTTTTCTTGCTGCTGCTTTACTGTCTTCAAAAGAGACTAGTACTGTACAGCATATCTAAAAGCAGTTAAAATAGATCCTAATCAAAGAAGAAAGACATCTGTATTGACAATCACAACAGAGAGGAAGGTCTGGCTGTATGTTTCAAATGCGTTGAATGAGTCTTGCAACTCTGTTTCAATGATCATTAAGAGGGAAAGTAAAGATGTATAACAAAGTATGGTTTATACAGAACCTCAGAAGGAGGTCTGAAGTTTTTGTCTGTTATTTTTATTTTCATGCATGTTTTTTAGACACTTTCTCTTTTTTGTTGTTTTTGCATATGGACCTTGTGATCATATCTGTTATTCTTGCTGAGGAGACGTCAAACACATTTGTAGAAACAAAAACCAGACAGATGGTATAATGAGATTGTAGAGGTGTTGATGGGTTGATAACTCCACAAGCAGCTTGTGGAACAAAGAACTAAACTGACAGGTATTAAAAGGGAAAAAAGCATCACTCCTAACCTAATAACCCTCCTTGGCCTAATTAACAAATTATGATTTGATAATACAGCAAAGTATCACCTTGTCTAACTTGTTTTATGTTGGTCTTTGATGCCTTTTTTACAAACTTTTTCAGTGCTTAAGAAACTGTATATTTAGTAGGGCTGTCACACTTGAGGTGTTACTGCATGCAATAAATTAAACTTGACAGTTTTTTAAAATTTTGTTGTTAACACTCTTAACACATTTATTCAATTTCACATTATAAATGTTTTATTCTGCTGACATCAACCGAACACCTCTCCAAAACCCATACCCTGAAAAAATAAGTCAGCAAACCCATACCTACTACATGATTGATGTTCGTATTAATATGCATGCAATACACATTTAGCTGTTTACCGGGTCAAGGGCGGTCACACAACATGGTACAATATTATTTAATTGTTGCAGAATTGATGCGCTTTAAGATGTGATATATTGTTTGTGAAGCAGAGAACAGTATGTGCAAGACAAGTAAAGATCTGGCAGTCACAAATTATTTTGAACCCAATACACATTATTTTGAGTTCTAAAATTATAAATTTGCGGAATGCATTTTGTATGCATTATGCATTGTTATGTGACTTCAAAATGTTATTAAAAATTTAAAAGTATTTATATAGCCCAGTTATTAGCCCTAATATTATTAAGTCCTGAAATGTCACTGATACGTGTGAGTCTTCTAAACTTTCTTTTAACTTCATCTTAGCAGTATTTACACAACATTTGTGTTGGCTGGATGTGCACATTGTACTCCAAATTGATGACAAAATATATTTAAATTAGAAATGAAAATGCAATGCAAAGTTGACTAAATGTTTTTATAAACATGCATTTTGGCATTTGGCTCACATCATTTTAACTGCAATCATTAAAAGAAATCATGTCTCCAAGTTAACAAGCAGCCATTGGCTGCAGCTGTGGCCAGATGATTTTAGGGTCTGTTGACTGAAGCAGCCATGCATGAGCGTTTGGTGCTGTAAGGGTCAGGTGCTAATGACAGGAGGGATTATGTGGCATTAGACATGAAGCACAGAATACAGTGCAGCGATCAGTCCTGGCTAACGGTGAGGATTTCTTTCTTTGATCCTCTACACTGAACACCTGCCATTTGTTACAGCCCAGCTCTTGATTAAGAGTGATGGGTTTCGAGTGTGAGGCTGTTTCAGCCATCAGGGTAGCAATCTATTCTGCAGCCGTGTATGGACTCTCATAGACCCTCACCTGCCTTCCTGAGGCGTTCTGGAACTTCTCTTGAAACAGTTCTTTGTGTGAATCATCACAAATGAAATGCTCTGTAATACCACTGAGGGAAAACTGCAGGGAGAGATGGAAGGAGATTGACAAAGATAGCTGAAAAAAATGAATGAGACAGGTTTTGTGGTAAGGTTCATAAAGTAGATTTTGGGGTGGGGGTTAAGGGGGAGACTCTGTAAACTAATAGAGAGGCAGCTGTTCAGAAATACTCTTTAGCTTTCTTAGGTAAAGAAAATGGACATTAGCCAGGGCAGATGCCATAAATAAATGTAATATTAAATATATAAATGTAAAATAAATTCAAAACAAAATGTTATCTCAAAGAACTACAGTATGCTTTAGGTTAAAGGAATAGTTCACCTAAAAAATAAAAAAATTCTGTCATAATTTACTCTGATGTATGCTGTTTCTTTTATGAAACTCAACAGTAGACATTTTTACAGTAGTGTCTTCACACAGATCTGTAAAGCTCTGTAAGACATGAGTTGTCAAGATTGTTATTTGTACAGCGCTGCACAGTGCATGTCACAGTCATATGAACTCTTTTATGCAATAGTTAAGCATAAAAGAGCAACACCTTTTTCATCATGAGCAGAAAAAAACTGTGTAAAAACTGTTAAAGAAATTTTTCTTTTGTGTTTCACAGAAACAAATATATATGTTTGTAACAACAATAGTAAATAATTGTGCAGCTTTCATTTTGGGATAAACTGTTTTGTTAAACTAAGGCAAAATGTTGACTTGAACACAGGAACATAGGAACAAAATGTGTCAAAAATCACAGCTTCACTATTATGTTAAACAAACAATCTCCGGGTCTGAGAAAAAAGAAGTAGAACAAGAAAGAGAAATGGAGGGAAAACGACAAGAAGGTGCAAGTCTGACATCCAAACAGATTCATGCCCTGGGGCTGGAGAGCCATCACAGCTATCAGAGGTGTACTACTGCCAGATGAAGCAAATGCATTTTAACAGCATCTTCATCCATGATCCGCCACTGAGATGTCCCTGACTTCTTAATAACTTTCTAGAGGGCTAGTTCTGGTCACCACAGCAATTACCTTTATGTCAAGCCTTAAAAGATATGTCCACCCCGGGGACCAGCCAACAGCTTTCTCCATAATGCTTATTACAGATGAACGTCTAGACTGATTTTTCTCCCACTTTGTGGATGTCAAATTATGATGCTGTCACTATGATAATGGGCCAGCTTTTGATATTGGTGACTGATGCTTTGTGCAATATGTTCCTGAATTACAGGTATTTATGAAAGATTTAAATCATTTCAGGGCATGTCTGCTTTGATACAGGTTATTTAAACTATATACTGTACTGTTTAAAATGCAAGTTTATATAGACCAATAAGGAAAAATAATAGATGAAACAGCCTGCAATGTTTGCCTAAAAGATTCTACAAAGTTGTCTGCAAAATGCATTGCATTGCATATGAACCGTGTGTTTCATAATGACGTACAGTATGTGTAAGTATATGTTCCGTAAATATATGTGCATACAATATTTGTACTTAAAGCACAGTGTCTGCATACAGTGTAGACTGCATAGAAATGGTACATGTGAAAGAAGGAAATAAAAGGGTTTATATCAGTCTGTTACTCTAGCCTGCAGGACAGTATTGTAGTTTTGTTGAAATCTTAATTAATGTCCTTAGAATTCCCCATCAGCAAATCATCCACACTTTACCTAAAAAACTTCAGTTGACATCAAACACATTACCAAATATGTGTCGAATTACTGCTACACCAGTACTGCTACTGCTACAGCATGGGTGTGTGTGTGTGTGAGAGTGAGAGGGACGATTGTCAGCAAAACCTTTTAAGTTTTCCTCTCAAAGCAGTAAAGCATTTTTTTTGCTGGTGGTCCTCCACTTGTCACAGCAATTTCCCCAGTTGTTCATCATCGTTCAACTGCTTCCACATTATCATTGTCATCTTCTGTCTGCTTCACCTAAAGTGTTCTCTCTTCTCTAAATGTGAACAGTATTCAACTTCCCTTGTCAAGTCATACCATAGTCATGAGGTATACCAAATGAAAAATGAAGTGGCTTACAGCCAGGAGCTAGAAAAGATATGAGCAATCTGTTTCTCTAAATATTGTACAAGGCCAAGTTGTACAAGTGGGACTTAAAAGTGAATAAATGTTTCACGGCAAGCCAAAGTCACTATTTTTCTTCTCACAAAACATTTTCTTCTCATTTCCATTGAGGCTTATCTTTGATCTTTGGGCAACACAGTCTGTTTTCATTGCAACCTGTATAGCCATTATAAAAATTTACTTAGCATTTTATCTATACATTGAGGTCTTGTCTTAATTAAACTTTGTAGGGAATGATAGATGGACAGAACCCTCAATCCATGGGGAATACATTGATTTCACATTATACGTGAAACTTCCAAATTACTGGGCTATTATTGGCTGTTTGCAACATTTATTAAGGTGTGCATGAAGTTGTGAAGGTGTAACACCATGTGACAACATTTTACACCCATCTTAAAGGTCACACAGACAATCAGAAATGCTTGTATGCTCACACATGCTTTTAAGCATATGTCTGATAAAGAACAGGCGCTGAAATGCTGATACCAGTATTTGGATAAGCTTTAGTCTACTTTAGATGGAAACGTCTTTGTAAACGTAGTTTTGTGTTGAATGAGTTCTCATATGCTGCTGTTAAGCTTACAGCAAAATTAGTAATTATGGAGAAAATACAGGCTTGCTCGTCAGTGCGATTTCAAACAGTCTTACTCTCGCATCTGCTTCAGCAAATGATCCCCTTAGCCGTGCCTCAGGATGGCAGCCTGTGCTAATTACCAGCAAAACTAGTTTGGCTTATTTCTACAAATTATTAAGACTTTATCTTAAGTGGACCAGAACTCAATCCTGAAGCAAAGAGGTTATTTGGTGCCTGGGATCTTAGCACTGCAACACACTGCAGGAATCTTTCTGCAGTGTTTACAGTTTTAAGAAACCTCGGCAAATCATTTTAATATTAAAAAAACCCCTGAAAACTTTAGTATTCATTCCGTCAATGACTGTCAATGACAACACCTGTAAATAATACAATTACATGCTTCTTACACTTTATAATATGCTATTTACGTTTATGCAGATTCTTTTTTTTTGAATTATACATTTTCTTTTCAACTGAACCCATGACCTTGGCATTGCTATTGCCATGCCTACCAGTTGATCTGCAGAAACCAATAATATGTCATTAAGTCTGAATAAAACCTAAAGTGGTTATACGTTCTCATGTTTTGTGTGTTTCTGTATTTCTCAGTTTTTTTGGAAGGTCATGTGCAGAAGAGTGCAAATTCCTGAGGTGGGCCTTGTGGACTGGGGGGAAGCTGAAAATGAGGAGATCCCCTCCCCCAAAGGTGCCAGCCCTCGTGTTCTCAAACCCCTGCGCCTTTTCGCCCGAGGATCCCCAGGGCTCAAGAGCAACATGAGGGAGATAACATATTTGGAAAACATACAGGACTCATGGGACTGGTTATCTAACCAAACAGATGTTAGAGAGGCACAGAGCAGGACTAGACGCAGACCTATCGTGAAAACAGGCAAGTTTAAAAAAATGTTCGGCTGGGGAGACTTCAACTCCAACATTAAGACTGTGAAATTGAACCTCCTCATTACGGGAAAGATAGTTGACCATGGAAATGGCACGTTCAGTGTTTACTTCCGCCACAACTCTACAGGACTGGGGAACGTCTCCGTCAGTTTGGTGCCACCTTCTAAGGTGGTGGAGTTTGAGATCGCTCAGCAGTCCACCCTGGAGACCAAAGACTCTAAATCTTTTAACTGTCGTATTGAGTACCAGAAAACAGACCGCAGCAAAAAGACTTCTCACTGCAGCTTTGACCCTTCCAATGTGTGTTACCAAGAGTCGACCCAGAGCCACGTCTCCTGGCTGTGCTCAAAACCCTTCAAAGTCATATGCATCTACATCGCCTTCTACAGCGTTGACTATAAACTGGTGCAGAAAATCTGCCCAGATTACAATTATCACAGCGACACACCTTATGCTTCCACTGGTTAATGTTCAGTGGAGCCAAGCTTGGATCTTTAACGTTGATGTTCTTGAGAATTTAAACAGAGCATGGTCCACCCCATTTTCACCTGCCGGCATCAGCCCTCATTTTCACCATGTGTTCCGTCTGATTTTAAAGCAATTAAATTACATCCAGATGTTTTGCATTAGGCTAAACGACTGGTTCGTGCTACAAGCATTGATGTTTGTGATATAGCAGTCACATTATTTAACTGGCAAAATAATTGATCAATTCTTTTGTTTTTGCCTTGAAATGGAACACTTCCCATCCTGCTGTCCCCATTTGTAACCTTTGACAGTTGGTGCTGTTGATTCTGGACTGTGGGGATTTTTTTTCACTAAAAACACACATCTCTTGCTATTTGTCAAACTAATAAATCACTGACCTACAAAGGATAGAATATAAACGCTAAACACCTTTTTCATTGTAAGATTTATGTTTGTGTTACCTTTTGTTTCGGTGTGTGTTATATCAAGCAATGTGGCCTCTCATTGCACTGTTAATTCTGTAAACTATTTTAATGTGGACAACATTAGCAGCCATCAAAATTAGAGGTGCAATCGGATCAGATCATTCATCAAAGACATCACATACAAATTATTTTTAGTCATTTCACAAAAGATCTATATATAAATAGAGATTTGTGTATAATTTTAAAGAGTAATTTGGGATGTCTCGCGAGAGCACAATTCATCAGACAGGTGGATTTAGTGAATCTGGCAGCCGGTTAACAACCCTTTGTCATGGTCTTGCCACAGAGATCCACATTTCCAGGCTTTAATTAACATTAATTATAGTGGGAAATTTCACTTACACACCATGACAGGAGGGACTGAAGCCAAAAACTGAAATTTAGCACGTCAGTCATGTAGCAAACCTCTATTCATGCCAGTAGCTTTGGACTGGAATCAAACTCTTTCTTATCCTTTTGACAGATATTTGCCCTCAAAAAGTGATTTCCTCAAAAAGTAATAATAAATATAGAAATGTTCTAAAAATGCATGGTTGCCAATTAATGCAGACGCACATGATGATAATTTAATATTATTTTAGTGTGCTTGATTAATTCATAACTGAAAACAGTATGTAGAGATCAACTGGAAAAATGCTCTGTGTTGTTGTGTTTACATTTTAGTCTAAATGTCAAACCAGTTGAAATGCCATAGTCTGATCATCAGAACTGGAATTCTCAGGTTCCGTATATGTTCCAAATAGATTCCAAAAGATTCCAATTTACTTAATTTTTTTCTATGTCGGGCAAAATGGAACCAGAATCAAAAAATAATTAATTGTACTGATCAGTGTGCACCACTGTCTTGCCACACAAACAATGACATCAAGAAAATGTTGATATAAAAGATAGCTGTTTATAATGGTATTTAGTTTATAATCCAGTGTGCAATTTTGTGAACAGTGTATAAATGTGACAATATAAAACTGTGTGTATTTTGCCTTTCAAGAATAAATTAGTTTCTTTTATCTCTCGATTCAGCATAAAAACTTTCCTATGTTTGGTGTTTGACAGTTAAATCCAATAGATGTAACTTTTAATCATCTAGCGTGTCAGAGCTTTAATTTTCTGAACTGCAAATTGTGCTTTGTGGTTGTCTTCAGCATTTCTGTAAAATACAAAAAAACAAAGGAAAACTGCCTTTGAGTTATCAGCCTTCTGTTTTAGTTGAAACCCTCTATAGTATGCATGTTCTAACACTGTAATATTGTTTTGCATTACATTATTTGACATAAAATAGTTCAAATAACAAAGGAAAAAAAAAAAAAAAAAAGAGTACAACCTTAGTACCAAAATGACCCAAACAGCCTCATTCAGTAGAGCAATTTGAGAAGCGCTTGAGCATGCGTCTTGCCTCTGGGTAACCCCAGGATAAACATTTAGGAGAGAAAAGCAAATGTCATGTGGCTTCTTTAAAGAGTCCTTTTAAATCCTACAGTGCTATATACTCAATTCTGTTTAGGAGTTTTGTTACCATATGCCAACACATACCATAGAGGGTTAATTTATTGCTTTTACTCTGTATGACTGTATATTTCGCAATGGTAACCATAAAGCATACCCATACAGTATGAGATTTGCATATCATTCGTCATTTTTATGATTGCATAAAACAGTGATTCTTCTGTCAGTGAAAGGGTAATTTGCAAAATCATATTACCTCTGGATAATAATGAGAATAATATCCATATAATATGTCCTATAATATGTGCTTCATTTGCATCAATCTCTAATACAGAATCATATTCAATAAAAACCTTTCTGATGTATAGAATTATGTTATACAAGTATATATTAACTTTATATTTCTAAAAGGGAATATTTAGTAGAATGTCCAGCCTGCAATTTTATGAAACATACAATGAATGTAGGTGGGAACCAGAGATACAGTACTGTGCAAAAGTCTTAAACACATTAGTATTTTCACACCCAAAAATGGTTTTAAGCAAGTTATTTATATCTTTTGCTGTAGTGTTAGTACAAATTATAAGTTTATCCTTGAAGAAACCTGCCTGTAAAGCTACAGTGCTGTAAAAAGTTTTAGCCACTTGTTTAAAAATGCTGTAAAGTGGGGATGCTTTCAAAAATGTCATAAATAGATTTTATTTATCAATTAACCCCTAACAACTAAATCAAATAAATTTTTTGTGTGAACACCCCTTGGTTAAAACCTCTTTTGTCCTTGGTAAACGCACATAGCTTTTCAGGTAGCTTTGCAAGCAGGTTTCTTCAAGTGTCTTGGAGATGTTGCCACAGTTAATCACAGACAGACTCGATGATTGTGAGATCAAATCTCTCTGTGGAGCACTGGCTGTTGTCAGTCTCCTTGTGCATACAAAATCTTACAGGATTACAATTAATGGCAAAAAGAATGTTTGAAAATGCAAACTTATAATTTCTACTAACACTACAACAAAAGATATAAATAACTTGCTTAAAACCATTTTTGGGTGTGAAAATACTAATGTGTCTAAGACTTTTCCACACTACTGTAGATGTGGTCACTACCTGCTTCCACTGTATGTAAAACAATAGCTTAGACATTCTACTATGAGTAACACCTTTGTTTCTAACAACATGAGGGTGGGCAAATGGACAGAAATTCCATTTCTGAAGAACTATCCTTTCAACCTTTTGTTTCGTTCAGAGCAACTTGTCATGTTTTTGGCTGTATCTCTTTGAACACGGATGCCCTCCTACCCACTGACTCAATAAGAAGAAAGGGAAAGAACAAAAGACCAAACTGAATTGTCTATATGAAGCCTCAATGTCTCATTAGCTCAGTGGTGCACTTAAAAATTGTCTTGGAGAGAGGTTTTCTAATAGTGAGATGTTATCGCAGAGTTCCCTTGGAGCTACGGAAAACGCTTGGCATGAAGCGGCATGTTGGCGCGGGAAAAAGATCTGTCTGATAGCTCAGATTATGGACTGCATGCTGTTCGCTTTAATTAGCCCTGTTTTCGCCATCATGGAGGGTGCGAAAGGAATACATTGAGACTGCTGCAGAAACCACAATGGTCACGACACCACAATTTGTGCTGTCAGTGTTTATCTGCAGGTTCCAGATGCAGGAACAATTGTGGTAGTGTTGTTAGTACCACAGTGCTTGATTAAACACAAAATGTATTCTGAAACTCAGTGGTCACAGTTTAGTCGTTAGAGCTGTTCTAAATTCCATGTTTTGGTCATTAGCTTATTGCTTTTCACCTTGTGTTTCGCACAAATAAGCAACACCAAAATGTAAAAATGTTTGGCAGACGACACTTCAGTATAAAACTGGAAGAACGTTTCTTCAACTCTGTATTGGGGAAAAGCTATAAGATGTGCTCTTTAGCAGTCATGCTAAACACTACATTAGTCAAAAATCTTATTTCTATGCATTAAGACAGAACTGAGGACGTCGTGACCAATTTAGAAGGCAACAAGCATCAATCAGTAAGAAATGGCTCACAGAAATGAGTTCCAATAGGTTATTAGTAATCCATGGAACAGGAATGAAAGTGACTTACAATGATTGACCTAACATCTCTGCTGAAAAACGTTTAATGAGTTTAATGCAGGAATTCTTATGGACAATATTTTTTAAAAGATGGAATAAGTTCCAGAATCTTCACAAAACATGTCCTTTAACAGAACAAGTCAGTATAGCATGATACATACTTAAGACTTTCTTTGTCAGTTGGACTGTAGCATCACAGCTTATGACAAAAAGAAACTCTGCATTAGATGACAATCAATCTTTCTGTTCATTCCAAATGCACATCCACCTGTCCATCCAAGACAGTAACAATGCCACACTCTGATGCTCAGCATCCAAATATTTCCTGATTACAGAGGACAGTGTTTGAGGATGGATGGTCATGACTAAAGTTCAATCAGTTTACACAAATGCAATTGTGGGCTGACACTCCACCTTACTAACAAAAGACGACTTAAAACTAGTCTGTGTATTGAAGACCAATTCCAGGGAAGCAACAATATTGAGTTTAAAATTGCAGTTGTTTATCGTGTAATCATGTTTACGTCATGTCATGGGGTGAGACACAAACAATAATTCCATTTGTTACACACACTGATACAAATATTTGATATGCATATTTTCCCACAATATGGAACAGTACTAGCATTTTATCCTCCCCAAATGATTAAACTGTGTCATTACATAGAAACCGTGCCATCAATATGGGGCATAGCTATCTTTTCAAAAAGTGTAAAGAAATGACTCTGCACATTATGTTAACATTATTTAATGTCTAGTTATACAACTAAACATTAGGAATATATATTATTTCCCATTGATCAAACTCCTGACGTGTTCCTAGAGAATTCCAAAGCAAAACAGCAAGACTTTGGGAACTAGTGCAACAAGGAAGAGGCCTGGTCTCGTGGGACAAGGCAGGCACAGAGTAGAACTGAGAGAATTCAAATACTCCACACAAGAGTCATGGCAGGTAGTTTAAGGCTGTTTTAAGTGACAAAAAGATTTGCTAAATAAAGCTTGGATGCCAAACCCGTCACTCAAGAAGGACGCAAACCGTTTTTGCTGTAATTCAGAAGCAAGCCTGTCCCAGTCATGTGCTTTCGGGCTGGAGGATGATGAGATAGAGTTGATACTCTGCAGTTTTCTGGCTTTTGTCCCAGGACAGGCCCCAGAGAGCAGCAGTAATGTTGTCAGGACTGTTTTAGGCGCTTCCTAGGCAGGCCAAAGGGGGGGCACTGTGCTGATGCGAGTGCGCGGAAAGCCTCTGCCACTAAGTGAGGATGGGACTGGATCATTGACTTCCACCCTGCAGTCTCCATTATATCCGTGGCATGGCTGTCAGGAAAGAGTGAAGATATTTTAGTATTAACACAAGACACTATAAATGATAACAGGAATGTAGATTAATCTAGCTCTTATTAATCAACTCTTTCTTTTATGCCAAGTTATGCCAACAGCCGTTTTCCTCTGAATGCATGTGAACTATCGCAATAACTCTGCTTTTTCCCGAATAGTATGAACAGCAAGAAGCCAGGGAACTATAATAGAGACTTTGTGATATGTTTATAATGCAGAAATGTTCCTTTCCTTGACGGTTCAGACAGTCTGAATCTATTAATAACCAGCATCAGGAGATACGGAGGCTGTAAGTACCAGCTGAGCAGTTCAGGCTGCCCAGAACATAAAACAATGAATTCCAATGCATCTAAGAGAGCAGATAAGAGCTCGGTATTAATCTTGTGTCACATATATCAGCTAATTACATACTTGCTATTCCAGTTTTTCCCATCTTTACAGCCCAGCTGTCGAAGGACACTGCACCTATGGATAAGATGGAAGAAAAACACTTTCATTCTCAGGCTAGTAAACAGCCATGGCAGCAGGAATTTATCAAGCAGAGTTTCTTTGGCGGTGCTTGCCTGTTGATAAAATCTATGGCCTGCGCTTTGAGCTGCTCGGCGCTGTGCAAGTCAGCCAGGATGAGGGTGTCTGCCACATTCTCCACCGAGAGACTGTTGCAAAGGGCTTCCTCACACATGACCTTTAAACGTTCTAGAGCATACTGCGAAAACAACACACACACACACAAGAGCAACTTTCAAAGAACAACACCGAAAGAGGTTAATGTTATTTTAAGCATTTTTTTCCCCATCCTTTAATTGTAACCTAGTATCAATATAAACAAACAGGTTCACACTCAAAAAATTAGCACTAAGCTTCCCCTTAAATCAATCTCCTGTTTCCTGATAGAAAACATCTGTCATATTTGTGAAACAAACAAACAGATTTTAAATTAAAAGCGTCCACATAGCATTTAAGAATTCAAGTATGACAAAAATAAATACACATAAAATTACCAGACTTACTTTGTCAGCTGCGGCTAATAAACTATCTGCAATTTTCTCTAAATTAGGTGCTTTTCCGGTGTATATGAAACCCATCATTTCTTTAAAAACCTCTGGTTCAACATCGGTGATGTCCACTCGGTTCTGCAGGACAACCAAGAAGCTTACGAATTCATATATAAAAGTGAATCATCTGAAACAATATTGCAATATAAGCATTAAATGCATACCTTTTTACTCTCTTCCATTTCATGTTCAAACATGGCATTAAAGACCGGTGATCTCGCTGCCGAGAAAGCAATAAATCTGTCAGTCACACTATATGAGCATCGCTCGATACATGGTCACAGTAAAGACAAATGACACATACGTCAAGTTTTTATTAAATTATACCTGACCCACCAGTCAGGAATACAAAGAAAAATAAGCAACAACGAACCAGAAGTCACACTCGCAACCCCAGTCGTCCCCTATGGACATTAGAGGTGCACCAGATAGTAGATTTTCAGTGATGAATTTAGATCTGTCATACTGAAGAATTACAACCTCAGAAAGTTAAAAAAAAAAAAAAAAAAAACTACCGTCAAGGTCACACATACTGTCTCCTCATACACACAGTCCCTCCTTCCCTCAGAAGGGTAGGTGCTGAGCTAGCGCCGCTGGGATGAGGGTAGGATGCTGGACTGGTGTCGTCAGCAGGGCTGGGGGTCGGGATTAGACTCACCTGCCAGGATGGATTTGTGGGCTTTGAACTCTTGCCCGCCCACATACAGAGAGCAGTCCGTGAATCGCGAGCACTCCCACAAGTTCCCCAGGTCATCGGACAGCTGGCATTCTGGAACCTTCAGCATGTTCATGTTGGACTGGCCGGAAATGTTCACAGAATCCTGAACAACACTTACCTAATAAACACACATTATACAGAAATTATACAGTATGGTTCAGCTACGCAATCTGATTGATTTTTAGATAAACCATTCATTTAATTACACAAAGAATGTGAGTGCTTAGCAATGAAGAAAATGACAAGGCCTATTAATTAAGTGACTACATGCCCCATTTATACTTTCTCTGATACAAAGTTGACAAACTTATTTAGAGATCTTGCAGTCTGGCTCACTACTAAAACAGTGTTGAGTAAATTGGATGTGAAATCAAGAAACAAAAATTATATTATTAACTATCTCCTGCAGTTGTTTAATAGTTTTCCTGGCGATACTTATTTAAAACACCCGTCCAATTAATAAGGGGAAACATTATTTGCAATTTTCTACTTTGCCTTGTGATATTGGTAATTTACCTGCAAGAATTAGACTTTGCAGCAGATCTCACCAGGCACGTCGGCTATTTTTCAAGCAAGACTCATAACCGTGTTACAGTAAATTCAACTGACAACCCATTTCATTTGCCGCTCTAGGTGACGTCTCTATTCTGCTACATTCTGAAGAGAAGGGCAATCTCTCAAATGGCTACTAGCATATTCATATTCAACAGCATGGAGTGTGCTAAGTGCATAAAATTCAATCTGTGATCTACTTCAGGAGTAGATCATTCACTTTTCAGATTTAACTCTTCCCAAACACTTTAGAATAAGGTTCCATTTGTTAACATCAGTTAACTACCTCAGTGAGCATTAATCATTAACAATACTTAAAAAGCATGTATTGATCTTAATAAATGTTTATTTTAACATTAACTAACATATTTTTTAAATCAAAAGTTTTATCTGTTAACATTAATGCACAACAAACAACCATGAACAATGAACAACTGAATTTGAATTAACATTAGCAAAGACCAATTATATCTTGAACACAATCTATACACAATGAATACGTCAGCATAGCTGCAAGGTATTTGTTACTTTAGATCAAAAACTTGCAGAGGATATTTGCCTAAATTTTACTATAAAAGTTCAAGATCCTGAAAAACAGCATACATAACAACTATTCAAAATTCTGAATGCCAAGAACCGATTATATTAACAACCTATCACTTCACTTCACAGAACCTAAAATGTTTTAGCCATTTTCAAATGATTCATCAGATGTGCTTGACCTAAATTGATTCGTTCATGAGCTGAGGATTTGAATCAAAGATACTGAACACATTATGCAGATGCATACTTGCCTCACAGAATAACGTGAGTTTATCATCTGGTAGCAGCCCGTTTGCTTCATCAAGCAGAAAATCTCTCCTAATAAATTTTTTGAAGCCCCAGTCTTTCCCTTGGACGAAACGATAGGCTCTTTGGCTTTCTGCATCGGAAAGAAATGAGACACAGGTTACAAATGGACCTTATGTTTGGAACACTGGACATTACAAATCTAGACAGAATTCTATTAAAAATAACAAAAAGTTTTTTTATTTATAAAGTGCTAAAATAAAAGCCTTCTTGTATGTTATATTTCTGGTTAATGGTCTTACCCATAGCTTTTGTCTCCTCACGTTTAGCGTTTAGTAAAGAAAATTTGAACTTGGCTCTGACTTCACTTTTTGGACAACTAACTAGTAGCAGATATAGTGATAGGTAATCTTTACTCTCATCATCCAGTCCCTTTGGATTGACTCGTAGGCACCTAAGGATAGTCAGAGGTGCCATGAGATAGAGAATGTAGCAATTGTGGCATAAATGGAAACAAAACAGAATTACAATTTGAACATGAATAGGGTTCAGAAGAAACCTCACCATTTCATTTTATCATTAGGCCCTGAGGAGAAGGTCGAGCTCTTCAAAACTTCCCCCATCTCTTCTCGACAGAAGCTAAAGTTGTTGATGGTCCACATGTAGGAAAATTTCACTACCTTGACCTAAAAGATTACCATGGGTGAAGATCTATTAATGCAGCTATTGATATGCAGTCATTCACAGCCCACATAACACAATGGTTGCTATGGCAACACATGCACTTCCTGAGCTATCCATTTCAATGATTCTTTTAATCAACATTTTACGTACTACTTATGCACCAAAATAATTTTACATGATTAACAACAGCATTATCCAACTTCAGGTTACCTTAGCCCAGGGTTGTCTTACTGGTCTGAAATTTGTCTAGGTATCATTTTACAATGTCTGATAAACCAGCATGACCACATTATGATAAGCAAAGCCAGAGTGTCATTATCCCTTGCACAACAGTGTCATCCCATCTACTGTAATGCAATGATTACTCTTTATTAGATAAAACTGTGAAGCACACTATAACGAGATCAAAACATCCTTTAAACCCAACTACACTGTCAAATAGAGTATAAAAGTCATCTCACAAATACAAATAAAAGTATGTTTTCCAAAACACCAGACCCCTATTTAGCAATATCTGGCTTCAATAATGGCTTGTGGAATCCATAGCCTCACCTGGGTGTAACACCAGCTTTCTGCCACAGGGCCACTGGCCATCTCCCCTGGAGGAGGAGGAGTTGAGACCCCTGACATGGCCAGCTCACTCCCCACTACAAGAAGTGCTGACAGTCCCAAAGCTTTCGCCACTAAACCTTTATGGAAACACAGAGCAAGGGCACCATTTAAGAAAAATAAACAGCAGCAATTTCTTCCCCTTCTCCTGCCCTGAAAATATCAATTCCTCAACTTTGTCATTAGCAAGCCATTTTATGGTCAAATGAGAGTTATGGCTAACACTGACTCAGGGCACAGTATCTATCAAAACACTTTATAGTGTCAAAGTGGAAGAAGGTAATGAAGAAAATAAGACTAGGCCAAGCCTATTACGAAAGACTGCAATATCACGATCCAGATAGAGTGTGACAGAACAACACAAATGAAATGATGTTTAAAGTCTAAAAGCTGTGTGAGGATGGCAAAAACACCATAATTAGTCTTTTAAAGTGATCTGATGGCTTGCTGGCACAGGCCTTTTAGGCAGGCCTGTACTTGCCCCTGTTGACAAGGTTTAGACAAGGGCACATTAGGTGCATTTTGATAAACCAACAGTCTCACTGAAAAAACCTGCATGACTATAATGCACTTAGACTATTTTGACTTTGCATAATAAAAAGGCAGTATTTGAGCTGAAATCACAACAATGTATAAACTCACCTAAATTTTTGTAATTATCTTATATTTCATTTCTTAATGTCATGTTGATGTATCAGATATATCAGCTTGTTCTTTAATGTAGTATTACAGCATGTTCCAAGGGTTTCTCATCCCAACCTGTAGATAGAAATATACATCTTACACAAAATAATATTTACAGACAATCAAAACAGCAATTTTAGTCATATCATATCATATAGGCCTGTATCAGTAATAAATGCACATTGTAGCTTATCATAATGAAAAAATGTAATACCATATTTAGTTTATTCAAACGCTTAAGCTGAAACTTCAAATAAAAAGAGGTTGACTTGACATTTATAAATGTCAATACATAACACATTACTCTTTATTTTATACACATAATTACACAGAACCAATATTTCCACCGATTGCAATGTTTTCTGAATAACAACTCAACTCCACTTGACTGTTTACAAACATCAAGATATTTACAGAGTTCACAGAGTTCAAATCCGGAACGACTACTCTAAAATTTAGTTGACAACCAATTTAACTAAGGCCACTGAAATAAAAATATCTACTTATATCAAGTAATAACCGATTAAATGTCTTGTTTTGTTTGTTTAAATCAGATTGTTTTCTAGGCTTGTTGGTAAATATGGCAATAGAAACTGTTTAGCTTTAATGCAACCTAATCTGATGTACAAATTACATGGCCATTTCTGTAGTTTAATTCCACATAGGTTGCATATCCTTAACTGAAACCCCAGCATATAAATAACATATTTTAATCCTACTGGGACAAATGAAATCAAGTCTTTTGTTTCAGCTAGTCTTGTCGGCTAGTTGGCTATGTGGTTAGCAAGCTAAACTATATCCACAACACTGACAAAAAGTAGATCAGTTAAACCACAAACCTTTCCTCGTCATTCTCCCAATACTGTTAAATACAAAGCTCGTACGCTTCTTGGGGATCTGCTTTGTTTAATGTAAGACTGAAGTATATTTGCGTCTTTTCAAAAGCTGCTCATCTCAGTAGCTTGCAGTCTGCTGCTTATCCTGCCAATGAAGGAAGCGAAAGCGCAGGAGTGTGTAACGCAGACAGCCGAGCTCACATCCCGCGCTGCGACAGCCTGTTTTCCGCCGAACGGGGGCGCATCTTGGCCCAGCGATTCAGATTCGTGTTTCAAATTACCCCTGAAATCGTGTTTTGTGTCGGTATTGAGGGCACTGTTGTTACACGTTTTTAATTTTTAATTTGAAAATGTGCATTTCCACAACGTTAAATCTGCTAAGTCGTATATTAAGTGTTTTTAAAATATGTAATATATAGGAATTCAAGCACATATCGCAAATATCTCACTGCGCTTCAGGAAAGTCGATTATGGAAAATCCCAAGCGTTGCGGTAACACTTCAACACAGCGTGAGGAAAGGATGCCTATGTCTTTTACACCTGCTGTAATGATACATGATGTACATATCATTTACATAATGTTTATAAATGAATGACCACCTCCTAGACCTTAAGTACACTTCTCATTCGTTTAAAGACAAAACAAGTAAACACCCGTTGTGTGGCAAGTTTCTCCTTTGATTGCCAGTTCTCCTCTGCGTTCCCTCATGATGTCCTCTGCAGTGCTCTGATGTCATTCTCCTGACTAACAAAAAGCAGCTTTGGTTAAGCCACTCTGAAACAATGTGCTGTGATTATACCCTGAGGCCTTGTGATAGCTAATTCCCATTCACATTAGCATAGAAGTTTTTCGCTGTTAAAATGGAGCACCACTTTCACATATGTCCCATGATTCCCAAAGCTAATATTTCATGGTTAACATGCCATGATCATGAGGTCGGTTTTCATGCTACTTGTGAATGCTAATGATTCATTTACATTTTGAGAGAAAACTGAAAGAAAAGCACCCGTGGTCAATTTTTTATCACAGACTGGACAAAGCAATCTTTACAGTGTTTAAAATACTGATTCCACATAATGCTGTTTTGCTTTAAAACTGATAACTTGTGATGCATTTCCATTTACATAAACATGTTGCCATAATGTTAAAATGAAACCTCACCAAATACTGTATGTTTTAAAAAAATGGGTTGAAAAGGTTCTTGAGTGATGTAACGAAGTAAAACATTCTGCATTCATCAGCACCTCCGGAATGATAATTACTCAATATCCACAAATACTGTAAAGTTGCAAATTGAAAACAAGTGCAAATCAAAGCAATAGAAAATAAGAATATCGTCATAATTGCACAAATCAGCCATTCACTTTGAACACTTATCAGTGTGAAATGAACAGCTACTTGTTTAAAGACTGATGACAGAGGCCAAGGTCACAATAAATGTGAATACAGTTAAATGATCATTATACAGTTTGACAGGCTTTGAAATGTGTAATTTTGTGTCTCATTGTTGGGTGTAGCTTTAAACTTCAACTGTGGCTGTAGCAATTACTGTCTTCAGTCTACAGTCTATTCTACTACAGTGTAGTATACAATTCACTAGTGTGGCAGACGGACCAATCACACTGCCAAAAGCATTTACTGAAAGCAGCACATCATCACAATCCTAAATAAAAAGTACATTTAACATGTGCCATATCCAGACTGGATGCCGGTGCTATTAAGATGTTACTACTATTATTTCTGATACCTAGCAAAAACCATCTGAGAAGTCGAATGACCAGACATGTGTAATAATAACCTTAGAAAATAAAGGCACAGTGACCAGCTGACCCAGGACTGACATAATCAGACCACAGAAGTGACATGATGACAGCCAAATACAGACTTCAGTGTTCCTTCAATTTCTTTCTTTGCCTTCTTATATATATATATATATTCAATCTCTGTTGCTAAGAAAAATTCTCTTTTATTTAGAAAAGCTTGTGCAAAACACAAAAATTATCAAAGTTTTGGGAAACATTTTGTCTTTGAATAGATAGTTCACCCAAACACATGTAAAGATTTTGGAAGAATCTTTACTTAGTTTCTTTCCATATAAAGATTATGCGCAATTTAAAAAAACAATGAACTATATACGTAGCGTAAACATAAACGTAATGCAAATAATGCATGTGCTGTACCACATTTGTACCAAGTCTTCTAAAATCATTTTATACATTTGTGTATGAAACAAACTGAAATTTAAATTATTATTCACATTATAAAAATGAAACAAATTCCATCACCTGTATTAAACACTACATCAAGTGTAGATGTCACGACAAGTAACCTTACAACAAACTGAGTTTTTCTGCTTATAGGAATGAATATTTCATCATTGACCTTCAAACTCTAAGTTGAATTTAATTTAAATGCATTTAAGAAGAATTTCACAATTGGTTTTACGTTAGACTAAAGCCAAAGGATAAAACAGTTTAGCCTTGATTAGAAAGAAAAAAACAAGCTTGAAACCCTGAGCATATATGTTACTCAATAAACAAAGCATCATCACTTGTTGAGAATAATTTAGATTGTAGTCTCCATGCATCCATCATAATATGCAAATAAAGCAGCAATATGCTTTGCTTTTCAGTGTGGACAGGCAGTGATGTGCACAGCTGGATCAGTGGGAGCCCAGCAGACACACAGAACACTTCACACCTGAGCTGGCAGAGCTACACACACACACACACACACACACACACTCATTTGCTTATCTATCCAAATGGGGACTTTCCATAGACTTCTATTGTTTTTACATACAGATAGTTATAAACAATATAACTTAACCCCCTCCTCCCACACACACTAACAGCTCTCTGCATGTATAATGAGCTTGATCCTGCTAAATCTATCATTTCCAAAAACCGTGCATGCAGGTCCTTTAATCTCAACAACTGTGTTGGCTGTGTGGAAGCATGGCAGACTGGCCCAGATCATCTGAGTCTTCCGTGTCTCCGTAATCCACCGTATTAGACTCCTCTGTTCAACCAAGGCACCTCAGCGTTAGAAACACTTACAGATTCCACAAAATGAAGCAGTTAAGCTGCTAAACAAGCATTAGATGTGAATTTGACACATTGTCTTTAGCAGATACAAGGTGTGAAACGAGGGACTAAAAACACAATATTTAAACCTTTCTGTCTACTCTAAAAATAAAGGCCTTTGTGGTGGTGGATTGCGCCGATAAAACCTGTCGTATCCATGCAACTTTTCATTGCACAAAAGGTTCTTTGAGGTGAATAAAGGTTTTTTAGACTATAAAAAAGGAAAATTGCTTTATGTTTCAAAACTTTAACAGAAAGATTCTTTAGGGACCAAAACGTACATATGGAATTGTTAAAAAGTGGTGTGTTCTTCTTTAAGCATTATATTTCTCTACAAACAACATTAAACTTTAAGAGTCATTAATAATATCTTATTTGTATTTCTATATAGTTTTCATTGTCCCTTTTCTCACTTACAGTCACTTTGTAATTCCTATCCCCTGACATTGTGACAGGCTTACAAAACAATCTGCACTTAAACTTAGTCTGAATTGACTTGATGATTTTATATGATTTTTAAGTTTATAAGTTTAAGTTTATAAACACTGTGTTGGCTGGTGATGTGTTTATTCATATATTTTGGATTCTGCCGTTTTTGTTGTTTTGGGTTTCAATAAATGATCTTTTTCAACTTAGGAAAGTGTTTGATGACAATATGTTTGCACAGTTAGCTTTTCCATTTTAATTTTTCATCATATGGCTCCTTTAAACATCACAAAAACATCTGCTGAATGTCATTCTAACATCTTTTAGGAAATGAGTGTATTGCAGATGAGCAAACACTAAATTACTCATAAAAAATAATTCAGACAAAAACATACACGTTAAATAGCTGCCTCAGCACTGTACTGTGCTACAGGGTTTAAAAGAGAGGCAAGTACAATGATACACAAAACTGAAACTCAGCGATCTGTTCACATTAAAAGCGTTTTTACAAAAGATTTTTTAAGGTTGCCAAAATGATCATCATTAGCAAAATTATGATTATGATGAAAAGATGATCTAAAAACACCTGAAAACTGTTGTCCTTTAGGGGACAACATTTTTATGAACCTGTTTTGATGTGCTGCATTTCTCAACCTTTAGCTCTTGTGGACTATAACAGTGTTGGTTCTGTAGCATGAAGAAGCAGAGCAGATGCTCTATCATGATGAGATGTCCACAGACAATAACAATCATTCTTTATAGCTCATTTCCCATAGAATGATGAGAGAAATTGCACATATTGTTCTCCTTTATTAATAGAGCTGCTCTATATGGATATTAGGAACTAATTTTTCTAGAATGCAGAAAGAAATGTTTTTTTCCCCACTTGCTTGTGTCACAAAAAAATACACTTCTGAAATAATTTTTCCTATAATTAGAAAAAATTCAGATGGAATCAACCGTATAATCATTTTCATTATGTCAAATTAACTGAAATTTGAGAACATTAACATACAGATGTCCAGGTATTCTGTGTTTGGCAGCTTGCAGGATTGTTAATTCTACAGATGTAGGCTAGGCAGTGAGTATTTCAGTTTAAATATTGTAATTTTTCTACAATATGCAATTGAATTACCCAGAAGTTCAGTTAAATTGTTTAGTTAACTGTTGATTAAATTTGAAGTGATAAATCCAACATTTAATTTACCGTTCGACAAAGATTGTAAATTTTTGTTTGGTTGGGGTACTTTTTTGCCACCACTAAGTGTATTAACAATGTCTCTCTGTGATGGTACTTAGAACAGAAATGTGAGATGTTTGAGAGGAGAAGACAGTAAATCAGAGCCATGGCAGGTGTACATCTTATTACTTAAGAGGGAACCAGAGAGACAACATTCCTTTCTTCTGGTCTGACTCATGTAGCTGCCTCCTGCTAGGCTGACTGCACTCTGACAAGCTTGCGTTGGCTTCTCTCTCCCTCTAATCTCACACTATGACAGGTTAGCTCAGAGCCTGTATTTGTTTTGTGTCTAAATCTGTATTTCCACCCTGAAGCGAGGCGGATGGGGCAGATTTAAGCGTACAGTACGCCACAATGCTGTTTATCATTTGATGCTACTGGATGCGTAGCAGGTGAGAGTTGAAGCTATTCCTTTCAATTTGATTACTGCTTTGAGGAGAAAATGAAGATACGATAATGTGACATTAATAAATATCATGTTTCTTTCTCTTATAGTTAGTCACTAGCATATGTTATGTTTGGTGGCTGGTCTCCAGCATGAGATGCTGGTGTTCCAGCAAGCAAAACCTCCATAGCCAACCAGCACCACCAGACAAACCATTCTCGTGGTCAACAAGCATCGTTGTTTTGATGCTGTACAACATAGCTATGTTGGTCCACCAGGTAAATCAGCATTAAACCAGCATATCTGGTCTTTTAATGATGTCTGGTGTTCTTTAAAATACTCTTACAACAAAATTGTCCTTATGAATTCATTTCATTGCGTGGCTGTTCAGATGATTTCATCTATGATTCAAATGCTGTTAAGTGCTAGCTTTCAAGAGATAACCTTCAGTTTCAGATTCCCATAAATGAATGAACCATTTTGAATTTGCCAGGCAGCAGCCTTATCACAGAGAGACTGTCTCCCATGAAACATTCCTCTTCTCTCCTCACAACAGCTGCTGTGTTGGAGTTTTTCTATTGTAGGTTCAGCGCATTGGGAGAATGGTGGACAGCCCATCAGACAGGATGCATTAATGTGAGAGTGGTCAGTGAGCAATTGCTGATCCTGGAGGGAGATAAAGAGCAGGAGCCGACTGCAGGGCTGAATAACGAGAGGAGGCTGTAGATCTGGAGGACACAAAGTCTGCAGAGAGATGGCAGTGCCTGTCTCCACTACACCCTTTCTGATAGTGATTTAGGGGAGCCAATGGTATATCAAGACAAACAAAATAATTTTAAGGTGAACTGAAACAACTACAGTCCCAGATGAACCCCAGATGAGAAGTTTATTCTCATGCACATCACAGAAATATTACAGTATTCTGTTAGAGCACACATTTTTGTAAAGTACTGAACTGGGTGGTGGTCACATCAAGTGCTAAGATCTGGTTTAAACCAAGTTTTTACTTTGTTGGTCTTTCACTGTAGTGGCAGGACAGGGGACTTATGTGAAATGATGTTTGCTTAGTAGTCCTCTTAACTTTTGAAAGTTTGACTTAGCATTAATGTTACCACCATGTGTTGTCATTGTTTTATGTTGTTAGACCTTATCTCTTAATGCAGGGTTGCTTCTTCTTGTTTTGTCAATACCATGTTTTCAAACATTGACCATTGCTGACCCAATATCCACACATACATATTCAGCTAAACATAGTGTCATTCCTCTTTTAATTGTAAAGTTCTCTTCTTTAGGGAAACATTTTCTTTAACAACCAAATTCACTTCTAAAATATTCTGGTTGTGAAAACAGAGGTGGTGTTAAGAGGTGGTCTTATTTGCATAGTGTTAATAAAAGAGAACTGAACAACTGTTATTCATGCAAAGGCACCACTGACAGCATGTCATAGATGTGGATATGGCACTAATAAATCAGAGGCAGGCGTATGTGGCATGACTCCTTTTCAAATTTTAATTCCAGTTTCTCTCTGTCCACCGAACTACATATTTGAATCAGTTTGTATATTCCCTGGGAATCAAACCCATGACTTTGGCATTGCTAGTACCATGCTCTACCAGCTTACCATATATCAGTTTAGCAATTATAAATGGTATTGATGAGTTATCTTACAGTGCCCAGTAGAAGTCATTACCAAGTGAAACCTCTCCCTGCCCTGGAAGCTGTTCTCCGCGTGATTTCCACATTCAGCTTATCACATTTATGGACAGGTGCACGGCTGCCCTCCACAAATTAAATGTGGACTAATTTCATATTGATTAATGCAGATGCCTTCTTTTTGGCTCATATTTACTACCTGGAGCCTATTTTGGCGAAAATTACCGGTGCCATTTCAGTGCACAAGGCAGCCCTTTCCAATAAGGTACTGGCTCATGTGTCAACTGGGGCTCCAGAAGTACCGCTCTGCCGGCAGGAAGCACTAAAGCTTTCAATTGCCTTCTGTGCAAATGGTCCTTTTGTTTTTTATCAAGAGTTGAGGGAACTTGGGCATGCCTGGAGTCTCTCTCTCCCTATATCTGTGAGTACGAAAGAGACAGAAGATTGACGATAAGGAAAAAGGAAAATGGTACTATCCAAAATACTTTATCTGAAAGGTATTGTTTTCATTATTCTCACATTTTGACAACTCGCATTGCAGTATTTCCTCCAAGAAATATTGCGTACAACACCAGCAATATACATCCAAATAAACAGTCTCTCCTCACCTTTTTTGCCTTTTCTTTTTGGCCTTTACTCCTGTATTGTGGACGATAACCTGGGGTGCAGCGATAAACAATCAAAGTGCAACTCCAGTAGAAGCGATTGCAGCCGGTATCCCAGCTTGAGATGGGAGCCATTATTAACGCTGGCCCTGTCCTGACAACGCTATTTTCTGGAAGGTAATTGCAGATTCAGATCTCTGAGAGAGCCTGACTAGGAGTAAATGCCACTTCTTTAATTATTGTCTCCTCTACGTCCCCTCTATTGAGTGTCAGAGATGTCTATCGGCCAGCGGGATCTTGGGTAAAATGACTCTAATGGGAAATGACCAGTGTCTAGAAGGCTGTCACAGATTAGAAGCGACATTTCTAATTGATAACAGCAGAATTCCCTGGATGGATGCTGGGAAAGTCACTTTGGAGCAAACCTAATTGAAGTGATTTGTCTCTAAATGAGGATCACCGAAACATTTTCCTCTGATGTACACCTCAGTTTTATTTAAAAATCCTTTTTATTTAAATATTCTTATGGCTTATTTTGTCACAGCTGGTCACCGTTAGCTGGCAAGCTAATTCTGCTAAATTAAACAAATCTTTGTCAACATTCAATATTGTCAAGGATTATTTTATAGTCATTTTTCAAGGTTCAGTTTTCAGAAATTGTACTTTACCACAATCTCGGATCAGTTCATTCACTGATCTTATTGCAGTGCATTCTGGGATTGCCTGCTCTGCAAAGATGTGATGGTGTCATAGAATTTGACCAAAATGAGGTATCTTTGGAACAACCTTTATATCACTGAGTGTTAGTTGATTGTACATATTGTAATGGACAGAAAAACTAGTTAATCATTTCATTGATTATGGAACTTGAGAAATGTGTGTGTTCTGCATAGTTTAGCTAAGCAATTACACAACACGCAATAGTGCACAGTTACACTAATCAATGCACAACACACTTCAACATAACGGCTTGTTTAACCCTCAATATATGTGCACACCAATGTTTCTAGCACTTAAACAGGTCAATATAGCTAATAACATATCGCACAAGTCTGCTATATTTGTGCTAGCTTCTAACGTAGCGTTTCAGGAGTTAAGATGGTGACGCTCTGAAGTCCAGGAAAATCCATTATTTCTATCTGTCAGTTGTAAGAAATATGGTGCTCCTTTCTAAGTGCTCTCCTAATATCTGACATTCTGTTGATGCTGAGATGGCCACTGCAGATCCCAAATCTCCTGCTAATGTTGAAATGACAAAACAACAACATTTGTCTTCTGTCAGTAGGTATTGACATAGCATCACAGGTGCCAAATTGTTTTGTGTTGTGAAGTGTGTCTTGGAGATATTTCAAAGCTCATGAGCTACCAGGATGCTGTTACCGATGTGCTTTTCCCAGCTAATGTTTAACTCAGAGCATCAAGCACAAAAGATGATGGACAGAACTCATAAAGTTAGCTGCAGGGTTGTCAATTAATAAAGCGTCCTTACACTTTGCTTCAGAATCAGAAAGTATTGCTCCAGGTTTCATAATCATCACATACTTTATAAAACAAGCTTATTTTCATAAAATAGGACTTTTCAAATGATTCCTACTTACATCAATCCATAAATAATTTAAAAAACAATTCGAGTCAAAAAGATCTATATGTGCGCAGCTTAAAAGTCAATCCTATAAACTAGTTACGTGTTCACATATAAGCATTAAAGACTTGTTTAAAGACTTATTTTAACTCCTGTCTTCAAAGGTCAACATTCACCTCTTATTCAATAAAAATTTAGTGACCTTGTAACCTGCTTTGTATAGTTTGTGGAAGAGCAAATTAAGATTCAGGGCCAGGGTAATGGGAATGTGTTTTAATTTCCCTGTGACATTAGGATGTTTATGCCCACAGGCATGTGGTGGAGCGGAAAGCGGGTATACCCTCCCCCAACTCCATGTTTTACCTCAGCAGGGAAAGATCAAACAAGTTGTTTCACTCATCAAGGAGAGACACTGAAAATATGACTTCAACGTTGTTTAGTTTTTTCCTTTTTCATACAGTATAGTATGAAAAAGTGTTCATATAGTCTTTTTCTCTCACAATCATATTAACAAACACATCAATGCAGAGAGGGTTTAGTTGTCTGTAACATTTTTCAGTCTGTGAGAATGAATTGTTTTTGGTGGTATCTTGTGTTTATTTAACATAGCTGTACTTATATATTAACATATGTGATTATATAAATATAGACATATTCACATTTTCACAAGTAAAACCAATAGTGAGACACGGTGTGGGTTAATGTTCTTAAAATTTTAAGTCTTTTTTAGGAGAACATCGGAACTTTTTCCATAATTTTTTTAATATATGTTTGATTTTTCATTGGGGAAGCTACTTTAAATCTGAAGCTTGCCAAGATACAATCTGCTCATTTTGTACAGTAGTTAAAGAGGTACTCTTTTGAAGAATTAGTTACACTACAAGTCACTGACAAAAAGCTAACTACATTAAAGCTACTTCAGCGAGGAATATCTTTTAAATCATTTAAATGAATCTCAAATGTGACAACAGCATATAAAAACAAATATTCACTTAAACATAATTAAACAGATTTACTCTAAATAAAGAAACAAATTTGCAATGATAAGAGAGCACATCTGATTATTACTCAGCTTGCTCTGCTGTATGGCTCTGTGGGCAATACAGTGTGACATTAAAATGGTAATGTAATGCACTATATCACTATTTAAAATATGATCAGAACATAAACTGTTTTAAAAACACATTTACATTTTATGCATTTAGTAGACACTTTCATCCCAAGCGACTAACAGTGCAGGCAATGTAAACATTTTATCAGTATGAGTGTTCCATGGGAATCAAACCCATAATCTTTGCACCCAACCCAATGCTTTACCCACTGAGCTACAGGAACTCCACAGAAAACACTTTGACACTATTGAAAAATGTAGCATAAGTAATTTTAGAGTTTCTCTAAAACACTGTAACAAATGATACATCCTAATAAAAACAACTAACATTAGCGTGCTGTATACAAGCCTATCATAACATTACATTCCCCTCATGTTTTGTGCATTGTGACTTTGTGTATTTCTGTTTAATCTTCCCTTAATCTTGTGGGATTACCGTTCTTTCGTCAGAAGAAGTACACACAATAGTTACATTTTACACAACAAAGTAAGTTGTTCTAAATTCAAGTCCAGTACAGTTCCTGTTTACGTCTGCCTTTGCTTTCAAACCATACCTTAAAATAAGATGCCTTTCCCTCTGCACTGGCCAGAGAGGCAGCTAAGCATTATCTTGTTACCAAGCAACAACAATAGCGCTCTATAGTGAAAGGTCATGAGGTGATCCAGCACTCATTTTCCATCATTAGTCTCATAGTTATCGGCGGAAACTTCAAATAAGGCAGTATTTAGGACATATAGAGCGACTCAATGGACAGTTTCTATTCATTTCAGAAAATATGTGAAATGAAACCCAACAAAACGCAAGATGCAGCGCATGGGAGCGTCCCAAAAGATGCGCTGTTCCCCACACAATTACGTTCAATGGAAAAACGTAATGTACTGGAAAGGAGGTTAATTTGATTAGATTCCACATTTTATTGGTAATTAACTAAAGGTTTCAGATGGGCATGATTGCTTGAAAAGAATGAAAGAATGCAAGAAAGCAGAAACAAACAATATTGATAGCTGTAAACGTATGTCAGGACTAAAATAAACAAAAGCAACATTACGAAAATGATGCAATTCATCATTGATGACAGCAGCTCATTACTCTAATGGGACGATTGGGGCAGTAGTGACTGTTTAACAATGGGACAACCATTGACACTAGTGTCTGTTTTATCTAATTACTTCCTCATAGTTAAAAATACAATAAATCCATTTGATAAGACAAGCTCACTTTCCACACCTCAGAGACCATCCAAACGAAGCACTTCACACTACATGATTTCTCCTCACAAAAAGTATTTATTATCTTTTTCTCTCTGTCTTTTATGGTATATTCGTTCAGTCTCCTCCTGCCTTTGAGATTTTAAGCATAATAACAAACACATGGACAGAAGCAAATAACAAAAAGTTTCAGTCTAATTAATATGGAAGGCTTGGTGACACATCAGCTCTTCCTGAGTCTGCTTTGACTTTCTCTGTGTCAGTTCTTCCAACAGGAAGTTAATGATCCTGACAACAAGATGAATCACTCCAGACATGTTGCAGAGCAGCTCTGACAAGCCAGCGAGACGACTCCTGACACCTGCTTGTGTCGAGTTGCAGAGAGGGAGAGCGAGGAAGACAGAGATGGAATAAGAAAGGCTTACCTGTTGGAGTTGAGCTATGTCTGATCTAACCAGAACAATCATTTCAGTTCAGAATGAGAAAACATACTTTGAGATAAAAAGACTCTCACAGAACATCAAGGCAGTTTAACAAGAAAACGTTTATTATTTTGATACTTTTGTATCATAACTGGTGTGAGGAATAAAGGTTCACAAATCTACTGCAGCAAAATCTTGATAAGAATTAGTTCACTGGGTCATTGATGTGATTGACATATTCAAGCTGAAGAAATTATGGTACTTTGCGAATAATTGTGTTCTTCTTATTGTGGAAATCTGTGTATATGTATATGAGTTTCTTCAACAACGGGCTCCTTTGGCCCTTTTAGAAAATAAACTGTCTTAAAACTTTTTGTCCAATAATGTACTGTATATAGATACATCACAAAGGAATTATGTCATTTTTGTCATTTTCCTGAATTAGTATAAACATTTTCTCTGTATCTTAAATGAGAGAACATAGGAACTTTTTCCATAATTTTTTTAATATATGTTTGATTTTTCATTGGGGAAGCTACTTTAAATCTGAAGCTTGCCAAGATACAATCTGCTCATTTTGTACAGTAGTTAAAGAGGTACTCTTTTGAAGAATTAGTTACACTACAAGTCACTGACAAAAAGCTAACTACATTAAAGCTACTTCAGCGAGGAATATCTTTTAAATCATTTAAATGAATCTCAAATGTGACAACAGCATATAAAAACAAATATTCACTTAAACATAATTAAACAGATTTACTCTAAATAAAGAAACAAATTTGCAATGATAAGAGAGCACATCTGATTATTACTCAGCTTGCTCTGCTGTATGGCTCTGTGGGCAATACAGTGTGACATTAAAATGGTAATGTAATGCACTATATCACTATTTAAAATATGATCAGAACATAAACTGTTTTAAAAACACATTTACATTTTATGCATTTAGTAGACACTTTCATCCCAAGCGACTAACAGTGCAGGCAATGTAAACATTTTATCAGTATGAGTGTTCCATGGGAATCAAACCCATAATCTTTGCACCCAACCCAATGCTTTACCCACTGAGCTACAGGAACTCCACAGAAAACACTTTGACACTATTGAAAAATGTAGCATAATCTGTATCTTAAATGAAATGTTTGATAATAAAGTGTTTGATAGCATTGTTTGGTGAAAATTATGATAATGGAAATTACATTTTCAACAGTTGGAATAGATAGCTACTCCTCACTAAGGCTAATTTCGTAAGCAGCATTTTATGTATACTAAAAATAATTGCACAAATTTGCACAAAATTATAGCTCAATTGCAAATGACATAACCTTCCAGAGTAGCCTACAAAATGAAACCATGGCTCAACACCACATTTGAACACGTAGTGTGGTACAAACATGGTTTTACCGAAACTAAAATATTTAGTCCTTGCCATAAGAGCACCCTAAGATGTGTCCGAAAAACATTCAAAGTGATATACGAGCCAAGGCCAACAGTGCCAGGGTCTCCAGTGGAGCATGCTGGGATCTATCATTTGGTCCTCATATTAATGATGAGATCATGATTTTGAGGGTCACAGCAATACCGATAAAAGTGCAGTGTCAGATATTTATTACTGTCACTATTTGAGCGATCATAATTCTTACTTGAACAAATTTTTTATTTTCTGTTCCATCAGGTGTTTTATGCAGCACACCTCCATCTCTGGGTTTATTTTTGATCATTTAAAAAGATGCTTTTTTTGAATGCATAAAATGTAATAAAATTGGATTCTTGAACAAAGAGAAATAAAATAGACAAAAAATTAAAAATTGAACAAAAATCTCAGTTAATAAATAAACTGTTGAAATAATAGAATAAATTGTTTTGGAAAGATACAAGAAAATACTTTCAGTTTTATGTGCTGTGCAATAAACCTGCTAATTCCACTGCAGTGCTCAGAAGTTTTAACTGAAATGTACACTGTTAGTAACTGGTGATGCAGATATTTCATTTCTCTCTCATCAAAGTCCTGCTGCTGCCGTTTATCAGACACACATCATGGTAATAAATGAATCGTAGTTATCTGTGGGCACATAGTCAATCATTTAGATTACCTTATTTCCATAGTTGTGAGAGCTGTGTTAAAGGTTTGGTCATTAATAAGCAGCAAGCAGGACACAGTTGGGTGCAGGATCCACCTGAGGAGAAGACAGGAAGCAAGTCACTGCAGACAGGAAGTCACATTAAGTCCTGAAGCACTTCAAACACATGCTTTCTTTTTGTAGTTTTTGTAATTGCTTATGGTTTATTCAAAGTAAAACTTTTAGATAACTTATAATTTATTATAAGTTATAACTTTATAATTTACTAATAATATAATTTAATAATAATTTATAAATACTACTCATAATTTCTTTAGAAAATGTAAATATTTAGATTGCTGTAAACACAAAGATTGCTGCTTTTAACTGCTATAAAGATCTCTGTTAGCATGTGTTTGTGTGAGTGACCTGAGTCACTTGGTCTGACCCTACCTCCTCCTCACTTCTTCACTTCCTGAGACAACTCCTGATTGACATTTAAGTGGCTCTAGGTAATGAGAAAGGAAGTACAAAAAGCATATTCACTGATCACATTTCAAATGTCAGCAAATATAACAAATTAAGCTGTAACCCTGTGGCTAGACATGAACACTGGAGCTGACATTATTGGACAGCCCGTTCATGATCAGATAGTTCAATTATTTGGTCAGCAGGTTAGAACAGAAAATACTGTGTCGAGTCCAATACTCCAAAACCAATACTCATGCATCCTTAAAGAGTGCATTTATTTTGTGACTCGCATGGCCGTCATCGTTACGGAGATACGGAGACAGTTATTTTGTAAGCAATTTCATAAAGTCAAGAACACAGACAAACAAAAATGATTCCAAACCATCATTCCCCCACCTGTCTCTATAATAGGTTTCTCATATCTCCCACTCACCAGTGAAAATGTAAACTACACTCTCCTGCTCACTAGACCATTACATGGATTTGAAGCATGAGAGAAATCATGCAGCCAGCTTAAGGCAATAGCTCACCCAGAATTGAAAATTCCTTTATCATTTACCCTTATGTTGCTTCAAACATATGTATTCCGTTATTTTTGTTATGGTACACTTCAGGCTTGTAACATAATGCATGAGTTGTTATATGATAGTTTTAGGGTGATTTTTACAGCTGTTCACTATGAACTGTTTTCATATGGAAAAGTGTTGGGCGAAAATGCCAACATACTTATCTAGAACACCATGGGGATCTAAATAAAGACAGAATTTTATTTTTGTATTAACTGTCTTGTACCTATAGCTGTACTAAGACTAAAAGGATAGAAATAAGTTAAAGACAGAAAAATAAAAATGAGAGGCAAGGCTGAGAAGAGAAGATTTAAGAGTGTTTGGAGAGAAATGTTTTTTAAAAGGATGAGAGAAAAAGCAACAGTGAGAGATATGGTCAGGGGAGAGAGAGAAAATAAGCTGTTCTGCTTCATTTGCGCTTGCATTACCAGAGCAGCACATGAGGAACAGATACCAAAAATTAGATCTGTGGAGAAAGACCAAAAGCCATATATAGATAAAGTGACAGACAGAACTGGTTAGAAATATATATTGCTACTTCCTCCCTTCCTCTCCCTTACTCTCTCTCTCTCTCTCTTATATATATATACATACTACCAGTCAGAAGTTTGGAAACACTTGACTGAAATGTCAGATTAAAAATCTTTTAATCATTTGATTAAACGTTAAAAATGTAAAAATATAATTGTACCAACAAATAAATTAAATCAATTTAATCTTTGTTTTTAGAAAACTACAATTTAAAAAAAATTTTGAAATAGATGATTTGGACCAAATAATAAAGAAAAAAAGCAGCCAATAAGAGCGCAGGATAGAGGGGAACTCTTTTAAAACTCTTTAAAAAATCTTCTTGAGGATGATTCCTCAAGAAACTGGGTGATGGAAAATGGCAAGAAAAAATTTGTAAGTTCTAGACGAAGGGTGACTATATTGAATATGCTAGAATATATCCTATTTTACCTTATTTTTAATTTTCTTTAGTCACAACATAATTCCTAAAGTTACATTTGTGTTATTTCATAGTTTTGATAAGTTTACTATTATTCATAAATTAATATATATATATATATATATATATATATATGTGTGTGTGTGTGTGTGTGTGTGTGTGTGTGTGTGTGTGTGTGTGTGTGTGTGTGTGTGGTGTGTGTGTGTGTGTTTATATATACAGTGAGAGAGACAGAGATAACAATACAGATATGAGGGAAACAAAGTTGTTGTGAGTAAGTCCAACTGTGTCATTCTCATTCCTGTTTTGTTATTAGTAGCACAGACAGTGGCTCAGTGAAGCAGATCTTTTTTATGGGCCTTGTGGGGACTGTCAGCCGCTCCGACAGAGAGAGATCACAGGTGGACCCAGAGCACACCTGTCAGAGATTAGCATGTCTGCCAGCAGGAGGCCGGGGGCTCCTCTGTTCCATTTGTTCTTAACTGATGAGATAATTTTTCAAATTAACCTCAAAAGCAACACTTGATGTCCAGTTTTGTTGTTCAAGAGCCGGGAGAAACCTGCTGCCCTTGTCTCATGGTATGTTAAAAACAACAACAGTTTTCCACCATGGATCAGCCCGAGGTAGTAGAGAGCGTCAGATAATGGATGTGTGTTGAAGACAGGACAGGGGTGATGTTTAAACAAGTGATATGTTTCACCTTTAATGCACAATCCTTCAAAATGGGTAGAACAAAGGAAGTATTGATTTAACTCTAGATCTATGCTGTCTGTGTGGAGTGGTCACTGATCATATCAAGTCACAGAAGCAACCAGATATATCAAAATATTATCACAACTGTACACAATTTTGGATTGTTGTGGAATATGCCAGAGTGAATAACTAATGTATACATAACACGTCATAGCTGTAATTTAATTTTCATATTAAGTGTAAAAGCTAACTTATGTCAAAGACTAATCTAACTGTTAGTGCACATAAAAACTGTTGTCACTCTTCTTCTCAATACACAGAGTTACTGTAAGTGACACCTTTATTACCTTGCATTCTAAAACCTGAACAATTCAGGTACTGACAACATAATTTTCAACAATCTGTTTGGTATATACAGAACTGAATTGAAAACAGTTAGTGTTGCCAATCACTTCTGGATACTAAGAACATGTATCCATGTACGCAAATTAAAAGCAGTAGCTTAACATTATACGGTGCTTCTAATGACTGTGGTTTACTAAAAATTGTTGAACAATAAAACAGTCTCTATTATTTGCTCTGGTAAAAAATAAATCAAATACACCAAATGGGTTAAAACCTTGACATCCTTGTTTCTCGCTATCATATATTACAAAATCATTGCACTTTTAGAAGTTATGCAATACACACTGATAATTTGGGGGATTCGCTATCATATTTCAATGTAGATGTCACTATTAACACACAGAGTGTTTATAATGGTCATTGAGCTGTGATGTTCAATTTTCAGTCCAATTTATTTCCTGTCTTCTCTCTACTATGCTATGAATAAAAGCGGAATGAAAACAAACATTTTTTTTCATTTTCATTGATTTAACTCTAGATCTATGCTGTCTGTGTGGAGTGGTCACTGATCATATCAAGTCACAGAAGCAACCAGATATATCAAAATATTATCACAACTGTACACAATTTTGGATTGTTGTGGAATATGCCAGAGTGAATAACTAATGTATACATAACACGTCATAGCTGTAATTTAATTTTCATATTAAGTGTAAAAGCTAACTTATGTCAAAGACTAATCTAACTGTTAGTGCACATAAAAACTGTTGTCACTCTTCTTCTCAATACACAGAGTTACTGTAAGTGACACCTTTATTACCTTGCATTCTAAAACCTGAACAATTCAGGTACTGACAACATAATTTTCAACAATCTGTTTGGTATATACAGAACTGAATTGAAAACAGTTAGTGTTGCCAATCACTTCTGGATACTAAGAACTCATGTATCCATATACGCAAATTAAAAGCAGTAGCTTAACATTATATGGTGCTTCTAATGACTGTGGTTTACTAAAAATTGTTGAACAATAAAACAGTCTCTATTATTTGCTCTGGTAAAAAATAAATCAAATACACCAAATGGGTTAAAACCTTGACATCCTTGTTTCTCGCTATCATATATTACAAAATCATTGCACTTTTAGAAGTTATGCAATACACACTGATAATTTGGGGGATTCGCTATCATATTTCAATGTAGATGTCACTATTAACACACAGAGTGTTTATAATGGTCATTGAGCTGTGATGTTCAATTTTCAGTCCAATTTATTTCCTGTCTTCTCTCTACTATGCTATGAATAAAAGCGGAATGAAAACAAACATACTGTGTCGCTGTTACACTACAGTAGCACTGACAAACAAAACAAAATCAAACATAAAGAGCTTCTAACACAGCAGGTCAAGAGATGATGAGGACATCTTACAAATCCCAACAAACCCTAGGCACATTTTATGTGTGGCTTCTTATGATATATTTCCAAAACATTTGACCCTGAGGCTAGCACAAACACACTTAGCAGCAAATAAATCCAAAATCGAAATTCCAAAAAGATTTCCCCAAGCCAGAAGAAGTTCATGGTTTTGATTAACGGTGTTTAGCTCAGTAGGCATCTGGCTGAAGAGCAGGAATTTGTGAATTTAATGCCAGTTCTGTTCCTCTTCATAAAGGGGGTTACCGCATTACAAATGCCCTCAGGCTATGGGTTCTCCATGTATTTGTGAATTGGCTTTAACTTATTTATGTTTCTCCTTTCTCACTAAGTTTAAATGTAATCTTGACTCAAAGCAGCCTGATATGATAAATCCTAACTGGGTCAAGGACTACAGTATTTCAGTCATAACTTTCTGCTTTGTTCTTCAGCGACTTTTATGATTAAATCACATATTTGAGATCACAGTTTAGCCTCCCCTCTGTCAGCCAATGAGAGAGTGGGGACCATTGGTAAAGGGTGGGGACCATGGGTGGTAAAGTTGGGGACAAAAGGGTGGTAAAGTTGCACTGGTAGATGTAGGTGGAGCTAAAACAAAAATAATCTATTGTGACTGGTCACTTTTCATTGTGATGACCCAAAACTGTCATTTTTATGCATCTTATTTTGCCCAAGAACCACCTACTAACAGAACCTTACTGTTAGTAGGTGGTTCTTGGGCAAAATAAGATGCATATTTATGCTGACTCTAATCATAGCACAGCTCTAATGAATAGAATGTATACTTTATAGTCTATTTCAGAATTTCTATCTCAGAAGTTTCAGAGTTTCAGATTTATAATCGTTTTTTGCTTTATGATCAGATTATAATGAGTGTTTTATCTTTTCAGCTACATAGTATTATTGCTGTGTAGTAAGAAAGATTATTTTAAAATAATTTAAATTATGACCTGATTCAGTTATTGTACACCACTATGGCTATTATTCTTAAAGAAAGTTTACTACAAAACACAAAATCTTATAGGATAAAGATGACAAACTTCTTTTAAGAATCTTACAGAAGGTTTTTGACCTCAGATTAGCTTTGGTTTAGAACAGTATATCTGAGATTATTTCTGAGAGAGAAAGGGATTTTCATTCTGACATGCGATGTTGGGTTCTCACTAGGGAACATATCGGCTAATGCATCACTCGCTGCTGCTGACAAGCCTCCTTGATAGTGCAGAATGAGAGTCAGGCTATTGTAATTAACAAGTGCTACCATCACCACAAGCTTCAGGAATCAAAGTGTACAGCAAACTGCTAAATACCAATATGCACCATTACAAGTACAGTTTCAAATTAAGTTGATCACAATGTGAACAAATAAAACAAACACTGTAGAACCTGATAGATGTTTGCTAGGTTATGGCCTTGAATTAAACATACATTGATAGTTTATGCATTTCATACAAGCACTTCCTGTATACTAATACAATTCTTTCCCATATTTATGAATGTGTGTACAGTATGACTAAAATACAAGTTTTTATTTACTTGAACTTTTATGTTTTTATGTTTTTTGAGAGAATAAATGTATATAGTATAGTGCCTGTAATTTAATTTCAGAAATATATTCTTACTGTTTTCAATTTGATTCCGTTCATGTATTCTAACCAAGTCAGAGTGGAGATTAGAATATGTAAAACTACAAAGTTTACTTTGTAACTGTCAATTATGACAAGTGTCTTTCACTCAGAATCTAGTATGTGTGAAATACTGCATAAGGACAGAAGCACAAATTGAACTATGCATGGTTTAGACTGATGTATCTCCAGTTTAAAAATGAGAAAAGATTATTTGAATACAGTGGAGACTGGAGTAAGCTGTCATATAACCATATTTTTAAAAAGAGACATTTATATACAGCTGTGTATGCACTTATGCACTTCAGGAAATTGAAAAGCATTTTTGATGCTCAAAACTAAACTTTCCTATAAATGCAGGAATATTACCAAAACTATTATGAAATGGAATTGTGCATTGGAAAATTGTTTTCTTTATGTTCTTATGTCATTTCTATGGTCTTGTTTTTTTATATTTCATTTGAAAACAGACATCCTTAAATGTAATTACAAGTATTTCACCTTGTCTTGAGGAAAAGTGTCACCCACTCTAACACACTAACATCATTATCTTTCAATACTGAATATGCAACATTGCTGACATTCACATTGTAATACTAATTAAACAGTTTATTATATTACATGCAGTACAGGTATAGATACAGGTATAGTCTGTTCTCTATAGCTGTATAGCTCTACTACGGCAGTGTTACAGTCTACCCTGCAGAGGTCCAGTTTTGAGCTACGGCTGCCAAAAAGCAAAAGAAATTGTGCTTTATTGAACTAGAGCTTGTCAGCATTTTCAGAAAGCTAGTAAAGTATAATTGTGTCATCCTTTACAAAGCAGTGTTGGCTTGACAGCAGCCACAGAAGCCTCATTACTCTGTGTTTTATAGGGCTGTTTGAGGATGGCAAGATCGTTTGGTGATGAATAATGTCTTTCTCACAGGGAGCTACAGTAAAACATACAAAAGCATTGCGCTGTGCCAGAGATACATGGATCATCTCAAATAAGATCAAGTCCATGGAGGAATTAAACCCAGTTACTTTAATGGTTTTCAACTGAAACCCCATGACATGCATATGGAGAAGAATGAGTGAGTGAAAAATATTTACAGCAGTGTGCTGAGAGAGACAGGAAGACATTTGATACAAAAAATGTGGAAGAGACATATAGTAGCAATACTTGTGTTAAACATACAAAAAATGATAGTTGATCGCTGATTGTTGATTAGTTTATCTAAAAAACCTCAGGGGGAAAACTGAAAAGAAGTAAAAGAAATCACTTATATCTCGTTTATATATCTAGTATATCTAGTTTGTATGGTTACTTGATTAATGGCAAATAATTCTAAAAAGAAAAAATCTAGAGAATTTACAATTATGCAGAGAGTGCAGAGAGTTACAGTAAGCTAAACTAAAGATAATAAAAATTGCCGTATCATGAATTAGCTGTGAATTATCATCTCCAATGCATGTTAAAATGATTTGATTCAACCATTATTTGACCATTTAGCATTAGTTTGTAATAAGACAGTAAAGGATCGCTTCAGTCTAAAATTAATTGTGTAAAAATGTCTTTGCTGTGTTTCAGACCTCAGTGGAGTTGTAAACAAGTCATAAAAATCCAAAACAGGCTCATTTGACAGTTTAATGGAACTCTTCATTAATTTTCTCCTGAAGCACATCATAGTGAGCTGAGTAGAAGAAAAGAGAAAAGAAGACCATTGGAACTTTATTAGACATTATTAAGGCAGCGAGCCACTCCTGAGACCCCTGTCTTCAAATAATGTATTATGTTTGAAACTTAATTTTGTATGCGCAATTGAACGGGGTCCCATGAGGAAGAGTAAATTTAAGATTCACAGAAGGGATATGGGATGGGAATGGTTTTTAATATAACCCAAGTTAAAACACGATACGATTAAAAGAACAAAGCAGATCTTCCATTACTTCTTTAAAGGAACGGAGCCCTGGATATAAGATCCTTTTAATGTGATTTTCTCCAAATTTCCCCATGAACAGAATCTGGTTCTGATGGAATAACAGCTCTAGTAGCTTATAGAGTATAATGAAGTCTTAAAATGAAGTTACTGCAAAAGAAATGGAATGGCCTGATGAACATTGTTTTGAGGCATCTCTGTAAAAGGTGTTTTGCATGGGGAGAAAATCCTGATCCCAAAATATTTTAGGTGAAAGATCTTTGAAGCAGGGTTAAAGAGGCCTGCAGCATTCTGTATTGACTACAGGAACATCTGACAGTGTCTTAATTAAGCCAACACACAACGGTGTGCCTTAAGAGTTGCCTCATGGCTTTTGTTAATTAACTCCAGCAATGCACCATTGCTCAGACCCTTAAACCCACATGAAAATGTCCAAAAGTTTCACTTAAGTCACCCATTAACTCAAGTTGGTGAAAATTACAAATTAGCTCAGGATTTATGACGTGATTTTCAATTATATTTATCTATAAAAAAATTGTGTAATGACTCCTTTTAAACTGTCCAATTAGTAATGTTTTATAACAGAGAAATACATTGAGCCATGCTATATTATTAACAAACTATAAATCACTGCAGTCGCTGTTAATCATCCCCATTGATTCAAGCCATCCTGAAATAAATGTCTTATTCTAGATTAATGAGATAACTGAGGCTAATCTTTATTATGGTACCAAGAACTACCATAATTCTATCCCTGATTTCAATCAGGAAAACTTATTTTAGTTCTTCAATCAGCAACTGCCTGGTTCATGAACCCAACTGCTCTAGAGTCACCCAGCGACTCTAGAAACACCAGTCCATCGGCTTTTGATGTTACCGGCATCCTCCAACAGGTAATAGAGGCAGAAGGCAGAAGTCATCAATCAAAAGGCGGGTCACCATTCATAGCCATCTCAGGGTGGGCACTATATAACTGTAGCTGCTAAACAGCACTAATTTCCCAGTATGAAATACGCTGTGGCCACAGTGGCTATTTGCAGGATTTGTATCTGAGGCAATATTTCAAGGTTATGCTTCAACTTCTGCCTATTAAAGCCTGTTTGAAACATTGAAGGGGCAGTTTATGTCTCGTCGGAACCTCACTGAGGTCTCCACGCGGGCACGATGGGCCATATAAGGAGTAAAGGGGGTGATGAAAGAGGAGGGGGAGATGGAGGTAAAAACTGCAGGAGGAGGAGAGAATAAGTGAAATAAATGTGGCTTAATGGACAGCAGGACAGATGTGATGTTAACCATTCATTTAAAAATGTCTATAAGAAACTCAATGAGTATTTTAGGGATGATCAAATTGAGAAGCATTTACTGTATGCATGCTGGTGCTCCTGATGGTCCTTGTAAAGGCTCCAGTTATTAGGTGTCAGATGTAATACACAGAACAAATTATAATAAAATTTGAAAATAAAAAATACACATTTTTATTATATTAGGCTTATTCTAATGCATTATTTAACTCAAAATAACTTTTCTTAGGTCACACAGTTTTCCAATGACATGATGACTATATTGATGGATAAAATGACAATTCCTTCAATGTGTTTATGATTTCAACATTGCAATTATTGCAGACAACATAAATATAGTCACCCAAGGTTTCCCTGCAAAGTTTTATCAACCTGTCCTCACATGCATCTGTTTGTTTGTCAAAACTTGTCAGCAGTAGCGCGCACACTAAAGTAAATACAAATTAGGGTGCTTGTCATCCCAGGGACAGCTGTGTTTTGCAATGGGAGGAACAATACATGCAATCTAAATTCCTTCCACTTTCACATTATTTTTTAGCTACTCGACATGCATCCAGTCCACTGTCGTTTTCTGTTAGGAGAGTGCGTTCATTACTCTCCTTTAATCTGTGCAGCACTGGGAAACTCAGCGAAACTAGTGGCAGGTGTTGTTCTTATTGAAAATGACTGTCTAATTTTTCCACATCATTTCTACTAATGCGTCTGTGATTTTGGGTAAGGGTATGAGATCAAAATGAGCCTCTTCCAAGTTTACCCTTTTACACAGAGTGAAATGGGAATGGAAGGTGTGAATGCTTGGCTTTATTTGGACAAATCGTGTCTTATCAAGAGCAAACGTTAACTTTCTGTGCAGCAGAGAAAATATTTAGGAAAAACTACAGCGCCACCTTCTGGCCACTCTTGTCATCGCTTGTCTACCAAAATACTGCCATATGCAAACATATGGACAAGTTACACTCCACTCATTTCATGGCAACTGTGCTCATTCATCCATACCCCAGAACTGCAATGTTTCAGACCCCCGCCGGCAAAATGACCCCTGCATTACACTGAAAACTCCCTTATCTCTGTCAACATTTAGCTGCAGTATGAAAACTTTGCAAAGTGCCCAAACTAAAAGACAAAGATAAAACCTTTGTTGGTCATGGCACATTAAAAGTGTCCTAAAATGTCCCATGTAGTTAAAAGGTACAGTATGATATAGTTCCTGCAGCACCAGTATGCCCAGATGGTTGTGCTTTATAACACTGAACATTTTAGCTTTATTTGGCCTTAGTATTTTTATACTAGTGTATTAAACCACACAAACACACTGTTCATTTTGCCACTATATTACCTACCTGTTAGTTGCATTTATAAAAAGCGTAAGAAACGTAATGTAAGTTCAGACTACTTTTAATTACATACAAAGAAGATCATCATTCACTAAAATGACTTTTAACAATTTTCATTTGGATGGGTATAAAATATATGTTTTAAAAATACTGTTGAATATATGTACAATTAATGTGTGTAAATTAAATAGTGAGGATTTAATCTGAGATTCTGTTGGACTTGTATAATTGTCTATGTTATTAGATAAGATCCCAATTGAGTTTCAGTTGCTGGAAGAAACTGATATGGGTTGCAGCACAAATATATTACAGGCCTAAAGATCTCTCTAAAGACAGCAAGTAAAAACATTAAAACAAAAGCAATTGTTTAAGTTACTCACAGTTGCCAGTAGATGGAGACATGATATATCCCATTTGACTGTGTACCAAGAGGACTGCCAAAATAAAAATGGGGAAGATGTTTGAAAATCTGTTCGGAAACTGTCATTATATATTTATAAATGTATATATTTATATTATTATTTAAATGTGTACTTTAATTTTTCCCAATATTTTATTGGTACCACTTATGCTTCAGTTGTAGTTGTTTTTGTGTTTTAATGGTGCAGTGTGACTTTGCTAAATGTAAGAAATCAGAAAACTTAATACTGAAGTTTTCAGTTCATCTGCTTACATACAGCCAGATAACTGGTCAAAAAAAAAACAGGGAGTAAATACAGATGCGATCATTACCATTGATGCGGTGAGTATTTATCAGATTCCAAACTTCCATAAGGGAAATATTTCAAATAAGACAAATAATCAAATATTTTTTTCTTCCTAAACATATTCTTACATATTCAAAAGTAATTCAAATACTATTACTACTACTAATAACTATAATATTGTTTTTTTATATAGTGATTTTCTAGTGTTCAAGCTAACGTAACAAAACTAACATAAAATAAATTTAAACAAAACAGACAAACTGATTAATATAACATCAAACAGAAACATATGCTGGTAAGGATATATTAGAAGTGCAGTGCCTCTTTTTCTGGCTAAAACCTGTTATTGAGGTATGATTATGTCCTAAAATGATACATCAGAGCAGAACAGATTAGCTGAGGTTCACTCCTCACCCATCCTTGCACTTACCATTTCTCTAATGACCCCCTTTTGGGTTAATTGAGCATGTGCTTCTCTTGTCCCGTCTCATCTCATCCACCACACACAGACACTGAACTAAGTTTACTCTGCAAGTTCACAGTCCTGGAGCAGTGTGAACACACTGCGGGCATTTTTGTCGAACTTGCCCATTGTTACAGCAATTTCTCACTTGTAGTGGAAGTAACTGTGAATGAAGGTGGACAGAGCGTACTGTCACTGGCCTAACAACTCTAAAGACGCTGCAGGCTGAACATGCAGCTGCCCTGCTTTTTCTTTGTCATGCTGCCTACAGTTACAACACATGGACATGAGCCTGGTGTGCATGTGAGAAATGTATGAATCTTTATTGAGAGCTTGCACATTTTCCGTAAAAAAACTCAAACATCATGTACTTTTACCTAAAGGCTGGATCTTTGACATAGTATAACATCTGTTAAACACATGAAATATTAAACAACCATGAAACTCTGCCTCTGGAAACATAGAATCAAGATTTGAAACTGAAACAAGCCAAAAATCACTAGCTACCAAGATTTATATAATTGTTGTATTACATACTCTGTATACACACATACAAATGTTTGTGACAGTTATACAGTAGCTGTGCTTAAGTATTTTTACTCTGTATACCACAGTGAGATATTTGGGTAGTTGACATTAATATACTTTTAGGACATGTCTTGTGACATGTCTTTAATGTCTTGTGGTGTAACATGATAACCTCTATCTAAAACTAATTTAAACAGCCATTTGCTTATTGCCTCACAAATATTGTGCATGCAGCTTTCATGACCTCAAATTAACTTAGAGAACTAACTTATCAACTTGATGTTGATTTCTGAAAACATTCATGCACTTGTCAGCCACCCATTTTCAGACTGTGTCAGCATGTAATTCTTTAGGGGGGAACAGATTTAGGATATCAGTCCAGCTTCTGCAGGTTATCTTGGATAGCAGCTATTCTACACATATATTATAGAGTGAATGGTTTTACATTTTTACAGTTATTTGTTCCGCAGTAAATAAAACCTAAGCAAAACTTGAATTGATTAACAGCCATGTCTAAACTTAGAACTTTAAATTAATATATGAATTCCCTGACAAAGTGTAGATTTAGCCAACATTTGCCCTTTCTGGTTAAGTATAAAACTACACTCCGAACCCAAAAGAGGTATAAGGTCTGGTCTAGTTACACTGACTGTCATATTAAAATGACAGTCATTTTAATATGACTGCTTTCGTAACCTGTGATCTCAAGTTATCAACAGTTATGTTACTGACTATGTGTAAATGATGTAAGTCTATGCAATGAATTTATATTGTGTTTTATCTTAGTGTTGTGTGTTTCATCATAATTGTTTTTAATTTGTACAGTTCTAACTGATTACCTATAACAACTTTATTTTGGTACATCTTTAGTCTTTTTTTGATTTATGTTATGACAGTCTATGTTATGACAGTTTTTTAACACTTGTTAATTAAGCCATTTAAAAATGTTATGACAAGTCACACCACCATGTGTCTGCTTAAAACAGTACATAAAGTACAAATATACATCTGCACTTGAGATTGAGTGCTAAACATAAAAGTTCTTTGGAGATCATAGTTGGAGGTTTAGTCATGGAGCTACAGATCAACCACTAAGACTTCCATGTTACTGTTGAATAAGATCTTGCCATCCACCTCTTTACTGCAGTCGGGATGTCTCAGGAGATCCAGCACTCCTTTCTTGAGGTCTTCCGGAGCATTTTTACTAAACTCTATCACTTCAGTTAGAAAATCCAACAGCAGTTCTCCAACCTCATCTCCCTCTGTGAAGCACTCTGTGAGGTCAATCTGGGACAGAAACTCATAGTTACTGTAGGAGATGCCCTCAGTATCTAAGAAGGTCTTTATGCCTCCTGTAGTGGTACACTGGCTGTTACAGAGTTGGACTTTGAAGATCCTCCATAATTTTCCCTATCCACTCTCACCTATGAGGATGCAGGATTTGTTAAGGACAATCCTTACAACTGTAATCTCTGCTAGATAGACTAAAGGTAGATAGAGTAGATCAGTGTGTCTCAATCCCACTTCAGGAGCCTCTCAGCACAGCACATTTTAGACATATCCTTTACCTTAGTACAGTGCTCCACGCCCTGAACTCAGTTTGCCAAATTAGTTCTTAGATGAGCTGATCCTAATGAATATTCATAAGTGGGGTTGTGTAACATTTACCTGACACCAGAATAATCATTAGTTTCCCATCTTTATCTAACAGACTCCGAAAAAATTAGACTGTGGCCTTCGGATCTTTGACATAATACAGCATCTGTTAAACACGCATAAAATATTAAACTGCAAACACAACAAACCATGTTTCATTGAAAATCTGAGACCACATTGGAAGTCTGGGATTCAAAACCTAATTTATACCTGAAACTGAAATTTTTGTAATAAATAAATGTTATGGTGCAAAATGAACAAGAAATATTAAAATATATTAAGAATAATATTAAAATTATTAGTAACGAGTCACTAATCACAATACTAGTACTACAATACTAGTAGACGAGTACTTATTATAAATTAAGTCCGATTTTCTTGCTTCCATTAAAGCACATAAGATGCTTTTTAGAACAAATCAAATCATGCTGAGACAATACGGATCATCAAGTTTTGCACACTTTGCAACTTGTGGAGTTCATGCCAACTCAAATGATAGAGACCAGGGAACATAGGGGATACTATAAAATTCCAAAATTCATGTTTGTCAATTTTAAATAATAACCTGTATCAAGTGAATGAAGTCCATCTTTTTCCCAAGGTTTTGCTCTTGCCAGTGTTTTTCAAATTCAGAAGCCGTCATATTATTCCATGTGACGTTAATGTAATCAAGATTTGGGGGTGTTGACACCAAAACTAAACAAAAAGAAAAAGCAAAAGAACAGAAAATTAAATAAAACAATTTACTGCAGTATATTAAATTTAAGAATCAGAAAAGATCAGTCTAAATAAATATGGGTAAAATAATGAGCAGTACCTTTATACATGTGAAGCATGTTAATGTTTGGTTCCACCACTTCATTGTTAACTTTGACATGTGGATGTTTCATATGTAGCTGTGAAAGTATCTCTAGATCAATCTTACCTGAAAATGTTACAAATCTATTATGTAAAATGATGACATAGAATGCCATGTTAATAATTCATTTGCTAATAACAGATGTATACCTGGTCCACTCCCAACTCCCATTACATTAATAATGGGCCTCCCCCCACCAATCCTGAAGAGAAATTACATTATATTATTATATCATATGGTCATGTAACATAATAAATATATTTTATGTTTTAATAAATACATGCCATATCAGTACCGATGGGGGGCATCATCCAATTGCTCAAAGAAACCTTTTGTTCTGTATTTATGTAATAATTATTAAAACTTACATTTGACGGTGAACGCAGTAGGCAGTACTGCACGTGCCGCGCGATTCCCGCATCCGCGCCCTCACCTCATGTTTGCGGCTGACTGAACAAATGAAGCCCATAAGTGTTGATTTTTAATTCAATTTATTATTGGGATTTTGTTTTTGACAACATTTAATCTTTTAAAATGTTTTACTATGTGTAATTTTAGTTTGTCTTTATTTATAGTTTGTAATTGATTTATTTACTTTATAAATTTAATATTATATGTAATTATTTTATATAAAATATGAATTTAATATTAATATTTATTTAAGTTCTGTTTTGATCCCTGTAGTAGGTGTTTTTGTTTTACTTCCACACCCATTTGGCCAGCCCTGTGCCATCGGTATCAAGATACAACAGGAAACGCGTGTTAAGCTCATTTCTGCCCTCTTGCGTTTATCAGCGTAATTTTACATCACAATCACTCGTATAAAATTACAGCACACCTTGCATCTAAAACTGCACTTCGAACTTCTTAAGGAAAAACATGTTAATAACCTAGAATATTTATTGAGTTCATGAGCAGACAGGTGTACTAGATGATACACCTCATGGACTGGTGCTCTGACAAATGACATTGATGCAGTACACTGCAAATAAAATAACATTCATATTATGACTAAAAAGCTAGAAGCTAAACTAAAGGAAACACTAGTAAAATAATATATCAAATAAGAAAAAATACAGCCTACAAAATACTAATAAATAATTGATTTGTTTTCTTAATTCATTACATTGGTTTAGTAATGAAAAACTACAGAGTAAAGCTTTAAAACAGGCACAGATTCATATATAATCGAAATTATTTATGTTTTTGCTATCTTAAAGTCAGACTGATGATTAGGTTCACATCACATGTCACATCAATTAAAAGTTTAAATTAAGAATGATGGAAAGTAGGACAATATTTTGGAGAGAACAAGCAGAAATTTCAATGATCTTTTTTTAATCTGTCTTTTACAATTTCCTTAATACCTGACAACACATAAAGCAATTTTCCTGCTTCTTACCTCAGTCAGTTTGATCATGTCAAACTTTGTTAAACAGATTTGGCTACTGGTAAATGGAAAATTGTGATTAAAAGGAATGAATCTTTTTTTTTGACAGCCCACAAAGATTCATGGGAAATTCATTCTTCTGCAGCATTATTAAGGCTTAATGGATAAATTAAACCTGACAGAATCGCATCATCCAGAAAGGTGTCCCCTTGGTGGCACTGACAAATCTATTTAAACTCATCTCATCCTTAAACAGAAATGACAGGCTTTACTAATAAAAACTGATTAAACAAAAGATTTAAATGATTAAACATCCTGGAGTTTAAGTATTTGATGGACTACACTTTGAAGACATTTAGTGCTTCCTACAAAGTGCATTTTGCAGAGGGGTTATACAGCAATACATTTAACAGAATTATATTTGTAACACTGTAACACTGTCTCATCGTGTTATATGCAAAATAACAAGATGGTTTCAGTCATTTTCATCTTTTATCTTATGATGGGTATCAAACATGTAATATGGACTTGGCTCATCCTCAGTTAAAAACATGAAAATGGAAAAAGACAATTGCTGTGCCCCAATTCTGGATGGAAAGTACATACATTTTAGTGCATAGCTAAAGAGTATGCAAGTACTTTTATACTTTTATACTATAGACTTATTAATTCAGTGTAGCGTCACTCAGTGTAGCAATGAGTTGTGGGTAATATTAGCCTCTATTAGAGTGTGCATGGGCCTGCACTTTGAATTTTCACTGAAAATAGTAGACCATCAGGGCACTTTAAGGAAACACACTATGATTTGGGACATCCTAATTCTAATTTCAAAAACGATTAGGATGGACAGTATGTAAATTGGGATGCAGAAAATCTGAATGAGTTATATATATTACAGTCAATATATTACAAATCAGCATAATCAAATGATTTGCACTATTATTATTTTGCATAAAGTAGAAGCAATAGCCTAATGACATAGCTGTACAATAAACAAAACCCCAGAAGGTTTTTGATTTAAACTAAACACAGATTGTAAAACCATTTAGGTTTCCATTGTAAGTGCATTTCACCAAATGTGTGAAATGTTACTTACTTTTTTACTTTGAGGTATCATTTTAGGTGATGCAGATGCTTTCATAAATAAATAATGATCGTCATTTCCCACAGAGTATCACAATTTATTAGCATTTTCATTCAACTCCTCAAGTACACACAATTAAAACAGAAAGTACTATGTAAAGTAAATGTCAGTCTTTTACAGGCAACTGTATATAGTGCTGAGAGCATACTGAACATATTAGAAAAAGCCATGTAAACGTCTTTTTTCAAGGGCAGCAAATACAAATCTTGAAAACCAAATAAATTCAACAAAAAACAAACTAACAAAACAGACTAGGAGAAAAGTTCCATAAAAATGCAAGGCCACTTTTGGAATAATCCAGTGTATGACAAAATCAATCCAGCATGCACACGCACAATTGGGATTTAAAATAAACATAGATATATATATATTTATATATTGCCATTTTTCCATAGGGCGAAGAGAAAAACAATGTACATAAGCTACAAAATACACATTTTAGGTTTGTAGTGGTGAATTCATTTAGAACTATGTCAAAGCCTTTTGATTCCATCAGTCTAAAAGCAGCAATATCATTCTGATCAATATCATTATCCCATACAGACAGGACATAGAAATCACTATGAAACGGTTGCTGATGAAGTCTAATGTGGACAACAGTAGCAACCTTCATGGAATTAGTAGGGAGGTAGTATATCACCAAATGAAAAAATAATCAAATGATGTCCATGTAGTCCATGTATGTACTGTAACACACATTACAGAGTGAAGGAGACCACATGAATCAGAGGTTTTATGCATTGGAGTCAGGTGTTAGCAATTTGTGGACCGCAGCAATGAGGACCGCAAAGATTAGGTAATGTTTTTCACATGGCAATAGGAGCAAATAGGAACTTCATAGTGTAAATCATGAAACAATCAAGACAGTTATGCCTGCAAGAACATAAAGCCCATAATGCAAAAACAGCCTAAATAAATCTCAAAAATCTGTATTATTAAAATACAGAATCAGCACCTGTGCTCTCTACTGCAAATGACAAACATTCATAATAAACCCCCTAATTCTCTCTCCCCCAGTATAATGCTCATGCAGACTTTACAGAAACAAATTGGTCCACTGTATCTGTGCTAAACGAGCTCCACTAACTGTAGGATACTGCAGCTTCTGAAACCCTTCTGTGTGTCACAGGGACATAGTTCATTATATGCTGGCCTCTGAGCAGATGTCATCAATTTTTCAGCATCTAGATGGAGGTTAAAGGTCAAATGGAGGAACCACAGGGGCAGAGCTTCACCTCAACCTCTCAGTAAGTATAAATAATCTGTGTTTTGGTTTATTGTGTGGATCACACACACATTCAGAGACATTCTACAATGAAAACAATGCTTACAGCAGTCCTAGCATCACAATGTAAACCACTAGAAAATCTGTTTGAACACAAATAAGGGAACTAAAGAATGACTAAAGCACTAATATAGTGCAGAAAATATCAGTCTTCTCTCCTTCTCTTCCGGATTGGCTGAATGTGACTGATACAATAGATCCGGCACAACTTCATGCCCTTCTATGTTTTTTCATTTTTTTTCTGATGTAAGAAAAAACAGGGCAAAAAAATGTCAAAGTCCCTCATCTGGTCTGTGGAATGTCAGCCAGTCTCGGACTCTGATTTTTCTATATGATCACTGATCCAAAACAGACATCCTCACAGTCTTGCACATGAAGGTTTGTGCGTGCTGCAAATTTCGAGATTGAAACATTCTCTGGTGTCTGTCCATTTAAGAGCATTCCTTTCCGTCAGTTTTTGGACAGATGAACATTTTAAATGTTACGAGTTTGTTCGGCTTGTGCTTTGAGGGTACAGTCACAGAAAGCTTGATCACATGTCCACATCTCCATCATATGCCAGAGTCAAAGGCTTCTGTGGAGGAGATGCACTTTTACTTTGCTGAGTTGGTTTGCTGTGATAGAGATAAAGAGAGAGATAAATGTTATGTCTATCTTGTAGTGTGTAGTTCTGAACTGTACCACTTGATGGCAGCAGCCAGTCGTGATGGGTCGTGCATAACGCCTAAATGAAACAGCAGTGGAAAACCAAAGGTGTTTTAACATTTTAACCTGCATTTCGTAGGACACATGACCCATATACAAATACAAAGAACATTTCATTTACAGCTGATGATAAGTGCATTTAAAGGTTAGTAAAATACACACCAAAACAGAAAGGCCACAGCGATTGTGAATAATATCAGAATGAATCCTCCAGCCGTCAACCCATAGACCCACAGTTTAATTCTTCCATCTGTGCAACCAAAAAACAGGAAGCAATTAGTGATTAGTAAATTACTGACCACACACGCACATGTTGTGTCTAATGGATATTCCTTAGATATTCCATAGACTGTTTTAATACACCGCAAGTTATGAACACTATAATCTAACCTCACTATAATCCCTATAAAAAGTTTTATTTTGGTTTTACAAATGAGTACGTCAGATGAGGTTTTGCTCAGGACACAAAACTCAAGTCATTTCTATGCCCCTGGCTACTAGTACCTTAAAAGAAACACTGCAGTTGCTAAAAGACTGCCACTTCTTAAATCAATTTAAAATGTGAATGCAGTCACCATAGAAATATACAGCAGCATTTTATTGCTTAGACTGCTTGCGGTTACTGAACAGTCACCTGTTGCTGCAGCAACAGCTGGCATATTAATGCTAATGACAATGTACTTCAATAGATTGTTGATCCATGTGTACGAATTCAGGGGAAAGAATGAGGTGTGTGTCATACAGACTGCATAAGTGATAAAATCAAGACCAAAGACACAGATGCTGCTGATCTGATGAAGTGCACAATAGCTTGTCTTGCAAAAGTTCATATTATAATCAATATTATAAATGAAAAATTTTTCAATTCAATTGTATTTCTATACCTTATTTCACAATATGTACTGAAATTAATGAAGGTTTTTGAATTTTGTAACAATTCGAATGTGCAATATATTATATTATGATTTTTAAGATAATACTGCCAACAATGAAATCTTAAAGTGCTATGTTTTACCTAAATCAGCCTCTTACAATCTTGTCTTTTGATTTGGAGAATTTGGAGACAGCATTTATAATCAACAGCATTTTGGCTAAACATTTTGAGGCTGAAATCCACACACAGTGGCAACCTGACCTCACCCAGCTATTGTCCTACACATCGCTAAATTCAGTTCTAATCAGAAATGGCCTCCAGCCAGCAATAAAGAAACACTATCTGTCAAGTTATGGGCAATACAAATCACGCTGTTATGAGAGACTGTCCAATACAGCTTTTCTCATGGTTTCAATAGGGCATAAACACTGAGGCATAAAGGCGACCAGTGATTTCGACATAACTCAAAGCTACTATAGATCTGAAGACTCCATGACCCAGATCAGCCTGATCTTCATCTGCATTTCAAATACCTGGACCGACTGGCTGCAGAGACCATTCTCCAAAGAAGTCCTGGATCTGAGTGGTGCCTGGTTTTAATCTTCCCGAGCTGGTCTTCACATCTGCCTTCTTGTTGTCAGCCCCTGGGGTCCTGGTGCAGTAATCCAGGAACCCATGTACGTTCATCACTTCTGTGTAACCCCTTTCGCACCCGCACACGCCGCTCTAGAAGGGACATGGACCTCCATTTATCTTTGCATTGAATTTATTAGTGTTTGATCCCTGGAAATTGAACCAATGACCTTGCCGTTGCAAGTGCATTGATCTACCTATTGAGCTACAGGAAAGATAAGGGCCTTTCTGGAAAACACTTTGGAGATATACATAATGCAAACACTACATAAAGAGACATGGAAAACTACAGCTGTAGTTGCATGCAATGCACTCCAAGTGGCAGTCAATGTAAATGTTTTGTGAGTCCACTAATTTCATCCCTATGTTTCTCCCCATGCAGCAATGTAGATTTCCACGTCTGAAATGCCTTCCCTTAAAGCTATTAAATACAAACCACAGGTCATAACACGGAAAAACAGGTCACCGGTTTAATTTTAGTCGTTTGTCCTGTTATTTACAGGGTGAAACAGTATCAAGCAAGGATAGTATCTAGCACATGGGAGGGCTGTCGGTTTACCTGCTTGCAGTGGGAGAAAGGTTTGGTGCATGGTGGGTGACAGTGGCGCACAGTGGTTGGCCGGTTCTGTGGAAAGCAGCCCCCTTCCAGCAGGAAACAAGAGAGGTAATTATTGCCATTTCCCTACTGATAGCAAGATAAAAGCGCTGTCACACCTGATTAATGGCTTAATCAATCACTGATCAATCAGTGATGATTGTAATTTTGGAATGGAAAATTACATGTCAAAACATCAGAGACTAATACCCCGAACTCAGGCTTTTCTCAAGCAAAAGAGATTACCTCTCAGAGCATATATTTGATCGAGACGATTCTGTACTCAGATAAGATCACCTTTATCTGTTATTTACAGCACTCTGCACAACCTGAAAGCCCTCATTCTCTGCCTGAACACAACGGAAAGCTCACCAGCTGAAGCGCATTCATTTCACCCGAATGAAACAATGTTTTATAACATTTAAAAAGTGCGCCTTCAGACTGCTGCTGGTTTATTAATGACTTCCTTCGAAACGGAGGGAGAAATAATGGGAAAATGTTGAATGCACCATTAAACCAGCATATACAAGGTCTGTCAAATTCAAGCCACAAATTTGGCCACAGCCTATGGATCTGTGGGGTGTAAATTCTGCCTGTTTGTGGTTTCAATATAACTGAAAAAATATGCAGTTGTATATAGGCTTGGTCACTCGATAAAGTAAATTTCTCTGTAGAATTTCAGTTATATAAAGCTTAAAATTATGGAACTTTTGATATTGTATTTTTAAGTGTAGTGAATCCTGCACTGGATATTTGTCATTCTCTCAGTCTTCATGGAAGCTGTGGGCTACCTGTCACATTGACCCCGTCAGAGCGCTGGCACCACACTGATCTTTCATTCTCATTCCAGGCACTTGTCCTCCACTCGTAGCTGTGACATTTCCCTCCTGTGGCATCACAGAGTCACAGAGAGACTCATTAAACTTAAACTGGGCAGTCAGGTGTGATAATAGCATGAGCATTATATACTAATATGATCTTATATATACATGCTCACATAGCCTTTCTAGGCAAGCATGGCTGCACTCAAGACACACACACTGTACTAAAAGTGTGCTTGAATAAATGTACACTAGACTCCAAGATTTGCTTGAAGGTGTGATACATAGTATATTTACTAAGGGTGTATTTTGAGAAAACCTTCAAAATACTGAGGTCCAAAGGTCTGAAAATCTATTTTATTATTTAAGATTTATTTAAATTTTATTATTTAAAAAGAAAGTTTTAGGCTTTTTTGAAAAGTTATATGAAAAGTTATGACATCATGTTGAAAAAGGTCAGATTTTCTCGCTTCCATAGACGTACACAAAAAGATTTTTTGGAACATTTTGAAATTATAATGTGGAGATGAAGCTCTACTTTATGATGTAAACATACCAAATACCTGAAAATACTGAAGAAACACTTAATTGTATATCATTTTTTAAAATAAACTCTTTAAGCAAATTGTTCCACCAACAATATATTTTTTAATGAAAAAATGTGTAGTTGGGTTAGAAACATCCAAAACTAAAGCATTTGTACTGGTGGTCTCAGATTTTTGGACTAAGTATTTATTATTAGACTAAGTATTTATTATTCATAAATCCTGATTATTAAACTGCTTGTACCTTTACATGGACGAGTCTCAAAGATCTGGTGTGGGCAGCCGTCCTGATTCTCCAGCACTTGTATGACCACAGCCCGGGAGCGTGCCTGGCGCCCCACTGTCTCAAAACTCCGCCCCTCCAGACACGTCAGCTGACAGGAACTCCACAACGACCAATCAGTAAGGTGACAGTCTCCTGAAGATGGAAAACAAAGTCTATGACTAGCAATGCTTTATAGTACGGATGCAAACTGGGATTCATTCAATGGAAGGCTTGCGACCAGTTCATTTATTAGATGTGTTCAAAAGGTTCATCCTCTCGTGAAGTTACAAAACCAGCACTCCGGCCATGTGTTAATGATTCCAACAAGACCTTACTATAGTCTAGAACTCATCATCTAAGCTACTTGTGAAGGCTACTGTGATTGTTTTTATTCTCCTGCCAACCCTGTCAAAATACATTATGCAACTCCTCAGATACGTTTAGCGCTTCCTTTAACTAAAGGTCACACATCATTGGCCCTTGTAATCCCCCAGTGCAGGGGCCATTTCACGCGACAGTCCCACACCTGCAAGCGCTAACGCTAGCTCCTCAGTCATGACGTCCTTTTGATTCTGCAGCCAGGCTGTCTATTAGAAACAATCTGTGCACCCAGGCATCTCATTATCCATCATCTTCATGAAGCCAGTCTATTTTCATCCCTCACTGGAGCTGGCGAAACATATAAGCAGTGCACGTCGCACACCATATGCCACCTGCAATCTCTGGACTCTGTCTGCTTCGCTGTCATTGTTTGTCACCTTAGAATTTCCTGCTCTCTCTGAATCTGTTCCTCTCTGGGAGTATGAAATGAATGAGAGATGCTGATGCTTGGTCAACAATGAACCGAGACCTCAAGGTGAAGTGTGTTTACAGGTAAGGGATCTAAACGTGACAGATATTAATTTCTGGGACATCCCACTGTGAGAGTGAGAGCAATAAGAACAGATGTTTCTTTTCTTTTCAGATCTTCTTTTTATCTTAGATCTTCTGGCAATATTGTACATGAATATAACAATCATGCCGATACAGTGTTCTTGTTATTTTTATCTGTATCGGTTCCTAAATAAACCTTTAGGGTTTATGAAACAAAATGTGCATCAAACAATAATAAGTGTAACCCAGTGAGTGTGATTTTGCCAGGTATGACACATTCCTGGGTCGATAATGTTTGTTTGTCCTTGTATAACAGTTTTATTTTTTACATTTTTTAAAATGTGTTTCATCATTTAGCCCAAAAAAAAATTGGTTTACTGCTTTTCCTTCCTAAGAAACATTCCCACAGTAAAAAATATGTTTATTAAATTGTATGTCCGTACTCTCCACATTGTAAGAGCAGAATAGAACAGCTGGCCATGTACTTGCAATACAGTGCTTGTAAAATGAAAGGAGCTGCAGAGGTTTTTGTGATGCATTAAAAAATACAGTGCGTTATTATAATTTACTGAATATTGACATGACAAGTTGTAACAAGTCATAATTCATGTTCAAAGTTGTGCACATGTAAACACTAAACATGCAGAACATTGGTCCTGTGAGTACTTTATGTACAGTATATGAAACATACTGTACCAGGACAGGGTACAGAACACGGCTGCTGCAGCTCCTGCTCGCTTTCTTTTCTCACACGGTCTCCGCACTTCTCATCCTCAATGGCTTTAGACAGGTGAGAGCTGCCTGGCCAGTCCATCCAGTGCAGCACACATGTCAGGGTCCTCTCTCGCCTGCCCTCTCCACATTCTGCCCTCTGCACAAGACCACACAGAGTAGACACATTCATTACCTTCCTAAGATCAAGTGTCATCTGACAAAGAAACAGGATTTCAACATTTCAGATGAACTTTGACCTCAGGAGGATTAAACGGCTGTCACATCAGAAATTAGGAATTGGCTGGATAGTTTCTGTACATCTGATAAATCTGTATATTGTGACAAAATCTATTTTTGCTAACAACATATACTTTGCAAATATTCATTATATTATAGTACATTTTACCTGAGTAATTAGTTACATGACAATGTTTTGGATGTAAATATCGGGTATGTCTCTCTAGTTAAAGCTCCTTGGTTTAAACTTTAGTTTTGGTGTTAACATTTAACACAGTAATTTGTTTTTACAAATGTAACTTTTATTACTTTCACAAGTGCAAAGAATGTTTAACCTCAAGATATCTAACTGTTTTTACCTTACGTTACTTTCAACCTTATATATTTTTTGTTTTCATTTAAAACATAATTTGCATTGCAAATTTTAACTATGCGAATCACATCTGTTAAGATACTGTATGTGGTTAACCGGGGTCTAAAAAATTTACATGAAATATTAATAAGGAATACAACTACGCGAGAAAGTGGAGTCTCAGAATTTTGATAATTATGAATATGAAAATTCTAATTAACAAAAGTTGTATAATTATAAATAATATAAGTCCATCACACCACGCACCGAAAAAATAAATTAATAAACGCAAAAGCATGTTTAAAGTACGCAATATCTCTTTTGTTCATATTATGAGGATGACAGCTTTTGATCTGGGCAAGCATGGCTCTAGGGACACAGGCGAAAACCCGAGACATACAATTAAAATCCTTTTCAGATACAAAAGACAGAGAGAGGAGAAAAGCAGCAGAAAGACAATGAAAATCTGAACTCTGCCCTGGTCCTCCTCTAATGATAAGATTGTAGATCCTGGCATGATTTTAATTAGCAGTTACCTCACATTCCAATGACACAAAGTTTCTGTCTACATCACTCACCCTGCATCTGTGTGTAGATTGCTACATGATTCATTTAAAGAACTTCAATGTTGTGCTAGTTCTCGGTGGCGATGGAGAAAGTCTGGTCTCAATGCCACGTCGTTATATTAATCACTAATAGATTGCCTTTAGGTCAGGTAATATTCAACAAGCAGCTAGCACATGAAGATCCAATTATTATGGAGTTATGGCTGAATCTACCTCCACTTTGCAGGGAGACCAATCGCTCAAAAGCCATGTGTAACAGGGACTGATGGGACAGGGTTTGGTCTGAGAGAGCTGGGAGGCGCATGGGCGTCCCTCCTCATGTGCTTGCTGCAGCACGCTGCGAGAGCGGGTCATCACACCTGCAACATTTAGAGACATCTGTGACTGTACAATACCAAAATAAGACAAACAGAAGAGGCAGGACTAAAAATAGAGCAAGGCTGCCTTTACGTGTGTTCTTTGGCAGTTAGGAACAATGCAGTAGATTAATGCATTATGCACACATTGTACTGTTAAAATATTTATAAACTTTACATTCATGGCTAGATAGAAAGACTGTTACTATATTTGAATGGAGACACCCCTACGATCAGCTTAGACCTGCATGAATTTTCATTCTGACCAGCATGACTTTCATGGTGACGCTGGTTGAGGTTTTGATAGTTACGGTAGTTAAAATCACACCAGCATCCAAAAAAACAACACACATTAAAACATACTATTCTTAAAGATAAAATAATTTATGAAACCTCATGTTATTCCAAACCACTTTGCATATTTAATCAGTTTTAATCTGATTTAAAAATCAGTTTTAATCAGTTACATTACATGTAATAGTATCTGGCATGTAAACTGTTTTTTTTCCTTTAAAGAGGGATCTGTATACAGCCTTATACCGCTCCAATACACATTAATGTTAGACAGAACAGGATGTTCTCAGTTAACATGGCATCTCACACATTTAAAGCTTAGACAAAACCAAGGGTCTTCTATTCCTGCTGCACATCTACCATCCACTTTCCTCATTTTTAGAGGAATCATGAGATTAAGAAAAAAATACATTACAGGACTTTAACAGGCTGGCTAGTGTCCATGATGTATTTGAATATGTACTTGAGTGGACCTCTATCAGGGGGTAAAAGAATGGTGCTTAGGAAGAGTACAATTTTGGGCCATCACTCTATTCAACAGCTATATCTGGAGAAAGTGAAAGACCCTTCCATTAGCATACATCTGAACTGACTGCAGACCTGATCTGAGCACCACTCCAGCGAGTTAGACTTTAAAGAGCACCACTTACAGTCGGGCATTAAACATTTAACATGGAGAAAGAAAGAAATTATAATCACAGCATAACATAACTGCTTATCAAATCCATGTTTTCCATCTACAGCTGGCGGTTTCCATCATGCCATTCATTAAAAACATAAGCTCTGCAGTCATATGAAAAAGCCGCTTTAAATGCCTGTGATTTGACAGTGGAAATATCTCTACTTGATCCCACAGGAAAATGGAAGGGAGATAGGAAAGAGAGGTGGGGAGAAACAGAGCAATGAAGAAAGAAAAAGAGATTGAGAGGGTAGGCTGGAGGGAAAGATTGGCTGTTTGAGTCTTCTGACAGAATTCCACTGACAGATAAAACTCTGTATACATATAACACATAACGAACCACAGCCTCACGGTCTCCAGTGAGCTGCAAAGCAGAAAACACCATTTTGACACAGGCAGAAAGTTCTGTTTGCTTGCTGCTTGTTTAAGGAACAAAAAAGCACTTCCTGTTTGCTTTGCCTTGAGAATTTGTATTAGATTTAAGAGGTAAACTGCCTTGATGACAAAGCTGGTGCCTGAATGAAAGTGAATGAAGTTTGGAGAATACATCTAATTAAAAGACTAACAAGCTGAACTTGTAAGGAGCTGGTTCATTTGAACCTGCACTTAAGACCAAAAATTAGCCTATATAAAATACATTTTATATTGTATAAAGCAATGCCTTTACTCCATCAGACTGACAGTAACAGGGCAACAAACTCTATATTAACAATTGATGAAATAAATATTTCTCTTTGATTGATAAATAGCTCAGTGTGTTCAGGGAGGCATAGATTAATAGTTACCTGCAAGGTGAACCCTAAGTATGATCCATGACATAACATTTATAATTAAAAAGGGATTCTGATGGTGCATGTTAACGAACGCAAACTTAATGCACGCCAACCAATAGTATGAAATCAGGGCAAGCCGAATGTTTATATCCCTGAAACCCAAGTTCTCAAGTTTGTGTTGCACAGCATGAGGAAACCTTTTATATTGCATGATTCCCATTAAAAGAATTCTGAAGAATTAAAGCTAAAACGTTACGCCCAGTTTACACTGCATGTGTTTGATGTGACATCACTTGCGTGTGGTGTAGACAATTTAGTTGATTAGACACAAAGAATTCAGGTCAATGTTGTTTAGGACATGTGATCGGGGCAATTAAGGTCCTTTTAGGTGTTAACTTACTCATTAAGATATGCCATACAGAAAAGATTAAGAAAATACAGAAAGATTAGGAAAAGTTTGTCCTAAAACCCTTGAAAATAAAACATAAAGTAATATCAAACCTCTCTGTCTTCCTTTGAGGATACAAGAGGGGAAATGTTGCTATTTTCATACAATGAAACTCAATAGTGACTGAGTCTGTCTGTCAACATTTTGCCTAACATCTTGTTTTCTGTTCCACGGAAGAAAGTCAGTCATACAGGTTTTGAATAATAATAACAGAAATAATAAAAATTATTAAATGACAGAATTGTCACTCATTTAAGGTGAACTATTCCTTTAAGATATGACCCTGGTCACACTGTATGTATAATTACATATTGTGGCTCACCTTTGCTGCCACAGGTGTGTGAACACTCCGTCCATGACGACCATTCAGACAGGATGCAGTTAAAGGGGCAGTGCACCACACAGCTTATTATCAGTCTCCACAGCTGAGGAAGGCCCAACTAAAACAGCAGGACAGCTATTAACCCCATGCCCCACCACCACACACAATTGCACTGATGAACCAGCCATGAGCCAATGCGGGGCTATTACTGTAAAAGCTTCAATGAAAGAATCATTTTCTGAATATGGGCTTATACTGTAGGGAGTTAATAGACAGTCATGGCTGATTTGCAGTGCATGCAGCTAAAGGACATTATACAATCCTACATTGCTTAATTCTCCCTCAGAGAACACTTATCCAGTGAGGGATGGGTGGGAATGAAGGTTATGCAGAGGTTTGGAAAGGTTACCTCCTCGCACACACTCAAATCCACTACTTTCCCATCACTACGGATACAATCTAAGAGGCGTGTCCTCCTGCCCTGTCCGCAGATGGCATGTTCACTCAGCTGACAGGTGCTCCAGCCTATCTCATAACCAAAGGATATAAAAAACAAACACATATAGGAAACGTCAGACTGCAGTGTCATTCAAATATCACATTCCTGTGTCATTTTACACAACATTTCAATTTATTTTGAATATGTCTGGCTGAATCCTAATATGCATACCATAAATCCTTTATATGGTAGTATGTGACATATTGGAAATACTGTTCACAACCCTTTATGCTATGCAGTGTCTTATCTTATCAAGATGCAAAAACATTGTAGGACACCCCAATATTGCCATGCTGCCACATACTGTAGTACATACTTTTGGTGGAAACATGTGAATTAGGATTCAGCCTTAGTCTATCATCATGGCCTTCAAAGAAGAAAAGATTCATTGCATTCTAAGGCAGTAACCATTTAGCCGCTCTTTGTGATGGTAAAGTGGCTTTATGTCAGTCTAATGGCTTAGAGGATCAGTAGTGATATCATCAGCGATTTCATGGACTATGTCAAATCTTCAAGCCCATTTCCTTCATTAAGGTCTATCTGGAGATTTACTATCTATCTACAGGAAATTAATATCTCAGTGCTGTAATGAAGGACATCACATGGGGTGATACCCTACTTAACTCAGTGTGGGTAACATGAAGTGGCTGTATGTGATTTGACAATTTAAAGTAGTGGGATTAGATTAAGTTAGTGGTTCAGAAGGTCACATTATTAAGGTAATGCAAAAAGAAGTACAGTGATGTGGTACTGTGTTCTAAAGAAAAGAGGAGTCTGAAGAAGAGCGGAGGAGCCTTAAAAAAGAGAGGAGCCTGAAGCAGAAAGTTGGAGTCTGAAGAAGAAAGTTGGAGTCTAAAGAAGAGAGGAGGAGTGTAAAGCAGAGAGGAGGAGTTTAAAGAAGAAAGGAGGAGTCTGAAGCAGAAAGGAGGAGTCTGAAGAAGGGATGAGTCTAAGGAGGAGTCTAAAGCAGAGAGTAGGTATCTAAAGAAGAGGAGGAGTCTGAAGCAGAAAGGAGTCTGGATGTTCTGCATTGGCATGTTCTCATTATTAGTGTGGTAGGCAGTATCTCCACAGTGTCACACATAAACTTCTGAACTGACATTCACATATGTATGTGATGTATTTAACTGCACTGTTAAGGTGGATCTGTAATTAGATATGCTCAAGTCAACGATTAGGTTTTGCTGGCAAGATTTACATTTTGCTTTGTTAAATGTTGCCTCATTGTTGCCTCATTAAAATTTGCACAAATGCTCAAGGGTCATATTTTATACTTGTTAAACTTTTATGGAATTTAAATCCATCTTACAAATACTGCAAATGACTTTACTTTTGTTAAATGCACCATCCAGATTTGATTTATAAATGCATTTGCCTTAAGGTCTTTCTAAAAGAAAGTTTCACTATGGTTTCCCCATGGAACTGCCAAAACCTGTACAAGCCAAACAAGCATTTTTTATCCACAGCATTGGCTGTTTATAGTTTTAAAGTGAATCGCCATAATAATTAACACTTTTATAATATTACTGATTATGCCCTGTAATAGCATAACTGATATTAAGTATAATATGGATTAAAAGAATCATTTCTGATTTGGGTACTAATCTTTTACTGATGGGCTGTAGAGGTGCATGTTACAAACCCATGTTATAAGTTTTTGTATAAGTAGTGGTTTGTCAGAACTAAAAAAAGACCCACTGGAGACATTGTAGTGATAATTGAAGCAGGTGCTGTTGAGAATGCAGGGCTCCGTCTGGTTTCTCTCCGGACATCCTCTGTCGGCCACTGGGGGACGCAACATGTGTCTGGTCCTCAATCTCACTGCACTGTCGTCACATGGCTACAGAAACACACAAATAAAATAATGTCATAAAAAACAAGAGTCCTTATTGTGCACATACAGTTCTGTAAGCCATGCAGCACTGCTGTGCTGTTTCACATTGTTCAAGCGGATGTCAGCTGCAGTTACAGAGCCACATGGTCTTGCAGTGCTAAGTGCACTGTTAGAAGCTGTTAGGCTGCAGGCAGCAACTAATCTACATCTCCATCACTGTCAGACACTAATGAGCCCCTTTAAACGGCTAGCTGTCCCTGTTCATGTAGCTCACTATTGGGGGGACCGATCATTATCAACAGCTCGATTCGGCTACTGCCATAGATCTGCAGCACAAAGGTTTTTGGGGCCGTTTCACAATTATGTATAAGTAATAAACCAAGCTCCATCACTGATGTTTGACGTGTTCACCATACTGTTGAGTGCTTTGACAAGCTAGGAGAACAAACATAATTTGGAACGCAGACCGAACAAGGTAGACTAAAGATTAACACAGACCAAATCATGCTGAATGGGTTGGCAATCTTGTGTAGGTTGGGTAGAACCAGGAAAACTCATCCAGTTTGTTTCTGATTAGCTAACACTGAACTGTGGAGCTGCACTTTAATGAGTCGGCAGGCTGGTGGCAAACCGTATCTAGGGTACCTTTTTTTGCGCAACATTAATTAGAATAACAAATGCTTTATTAGTACTAGATATTCATCTCCATGCTGATTTCAGTTGTCTCTGTATTCACTGTTTAAAATTTTGCCATAGGAACTCTGAAGAACTGTATCAAGATTTGACTTGTGAGAGTGTTAATGTAAAATATTCAAATGGATGCAGAATATTTTGACACCATCTTATGCCACGGCCAGAACTGAGAAAAGAATTGTGCAAAAAAAGAGAAACAGTTTTCTGTTTTTCTTGCACACACAGAATTATATGCCAACACATTCTCAAGGGGAATATTTTTAACATAAACATGACTGCATAATTATCACCTATAAAAGATGAAGATAATGTCAACACAGCAATCCTTACTGAAAACAGCTTATACCAGCAATCATTTACAAGCTTGTTTATGAATGTTATTGCTGGCTCGGCTGTAGTCCTGCTTGGTTATCAGGATGAGTGTACTATCTTATATGATGAAGCTACTGTAGCTGACCAAAGAAGTCTTGCTAGTTAAACAGCCATGTATCCCATTCCTGCAACAAAATAAAAGTTTAAACCAGCCTACACAGGTTTGGTGGTCTTAGCAATTTCAAGCAGTTCTAGCTGATTAGCTAGACCAACAAAGCTTCTTCGCCTGGTTTAAAATGTCTTTTTCAACAGTGATGCTGGGGACCAGTGTCCAAAACACAACATATGCTAGTCTTGTTATTTTTAGCAGGGTCACCTCCGAATGTTGCTGAATTTTGAAAATTGTGTTTTTAGGATATAGCATAAGACAAAAGGACGCAGTACCATTGGACAGGTGCTCCACTGACTCCACTGGGACATCACACATTCATTAGGGCACGGTAGCATGCAGGTCTGAGCTTGGGAAGGCATTTCGTCTTGGTCACAGAGTGTCTCGTTCACACTGATAACCTGATCCCCACTGCCATGCCTCACACACCTGTCACAAAGAGAGAAAAGCACAATAAGAATGTTGAGGATGTGGGTAGCAGATCAGAAAGGGTCATGGCCCCTAATGATAGCCATCCCTGATGGGGTTGCTCTGTAAGGACGAGTCCTTGCTCACCGGATCTTGCGGCTTTGTACGCCCTCTCCACAGGCTGTAAGTTCATCCACTGTGTTGATGGTACATACAGACCAGGGGTCAGTTACCCACTTGTACTGACTGCACTCACTTCGACAGGGTATGGCCTCATACACCTATGGAGGTACACAGACACAGATACAGCCAAAATGAAACAATTACAGCCAAATTAATTTCATTTAAATATCTTTGTGTTTTATAAGTTTCAAGCATAGGTAAATTAATGTGAATTAGAGAAACTTCAGTATATTATATTAGAGATGTATTACCCATAGTGCCCATAGACAGAAGTAAGGACAGAAGCAGACAAAAACAAGGCTCAAGAAAAATAAATTAAATCTCTATTGTTTCTCATTGATTTCTTCTAAACCATGAGATTAAACACCTAGTAATCTTCTGTTACATATCTACTATAAGGTTAAATTCCTTTTGCTTGGGATTATGGCTAATGATTAGAGTAATGATTAACCTTTTTGATATTGTATTTTCTTCGTTCATCAGAAAACATGATTTCTGACCGTCATCTGACCATCAAACTCTTATCAAACATCAAAACACAGTAAACATTTATAACTTACTCCTGGAAGGCTCTAACACACCCTCTCAAAATATCCCATCAGGCTTTGTAGCTGCTAAAAGCCCCCAACAGCGCTCTCATCTTATCTTCTTTGTCAATGAAATTCCAATTAAACACAACCACAAAAGTATTAAGACAATAATCAAGATGTGAAAAGTGAATGGAAAGATGAATAAATGAAATGGCCAATAAATCTACTGATGCATCATAAAAGTGTAATCTCATTAACACAGATAAGTATCAAACATGAGGATGCCAGGAAATGCCATATTAACGAAAAGTCATTAGAATAGCAAATACTCATAAACAGCAGAACACCATTTTATTTAAAAGCCTTTAATGGGGAAGGGGGTTTTATAGCATGCCTGATAGTTTTTCTTTAGCCACAATAAATATCCAACCTGCTGTCTGACTTTTACAATGCAAAGAAGGTGCTCCGCTTCTGCATAATAAGGTGCTCCGCCTGCATTTTAAACAGAATAAACGTAAGCCTCTATACGCTCCTCCTTTACCGCGACTTTCACTCCCTACAGCTTTCAAGTGGAGGTAATTTTTTATGTGAAATGAACCAGATATGCTGCTCACAGATCAGCTCCTGTAACCTCTTAGAGAATGTAGCTACTCTAGACTGGATAATGAAGTCCCCCGCTTCCGCTCAAATGTCGGTCTAAGGGCCCGAGATGACATGAAAATGTACTTCATACTAATTCAAATCTCAGTCAGCCCGTGATCAAAATAGACAAAAATAGATCTCCCTCTCGTTCAAAGGAGAGCCACATCTGCGGAGACCACCGGGGGCAGTGGGGGTTAACAGATGCACAGGGGAAAACACAGAATAAGACACTGACCTGAGCCTTTGTAGATGTCCGTATTAGCAGTGCATGACAAGCAAAAAAGAGAGAAGAGAAACGATACATATATATTAGTTTTGAGCTTTAGCTATCCCTTTGCAGTAGCCTACAGCTCTTTTGACTAACTCTCCCTTCTGCAGATTATAAATACAAAAGAAATTAAATGTAGCCTGTCTGACTTTGTCTGTGTTTGTGTGATTATTTTTATGTGATGGATGAAAATGAAGACAGTAATGACCGTGGTAGGTTACAAGAATATAAATAAAATGACCTCTCCGGATAGCATAAATAGGCAATAGGCTAGAAAATAAAGTATGAACAGAAGCTACACTAGTGGAAAATTAAATTAATTGTGATTCCAAGAAGATATTCCGAAGACTGAAAATGAATTAAAACTTCCATCATCTTCTCTGTGATGTCTTTCAACTGGACTTAAGCGTGATACTGTACAGTGGCCCTGAGAAGCATTTGGAAACTAAATACAGTACAGTGGTCATACCTACAAATTTATGAATGTCATTGCATTGAATAACAAAATATCAAACAAAGTTTGTGTGTTATTTTAAAGACAAATGTAAAGATTTAAAGAAAGCAAAACAATGAAACATTTGTTGTTGTGACTATAAATTATAAAACAGTGGATATATTGTTCAAAATTGTCAAGTGAAATGTCCACAGATTGTATACCACATGATGTGCGGTTACTCTGCTAGGACCCCTGTGTGAACTCAGTCAGGAAACTGACTTCATACATCTATTAATGTATGACTAACCTTGAGACCAGCTGGATAAAAGTCATTGCAAAAACGGCTCAGAAAAATGAAGTCAGTTCTGAGAAAAGGTCATCATTTCCTTGCAGTTAATTTGATATTGTATTATCTAATGCAATGACATTTTTGGCATGTTACCAAATACTGTTTGTATTTTTACTTAAATGTACGAATCATATAAAGTTATTATTGTTGATTGTTGATATTCAATACAGAGAAGAGTACAAGCTGAGATATTCTTCAATATTTTCTGATGCATTCATTCAATCTTTTCAATCAATTCAATATTCATTGTTTTGTCATATTACACTATTTATAAAAAATATTAAGTTTAACTCATATCACAGTATCACTATATCTAGTGTGAGACAGATATACTGAGCTGAAAGACTATAAAGTAAACATATAAGCCATACACAGTACTAATATATATGTAATATATGCACGGTCCCACACATGAACACCCACCTACAGAGCTCTGCGATATGCTAGCATCTTTTACAGGAGTAGCAGAGACAGTAGGGCACTAAAGCCTAGCAGGCAACTCCTGACTATATTAATCTCTTTAATTGTCACAGCCTGACTTAAACTTCAAACAGATCGTCCCATTACTGTCTCTTGGCCCCTGGAAGACAGACAAAACAATCTGGGCACAGTGAAATACAGAGAGATAAACGTTTCCTTGGTGATACCTTATAATACACTTCTAATAAATGCTGAAAGTAGACAAAAACAGGAAGAGGAAATAAAAGATTGTGATTTTAGGATGTACCAGTGGGCTGAAATGCCAAAGAATACTTATAGAATAGTAGTGCACAAATAAATCAGCTTGGTAGTACTCCTGTTCCTAGATCTACAGACTCCTGTACAGTAGATGCTCAGTGAGATGAGACTCAATAAAATGACATGAGAGTGTAGTAAAATGTTATTAAAATACTAAATTCTTTGAAACTCTGCTAGATATTAAATTTTACAAGTAATTAAAAGGCTCCACAAATACACACGCACACAAACATTATTTTTGACATGGTATGAAATTTTGGTATGATATTTCTATCCCTATTTTTCCATTAGATTTGATCAATTATCAAGATTTTCATAATTTATTTAGTATATTTATCTAAACATTTTCTTGTACTTTTGGCTGGGCTCCACAAGGCAAAAGATAACTTTGGCTTCTGTTATTAGTAACTCCCACCTTCTTGGATTTCATTGGCCACCTCAATCATTTTGGCATTGATAAGTGTTTTCAGACTGCTGAGGTAGATCAGATGAGATCAGTTATCTGGACATTGTACAATATTTGCAGTATCAAAATACAGTTACACCTGTTAGGCAATTATTTTACAAGTTGTATTATGCACAATGAATAAAATACAGAGGTCTAGACCATGAGGACCTCAGTCGTGGGTACAGCCCTGCCCCCTCCACCACACACACACTGATTTTAATGGTTAATTTCAAGATTTATTTTCTATTCCTTTACTGTGAAGTGTTGAAGCAAGACTCTCATGGCAATACATCTTTAGCACTTGATTTATCACAGGTTCAAACACAAGCTATTCATTCTAATACAGAGAGTTTTCATTGGGTAGATTCAGAGTTAGCTTTTAAAGCACTGCTGACCCTTTTTCCAGTGAGGGGATTCCATTGCTATTAAATGACAAGTGAACATTCATTATTTATATTATCACACAGTTCTGGTTTCGTTATTCTAATTAGTTGATAAAGCAATGGCTAACCTTTGTAACACAGCTAATCGCTCCGAGCCATCTGGACTGCAGAAGGAATTTCACAAAACGGGAGAGACTCCAAATTGAGCAAATTGAGCACCACACCATCAGGGACCTTCTGAACAATATACATATTCAGAACGACTGCAGGAAGCGGATGGACATCTCCACCAGCCCATTGGAGAGGAGGAGCACCACCAATCACAGCAGGTATTACAGTTTTCTCTAAAGAAAGTCTTTAAAGGAGATTTAAAGGAAGCAGAAAGCCCAGCCTGTCATTTCCCATACAAATTTACCAGCTACAATTAGGTCGACATAATCAGGCTATGAAGTGATATGCTGAGACAGATCTAGTGAGACAGCCTGTATGCATACATGATTTCAAATTTATTCTCAAACTTCTCAAGCCACACCACGGAAACACACAATAAAACATTGCACACTGAAATACAGTAGAATTACAGTCACACATGGGTTGCCAGGTTTGTAGGAGGTGTGATGTAAAGGTTAGGGGCTCAGACCGGAGTCAGAAAGGAGTAAGACCGGAAGGCTTCTGGAAGTGAATTATGAGTCATTTCTGTTTTATGCTGATAGGAAGGGCATGGCTGCTCACCAGCCTACAATATTGCTCCTGTAGGTCAACTGGTACAGCATTGCATTAGCAGCGCAAAGGTTGTAGGTTTGACCAAACATACTGATCAAATGTATACCTTAAACGTGCTGTAAGTCGGTTTGGAAAAAAGCTTCTGCCAAATGCACAGATAAATGTACAGACAAATTTAAGCTCGTCCAACACAAAACCAGTCTTTAATCACCTCGTCAGCAGGGTAATGCCATTCCACACTCTTTCCAGGTTCCTCCATAACAAGGACTGGACTGCACTCATAATACATTCATTACTGTTCTATGGAGATACTGAATGGAAATTACAGAAACAAATTCCATCTGTCTTGGCTGTATGGGGATATAGATTCTATGATGCTAATCTACTGCACATTCACCTTATGATAGCAAGCAATCTTGCACCTTATCTTGTTGAAATATTCTCTGTTTATAAATTAGTCTAAGCATAATTAAAGTTCACAGAAAAAATAACAGCTCCTCTAGTATCAAAACACATTTGAGGGTGTGTGTGTGTGTGTGTGAGAGAGAGAGAGAGAGAGAGAGAGAGAGAGAGAGGGAGGACGTGTGGAGAAACACTGTGGGCCTCTCGTTAATGAAGCAACTTTTGCCCAAATCAAAAACATCAATCTCCAAAGACTTCTCCACTAAACAAAACTCTAAGTCAACCATTTGACAGAGAGCATCAAAGCATAACATCTCTTTCGCCTAGTCATTTGGTGCAAATACATTTTCTCACAGTTGGAAAAGCCAGATATACACGCAAAGCATAAATGAAAAACATATCGATTATGTTGCATTCAATAAAGGAAGCAGTGATTGTTTCAGGATGGGGGCAGAGCACTGCAGTTATGGCTGTAACCTGTTTGCGGAGACATATTACTATGAAATGCATTGGAAGAGCATAGCACACATCATCTTCTGTAAGTGGCTGAACTCGGCACCAATTACAGAGGTGGCAGTGTGGGAGAGCAGAGCTTTCGTCTGACTTTCATCTGCTTGCTTCAGCTCTTGTTTTTAGCTAACGAAAGGAAATGTCACACACTTTTTAACCCATCATTTTCAATAGCCTTCAGCCCCCATCTAGTCGATTTACACTATTACGGCAAGAGTAAACAGACTCTAGATTCAAGAGCCACTGTAATACTACAACAGAGTTGTCTCAAAACGGCATCGTCTCAAAGCTTCTATACAGAGCTGCTTTTAGATGATTTTTATTATACAGATGAAAGGCGATGAAAGATTATTGTAATGCAAGAAAATGAAAGAAAAGTAAATTGTAAGCTACCTATAATTTAAAGTAGTTAAGCTATACTTTAATATGCTTTAAAAGTAAAAAAAAGCATAAAGTAGCTAATTACATCTCTCCAAGACATCAGTAGACTACAGAGTTACAAGAAAAATTTAGGGAAAGAGATGGGGATTAAGATGTTAATTGCTAGACTCGAACTTGCATCACCCATATGAGAACACAAAGGCCCCACAGAAATACGTCCTGTTCGCATAAGAGATCGACAGAAATACGCATAAGGGCTGTACCACAGTGTCAACAACAGGTAAGCTTTTAAAACACATCTAATTCTAATTGTAAAAGTGCTGGATAAGATTAAATCATTGAGAAGAAATGTTTAAAGGACAAGTCCACACAAAAAATTACTCTGCCTATAAATTACTCACCCTTAAGGCATCCTAGGAGAATATAACTTTACTTCAGCTGAAGACAATCTGAGTTATATTAAATAACATCCTGGCTATTCCCAGCTTTAAAATGGCAGTGAATGGTACTCATTATTTTGAAGCTCCAAAAAGCACATCCATCTATCATAAAAGTAATTCATACAACTCCAGTGGGTTAATAAATGCCTTCGGAGGAGAAACATTACATTTGTGAAAAAAGATTACTATTCTGAGCATATGTAGTGATTGAAATATGCGTTTGAATGTAAAAATATCTGTATGAAAACTATGCCGCACATCAAATGTGCCGTTTAGATCGTTAAACATGCTTAAAATAGTAATTGTTTGTTTCCCTGAATACAAAGTAGCATGAAACACTGTTTCTAAAAGTCTACTACTGAGGTAAAGACCTGCTTCATTTAGGAGCCACGTGAGGGGCCGAAAAGCTTTAGAGGGATATTGGTTTCTAAGCACAGATTTACAGAGGTTGTTAAATTATGCAGGCCTGGTGAACATAGGCTTGTCTCATCAGCAGAACAGTCTGCCTCAGCGCGCATGATGGCTACCATATGGTACCCAGCTCTGGAGGTGGGCAAGAAGAATGTTATTTACACAGCATGTCTAGCACTGAGCCGCTGCGGGTAAAACAGACTTCTAACTGAAGAGCTGCATCTGTTACATTTGATAGAAATATCACCATTCTCTGCAGTAACTAATGAGGATCCTACACATTACAGTGATAGTTAAAGCAAAAAAAAACATAACTAGCAATTCAAAACAAGGACTATTTCATGTGTTAAATGCATTGTAATGATATTCATGATTGATGTGCCATATGAACCAAAAAGATTTCTCTGTAAAGTTTCAGAATCACAATACTTTGTCTAAGATAAAATAAAAACCTTATTGTGCCAAAGGAATTTTGTCTTGGACACATACAGTACAGTATTTGCTGTTTAAATACAAATAATAATATATATACAACATCTTATCAATACAGCACACACAATATCTGCAGTACATATACACTACCTGTCAAAAGTTTACGATTAAAAATATTTTTTCCACATTTTACAATAGTAAACCCATAAAATCTATGAAATAACACAATTGTAACTGTGGGAATTATGTTGTGACTAAAAGCATCCAAATGTTGTCCATATGTCCATATGTTTTTAAATAATAATAATGTAAAATGAGGCATGAATAGATGATAATGAAATGTTCCATTTTTTCATGAGTTGTCCTTTTAAAAAAAGCAGGACAGATCAGACTCTTGTTTATCATGGTGTATGGTGCTAGTTAACACACAGCTCCATTTTAAAACCAGCAGTAAGACACACTGAAGGGAAGACATCTCTCCACACGTCTAACTTCTACTGCTCTGGTCACAGCAGATGATCATCGGCACGGGAAGAGGGTACGAGATAAGAATATCAATCTCATCTCTGTTGAGTGACTGAAGTGAAACATCTGGAGAAGGTCACGCATCATTCTGTCTCATCAGCACGGCTGACTGCAGACAATCACAGGTCAAAGACTCAGAGAATCATCACCATTTATATGCATAATGAGACGGAACATTGCATGTTCGTATAGCACATCTGAATCACGGACTGCTTTGGCATTCCTGTGCTTTCACAGTACCTACTTCAACTGGCAGAGCTTGGTAGCAACACTAAGGTCATTGGTTCAATTCCCAGGCACCGCATAGGCTGATAAGATGTGACCCTGGATAAAACATCTGCCAAATGCGGGTGTTCTCGAGGCTTTAACCCTCATTATCAGTAGAAAGTGACAGGAAGAGAGCTCAGAAGAGCAGCAAAGTGGCACCTGTGCATGTCTACACAGGGCGAGTGTCTCAGACAGACGATCAATAGGTAAGTGGTTGAAAGACAGCGCTGGTCCTGAAGAGAGCCAGCTGTTTACTAGTCTGAGAGGGAGCTGGAACAATCTAGTGACTGTGACAGGCCTCTCTGAGTCTGTAATACCTGAAAGTCTAAATAATGAATGAATGCAGAGTGCTGCCATGCTCTTTGACTTCTGCAGAAACCCACACTGGGAAAAGTGAGAATTGCTCGTTAAAGGCAGAGGGCAGACAGCCAGAGACAGATTATCAAAGGCACATAACAAGATAAATCTCACAAGCAACGTGGCATGTTAACAAAGTTTCTTTACCTCCTTTCGCTTCTAACAATTTACTTTAAAGGGACAACAACATCAAAGCCGATCCGCAACATTTGATCTATTGTTGTTGATGTGACAATATCAAAACCTTTTTGAAGACGTTGATATCACAAATACACTGATAGACCTGATTTTTAAAGAATGTTTGCACTACACTTTGAATATTTCTAGCATGCTATTCTGATCTGTAAACTCCTGCAACCAGGTTCTTAGTTGTTCTTGGACCAGTGTTTTCTAAGATGCCTTATTTATGTGTGTAGTCTACAGTGACAATTTCAATATGCAAACATCAAAATGCTTAATAAACTTATCTGAGAACTCCTCAGATTCTTCAGAGCTATCAAAGATTGACCCCTGAGCGACTAAACTGTACATTCATGTGTGTGCTCTCTGCTGTGGCATTGGTGGTGACTTTCTATTGTGCTCGTGAAAAATCTCCACCTCCACACCTTTATATAGGTGGCCGGGTCACAAACCACCAGCTGTACAGCCCGTCTGTCATGGCCACAGAGCGGCCGTTTGCAAAATGTTAACAGTGTGAGATCATCTCCCCAAAAGATTGGAGGAAATATTAGCCAAGGCAAACTCTGCTCTCATCTGAGGGGTATTTTCAGTCCTGTTAAACAGTGGGTCTATAAAATTTGCTAGTAGGCACTTAACCATCTGTACACATGGCCACAAAAGAATGCATTTGAATATTTTTCACGCACACTGCATCATCTGTGTACCAACCTCCAGAAACCAATGCACCCTCTAAAGCCTTTTACAGCACACATAGTACATTTCTATTAGAATTTTCCTTTAAACATGAACCATCTGGGAGCAAGCTGTAGCAGATATTCTCATAGATGAATGAGCTTTTATTATGCTTTCCTTTGCATTTTTTACATTCCTTTTTTACCGAAGTACAAGATGAAGTGACATCAATTTCAGGAGACAAAACGAAACAAGGGCCTTTTATGCAAAACCCAAACTGCTAACAATCAATTACTGGTTCTATAACTGAGACTACACAATACATGGCCAATACATGCTTTGGTGAGATAAAGACTAAAATAGGAATATTTAACTTCAATTGAGAGCTGGAGGAGCTATACATTTCATGTAACACTACAAAACATTCTGGCTGACAGTCAATGGAGGAGAGGAGAGAACACAAGAAGACAGCTAGCGCTAATGGGCATGTTTTCCCATGAAGAGTGCAAGTCTACAGCAATAAAGAGCAGTATTTACACGGACACGTATTAGCATGTGCCATCTTTCTGTGAAAGAGATTCTGTTTGCTCATACTTTAGCCTGGAGGCTGAAGTAGGTTTTGTAAACTGCATTTAATGATGGCATGCATTAGTCAGTGAAATGGTAATGAGTCGAATGCTCACCGTACTCAAAATGCAAAATGTATCTTTAGGCTGCTTAAATATATTCCACTGGGGATATTTCAGGCATTCAATATAAATGTCTATTTTAAATGCCCTAAATGAAATAGTTTACATGAGCAATTATTTAGATCATGATTGCTAGTGATCAAGGACTCTAATGATTCTCTTTATTTTATTCTCACTCGATTCACCATATGGTGGAGGAAGTCTGTAGAGATACTGCTCTAAACATGATTGTATTCCAGTACAGGACAGAGAATCTCACCTGATTCTTCAGGTCTAGCTTGGGGCATGGCCGCCCGCCATTGAAAGGCTTTTCGCGTAGCCACTTGGACCTGATTTTCACCCCACTGCCACAGGAGGCGCTGCAGGCTGACCATGGTGACCAGTCGCTGAGCTTACAGTCCAGAGGACAGGGCATGTGACAGACCTCTTCCATCAGACCTGCAAGAGAGCATGTTAAGTAATCAGAGCGGCCTCAGCCCCTGCCATTCTGGATCATGCTAACAATGTTATAAGAAGCACCTGGTGTCTAGCCTGAGACCTCCATCTAATTTACACTGACAGTTCAGGGCACCCCACAGCTTCCTTTTTGACTAATGACTGCTCGCCCTCCCAGTGGAGAAAGAATTACTTAGCTCTTCTACTGAGACAGAGAAAAATAGGCTCAGAAAAGGAAAGCCTATTCTAGCCTTTCTTCAAGATTCACCTGTTTCGCTGCAGTGGTCTGGGCTAATCAGTTGCTTTTTCAGGTCCAGACAGGCAACAGCTCGGTATCGCACACCCTGACCACAGTCGCGGGCCTCTTTACGAACTTTCCAACCTTGGAGAGATCCTTGCGCTGGTGCCTCCAATAGGATACAAGATGACCAGTTACCATAGGGCTGAGCAACAAACTCGTCACACGGACAAGCCTCAGTCTCCACCAAAGGGTACAAGTCTTCTCTCTGACAACGTTCTTGTTTCCTGCTCCGACCTGAAAATGGCAGGAAAATATTACAGAGATGCAGATGAAATAAAGAAATATGACAGAGTAACAAATTACAGACAGATCAGTCATCTGAATTTTTAGGTGCTACTTAGATAACACAACTCTTCTGCAGCCACAGGGGACTCTGTCTCTGAAAAATATTAAAACATTAATGATGTATAGATAACTGGAACTATTATTCATTCTGCTGTCAACTGTGGCCTGTTAAGTGCCACTGCAAACATCCCCAGGGAATCATTACTGAGCTATTCTGAGTAAACTGAAATTGAAATATTTTTGAAGTTAGTGACAAGGACAAAACCGACAGAAAAACTCAGTTTACTTCAAACCTTTAAATATTTCAACACTTAATGAAATAGCTTAGCTGAAAATAACATTTTTGACCAAATTTACTCACCATTATGTCTTTCTAAACATACACATATACATATATACCCTTTTCCTTATTTGGAACTAAAAGGGGAATTTTTTTAAGAATGTCCAGGTGGTTGTTTCCATGAAATAACAATGAATGAGAACTGTAGTATTCATGCAAAGACAAAAAATACTTTAAAATATCAAAAAATAGTCAAAATGAATTGTTCACAATATTCAAACTCCTCTGAAGCTTTGTGTAAGAAACACACTACAACTGCAGTCATTATTCTCTGATATTCATTGAGTTTAACAGAAGAACTGGATCAGAATTTGAACAGAAGAATTTGTGAATGAGACAATTGATTTGTAGACCGGTTTTGTAAAGCAGATGAATGGATTCATTGAAAGGATACCTACTGTAGGATGGATGCGAAAATTCACTGTGAATAACAACTTTAATCCCCTTTCTCACACAATGCTATCAGGCTTGGAAATTAAGTGTGGACATATCTGGTACTTTTTGAAGCACGCCACATTTATTATATTGACAAGGAAAGAGCAACTAGTACTTTTGTAATAAAAATTCAATTTTGTATTTTTTGGGTTTATAACAATGTTACAGTGAGTTTCGGCTGATCTATTGTCCTAAATGACAGAGACTCAGTCAGAGTTCAGTCAGAGGTGAATGTCAGCACAGGCCTTGTTCTGGATGACACCATCTCCTGACATTTGACAAAGAGCATCTCCTTTTCTCTTTCTCTACACCCTAATTCACTTATATACAAACACAGACTCACACCACTCTCATGTTCAGCAGACCGTATACATCTAATTTATCTAATGAGGAGAGAAATGAATAGATTTCCCATCATAAAGAATTCTTGTTAAGAGGCTATTAGCTCCTCTTTGCACACTTCACTTCCTGGAACATTTCATATTAGTCATGTCCATTAGACATGATGAGGATTATTAGGTTATAAATAAAAGGATCTGTCTGTGATGAGAGCTGCTCCTTTCAGACAAGCTGTCAATAACACTGCAGACCAACGTTTAACAGGGTCCTCAAGCCTGTCAAATACAATCACATCCCATCAAAACCTGTACGGGCATGCTGAAGGACCACAACATATGCCCATGAGCAGAAACGCAGCAGAGCTAGTTCTGATGTCTGATTCAGAAGTTATGTGTGTTTGTATTGGATGGAGAGTTCTGCTGTGTTGTGTGAATAAAGGTGATGGTGATGACAGGTCATCATTATGGTGTTATGCTCTTGTGGATAAAAAGTTCTTGTTGAGTCAAAAGCCAACTGTTTCATAGAATATATGAGGAGACAGCTTTGCACTTTTCTTTCAAATGAGCTGTTAAAATAGAGCTGCAAAACTAGGAGGACCTGTTGCTGGAGTTGATGTACTTGTGTATAGTGAGAGAGAGAGAGAGAGAGAGAGAGAGAGAAACGATGGGGGAGAATTAACATTCACAAACATTATTACATATTATTACAGTATTTTCGTCTGGACAGTTGCCTCATTCAACTTCACCTTCCATGCTTTCCAAACATATTAACGTCATTTCAGGGAACAAAAAACATTGTATTTCTATCTAATTTGTCTGCCCAGTGTATTTGTCTTGTCTAGTTCTTGTGCAACTGTAATGTGGTCAAAAACCTTGAACTACTAAAAAAAGATCCATTACAGAAGACAGGAAGAAAGAAAGACAGACAGTGAGGTGAGAGAGAGAGCAAGCGAGAGGGAGTGATGGACACTGTCAGAGAGGTAGAGGGGAGGAGAAACATACACTCTGACTGGTGTCCAGAAGACTCCCTGCTGAGCGTTTGCCAGCCTCCATCTGTTTTTGGTGTTTATAGGCGGCCAGTGATAGAAAACATCTCTACGGTGTGAAATCTCTGTCAGTGCACTGCAGCCTTACTGACTCCCTGCTTTCACTGAGTGTGCGTGAGTGCTTATGTATATAACACACACACTTTGCACAGCAATGATTCATTATTGATGACACCACCAAAAAGCAACCTGCTGGATATTGTTCATTCAATTAAGCAAGCGGCACAACCATCCTTACCTTGCAGTTATCTAGATTTAATTCCTGTTTTTAGGATCAAATCTGACATTTTAGTGCCTGATGGCCTTTGATGTAAGAAGTTTCAGGTGAAGAAGGTCTTTGAAAGTCTATCTGGTGCAGACAAGGTATCACATCATCAGATGTGCAGGATCTTAATGAGAGCCAATCATGATTTTTATAGCAATAAACTGAGGCAGAAAAGCCCTGCAGTAATTCTAAAACAGACAGTTTGAAGTCTGCCAGTAGAGAAGTTCACACGACGTCTCTGATATCTAATGACAGACAGAACTGTCAAAACAAGTTAGTTTTCACAATGACGTTACCATAAACGGAAAAGGAAAAGAAGAGGAAAGCTGTGGAATAGAGGATAGTTAATGAAATTTGTCCTTTGCCCAAACTTGTCCATGAATTTCACAAGTTCACCTAAAATTATGACTATATATATATACATATACATATATATATATATGTATATATATATATATATATATATATATATATATATATATATATATATAATATATAAATTAATTTTTTTTATTGTGTATACCAACACTAATTTGACTGTTTATTTACATAGTTATAGTACAGTTATTACTTATATACATTGTTATTTACGTAGTGATATTGCTCAACTGTGACACTCTAGAAAGCATTTGGCACCAACTTCCAAAGTATTTCATTAACCCCCTGCCCCTAATTTATGTCTGTACTTGTCAGGATTTAAATGAGCTGGTATTAGGATTTAGCATATTCACATGCTTGTATTCACCAGACTAAAGTCCTACTGACTGTATGAATGAATGCATTAAAGCCTCACACTTTCTGAGTTCCACTTCCTGCGTTTCCTGAGCACTCAACCTGCCAGCACTCATCAATACATATAACACCTATACAATTACTGTAGAATATTTGTTTGTCCTTTAATATGCTTGTGTACCAAAATGGAATGGTAACAGGCTAAAGGTGAAGTGCGTTATTTGTTTTGATAGTAATATACCTTCTTCTATCCCAGTTTAATATGCAGAGTCAACCATCAGTAAGTCAATAGCCTTTTAATCTTTCATCTGTGTTCCTTTTAAAACATTTTTGTTTGCTTGAAGAGTCTGAAATGTTTGCTGCTAGTTCAGCTAATGGTGAGTGACGAACTACCTTTTCGTCCCAATGGTAGACAGGGCACAAACACAAGGGACCTTTGCAGAGTCGGGACCTATAACCTTTGGGTTCCACCCACTGGTCTACATCATCCCTTGGCTCATTAATGTGATTAACAGTGCATTTGTGTTATTGCTCAGCAGTTTCTCACCTGTAAGGGTGCGTTTACGGGTACGCTGACTCCCACAGCCTGAGCACTCTGTGAATTTAGACCAGGCACTGATGGTGCAGTCATCTCTGCATGGCACCCAGCAGCTCCTGAAGCGTGACGGCATTGCCCCAGCCCATCGCAGACACTCTGACACAGGAGCTACCTCATCATACTCATCCACACAGCTCACTCCTGAGAGGAGACACAATCCAGCCCACCACAGCTATAATCCATTCAATTTGCAGTCATTTATACCATCTTAAAAAAGAAACATAATAAACATCAGTTATTTTTAAGTTTCCCAACTGGGGACCTGAAAAAATGAAAATGCAGAAAGCTCATTAAATCACTATGTTTAATGACATTCAAAGACCGGTGTGCAAAGGCAAAACACAGTAGTTACACATTTTGTGTATGAAACTATGTTTCAGTCTATGATCTGTTTGTGACAAAAGGGTTTGAATTAACTACGATCAGATTCAAGTGTGAGAACGGAAATTGCAGTAACTACAAAAACTACAAAAAAAGTTTTCATTTTCATTTACCTTGGTTTCAGTGTTGGCGTAATTACTGCGTTTTGCCTTTATAGGGCATCATACTTCACACCAATCCAGTCCAGCTTCATTACTGGACAGAAAACGTGCTGCTGAATTAAGGCATGATGGCTTAAACACATAAACTTTTCCCCATCATTTTTTTCTTCTAGAGTGCTGATGTCAGATCCTCTCTGAAGAAAACAGTCCTACACTGCATCAATGCCGCTCGGGGATGATAAATGATATGCCTGGCAAATGTGAAGCCGGCTGTTAACATTTCAGCATACTGGTGCGTCCATTCCACCCACAAGGTGATGTATTCCTAGCACACAGTAGAGATTGCGCTGCAGAGACTTTTTGCTCACTGACTTAAATTTGCCAGTCTGCCTTAGATGGTGACATGTTTTGACACAGTCCTCCACAGTGTGGCTCGGTTCTCAGCAGAGGCTTTTCATGGGAGATCAGTTAACACACAGCTATAACGATGACACTTGAAAGAAACTTTTTAAACTAAATGTCAAGGTTTATTAGCGGTTGTGCTAGCATTGTTTGACACTGGGAAACAAAGTAACATTAACTGCTGTTATCTAAGGCATGACTAAGACAACCATTAATAAAGTAAAAAGTACATTATTAAGGGTTTGTATTACATCTGGCGTTAAGTGGATTTTATTGTGGAGAAATTGCTGTAATACAGGCCCTTTAATTGTTTATTGCTTGCATGAAACACACTCAGTCTCTCTTCATCACTCTCTCACAGGTCCTGCCTCCTTGTTACAGTAGCAACTTCTTAGAAATAGCTAGTGGTTTTTAAATAGTAACAGGGGCTTGGATTTATCTTAAACCAGCAATGGCAGATCCTAAATCCATAGCTTGAGAAGGGTTTGGGAAACTCTTTGTTGTGGTATAAAAGAAATATACCACACTCACAATCATGCCATTGTACTGAATATGAGCAAGGCCTAATTGTGAAATATTGCTGAATTTTACTAGAGCTGTTGCCATGATGATCTCAGAAAACTTTATTTTTAACATGCAAGCTTTAATATACTCGTAATTGCAAACTAAATGCAACTAAACGTAAGTGGCTCAGCAGGGTTTGGAATTATATAGTAACATGAACACAAAGCAGAGTAGCACCAAATGCAATAAAGAATTCCTCTGAAGCTGTTTGTATTTTTATTTCTCACCAGCAATCATACAAAGACTATTGACAAAGTGTCTAACAGAGCTGTGCCTTTTGTTACACTGAAGAAATTGAGAAGATCTATTCCAAACTAAAGCAACACAGCATCTATACAGAGACAGATGATGAACAGCAGTGCAGTTAACATGTTAACTAAGCTTCAGCCAAAACAGCTGTTCAGGAGCCTCATTTTATAGTATTTGTATATTAAACGTTCAAACTTAAGAGAATTCAAGGAATATTGTGGACAGCAGCAAAAAGCAGACCTATATATTATAATGGGGCTGTAACAAGAGAGGTCAAAGGTGGTGGTAGTATTATTGTGATTTTGCAAATACATTTAAAGAATTTAATAAATTAAGACTGAAATGTAAAAACAGAGACTCTTGTTTAATGTATTTCTTATACCAGCACCCTCAAAAACTAACCAATAACTATAATTATATATATTAATTACTATATTTACCTAAACGTGCCAAAACATACAATGATATAAACATGTTTTTTAAACAATGTACTAGTGTAATACCATGGTTTGTAGGATATGTTTTGTAGGTACAATAAAAATTACACCCCTTCCTACTCCAAAGCAAAAAGTATAGTAAAATGCATTTTCATAGCTTTTACTAGCTTAGAAAGAAACATGGACACACAAAAAGGAATAATAATAACAATATATAATTAAGAGAAGCCCATATAAATAATACTAGGAAAAAGACTGTATATAATACTACCATATACATCTTTGGCAAATTCCACTTTATTTTGGTTTATCTGTATCTTTTTTACTGATACATTAACACTTGTATATGCAGAGAAATTCAGCTCTTTCATCTAGTTATTCGGTTATAGGTTAGTTAGATAAGCCTGTTTACAAAGCAGTCCCCAAGAGTTGCATAAGTTTATCCCCACCGTTTAGCTGTGATATTTAAGCTTAATGTATTGATTTAAATTTATAAGAAACAAAACCACAACCCTTCCAGATCTGTCTGACAGGCTTTGATCACAGGACAAAAGAGACAAAAAAGACAAAAGGATCATTTAAATTTACAACAAAGCCATTATGCAGGTTTAGGAACTATTCTAAAACCTGTGTCTGCATGGATGTCACCTTTCCTAGGGCAATGTCACACTGTTATCTCACAAAGTGACCCTCTGATGTCTTTAAAGAGGAATAGATGTACAAACATGACTTTAATGCGTCTTATTGATTCCTTTTAGAATTACAAATCTTGATCTATGACCAGATTGTTTACTCGTTCCACTTTAGAGCAACGTGGGTGGAGACCATATATAGATGAGGGACGATGCTTCAGTAATATTATTACAGTTTGCTTTTGAGGTTCTACAGATATGAAAAGTTATAGACTCAGGTTAGCAAAATTAGTTTGTTATATTCTTACAAAAAGCAAACTGGTCTATTATGCAAAAATGGTTATTATACAGAAAGACTAAACTGCAGAACACTGCGATTGACCAATCACAATTAGGTATTAAAAAGATTGTTAAAATTAGGTATTAAAAAGATTGTTATTAAAAACTGGCATTGATACGTAGTATATAATAAACCTTAAAAGACACCATTTCCAGTATTGTTGAATATTCATTCCTCCTGGCCATTTGTCCTTCAGTTTCAAATCTTAAATGGAAACTGGAGCTATTTTTTTTTTTACTTACATCTCCATCATTTCATATACTTTCCAGGGCACATATTCCACTGTTTCTCTTCCTACTTCCACTGCTGCCCTCCTTTTCTTTCTAACATGTATTCTCTTTTTCCACAATCCCCTAGAGACAGAAAGGTTGACAGTAGTGACATTCTGACTGGAGCGGCAAGTTGCCCATTTTTAGCACAATTATTTCCCCTTGCTCCTCCTTCTCTACAGCTTTCCAATTCAATTCACCTCCTCTCCCAATTGTTAACATTTTATTCTTATCTCGGCTCATGACAGGGACCATCTTAATAATGCAGCCACTTACAAAGGTGACAATGTTTGCTGACTACTCAAAAGGACACGGCAGAGAACTTTTGTGGCCCTTAAAAGACTCTGTCATACTTGCCAGCTAAGCTCTTCAGCACTCATTAACTGCACAGGCAGAGAGCTCAAAAAACCCAGAAGATTCCTCTTTTCATTACAGTAACCCTTTCATGTGCTTCTAATATTAAGGCTCTGATTTGTGGGAATCTAAGCCCAATTAAATGACTACTGGAGCTCTGCACAATACCAAGAGGCACTGTGGAAAGCACTCCCATAACCACCCCATAATAATGTGAATTGATTAACTGAGACATTTTAATCCATAATGTCAGACAAAGATTAGTATGTGTGGTATAATCAATATATCTGCCATCTTAAATACCCTCGTGAAGATTAAGTGCACAATCAGACTGCACTAAATAACTATGGTGGGGTATTTAATTCAAACATGCAAAATAAAATCCCTGAATGAAAAAGTCTCTCCAGAAAACATAAACAGGCTGAGGGCTTTTCACATCAAGAGCATTCCAGAAAAGTGTCCAAAATTACTTTCATTAATCAGCAAACTATTTACAAGGAGTGAGAGGTGACTATTCATTAGCAGCAATTCACAAATCAGAGCATAAGTGTACAGTGCTATGGTCACTTTTATGCTATTAAAAAAAAACAATAAGCTACGAGAAGCCATGCATTACAGTGATTTTACCCCTGGTGAGGTTGGTTGATTACCATCAACTCAAGGGTTTTTTGTTAAAAAAATGGCAGAGAAAGCAATATCATGTTCAACAAGCAGTTGTACTGTAGTCCTAACTGTAAGCTGGGTTACCAAGAAACGTAAGAAGGTGTTAATACAGAATGCAATGTCACAGATGTGCATTTATTGGTGTGTGCACAACAGCTCTGAACGTGACTTATCCAATTAGAATTTAGTAGACACTATCCATTGCATAATGCAACATACAACTCATCTGACAATAAAGATTTCCAGTTGTGCACTTGCCATGTACAACAGACAACACATTGTTGTCTGTAACAGGTGCGTTCTAGTTTTGTGGCGCCTTGTGCATAACGTCATTGTAGATGAGCCGTCAAGGGACATTGACACTGACAGGTCTGAAATCACTGGAGGTAACCAAGTCGCTTCACAACATTGCACTGTACCAGGATCGCATGTGCTTCCCTATCTGCAATCTCATTGGTGGCCTGTCTATGCTCATTTGCATAAAATGAATCCCTACCATCACTGTCAATTCATGCAGTCTCAAAACGCCAACTCTCATTGAAAACAAATAAGTTCTGGACGCTTTGCAGCTGCAAACCTATAAAAGGAGTGTGTGGTTCGTGGGTAATTTGTGTGTGGTTCATGTTGGTTTCACAAAGATGTCTGTCTTTCTGGTTAATTTAGTGTAATTAACTGCTTTGACTTCAACCAGAAGTTATTCATTTTTAAGGATGCCGATAGAGCAAGCATTCCCAAACCCAGCCAGAGTCTGTCGGCTGCCTGATTTGCATCCCCGTGGCAGAGAGCGTTTCTGTGCTTGTCTCAAACCACCACTCCACCTGAGTACACCGAGCATAATCAAATTACAGCAGCCAGGGAGCCTGCCTGAAGTGCAACAATAAATCATCCAGGTACATAACCTGCATAATTTGTAATCACCCACACTAAAGTAAAAGCAAAATCTCATTGCAATTGCGACACTTGCTGACAGAGGAGCAAAAAGCAGAAATTAATTTTTTTTGTGGAGCAAAAAGCAGAAATTAATTGGTGAACATTTGTAAATTAGTTGAGATTTATTGTTTACTTTAATTTATGCTTTGTGTTGGAGAGTTTTAGAGGAAGGTCAACTCCATGTCAAGTGCTTGTTTAAACAAACCATGAAATTGAATCTGCAGAAAGGCAAGTGCATGCTGCAGTCCATCTTCATGAAATCCGTATCTCAACCTTGCTCTCTCTGTAGTGGATACTTACTAGTGGATGTCCCAATCTTCTCATGCAAGATAACACTTACACAGACTTATTATATCTACAGAATGGCCTCATTAATTTTAATGAATGCACTCAATATCTGGAATAGTAGTGACCTTTGACTTTGCACAAAAATGTCAGCTTTCCTCCATTGTACCAATATGATATATTGATAAATCACAGAAGGTCATCAAAATGTCATATTATATTATGTCCAAAAATAATAACTTTTGGATACAATAATGTATTTCAGTATAAGATCATAACAAATTCAATGTTTATGTTGAACATGGAAAGTCGGAACATTATTCGAATATTTTTTAAATGTATTGAAAGTATTTTGACAGGCTTTGGAACTAGAGGTCTTGTACAGTAACACTTTAAAATCACTTTAATAATTCATTACAATAATTCAATACATATTACATAATGTTTAAGATGTATATTTAAATTGGGGTATGTATGGGAGTATATATAAAAAAGCAATTTCTAAAAATATACTTTTTAAAATATTGTTTTAGTTTGTTATGACCTAAAAGTGAATGTTGTGATAGTTACATGTTATTACCTTGTAGACTTCTTGAGACTAACACACTGTAAAGCAATGTTCTTTGCAAACCATAGAAAACAATTGCACTGTAAATAAAAAAAGCATGTGACTTTTATGCTAAAGAAATGTCACATGTGGCACAAAGGCAGGCGGTTTCAATTCACCATCTGTTATTGACAGCTTTTCCTTCGACTCTGTCATATAAACACATACATAAAGGTTTCATGCAATATTCACACTTCACACAAACCCATGTAAACACAATCCTATACATGCACAGTAAGGCACACAAGTCAATTCAAAACAACAAGTGTCAGGCTTTCTGGCTTTCTGTCTCTGAGTATTTCTAGATTATCTTGCCAGGATCATGACAAAAAGTCAATTATTTACAGGAAGCAAACATCTCTTACTGTACCTCTCATCTCTAATCCTTTCCCACACGATTCAGTAGCTCCTGCCATTCCCTGCTGAACAGAATCTGGGACCAGAGTACACGGATGCCAATGGTGCGTCTTCCACCTAGAAAAGAGATTACATTTTTGTTGTTACTAATAAATAAACTGGTGATGCATTTGTACAGACCAGGTATTTAGCATGCAAATACAAATAATGCAAATGTTTCCATGTATACAGACCCTCCAATGTAAACACAGTCAAATGAAGACTTAGAATTCCAGCTTATATCAATATGAAGTGGTTACAGATATACAGTATTTGAGGTGATGTAACAATCCAAACCTCTCTGCATTCATTTCGGCATTCAATTACAATGTTTACAATACAAAGATGCAATGTGTGACCCTTGTCTTTAAACCAGTTTGTGGCTTGTATTGTGAGCTTACAAAAAGTAAAAGTATAATTTGTTACCAATTAACGTATATTCACCTATAAGTAGGACAAACCAAAAGCAACTCGCATTCTCTTTCCTCAAACAGAGTGTCCGGACATTCTTGACCGCCACTGGCTGGCAGCTGGATGATGATCCTGTATCGTGACTGTGAGGGCACCGTGCCGTTTGCTGTTCAAAAGACAAACACATAAAGCATTTTTTTATAGATCTGTCATTTTATTAGCATTCTGTCAGTGAATATCAAAGCAATACCAATTGTAACATCTCTTTAGATGAAGTAGAGGTGAAGAAGTAGTAATGATATGACGCCCCGGCTGAAGTTGACATCACACCCCCTCAGCTCCCTCTATATGGATTTTGATGTAATGACTTCATTTAACAGACGATGTAAGGCTCATTACACACTGCTAATTACTAAAAGACTGATAATAGCACAATTAAGAGGGCAATCACATTAACAGAAAACTCAACAGGGTAAAGCGCAGTATTTACATGCAGGGGTTATTTTAAAACATTTCTTATATATTGTAAAAGTCTTACAATTTCATTCTATTATGATAAAAGTCTGTTCACTTCTGTTTAGTCTAAGTAATTGTTAATTAATTGTCTCTTTAAAGCGTAATAAAATTGTTTTACTGGTAAAAGGGAAAGTCTTTCTGAGCATTATCTACAGTAGTTTGACTTTAATTGCTTGTACAGTAAAGATATCTGACATCCCAGCAGTCTGTGTGATACTGTGTGTGAAAGGGTGACCTTAACACACACTGTAATCTCCACAGCTACTCTGTTTTTATTATCAGTGCTCAGGACTCATGGCAGAAATAAATTCTGTTTTTTTAATAACAAACTCTTTTGACCAAGAAAAGGAAGAATATTATTACATTAAAGAATTGGTGTGAGGCAAAACACTAAGCATTGCAGCTTTGTTAAAGCTTATATCAATGTTCCCAGTTCAATACCAGATTAAAGCCCTGTTGACAGCATTTGTGGTGTAATTTTGACTACCATAGAAATAAACTTTACTCTTCAAAGATTTGTTTTGAAAATAAAATAAATCACTGGTTACAGTACAATACAAATAAAGTAAATGGGAAAATGCAATAAACAATACACACTGTTTAAAAAGTACAGATGCAAGACAAATGTTTTAGTTCTCAATACACATTACTTAGGAAACATTTATAGTAAGTGCTTTAACAAAAACATCAGCTTTGCCCCATTTATTCCCATTATGTGTGCATTAATGTGACCATAATTTTTGCTTGATTAAAAAAACAAGTCTAAATATTCTATTTAATCAACATCACCACAAATATGTCTGTGTACTAAACCCGGAAAGTTCCTTAAATTGAGGTGCTGCAAAAGCAAAAGGAAAGTGATTGTATCAATAGTTGTACCTGGCAGGCATGTGGTAGGACAGGGTGTCCATTCACTAAAAGGAGTGACAATGCAGTCTTTCTTACAGGGCAATAAACAGGGCTGAGCGGTTTCTGGTCGGGCAGAATCTGGACACCTGTGACACACACATGGGGAAAAAAAGAGAAGGGCCATTTGTATAATATTTTCTGTTAGCAAATAATGATGAGCTGTCTTGAGTCATAGTGCAATGTGCAGAGAGCGTACTGTCCTTGACCGCCTTTGATGGGCCCAGTGTTAGGATTTACTCCACAAACACAAACATTATGTGCAGATATACTGCAGTTACTATGACACTGTCTTTACAATAGAAGATCAGGACCACATTGTAGAGGTTGTTGATGTAATATTTATCATACCCCACCAGTTCAAAATGCAGCTGATCATATCAGCAATTAAACCCATCCGCCACACTGAAGGTAATAAAAGGGACTGTCCTGGTTCAAATCTGCTGTGTTGACATTACATGTAAGAGCCAATTATGTCTGTGCAATTCTTCATCCCATTATATTATAAGTGAGCTGTGCTTTCTTTACCTAAACAAAGCCATTATCCTGTGTATTATTATTGTGTCAGATAATTAATGGTGAAGGGAAAGATCAAAGATTTTCTGTGAAAAATCATTTCAATTTCAGCCTGTTTCTAACACAAAGCTGTGACATGGTTTCAGAAGAACTGACACAGAGAACAAATAATATGGACTACTTCTATGATACTTTTATGTGCTTTTCAGAGCTTGACAGTTACAGTATATTCACTATTTTCAATGAAAACTATAAACTAGCGTAAGTTTGTAATTGATAATTGTAAATTAATGTAAATTAATGGCATGTAAATTAATCGATCACAGATTTTTATTTTTACAGGTCATATATTGGATATATTAAGATATATTATTTTACAATAATATATAATACAATCCTGCTGCTCTTTAGAAAAAAATAAATATAAAAATATAAAACATGTCTAGATTCTAAGTACAGTACATTAAATAAACTGAGTTTTGAATCAGTCTAGTTTCAAATGAGGGCGTGGCAAAAAGCTGATCTTGAGTGCATGTCCTGCTGAGATGATGTGTATATTTGTGAGCGTATACATGCATTCATTTAAAAGAATGCTGCTCTTCGGAAAACATGAATGTCTGTGAGCTGGATTCTAAACATGCCATTCCAGAGTCAGTTTCCTTCCCAGCATGCAGCAGCTGTAAAGAGAGAAGGCTGGACACAGCAGGACTCGACCAACTACAGGCTGTGAAATCCAGCAAACAGGATGCATCAAAGAAAGGGACAAACAAGAACAGAGGCTTGAATCTTCTGTTTTTCTCCTCCTTTTTGTTCTCTGTGGAGCAGAATGTCATTAGAGGGCAAACACCCAAAGGCAATGACGCTAAAAACAGCGTCATTGCCTTTGGAAAAAAACAACAGAACAGAGAATGACTTGAGTGGGAGGAGGAGAGATGCAATAAATCGGCTGAAGAACAGAAGAGAAATCTCACAGAAGTTAACAGGTGCACCCTTTTTTTTCTCTTTACTGACAAAAAGGATGAAAAATGATTATGAACAGGTGGTTCTATAGCACAGTGATTCCCAACCCTTGTGTGTGTGTGTGTATGTGTGTGTGTTTTCACTTCTCACTAGTGATGGATTACATGGAGAGGTCACATTTCCGGAATGGGTTACCATATCTGACAAATATGTCACTTTCACTTTTAAATCAAATGATGTGTCACTGCATCATTGTCATTTCATTACTGGGAATGCTGAGCACACATTTTACTTCAGCAAGGAGTGTTATATCAAGAGTCATTTTAGTGATTGACATGCGAAATCAGCACAATAAATATCATTGTCCTATTATCAACCTTCTCAATTTGTTGTGTGCCTTTCTTTTGATCACAATTGTTTCACAGAGACTTGAGACTCACAGAGAAAACAACATTTTCTGTAACAGCAGCAGTATTCAGTCTGGTAATTGGCAGTGTCTTTTTAATTTGTTAGGGGCCGGTCACACAGGATGTGTTTTAGCATTTAAAAATAGAAGCATGGAGCACAACAGAATGGAACAGAGGAGCAGGGGTCAGGAGACATGGTTTTCAAAGTTAAACTAAACTTTTAAAACTCAATTTAAAAATGTGGCATCTGACACAGTACAATAACGTCCAATAACATCATGTTTACACAGACAGTTAATAAATAACACCTAAATAAATTCCTCTGTGTTTATAGAGCAAATTATTTGACTGAAATTATTATCAGTAGTCTTTAAATCAAATAGGCTTGGAGCTCTGTTAGGTTTTGTGACTCAGAGACTGGGAATCAATGGTATGCTCTTCTCAGTTGATCTGGAAACAGATGTACCAAGCCCTGTTCATTTGAGCACTGGTCCTGCTGCTACACATCAGCTCTGAGATCTTCTGATCCACTTTGCAGAAGCAACTCATAAAGAGGGCGTTACTACAGAGCAGATTCAGCTTATGACGTGTAAAAGCTGAAGATAAATAAACATCCCTCTGTTGGGTCTTTCATATATCAGGGTGTTTAAATAGCTCAGCTGTTTAAAATGAAATGTGAAATAATGGGTTTTTGATAGAGAGCTATCTGAAGCACACTCCACCTACACGAGAACCTTCAGCAGATTTCTCATAATCACAGAACAGAAGCTATAACTGATGTGCTACGCTCTTTGCCTCCAGCACATGAAGCGAATGTTGTGTGTGTGTGCATCTGAGGAAAACACATAAATTTACTCACATGATTAAATACATGCGTGCCTCATACACACACCTGTGATTTATATGTTTCTGTGAGTGCGTGATTACTGTGTGCTTCAGAAGAGCAGTGTGAATTCAATTCAATTCACATTTGTTTGTATATATTGTTTCAAAGCTGCTTTACAGAAATGCAACAGAATGTACATCGCCAAAAACTGAAAACTTTGTTACTATGAGATTTGTTTTCTCCTGCACTACATTGAAGCTTAAGCAGTATTTACACTGCAAATCGTGGCATGGAAACTGCCTCTGAAGTGGCAGTTTTTGGCAGTGGCAGTGTATTTACACAGAGTGTTTGCTGCTTAGAGGTGGTATGAAAGAAAATAATAAATAAAATATAAAGTTTTGTGATTGTATTAATTATAAAATTATAATTTTAATATACAGTGTTGCCAACTACTTTAAATGAAAAGTAGTTAACACCTGCTTGAAAGGTCACTAAAAGTCACTACATTATTTAGGAGGCTCACTTCCTGATGCACAACACAACAGCCTCTCCATGCAATGCAACCGAGTGTTTTATTCCTACCCAATGCACTAATGCAGGACTCCCTCAAGAGTCCTGTATTTATGAAGAAAATACCTGAGGCAGCGTGAACCTCCACCCTTCTGATTCAGGAAACAAAAAAGACACAGTCCACTCATGCCTGCATTCACTGCCGATGACTGAGAATATTGACACACTGAATTTTATAAGATATGCTTTTACCGCAAGCACCTTAAAATCAAGTGCTCTGCTTATGAAAAGGTCAAAGAAATGAGAACAACTGCTTTCAGTTTTTACTCTACAACACATTCATGCTGTGTGAAAGTATCACAAGCCATAGCAAGTGCAGCCAATATCTCTGATACAGCCTCTGCTGTTTGAACTATGATTTTTCAATGGCACCAGCTGGTATTACAGAAATGGGAAACTATCAAAGCGCAGGTTTTCAAGATTGCTTAGCGATTGCATATCAGAAATATTTGGACATACCCTAACATCCAGTTTTGCTGAACAGCGAGACAGATTTAAAGACATTCCAGAGATATTTTATCTTATTTTAGAATATTTTCGTCCTTGTTCACATAAATTTAATTTGTTTTTTAAATCTTTAAAACTGACTGTCCTCACTGTCATTTTGCAAGTAATGAGATTGGTTCTGTTCAGACAGTGTGGTCAATATCCAGTATTCCACATCAGTTGCCATAGTAATGCATAGTTCTTCTGCTGTTCAGACGTCAAACAACTAAACAGATTCCATACAGCAAATCCGGAAAATGCCAAAACTTGTACGGTTGCTGCCTGTCTGAACAAAGCTTTATTGCCTGTGTCAGAAAAAAACAGTGGAGACAGACACTGAAACAGATGTAGGTGATCGCCGTTATTTATAATGGAAATGCAGAACCTTGAACTGTTATTGCTAAAGATAAGGAAATTAAACCATTTTAACTCAATGCTATGCTGAGTAAAAAATGTATGTGCTGTAACAATCTATCCTCACCAGAACACCAATCTGACACTTTCAGTGCTGCGTGGAAATACACAAATCCAGAGATTACAAATTTCACGCATAAAAATTAAAATAAGACACCTTTTGGGAATAACTGGCCCAACACCCATTTTCATGCAGACCACTTTACGGATCTGCACCCCGGCTGCACAGGTGGCCATTCCGTTCCAGTGGCTTGTGCCATTTACATTCATGGGGGAGTCTTCAATGCATGGTCCCCATGGTGACGCTTCCCAGTAGAATATGATGCATGGATGATTGTTACAAGTTCTCCACTCCTCCAGAGCAGTAGCAGCTGGACATGTCTTAGCTGGGAACAGAAAAGATCATTAACTGCATTACTAGATTGAAAAGCCTCTCTTAAGTTTGCTTTACTGCTCCATAAAACGTTAATGAGCTACATGAGGACAAGAGACATTACTCTGGGACATTTGTGCTAGGATGTAGACATACTTTATGAACATCAGACATTTGTTGATCTGTATTGTGTGTAAACAAATTGTGCAAAAGGTAGCCTTATGAAAACTGTAGGCCTGTTTACAGTATAATTCAAAGTGTGTAATTGCAAAATAGAACTTCAAAAAAAAAGACTTTCCAAACAGGTTTCTAAAATACTTTGCCATTCTAATGGCTGACTGGTCAGACAAAACAGGTAGCCCTAGACTCACACTATTGGCTGTTGTCATGTTGATATGTCAGATATACACAAATAAACAAATAACAAATAAACAGCACAATGCTAAAAGAGCCACATGATATCACATTTTGGGGACATCTACCTTTTTCTAGTCTTCTAGTGGTGAAAATCATACTTGCCTGATGCAGGTAATGGAATGAGTAAACCGGACATAAAGCAGGAACACCTGTGACAAATTTACTTCTGCACTTTTTATAATTAAAAGTAATTTTGGCGCCATCTGCCCTTAAAGCTAATGACATTGTATTGACATTCAGCTTTTCTCCATAACACACAGACTCATTATGAGTCTAACGTAGACCAGCTGAATATTAATAAGGGCTTGTCTGATTAATGACACTTGGTGGTAGGTGTGTAGAGAATGTGAGGCTTCGACATTATTTCTATTTTCCAAAGACACATGGAAAGAAGTGTGTGTACGAGCATGCACAATGTTGTTACTCAGTGTGTGTGTGGTAGCAGAGGGGGCGGCAGTAGTCTCTTGGCTAAGGTATATTTAAGTCTTAATTACACCATTCTTTCTGTCATACCAGAAGGACTGTGTGTGATTGGAAAGGCTCACAGCTGTATGTAGGCAGACAAAAAACTGAGATACTGTGAACACAGTATTATCACCCATCCTGTTAATTAAATCTACAGAATACAAAATTGCTCTTCCACTCACCAAACAAATGTCGAATCTCGTTTAAAGTGCTGTGTCACAGATATTTCTAGGGAAAACAATTTCGCTTGCAAAATCAACAACACAGCATTGAATTATCCCAGTTTACCCATTTTAGCAAAGTTTTAGTGCCTTATTTTAATAAATAAGAAATAGAGTAATACTTGTGAAAGAAAAATCAAAACTGTAACCAGCAAGGGTTTTAAAATTCCGAAATTATGTCAAAAGCATCTGCACTTCCCCTACGGCATGGGTTTGCAATTAACATGCCTGTGTAACATTCTTAAATATTTTTTTTTTACTGAACTTAATGAAACTTAATGAACTTAAATATGGATTCCTTCTGGATTTACAGTTTGTGGCATAGACTTTCATGCTGAAAAAAACATTTTCGTGAAAGAGTTTACAGACCTTCCCCTGGTAATCCTAATATTGTCCGTGTGCGGCTCTGTTTGCCTTCAGAGTTTTTATTGGAACAACTGTAGGAGCAGGAGGACCAGTCAGACCAGGAACTGAGCACGCAGTCACCTGGACATGCCATCTCACAGGAGACCTCTTTAGGAGGTGGTTCATCTTCACAGAGATCCTCAGAAACAATCTGCCCTGTTGATTGCAGCATGAGAAAAGTTTTAATGTTGCTTTATGCTTTGATCTGGCACCTGTTTAAGTATTGTTGTATGTGCATAGAACTCTCAATGCACACAGATCTTCATCATGACCATCATTAGATTCTTCATCATCCTTTGATGTTGATAAAATTATTGTTTATTGTTATTTATTATATTAACATTTACAAAAATTCTAAATATTATTTATTATATTAATAATAAACAATAATAGTAATATATATATATATGTGTGCGCATGTGCTTGAATCAATCACTTGAAATCAATCATATTTGTATTTTTCAATTAGCCATTCAATGAAAGAGTAACATAAAAGCAAACCAAGATTCTTGGGAGGTATCGCAAATGCACTCATAATCATGGCTCATGGAACAATCATGGCTTTCATCTTTTTAGTACCTTTGATGAAGACAAAACGGGCTTTATCTAAATAAGAGATCAACAGTTGTGATTCATCAGCTTTTATGTGTTCAATCACTGAAACAGTTAAAAGGAAAACAGAGAGGGCAGCTGGAATTTCATTATGCATGATGAACACAACCCAATCATGGAACAATAATATTCTGATGGTGCTTTAAACCCCTTTTAACGCCTGACAGATTGACATAATCAACACTGTCAAAAACACGACAATGCATCACATTATAATGATAATGTTGTAATTTCTCTATAATAAGGTTTCACTCTTCAAACAAATTAACCAAAAGAAATGTTTGCACTGTCTGTTAGCACTGATTTCACTAATGACTGATCGGATGAGCAGAATCTGTGTCAGGAAATGGAAAATGGAACATTAAACAGGAAATGGAATTTGAGTGCAAGAACAAAGGCCATTTGGTTTATTGGATGTCAGTGAGCTATCAGAAGACAGAAGAAGAAAATGAAAGAGCAGGGCTTTTTCCTGAGGTGGGTAAAAGGAAACTCTCATTTCATGCAAGAAAGACAGACATTAATCCCTCCATTCACTTGTCTTGGATTACACAAAAGTTTCCTATAAAGATTATGCTTTATAAACATCCCAACAGCTACAGACCCCAATTATGCAGGGTGCTACAATGGTTTGCTTTCTTATAAAGTTGGTTTGTGGTGTCACAACATTTTTTATGAGCAGAGCACTTGGGCTCTGGCAAGGCAGCATCATTATTTTCATTGAACCCTGTCACTCACTTTCAAACATGCAGTTAAGCAATAACAACCTAGGGGCAGATGCGTCATCTATTAATTTTTCCCTTGCTATATCTGCTTCCATGCCCAGAGACCAAAAATGAGACAGTGTGATGTTTCTTGTCAATTGAGGCATAGATGTAAGATGTTCCTTAAGGCATGTTTTCAGCCCACCACCTCCAACCCTGAGCGCATTAGCTTCTTGAGTCATCAACGCACACAGGCTGGTTGCAGGCATATTCTATTCCAAAGCGCTATAGGAAAACACTATAGGTGACCACATGACCAAGACTTCAATGAGTCTGAAGATAATTGTTGTGTGTATATTGTGGAGAACCTCAGAGCTAATTTAACAAACTGGAGACAAGAAAGAAAACCTCCAAAATACAGGTTTCACATCATGAAAAGTTGGAAATGAGAGGAATGAAGGGAGACAGTAAGCTTACAGAAAAACTCCAGATATAAAAAATAACATGTATTTTACCACAAAAATTACAGTTCAGGAGTCAAAAATAAAAAAAGTGAAAGTGAATATTTTCATTTTAATAGTAAATGGCTTATATTCTGTTCTTCTGAATAACACACCACAATAATTTCTATAACAGGTGCTTGCCAATTTAAAAAAAACTGACTGTAATAAGTTAAATTGCAGGAAGAAAAATGCTCTAGCTCTTAACAACAGCACTGAGTTATAGGTTATACCGCAGGCTTCAAATGATTCCAGCTTCCCACCTTTCTAAATCAATCTTTAGTTCCCCTCTGTGATACAATATATCAGAAATAATTGTGAAAGTTTGCAAGGAACATTTTGTCCAATGAGAACTGGATGAAAATATGCATGCAGATTGTTGAAATTAACCTCAACAACCTACGCAGAGAGCAGAAACCATTGGAAGGGCCACATCTTTCTGGCTGAAATCTCTTTGGCTCACTTGCATTAAAGACAAAAAATAATAAATAAATAAAATACATCTGCTTGTGAGAACCCCTTAATCTGTGTACCATTTCAGGGAACGCTGTTCACAAAGTACAATACCCTTCTCACAAAAAAGAAAGAGAGTAGGAGGGAGAGAGAGAATCAGAGAGAGAAAGAGAGAGAGGTGGAGAGCGAGAAACATTGATTCCCGCAAACTATGACAAAACGTCATGCAGAATTTATTACCTCATAGATTCAGTAAAACTGCCTAGTATTAGATTAAAACTGCCTTAATCTAGTATTAAGGTCTGAACACAAACAAAGTTAAAATTGGTAGCTGTAATAATAAAGTGTAATAATAAAGTGTGATTTCTTAGTAAGCTCATACTGAAGGTGGATGAATGTTGGACTGAATTCTCCATTTCTTCTGACAGTCAATGACAGGTCCATTTATTCACAATCTCACGGGGGTTGCAGTAAATTAGTTATGTAACAAAAAAATTAACAGTGTGACCAGGGAAATTAATTAACAGAGTTAGGTTGTGCTTTTATTTTAGCACCAAACCACCTAAATCATCCAAATCCTAACCAAAATTGTCAAACAAATTGCCATGCTGAAAGCACTAGTGGTTTGTGATAATATGTACAGTGCATTTGTCTCTGCAGGAGAAAGATGGGATAATGTATTTTAAAATTAGACACTTCACCTTTAAAGAATAAATTGCTGTAAGTTTCAATTAAATTTAGAATTAAGTGACAAGAAGCGATTCTATTCTGTTTAAACAAATAACAGTTTTCATTTATCCTTCAGCTCAGGCAGTTATAGCACTTAGTATTCATTGACACATCAGGAAAACATAAATATTAATGTTGAAAGGTTCATGTAAACACTGAATCCTCATTATCAACAGAGGTGTGTACAAACAGCAACTGTTTATTCAGTGCAGTACACCAGAGAGAATCAGGAAGACGAAATGTGAATGAAGAATCGTAAACCTGCCCGTCAGACGGCCATATGGGGCAGACCTTACTCCACACTCAATCAGTCGCTTCATATTAATATTTATATTAGCAACAAATAACCATGCTCGTATGAAAGCACACAAATATATACAAAGAGAAAAAAGACATGCGGGCATAAAGGAGAATGTCAAATCATCACTCTAGAATAGACTGAAGATTAAATGTTACCCCTGGAGATATCTAAACTATGACCTTTAGAGAATGGGAATCAAAAATAACCCTGGGAGACATCAGAATGATAGAACAGCTCACCTCACACAACATTCTCTAGATGAAGTCACAGCACAAAGACTGGTGAGACGGAAAATAGTGTCATTTAAATATAAGCAACAAGCTACAGTTGAAATGAAAAGTGACACATGTCTGTTGTTCTCAAAATTTTTGAATATGATGAGGGCCACATAAGTTTCATGTAGAAATTACTTGAAGATATAGCACTAGGGTTGCAAAGCTGGGGAATTTTGGAAACATTCCCAGTTGGAGAATTTACAGGAACTAAAGGAAATTAATTGGAAATTTGGGGTAATTTTTACAAACTGTATTATATACAAACATGAATATATATTATTTCTTCTGGATAGGAATTTTGCAACCCTATGCAGGACACAGAACACTTCTTAGCAGATACAGTAAATAAAACAGATATTATATATAATAAAAAGCAAAACAGTCATAATTCATTTTATGACCATCTCTCTCACGCTTATAATTAAACAGCCATTTTTGCATCTGTTTGCCAAACAATAGATGGCCATGGTTTGACACACATGCACGTTGCACCTCAAGAGAAACTTTTAAGTATACAATATTAATATTCAACAATGAGCTTTCAGTAAATAGTATTACTTCTCTGCACTTGCTGTTAGCATATCTCCATTCATTAATTCTGAAAATGCTTTAGGATCTGAAACCAGAAGCGAGGCAGCATATGTATGAAATGAAATGATTTTGGAAATTGATTCGAATTATTTCAACTCAGCCCAGATATTGACAGTCCTGACATGCAGGCAGAAGGTCATTTACCAGATTAGTGTCACCTGCATTGATCAGACGCGCTGATAACTGGCATTTTGACTGATCACACAGTCAGTGAGAAAACAGATAGCCCACGAGATCACACCCTTTCCTCTGTTTTATTTAAAACAGTGGAAGCTCAGTCTGGTTTTTGAGTTATGAGACTCAAAAATAGCTCACAATCTTTCTAATCATAACTTTTAAGGTACGCAGGGTAAGGTGAAGTCATTAAACTACTTTAAGTACAAAGTTCAGTAGCAAAGGTTCACTCCTTAATGGCTTCTTCAAACATCTGGAGACACGACTACATGAATGCCCTGAAAAAGACTTAACACTCTTTAAATGAGTGCAGGAAGAGTTCTTGTACTGCCTAGAGGCTGTTTGAGGGCCACGGCAAAAAACAACATCAGAACAGTTGGGTGACTGTTGGCCCCATTCTAAAATAATAAAGAGACTGATGAGGGTCCATCTGTGTCCCACACGTCTCGAAGGGGGCACATGCCATATAAAAGCAACTGCCAAGACTGTTTCATGGTCAAACCACATAAAAAATATAATGTTGATCAGCAAAGGCAGACGTGTAACGAACCCTTTCGTTAAACGAGTTCATCATCGTTTGTCAGAGAAAGAATCAAAAAGACTCAATGAATTGTTGCCATCTTAAAATGGTGTCTTGTGTTAAACAGACATTTTAATTTAACACATGGCAGATTTTGTAGGTTTATATCTTTCAATTTAACATGCAGAAGTTGCAGCCATCGCTGCACATTAACTAGAGAGCTGATGAAGTAAATGTCATTAACATTGACAACAACCCAAAGAAAAATGCTACTGAACATGTATTGCTCTTTCATGGATCAGGAGACTTGATGGAGTTCATGATTTCTTTCACGATTTTTTAAACTTTGTCTCATATCTACTTCTGTTTCTACTAAGCAACTTTAGAACAAAACATCTGAGACAAAGTTGAATTGACATAAAAACTCTATCAAATCTCCTGAGCTGTGAAAGATCCACCTTTATCTTGCACTTGATCTTTCTATTATCTGAAACTCTAGAGGAGAAACATATGACAATACTAGAGTCTATTGCTCAAGGAAGGTGTTGAAAAACAAGAGACTCAAGCAAATTTAGCATTAAAGAGATGTTATTTGTGATTTTTCTTACCTATGGGAATAACACAAAATAAATAGCTAGTACCAAAACGAGCATTCTGCATAGATGACATTAAGACAGAAAAGCAGAAATTTCACCTCTCAACCACCCAAACACAGCTGTCAGCCATACTCGTATCATAACAGTTAAGTGGAAAAATGTGAGGTGTCTGTCTCACACACATTAGAAAGTGAAAAATTTCTTAAAGGCAGAAACCACCTGCCATGTGTGGGGAAAACTGTAAATGGGTCTCAGCTCCAGAACCTTCCTGAATTATTAACATGTAGATGTATATCACTGGAGCGCACTCTCAAAAATATAATATTACGGTAACGTGAGCCCAAGTGCTGTTGTGTTTGCTGTCTAACTTTCTCTTTTCATCTGACCACTGTTTTCATACATCAATTCAGTGGTGAAATCTTTAGTATGAACCTTTTTTGAAGGCTTGAGTGCACAATTCCCATATTTTGGTGCGATGGAATTCTGGTCAGAGCAGAGGAGCCACTGGTCTCCCCTCTCACATCAGTTATCAGCACGACGCAGTTCTTTGGTCACCCGCAGTGAAATTGCGTCTATGCACTCAATCATGTCGGCTAACTCGCAACACTCATAATTTAGTGCTACACAACGCTGGCCTGACACATAACTTAGTAAATGGAAAAGCTGTACAAAATAGAGGCTGCGTGCACCTTCGCTCTCCCTAACAGAGCAATCAGTGCCAGTCTGCCCACAGGCACCCAAAGACATCTGTGATGCAGATGTAGGGGTCAGCATGCCAGGAAGTCAAATGAAGGTGTTATTTGAATGTTTTTCATGCAGAAAAGACCAGCACAGCTGCTCTCCTGAATGTATTGTGTTTTGGATGCAGGAACCCAGTGTGGGATGCTGGTGTCTTCATCAGGTTTCTTAACCCATGTAACAATTAAGACTTCTTAAATGAACAGTTATATATAACTGTTAAATAAAAACTCATTAAAACATCGTTAAATCACGTTAAATCGTTAAATTACATAGTAAATAATGTTGTTCCCATATTATATAAGTTCCAAAATTAAAACAAAACATTACATAATTTGAAATTTATTTTAAAAGTTAGTCTTGCTAACTGAATAACTTTTAAATAAACCCGATTAGGTTCAGGGTTGTTTATCCTACCATATATAATTTTCTCAATAAACTACTTAAAAAAAACACATGAAAAGAAAAAAACATGCTCATACATCTGAAAATCTTATGTCTCACATACAGTGAGATATTGCATTATATGAATAAGGTGAGAAGCACATCTGTTACATTTTTAAAAGTCTATGGGCTGCTGTGAGCTGATTCACAAACCCACATCAGTTCATACAGAACCATTAATATCTGTGTTTTTAGGCCATTTTTAGGTTAAAGACTTCACAAGAGCATGCAGGATATTGAAAGTCTGTTCATATTTCTGACATGGCTGAGTCAGGTGGGAATAAAATCCCCATATAAACTAACCCTTTCCAAACAGTGCTCTAGTTTTATCTCTGAATTTTAAACAGTTTTCACCTGAAAGGCACCAAACCAGCTTAAAAGCGACAGTTCACTCAAAAACTAAAATGATTTAAAAATGGTTTTCTCACTGTCATTTCATTCCAAACTGACATGGCTTTTTATTCTTCAGTGTAACACAAATGAAGAACTAGTAGCAACTAGTAGCACTATTCCAGTTATAATACACTATTCCAGAGATAATCAAGCTCCTACAGTATGTATTTTTCATTCATTAAAAGTGGATGGGGATCAGCTGGCCTAAGCTGGTCTTTACATTTAAGTTTTCTGAATGAAGCACAACTAGGAAGCTCAGCGCTCATCCATAAAGCACCACATGTATTCCACCAGCACATAGTGAAGAAGGACAAGATCCATCAAATGCATCCTTGATTACACCAAGCTTGGAGGAGATAAATGGCATTATTGAGACCGACCACACAGCAGCAAAGCCCTAATCTGCTGCAAATATTATAGTTCCCATTGATCAGCACGTCACAGTGTCACCTTATGTAGCCACCTGGCAGATGTTATTACCATTTTAATGGCAGAAATGACTAAAGGATGAGTGATATAGCAGAAAGAGAATAAGCACACAGCCCAGGGGCTCATGTAAAGCCCTACAATAGTGCATTAGGACTGGTGTTCAGAGGGGGGTGTGCTGTTATGTAATGACTGATCCATACTTTATCTGAACGGTCACCTTGGAAGGGCATCACCCTGCACAGTCAAGATATGAGCCAAGAGATGAAAAGATGAAGGATGTCATTAAAACTAAGACCTTGGCTAGAAAGCAATATAAAAAAGAAAGTACACCGTAATGGCAAGTTCTCATGCATTTTACATGTATCTTTCCATATGTATTGATTCCAGGGGTCCCTGGTTTGGCATCAGCTATAATTACACAGAGATTGTCCTGCTGATTAGCCAGAGGTCACAAAATTTAAGTCTGCTGTAAATTTGAGAAAAAAAAAATAATATATATAACATACAAAAGGAAGGTGACCTTGGTCCTTATATTTTATTGGTGCTCTTATGTGCTTTGTGAGTTGCTTCCAGTGCTGGAGAAATACAAAAAGAAGGCCATAAACCAGCATAAAATTACAGTCACCACCGCAGGACTCAATGAATTTGTGTAGTGCTGCGCAAACAGTTTAATGACTAAGGTCTTCTATGTGTTGCTTTAGGGACAGACCTTGGCTGGGTTGTGTTGACTGACACACAGAACTTAAAAAAATCACCACTCCAATGCTGCAGAAGTTCAGCTGTAACCTCACACTCACCCTCTTAAAGAGACAGTGCTGCAGATGCCAAATGTTTGAAAATGTGACCATGGGAAACAAATGACGCATGTCTAGTAAAACATTTCCAGTTTGCCACTGGGAGATGCTTTATTTATGACTTTTTTCTCTCCAAACTCCTGTGTAACAGAGTTTCTCATCAGGGTAAATGAACATGGGGACAACTTGCAGAACCTGAAGCACTGTGAAAATAACAAACAAATTCTGTTTCTCAGAGGAGATTGGTAGTCGATTTGAATTCCTTTAAGGAAATGTGGAATTGCTATAGAGTACAGAGATGGAATCTGCCACTCCTTATTTGCCAGACAGTGTTGAACTCCTAAGAGGATCTGGCAAGCAGAAACACCTGGAATGATATTCAGAGATTCACACTGACAAGAGCCCTTATTAGACTGCCCACAGCATGGGTTAGCTGCTGGAGAATCAAGGGTTTGGACACTTGGAGAAGTTCACACAGAGAAGTTATTGCCAGACCAGAAGCTGAGGCATTATTTTAGTTTCACTGAAACAGGGCCTTCTTTGACTTTGATAGAACACTTTACAGTAGCCATTATAAAAGCGCTGCCTTCTTTATTATGCTCCCTGGAGTTGACAAAAATTGCTGTGTCTCTGAGAGACCCACCAAACTTAAGCTGTTCATTCTTTCCACTTTGTTAATCCAATGTCACCAAATGCTGTTTTGTAAATATGTGAATAGAAAAATATTCAAGAAATTTGTTTCAGACACTCACAGTAGCAAGTAAACCATGAACAGATGCTGGTCACTTTACATGTTGGTCAGACGTCCCCTGGTTGTCTAAGCAAGCAACTCATGGCTGAATTAAGGTGCAATGTGAACCAGACTTTATGTACAGAGTCAAAAGTCTGGCATTATATAGTATAAAGTCTAGGTATGAACTAGGTACTTTGTATACTCTATCAACTAGGTAGAGTATAAAGTCTGTTTGTAAGTATGTTTTAAGAAAAGGGAAGCCCTGCCCTTAAATACCGGATAGAGGAGGGATATACTGTATAATGGGTCACTACACAATGCATTTAACTGGCCTGTAAACTGGAGCACACTGAACATCAGGGTAGACAAAAATGCTTTGTTGTATGGTCTGATTGGAACATACCCCGATATTCATGCATCAGTATGTTTGTTCTGGGGGAAATAAAGCAGGAACAAAGGAAAAGTTTTTTCCTCCAGAGCGCAATTAACTCCAGCACAAGGAAGTCTAGGAGGCCATATTGAAAATAACATGTGCCCAAAAATGCTTAATTATTCTGTCAGTCTCCTTTCTAGATTTGTGCTGAAAGGTTAAACAACAAAGTGACAGCCACTTCACGCCTAATTTAACCAGACTTCTCATCAACATAATTATCAAAATCAAGAGAGTCATTTTGATGCTGTTAACTATCATTACTCGCTTCTTTGCTACACAAATTTGTTTTACCTATAAATACTGGATAATTAAATTTCATACAGCGGTGATGTATTCAAATGAGAGCACTGCTCTTCCGAAAATTAGGTCAAACGAAATTTGTATAATAACATGGAGGAGTGCCTTTATAGTAATCTAGACTGGAATACATGAAAAAACAAAAAATAATAATCCATTATTCCTTTTCCTAAAACACCTAATTATGTTAAATTAAACCAGTTAGCTAATCAATTAAGGTGCAGTGGAAGATGAAAGGGAATATTTGACATTTAAGATCGAAGGCTTATGATCACATTTAATGTTTTTTTAAATTATTTCATGTTTTACTAAACTTCTGTACCTTTCCTCTCATGTGTGTCAGTCACCCTGAGGAACATTAATGAGTAAATTGGAAAGAATCCTTCACTGCCTTTATATATCAACCCATAATCTAATCTATGAGTTATGACAATAATAAAACATGCATAAAACTCACGACACAATTAGTTTTGCAGGTTGTTAAGGGGCATTTAAGATTTCATAAAGTTCACAACGCATGGTTCCTCATTTTCACAGTATCTCTTATAAATTACGGAGCTGGGTTAAATAGGTCACGCAAGCTGACTTCCAAAGCACACCGCTATAAGAGAAGCTCTTAGACTGCTCTTATATCTAAGACATAGATATAAATATCTAGTTTAATGCACCTCTAAATGAGTGTGACACTAAAGTGACACAGAGAGAGGCGTCCGGCTGCTTTTTTATGGCCACTTAAAAGCCCTTTTCTTTATTTGATATCACTCTCAATAACAGCATTATTGCAATTCAGAATTTACAGAATTGGAGACACAGACACAGTGGTCTTTAATTATTGAGAATCTCAAACAATTTCGCATTACTAGCTTCTGTAAAAGCACTGAGGTCCTCTGAAGAAGACTATAATCTTTCTCATATGGCAATTTATGAGTGCTGCTTGTTAAGGCCAGTGTCAGTATTGCTATTGCCCATGCTGTTTGAAAATGCATTTCATTTTGGAATATACCTTATTGTGCATTGTTTGCATTTTAGACACAAAGATACCTCAAATCTGACTTTTCAAATTGTGTGATTTTGACCTTTGATGGACAAAAATGCCAAAAAAAGCTTATTTAGAGTACATTGAGGAAGGGAATGAAGTCAAATGCAAGGGTCAGAATATCACAGACACTTTGAGCACTTTTCTGGGTCCAGTAAGCAACTGCACAGTAATTTAGTAATAGCCACTCAGAAAACCTTAGTAAGTGCATATCAATGCCCTAGCAACCACCCACAACACCTTAGCAACTGCACAGTCCTTTGGTAATAGCCACTCAGAATATTTTACTGTAGCTACCACACAGCAACACACTGACAAGCTTTCAGTGCACCCTATAGCTTCACTTCACATGAGTTTTATACAGGGAAACAGCATTCACGTTTTGTTCAGAAAATCTAGTAATTATATTTTGTGGTGTTTGGCACATTACACACTTTGATTTTATAATTTACCTTGAGAGTTGACACAAGCAAAAATTTTAGTCTTGGTTCCATTTCCACAGTTTCCATTGCCAGGCACACAAGCGCCCTCAGACTGCACCTGCCACAGGAAGCATGTAGGATCCTCACAGGGCACTGACTCCAGGAGATGGGCACAGTTTTCTGTTCCAGAGCCTTCCTCCAGCACCTCTCTGCTCCTATGCCTGTAGCCTGTGCAGAGAGAGAGAGAGAGAGAGAGAGAGAGAGAGAGGGAGAGGTGGATTAGAGGTAATGTGAGGTAAATGACTGCCAGTTTCTGGTCAGTGATTTTTGGTCTGACATTCTAGAGCAGGCTAAACATGCCCTCAATAGAAACTGATTTGAAAAGACTAGAGTTTTTTGTTAAAGAATAAATTCTTCCTTCTGCTCTGGTCGTAATTTGCCTGAATGCACTTTTCATTTGTCATTTGTGAGGCTATGAGTTTTGACTGCAAACTGAGCCACAAATTATGACTGAAATAACACTGAAATACAGTATGAAAATTTGACAAATGAAAGCACTGGTTAAGCATTGTTTCCTTAAAGAAATGCATGCATGTTTCTGCTTGAAAGATCATCATTATTTTTTCACTAAAACATGTTTTAGAAAAAAATAAAAACATGTAGGCCAACTTGAATTAATAATTCATAATTTGGCATATGTTCCTAGAGCCAGCTCTGGACGATAACACAATGCATTAGAGTACAGTACGTTAATAATAAATACTGATGAATCAGGCAATATTCCAAGCATAAATTATCAAATTGCAGCTAACAGGCCAATCTGATGACTTTTTAAATCTGATGACTAGCTGCCTGTATACCATCTGATCCTATTTTCTACAATGGTTAGAAATTAACTGCCCGTATCTTTCCTCTTGAGTATGTGCATGGGAAAGGTGGGGTTTGGTTTGACTCACACCACCGCAGGGGAGCTTGACTTGACAGTCCTGGGAAAATCGTAGTGTCAGCCAAGCCAAAAAAACTGAGCCTTCAAAATAATCAAAACAGCCTGCAGCTGACACTGCTTTGACACAAAAAGTGGCAAACTATAAGTTTCGTATTGCAGGATGACAGGCCTGAATGTATCAAATATATAATTTAAACCTTGCAAGATTTACATATTTTACTTGCTTTAATTAACTGAACACATCAAAATGAGACATGGATAATACTGTAAACATAGATTATTGGATACCTTATAGGATGGCAGACTGTATGTGTGAATCCATTAAATATTCTGTATATATTTTATATAGGTCTTCACAACATTAAGGCCATTTCCTGTATGCCTGCAATGAATCTGTTTTGTAAATTCCATTATATTTATCATTTTAATTACTGTATACTAAACACTGGCTTATGCAAAGAATAATGTGTCGTCCATCAGGTAAACAAGAGGGGTTTAATTTGCAATAATGGCTGGCTGACTCTATCTTATTACACAACTACGTACGAAATAAATATTTAAATGGACATGAAATGAGACATGAAACTATTATATTAGGTGAGGAGAATGAGACTACGCTAGTGCTAGGAGACATGAAAACTTAGTTGCCAAACAGAAAATAATGATTAGAATTATGCAGTTTAGCTAGCGGTCATCATTTACAAATATTTGACCACAGAATGTGTGACTAACCAATCAGTATCAAGCTTTTAAAGCTTCATAGAAAGTGCTTAACAGACTTGTAAAATAAAGTAGGTTGCATTAATATAATACAATGTATTTTCATCACTGCTTTATCATGAACTAAAAGTTCCATTTACTGAAGTACATGACAGGTTAAGAGTTTAACAACTGCCCACAAAAGAGGAATACTTCTTCCTTAGATGACAGAAACCTAATCCCATAACACCAAAAGAGCAAATTACAACAACCAATCATTTCGAAACTACAACTGAGTAGGCCAACAGAGGATATCTTCCCTCAGACGACCATATCCCTGCACATCTAGTATATAACACACACTTCGCGCATGCAGCCCTGCCTACAGATCAATGGAAAGGAATACCCAGACACCTAGTGCCTTCCTCCAAACTGCGAAAAACAATCTGCTGGAGACCTATCCCTGTGGATATTAATAATTGAAAGGTTCACAAGAGCTATCGGATTTATTCATGGGATAGACCTGTGGGCTTCAGTTCACATGTAATACTTCAGAACCTTATCAGTCCCACTTCAATGCTCCCAACTCGCATTAATGCTGGATAGAATTTGCCATTTACAATCATTATCAACCCCTGTTCAATTCATTCTTCTGCATGTTCTTATATTCACCGGTTGAAGATCACACGCAGAGGATAAAAAATATGACTGTGGGCAAGTGGAGATTTGTAATGCACTAGAAAAGTTACAAAAAAAATATTAGTGAGGCCCCTTTGATAAAATCTGTGTTTGTGTGTATAGGAAAAAGTTCCTTTTCTGTTTATGAATGCTCTAGGGCTGAGTTCTGCATAGATCATCCAATATCAAGATGAAACGATAGTCTGAGTGCACTCAGGTAAAACGCTAGAAAGCAGAAAATATGCTCTTTTTATAATGAGGTGCTTTCTAAACAATAAATACAAGTGAACCCAGACACTCAAACCAGAGACAATCCTGTAAGAATGAAAATAAATGATGTTTCCTTAATATCAAATTTGTGGATGAAATTAAAAAGAAATAGAGACTACTGCTTATACAAGTCTGCTGTTTCTCAGATATTCCTCTCCAGAGTTTCAGAAGTGATCTTGAATGACACATAGACTGTGTTCAGATTTGCCAAAAAATACAAACGATTTCTTACCAAGTTTATGATGAAATTACCTAAATTAAGCTTTAAATAAGGAATAGTACTCTAGGTGATTCCCTCATAATTCCCAAATTGAGGGGTCTGAGGAGAAATGTCTTGCATAAAGTTTATAGTTAAATGAAACGAGTAAAAACTCCATTAAGTATAAAAGAGCAAAAAAACTGTCAGTATAAGACAGTTCTCTGGCAGCTCACCTCAACAGATGTTATTACCTTTAACATTGTTACCTCTCACCAGGAGAAGTGCTGTCACATATAGACACTCTGTTACCTTCAGTTATGCTCAGTGTTTTCGAAAAATACAGCTAATGTGCATTTATGAATTTATTAACCCTTCCATGCCATTTAAGATCCAGCATTGGGTAGGAATTACAGGTCCTGTCCCTTTAAAAAATAAGAAACCTGAACCCTGTGGACCAACAGAATCATTCCCCATTAGCATGACCCTGAGGTCCAGCATATAGTAGCTGTTACTGAAGACAAACTGACCTTATGTGACAAAACATTTCTGTGGGGAATATTACGTATCAGGCCAACAAATTTAAATTTCTGAAAATGTAAATAGGTTTAAACTGGGTCAAAATGACCTGCAGCAGCACAAAGGGGCTACAGTAGATTTAACAGCTTCTATTATTAAGAGGGTAGAATAAATTTTATTGATGATTCACTTTCGATTGTTTTCCTACCCTTTCTTCCTTGGGTCTCCATGCAGTTGTCGTGGAGACAGGTCCCCCAAGAGGACCAGGATGAAAGCAGGCACTGTTGTGGGCATGGTTTGTAGCAGGGTTGCACCGCAGAAGGCAAATCTCCTGCACACAGATGCCCACTTACTGGCCGAGACACTGCAAAACGAGACAGAGTAAAGGGCCTAATGATATTGCAATACAGAGAGAAAAAATCAATAATGAATGTATATCACATTCGCTCAGATAATATATAAAAGTATGTGATATTAATAAGTTAAATAAGTGTGTGTATATATGAAGATATATAAACTTAAAGGCATATACACAAATATATACACACACACACACACACACACACACACACACACGCACACATTACCTTTCCTGCTCAAAGCTAATTCTCAGTCTTACTGTCATGTAAATTGCTTGGATCCTTAGTTTTAACCTCATCAAACAAGTGTTATTTACCAAACGTATTCTGCCTAAATACATTGATAAAGGATGGGCAGAAATAATTTATAATTTATTAATAACAAAAAACCCACAACACTCTCATTTTATGCATTCACTTCATTTACTCTGGTGAATGTGCTTTTAGCAAAAAGTTTCAGCAAAACACTGTGTTCTGTTAACATCAGTGTGACTTCTTGGCGTCAGGTGGAAAGCAAACACCACTGTTGATTTTCATTGATCTTTACCCCCAAACAAAATTGATTGACGGAGGCCACCTTCATCTGTATGCCTTCTCAGACTCAACCTGTTTAAAATCCATCTGAACACAGCTTTCGTTGGCTAGTGTGGGTCCTGAAAATTAATTTCAGTACAAGGTGACTTTTGATTACCTCTAATCTTTAAACACCCTAGGTTACTTGTGGTTTTACAGCAAATGGCTGGGATATTTAGATAACCAAAAATTTCTTAAGCCAAGGTTATTTTGTCTTCTTGGTTTATGAAAACGAACATAACCACTGTGGATAAGGAATTATTGCCTTCAGTAAGATCCAATATTTAAGATTCAAAAATAAAAAGGACTTTACCATTTAAAGTATTAGGTGTTCTTTCAAAGGAACAACGGATTTAAATAAAATATTTAAAGAATAAGCACCAGAGGCTTTAGCCCTGTGTTTAGTGTTGTGATGCGTTGACCAAAATAAACTCGGACTACTCGTTTTCTGAAAAGATTCACAGCCATTTTTGTGGATAGCTTAGCTGTTGAATCATAATAAGCCATTATTTAACATGCATAGTTCATCATTTATTCAGTCCATACCCTCTTTTCTGTGATGAGGGGTGGAGCTATCTGGAACCTGTACACAGTACAGCTGTCTGGTCTGAATACCTCCACCGCAGAGAGCGCTAACATTGTTAAGCCTTCTGTCCTGTTGGCTGAGGAGTGGGACCACCTGACAGTCTCCCCAGTCTGTGCTCTTCCAAATATACCTGCAAAACAAAACACACTTGCTGTGGTAAAACACAATTCCTTTGCATAGACCCTATTGTCTCATTTTAGTTCCTGCTGGGCTCCTCATAGAAGCAGAGTTGGATAAATGGACAAAGCTTCAGCTGAAAGATACTAATAGGTTTAACATCCTGTTTTCTGGTAGGAAACTATCCACTAATGAAAATGCATTGACTTGGTAAAAGTGTTATGATGCATAAAGCAGGGCTTTTAATGAAATAACAGGCTGCTGCAATTGATCAAACACATAATCCCATTAATTAGCTCCTTAGAATCTTTTAAACGCTTGGAAGCAACAGAGGTTCAGTAAATAAATACTTGATCACAACACTTTAAACTCATTTAGTACTAAAAGCCCCACAGTATTTAGTATTTTTTGCATTTTTGTATTAGTTTTGCAGAGTTAATTATTACAAAAGACAAACTAATGGTTCTGTTAATACTAACCTAGGGCAGATCGGAAGCAAATCTCCAATAATGTGGCAGGCCTCCTTTTCTTCAAGGATGGGACATTCTTTTCCTTGACCAATGGGAGTCTGTGTTATGCTTCGGCTTCTGGCACGAAAACCCGGAGACATATCTGATGCTCTACATGTCTTTGAACATGGACTCCAAACTGACCAATCAGAAGTCTCACAGTCTTTGGGCATAATGCACGACTGAAATGTTCCAGGGCCATTGTCAAGGGTACAAAGACTATGGACCAAAAACACACATTAAGAATGTGAGAAACAGGAAAACACATTTTAAACTTTTAATACAGCAACAGTAGAAAAAAAGAACATTATTTACAGCTATCAGTATAGTAGAGAAGACGAAGGTTTTGTGATTCATAATTCAATGGCAGCCAAAAGCCAGCATTGATTCTGGATGAAAAATTTGCAAATCTACTAATACCAGTTCGGTGTTCAAGGCAAGACAACCTAATTCTGAGTCAAAAATGTTAATTCTTTTTTTTATTAGACATACAATGCTTGAGCAATCTTAATGCAAAGTAAGACATCTGACATTGTTTTCCAAAACAAGACACCAGACAGTATAATGTATGCAAAGTGAAGAATATTTAAATGAGTTATTCACCTTTGTATCCTAAAAAGTGACATCAGTAAGCGAGTGGAATATGAAATATAAATAAATGTGTGACAAACTGCAATATCTAATTAGTGATGCATCCGCATAAGCCACCCAATTCAATTATTTGTGTATATCATAATTTGTTTGTGTAGCATTCATTTTCCCTTCATTTAAAATGATAATTAGACTATAATTGGAAAAACTGCAGAAATTGAACTCAGGTGGGAAATATTCAAATTACTGCATTTCATTAAGCATGCACGTAGGATACAAAGATGAGTATGTTACTTAGCGTGAATGTTCAGTCTCACTGTAAAATAACACAGCGGCCTCTCTTGTTATGCTACACCTGCAGTAAACCTGTCAGCTCCCATTCTGCTCTACATACCCCTACATCCCCCTCCTCACTTCGAACTCTGAATGATGATTCTAGAAATTCGTGTTAAACACAAGCAGAACAAGAAACCCACTCGCTGAAAACAAAGGGGTAAAACTCTTTGTTCATGTAGCAAGAACATCTGCTTTGCCACAGACAAAAGACATTTCAATAGCTAAACTAGCAGATAGTCATATTTAAAACATTACAGAGTCAAATCTTACTGTCAAATACAGATTTGCTGTTAGTGTTGTCACACAATGGGAAAATCAACACAGATGAGAAATCCAACATCACTTCAAAAGCAAAGTTGCACAACATCAACTCTAATTTTACAAACTTGTCTTCATAAGCCAGTGGAAAATGACAATGCCAATTGTGAGAAATGGAGATATATGTATTTCAAAGCATAAAGCCTATTTTCACCTGACATGAGGATTAACTGGGGATGATCCCTATTTCACACTCTCCGTTTAATATGACATATTTGGTGCTTTATGTTCTGAGAAACATCCTGAGGGCTCTTTTCATGTCCTCTTTGACCACAACTATAACACATTGCTCTATAAACAAAATGACATCATTTCCTGTGATTACCTGCAATCAAGTCAGGGTTTGGCTGGCTAGCATGTGCCCTATAGTGCTTTACGATTGGCTCAAAAAAACACACATCGCAAGCTCCACTAAACAATCCCATGAAAGATAAAATAAAGGGAAGACATGAAAGTCTACATTTGAGACTTAAAACCTTTATCAGAAGCCCATGTCTGCGAATCAATATTTTGCAAAGGAGGTATCTTTAAAGTCATGTTCAAAGCCTGCCTCTGTTCCAGCATTCATTATCCTCCGTGTGCAGGAAATCCATACTCTTTGTGAGAGAAAGATGAGCTACATCACAACGACTTCTAACTCTACCACAGATCGAGAGCCTAACAAAAATAAGGCACAAACCACCCAGTAACAGTGATTGACTGCCTTTCCAAACTCTCGCTATGGATCCAGAGATCGCTGCAATAGAGTAAATTCAATCCTTTCCATCACGCTGTGGTCCGTTCTGCTCAGAGGGGCAGCAGCTCTCCTGTGCTGCTGCCAGGCATGTCTCTCCACTCACCTTGTATGGTTCGGCAGTGAGACGGAGATTAATGGAGGACTAACCGATTTAGCTAGGCCCACTTCAGAGAGCTGTCTCAGAAATCCTACTGCACAGCAATTCCTTTCACACAGGAAGCAGCAATACCTTGCTTTCAAGAGCATAATCTGGGATTTAGACTTTAAAAGGGTTTATGTTCTCACAGGGTTTGTCTCTCAGGCATGCAATACTTGTACACAGATTATTGTAAATTGAATAGACACGGTTGATGCGTCGGTGCACGTCTGAAACATCTTACCTCAGCATAGCATTCTTGCCATCGGTGCGCACGCAACGGACTTGCCGTGTCTGGTAGCCAATTTCTACATCCAAGCCCTTCAGGGTGTGGTGGTGGTGGTGGAGATGATGATGGTGGTGCTGGATGCTCTGGATATGTCTTTTCACTGTGTTCCTTACAGTGTCTCCTGTGCTGAAGTCCAGCATGGTCCTACCACCCATCCAAAGTTCCTTATGTTGTGGCTGCCTGCACTCACTCCAGGGTCCGACTTTAAGACTATATTGATGCTCGCTTTCCCCAACCAGGCAGGGCAACAAGTTTGCACATGTCCTTGTCTCGGTGAGGTTGGGGCAGTTAGCACCACCATACATGGGTGCCGCCAGAACATGCCGAGTTCGATGCTGGAGGCCTGAACCGCACGTCCTACTGCAGCCGGACCAGGAGGAGAAGTCGGACACGACACAGTCGTGAGGACATGGGATCAAGCAGGCCTGCTCCAATGCTGGTCGAGGGGAGAAGAACTCACATATCCTCTCTGTGACCGCTGTGCGGTTTGAGGTGCGAACGCAGTGGACTTTACGTCTCTGAATACCGTGCTGGGCAGTAATACACTCCAAAGTCCGAAGCCTGAGCTCGTTGGACTGGAAGGGGGCTAGAACACACAGCCCCCATTCCAACACTTCCCATTCAAAGAGGTCCTGGTGCCACTCACACACTTTAAAGCAAGGTCTCTGGCTCTCAGGTTTATCTGCGTGTCGGCAGTTGGAGTGATGTGTGGTCCAGCCCTCAGTGTGGATGCACCACACCATCCTAGACTGAATACCACCAGTTCCACAGTCCTCTCCCATACACCTGCCCCATTGACCTGGAATTGAGAAGTGGAAAAAACAAACATTGGCTCTCGAACCTTAAGGTTAATTTGTTTTATTGACATACGGTACCTTGTTTTATAACTTCTAGGTACCACATGAGCTAATCATTAGCGTGTAATTACAAATAAGCATGCATGTCTACAAGATATTTGTCAAAAGAGCGTCATCAGGAAATCATTTTTAAATACATTAATTAAAAAAAAAATATCTTAAAAAAATCTGACAAAGATCTTAAAAAGTGTTTATTTTAAAAACATCTGGTGAGTATTGCTCTAACATTGTGGATGAAAAATGTTTTATTGACTGCAGTTCTGACATCTTTAACAGACTGAAAATGTACAAATCAAATAGTTGTTGTTGTTGTTGTTCTAAATTGAAAAAACAAATCCCAACATAAAGGCTATGACTGATGACCAAACTGAAAATAAAAAAATAACCAAAGGCTTAAAAAAAGATCCACACTAGCATGAAAGCGGCATACTCAGCTGAAACATCTTGTGCTGAACGGTATTTGTAGCTCACTGGAGCACATCATTAACTTGTTTTCACGAGACTGCAACATCACCACAGGTTTAGCACATCACCAGGTTTGTTTATTTAACTGAAGATATTGTAGGTTTCTCACATGCATACTGAACTGAAATAGCTCATCATTCAATATTTATCCACTATAAGAAGCCATGCCAATATTAACATTCACAGGCATTTCAATGCCTCCCACCAGCTCTCCCCCCCGACTGACTACACATGCACAAATGGATTAAGATTGATTTTCCAGTCAGATATTGTACCTGCATATGTTAAGCTTCAGGCTAAAACTAGAATATTCGGTTAGTGAAAGCAGCTGTTGTGTTCTTTGAAATCACCTACAATTGAAGTGCGTCATTTCTGTGCCACTGCTGTCACAAAACAGAATTGCAAAAATAATGATACATTTTTAAACAGGTTTTCACACATCCATATTCTTCCAAACAGATAGTTTTGCCCCAAACTCACGCTATTGGTTCAACCAATGTTGCTGTGTTAGACTGGAACAAACAGCAATGTTTTAAAACCCACCGTTTAAACTTTTTAAGGAAATAAACATAAGAATAGCATTTTTTATGTATATTTTACATATTTCATGCATATGTTCACAGCTTGCTTTTACATTCGGTTGGAAGAGAGGAAAATATTACTTTATTTTAGATAATACTTTACAATAAAGAACCATTTGTAAACATCAGTGAAAGTTAACATGAATTAATAATGAACAACATAATTACCTACCCTAGGTAATATGAACTAACAATACTTTTTAACAATGAACTAACAAATTTTTAATATTTTTAATATTAATTTTTAATTATTTGTTAATGTTAATGCAAATACAGTTGTTGATTGTTTCTGCATGTTAGTTTATAATGCATTATAATGTTAATGAATACAACTTTTGATTTGAAAAATATATTAGAAAATTCTGAAATTAACAGGAACTAAGATTAATAAATGTTGTTAAAGTAATTTTAATTATTAGTTTACATTAAGGTAATTTACTAATGTAAAAGTATCTGACATTTCAATATCAAAAAACTGCACATACCACCTTTAAATTTAGAGGGCAAATACTACAGGACATCAAGTTATTGCATAAATAAATAAATGTCTCAGTTTGGGCAGACAGTCTCAAGGACAGAACCACATTCATGTGCATTAGAGTGTGAGATGCAGCTTACAGAAAGCAGACTCTCACTTAACATGATTGTTTGTAATGTTGAGAACCCATTTCAAAGTGAATGGTCAAGAGTGGCGCAAATGTCTGGAATACAGACACTACAAATCCACTTCGTGGTGAAAGGTGAAGATTATTTTCCATGCGTATATGCAGTATGATACATATCCCATATACAATATGATACATATTTCATACAAGTACAAGGTAAGCAGATTTAGTTCCGATTACAAAGTCCACACACACTTCTGCTTATTTATTCAGTGTTTTCTGTAAATCCTGGTCATGGACAGATATTGTTGCACTATTATTTGAATGTGCTTTCCCTACATGTCTACATACAACCGTAATTGGTTGCTTTACATGTCAGTCAAACAATTTTGTCCTCTAGGTGGCCAGTTGTTACCAGTTTGCACAACTGTCTGTGCACACCTGCACACACACACACAGCTGTTGACTGCTGATGCTCCAGCTAGCTCATAAAATCAGTGTATCACTGACAAGCCACTCACTTTCCTCAATCCTTTGCACCTGGTCAACACAAGGCATTATTCTGCACAGGCTCAGCTGTCCCAATACCAGCTGTGCCGCGTGGGTGATTTATAGCAATGAGATTCAGAGTGATTACACTGACAGCGCAGCAGCAAACACAACAAACCATTACTTTCCAGAGATTTACGCCTCCAGGGCTGAATAATCACACAGTCCATCACTGGCCAGACCTTTCTCATGCTACTGGCCCTCTTCTCACTACCTCTGTCTTTTGTTTCGTCTCACCTACAACCTGTGGTGTCACCCAATTCAATACAGCTTTAGAAACTAGATCAAGAAAACAGCAGGGCTCTGGACAGCCGAAGAAGTCCATATGACCAATTCTTTCACACACACTCAGGATAGATTTTTGATTAATACATGCATACATGTTGAGATTAATAGAAAATCTCATTCATCTTACATACTATGTGTTGTCTTTATAGTAGTACATCTTATTTAGATGCTTTGGTTTGGAGCATATGCACTGTGAGTTTGTTTAATGAGATTTGTTTAATCTGGCGCATTTTGGCCAGATGTTCAGAATGTTTAATAGTAACAGGATTTTATTAATGATTTTCAGATTTTCTTTCTGATAAACATATTTGCCATGCCTTAAGTTTTATTACCAGGTGTTTGACAACTTTTTCACCATTCTCATATGGATAAATATGTCCATCAATATGTAAATTATTATGATGTTTTGAATTAACTGTTAATTGCAAGTTATTCAGGAATACATCTCCAAGCCAAATCCTGTCACTTTTAATTTATTGAGTCCTGTGAGCACTTAATTATTGAATTGGTATGTAAGGTCCCTTATGTGGTTATAAACTTGTAGTCAATCTATCTTTTACTGCTTTTAATTTCATCCAGGTGTCTGTCTGGACTGATGAGAAATATTGATGACTGATGTTTAATTACTTAATAACTGACTGGAGTTCAGTCAGCTGTGGAGCAACACTGAGGGACGTTCTCATCTGCTGCACACAGACATCTCAGCTTCACCCAGACAGATGGAGCTACAGTTAACACTCCAGATGCAGAAGGTGAGGTACACGCAAGAATTGTTCTCAGTAACGTCATTCAAAGCACACTTTTCCTGACGAGTTTGTCAGTAAGATCAAGTAAGTGTTCCAGTTAAGCTTTAGTGTAAATATCTGTTTTGAAAGCAGCTGGCTCCTCTGACTGTCAGCTTGCATGTATAAAAACAAACCTGAGCTAAATTTAGATCCAGTAAATGTTCACATTTGGGATTATGGTACGGTAGTGTACAGAGGAGGGTAAGGTACACTACAAGTCAAAAGTCTGGAAACACTTTTTCTTTGTTCATATTTTTTTAAATTTATGAATAATAGTAAACATCAAAACTATGAAATAACACAAATGTAACTTTAGAAATTATGTTGTGATGAAAGAAAATTAAAAATAAGGTAAAATAGGATATATTCTAGCATATTCAATATAGTAACCCTTCGTCTGGAACTTACAAAACTTTTCTTGACATTTTCCATCACCCAGTTTCTTGAGGAATCATCCTGAGAAGATTTTTAAAGTTTTAAAGGAGTTCCCCTCTATCCTGCGCTCTTATTGGCTGCTTTTTTCTTCATTATTTGGCGCAAATTATCTAAAAAAAATAATTTTTTTACGTTGTAGTTTTCTAATAACAAAAATTACACTGAAATTAATTTGTTGGCACAATTTTTATTTTTACATTTTTAACATTTAAACAAATGTCTTCAGATTAAAAGATTTAAGATAAGAAACATTTCAGTCAAGTGTTTCCAAACTTTTGACTGGTAGTGTAGGCGTCATTAAAACACTCATCTGCTTAAAATCATATTTAATAGAACCTTGGTCATGGTATATTATAAATAAATGGAAACAGTCAATGATTAAAACAATAATTCAAAACATTACATCAAAAGACACAAAAACCTTAATGAAAAGAATTATGAAATAATTATGAAAAGAAAAAAGGGATTATTTTGGTCCATGAGTGCATGCATTCAAAACAACCATCTGTATTATCAAATGGATCAACAAATGCTCAAACCATTACATTTATAACATTTATTACACACAATTCAGCAGTTTTGCAGTTAAAACTGTAGCTAAATCTGCACTTTAATCCAGTTTTTATGAAATCTATCTATTACTAGACAGGCATGTTGGCAACAACACAGTTAAACTAGGAATTAAACAATGCGTGCTCAAGTAGTTGAGTGATAAATACTAAATACTAGTGGTGAAAAATAATTGGCTGACCTCAAAAAACACTCTAGTTACCTGTTGTAGCTACATGTACATTTATGTCATTTTTTTTTTTTTTTAGTATTTATAATCTTGCTCGAGTCAAAACACACATATACACTCTCACCAGAATGATTAATACAAATGAAAGCAAACACATGAGTGCTTTTGTTTTGTGTTTGTTTCAGTGAGCTCTGCTGGTACAAAAGGCTGGACAGTTATGTGATGGATGACTATTAATGACAAACTTGTTTCTTTTGAAATGGAGAGCAAAACCAGATGTTCCATCAGACCCTCATTGACATGCAGCTAAATGATGGAATGTCAGATTTATTCTTGCTCTGAAAACTAAATATAAACTGCAGCTCCACTAAAGAACTACTGTTTAATTTTCCCAATCAGTAGAGATTTAGAGACAACATTACCCATAACAATTTTAATCATCCCCTTTTATTTGCAGGTGGTGAAAAACATATTTTCCTCAGATCTTTAAATGACTTGCATTTAAAGTTATGTGGAAGTGAGAATTCTGTAACAGTAAAAATTCTTAAGCAACATTTTTGTACATCTGTGAAAAGTATTATTATATGATAGAAGTAAATTTACATTTGATGTCTATTGTTTTTCTATTATTTTGTTTTTTGAGCAAATCAATGTTTGTTTATTGGTTTACATTCTAGTAATGAAAATGTTAAGAATTTATTAATACATTTTTATTACATTACAGTAATGCAAATTGTGGGGAAATATTCTTGTCATAAAAAATGCAAAAGGCAAAAAGTCAAAGTTCTTAAAATGTTCCCTTTTTTATTCTTATTTATTCTTTGTGAGATTCAGCTTTTATTTATATTAACCTTTTTCAAGTTTGTTGCAAATAGCCTTATTGTCTATACCCACAAGTATATTCCAGTAACATTCTAATGCACTCAACAAACTGCTCAACACAACAGCACACAACTCCACACCTCCTATAGAGAATGTGAACCTACGTCACGCTTTAAATATTAATGAATATTTTTAAATATTAACCCATTGTCACAAAGAGGAATCAGAAATTGTAGGTCACGTTCAACTGACAGACATTAACACTGTTTTTATATACAAATTTATTTGAACAAATCCCAAAATATGATCCAAAATCAAATCCCTAGAACCTTGTGCTAATTCAAAATCCGAGTGACAGGCAAACACATAAATGGTTCTCCCGTTTGTGGTTGTGGGTTTGATTCCCAGGGAGCACATGTACTGAGAACAACGTATAACTTGAATGCACTGTAAGTCACTTTGGATAAAAGTGTCTAACAAATGCGTAAATGTAATCAGTAATAAACTGGCCTGACAAAATTACATTCTGCTCCATATAGACATATAGATTAGTCACTGCAGTGCCTGACACCTCACTTAAACCCATATTATTCCTTAGGTGTAATTGCATGACTTCTGTATTGTAAACAACTCTTGACATGAGAGTGCTGAGAGCCAAAGGCTAATTGAGTGAGGATGCACTCTCACCTCACTCTAGCTATCAGACACACCAGCTCCATGGCACTACAGAAGAAGGAGGTGCTGAATGATGTAAAGAATGTGATGACATGACGGCTACTGGGGAATCAGAAAGACATTGAAGACCAGAAAACTATGAAAAAACACAAACCGTACGCTTGAGATAAGAACATGCCTTTGTTCATTTACCCTGTCAGCTGGTTCCTTCTATTGAACACACAAGGCTCTTCAGTTCTATAGCTGATGCCATTGAGTGGCTGTACAGTAAGTGTTTAGTATTTGCTTCTACTGTAAAGAGCTGCATGTACAGTTTGAAGGAGAGAAAAGACCAGAGCAGAATGTAAGTGGGTAGATTTTATGACAGCGGCGAGATTAAGATGAACATCATCTGTCACGTTGATGCGTTTCTCTAAATACAATTTAATCTCTGTCAGGCAAAAAGGAGCAGCTGTGACAATACTTTGAATTTAAGAGATCCTGCACTGACCTCAGGAACTGACAGGGTGTTTGAATTGAGACTTTAAAGGATGAAATAACATTGGCTTTACTTGAAGGACCAAACTTTCTCTGCTCTTTAAAACAGACTTTGCTGTAAAGTCCCAAGATGAAGGGAGAATTCACTGAAAATGAATTGTCAGACAACTTGATTGGGTTGTTTTAGCACCCGATTCACTAAAAGAATTATGCAAATCAGGTAACGACACAACGTGCCCAAAAACTCAATTTGCACAGTGCAATTCCCCATCTAGGAGGACAGTTCTGAAGGCTTGTGAAGGATGCAGCAGTGATCTGGCATACTTTACCGGCACTGTAGAACATCACTCCAACACAGCAATCCGGGCATATAAATCATCTTTTTTAAAATGTGCTCGACTGCACTGCAAAGCTGGATAACAGAAGTCCATGACTGGATAAAACTATTTTGAAGTCATTTGATGAAATACAGCTGCCTTGATCATTATAACATGTAGACAAACATCCTTTTTTAAACAAAATTATGTTTAATGCTTACTATAATATTAAATAATATAAAAATATTTTACTTAGATAGGAGGCATGTTTACTCTGGAACTGATGACTCTATATTAAAATACATAGTATTTAGCGGATGATTAAACATATTGTGGGCAGTTTTTAACCGTTTTTATGCTAAAATACCAAGTCAGTTTTATTTTTTTCCATTCAAAAAAGTGATACTCTTACACAATACAGCAAGGAAGGCAGAACTGGATAGATTTCTCCAGGTGAACATACACACTGATAAATATGACGACTGTACTGTTTACTACAACATTAGCATATGATGATCCCTTCTTTAAATTGCTGTTCTTCATTGGCTCTTTCCCATGGGAAAAACAGAACCATCAGCCACTGCTGGTGCTAGCTGCTATCTCCAGACCCATTAGATGAGACAGGGACTGCACTGGCTCTTTAGTGGTTGAGCAAGAAGATGAATGTTGTTGATGAGTTCTTCACAGCTTCCATGCATCAGATGTGATGCTAACCTTCATCTTTCTCTAAGAAAATATAAATAATATGTGGCGCCACAACAGCAAATGCACACCAGGAGATACAGCCCAGTACGGATAAAATGAAAAAGAAAAGAACAGGGATAGCTGTTAAATATACAGATTCGGATATACAGATAAATATACAGATAAAATGTTCTAAAGTTTTTGGAACTGTTTTGTGTTTAATCTTGTGTAATAAATATGAATACACCAAAATATGCCAGATTCAAACCTGAATCCTCCACATGAGTCTGGAGCACATACAGCACATTAACCACTATGCCACAGTACCAACTGCAAGTTCACTTTGAAGTATTTACAGTGGAAAAAACTGCAACTCTAGGAAATGGAGGTATTTATAGAGCAGCTTATATGATATATGAATTTGAAAGCTGTGCTTTAAACTGAGGCCTGCTGTGAAGTGAATGAGTCTCGGCTCTGTGAAGTCGGCTCCTGATACATGACAAAAACTGAGACAAGACATTCAAGAAGATACTCTATAATTTGGGACAGATGGCGCCTCAGCAGCACCAGCTGCGTGCTGAGAAAAATATGCTGTGCTCTGGGTAGTGCAAAGGAATACAGAAAGCATAAGTAACACACAGGCAAACATATTTATTTACAGCAAACTTGTGTCACTGTAGAGTCATCTGACAACTCATGAAGAGACGCGGAGCATGATGAGATCTTTTATCACTCATCTTTCATCAAGATGAATCTTTGATTTGAAGCCAAAGACAAATAACGACATGCACATGAAAGGAATCAAATAACTAAATAAATAAATAAAACAGAAGAAATACAAATAGTATAAATGACAGATCATTTCAGGTTAAATGAGATTCGTCATATACAAATGTTACTGCTTATGTGTGGGGCCCCTAAACTGTGGCATCTCAAAAATAGCAGAATCTGTAGAGGTGGATGGAGGTCAAGATATAACAATGTGACTGAAAATGTTATTGTGCAGGTATTGAAATGGCCAGCAGAGGATGCCTTTTGAAATGGAAAGCAAGAAATATCACATGCTCTTTAACAATGAGAATACTGACAGCATAATTTACACTTGTCAGCAGTAATGGAGCCAAGTATGATGGCACTTTAAATTCATTAAAGTGATAAAAAAAAACTTCTATCATTCCCTCATTCCATCTTGGGGAATCAGATTCAAAGGGAAAAATAAATTAAACTGCTGTTTATGTTGCAGTGTCCCTCATATCACTGCAGTTCAGGCTGTTTGCTTTAGGATCAAGATTTTACTTTGGAGACCTGAGAAAATACAAAAATTGTCATACAAAATTATCACACAAACAAAAATGTACGTAAAAACTTTAAAATGTAAATTTAATTTTTTTTTATGGTTTAGTTATGCACAGATATGCATGACTAATTTGTTTGGTTTCTAAACCTCTCTTGAATTTCTATGGATGCATGGCTTTGACAGCCAATAATTAACTGCACAAAACACATTGTGGTTGGCACAAACCATGCTTGTCTTTGAACTTGTTTTTAATGTAGTTTGGGCTGTATTTTATTTTTTCTTGCACAGATTTGTTCTTGGTTTTCAAGAAGTGATGCATTTAAGCCAAAATACTGTAGTTTTTCCCTTCTGTCCTCAACCCTATCAGAACACACCTGCAACCACTTTTTGCCACTGGCTTAAAACCAGTAGTTGTTTCTTGTATGGAATTACTTGTTTTACTATACCATGATAACTGTGGAGCAAGGAAAAATCCAAACTTGTTTTAATCAACCCCTGGACATTTATAAAAATCCAAAGGGTTTTAATTCAGTTCAAATATGCTTAATGTTTTCCTCAGATTGTCTGGTCACGGTTTTACATGTTTTTAATATGTATTTTGCCTTCTACAACAGCTTTATGGATAATAGCATTTGGTATACACAAAAATGCATTATAATGAATTAAGGTGGCAAGATAATATTTTTTGGCACTTTGAAGAATTCAAATATTTTTTAGAAATCGTGACAATCTGAGAGGGGATGTCACAAGAAACGGTTTGAAAAAGCCATTTGTGTCTTCTACAACATCTTCTAAATTCTGAGCAGGTGATTTAACACTAATTCTGGAACGGCATAATTTAAATCACAGATAATGCTGATGTATATATACACACAATAAATCATGTCACACAGCAGCTAACCAGGGGATTGGATTGCAAATTGAGCAGTACAGTTTCATATTCAGAGTAACAAGATATTTTGTTCAGTTCACACAAGGTGTTTCACCAGCTCCAGTCTCGTGCCTGTCATCACAGCTCTAAATGCAAAGTACATACAGAAGCGTATGTGTAAATCATGCAAACAAAATCCTCATGTGAAGCAACTGTAATTGGGTGCTAATTAGGCTGTTTTAAAGGACAAGCCTCTCAGGACTTACAGCTATGAGAAAGAAAGACAGAGAATGTGAGAAAACACGACTTCAACAAATCTGTTACACTCAGACTCAACAGACTACAAGCTCACTCAGGTGTGAACTTTCACTCGTGTAATTAAAGATATAGCTTTATTTTAGGGAAAGAAACTTTTAACATTCTTTAAAGTAACTTCATAATATTTCTCACAGCACATGCATGTCACCAGTGTATTCTGGAGAGTGCTTGGTAATCAGCACTAATAATAATAACAAATTTTTATTAATTATTTGAATTATTCAATAATAATTTTCAAATAATAGCAATTGAGTCATTCACAATGATTCATGGAAATGTGTGGCCGCTGCTATGCTTTTAATGTGATTTATGCTTCCATAGAAACAGTGACTTCTCAGATTGGTCAATTTATCTTTGGATTAATGGGTAAGCTTGTGGGCTCTGTTGGTATTGTAAAGTACAGTAGAATCTCAAAATTTAAACACTAAAATTTAAATATTAAAAAGTGGGGATATATAAGAGAGCCAATGAAAACTACATCTCTTTGTGACATGAGCAGTTTTCAATTTTTTGTAACAAAACTGTTTTCACTACTCAACAGAGAACATCAAATAAAAGAAAATTCAGTTTATACATTTTGAACATCTGTCCAAAATTAAACTGTAACAGGACTTGCTGCTAGTATTGTTGAGAGAAAGAGAGTCTCTCTCTCTCTCTCTCTCTCTCTCTCTCTCTCTCTCTATATATATATATATATATATATGTGTGTGTGTGTGTGTGTGTGTGTGTGTGTGTGTGTGTGTGTGTGTGTGTGTGTGTAATTTATTATCACTGTGTCTTTCAACACTGCTCTCACTGATGAAGCATTTTTTTTCATTATCTAAGCACACTGTGTATATGACCATCTCATTTATGAAAACAAACAGATACCCTTTGAAGGAGAATTGCCCTGATCGAGCCTAAAAGCAAAACCCAGAGGCATCTGTAGGTTGGGCTCTGTTTGTCATTACAGCTGTGTGCTCTCTGCAGCTCATTGAGATGCAACCTCAGGAGCCTCTTATTTCGGTTCCCGGTGCGTCCTTTAGAGATGTGCATTCCCAGCAGAACACCACTCAGATGTAAGAACCTGCATGTTTGCACAGAAGCATAGGGTATACATCTGTGATTGGTTAAAACAGTCTCTTGATAATTGAAGAGAATGTTTCTGCTCGTTTAAAATGATTGAAAGAAGTGACATTTAAGAAAGCTGAATTTGTCGACCACTGATGCACTGTATAAAGCACACTTTTGTCAGGTAACCTAAAAAAAATGTGCCTCATGCAGTAACATCTAAATTAACTTTTTTCTAGGTCATAATACTTCTGAATATGACCAGGCTACATTCGGTTACAATATGGCTTATATAATTACTTAATTTTACTTGTCAAGAGAAAAGCAGTCAATTACAGTAATCACTCGGTCAATGTAACCTTTTGTAAATGACTCATATGACATCACTGGTCTCCCTGCTGATTCCGGCAAGTCCAATGTTGCACTGACAGTGTGTGTGTGTGTGTGTGTGTGTGTGTAGACAGCATCTGTGCACCTGAGATGAGAATGTGCATACTTCTGACACATGCAGCTTGCATTGTAATGAACACAGCAACAGCCATATCACCCTCAGATGTAGTTTCTGATTACTTTCAGGACTATTCAAAAGTACTTTTGCTTGAGAAATTGTATGCGAACACTCTACATAAACTGTAGCATGGTTTGCTACAACATACTTTGTAAGTTAAATTTAAAACACTTTACATAATTTCCAACACATTTTACAAACCAACACTGCATATTCCAAGCATAATACTAAAATTTACTATAATAATCTAATGTCACACAGCTATACTTGGATGCTGTTTGTGGACAGAAATTTTCCCACTGCTGCTCAACTAATTAACCAGTTGTTGCCACCCTAACGCCAGCAGTCAAGTCAATTGAGGTAGAAATACCTCCTAATCGTAACAACTGCTCATTTTCACTTGTTGCAGTGCAAGAAACCTTTGATTTCATAGACTATTTGGTCTTTTCTCCTAATCAAAGATCTGGCCTTCCAGACAAATATATATAGTTTTAATGACATGAGCCTAGTTTCTCTCTCCAGTACTAATATGATGACCTGCGTGGACTCGCTCATGCACAGCTAGTACAAAGACACAGGTCTTAATTAATGCAAATACTGTGTAAAGGTGGCTTAAGATTCCCAAAGTAACAAGCAAAGAATGAGATATCTAGGGCACAGTTTCAGCTAAAATCCTCCTGGCTGAGTTCTATATCCAGAATGTTAAATAGGAGAATTGGGATCCTGAGTAAAAACATAACAGTAAGCATTACCATACTTTCCACCTCTGGACAGAATTGTGACAGGAGGACAATGACATCCAATGCAGCTTAGCTACAGCTTTTGCAAGGGCCCCTGGAGTGGCCCCGGGGCCATGTAATACCATGTTAATTACCACACACACAGTATAACGTTTCAAACAGGAGAGAGGAGAAAATCTAATCACAGGGGGACCAATTTCACTGAATATGTTGCTGCACTGGCTGGGTGGGTAATTTGTGATGACACACAGAAAACATAACTGCCATAACAGTTGCTGAGCGGTAAATTCCTACCTGATGGAAAGTGATGGTTTTTTGACAGTGTTTTCGTGTCAGTTATTTAAGTCCAACAGTTTATTTTTTTCCATGTCAGCGTTGTCACAGTTACACTGACTGTCGTATTAATTTCTGGCAAGCAGGAATATAAATAGATTGCGCTGTCAAGTTACTTTCAAAATCAAACCAAAAGTCTGTAATCACTGTTCATCTGATCAAGACCAGTGAGCTGCTGGGCACATTGGATAAATATAAAAGACTTTGATGTTCAATTGCTTTTAAAAGCATTATATCAGGGTACCCAGTCTTGCTCTGAAGGGCTACGGCCAGAGTCCAACCCTAATCAAACACACCTAAACTAGCTACTAAAGGTCTTCAAGCTTACTTAAAAATGACAGCGTATTATTAGCGCTGGAACTAAACTCTGCAGGGCACTAGCCCTCCAGGAACAGGACTGGACCCCCGTGCACTACTGGAATGTTAATTTTTATGAGAACTATAGGATATGTTTGATAAACTGTTATCAAATATCAAATTTACATATGCTTACAAAGTCTGTCATCATTTAAGCTTTCTAAGAGCTTCACCATTGTAAAACACAGAGGTCACATTAAAAAACATACTGTAGTAGCTGATTAAATAACTATGGAAAATTGTGTAGGTGGTACTATGACATTCTGCCTCCTCCAGAAGCATATGGACACATCCTTCTGTCCCTTCCTGTTACACGGCACTCAGCTCTTGGCCTTTTACCAAGGCAGCAGATAGTCTGATAGCCCTGCCAGCACCTTTACTACAGAGCGTGTCTGTCACATTCTTTCTGGCATTCTCTGTCAGTGGTTCACACCTCTCGCTGTCCTGTGCAGAGCTGAAACTGACCCTGAGCCTTGACAAGGGTGTTTTTCTCTCTGAGGTGGAGAAACTACTGATAGTAATATAATCAACTGAACAAACAAAACAAAATATAAATAAAAAAACAAACTATCACACCAAATACAGTGAAAAGCCCTCATTTGTGTAACACTGTATGTGAAAGCACAAGTTTTAGATGTAGGCAGCGTCTCTTTCGCATTTGAGGCTGGGGGCTAACAGTGAAATACAAGTGATTACATCCTCTTATCACGCTAGTGGAAATGAATGGAAAAATTACCATTCAACTGCTCGGACATTACCACTTTAATTCACGCCTGAATTAAAATAAGTCTTTAGTGCCTGATGTGGTATTATTATTCACTGAGCATTTGTTATTGGTCTAAAGAAGGTGACTATTAATAGTAGCTGAGCAATGGCTAGTACAAACAAAAGCTAGACATAAAATACTTTGTTACTGTAAAGTGATTTAAATTCCTAATCTTGATTGGACTTTTATGTGACTTGGTTTAATGAAACTGATACATACACATACAAAAGCATTGCAGTACTGGTTGCATATTTATCACCCCTTATTGTTCTGGAAATCATGAAAACATCAAATGAAAACAATTCACAATAAATGAAAAAACCTGGAGAAGAGTCAGTTTTACATCCTCATTTCAGAAGTCCTTCACACTTCACTGTTGACATAATATTTACAAAGTTTTCAAAATGAGCTTTTTGAAAACGTGTGTCAAAACACTATACTGAAAAAGTAGACATGGCCAGTTATTACCCTCACATGTATCCAGTTGACATGTGACATGTCAAAATGCTCATCTATGTTTATTTTCATTAGTATTTTATGAAAAAGGAAATTCTTAAAATGAATTTTTAACAAACACCTTAGGAAACTCAACACTTTGCGTGCTGTTGATGAAAATACCTTCACAGCATAAAAGAACTGCAAAGGAAGAAGGCTTTCTGAAATCTGCACCTTGGCAAAGAATGTTCTGTTGGGAATGAAAACAGCTTAGAAGATGCCAGACTGGTGGGTCTGTGGAGGCTGAATGCAAAGCTTTTAAGACAATCTCAATCAGCTGTCATACACATAAGATAGCGGCACGCTGGCTACATCCCACAATTGGATGATCAATAGTAGAAGAGCTTTGAAGACTGTTACTGCAGAGTGTTTCAAGGTCGCTTTGATAAGCAACACATACAGATGACTGTTCCAAAAGCAGTGACTGCTGCTAATGTGATTTGTGAACTGGACTCCAAGTTGTTTTGATAAGAAAACATCTGATAAAAATGTACTGATAAGTCATGTTTGTTTTTCTGGGGAGGCAACAGGGTAAAAAGTGACATTGCACAGATTTTTCTTTTTCTTTAGCTGGATTTAGCACAAGTTCAGCTATTTGTATTATTCTCCTGTCAGTTCTTTATGGCTGTGTTCCTCAGCTGCACCCAAAAATGAGCTGCAGCTCTTTTCTTATAGGGTTGATCTTAGAGGGTCATTCACCGTTAAAGTTTAAATATAGTATAAAATACAAAATAAAGTTCAAACACACTAAATAATTAAAAATTGAGAGACATTTACAAACCAGAATTTTTATATTAAGCCATGTTATATTGATAATATTAAAACACTCTAAATTTTATTACATTTTAGAGACATATTGGGGGCCGTTCATATGAAACAACAAAAAAAATCTAGATCCTAAAACAAAAGCTGTCAACAAAGCACTAATGTAATTGAAAATGTGATTTTTCTTCAGATTGTTTAAATATAAATTTCAGCGTTAGATGATTTCTCGTTTCCAGCTGACAGGAAGCTCATTAACAGTGTGTTACTGTGAGGCTGGTGTGAGTGCAGTGATTATACAGTAACACCTCCACCTCTCTCTATTCATCCTCATTTTTCTATCCTCATGATCAGCAGCAGCCATAGAACACTGAATGAAACATGACGAAAGGCCTGAGATGATCCCTGCCTCCTTAATGAAACCCTTATTGATTTCTCATTCCAGGAAATCACTGCCTCTTCTCTCATGCTCTCAGCCTCAAGTTCCCACATTTAATCTGGACGCACACTGTCTGCAGACACTGCTATTCAGATCTTCAAGGGATTCACATGAGATTCATCAGCATAGTACAGGAGACCGCAAACCTGTTTACCTCATTAAACTGCTTCAGGATAAACAAACTACACTAAAAAACCTGCCTGCTGCGGTTGCTAGAATTTACTGAATAACATACAGTAGCAACATTTAGGAATTATGGGATGGCATTTTGGTGCTTGTTTATTTTACAGCTCATTACCATATAATCCATTAATTGATATAAAGTTAATAAATATATCAGTCTTTTTTACTTAACTGGTGAAACCTGCTTTGTACCTTAATAAACTAACAGCCACCCTAATAATATAGGCAAAATTAAAGCCAATATAATAAGAATTAAAATGAGCACTGGCTAATAAACTACAGGCAGCGTAGACTGTCACTCACACAAAAATAAAATATAATTAATAATTAAATACAATAAGATGTTTATCATATATGGTAAGGTTACTTACAGAGTAATGTATGTGTTGTGTTTTTACTGCAGCACATTTTTATTCTTTCCTATTAAACTATGGAACTTTTTTTTTACAGTGTACAGTAAGCATGCACGCCTACCGAAAAGTCAAAGAAAACTGACTGTTTAATGTCTGCTGAAACTGATGTCTAGCTTGAGAATAATGTGGATAAACATGCTACAAATCTCCATGAGAGAAAGGATTGGTGTAATTGGTATGAGTGTCACTTGCAGTAATTTACACTAGCGTGGATTCTTGCTGTACTCTGACAGGAGCTGTAGAATAAACCTGGTCACAGAAAGACCCGCAGCATTATTCCTGCCTGTTCAAATGCCAGTCCATTTTCAAAGCATAACTGAATGCCATTCGGTGCTGTATTTGGTATTTGTCAGAGGAAAACATTCAAAATGTCAATCTGTAACTTCTTTTCAAAGTTAAACACGGACACAAATCATTTAGCCTTTCCTTTCACCTCTGAGATAACTCTGCATAGTGATAATAAAATAAAATTAAACAGGGTTGTTTTTTTTTAAGAAAACAAAAGAAACTTATTTTCTTTTGAGATTTTACCCAAACAGAATTTGGACAGTGACACAGTGAGGCATAAAGATGTGTGAATGTTTTGTATTGTATAGAGCAACACATTCTAGCCAAGCTAAACATTTAAAAAACAACAGACATTGTTCAAAATTAAGATAACAAATATTTGAAGATGACCTGGCTGTCAAATGTTGCAAGATTCTATAATTAATGAACCACACCTGGGGAACTGACTTGTATGCGTCCAAAAAATGACCTTGAGACAAGATGATTAATAATAATTTCAAAAATGAATAGGAAAACAAAACTGATTGTAAAGCAAGGTACACCACCCACAATTTATAATACTGCTTTACAATTGTTGCTTATCAGACTGTACAAACACGATCCTCAATTGTTGTTATTGTCAGATTATTAAAGCAAAAATCTGATCCTAATAGTCATTAATCGGTTGTTAAAGAACATGTCAAACTACCAATCAAAGACTACAAATTTTGGCCTAGTATTGCAGGTATCTTTCAGGATTTTTAAAATTTGTCTCAGACGGCCAAATCGTGGCCATTCAGTCTGCACTGTATGTTTCTTTGCACTTGGGTTAATATTTTGTGTCTAATCCATAATGCATGACATTCACACATTTAGTGTTACTTTTTGTTCATAAGTTATTAAAAAAATAAAATGTCATCATATACTCACCCTCACGTTGGTTCAGATTCATACAGTATGTGTTACTACTCAGTCATCATTCACTTGCATTGTATCAACAGAAGAACAAGATCAATCTATGAAAAAAGATCTGCTGTCATAATTTCTCGTGTTCCACAAAAGAAAAAAAAATCATAGAACAACAACATGAGGGTAAATCAATCCCTTTAAATGTCTTTGCAAGCACTGTTTATTACCAAACAATTTCTTCCATCACAAATAATGACAGATGTATTATGGATCTAAAATAACTATATACCAAACCGATAAATGTCTTTAAAAAATTAAATACTTTGATGTGTGGCTCACAGCTCTAATTTATCTCTCCTCGGTTATGACTAACGGCTGAATGTGCATCAAAAAAAAAAACCCTGAAACAAAACCAGAACAAATTTAAGCCCCCATGCTGAGATAAGCACGTGGGACTGAGATGAGACATTCCCTAATAGGGCAAATTCATACCTCAAGAAAATCGGTCTGTAAGGAGGCCATAAGAGATATGCTAATAGATAGTGTATTGCCATGTGTGCTTATTTGATTATTGCCACTGATGTAGAAATGCAGCCCAACCGGAATGCTCTGTTTTGGAAGATAAACCATATCAGCAGTACAAACAAACCGGACTTGGAAAAACAGGAGATATTTGCGATATCTGGGAACAGAGTAAGTTGTCTCCCACACTGAGGTCACTGGCGATTAACATCTGCTAACCAGGTAATTATAACGCATGTTCACATGCAGACCGTTATCTTGTTTACTTGGCTACTAAGTAAACTGCCTCTTGAATACCTCTTAAAATGCCACACACATAGCAAATGTTTCCAAATCTGTGGACTGTCTTCCTGATTGGAGCAGACAGATATTTGTAAACAATACTTTATATCCTGGTAGACCTGTTCAGCCTGACTCCTAGAATTTGCAAAAAAGTCAATCAGAAACTGAAAATTGTGGTTTTCCAAACACTCTCGACATTTTTATGTGCAGTATGGACCAGATCGATGTGAAACGTCTGAGGAATAAAACTAGAAGTACTATCATATTAATCAGTCTATTTTGATTTATTTTTTGTCCTATATGCTTGTTCAATTCTTCAGTGCCCTGTAATGTTGGTATAGCATATTCAAATACAGATCTTGGACAGTTATCCGTATTTGACAGAAAAGAAACGTCATCAGATTTAGAATCACATGAGATTTAAGCTCATCTGAAAGCTAATCAATCACTACAGCCAATGTGATGGAACAACATGCTGACATGTTTATGTTATACGTAACAGCTGGTGTGCTAGGAAAGGAAAAAGACTGAAGCAAAACATCAATAGAGAGGCATTTGCCCATTGTAACAATTTCATTTAAACTAAATCTTCAGGACAATAAATCACAGTCTATTGTTTCTAAAGTGTGATTTTTAATGTGTCTGGGTCTACTTATGAGTCTTGCTCATGCAGAGAGATTACACAGTCACACTCATTGGAATTAAATTGCATTGTTTACTTATTAGCTGTGAAAACAGAAGACTGTTACTTGCACCATTCATAGGCAACATTCAGTAATTAGCAAAGAACAGGACACTGCTATCTTAAAAATATATTTATTTAAAATGATCACCTAAATTGAACATTCATTAAAACAGACCATCTGGACGTCACTATGAGGTAAAACAAATAAAACAACAGTTATAATTAATAAAGCGTTCACTCTAAAAAATCTGTTAAAAAAGGGAACAATGTGCTGTAATATTATGAAGGAATTTTCCATGTACATATTTTACAGCTTTTATTTTTTCCATAAAATTAAAGGATAATGTCCTGGCAGAAAATCATCAGTACATTTTTTGCATTTATTTTTTGTCTTATTTACTTTTGTTTGTCTTTTTTACTTTGCCTAGATAGTATGCTGACGAATAATACAGCATTGATTGTGTGAGTGTAAATTTCACTCAGGATTGTGGGAAAGAGTTCAATATATCTGAATTATCATGGGCCAGTTAACCCCTGTCAGTTATCATGGGCCAGTTAACCCCCTAAAAATCATCTTTCTCCACTGACGGTCAACATAGCGATGCATTCCGACAAAACACATTTTTGCAAATGACAATTAAAAAATTTTATTAAATTAAAATATATTTATATAGAGCTTTTTTCAAAGCAGCTTTAGATATAATTAAGAGAAAACACAATTTTTATTGTTCTTATAAGATGTAAATTAGTAATACTAATTAGCAATACTAAGATTGTAATCACCTTATGAATATTTATATAAAATCAGTTTATAAACAGTTGATTGAACTGATGATAACTACAACACATTTGAAGAAATGAACATGCATCAGAAATGTCTGTCATTGCATCTGAAGGCTCATATCTACCTACAACCTACCTATAATACCTACAAGTAATTGTTAGAAGTCTCCCAGTAAGCAAGCCAACATGGCGATAGTGGCAAGGAGCCAAAACTTTAAAGATGTGTAGTAGGAGACAAAATCATAGGAGAAACCAGGCTCAACCGAGAGAGACAGTTCTCCTTATTTAAGCTGCAATCCCTAAATCTTTTGGTTAAAAATGAAGAGCTTATAATAATTATTTATAATTTTATATTGATTTAAAACGGTCGGGTCTGATTTTTGTGACAAATGTCAGTCACTGAGGAATGTTACAAACAGAGATGACAACAGAGGCTAGAACATGATTCACTGAGAGACATTAATGTGAAATATTGCTTACATTTCTAAAGAGCTTCTAAGAATTTAAGAGAAACCCTGCAATATTGCCCATATAGTCAAATCAGTGATAATTCTCTCGAATGAAGCAGGAAGGATTGTTCCCTAATGAGAATGCTTTGTTTAAATCGCTTAATGATCCTTCCATTACGAACAGCTTTGGGTTCCCCCATTTCTCAGACAATGATGAAGGTCAAGCCCAAAGCACATATCATGAAGAGTCACACAGTGTTCAGCCAGCTCTAAAAGAATGACTCCACCTGTGACAGTGCAACACTCATTTAAACTTAGCTCCGCCTGTGGTTAAGTGCATCAGAGAATTATAGACCGAGTATTACTGCGAGTATAAAGCCATACAAGCTGACAAAAGGCTATAAAATGTTTTCCAGACTGCAAAATTTATTGAGTCTTTACAGATCTGCTGAGTCTGTGCATTCTGGTGCTAAAGAATTGCCAAAGGTGGGCCCTCAAACTCTGCTAACAGCTACATGATAAAAACTTTAACAGTCTGTTAAAGGGAGTACTATAGCTATACCCTAATCATTCAAGCACAGTAAAATGGAACTCTGTTGACTTTTTGATGAAGTAATTAATAATTCAAACCAAACATTTCACATTCTCTGTAAGGCATTTTTAATTGACCCAACCATATGATAAGCTTTACTATAAAATATGTATGTTGATCTGAATGGACATAGATGTATTATAGATGCTTTTACAATGCATGTTTGCTGGTCCTGCTCAGCCCTACGCCAGAAACATAATCAGATTTTATTTAGTGATGTTTTCTTGTTTTTCAAAATTGCTGTATTTACCATCTCTGCTAGGTAGAATGTCACAGCACCACCACAGACAATCTGATTAGATTCTTTTTGTATACAAGCCTTTTAAACTTTAGTTAATCAATCTCTCTATCTGTTGAGTGTTACCATCGTCATAGGCAGAGGACCCACACAAAAGTGCTGATCACAAAGCCAATGAGGCCTCAAAAAATGGTTGAAACTGCAGTCGCTGAGAGAGAAAGAGCATCTGGGGCAGCGAGTTTAAATTCATTAGTTCATTTTCCACACTGCTGATCTGAAGAAGATACACAGAGTTTGTTCCTCCAGGGGTTATTTAAAGTCAGTCCTCAAGTCTGTTTTGGCATAGACATTACACTAAGACAACAATCAGGCTCAAACTGAATCACCTTTGGGTATTTTAAATCATTTAAGGAATGCAAATGACGTTCTTTGCATTTCATTCTTCAAACAGTTTGACGTCAACAGCTGCAGAAAGTTGCACATGCTGAAGGCAAAGTCCTTATCTAAAATCAATCATTTCAGCTGGGGAAAATTTTGACCTGCTCTGACAGAACCAGAGAGATTAAGGGTCGAAATCACATTTTCATGTTTGTGAAACTAAGCCCAACATATATAAAATACTGTCTTACTTCAGAATGCCTTGGCAAAGACCATAAATCTGGAGCTAGGCATAGCAGTAGGTAATTACTCTGTCTTTGAGGACTAGGAATAGATTACTATATACATCATTATGTGTGATTACATTTTCTGCAGTAGGTCCTGTCACTGTACAGCCAGAGATGGATAGTCATTCTCAAAGCGTATATTATGCTAAGATACCCATATTCACACTTTGATAAAACTCTTTGAGGTGTAAGACTCCAGTGTGGTTGCAACAGATGAATGAGGAATTCTCAGTGGAGAACAAATAAGGTCATTCTCCATAAATGTGTGCAATAAATGAAACCCAAATCAAGCAATCCAATCATACCCAAACCCAACCCAGATTAGAATTATTATTACAATAATTTTAGTTGACAAATTTCAGTGTAAATTTCCCTGCATAAATGTCCAATGGGGGTCAGGTGAACAATTGAATGATTACACAGTGGACTAGTTGTTCAGACAACACATCACCTACTTAGTTTTGAAAATATGTAGTTCTGCACATCCCTACCAACCGCTAGGCCACTTCCCTGACAGCAAAGTAACAATTAAGCATGAGACATAAAGTAGCATGACGAAACGGCACAGATGGATTTGTTGCACTAGTTCTTGATAAATACCGCATAGCTCAAAGCTCAGGTCCAGGGGAAGATAAAATCCTAAAAGGATGCATGCTGTGTCCCTTCAACAGGAAGAAGACACATCAAAGCTGAGCCATTAAAAAGAGATCTATCGCCAAGATGGTTATCTCCATATCACAGGAATGATAAACATAGACCGCTTACCCGTTTTCCACATAAAGCTTCTCTCCTTTGGGAATTCCAGGTCCGATCGCACTTGTATTGCAATGAGACACACAAAAAGCAGCAGGTAGTTCCCGACACGCCATTTCCAGCCTGTTACACCAGAGTCATCTTTTAGAATCATAATCGAGCCAACAGACGTCCTGTCCACTTTTAGTCCTGTAACAAGAAGAAACCAAGCAAACTGTGGTGTTTATACTCCGTTAACTGAGTTGAATACACCAGCCATGCATGATAAACTGTTGTAGGGGATCATTGCGTTAATCACCGGTATATGTTTGAGTAGTCATTTAGTCCTTTGAGGGATGTGAAATTGAGTGCATGTGCCATTCACAATCACTGAATGATAAGGATCGTTCCGTCTTAAAACGCCATTAATAGCATGTTATTAAAACTGTGAGCATTGATGTGGCAACTATCAAGGTAAACACAGACAGAGCCTTGGGTCTTTCATCTCTGAAATAATTGAAGGTATTAACACCTCTTTATTGCAACACATTTAATTCTGTCCCCTGCCGCTGTAATTCATATCCTCGGGGTGAGAGATTAGTTCTGGAACCGCTGGCTCTCCAAGCACACTCAAGCAGGAATTTTAATGCATATCTGATTTTTAATGAACTTTCTTACGAACATTCTGAGATAGCAGCTATGGAATCAAGCCAATGCTGTTGTTGTATTCTTTTCAAACGTCATTCTCGGATTACGAACGCAGAACCGTCTCTGCGCATTTGGCGTGCTTCATATTACGTGTTGATTGATAGAAATCTACACAGTATTCAAATGGCAAAACACAATAGACAGGATCCACATTACGTTGCTCACATATAATAAACTCTTTCATTGACAACCGAGATAGGAAAGTAACTCATTTAAACAACTCTGCAGTACAAACCAAGGTTATTCATTTGTAACAGTCCCACGGCAGGAGAAGGAGAAATGGGAACCTTTACAGCATCATTGTTTCACTGATGGGACATCACTCTGCATAGAGCAGTGCATTACAGTATTATTTGAATTAAAATTTTGATTGATTTTCCTCTTATGGAGGCAGCACACAATGCATTACCTGCACACAATCTGTTCAAGACGGCTAGACAGAATCGGTGTATTGATGGATGAATTGCTATCAAACTAAAATGTGTGTTTGGAATGTGGAATTATTTTGATGTGATTTCTCAGGGAAAGGCTGCAGCACCCAATTGGTTTTTGGTTGATTTCATTTTGGAAAATTAGATTTTTATTTCATGGCTTCAGCTGTGTTTCTCTGGCAAGAAAATCTGATTTGTGAGGAATATGGTGAGAGGCGTTGACAGTGAGAAAAAAGATCTCTGATCCTTTAACTGCACCCACACGTAAATGTCTTGATAGAATTCGTTTCAAAGGGTATACATACTTTTCCTTTCTTAGAGACTAGAGCTGGGTGTTTGGGAGTTTGGATCTTGGTGTTTATTTTTGATAGCTGATTTCATTTAATGTTTGTAGTTTGTAGTCAGTTAAAGTTTACTAATGAGAAATGTTGACCTGTAGGTCAGGTCTCATCCAGAATCTACAATCAACATCTGTCTTTCAAAACTTTATAAAATTTCCAAGCAGCAGCAAGAGTCCAAGCAGCATTTGTTCAAAATAAAGCTTTGAACAAAACACTGCATTATGCATTGAATATACAAACAGCTGAGCGTCAATATCTTGTGGCTGTTATCAATAGGCTCCGATATCTGAAAAGTCCACATGACGCTATGAATATTTAAAATTGACTAACAAAACTGTAAATAACAATCTCCAATCAATATGGTTGGTGCTCACTTGTTCTGATTGTGGCTGTTTGTGTCACATTATAAAAATGCCATAGGTGTTATCAGAATATGATTTTATTTATATGATTTTAAATGTCATTAACTGCAGTCTTAAATCTTTAATCTCTTAAATCTCTTAATAGTTAGCATATTTACAGTAAAGTAATAAGGCTATATACATGTCTTCTTTCTGAAGGTTCTTTTCAATGCCTATTTTAAAGATGCGAAGCAAAGCCATTTTAATACATAGGGAAACTATTTTTTGAAGGAGTAAAATCAAGCTATATTCCTTTACCTCTTATGACAGTGGTGTTCAATCCAGCTCCTGGAGGACCACTGTCATGCAGAGTTTAGCAACAACCCTAATCAAATACTCCTGCCTATACCTTTCAAGTGATTCTGAAGAACTTATTGGGCTAGTTCAGGTGTGTTTGATTAGAGTTGCTGCTGAACTATGCAGGACAGTAGTCCTCAAGGAAATGCATTGGAGACCCCTGCCTTATGCCAAACCATATGCTCTGCTCCAAACCTAGCTGCCCAAGGGTGGACAATTTTAAGGCATTGTGGAAAAAGCAATCCCAGAATGCACTACGAACCAGAATGTAACAGCATGCTAACGGTAAGCTCTACTGAACTAAATTGGGAATCAAGTCTCCAAAGCAGAGTCATATTTGTGTTACAATTTGCTGCTTATGTCTATGTAAAACTATCATAGTGTAACCAAACAACTTTTGGAGAAAAACTACAGATAATACAGATACACAAATATCTGGATATTGGCGAGGGGTTTCATGTCCCCCATAATGTCTATAGTGAATAAACAAGTATGATTTAGAGTGTTTTAATCAGTAACTGATGAGGTTCCATGGTGATTAGGATGCTGTTTTTTGAATGCATGTCCCTACAGTATGTAGACAGTAGGCAGCTCACCAAGTTTTGTATACATATACATACTGTACACAAACACACACACACACGCACGCACGCGCACACACACACACACACACACGTTTGTGAGCATGTAAACAGACCTTAAAATATTCTGTTGGTGAATACACTACAAATCTACAAGCTGGCAAACACAGAAACCAAATAAATGAAAAGGCAGCAAAACAGCACAAATTTCAATATTTACAGCAAAGATTTACAAAAGGTTACATATAGTTAAGCAAACATTCATGGACCGTGAGTGAAAACCTTCCACGTGATGGACTTGGCCTTTTCCTGCACCCTGTCAGCAACAGGGAGGACGTGAATACTGATGCACACTGCTGTATATGTTGTCAAAAGCAGTGGCAAGCGCAGCTATCCTAGAAATCGTGTGCGTCAAAGTCCTGCACTGCTTTTTTAGAATAACTAGGTCAAACAAAGCTTGTGGGCTCAGGCTGGAACACAGCGTGCAGGCTTAAGAACCTGAGAGAGTTTCTCATCTCCAAGATTCATGACATTTTAGCTGAGAGCTTCTCAAAAAGCACAGCTTCCATCTTTAAACACACTGTTGTCTGTTCTAAATGTGCCATTCTGATCGTTTCACACTGACACCCGGGACAGGGCATCCGAACTGGTTTATTTGTAAACAGGTGGGCGAGGGTAATTATCCCTTGATTATGACCCATGCAACGGTCACTAACGCATGTCTGTAACAGGTCTAAAGAGGCCTAAAGAATCTCTCTGTAGGACATCACCAGCTCTGACAGCAAAGGAAACAAAAGCTTTTAATCCTGTTTATTGCAACGCGCATTGCTCGAATTTCCATACAGTAATGCGTCCAACTGGCATGTGTCTGACAGACCAAGCAAATCTTTAAATACTACCCTGTAATTTCTGCCTGCTTTAGTTGTCCATAAAATCAGCCTTAGAGAAACACTCAACTTTATAAAGGCCTTTTCCTCCACTGCATTAGCAAGAAAAGGCTTCATGAAAGAAAATAAGAGAGAATTCGCTAAACAATAGAGCCATTTTAGCATGCAGTATTTTATCACAAAAGTCCTTGTCTTCACTCAATCAAGAATCTGCAATCCAATTTAACCACTAAATGCTCTGAAACAGTGCTGCGCCATGTAGATGAGCCCACATTTAACATTTTAAAGGGATTCAGGAGCCTAAATTGCAGTAAGGCGATGCTGTAGACCTCTAGTAAAAAAAAAGTCAAATCACTTTCCTGCTGCATCTTGCACAAACTAGCATGCAGAATCAACCTGCATAACTAGAAATTGTGCCATGCAAAATAAAACTCTTAAAAAGTAAACTTCAGCCACATCTGAGGCTGAGAGTAAGGTTAATGGGACCTTGTTAGTTTTAAATAGTCATATTTGAGGATTTTCCTCATTAAAAAATATACCTTGCAGATTTAGTATTTCAACATTTAAAAGTACATAATATTTCAGTATTTAATCAGATGAATCACTGAAGTCTGGGCTAAGCCCTTAATAACCACTGACTCTTAATATCGCCCCTGTAATTGAATGAATAGATGTCTTCTCTAAGTGACACAGACTGAGTATTGGGAGCCAAAATGGCAGCTATTCCTCTTCATTAGCTCTAGGTGTACAGGGAAGAAGGAAGCAAAACTTGGCAGACACCTCTCGCACCACACTATCTGAAACCATTACAGATTCAAGGACAGAGTGAAGATGCTTCAGTCCACACTGGGAAATTGGGCTATTAGGCTAAAGGCACAGTGGAATCTACCTGAATATGAAGGCTGGGACTCATAACTTTAGCTGTGACAGTAAGGTAAACAGCTGTATGGTTGAGGGCTGCAGATGTGGCTGGCAGCTGAATGTTCCTCAGAAACGCTCTGTGACAGAAGGACAGCAGATAAACACAGCCTTTTGTCCTTCCCCTGATGCATCATCTGCCAGCTAATCTTTAGTGGCTCCCCCTCGGGAAGTTCAGAGCGTGGAAGATGCGTCTGTCACACCATCAGCGACCGACCGTGAGAACAGATAACCCTTGATGATTGCTGAATGGAGTATCCACTAGAGGAAATGTTTCCCAGGAAGCGTCCCGAGGCCAGTGAGACTGAAGAAGGGAAGAAACAAAAGAAAGAGACAAAGATTTTAGGTTGGACAAAACTGGAATACAGATTTAAACCTGCCCTCAGAGACAGCAATGAATTTGATGCAACATCTACTTGATTATAATCAGTGCAATCTTTTCAACATTTTCAGTCATTTGAGAGGGGCATTGTTGCTAATTGCACATGCAAAGTGGTTAACCAATTATAACACAGACCATTAACACAGAAATCATAAATGTATGGTACCAATAACACATTTAATTCTTAAGGCCAGAGAAAAATGAAGAATGCATATGTAAAACAAATTAAAAGTGGACCTGTAAAACTACACTGTAAAGAGTAAAAAATCTGAATAAACCAGTAGATGTGTTCTGAAACATAGTAGCTAGTTTCTAGCTGGTCCTAGCTTGTTATTGGCTGTTCAAACAGCCACCTTGTTCCAAAAGCAAGCTTGAGCCGATAAGACCAGCTGGTAGATGGTTTGTTATTCATCCAAGATGATCTACCACTTTGGACCAGATAATGACTAGCTTGGACCAACTACAAACCAGTTGTGTTCCAAAACACAGCAGCAGCTTACTCTGCTTATTCTGGTATATGACAGATTTCAAGTTCCATAAGTAAAACGTTGTGATTGTAAGTTAATTATGATATCTGGTGGGTTTTAGATGCTAATTATCTAACATTATAACATTGTCTTCTTACAGGTTATTGTGGGGTTATTGAGACAGTTTATCAGCTGTTGTCAACCATCAGAGCAGAGAAAAAACAGCAGAGAAACAGCTGTGTAGCATCAGGCTGACATTCAATGATTACCTGTCAACACTGCATGCTGGACCTGGTAGCTCATCCTGCTCATTCTTTCGTTCCATTAACACCACATGCCCTCCTTCCTTCTTTCTTGTCTCTAACCCACTACCACATATTGACTTTCAATGCTGTGCTCTGCCTCCCTCCACCAACTCTGACCACAGTCTTATTTTCCCGGTCTTATGCTTTTAAGTGCCCACCATAGTGTCCAAAATGGTTTTTTTGAACTTCAAGAATGTGACATGCTTCAGTCTGCCTCACAGTAAAAATAAATAAAAAATACAGAGTAGAAGATTGTACTGCAAAGAAAAAGCTGGATCGATATCATTCATGAGATTTCAGTCACACTCCAACAGCGAGGAGATAGCATGAAGGGATCGGTTCTTAAACATTACTTCCTACAACAAAAATCGTCATGGAAAATGGCAGGTTTAACTTTCTGTCGACTCCATTTTGGATATTTATGCACTGAAACACCCTGAAGATTTTATTTTTAACTATCTCTGCAATCCCCCATTTCATCTTTTATTTGGGATAAAATGTTCTGCATGCTTAGAGATTTTAAATGGGAAGATCTTGCTTGTTAGCCTATGAAGCCTTGTGCAAGTCTGCTAATTCCTTATTTAATCTATGCCAATGCTAATGCAAACATATGAGATGAATTAAATGTAACAGGTGGATTGGAAGTGTGACATAATGGAATTATTGATGTGAGAATGTAAACAGATTTTTTTTAAAAGAAGGTGGTTTCTTCATGTGAGGTGGCACCAAGCAGATTACTTCCACATCAGTTGCAACATTGAAAAGTAGTTCAAAATGTAAAAGTACAAAAAAAAACTGGACAACCTATTTTATTTAAGTAAATAACAGCAACAGTCCTTCAATACATCCACCAAATACCTCACAGATAGTCTCTTTATTCTGTCCTAAAAATCTATTCTGGTAAATCTCTCAGATAATGCTTCTGCACCTACGCAAACAAATCAATTAAACAGCCAGAGATCATGAGAGAAGGCCATTACACTTGATCACGTGTTTGCTGAAGTTGGTTTGTGCACCAGGCAGAGTACTGGAGGGGTCAGGGTTGTGAACTCAGTTCAACGGTTATTGTGAGACCCTCAAACTCAGGGGGCCACTGTCATCCTGTCACCAATGACTGGTCCTGTTGCAGGTGCTTAGACATGGATGGCTAAGCAAGTGTAGGTAAGGGTCACACTGCACAATGATGGCCTATGGGATGAGGAGAGAATTTGTATGAGACAGTAGAGTCGGTGGTCTCACAGTCGTATGCTTAAGCTCAGACTGAAGACAGGAAACAATCTCCATGTGTTCGTGGCATATGGAAACTGTGTCTTTCATAACGCTTCATTATATTATATTATACCAAAATGAAGTAACTGCTCATTATCCATAATTCCACTGAGTTTAATGACAGCATAAAAACATAGCAAATCTGGTAAAAAAAAGAATGTTAGGCTCGCCCACATGGATAGGTCGGCTTAAGTCTGTCTCACCTGTGGATTTATGGTTTACTGTGATATTTCAGAGGAACAGCATGCTATCCAGGCTTTCCACAGAAGCCTCTTGCTAAAGTTGCCCAAATTGTAAATCTGACACAGGCTGAGAAAATTGATGGATACAATTAGCTTGTCTACTAGCATATGCTTTGCTATGATAATTTAAATTGGTAAGATTAATTGTGAGGCAAATGCACTCAGACAGGCATTCAGACACATTTTAAAAAGACAAAGCTGCAGTATAGAATTTCGGCAAGGAGTGACAAAGCTTTACAGCATGAAATTAATTTCACACAAATATAAGGAAATTATTTTTGAGACAGTTAAATGAAATAGTCTGCCATTTTAATTAATTTGATGAAAACTCTTGGTGAACTAGCCACCATTAACAATTGCATGCAAGTTTATAAACAAGCAGCTCCTGGACAGCAATTATGTTTAACAGAACCATGGGGATTGAAAACGTAATAATTTACTATTAACTACTCGATTTAGAGTCAAATATGACATTTACGCTCCAGCATCTGTCTGAAATTGATCAATGTGATCAATTGATCAATTTTTACAATTATGGAAGTTGAGACTTGGAGAGTTGTCTGTCAGAATCTTTACTTTAAATGTTTTACTGGCCAAATGAATTTTAAATATAAATGAAGTGCTGAAAAATCTGTCCAGGGAGCGCCCAACAGACATTTCTAAAGATTTCTAAAGTCTTGGTTTTAAGTTGGTAAGGCATCACCTGTAGATGCTGCTCATATTAATGTGCTTCAAAGATCCACAAAGATATATATATATATTTATATAATAACTGAAAGATTATTTTCCTTTTCCCTTACTTTTTCTTTTCAGTAGCTTTTAGCCTACGACAAAACCTCTTTTTATATCTTAACAGGAGATTGTTCAATTTGGACTGAGAACACAAAGTGAACAAAAGCTGTGATGATTACAGCAGTGTGTTCCTACTGCATGCAGACACCAGCTGGAATTAAGTACCAATGTACCAATACTAAATCACTTTGCCATTACATTGAAATGCTGATTTAAAAAAAGGTAGATTTCTGCAGATTGTTCTTTATCTCCATCAGTATCAAGCAGCATTCCTGACTCTGTGTATTTATCATACAATCCTACTTGGACTGCAGCAGGCCTGCTAATCCCAGTAAATGCATTTGTTCATTTGAATGGCCAAAGAACAGCTTGTGGCAAGGCATTGATTACATAAGACTTATTGTCTGTTTTTCCATGCTGTCTGAATATAGCTATAGTTAATGTGCAATATCGTGCAGGGAGGGAAAAAATGAAGAAAAAAAAATCACAAATGGGATCTCTTTTATCTTACTGTTGTCACAGAGATGGTGAGTTGAAATGGTAACTCCTGTTTTGGTCTCATGTTTTTATGTAATCTCCCATGCATCTCCTCTACAGCAGTGCTTCCTAAACTATATTTTGTTGTACACTGCCACAGCTTCATCAATAAGTTTGGGAAATGTCCTAAAGGGATGCCAAACCAGTAAGTACACTTACTGTACTCATACCGGATGTAATTTAACACCATCCCAAGGAGAAAAACAGACTCATGTAATAGTATATACAAAATAGTCCTCTTCAAGTGACATTCATACAAATATATTGAACTTTTTGTACATATGCACAAATTTAACACAAATTTAAAATTATTTTGTTTTTTATTCATTGAAAATGAACTGGAAAAGTGATGCAAATAATCACAATGAATTGTGATGAATTGAAAAGTAACAACTGAAGTATGTATAGATCTGGTTAAAAAACACTGATAGAGTGTTGTGCTTGCAAATGTCAAAGTCATGGATCCCCAGGAATGAATGTACTGATAAAATGTACCTTGAACACACTGTAAGTCCCTTTGGTTAATTCCAAGACCAGACAGTCTTTACTACTGTATCAATGTTTATAGCTCTATACTCTTAATGTGTGTCAGAATTGTCATATGTGTGTTTGTCTTATTTGTGTTTTTTATGATATTAGGAGAAACATCAAACAAAGCTGACACTTGAATAATGGTAATGGAGCACTCCATTAAGATTCCTGAACTATGAAAGAAATCTCTGAGCAATAAAACATTTCCTTTGGGACAGCAATACAATCCTTACACTCCATTTGACTTTCCCCTCAGTCTATTAATGGTTCTATGAAGGATATTCTGATTGTGATGACAGGAAGTAGCCAAGTGCAACAATTCTAATGATATGGGTGTCAAATATGCCAAGCGAAAACCAGCATGATGTGTGGTCTTCATTAGCTGCCATTAAAAGCTTCAAGTTGTGAAAGTCAAAAACAAACTGAAATAATGAGAGCCAAAGAGCCAGTGCCAAGATGGAGAAAAGTGTGATGTCTCTTGAAGAACTAGTTAAAAAATAAAAGAGAGGTATGACACGTGAGAACAAACAACTGGAGCCCCCTCAGGTGAAGGGACAGTGATCCTGTCAGAGTTGATTTTAATTGGCCGCTTTTGAGGTTGCAGGTTTTATCTAGGAAGAAGACAGTGTCTCTCTTCAGGTGCGAGTGGAAGCAGAGTGGATGTGAGGAAAAGTGAAGAACATTGAGACAAGAAACCAAAAATAAATGATCTGCTCACTCAGAATGCTGAAATCTGGTGAGGGATCAAGAGAGAGCTCTGTTCCAAAACCAACTGAGCTGCCTCCTAAAGCAGTATTTTAAAGCGTTACACCTGAGTGTACTTAATAATTTATAATTATGCCGCCTGCTAAGATACCTTGTTATACCTATATTTTAGATTGGTATCGCACATGCCCTTCGTGGAGAAGATCTTATTGTGTGATGATTGCGGGCAATCCGAGAAAAAGATTGATTACAAATAAGCAATAAATCAACAAACTGGTCCAATTCAACTGGAAATCAATGCATTTAACTGTGTGTGCTGTGTTTCATTATGCTTATTAGGGTATCACATTAGTTTACTACATTATACTAAATATTAGGACATCATTCAAAAATGTTGCATAACCAATATAAAGAAATGTTGAAAACTTACTTCTGAGGACATTTCAGTTGGTATCCACTAGTAAGAAAAACGGTCACGAAACAAAATCATGGTTTGGTTTAAATAATGTAATCAGGTTTGTGTGAGGGAATAGTGGCTAGAAAGCCTGGTATGAAAACAGTGGAAATCTTTGAGATGCCCTCATTGTGTGCAAGAGAATTGAAGAGAAAGCACGAAAGTGATACGAAAAGAAACCAGAGACAAGACACATCCAAGCCTGAGCTTGGAGCAGAGAGGAAGACGCAATATTGTAAATAAACCTTCTGCACTGCTGTTTCACCTGGCTGCCTCTTCTCGTTAAGCAATTTATAATTAACAGCACAGGCAAAATACAGTTTCTCCGCCCTCTATGTGATATGATAACTCAAGGCGTGTGTGTGTGTTGGGGATGGATTGGTACAGGTTGACAACTGTCCGTGTCCATGGGTAACTGGGATTATTTTTAAGCAGTTCTGTTCTGTACAGCTGCCTGATTACAGTGAGGTCCCCTGGTCGAACAGACACCTGGCTGCAGAAAATCGCAGCAACCTCCCTGCTGTAACAGACCACTAATCAGGCACCATAAAGAGAGAATGGACTAAACTCTGAGAAGTCCAGAGTTGAGTCCCAAGACAGGCCACAACTGAGCTGAAGCCTGTTAAAGTCAATTATGCTAGGGAAGAGTTCCAGGAGAGGGGAGCCATGGGTGAAATTAAAGCTCAAATCTGAGAGCCTGCCTGAGTGAAGGGATAATCTTATAAACATCTGAAAAATATTCAAAATAAGGCCTGCCAAATTATTCACTAATGGGTAGTGTCACTAAATAGCGGTGGAACTGTAACACTGTCTTTAAAATTAGGTAATTGTTTTTTTTTCGGTTCAACTTTCTGTGCAGACGAAGTTTATTATAGATTGTGCTGGATTTATAAACATCTGTACTTGCCTGGCGCAATTAACATGGTGCTGTTAACATGATGCCATTAACATGGTGCCATTAACATGGTGCCATTACCTGAGTGAAAACAGGCAAATTTAGGTTTGTTAAATGGGATGTTTGTGTACATTGTCTCATGAAAGCAAAACTAATTACACATAATCGATTGTGTATGTATGTGTGTGTGTCTGCTATGGGACAGTAATGACAAAGTATACTGACACTTTTACTAAATACTTTTACTTATTTTTTTTTAATCATTCATTAGATGCCAAATAATGTTAATTTAAATTGTAAATTTAAACAAAAGTTAAATGGACAAATGTCACAAATGAACAAAACACATGTTGCTTAAACTGTCAAAATTAAGTTCTCAATCAGTTTTCTTTGCTAAATTGGGAAGGTAAAGTCCTTGTCTAACAATCCACAATATATTCAGATTCAGCTAACAGACATTCAGATTGTGCTGACAGCTAGCTTGTGGAATAAGTTGTCTTAAGGCTGAACAAGGGCAATTTTGAATATATTGAAAGTAATCTTAAGGTATTATAAGGTAAAGCATTTTGTTGCAACAGTGCTGCCACTAACTCCAATACATTGAAAGCTGGTGTGAAAACTTTGAAAGTAGAAAAGTAGATTGTATGTATCAACAAATTAAAACAGCTGTCTGGACAAACAAAACATACAACAGTGGAAATAATTGACCTGTATTAAGGCTCCTAGTTCTGATATGATATAATTCTTAAGAAATAATATTTCAACAAATTAAATTCTCTTGTTTCTTAAGAGAAAGAACGTTTATATCCTGAGGTACCTGCTTTAGCAAAGTTTGCCCTTTTGATGGTACCAAAACAAGCTTTACGCAACAGAAGTACAAATCTAACCCTTTAAAGTTGAAGTGTCATCATTATCTTGAGGGTAATTCTATTAAATTAAAATTTAATTTGAGGAGCATGATATATAAAAATGCATATTCGAAGCAGAGAGCTCAGCATGCAAGATATTCAAGAAGTATGCTTTGATTTTGAATGTGCATAAAATACCATTTTGTGTTTATATGACAAAATTGAGCCTTATTTATTCTCTTTATAACCTGAATGTCAATAGAAACCATGTGTGACCTTAAACTGCATCATGATGGGGCCAAGCTGATTAAAAAAAATGATGAGAATATCATTATCATTTCCTGAGTACATTTCTCCCCCTCCCCTGAAATAAGGCTTTGATATACATGTCTTATATATTTAGTTAACCTTTATCTGATGTGCGAAAGCTTGTGTCATCTGAGAGGAATGCTCAAGACGTAATTAAACAAAATAAGGGCATGTCATCGTCAAGCATCGCTTTGAGAAAAAGATTCATAAAAAGCTCTTTGTCTGTATTGGTTTCCCATTTCTCAGCAATAACCCACCAACAGATCATTCCAGTGATCAATCCAAATGAAAAGAACAACCAATAATTTAACCAAAGACGGACAAACAAGTCTCTCGTCTTGCTTTTCAGTGATTTTTGGGGAAAAATATAATCTTAATTGGAAACTGCTTAATTAGAAATGGGTGTAACAGTAATAGACAGGCAGGCATGAGTGACAACTATGCAGAAAGTGGGTGATAAGAATGGGTTGAAGGGGTAGCAGGTGAGACCCCCAGCTCTCTGAAAGAGAGAGTTCATGGCAACTGCCATACCGCTTGTTATGAGTGCTTCTTCATGGTTGACTTCTCCTATTGATCTCACTTCTGTATTTGTCAAAGGGGATTAAAACTTAACCCTTTACAGGCATTGCCTGGTCTGTTTGGGAGAATCCTTCAAGATGCAAACAGATCCTGGAAAGGACATACCACATAAAAGATTGTTTTTCTCCTGCCAAAGACAGGAGGAAGTCCTTCCAAACACCCACAAACTTAAACAGCAAAATCTCAGTATTGATCTATCCAAACCTGAGTGAAAATCACATTGGTAAACAGAATTGTAGTTTACAGCAGAAATTCCCTATTTCGTTTTCCCAGTGTAGACGCACATTGATCGCTCATGGTCAGAATCCTATGCTATTTTAGGTTTTAGGGGTTTCGAAATGAAATAGCTGTTTAGCCTCATTTGAAATAGTGTTTAGCCTCATTTGTGACCAAAGAAAAGGGAAATAAACAAAGACCACATACATCACAACAAACATTCTTTTAAAAGAATTACTGCCTGCTCTTAACAAATATACATTTGCATGAAAACCTTAAGTAACATTATGGCTGGGCTTAAGTAAATAGCCATAGTGATAACAGAAATACTTCCAAATCAGAGGTTCAAAATTACATGGAAAAATGCATGACAGTTTGAGACAGATCAAATGGAAAGTTAAAAAGAATATCTCTGAGGAAGCTTGGGCAGGTGTCCAGACCTTTATCTATTACTCTTTCTAGCCATTCACTTATAGGAACCAGACAGGAACAATCGATACAAGCCAAACGTTGCGATACATGGTGAAAGGCAAGTGTCACAGTGTTGATTGCTGGTGCCCTGGGTGGGTTCTGGAACTGACTGTGCTCTGTGTCGTCTCTGATGGTCTGGGGATCATTTAAGTAGAGTGTTCTCTTAGCAGGACCCTGCTGAGAATACAGGCAGAAACCCTGTACTCACACGCTTGTGCTTATAATTATCCATTTTCTGTGGTGTGAGATGGCAATTTTCAGAGTTCCCTCAACAGGTGCCTGTGCCTTAAGGGTTCATCATAACATTTTACACTCAGTAATACTATAGCAAGAAAACGCTCTCTAAATGCTGTATTATGTTTTGTCAATATTGTAAAAAAATTTTTTTTTTTAGTTTAACTTCAATAATGTTACTATTACAAACTTCAATAAGTTTGTTGTCTGACATTTAAAGCTGAACTAATTTCTGTCCCACCAGCATGAGTTTCCCGAACACTCACACCCTCTTTCAAAACAGAAAAACCTGCCCCAACTTCCCAACATTTTTTGAGCCAATGTTGCCGTGTCAGGCTGGTCAGGATCCAAAAACAAAGAAAGCGATGCGTTTGAAGCTTAACGTTTAACATGCACATACTTTTTCTTTTGTTTTTTGTTGATAAACATTTTAAAACGGGACAAAATACTGATGGGGAAAATGGTTGGAATGATCCAAATACAATACCTGTGCACATGAGCAAAACTGCAAGGCCACGCCTCCAAAAAACATACTTTTATCCTTAGCAACATCTAATACAGCAGTTGCAGGAAGAGTGTCAAACAAGTGCCCTTGGCATAAATTGGGGTTGTGCTGTGTTCAACAGGACACAAGGGTTCATAAACCTGAGCCAAAGACATCTGCTAAATAACTACTTGCTCCTTACTAATAGATCAGCCGGATCCGGATCAACCATCACAATTTATTCTCAATCTCTGTATCTTGTTAGAAACTCACTCAACTGACATCTGAAGCTATACAATCACCGATACAATCAATTATCTACCACAGTGGCTCAGTGGGTAGCACAGATCACAGCAAGAAGGTGCCCAGAGTCCTGGCTGAGTCAGGAGACCTTTCTTTGTGGAGTTTGCATGTTCTCCCATGGGTTTCCGCTGGATGCTCCAGTTTCCTCCCACAGTCCAAAGACATGCATGATTAGGTGAATTGGACATGCTAAATTCCCCTTCCCTGAATTGTGTGTAGAGTAACAGTTTTCTGCCATGAATATAGCCTTAGATACTGCAACGGCATAAAACAATGAATAAACAAATAAATAAATAATCTTTTGTGGCATGTGCTGATTTCAGCAGGCTGCTGTTTGTTTTCACACTTCCATAAGAAATGGAAATCTCAGCATTGCCCCTGTCCTTTATCAAAGCCGACAGGCCTTGTCACCTGCCCCCTGACCTTCCCTGCTGTGGGCCTATTACGTGGCAATTAGCACCCGCAGCCCCGCTGTGGCCAGAGGGACAGCTGCCGTAACCACACGGCTGTAATTCAATAAGAGCTCCCAGCAGGGTGCAAGGAATTATGAGTACACCACTCACATACCTTCTAGAGGCAGATACACACACTGAGTGAACTCCTCCAGCAGGAGGCATGAACCCTGTGCCATGAAGATTTTTCAGATATGTGGAGGCAGCAGGAAATATTGCTGAGCTTTGCCATATGGCTGATTGGATTTGGTTTTGGCGAAATTGGGTTAAAGGTTCTCATCAGAAATGATGCAAAACTCTTTAGCATGATGATGTGCGACAATTAGGGAGAGGAATTTTATCATAATTGCATTATTTGCAAGTTCATTACCACAATGAAAGCTGTACTGCATGCATTTACAGCTACATTGTGAACCTCCTGGCCTTTTGGTGTAGTAACACAATAAAAAAACTCTTGATACAGTATGAGCAGGTGGTATTGCAATGTGTGCAAATATTGCAAACAATTACATAATTTAAATAGACGTAAACAGGATAGGAGTGTTCTTAACAAACACATCTTATGCTGTGAATGTGCTTTAAAATTCTCTTCAAAAGACTGCAATTATTGCACTGGCAGCTTCCATTATAATCCGAGGTAATTATCGACAGGAAATGTATTATTGACTACTAAAAGCATTTGTGCAATAAAAAAATAATAAAAAAACCCACAACATTACCACTGCAGCAATATTGCATCTATCCAAGTAAACATAAATCAATAAATTACCACTCTCCCTCAGATTTGGAGGCAAAGCTTATGATGGTGTCATTTCAGTAGCCTTTTCATCAGTAAATATGAGAGCTCTTTTACTACAATGTATCATCATCAAACGTAGAACTCCACACAACGCTGTAGCAACGTCCATCTGATAGCTCACTTTCAATGTAAATTACAAAAAAAAATGCATGAGAAGAGAAGATCTTTTTGTCTTCAGCATGATAAATGAAGAGATGTCAACTATGCCTTTGAGCTTTGAGTTTACCTATGCAAGAGTGTGTGTGTCAGAAATGTGACAGGAGCAGGGTTAGATGATGTAGGCTGAATTTAAAAGAAAAGGAAAAATCTAAAGAAGACATGCATGAGCTGAACAGAGGTGAGTACGCAGAGGAGCTCATCTGAAACAATACTGTGGAATATTTATATCTCTGTGATTGATGCAAAGATAAGGTAAATAATGGAAACTGAAACAGTATGCAAGCAGCTTTTTAAGTGGGGAAAGAAATACACCTCGTGCATTCTGGTCCTGAAAGTAAACTTAGATCAACTAAGCCCAGTTCACCCTGCCAGAGACAACACAGTGACATGATTGCATACATTTTCAATGGGACCTTGCCGACTTCCAGTGACATAAGCAGCAGTGACACGATGTGGGCGTTTCCAGTGACACTGGAGAAACGCTGTTGCAAGAAACGCTGCTGTTTGAACTGTCAGTGCAGACAGAAGCCAAGATGCCAAAGAGCATCTATTGATTCTCGTTTATCTTTCATGTGATGTATTATGCACTAGTGTAATTTATATACAACCTTTTACCATCCAGAACTAGGTTTAATTTGATGCTTAAACGATTCCTTCATGAACTTAAATTAAACTAAATTAAACTAAACTATAAGAAGCTCTGAGTTCATTTGAAGTGTTTACACATAAGCCACAATTCTTACAAACGGTTTTCAGACTTATGGCAAAATGCAGAAAATTGCATTTAAATGTCAATGCTAATATTAAAATATTACAGAATATACATCATTCATAGAAATTCTGAAATCTGAAAGCTGAATAAAAACATCTCAACAAGAAAAAGTCATCAAGCTTAGAAGAGATGTGCCCACAGCCCTGAAAGAAAAAACAATTTTCTAAAGAATTGTCAAGATGCAATGCATTCATCTTATGATTTGTCTGGAAGAATCACATAAAATATAATTACATTTGGGCCAGCAGGCCTGACTTAGTTAAGCTCATGGAGGAAGGAGTACACAGGAGCTTAGATTACATCTGACCCTGACTTCACCTTAGGAACTCAGAACTCAGACAGAAACCGTCTCCAAGGGAACAATGCATTACTTAATCAACTGATAACAAAGTCAGATAAGGTCCCAATTCCATTAGGGACCAAAAATAACCCTCCAAGTTCTTGTTTGTATCTCTGAGTTAGTGGAGCTTTATTTTCAGGCTTCAGAAGGGTGGGTCTGAGCTGTTAATCAGGTCTTCTGTTAATGTGTCAGCAGAATTGGACAGCGAGATGGAGGTACTATCATTATGGCCATTTTATGATGTCCGCAGACTCACAAATAACTCTAACAAACATTCCAAACATATAATCAGCACAGAATCACTGTCCATGCCGTGACTTCCTGTAATGGCCATTTCGAAGTCCATTTAAATGAGCATGAGCATTAAATTAATGACAAAAACAACGCTTGTGCTATCCACTTTATCTAATTGACATATAACCATTATGCCTAGATATACACTCTAATATCCTCTCGCATGGTTTACAGCATAAAAAAGCATAAGAAAGTACAGCAAGGGCAGTGTAATAAAAATAGCTGCTTCTTCACTGTTTGTTAGAAATCATCGTGGCTGGCGTTATATTTTAATAATTGAGGATAAAGTCGGAAACGGAGCAACTTGAATCAACAGCAATGAACTGATGGCTGTTGTTAATAAATAATGCAACCGGTGCTTAATGCACTGGGGGAATACACAGCCTGCTGTGATCCGAATAGTAATTGAAAAGCCAACAAATAATGCAGTAATGAAGAGCATAGAGGAACATTCAGGCTAGTTTACTGTGCTCCTTAGTTTTTTCACTGTATGCTAAAACATGCTTAACTGGATTAAGTGAATCATGTTTAAGACTAACACTTCAAAAAAGAGGGCATTTTAGAGTGCTTAAACAGTTTAACTTTGACCAGATAAGACATAAGCCATGGTGTTCACTGCATATTGACCTTTACAGACCTAAGAGAGGCATTTAAATACAAAATGCAAAAAGGTCAGAACATTTAAGTTATAATGAGCTAATTTATTCAAATCTGAACTAAATCCTGCTTACTCTCATGATCTAACACCATATTCTAACTGAGGTTGTGTAAACTAGAATTATTTAAATGATTAAAACTACAATAAAAAAATAAAATGGGAGTTTGCAAAAAAAAACTAAAACTACTAATATGCATTAGAATACAAATCTAAAAAATAAACAGTATTACAAAGAAAACGACTAATTAGTGCTGGATGTTTTAGTGATTCATCTTCCCAGGCCTGTTGTCTGTTCTGACTATCTGTTTATTCTGCCAAATAAGCCTCCCAGTTAGACAGTAAGGGACATCTAATGGTTATGTCAAACAACCAACCAACAGTTTGCTTTGTACTGTATGTGACATTCAGAGGTGGGTAAATCTGAACCCAATGACACCACAAAAACAGAACAGTGTGCAGATGTCTATGTATAAGGACAACATATATGAAACCAGTGTCAATTTTCATTGAATGAAATCAGTGTGACCAAACAGCTTCAAGCATAAATCAAACTTTGTAAAAAACATACTCAGAATTCTATGCCATGAACATGTACAGATCCAGTCCATGCTGCTAAATCATAATAATGCCAGAGTGCCATGGTAGTTAATTTACTGCTACAATAAATATAATCATAATGGAACGTGTAGGATTTCAATTGTGCTATAAACATCTCATTTGTCAGCAGTACTATAGTATGTTGTGTTGTAAAGTAAAATAATAATTGTATGGCAAATAAAACGTTTACCATTGACTTTGATGGTGTTATTGTATGGTGCACTTTCTGATAAAGTCTGTGTTTCTTTATTGGGCAGATGGAACAATCTGTGGTACTATATGAGGTCATTTATTATTATAATAATAAATAAAAAAACATTGTCATTAAAAATACAAGGAAGATAAAAACTATTAATTAAAACTCTGAAATTGACAATCATAACAAAATAAAAAAAAAAACCCGGCCCAGGCCTTGTGAATTCTAGCAACAAACTGTTGGATTATGACAAAAACTAACCTAAAATCTTTGATCACCATTTCTTTTTCATATTATGCCTTGTGTAGTAGTAGATTCCACTGTTTGGACCTAATGGCTGATTTTAATAAGCTATTACGCCAAACACATTATAAAATATTTGCCTTCAGAGACCCTTTAACCCCTAAATATGTTTCACAAAAACCTGTAAATATACCATAAACATCTTTTCATTATCTGTGTTGTGTTTTCTTTTTATATTTCAGGGATAAATGTCTTGCCCTTATTAGGAGGTTTTGACAAACTGTTTTCCAAAGCACGTCTCATTTTAGAATCTGTGGAATGCAGCTATTAACTCAACCTGATATAAAAATACCGCGAAGGTCACAGTGAGAGGAATTCTGAAGCCTGTAATGTAATACAGGAGGAAACATTATTAACAAAACTGAAAATACCTTCAAAAACCATAAATTTTAAAACAGAAATAGTATGCAGTGAAAGAATGAGGCAGAATGAAAATGTCATGAATAAAGATGCAGAAAATTAATGAAATAAAGGATTATAGCTTTACATAAGGCAAGACAATTGCCACAGAGACAGAACTTGCTGCTAAATTCTTCAGATCAGGTTTTTATAACAGATGCCCCTGTCCTCATAACAAATGTCATAAGGCCCTTGTTATGAGGACAATAGCATGTCCTAATTAAGTTCCTATTTGAATTCGATTGTACCTGCTGCAAGATCTAATCAAGATTCATCCTGGCTACAGTATATGCAAAATACTATATGACTCATTCTTGACTAGAATATGAGCACATTTGATAAACAACAGGCTGAAACATGTCACACGTCAGGGCTCTGAACAGCTACGCTTATGACAGACACCAGACACAATACAGTGTCATTGACTACCAGGGGTGTCTCTTTCTGCATGATCGCCACAGACAGTCATCTAGATATGACATTATAAAGCTTCTCTCCATTCTTCAGGTGGCCTGCTGTCAAACAGTGATCCTGTAGCAGTGGGGTGAGGTAACTGTGGGGTACATTCAATATGAGGAGGGTTAGGTGACAGATTCAATCAGTCACCATCTGATTGTGCCTTTTCTTAAATTGAGGTCTGGAGGTGAGATGAAAAATAACACCGTAATTTGTTTTTGTAACACTGCTGTTAGGTCTCTTAAACTCAGTGCCAATATCTCGAAAAAGCCCAATAGCAAATAGAAAGCGAGATGTTTACCTGATGATTACTTGCACTGTGTTACTGTTTACAGTGAGGGTGTTTCTGTCGGGCGGTTCGCATTTATGAATCAACATTTGTCTCTGCCTTTGAGATAAATAGGAAGGAACTTCACTACTGATCTATCAGGGTTTATCTACTTTACAAAAACATTCCAGCAGCAAATAACTCCACTTTAAACCAGATTTCAAGAAGATTGTTTTACAAAATCCATAGAACTGTCTGACAGGTGTTAAATCACTGCTGGGCATGATGCTGTAATGTTTACAGTTTTCTATGATATAGATTTCACACACAATATATAGATTTCAATATCAATACCCTGTATATATGGATATATACAGGGTATTGATATTTCAAAAAAGATATAAAACCACTAAGGATAACCATCAGCATGCACATTAATAAAACCCCAAGACAAATGACAGGAAGAACCAGACTAAAATCTAATTAAATATGTAAATACTGTACTGAACATTTCCTTTCACAATTACTCAGGAATCCAATCTCTACATTTAAAAATAGGAAAGATATTTGCATTAATAATTAAAATCACACAGGCAAATTATTTATTATTTCAAACAGAGAGCAACAGTTGGGTTGGAGGTAAATCCCATTCATATTCTCCATACAAAATTTCTAATCAGAAAAATTATATTCCAGACTCAAGAGCTCAGAAACGATTGTGAACTTCCATGATGCACTGCCAGTGAGATAACTGAATCTCCCTACATTATCAAAGAATGTGTATATTTGTATATATGAATACTTGGCAATAATATTAAAACAAAAACTTAAAATATTGTTTATATACTTGAATATATATTATATACTAGTTTTATATTGAAACATATTTATTAAATGCTGTCATTGCAAAGCATTATGAGATGCATAATACATTGCCTCATAAAGAAATCTTGTGTTTTAAGGTCAAATTCTGTATGGCTTTTATTGCTTTTAGATGCCCATAAAGAAAATGGATGGGAAAATATTTGCGGGAGCAAGTCCGTTGAAAAAGTGGGCAGTCAGTCACTGTTATGCTCTATAGGGGAGTAATGTATATGAGGAAAAGAAAACTGGCCAGACAACTGCGACCAAGGGTTATAGGAAGGAACCACACAGACACCAGAAACAAAAGTATGATTGTATGATTGTTCCTACAAAACACAAGGATGATTGTTCCTATCTACCTCAAGCATCACATCATTCAGTAGTCAAATGACCCCATGATTTGTCCACTTGGTGCTTCAGACAGATAAGCAGCTGGAGAAAACTGACACAGGTACCATTAGTTCTGCTTGTGCTCACTAGAGTCACTAGATGAGAACAAGAAGTTTAAAAGATGCAGGTGTCAACAGAACAACCAGCAAACCAGTCTTTGATTGTTTTGCGTCCACAGGTTTTACATTTATATGTTTTCCTATGTCTGCTGTATAATTTGCCGATTCAATGGTGTTCTCTCAAGCTCAAATCTATCATTAAATAAATTTAAATAAGTTGAAAAGTGCTTCTGTCCTTTACAATCCTCAGATTGAGTTTATATACTTGCAGGTTTGAGTTCATCTGAGCGGCTGAAGGCTGAAGAGGAGAAGAACTCTAGCAGAACTCCTGATAGCACACCACAGCTTGACATGAAGCTCATGATGGTCTGTGATGCCTGCCTGCTGTGATACTGACTCTCAATCACTGATTAACTCATGCATCAGCCAATTTAGAGAAACCTATGTTATATATCAACCATTTTTCAGTCCAGAGTATATCATTTAAGAAAATATATTGACATTCTGCTACATACAATTGCTTGATTATGTAATAAATTACAATCTACTAATTCGAATACCTCATGACATTTTGAACTACAGGTTGAAGAAAATACTTTTTAAGGAGGCTTATGAAAAGTGTGTGATCTGTGGGCATCTTGTTATGTAATTCTTTCCCTCTGTACTCAAAAAAGAACTACAAAATTGCACTGTAAATTGTTGGGTCAGCAAAGCCAAAAGCAGACTTCCACTATTGACTTAGAAAACTAAATTCTCTCTGTTCTCACACAATCAGAACATGTAAAGGGGACAGAAATAGTTTGTAATGCATCTCCCCCCTTTGCTTGCAGTTAGAATGCATCCTGCCACTCTAATGAGAAAGCAATCAATATTGCACCGCAAACTATTGACCTGTGGATTGTTCAGCAAAACTGCCAAAGATGCAATTTTCTTTGAAATGATGGTGTAGCTTGTCAACATGTATGCATGCCGACCACCATCTTCTGAGGTGCTTTTGTAAACAACAAATCAGGTAGATGCTGAGGGCCAAATCTATTAGCTGTGGAAACATTTTCCAGCAATAGGTCCTGCTTTCACAATATTGCGAAGACACTGCCTTTGATCTCTGTAATAATGCGGAGGGCTGTGTGATGCGTTCGGAAGCCATTGTTGCTCTATTCTGTAGCTACTGATATTTTGCTATCACACACTGTTTCTATTTATACTGAGAAACACTGTGCTTAAAGAGCATTAAAGAGCACCCAGGTGAGTGTATGAAAGCTTCAATATAATCCCTACAGCTATAAATTAAGGACACAGTTTAATGTGTAGTTGCTAATGGCTTTAGCTCCAAACATTTTTTTTTCATAACCCCAGACCCTGAATTCCTGGCAATAGGAGTTTGGCTGGGAAACAAGACGGAGCAGCCTGTGATAATTATTTCATTGTTTGTAGGCAGAGTGTTGTGTTAATTAGATGCAAGGCACAGCAAATGTTAAGGAGGATGTTAAGAGCCATCACAAGGCACACACAGCCTGAAGTAATGATCTACCAGGGGAAACCTTTTCAGGGCAATATGGGAAAAACAGTATTTTAACAGGTCCACTGGCGAGCATACGAACACCTATGCACAGATGCATCAGCCAACTTCAGAGGCAATATGAGAGGGGATTGGTCTGATAACATCCATATTCTGAAAGGCAGTGGGCCTAATGCAATCACCATAAACAAATGTTTTTCACATCAGTTAAGCTACGTATCTCAGGAGAAGCATCACCTCTGCCAGACTCCAAGAATTGCAAGTCATTTTCTTATTTTGCAGATATTCCTCCAGTCCTCTCGGTGGACAGACAGCTATCTGTATTTGACAAGTGCCTCAAAGCCATCCGCTAAACTTCAAATGTGTCTGTCCATGCTTGGAATCAGATCTAATGCAAGCTTAAAAAGATAGGACCTCCGTTTATTTCTGAAGGTGAAAGTATTACTTAATGTACTATTGAACGGTAAGATACTGTAAGAATAAAGATAGCTGTCAGGCGTAACAATGTGTCCTGAGGTTTCAGGTCAGCCCAGATCCCTATGGATTCATTCGACTTCAGGAAAATTCACATTGTGCACAAAAGTCTTATCTCTTTAAGTTCTTAAATGGAACGCTTGTCTGTCACTTTCCTCACAGAGGGAGGAGGGGCAAAAATGCAAAGAGGACACTTACTCCTTCAACAGGGATTAAGGACTTCACAGGAATGTGGCTAATGGAGGAAAGAACGGAGCACTAATTCCCTGTGTGTTTTTGTTGAGGGAAAGCGCTGCCAGTGCATGATGGGAGAGATGGAAGCTGGTTGATGGAAGCTGGAAAACGGTAATATACCCATCTGTATGTGAGTGTTCTTCTGTTTACACATACTTACGCAGTGCCAAATCTGGCAGTTAATAATAAGAGTAATTAACAGATGCTAAGATGTGTTGCAGACAGGCAAACGTTTAAAAGACGAACAGATTTAAATATCATGTGCATTTAAAGTCTTTTCCACTCTGATACTCAAAATCACTGTGCATTCATCACACAAGGTATAGATCTCAATGTGGTTAGTAAACTAAAGGTAAAAAATCTACAGATTCTTCTCAAATACAACTTTACATTATCATTTCTAAAGTATCTAATGTGTGCTTGTGCTTACTGTACATACGGGGCCATATTGTTTTGCTGCACTAATATAAGTGATACCCATGGTTTACTGACTTATATGGGGGCTGCAAGCTTTATGACAAAGATCCAATACAATATGTGATAGCACACTCATTAATACAAAATCTGTGCATGCATCATGGCTGCAAACCACCGAAAGACAAATTAGCCTCCAGAAATCGCATGCAATTAAACATTTGGCAGATCTTAAATTCTGAACACACACAAATGCATCAAACAATAGTGACAGGCTTAAAGATGTTTTATACACCAATATTACTTGCGGCACCCAATAAGATCAAGCGCACGGGGATGAAAAGCAATTAGATATAAATGGGAATGTAGTATAATGCAGCAGCTTGAAATGATTATTCTGTAAGCATCAGGGAGCTGCATTGAGTGTCTATGATCCTGAACTAATAGAGGTGATGGACACGCAGGGCTTAATGCAGTGCAGAGTGCATAAAGGTGAGTTATCCCCATCGTCCTGCCCACTGAATTCAGTGTCAATAGATGGATTGTAGGAGCAGTTACTTAGGCCTGGAGATCCCTGAACCAATAAGACAGCCACTTTACTGGGCCCTGTGAGATCACACCGCCACCAACCGGAGGCATCAGCATGCCGATGTCTGCTGGGTGTTGAGGGCTTGATGTAATTGAAAAGTGTGGCGCAGACTGCAGATTTAGCCATGCGGCTCTGCTGTCTGGGGTAACTGCTGCAAAGACACCTAGCGCAGAGTCATAGATCCATGCAAATACAAATGTTGGTGCTGTTCCAATTGATAGCCAGCTTGTTCATGTAATAGAACCTTATGATTTGGTAACAGTTGTGGAAGGCTCTTCACAGACTTTTTTGCACTGTAAGTCTGTAAGTATTATTGTGTGCTTGGGACTCCCCTGTTGTGTTGTCAAAAAGCATGATGGGAAAGGGAGACTCCCCTCTGTTCCCCATGCCTGCAATCCTAATGCTGCCCCAGGCAGCACTCTTCAGCCAAGACTGACACATGCCTACAGTACAGCATGTGTACCCCTTGCTGTCCGACCTCCTGCTCCCTGTGCTATTAATTATCCAGGGCTGATGACAGCATGCCACCGGCGAGCTGACAGCACACTTAATGTATGTGATCGATATATCGGCACAGAGTGACACCTCCAACAGCACTGAGCATAACTGCATTTTAAGGGTAGCCTCACCAGTTTACTGTAAAGGACAGGAACAGTGGGGAACTGCTGCCTATATTGAAGCCAATGTTGCCAGGTATCAAAGCCAACAACCCCTGCACCAAGACCTGCAAATTAATTCCCTACTGTAGCGACTACCTAGCAGTACCCTGGAATCCATCCAAAACATCCTATCAAGGCAAGACAGCCTTGATAAAACATAGGTGAGAACCATTCACATTTTCTTACAAAACATAAAATAAAGCATAAAATCTAGTAAATTTGCAAAGCTTCAGAGCAATGATCCCAGCTCACAGATTTTGAGAGGCAGCTAGGACTGATCTCTCTTTACATCAGTAGGTTTTGTTTAAAATGATAAAGCAATCTGTATCTTAAGCACAGCACATGCAGCAAGAGAGGAGGCCATTAAAATTACAGGAATCAGGCTGGTCAGTTTGTCATTGACAAATCGCTTTCTGCATGCCTGTTCCTTCCTTTGTGCTGGTTAGAGCAGTCGTACAGAGATCTATTACAGAGAGACCTAAATATGCATGTATGAAGCCTTCATCTTTCTTTCATCATCGTAGGGTAATAAGCAAAGCTCTGAATCACACACAAACACAGACAATTAAAAAAGGGTTTGTGAGCTTCCTCTTCAGTTTCAAAAACACATTCTGATGTTTTCTACTGGTCAACATCATTCTCCAGAAACACTTAATCACCATATTCATTTCTGTGTCTGTGTTCCACTTCTTAACTTTGGGGCTCCTTCAAACAGTCTGCAAGATTCAGACGCAATAAACAAGCTCCCAGTAGACATACAGTGCAATCAAACTGCATCAGAAAACAGCAGACAAAAAACGTGTCACTTCCTGCTTTCGGATGAGACTGCACTTATGTCTACTTGCGCTTAAATATGCTCAGATTCTAAAGGTCATCCGATGTTGGTCTGATACATTGGAAGGAAAAATTCTCAAGCTAAGTGGGGCATGTAATTACCATAATTTTCATAATATGACTTGTGTTTTCTAAAGGCGGATCCAGGAGGAACTTCAGAACGCAGTTCTGCAAGACTTTGACGGATTTGACAGATGTACAGTAGCCGCGCTAACCTTTCCTTATGCCTGAAGGATAAATTCACAGATAATTGCTGATGGCTTTCTCTGCCCTCTATATTTCTCTCTTCTTTTGTCCTGAGCTGCTTGTTATGATTTGCAGTCGAAGAGTTTAGATGTTTAAAAGAAGCAACTGAGAAAGGAAAGTGCGATCAGATGACCGAGAAAGTGAACGGTTTAATCGATAAACACTGGAGAAGGGGCACAACTCTGTTTGTGCAGAGGTTAGATAGAGAGAGCTGTTGAAACCTCATACGGGCTGAAATCATGTTCAGAGCCACTAGGGACACATCGTGTTTATCCATGAGGGAAGGGAACAGCGGGTGGCTTCGGCTTTCCTGGCATTCCTCACCCATTACTGACTCACAGAGGAACCTGTCTGCCAAGATCTTAAATGCTCCAATACAGCTCAGTGATATTTGGGCAGAGATGTGTTCAGCATTTAATTCAAGTGTTAATAAATTGCTTTTTATCAACAAACAAACAAGCCTGTCATTGTCATGAACAAGCAATGGTGAAAAAACAACCACTTTCCATGTGAATTGTATTTCAATGAAATTACACCCTCCTTTTTTATTAAGAGACAGCGCATGACCAATCACTGTGTTGTTTCATTTTTTCATGCCGTGTTATAACTTCAGTCGTTCTCTCTTTGCTGCAGCAAAAGGGTGCAAATCAGTTTGATTTGGGTCAATGAGCTTGATAAAGCTTTACCTTTAATTTATGAACCAGGGTGATATTCAATTACCAGTCAAAGACAAATAAACAAAAATACTGATAAGAAGTTTCTTTTTCATAGGGTAGTATAGTTCAGTTCTGTTTCATTTATGTTGTCTCGGATGTTCCTCCTAAACCTCCTTAGGAGAAATGAAAACAGAGCCAAATGAGACAGGGAAAGACAGGGCTACTGTGAAAAAAATGTGATCAGATTTAGAAGAATTTGGTATTTCATACTGAAATGATTGACTTAGCAAATCCGAGCCTAGTCTGGGTCACTGAGATCTTTTGCAAAACTTTAAGAGAAATAAACATGAGATTCTCAGGAGATATTCTGAGATACAATGCACTTCAGCCAAAGTCTCTAATTAACATCAGTGCTGTCTAGGAGAAATACATGATTTTAAAGAGACACTATTTGATCCCATGTTTCGCTCCAACAGGCTGTGCACAATGCGACTGAGCTGTGTGACATAACTAGAACACTCCAGTCGCACTCAGCAACGCTATATAAACTGCAAATCACACTCTTGTACTGTAGACCATTTGTTGAGTATAACGGAAATGTTCCCGTTTTATTGTATCACTGGCTCTCAGTGTAGATGGGGTGTTAGAGTGATTCATTGAACTGGTGCCAGAGCCTCCGCACGGTCGGGTCCCGGGCTCTCCATCTTATTTATATGAACGCATCAAGTCTGAGAATATGCATCAGTTTACACCTTCTATTACTCTGCCTGATGGTTACACCTGAGACAGCTCTAGAACAAACTGAGAAAACAGAAGAAGTAGCAGCTATCACGCAGGCGAAAGCGGAGGCAGCAAGCACTAAGATACACACTTTTTCATTTTCAGATTTAAAGGCACGGCACGCTTATTTATATAGCACATTTCACAAACAAATTTCATTTCATGACAATGGAAATTCTGTCAACTATTAATACACTCATGTTGTTGTCATCTGTACAGAGACTGACAGCCTCAGTCACCATTCAACTTCATTGTAGAGAGAAAAAAAGCAGTGTTGACATCAGTGTCAAAATTTCTGGTTGAAATCATACAGGTTTTAAATGACATGAGTATGAGCAAATGACAGCATTTACATTTTTTGGTGAACTGCCCGTTTAATTTACAGCTCTGAAAAAAAACAGCAAAAAGACACATATCCGCTAACTGTGTGGGATAGGAGAGCTAGGCTATGCTTGGTTAATCACAGTTAGAGATGGCTCTCAGGAGGAGAGATGTATCTGCATCCTGGTTGGCTGAAGTCTTAAATTTTTTAGACAATTGAAACAACATTGAATGATCAAACGTCTGTTGGTTGACACTGATTAAAGCAAAATGCCGGCACAGAACAGAGCTGCTCTTCCGACAGTGTTTATGCTTTCTGTGCACAGCATCACAAGTAACAATCAACAAAATGTAAGCACACGCATACATTACTTAAGTGGAGTGTAAGACGAGACCAGATGAAGCTATTTCTCAGGTTAAAGTTGAATTGACTTGATCAATAGAATAAATAATTGTATTTGTAAAAAAAGGCATTTTGGAAGACTGATCTCTATTTGTTATTAGAGAAACTACAGTTTAATTCTAGATCTATAAAAACTAAAAAAATAAAGAATTTTCCTATGAGAAAAAATCAATTCGCTGCAACTTTATGGCAATGTTGGGCAAACATTTGGCACTGGTTTACAGAACAGTATATTTTCCAAAGATGATTTTTCAAACAAACTCAAAGCAAACAGTCTCTTTTCACCTAAACTTACACCAAAAAAAATATGAGACAATTTCAAATCTGACATTTTAATATAATACTTGAAAGTATAGCATTTTATAGTACACCAGCAATGCAGGTAAAAAATTCAGAAGCTTTCATCAGAATTTCTACATGAAGTATGAATAATACTTCATCGTCCTTTCCCCAAAAGTAGGGCACATAAGCAAAAGTGAGTTAAAAGTTCAAAGTCATATTTCAGCAACCAAGTGAAAAATATATATCACAACACAACAACATCCTACAATATACCTGCTGATCGCTGAAGATTTTAACAGGAAATCAAGACACATTGCTTACCTTTGATTTTTTCTGTAGCAGTGGCGTAAAAAACGCCAGAAAGAATTTCTGTTTGTCACTGTAGCATATAAATGTATTCAGTGTTAATGTTTCATGCATAGGGCACAACAACTAATGACAACCACAGCAAGCGCACACCTTGCCACTCTGCAGTCGGTTTAACACATAACGGAATTGTGTGTAAAGGAATCAGTCTAAGCACACCTCCCATTGTTCCCACTGAACAGAAGGAATTAGGGCTGGGACCCTGGACTGAGAGAATGCACTGGGTCAGAAAAAAAGATAAAAGATGCAGCACAAGCTGGATATACGGGACTCCTGGTGAGCCTGAATCCCAAAGCTGTCGCTTTAACTTCAGGTGACATTTAAAGAGGTTTGCAGCATTTAAATATGGGCAAGTGGAGAGCGATTACCTGGACAGGACCGCCTGAACAGCCAACGCTTAGGTCTGTTTCTCTCTAAGACCACACAAAGTGACTCCATTAATTGAAAGCCTTCCTTTATTTATTATTCATGCGCTCAGGAACAACAGATCTCAAAGCTGCCACTGTGACTCTCTCAGCTTGGCACTCCTTTCCTCTCCTATCAAAGTTTCTATAATATCAGCTCAGAGACTCCATCAGGCACACTACTTATGTAAGAACCTTCTCAGGTTGTCCCACTGTACCTCAATCAGGAGAAACTCCAGTGTTTTTCACTGTCTGTGCATCTCACCAGATCACTCACTCATATAATCCACATAACGGCAGTAGAGCACAAATCAGATCCACTTTAATAGGATCACTCCGGTATCCTGTGATAATCTACAGGCAGCGATAAAACAAACAAGTCTTACCTCTGCTGTAGCTTCCTGACAGCCTGTGTGAGGGAGTGCAGGAATGTGTGCGTCTGAGAGAGGGGTGTGCAAAGCCGACAAAGTGGAGAGAGAGAAGACAGCGACTGCCGGTGACAGCACGCAGCTCATTGCTCTCTCTTCATCGAGAATGCTTGAGCTTGTGGAGGTGGTCCTTCTCACTCCTATGACATCTGCTTCTCTCTTTAAACTCATTGGCTAAGAGGGATGATTGCTATTTAGCCAGTCCTGCTCCCTTCAAGTAACCCCCTCCCCTTCCAAACAATCGCTCTCTACCTCTCATTTTCTCTCTCTCTCTCTCTCTCTCACACACACACCGTTTCTTCCATGCTCTTTTGCTGGTTTTCATCTCAATCTCAGTTCATCACTGTCATCAGGTTTAGCTTTGGCAAACACATGGTGCCCCATCTCTGTGCAACATTATTGTTGCAATCCTTTTCGTTTCTCCACAATGTCTTTGTTATTGTCTCACACAGACTCCTTATGTTCTATATAGGTCTGCTACATTGCATAAAAATTATTTTTGTGCTGACTTTAGGAAACAAATTTCTCACTTTTCGATCATGAAGGAGAAAAAAGCACCAGATGCTTAAGGGGGTGACACTTACATGTGAGTTGTATTGAGTTTTAATAGAACTAACGGCACAATATTTTCAGGTGAGGAGTTCTTACTCCCTTTAGCTTAACTGGATATACATTCAATACAATTTAATTGTAATTTACGTGTGCATTAGGTTCTGTGTGCAGTTTATGTAAGTTGTTTATGAAATTGTTTATAGTCTAACAGGAGCAATTAACATATAGGAAAGAAGCTGTGATGCAGTGTCATAGGTTTAATTTCAGCATTATTTGCATTACCGTTACACATGATTTGTATTTGCTCATATAAAAAGCAGATATTTTACAATGGCATTTTATCTATTTTGATCAATATTAAAATATATTTACATACCCAAATGATTGCAGAAGATGCACTGGGTAAACAAAACAATTTTACATTTCAATGTTGCATAAACTAACCATTGATGTTATAAACAGCACTGCTATTAACATATAGTGATTTGCCTCCAGGGGCACTGCCTTTAAACCACTAGATTTTAGGGTACCCTCATAAAAAAATTCTAATGTAACCCCTGGTACCGCACCACAGTAAATTCATGCCCCAGTACATACTGTATGCTGGGGCCAGTATACCAGCATTGCCAAATAAATCCATCCAGCTGTATTAAAGGACATATTGATTCTTAAAATATGATGAATTGTGTATAACACTAGAGAACGATACTGAACTTGAAATGGTCAGAGTGAGGCTTTCTGCTGTATTTCAGAAGAACCAAATTATTTTCTGACATTTACTTTATCTTATTGTTGTTTACTTATTTATTTTAAGGGCTCATAGCTGACACACATCCATTGTCAACAATTACACACAAACACAATCCAATATTAGGTCAAATCAGGACTGGCTTTTATATAAAAAGTAGCATTGCAAAATTGATACTATAGTACTGATAATGACATTAATGGTACATATATCTCATTCACTGTATTTGTGTTTATTAGCTGATAGTCTTCCCCTCCACTGTAGCTTGAGACACTTTGTTTGAATTCATACAAATGCAACGGTGCTTTGTCTGCTACAGTAGAGCAGGTCATCATCTGAATTTCCAGGGTAACAGTTCAATAAATAAGCTGTACTGTAAAGAACCTTAGTGCAGCAACCCACACATAAGGCTAATGTATGGCTTCAGAAGATTTGGAATAGAGTGCATTCATCATATAGTAGAGCACTTTTATGGGGTTTCTGTTTTCCTTTGTTTTCCTGTTCTTTTGTTGTTATAATTGTAGACAATCACTACTTATACAATCCATTTATGCCACTTAAAAAAACAACTGCCTGGACATTCTGTTTAATATCTTTTGTGTTCCACAGATGAAAGAATATCATAATAGGTCTGGTGATATTATATATCACATAGGCATTCTCCTGTATGTACCACTATTGAAAAAGACATTATAATATTACAATGCACATTTAACAAGAAACAATTGTAGGAATACATTGTTGTTTAGCCATCTTATCAGAGAGGATTAAACATATACGAAACATCTGAGCAATGAGAAATTGTGTCACAGTCATTTGAAGAGTTTCATAACATAATTAGTAGTTTTTCTCTCTAAGCACTCATTTCCATGACTACAATAAAGAGCAATACATTTTTTTCAAGGAAAGTTGATTTTCAAGGAAGACTTTCGAGCACAAAGTCTGAGGGACAAAGGCTGTCTGTGCCGGTAAAGAAAACTAAAGGCTTCTAAATATAGCAAAGCATCAGTAGAGCACAAAGCATACTTTCTCTGAAGAGTCCAGAATGTCATGAGAATGACTCCTAGACACACAAACACTGCAACCACTGACAACTGTTACAGGAAATAACCATATTTGGAACAATTTAGACTCAGCAAATGGCAAACCGTGTTTGACAAAGTGAGAAAGCATTTGATGATTATTTGTCATCAGATTTTTTCTAAATATATACACCATGCAGACAGTCTGGAAAGTATTATGTCGTACAGTAAAGATGGGTTTACAGTTCAGAGTTCACAAACAAATGCTACGAGTCTAAAGAGTTTCAACCCCCTTGAGTTTCAACTACTGTCACTGTTGTTTGATACCCATCTGCTCTTTCAACCTTTTTTGCCAAAGAAAAATATATGCTATGCTATAATTGGAACATTCTCTAATGCCTTAGAAGGTTTCAACCTGCCATTTGCAAGTAGGAGATGTCCCAGTGCCTGTTCGACGGAAGCCAGGAGATAAAGCAGACAGGGTGGTTGGTCATGCTGAGTAAAGCCCAGCAGTGATTTAAACACAGACTCAACAAATTAACAAGACCACAACACTTTCTCTGTCATTGATTACCAAAGTGTGTGTCTTAATGTGGCATTAAAAAAGTCTAGAATAGAAAATACAGTCACACCTCTTAGCATCATAGGACATGCTGTGGTAAACAGTGGAAAACTGTCCCAGCAGAAGTACTCTATATGGCCCTCCAAAAAAAAAAATTTACATAATGAATTGGTATTTACTAGAAACTGCCTTTACTTCTTATGAAACAACATGTTATTACATACACACTGCCATCCATGCAGCCATGAATTCCCCACCATAGTCAATTTTAACTGGATGCACATATTCATTCTTAAACATATATGTTCCAGTTACAACCAAGGAGGGTTTTTGTGTCTGTACAGAACCTTTTAAAACTCAGAGAACCTTTTCAAATCAAATGTTTTTAGTTTTTTTATATGTAGTTTTTGTAGGAAAATGTAAAAAGCTAGAAATAAATATACTGATCTGAAGACCATATAAGGTAGCACAAAAAACTTTGATCTTTACACATTTACATTTATGCTTTAGGCAGATACTTTTAAAGAGACTCACAATGCATTCAAGGTATTTATTCTATCAGATGAATGCATTTCCTGTGAACCGATGATGTCAACATCACGGGTTAAAGTTCCCAGAACGGATGCAACTGTATACCTTGTATGCAACATAAAAGTTTTTACTCTATAGGTTTTAGTTGGTTGCGTGGGTTGCTAGTGCAAATGCTAAAGCTGAGCGCCGAAGAAGTTCACTGAGCTTCAGAAAAAGCATATAGCCAAATCAGGAACCTTATATAACAAAAAATAACCATTAAAAACGTATATATTTGAGAGTGTGTGCAAACTGATTTAAGGTAAAAGTGCAATATCTATATATCTATATCCTCTCTTCCTCCAGGATGATTCATCAGATGCAACTGTCATGCATCGGCATTAATTCTTGTTGCTATGATAGACATATTGTCATCCTCAGAAAGGCAAAAAAAACCCAAAATATACCTCTCATATATATATATATATATATATATATATATATATATATATATATATATATATAATATTTATATATTATCTTAAATTAAGATACATAACGCTTTACTTCATCTGTGGAGCTTAATGAATTAAATTTAATATATAGATCAAAAGGACTCTGTTGTACTGTAGTGCACATTTTACAAAATTTATACTGAAATTCCAATAGATGCACATAAAAATCTGATTAAACTTTGACCAATCAATAAGGAGAATAATCACACTCAATGAATCCAGTTAATGTGTAACATCAAACAAAGTAATGTTTACCTCTACTCAGTTTATAGCCCCACGCTCGTTGGCAGAGGGTGAAAAGCGATTGTAATAACAGTGCAATAGCCGAGGGAATCTGTTTTTCTATAATGCTGGCTAAAGAGATGCATCTGCCTCACAAAAATAAAAACACATGCACACAAACACTCTCTAAACATTCTGTTTTAAGCAGTTACTGCATTTTGCAAACCTCTGGCTGTGCCTCAGATCTCCCCCTCCATTTTTGAGGCAAAATGACTTCAGTTGTTTGCCTTTTACACATCTTCACTGAAAGAAGCCAGTTTACCAGGGCATGCATAGCACTGAGGCAACTGTGAAATGCAAACACTGTTGCACCCTACATAAGTAAAAGGGTGGCCTCAAGATGACTTAAAATTAAAGAAAACAAGAACTAAAATAAGCTTGATATATTTGATAAAACTTTATATATTCCTTGGTGTTTTATTATTTTTATAACAACTATGCATTTTTCTGGTTAAGCCAAGCTGCTTCAAATATTATTGTGGACAATGTCCCCTTGAAGTCATAAAGGATGAGAACCACTGCCCTACATGCACCCCACAGCCCATCAGTACGACTTAAGCACCCCTCCATCAACACTAAACCTGAAATGTGTTTCTTAATACTCATATTATGTTTCTTAAGACTTGTTTTATTATATCATTATAATATCATTAATACTAACAAAATGGCAATTATTACAATGACTCAACAAAATACAATCAATGCTGTGGGTGAAAAATAGACCAACCATATGAGTAGCTTTTTTTCTCCCTTTTAAATGAAACACCTGAGCCCATTTGAGAAATTAGAGATGCAAATTTATTTTTAAATCAAATCCAGATGGGACATTTAATACAAGTAATTTGCAGTCTCTGTACAGCAGAATTTAAACACCACAGAAACTCACATAAAATACTATCCTAGAGCCATTTTTGTACAAAGTTTAATGCCATGTTATGACGTACACAACAAAGACTTACACGTTTAGCAAAGCTAAATCAAAATTTTCTCAATTGCCCTCCAGGAGCATGTACCTCTGGTTGGGAGTCACTGCTCTATGAATAACTAAATGAATTGCCAAATTAGGTCTAGACAGAATTCTTTATCTTAAGAGCTGGAGAAAAGTTTTTTTTATCACTGCCTAAGTATATAAGCAAACCTTTCCAATTAGGAATTCTCTGTTGTGAGTAAGACAGATAGCTTATCATTTATTTGGATATTAAACAAATCACTAAGCTGTTGACTTTCATAGAATCACTGAATATCATCATGAGGAAATTGAATTTATCATCTATATCAATCAGTCAAAGCAGCTTCGAATATAAAGTCAATGCTTAGTGTTTTAACTTGCATGCTCCTAAATTACAATCAAACTTGTATCAGTCAGACCAATGATGATAAGCAGCCAATACAGATTTGTTTTTGTTTTTAGAAGACAAGTAAATTGTATTTAATATATGCTTCCTTGTGTAGTTCTAGATTCCAGTGTAGCATGCCAGAATTTAACATTTACATTTTTGAATTTCCCACATTTAATTCAATAATGTTTGTGCCTTTATGACTTACAATTCTAATTTGCATTATGAATTTCCATATAACTTCCTGTTAAGTGGCTCCTTCTGGCAATACTCACACCACACAATATTTTATAAAGAGACCAGAGGGAAAGAAGGCTGAAGGATATATAACAACTGTAAATTTATATCACTATAGGCAAGGTGGCAATGCATTTTACTTGAGAAAAGAAAGGCAAGGAGAACCAGGGCCAAGCACAGGACATCATTTAATTCAGCAGTTAATGTGACTCATATCTATGTAAGCATCATGTCTCATTTTATGTGATGAATCATGTTACATGAGAAAAAATGTTATCAGGCTAAATTAACTGTACATTTCAACAGAAATGAGTAGCAAAATAAACCTCTTCAATGTGTTAATGAAGTTAGTTAAGGGTGAGCATTAGTCGCCTTTACTTCCAATAGTCCTGTAAAATATGAATTGATAAATTCATTAGTGCCTTCTTCGCATAGTGGTGACAAAACATTGTCACCACTATGTTAAATCATAACCCTTGCTCTTTTAACCTTGAATTACTAGATGTGGCTCTTAAAGTACCATTAATTAGCCTCAGAGAGAACAACGAGTGTGATTTTGTGTGATTTTAGCACCTGACCGCAAAACAAGCACTTAACAGGCTCTCTCTCTGAATGGAGGAAGTGGAGGGTGGGGGGTGTTGTGCGAAATAAGACATCAGTGGGATTTGCAGAAGGTAAAGCTGGCTCCAGAGAGATTTGTATTCAAACACATCTCACTGATGTTTACATGCGTCATGCACACACAGTTTCCGGCTGGCCTAGATTTCATCGCTGTTGCCCGTCATCTCCTACACTGCATATTTACAGCACTTATTTCATGTGTACTGGCATATGATAGAGTGAAGTACAATGTGGATTAAAGGAGTCCATTACTAAAGGACTGAAACGGATGACAAAGTGCATGCTTTTGTAGCTCAGTTGGTGAAGCATGAGTTCAGGTTTAATTCTCAGGCAACACAGAATGTATTGCTTGAATCCACTGTAAGTGCATTTAAGCTACTTTTTAGTTGCTTTTATTAATTTTTCAACACTTTTCAATAGTAAATATGACTGAACTTGTTAGGAGATCATGATTTAAAGCTTTCATGCACAACTAAAAGTTGACACCATAAGTAACTTTGCGCTGTAAACTAAATGAAAGGTGTGTACACTCTCAATACCTCGCAAAACAACTCTAAAAATGAAGTTGCCATATTTGCTTAGTACAAGTGCTTTGTAGTGTACAAAATCTGTGACTATATTGTGTACAATGTTTACACTGTTCAGGCAAACCGGGCCACTTTTATGACATTGACTGCTAATTCCTGAGAATCCCCAAATGGAGCTCTTGAGATAGTTTAGAGGGGATAATAAGATTACATACAACTTATTGTCTCTGAAGGATTTAGCAACATCTTGCAATATAAGACTTTCACACAGGCACCAAACCTAAACCCCACAGTGGTGACAATCAAAAACTAATTTGGGGATAAAAAGATAATATTCTGAACATTACAAAAACAAGTTACTAAAAATGAAAAAAAAAATACAGCAATGTTAAAACCAGAAATTATTAAATCGATACAACCGCATAATTTATTTATGTATAGTTTAACCTGACATAACACTTCATATCCAGTCAATAAAACAGGTTGTTTGGAAGCGTTTGGAAGTTCAAGCAACAAATCACTTTCTACAGCATATGACTTCTACACAATAAAGTCTAACTGCTATTTTAAATTACATTATTCTAAGTTATAAATTAAAATTATAAATTTATAACCAGGTGGATGCATTTAAAAGCCATTTTCAAGCCATTTCAGTTCTATGCACTGTAGAATATAATGTACCTAATTAGATTAGATGAGACTCAGGGCTAATAAATGCTTCAAGGCTGACGAAAATCTTTTCAGGCTTCTCTCTTGATTAAATAATGCTTCTCACTGAAATAGCATAGAATCGTCAGCATATGATATTCTCAGGCAACTGATACTGTATGTATTTTTTACATAATACTGTAGCTACTGTTTGCCAGGTGGAAATACTAGCAACAGCTTTACGAGTTTTGCTAGAATCCAAAACACAACAATGTAACAAACTGCTGTTTTCAACAGGGATCTTTAACAGTCAGTCCCACCTGTCAACCCATGTCAATCATTGACAACAAGTTACTACATAGCTTTCTTGACTACTCAATTCTGTTTGGTCAATTGTAGCGCTCCACGGTCTAATATTTTTATAAAATGACCCCAATATTTTGTAAAACCAATGTTGCCCCAACAACCAATCCGCTGTGTTAGCGTTTTGTCTGTCTTTCGTTGTCTTTTTCCTCTCAAATACTGACATTATTGCATTAACATTAATATTTCATATTCAGTTTAGTTATTTATTCAGTAAGAAGTCATTTATTGTGTTGCTAATGACCACATATTATCGCTTTCTTATAGCTGACAGCTAGAAGTCTATGGCAAAGTATAGCATTGTGCAGGAACACATACCATATGCGGATTATCATACATAAATGTGTGCCATCATTCTGAATCAGGGAAATGTTGAAACTCTCAAAAGGAATAATACATGTCATTTTGATGTGCAGCAGGGATTGTGCCCGTATGTGCAAGGAGGAGAGATATGAAAATACATTGCACCAGCTCTCATCTCATGCCATCAAACTCAAGATCTTCATTTGAACTTCAACCATCAAGATTTGTCAGAGGACCCAACCGCAGGTCACTGCAAAGTGAACAATGTGTTACAAAAGCTGGAGGAAAACCAAGGAGCGCTGACAGATCATAAGAGGAGTAATAAAAAACACCATGGAGGAGAGACAATGAGTAATAACTGACAGGTGTAGTTATCCATTATAGCTGAGCTACATGGAAACATGTTCCAAGATGCTTTACTTGTTTACATTTAGACAGCCCTCCTGCACAGCACTGCCCAACAGACAAGGTAAACTCCTCTCCTAATCACTTTAGATGTTTGGTTTGAACATGACAGTCAAATGAAGTAAACCAGACTTCGTTCACAGGGTAAAACTGGGTCATCTGGGTCAACAAGATGGTCACTAACAAACCGCCACCTGTTTACCAAGAGGTCAGTGGGTGTTTGTGTTAGTACAACACTACCCTTGAATAGACTTTAATTTGAGAGCAGAGTCATTAATCAAAAGGTGGTTCGAGCAGACATATTGGATAAAGGCTTTAAGCCAGATGAAGTGCTTTTCTCTGTAAGGTCTAGGAAAGATTGCTTTCAGCAGCTTATTGCCTCTCCATTCAGAGAGATATAAGGACAAGAGAAAGAAAACTGAGATCCAAACTCAAACCTGCATCAACAACATCAACACCACAACTCAATGTGTTCCAGCACAAAAGATTTAACTCCCAGCATCAAGACAACTGTGCAGTGTAACATCACAACATTGTATGAAAGTGAAAGTGATTAGCAGAAACTCAGCAGTCCACTAAGAAATAACTAGTTCTCAACAACACAAACTTCCCTTCATCTTTTGGTCTTTGAACTTGATATCAGTACAGAGCTCAAATCATTTATCTGACCCCTTTCTCTTTTCTTTCCTTCCCTTCACAAACCCAAAACAACAACATAAGAATTTGACATCAAAGGAACAGTTAGTTTAGAAATAGATAATTCTTTCATCATTCAGTTACCCTCATGTTATTTCAAACTCATATAAGGTTTATCTGTAGAAGTCAAAGGTGCACATGAATGTTCACACTGCTATTTTTTAAGTAGTTATTTACACAAATAATATAGTGAGTCACATTGTCTAATTTTCTGGTGCATTTTGTCCTTTTGGAAGCTTTACTGGATAAATCACCATTAACTTTCTTCGTAAGAAAAGTCTTCCCTTCACAAAGAGAAAAATCTTCCCTTCGTGCTCCAAAAAAAATCATATGGCATAATGACATGATAGCATTTAAATGATGACAGAATTGTCATAGGTGAATTAACCCTTTATAATGAATGTTCTCAGTATAATCTCAGTAAGAACATACTTATTTACCTTCGTGTATCAGCGCATCATGGAAGTTCTGAGGCATCAGGGTTTAATGGGAAAAAAGCAGTCTCTTCTTGTAGTCTCTTCAGGAATTTAATAAATCTGTGCATACACTATACAAATCTGCAAAATGTTTGTTGGATGATTATAACACAACCTTTATTTCCCACTGCAGGGCAGAGCACAGCAGAGCCAGTGCGAAACGAAAGACAGATGGGCTCTATTGTTTGACTGTTTTGAAGCGTCGTTGAAAAGACTATTTGAGGCCTGAATTGTCTTAGAAAACTTGATGACAAACCTCTCTGTGTGCTCATTAGAACTTTATGCCTTCTCTCTTACTCTCTCTCACAGAATGAAAAAACACAGGCAAAGCTGTACATTTACTAGAAAGCTTGCAACGTACACTTAGCTTGATAGCTTAAATGGAGAAATCCTCTTCCCTGACAATAGGAGATGGTTCTTCATGATTAAACTAAATTCCCTTTTTTCTTTATTAACCTTTTGGCTTCCTCTCTCACACTCCTACTTCTAAAGCATCTGGCCCACATTAATGGAGAAGAAGAATGAAACTTAAGAAGGTTTAAGAAATGGAATACTAGGCACAATGATAAAGCTTATGCTAAGAGATAACTTGGTGTTTCTTTAAGTCTTGGAAATAAAATAAATTGTCCAAAAATGTACTTGTTACTCTTACTAGCATGTCCACTAACAATGTCCATCAGTGTATATACTGACATCACAACAGAACTGTGCCATTTTTTATTATCATTAACAGGTCCACTGCATTTTAAATATGTACCATGTTTGATACAGCAGTTTTCTGTAATGGATGTGATGATCACATCCATGAATGGAATTAATGGGATGTGATTGATGGGACGTGAAATCACATTTCTCATTGCTCAATTACATTATATGAACAAAATGGCTGACTGGTTTGCCTCTGTACCCTAAAAATATGCAATTATTTTTTGCTACACTTTCATAATTGCATAATTTAAGATTTAGAACTGAATGGTAATGACGTACAATAAATAAAATCCTGTTCAAAGTGATACTATGTCTCAAGTACTCTGTATTATTCACTGACAGTTTAGACGGCTTGATAACCAAGTACACCAACTTATAATAAAACTGTATTAGCAGCAAAATTGTCATCAATGATGGAGCCGACACAACTAAAGCACAGTCGTAATTAGTGTAATCATATCTTCATAACTGTCATGCAATATCACAAATGCAATAAACATTCAAATAGATTATATCACATTTTTGATATATATGGGTCTGGAAAAAGGTTTGAAAATATAATCTCTGTATAAGAGGCATTTGAAAAGTAGTAAAATAATTGATGTAGGTATGAGGATGATCTAGAAAATAACTGAAGTAGGTATAAATGTCAAAATAGTTTTAATGTTTCCTTTATATAACAAAAACAAAAAAGACATTTTATTTATTCCGAAATCAACCCAGAAACATAAGTGTTGAAGGTTGAAGAAACACGCTATATAGGGCCCAGGAGTCAAGGTGCAAAACTCAAATTTATAATCTCAAAGAACTTTAATAATATCTCCTTTCAAGAGTATTTGAAAACCAACACTTGTTAATTTATGGAAACATTTATTTTATTCTGACCCAGTTTCTACATTTCCCTTTGCATCTCAGATTTAACTAGAATGTATTAGACTAATTTTAAGGACTCTTCTCCTGTAGGTTTCACAACATTAGCATTTTCATAGCTTCGCTTTGAAATCGATCTCTTAGATTCAGTATAGCACCAACAAAAGATGAGCCCTGCCCTGAAAGAAAGCAGCAGACTGGATATTTCAAATGCAAGTTTCATTTTAACCAAACATTTCAAAACTTAAAGCACCACCAGCACAGAGCATTAGTTCCTTTAATGCAGGAGATTTTCATCTTTCACCCAAATATATTTGACCAAATTGTATCACTGAACTGCTTTTATGGGACCAGACTGAAAAAATATGCATTTCAGCAAAACACTCCAAAGAATATATCCTGTTCAATTTCTTTACATTTAAATATTTTTCTATTATGAAATATTTCACCCATTTCAGACTTGCCTCTGGGAGGGATACTTAGGTTACAACCCAATGATTACTGCCATGCTTATCTTGTTCTGTCATTCATACATGCCTACAATCACAATTTAAATGATAGTCTTTTTTATTCAGAAGTCCTGATGGATAGTCAAGATGGCTGAAAACAGCACTGGCATTAAGGCCCACAAATTGTTAAACACTAAAATTGGATCAGCAACGGCATAATATGGAATATGGTTTGAAGATTATGTGTGTGGGTGGTACGACAGAGCTCTGCCAATTCCTCTGAGCACACTTAAAACAAAACAATAGACACCTATATTCATATACATTCATCAAATTAGGATCACAGCGCAGAGACTACAACAGCATTGATCAATTAAAACATACATACCCTTACAAATGGCATTAAAAGTATTTTGTACTATCTTCATTTTGTAGGATATTCTTTGAAGATGGAATGCAAGGTGTAAATGCAGTTTAGCTGGTATAAACAGATGCAATCACACTAACCTGAGCACATGAAAAAACACTTACATATTACACCAGAAGCTGCATATTAACAAGTGGCGAGTGAGAATCTGGGGAAAAAAAAGACGTGTATTCCAGTGGTATAAATCATGTGATATTAAAGATGTCTGTTGCCTTTTTACACCGAGAAAGCAGAGCTGAACAATGACATGGTAACATGAAGTTTCTTATAGATTGAGTAGTTTAAATGTTTGACTTTTCAAATGTTTCCTTTCCTGAATTAATAAAGAACTCAGGGTCATTTGTTTTGATTTCAGTTCTGTACTAATTGTATTGCTAGTATTACTGTATTAGCCTACTTAGAGTAGATCTGATCATTAAAACGTAATTCAAATCACTGAGAAAAAATTTATATATATAAATATATATATAAGGACAGAGAGGAAGTGACTATGTTTTCTTCTTTCCCTGTTTCTATACAGTATCTCTTAGCAAAAAACCAATAGCTCAGTAATGTGAAGGGGTGAGCCTATTCAAGTCACAGTTCTGGCTCAATGTGTGTCACAAGCAAATAAAAGAGTACTTGATAAAAATGGTGAAAAATATTCTGGCATCAGAGCTTTAATAATGCGGCCTTATTAAATTCCAGAGCGCTATGCAGAGAAACAGATGATAAGGATATCCTGTGTAATGTCATTCAAAGCAGTTTCTCACAGCAGGAACATGAAGGTCTCCTCAAAATCCTGAGATTTTTCTGTCCATTTCTTTATTCAAGGACCAAAGGGAATTTTCACTTAATTGCCTGCATGCCTTTTTTCCCAACAAATAGATCAGAATGTACAAGTTACTCTCAAGCGTATTTTCTTTACACCATTTCTGTTGTTAACAACCTTGGTCTCTCACGTAGCCCAATTAAAAAACAATAAGTGACAAATATATAAATTTGAAACCCATCTAATTACATATCAGGGTTTTAACAGGCATCCATGACAGTGAAGAGAGCTGAAAAGGCTTTAGCCTGTAAATTAAAATAACACATCATTTTATACCCCTAGTGAGGCATGGGGGCGTAGTACTCGCGCTTATATAAGTGCTTATATATTTCTGTCCCTTCACATTGAGCAGGAAGAAATATTGTTTAATCAATGGCGGCAAGAACTTCGGCCACCTCAGCAGAATTCCCCCGCCCACTTTTGACAGAGCATGGCTGCTGTTTATCCCATAATACCATCTCTGACGTTTCAGTGTTGGTCAAAGGGCAAATTTCACGTAAGAGTCACTTCCTCCAATGTTCAAATCAGTTTTGGGCCCATTGGCTTTTCAATTTGTCATTAAATGCAAAACAAGGACTTTCTGCTCTGTTGAAATAAGAGAGTTCAGTGTATTTATAGACATACATAATGTAAAGCCACCTGCCCAATCAATGCGATCATTTATGGAAACTAAGCTGAAAAAACAGATCAATGGAAACTAAGCGGAAACAGATCAATGATGTTCACCATGACTGTGTTTGCATAACCAGGTTAATATCGAAACATTGTTGTCTAAGACAATTCTCTGATTAAGAAACTACCATGTAAAGAGCAATTTCTGATTACCTTAAATTTACTGGCTAAAGTCATAATCCAAGTACGCACAAATCAAATTAACACATGTAGAGTATTGCATTTAAGTGCATTACAGGCAGGTACACAGCTTAAATCGCACTACTAACGTCATGCAGGAGTTTTCGCAGCATTTTCCAACAGGACAAACGTTTAAGGCCAACAAGAATTAAATATTGCCAAATAAAAGTGCAGAACAGGTCTGTTGCTGGGGAATTTGTATCCGCCATTGTCTATTTGCACATTATGGGGACATAATGCCGTGTGCCAGTAATCAGGCTATTTTCCTATAACATGTAAAATGGTAACATGAAAGTAATATTCTAAAATCACCTCCAGTACTCACAGTTAGGCCAATTATAACAGAGTTAATTTGCATATATACTGTAAAAAAAACTTTGCTGCCTTAAATTTTTATGTTTAATCAACTTGGCTTTACAAGTCATTTCAACTTAATAGTTTAAATCCTGACTGGTGTAACTTATAAAAAGCAAATTTTCAACTATTTTTAATAAGTTACAGCCACTCAAGACCAGTCAAGATTACAAAGAGTAAGTTTAAATGACTTGTGCAGCCACATTGATTAAACTTAAAATTTTAAGGCAGCAAAGTTTTTTTTACAGTGTAGGAGTCTTAAGCCCAGTTCACACCGACAATACATATATGAAATGAAAGTAAAAGTGAAGTGATGGCTTATAGGTCACCATTTGATGCACTTGCTAGTTGCTGGTGCTCATGTAGTAACTCTCATTGTAAATGGATGACTTCCAGACACTTTTGGTACAGTATGTCACTGTAAACATCCAATTTAAAGATACACCCGCCAAAGCTAGTTACATTTTAAAATAATGTCAAACTAAACTAGACAATACTGATTATTTTGCACAAAAAACATGACTGAAATTATTAATTGGTTTCAGAAGAAATACTTGGAAGTCAAACAGATTGACAGAACAAGTTGCTCATAATGAAAGTTTTATAAGTTTGAACCAATAGATTTGGCCTTTAAGATGAAAACCAGCCGAAGATCTAAGGAATAAAAGCATCCATTTGAGAAAGTAATGGTACATGATGAAGAAGAACATTTATACCATTAATGTATTAATGAATCAAGGCTGGATGTTCAAACACAAATGCAAAGTGTCACTAAGCACTGAAACAAATTAAGTTCTAATCCATTTCTTTGAAGGAACTCTAATTAGTCCTTCAATTCCCTCTAACATCATAACAAAAAGTGAATCATGATGTAACATGATCTTCTTTAACGTAACACACTCTGGTGAGATTGTTTTCTCCACAGTGTCAGAAAACCTGCATGAATGAAGGTTCTGGTTTGCTTTTAACATTAAAAAGCCTTTATTTTTTTCCAAATTCTGCCCAGTACGATGAGCATATTCCATCCCTGTCCACACATCAAAATACATGGTAAGGTGCCACACATTTCAGAACCCAAACCAAAGGTGACAGTATGTACATAGGGAAAAATATATTTTAGGCTGACGTATCTTGATTGAAATCTGGAGTTGGAATTTTCTAAATGCCCTTTTCCTTTTGCAAAAGCAATTTCCTTTGGAAATTGTTGGCAGTAAATAAAGTTAATGTGCTGCGCCTGCACTTCACTCACACATGGAGCTGAGGAGTTCTGACATGAGTTATCTGTATGATTCTTGTGAAAACTGAGATATGAATCCCTCTGTCGTAAACTAGATTGTAGGATGATGTACAATTGCCCTGAAGGGACAAATTCAGTAGGAACCCCCCCACAGAAAAGAGAGATCATAAAGATGATACAAAACAGAAGGACCTCATTCAAATATTATATTACTTACTGATAGTAAGTAGCAACTACATACTAATTCTCATGTGCTCTCTAAACACACTGGAACAATGGAATACAGCAATACTGACATCTAAAATCTATCAACTTTGATTTTAAGTGCAAGACACCATAAAGAAATTGTTTAATAAAAATTTTAGAAAATCAAGTTTCCTTTTGACTGTTCATTTTTTATTACTGCATAATGACCTTCCGCTAGCAGAATATAAATTGTAGGACACAACAAGTCTAAAGGCCCCCTGGGGTAAATGGCCTTTTTGATTTTATTTTGGCCTTCAATATAAAATAGAGCAACAAAACATAACAAAAACAAACAACACTTTCATGATCACCTGTCCCTATGCAATGACAAATATCCTGATTGACAACACTGAATGTTAAGATGGATCTTTTACACCTTGGATCCATTTCAAAATCTCATCAATTAAATATGATTTACATTCTGTTGCTATTTCTCAACTTCCTTTGATTATTGGCAAAATTGCATCTGATCCAGTTGTTTCAAATTCACTTACAATCTGAATTCAGTTTAGAAAGTTTTGGAGATTACATAGGGCTTATATACGTTTGAAGGAGACATGGAAACAAGACCTTTCTATATCCATTCCGGATGACCTATCTTAAATCAAGTACACTCTTCATCAGTCTGCACCAGGCATGGTCTGATACAATTCAAGATGCTTTATAGAGCTCATCTGATAAATACCCTATTGTCAATTTTTTTCCCTGCAAGAATGATGCTTGTAATCTGTGTAGATGAGCTCCGGCTGATCTTGTACACATGTTCTGGTCATGCCATCTTTCACTTTTTGGTCCAATATATCTGATACACTGGGAAAAGCATTTAATTTTGAACTCAACCCCAATTTGTTGATGGCTCTTTTTGGTATTCTACCACACACTGGATCCTTTAGCCCCACTGCTCAAGTGGTCACGTTTGCTATTATATTAGCCAGAAGGAATATCTTCCTTAAATGATGATACAAAATATTTTTTTCCACATTAAATTGGAGAAATTCAGGTTCATGAAACAAGGTTCCCATAAACCCTTCAGTAACACTTGGGACCCTTTTTTGAATTTAATTAAGGGCTTGCTCTGCCCTTCTGATCTGATAATACTATAGAATACAGAATGTCTCAGAACGTCACTAAATGTCATTCTTTTGATAATATTTTTTATACCCTTGTCTCTCTCTCTTTCTCTCTCTCTCACGCGCTCTTGCTCTATTTATTTTTCCTTATTTTTACATTATTTTTCATTCCCTCAGTTGTGTTGGGATGATTAAGGGCTGGGTTTTGACGTGCTTATTGCAAGGACATGTTGTTTGCTGATCATTCCAGTATACATGAAATTGATGTTGTCCTGACAAAATGGCAATAAAAAAGACTGGAAGTCTAGATGGAACATATCTGCTTGTTCACATAAATGAGTAAATTCAAACAATTCTTTAAACACAACAGTGATTTGTGCACTGTGTGTGGAATCTAGTACTTAGGGTAAAAAGTCCCATATTTAATATATAATAACAAACATATATAATATATACAACAAAATATGAAAGTTAAGTCTACATGACAAAGTATATTTAATTAGTGGAAGCAGCCAAGGCTTCATACAAGCGAGCAGGGCATGATGGGACTGACAAACCACAGCAAAATGTTGTCTTTTTTTTGTCCCCCTTTTTTTGTCCCCTAGCTGACCTGCTCATCATTCAATGGCTGGCAGATGGTGGCAGACACAGGTCGACCATGATGTGGAATCAATGAACTGTACAACTAGAGCACTAAGCTCCATCACCAATTACAGCAAGCCCTAGTCAGTCATAAACAATCCATGACTCTAACAATGCCATCCATACAAACTATTATGACATCCAACACAGACAAATACAGTGATAATAAAGATGAATATAGAAATATCATACTAAATTACATAAGTAAGACCCTCAAAATACTACATTTTCACAATACGGTACTTTTAATCTCCTAATTTTATTACTTTATTCTTGTGACATTACACTTTAATGTTGTGATGCTTAATTTTAAATCTCACTGTTTTTTTAACAAATCTTTTTATTTATATTTGTATTTTAACTAATAAGAGAAAAAACGCCCTTGAGGACGTTTCAAATTACTTAACATAAGAGGAAACAAACACAATTTAGTGTCTTTTTCACAAGACATGAAAACAGATTTCTGTCTCTTTGGCATTTACAAAGTATGTGAATTTCACCAAGAGCGAAGAATGATAATTACACCAATCAACAGTTTTTAGTTATCTGAGAGCTCAAACTGATTTTTCCATCAAGAATTCTGATGCCACAACATACAACAGTGTTGACACGAAAAAAAAACCCCCGCTTGTTATCAACGGCCTCAATGAGAAAGCGTCGAAGTAATTAGCCTGGAGGAAATTGCAGTGTTCTTGCCTCTACTTAACAAAAATAAAAAATAGCATTGAGTGATATTAGACTAGCATTTCCACAGCCAAACAAAACTTAATTCCTGCTGTCAGATTGTGAACCAGCTTATAAACAAGGCCGCCAACCTCTGTAAAAACATAAGAAGAATTAAATATTCTTGAGTCGGAAGTATTGACAAATAAACATAGTGGCTCGACTTGTGCTGTCAATGCTAAGGCAAACTGTAAACACTGTCACAACCAGTCTGTGGCTAATTGGACTTTACCAACTTTATTGAATATAGAGCTGTCCAGTAATACCTGACACAGTCATACCTGAAACATAAATTTTGATACCAATATCTGCAGCTTTTCAGCAATTTACATTTTTAAAGCAAATATTATTAAAATATCTGTTAAAAAAACTTAACAGAAAAATCTCTTCAAGTAATTGCAACAACAGACCTTAACTGACTTCAAAAATCCATTAATGTTTGAAGTCAGGGTTGCACCCTGAACACCTCTATTCTATAACCATATCTATGTCAGCTCTGCTTTAGTCTATAATAACACAAAGCAATGCCTAGCTGAACTGTAGCTTCTCACCGGCAGCCCTTCAGAGAAACAACCAGGCATCTGGTTGACCTCAGGCCGAGGAGCACGACTACTCTAAACTGAACCTGAGCCACAAATCCACGTCTCTCTGCTCCATCAGTGCGCAGCTTCACCTACATTAATACTTTATAGAGAAAAGAACAGCTACAAGTGCCTGCTAATGGTCTGGAAATAATATGCTTTTCTCGAGGCCCTTACAAAAAGAGAAAGCAGAAAAACATGTATGGCCCATTACTGCTTGCTTCACACTTTAGTGTTCAGGACAAACCTATTCAGAAAAGATGTTCTTGCACATCAACAAAGGAACTACAAAACAGCTGTCTGCAATAACTACTATAATATCTGACTGGGGGGCAAGGACTGAGGCAAATGAGGGAATTTTAGTAAGAAGTGATGGGCACAAAAGGGCAGCAGGGAGGCTGGAGAAAGCCTGAAGAAAACACCATGCTGACTGCTTTTTGAGTGTTTATGTGTGTTTCATCTCTTCCTCTATCTGTCTCCGTTACTGTTGTTCTGTTCTGTTTCAGCTGCCTACAGAGGCAGTATTGTAATGCATTATAGGCACAATCCTGAAGCTGAGGTGGTTTCATAATATAAAATTAATTTTTTTATTAATTTTGGGCAAATTATTCATGTGTCCTTTGTGGGGAGGCCTTCCCAGAATGCACTGCACTGAGATAAACTAAACTGACATATGTGTCGTTTCATGTGATAAGGACCATGTAATTTAAAATGTATCATGTTCATTTTTAATTATTTGTGCAAGCTATATTTTTATAGCTGTCATTGTCATTGCCATGCTAACGTCGAACTCTATTAAAATCAATAGTTGTTGCCAATTTAATGGTGGGTAGGACGCTATCTCACTAGGTTTTGCACAGAGCTTGTATTTCTCATTCTTTCTGTCTCTATGTTTCTCATTCTTTTTTCCACTCAATCTCTGCTAAGTCAGTTCCAGGTTCCCCAGCGATCGACGAAGAAATATGGTTTAGAAGAGAAATCTGATGCACCGGAATAGCGTTGTTCCCGTAGGATGGCAACCCTTTAAACAGCTGAGGAGATGAGACTAAACCAACACACCCTGCAGGGGAAACAAAAAGAGTAAGTAAAAACAGAGAGAATAGGACATACTACCAAAGTAAACATTAAATTTGGTTATCAGCAATGATAATACATTAAGAATCAATGAATGGAGAACGTGGGGCTTATGTCTCAGCTCCGTGGTGGTCATTGATTGAGATCCGACACGTGCTGAAAGAGGCCACCGGCATTATCATTCAGTCAAGGTAATGCAGTTTCATTCAGGCGAGACCGACGAGCTTTTGATTAAGAACAGATGCTGCTCACACCTCCCATTCTCTTATGCGCCGCTGATGAAAATGGCAGATTTAGGAGCTTTATCACGGTTTAATATCTCTAATGTCTTATATCCTCAACTGCTCCCCGTACTCCATTGCAAAAGAAAGGCCTATTTTCCCCTGTAATTGGAAGCCGTTAACAGAAACTGTGGCCTCTGAGTGTTGTTTAAAGCAAATATATCAGCATGTTATGCCCTAATTGTTTGCCCATAACTCGAAAAAAATATTCTGCCTGTCCCTTTCAAGTCCCACATAAAAATGGCGTTAACAAGAGCTTTGTCTAGCAATAACCCTGATAGCAAAAACAGCTTAAACACAAGACGGTTGACTGGTATATTTAGCTGATTTTTAGAGGGGTTTTGGGCACTTGCCAGATTGGCAGGTTATGTAACCAGCTGACCAACCAGTTAAACCAGCTAAACAGTCTGGTTTAAGGGAACCATACAGAGCCGTTTTTTCCACACACACATCCTCCAGTTGTTGGTGAAGTGTTGAAACAATGAGAAAACACCCAGATACTGGAAATGTGTAAATGAAAGCAAAGGCGTCTCTTGCCTTCACACCATGACTGATGACTCCTCATGACCAGGCTGAGCATCATGCCACTGCCGCCATCATAAGTGACAGCCATTCCATTATCACAGTTGCCACATAAAACTTTGCAGTTCCAACAACCGGCATTTATCACATCCTCACCTCCCAGAGGGCACAGGGAGAGATTATACAGCAGATTGACAAGAGGCCTGGGGTCTGATTAAAGTCTGTTACTTCCCTCCAAGACCTGATCATGAGTCACCTTACACCCTCCCTGACAACAGGACCTCCACAATGCACAAAATCGACCTTTGCATTGTATACGGTTGACTGCCTCTTTAGACAGTGTCATGTTTTATAATTACCTACATTCAGACCAGTTGTAAATACCCCGTTCGTATTTCACCCGGAATAATTAATGATGAAAGTGACGCCAAAGATGTTGCTGCAAAAGGACAAATGGATATTGCCTAGATGTGGTGATTCAGCAATAAAATAAAGGAGTAGCAAAAGATAATTTCCCAAGGCCTCAACATACGTCCCCTATCTTTGATTGCATCTGTCACATTACCCCAGACATTTAGTTAGGAGATATAATAAGATTATCACAAAGACGCACAAATCAGTTGTGGGGGCAGTTGTGGCCTACTGTTAAGCCAGCCGGGCTTGTGATCAGAAGGTTGCTGGCAGGTAGAAACTGAAGTGCCCTTGAGCAAGGCACCTAACCCCCAATCGCTCCCTGGGCACAGTAGTGTGCTGCCGTGTGTGTGTGTGTTCACTCCCTACCAGTGATGGGTTAAATGCAGAGGTCAGGTATGGGTTACCATATCTGACAAATATGTCACTTTCAAATCGAATCCCACATCAGACACAGACTGGCAGTGAATATGCAAGTTGCTGTTACTCACACCTGCATGAGTGGAACTTTTCAACCATGGAATGAGTAAACATAAGACTACAATAGATCACCTGAAGGTTAAGTAGATCCACATTGGTCCACATTGAACCTTAAACTATCTTGGTAAACCAAGTGACCAACCACAGTTAATTTTTTACAGATAATTGTTTTAGACTTATCTTTTTTGTTTTTTTAGATAAATCTAAAATAGATTATTATGTATATACATATTGTAATCATAATTGCTGTCCATCTTAAAGCAATAAAAAAGACAACGTAAGAAAACAAAGTGGACTATATAGTTCTGCTTGTGGATATTTAAAGAGTTAGATAATCAAAACATGCCTTCATTTACTCTCTCATTTACTGTCATGCAGTCTCAAACCCGTCTTTTTACTACTCCTACATTCTGCTCTTTCTTCTCTTTAGTGGAACAGAGGAAAAAAATATTGACACATTGTTCTTTTTCTACACAATACATACTCTCTCTTTCTCTTACTTAGCCAAAATTCTGTATGTCTTTTAACATTTGATGACACTAAACTGTTAAATTTAAAACTAATCTAGATAATATTGCTTCCTCAAAAAGCACTTGTTCAACCAAGCTGCTTGTAAACAGAATTTGCTTCCAAGCAGACTCATAAAAATGTCCCATGTGCTGTGGTGGCTGAGGCTGAAACTATTTTACAAATACCAACTGTAATGTATTTAAGTATCATTTTCTTAGATCCAATTCTGAGTACCATATATGGTAACACATTAATAATTTAGTTGTTGCATTCCAAATAAGGGGCCTACTATTACAGGTAAAGCTATAACTTTGGCACAGGGATGCCAAAAAATGTTCACACACTAAATGGCTCATTTATCCCCGAGGTGAAATTCAGAGGCAAGTTATATATATCTGTCATCAAAGTAAAGCTGTAAGAGAACCTGTCACAATAACCTCTATATAGGCTTCAGTTTAGTTGCAAAAATGCAGTTTCATCAAGGAGAAAAGTCAAACACATTAGTGTTTGTATCTTGTTAAGATAAACAGATGTATGACCTGTGAAAGGTCAAAAATCAATGCAGACTAAAAATCTAGAAGAATAAAACTTTTATAGTTTAGAATAGGCTCTTAAGACAAAGTACAATTGCAATGCAGTATGTACACTCAAGTTCCCGCGGTAAATCCTGTACCTCATGCCTTTTAATAATGAAAATTAAACTCAAAACTACGCTTTCAGAATAATTAACAGGTGTCACAAGGAGCAAAAACATTATTATTTAAATTTAGCAGTATTAGCTGAAAATTAGTGAGCTGCATATGAAAAGCCGACAAGTTGTCACATCATATTTAATACAGAATCCATCTCAATACAGTACGAAGCGTGCTGTTTACATTGCTTAAAACATCGATAACTCATTGTCTTCAAAATGCACTGGCATTAGTGCAACAACATAAATATTTAAGATGCGTAATATCTAACCATTTTGTTGTGGAGGTGACACCAGTGAAAATGAACTCTATGGGTATGCGACACAGGTCACTCCAGAGTCTTGGAAACGAAAGCTCAGTCAAGGGATCTTTTCCCCTGCACACAAAATGAATTATTCATGGAAGATTTGGAGACATCAGTTAGAGGATCTGTCTATAACAGACTCCTATCTCCCCCAAACACACATAAAGAACAACCAGAAAAAGTGCAGACTGCCCTTTAAGGCAACCATTAAAATGTATTGTCTCCTGATAGGTTGGTCATTGTGTCTTGAATTCTTGGAAAGAAAGGATGAGTCTAAATACACTGACTTTATGTTATGTGTATATTTTGAGAGCAATTAATAAATATCACTTTTAGAATCACTTTACCAGATTGTAACACAGGGACCGTTTACTCTAAAGGTCAGAAATTGAACTACACATTTACAGCTACATCTCTCTCAGTAAACAGAAGTGTTTTTCGCTGTTTGACTGTCAAATAGTATATATTTTATTTAGAAATTCATGTAGTCAAAGTTTAATCATTTTGAATGATAATGGTGTAGGTTTATTATGAAAATACATTCTTAAACTCTTACACCTCTAGTTCAGTAAGTTTCTGACCTTGCCTTAAAAATGCATAAACAAAAACTTGAGCCCAAAGTTAAATGTCTTTTGTTAGGAAGGCCACATACTGAGAAAAACACTCCATGCTTCTATCTCATCATTTTGGCATTTATATGACACTAAAGAGGCCTGCATCAGACATTCGTAGCGAAATTGTAACATTTCACAGTTTATTCCGTCAAGACTCATTTCCTCAATTTCTTCCTGTTTTGGTTCTGACAGTCATATGTTCTGAGGCAGGGCCATCCATCATTCTTCTCAGCAGCGTGTTGATGGGGCCTGTCTTGGATGGGCTGTTTTGCAAACTGTCTATATTTAACCAGCATGAGGTAAATATTTACAGAGTGGTGTGACGGTATGCCCCCAGAAAGCGGTGCAGTCGCTAAAGGCAAAATGCAAGACATGGAACCTGTCAGAACGGACAGCACTCAAGAAGAAGTGGACGTGAAGCCCGATTCCTGAGACATCAAGCTCTAAGGGGAACTTCTCAAGGGTTAGACTGTGAAGAAAATTCTCCCATCTGGCCCACCACAGTATGGCTGGGAATTATTGTGCTACAGATTCATTTGAAACTGCACAAAGCAAACGCCTCTGCTTTGACAAAACATTGATCTTCAATGGAAACTCTTAAATGGAAAACTCATTTACTGTGGGAAACTAGGGGCGTTTTCACAGTGGAGTTTTAGGGCGGACCCAAATCTGTATGGCATCACAGTTTGGTTCTTTAAGTTAGTGTGGTGTTTTTTGAACTGCACTAAGGAATCAAACTCAAATATGATTTGTAATATAATCTTTTTAGTTGTAAATAGCAGTAAGGTAAATAAAAAAAGAGCAAAACAGTCAATAACACTGCATTTTCATTGCTCTCTCCAATTGTGTTGTTGTCGAACTGTCGAACTACAGTGCCAAACATATTAAAATTTACAAATGTAAGAAGAGAGCCAGAATAGATGAAATCAAATTCAGAATATATCAGAATCAGTGTCATCATTTCTAAAACACCATCTACTACACAACTGGGAATATCAAGAAGCAACTAATACCATTATATTCTTTGTGTTTATTGTGTTTGTTAACATACTATATAATATTTAAACCAAATCACAAATCTCATCAAGTTTATGTATTTTTAAATATTTTTACAATGTTCCAAAAGCAATGACAACAATGACATGACAGAAAACATCTCAAGTTATGTATGTAACCTGGTTCCCTGAGAAAGGGAATGAGAGGCTACATCAGGAGCTGATGCTATAGGAAAGCATTCCAGGCGTGAACATCAGTGAAATTATTCCTATTTATATGCAATGCCAAGGTAACATTGTAAGGGCTGCCTGGACACTTTCAGTAGGGGAGGCAAAAGCAGTCACACTGGCCTTCTGCTTCTTCCAATGGGAGCTAGGCCCAGGTCATACAGCAGGTAAGTCTGGTAGGCCTGCAGAACTGCCATGGTGTGCAGGGATGCTGCAGCATGACCTGGGGTCACATCTGCCTTGCCAACCAAGCTAGATGTAGTACTATATGGCTTGGAGGGCAGGGCAAGCTTCCTAGGGCAGGTAAAGCAATGACAGAAACTAAATGTTTGGGTGAACTATCCCTTTAACCAAGGTGAGTGTTTGCCAAAACCAGATCCATCACAAATTATTTGATGTTTTCAGAACTTCATTTAAACTTCACTTAGGTTTGTATGCAACCGAAAGCAGTTCTAAGTTAACTTAGAAAGAGAATTAACTCTGTAATTATTTCATCCATTTCCACCAGTCTAACCATTCAGGCTGATTTGAGGTTGCAGACATGGTAGGTGGGCATTACTGACAAGGTAATCATAGCACTGAAGTACCTGTATTTCACAGACACCCCTCACATTTAAACCATGAAACAAAAGAGACACTGCCTCTATCTGAAACTTTATCTGGTGGTATCGCTGTCATACAATGGGTTAGAACCCATTGTATGACCCATACTAAAACTTTAGTAAAATGAGTGACTTTTGCCCTATTAGTTCTCATAATTTGCAAATTGTGTTTTTTATATTTCTACCTGGGTTTTCTCCTGGGTTCCTCAAAGAATGCCTCTGCTGCATTAAGCATGAAGTGATCCCTGCATTTATGTCCATCAATGGTTACAGGGATAATAGACTCTGAGAACCAGATAGCTTCATTCCATGGCAGGTATTGGAAAATCACTCACATAGACAAACTTGCAAAAAGGGCCCGCATTTGTACAACCAGGGAGCACTGTATGTTTAACAGATAAGATATAATCAATAGCCCACTCTTTAAAACACAGGAGTGCTGCAATGGCCTAACTATGGCTGTTTAATCCACAATCATTGCACTGGTATTTAACCCACATGAGATGGCTCCCTTATATGTGATATTTGTTTCCCTACCAAATACTGCAAATGTCTAGCAATATGATCAAAGGCAATACTTTAGCGATCTTTGAAAGGACCCGGAGGCAAAAAATGTATTATGGACCTTTACAACAATCCACTAGGGCTAATGGACCATTTCAGCAACAAATATATCCCCAGCTAAGGGTATTTCTGCCTGCTACAACATTTAGGGAAAAATAAGAGTGTGTAAATCACAAAAAAGGCAAACTACAAATAAAAGTGTGTGTTTGTGTATGCGTTTGGGGGGGTTGGATTGGGTGTTGTGATTACAAACATGTAATCACACATATAAAAAACTATTCTCAATGAGACCAAGCTGCTTTCAGACTCTCCTCTGTCTCTGCTGACAGGATGTCATATAGTGATATAGCTGTGAGTCATTCAGGAGGACATAACATCTCAAAACATGAACTCAAAACAAGAACCGAAATCCCCCTTGCTGTAAATAACCTGTAACTAGACCTTTCAGCAACAAAAGAAACACCTGTTCTTGGTCAAATATAAAAGGTCAAAGTATCTGAAATGGTACAGGTATAAAGGTGTTAAGGTGTATTATTACAGTATTTAGGTTTTATGCGGTAGGTTTAACTGGAAGCGTGGGTCTCTGAGCTAGGGCTGTTCAATTAATCGTAATCGATTTCCAATTTCAATTACGACTTCCAACAATTACAAAAACAAAGTAATCAAGGTACATTTACATTTAGTCATTTAGGAGACGCTTTTATCCAAAGCGACTTACAAAGGACAAGAGCACTAAACATTTTGCCTTGCGAACCAACAAGCATGCCTACAAAGCTACATTTACAAGCGGATATTGTATTCTGCTACGAGAGACCAGATGAACTAGAGACAAGGATTTTTTTTTTGTTTGGAGGATAAGATAGAGCATTAGGGATTAGTCAGGTGTCTGCGAAACAGGTGTGTTTTGAGTTGTTTTTTGAAGGTTGTGATGGTCTCAGCGGATCGGGTGGAGACTGGGAGTTCATTCCACCACAAAGGAACAGAATGGGTGAAAGTTAGAGGTAAAGGTAAAACGATTATTGTACCAAGTTTCATTTCACAAGGATTCTTTCATTTCTTTTTGTTATAAAGCTATTTTTTACATTATTTTATTTCTTTTTCAGTTGAATCCATTTTTAAAAAGACAAACATTTTTATTTAATAAATACAAGTTGCTTCTGAGGTCAGTGAGTATTCGCGTTAAATATTTTTATTAATTTATCAATTTAATAAATATATGTTTTTTCCAAAGGCAGTAAGTAATCATGTTAAATAATTGTGATTGCAATATTGGGAAAAATAATCATGATTATGATTTGTCACAATCGAGCAGCTCTACTCTGAGCAATAGGAGAGACCTTTTACGAAAACGCTAATGAAGACTTTGCTGTAGGAATACTGCTGCCCCTGTGAAGCTCCTACATCCATGCTGGGTTGGTAAAAGTGGCATATTTGTATGGTAACCCATACTTGAAATGTAACCATACCTCTGCATTTAACCCATCCAGTGAGTATAGAACACACTCACACAGCAAGTAGTGAACACACACACACCCGGAGGAGTGGGCAGTAATCAATGCAGCGCCCGGGAAGCAACAAGGGAGAAAGGTGCCTTGCTCAAGGCACCACAGCATTTCCTGCCAGCTGTGGGAATCAAACCTGCGATCTTCGGTTTACAAGTCAGACTGCCCCATCACCATGTCACACATTAAAGTCAAAAAACAAATATGAATGAGGGAAAAGAAAAACTGGCAATAACTTTATGCTAAAACGGTTTATGCAGGGGCAGATAAAATGTGTTATTTGAAGAATTCTTTATCTAAGGATAATCCACTAATATTACACAAATAAAAAATCTACCAGCTAAACATAATAACTAATCAAACAACACTTAAATTTCCATTAACAACAATATAATTAGTTTTTAACTCACTGCTTATTGGCCATCATTCATTCCTTATGCAAAAACCATTAGGCGAGACCTTCAGATGTAAAGCAGACTACTTCAAACGTCTTAAGCTTCATTTTCTGACTCATGGAGAAACTGTGTCTGCAGGAGTCGCAGACAAAGTTCTATTAAGTCAAATTTACAAAAGCTGGAGGAGAGATAACTGTTCTCGTCCTGGAGGACACCTGCTGCTCTGCTTCCCAGAATCCTCAGCGCCACATTACTTCTCCACCTCATTTACATATACATCAGTCATCTTGTTTCTACGCTATATGCCACACAAGAGCAAAATATGCAACTACACTAGAAACTATGCATTGAAGATGCTCAGTCATGTTTAATTTCTACATGGAAAGTGACGAGAACACAACCAAGAATTGAGATATTTTGTTTGTTTTTGTGAGGAAAAAATTCTTAGCATTCCTTTTTCATTAAAAACAACAAAAGAATCAAAAATAGAACATATATATACTTGTGTATGATTTTTGTAGAGACATCAACCACCATCCACAGCATATGGAAATACATAGCAAAACAGGAGATAATATCAGAAGCCACAAGCAGAGTACAGCAACACAAATGTTGCTCCACTGGCATCATATATTTCAGGTTAAAAATAGTTCCCAAAAAGGAACAAAAAAAATGTGAAAAATAGAATAAAACAACTTAGAAAAAAGTCAGAAAGACCAGAGATTGAATTTTGAGGACAGGATAAATTTTGCCACATATCTTTCGTCTTTTTTTGCTATGTGACAATATAAGAATTGTTGCACTTCTGACTGTCTAGAGGACTCAGTGTACACATTTTTATAAAGAGCTTGAGGTTTTCCAGAGCGAGAGGTTGTCAGTATAACCATAGCCAAAGGATGTACTCTGGAGCATGACAGCTCGACTAGGTGCTCTGAATTGTTGACAAGGAAACTTTTGTTTCTGGTGATGGACATCATCAAATAAATAGTAGCTGACTACCATTTAAAAGGCTGTCCGAGTTGCTTGGGTGAATGCGATCTGACAAAAGGGTGCCGAGTGCACTACCCCAGGGCAGTACGCAATGTTAACTTTTAAACATTTAAACTGATACTCACTTGAGATGTTTGGACATCAAGAGAATGTTGCTTCCCTTGTATCCTTTCCGTACTTTTTTCTGAGTGCAAGTAACATAATCTGTCAGTTTTGATTATTACAAATCTGTTCATAAATATCCGAGCACTCATGGTGAGTCCTAATTTAACATACAGAGTAACACTACATCCATCAAATGTTATTAATTTAAAGATTAAATAACATAAAATATTAAATAATATACATAAAGTACAACAAAAGAAATGTCTGTGATCTTTCAACTGCTTTATTGCAACATCCTTAATGTGTTTATCTACATCAAGATCCATCACACTTCCCCCAATGTAAGTTGGTATTCTGCCATCTAGTGGTGCATGCATTATTTGACATCTACAATGCCTCCAAGAATCTCCCTTAGTCATAAATAAATAAATATCACCATAGGCGGTCTGGCTTTGAATGTATTGATATTTTAATCCCAATAAATCCATTTAAACCAAATCTATCCCTTAGTGTTCAAAAAAGCTAACCTCCACCATACCAAGACAACAGTGAGAAATGCACCATTTCCCTCCAAGGCAAATGCTAAAACATTGAAGAGCAATTACACGTTAAAAATTAGAAAACATTGTAGGACAAAACTTGACTGGACTACAACCCCACTCAACAGATCCCCCAAACAAAGCATTAGGCTTCTAAAAATACCTTCTTAATTTGGTGTAATTTCATTGTTTTTTTATGCAGCAGTGTGTTGGTTGCAGTCCCAAGCCGCTATGCTGGTCCAGCACATAGAAATGTTAATTCCAAACCTAATGCATGGTGGCACTTTCTTCACTCCACCGGGGTGTGATTTACCCTATGTGAAGCATGCTGACAGCCTCCTCCATCATTACACTTCTGTGATCACATCTATAGGATGCTGAAATCTCCTGGTCCCTGCCTCATTCTTCCTTCCTTCTGCAGGTGAGGCTGAGGACTTTATCTATGCATCCTCTAACAATTACAGATTTGAGAAACAGAGGCAGTTGAGCCCACAGGGACACATGCATGTTGAATACAGGCTCTGCAGTTGTTAGATGCTGGGCATTCATTAATTAGCACAGACTTCTATCATGTGAAATAGGACCTTAGGCTGCTTTGAATTTAGATGAGTTCTAAACAGAGCCAGATCAACACATCCAGGGTGACAAGCCAAATAGGCTTCATGTGTGTTTACTCATTTAGAAGATGCTTTTAGCCAAAAGCAAAACAAAACATATAATGAAAAAAAAATCAGTCTTAACGTAACAAAGGCACAGCGAGCAATGAAGTGCATGATAATGACGAAAAGCATTGACTACTCTAGAGCAAGACTTTGTAGCAAACCTCCAGTTTATCAATATGCTTTTCCAAATCATCAGAAACTGCAGTTCAATACTGCAGTGGTTTAGTTTGCATGAAATCCACTGATTCGTGCTTGCCTGTCTATACTTATGCATTTGAACCTCTCTCTGACTTATGCATTTGAAAGTTTGCCAGTTCTGCTCATTTAAAAATGTTGTTGGGACCTTGGAGTTTTAGATTTGGGGGGGTGGTTGAGTTCTTTTCAATAGCACCATGTCTTTTTCAGTGTAATTCTTATTTAATTGCATCAATGAGTACAGAGTTGGAAATTAACATGGCATGCAGCTGCTGGTATGGCCAGGGGGCAGCATTTTTGCGCTTGTGTCTGCTTGCTTGCTGGAGTGAAACAGAGGACTCAGGCCCTACACAGTAATGGATTCCCTGCTTGTCCTGTATAATGTAGCCAAAGGTGATTTGTCAGATTGTTGCTGTGGGCAGAGTTGTTTTTTTCTTTTTCAGTTTCTCGTTGTTTGGTTTTGTAGCTGAAAGTTTGAAAGTTTTGTTTTGGCTTGACAAAAAGCTGACCCCTAAGGGCAGCATCCATGGTTATTAGACCAGTGGTTTTCAACCAGGGGGCAAGGCCCACTAGGGGACCTCAGCAAACTTCCAAGGAAGCAAAAAGTACCTCAGATTATTTAAACTGATTTAAGTTATTTTAAATCAGTTTACCTTAATTAACATGTAAACTGGTAAATATGCAGCACAGAGCTCTCGTTCAAACAATTTCTCGCTGCAGTGCAAAGGTCTATTCACTCATCCCAATACTGAGATTTTCTTTGTGCACCATTTTTTTGTGTTACTTTGCTGGCAATTTTTCAAACTCCCAATTTTCTCAGTCTACTCTCACTCCCAACTATAAACCTGGCCCCGCATATAGCGTAATGAAGATCTCTGCTGTGCAATGCAGAACCTTGGCAAACAAAATAGACACATTTTTAATTGTTGTGCCAACACCAAAACAACTGCTGTTTTGCTGAGAAGCATACCGTTTTTACAACTTTTGAAAATAACAAAATTAATTGCAAGTAATTACTCAAAACTTTGAGCTGGAAAACAACTCATCAGAAATACCATCAGAAGTACCAAAGGAAATATCTGCATTGATAGGCTTTAGAAACTGTCAACAGGGGGCCTTAGAGTCAAAATGTTTGAAAACCACAACTTTTGACTATCTTTTGCAGATAAAACATTAGATGAAAAGCCTGAGAATCCTGACCAGCTCCACACAGCAACATTGTGTTCAACCAATAGAATGTATGTCCCATTTGTTGACCAATGGCAGATGAAGGAAACTTAGCACAAAAAACAGGAGTGTTAAATTCAAGCATTAATTTTAAGAGTTTAATTCAAGCACTGTGATTTCTCTCAGTACAATGTGTAGCGCTGATGTAACTAGAAGTTACAAAGCATAGAAAAGCCTATCACTACTTCTCTAAGCAGCCAACAAAAAAACAGAATGCATGCTTAATTGTGGTCAACATTTCTCATCTCAAGTCACTCATGGTACACACAGTGATTACAACTGTGGTGAGTCCTGGCCACAACTGGCCACAGCATAACCAAAAACTCCAAACTACATTGCTCTCTGAGAACCGAGATATCCAAAAACCAGAAAACAACAGTAAATCTCTAAAACACATCACAAGCATGGACAGCATACAGCAAGAAGGTTACAACCTACAAAAACAAAAATATACCATTAAAGTAAAAGGTAAAAGATTTTTGAGTGTCTTCATTTAAAGATAAATTGCAGACCACAAATTGCTGAGGATTACAGCAGTTCTGTTCAGGGGCCCAGATAACTTTATTAACAAAGCAGAACATCTAATCAAGGTAATTACACAAGTTAATTACAGTTCTTAATCATACCGCTAATTATGGGCACCCTCGCCGCTTCAATCTAAAATCAAATTGTGCTGCCTTGAAGGTGTGGCATTACATTTTGGCACGCTCAGTTTAAACCAGTTTTCCAGCAAACTCAGCACTTCACCTGCTGGGGAAAAGAGAAGTAAGAAGAAATCAAGAACAGAAGACTTATTTTCATTATCTTGCTACTGTTGATTCTGCATGTCTAATGTGCATCATTTTATCTTCAGAAGAATCTCCAAGTTGTTGCCAGGCAACATGCAGACGGTATGGGGAGCATGCAGAGGTTCACTAGTTTGCCTTGTATAATAATCCAAACAAGCTGAGCAGTCAGAAGTGTGAGACTCTCAGTAAATAAAAAATCTAACAAATACACTATAAAGGCTGATAGTGCCCACAACTCATTGTGAGAGGAAGGAGTTTAGTGATGCTACACTTATTTTTTCACTGAAATAGGTAATGCTTCAGTGAATTATTAAATTCTATTAAATTAAATAGTAAAAATGATATAAGATGATAAGGATTACAGAAAAGGTGAAATGCATGGAGTTTTGGATAAGCATGGTTGTTAACAATTGCAATGTGCGTCAGTGTCCTAAACGCTAAACATTTTAAATGCTGTAAACTTGAGCAATTTATCAAAGATATCATTCTCAGGTAAACTCACATGCAAGTGCACACAGACACGGCAGTCACTGAAACACAAATGTAAAGATGTGTTTACAAATTATTGACCAAATTATTAAAAATCTGATTACTTTTCTCATTAATTTGACAATACATTTAAAAAAGCAATTAGAACTCTGTAGCAAATTACTTTTAGTACCTTCTCTAACACTGTAAGGTACACTCACGGTCTTAAGTCTTAAGTGAAATTGCAGGAATCAGTCACTTATTACAAAAATGAAACAAAATGCACAATTTTCTTACCTAAATTCAGAACCAAATTCTAATAAACTCTCAAGCGTCACATTCAGTTGTTAAGACAGCTGAAGCAGACAGGGGATCAAAATAATGTTTAGCTTTTAACCATGTTCCACAAGGTCCAGCTCAAGGAGAGCCCCATTGCCTGTCATTTGCATACATTCTCAAATGAAAGTTTTATAAAACTGGTCAGGAGTCAAAGCAATGCGCAGGGGTTTCAGAACAGAGCTTGCAATTCCTACAGAGGAGTGACAATCTGGCCACATCCGTCACTCTCCCGGGTAAGAAATGAACCAGCCCGGGATGCTAACAGATTGCTGGAAGCTGTCCAAATTAATTATAAGGCCTCTCAGAATACAGAGAGCTGACTCGTCTGTGTGGATCTCTCCCTCTGGCAGACACATTTATCGAATGATCTCAAGGAACAGAAGTACAGCATTGAATGATTTATAGAAGATAATTTCAGACCTTACCTTCTGAATGTGTAAACATCATCAGTCAATCCCTTCCTGCCTAACAAACAGCTGCCATTTAAAAATATGACTATTGGCATAGAGGCATAGGCTAATACTGTGGATCACAGCCTACAGAGAAAAAAAGAAGTGTAAGTGATGAGGTGAATCTGTCTACAAGGTTTAGGTCTTCAAATGACAATAGATCTGTGGCTGCTGCTTGTTTAAAAAGAGCATCAGGAACTATTTAATCTGGAGTCAATATACATGCCAGTAACAAGTGCTTCGGATTACAAAAAATCTTTCAAAACATGTAAAGACAGTGAACAATATAAAAACACAGACTGATGCATGCCAGCATGGGTGTAGAAAGAGTATATTTGAAATATGTTAAAACAAAAGTCATAACCCCCCCCACCTTACAAGAATTCCTAACTGACTACATGCAAACACATGAGCAAAGTTTTCCAGTGGGCTGGGTTGCTGTTGGGAATACTCTCCCATTCAGAGCCATAAAAGCAGATTGACAGCGCCACAAAATGTCCACCATGTTGTTGCCAGATATTGTAAAATACTGTGAATATGAATTTAATTATAAATATATGTAACTACACTACAAATGTACAAATACAATTTACATTGTATTCGAATTTAATTGAACTTAAATTCAAATCTAAATTCAATTCGACATCCTGTTTGCTACCTCAATTCAAATTTAATCTGAACAGCACTGTGAAAAGTGAGGAAGCGCCACTGAACATGGCTTCAGCAATTCAGGGCAGACAAATGAAAAGTAATTGACTCAGGAGCTGAAAATCAGACCCAGTGGAGAAGTCATCATCTCGAATACTGATCAGTTTGTGTGATTGACATCTAACAACACAGAAAACAAAGCCCAAAGCACAGAGGGTTTCATCAGGCAGTGTGGAAACATTTAAATTGTTACAGACAGCTAGGACGCCTGTGGGTAAAAATGAGTTAGACACTGTTGTCCTTTCTTGGGATGTAACACTAAAAATGAGGATTCATGCTGTTAGTCAAGAAATGTTTATGTTTGTATGCATTATTTCCTTTACATACAGAAATATATGCTGTTGAAGAAAAAAAATGAAAATAATTCTAATCTAACATTTACTTATTTACATTTACATAAATCTAAATACATTACTAGTGTTGATGTCAAAGTTTTAGGAATTACGTGGGCACATGAGAATCACCCAAGGACATTAAAGTGAAAGCATGTTTAGCATTGTAAACAACTTCTAGTTAAAAGCCCAGTATTTACATTATTTCTATAGATGTCAAGAACAAGCAATCTACCCAAACCTGATTGTTTTATAGTCTCTCCAGGGAAATATATATATATATATATATATATATATATATAATACTTCTCAGCTCAAGACACTTAGTATAGGTCTCAGTTAGGTTTAATTTAAGTATCTTTTTATTTAAGTAACTTTATATTAGATGTTTCTTATAATATTAAAGAGGGGAAATAAAAACAAACATAAATGAGACCATGTCTCATGTATAGTAAGAGTATGAAGCTATAAAATTAACTTAGATTGCATACCTCAGATTATTTGGTTTTAGAAGAATTTGGTTGTTTTCCAATTAATTTCAGAATATTGTTTGCACACCTGGCATCTTGGCAAATCTGAGCACAGTTTAACAAAGTACTGAGATCTCACTTGAAACTCTAAAGGCAACAAATGTAAGAAATGTGAAAACTTTGGGAAGCAGGAGACTTGCAAAAGTCTCATTTAGCTTTCCAATTAATCTTATTGAAGATATTAAAGAGCTCTCAGCAACTTTGCTTTCCTATTGGTATAACAACAAAATTAATATAAATGGGAAATAATACTAAAACAATGAAAACGCTACAAGATAAAAAATGTACATGTTCTTTTAAAGCTAAAATTATAAATAATGATCAAACTGTAGATTTTTATTTTTAATCATGTTGACTTCATGCTCTCATACAAAAAACTCTCCAAAGGCAGTTCTTCTTAGTTCACAATCCCCACTAGTTGTGGATCTAGTAAGTCTGTTATCTGTCATTTGCAAGCCAAACCATTAATATCAAAACAAAAGACAAAAATCTGTAAATCTGATCGAGTTTGATTTTCAACAGAAGTGACTTTGAAAGTATCTAATAGACGTCTACACAATGATGGAACTGACTGATTTACACCCATCTGTCCAGGGCACCATCTACCAAGCATTCCTTTCCTTGATAGTTCCTTGAGTTAAATCAAGGAACTATCTAGCACAGTCTTATTATTATTGTCAAAGCACACCTGTATCCTGTCCACTTTTTCAAAAGATTAGGCAAAATAATCCAATAGCTACACAATTTCCACAAAATTTCTATTCCCAGACGTACTGTACTGACCTTTTTTGACAATTGGTCTAAAGTAACGACCTCATAGTCATCACCTGATTCAGAATCTCCACATTTTGAAACTGAAAATGTTGATTCAACATTCCCTCAAACAATGAGGGAAAACAACATGTCAGTTCTGTAGCAAAGGTCTCAGATCTGCTCAGCACATACCAGAGGGATTGTGAGTAAACATTGTCTCCATATACCCCTCTACATTCATCTGTCCTACAGCAAATTGGCTGCCACCAGGGTTTGCAGGGATCATCCTGTTGTAAATGAAGACTGAGCAAACATAGACGGGCCTGTCAATTTGGCCCTTAGCATCATGGGACTTCCCGGTCCAGACCTACCCGCACCAATCCTCACCACTATTAAAGTTTTCACAATTCAACCTATGGCCACAAGGAAATATTTAACTACAGGGCTGTCAAAGCAGAGACGTTTTTATGCTCTTATATAAAAATTAACCCCCCTCTACTTCTCCAGGACCAAAGATTAGAAAGTTAAAGCCATTTATTGAAGAGGAACAGCTGAGGCGCATTACCTGGGAAACAGAGCGGTTTGTTTATTACAACCATTATTATAACAGTTGTACGGTGTCTACATACCTGTCAGCAAAATTTCCATCTCACTCAGATTAATGTTTCAAAAGCTCTCACGTGTCTGGGTGTTCATTTGATTCTCCATTTAGAGGCTTCATGGCAGTTTGTAAATAGAAACAGGAGAAATGAAGGCAGGAGAAATGACTGTCATCTCAAGCAATAATATAAGCAGTTGCATGGTAATTGAAGTCCTTTTGTGAGCTCTGACAAAACAAACCACAAAGGGTACTGGCTGTCGGACATGCTGGCAGCAGGGGGAACAATCATCTATTTGCTTTGATTTGTGTAAACCTATTTACCTGACAAACCACCTGGACCAATTGAGATCAATGGTTTAATTCAAATGCTAAGTGGTGCTTGCTGTAATCGCACATGGTTAATAATTATGGTGGCGGGGTGTCATTATATCCTTCTAAGGTGTCTCAAGGGATCCGAGTGCAAATGAGAGAGCTTTATCTCAATTATGAACATTTAAATGTGGGGCATTCAAGATAACGTGAAAAAAATTATGCCAAAAATATACACAGGCAAACGGCATAATATTGGTGCTAATGTATCAACAATCCCCTGAAAATCTCCCACACCGTTAAATTTTCATTACTGCAGGTTAAATGGTTTTGGGAGTCTCTGTGGATAATTTTACATGTTTTTGTTTAAAATTTAATACGGCGGAAAATTACCTAAGGTACCTTCATTTTCCCCCCAATCCTGTCTTGATAAATAACACCACTTGAGATGAGAAGAAACTGGTGGGTTTAAACTGCAACTTGCCTGAGATACCGTGTGCAAGTCATTTCCATTTTGAGAGCTTTCTTTATTGCTCTCAGTTTTGTTACATCTGTTTTATGCCATGCTCCTTTGCCTTGCTTGATGTTTCTCTGCAACACAGGCTTGTTCAATTTGTATTCCTAAATTACCAAGCATACCATCGCTGGTTTATGACGACTGAGAAACATTTGCAGCCAACCAGAACATCCCACACAGAGCAGCTAAATGTTACACCTGAGCTAAAGCTTCTTAAGATCTCACTGTTTCCTTGTTTGTTTAACTTTTTAATCAGTTATCTTCAATTGTGTTTCTGAATTGAAGGCACATGAGAAAGTTCACATCAACAGAAATAGATAAATGATTTTCTGGAAGCGCTAATGTTCTTTCCTGATTGACACAAATTAATCTCATTGTTCAGATTAAATCTAACACAGAAAGAGGAAGCGCTCACAGTCAAGATGTTTAGTTGTCTTCTAAATAAAAAGGGATTTATTTTCTCCATTAAGTTGACGGAGAATTGGGTCTAATGATCTTTAAACCTTTCTAATATGTGCCAGCAGGAGGCTGGGAAAATGCTGAATGAAAATGTGTTCCTGCAGTTAAATTGATAGAGCATTACGTTAGCAGTGCAAAGGTTGTGGGTTTGAATCACACATACTGATAAATTGATAAACTTCGGTCGCACTGTAAGTCGCTTTGAATAAGTGTCTGCCAAATGCATAAATGTAAAACACAATATTCACAATATTATAAACTACGAAATTCTCAATAAAGGTTAATATTGCTGTGTAATTGAAAAAAAATGTTTTGAATGAAAATATGCCACACATTTTTTAAATTGCACTAGCATTCCTGGCTTATAGGCAAAATAATACTTGACCAACCATAATGGGGCATGTTGTCACACTACAAGGTCATAAGCCACAACAGAACCTGTCATTAAATAGTCGATTGTATTTAAAACTGTAAAACCATTATGAAACAAAAACATTAATGAAACAGCAGAAAGACAATGCACTCATATAGAGCACTGTTCATAAAGTCATCACGTTTTAAAACTGAAAAACGCCCTTGTTCTGGTAACACAAATAAAAACCCATCTTAGCTTTGTAGTTGAATGTATGCTACTGCGATTATTGTGTTGACTTGTTTACTCAAAAGCTAACACAACACACAAAAGCTTGGCTGTGGAATTTTAGATAAAATTTGTCCATTTGGATTCATTTACAAACCAATTATTCCTATTTACAAACTACTGTTTTGTAACAAGCTATTAAAAACAAGTATTTGTTTTTGCTTGACTCAAAATCTTCTGACAGCTTACCCAGATCCCCTTTACAAGCAAACTTACCTTGAAAGACGTGCTCACATACCAGCTTCAGCAACTCGAGACATGTCTAGATTGCGACAGGAGCACAAATTAAAACGTCTTAATAAAAAAAATCTTAATGTTTAAGACAAACGTAATTTCGGAGGTTGGAGTCTGATTATTCGTTCCTGTCAATAATCAGAGGCCAACTCTTCGGATAGATCTATCTATCTGTCTGTCTGTCTGTCTGTCTGTCTATCTATCTATCTATCTATCTATCTATCTATCTATCTATCTATCTATCTATCTATCTATCTATCTATCTATCTATCTATCTATCTATCTATCTATCTATCTTTCTATCTATCCAGACAGTCTCAAGCACATATGTATGGACAGGTGAACTTGGTAAGGAAAATCGGATCAGGTCTCATTACTAATTCAGTCACAAATATAATATTGGCCTGTCCACCAGGTGGCAACTGCATCAACAGATGAACCGCTTGTACTTACGCCATGGCTGAACTTTTCAAAGGCTTTAGAAACATAATGCATATTAGATATACTAATACTGTTTAATTGCAGTGTGTTTTTACAGTAATTACATGATATATGGCCACTGACTGCATAATGCGTGACTGTGTATTTGAAATGAATACATGTATGGAAACATATAAAACAGGTTTTAAACAGACACAAAGGCAACCAGTTCAGAAAATGAACGGAATGATTATAAAGCACTGAAGTCAACGCAAACCTGGGGTGTATGCACTAATTCTGACAAGACAAATGTGCAAAATGTAAGAAAAATATCCCAAAAAAGTACAGTTTGTTCTGCAGTGTGGTAGGAAGTGGTTTGATCAGCAGACCATATCACATGGTTTCTTAACTGTGACGAACCAGCCCCACTATAACTCACAAACCCCCAACATATCCAAAAAGACCCCCAGATCAAAGTAAACTTTTGGCTTCAACATTCTCACTAACAAAGGCGTGTTATTGCACCAAAAGAAAACAGAAAACAAAAATGTTTTAAAAATTCATTATTGTGTCATTCATTATTTAGTAGAAGCATCAGTGTGATTGATTTGCTGGCTTTCTCTTCCTTTTTTCTGCCTAATTAGCCTTTGGGCGCTTGGTCACAATAACACAAGACATCTTTTGTATCTGGTGGCAGCCTTCACCCTGGGATCCATATCCACACACACTTGGGAATACTGCATGTCACAGGAGAGCAACTCCCCATCATGGCTGCAGGGTAAGAGTGGAGTCACACAGTGGAACCGCCACCATCCCTCTTACTGATTTATGATCTGGAGAGCAACCATAAAACAAACAGAAGGTCCAATTATTCTGCTGAGAGAAACTGGAGAAAGCGTATTAGCCTTGATTTGGAGAACAAAAGTGGGCGTGGGAGAAGGAGATGAGGCCATCCCTATGTAGCAGGTTGCATCTCACCCAGAGTCCAACCATCTCTAACTATACAGTAATGCCGTAGCAGATTTACACCCATCAGTCATTAGCTTTCAATCTCTTGTTTTATTTTAATAACAGATCTTAATCGCTTTGATTACCACACACTAAAAGACTTCCTCTGTCTGTACTGTCAGGAAGCTGTACCTCACAATCAAAGTAAAGTTTTACAGCATTAAAATCTTGCTGTGGTTGCAGTATAAGAAAGCTGGATATTAAATTCTACACCATGAGAACATCTGAACACTCAGTGGAGAGAAAATTGTGTTGAGCAGGAAGGTTAAAGAGAACGATTTTCACATGAAACACTGTCTTCATTAAACTTTGATTATAGCACAGATATATGTCATCTTTAATAACACTCAACTGTATGATCACAGATTAAAGTCACTAAACACATTCTTTGATTCAACTTCAATCAGACCAGCTTGGACTAGAATCCTCAATAAAGGTGTATGGAGTGCCACCTGGTGACTATTCAATAAACTGTTTTATAATGCATATAATTCTGGACAAGGGCAGTCTGATGAGTTTACTTATAACATCAGAGAGACTTCAAGGGCATTTAATAGTTAGACAAATACTTAACATTTAAATATTAGGTTGACACTACAAAACTTTTACTAATTCTATGTGAACTGCTTAAAAACAAAATGTTGACTTAATAATGTGCTACTTCTGTATATAAAACAAGAATAGATGCAATAAATTTTCATGTTCCAGTTTTCTCTGATTGATGTATACAGTATAGCAGTGTGGCAGTATAGCAATTCCTGATTTGTTCCATTGAATGTATTTTGTTTTCTCTGCTGTGGTCAAACTGACCCCAAAAAGAAACAGAACATAAGGATTAAAGGGATAATAGAAACTTACTTAACACATTTTCATCTAAATTTATATGACTTTTTTCTGTGAAAACCAGCAGCAGTAAATATGCTAACATCAGCAACGATTTAATACTCAAAACAAGGATAAAAAACCACATCTTGCTTGGCTCTGTTACTCACAGATGGTAATTTACATGTTTGGTGCGGCAGCGCATATGTGATATTGTGATGTATATTGTGATGGGCTTATTTCTTTTGAGGGAATTCAGTGACCCTATAAAAACACACAGATTTTGTAAACTGAATTCTAAAAAATTAGTCTAACCCCGCTCTGTCTTAGTTAGCCAATGATGTGTGTTATTCTTGACAGCACTAGGCAGAACGGGAGATTTATGACTAAAGTGCCATGACTTCTGAACCCAGTTTGCCCTGGAGTGCTGTAATGAACATGTGACCCTGCCCTCTAACCACAGCTTTAACAATTAGCATGCAAACAAGAGCAAGATGTTACATAATTAACATCTCAACCATGTCATGCTAAAAGCCATTGGCATGATAACCATACACATTGCGATAACACCTCTTAAATTCAGTTTGTACTTTTCACTAGTATTACTAAATGTGCAGAACTTTTCTTGTATCACCCTGAACCTTGTTAATTACTTTCAAGGAACAGCATATGTGATATCATCTTTGTTCTTCTAGAAGATCTCTGTGCTTGAAGAAGAGATTATTTACATTAATCAGGAATAATGCATTCAATCATTTTAAGCCAGGATGATCTGCTTGCCACAAGCATCTATCAGAGTAGCACCAGATGCAGTGCAAGCAAGTGTGGTGAAATATTTTAAGGCATCATAGCTGTGCTTTGATTCAGAAACAGTTTCAAAAGTAAGCTTAATGATGCTGCCCCTAAGATATCTTGTTAATGCTAAATTTCAAAACATGAGTATTTAAAGTATGCCCAAGAAAGGCAATCCCAGAATGCATTGTGACATGTTTTGTGAAATTAACCTTTGATTCATTCAACATTGAAAAGTATTGATTAAAAAAGTTCAGTGTAATAAAACATTATTTTAATTCACTATATGTGTGCTATGTATTTTTGTTCTATTACCGCTGTTAGCTTAGCAACGTGCTCCTGCAAAGTCTATTGAAATCGATTGTGCAGAGCTATAAATGGAAAAAAAACACATAGAGCTTATGGCATAGGCCCTTTAAAGGGCATCTGTCTGTGCAGCTCTCCAGCTTTTGGAACAGAGCTAGTCTAAAGAAGAATCTAAAGTCTTTAACTCTAGTTCAAACCTTTTTCACATAGAAACACTGACTTTTCACTCTATGAGCAGATAATGATGGAAAACAGCCTGATGGGAGGCCCTGAACTTCTCGCTGAATGCAGTTCTGCTCCAGATGTGTCACCCTGCCATTTTCTACAGCAACAAAGCACAATTGCTGCGCTCCACTTGTGTGCTTTCAGGCCGGCCATGTCATGCCACTAATCTCTCTGCCTCTTGCCTTTTGTGTGTGGCTCCTTCAGGCCTGAGCTATGGCTATTCACTCTGAGCAGGCCACACTTCACACCTCCTGTCCTCCTACCCCCACTACAACATAAGAGGCCATCTGCTCCTGTAATATACCTCAGGAAGACTCCTTCCGAGACTCCTCTTGAGTCCCAAGAAGGAGTGAAGGAGTATTAAATATTTATCTGCTGTCTCTCAGAGAACAGGGGCTTTAATACAATCAATAAATAGTCTGTTGAGTCCCTCTGTGGCTCTTCAGACCTCTTTGTTTTTGCATTGGATGGTTTTAAAATGTCACAGAGTGCGAGGCCAGGCTTTAATGTGGCTTCCTTGATCGTGAATAACCCATTCTTCTCATTACAGGTGACACCAAGGTGAACTCATAAAACACCAGACCATGTAAAATGAGATATTTTTCTGACAGTCGAAACATGGCCTGGTGTGAACTCATGCTTGACAGTGACCTCACAGAGCGCTCAGAGAGAAATAAACAAGTGCACTTCTCGTTTCAAACTGCTCCTCTCACGCAATAGCACACAGATAAGGACACAATGCAGAAGAGCAGTGTGACAGTGACTCATCAATGTACTGGGCTATTGATTTAATTTCTGACGTCCTTATCATAGATCTGCAGGCGGTAGCATTGGTTGTGGGTAGAGCTAGACAGGGAATGTTTCTCTGAGGTTTGAACAAGAGCACACAGACCAGGTTCACTGAGAGTTCAGCCACTGGTACACTGTTTTTGAAGTAACATGTTGAGTGGCAGGACTTCAGCTAGCAGTGAAAGGGAGAGCTAATTACCTTACAGACTTTAGCAGACGACTTTTTAATGTTTTTTTTTTAAAGCTCTGCAGGGATCAGCATTCTTAATGTAAGTGCCTAATGTCAGAACACTTGGTTTCCAAACCAAGAGTCTTGCTTTAATGTCATTGGATACTGAACTCCTATTGATACGTTATATGTAATATTTATTAATGAGTTAATAATGAGACACTCTGCTGCCATTGCATGCCATAAAGTTGTTCATATTAAGCATACTCCAACAATGGTGCGAACGTGCTTTAAAAATGTGATCTAAATGAAAGAAGAGCTCATTTAAATGACTTATTGGCCCAGTGTTTTAAGACAGGCTGCCATGATAAACATGAAAAAGTGGTCCAGATTTGGCCCTTTGGAACACCTGAAAACAAAAAGGAATAATCCATCTTCTGCACGAAAACAGCAGAGAAATAGGATATGGGTGTCTGGAGGCAAAGACAAAAGCAGTCACAACTTGGCTGAGCAATAATTTTTGGAACTGTCTGAAGTCGGGGGCAAATAAGAGGTGATTCAGTCTGAGTAATGAACCAGAAGCTTGTGTTGTCATCTCCTGGGTAGATACATCTGAACGATTTAATTAGTATCAATTGTGGATGCCAAAGGCCTGTTAGGACAAAAATGCTTTAAGATTGTCAAATCATGTATGTCAGAAGACAGTCAAAAAAATAAAATTTGATTATTCAACTTCTGCTGGATTGAGACTTCTGTAAAGGTTAAAACATTTCTGACACTTTTCTGACTTTTCTGAAACCATGCCTGGGAAATTAAGCAAAAAGGTGTCTTGTTTTGCATCCTCTGGAGTTCAGTTTCCTCCTGTTCTACCAGCTGCATTATGTTGATGTATTTTCAAGTTACTTCTTGTCAGTTACATATAAAACCAGATGGAAACCACCCCAGGGATGTGGCCCTGCTAATTCAATTAGACAGGCATTAGCCTCAGACCCAGATATAAGCAGTGAGTGGACACCCTGAAAAATGGCAGATTGATCCCCACTGCCACCCTGAAGGCTCCGGGCCCATGATTGATCAGACATTGATTTGATTTGAAGTGAGAGTGAAGAGCACATCCCTGTGCTCTAAATAAGGGCCTGAACAAGATTTCCCTTGTCAAACTGTCTGTGTCTCATGAAGTGATTTTGGCTGTGAACAATACGGGCTTATTGTTATGTGGAAACCAAGTGGTAATTCAAAACACATTACTGTGCATGAGCCATAACAGAAGAATGTGATGTTTTAAAAACTATACAGCACCCTGTCCAGGTTTAGTATATGTTAACCAAACTTCCGAGGCTGCACATGTGCAGTGCTTATTTGTTAGCAGTCTGTTGTAATACACTTTAATTATCCTTAATTTTGTAAAAATAAAATACTCACTTTTTTACTAAATTGTTTTTTAAACAGGTAGGTACAATTAAAAAAAATTATAAACAAAATATAAGACCACCCCCCCACTCCCAATCTTTTGAAATGATTTTCATTGCATTTCACCCCCTCCTCCCAATGCAATCCATACCCTGGCATTGTTGATTAGAACAGGAGCGTTAGTTCTGTTGTAATAATATTGTTAATCATGCATTGGTAGATTATGTTCAATGTATTTTAGATGACTCTGATGACCTCAAGTATTGCACATTTTTGCGCATTGCACCCTCCTGATGAAGCCTGCAGACTGTGCTTTCTTTGTATGGTGGAAAAGGGAAGCATGCTTATTTCAGCCTAAAAACAAACAGCTGAGAAGACACTGTGTTATTGCTTGTAAAGGCTCATTATTTAAATCAGGATTATATTTACTTAACAGCAATCTTTAGTCTCACTATAGGCACATCGAGAACAACCTTTATCAACGAAGACATCTCAGAATTAATGAGTCATAACAGGAAGAAAAGGAAGCTGAAATACAATACAAAATAAACTAAGAAGCCATTACATACAAAAGCACGTAATGCTGAGAGCAAGATTCCCAGTTTGTCCACAGAAAAGCAAGGAGGCGGAAACTTTAGCTGGGGCAGAGAGGGAGTCTGTTTACCTTTCTTAAAACCCAAAGTTTAATGTGAATCAGTTTCATATATTAAACTTTGATGTACATTAAACAATAATAAGTGTTGACATTAATACACATTAATAAAGTGAGTTTTAAAGTGCACATTATTGCACATATGATTATACAGTAAATAAGCCTATATTTTTATATATGTAGCTGTGAATGCTTCTTTTAGAGTACTTGGCATTGCTGACACACAGCAGTCAGGCGTCACTGTTTGAAGTTCATACAGCTGAGAAACCTATAATTATGTCAAGTTTCACTGTGGGGCCCATTATTAAAGATCATGGCCTATGAAATTGAGGAACAAAAACAAGTCTTGTTAACAGGTGCTTGTTTTTCTCTCTTACTTCCACACGCAGAGATATAACCATTTGTTTTCTGCTTGCTGCTGGTCATTACTGGTCTCATCTTTCAGACTTTTGGACATGGTCATGTGACCAAGCTGACCATGAAGGGTCAGTGCTTTGTCGCAGACCAGTGTTTAAGCAATTTTTTTACATTACAATACATTGAAGCTTTGCTGCTCACACTGGTGATGCAGGTTCGAGGTGACCTGCAATGTGCCCTGATTCAGTTCCTTCATCTCTATGCCATATTCTCTATTTATGGTATCTGCCCACAGAAGCAACCCCCCAAAAGAAAACATTTAAAGGGGTATACCATGAGGAATCACATTTTCTTTGATCTTTTGAGATAAAAGAGCTTGATGCAGGGGCATTGCTAGAGTTGGAGGCTTAGCCTTTTGAGAATAATCCTCCCACTGCTATTAATTTTGAATTGCGTGAAAATACTGTTTGAAAAATGCGGTCCACCATGGCCAGCACCCACTTCTTTTCATCATGGACTTGGCAACTTTGGACTTGGCAAACAAAGTAAAAGTCATAAAACATATTTTATGTGGTGCATCTTCAAAAAGATCAGGGCTCTGGAAAAACATCTGGGGCATAAGTCCAAAACCTTGTACCATTCTGGTCTGTGTGTGGCCCCTGCCACTTTATATGTTTTAGTGGAGCAAAAATGTTTTATAGGCACAAGCAATTTTTACATTAAAACATTTAAGGGCCAGAAATATTACAGAAGGATGGAGGAAATATTCAATCATGCAATATGTGTGATATATATAGTGGACTTGTAATACCAGTGCTGACCTTAATTGAACCCCTGGAACACTTAATGTAGTCATTGCTTCCTATAGAAATGACTGTATACAACAGGTGATGTAACAAGGGTTTTGCAGCATCAGCACAGAATAGTGTAAACCAGTGGTAGTAGATTGGTTTTGCTTTAGGACCCATACTTTAAATTAGACAGAAAATGGCAATTCAAGACACTAACATTCTGCATCATGCAAAATCATAAAATGACCTGTAAATCTACATTAAAATATATCACTATAAATGTCTTAACCCCAGCAATATGCCTAACAAATCTAGAGACCAAATGTATAGGACAAATATTATATAAGTCACTTTACAATATTACAGATGAACTTTTGTGAGTTTGATTTGACACACAGCCTTAATCCCTTAACTGTCAACAACAAAAATATGGATGTGGTTTATCCTCCATTTTAAAATTTATAAGCTTATTTATTTTATGATCCTTGTTATGTGTAATTATACAGTTAAATGTATTTTTATTATTTGCATGTAGCATTGCTTTTTCCCTGCTGTCCATGACCCTATCAGTACAAACCAATGACCCATTTTTGGGTCTCAATCCAGTAGTTAAGAACCTTGGATCTAATCCAAGCAATATCTAGAACTTCCATTCCATATCATGAGTGACTACCCTTAAATTTAAACCGACATGAGAATAATCCCACATTGGTAGCCTAATAAATAATGAACAGCAATGCATGGCATTGTGGGAGCACTGAATGCTCAGTGTGCTTATGGCTCTTCCATTCACCTACTCAAAAGGTCTTATGAGATGTCATCTGGAGCACCATCCCTCTTATCTGAGTCAAGTGAAGCAGAAGTGAGCAGAGCATGTGTTTGCTATGCCTTTTCTCTCCTACTTAAGGCCACTTTGACCATATGGGCAGATTTAGAGCAGGGAACACTTGATAGAGGGCAAAAGGGGCAGCTGCCTCTTGGCCCTTCTGCCAGACAGGCAATAAGCGCACACTACTGCTGAACACAGACAATCAGTTGTACTGATAGGTTAAACACAGATAGATCTGTAAATGGAAGAGCTGGTAAGATGGTCAAAATGTAGGTTACAACTGATTGGATTGTTATGGAGTTTATTTTTGCTGCACCCAAGGTGTGTTAACCAAACAATGACTTTGAACTGAATGGATAACTAGCATAAAAGCTCAAGGCTGATGTGTAATTCAGCTGAAAGTTCTGAGCAGGACATCCCTTGGAGAAAGGCTGTTTTGAAATCATTTGATACAGTAACCCTTGTTGCCCATTGGTCACTTTGCCCAACTTCAGTATTGCACACTAAACCACAATTTAGACGTTAGTAAAAGAAGGTAGGAACTTATCATGGAGAAACAGAAACACCCTTCCCCTCAGACTTCATCTTATCCAAGAAAGGCCTGTGACCCACTGCTGTGGTTTGTTTGGGCTATAAGCCAATCACAAATATAAATTTTACCCAGCAGCCCAGGGGAAGTGTCACCATTTGAAATTTCATTTTACCGAAACTATTCTCTCCTTTTTTATTAGGCTTCTTTTTCTTGACTATAATCTAAGTCATGTCAGAACATGTGGGCAGAGAAAATGTGTCGGTGAATAATTTTGTGCAAACCATAGTATTTCCTGTTGTAAATCAGCACCTCAAATCGGGTGCCCACACTCGTAGCTCATGGTACAACATGTGACTGCCTGTTTTAAATAGTTTCACTGGCATTCACGTGTAAACAACATGCAGCAAACCACCAAAGTGAGAGTCCCCATTTGTGATTGCAAACAACAGTGACTGTGTGTTGATCTAAATATTAGTGTAAATATTAGTAAAAATGAAGAGGAGTCCAGGCTTTTTAATGCACGACTTGATGGCAATTAATTCTCCATCTACCTAATTCTAATGTTCATACACTCACTCCCCTAATTACCCATGACCTAATGCTATAAGAGGAAGAGCTTTTAAAAAGTCAATAAGTCCACCCACACCCAAGTAGGAAGACTTAAAAGGTGCCTTTCGAAGATAAGGCAACCTTTGTCCTTAAAAATTTCCATTGTTCAAATCATAAGACTTTCTTCAAACATTCCTTTAAAATTCTGTTTAGACATTTCCTAAAGCTTACTGTGATACACTATATGCTATACGAAAAGTTGAGTGCTGAATGAGTGGATCTGAACATACAGAATATCACAGTTTCAGTGTGGTGGATAAAGACTAAGAAACTGAAATGTGAAACTATGCTTTATTAAATGATTAAGTGTCATTTAGTCATAAAAGATGTTCAGAAACGCCAAGCTAGAACAGGAATGGGCAAATCTTATCATGTCATTCCCCTTATCATGTCATTCCCCACTTTCATTAGCTCTTGGTGAAGAAAGGAATGAGAAAGGAATGCAGAACACAACCGCAAATGATGCTTAAATGAAGACAACAGCCAGATCTGCACATACCACAAACAAATACCCCAAAGCAAAATCATAGTTATTGGAAAGCATTTATTGTAAAGGCGTGTACTTTCCAGCTTGGTGCGTGTGGTGTGACAACAAGGTGTGAGACATATGGAAAGCCCCTATAAGTACAACAGTGCATGTTTTAGAGACATTGAGATTCCCCCCATAATTTTAAAATATAACAGGCCATTTTTATCTTCAAAACACTCAATTTTGAAGATTATCATCTTGATTTTTTATTATGTAAATTAATCCTGTCATTTCTGCATTTAATGTTGTGAAAATAACAAGTATGACATGAAAAGCCAGTATTAAAATGGAGTCCAAATAACTTTCAAATGCTTGTCCCAAACAAGATGACAAAGCACATATCGACCTGCTTGGACTTTTCAATGTCAGATCAGACAGAAGGAAATTATTAGGCATCAAAAAAACTTGGTTGACACAAACAGCTGGGCTGTCATTGCTGGAAACCCCCGAGCTCTGAATTTATGATTAATTATGTATTGTTGCATATTTTTGAAGAGCACTGTCTTATGAACCAGAGCTGATACTTAAGCCCTCATATTATTATGAATGCAATCCTCAGCTAGCTTGCTGATGGCCATGAATGAGTCTGAAAAACAAGCATTGTTGACTCTCCAGAGATTTCACACATTTTTTTCTTCACTTCTGCAGCATTCTTCCACCTTATTATCATGCTCATTCTCTACTCTACTGCTCCCTTGCCACTTCTCACACTTTTTATTTTAATTCTAAACAGCACATGAATCCTTTGTATTCTCAGTACAGACTCTGTTCTACAGACAGACTGTGTTTAGTGCTCTCAGGACAGGATATCTTAGATTTTGGGGGGGAGATTGGGGCTCTGGTTAGTGAAACACATCCTTCTGACCCAACCCTCGCTCATAAAATTGAAAGAAAACCATGGAGGTATTACAGTTAATAATTCATCCTGAAATGACTTGCCAAAACCTGTTTTAACTTCCTCATACTTAGGCATTCCGTAATTATAGATGTAAAATTTTGGTATCGCCAGCATTGCCAAAAAGTATTTGCAAAAATACTTCCCCCAAATACTCCCCCCTCCATTGGTCAACAAACGGTCCCACCCCAATGGTCATAGATGCAGACTGAATGTGAACTTGCCAAAAGGGTTTAATTAGCTATCCAACAGCCTGTGTGGCCTAAGTGGCATCAACAAAAAGGAAAGTTGTTTTAGAGACCAGGTTATTCTGTTATTCCCATAGCTCTACTGGTAGAGCATTGTGTTAGCATCACAAAGGTTGTGGGTTTGATTCTCAGAGAACACAATGCTGATGTGCTGATGAAATACCTCTATACTTTAAATACACAGCAAGTTGCTTTGGATAAAAGCATCTGCCAAATAAATAAATGCAAATAAGTAACATGCACAGAATAATTGTGTTCAATAAAGCCAGAATGTAAATTACATAATGTTTTGCAGTTGCATTGTCCTTTTCTGTTATAAAATAACCTGAAAGAAGACAAATCTATAGGTGCAACAAAGTATATCTTTGCTGAGTGATGTATATCATCAGCAAAAAGACAGCTCTAAACATAAAAGCGTCTGAACTGCAAGGAGTGTAGGATCAAATGTTTATTGTTATTGGACATAGTTACATGATCCTTAAGAAAAGATACATAAAATTTATCTGATGTCATCATCTGTCAGCAAGCACTTTTACATCTACTTTTACTTTCCTGAGTCACCTTTGTTCCGTATCCATTACTCACCAGAGGCCCGAGCTGTTGATGTATCACAATAACAGAATGCCCGCAGAGGAATTCCATCTGCACGTTCCATGGGGCTTGAACTCAAAGAGCAGCATCTCTTTAAGCAAAACTTTATGTGGAACGACTAATGGAACAAACAGTCACAACATAATACTACACAAGAAACATAGCGGATTGAATGGCTAGATGGATTTTTACTGTAAATTTGAAATAATAAATCACTTAAAGCAAAATCTAATGTTTAAAAAATGTGATTTTGCCAAGCATATTAAGAAGAGTCACAGATACTTTTTATCTGTCATGAAATGTTATAATGATGTATAATGGAGGTGACTGTGTAACCTTCTTCATTCATCACTCCGAGTTCCTGCAACAATCAGGGATCTGCACAAAATAAATAGCAAAGAGGACCAGAAGAGTCCTGTCATTCAGTAAATCAGATTACAAAGTCTAAAATGACCATAAGTAACAGCTTCATGCTGTTCTTCACCCTAGTAACATGATAAATCATAAACAGAACTGCTGGGAAGTAAGGGAGGACAATTTTTTTAGGTTGTGGGAAAAGTTTTAGTTAGCCCCATGATGTTAAAAGTATAAATATGGCTGGTTGACAAATACTTATCTCCTGTCTATCTAAACAGTGAGTTTCAAAAGTCTAAAACCCATATACATATGTACATAAAACTACATTTTATTTAGAAAATCAATTGTGAAATTATATATAATGCTGTTATGCCATTTTTCACCATAGTGACAGAAGTTTCAAATTTGAAGAATCTCTGAGAAATGTTTAACATTGTTTATACATATGCTGAGAAACACCTTTCTAATAGACTATGTGTTGCGTTCCACTGTTTGTCATTGAATTTAGATTTTTATACTTTATTATTTGATTTTATTAGATTAACTGTACAGCACTGAAAGAGATCAGCACAGTGGGAGATCAGTGGGCTTGTGTATGAGCCACAGAAAAGTGGAGTTTTGCGGGGGCGCTGTATCTATAATACTGGTGCTGACTATAAGATTATAAGATTATAATACTTTCTATTGCCAAGTTTATTTGCCTGCTTTCATTTTGTGTCATTAAAACTTCCAGGGCTGAGAAAAGATTCAACATCCCATCTATAGCGAAATGGAAATACATTTGAGACACTGGCCATAACATTCAAAGATCAGATGTCCTCCTTTCCTATGAAGCACAGAAGACGCTCCTAACATTCTTAAATCTGCTGTGATAAAGTAATAATTAATCTATCTAATCTTATTTTTAAACAGTGCTCAGTGATAGCAACCAGACACAGTCTGCTTTTCTCACCTCCGCGGCTCGAGTAAAATACACAGACTGTAAGCTGTATCTTTAGATGGGGTGTGCACTTATTACCGCTAGTTTAGAGCCTTTGCTGCTGAGCGTTGCCTACGTCACAACCCCGCCCTGATGAATAAAAAGGGGCATGTGTACTGTCTTCAGGGGGACTATTTAAAATGCTGCTATAATAACGCTTAGTTGTATGCTGTTGGGGTTTTGTTAAGTGAAGTTTGAGAAGACTTTGCGCGTTTTTGCGCCAATCGGCTTGAAGACATGGACTTTATTGACGTAAGTTAATTTATCCCAAATATAAATTGTTCTGCGGGACTGATGTTTCATTAAAATAATAGTGAATGGAGTTTGTTTGCTCTTTTTCATTTTGCATATTGGATATCGGACGCTCTGGTTTTGCATGTGTTTAAAGCGTTTTTGTTGTGTTTTTCAATGCACATTTTTAAAGTATAAGGTTTTTAAATGAAACTGTTTTCCTGTTGTCATTCTTTGCTCATTCAAACGAGGAAAGTGATGTAGCGTGTTGTTTACGTGCAATCAATTAATAAACTGTTATTTTTGTTTATTTGCAGCACATCGTTTTAGACGATAACAGCTCAGACTCGGGCTCTGGCTATTTTGAGATGTTTGAAGAACTTTGTGTCGGCAGCAATGACTTCCAGAAAATCTTCCTCCCAACCGTATATGGGATTATATTTGTCCTGGGAATTGTTGGCAATGGGCTTGTGGTGCTTGTGATGGGCTACCAAAAGAAGTCAAAGAACATGACTGATAAATACAGGTTGCACCTCTCCATCGCTGATCTTTTGTTTGTCTTAACTCTGCCCTTCTGGGCTGTGGATGCAGCGAGCGGATGGCATGTTGGGGGATTTCTGTGTGTCACAGTCAACATGATCTACACTCTCAATCTGTACAGCAGTGTACTTATCCTGGCCTTCATCAGCCTGGATCGGTATCTGGCGGTCGTCCGTGCCACAAACAGCCAGACATTCAGGAGACTGTTGGCAGAGAGGGTGATCTATCTTGGAGTTTGGCTGCCTGCGACCCTGCTCACTGTGCCCGATCTAGTGTTCGCCAAAGTCCACAATACTGGCATGAATACTGTCTGTGAGCTCACCTACCCCCAGCAGGCCAACATAGTGTGGAAGGCTGCTTTTCGATTCCAGCACATCATTGTTGGCTTTTTGCTGCCTGGTCTGATCATCCTGACCTGCTACTGTATTATCATCTCCAAACTGTCCAAGAGCTCCAAGGGTCAGGCCCTGAAGAAGAAAGCATTGAAAACAACCGTCATCCTCATCCTTTGCTTCTTCATCTGCTGGTTGCCTTACTGTGCCGGCATCCTGGTGGACACTCTGATGATGCTGAATGTTATATCTCACAGCTGTTTCCTGGAACAGAGTCTGGACAAATGGATCTTCATCACAGAGGCGCTCGCTTACTTCCACTGCTGTCTGAACCCCATCCTCTATGCTTTCCTGGGAGTCAAGTTCAGTAAATCTGCCCGTAGTGCTCTGAGTATCAGCAGCAGATCAAGTCACAAGATTCTAACCAAGAAAAGAGGCCAAATTTCATCTGTATCCACTGAATCAGAGTCATCCAGTGTCCTGTCTAGTTAATAGACACTGTCTATATGAAACTTTTCCACATGGATGACTAAGCTTTAATTTTAACAGGACTTTACTACACCTTGTATATTTGTAAATACTTTGTTATGCTGATATTTGTTGTTAAGACATTTTCTGAACATTTTATTCAATTACCTAAATTAGTCTTTTGAAGCGTTAGTACTTGTGTTGCAGAACGTTTTAAAAATCTATTACAGGGCCTAAAGGCAGTGCCTTAAGAGTTTTTAATTGAGAAATGTTAGCAAACTTGCATCTTGTGTCTTTTGTCTGGTTTAAAGTTTGTAGTGTAAATTTATTTGTACATATATCATTGTTTGCCATTGTGTGTGTGCACTTAGCTTTTGCTTTTTTGTGAGAAACTTTTATATTTATTAAAATGGTAGTTCACACTGTACATTTTTATGTTTGTAATTTAAGCATGTCAGAATTGCTTTTTTACTTGTATTTCATAATTAAACCTTAACATCAACACTTTTAATGAGTCTGACATAGTGTCATCCTACAACACCCAGTGACTACAAACACACACACACTTTCACCCCCACTCTGTGGGGGAAGGACAGATCTAAAGTGAAGTGAAGGTCTGTCAAGTTACTAAAACAAAAGCTCCACCTGATCTCCCACTAAACAGTATGGCTGAGGAAAGGGTCTGTAATTTTAAGAACATCTGTGTTCTTTAGCGTCTTAAGCAGCATCTGATACAAGACACCAATCAACATACAAAGGGCCAGAATTGGCCACCCCGTGGGATTTCAGTTGTATCAGATAACAGGCAGAGGGAGTTAACAAGTAGTTTCAAGATGTAAATTTTAAAACCATGGAATCTACAGAATACTTCATAAATATTGTACTGATAAAACAGAAATAATATATGATTTTTTGGACCATGTGGGTGGATCTCACAAAGCCTGTCAAGACAATGCCACAGTCAAATCTCACATCAGAATCAAAAGAAAACAGAAAAAGAAACCATTTCACAAAATGGTTTCAGGACATATTCAAATATATTGCATTGTCACATTTATATCAGGACTATTCAACACATTTTAACCAAAAATCTCATTACTGTAATGTGTTCTCTCATTTTACTTATGCTAAATTTTTTTTTCATTTATTCTCATTCCATTAATTAATTTCTTGGTTATTATCATATGAAGTGAAATATGGCTGTGACAGGTTTTGAGAGACCCTTTAACTGTACATACTGTATGTAAAAACAAGTGCTCTTTTAACCTTTCAGCTTGCAGTGCAACAGTAGATATCAATCATTGGGTTTTGGTCCTTTGCTTGATTAAACTAACAGAAACAAGGTAGCAATAAAGTCCATGGCAGAGCATAGATATTCTCAAGGTTTGTAATGCAATGATCTAACTCATGTTTAACACAATGTGTAAGCATTACCATTTCTAAGGAGTCCAATGAGGTGTAAAGTACTCTCCATCAGTCTTTAAGTTTTATGGTTATGTTTCACTGTCTGCTGTCACAGTAAGTGGCCAGGAGCATTCAATGCTGCATTTTGTTCATTTAGAAATGTTTTGGAATGGTTCTGTCATTAGCATGAGAGCTCTTCTTAAAAGCCATGTAGCCCCATTAACACTCCATTGAGCTCAGCTGGACTATCTCTCATGTCTCCAAACTGCCATTTGAAAAGAGACCAACCAAAAGGAGCTTTTGGAGATTTGCTGAGGATTGCCCATATTTTAACTTACAGCAGGCCACAAACAAATGTTAAACTCTTCCGCACAATCTTGTGGGAGAAAATACATTTTGTGAGAAAAGGAAGCACCTCATTTAAGATTTGTGTCCCAAAACCTATAATTAGGTTTATATATTCAATTTGAAAATAATATTTTTGTTACAAATGCTAGCAACATTAAAGCTGTGCAATGAAAAGTATTAATTGCTTTCACAACCACTGCTTGCAAAATATCTAATCTGATTTACTTGTTGTATATATGTAAATGAAGATCTGAATGGAGCCTTATTGGATTGAACGTTAAGAAATTCTGATTTCTCCACACGTACTCACCACATTAACCTGTAATTACATTGTTTTGGCTGGAAAATTAGGATCAGGAAGACATGCAGCTTCCTGCATTAGGACCTCCGGTGATCAATGACTCATGAAAGACTTTATAGGACTATAACACAGCTGAATAGAACAAACAAAAGTTCTAGTGTGTAACTCAGCAGAAGGGTTGTTCTGTGTTTATTGATGGTTTAAATGAATTAGCTAACGATCCCTGGTGATGTCAATTAACACGTCTGTGGCCTTATTATTGAATAAAACACCTAATAACAAAATGAAGACTTAGATACATAGAAGCCACAGAAAACTCTTAACAGAAGATTTATTTAATACAAACTTACATAACATTCCCTCAGATTGCAGATGTTAAGTTAGAAATTATTTTACAATTTTGGGCTGTAATGATGTCTGTAACGTTTCCAAAAAATACCAAGAACGTTTGAGGAACGTTCAATATCATAGGCTAATGATATCTGAATTAACACCAAATACTGACGTTTTGTAACCTGTGAAACATGAGTGCTCGCCAGGACAAAACGACATCTAGGAACCTTAATGTGAAGATGTGTTTCTACACGAACCAACGAGAAAGTGGTTAATTCTGCAACAGCAAAATACCTCCTCTTTTCCACATGTCCAGTGTTTCTATTGACTGTCATTGCATTTCAGCACAACTAAAAGCGTAATTGTCGAGTGTTTATTCACTACATTCACTCAGAGCGGAACTATGACTAAAGAAAATGTTCAAGGGTGAGAATTTAATTCGATTGATTTTGCGGACGCTTAATATTTGTGATGAGGGCGTTTGTCTTGTTGCTAATTAAGTTTCAGCTGATTGCATCAGCAGTCCCTTTAACTTACTATGTGACAGCTGCACAATCACTTTATATGCTTACAGTTTGATTATTCATACTTGCTGGCCACCGGCAGTCTATTAAAGTATATGTGAAATATTCCTTGCACTGGTAAAATAAGTCCATTTCTGACCATTTACTCATCTGTCATTTGTGATAATACATCATTATCCAACTTAATTTATTAAATAGGACATCAGTTAGGCTAGATCACCTTTTGTGACAGTGTGCATTTTAATTGCACACTGGGAATAAACTTTGTTTACTCATTCTTTATAGAAGTTACACATGTTTCTTTGAGATGTCTATAACAGTAATATTTAAAATACAATACAGTTTTTAGATATAGGGAAAATGTTACATATTGTTATTATATAATGTATAGTACAGGCAGTCCTATGGTAGTATAAACAAAACTACTAGATAAAAGTAATTTCAATGAATAGGTGAAATTTTATTTTTGTTATGTAAGTTTAGTTATGTTGACCCGAATCGCTTATACAAGCAAAACACAACTGAAGTATCACTAAAAGCATTTTTGTGACTAATCATGTAAAGATTATTAATAGTTATTCTAGTACTTGACAGTCTGGTTATTTTACAGCACTTTCACTTATGCTTACACCACAAAGAGAAAGTGACTTGTCGATCATAAAAACACAGCCTATGATTTAAACTGCAAATTTGTAGGTTTGGTCAACTTTATAATTGCAGTTGACTTGTTACTGTTATTATTATAGACACTTTTAACTTGCTGTGCTTTGCCTGAAGCAGTGCTGTGTGAACAGAAAGGATTGATACATAAGATGTAATTTGATGAGTCATTAACCACTCTTGGGTTTCAGCAGCTGCTGTCTGGGGTTGGCACTGAGGGCATCTGAAAGCTCCACACTTATTTTATGTCCTTGGCCCTGTTGTTTCTGTGTAAATACATAACCAGTATCTGGCACAGGCCTTTAATTATCGCCAGCATTCTTATTCTCTTTTGTCTGCACCAGTGCTTCCAATTTCCTTTGAGCAGAAATTGCAATAATGCTTTTGGGGATGCTGTCATCCGTCACTTAACAGTTGAAAACTGCTCTGTGCTGCCCATCGTGCAATTTCACTGTAGCCCTTTATTATCATAGCTGCTGTTGCATGCTAATGCATAATGCAGTGGGCGAGCAAAGTTATTTATTGCCCTCTTTGGCACGGTCGAGGTCTTGGCTGTGCCCGCAGCTGGACCATTGTCACCTTGGTTTGGGAAGACATTTACAGAATCATTGTTTAAATGTTGATCCTGTGTTGCTTGAGGGCTGCCATATGGTTGCTTGCCCAGGTTCTTGCACTTTGGGAGTTTTTTTGTAGATCAGTGTTGGATAAAGAATAAGTCTTTTCAAAAGACTCATAATGTCTGTTTTGTTCTGTTATTTTGTATAGTTAATAAAGAAAGTCTAATATTAAGTTCTGTGAACTGTCTGGAGGTGGATTGTGAAATGGGGCTTTGCCTGCTCATGTTGACCACCTGTTACTCTTGCGGTTTCAAATTAAATGCTTCTGTTCATTGCTGGAATTGTCATGTTCAACATCCTCAGAGTCTTGATAAAGCAGAATTAATCAGAGTAAACCAGGTAAGCTAATGAGTGGTTAGTAATGGCTACATTTAAAGTGGGGTTGGTCAGCCCTGTTACCTCGAAACCATGTCTAATGCCCAGAGAGTTTGAAATGGTATTGGAGATCAAAGGAGCATGTCATTTCCTTTTCTCTGTCCCCTAGTCAGTTTACATATTGTTAGGGCTTCCGTGTAATTGTGTTTGCTAAATAACTTAGTAAACATTCTTTGCCATGTTAACTAATGGTCAATGATGATGGTCTTGGGATGATTGGGAATGATGGGAAACCTAATCACCCAGCTATCTGAAGTATACCAGTGATGATTGTTTACACAAGGATATACTTTTTATGTACTTTTATGGTCATTCAGTACCATGCTTCTGTATATATTGGAGTACCATCCATGACATGCTTTTACCTTCAGTATTTGTCAGATTTGGTAGCTCATACTTGAAATGTGTCCCCTGCATTTAACCCATCACCAGTTAGAAATGAACACACACTGCAAGTGGTAAACAAACACACACATATATAAATGTTAAAACATGTTTAAGTGCCACAGTACTCCTCTGTATGGGTCAACCTGGTCATTTGCAGACTACACACAAAGTGATGAACCAGCTTTGATCATATACCAGCCCATCGCTTGTCATTGCTACAATAAGGATGAGCACATCTCCTGAGTGATATTACACATGTGCATCACTCTTCCTGTACTGCTATAACTACTCTACCTAAAACACACAAGAAGTGTAAACAACCAAACATAACTAATGAAAGTCTAATTTTGCCTCTCTTGTTTTTTACTTGGGGCATGTTAAAACAATAGATAAAAGTCATGGCAACCTTAAAAATCAGCGGGGTGTTTCGCCTGTGTGTGAACTGAGATTGGAATGCTTTTTCACCATCTATCAGAAGAGCTTCCCGGGAGGAAGCCATGGAAAAATAAGATGGAAGTTTGACATGGCTGTTTATGTGCTTTCTTCCTGTTTCAGAGGCAGCAAGGAGGAGCAGCAGGGCCAGTCAAAGAAAGCTCTGAAGAAACAGCAAAAGGAAGCTGAGAAAGCAGCAAAAAAGGCAGAAAAGCAGGCCAAGCTGGTAAATACTCCACAGGCGAAGAGACTCAGCCCACAGCTGGCATTTGGGTTATGCTGTTGTTTTGGGAATTATTGTATTTATAAGCGTGTTATCAGCCCAAACAAAGCAGTATTTAAACAAAATTAAGAGTATCAGCGATGCAAAACCATCAAGCAAGTACTGTAGGGGAACGTAAAGGGATGTTTGTGCTGTTGAATATTTTATCAATATCTTATGTCCCTGATACACCCCTGTACACAACAGTACAACATAATAAACTGACCTGATGGCCTCGTTTTTATATGCACCCACCATCATACATTGTTTTTGGGATATGTAACAGTAATTCAATTATATTTCGGGAAGTACCTTGGAATACCATGGAATATGAATCTTGTACCACGTAAAGTCTGTTGTGCTGCAGAAATGTGAAAGAAATTGTTGTATTTTATTTTGTGTATTAGTTTGTATTAACAGAAACGGTATCATTATATTCTGGTAGGTTTTTAAACTGAATATTTAATAAATGTTTGCTATTTTACAGAATAGTCAGCATGTTTAACTCAGTATTACCCTGTTCTGAAAGTAGTTCTCTAAGTGTTTAGATACATTATATTGAAATCAGTTCCTCTCTTTGATTCAGGCCGCAGAGCAGCAGGAAGTTGATGAGGATGTGAGTAGTGTTTAATTATCCTCTCTTGATATCACATTTCCTGTCTGTTTATCAGCTGTCTCGTGTTAAGATTCATCACCATCCCTCTGTTTCTTCTCCTCTCAGGACTTTGCCAAGGATCGCTATGGGGTCTGTCCTATGGTTCAGTCCCAGCAGAAACTAGGTCAGTGTTCTAAGTATTTGATGCCCCTTTTCCACCAAAATTGTGGAGGAACAGTGAGCCGCTCTCAGAATCAGCCCATTATTTTATTGACTACCCAACCTGTCCTGTAAACAAATAAGCATGTCTCACCTTTCTTGCTTTCTGAATGTTTTGATAATATTTAAACATTTACAGTAATTTGGTTTAGTGTCTTTATCCCAAGCAACAGAAGTTAAATTTATATAAAATTTACTATAAAATTGACACATATTTGTAAACAAAATAGTTTGTTATGTGTATCGCAACTTGCTTAGAAACTAAATGTCTGTCAGCTGAATGCATTCATGTTGAATGTTTTTGTATTGGACATCCAGTGAAGACAGCTTTTTTATTATGATGGGAGAGATCTAGTTTTGTGCAAGCTAGTTTTATTTTGTGTTAGTACTGTTGGACTTTTGTTTTGAAAACGTTACGTGTGGATGTTATCCTCTGGTTCCCAGTTCGAGACCATAAGGATTTAGGGACCAGTGTAAACTGCCACCCAGTACCAAAGGGACTTATTTATGTTTTGCACTGGTATTTTTGGACTTTTGTTTTGAAAACATTATGCTTGGACGTTATCCACTGATGATATTGGTTCCTGGTTCGAGACTATAAGGTTTTAGGAAACAGTGTAAACTGCCACCCAGTAGCAAAGGGATATGAGTGACAGAAGGTGTCTTGCGTCTACAAGGTGAAGAAAAACTATTTTCCAAAGAATGGTTAGGAAGGGCTGTGAGCTTAGGAGATAATTAAACCATGTCGGGATCTCCCTCATGTCCCCTTCAGCTCTCTCTGACCTTCCTCACCTCTCTGTCACACGTAATAGTATTGAATAACAGAATGAGATAAATCTCAGATGAGGAATCAGGGTGACGTTTCTCCCAATGGTCCAGCTGAGTTTCCAGCTCTGCTGGCACAGAACAAAGTCGTCCCCCACCTGCATTCCTCTCTAGCAGAGATAGACAAAGCTTTTATGTGGGTGGGATTGGGTTTGAACGAACGCCCTGAGCACTTTTACTGGGCCAAGTCAGAACGCCCCGTCTCCACTGCCTCGTAATAAAGTCTGTGAGTCAGTGGAGGCAGGGTGAAAAAGTGTTTGTCAAAAACTGGGGAAGAATTCATGTGATGGTCACCTTTCAGACTGGGCTTGTTATGTTTCATATATATTAGCTTGCCTTTTAGTGGCTTTGTAATCTGAGTAAATGTCTTTGTGGAGATCTGTGTACCAGGGGGTGTTGGCGTCTTTGATGTCTTTTCTTTAAGGGCCTCACTCTCTGTCTCTCTCTGTCTCCTGGATGGAGGCAGACAGGGCGTTGGTGCGTGTCCAGGAGCTGACACCCGAGAAGGCAGAGAAGCAGATCTGGGTGCGCGCCAGAATTCACACTAGCAGAGCTAAAGGTAAACTCCTCCTCACAATTACAAAAGCTCCCCTGCTGTTATTAAGCCTTTCTCAATTCGTTTCAACATGTGGAAGCTATTGTTACCAAAGCTCAAGGATTTCATTTATGCCATTGTGACCTGTGGTATTACATTAATAAACACAGCACCAAACTGTAGGTTGAACATTGATTAATTATAGGAAGGGAAGGTGTGTTTTTACCATCTTAAACTGCAGAACCCATAAAAGCAACACTGTTACATAGCCTTACCTTTTGCGTCTTTATAGTCTGTAGTACTTTGTGCAGCAAATGTTTGGTATACGTGGAATACCCAAATGTGCTGTATACAAACATGCCACTGTATCCCACAATGCAGTGGGCTCAACTTGACCTTCCCTTTCAAGAGTGACAAAGAAACCAAAAGCAATATCAACTGCATCTCCTTCTTGAGTCGTATGATTAAACAGTGAAATTATACAATTGTTACACAAAGTTGGAGTTGTAAAAGACCCCAAATAATGTTTTGCAGCTATGTTTAATATGGGAGGATAAGGTACATGAGGGATGTGGGTGCCCTGAATGTGCTGTATCTGTGGGACGTTTTATTTGCATGAATTGAGACGAACACTTATCAGAACGGTGTCCGTTTTCATCAGGCGACTAACAAACACTCCCTGTAGTCGCTCGTATGGTAATTGTAAATAATGGCAATAGAAATTGTGTTCAGTTGTATCAACAGCTTAACTGAAACTATTTGGCCTCCTCTGTCAGTCGGACACGTTCCAAGTCTGAGAGGTCTGCACGTACACGTCTGGGTTAAGTTTGCTGTAATGAATAAACCATGTATTATGACTGTACCACTAAAGTTTTCTTCCAGGACAACTTCCATGTCAAGGATCCTTTCACCCCCAGCTTCCTTCACTCTGTCAGTGTGCTTTGGGCTAAAGGATGTCCTTCAGCACAACAACATCCTGATTTGCCGGGGATGAAGGATCTGTTTTTAACTCCAGCTGTCTGTCGATCAGCCATTGAACACTGGGAAGAACTTCAAAGAGTTTGGGTGGTCTCTGATCTTGAGCTAATTCGTGTCAGGTTTAAAAAGACTCCATGTTTGTTCACTCTCAAGGTGTCTGATTAGCAAGTTGTTGACAGTCAGGAGTATGGGCACTGTGCCTTCAGAGAGACATCCAGTCTGTTGATTGGTGCTATTAAATTTGATGCTGTTTTTTGAAGTGACCTCTCAACTGAGACGGGCCATTATGTTCTTCTCTCAAACATAAATCCTAGTTTGTTAGTGGTTGCTTTGTTTCTTTGACACATTATAAATTAAATACTGTCATCCCAAGTAATTACATAAATAATTAATGCACATTATAAGTATTACTGCTCATATTTGAAAGTAGTCTAATATTCTATTAACATTTATAAAATAATTAATATTCAACTAAAATCTAAAATGTTTTAATAATTAATATTGATTGTTGATTAAAAATCATGGAGTAACTGGAAACTCTGCCTATGAACTTGTTTCTTTAAACACACAACATGGCATTTTATAATACAACTGTCGTGTGATTTTTGAGTAAAGCAGAATATTCATTGAGGATGGACTTGATTGTATCTTTAAGAATTTAAATCATAAAAAAGTGCTTGTTTGCTCATGATATTATTATTGTTATTATTATTGTTATTATTAGTGTTGACATTAATTATAGTGCAGGGATTTGAGCAGACCATGTATTACAATTTCGGACACATATTTATCATCGTGGCTGATAAAACTATCAAAAAATATGAGACTAAGATATGAGGAAAAAAGGACTCGATTATTTTTGGAAATTTGGAATTGGCTTCTCTGATTTGGGCAAGCAACTGTTCAGAATACCCTAGTAACAACCTAGCAACTGCATAGAAATAACCTGACAACACCCTAATATCATAGACTTGTGTGTGAGTGAGCATTCAAATGATATTTAGAAAATGTAAACTTGCATGTAATCTTGTTGGTTAAGATGAGCTTCTCCTCTCACATGTCCTTGCTTAAGACAGCAGAAAAGAAAAATCATGTCAGAGGTGAGGAGGATGTTGTTTTTATTTTGACGAAAGGCTATGACAACAGACATTTTTTTTCCTTTAGAATAACATGTACTGATGAATCACACACAAAAAAACCAAGGATGTACTCTAAGGGAGTAAGTAAGGTCAATATGATTTTAGGTTAAAAATAACACCTTCATGAATTGCAGAACATAATGAATGGCAGATGTTTTTTCTCAAAGAAATTTAGATTTGCATTAAGATTATACATTATTATGAGTAAGAGAATGTACATTTCCTGGGATTCAAACCTATGACCTTGGCGTGGTTGGTGTCATGCTGTACCATTTAAGATGCAGGAAAATATAAAATTGCAGTGATGTACGAGATATAAATCTCACTTATCTTCTCAAGAAAGTCCCGAAGTGGAAGACCAAGTGTCTTCCACATCAGTAGGTCATGTGTTGGTTTTTTCCAAGTTGACCACAACATTAGTATACATTTTTTTTAATGGCCGACATGCACACAAGTTTGAGTATGTTGAATGTGAAAAATATGAATATGAAAGCTTCTGATTGGTTGTTTTTCCTTTAGGAAAGCAGTGCTTTTTGGTCCTGCGTCACCAGCAGTTTACCGTGCAGGCCCTGGTTGCTGTGGGAGACAGTGCGAGCAAGCAGATGGTCAAGTTTGCAGCTAAGTGAGTATAGGCCACGTTTCCTGTCAAACAATGGTGGGAAAAGTGAAGTCCTGGTGACTCGTTCCATTTTAACACATTTAGTGGTGATCCATAATGTTTCGCTTCAGAACAAAAGCCCTGTTTTTGCAGTCAGATACAGCTTTCCCTCAACACCGTAATGGGTCATTTCCCCTAAAACAACAAACAACAGAGAGAAATGTCTATGTGATTGAAGGAGTCTCAGTCTGTGGTCAGAGAGGGTCACAAAATTCACAGTCACAAAATATAGCTTAATGTAAACGTTCCTTTTATATCATGTGACTGCTTGGTAAGCTTCACTCCCCATTTAGTTTGTATTCATACATTCCTTTATGAATGTTTGTACGTTTACATAAATTGTTCTGTTGTGTTCTTGCGTGAAATGCTTCTGTAGGACATGATAGACAAAGCTTGCACACTTATAAAGTTCTGAAGTACACGTCCAGTTTGCTGAGAGGGTCAGACGTTTTATTTGTTGATGGTGTTAACATCCTCTGTTTGGTCATGCAGTATTGACTGGAAACTGAACTCTATTCAGTGTCAGTGGATTAACAAGAGTGTTGTGGTCTGGGGAGTTCCTCCCTGGTTTGTCTTGTTTTTTATTGCTTGCAGTTAAATGTAATTATTCTTGTTTCAAAGGGTGATATTCGTGTTTTTTTCAAATCTAACTGAACTGAGCAGACACGCCTCTGCAGAAACATTAAACCTGCCATTTAGCCATACTTTGCAAATTGTTGAAGCTAATTTGATGACTTTCCTCCACGCGGAAAGTTCCTCTTTCTGGATTGTGTAAACCGTTATGGTGTAACATCAGTTAAAGAGTTTTAGTTGGGGGATGTTAAGGTAATAATACGCTTGCCACATAAACAACCCGCCAGTATTCTTTAGCCACACTTGACTGATTAGTCGGGCCTTGTTTAACAAATTCAACTTGTTCACCCAGCTTGACCTAAGCATTCGCTATAAACATTCAACCTGTTTACATATGACCTATTAATATACAACTTTTATGATATAGTCGTTGTGAATGAGGTAATCAAGAACTATTGACTTGTTATCGATTATATGTATTAAGCACGATATATCAGATGTTTGTTGCAATATTTTTAAATATACACAGATATGTAAGTTAACAGCGATTAAAGGGGAACTCAAGTATGTTTTTCACAATTTCACAACGTTTCTTACATCAGGATTGTGTGTCACAGGAAAACCGGCAATTACAAATTTAAAATAAATGAAGCTCAAATCACACTGTTTTGTGGTTTGTACAGAAACACGTGCTATAACCTAACAGTTGTGGATCTCATAGTAAATATGTCTCAAAGGGACAACATAGCAACCACCCAACACTACCTAGCAACCACCCAACATTACCTCACAACCGCAAAGGAACATGGTTCCTCTCAAAGCACCTTAGCAACCACACAACAGCGATCAAAACTTTGCATTGTTGTGGCGAGTTTCCTCCAGAAAATGTTAAAAATCACAAGACGTGCACCATCTGGGTTCTCGTGAAACATACTCGCTGTCTGTCTAATCCAGAAGTGAATGCAGAACCAGTCATGGCTGGTTTGGTGTTCAGTAAGCAGACTTAATCAGAACTTGGTTGTATGGAGATTGTTAGAGAGTGCAGTGTGAACAAAACTGATCCCTCAGTGATGGGACTGCTCTCCTAGCAGCAGCTGGCAGGGACCTGCGTGTCTCTCATGCTCTGTCATTTTTTCTTTTCGGTCTCTCATTACTCCCTTTTAATGACTGGAGCAGTAGGTTTCACACTCCATTCACTCCGTCTGTTTCTCAAGCAGACAGTTGGTGAATGTCTTTACACTTGACCTTAAAGGGCAGACAGGGATGAGATTTGCCAATCTAATTTTGTTTCATTTAGTGATTGTGGACTTAAAAAAACAAAAGTTTAGTCATTACTTGCTCTCTATAACGTCATATGAAATACATATGCTTTCATGCATGGAACACAAAATGAGAAATGTTTGAAAAGTCTTTACATAGCACTTTCCATAAAACAGTTCATATTGACCATGTTGGAGAAAAAAAGCAAACTACAAAGCAAACTACAACTCGTGCAATTCTGTATATAAATACAAAAGTTTTCTTATAAAAACTGTGGGTAAGTAACAGACTAAAATATAAGTTATTCACTGTTAATTTTTCCCTCCTCCAAAGTAACCTTAAAGACAAAAAACACATACAGTATTGGAATGAGATGGGGGTAAAAATGTATATTTTTGGCTAAACTGTCATATTGAAGGCTAGGTGTTCCACCAAGTGAAAGTGGTGTAAGCATGTGGTTTGTCTTTGCAACAGTAAAGACTGTTTGTGTGAAGTTTAAAAGGGGAACCCTACATGCCAAACTGTAGAAATCATCAGAAACAATAGAATTGTGAAGCTACTGTTGCATAATACAATGAGCTCATGCGTTTCCATGATCTTGTTTTTATTTCATGACTGTGTGCCTACCTTGCGTGATATTCAGAATGTTTATGAACCAAGAGCTTTTATTATAAAGTGAAACTCTTTTTTTGCAGGGTGTTTTAAATCTTAAGGTACAACACATCTCAGCAACTTTTGTAACTTGAAATTTAAATGTACTTTCAAAATGCGGGTATAGAATGTGAATAAAAAATGAATGTATGAACCATCTTATCTTTGCATATCTTTGCTCCTGTAACTGGTCACCAGTTTTAATTACTTTTTGTTTTATAAGTTCACTTATATAATCTTGCTTTGTGACAGATTTATATTCCATGTCTATAAATGGGACAAAAAAAAATCATATATAAGTTATACCAGGATGAGACATGTGACATCATGTTAGGTGCCTAAGTTCAGTTGCTTTGATTCACTTGGCCTTTTTTCCATTCTGATTTCATCCTTATTTTTCTGTTCCAGCCTCACAAAGGAGAGTATCATTGATGTGGACGCTGTGGTGAAGAAGGTGGACCAGAAGATTGAGAGCTGCTCTCAACAGGATGTAGAGCTCCATGTGGAGAGGGTAGACATCTGAAATGTCATTTCTAGTACTACACAGAGAGAGTCTGAATGTTCCTATTAAAAGCAAAGTTAAATTAAAAATATTTCTGATTATAGACTGTAGGATTTTTATTTATGATCACACAGCTAGAGCCCTGCAGGACTCATTCTCAGGAGGATCATTCTCATACTGTTAACATGTAATCATTAAATCCTAACAGACACACTCTCTCTCTGTGGTTGTGTTTAAGATCTTTGTGATCAGTCAGTCTGAGCCCAGACTTCCCCTGCAACTGGAGGATGCTGTGAGGCCGGAGGGAGAAGGAGATGAGGTGAGAAACTGAGGGATAATATAGTTTAGATGATGTAAGTGTTGTGGGTGAGGGGTCACGTACAGACCATGACAGAATTGGGTTAATTGCAAAATCTTTGTGGTTCTTTGGAATTTACTTAAACATGCTAAAATATGCTACAGAAATCTGACAGTACATGCACTTTTATTGGCACAAAATTTTATTAAACGAGTCTTCTAACTATGTTTTCTAAATAAACTGATATTACTTAAAGTTCACTTGCATTGTGAGATATGCAATGCATTGAGAGAGTTTTCCTCGCAGCGTGCTATGGTTGTGTACTGCTCATTATGGCCGATTTAATCCCACCTGAGTATTCCATGGATACTACCATGCTCATAAATAAACATGGTAGTGGTCTGTTATATAGCCTCTATCTCTAGCTCTCTCTCCTGCTGTGAGAGCTAATGTAGCTGCAGTGTTTACAAGGTAAAACAGAGCAACTGCATTTGCTGATCAGGTGTTGTTTGCAAGGATTCCACAGCTTCAGTCAGACAGAGCAGCTATCGTCTCATTACACTTTGAGTCTTATCAGCCTAGTCTGATGGAATTTTATCGAGGTGAGACCAGTAGCCTGTTCTTAAGCTTATTTCAGTCTCTTCAGCTCCTGTGGGCTGTATGAAGGAAAGATAACTTAAAACACTAAGAGGCCTTGGGGGCAGATCTGTTAGAGGAACAGTGTTTGTATGTTGAATTCAGTTTAAAAACATATTTGTCTGTATCTTATGTCCTAACCAGTTGTGACACAACAAGTTTCTTGCGTCATGTTATTTTGTGCTGTCGTAGTTGAAACCAAAACACTGCTCGCAAGAACAGCCAGGCAGAACATATGTGATGTTTACTTTACAGCTAGAATGAGTAAGATTTTGGACCAGAGCTGGAAACCCTAGTTGTTCCTAACTAGAGTCCCCCCAGTGAATCTTGGCCGTTTCCACCACTATTTTGGACCAATAAGATTTCACTGTGGGTGGAGCTTCCCAGTGCATAACGACAAATAGCAATCAAGCAGTCAAAAGGTGATTAGCGCTTTGCGACATTGTACATACGTAGCACATGGCATAAGATTAGCAAAACAGTAAATATTAATTATTTTTGTGTAATCTATACATTTTTCTGCTTCTCTTTCAGGAAGGCAGAGCTACGGTCAATCAGGACACCCGACTGGACAACCGAGTTATTGATCTTAGAGTAAGCTTGCCTCCAAGTCTCTCTCTTTCAGAAGTATCATTTGTCCTCCCTCACTCCCCAGTCTGTGGTACTGAGAAATGTGAGCAAAGAAATAAGGTTCTGAAATACTGAAGAATCCCAAATTATTCTATCGTTCAGATTTATGAAGCCCCAACGTTGTCATGGGACTTTAGTGCTGTGATTGGCCGTTGCACCTGTTCCTGAGATGATGTGTCTGTCTGAACCCACAAACCTGGTTTGTGCTATGACACCTTTATTTCAGCAAACAGTAAGCAATAACTGTTTCCAGCAGTGGTAGCCTCAGCCCTGTCATAACAAAAGGCACCCACATTCACACTGTACAGCAGCGTCTTTAATCTTACACATCATTTAAGATTGAAATCTGGCAATGGGACGGTAGGATTGTCACAACACACCTAGCTCTGAGTGAATGGCTGTGTTTTAAAAAGAATAAGTGCGGAAATATGATAGCGTGAGGTCGGGGAGTCAAACCACAGTACAACAGCTTTTTGTGTACTCTTGTACTCTTGAGTCTCACAAATGCAGAAATGACGCAAAGGGCTTCTCTGTACACGCCCCCCGTGAGAGATGTGCGAGGTTGCCTGCTAAAACCTGCGTGTTCACACTCCACTGATAACATCTTTGCATATTAACTTTACAGCCACTTAAGTTCCCAAGCTAGTACTACACACCGATCTGCCAGCATATGCACAGTACTGATTATCTGATCTGCACCAAGAGTGTAGATTGACAGGTATTTGTTGACTTTCTGGTGTTTGTGAGGAGATCAGTAGGGATGGTCATCTTGAATACGTTTCTTGTTGATTTTGGGTTTTTTTATACAGGAAAACAAAATAGTTTAAAAAGTACAAACAGTTTTTCTTGAAAAAGACAAAAACAAAAATGTAGTGAAGCATAAGAAAAAAAGAAGGGAAATACTGAAAGTCTCATATGCAGAGTGCTATTTGTGCAGCATGTTACGTTGCTGCCTCACTTATGAGTTTCCACGGCAAACGGTAGGTAGCTAGGCAGTAAGGTTTTGCAACAGGACTAATATATATATGTTCTTTCATTTATAGATTGAGTATCCCCATTTAGGGAGTTGAAGAAGTTTAAAATGTGGTTATGAGATTGAAACTGAAAACACAGAAGCAGGGCTAGCCTGGTTTATTTAGGTAAGATCTCCATGGCAATCATAACGTTATTCTACTGCACAATGAATTTGTGTGTTTATTCACTGCAAAAGTGAATCTGTCCAAACAGAAGCTAATCAAATAAGAGCTCCACAATATTAATATGGAGGGTGATTGTTTCTCAAGGATTGCAAGGATGCAAGTTCACTTGTGAATCATGAAGAAAGAGGAAGTGCGGGTCATCGGGGACTGATTAATGGCAAATTCAGGCAGAGAAAGATCAGTGTTTTCAATAGCTTTTGTGCTCCAGACCAGAGCATTTGGGTGATGTGATTGTTTTGAAAGATTGATTTTGCAAGTACTCTGTCCCTTTTGTACTGTGAAGAAGACATTCATTTATTTCAGTCTCAGATAGGACCAAAATGTATTCAACTGCTGGGCCATTTTACCATAGCACTTGATTTTTATATTTTCTGAAGAAACTGAGTGGTTGTTGCCAAGGGTTAAGGTGCCTTCACATTGCTAGAGTATTGTTGGGCAGTTGCCAGGGTGTTGCTAAGGTGTTAGCTAAGGTTTTATTATGTTGCTAGGGTGTTCCGGGTGGTTGCAGCCCAAGTCATAAGAGCCAATTCTCAAAGATCCTATGATATGCTTGTTTCTAAACATGGCTCTGTCTCTCATTCAGTATGCTTTTTTACTTGTTTTTCATTCACCAGGAGAAAAATGGCAAATGTAATGTCTTAGAGGTATCCTATGGTGTGGCATGAGTCTTAGTATTTTGGGTTACAGGTTTGTAAGTATGAGCAATGGTAATAGAGATGTTGTTTTAGCAACCACCACAAAAAAACAACGTTGTCTCAAAACCACCACTATAAATATGACCACGGGGCCAAATGAAAGGTTTCGCGATATCACGCCACAAGATGTTCTGACATTAATTCCTGACACATGCAAACAAACATGCTATATAACAAAAAGTTATATAACATGTTTACTAACCCGTGTTTTCCCTTATAGACCACGACGAGCCAAGCCATCTTCCGGCTGCAGTCTGGTGTATGTCAGCTCTTTAGAGACACACTCATCAACAAGGGCTTTGTGGAGATCCAGACTCCCAAAATCATCTCTGGTACGACCATCATCCTGTCCACTCTTTCTGTTTACATTTCATCTCTGCGTACCTTCAGATAAAAGTATCTCCTTATTTAAGTCAAGATGAAATCAAAATCGACCAAACTTATTGTGGACAGTCTATTAGTGTACATTATTCTGAAGAAATCAGATGTTATATAGTTTCATTAAAATATGACAACTTTCTCTCCCTATGAAAACAAACAAACCAAGTGTAGATGAGGAGAGACAAATAATAGCAACTAATAATATCACGCTAATGATCCACAATCCAATCAAATCACAATAAATAAAATCCCACCCAACAGCTGGAAATTCAGTTTCACTTCAGTTACTCACTGGTAATCATCTTCATTAAAGCTTGAATCTAAACCATGTCAAGTTTCATTGTTCTGTATGACAAGTGCTGTGTAATAGTTCTTCAAAATTTGTAACACTTTCCGTTCCACCTTAAAAATAAACACTGGGATTGGAATGACAGGGGAGTAAATAATGACACAATTTACATTTTTTGGCTGAATTATTCCTTTAACATCACAGAGCAAGTGAGGTGTCATAAGGTAAATGATCTTGTCCCCATGTTCATTTTCACTATCTGTATTCATGGCTGGGACAGGTCTTATCTCTGTCCTCACACGCCGAACCTTCTGAATGATTTCTTGCTCATGCTGTCCAACTTACTTTATTGTTCCTTTTCCGCGCCTTCAGTCTCTAAAAATTTCAATTTCAAGGATTGATTCTTTTTCATTTCTGAGGTAAAAAACATGGCAATGCTGTCAAAACATTGGCTGAGGAAAAAGTGTTGTTTATGAAGGAGATATGTCCCCAGTCACTGATAAGAGCCCATGTTAGAACTCTTGAGATGGTGGCTACACCGAATGCTGATATCGGATCAGCTGGATTCATGAGCAGAGCTGTAAGGAGTTTAAGGCTTGGTTCTATTGAGTGGACTTGAGTGCTCTGCAAATTGATATGCTTTCTTGGTATTTAAAGAGATTCTGTCATCCTTTACCCAGATGTATGTTATTCAAAACCCCTATAATATGATTTTTTTTTTTTAATTTGATGGTTTTGTTAAATGGCTTCAAAGGACGTGTACTATAGTGCAGGTGTCAAATGGACCGTGTTACAGTACTTTAATAGTATTTGATGCAATTTTATTTGGGTTATCTGTCCCTTTTAACAATCCAGCTTTTACTCACAAAACAACAAAATACCACATAGCATCTATTAGGAGAAGGAATATAACAAAACACAAAATTTTCTTTTCATGTGTTTATTTGCCCCTTTTTAAACTGTTGAATAAGTCATTGCTTTCATGAACAGGGTACTGTCAAAGCCCTTCTAGCTGGTGGGCGAAAATGAGAGCACTCAGCCGCCACTTAAATGTGTTTCTTTTTTAGTCAACCAATCATTTTAAGGACAGGGAATGACGTCAACAATGAAAAACCCTGTTACAACACCATCTCCAACAAACCTTACTATTGTGTTTATGTGGTTTGCACTGTTCAGTCATGCTTACTTTCTCTGCACCTTGTCCGGCCAATCAGAACCTGCCACTATGAAGCGTTTCAAATTTAAACTTTGCCGCCTTTCATGTGATCTGCCACCCACAACAGATTTTTATGTTTTTTTCACCAAAACCACACAGCTTCCGGTGTGAACACACCCAGTTGTACGTGCCCCGTTGGAACAAAATGTTCACTTTGACCATACTTCTGCAAAAATAATCATCACATCTTTGTCCCTCCATATTTGCACTGTTATCTAAAACCAAAGTACGTTTTGTGTTTTCAATAGCTGCCAGTGAGGGAGGAGCCAATGTCTTCACTGTCTCCTACTTCAAGACCAGTGCGTACCTGGCCCAGTCACCTCAGCTCTACAAGCAGATGTGCATTTGTGCCGACTTTGAAAAAGTCTTCTGTATTGGTCCAGGTAAAGAATGAAATAAACCCCTGCTGTTCGTAGCTGCAGGTCATGTCTGGAGCTGGCTGCAGAAACCGCCTATGTTCTGAATGCAGATAACAAATGCCAGAGACATCTAAGCATAGAGTGGGCCCGAATGTATTTGGACACTTCAGGCATGCTTTGAATAACTGAATATTATTGCATTAGATAACACAGTATGAAACCATATTTATATTTGTGCATTTGGTAGGCGCTTTTGTCCAAACAACTTTCAGTGCATTCACGTTTTATAAGTATGTGCATTCCCTTGAACCCATGACCTTGACATCGGAAGTGCCCTGCTCTGCAATTTAAGCTACAGAAAAGAGGTGGCATTTATTACATTCGTTATAAGATATCGAACACTTTTTAAGTTGATAAAGTGTTTAAAAAATTATCAAAAAATATTTAATGGTTTAACAGTTTGTAAACTTCTTGCAAATAGGACGTAAATGTAACAAAAACAAAACTAAAGTTTGTGGCTGTGTGACTTTAGTGTCCATATCCTCCTTGGAGCCACTGTGTTTGTGCATTTGTCTGTATAAGTCACCTTTATAAGTATCCTCTCCCTGCCAGTATCCAGACATTATGTAAGATAAATAGACTGATTACGCTCCTGGTGATTTGGCAGGCACAGAAATCCCCTCCCTGCAACACACTGAATACAGCAAGAATGTCATTTTAAGCACAGCCATGAGACACAGCCTTCAGAAAAATACAGCTCACTGGGGACCTCTGCTGATGAGTCACATTGTAGAAACATAATTAGTCTTTTTACATGGGAATGTGCAAAACCAATGTGCCTTATTCTGCCTTTGGGCAAGCCATTATTCAGGGTCTTATTGTTAGGAAATGTTGCTGTGTTCAACTCCTAGTGACAAATGTAGCTAGTAAAATCATACAAACATTACTATTTGTTTTTTAAAATTGTGCTTTGTGCTACATTGACAAAACTGATTACATGATGAGAAATTTATGTGAGACTGAAACATTAGTAATGTGTTTAAAGTCAGGTTTACTTAAGTTTGAGTCTGCTTTGTGCTTACAAGTGTCTTAAAAGGTTATTTTGTTTTTCTTTCTAGTGTTCCGTGCTGAGGATTCCAACACTCATCGCCACCTGACAGAGTTTGTAGGTCTGGATATTGAAATGGCCTTCAATTACCATTACCATGAGGTCATTGACTCCATCACTGACACCATGGTCCAGATCTTTAAGGGACTACGTGACCGGTAGGCAACACAACAGCTTGAATGGCCCCCAGTTCTCATAAAGTCCCATTTTCTTTTATTTTGCAATGAATCACAAGAGAGTAAAAGTAAAGTCACATGAGTTTCACCAGGAAAGACTGACAGCATTTATTCACGTGAAAGGAAGGACAGCAAGTTATCCTGTATTTTCTTAGCAAACTACACAGTGCCATCTAGTGGTCAGATTTTGTCATTATTTATCTCATATCTTCTAAACTGCGAGTATTTTTTTTCCTGTATAACACAAAACGAGTATTTTAAAGTATCTTCTCAAAGGTTTAATATAATGACTGTTTTTAATATCTCCAAAAAATGATTAAAACAACTGTTGGAAAAAACGATTAGGGAATAACAATTAAAAATTAAGTTTTGTTCCTTACACTAAGATAATGAATGGTTTATTAAAAATTGGAATTTAAATATAGAGCATGAGACCTATGGATATTATGAAGCTTGACAGACATGGTAACATTAAATTGTCACTGTATTAAAATGTATGTGCAATAAAACTACAAACAATATCACACAGATCCACGTGTACAGCTCTTTCTAGAAAACTCCATTAATTTACACATTGTAAAAATAGATCCTGTTTGATGCTACTAATCATGCTAAACCCACCCAACATCTAGTCTCATGCTAATTGTAAGTCTAGACACTTATTTTCATTCTAACCATCTATTCTGGCATAACTCTTAAGATGTTGATACACTCCAGGTTCCAGACAGAGATCCAGACAGTGAATAAGCAATACCCCAGTGAGCCCTTCAAGTTCCTGGAGCCCACGCTGAGACTGGAGTATCGAGAAGCAGTGGCCATGCTCAAAGCTGCTGGTGTGGAAATGGGAGATGAGGATGATTTAAGGTCTGTTGAGGCAGTATTTAACAAAATCTCCCACATTTCATGTTGACAGAGCATTTGTAACAGACTGTTATATTACTTAAATATTTATTGTGTTCTTCCTCAGCACTCCCAATGAAAAACTGCTTGGTCGTCTTGTAAAGGAGAAGGTAAAAAAAAGATGTTTCAAAAAGAGTTATGACTGAACGAATTGTATAAAATTTTAACTAAAAAACCTGTATAAAATCACCAAAATCTTCACGGTTGTGATATTGCTTTAGTGAGCACACCTTGGCTTACCTTGATCAATGATTTGGCCAATGGATTTGTTACCTGTCACATGCAAAGATTTTAACCAATCATAGCAAAGAGCTAAATATGTGCATGTTTAAAGGGCAGAGATAAGGAAAAACTGTTTGTTGGTAAAACTGTTTTGGTGCAATAACTTTCTTTAGTATGACACTGACTTCTATGTGCTGGATAAATACCCTTTGGCAGTGAGGCCATTCTACACCATGCCTGACCCCCACAACCCTGTGAGTGTGTTAAGAAGCTTTGTATAATTTGTAATAGTACTGAACCCATTATCTTTTAAGCAGAGATTTCATGGTTCATAGCAAATCTCATATATACTCCCCCTGCAGAAATACTCAAACTCATATGACATGTTTATGAGAGGAGAGGAGATTCTGTCTGGGGCCCAGAGAATCCACGATGCCCAGCTGCTGACTGAAAGGGCAAGACACCATGGCATTGGTAACCATAGGAACAGTACACAATAGCCGTCTTTCAAAACCCAGTGACCTGCTTCATTGTCTAGCTAGCTATGTTCTTAAGTGGCATCCTAACTGAAATGTAAAATCCATAAATGACTTAATAATAAATGAGCTTGTTGCAATGCAATCTGGGATTTCCTGAACTGTGAAGGATAGGTTTTGGAACAAAGCTAATCACCCAATGTTCTGTACTTCATCTTTACGGGAAAGATTGAATACTGTGGTAGCTGTGAGCTGTGGTAGACTTGCATTTTGGTCATTGTTACAGATCTGGAGAAGATCAAAGCCTACATTGATTCCTTCCGGTATGGTGCCCCTCCTCACGCTGGTGGTGGCATAGGTAACAAACACAGTTTGGATTGTGAATGAAACTGTAAATTATCTATTTCAGTGTTTCACTTCAATGTTTAAAGAACGTAAGTTTTTATTTTTATAAACATGAACACGATGTTGACTGTCTACTTTCTTTAAGGTCTGGAGAGAGTGACCATGCTTTATCTCGGCCTACATAATGTACGCCAGACCTCCATGTTCCCCCGTGACCCCAAACGTCTGACCCCTTAAGACTAAAGTACCCGGATAGACTCTCGTCTGCCCATCCAGACTGACATCCAGCCATCAGTCATCTGGACGTGCCAGGAAGTGGAAGTGCCACTATTATTAACTGATCAAAATTAATTCACTTTTGTAATACTTCTCACCAGTGTATGGTACAGCAGGATTTCAGGGAAATCTAATCAAGAAGGGAAGGGACTCAGTGTTAACTGTTAAATGATGTACATGAGGATCAAACTCATTTAAATCAAACTGTATGTCTAGTTTTTGCTACTGATCTGTGTTCTATGAAACACTAAGTTACTGAGAAGTACAATTTTAACAAACCACAGAACATCAACAATAAACTGAAGCAGTATGTCTATGAGTATTTTTCCTTCTTTTCTTTTGAAAGGTTAATTGTACCATTCTACCAAAGAAAGACAAAGTGCAAAGTTTTACATTTCAACTAGTATGGTGAATAGGTGAAAATTCTCGGATGTTAATACACTCACACAGGTAAACACTATTGTGCCACAAGCATCATAAAACATGAACAGCAAAGATACCTGATAAATTTTGTTCTTGGTGTCTTAAAAACTGATTGCCCACACTACATATAAAATATATTGTATATGTAAAACTACCAAACTTTACAACTAGATGTTATTTGAGAAACTGTAGATTTCCAATAATTAAAAATAGCACGTCCACACTAAATTAACCAATATACGCTCACCGGCCACTTTATTAGGTACAACTGTTCAATTGCTTGGTAACACAAATTGCTAATCAGCCAATCACATGGCAGCAACTCAATGCATTTAGGCATCTAGATGTGGTGAAAACAACTTGCTGAAGTTCAAACTGAGCATCAGAATGGGGAAGAAAGGGGATTTAAGTGACTTTGAACGTGGAATTGTTGTTGGTGCCAGATGGGCTGGTCTGAATATTTCAAAAACTGCTGATCTGCTGGGATTTTCATGCACAACCATCTCTAGGGTTTACAGAGAGTGGTCCGAAAAAGACAAAATATTCATTAAGCAGCAGTTGCATGGATGAAAAGGCCTTGTTGATGTCAGAGGAGAATGGGCAGACTGGTTAGAGATGATAGAAAGGCAACAGTAACTCACATAACCACTTGTTACAACCAAGGTATGCAGAATACCATCTCTGAACACACAACACAAACCCTGAAGCAGATGAGCTACAGCAGCAGAAGACCACACTGGGTGCTGCTCCGGTCAGCTAAAAACAAGATATGGAGGCTACAATTCGCACAGGCTTACCAAAATTGGCCTGGTCTGCATAAGTCTCTATTTCTGCTGCAACATTAAGATGGTATGAATGATGGAACTTTGAATAATTTCACTTCCTGTAGTGTATTTGCACAGTAGCTCTTTAACAAGTATACAGTATAAGTATACAGTCCACAGTCCTCATTTTACATTTCAATAAGGCAAATGGGGCATCCTGAAGCAGCTACACTTCTTGTGTTGTGATAACTATATTATCAATCAGGAAAATATTAATGTGTTTCTCAATGTGCCTCAATTTTTTTTCTACAATCATGAAGCCTTTCATGCATCAAGATTACCCAAACTCCCATAGGAATATACAGAACAAACACTGTATCACTGAGAGCAGTGTGTCTATTCATACTCTGTTATATTGCTAAATCATGCAAATGTATCCCATTGTGGATGCATCACTTCCTGGAATGCTGAGATGAGCCGCAAGGCAAAATAACAGAGGAACCCAGAAAATATTACACACATGCATCATTTTTGCATTTCTCGCTACACTCATATTTGTGTTATTTTTCAGACATCCAATATTTATTTGATCCTGGTTTAGATTTCCTTGTTCAAATTTGGACTTGGTGTCTTGAGATACTGCAAATTCAATCAGAATTTAATTCGGAATTAATAAGTTCATTTATTAGGTCCATCAAATTTTATTAATTACTATATAAATTAAGGTATGCTATTACATTTTTAATTATTCTTCCAAGTGGCATGAGAAGAAATTTGTTTTCCAGCAGGTAGTTGGATATACAGACAGTCCCACCCCAAATTTATACTATTGGCTGAGCCAATGTTAATGTTGTTATGCCATACCGATGCCAGTCAGTTTACGCTTTTTGGGAAAACAATCCCTAATGGGCTACTTCTTTAAAGGAAATTTAAAGGAAATTTAACAAAAATTATACCTTGCCTTAAAACATGTTTTTAAAAATAAAAGGTAATTTTCATATAAATCACACCATGAGCAACAATTTAATTTGATAGCTTAAAATAGTTTATCGCCATTTAGTTTCACATCAGGTAAATAAAAAAAAATGCAAAGGCTACATTACACAGTTGTCTTTACATTAGCTTCCTCAAAATGAAAATGAACACATGACACATGAAAATAAAGTGCTTATCCAATACAGGCAAATGAAGTGACAAAGTAGCAACCTCTTAAGAGCACATAAAAAGCAACAAAAAATAAATGACGTTCTAATAACAGACAATAGTATAACACAGGATGATATGTGTATATTAAAAGTTACCTTTTATTCTTCATACATTAGTCAAAATCTCAAAGAAAGAATTTCACAACCCAAAAGTTAGTATTTAGTCAGAAGAACTTCCTGTGATGTGAAGAAGGAAGATAAAGATCTGGACGATATCAACGTACAGGGAAAGAGCTCCAAAGATATATTCCTCCGGGCTGATGGTGTTTGCTCGATTTCCAATGAGCAGCTGGGTGTGGTAAGCTAAAAACTATAAAAGAACAGGTAATCAGTACTCAAGTCTCAAATATTGCAAATAACTGAATAAACAGCACTTTACTGTATTTTGTGAACTCACCAAGGTAAACACTATTGCTCCACAAGCACCATACAACATGTGCAGCCAGGGTACCTAATACATAGATATTGATTAATCAAGCATGGAACATACTATTAATGTTTTAAAAAGAGATTGTACTCATATTATCATATTAAAGACATGCATGAACTTTCTGTAATTTGACTGGCCAAGCAGCATTTTAAGACTGCTAATAAACAGCACTAATGTTTGTATCAAGTAAACAGGGAGGGGCGAAATGGAAAACCTGGAATGGAGCATATGACTGAATCATCTCTCTTGCTTGTTTGATACAAAATCATTTTTGTGGCAATCAACAGCATGTCACATATTTTACACAGATGACTTAAATAATCCAAAAAATTTGCTAAGCCAAATAATGTAAAACTGGACTATATTGCCTCACTTACATACTGAAAGGAGAGTACAATGGATGTAATAATGCCAGTCACTAGGAGAACAACAGACAGAGCACAAAGCAGCCCAGTACAGGAGGTGAAGTCAACCTGGTAACATCAAACACAGAGAGCAGAGAACAGCTCTTACATCCCGAATATTTGTTATCTGACAATTAGAATAAAATGTAATAATACAGCACAGATGAAGTAGATTTCATAAGTGAATTGAAAAGAAATTATTACACATTAGATACACAGATCTGTTTATGAATCACTGATAAAATTCAGCTTAAAACAAGGCATAGAAAAGGTTTTGTCTCAAGAAGGCATGAGACATTTACCAGTAAGGCATAAATGTTTAAAAAGAGAGACAATCATTGTAATCAGATACAATGGTGTTATTTTACATGGGTAACAGCGTCACATTTAAAGCTGGTCAGTGGATCAGAGCTCGTGGGTTTTGACACAGCAGGTCTTACCTTGGTCTGAAAACAGAAAATTGTGACGATTACACACACTATTGCTGTAATCCCAAGCGCCAGGAACACTGCTTTGGTGTCAAAAAAACTGTAAATAATAATGGTCAGATGGAAAAACTACTAACAACCACATATCCATATTTCTTTGTGTTTGACTTAAATCTGATTTCACCTTGATATTGTTCCTGTCATGTAAGACAAGGCAAGGGTCTGGTAGGAAGACAATACATGTTAAAATCAATTCAGATGTCTAGTTTGTAAAATGTATATATGCTTTTGCAGGTAACAGGATTGCAAACAGAACTAAATTGAGAATACCTTTAAATTCCAGTTCAGTTTCTGAAACTAATTTGAATTAGACTTGTTCATGTTCATGTGTAATTAGAAATGGTAATGTCTGCATATTTGGCGTACTGTCTGAGGGGAGGTCTCTGAGTTCAGAATTTTGCCTGAACCCAAAGTACACCCCCATCCTTGATTCAGTTATAATCCAGCCAAGAGTGAGGTAATGGGGTGACAGGGATGTTATTAAACCATCACAGGTGATGGTGAGGGATGGCTATATATACATAGACCTCTTGTGGCTGATTGGTTGGACAACCTGAATGTGCCCATTTTAAACTTTGATAAATAAACTTCATACCAAATTTGAATCTGAAGTAGAATTAAATTAAATTAAATAAGTTAAAATTAAAATAATTTTGAAAATTGAAATAAATTCTTATTATTGCAATAAGTGCAATTAAGTGTGCCTTTCGTAATGGCATCTACATAAATTAACTTGAATTGAATTATTATAATAAATAAGGGAGCCAATTCTTAAAGTTTGAAACTTATAGGTAAACCAATGAGTGAGTAACACATCTTGCCAAATCTACTCCAAATATCTTTATAAGCATATTAACTGCAATCATCACTTACAAAAATAAGGAGAAGTATTAGATTCCACGGGTGACGTCTCCTGAAAACAGACATTTTTCATCATTAAGTAAACATCGTGATTAAAATATGAGGACATGACTGAACTCACCTTGGTCCTTCACAGCAAACCAGCACAAGGTAAGTAACAAGATAAACTGGGCTGTGAAAAATACTTCTTGTTACTTCAATTTAAATCCTAAACACATTATATTCATTATATTATATTATATATTTACACATAATTATAATACAACTCACAATGATGCCCAATAAATTGCAGGATTTTGGACCACAAAAAGACGCACAGGCTCACTGCATGAGGACACACACGTTTTATTACATTAATATGTATAATGTATAAAATTCACATAGTGTTTTATTAAAGTTTATTTGTTTAGTGTAATTATTGTACTTACACAAAGGTAAATACTGCAATGATTGATGCAGTGATAAATAGCTGGGCAGCTAAAATAAGGTAAACCTGGTACAAAAACACACATAATAAAAACTTTACATGAAGGTTTTGCTCACTGTGTCATAACTTATAGATTATCTTAGTTATTTCTTTGTCTATCTATGTTATCTTTATACATTCAGTACTATTTGTAGTATAGACTATATAGTTCATGTAATAGTAATTTTTGGCATTTACTAAACCCTTAGTACACAAGTTATATCATAGCATAGTATATTCTTACCTTTCTGATAAATGCATGCCGAACACTCATGCTGTCCCAGACACCAGCTGATAAGACGTCCTCTGTATCTCCTGCAGCTAAACAATGAACAGGAAAAAACAAACAAAAACAAAACAGCTTATTTAATGATATATGTTTTATACAGTGGCCAAACAGTATCTAGATACCCCTACCACAGATGGAAATGTATAAATGTTATTTAAACAGACAAGCCTAACAACAGTATATTCAGCATTTATACAATGGCACAAAAATACAGTAATTTCTATGTAAGAATCAGACAAAAAAACATTGGTCTCACACAACCATTGCTTCAGACTAACTAGGGTTGGAGGGGAAAAATCCTGGTGTTATGACAGCTGGCATCACAGATGGCATTGCTGATGGGGAGTATCCAGGACCCTGCCACAGCCCAGCCTGAGGGTGTATTCCAGGCTGTCCCGGGTACAACCCTGGCTGGGATGGATATCCATACGGTGGGTATGGGTAGTTTCCATGCTGCTGGTGCCTGGACTCTTCATAACTTGGAGGCAGATCAGACTTCAACATTGTGATGTTCCTGGAAACCAGGCCACATATTTAAATACATTTTTTATAAATGTATCAAGGTTTAAACGAGTACCCAGCTCAACCCAGCTCAAGTGTAAACCTGAGATATGCAGATTCATATATAATGACCTGTAATGTGATTATTTATAGGCCAGTCCCATACACTGGACTGCCCACCTATACACTTAAAACAGTCTAATACAGTCCAATCATCATATCTTTACTAAAAATATACTTCAGATTTTATTATATTTGTATACCAAAATACTTTTACTATTCATATGTAATATGTAAAAATACTATCCAAATAGTTGGGAGAATATTCCTTATTCACATATACACGCCAAATATATTATGCAAGTAACAACGCACTTGTTTGTCCGAAAACAAACAACTTACAGAAACTTTAAAATTTCATAAAGTTTAATTACATAACAACAGGAAAATATTTTGCTAGCAAATTAATGGAAAACACAAGCAATTTGGCTTACCACGTTTGCTGGGACCTCAGCAATGGGACTTCAGAAACTACGAGTAAAGTAAAGCAAAATAAGTAGCCGTCGTCCTCTAGGTAAATATCACAGCTGGTGGCGGCATCTAAGCAACGCTAGTTGGATCTGAAGTGGAGCAGCGTCTCCTGTTTCTCAACTTAGTATCTATTGCTCGATTGAGTTTTATCATCTTACTAAACCACCGTCTTGACTTAGTAACGCACTGTTTTCTCCATGCGCTGTCCTGATCAGATATATGTAGGTCTCATTCTTTTAACATATCTTGTCTAAACCTCTTTGGAAGTATTTGGTGGTTTCTTATCTTGTAGTAGGGTCTGTCCACCAACAGGCGGCGCTAAAACATGAAACGTTCACCGTAAGACCCAGACTGATTACTGCATTTACACTCTTACAAGTTAGAAGTATATATTGTATTGATATTGCTAAGACAAGCATTACTATTACTCAGAGTTTTGATCGGGTTGTTTCTAATTCTAATCCTAAATATCAAACTATTAAAATTCTATAGCAACCAGATAACATTAAAGGCTAATAAATATGTGTAAGTAAAAGTACATTGTTTGGATTAAATGCTATGATGTCATTGTAGTATTTGCATACTCAGTTGCAATGAATCTTTCTTCTGTGTATGTGTATACTGAATTGTATTTATTTATTCTGTGTTATAGCTACTGTACAGCCTGGCGGGTTAAAAATGCTGCAGACATGAACCTGACATGAGCATGACTGCTCCAAACATGAACTGCATGTATGGCAAGTTCACATGCTTATTAAACAGGGAAGAAAGAAGTGACATAGCAAACATGTTCTATGTCATAGGTTGTAGAACCTATGAATTTAGGATTCTGCAGATGCATGAAAGCATTGAGTCTCTAATGCCCTGCAAAAAAACCTGCTTATCAGAGTTCTGCAGGAGTCAAGAAACTGCTGCATTCTCACCTCTGAAAGCTCTTGTGATGCACATGTTCAACATTGCGTCAGAATACTGGACACAGCTCTGGACATCATTTGCACATTTATCAGCAAAATGCTTATATACCAAGTAACAGTGTGATAGTTGTTTACATCATGTGTTTTCGAAAGTAACGCTAATGGAAACTGCAAATAGTGAAATGTACTGTATAATTAAAGTGGAGGTTTTGGCTGGTCAGGATAAGACTTGGAATTTGTATGTATATTTGTATATCTGTGAAAGCACGTATACATGTATACATTGTTTTATAAAGGGGAATATACATGAAACTTTACTCACTTGTTTTTAGTTCATGCTGCAGGCATCTAAATCTGCACTTCCCCTACTGCAGATTTAAGCCCGGATACATGATTTGAGCACTCACTAACATCAGATACCCAAATGAATCTTGCACACTAGGAAGATCGGTGTAGTACTGCTGCCTGTGGTAGCTCTGAGCTTCACTATTCATGAACAAAGCTATGCTTTGTTATCTCCCAGAGGCTCAATTCGGCTTCAGGAACATGAAATAAAAATAATTTATGCTTAATTAAATCTCTGTATCCCTGTAAAGCAACTGTTTGGCAACTATTGAGTGTGCAAACTGAAAAATTATTTTTGCAGATAGGCTACCAATCTACCTGCTACTGTTGTAGCAGATCAAAAGTCACAGATAGTTTCAGGTCCAACAGAATAAGAAAAGAGGTTCAACATTCAAACTCATTTTGCAAATCCTTAGTTAGTGTATTCAAGCATGATATGACCACTGGGTTTTTTTTTTTGTGAGACAGTGAGCATTCCAGTCACTGATAACATTGTGCAGCCTAATTTAAGATGAGCCATTATAACTGGCATTCACAGACCCAAAACCCCCGTTTATGTTCTCAAGGTCTTTTAGGGTGGCCAATAAAGAATGACTGCAATTACAAAATTAGTATTTTTTAAATTTGGCTCATATAAGCAAAGCCATAAGCCTTTTCATACAGGTTAATACGTTATTATCAATATTGCAAACATTGAAAGTTAATTTTTATGGACTATAATAGAAAATCAGAATTATATTGTTTTTTTAAGAGTTTAATGTTTACAAAAAGTTCAAAGTACGACCTTTATTTTGAAATCCAGCCTAGTACTTCCGGTACAGCCACTATCGCTAATTTCACGATACTGTTAATATGACGCTGATTATCATGTCACTGGATATGTAACACATTTTTGGTGTTTTTTCATGCCAAAGCCAAAACATATAACATAATTTATGTATCTAAATGATTCTCTAAAGCGGCCTGTGTACTTGGTCATCATTTGTTTACTCGTCAGTTTTGACGTACCTCGTTTAGGAAAATAAGCATGTTGAAGGCTGTCATTCTCATCGGAGGTCCTCAAAAGGGTGAGTGAACTCCTACAGTAGTACAGAGGGCTACAATATCACACCAAATACAGATTCGCCTTGTACTGATGTGCAGAACTCTTATGAAGAATATATGTATAGGTGCATGTCCTGTATAATATAAGATATTGTGTGACTTATGCATGTGTATGTCTAACAGTAGTCTATACTATTAAGTAGACAGCCTAACTGGTGAGTCTTGTGTTTTTCTGCTGCTCATATAGGGACTAGGTTTCGCCCTCTTTCTTTCGAGGTACCCAAACCTCTGTTTCCAGTGGCTGGAGTGCCAATGTTGCAGCATCACATTGAGGCCTGTTGTAAGGTGACTATGCTCAGATCACACAGAGAGAATTACATACTTCATTGACAAACAGTAACTGTAATCTTCCACAATGCACCTTTAACTTCTATTAATGTGTCTGATGAACTGTTTCATTATAGCTTCCGAATATGAAGGAGATCTTACTTATTGGTTTTTATCAGCCCAATGACGAGCTTAACAGATTTTTGTCATGTGCCCAACAAGATTTCAAAGTATCAATACGGTAAGATGTAGTACAACATTTAAGGTGCTTTTAAAATGAACTGCATTTGTCATATTTTTTATTTATTGTTTGATAATTAAAAAAATAAAGCTTAATTAGATTTATTTATTAATTAGATTTATTTGCATGACCCTCACAGATATCTACAGGAGTATGCTGCTCTGGGCACTGGAGGAGGAATCTACCATTTCAGAGATCAGATCCTGTCAGGCGGTCCAGAGGCGTTTTTTGTCATGAATGCAGACGTCTGCTCTGAGTTTCCTCTTCCAGAGATGCTGGCTTTTCAAAAGGAGCATGGAGACACTTACAGTTTTGTCATCCTCGGCACTACTGTTAGGAGATTTGGATGTCACAGATTAAACTTAGGGCATTCGTTAAAAATGATTAACAAATGACTTGTTTATAGTTCGACAATGAAACCAGCCCATGAACATTTGTTGTGGTTCTTGAGAAGTATTAACCTAATTCTGAATGTTTTAGGCCAACAGGAAACAGTCACTTAACTACGGCTGTATTGTTGAAAATGAGCTAACTGATGAGGTAAATAAACTTTCAGTGTGCCATAATTTTGACTTTAGAGTGAATTGATAAATATAAAATTTTGGGATTTTAAATATTTTACTACAGTACAGCATTTCACTTTTCTCTACAAGTGTCTGAAAAGTAGCTGTAGTGTAATTTTTTTTATGTGTGTATTTTTCATCATAACTGAAAGCAAAATCAAATTAGCCCACACAGAATCTGTTCCCGCAGAATTCTGCAGAAAGCTCTGTAGATTTCTGCAGAATTGGAACAGCCATCATTTTTAGTGCTACACATCCATCACCTATGTTTGTTTATTAAATGGCTGTAGCTTATTAATTATGCATTCAGCCACCAATAACTGTCTTGTACGCTTAGTTCAGTTTAACATGTATTACCATATTTGAATCAATTCCACAGATTTTCCCTATCCTCAGTGCAGAAATTACAGGCAAAGTCAGCAGATTCTGAGCTGATCATTACTGCCTGAGCTTTACAGTAATTATGCGTGTTGTGTTTTTCAGGTCTTGCATTATGTAGAGAAGCCCAGCACATTTGTGAGTGACATAATCAACTGTGGAATATACCTGTTCACACCAGAGATATTCCAGCACATCGGAGCAGTTTTCCAGAAGAACCAACAGGACATGCTGTTGTGAGTGGGATAAATTCTGTGGAATTCTTGAGTAGAAGTGCATGCACACTTGATCAGTTTCTTTTCCCATTCTCTTAATTTATTTTTTCCCTCTCCATCTCCTTTCTGTCTGTCATCAATCTGTTCCCTGTTCTGTGATCAGATATCCGTATGATGGGTAAGTTTAAGTGTGGGGTTTTTGGAAGTTTGAAGTTTTGGTTTGGTACTCACGTTGAATGAGTGAAATCAAGCGTGATGGATGCTTTGTAGTGAGTGCACCTGCTCAGCTGATGTAGATACCAGCTTTATGAATTAGATTCACATGTTACTATATTGTGATGTGATAGACGTGGCATATATTAAGCATGTTGTGACATCACTATAAAACTCTGATATAACAAGTTTTATCTTTGAAATCCACTAAACATTGAGTACCAGCGACCCTGACCAATTTAAACAATAACATTTTTGTTTCAAAACATCCTAGCATTTGTCTTTAAAGACCACATGAAATCATAATAATACCACGTTTACTGTTTTAATGTTTCTAGCCGTAAGCCTGTTCATCAGTGCACATTGTTCTAATAAATGGTTTTAATATATTTTCATAAAAAAAATGAAATGACTTCTCTCTGGGCTGGAAAAATACAATCAACCACAGTGAATAAGTCTTGTTGTATGTTATTTCCCATTGAGTATCAGATTCACCTGTAAATATGTCACATTACCAAAGTTGCATTGATTCTCAATGAAATTTCATGTTGTCTTAAACCAAGCATTTTCAGTGTTTAAATTCATGTTCCTTTTCAAATGATCCTACTTTTTATATGTCTGTCATTTTTATGTCATCCTCTGGCCTGGGTAGTAGAACAGTATCCTGACAACTTTGTTAGGTGAAATTAATGTGTTTGTGATCTGTCTGGTTTTTGTGCTCTGCTCAGAGAGGAGCAGTCCAATGGTTGGCATCGGGCAGAGGTCATCCGCCTAGAACAGGACATCTTCACTTCACTAGCAGGCCAGGGCAAGTTATATGTATACAAAACTGACCTCTTCTGGAGTCAGATTAAATCTGCAGGGTTAGTGGCTGTCATGCTATATTATTGTACTAACATTCATGTTAAACTTTCTTTACGAAGCAGTAAAGCAGCAAAAAAGTCTTATTTTTCTCATAGATCTGCAATCTATGCAAGCCGCTTGTATCTTAACCAATATCATAAAACACATCCAGAGAGATTAGCTACAAATGAAGATGGGGGGCCAACAATCAGAGGTAAATGATTCGTGCCGGTGTGTCCAGACCTGGTCCTGGAGGGCGAGTGTCCTGCAGAGTTTAGCTCCAGCTTGCCTCATCACATCTGCCTGGAAGTTTCTAAGCTGCCTAGTAAGATCTTCTTTATTTCAGGTTGAAACTGAACTCTGCAGGACATCAGGTTGAAACTGAACTCTGCAGGACAGTGGCCTCCCAGGAGTATGATTTGACACCCCTGGATCAGTGGAAATATGATATTTTTATGGTTGAAAAGCTTTTATTGTGTCCTTCTAATGTATTTTTTATTTTAGGAAATGTTTATATACATCCAACTGCCAACATCGACCCTACTGCTGTGGTAAGTGTGTCTCTGTTATAGAAAACTAATATGTCAATTTAACAAGACGACATTCCTAAACAACATTCGTGAAGTATTTAACTCATATAATGTGACATTCCACAGTGAAACAGTAGAATATTTGAATAGAATTTGAGTAGACTTATTCATTCACTTTTAATTGGATCATGAAAGGTCAATGTGTGTTGGCTGTGAAATTGGTTAAAATCTTTTATTCAATTTCAGTTTTGTTAAAAAAATGACTATTTAAGAGGTGTACAAAGATTGCATAGATTGATTCCTGTGAACCAATGGTAAGTGGGGGATGTTTGAAAATGATTTTTACAGTTTCATTTGGTGACAGTAATTACATTTACATTCATGGATTCGGCAGAAACTTTTAAAAGCAACTTACAGTGCATTCAAGGTACACATTTTATCAGTATGTTTGTTCTCTGGGAATTGAACCCGCAACCTTTGAGCTGCTAATGCTCTACCAATTGTGCTACAGGAACACACACAGCGAAGCAGAAATTACATCACATTTAAAATAGATGTAGAAATGGATAGCTGATTTTTTTCTCTCAGTTAGGTCCTAACGTGTCAATAGGAACAGGAGTAACAATCGGGGCAGGAGTTCGTGTAAGGGAATCCATCATCCTCCATGGTGCTACATTACAGGTGAATTTATGTGTGTAAACCAGTGAGATATAGTCACTCTCTATGTATGGTTATCTTTCATTTCAAATTACTGACACTTAACCAGAATTATTGTGTTTGTAGGATCATAGCTGTGTGTTGAACAGTATTGTGGGATGGGGCAGCACCATTGGCAAATGGTCCAGAGTGGAAGGGACCCCTAGTGACCCAAATCCTAATGACCCGTACGCCAAAATTGATAGTGAGACGCTCTTCAGAGATGGAAAATTAACACCCTCCATTACAATTTTAGGTAATTTTGGAAAAATGTTAGCATAAATATATAACCTAATACTAAAGATTCAGTGTACATGTTTTAAACAGGTGATGTCTCACTCTCTCAGGCTGTAATGTAAATATCCCTCCTGAGGTCATCATACTCAACTCTATCGTCCTGCCACACAAAGACCTCAACAGAAGCTTCAAAAACCAGATTATATTATAGGTTCATTACCCCCGTGTTTCTAATGTAATTTCTAAACGTCTTTTCACATTCCATTTACAAACAACTGAAATTGATACTTTAAGCATTATTAAAGGCCAAAACATTTTACTGTCTAGCGGTATGGTTCTGTATCTTGTACATGGATGTAACACACTGTAGGGTTACACAGTACAATGGTACTGTAAATCCTGGATAAAATACATGCCAAAAATTTCTTCTGTATAAAACAATGCATTTTTCACTTCTCACACTGAAGGTTATTTTGATTTGCTGGTATATAATATGAATAATGTATATAGGCACCCGTTTCCCATTTTCTTATAGCATTTAACATTTTTTAAGACAAATGGTAAAACTTGGCGTGGTGTAATTACTTTGAATAATGCATCTGTGACTGCTCTGTTGTAAGTGCAATAGTCAGACAACTGCAATAAATTAAATTTTGATTAAGTCACAAAAGGTAATAAACTTTCCTGCTGACCTTGTAGAGTTTCATGACTTTTATTTATGCTTAAACAATTATCAATCGTCCTGTAGCTCTTTAACTTTACAGACTCACATGAATAATTCAATTACAGACTTGACATTTTCATTATTTAAAAAAAATGCAGTTAAATGACAGGTATTTCTAGTATAGCCTGAAACATTCAACACTAGTGCAGATTTGTGTTTTATTATATAGATACACAAGACACATGAATTTATAATTCTCAAATTAACAAGCCATTTCACCCATGTTTAGCCATACTACCTTTGACATGGACACTTTTTATAACATATTTGTTTCAGAATTATATTTTTCTACAAATACAGAAAGTGTAGTCTTGTTTAGCTTCTTTCTGAACAAACTTACATTTACAGTAAAATATTTTGGTAGGACATAAAGTGCTGCATCTTGGTAGGACATAAAGTGCTGCAGTGCTTTCCTACTTGTGCCAGAAAAGGCTCTCTCTCAAACCACCAAATCAAAGTGTCCATTTGCAACTGCCCGACACAAAAATACACACATTAAATCATTTTGGGGATGTGAAGAATTTCCTCTTTCCTGGTTCATTTCTTGGTTTGCTTCTAGAAAGGAGAGGGTGCTTATAAATTTAAAAATAACGAAACACGCAGTACTACTAAAACATACTGAAGACTGATAAACATTCTACAAAAATGCTTACGTGTTATTAAAAGCGCCACCAAAATGCTTGATTCGACCCTTGATTGAGCCACTAGATTCAGATTTAGTGTATTTAGTTAATTCAGGAGAGGTCAGAGGTTTAAATATCTTATCTAAGAGACAGAAGAAAGTTGACAATGTTTTAAGACCAAGTATACATTTGTGTATCATATGAAACATTTTGTTAGTCCTAAAAATTGTCCATGAATGGCATTAAATGTTAAAATTTAACATCCATAGGTTAACCGTAGGTTGATGCATGTACCTCTGCTTGTGCTGGGACAAGCACTGGTAGTGTGTGAATCCACCACAGGAGGGATAACCGGATCCTTGCCTTTAGCTAGGACACCTTCCCAGAAATCTGAAGGGAAGGATAGCAACCGTGCCACTACCTGTTTCAAAGACAGTCCGTTTATTGTCTTGACACATACATGCAAGCTTATGTCCTGATTTAGTTTGTGAACTCACTTTGGGTTGAGTGTTTGTGTCTCTCATAATGGTCATGGGAGAAGGTTCGAGCATTCCATGTCCAATTATAGTGGGCCCAAACACTCTAGCCAAGTTATTCTGATCCATCTGACACAATGGACTCAGCACAACTCTGAGAAACAAATAATTATTGTTGCAAAACCAGTGAATCTCAATGCAACACATTAAATGAGTTTCTGCAGTTCTGCATTTAAACTTAAATTTTTACCTCTGCAAATGCAGCATTAGGAAGGCCAGGGTGTCCTTATTGGGCTGTGGCAACTCTTTGATAGTGTTTAATAACATTTCTGTGCTTTTGTCTTCATCTGCCATCTCTGTGGGAGAGAGGAAGACTCATGTCTGAGGCAGCCACATTATCAGATTCAACTACACTCTCTTGTAGAGAAGAGAGGGCAGTATAATGAATATTATAACCACTTTATCAGTTTTTCTCTAAGGTTACAATACATACGTATTTAAGAATAGAGCAGATACACAATCACCTGCAGAAGCAGGTGCAGTATAAAGAACTTTCTCTAATTTGCATGCCACAACCATTCATGGCCAAGAAAATGAGACAATATGGCTCTCCCTATGACATTCAATCCAATTTATAATTTAAAAGGGAGGTACTTTACCCTGGAGTCATTCGGAATCTATGAGGGATGGAAAACAACTTTAGGAATAATAGCTGGAACACCCTGACTGCTCCTAAATCTACTACTTACCCTTCATTCAGTGGCAATGGGCTGAAATTAAAATGCTGAAAGTGGCAAGCACTGGTTTGGGAGATAATGTTCGACATTGATTGTTTCCGAGTCATCAGGGACTTGTCAACTATATCACAAGTAATAGGAAATAACCATTCACCCTCAATGAATGAGGTTAGCATACATCCCGATGCCCCTGGCATACACAACCGTTAGATGCTCACTATAGTATCCACCCTCTGTAAAATTACAAGCGTTTCATATAATCTATCTTTATAAAAGACAGCCCTCTTTTGATAGACTCCTCAAAGCAGACAAAGTTTTGAAAGTCAAGCTGGGACCATGTTTGACAGTGTTTAAGATTTGTATCTCCTGATACAGTCATAATGGTGAACAGGGTTTGAGGGTCAAACTTAGTTCAGACAGTATTTTAAAACTCACTGACTTGTTCCATATATGTCAAGGTTTTAACTGCAGTAAACATTTTTTTGCCAACCAATGAGGCCAGAAGGCATTGGAATGCTGTCTCTCAAATATGAGACAAGTGGTAAAATGTTTAGAAACACTGAGATCTAAGAACTGTTGGGTATTGTGAAGATGTAATGTTAATTACTTAATTTCAGTCTGTTAATTGTTTTACATGACTTGAAATAAAATATATGGACAAATGTGTACATATATGGACACAAATCAACCTGTGTATAGATTTTAATTGGATTATGTATGTGTCAAAATAAGACGCATAAGATTTTCCCTGAAGTGTCCCTATATGAAACTTATGCAAGGCTGCCAAAGGTGTGCTTCCACATTTATTATGGGCATGTTGTACTGGATGGATATTTTTGACCCATTTTCAAAAGTGTTTAAAAAGAAATTGTTCCAAATCCAATAACTTCCATTTTTGGGGGTGATGTCTGTCTTTCAAATGTTCAGTCAATTTCTGTATTTATGGTTCTTGCAAAGAGAAACTGGAGTTCCAACATTTCATGTGCTGCTCAGTGAGATAAAGAACATTAATCCTAATATGACATTATGACTTATCAGCAAAGAAAAGCCAGATATATTTTGAAAAATATGAAAGCCTGTTTTAGATCATCAAGGAATGTAAACACTTTTTGTATAACTTTAATTTAGCTAACTATTATGTTGCTTTTTTCTATATTTCTATATTTTCCTTGTGATGTCACCCCGTGAACCCCTTTGTGTCATTAGAAAATTAATTATAAAACAGTTAGTACCAGTCCTTGATTTTTGATTGGTCAATAGCTATATTGTATTTACAATAAAACACAACTATGACCGCTTCACCCAACGATGTGAAGATAAACATTAAGTAGAACTAAAGAAGAACTAAAAGGCTAAAATAAAATTGATAACTGTCTAAATGTGCTTGTGTATTTATTTTGCTCTAACCATTTTAGAAATAAGCCAATGATAACCATAAACCATTCTACAATACAGTTTATTGTAAGTGCAGGGGGATTATAATGGAATAGATAGAAAGCAAGATTTCTCATGCTGAGGTAAGCAGCTCTATTTGTGTGGGGAATATCACACTGCGTTTACAAAAATAATGACAGTTTTTGTTTGAGCTCCATGAGATGACGCATATAACACCTATAAACATTCTGTTATCCTTCACAGTTGTCAGGGACTATTTTTTTTTCAGCAGAAGGAAGGCTTTTAGTGATTTTACTTTATGAAAGTTGCATTGATACTTTTTTGGCTTTAATGTTTGTATTTTGTTTTAACCATTTTGTTAAAGCAATAAGGTACTCGGGGCTAGCGTTATAGTAAAGAAGTCATGGCTAAAAGGGTTGCAGGCACAACAAAGCACAAAGCCTCTTGTACTTTATTGCTTACAAAAAGTTTAAAAAAAATACACTCTATTTATCAGCCCAAGTAGCAAACAATACAAAAAAATAACACTTATTTTTGGGTGAGCTAGTCCTTTAGTATTTCTCATTTAAACTTCAGTGAGGACAAATCCATTTAAATTAAAGCCTGTGCATCAGATTATGCTTAAGTAAATGCTAAGATGATCTACATAAACAAATGAAATTGTAGTTGTGATCAACACACTTTGAACATGTTGTTTTGGTCTAGATAAGTACATAGTCATCCACATCTGTTTAGCTGTGCATATAATGAGCAAGCACTGTGCTGCTTTCTATTGACTGCATGTTTTCTTTTTATTTCAATCAATTTTATTTTAAGTTATCTTTTGCTTTTATTATTATTTTAAATCATTCACTTGCAAAGCTCTCTGAGTTTTTACTGTTAATTTTATTTATGATATTTCTCTTGTTGTAAATCATTTTATGCACTTTTGATTAAAGCACTTTGAGTTACATGAGTATGAAATATGCTATATAAATAAAATTGCTTTGCCCTGCCTTTAACTACCACCAAAGGCCCCAGGAAAACTCTGAACATTGAAGAAATATAATATCCAAACATGGCAATATTAATATAAGTTTTTAAAATCCATTTGTTACAATATAATTTCAGTCTTAAATCTTTTTACTTGTCATGAAATTACAATTTTACATTCATTTCTATATTATTTTGATGCAAACATACCAGAGGCTTCCATGAATGTCCTGTGAAGCTTAAATGTTATAAGAGGTTCCTTTAGTTTCCTCAGGAAGTCTTTGAGGAGTCCACAGACAGCATGTATCTCCTCTACTTTGTGGAGCATCAATGGACCTTTTCCAGTTATGTATTTCTCTCTCAGTTCCTTCACCAGCCGCTCACCTCCTGGCACTCTGTAAATACCCTTCTATACATACCAATATATAACAATAGTGACATGCTTAATTTCATATTAACTGATCATTAACTGATTGCATTGAACTGTTGTAATGTACTGTAATATAAAGAAAAGGCTTCTTTATAAGAAACTGGCGTCTTCAATTCAAATTACAGAGCATTTTTATTTTCAGAGGCATTCATTGAAAATGTCCTCCACAATGTAGCCCTGTATAGTCAGACCTTTGACTGTGGCAAAAACTGGCCAATTTAAAAATACCTGACATGCAAAGCAATGAATTACATTTTTTTTTGTTTTAGGGGCAGAGTTATTAGAGGAAAAACTACAGCACAATAACAGGCCATAGTGAAAAATGTAATTACTGCACTGGCACTCTTTGAATGACAGGGTACAGAAATCAAACAATAAAACAACAACAACAAAAAAAAAACATTAAAAGACTTTTTAATATACCAAGCACAGTACATTAACAATAACCTATGCCCTCATTAATTCAAGATTAAATCAGATTAGCGCAGTATGCTAATATGCAATACAAATGGTTAGTGATCAGACTGTAGGTGGTGTATATGTGTAATGGTGTAATATCTGAGGCCTCTCAGGACTCTCAGGACTAAGATTATGCTTTCAGTATGAACAAATATCCTGATGCTGGAATATTCTGAAAAATATATTATTTAATAATGCACATATGTAAAAGCACCTCTTCAAGTCCTCTTCTCTCAATTTCATGAACACACTGAACTATCAGAGAGGGAATCCTTGGACGTGTAGAGGGTGCAAAGCTCTCTAATGTGGCCTGTAAGTAAAACCCAAAGAAAGATACTGAAAACATCAACTGTACATGTAAGGTGTGTGTGTTCAGTACAGAAGGTAAATACCTCATTGGGCTGGGATGAACCGTGTGCATTAGGGCTGCATTTCTCAACACACAGATGTTTACACTCAGGGTGGCTCACCACACGACAGTCTCTGCATTTTACTGCAATCTTCCCAAAGCGAATCCTCTTCCCACATGGTGTGCATGTCTCAGGACGAATCACCTACAAAATACAACATACTGACCTTGCAGTTATCTGTGCATGTACAGCACTTACACCTGGTATTAAAGCTTGTATTACATTATTACAAGTTCATAAATATCTGTGCTTAAAATGTGCCATAAACTTAAGGCTGGAAATAATGAAATAATCAGGGACCTTGTTAAATAGAATAAAAAGAGTAACATTCCCATTTTAACATTCTGTTCACTACCCCTATTATTTTACTCGTGTCATTAGTAGAACTAGAAATACAGTAATCACATTTTCTTTTTCTGGTGTTTTATGCATGATTAGTATCTGTCCCTACTCATTCCCTCTATATTACTGTACTGTACTGTGACTTGCAGGCCAAATTATTGAATAGCAGTTACACATCAGGATAATGTAAATGTAAAAATGTTACATACATTTCAAAAAGAAATGTAAAATCTTGTCAAATCCAAATCACAGGCGGTCACTGGACATATCTGAGACATTAATACCAACAAATAGCAATCGGTCTCCTACTGTTTTTTGTTGGAATACATGCTGCAAAGTCTTATCCACAGTGGGAGTAAAATCCTGAGGGAGTCTGGGCTCTGGGGTGGCCACCTCCATTTCAACAATTGTCTCCGCTTCTGTGGCTTCACTAGGTGCCCACACAGACGTTTGTTCTGAATGGAAGACTGGTTAGTTTGGGAAGGGAAGAACTTATTTAAAAATGTGGCCTCTGAGGTTTTTTTTTTACCTTCTACAGACAGAAAATGTTCATTTCTGAGAGCTCTGGATAGATGTTCTGGAGTCTCCTGGGTTATGTCTATTACCATGTGAATCTGACCTCCGTTCTCTGGAGTGGTGACAGACGCCTTCACTACGGTTGTCTCAATTTCCTAACCACATACACAGAAACACACAGATAAACACACATAAAATCCATTTGAATCCAATCATCCTTTGATGAGGGTTTCAAGACCCACAGTAGCATGACGATTGGTTATCTAGCTTGTGTCCATTTTCCTAGCAATGAGGACAAATGTAGTTTCACAAAGAGCCAAATAGCTTTGTTTCGCTCTTAGAAATGGGTGCCAGCTGAGTGGGAGTGATACAAGTCTTATGGAGGAAAGCAGACAAGACATGGTCCACTGCTGTTCTTATCTAAGCAGTGTGGTGGGCAGGAAAATACGACAGCAAGCAGCTGGCCAAGGGACTGATGAATGAACAAGATGATAAGAAATGACACCAGACTAAGTAACAGATAGAATATTATCTCCCAACCAACAGAAAGACATAACTTGAAGTTTAACATTTCACAATATATCTCTTAAGTTTTACATACTTTTGTTCTAGTTTACTCATCTGATTTTACAAACCCAATCCAAACCATATCAGATATTTTGAAATGTACTTGGATGAACACTCGGATCAGATTTTGTGCTTAAGGATGATGGCAACAACTCATCACCACTGTATGTGTAATTGTAGGTAATTTGTAGTGCATTTCATTTGATCACGCTGAAACACTTTAACACCAAAATGCATTTACTCACTTTAAACAATAGGAGGATTAAGACAAAAAACAGTAGCATTAATAAACTTCTGCCAACCTTCTCAACTGGTCTAGATGCTAAAAGATCTCCTGAACGGCCACTGACTCTTCCTCTTTTCTGCATCGGTGGACCGACACATGGGCCCATTGATGAACGCTGCAAACAAACATGAATAACGTGAGGTAATTGTACTACAAATATAAAAACCTGTGAATGTTTACTAGCAGTTAACAGACACATGGAGATATTCTGACATTCTGTTAAATATGAAAGGGAAATGGGCCTATTAAACTTTTACACACTTAGAAAACAAAGTGAAAAGTATCCAAATAAACCACACAAGCACTACCTACTCTTCTTTCACGAGCCCTTGACTTAAGAGGCTTAACAAATGCTGTGCTGTCCAAGTCCTGGAAATCACAGTGAAAAGATGTGTTTTGCACAATTGTTTTGAACATATCTTAGTGGATTTTCATGCACATGTACTTTGCATCTGAGACTTATCAGACTTCATGCATAAAATGATAATAATGCAATACTTCACCAAATCATCGTCGGTTCTGTCATAACTAATGTCAGAGTGAGACAGGAAAGAGGATTCATCAATCACTGACAACCTGATAAAAATACACATGGAAACTGCATTGCGTTATGGGAAAAAAAAGAATATAGTTTAGAGATGCGCTAAAGGAAGCGCATGTTGCACATTCATGTACCGTTTTCCTCTGTGCTGCGGGACACTAGTTGCTTTATGGCTGAAGCTGGTCAGCATTGACCTCTGTTCGTCATTGAGACAAGCACTTGATTTGCTGTCATGCACAAGCACGTCACATATCAACTGCATCTGTCGCTCCTGTCAAACAAATTAATGACAGACAAGACATGCTAAGTGCCTCAATTAAGTCGCCTGCCACTTGGATGGTCGATAAACCGCAGAACAATTCTGTTTTATGAACTCCATGTACACATTAACACATGACCACTCAACAGTGGCCCTGTCCCCAATGGCACCCTCTACTCCCATAGTTCTCCTCCAGGTCCACACTTTGGTAGTCTGGACTTCAGATGGCACACCCACGTGACTGACAGCTTTACATTTCCGCAGTCAAATATTTCGCTATGCGAAACTTACACTTTGGTGACGTGGGGTTGTTAGACTGTTTGGCAATGCCAGTTGCTTTGGTTAGTCTGAAGTCCGCACCAGCAAAATATTTTAAAGGTAAAGTCAGAAGCAAAAGAGCCCATTTAATTCTAAAGATTAGAGAGAGGGTGCAATATAAGCAGCAGTGTACAAAAAACACTTTTGAACTAGCATTTTATCCACTTATAATGTTAATTTGAACTTACAATAATACTATTATTGTTTGATTATGTGAGAACAAATGCTGGAAGACTCAGAACTGTACCCACTGCACCAGTGATAAGATACAATGAAAGGCTATGTTTGGGTAATTTACTCACCAGGCACTGGTAGTCCGCTTCAGCTTTATAGCGCTTCTTGATCTCCACATCCAGCTGGTTTCGGGCATGTTTGAGTTTGACCTCCAGAGCAGCTCGAGCCACATCTGACTTCACCAGGAGCTCTTTGTGTTTCTTCAGCTCCAGCTCTGCATGCAGCCATTTCTTTCGAGCAGCCTCAAAGTTCCTCACCACCTCAATAAACTCTTGCAGAATTAAACATGGCAACATATGTGAAAGCCTTCCTAACTTCATACTAAGCTGTGCAATGCAGTTCAAAGTAAACTTATTACAATTTAATTTTAGAACACAGTTGTTAAAATGTTACATGGTATAGGAGTACAAATGCTCTTAACAAAAAACTTCTTATGGCTCTTGTGACTTATGGCTTTATTAACTGACAGATTCATTTATTATACACAAGCAACCTTTAGAGTCAAAACCCAGTGGGCACATAATTGAAATTTAAACCCTCTATTTGATCATTAACTAGGGATGCACTTTTCACAGAGGTAATTATTATCCAGGATAGTAAAATTGCTTCTGGTTAGGCATCACATTGGGGGTAAATCTGTCCTTGGAAAGAATACATTATAGACCTAGGACTACCTTATTTGTATTTTCTACACTTCTACATATGAAAATTGTGTTGAACAATGTTTTAATATCTAGGGATTCAGAGGTGATCATGTATACCAATCCTCTCCATTTTCTGTCCTCTACTGCAAACCTGACTTTTCAGGATCAGGATATTTTAGTGAGTCTTGAGTCTTTAAACAACATGTTCACACCCCATAACAAAATAGTTTCCTCTTAAAATGCTTTCACTTCTAAAGCAACCCTATACAGAACACAGCACCCTGATGATCCCTTACACATTTAGATAAAACTAATTATAAGTACATTCATAAATATTTTAAAATAACCGTGATAAACAACAGTATAAAAGAAAACTATTTCCAGGAATACAGATACAATTAAATAGTTCTTTATTTTTATGCATGCAGTGTTTATACATAGATAGGCAAATACATGTTTCTGTGTTGGCCAGGTAAACGCAAGGTGTTGCAGGGCAAACATCTGAGCCGCATCAAACAAATATGAAGATGAAACAACATCATAAACACATTAAATAAATGTGTTATCTTACCAAGTTCACAGTTTGTAGCTTCTTCTATGGCAAGCCTTTGCAAGCACAGACTAAGAACTTCTCTAACAAACTGATCCCCCATGATCATGCCAGCTGACGATCCCGCGTCAAACGCAAACGAAGCGCTTTAAATGCGTCACGTGGGTGTAATGTGGTGGGTCACATGGATGTAATTGCACACATGCCGCATGCCAAACATTGCCAATTTTTGTTTGTGTTTACAATTATAAAAACAGATTGGATGGGATGAGGAACTTTCTACAATAGCCAATTTGGATGTGCTGAACTGGCAACCGTAAACAGCTTATACTGTAGCTAGTTAGCTTACGAAACTGTTTGTAATGTAATATAACTATTTCACACGGGTGCCCTGCGTTCGTGATGTACTATATCGGGACCACTTTAGCTATCACAGCTATCTGAGAACATCCATCCATCCCTCCCTCCATCCATCCATCCACCCATCAGCCTTTGGTCCGTGTTTCCTCGGAGCAAAGGTAAGAATTTATTTATTTATTTATTATTATTATTATTGTAACCCCCAAGGACCTTTTGAAGAGGTGTAGACAGTGTATATACCAAGAGATCATCTATAATTTTCTTAAAGTTTTTAGGATTTGTAATTGCATGGGGTGATACTCATTCTCAAACATTACAAAAAGCAAGCGCCGCGATGAAATATGTTTTTGTGGGGTTATTCTTTAAGATCAGATTCAGTTTAATAGAATAGTTTAATTAATTAGGTTGCACTAATGAAAATAAAATAATAACATTAATAATAATTAGTGCAGCTAAGGACCAATACCTAGGTCCTTGGTTCATGAGCTGTCACAAGAGGAACCTGCTTTTTATTTACGTGCAGATTTGAGAATAACCTTTGAGAATAATGCCTTTACTAATATAGGACTGTGCTGCGTTAAAAAGCGTTTCACTTCACTTTAAACATACACTTGATAACTTTTCTAAGCACTGCTTTGTGGGAATCACCGGGCCTGTCCCATTACCCACCCCTGCGCTCCTGCCCATTTTGGGTGCGGGTGCACGCGACAGGCAGTAGGTGCGCAAGGCCGTCCCAGGTTAAGTGAGTATATCCACACTATCTCAAATACACACAATATGAAACACATTCCAGCATTTATGTGATGGGTAAATTCTAAGCGATAACAGTGGATCACATGATTTGAAGCCATCACATGGCTTCCACCAGAAACAGACAAACACAGACTCAACACTTAAGCATTGACATCTGGGAGGAATAAATAATGTGTTTGTTAGTGTTAAATGTTAGTTAATTACTGCTGTTCTTACTATTGCTGGTAATCATTATTACCATATTCTTTTCCTGCCCTGTATTGTAAATTGGATGTACTGTAAATAAAGCAATAAAATTAGTAATAAATAATAGCATAAAAATGAGAAGTGGAAGCAGCACTGGCTGGGTCTCCCCTGTATTTCTCAGTTGTGCAGTACTAACACTTAAAAAATCTCTGAAGAAGACCTGAGTTGTTAAAACGTTGTCCATTAATGTGCGTACTGCATGCCACAAAAGCAACAGTTTGATTGACTGAATCCTTAAATCTAATCCATATCTTATGTACTGAGTCCCATTCACATGCCTTTTAAAAGCTGCAGATGTTTGCAAATGTCAGATTTAAATGAATGATTTCATATTTTGTTCCGTTACATCCCTCTAAGAACCCAGCTGAAGAAAGCCACACCATTAACAAGCAACTGAGACCTTTTTGAAATGCATAACTGTAATGCCAACCCTGACTCTTATCTCATCCAAACTACACCTGTCTCTGATGTGCATTAAAAAGGATTTCTCATAAACTTCTCATAAACTCATAACACTCTGGCCATTAGAGGGCAGTCAAGGCATTTTATGGTGGATGTCCAGCACGTTGTACTTTAAGGCCATATGGGGCTGTGCGAGTTTGCCAGTGATTAGACTGATGTTTGAGCAAAGCTTTGTTGTGTTTGCTTTACTCAACACTGTTCACAGGAAAATAAGTTTCTCTGTGATATGGTCTGAGTCTATGCTGCGAATGCTCTGTTACACAGATAATGGGTTCTGCGGCTACTGAAATCACTTTAATTTAGCCCCCCAAAAATCTTATTACAGTCATTTTTAACATGACTGCTGTGAGCATAGGAGATCAAGAGCAGTAGGGTTTGGTTAGAATAAATTCAATTTTGGGAAAATAAAAGGTTTGCAATACCAGGTCTTTCTTTTTGTTGAAAGTTTAACTGGTTTGTGGGGCCTTGGTCGCTGTTTGTTGAATATTGCTTTTGAATGTAAGTGCTATCAAAAAGTATGTTGGGTATTAAACGTCATCCTTTGCATAGCAATAGGGTCAGTGATGTTGTTAAATTACATTTGTGCATTTGGCAGACACCTAAATCTAAAGAGACTTTCAGTGCATTCATGGCAGTAATGTTACATGGGATCGGCTTGGTTCCTCTTAACTAATTTCTTCTTCAGTTAATTTAGCTGTTTAGAAATGTGCATAAAATATGATTCCAACTTCTGGTCATAATCATGATTGTCAATAAAAATAATGTTCTTCTGTTAGATATTGACTCTCTAGGAAAGTCTTTTGCTTCTTACCTTTCCTTAAGGTCTTACTTTGCATTAGGATTGACAGTTTTTTCTTTGCCGTCTTGTCTTTGCTGCTGCCTTTGGTTGTGGCTTTACGAAATGGAGTTCCCCCCTAATTTAAAGCCCCTTCTTATGGTGACATTGATAAAAATGTCATTCTGATAGCGTGTGCTGTGTGGAATACAAAATCTCTATTGTTTAGAGGCACTGGTGCATTTGCATTGTTTAGAAACCACTGAAATAATCTGTTTCTGAAGGTAAATGCGTATTTGGTTTCCTCAGATAAATGTTATGTCAGTCTGGGTAGAACATCCATTAATACGAACTTCCTGTATTTGTTTCATAATACTTTAGACGTGACATGCAATTATTTTCTAATTAATATCTCTATTCGCGGTTATTATATACAAGAAAATGTGCATGGCGAACAGTTACATTCATTTGATTTTCTTTGTTTTGTGTGCATATTTTTTGCAGATTAAATTACTAATAATGATTAGTCAAGATCACCCACTGAAGGGTTTGTCTAACTCATAAACTAAATTTTTAATCACTCTTTACCTATATGCATTTTTCTTTCTCTCATATTTAATCCTGTTCTCCTGTATGGAATAACTAGAAGTTATGGTAATACAGCTGGAACTCCACAGCAAAGAAGAAATAGATTTCTAGAGTTCTGTACACATTTTAAAGACTATTTATTGTCTCTTGGCTAATATTAATGTTTGCTTTGCTGTGCATTGGCTCATTAGGAAACTTACTGCTTTTGGCTCAGTGCATATACACAGCTCAGAAAATAAGACACTAATCTGAGATGCAGAGATGAATGCGTGTGATGCTTGTCCCTATTTAATCAACATGGTTTTACTAAATGAACCATTTCTCTCATTAATTATTTACTCAACCACCCAGAGACGTGTTTATTCTGAACAAACTGTTTCTTTTTTCTTTCAGGAGGGAACATTAATCGTGATGTTTTCATCACTTTTCCTTAATCTGGTATCCCTAATCTAACAAGACTGCTGTTTGGTAGTATAAAATATGAAAAAGTGTTTCATGGATACATAGATCTGTGGCACAGTGGTAGTGCACACCCTTTTGAGGCATTAAAGTGTAGCCTTCCCATGAGGGTGCAGGTTTGAGTCTGGTCTGTGTTTTGAACCTGATAATTTTCCTTAATCTGAAGCGCACCGAAAATGACCTTTGCTTCATTCAAAAACTCAACACAAGCCAATGAAAATAGCCTAAATGTATTCAGATCATGCCGTGAGTGCTGGCACTTTGTGTTGAAGGTCAGATTGCAGTGATACATATTCTGAAGTGATCTTAGTAATGAGTTTTCAACCTGTAGATTTTGTCTTTAGTTTAGTAAACCCAAATTTTCAGTATGATTCTTCTGACTATCTCATCTCTCCTACAAAAGCACTCATGATTAATTTAAACTAGTGTGACTTCAAGTCACAAGCACTCTGGAAATAAATATAAAAACAGGGCTGGGACTCCCCTGTGCTCTGTTCTACGAGCCAAGAGGAGAATATAACAGTACAACATCCATGATTTCTCTTCAATGTTCAGTGGCCTTAATACTTGTATTTTTCCCATTCATTTTCTTTATATGGATTTCAAAAATGTCCTCAGTGTAGAGTGAACCAAAGCAAAAATATTACAAAATTGGAGATGAGTGTTGGTACATCAACATGATTACAATCTTTTGTGTGTGGCCTCTGCTGAGCTCTTTTGCCACTACTTCTGTTTCCATAGCAATGACAACTTCTCTGATTGGTGGAACTCTGTTCAGAACTATGGGTAGTGTTAGTTGTTACCAAGATTTCAGCTACTAAATATGATATTTCCTTTAGCTAAAAGTTGAAATCACATTGATTTGAAGGGTTGTGCTGGCTTGAAGCATATGCCATTGCCTAATAACTTCTAGACTTAGGGTAGGTCTGTCTTGAAAAGTTTATGTTACCATTTAAAATCTTGTTCTCTATATAGAATCTAAAAGGGAATTTTATTTCCCTGACTCTATATAAATAAGGTTTACTGTTTTACACTCAGTATTTGTGTGTTTACTTTTCTATTCTACAAGGTAACAAGTTTGTGCTATGCCTATTGTATCAAAGCAATACTTATTATAAATGACATCAAAGAATGCACTTATTTCCTGATTAGTAGTCAACTTCTAAAAATAAACGTTCTTTTACATTGGCTATGTCTTAGCTGCTGACAAAGCCTGAAATTATGCACTTAGGAAAAAAAAAAAAAATCTCTGGGGATTCAAATAAATAAGTAAATAAATAAATCTCATAGCTGGAACATCCAAAGCAGTTACCTAAACTGTCAAAACAAAACAAGCCTCAAACTAATATACGTTGCTGGGCTAGATAGTGAAAATCTTATAATTATCTGATTGTGGAATTGCTCCTTGAATGTATTCTAATACCCATGTGAGCATTGATTTCTGCTGCAGTACCAGTACGTTAGTGAAGATCTTATGGAGAGCGTGGAATAAACAAGGAATGAGCATGCATGACTCTCCCCAACTCCACTGGGACCCATTATCAGCACCGCTGATGCAGGAAATGGATTGAATGCTGAAAATAATATCCTTGAATAATTAATCAGATGGGTTTTAAATGTACAACAAACAAGGTAGCTTCTCTCTAGGGGAAGTGAACCTGTGATTTTACAAGTGCAAGTTTAAAAGCTAAACTCAGTTTACACCTGAAATGGGGGGGAGGTTTGTTTAATTGTGTGCTTAATTCAATAGAACAAATTGTACAGTAGTTTATCTGCAGATGTCCTGATTTGAGTATGATGGCTGATGTGTGATGCACAAGTAACTATTGGATTTCCAAGTGCACTATGACCATTTGTGAACACTTATCAGTTTATCTGATGACTGTGAGAACTCCATACACTGTGACATACTTGCAAGACTACTCATACGTTTCTCATACTCATACGTTTCAATCTCAGCTTGTGCTTCAGCTCTGGTTGAATTTGCTTTATAAAGAAAATTAGAAGTAGCACAAGCTTGAACGAATGTCTGACAAAGTATGTAAATATTGTTCTGCAGTATACTCACCAACATAAAAGCTACTGTAGTAAAACATGCTTTAATTGCATTGCAAAGTTTTACAAAAGTTAAAGTTTTTGTAAAGGTTTATTGTAAGTTGTACATAACCATTTTTCACCCAGACCCTTAAAATGAAAATGGGCTCTTAGGTACTGTACCTTTAAAACAATCATTGTATAGTAACATGAAGTTCTTGTTTATGGAACTGCAATGTAAGAACTATTTCACATCCATGTACAATCATGCTGTTTTTCCATACAACAACATACTTGATGTGATATTGCTTAATTGTCATTTCTTAGTTTAGGAAGGATTATGCAAAGACTATTCACTGACAGACTGAAATAACTGCAAAGCAAAGAATACTTAATTAAAGCAGTAACGCTATGTTTCCTAAAGTGAAAGCATATTTTTGGATACAGCACAGGCTATATAATGGTATTCTTGGTGGGGCACTGTGTGTTTGGAGTTATTTGACAATGGTGCTGTTTCCTGTTTGCCAGTTGAACACCAGCACTATTTGCTACTGTTCATTTAGTAAGACTGTCAAATGATTTTCAAGGATGAAATGAGTTGAGTACTCATTTCACCTGACATTTTATTAGATGTGTTTTTTTTACCCAATTTCGTCCAGATTGTTCTTTGGAGAGGAACAGCCTTGATAGGCTGAAGCGATTTGAGTAAAAACACGGACGGTCAAAGTACAGTGTGAATAGAGAGAGAGACACTTCTGTAGACATCAGCTAAATGTAAATCTTCTCTGAATAGAGGACAGGGGTCTCAATGGCAATTGATATTATTTGCTTGAAGATGATGTCAGCTTCCCTTATGCCATACACAGTGTTGTTTCAGAGTTCATACAGAGTTTACAGTTCTTATGACTTGAAAATCTTTTTCCTTACAGGTTTGATTTACTATCCTGCCAAGCATTTTCTTTTCAGCTGAGTTGTTTTCCACTAAAAGTATGTTCTTGGCTAAGTGAGTGCTCCAAGAGGGCTGATATATAGTACAACAGCACTGGGACATTATGCTGTTTGTATCACTCCGGTGTGACTTTTTTTTTCTGAAGCGAGGAGTGGAAAGCTTGGAGTGGAGCTGGAGCGGAGTGATTGCCGCTTCACCATTTGAGCAGTTTCGCTATAGCCCTGCTCCACTCACATATTCCATTACAGTCTGTGAGCTGTTTGGTGACATACAACGCTTGATGGTTTGGCCTTTTTTTGGGACTTCTTTTTTGTTTGGTAGACAAAAAATATACAAACTAATTGCCCAGGTTTTGTTTGAAATGCAAAAAATTTTACTTTCTGTTGTATAAGCAACACATCACACAGTCGTTCTGATTATCAGCACAGCTATGATTCAGCCATGCGTTTAATATCACATGCAGTATTGTGGTCCTGCTCAGGTAGTTGTTTAATTGTGTTTTAGGACAGGGTGATGTTTTTCCCTCACATAATATACACAGTAGAATTAATAAAACTAAAAACATATAGTGCCATTTATATGGTACCTAAACTAATACTTTTAACTGTAAGTACTTGGAACTGATCAACACCAGAGAGTAGATACGTGTGAACAGGATTTGAGCTAATGTTGCCAAAAGTTCTTCTACACAAACATTTTTGTTTGTTTGTGAGGATCTTGGCAACACAAATTGAGACTTGCAGCAATAACACTATTTTTACGCTTGATTTTGTCCAAACCCATGTTCGACCCCACCTCCCTCTTTACCCCACAGGACTGTTTTCACATTTCTATATTTCAGTACATTTGCAAAATCAATGTGAGTGCCACCGTTAATACTAGTGGCTGGTGTTTGCTGTATCTAGATAGTGACTAAGGAGGAGAAGGTGCTACAAATGGACAGCGTTCACTTCACTTTCTTATTCAAGAGATACAATGCACAGAATGGGACTAACACGTTCATCTGTCACAGCTGCATCATGTGTGAGGACATTTCCAAAGAGACATGCAACAATAAGAAATTGATAAAATACAGCATCGTATGTAGTGTATATATATATATATATACATACATGTAGTATTGATGTCATCAGTTGCTGGGTTGCTTTAATACCAGTTGAAAACAAAATTAGAATTGATGTGAACTCCAGACCCCCATTTTTATGCAAAATCTAGTGTGTTTTCTTGTTACACATGCAAGTTTACAAGATTTGTACCAACCGAACATCAGAGAAACTTGGATCCACATTAGAAGCTGCAAGCTCTGTCAAAACACCCACAAAATAAACCCCATAAAACTGCACTGCATGTACTATTGTGCAATAAATACCACTGTAGAGTCCTCATTGTAGTTTTATTTTCTGTCCTTAACATTTTGGCCTAAAGGTTGGCCACTGTAGTAATGTAGTGCTGTAAAACGTAAAACATCATTTTGTCACTGAAGACTGACAAAACCCTATTAATTAGCGGGGTTTCATTAATCCAGGGAGCTAATTACCCCAGGAGTACGATTTGCGAGCTTATCTGAAGAGATAAGGAGTTAAATATGATAATAGTTCTGCTTATCCCCACTATGGGTAATTGTAATTACTTCAGTGTAGTGTAAATGGAACATTGGCAAATTGTCTCAGATTAAAAAATCATTATCATCCTCCATTGAACATGCAGCCTGCTCTCCGAGTTTATTATGAAAACAATGTAGCAATTTGGCATAAACTGAGAGTGAAGATTATGGCTAGCAATTAAGATGAATTCTTTCACGTCAGTTTGTATTCATAACTGGCATAATGTCATGGACTGTCAGCAACATGACAAGAGTTTCTTATAAATCTGACACAGGTATAAATGGCTCCCTGGCTCTGTACCACAGCGGGTAAAATTTCTAATTAAATGTCCTTGAATTCCTTTACTGATTCAAACATGTTGCCTACGTTATTCATTCTCTTCTTTTATGTGGACAGTTATTTATGGCTCATGCTCAGTTCTTTGAAGTGCTAGTATCACACTGGCCTCTTATATCCATTTTATGTATGTTTTTAGATTTTATTTGAACATACGTGAAACAGAAAGGGAAATTCATGTGGATGGATTGGCCACACTGCAGAATCCATTGTGATAAAACTAGAGTTTGTCTAAAAATAAAAGTGGTTTTCCTAAACAGTCGTTAGAATCAGCAGATTTTTTCCCCTCAATGGTGCATGATGAAAGCTGGTAATTTTACCTAATCATATCTCAAAGCCATTTCTAATGAATGCTTCACTAATGCACAGAGCCTGTGACCTGCTGTTGATGCTACTGATGTGGTTAATGCAAATAATGTGAAGTAGTTTTGCAGTAAACAGGCTGCTGTGTATTATAGCTTTTTATGTTTTTTAATCATCTTACTGTTATTCCTGTTATTATTATTGGCATATGTGACCTGCTTCATTTTGAGTCACTTTGACTAAGAAATGCATTTAGAATTGTATGTGCATAATTCAAAAGGAAAGTCTCAGCATTGAAATAGTTATGATGTTTCTGAATTAAACTGTTGTCGAGATACATTATAATCATTTCAGTGTTGACTGTCATAAACCCTTGTTGTTTTGACAATAGACTCGGAAAATCTGGAATTTTTTTACATTCGTTGAAAGCATTAGAAAGTTTTCTTAACACTGTAATTTGTAACTTGCCTCTCTATCGCCATCTCTGTTTGCAACATAAAATTGACTTTACTTGTGAAGTCTTCTATTTTTTAATGTGAATGACAAGTCTACACAAGTCAGACATGCAATATTATAATTGGATCTTCTTGCTGTTTAAAGACATGACGAAACTACAGAGACAAATGAAGCCAAGTGACATTTTATGTGAAATCGGACCTGGCAGCTCAAATTATAATTAATATTATAGACTTAGCTCGCAACTCAACAGTTAATCTACAGTGAATCTAAATAATATAAGACAGGTTTAAACACAGAACTGTTATGCACTGAATCAGTTTAACTGATTTTTGTTTATTTTTAACCAAAAATTAATGGATTGCAGCTTTAAACATACATTAAAGGCAATAAATACATCAAATTATTAAATACATCAGTCAGTATAAAATTATAACGCTTGCAAATAATGCAAATCATTCATTAGCATCTTCCTATGGCTGAAATGCTGATTGGGCCATTACATGAGATGATACATTTTTGCCAGCTGCACTGTATGGTTAACATACTCTCTGATGTTCATTCATGTTTCTGTTCTCTCTATAACCTGTAGTAAAGCACAAGAACTGTGCAACACTCCTGTTAGAATTGGCAGCTACAGGAGCTCGGTTTGAATTCACTAGACAGCTCAAAGTACATTAAAGAGGATAGAATCAGAACAACATTTTTAGTTTAAATTTTGTGACAGATGATTTGGAAGCTGAGACTGTTCAAACACAACATAAAACACAACACCCCAAAATTGAGAACTCAAAATTATGACGCAATTCACAATTTGTAGGTTCATCATTTGTAGTTGTCCACATCATCTGTGGATACAAGCTTGTATAATCGGTTGTCAGACTTGTATGATGCTTTTAAAAAACTGATTTTTGCATTTGTTTTCATTAAATGATCATGGCCAATTTTAGGCCATTTTTTTTACTTGAATTTGATTGAACCCAGTTGTCCAGTTGCCATATTTGACAACGCCAATATATTTAGAAAAACAGACAGGGAAAATACTGCCGCCTCTTCTTGTCCACAGGGTCGAGTCTGTGTTGTCAATCTTCTGGAGAAGATTGGGATCAATTCCACTATGTATGCTATTCTGACTTCAGCACGCCTCCCATTAGATGTTTACTTCACCTCAAATCATAGTAGAGGGAAGTGCACCCACAACCGTCAAAGAATTTAGCTTTCAAAACAAGGAAAGCTACAGCATTCTAAAACAATCAAAGCAGATTGGACCTGCTGTGGGTGAATTAATTTGTCTTGGACGAGTGTAAAAGAAAACTTTCATTTTGTAGCGATTTTAAAAGATGAAACCTCTTTTACAGGTTGGTTCCCTACATATCCCTACTCTGCTGGTTGATGTAATTGTAAAATCTGACTTTTCTGAATCGTTATTCGTTCTAATTGGATAGAGTTTTATATTACCTATATTGTCATAGCATAACATGTTTTACTTCCACCTGTCATTTAAAGACCAGCACATGAAACATGATTGAGATAGTCAAGATGTGCATTTTGGTTATTTTAATAGTCCTCCACAATTGAATATAAACTTGCATCCTTCATTTTCTATTCAAATCACAATATATATAACATCAAGTTCCATCCTAATTTACAACTTGATATTCTGGATCAGTCTCAGGTATGTTACATTACAAAAGTTAAACATGTTATGAATGCCATTTGATGTTGTCTGTAGTATACACCTTTTTAACATTAACCACCACTTGAACTGACAAATAACTAGAGTCACTTCAGTTGAACTAGACTATTTAAACCAGCATTCTTAACTCTGGTGTCACTGTCATCTCTGACCTCTCCAACGTGAAGAACTAGGTTTTTATACCTGTTTGCATTATTGCATTTAGAGTATCAGCACTATGGCTGCAGTTGTTGCTGTTTTTCTCTTTCTTGCCATCTAGTTTTTGGTGTTTGCCACCTACATGTTATATATATGCACCTTTTCTAAATCACTTTGATGAGAAATGTTTTTCAAGAATATGCAAATACAAATAAAATCTCTTTTGAGTTGCATTTGAAAGCCGCTTTCTTCACGCTCCTTCTAAGGTATTTATATTCCAAATTGATGAAAAGTAAAAGGCTCTCTGAGTAATCACCTCTGGCTTTCTGTTTTAATTGGTCTAGGTTGAAATGAGTGCAGCTAACAGAAACATGTACATGAAGTAGGAAAGACCTGCTGTTGTTCTGGCTGTCCTTAAATCTGTGCCAGTAGGGGTGACATCACAGCCATCGTCTTCCTGTGTGGGAGGTGGCCAGAGGGCACCCAGTTTCAGACATCAAGAAGAATTATTGTTGCCTAAACTGGATGCTGCCAGAAGGAAATGCTCTGAAGATGTATATTGCTGCATCTATATGAGCATGACTCATATGCCCGCACTCATCATCTTGCCTACACATTTTAGATCTTGGCATTGGCGCGGTCTAACGCGCCAATGGCGCGGTCTGCATGTAAACGACGTGGTTCCCTCCTTAAATGTGCTGAGCGGGTTTCCAAGATGCTTGTCAATCACACCATCAATCAATAGGCCTGTGTGCCAGTTATCTACATCTGTGCAAGTGATGAGCTATTAGGCCAGACTGAGTGTGCTGTTTATCACTGTAAATGGGAAACTTTTTGTAAAGATACCCTGTAGATTGATAGTGAACCTTTGGGAATTGAGACTCATTTCCCCTTCACTCATCTTGAAAGTTGTAAACAAGGAAGCATAGATTAAATCAGCAAATTGAGATTGTATGTTGCTGTTGAATGTATCTAATATATTTGTAGTTGATGGCCTTGTTCAAAATTGTTCAACTTTTGTAAATTATATTTAGTAGATTAGACAAAAAGCTAATTTTGAAAATTAGAGCTCCACCTCTAACATCTATAAGAGGCAGATTATTATGACTGGTAATGCGTTCCGTTTCTGATGGAAGACTTCACAGAAACTTTCTTGTAATGGCAGCTGTGACACATGGCTGGTGGGGTGAAGCTCTCCAAGAATCACACTACACATTCTTTCAAATCTGAGATAGTTTGTGAACAGAGCTTCTCTTCGTGGGATTCCAAGCCTCCTCAACTGAAAAATTGGCATTCATTATGGGTATTTATCATATACTTGCTGTGGCTGCTTGCCATAGGATCTTTGGGCTTCTTTCCACACCATTCCTTTTGCTCTTACTTTATATTTCCAATACCAACATGTCACTACTGCAGATGAGGAGGCCAGAATTGAGATTCACTTTCCAGCTGTAACATTTGGGCCCTTCCCATGGACATCATACTCACTGACCACACCAGGCACACAAACAATACCTATGTGCAGCAAATCAACATCACAGAGCCCAAGCGCAACCTGTGCAGGGTCATCTGGCAGGAGTTGTATGCTTGTGCTGCTCACCGCCTCTGGGACATGGTGAAATCTTGTCATTTTCAGGGGCAGCATTGCACAGCTGAAGACTTTGAATCTGTGAGTAATCCCTGGTTCTTGACTTTGAACTTTAATCCATTCAGCTCCCTGTAGCCGTGGGCCAGTGTTGTCTGCAAAAGGTGTCTAGGAACCTCCTTATATGCATATAAACTTCACTTTGATAAAGAATCAAACCTAGAAAAATAGGTTATGATGAGAATAGCATAAGATAGGTTTTTTAGATTATCTGCCATCATCTAAGGTCTTTGCACAAGTACTGTGAAATTAAAATAAGATCACTATGAGAACACCTTGTCTTTTCCTTCTCTCTTTAAACCATAAGGAAACTAGACCTTAAAGCTTTAACCAGATTCTGTTTGAAGTTGATTTCCAAAGGTTTTAGACCACCTGTCTGGTAGTCCAATAAAACACAGAATTCAACTGGTGAGAGAGAGCATCTCTCCTTTCATTTCAAGTGAAAATCTCTGGTCAGAAATGTGCTAACATTATGTTGTACATCTGTTAACACAAGTTATTATCAATATATTTATTATCAATATACTGTAATGTTAAAGAGACTTTCAGGTGAATAGACATTTATGTATATGATTATTTTGTTTGTGAATGAAAAGTTTAGAATGTCATACAGTAGATCTGATAATAGTTCCTAGTTGTGGAGCTATAACAGAGACAGAGGGTTGTACAGTAAATGACATCTGGGTCTGTTTGATGGAGTTCATTAAGCGTTGTTGTTTGCTTTAAGGTCAATGTATTTTACAGAAAGTTCTGTGATTAATACTTCAATTGAAAGATCAATTCTGCAGTTAATGCAATTTTTGCCAAATAATAAAAAAGTGCAGCACAGCAGGGCTCTCTAATATACTGATATATACTGATATGCTAATATATACAAGATATACTGTAGCATGTAAATATGCGCTTGGCCCACGGCCCCCACCCTTAGCTTCTTCCAGGTCCAATTCTTTCACTGTTTTGAAACTTACATTTAATGCATGTTAAAACTTGTTTTAGAAATACACAACTCTTGCACATAACACTGAAACTGAAGTAAGGTGCTGACCCAGTGGCCCATAGATATCTGTCTGGTGTTTACACTACAATGTAAAATTGAAAAGCACCGCAGTGAAATGAGAAAATGTTTGAATCTGTCCTTGTGTGTACTGCAAACATTTCAGTCGGTCATGAGTTGTTCAGAATTTGTAACAGACCACCTGGTTCTGCTGTTTAAAGAAGAAACCATGTATTAATTATGAAGCAAATGAAAAATCACCTTGACAAGTTTGATGTACTGTGCAAGCAGTGCATGTGATTTATGTGTTTGTTTATTTCTTATTACACCAGCTATTCTATATGTAATTCAGTCACAAGTGTTTGCTGGTAATGTGTTACAATTTAGAACCAAGTCACATGGTTAACATCATATTATGTATTAGTGTAGTGCTTTAATATCTGCGGTCTAAGCTCATCAGTTCTATCCTGGCTAATGGTGACCTGTCATCTGAATGGTCACAGAGATTGTCCAGCATGTCTTCATTAAAAATGAACAAGGCACTTTAACCCCAGAGTCCCTGTTAATGCAGTTATTTTACTTAAGTCAGCTAAATAACAAAACTGACTGCAGATGTGTGCACATATTCTTGTCTGAGTTTTGTGTGTATCTTGGCTAGTTACAAAGTAAAACAATAATATTTGAAATAATGTATGTTTATGTGCAACCAACTAACTGTAAACAAAAACATATATTTCAAATGAACAAAGGATTTTATTTCTATCCTCTTGGAGTTTTGCCATGTTTTACCCAGGAGGTGCAGGGGAAGCGGAACATGTTGATTTGGACACGTCTTGTGTTCTTGTCCTGTGGGGATACATTTGTTTTGTCTGACCCATGGCCTCATAGACAAGTAATTGGTCTCTAGATTGTTTATTGTCATGGTGTAGTACATCTGACAGGTCTCTTTGGCACATGATTTTTTCTTTTACGTGCCAAGATGTTCAAGCAGCACATTACAAAATATTTAATCGACATTCAATAACACTTTATATTCATAACACGGTTATAAACCAAAGATCTGAGGACTCATGGGACTGAATTTTAGACATTCACACATACATTTAGAGGAATGTCTCATCTCATAATAAATAATATTATTTGGAAAAAAGAGTATTCTATCTTCCTCATTATATTTATGGCTTCAGTACGCTTGTGTATATTATTTTCTTTTATCTTTTCAGAATTGCAAAAACTAGCCAAGGCAATTTGCCTGGTGACTGACTTAAATGGCTTAAATTATGGTTAAAACCTTCTTTTCACTGTTTTTAGTATAAGCTATGCTGTAAGTACTTTCATGTTGGTTTGGCTGGTCACACAATGTACTGGTTACACTGGTCTACCTGGAATAATAACTCTGTAACAGACCAGTGTTGCCCATCTTAGTACAAACTGTTTTCTTCCAGCAAGGAAATATCAGTTTTTCTTAGATGACTATTCCACTGAATTTTGACCATGGTTATATTGCTGATATCCGGTGTTGTATGGAAGTTTTACTGGTAACAGTCAGTGATACCTTTACTATTATAAAGCTTAGTTTTCCAACACGAACTATTTGCATCTTATTACTTCTTTGTGACTTTTGATGTATAGCGAATGTATCAGAGGGTCACAGCTAGTCAAAATATTGAAGGGTTAACTGATGCCGCATTCATAACCATAACAAACTGCCTAGGTCTGCCATCTCATTTTAAAGGCCTCAATTTTTGTGTTTTTTTTGAACTGGTAAATAAAAGAAGGATGAATAAATTCAAGTTGTTGTCATGCAGGGAAACATTCAGATTACTTGCTCCACAGGTATCCATGGCAACCATAATTCTGAAGGTACCGACCATTTGTGGCTGGTAATTGCTTCAAACGGATGCATACTTTTACCAAATTAACCTTTATCAAAACCTTGAGACGTATTAATCTTCTGTTTTGTCTCCATTAGTATGACTCTGCAAAGTCATTCTGATTTATAGAGGTGTCGGGCGGGTGGCTCCAGACATCATCTCACGAAACGGGCCCCTGAATGTCATCATTTTATCCTCCTGCTTCCAGAACAAATGTCCCCTTGTGACAGCTCCTGAGCTATTGATGTGAGATCACTTTAGAATCCCCTGACATGGCGCCTGTTTTGTTTTATTTTCAGGGCATTTGTTCTCTTTTGCAATGCTAAAAATATTTCTCCATCATTGGAAATTAAACTGCTGAGATGTGCTTTATCAGAGAGATTGAGCTGGGGTGGAGTGATCTGTCTAACATGTTTTATTTGTTTTGTTCATGTACTTTGGTTTGTCTGGTAATGTAATATGTTTAAAAAGCATGTTTAAAATTGTTTAACATAATTGTTTTCCGTCAGTTAAATTTTTATCAGTGTTTCATCACACTAAGACGGAGAATAACTGTCTTTTTCCTCTGCCCAATGTTGTAGTTTTGTTTTTGCTTTTTGTGTGAGTGGATCTCCTGATCGTGGGCTAGTAAACTGTCAGAGGTTTTGCCACAATCATTTCTGACAACCAAGAAGAAATGAACACATTTCAAATTGTGTTTCAAATTGCTAATATTAAAATATCAATAATTAGTAGTCCTTTACTGAGGAGAAAGTAGACGGGAATATTTGTCATCTGTCATGCTGAACTAATCTTTCCTTTTAAATACATTAGTTAAGTAAACGTGACCGAACAAATGAGTGCCTCAAACACTGAATAAGTTGAAAACAATCAAATATTCCTCACTCAAATCATGTACTAAACCATATCTTTATCTTATATATCCTGGTTTATTTTACAGAAAAAAATACTGTTTTAAAGACAAATAAGATTATTTTTAAGCAGGATTGTGTAAAGTGAATCACCCTGGATGAGCCTTCAGTGCTCATACTGACATCACAATACACAGGAAATTACTTCAGAAGCACTTCCTGTAACCACTAGCACTGAGCACTGGCACTACTGAGGGCTCTGATTATCTGTATGTACAAGCTGATGTGTCATAAGTTTCAGCTATCCATTTTGCTGTATTAAAACAACCTTTTTGTTAGCTTCTGATGAGCAATTACCTTTTCTGGGCACACAGTCCCTCTTCTTCCCTCTCTCTCACTGTCTCCCCCGCTCTCTTATTCCAATCTAATGCTCTCAGATATGCATTGGCCCTTAACGCCTCTCACAGAATCCCCTCTAAAGCTGCAGTTTTAAATAAATTGCAATATTTTATGCTTGATTACATTTGAAAGAGAACAATTGCACATTTATACAAATTCCCAAGCACTTTGTTAATGAAAACCCCATTAAGCTGTGTGCACATACCTCATGCCCACCTCTCTGCCCCCTGTGTCTACAGCTTGATTTCAATTTAACACACTGATCTAATTTTCCTCTCCAGTAATGTCTTTATGTTGATCTTTGTTTAGGACACATATTCACAAATGCCTGGAACCAATTACAGGTATTCTGTCAGTATTATGGGCCTCTTTAAATAATTTCGATTAAATCTTGGCCTCTGATCATTAACAGCAACATCGCATTATGTTTGTTCGTCCCAGATGTGCCATTATTATGAGAGGTTTGAGATCCACCCCTCCCTCTTCAGCTTTGACCCCAGAGCTGTTTGTTAACCAGGAGTCGTCCAGAGGGGATTTAATTTGCTGGAATGACTTGCTAATAGTGTTTAATGAGCTGTGTTTTGGCATGATGATGTATTCTGGAACTTGTTTGCGGAGAGAGGTGACATGACACCACCCATTCATAATCGGAGAGTAATAATATCCTCCTCCTCTCTCTCTCTCATTCACTCAGTCTTTCTCTCTTGATTTGTAATCTTGTTCTGAAGCAGATAACCAACACAGACTGCTGGGCTAATATAGTGTAGTGACAAACCACAGGAACGATATGTTACCTTCTGAACCATCGTTTCCATTCCCTGACCTCTCTCTGTACCTCATCAGTGCCAAGTTAAATACGTCTTATAGAGATAAAACATGCTGTGTATGCAATGTTAATTTCTTTGTCACGATACACGTTATTTCAGCAAGTTGTCTTCAGCACGTCTTCTAAATGTCTAAATGTAAATGTTTTCCAGGACCACTTAAGAAGTGAATATTTTGTGTTGTAATTATCTTGATTAAGTATTTGTCTTTAACCTGCTTGATGAACCTGCAAATGTTCTGTCTAGCTTTTAAAAGTATTTAATGCCGAGAAAAATTCAATACGTCTATTAATAAATGAGCAAGTGACTCCTTTCACAGTATTTTTTTTATTGCCGCGTCTATATAAAGTCTTTAATTGATGTGAAATCAACAGAACATAAGGCCAAATATATCAGAAGAGCTAAAGATGTGTGTGGGTGTGTGTGTGCAGTTTCTCCAGGTCCACTTAAAAAATAAATATTTCATGCTTTCACAGTTATCTTAATTGTTCACAACCTGCTTGTAAATGGTTCTGTCTTGCTTTAAAATAATGTAAAGACATGAAAAATTGAGATGCTTTTAAATGAATGAACATTCATAAGAACCAGGTACATGATATTTTCTCCTGCCGGGAGTTTCCTGCTGCTGGGTGTCCAAGTAAAAGTTCAAAATGGCTGCTATATTGATCAGCACAACATGAACAAAAAAACACTAAGTGCCCCTTTAAAAAAAGCAAGAGGTGTGTGTGTATACATATATGAGAAACCCAGATGCAGGGACTGTTTGATGGCTCTAGTTTTAGCAGGGCTGTCTGTTGAACCGTGACTCTACTAATGACATATATTGCTGCTGTTTTTTGCCCTGTAATTCCAGCTGATGGACTGTAATGACACTGAGAATGTCCATCAGTGTCATGCCTGGGTTATCTGTATGGATCCTGTCTGCCAGTCTGCTCCATTATCAGCCTAGGTGCCATTATTAACACCACCATCGAGATGCACTGTGGCCCAGCTCCCACCAGCTGCAACAGCTAGACTGAATTATGCAGCCTGTGCTGCTTACACTTCATCTGCAACACTGCCTTCGCTGATCTCAGTACAGTACATACACACACTGGTGGAGGCATGCTGGGGCTTCCATCATCTTTGCATGGAAGAAAATAGTCAACACATCCACTGAGCAAGACTCTGGGAACAAGGGGAGAAGGTTTGGAGAGGAAACAGGGAGTACTTTTATGCAAAGAGAGCTGTATATTTATATGTAAGCAGAGGTATGTTTGATAGAGCCTAGTCCCATATATTCAGACCTTTAAACTAGCGGCACAAGGATGGCTTTCTCTGATCAAGAGTTGCTCGTTTAGGCAGATTTTACAGTATTGCCTGAGGTCATCTGATGCTGCGCTATTGGTCAACAGTAAGTGTTCCTACTGCCCTAACGTTATTGGTGAGCTGTGTAGCTAGCTTCTTATCACAAATGAGATAGAAATAAAATTCAATATGTTTAGTCAATGGATCGTTTTAAACATGTTGAAATGTTAAAACAATGTTAAAATGTTTTACAGGGAAAGGCATTTTCTACATGATTTGGAACAGTACATGAATATAACTTAATCATATTAGTGATTAAGATGAATGATTCTCCATGCATTAAACTCACTTAGAATCCCCCCCATAATTAATCATTGTTTTACTATATTACTGCTAATGGGCAGGGACAACAATGATAGAACAGTGAATTTGTTCCCATTAACATGATCATCTCTGTTATGCTAACAACTGACTAAAGTATCTCACAGGAGTCATGTGGGTCATGGGTCATTCACTACTATTGCTAGTCGATTCACATCACTGCTTATTTGCAAACCACTTTTTTCTTTAAATCAAAATGATCATAAAATCTAAAAGCAAACTGGAACATACAAATTCTCAAGGATATCTTGTTTACTTGCTACTAAGCATCTCAAACGAAGAACTTAATTTTTCCAAATATTGACATGAACCTTGTAAACTTAAATCTAGTAACTAGTTCCTTGGTACCATGTAAACATCACTTTGTTTTCAGAAAAACAAAATTATGAAAACCTGTGAACTCTAAATCCTGATGATTGCTTAAGCCATCCAGTTAGATCAGAGCTTGCAGTGTCGAAAAAGCTCTTTGCCAATCACGTTTTATAAATGTTTGTGAAGGTTCTGTGGTCGTACACTCTAATGCTGATACCAGTGCAGCCAGAGCACATTAAAGAGTGTTTAGAGTTGTATGCCTCAGAGATTAGCTTTGCTGAGGGTGACTGCCACAACGGACTTCATGCTTCAGTGGAGCAACAGACTTGGCGAGCATGTGACCCGTGTCAGTACACCTGAACCATGACCCCTTAAGACACAAAAAGGCCTGTAGTCTCTGCTGAAATAACACCTGTTCTTAGACTGTCAGGTCAAAGCTCTGACAGTGTGGTGAATGCCTGCGAGCTTCTGTCATTGGCTTGTTATGTGCTAGACACTAAGGTGCCTGCACACTGTATAATTGAATAATCCCATAATGCAGCTGTGCTGTGGATTTTATGCAGCAATTTTGTTTTTTTGGGGGGGAGGAAATCTGTGAAATTTTCGGGAATGGATTCAAACATAGTGATGAAAATGAATGAATATCAAAAAGAGTATTCCATTGCTATGGGTAGCTAAAAGCAGGGAAAGTGTAGAACTTTGCTCAGTTCTGTGAAGATTCTCATAGGTATTAGTAGGGGTTTAACAGTCTTCAAAACCAAACTGAAAAATTGCAACATACTACCCATGGTACATGCCGCGGTACTCTTATGACAAATCGAACATGGGACTCGCAGTACTTTAGTATGCCATGGACCCTGCCCCCACAGCAAACAGAACCGATATTAGCCATGACACTGAGCATCTAACATATTTAATGTATGTGTAATGACTGTTACAGACAGCTCAATTGGTATATTATGCAAGTAACAGCAATACATAATAAAACATACCAGTGCTTGATAAATAATAATATGACTTACTGTATAGTAATCACTGTAAATGTTTATTTTCAAATGTCTATCTTTTTGATTATTTGGGCAGTCCTTTTACTGTTTGCATTATGGTTCTGTCTAACTCTTTGCCCATCCATGCAGGTTGGACAGATTGGGGGAACCAACTCAACAACCTGCTTCCCCAAAGGTGACAGAACAGGTTAATCAGAAAAACATTACAACATGGTATAAATTGATCCATTTGAATAATATTACTTGATTACTTTAACATGCGTGTTTTTGTGCTGTGTGTCCCCGGTGGAAACAGCCGTAACATTTACAAATGTGGTCAATTAGGAACACCTTGAAACATTTAAGATTGCCATGCTGGAATTCCCGAGAGCATAATTGAAAATTAAGCAAAATTAAAGTTAAGAGGACTAGAGGTGGGGCTGGGAATGAAGGAGGGTGTTAAACCAGCTTGCAAAGAATGAATTAAAACTGTTTTGGTACATGTCATGAATCAGCCAAGCTGTCAGCCGACTGCCAGCTTGACTGACAGGACCTACAACTTGTATGGTGCTTTATTTCATTAGCTGACTGTATTAATGTAGGTCATTTATGTAAAAGTTTCCAAGTTATGTAGCAATGTATGCAGCAAAAAATGAACATCTTGGATGATAGCTTATCAGACTTTACAGGCAAAATTATTTTTCAGTAATAATTTTGTTCAGCCCATGACTGTGTCAGTGTCTAGTGTTATTGGATTCCACCTGCCTCCCTGGAAGTATAGACATAGACAAGAACATAGACATACAGTTTAAGCATGTTCCCTTATATCTTAGATTGAAATCTTACAAGCTTACAACTGAAAATATCTGCTCTGTCTTGCCATATCTAATCTCATCTCCACCTAAACAGTTTGTTTTCCTGATCCGTGCCAGGGTTGTTCCAGGCGGTGATCCAGACAACTGATCTTAATAGGTTAGATGGTAGGTGTGGGAGATACAGATCTCAAACTGGTCTGAAGCATCATCTAGCCCTAGGGGACTCCAGCTCTCATTTGGTGTAATACAGGTCTGTGCAAGTGTTCTGTAGTCAAAGGTTGTTTCAGACTCCCAGAGAAACCATAGCACTGTCTGCACTGTTTGCCAAACAGATGGAGTGGCAAATTCTTCTCCCTTGTTTCAACTAGACGAACTGTTTCAGACTGAGATTGAAACTTAATTATGCTCGTTTGCTGCTTGTTACTGTTAAAGCAGTTTGGAACGAATGCTTTTCTCAGATTTATACAGTATTTCTTGATTAGATGTTCGGGGGAATGCAGTTGGTCTGTGTGTTTTGATTGTGTAATAGTAGGATATATTAAGTAGAATTAAACCTCTCATTGAAGACAATGTGACTTCTGTTGCTGTCTCAGTAAATGCAGTAAATATAATTGAATGTGCAGCTCATGGTCAAAATTCTGAGGTCTGAGCTATTTATGTGTCTGTTTATTGTGTGCATGTGTTTTAGGACTGTGTAGATTGTTGGTTTATTATATGTTGTGTTATTTCTCATGCACACAAGCCGATAATGTGTCTAAATCCCTCTGTGTTGATTTCACCAAAACTGGCTCCAGGACATTTTCTAGTTAAATGAAACAGCATTGTTTTCCTTCACTGGTTTCATTGTGCCTCTCAGATGCAGTATTAGATGTTATTTGCTCCATTATTATTTGCAGATTATAAGCAAATGCTGACAACTTGATTATTATTCTTCTGTAAAAACAGACAAACAGAATACCTTATCTGAAATGTGGTTAAATACACAATTATATTGGAATTATTTCCCAATCATCCTAATGCAGAAAATGAAAGCAGTCATTTTTTAGTAATTTGCATTAGAAACGTCCAGGCTGCGCAAGTCTTTCCAATGAATTTATGCTTGTTCTTTTCAGTGTCCCCTGGGGCTTTGGGGAAACAATTTGTGTTTTAGCATTAGGACTCAGCATTTTTTGGATGTCCTGCTTTTTTAGCTTCAGTATTTATTAAATTCCTGGAGAGTTTGCCTGGCCTTGATTTTCTAATGATACAAACTGATGAATGCCTTCTGTACTCTCATCAGTTCACAGAATCTTGGGCAAATATTTCTCACACAAAAAGTGATGAAAATCTTCCTCTGAACATTATTGCCGTTTTTGTTGTGAAATAATACTACTAACCTAATATGACCTCTGTGCAAGCTGCCACACTGATATTACTTAATATAACAGAAAACCCCAAAAAATTATTTTATTTTAGTCATTTGATTATGAATGAGACTGTGGCCATTTCAAACCAGCAAAACTTGCAAGTAAAGCCACTGCACATGCAGAGAGATAATTAAAGATTGCAGCTCCAAAAACATGCGTGTGCCAGGATCAATTTGTATTGATTCAGAATTTTAATATACAGAAATTAATAATGAATATTGCCAATGAATGTCAGTGTCTTATGTCACTACTAAGGTACCCCAGAAGTCCAATAACGTCGATTAAAATGACTGCTCAGCACATGGGATAAAGAGATTACTTTGCTATGTCATACTGACTGGATTTCACTAGCTTATCTGTACTCAGTAAAATTATGTGCTATCCCATCATCTGTATGATTCCATTGAAATGTCAGACTTCTAAGACATCAGAGCAGTGACACAAGGACGCTTTCTTTAGCACACTAAGCATTTGCGGCAAGACCTGAGAGTTCTGAAGGGAACAGTCTGCTATAGATGCAGTATTTTGCCTGTTAGTGGTTCAGGTCTGTTTATCAGTGCTGCAGTGCTTCTGCTCGTGGGGTGGATCTGAGTGTTTGCATTGGCTTTTTATGCATTTTTTTTTTTTATTGGCTGAGCATTTGTTTGACCCCTCTGTCACCTTGACGTGTTTACTTGGAAAGTGGGGATGTTGGCGGCACCTCCTGCCTGTCACTTCCGGTCTGTAATCACAGTGTTATTTACAGTCATTGCTACTCAATATATAGCCATTTTCTCATTAATTCCAGTACAGCAGCCAGGCACAGCGTGTACCCTTCTTGGTATTGTCTCAACTTACAGTAGAAGTGTTTTTCTAAGAAGACTGTGACTAGCAACAAGAAGCAAGGCATTTTGCAAATTGCCTGGTTTCTATTTTTGCAGTTTTGTGCTGGTTAGCCCCACCCACTGTTAAATCTCAGTCTGAAATCTCACTTTCGCATAACTCTGCATTAAACACCAAATGTGTTCTGATTGGTTGTTATTGTGCCAACATGCACATTCTTGGAACCTGTTGTGTCGCTCCTGGTTAGGACGCAGTGTTTATAGCTGTGAAAGTTATTTCAGCTGTTATTATATTTGAAAAAGAGGAAAAACAGTTAAAGCAAGAGAAACCAGAGAAAGAGTCAGCCATTGGCAGTGATTTATTTGAGGTTCCAGACACTTAATAATTACTTAAATACACACACACACATAGATCATGCTCAATGTATTTCTGTCAGAGATGGCGATGAAGGAAATGACATGTGATTGATGTTAGGAAGCACGGGGCAGACCAGAAGGGGGGAGGGCAGAGCAAGGTCTTACTTATAAAAACATCAATCAAAGGCCTTGCAGCAGAGGCTGGAGATGACCGTGTGGCAGCTCCATCAGGACAGAGAGGGAAAGGTTTCACCAGGCCTGCTTTGCTTTCCTAATGAAGATGTTCATCTGAGCTGGTATGTGTCAAGCACAACGACAAAAATGTATGATTTTGCTGTTGCCACCTTACACCTCGGTCTTATGTAAGGAACAAGTACATCTGTAAAACAAAGCCATAAGCGTTTTTACTTCAGAGACTTCTGCTCTGTTCTAAAACAAAGCAATCTGCCAATCTAGGCAACGTAAAAGCATTGGAGGCATGCTGACAAACAGCAGACAGTAAATTATGTGCGATACCTTGTTTTGGTCAAAATCATTTCCTGTATGTAAGGAAATATCAGAATGCATTGCTACAATCTATTCTCATAAATGTATTTTATTCAGTACTCTGTAACACAGGTATAAAATGGTTACATCTAATGAAAAATGCACCTGACATGTTTCACCCAACATGTTATTACCAGGTGTTGCTAAAATGAACCACAAGCATTAACTGAGTCCCATGTTTGTGTTGTTCACATAGTTAGTTAATGGTCATAAAGAGTGTTTTAAATCAGTTACGTTTGTGGTTCTGTTTGTTAGAATGTTACTATAGAAGCTGCCTATGTAGACGCCAGCAGTAAGGTTAGATTAATAGGCATTCAATGACATAGAACAGTAGCTACATATTTATTTAGCCGTTTCTTCCTGCACATTGATAAATGTGGCTGAAGATACTTGATGATGCAGATGCTTCTTTAGTAGAAGATTCATAAAATGAGACTGCAGACAAATTTGACAGTATTTGTATTGGACAATAAAGATATGATCAATTTAGCCTATTCCAAATAATTCTAAGGGTCCAAACACAATGGGTGGGTAAGAATTGTGCATATAAGTACACATACGAATATGTATATGATTGCAAGTCTTCATGACTCATTGTCTTCTTTGTATGCCTTGTTTATGGTTTCAGTAAATGTGTGACTTGACTTACATTGCCAAAGTCACAATTATTAGTCATGTTGAAGAGGTTGCTAATCACCTTTAAGTTATGAATTTTGAAAATTCCTACATAAATTCAAAAATACCCAGGGGTCCTGTACAAAGACAGAATCGCCCTGCTTGTGTGTATGCTATTGTGATTTATTTAAGGGGAAAACATGCAGTAAGCAATTATTCTGAGAAATGACCTCCTATTTACAAACAGTGATATTTCTTTATCTCCAGGTAACCTAATTAGTTAATGTCATCTGAATCTTTCTGGTTTTACACTTCGAAAGTCTCATTTATTGATTAAGTTATATCTTTAAATTGAGCTTGCTCTATGGAAAAGCACAGAAAATTCAGTTTTTCATTTGGCAGTTTTGCAGGTATGCGAGAGAGGTGGGGGCAATGTGGGGGCAATGTGCAAATGAACATTCGTGTTTTAATTAACTTAAAGTTAAAATGGCGTGAAATTGAATGTGATTGTTGAAGTAAATATGCTTAATTAGGATATAAGGACCGCCAGTTAAATATTAGATTTAATTTGCAAGTGTGCATCTGCATTTGAATGTGAGACTGAAAGAAATTTGTGGTTTAACATGTAGAATATATGGGTTTGTTTAACCCTGTTATCCATATTACATTCTGTGTGTGTACAAAATCATCAATTACTCCAGCAGTTTTAATAAACAGCATTTAAGCTCCACTGTTAACACTAGATATCTGCACTGGCAGATATGCAAATGTGTACTTTTGCAGATCTAATGTGATTTGCGCAGATCAGAACTACATACCTTTACTAAATCTTATGCAATGCACTTCAAAGATTGTTTTGGTTATTGATGTCACAGAAGCAGTGCAGCGAATCAAACGCAGGGACTTAGTGATGGTGTGAAGAAGGAAGGAATCTGTCATTGCATGATGAATGCGCCTGTCAGATAAATGACAATTTGAACATGTTCACCAGCTCCTGTTTCAGTCTTACTGATTGCATCATAATATGTGGTTCAGACTTGGATGTATGTTTATAGAATAGTCAAGATATCTTCACATGGGACAACTGTGAGTGCGGACGTTGACATTTTCTGTGGAAAAAATTGTCATACAGTACTTACTGGGTTTCTGGTTGGGTAAAACAGGGAATTCCTGCTGTTTTACATTTTGGCCACCATCCAAAGCAACTGAATAATCTCAGATGAACATATTAGTGACAGGATTAGCACCATGGTGGAAAAACGTTAATGTTAAAGTGTGCATTTTTTTTAATAATTCCTCACTTTGTGTGATATACAGAGACAGCTACATGTAAATCATTTATAGGTTCATTTGCCTGAAAACTGTAAACTGTACTCTTTGGCGCTACATTGCTATGGTTTTTTTGACCATTCCAACCAGCCCAACACAGCAACATAGGTTCATTTGTTCTACATCATTGTCATGCCATGACACTAATGTATAGGTTTTTAATGCTTAGAATTTATAATATAGGTATAAACCACTATAGGTTTATAGCACAACAATTTCAGTCTCCATTTGGAAGAACAGCACCTAACAGGCAGAGACAGACAGTCTGTATTAATTTGTATCAGAACTTCCTTTATTCCCTTAACAGAAGACAATATGTGTTGATGAAAAAGACCAAAAAGGGCTTTTGAAAAGCTATAGTAAGTCCTTGAGATCCACAACACACGAGGCTATGCTTAAGCAGCTACATACTAAGCTATACAGACACATATCTTGGCTAGCATTGTCTCTGGCGCCACTTAATATAAAACTTTTATTAAACACCCAAACGTTTATCATAAAAGGTATTTTTAAGTTCTTTATGTGTATTTACATTTATATTCTTCTTTTATATTCTTTACATTGTTTTATCAATGCTGTACTATTTTGTGTTGTTCTGTTTAAGGTTTAATATTGTTATAAATTGCATAAATAACATGAAAACAAATACTGTGGGTGAGGAAGCCTGGTTCTCTTTGGAAACACTTCTCAAGATCGCAGTGAAGGATTTGACCTTGTTCAGCATTCTGGGAACTGACAAGCCCCTCTAATGTAGCTTTTAAGTTCTATTTATAATGAACACTGTGTGTGCTGCTTTTGGAAATGGGCACTGCACAAACATTAAATAATGTACGATGAAAGTTACGACAATCCTAACCGTGTATTGCAGTGCTTTTAGGAAACTGATAGCACTGCAGCATTTTCCCCAGCAACATGTTGAACACCACACAATGTTATTGGCTATCGATGTTGCATATGCCTTTTTATCCATGGCTCTGTTTTCCTCTGCTGTTTGTTGACAGAAACAGAACACCTTGCTCTGTAGGGGCAGCTACTGTAAAACCAACACAAGATAAAAAGCTGGTGCAGCGTTCCCTAAGGAAGTATGTGGTCAGAATCAGTATTGCTTTTAAACATGGCTTTTGAGGATCTGGATATGGTTTGATTGATTACAATGCTCATTTTCATAGCTGATAACAAGGTACATGTCATTAAGGACAGTTTGAATAACAAGATCAAATACAATATTTATTGTGCTCATGATAGAACAGATTGGACTCTTTCTCATAGAGGAATCTTTCTAGTGTTTTCTGTTTGTTGTTTTCTTCTTTGCACATGTGTTATTTGTGTTACTCTTGTCTATCCAAGATGGAAATTCATGAGGGATGTTCAAAGCTTAAATACTTAATTATCCTGAAGCAGCTGAGAAAGAGGAAAAATCACATTTGTATTTTCAGTTATTCAGCTTATACAGTTTCAGGCATTGCTTATTTACACAGTGCGTTTTTCACTATATGTGTAAATCAACTCATTTATTGTTCTCAGTTTGTTTGTGACTGTTTGTCTGTGACATATTAGATAGGAGATCATTTTATACAATTAAACTGTCCTGCTAAAAACATAATCCAAACAGAAAATGCTGTTAAACTCAATCAATTCCCCAATCACATTGAATTGTGAATCAAGCCCAAATCTTAGTAGGAAATAGATGCTGTTTAAAAGCATAACCCAAGAGAGAGTCTACACTTTAACATTTTATCCATTCATGGCTCAGATGTCAGCAAGTGTTTTCTTATTAAAGAAAGTTAAAATGTAGCTTTCAGTTCATGCAGAATAGGTGCTTAACCCATCACAGACAGATACATAATGGCTCTCCGGGGTCAAAAGGCTTTCTGATCACACTTTCCAACACAACTCTGTTCACATGGCAACATCGCCATGAAGATGACCAGAGTGAATGACAGAAACATGAAATGTATGATTTTATTTCTTCAGTGGATAAATGTTGAAGAATGTCTATGCTGAACTTTTTTAACAATGAAAATAAATATTGACTGATGTTTTCAGACACTAACTGTAACGTCTGTATGTGTTTTGTTCATGTTTTAGTGCTTAGTTCATGTTTTTGGTTCATGTTTTTATGTCTTTTATTTTGAACTGTATCATAGTCTTGTTTGTCATGTGATTCCCTGTTCCCTCATGTATCATGTTCTCATTGGTTTCACTGCTCTGTGTCATGTTCTGATTGGTTCCTATGGGTATTGCACCGATTGCACCTTTGTCCTAGTCCCTGTGTATATATAGCCCTCATGTTTCTACAGTCTTTGTTTAGTTTTGTTTGTCTGCCTGTTGTCTGTTGTTTCATGTATAAGTTCATGTCTCTGTGCCAAGGTTATGTTCATGTTTGTTTGTGTGTAGTATGTAGCTGGGTTTTCTCAACTTGCCTTCACTAGACTTTTTTTTGCTTAGACTTTTGTTACACTAACATTCTGCCTATCATCTCCTGTTGTAAGTCAATCAGTTTGACTCACAACATGTTTGAGTTCATTTTTTAATTCTGAGTATCTCTTTCTCATAATTTCTATTTTAAAATTATTATTGTATTGATGCACTTTTTCTTCTCGTCTTTATTGCTTATTAGCACAGTAAATTTAATAATTCACTTATTACCACAGTATACGTTAACCTTTCATTTCCCTATAACCAGTTATGATTTGGAAAGTAGGCAGAGAAACGCTAGGTCATAAAAACAAAGTAGGATGTTTTTGGAGCGGAAATGAACATGTAATTTCTAGTCCTTGCTTTTTTAATGAATAGATCCCTTTATATGTTTCCCCAAAATGCATTAGGTACCGTCTCTGAGATTTTCAATGTTCTTGATGTCTGCTGTTAGCCATTTAAATATACCTGCAAATGTAACCAGATTCAGAGATATTTACACCTGCATGGTGTGAATTGCTCCTCTAAGGGGGTTTAAATTCAGCTCAAGTCATTATCTTCCACTCCTTTATCGGGAAAATATTCAATTAGCTCTATCTCCATATCAGAAACATCACTTCTGATTAGACGTTGCAGGTTTCAAAGCGCCTTGTGAAATAAAGTGAGACACATAATAGGAAACTTGGTGAATACTGATATGAGCGCACTGTAAAAGGAACTATAAACTTTCAGAATGGTACTGTCTGGTGTGTACCGAGTCTAAAAAACGTATGACGAAAAGAGCATTTCTTGGATTCTGCTCCTCTGATTGCATGCACACTTACTCAGTCCAATACTGATTGTTGGTTCAGCACCTGATGGGGTCGTTTAATCCATTCTCACTGACATATTGCAAGAAAAAATCAATTATTGTGTAAACAGACAGTGGTTTCAATAAACACAGATCAATAAAGTGCATTTATTACAAAGCAGGTGCTGTTTACTGTAGCATAGAGCTCTTGTCTTTGACAAAAGGACAATAAATTTAGTAAACTAATATGACTGTTACATAACACAAAACCCACTTCAAATGCATCTACTGTGTTTAATTTTTAGAGACTAATGAAAAAGAAATAATTTGAAAACACCATGAATGACATTACCTGCTTGTTTCTTCTGTCATAAACATAGAAAGGTCACATTGCATGTAATTACTCATTTGTCAGTTATTATTTAGCAGCTGCTTTTATCCAAAGTGACTTGTACTTAAACATACTTACAGTTATTACATTGACATTCTCTCTGCAGTAACCTGAGGTTAAATGTTTAGCTCAGGGGTACAATGATGATGGCTTATGGCTCAATCCTTGCAGCGATCAAAGCAGCAACCAGCTTTATCACCAAAACCTCTGTGTTAATGCACAAATACAAGATAAAATATTCCAAATAGGACAAATATGAATCTTTTAAAGTTGTAACCAAATGAATTACACGATATGCTGGTTAATTAATGAAATTACAGTACATCATATATATCAACATTGAGAAGGTATTGAGAAGATATCACATTATAATGTTGCAGTTGTCTAAAGCATTGGGATGAACTTTTTATAAATTTTGATGTACGACATTGGAAAGTTAGGCTATATATATATATATATATATATATATATATATATATATATATATATATATATATATATATATATTTAGACAGACAGACAGACAGACATATTAGATAGATAGACACATTAGATAGATAGATATAGATAAATAGATATAGATATGTGTCACCACACAGGGAAAAAAAAACCTTAACAACTTTCGTTTCATGGTGATGTAATTAGCTACTTTTTGGTAGTACATGTACTACATTTACATTTAGTCATTTAGCAGACGCTTTTATCCAAAGCGACTTACAAAGGGTGAGAGCATTGAACATTTTGTCTTGTACGCCAACAAGCCAAGTCTACAAAGCTACATTTACAAGCGGACATTGTATTCTGTTACTAGAGAGAAAGATGAGTTAGTGTAGTACCAAAGTGTAGGCTGAGTAGGCTGACTGTAGTGGCAAGCTACAGTTGCAAAGTACAGTTTTCCCAAAATAGAAAGTTAATATAATGTTTTATATTGTAACATATATTGTTTAATTTCTAAACCTATCACTGGTATAAGCTTGGTCTACAGTTTATAGCAAGAGGCAGTTTAGGGGCCGTTCATGCATTTTTCTGCCCTATTTTTTAATACTAGGTCTGTGTATACATGCAGACGTGTTACATCACATCTTGCTGTACATAATTAAATGCATTTAGTTTTTAGCCCTTGTTTTAACTCATTAACGTCAATAAAGCCCAGCAGCGGTGTTCTGAAGAAAGCTACAGGTGTTAGCAGCGCCAAAATTGTGGGATCGATTCCCAAGGAACACGTATGTGAAATTTATGAAATTGTATAAATTAAATGCACTTGGTCGCTTGGGATAAAAGCATTTGCCAGTTGCATAAATATAATGTAAACGTAATCTTTTCTTTTTTATAGTTCCTGTAAGCGATCAGTGACAGAAGCCCTTTCGCTCTGGTTCATGCACAAACACATAAAGTATGTTCAGCATTTTGTTAATGTATTAAGTCATCCCTGCACTAGTGATTTATGATGTTGTCTGACTTGTTGGCTAAGATACACTAATAATATCTTTAGTTTCTGCTTTAGTAAGACATTAATGTTCACAAGCATCACATTTTTTAAGTATAGCATTTTTTCCTATGAGAAAAGCAATTTCTTTAATACGGTTTAGCATTTTTGCTTGCTCGTCATGTTTTACGTCTATGGTTGATTTAATGCAGGTACTTTCTTCCTGACATCATCTTGCCTGAAGATGACGAGGTCATCTTTGATATTGTGCAGACGCAGGTTCTGTTCATGTGCATCAGCAGATAACTTGGCTATGTAGATTTGAGGTTTTACACATAGCAGTGAAAGCAAGGGAAAATCACTGGCTATACAATGTAACGTTGGCTCATTGGGTCAGCACGAGGTGTTGGAAGCAAGAGAGATTGGAGACGTGCCCTCGACAAATACAATGAAAGCACCTAACATGACGAGCGAAGGTTGATTGTTTCCATCTGTTTCCACAGTCTTTAAAGTGCAACACAGTACCCAAAATACATTTCCATTATGTATCAGTCAATTTTGACGACAACTTGAATTCTTTAAGGCCGCCATTCCCTTCACTTTGCTGTAGATTTGTATATGTTTGTATATGAACTTAATAGGTTTTCTTTCTGCCTTCATTCACGCTAGGCTTTCACAGGTGCGTGTGTGATGATAAAATTGCATGAGGGTTTTTTCAGCAATAAGTGCACATCTGGGTTGTGCGGAAGTGCAATGGCAGAGAAATTACACACTCTTTTCAGCACATGGCTTTTATACACAATCTCTTCCCTGAAAAAAACCAACGTGCAAAGCTGCACACGCTCACATTTTCCGAACATTGCACAGATAAAGGGACAAAAACTTTACATTTGCTAAATTATATAAAAACAAAACATAGTTTTACCATTAGGTGTAAAGCAAACTATAGCCCCATGGCTTATTCATTCTGATAAGGGTGATTTTAGTCACATAATTTAGTCTTCACAGCTACCCACTTTGTTTTTGTGTATGCGTGCCTGCCTATCTAGCTGTCTGAACTGCCAATCAAAATGAGAGACGGTCTTTGATTAGATTTGAAATGCAAAATAGTCAAGAGAAGGTGTCTGATGAACAAGCGCCTTCGCCTTTCTTACTGCGTAGACCTTGCCACATCGACAGCAACTTATTAGAGTTTCCTCAGCACTCACAGGCCCCTTTAATGTGTCTCGCTGTTGGGGAGGAACCCCTATCTTCTCTCACTCTTCCAATTAGAATGCAGCCAGTAATGTAATTAATTACGTCATCCAAATGATCTTGGCTTTGCGGGGGGCTTCTGTCTCTCTCCGGTGCTCTATTAAGTGAGACAAGAAGAGACTTCCCTGCCTCAGATCAAATGATCTTTTATGGAGTTGAGTGGAAGGAGAACTTGAAAGGCTTAGGGAGAGAGAAATGTAAAAGGTGTGGATGTATGTTTGCCTGTTACTGCTGGGCCTGTTTGTAAACTGCTATGAAAGCAGCAGGTAGACAGTGGAAACTGGACAGTGTGCATGAGAGTGGGAACCCCAGTCACCTTTGAGGCTTTTAGGGTGATGATCCTATAAATCAGAGATAATGAGGCAGGAGAATCTATATGCCATAGACCTAGGGGCTTCACTTAATGTTCACACAATTAAAGTATTTCTAGGTTTTTATAGGCTCTTCATTTGGTGATGAAGTTAGGATTAATGTATCACTATTGTTGTAGTCACACTCAGCACTGAGGAGTTAATACTTTAAATAACTCCTCAGTTTATTTCTCTAAATTTTAAGGGGCCTTTTTTCCATTTCTGAAATCCAAGGTTTACACGACAACTTTCAACCCTTAATTGCCCTTAAAATTAATCTGTCCATATGTACTGCTGTATTTTTAGGATTGTGTAAATGGGCTCTGCAATGATTGGCTAATTTCATTAGAGTGGATCAAATAACCAAATAGGAATTGATGTGGAAGTGTGGGCGGTCATATATTAATATAGTCATGATTGTGACATCAATATCATGACAGTTTCTTAAATGACCCATTTTTGACTCATCAAACTTAATCTCAGAAGTAAAAATTTTTAAATCTGCTAAAGGAAAATGTCTTTAATGAGTTTAATGAGTTTAAAACCGCTACCAATACACTTACTGTAAGGCCTTAGAGGTGAATAAAAACCTGCATATGAGAAAACCACTACACTCTCCACAGACACTCACAGAAAGAGCCACTAGTACACTATGAGCCTCTTAAAGATGTGGAGGCTCTGTAGTGGTTCTGTGAACTGTGATAATGGAATATGAGCATGTAAATACTCTATAAATACTCAGTACATCCACACTCCACTGACGGACAGAGTGCACTCAAAGCTCTTTCTGCCTTACACTGTACTGCGCTTTGTCCCACATATAAACTTCACACCTGGGGCTCAAAGATGGTAGGCGTGGACCAAAAGACCCAGTGAAGCACTGTGATGGTTCTTTCTCAGGTGTGTGCTTGGCTGAGGAGTTGCTTTAAAGGGAACAGCTGGAAAAAGGTTAATCTTCTCAGAGAGGAAGCTGAAAAAACATCTGCTACTGATTATCTCCACAGCTGCCATTAGCACAAGCCCAGTCACTTCACCGTTGCCTGCTTTCAATATGTCTAATATGAGCTTCACGCTGAGTAATGATACTGTGTGAATATTGTTCTTCTGCGTGTACAGTACTGGCATTTCAGTCAATTTTAATGACTTTTGTTTTAGAGGTCATTTTGAACTGGACTTGAGGTTAGGTCACTCTAATTATAGTGTCAGAAATTTGTGCAGTGGATACTAGTTAAAGCTAAATCTGTATATTGTGGAAAGGCTGACAAATCTGATAGGAGATGAAACACAAGTAAACAAATTGTATATTACCATTTTAAAGTTAATCATAGCCTGCTGTATTTTCAGCACCGCTGGTTAAAAGTGATTTCCAGGAAGTAACTTTACAAAGGGACATTTTTAATGGTCCTGGGTTTGATTCCCAGGTAATGCACATAATGTACATCAGACATTACGTGATAAAATGTTTTGTCTAAATACACTGTCAGTTGCTGTAGAAAACAGCATCTGCCAAATAGATAAAAATAAAACATGTAAAAGTGTAACAATTTATTCTCTGCCTGTTCCAAGTCCTAGATGATTAGGGTAGTGGCTGGACTGTAGATGGATCTTTCCCGGTTGATGATTGTGCATAAATGGCAGCAATGCGTACAAAACTCAGTCACTGTTGGTGAGAACAACAAATGTGGAAACCGCCCCTTAGCTAGGATGTCATGTTTTTGTTAAAAATTGCTTTGTCTCAAATAGAACATTTATATTGCTGTTGTAATGACAATCATTGTGTGTTCTTTCAGCTGTGCGTGAGAATGAACACAGGAGACAAAGTTTTGCCACAGTTGTGATTTGTGATTCTCGTGTCACAGCCAACTGCTTCTAAGGAAAATTGTGGCACTTTTAGTCAGTCAGTACCAAGGTGATTGTAGGACCTATCATTGGAAAAAGTAGATGGAAGTCCAGACCTTATAAATATATAAATTTAAACTGGATAATTTGTTAGATATGTGCATAATCTAATCCAACGAGCATCCAATTTGTTTATGCATGACTGTGAATTCTGTGACATACATTATACATGTTTTTAGACTCATACATTCAAATGCGTCATAACATATCTACACTGATAGTCTGGCAATTTTATAGCAACTTGATCAAATCAACTCATCAGTACATCATTGAACATACAGTTCTTTAGGAGGGGATGGTTCCCCTCTGCAGCCTGTTTAAAGGCTTTTTCAATGTCGAGTAATTATCCCTAAGCCTTTATCTTATTTAGACAGTCATTACTGTTGATTAGGATTTGAGTTAATTTGGTAGTGATTTTCAGTGTTTATTTGTAAGTATTTATTTGTAGATGTGTGTGTGTGTGTGTGTGTGTGTGTGTAGTGTGAACTTTCTATGAAAACTTCTATGTGAACCAATGAGCTTGTATTCCATCGGGTGTAGTTTGTGAAAATCTTGAAAACGCATTCACTACATTAATGGTACATTAATATATATGCCACATCACTGTATGACTACTATATTCTTGTACCATGGTATATACAACATGAATGAACTTTAAAACTTAATGGTAAGTATGGTACTCTTGTGATACATGTCCAAAAAAGCATGGAAATACTATGGTATAGGTAATGGCATACGGTGTAGACTCTTAAAGGGATAGTTCACCAAAAAAATTAAAATTCTTTCATCATTTACTTACCCTTGTGTCATTTCAAACCTATATGACTTTATGTATTTTATGGAATACAAATATATTTTGAGAAATGTCTCACTGGTTTTGTGTCCACACAAAGGAAGTCAATGGGTGTCACTGTTGTTGGGTTACCAACATACTTCAAAATATCCTCTTTTGTGCTCCTCAGAACACAAAAGCAGAAAAAGTCATGCAGGTTTGGAATGACATGAGGGTGAGTAAATGATGGAAAAATTTGCATTTTGGGGTAAACTATCCCTTTAACACTTTATCCATTTAATATAGATTCCAAACAGTATTTATACTGCACTCAAAACCTCTTTTGTCAGTTTTGCTGTGGCACAAAAGAAAAAAATCCCTCCTTCCTCTCACCTTCACAGTGGCTGGTTCGAGGGCTGTGGGTGTCAGGGAGAGTTAGTAGAGAATCTGGAAGAGTGAGAGTGAGATGATCTCTGTGATGATGCCGCCTTAATGCTTTCCATGAATGCTGTGGCTTCATGCATATTTATGACTGGAAATATCTGTTTAACAACAGCCCTGTCCGCAGACACATTTTTCCGGTGCTAATGCTTAAACCTCTGGCCTGCCGGGAACCTCACAATGTGCTTTATACTTTTAATATTACTTTAAACTGAAAACTTGGAGGAATAACAGTGGCATTGTGACCTAACCGCTCCAAGGAACAAATAAACCACAGCACCTGTACATATATAGCCTTCTCTTTGTGGTTGTTGTTGATGTCAGCAACACACAAGCAGGATCGCTGCTTGACCACCAGTTGAGTAAATGTGGAGTAATTGCTTGAACAGATCGATCTGTGATGCTACATTTGTATGTGTTAAATATTAATAGCCATCAATTCCGGGGGAACAGGCTTGGAATTTAGGGCAACTCTCACACGGTCATTTATTTGATTAATTATGGCTTCTAATGCAGCTCCATCATCTCATAAAGAGTCGCCTGTCTGTCCATATATCAGCTGTTTCTCCATACTTTTACTGCTATTGGTTTTCACAAGACAAGAACACTAGATTAATTCTGCATCATTTTAATTTGTGTTAAAATGTTCGTATATATTGGATTGCATGCAACTTCTGGTAGAAAATATAAGCCAGTATTTTTTGTTGTTGTTACAAATATATTGGTTTTGCAGCGCCAGATATTGATTATGGGCATGAAGTCTGGTCCACTTTGTCAATTTGTCTGGCCAGTAATTCTGGCAGATTATAACTGCCTGCTTCAGCAAAATAAAAGTCATCTGACTGACAGGTAAAGAGATCATCTACAGGTTTTGTGATGATTTGAAAACTGAAATCGATAAAACCACAATAATTAATATCCTTAAAGAAAACTGTATAATGCTGTCTATTTTCTTCCGCAGCAACTGCACCATTTAAACATAAAAAACAGCCAATCAGATTAGAGGTTTGTCATTTTTGTGTGCAACATACAGTCATGTGAAAAAATTAGGACACCCTATGAAAGCCTGTGTATTTTTGTAACATTTTTGCAACATTTTGGATATATGGATATTTAATCTCAATTTTAAAAATACAGAGAGATTAAAGTAATTAAAACTGAAGAGGATTTTCTGTAAAATGTAATTCCACAAAATGCAAATTCTGAGGCAAAAGTTAGGACACCCTCACATGCCCTCTTAAAATGGCTCAAATCACACACAGGTGTATCACCAGGTTCACATAATAGTAGATCAATACTCAGCATTTTGAATGAGGCTTGCCCTATCTAAACCTCAGACATTTAGTTTGGTGTGCTTTTAACTGTTGAAGTGAGAGTGAGCACCATGGTGAGAGCAAAAGAGCTGTCAGAGGCCTTCAGAATTTTTTTTAGCATCCTATGAGTCTGGTAAGGGATTTAAAAAGATCTCAAAAGATTTAATCAGCCATTCCACTGTCCGGAAGATCGTCTACAAGTGGAGGGCTTTCAAAACAACTGCCAACATACCCAGGTCTGGTCGCCCCAGCAAGTTCACCCCAAGAGCAGACCGCAAGATGCTAAAAGAGACTTTCGGGACCTACAGCAGGCTCTGGCTACTGTTGATGTAAAAGTGCATGCCTCTACAATTAGAAAGAGACTGCACAAGTTTAACTTGCATGGGAGGTGTGCAAGGAGGAAGCCTTTGCTCTCTGAGAGAAACATTAAGGCCAGACTGACATTTGCCAGAGAGAATGTTGACAAAGACCAGGACGTCTGGAATAATGTTCTTTGGACAGATGAGTCCAAAATTGAATTATCTGGACACCAGAGCAGAGGACATGTTTGGCGTAAACCAAAGACAGCATTCCAGAAAAAGAACCTCATACCAATTGTGAAGCATGGAGGTGAAAGTGTCATTGACTGGGGCTGATTTGCTGCAGCAGGACCTGGTCAGCTCACCATCATAGAATCCACCATGAATTCTACTGTGTATCAGAAGGTGCTTGAAGAACATGTGAGACCATCTGTTAGAAAATTAAAGCTAAAGTGGAACTGGACCATGCAACATGACAATGACCCAAAACATACTAGTAAATCAACCAAAGACTGGCTGAAGAGGCAGAAATGGAGAGTCCTGGAATGGCCAAGTCAAAGTCCAGATCTGAATCCCATTGAGATGCTGTGGAGTGACTTGAAAAGGGCTGTACATGCAAGAAACCCCTCAAACATCTCACAGCTGGGGTGAAATTTCCTCAGACCGATGTCAGAGACTGGTAGATGGCTACAAGAAGCGTCTCACTGCAGTTATTTCAGCCAAAGGAGGGAACGCTAGCTATTAGGGGCTAGGGTGTCCTATCTTCTTCCTCAGTTAAAATGGGCATTTTTGTAGAGTTACATTTACAGAAGATCTTGAAAAGACTTTTCTTCAGTTTTAATTTTTTAGTTATATTACTTTAATCTCTCTGTATTGTTAAAATTGAGACTAAATAACCATATATTAAAACATGTTACAAAATACACATGCTTTCACAGGGTGTCCTAATTTTTCCACATGACTGTACATCAAACGATTTACAACATTCCAAAGGCATCTTACATCACATTAACGCTACATGCATTTCTTAAATGTATTTTTAACATTATTTCATAAATAGGAGCTCACTAAGTGAAGTGTGACATACTATACAATCCCAGCAAGGTCAATAAAAATTTCACTTCATTGCTCTCTGCACCCAGCAGTGCCAGTAATCATATCATGGGCCTGATGTATCCTTCATGTATCATAGCTGCTCAGAGCACTACATGGGCCAACATATTAGACTAGAGCTTTGACCTCTTCTCCACGGGGGTATGACCTCAGGCTCCTGGAAGTCTCTCCACCCCTCCAAAGAGGAGCACAGGGGTGTATTTAGTCAACCTTCAGTGCACACACTTTAACTACTGCTTCATAAATCTTCTCTCCCTAATCCAGGTCTCCCGGCTAAGTGTATTTGATTTGTCAAATATTAAAATTAATTTAGGGTCACACAGTAATAGCACGCGGTGCCCCCTCCTGCTCGTATGCTTTTCACCACAGGGAAGCAATCCGTTAAATACATTAAAAACCTAATCTGGGCACCAAAGTGGGAATAAATCATTCTGCCAGCACTGTTTAAGGACTGCCTGATTATTCTACATTCTGACAACAAGCCGGGGCATTATTTAAAGGCTGTGCCTGGGGAAATAGTCTCCAATGTGTTGCTCATTGATAACTAAACATTTGCTTTTACCAGACGTTTCCATAGTCAGTATGAGACAACAACCATAAAGATAACCCGAATCCATGTGATTTTAATAAAGTCAAAGTTCGCAGATGCTGTTTTTGTGTGTGTGGATTATATTGCGCTTTTGATTAAGTTCACTTTCCAGGTGTTAATGGAATCCTGTAACCTTTTATATTTATTGTGGTTTTTATTTATTGTGGTTGTTTTATTCACTAGAAATGTAATTAGTGGCTAAATTGCCTCCAGGATTTTACAAATTGGAAATTTTGCAGTACATTTGTTAGTTAGTAAAATGTTTCTGTATTGTTGTCATAACCTCATCTGACATGCCCATGGACTGCCCACTGTACGTACTATGTGTATTGCACACTGGCTGAAATCATCAGTTGCAATCTGATTGGCTGCCTGGTGTGCAGTTTAAAAGAGTGTGGCATCTGCGTTAACGTGACAGCTGTCAGACACCAGCGGGCACAGTCTCCAGAATTTTTGTTCTACTGCACTGCAAAAATCCCTGCAGTCATAACTAGTTTGCTGGCATCTCATACTACAGTTTTTAACATGGATTAATACAACATAGATGTATAAATGGGGGGCCAATTAATTTTCTTCCAAACATTTGGGGAAAACATGCCTCCTTGGTCTCTTCCCATATCTATACTTATGGTGCACAGATTTATATCAGTCTGCTGGAAAACTAGTTAATCTAGTGATGGCATGAGATCTTATAATGTCTGTCAAAACATTCATAGACATGCTTAGAATCTATATACATGAAAAAGCAGATGTACTGTATGAATATGTCAAAACTATTTGATCATTCATTGGTCTTTGTTTTACTCTTCAGTTTATTCTTTATATGTCCTCCATTTAACACGAGAATGAGGAATTGTACACAGGAAAGAACAACGTAATTTCTTTATTTTCCTTCCAATTTCTTGTTTGCTACCTAAGGCTATACTGAATGAGCTTTACCAAAGTCCCCTAATTTAATCTACCATTTATGGCCTTTGAGGTGCTGGAACACAATAGCGGATATAGTCTGTGATTGGATAACAAAAAGTAACCTAGGAAACCGCCAAGCTATTGTTGGTGCCGTTTGCTCTAAACCTATTATAAGGCATCACAGATCACGATATTGATGAGTAAACATCAAATCAATCAGCAATAAAGCTGTAATTTAATTGAAAAGCACACGTTACCTCCTTTTCAGTGGTGTCCTCTTATTTGACACTGGCTATTGTAAATGCATTTGACAAGATGGCAACTGCATTTCATGGAAACTTAAAAAATAATTAAGAACAGGGGTTGCAATGGTCTACTCATAAATAATGTAAATGTGCTTCTAAATGCGCCCTGTCAGTTGTGCTTGCTCTGCACAATCTGATAGGCAGAGTGTTCTCCTTGTCTCAGGTACACTCCTGAGTGCCATAAATTGACAGACCTGGTAGACAACGCAGAATAAATGGGTGGCATGGCTGAAGAATGCTCTCCATTAATAATGGCTTCAATCTGATGTCTTTCTACTAGAAGAGAGAGGCGATGTGAGCTGATTGATTAATTAGTGTGACAAGGCATTCCACTGTGTTCTTCATCTTTGCATGCCATCATCCTTTGTTTTTCTTTTCTTTTATTCTTTTTCTTTTATTCTTAGTGATACAGTCACATGTTTTGTGTTTGTTCTCGTTACTTTGAATTACATTTTAACCTAGTTTTGTTGAGAAATCAGATATGTCTACCATCCTCAATTAAAGTCATAGCGCATCTGTTAGCACATATATTTATTATTACATCATGAGAGATTCCTTTTGCTCTTTATACATCACCTGGCCTCAAATGATGATTTTAAAACCAATTATTAATAGCAAATATGTTTTATGTATTAGTAACCATTGGCACGGAACTCAAGGTGAGCTCATACGTCTGTTGATCTGCCATTCAGGCACGGTTACTGAGTGATGGTGATCATCTCAAAATGGAAAAATCATAATTAATAATTTAATAGTGGATACAGTGTGAATTCTGTTGACCCTTAAAGTTGTCTGTAATTTCTCTCCTTTTGATGTTGCCTTAGGCTGAACAGAAGCTTCTAATGCTTTTGAAATGCCGCTTCGTTTTGCTTTCTTATATTTCTTATATTTAAATTACTTGTAAAGGCTGAGAACAGGTGTGCCTTAACCGTATCCAGTCTTTTTAAAGTGCATTGGTATTTCTAAGAGGCAAGCCAACCTCAAACTGCACCAGACAGAAGAATGTCAATGGAGCTGTTTCCCCTGTTCAAATGGTTCTTTTTAACTCAAAGATACAGTGTGCAATTGGGCAAGAATTAAATTAAACGTTTTGTAATAAAAACAGCTTTGCATTAGATATCGTGCCCACCTGTTTCTGCTATTTATATTTCTCTTTTGTGTGTTTATCACTGTCAGGTGTCTCACTGTACAGTCTCTGACACATCTCAGAACTCAACAACAGGGTTGTAGTCACGGAGGATTAGACCTCCAGCTAAAGAAACGCAGTAATGTCTAATTTCTTCCCCAGAGAGCTGCTTCCACAGCAGGGTCTGTGACGGATGTCTCTGCCCTAGATCTCTGGGAGTGGTCCCCTTTGATATTGGCTGACTTGTGGAGCACTCAGAATGTTGATGCCAAGGTCATTCCCATACTGCCAACTGTTGTCTCATGAATATTATGATTAAATGAAATTTTCTTGCCCTGAGGTAATGATAAATGGAATATTGTTTGTGTGTGTGTCTCTGAAACTAAAACAGGAAACTAAAGCATTCTCTCTTGATGTTCTATAAACTCCAGCTCGCTTGTAGATCAATAAGTGCAATGAAACTCGGTCTAAAAGGATTTGTCTGTCATCAGACCCTGGGATGAAGATGATCATTTTGACCAGCTTCAGGTCTAAGTAATTAGATTACTTTTTCTCAATAGAAGTTAGCTGTATGCCGCATGCTGCATTAGACCAGTTTTGTGTTCCCCAGGGGATAGGGCTGCATCGTTAACTTTGTTTCACCAAATTCACAGGGGATTTTACAGTAAACAAATTGATCTTGCCAAGCATGAGAACAGTTTTGCCCCTAATCAGTCGGCCCTCTTTAATTTGTGCTTTTAATTGAGTAGTTTTATGTGATGGCCCTAGACAATACAATCAATTGCGCTATTACGGTTAGTCAATAACAATACAAACAGTCGATGGAGTTTATTTTGTGTGTTTTGAGAGCTGAACGACACTTGTCATTTTTGCGAGCACAAGGACCACCTGGTAATAAAAACAATTGACTACATTCCTTTTAGTTACAACCTGCACTGTAGGAAAATTCAACTAAACTACCACTAAAACTGAGTTTAATTGCTGCCTTAAATTTTAGATCTAGACCTGAAAGTAAAATCAAAGGGGTGTCAGAGTTACAACCCGCAGTGATAAGTTCATTGCATTTTTCACTTTGAAGTTACTTACTGATAGGAAAAATAGCACTGAAACTCTGAAAACATTTCTTAGTGTAATGATCAACCGGAAGTTTTCAAATTAGTTTGTTTCTTCAGACATCAGAAATTGCATGCATCTACTCCAAGCTGTATCTACCATGTCATTATGTAGCCAATTTAAAGACCCCTGCTTCTCAGAGATAGGTCCACCCTATTATCACGTATTCAATTGGAAACAGGTGTGTCATTCCATATGGCTCGTGCCTTCACTTTATATATTTATTTTATTGTGATCGCAGTGGTTTCTCTTTACAAATTGAGTTGTTCTGTGCTCTGTGTGCGCTCTTCAAGAGCTTGACAGCTCACTGCAGGGCTCAGGAGATGCCTCTTACATGATGAACAGAGAGAACTTTTTCTTCCATTGACAGTTGCTCTCTCCAGGTCAGTCTTCATTATTTGTTCTCCTCTGAGATGAACTTGGATCTGGATCACCATTTTTCACATTTAGATATTTATGGTCGATGTCCTTTGTTCTAGAGCAAGGCTACAGTGCTTATTCAATGTTCATTTTTCTGCTGGGAATATATGGTGTTATATGTTGTGTTCTAGTGTTCATTTAAACTTTAACTTCTTCCCTAGCTCTGGAGACCTAATGGAGTTCAACATTGTTTCTACAAAACTTGCTAAAAAGAAATATAAAATAGATGGAAATGAGACAAATGTTCATATGCAGTTACATAAAGAAAAATGTATGTATTTCATAGCTCACATTATCTGATGAGGTATGTTTAGTTTTGTATTGAAGTCTCGTTTGATTGCAGACATTAATATTCTGGCAAATCACATTTTCAAGACATTGCTGGGATCTTCTCTAAAACTATAATTGAGACCTATGTGACGTCTCTTATTCTCAGAAAAAATACATATGAGATGCAGGAAACTTAAAATCAAAATTCCCCATTTTATCTCATTGCCAGGATAAACAATTTAGATATTAAAAAGATATAATTTACAATGTTTTTTAATAGGTTCTGATTAGGAATATTTGCCTATTTTATTCATGTAGTCTCTGATGTACCACTTTAACCAAAAGCTCCTTGAACTTCAGTGTCACTGTGAATTTTACGGTTTTGCTCACACACTTCTCACTGATATAAAGTCGTACAGCATATAAAACAGCTTGACCTTTAATTGCCAAATTTTCAAGATGAGAAATCATCTTTTCAGCTGCTGACATTTTTAAATACTGAGTGTCCCTCTGAATTGCTTTTTGTTGCAGTCACCATATCACCCGGGCTGACTGTACCAATCTGTTTGTTCAGAAACATAAGCACAGTCGTTCTGGAGCGAGACAGGACCATATTAGGCAAAACAATGCTTAAGGGTTTTATTGTCACTAATGTGTGTGGAGGACAAAACAGTTACCCTGGGGCTCACGACCGAACCAATCAGTCAGAGTGGAGATGGAAAGCACAGATAAAGATGGTCTCCCCTGGCCTTCTGCTTGTGTACCCTGGACAAGAAATCGATAGAAGTGGCTTCAGAGACTGTTTTACAGTCAGGACACCTCTTCGCTTAAATGTTTGTCTGTTTTAGTCAATGACACTTTTCTGCAAATTACCCACCGGGAATGAAGAACAAACGTAAAACAAATAAACTAGGCGGCAACCCATCCATTGTTTGTGCTTACAGATGTAATCCTGATAGCGTGGAAATTTTCTTTACGCTGTGCCAAAGAAAAATCTATCACGGCTGAGATTCAGGCCCTTATACTACTAGCTCAAAGGAAATATTGCATTCCTCTCTGGCTTGTTTTATCCTGATCTTTCTTGCTCTCCCATCATCAGGCGAATCTAAAGGCAGCTCAAGACAGCCGTTGTTTTCTTTGTGCTGTGATAAAAGAGGGTTTCCTGACCGTTGTGTATGAAAGGTTATCGCTGCCTGTGCAATATCTCAAAAGTGACAAGCTACAGCAGTCAAAACGATATCGCTGCTCATCCTGTAAACAAATAAGAAAAATTGTATAGCTCTAAAACACTAATGCACTTCTGATGTGGTCATATTTCTATTATGACCTCGTTTTTATGATATAGATATTTCACATTTTATAGATACCCAGGGAAATTCTTCCAGAAGGCAGGCTTTTATGGTAGAGACGTGAAATAAAGTAATTACTGTTTCTACGTATGTGTGAATGGTGAACGAAAAAGGCTTTTTTATTCTAAACAAACAATGCATGTAATTGTTTGTTTGTTTTACTGGCTGCTCTAGGCAAAAGGCTTTGTGCCGTTTCTGTGCTGTCATTGTAACAGATACCACGTTATAGCAGTGTAGGCATTGTTAACCTTTTACTTCAGTGAGCCAAAATAGATTTGAATTAGATGGAATTGTATTTTCATTTTAGATTCTGACCTACAACCCAAAACACCCCTACAGCCTTTAAGCAAATTATTTTTGCTTGTGGAACTTCCTTAACAAAGATGTGTGTTCCTGACAAAAGATAACATTTGTCAGTTCGCTGTTTGAGAGCGCCAATAAAAAAGGAAAGCAGAGTTTGAAGTTTAGTGAAGCAGACATACTACAGCTTCACATCGCTCACCTGACTTTAAACTGGACAGAAATAGAAAAGCACATGCTCTCTCTTTGTAAATGTTGCTTTGCTCCCCCACTTCCCCTTACCTTTGTGACTCTGAACACTTTGCTTGTCTCCCAAGGGAATTTTCAAATCATGGACATTTGTTTCTCCCCATTCAAGCAGCTCAAATCTGATTCTGGTTCATGAGATTAAATGCAGTTTCAAAGCTTCCAATGTATACACACTCAAAACTGAAATCCTGCCTTTCATAGTACAGTAAGCCACTACAGTAGCAAATTACAATCTCTTCATCTAAATAGATAAATGTAATATACCATAATAAAGCCTTTTGAGACCTATTTGAGCTTTAGTGTTGTTCCAAAATGATATTAGCTTTTGTAGAAGTGAGTGTCTTTGTTTTTATTTAAATTTATTTTAAAGATGTTTATTTGCCTGTTTCTTGGTATGGCCCATCCCCCATTCCCCAAAGTCCTGTAGCAAGTTTAACCAAGGAGTGAAGGAGTGAAATGGCAATAGGATACAGTAAGTCTTTGCAGGCTAGATGCTGTATTTGTAACTAATGTTAAGTAGCTACCCTTTTAAGTACAGTCTTTTAAGCATCACTATTGTGAATTAAACAATGGTCTGTAAGGTAGTCTTTGCAATAGTCCTCTCAGTTATTAATCCTTTATTTTTGTTCCTAATCACATTCTGTTTGTTGGACATGAATGGCCAGCATGCAGCATAGGACATGGCTGAACAGAAGGACAAACTGTTGCTCAAATCTTTGTTTAAATCTTTATCTAGAGATGGATGCAGTTCAGACAGAATTTGTTCAGAGAGGTTCAAAGTGATTTGAAAATCTTAAAAATTGAAGGTTTAAATTAATGCAAAATGTCTCCGTAGAGACAAGGGACATTCCTGTCCCTCCCTCTCTTTCCTATTGTCCAGAACTTGTCAAATATTTGCTAAGTCTCACGGCACACAGGGGCCCGTGGCATCACTGCCATTTCCAGTGAGCTGGCTCTCATTTTAAATGTTAATTGCCTTTGCTGAGCCTTCTCATTACACCCCCAGTAAATGATATGCTGCAGTCTCTGTGAAAGAGCTCTCATTTATCCTCAAAATGTGATAAAAGATCCATGCAGGTTTACCCTTATCTCCAAATTGGCATTGAAATGAATGGAAATGCTCTTGATAATTGTCACCTCATTGCATATAGCTTTTAACTCCATTTGTAGTCTGTATGGTAGATTTTGTATTCAATTTCAATTAAGGGGTGTGGAACATTTCTTTTGTTTTAAAGCTAAATTTACACATATGTGTTTTGTTCTTTCTTAATATGCATGAACAACTGAAAATAAATTATTTGTAGGTTGATTTAGCCACTGTGACTGAGTGTGGGTTGTAGTTTAAAATCTTATATTTATATTTTTTATATTTTATGAATATAAATCGTTCATTTGGAGGATAATCATTATTTTTGCAGTTCTGTATGGTGATACTTGTGTAGCTAAAATTGCATACTTCAGTATTCATAAACCATAGGTTAGGGGTTGTTAGTGCCTGTTTTACTTTGGCATAAAAATATTTGTTTTTTCTCTATTTATGTATTGCAGTAACCAATATTTAGCACCCTGCATGTCTTTTAGGTAATTTCTTCCAGAAAGATCTTTCCATCAGGGAGCTCATGCATTTCTTATTTTTATCTTAATATGAGCCTTGCAAATCACAACAGAACTAGAAAGTCACGAATTGTATTTCAGTGACCCAGCACCTGCTTTTATTGTATATTTTATGACAATAAATATTCAACTTTCCACAGTCATTCATTACTTAATCACAGAAATTTCTCAGGGCTTGTTGTAGTATTAACACATAGTCCTTTGATACATTTGTGAAAAACAGTACAAATGTCTTTTTCAAAATGCTTATCTGAAAGATTGTTGGAAACTATTTTGAAGCAACAAGGTATTTTTGTCTTAAAAATTTAGATATACATTTTGGCAATTTGATCTCCTGTAACTTTGTTTGTTAAGTGCCTTTGTTGTAGCCAGTGTATTGTAGGTCATTTGAATCTCTCGTGGTGACTTTGGAGACAGATTTATTCTTCACTGTCTGTTGTTACATAAGCACGTTTGTGCGGATTTGTTTGGGGTGAGGAAGGGGCGTAATGTCAAACTCATTGCATGTAGAGAGATGAGTATGCCAATCGACAGAGCTCGAGGCTGTGCACCTCCACCGTAAGCTTGGCTCCAAACACCACACACTGTAATGCCATCTGGCATAAAGGTTACAAAAAACTGATCCAGAATCAGCGCTCTAGTTTTACAAAGCTAAACTCAGCCCTGCATCTCTTAGACATAGAGGAAGTGTTAAAGGTTCCTCCACTGTTCTTAGACTACCTCAGTTTACCTCCATAAAGCTACTCTGTTTACAGCAGGCAGAGAGTTTTATTTGAGACAGAATAATTCAATTGCAGTCTTGGCCATTTTAAAATCAGACCAATGTTCTGTTCCAAATCCTGTTAAGCTGCCTATGGAGGTGGTATTTTAAGGGTTGCGAGGGCTGCTCCAAAAGATAGGCATCCTAATAATGCAGTGCTCATAAGATACATAATTTTAGCCAAAATTTGTGGCACTGTGTATCCTTGGCACCGATGTATACTTCACAGGTAATGCACTGTGACAAAGTAAATCCAAAATAGGGAATGAGGTGAGAGAAATGTTGTAAACACCTGTAAACAAACATTTACAATGTTGGCATCAAACTCTGCTGAAATCAATCATGCAGAGCGTTTGTGTTGCACGCAGGGTCGCTGTCTATGTAAAGTGTTCTGAATTGGTCAGTTACATGTTTCTATGAGATCTATGCTGCTGACTGCCATGTAAGTTGGAGACAGCAAGGCAGCCCACTAGGTTTTGAAACAGTTCAAATGTTAACTTTTTCCATGGTTTTTAAATGGTGGGTGATGCCTGATGTTTATACTTGGAAGCTGTAACTCTGTCACTTTTAACTTCTGCTTGTTTGGATGCGTGTGATTTTCTCTTGCACGTTATTCCACCATTTTGCATCATGCAACATTTCTCGGTATGTTTGGGATGAGAGGGCTGTTATTTCCTCAGATGCCTGCAGGTGAACTGTGTGGCACTACACCAAAGTAACAGGAAAAAATTATGTCTCTGAGTGACACTTTCTTAAGTTCCCAAGAGTGTTTCCAGACAAGCTCTTAAAATGTTTATTGTTAGCATGTAAGTATGTAAAGTGGGTGGATTTTATTCACAGAAACCTGGTTCGTGCATAATGTCTGTCATGAAAATTAGTAGTCAATTGATTGAAGGTTTTTATGATTCTGCTGATTAAAATTATTAAAAATGTATGCAAATATCAATAAAAGCCCCCAAGATAATTCAATGAAACTGTATTATGCATTCGGTCTTTGCTATTTTCGATTTGTGTCTGTGTAATGTCTTTGGCCTCATGCCATGTGCAATGTGTTTTTAAGTTAGTGTGTCAAGTGTAAAACAATTCAAATATGTTTTAAAACCCCTCTATTCTCTTGACCTTCTGCCCTGCCTGCTCTCAATATGTGTAGTTTGATGTTGTAGTTGACAATGTGCCATTCCCTGTAGTAGCAGCTGGAACTGAACTCCCTGTGGAATTTGTAAAAATAAGCTTTTCATTTAGATAGGGCTTCAGGCTTCAATCTCTCAGGTGGTAAGAAGATTTCTCATTATGGAACAGTCCTAATGAGATTATTTATTTTTTGAGAAAGAATAATGATTTTGGTAGTTAATTTCATCTGCTTCAAATGCTATTTCTTGACCATGGGTGTTCAGCCTTCTATCTGTGATTGGTCATGAACCTGGCTGAAGGACTGGTGCTGAATTACCCAGGGTGCCAAACTGTGTGCAGCAGCTGACTAGTGACTGGTTGCCTTGGAAACCTTGGATTTCAAGCACTTTGCACTGGGTTGAGTTGATGTTTAAAGGGGCATCGGTACAAGAGGGCAGCTAAAAAAGTTAATTGCTTTTGGATATTCAACCATAATGCCACCAAGAAGAGCTTTTGCAGAGATGGAAAACATTTGAAAAGTTTCCTAATCCTTGCCTTGCCCAGAATAGCATGCCTTTCATTGATGTTCTTGGGAATATGCTCCTCTGCTGTTGCATGGACATCTGGGATTGGAGCTTAAGTCTGCTTCAGTATGATTGCACAATAGATGGATCTTAGGTGTTGGGTGGGGGGATCTACAGCGAAAAAGCACTTACGAAACCAAAATCCTCAGTACAAAGAAAAGAGGTGAAAAGGCAGTAATTTAACCAGATGCCTCACTCAGCAGAGAACGGATTAAAATGCACTGTGGCTTATCTGCCCCTAAGACCTTGACTGTTGGTTTTGCAAAAACACTGCCAAGGTCACACCTTTATTAGGGTTCTTTTATGTGTTAATGAGAATGACAGTGTTCATGTTCACACCCTCTGCTCCTCCTCCAGGTCTTACTGTGCTAATGAACGGGCATGTCCTGGTTTACAATATGAGGAGGTGAGTGAGGGAGAACTTTAATGTGTCAGCAGCTTAGAAAGGTGAAAGCTGGAGAACATGTAGGACAAAATCAAAACCTGAGCATTTGGGGGAAATTGGTAAAAGTACTTTTTGTACTTTGTGCATTAACTAAGCATTTTCTATTCATCCAGTACAGACCAGTACAGATTTCTTTATACTACTCATAGGATTATCTGGATTTATCGGGCAGTAAGGTTTAATTATTATCTTGTTATATTAAATGTACTTTTAATATTTACTGTCTAAAGTGACAGTAAATTCAAGATTCATACTTTTTGTTAGTTTGTGGCCCCTGTGCTTCAAAGCTATGACCTTGGCGTTGCTAACGCCATACAGGAACCCCCATTGTTCACAATATATTTTGTAACATATATGTTATTCTATACAAATAACAATAATTGTTACAATTCGTGATATTACCATGGCCATAAAGATTTTACATTTCCCTCATTTTCTGATTCGGCCAATAGCTTCATGCAGCTATTGAAATCCTGAAATGGCTTCAGGATCTTATGTAAAGCATCACTTTATATACAAATACTGATGAATCCCAATTGTTTAGTCCATACATTACTTTTTGTTTAGGCCATAAACATTACTTATGTTCCTATATATTTCACGTGAATGTGTACATGTGTGAAACTGTTCCATTCGAAGGGACTCTTCCTTTTCTTCCACTCCATCTATGCACTCTGCCCTCTTCTCTGAGTGGACTGAAAGAAGCTTCAGGTCTCTATTGTTGTGAAGGAGATCTGTGATGACTGGCTCACCTGCAGTGTAATGAGGCCTGTACCTACTCTCCAACTATATAGAAGCTGATTGGAGTCCTATGGATGCTGAGGGTTAAATCAGAGCTCTATTCATATCACTGCCGTGAAGCAATTCAATGTTTTTTCTCAAACTCTGGTTCTATTTAGAATAAAGGTCCCCATCATTGCTGCTACACAATAGTGTAGTGATTCTAAATTTTGATGAGTGATATTAAAATAGCTGACAGGCCTTTATGAATCTGAAATTGGCAGCACTCTTAGAGGTATTTTCAAAGCACACGTGTATTTTAACACTACAAAAGACCCTCATACCCCTAAATATATACTGAAAACTATCATAGTGGTGACAGTGTCATAGATTTTGCTAATTAGAAATTTTACCAGCTGCTGTTCCAGAAAGGTTAAAGGGAGATGATGGCTATTAAAACATCATTGTGATGACATCATAATTATGATGACTTTTGTGTTTGAGGCAATCTTCTGAAGCCATACGGTAGCTTTTGTGTAATGCACATCTACTTAAAATAATGCCGTAACAAGAACAAAATATTGTGTTGGTAATAGTAATTTTAACTAGAGGGAGGTTAACACAGTTGTTGAGCAAGTTCTGGTAAATGAGCCCAGCTGTTTATAATAGGCGAGCAATTAACAATTACAAACAGCCAGCCTTGAACAAAGAGCTATGTCATGCTCTACCTTTTAAAAACCTAATCATCTATCTGGTTATTTGTTCTATTCAAACGTGTGTATCCTTTGGATTGATGCAAAAGTCTTACGCACACAGACACTCTAAGCACAAGGACAGCACACACATCAAAGCTTTACAGAGGTACTAAGAGAGATTAGTATTCCTTCCACTCTTACAATTGGCTGTAAGCAACAGGCCCTGAATTATGGGCAAGGTTTATGCTCTAGGTAAAACCAGGAAGCACATTTATCTTTCATGTTCTGTCAATATGTTATGATAGAGGAAGACCAAACAGATCCTTGTTAACACAATTTTGACATTGCACTTTAATCATCCAAATGAATTACATTGTGAAGGAAGTGGATGGGAAATAGATTACTTTGGTGTTTAAATATTTGAAGATTGCAAATGCACTAACCACATAATTTGTGTGGTTGTGTGAGTGTGTCAAAGCATGTGTAATAACCAGAGTGGACAATAACTGTTTCCATTTTGCCTGTGAATGACTGTGTCTGAGAATAAAGCAGCGTTTCTATGCCATGAAAAGAAAAAATCGTCACTTCTGTGGAAATTAGCACACAAATCCTGCAACAGCAGTAGTCATTGTGAAACCACTGTGTTCCTTTCATTGAATGTAATCAAGTTACAGTTTAGTCCATGTAGACAAAATGCTCTGACAAACTCTTTGTAGTACAGCATTAGGTCTGGGAATGACAGATTGTCCGAAAGGTAAAAGTAGCCAATGATTTTCATAGCAGTCTATTCAGATTATTTAATCACAAATTATTTAGTCACATGACGCACATCTATGAACTTATTTACTGAATGAGATTCAGTTGTAGTTTATATGCATGTCTTGTTACCATATAAAACTAATAACCACCTCAAACAAGTGTAATGTTTTGTACATTTTTTAGATTTTTTTGGTCAGTTGATTTTATCTTGGTGTGTCAGTTCCACCAATTATTATAGTGCATGAGGTTATATTTTAGCTGATAGATCACTTCTTAAAATACTGCAGAAATGTCATGCACAAAATGTTGCATACATTCCTATTGCACCAGAAATGGTGAATGGTAAATATCTTTGAACCAAGGAAGTAATCAATATCAAAGAAAGGCAAAGTGCTCTCAATAAATATTGAAGCATTAGTCATTTTTCTAAATCTACTTCCTCATACATTTTGTTAAATTCTCCAAGGCCTGAAAAGTGTTTCAGCTGAGTGGGAGGTGAGAGAGTGGGTTGTTTTCATGAAGCCATCAAAGAGAGTGATTGGAAAAATAATCCACAATTACAGTGTTTCCATCTTGCAAAACAGAGCAAAAAAGAGTGCAGTCTTTCAGTGGAGGGAAAAACAAATTGGCATAATGTTGAAGCCAGCCTTGCTAAAATGTTCCTGACTTCCTTTTAAATGCTGCTGTCTCTGAAGTCTCATTGTAAACTGTCTGCCTCTACAGAGTGTCATGACTGTTGTTTGGTGTGTGTTTGTTACCCATCTCAGTGCTGTAGTCTCTCCTGTGACCTCAGAGAGCAGGATGTCTGGGTAGTGGAAAAATACATTTTGTTGTTCATTGTCTTGAGAGGGCAAATATCTGAAAGAGAACAAGGACAGAGTCGCAGAAGATGACGGCTGTGTTGTAATGTTTGAATAGATAATATTTACTTCTTTTAGGTTAACCCTTATAAATGTTAATCATTTGTCTTCATACAAATACAGTGGCTCAGTAGTTGGCTCAGTATCTCACATCACCCCCTCCACACCACTTAAGACTGCTGAATGGTCACACCACATATAAATCAGAGAATGTGAGCATTTAGTCCAGATGTTTTCTCTTATTTTTAAGTCCACTGTGCAGAATGAAGACAGCCAATGCAGTAGAGATTTATTAAATTCAGTCATTGAACCTGCTGTAAATGACAGATTTGGAGAGAACTACCAAAAACGCCACAAAATAATAATCTCCCAAGCATGAGACATGACAAGTGAACAGCCATGAAAAAATAAAAGAATCCAGGCCAGGAGAAAATTGGATTTTCAAGAATGCCTTGTTTCACAAAAAAGGGAAAAATGACCAGTCAGAAGGTGTTAGTGAAGCAGACTGACTTTCATTAGTTGAGTCATTTAGCACTATTGAACCATGAAGATGGCTCGGTGATATTATGTTAACCTCCTGTTTCACATGCAGACCGCAGATTAAATGCAATTAAAGGGCTTTTGTACACTGTTCATTGCATCCAGATCATTGATGAGAGTCTTGTGGTGCAAGTGCTTACAGTTGTTTGGATATTTAAAACTGATGACCATCACTTCAGTTATGACTGATGCATTATGGTAGTGTGAGAAAAACAGCATGTGACATCAGCATGTGACATCATGTCTCATTTTGTGTATTTAATGCCGTGTTTGGCATGGTTGTTTGTAGATCAATAAGTTTTTTCTGTAAATGGAAATAAAAAACAAAAGGTGTATGGTGACAGTATAGTGTCAGGTGTGTTTGATAAATGAATGTTGAGGTTTCTTTTCTGAAGGCCAGTCTTGCTGATCTGTTTATCAGGGGGTCTTTGACTCCTCCTGATGCTTTCAAAAATGTCTGGAGCAGCCAAGATGTACAGTAAATGTTTTTTTTATTTACCTTGTTGTATAAGCGCAAATAACTCAACAATTACCTAAAAAGTTCTAAAGGTTTGTTTGACGAGTGAAAACGAAAGCCAATCTCCACACAGGATCTGTACATAAGGGTTACGGTTCCTGCTGTTTTTTGTATAGTTCACCCCTGTAGTTTCTTGTACTGGAATTCCATTCAGGTCCAAGTGTTTGTAAGCTACTGTGATTTCAAAAAAATCTTCCGCACTCCAGCAGGGCATTCAATGTTTCTTTGTACATTTCTAAAAGAAGGAGAGACACAGGCAAACCTAGAAGTTCTAGACCATCATCTCTCCCCCTTGCAACTCACTCACCTTTGAATGCATCATCATTCCCACCCTGCTGGAAAAGCTGCATCTGAGCAGAAAGCCCCCCACTGGGCAGGTGAGTGAGTTGGCAATAGAGTGGACATGATTGACTGTCCTCAACTTTCCTGCCCCCCTGCTGCAGTCCGAAAGACAGAGAGAGACTCTTTCTACATTGCCCACTCCTGTGCTAATTAAGGACTATTATCCAACACAGCAGGTAGGACCTGAAAGATAATTGTCCACAGCGACAACTAAATGTCCCAATCTGGAGGCTAAAGCACTGATGGTGGTAAAGGTCACCTGGTATTATATAGTTCGCTCATCTAATTAATGTGACCAGATGCCAGAAGTCCTGCGTTATTTCAGAATCAAACGCATGTGGGGTATGTTTTTTTATTTAAATTTTACACTTGTGTTTAATAATGACAACACTTTTAAACTGTGAACTTTAAATCTTTGGGTTACAAGTTTTATTTTTCAAACTTTATTCATTTTAACTAATCTTTAAGATTTATTACTTTGAAAAAGATCTCAGTTGACATTAAATGCCCTTGATTCAGAAATATATTTTATATGAAACACTGAAAAGCAAAAGATTTTTGTGTTTGATTTATTATCTAATATTTTCTCTATGTTGTAGAAGAGTGTGTAAATCATTCAGTTTATTACATATCTTTACATACAGTCCCATTTATGGCTCTTTTATACAACTCATCAAGTGTTCAGCACACAATGAGCTGTAAATTGACTTGGAATGGCCTGGGCTATTCATTGATTTAATTTCTTTTTCAGATAATGAAAGACGGTGACTCTCACTGAGAGTGTATTTTCAGAACAATAGCGGCCATTGTCTCCCAGTCAATGAAAAACAACTTATTATGTGAGTATAACACCAGCCTCTCCTAACCAACTAAAACATTCTGTATTCACAGTTGAGCCTATAGGGGACTGTTTATGGTAATTTTTTTTTATTATGTATAATTTAGTTTTCCCATTTTTTTAGTTAAACAGACATTAATTTGTGCAGTATCTGTGTAAAACTATACTGATGTACTGTAACTGAGATACTGTAAACTGAAATGTGTTATGACCTTCTGAAAGGTCGTTTTCTTTACATTTATGCATTTGGCAGATGACTTTAGTCAAAGCGATGCAGTTGTGCATTTGGGATATACATTTTATCAGTCCATGCATTTCTTGGGAATTGAACCCATGATTCTGGCATTGTTAGTGCATTGCTCTACCAGCTGATCTACAGGCGCACACTTCAGTTCATTCACTGTGGCTGTCTGTACAATGTGGTCCTGGAGTGCCTCTGGGTTTATGATCAGCCACTTGCTGTTAAGGTTCTCCAGGTGCCTGTTTTCTTGCATCTACGATATCATGAGTTGAGACAGACATATTGATCTTGCAAGATCGATTTGGACAGAGATGATACAGCAACATCGCATGATTTATTCAGGTCTTAATATCTCAAGACAGGTCAGTCCCACCAGGTGATGCTCCATAGGCATGCTGTCCTTTAATCATTGAAGATATCAGTAGATTGTTATAAAGTGCACACTCTGCTTTTTTTTTAGCTAACAAGAGTCAGGCCCTGTACACTTCACTTAGACTAACTGTGATATGACCAACTCAAAATATGGCCAAGGCTTTGAAATACACTGATCTGTTATGTGCATGCACTTCCTACATTTCTAGGATCTCATGTGTTTTTGCCTCAGAGCTCTATCAGGGGTTCCAAAATTCTCACATCCCAACCCACATAACAGAATTAAACACACTTAATTAAATGCACATTAAGAACTCTCACAGGTGGCAAATTACTTTAAAAGTAACAACACCTTCTAACTAAATAGTATTACAGAGCAAAGGGGGTTTAGTTTTGTATTTTAATCAATGCTGGATGGTCCGACCCATGTTTAATTTACCTCCTCGAATGATTTACGGTGCTGTGTTAAGCCAGGGACACAACTAGCCGAAACATTCTAAGACTGAGCACAACACACTTAAAGACTGTTCCCATCAACTGAAGCAGATTATAGTCTTTGACGGTCAGAGCGAAGCACAAATCTAACACTGAGTCAATCCACTACACAACTCACTTTAGGTTACCAACAAATCTATCCATCTGTGTCTAATAGTAACACTTTATAATAATGTCTAAAAAACCATAAGCAATTAGTAACTAATACTAAGCTTAAATTAAAAAATTAAAAGATGAAAACAAATCTTTATAACCTATAGTAACTCAAAAAGTAACTATAGTTTGGCTTATACTGCTCATGCAGAGGGTCAATACTTCCTCTCAGGCTGCAGTCTGTAAACCCATCTGTCCAGACACTGACAGCCAGTGAGCGCTGGAGCAACACAGCAGCTGCCTGATAATGAGACACTCTCCATCAAGACATCAAACACATACAGACAGATAATTGAGCAGAAGGAAGAGACATTCGTAAAATTAGCCATTCTAAAGTACTTCTCTTAGTCACTGTATCTCTTGATACACACAACATCTAAATCACAATAAACAACTAAATCATCACATCTGCCAGAGGCTCACACACACAAAAAAGCTGTATGCATAAATGCTTGCGTTTTAGTTATTTTGTCAATACATTATCGACCGAATAAAATGCGTCCACTTTAAAGCCTTTCGGTGGTGCTGTTTGTTTGTGGTGTGGCGCTGCGCTGTCCTGCCTTGTTGGAGAAGGATTTATATTATGGCTGCAGGAGGTGAAGTGAAGGAATACAAACAAAGGGCCCTGGCCCCGTTCTCCAGTGAGACACAAGGCCACAGCCACTTCACACTGGGTCACAATGATATGCAGTGAACCTAGAATGAATAAGACTTTTTATTAAGCAGATGGACATTTATTATGTATGGGCAGCTGTGTTGTAAAAATGTGCATGAATGAGTTTTCTGTCTTTTATTTATTTAGAAAAAAGAAAAAAAAATCAGCCGGTGACATTTGGGTTTTGTTCCAGTTGAGAGTGTCTTTCTTTCACGTTCATGGTTTTGGAAGGACAAAGTGAAATGCAATGAAACAAAAGGAAAAAATAATTTGTACTATTGGAGGGCAGAGGCAGAAAGGTTACTCTCAAATGTGCCTTGCTTTTGCCGAATCCTTGTTGAAAACTGAGATGTGATAAAACACACTAACTATAGTATTTTACTACACGTTAAAGCAAAGAGGTCTTTTATTAATTGCTTTTAACATAATATTTTAATTTTGGTCATGATGAACCATTGTGGCCATGTTTATAGTTGACACTGGGGAACTGCCATAAGATTTTTTTGGTAGGCATTGACGTTTTAAAAGTTCTAATTAAAATAGCAGTTAATTATATATTTGTTTAATAATGGTCGCTATCAGCATGGCAACTTTATAATAGTGGCATATATTGTTGCGATGGACAGTAATGGAAATTATTTTTTAAGATAAAACATCATAAAGTGTCTTTCCAGAAATTTTGAATAGAAGGCTTCCTGTTTATCAGCTTTGAAGCAGCTGTTTCTATTACAGGGTTTCCATCTCTTCCTCTCTTGCTCTTCCTGTTTAATTCCTGACTACCAGTCAGATAATTATACAACCCTTGTCTATATTACAGGGGTGACCTCAAGGTTGACCATTTTATGACCCCTCACACCCTGACCATCACAAATCAAACAAGCTGGAAAGCGTGAAAGAAGCAAATTAAGTTGTTCTGGACTGTCTGCTACACACAAAATACTAATCACATTTTGATACATGGAGTTGTTTCCGTAAACTTTAATAAAACATTATTCTTAAGGCCAGAAAGGTCCTAGGAAGAAATGAACCTTGACCCCTTCAGTTTTCAGTGCCAGTCCGTTTGTTTAGTTAGAGGAAGCTCTCAATCATTTTCAGGGTAAATGCATTTACCCATGGTACACGGTGAGTTTCTATATTCTTATTCTATATTATGTACAAACGGGCTCAGCCTGTCAATGAAAGCTGTTATTATTGAAAGCCCAGAAGATCATGCAAGGTTAAAGCGGCAGCGCAGGATCTGTGCACAGCTGAAGTGAACTGATGTTAGTTTCTAATCTTCCACATCCGATTCATTACATTGAAAGTGTAACTCAGTCATGACATAAATGTTTGTACTTTTTGTGGTAAGATCTGTCTGCTTGCAGAAAAAGGACAGGCAGAGTGTAAAGAGTCTCTCTCTCTCTTTTCATCTGTTAAATTGTCTGTCTAAGTTTAGGAGAGACCTAATGCAAGCAACATACCAAAAAATAAACCTTACTATGTCTTGTGGATAATGAGCGGGAGAGTTTTTTTGTTTATTCGGTGGGGACAGCTGGCTTCATTACCTTCATCTCACCCTGTCCAACCATTCTAAAGCTGTTTTCATAAGCTGATTCAGAACATGATTTTACATTCTGAAGTAGTATTGTCTCATTGGCTTGTTCATTGCTTAATTGTTAATTTGTTCATTCAATTATTCATTTAGCAGTTCATTGACAAAAGGTCGAAATGTAGTGAATATTGTATTACTTCCATCAGAAAAGCCTCAGTATTTAAAATAATTTCACACAATTTTGTCACTCAGATTTTTGCTGTTTTTAGTAATATACTAGTAAAACAGACACATAGACATAGAATTCAAGAACTGTTTGACAATTACTGAATTAATATCCCTCACTATTACATTCTCATTGTTCCTGCACCTAATAGACAGACCCTGTCAGGGTCCTGGCTTCCTGTTCTGAGTATTTGTAGATTATCTTGCCAGGATCTTGACATGCCCTGTGTTTAGTGTCAGAGCATGCTGTTTGGATCCTGACTCTTTCTAGTCTTGGTTCTTGTTTCTTGGAGTCGGGATCTAAACCCAGGCTCTGGGTCTTCGTCTTGTGTGGAAGCACATGGCCTCTGTTTTGTTTTCGTCTGCCATGTGCTCTCCGGTCTTGCGTCTTGGCCCCGCCCCCTTGTTCTCTTGTCTCGTCGCGTTAGTCGTTTGTCTTTGTGCTATTTAATGCCCTCGTGTTTTCTGTCTTGTGCCGATTCGTCTTGTATCTTGGCTCTTGTACCTTGGCTCTTGTACCTTGGCTCGTCTTGTATCGTGGTTCTTGTATCTTGGTATTGTGAATTTTTGCAACGTGCATTTTGTATTTTGTAACTTTGTAATCAAGTAACTTTGTTCTTTGTCAAGTTTTCTTTGTCTCTGTCCTGTCGCGTTTTTGCTCTCTGTTTTTTGTGAGTTTTTTAGTTTAGTTTTAAGCCTGTGTTTGGTTTTCGTTTTGCCCCCTTGTGGGTTCTTGTGTTGTTTTTTTGTAAATAAAGTCTTTTTTCAGTTTAACGCTGTCTGCGTATGGGGTCGTTTCTCTCCGCCTGACAGACCCAGGATACTGGTGCAGAATAAAAATTTGTTATGAAAAGTTATATTTACAAATATGTTTTCTACATAAGACTGATATTTATTAGATTATGTAGTGATTTTGGTTGGTCTGTATTATCTGTACAGATGTCTGTATTGTGTTTTATTGTTTTTTTTAATACAGTTTTTCAGATTATATCCGTGTTAGGCATGTGTCTTAAACAATAATGACAAATCTTTGGAAGCATTAAGTCAAATGTTTCAGTCCTCACAGTATATCTGAAAGCAGTTTATAGCTGTGTTAAGATGATTTCCTATGCCATATGACAGATGTGTCCTCAGAGCGCATGCTGCCTCATATCACTGGAACAAGGTTAGGATTCATTCTTCACCCTGCCCTGCCCCCCTCTGCAATGCATCCATCAGCACAACATGATGAAGCCCCATTTGCCTCCAATATGTGACTGAAAACATTCTCCTCTAGGAAAGACGTTTTAAAAACAATTTCTGGACTTTAGCTCAGACATGAGGTTCAATCAAATGGAAGATTGTGTCAGGTTAAAAGTTAGTGCTTACATCCAATACTGACTATAGCCTCAGTAGGTGATAGATGCATAAAAATAATGTTTGAATAGCTTTATGGAACACTGCCACTCAAGAGAACAGGGAATCCCGAGGGCTTCAGAAAGCTCTAGAGACACATCATCAAGAGACTGTTGTATAAAGTGCTGCATAGACAAGGGCACATTTTTTTAATATGAAATCTAAAAATCATATTGTCTCAAAAGCCACTGAATTACTGCTGCAGACAGTGGCTTATCCCAGACTTTTATGGATGCATATGGGGACATCCTTTAATGTTAAATATTGGAATATAATACCTTGAAATAAGTGTTGAAACATTAGATCTGTGCGGAGATCTTTTCATGAAGTAAATCTTTCAATATTACTGGTGTCTCTCCAGTAAAACTCTAATCTCTGTTATGTATTACAGTATGTAGTTAAAAATACCCCAGTATTTTTGTTCCTTAATGCTCTCTGTAGTTTGGTACTGTATATAATGTATACTGATGACTCATTGGCTTATTTTATTATTGGCATGCTAAGTAGTTTTAAGAAGTGGTTAGAAGTCTGTTAAACTGAACGCTACGGGGAAAATAACAATAGCTCCAAATGACCAGGGTTTTGTTATGAAATGTGCCTATTATTTAACTATTTCTCCAGCACTGTATATTCTGCTTTGTTTTCAGAGTCTGTCTCAAATATTCAATGCTTATTACATCTAAAGAGAAAAAGTCATAGCAAAATGTCAACAATTTCTGCTGATTTTGTCAGTCCTGCCTTTAGAACAGACTGCTGTGCTATTATTTAAATGAGCGTCCACATTCTGCAGAATAAGCAACAAAGAATAATAATCAAAAGTCTTATACTTCATACTGTGGTAGTTTATAATAGTCTCTAACTGTAGACTATATGATTGACATTTTGGGTGGAAATGTAGCTTTGAATGATTTTATTAGTGACAGAAACTACTTGCCATGAAAACCTAGTGGGAAAAGATAATGAAACCATCTGGGACTGAATCAGACATGCACCAGCCATTACTACATTTCATCTGTCAATGTTAACTGAAAAAATGAATAGCTCGTTTTGATATTGCTAATCAAATTGTTTTGTGTTAGTAATGTCTCTACTACTTTGTGTTCATAAATGATTTTTGTATTTTCCTGGTCAGTAATATCTAAATGTGGAACCTTACCAGGTATGATGCAATTTTGGAACCAAAGCATTATTCATTGAGAAAAGTGGATCTCACATTTATCCTACATGACTTAAACTCTGGTGCTAAGAGCAACTGACACATGCAATTAATGGCACATGGCATATTGCTCAGCCTAACAAAGTTAGATAATGTCAAACAAATATTCATGTCAGACAAGGTGATTTGCATGGTTATGACGTGGAGAAAATAGCTGTCTATTATAATTGTCTATTGCAGGTCACATTTACATTTAGTAATTTCACAGATGCTTTTATCCAAAGAAAAGTACAAATGAAGAACACCACAAGCAATTAATCACACATGAGCCAACAATAATTGTACCACAATACAGCAGTAATACCAGAATAAACGGTAATATCAAAAATAGAGCATTATTTGCGTATGTGTGTATATATTTTGTGGTTTAAATGCTGATGGTAGAGGTGAAGGTTATGATAGTAAATCACATCTGGAAAGTGACTTTGTTCGTTGTGATGGAATGGAACTAGCAAGCACTGCTCATTCACTGACCATAGACAGTTTGATAAGTTAGCATAGCAAGAGTGTGTTGACTTACTGTATGTGGGTGCTGTTTCAGAGGCAGTCTTTAAGCCCAGGGTCAAAGCCTTGAATATGATGTGGACAGCTACAGGTATCAAGTGGATGGAGATGAAGAGGGGTGTGACGTGAGCTCATTTTGGTTGATTGAATACCGGAATTCTGGGTCATCTAAAGAGGCTTAATCTCACTATCTGAAAGGCTGACCAAAAGAGCTTTGTAGTAGTGCAGTCTTGCAATAACATCAACTTGGACCAGGAACAGCATATTCAAAAAGAAAGAGTTTTTTCTTCATGAACGTGTGGGTGTTAAGATGTGGGCAGTGAAGTTTAACTGGCCATCAAACACTGACTGTATTGATGAACCTCTTGATTTTGTGGTCATCTGATTGGTTGCTTGAGGTTACAAGAGTATAATCATTACGACAGTGACACACTAAGTAATCTTGTTACAATCAAATTAGAAATTTACATTGGTCAGAGTAAGAGTATAGTATAGGACAGTATAACTGTAGGATCTAATTGAAGCTGCATAACTGGTTTAAGCAATCTAGTTTTCAAAGTAAGGGGTAACAAAAACAATGAGAATAGTGAAATATATTTATATATATATATAAATATATATATACATGTAACATTAATTTGAGGCTTGCCTAATGAACTCCCAAATTATATCAAGTACTTTAAATAAGCATCAAAATTCTATATGACCTAATTCGGCTCCAATTAGTATTTGTAAAAGGCTGCATAGGGGAGAAAGCAAATTTAAATATAAAGCCCAGTCCACTACATTAAATTGCCTGCTGTTAATGTTGGACTGCTGTGCACATTGTTTTTTTCCTTTTATTATTATGTTTTAAACATTTTGTTATTGCTTAACATTTATGCATTTGGCAGATGCTTTAATCCAGACTTTTATCAATATGTGAGTTCCTTGGGAATCAAACCCACAACATTTTGCGCTGCTAACGCAATGCTCTACCAGTTGAGCTACAGGAACACATTGCTTTCTAGATATTGGAATTGCTCCTGTAGCTCAGTTGGGAAGGGTTGTGAATTTATGGGGGGACCACTCATCACAGGCGCAGCCTGCATGGGGAAGGTGTCGCCATGGACGCATGTGATGGCAAGTCTGGATTTGGTGTAGACGGCAGGTAGCGCAGAGGGTTGAGCCAGCATGACAGAGCTCAGTCCAGGAGCATGGACACACATCATCTGTTGAGACAGACTCTGCACCTCAGGGTTTTTGTTAGCTTTCTTTGCTCGTCACGGACAGCAGACCCCACCAACCAAGATTTCTCCATTAATGCACCTGAATGTGTTGGCATTGGCCAATCGTCTGACCCTTTGTGTGACATTGCTCCTTAGGTGACCACTTTACAGACGAGAGCTTCTCTCCATACTCCATTGGGATGTATAAAGCAAATATGTAATTTAAAGCAAAAATATTTAAGGCAGAGAGAAATGTCCATGTGTACAACACCTAACTTTTGTAATTTAATGTGTCCTTAAATGAACACATTTAATAATGTGATATTAAATTTTGTAACTTGTAACAGGGCACATCACAACAACATTGCTTAGTTACATTGAACCACAGAATACTGGCTGGTACACATAGTCACAACATATAATGGCTATATCTTATAGGTAAGTCTGTTAATTTGTCTATCTGTAAGGCCAATAAAACTTCAAAATTATTTTTAAAAAGCTTTTGCCAACGACAAAGTTTTGTCTTGACAAACTTTTTCTAGCTGACTAAAAAACAAAAAAAAAACAAATAATAAAAAAATCTAGTTAATATATTACTGCAATTGAATTTATTATATTAATTTAGTTTGATTCATTTTAAACTAAAGTGATTTAAACTAAATTTTTACAAATTAAATTCTATTAGAAATTCAGCACACAAATTCAATGCAAAGAAACAAGAATTTAATTATAATTGAAAATGGATTCTAAATAGTGGACATTCCCAATGTCTGCTGTTCTGTACTGTCCCATAAAATGGGACTAAAATACCTATTAAGGAAAACAATAAAAAAATGCATAAAAAACATAAGCAGAAATGTAATATTTTTCTTTCCATGTATTTTTTTGATAATCTTGTAAATGTAATAAAGACAATATTATTGCATAGAAAATTTGGTTTTGGTCTTTTCATTTCTCAACCTTTAAAAAATGCCTTAAAAACAGCTTTACTTCAAAGGTCTCAGCACACGGAGATGTCACTTTATAAAGCTAATCACTTTTAGCAATGAAAACTATGCGCTGAGGAGATCTATTTAACATTTACTTAATTTGTTTGGCAACCTGTAAAAATGGTATTAACAACACAAGATCAAGATCAATACATTATTTCAACATCTCTGATGTCATCTGGTCCTGGTTCAGGAGACGGTCGCTAATTTAAATTCGTGCTGGAGCTTGGTGATGCTACCATTAATTCCTGATAAGAAAGGGTCGTTGTACTGCCTTCTTTAATCTCTAACTGATGCTTCTGCATGATCAATGGCCTTTTTCTTTATTTCCGTTTTTTCTTTTGTTATTTAGCTTGAAGTGAAGATTGATTGTTCCTTCTGACGTCACTCATTTTTGTTGCAATTAGGATGCCTTAGGGGCGACATTAATATTCACTGACCAACTAGTATTGTTATACAGTCTTGGATGATCAGTTGAAACAACTTATGATGACAACTTATTGTGGTCGGGAGGTAGGAAGGCATCTCATACAAGTGGATAAAGTGAGTGAGCTGAGGAGTAAGAGCGAAAGATGTGTGTCCGTGCTTGTGTGTGTATGTGTGTGAAATAGACGGAGAGAGAGAGAGCGTGAGATCAGGAAGCGTGGGGGGTGTTTGAGTTGCTGCTGCTAGTACCGATGAAGAGGAAATAATCACAGTGTTGCTTCCTCATGAATTATTAAGAAGCCCCAAGTCTCTGTTAGCTTGAGTCAAAATGCTGCATTTTCATATGTGGCTGTGAAGCTGAGAGTAAGGTTTTTGGTTTTGTGTATGTGTGTGTGCGCGTGTGTGTTTGTTTTGATAGGTGTATTACTGATGGCAAGCAGGATTCAGCGTGCTGAACAAGTGCTTAGATGAGCAGTCCGAGCGAGGAACCCGGAGCAGCAGCAGCACTGCTGGAACTGGGAGACAAGCAGTCACCTCCACTATACGCGACAGAAAAAGCCTCTCTCTCGCGTCCTCTCTCTCTTTCTATTTCTCTCTCCCTCTCTCTCTGCCTGCCTTTTTTTCCTTCTGTTCTTTCTGGAGTTGAGATCTTGTTCGTCAGAGCGCAGGAAGAAAACCGTTGGGAGAAAGTGGAACAGAGCTTGAAAGCTGTTACCAAACATCCCAAGCGCAGACCTGGCTGCCCACATGCCGATCGAATTTGTTTGCAAAATCAAATTTGCAGAGGAGGATGAGAAACAAAAAGGCAACCAGGATGGGGACAAGGAGAGCCTGATTGAGGAGAGCTGCAGTCCCCCAGCCAAGGACCTGGCCGGCTTTGCAAATGCCTGCTCGCTCCATGGGATTAACCATATCTTTGTCTCGGGCCGGCTGGGTGTTAGACAGACCCTCTGGGCTCTAGCATTCCTGGTGTCCCTGGCTCTCTTTCTGTACCATGCAGCAAAGTGTGCCATCTCCTACCTGGAGCATCCTCACGTCACGGCGCTGAACGAGGAGGCCACCCCTGAGATGGTGTTCCCCGCCGTGACCATCTGCAACGTCAACCGCTTCCGCTTTTCTGCTCTTACCGACGCTGACATCTACCACCTGGCCAACCTGACAGGCTTGCCCCCCAAAAATAAGGACGGCCACAAGCCCACTGATTTGGAGTATCCAGCACCGGACATGCAGGATATCTTCAACCGGACGGGTCATCAGCTGGAGGAGATGTTGAAGAGCTGTAACTTTAGTGGACAGAACTGCTCAGCTGAAGACTTTACAGTGGTAAGTTTGAAGAAAGTTTCTGACAACCTGCTTCTAGCCTTTGAAACTCACCAGAGCTTTGTTGCGACTTCACTCTCACTTTTGAAAGTAACTTAACAGTGGTTTATAGAGAAGAAAGAGTTGTAAACATTTTACCGTTATATAATAGGAAGGAAGTTGTAAAAAATACCTAAAAACACCACCAACAATTGTTGTATTGTAAATGTTGTAAAAGTTGTATTTTTTCCTACATATCTGTAGTTTTTAAGAACTGACAAGAAAATATTCTGTTCTCAGTTTAAATTGTGAAGACTGTAGGTGTTGCCAACCAACTAAATTTATCATGGTATCACTATACAAGAGGAAACAGTGTCCCTGAGCATTGAGTTTTATAGAAATGCCCTCATCTCTGGTTTCCCCTGTATGCTGTGGTGACTACTCATTTGGAAACAGTTTTGTAAATAGGACACAGACCAGACTCACTGCTGTCATTGTGTTCACAGGAGTGGCCCTGTTTCCCGCACTCATGATTTCCAATAATGTACCAACAGCAGCAGGGGCTTCTGTTGTTCCTCTCAGGGGAGAAGAGCAGGGTGTCTTTTTATATTTACTTTACCAAGACATCTGTTGTTTTATACTGCCACCAGTGTCAGTCGCCAAAGCAAAGCACAACAACAGTACTGCTTTTATAAAACTCCCTCACACGCTCGCTTGTTCTTCTTAGCATTACTGTGCAAGAAGTTAAATTTCCTCAATGTTGTATTTCAATCCTGTCGCTGCTGAAATTAAATATTTATATTTAAGCTCTGACATACATGATTTTTGCATTGGCTACAAGGAATAAAGCAATTTCTAGAGGCTGCCCATGTCCTCTCTGGCAGGTCTTATGTGTGTCTATCATGTCATATTTATTAAAGTACATGTCTGTTGATGGATGAAGGGATATTGCTTTGGTGATGATAAAGAACATTTGTCAAGTTTTAATGGCATGTGTTAGGTGTAGCTAGGAACCCACCAAGATGGGTTTGTTCTCAGTCTAACCACAATAATTACATAGAGTTGCCCTTTGACGTGTCCAATGGAAAAAGAACACAATGTATTTGATCTTAAGTAACATTCATATGACAGGGGAAATTATAACTGACAGCAGAGTCTTGGCCCTTCACTTCCTCTGCCCGCTCTGTTCCCTCTCTCCCCATTGGCCATGGAGGAAAAATGTAATGTTTCTGCATAAAAATAGACAAAACTGAGAAGGTTTTAACTGTTAAAAATACTGGCAATTCACTGTCAGGTTGATACTTAAAGATGTAACAAGGCCTTTCTGCACTAGTATTGGATTTAGCAAATAATGACTTAATTCGGGTTGACAGGGTGTGTGTGAACTGTGAAGTGTGTGACTTTACATTAAAAAATTCTCAATGATGAGGTATTCATGTAAACATAGTTGGTTTGTCTGAAGTGATGTGAAGTGGTGAGACAGATTTGTGTGAAAATATTGTATCTGTGAATTAGGCCTTACATAAATAAATAAATGTAGATTTTAATCAAACAGTAATATTGACAAGAAAAGATAAAACCACTTACTTGCTTTTTGTTCATTTCCATTGTTTCTGACTGATGAAGCAATGAAGCGATGTTCACTTTATTTAAAAATACTCCTACATCACAATGTTTTCATGTGATTTGTTAACATTCATATTGAGGATTGCGAGAATTAGTTGTTTTTGTTGTAGTATTAAAATTTCGTATTGAGAACAATGAAATTTCACTGGTATTGAAATGTTAGTTTCCTCAACAGTACTGTTGTTGTTGAAGAATTCATTAACTTCCTCAACAAAAGACTGGCATCATCTGCCATAGCAGCAGTTACCTGCATCAGACATTACTGAGGATTTGTTTCAGGAGATCTGGCACAGGCTGTCCCATATCAGCACAGACTGAGAGGTACAAGCCCACCGCAAAACGACTTCCTTTTGGATTAAAAGTTTCCTGTTCCACTGTTCTCCTCCATCAGCTCTCTGATCTGTGTCTGAGCGGCAGTCACTTAGATTAGTTACGGACATCTTGCTGTCTCCATGCATGACAAGTCTCTTGCTCCATCCTGCCGTCCATGCAACCCCTGAAGAGAAACTAGGACCAATTTTATGAGCTGCCTCTTTGCCTCTCTGGTGTTACTGCATTTTAAGGCAAACAGCATCACCATGACTATCCCAGAAGCTTCATATTTATCAACAGACCGAATAATATTTTTAGCATGAAGTGTGAGAGATGCCCTTAGCTATAGTCCACTGGCCTCTGGATGCATGTACATAGCCTAAGGGGACAAAAATACCCAGCATGCTGGTATCTAGTCTAGTCCAGCTGCTGTGTTTATTTAATGCCTGCATTAGCAGAGAAAGTTGCATATTTTTGATCAATCACATCCCTGGCGTTTAGTTCCACCACTTGGTTTCATTTGGTTTGGCATCTGTTCATTTGTCTTTCTCCTGACCTACAGCTCACTGTCAGATCCTGAAGTGTTTCCTCTATTGAGCTGTTGTACCACAAACACTGCAATAGAGGTACGTTCACATTTCTGAATCACAGAATCATACAAACTGCAAACAGAAGGGCAAAATAATAAAAGAGAAAAATTTCAAAATGCATCTCATTTTGATATTCATTCATTGGTTGGCACAAATGCTTAATTTAGGGTGTATGATTTATGCTAATGTTAACAAACATTCCATTTTGCCTCATAGAGATGAATGAATTATGTAAACACGTTCAACTCAACGTAGTGTTTTTCACCCTTGATATATGAATTTCTCATATATATATATATATATATATATATATATATATATATATATATATATATATATATATATATATATATATATATATATATATATATATATATATATATATATTGAGGCAAAATGGAATGTTTGTTTGTTTATATATATATATATATATATATATATATATATATATATATATATAGATATATAGATATAGATATAGATATAGAGATAGATATACATTTATTATTACATAAAATAACAGAAAATAGATCTTTGTAAAGTCTGTTTATGAAATTTATATTTATTAAAAATGAAGAGGTCTTTTGAAATACTGACATTGTAGGTAACAAGGGTCCCAGTTGTATTTCAAGTAGTGTGTGTGTGTGTGTTACTGTGTGTGTGATTTGCATCATTATTTGTTTCCTGTTCCTCTTGATATGGGGTATAATTAAAACACCTAGCTATTATTGACTCATGATAATTGCTCACAATAGATATCATAATAACATGTTTAGTCATAATTGAATATAAATAACTACACTTTTATTTTCTCTTCCACCTAACTGTCATGGGTGATTTGATGGGTGATGGGTGATTCAGTCCAGCATGTATGTGAAGGTCTCGGATCTTTAAACCAGTTCTGCACGGTGTGTTTGCTTTGAAGCTTGCTCTGTTTGCAGACGTATTATCCGATTTTGTTTAATGCAAAGCCAGATTCTTTGTGCATATATTCCTACGGATAACCAAGAGACTCTGACCTAGATTGATCAGGAGCTCAGGGTGAGGACAGACATTATTATAGGGCCCCTGTTAGCATTTGTCATGTCAGTGTGGAGCAGGAGTGTTGAGAGGCAGGAACTTTAATAGATAATTGAATATATGAGTGTACAGCTCCTGGGGTATGATGACACACATCTAATAAAACAACCTACTTCAGGATTTTCAAAATGTCAAGCTGGGGGAGATCAGAACAGATTTTCTCAGGTATCTGTGAGTATCTGTGAATTTTGCTGCATTGTTGCTTTATTTTGTGGTAAGTAATCATTAGTTTTTTCTGTTGGTCAGGGCTGTAACCTTGTGGTTAGCATGTATGCTCCAGACACATTTTATCTCGTTCATTCATAACGGCATTGAATTATTGTTGCTATTGTTGTGTGCAAAAAAGGGCCACATAAATTCTGGCAAATTCACGACCATGACCAAGCATATCAGTTTTACATTTGTTCATATCCTCGTTCTAATGTTGGTAAATCTAGATTATTCTAAATGAGTGAGAACATGCTCACAGTTAGTAATTAGCTTAATACATATCTGGCAAACATTTCTTCCAACACATTCTAGGTTTTTAAAGAAACCAGAAGTCTAAATTTATACAAGATTTGATATCACACTGAGATAAATCTGATTGCCATTCCTCTTCTGAGTTCTTCATCCTGTTCTGTGAACACAGCATTTGGATATTTACAGGAGTGACAACTGCATCCTACAATAGATTCTTTCCAGAAACATTTAGGTAGTGGCAGTTGTATTTACATTAATCTGATGCATAGCGTTTAATAAAACAAAGCATTAGTTCTTAATATAGTGATGCAGCTCTTTATTGGATACTGATAGTTCACCTGAGGTAAAGTGACCTTAAATAACCGAAGCAGACTGAATTCCCATCAGCAAAATGTGTACATTTTTATACTAATAAACTGTTGACATTCATGATTCTTGTTTACAGAAACAGGACACTAGACTGTTGCTATCACAGTTAACATCATTTCAGTAGTGACTCCTATATTCTGTACACACATTGAATAAACATTTAAATTGGATTTACAAAACTTTAAATCCATGTGGTTTGTTGGTTGTAAATTTCATTGTAAATTTAAAAAGGAATACAGGTGTGAACTAAATGAATCATAATATGTAAAATGTTAAACATCAGTTTTATGCACAAATCCATATATATGTGGGAGTTCAAATCCAGCGTGCGTCGTGTTCCAACTGCCCCTCTTCTCACCATCATTTTCCTGGTATCCCTTTATCGCCAAGTAAAATGACAAAAAGCCCAAGGCTTAATAACAATAAAAATCCCTCTTTCGAGTGCTCTGCAATAGTGATTTATTGGAGTATGCTCGATGCAGAAGCAGTCGAAAGTTCTTGGAGACAGAGTGATGTCGTGTCTGCTCGAGGTAAGAGACGTGTGAGAGCTATTGGCAGTAACAGGTGTTTCACATTGTGTTAGTGGAGGATCTGGCACTCGCCGCTCCTGAGGTAAGGATGTCTTTCTCTCCGAGAGCAGCCTGAGAGCTCAGCTCTGCGCTGCGTGAATGACTTCAGGTCCCCCTGCAGGCTCAGCGTCTGGCTCTTTTCTGCGTTCCCCTGGCTCTTTCTGTCTTCTTGACAGAAACACAGGACTGAGGGAGCGTGAAAGTGACTGCGTTTCCGCTGCTGTGTCCAAACAACATGTCAATTAGCGGACTCCACTATCGCAGGTCTCTACAGATTATTGAAACGCTGAACTTCTGATACATTAAAATCCTACTCTCAAAGCCTCAGCCTTCGGCTGCGCCGTCTACCCGTGCAACAGTTTATCTCTCCTTCAGTCAGTCTGCTGATACACGGAGACACAATTGCATGTGAGAGGCATAGCTGTAAACATACTTATCCTCAAGCCATGCCTGCTTTTAGGGACGTAGGGACTATTATAAGTGTTTATCTTCTTGTGAAGGATACAAGGACAGACAAGGGGAAAACACAGGCTATTTGAATCCCTGGCAAATAAAAAAAGGTCTTTTATACTAAACACATCAACGGCATTCCATAAGACAACACACCTGAGTCTGATCTCTGTGTTATAAACGCAGAGGCGGTGAGAGATTTTTCCCTGTTACCGTTTCTATCATCATCCTTGGAATTACCCAGCCAGCTACATCAGGAAAGTCTGCAGCTCGAGGGATGGCTTTAAACTTGCCAAAAAACATGGCACCAATGTTTTGAGGCTGAAAACTCCCTCCAGAGTCCTCAGAGACATTAGTTCCCACTTACATTTGTCTCACTCTGACAAGCTGTCCGACGAGCTGTTGGAATGAGTGTATGTGTGCGAGTGCACATACATGCTCCATCATATACTGAAAGACTCGTAGGAAAAGATTGATAGTAACCCCTAACTTCAGCTGTTTACTTCACCCTCCCTCCTAAATCAATATATTCCTCTGTCAGATTGCTTCCCAGGCCCTAGCCTGGCATGACTAATTATCTTGTTCCTCTGTTTTTGGTGGGATGTCTGCTGTGTTTGATAATGAGAAGCCGAAACATATGGATGTTTCCATTTCTTCATATACAGTTGCGCTCATAAGTTTTACATAACCCTTTTTCTCATAACTTCACATACAAAATAATATTTCTAATCATAAGAGGGATCATAAAAATTGTGTTTTGTTTTATTTAGTACTGTCCTAACAAAGCTAATTGACAAAGCAGATATTTACATTCATCCCAAAAAACATAACACATTTTTTTGTGATCATCATGTACTACGAGTCCCTCAGTTGTGCATATTGGCAACGCTAGATCTCAGCATCATTGAGTGACTGTGGGGAAGAACTGATATGTGCAAAGCATGCTGGGAAACAGAAGAACTTGCAGTACCTGGAGGATTTTTGTCAAGAACAGTGGAAAGCTTCACAGCTTCACAGAACAAACTGGGACTCATGCAGAACTATCATAGCCATGCACAGCCCCTAATGCTCAAAGAGGCAACAAGCAATATTATAAAAGACAAGGGTATCTAATGTTTTAAACGGAATAATTTGTGTAAATTATTCAAATAGCCTAAATAAGTTCAAAATAAAAAGCAATTATTATGCCCCGTTTTACATTATGATTTGTTTTGAAAGGAGAATGTAAGCAGAACTGTAGCTAAATACATGCACACCAATAACACAAAATAAGCTAATCTAATGCAGTGAAATGCCACCAGATGAATATACTGTTTGGCACACTGTTTATGTACTCTGCTAGAGATTCCATTCCAGCTTATTTTTTATTCAGAACTTCTTCCTGTGGCTTAGAGGCAATAAGAAAACGATAAGCCCCGAAGAGGAGTGCAGCAGTCGTCCGTCTTTACTATCCGACTGGATTTTTATCGGAGGCTCGGTGATATACTTTGACCAGTTTCCTAGCCACACATTGCATACATCACCACAAACACATGTAAAAAAAAAAATGAATCAGGCTTAGCAAACGAACTCGTCCAGGTAATGGATGTGTGTTTCTTTCCTCTCTGTGCTGCCACAGTTTAATTACTGGGTGAAAAAGCAGCATATGCTTTAATATCAAATGGATCTTTGTGGAAATCTTTGTTCTGCTAAGTGCATGGAAATGTCAGTGCGGAGAGGGTGAGGCAACATAAAAGCAGAAATAAAAAAACATAAATGCCATTCAGTGTATGCGGGTCTGCAGGCTGCATGAAGGGCTGGCGTGTGTGCTCGGTTGGACGATTAGCCCATGCTCTGAATTATGTCGAATGTCACACACTTGGCTCTAGTTTTTGCTGATCTTTGAGGTTTGTTTGTACACTTGCATGCATTACGGAGCTGAGCATAGTGTTTCATAAAATTTGTGTGGAGACCTAGAGCTCCTTGTGCAATCAGGTCTGCAGCAAATATCCGGATGCAGAAAATGTGCTTGGGGTTAAACATTCAGGTACATCAGCAATACTGTAGGTACATCTGGTACCATCTAAATATAATTGCCAAATTATATATGCCATGACAATGATAGTATTAATTTTAACATTTGTTTAGTTTTACTACTTTATATATTTTATGCAGATGTTCTTAACAGTGTATCTAAAATAATCTTTCTTAGCCTCTTGTCAAGTTAAGAAATGTGTACTGACAGGGAACTGCTGCTGTTAAACCCAAGTAGGTCTAAAACCTGGTAAATGCCATCCAAATGCATTCCTATTTATCTCAGTAGCAGTTGCTTGGCTGGCACACAATCCTCTTTGGAATTTTTTGTGATTTAAAATTCTCCCATCTTTGCTCATGGTAACCCAATTGTAAAAACAGGATTTTCAGCCAATCACCCTGAGCTGTACATGCTATGTGACTAATTATTCCGTGGACGCAGTAAAATGATAACGACAATGCAAATGACACCACAAACAATGTGCACAGTCTACAAGTGTGGTACAAACAGCTATAAAACTCTCGAGAATGTTCATTAAAAAGAACTGAATAGCTTATACTATGCATTCAAATAAACAGTGAGTATTTTCGTCTGTGTTTTGAGCTTGCACAATGAATCTAAATCATGTGTAGTCAAACAAAGAATGAATATGTTCATCTCTGTTTTGAGCAACAAACCTCTTTGCTTTAATCCTTTCCTCAGGAGACTGATGCAGAACCCTCCCTCTCCTCTACACAGATAGCAGGGCTGAAGGCTCTTCAACATACGCTTCCTGAGGGGACTGGTGTTTTGTTTTGCTTCTAAGAGCTGCAATGAAATGCTTCCTTTTTGGATTAACAGAAAATTTGATGGCTAATTTACATTAATTTCGTTCTTCATGGACTTTCATTGGTCTGTGGTTAGAAGTGTTTTAGAGATATTTGATGAACCGTCTCTGTATTTGTTAAGGAGCCTTTGCTTGTAAACATAATTAGTGTGGGTATTGTAAACTCCATCTAACTCACTAAAAATATTCTCTAGTAACTCTGTAGAAATTTCATTCGGCATATTTATTTGTTAGACATAATACGCCACAGTTTTGCGTGATAATATTAAAAATGGTCCATTATGACTGTAATTATCTTAGCGAGGAGTTTCAAATGGCCACTTTGGATAGCAAGCTATCAATAAAAGCTGTAGATACACATGCAGTACACATATAAGTCAAAACACTACCTCAACATCAGCATCACAAATGAATAATTCCACAAATTATAGTTATCATCATAAAAGCCTGCTGTCCATTCTCCTTACTTTGGATGATGTCGTAACAATGACGTCCATGCAAACCGCAGCAAGGAATGCGGAACATTAGGTAGTCACTCATCTCAAGGTTTCATCGATGTTGACAAACCACTCGACCTTCAGATGCATGGAAATGTCATCTAATTCATCAGTCTCTGCTTGATGCACCACCCCTCACTTTCCCATCCAAGTATATTTCAGTTATGAAGTGTCCTGAAGAACATATTAGACTGTAATGAAGCCACAAGAAAGGGCAAGATTACTTTGCATCGTTCCACGGAATGAAATGCGATGCAGCATCTGTTTATTCAGTAGTGTTCAGTAAACATCGTATGAAAAATGCATGACTATGCATTGACAATGAGCTGCGGCCCTCATTGGGCATAATTGTTTTGTAATTTAGCAGAATAAACAAAGGAATGTGAGTCCCATACACCTGCAAACTCCTAAACTGCCAGCCTTTATGTTTTCAGCTCATATTTTTAACTAGCCAAGTTATGAGTTTAGTTATTAGAGTGACTGGGCTCAAAGGACCTTCAAGAAAATTTTGAAGAGTTCGCAGCCAGCGGGGTTTCGCTCTGGTTTGCTCAACAGTGTTGATAATAAGGGAACTGACATACTGAGTGAAATTTTTATGACACCTAGAGGACTAATGGCTGAGGGTGATTTCCTATAGTAAGTTTCTGCTGTAGTCCTGCAGTCACATTCTGCTGTAGCCAATAGCTGTTTGTGGTCACAAAACCAGCCAAAACACAGCCCTCATGTGAATATGTAAATCATACATGTGGCTACCTGCCATATCCTGTTTTCTTTCTCTTAGTACTCAATGATTTAGACAGAGCATAAAGGAATGTGTAATACATTTTCATTATTGTGTTTTTGTACTACTTTTCTTCAAGAAATGAATGTGGACACTGCTGTACTGCATATATCTCCCTCTTCTTTTTAAATGAGGTTTCCCACAGTCTCACTCAGCTCAGAGCACCTTTGGTTCAGTACCTGCGTCTGAAGTCTGTTCCTTTTGATGTGAAATTTCCTCTGTGTGATTCAAGGCCATTTGCAGTGTTAGAACTGCTGGCTACAGCTGGGATCCACTAAACGGCCACCCGGTGTGTTTGACACATTTATAACCAACATTTTTCAATGTTTAAATTTGTTGATATTCACCAAGCCTCTTTTAGAAACCAATGGTATATTCAGCGGTGTCAAAAGTCTGGACCACTGGTAATAGTTTATCATGTTCATTATTATTAACAAATTGAGTGAAACAGAGTGAAAATGAACATTGTTTAACAATTTAAAGTATTTGTAGTATTTGCTCTTACAGCATGCTCTCCAGATGGTACGGAATCCATAAATTTGTGCAAAACCTAATGATCCATGTTATCCCAGCATTAAATGAGAATGTTCCATAAGCCATCTTTGTTTGCTTTAATGGGGGCAGGAAAGAAGTTAACATTGGTAATGTCACAGATTTGCTTCTTTGTTATAAATGTTTTAGAATCATAAACTTTATTTCATTATTTGACTTCAATTTGCAGATTTAAATGTGTCTCGGATGTTTGGACCACAGTGTACATAGACATTGGTGTCATCTATATGCATGTTTGTAAAAAAATATTTAACCAGGCATGCAGTATTTGTTATCTTCGGTAAAATAGGAGGCAATGTGGAAAGGTGTGCACATACCAAACAGGGTTAGCAATCTATTTTCTTGAAGCCCAGTATTTGACCTTTCAATCATGCTGCTGTCCTTTCACCTGACAGTGCCCGCAAAGATTAATTCTGTTTGTCCTAAAGTATGGTAATGAGAAAGTTGTGGCGATTTGATTGTCAATAACTTGAAATACGGCCCTGCTCCCTAAATGCTTGTGCCGTTCAATAACCTATTAAAGTTGAATCACAGATAAGTTGGAGCGCATCAGGAAAGCAATCTGAAATTTGTGCTGACATTGATCCAGCAGGAAAGACCTGATGCTCCGATTAACACCTCTGTCCCGGGAGAGGAAGGGAGGAGGGATGCTGGGCTATTAATATCTTGGCCTTTCCTAGCAAAATGAGCTCCATTTATGAGCTCTATATAAAGTAAAAGTGTGCAAACAATTGCTTAGCTCTGGCAAACAGTGTAATTGTGTCAGGAATTCTGTCTCCCTGAATTCTGTTTCTCTAGCAAAGATGAGAAATGGATTGATTTTTATTTTATAGGTGTTTCAACCATAATGCACCTGTTAATAAAATGGAAAATCATTCAGACAAACAGTGTCTAGTCTTTGTTAATTAATTTCAAATTAGCTGCTTAATGCCACTCTCGGGAGTTATGAAGTTTTGTCTTGCTGCCCCTTTTTCAAAGAGCCCTGCATTAACGGCACTTTGATAATTGGTCTAATTTGCATGCTTGGTTACATAAAGTGGTTAGAATGGAAGTGCCTCATCCATGTTGCCTATTTCCAGTGTGTTGTAGATTTCCAATGAAAATAGCAAGAGCTAGGAATCATCCTGAATTTGTATTTTCCTTAGTTTCCTTACTCAGCACATAATAAGAGCACCATTTAGACTAAATACTTCAATTAATAAGGGATAGAATGCCGGCTGGTGTTTACAATTGCCCTTGACATTCTGGTTGGGATTAAAAAACAGCTAATGAAACACTTCAGGAAGAATCTGTTAAATTCAGGAATAAATGTCACAGCTGTTCAGTCACAAATCACGGAGCCATGTTTTATTTTCTCTTCATCCTTCTTCACCTTCATGTCTTGTGTTTGGAAAAATGAAGAACATGTTAACATTCGTTTATATGCATAAGCCCCTTGAAAAGATCCCAAAATCTCATTTTCCAAGTACAGAATGAATGCTTGTTTTCTGAAGGTAATATTATAGCATGGCCATCCCTTTCCACACTGTGAGCTGAACAATCTGCATTATGTGCCTGGCTTCCGGCATATCCGCATGAATTGGCTTGACGAGTGCTGTTTACTTTTCTGCATTTGTATGTGTTGTCTCTATACTAAACAGGAACCCAGCTCACAGGGAACGTTCCAAGAACATTGGCTAACATTTTCAAAAAGTTTTCTCAAAATTAACAAAAGCATTCTTGTAGAAACATTAGTAGAACTTTTGTTAACGTTATATATCATAGATCAAAAACTTATTCTTAAGTTGTTAATTGAACATTTAAAAAACTTTAATAAAAACTGAAAATTGAAATAAAGTTTGAAATAAAATGGCTGGACATATTAAATAGGTTTTAATTTTTTTTAAAAATAGCCAGAGTGCGGCTAATAAGTGCAGTATGAGTCATTGCTTTTGGTCCATATTCCTAGAAGACATTTTAAATGGGTATTCTACTAATCATTAGAATTAAAGCTAACAAAAGCTATTTGACTAAAAGCCAAAAACCTGTTTTGATTTTCTGGGGCACTGGGATTTCTCTTGGATTATAATTGTTCATTAAACAAACTTTCTCCCCTTCCTAGATCAACAATGAATGCAGATCCCATAATCTTCTCCTCTGTATAGATCATATTAACTTCAAGCCAGTGGCTATTTACTTTGGGTTTCGAGTCTGAGGACCACTGCAGATTTCTCAAGCGATTTATACTGCAGAAAACATATTTTAGGCTGCCTTTACATGACCACAGCTTTTACAGAGGCCTTTCACAACTTTTGAAGGAAACCATACTAATATAAATCAGTGAAAAGCTTTAGATTTTTCTTGAAAAGGCAGCAATATGCCAGGTCTAATGAAGCTCAAGAAGATGCCACCTTTCTCTCTTTTCACTTACTCTTTCTGTTCCTATTCCTTTGTTTTCTCTTTATTTTTTAAAGAAAGCAGCTCTTGGAGTGTGGAGCTTGATCTCTGTAGACAGAACATGTACTTTGATGTTGCATAAATAAAAGCATATCCAGCCCAAACAGTAGAATAACTTGCCTGGGATTAGCATTTCATTACAATACAAGTGTGATGGTTTCCAGACAAAAGGTGTGAAACACGGAGCAAAAGTGGGACTGCGGTGGTGTGCATGCTCAGAATATGAAGAGCCTGTGAACTCTGGTTTGAAAAGCTCACCATGAATTAAACATGCAGTGTCCTGACTTTACACTGAATAGAAACTACCTCTTGTATGTTTAGGGATGTCCACCCAGTTGTTGAATCAGAAAATGAACTTTAGCTTGCTCTAAAGTTTAGTAGTTTTGTGTTATTAATATCTTTTTTACTATAAAGATATATAGTATAAGAGAGAGAGGTTCATATTAAATTGTAAAGCCAAAGTGTGGAGAGTCTTTTCCAGAGGATACTTAACAGAGCAAGTTGGAAACAGACTGTTAGCAGGATAATTTGGCAAAAGGAAGTCTCCTGCTGTCTGCTATAGTGCGTTTGCTGTGGCTTGAACATGCAATTACCCTCGATTTCATTTCTCACAGATAAGTGTGGCTGCTCACTGGAGTGGCAAACGAAAAGAGTCGAGGGGCTTGTTGACATTGGGGTACATACAATTGCAAGAATCCAGCATAATCTGCCCAATACGATAGAGCTCGTATTGTGGTTGATACATGGATAATCAAACCTTGATAATCGGACACACGGATTCTGTAGAATTAGTGTTTCTTTAATGCTTATTTAACTTGTATACGTTTGTGTGAATTAGCAATGTTTTGCTAGATGGGGTGAATGTTAGCACTCCAGTGGTTGTTGTGTAATAATGTGTCCCCAAAAAGGTCTATAATCCCTGCTGAAAGCTGTCTGTTGACATTCATTTTCATTTCAATGCATACCACTCAGCTTGTACATGGTCCTCCTGGAGGATCACAACTTGAATTCTGACACCTCTGCTTTTGGGCACTCAGTTCTACATCCAGGTTGTTTTGAGTCTTTTATTTGAACTATAAATGCTACATGGAGCAAAACAAATGACATTTCGGATGATACCAATTGACTCAAAAACATGCCACAATCTTAGCACCTTCACTACAATTTATCTTGAATTGTGATGGGAAAGCCAGCAGACACATAATTATCCATAAATATCTTTTTAATCTTTTCAATATTTTTGTGCTTTTACAAGCTCTTTGAAAATTACTCAATTTCAGTAATTTACTACCTTTAAATAGCCACTGGATGTGGAATAGTTATGGATTTACCAGCAGGGACTAACTGGACTGTGCTAACCAGGAAACATTGATATGCAGTCATAATGAAAGGTCTGTATTGATGGAGAATGTTGAGTGCGGAATGATGGATCTGTTCCAGATATTGACAGTATCTGGTTCTTTAATTGTGACTCAATGCAGGGTGTCCTGTAAAATGAAACTGTAAGCAGAACAGACATTCAAAACAGACATTCAAGCACGCATTGAAGTGGTTTGACTATACAAGACATTTTTTTCTCACTTTCTCATTTGCAGAAAAGCGTTACTTATAATTGAGGTGTGAGACATGCATCATTTAATTATGCTGCGTTATCCAGGTTTCTGGAACAACCAGAGAGCCTCACAGTAACTTCTTGCCTATTTTGTACTCCTGTCTTATTTTAAATCTTTATAGAAGGTACACCCTCACCACAAACCGGAACCCTTTGAACTGTCAAATAAAGTAAATATGAGCTCTGATTCAATGTGTGCTATTGGTTTCCACAGGAAGAGAAATTTTGTAGGACAAAGAGTTTATCAAGTAATGCCCATACCCAGCACCCCATGCTTTAATTTTCATCCCAAAGCAGGAGGAAATGAAGTTTGCGTCCATTTCTGTTTCTGCCACTGGGCACCCCTGCATTCCTAATATTGAATGTCTGGAAAGGACTGGTGTAATTTAAGACTGTATTAATTATCATCAAAACAAATATCTACCAATTTCCCTACCATAAATGCCTAAGCTGACCTCTTTAGCAAAAAGGACACATACATCAGAAACCTCGCAATTTAACTGCATCCAGGAGAATGCTCTAAATCTTTTTGCATTTTAACATCGTTTTGTGATGTTTGTTTTTCAGTTATTTGTTTGGTTGTTTTTCACCTGTAATAAACTGTCTTCTGCAGATATATACACATGATTAGTTGTGGGTTCCTTTACATGGAATTGCCAATTGCTTGCTGGCACAGCTGTCTGCATTTGTTTGGCTCCTTTTATTGTAGTTGGCAAGCAATAGAGCTTCAGTTCTTTGGATTTTTGGCTTTGTTTGAAGTACAAAACAAAACTGCACAGCATTTTTTTGCCATGGTTTTCATTCCTGAAGTCAGAAACACCAATCAGAGTCCTTATTACCTATTGATTTATAAAAATGATTTGCTTAAAATCAAATATCTTTTTTTAACATTCAAATTAGAGTCTATTGGTTTAGTTCAACGCTGAGAAATGTTTATGAAATATTTTTAAAAGACCTATAGAAAAATTAATAGGGAATATCTAATGCTTTTCTGTGAGTGCCTGGTCATCCTCATGGTTCAAACACCCATGGGATCTGCGCCTGTGCTTGCATCTTAAAATATCCTCCAAAGACAGCGTGTCTGTGTACAAAGCTACAGAACTGCAACCTGATTCAGAGCTATTGCTGATTTAATACCACCCCCATTAAAGCAGGTGGTAAATCAGTATGTCTGTCACCTGTGTTTGCACCTCTTCACTTACAAACTAAAACTAGCTGTTATAGTGGGAACATTTATTTAATGTCATGGAATCAGTCCCTCATAATTTTATCAATCACATACATAAACACATATACTTACTTGCTTTAAGTTTTTTGTATTTAGAAGATTTTTATGTATTTTTATAGTTGTCATTCTTGTCAAATACCTGCATTAATGTAGCTTGTAGAGGTGTAACGATATACCACTGCCATGGTTCGGTTCACATCACGGTTTTGGAATCACAGGGTTTGGTTTGGTTCGGTTCTGTTTGCTGTGGGACAAACAATGACTTGGAAAAATAACAACAGGCTACTGCTATAAATCATGGATGGTTCCATGTCTGGACATGGCTAGATTTTGCCTTTAATTAACTTTTTGCTTTCTTTTACTTTTGTGAGGATTTCTTTAATTGATAAGTTACAGTTTTGTTTGTCCTTCTGTTGAGTCATGCCTGGCTAGTTTCCACAAGTCTTTCTCAACACTGATAATCATCCTTGTTCCCGAACTTGCGAGACAAGATAAAAGAGAGTGCTTTGTAACATATTGATGTAGGGATTTAGAGAAAACACATTCCAGACAGTCCCAAACTTTAGAAGCTTTTTAATCAGTTTCCTAAGACATGCAGGGAGTACAAGCTAACCTCTATTCTTTATCTGCTCTATCTACTGAGAGTATATATTCAGGATTCTTATATACTTAATCTTCCTGATCACAACAGGTGCGAGAACCGCCAGGCCCAGTGAGAGTGTATAGAGGCTGAAAGGGGTGGGCGAGGTTTCTGAGCTGACAGGGGAATGATATTAATTCCTGCCCTCTGAGAACTTAGGCTCTGCGTTCCTTTCCTCACTCCTGGTGCTTTGATCAAGCCCTTTCGTGATTAGACACTGACCCTGATACGACAGACCGGGAACTTGTTAAATAAAGCATAAGAAAAAACAGGAAAAAACTTTCTCTGATGTGTCCAGGGAAGGCAGGAGAGAAAAGGACGCAAGTTATTCTGAAGCTGTCACTTCACTCCTCCTCGATGTCTGGTGGGTAATAAAGATTTCATGTATTCATTTTACTCAGGCAAAAATTGCAATCTATAATGACCTGACATTTCTTTTTTAAAACTAGCCAGAAGCCCCATGATTTGAATGTTAAGCAGAGTCTGGACTGACTCTGAGCTCGCCTGGAGCCTGTTTTGAATTCTGTCAGCTTACCTGTTGGTGGACATAGGAACACTTGCGAGAGGCTGTATGAATGTATCCTTTTCATTTTGTACTGAACAGAGTATGCTTGTTGGATCATTTTAAAGCTTTGCAGGCAAACTGGCCTTTATCTAGCTAAGAAAAATCCCAAGAAGTAAACACAAGAAGTTAGCCTTCACCCATAGATGGTAAAGGAGAGAACCACGTTTTAGGGGAAAAAAAAGATTGGATGCAGAGACAGTGCTTTGTGAGTGGAGCGCGGAATCTGTTGATCAAGACATGCCTGTAACCTACCTGATTGGTGTGTTCCCATCAGAGTTTCAGATAAATTCTACATGTCACTTCAGACACGCTATCTGGGGAAACGAGATGTGCCCAAACTTCAGAGGCTAGCTCGTTCCTAGCCCTGTGTATTAAAGCTAAATCTAATACAGTTTATCAGCTTTAGCTTGGAGAGTCATGGAGATTATGGAGTGTATGGAGGGCTCATCATTTTGCATTCTCTGTAGTTTCTCAAACTATGCCTGCATTGGCTTGAAATGCTTTAAAACCTGTCAGTGGCTCTTTAATGTTGGGTTTTACTTAATCACAGAGTACCTCAGCTGCTTTTACCCATATATGTCTATCCTACTAGATATGTCTATCTAGTCTGTAATCGCCGGCAGTATATGTGATTTTTGAGGTGCAGGATAATGTTTCCCATATAGTACATTTCCCAGGCTGCACTGTGTTTTTTTTTAGTAGCTATTAGGGGATGTTTTCCAAAGAAAATGGCAAAATGCACTGGAGGGCTTTAATCAATGTGATGAAAAGAGAAACTTTACCCTTGTATTTTAGATCATATTGTCCGACTGTGTTGGTTTACATCTATGCATATGGCAGACACTTTCAGTGAAGTCAGTCTTTATATCAGTCACATTATATCAGTACACACTGGGTATTGAACCTATAACTATGTGTTACAGGAAATGTTGGTTTCTTACAAATTAATAATATAGGCCGATCAGAAATGCAGCGTTACTGCACTTTATTTCTTTACTTTCTGTCATCTTGTCAGGCCTCTGGGTCGATGAATATCATTTATGATATTCATAGATATTCCATGTTCTACAGCACAAGAGAGACCCACAATGGAGGACAAGGCTTGTAGGTGCATTGCACAACTGGCAAGCAGATCAAAATCTCTCCTTGATGAATTTCTCAAACACAAGCTTAGAATGTTCCATGTGGAGAAGTTTGGTGAATGGATGGGGGTTTTGTTGCCCAGAAATGCAGAAAAACATAAACCCTTGTAATGCTGAGCACACCAGACGGTTCCTTTTTACATGCCGCACACTGTTGATGTGCTGTACAAAAGGCCTTTCAGCAAATTAACATCCACTTCATATCTTTATTTCCTGACTCAACCATTTTGTTATTGAATTGCCTGAAATTGATTTTTCACCAAACTTGTTTAAAAGATGAATGGAATTATATAAGCCAATTTTGCATGTACTCGGATCAGATGGGCAAACCCATCTGTTACCCCCACTAGCCAAAGCAGAAGTCCCCAGACAGAGCTCTGGCCAGAACAAAAAGATCTTTCTATAAAGGAGAAGGCTGCTCTCTGGCTAATATGATCTATTTCAGACCTGGTGGAACCCATCTGTTGCAGAATGTATCCACATAGGTGTCACATCAATTATAAAATCTTGTTTCAGCATATGCTAACATGCACAGCACAAACCAAAGAAGAATCTAGTAGGGGATTGTAGATTGCTCCTTCTGCATGCAATACATTTCTGTTAAACTTCATTAGCCAGTTAGGATGCAACATGAAATCAAAATAAATGCTCCTGGTCTTATTCATCAAAAGTTGCGCTACAGGAACAAATATTGCACATGCTGTTGCATGTTGTTTTTAAGGCCAATATTGTTAAGACAACATTCAGTGCTATTTGGGCTGGGAAAGATGAAGAGAGCTGAATTTCAGCTCCTAGCAGGGGTTTAGTTTGGTGTTTCTTTGTTTACATTGACTGAAGACAGTCCACATTAAGCCGAAACAAAGGCACTTTACTTCTCCTCTTCAAAATAATTTTTCTCATCATCAAACACCCCTGGTTCACTTCAGGCAGTGCTGGAAACCATCAATGTTCAGCCCAAACACAGTTCGTCCCTGGTGGAAAGTCAATCAAAGTGTCTCTGCAGTGCATCTAGCTTCAGCATCTCTAACTGATCATTTCCTCTCTCTCATCCCTGACTGTGCCAAACTGAGGCTTATCAAAGCAGCTAATGGAAGACTGTCCACTCCTTCCTAAGGCAGTGGGTCAGCGCAAAACAACCCAAACTGATGACATCGTAGGAAGTCTGCAGATGGAAACCATGTAAAGTGACTGCTCTCCCCATCCCAATGCGTCTTATCATTTTTGTGGCAAATGAATTAGCAATTCAAAGTGCAGCCTGGGGGTGGCAAGTGTTTATGTGTGTGCCCAGAGTGATGAACACTCACATTTGTATCTTGTCACCATGCTGTCAGTCATTGCGCATGGGTAGGAAAAGACTTTAACTGTGGCTTTTGATGTATTTACTTTGATGCCATTCCCAACTATAGTATATCAAACAATAAGAAGCAATTCTACCTGTTCACCTTCATATGTATGTGTCTGAATATGTATGTGAGCCCTTATATTTACCTGGATTTACCAGTCATAAAATCAAGTCAGGCACTATAGACAAACAGACTGCTCAGGTGAGAAGAACACAGAATGTAACATTTTTATGTTTTCTGTGAACACACTGCGTAATGCATTGTTGTTTGTGTGTTATTTAATTATTTGGTGTTGTGACTTACCTGAAGATTAGATTTATTTGGCCGATTTGTTTAAACAAAATACAACAAAAAGGGTTCACATAATATTTCCTATAATTGTATTCTCCACACATATCTGCTCATACTTGCAGTTTATAACAGACCTAAAATTCAACTATTAAACCTAGAGGAAACTTTTATTACTCTGTGTTTGTTCTTTCACAGCTCAGAAGGCTTTAATACATGACTCACATTACATTGAAGCATCAACTAAAATATTTCTTCTAAAATGCATTAAAAGAGAAACAAATGATTGCCATACAGTAACAATGTATAATGTATAACAATGTATAAAAGAAACGCAATAACTTTGGTCTTCGAGGAATTTGATAAAAATCAAATTTTTGATTGCAGACCGGCAGATTGGCAAATCAGTTTGAGATATTGTTGAAATCTCTTCCAAAAATGACATATTTGAGATTAGGGCTGAGAAACTAAAGATTAATTAAAGATTTTCATTTGCTTTCCATTTATTGCTGTCTAGAAGAAAAAGTTTTTTGGCAAAAGTGTGTAATTTTTAAGTTGCAAAATATTTCCAAAGCTACTTTATGATATTAAATCGATAATTTAAAGGTCTAGAACACTCAGAACTGAACACATAATATGAGATGGTATTTTTTTCTCTTTAATTGGCTGTGTGAATTGTCTTATGTAATGCTACAACAATTATAACTTAACAGTTTGCTAATGATGGCTTCTCTCTGTATGACATTGATTCCCCAACCCCATCATGCTCAGAACTGTAGACACTCTTTTTGCTGTAAAACACATTATGTCAAGTCCATGAGAGCTTCCCAGCTAACAATTTTAGGTTGTAAGAATGTTTTCATAAAGTTTCCATAAAATAACAAAAACGATAAAAGGTTATTTTAAAAGTTTCAGGAATGTTCAAAACGTCCAGTTTTTCAGATGTCGTATTAACATTATTTCTTGGTTATAATATCATTATTCAAACATTTAATTTAATTTTTAAAACATTCCGCTAACTATTTATAAATAACGTTTTTGGTATATATTATATAAAGTGTCACAAAAACGTTCCACTAAGGTTACTGTAAGAATTGTTTCGATAACATTGGGAGAACTTTAGAGAACATTAGCCAACGTTTTAAAAAACACTTTATATAAAATTGTGCCACATTATTGACATCACTACCATGCTTTGAATGTTCATGTCCTAAAAATCGACAGTGCTGTGCCTTTAAAAACACAGTTTTGGTTTCAGTAGAGTTAGTGTTAGGGGTATAAATCCAAGTCAGATTTAATTTGATAAACAGGATGCGTGTATTGCACTTGGTGCGTTGCAAGTTTGGAAATTTAGAAGGCAGAAACAGATTATAGCAGATGCAAAATTCAATCTTTGGGAACCAAATCCCACGTGATTCCGCATCACTCAGGGCCAGATTTTATCTTACAGCCACACATCCTGGCTAGTCTATTTCCCCTGTTTGTAGTATCTTAAACTGGCCCTTTGCATAGCACACTGTTGATGTTGATTCAAATGTATAAGATGATATCAGTGTCAAAGAGTATAAAAGCGTTTCGCCTGATTTCTCTATTTTATGACATTTTTCTACAGCTGACAGAAATATTGGGTCTTTGTGGTAGCAGACCCCACTGCAGTCTTTTTTATTTGAATCTTTTAGTCTACGGAAACAAAAGGAAATAAAAGACTTTCAAAAGGAAAACAAAATGCAATTTACACAGTAAAAACAGCTTTGTTGCTACAGTGATGTGAAAAATAACAGAGGTCTCCAAACACTGCTGACAAAAGGTAATATAGCTCATTGACAGTGTAAAAATGGCAACAACAGAGTCCTCTAAAATACAGGATGTGCTGCTTTCCAGCAAAATGGTTGTTACTGGCAACTGTAAAGTTGTTGTAACAGTGAAAAATGTGCTGTGTGACTGCAGGGCTGTGTACTACTCCATACTGTAGTGGGAATGGGTCATTCCTTTGATAGGAACAGAGGAGGTCAAGAACTATTATTGACATCCTCTGCTTTGGTCTTCTAAAGGGTATCTGTGAATCAGATTCACAGGTTAATGTTAAACAACTTTTTGACCTTTTAGCTATGACCTTGCTTTTCCTTTCCTTTGGATATGTAAGTCATTTTGGTTAAAAGTGTCTGCAAAATGTCTAAATGTAATGTAAATGTCCTTATAAAATATTCATGTTTTAAATTTGTTATAAACAAAAAATACAGTAGGTGGTTTTTAATAACCTTGAGAACAAACCTCACAAGCTCTTTGTAATAGAAATAATTCTAAAGCAAAATCTTCAAACTTTAGTAGTTATAAAAGTAGCTCCCCACCTACAACAGATTAAATATGTAAAATCTCTGAGTCAGTCTGGTGTTTTACAAGGAGAAAAATACCTTGGAGCTTTCTTGGAGAAGTTCAAATAAGCTTTATGCTACATTTGTTCTGTTCTAGTTTTGATATATTTATTCATAATTATGTATAGGACCTGGCTGTGGGTGTTTTCTAATGACATGTAGTGTGAATTAGACTGATAGGTTGTCAATGTGAGAAAAATACCTCTGTGTGGGTGGGTGGTCTGGTTTCATAATCGTAATACATATAAAACTGCTAATTATGATCTGTTTGCATTTGTTCATAATGCAGTAAAATATTATAATTTTGTCAACCATAATGTGGTTATTATTTGCATATGTTTTCACTGATGGTAATATTGTTTGTACTTCAAACTCAAATACATTTAATTAGAGATTTGTTCATTCAGAATTCATTCAAGTTTGTGGCATTGCTTCTTTTTAAATGCTTTTCTGTTTTCATAAATGTTCACTTTCAGAATTCTTAACTAATTGTACTAATATAGATAGACAGACAGACAGACAGACATATAGATGTTAAGTTATAATTTTTAGATACATGGTATTAAGACCTGTTGTATATTGCCATCCTTTGATTTCACTAATAATATTTTTTAATTCTTAGAAGAGGGTTTTTCGTCATTTTTTGACCCTAATTACGCAAATATGATGATAATCCCCCAGAATCCTTTGGATTGTGGTGCTGAATGAGGGTCATGAAGTGAATAATCATCAGAGGAGTGGTAGTTAACATCCCTCGCTAATGTGATTTTTGTGAGCTTTTGTTTGGACTTTTGCACCTGGTAATTATTGCTTGCCCTCTCGGTTTGTTAGATGATGTCTTTGTGTTTTCATAGGTCAAGAGCATCTGTGTTGTTCACGTTTCAGGGCATAAAAGAATTCAGCTGCAAGCACAATAATCTTGAACTGAAATAACAGAGCCAATTTTTTGCCTGAAAAAATCAATGGCCTCTGTATTGATATTTTTAAAAATCTTGTCTTAACTCTCAGGTGGTGCTTTCGAATTTGCACGACAATGCAAAATGACTCCAATACCATAAGCATGGCTGTGTATCAGATTCTTATAGAGCAGAACATGTGGGAAAATTACCTCCACAGCAATACAGTAGATGTTTTTTCTAGAAGCCTTTAATGATTAAATTTTGTTATTATACACTGTTACATGTTTGAAGTTTCCCTTTAGTTTAGGGTGTATTACTAAATGCATGTTAATATGGTTATGCACATTGCATGCTGTTGTGCAGACCTGTTGTGCGTATTTAATGTGCTTGAATCTAAATTGTGTCAATTTTAAATTATATTCAATCAGGTTGCCAGTAGCTCTTTATATTTTTCCTCTATGTCCCTGCATTGTGTTATTCATTACACATTATTACTTAACCTAATTTGTTTTTCTACCATTTACTCATACATTCTGTGTGCATAATTCACATTACACTTTTCCAAAAAGACTTTGGAAGTTTAATACAGTCCTATAAAATATCAGCCCTTAGGCTTATGAACACATCCTGTATATCAACAGGGATCATGCTTATGTCTTAGATTGTAAGACTCTCACAGCGCTACATGCTGGTGGTCACAAGGCCCCATGACCCAGCTCTCTTATCAGCTGTAATGCACAGCAGGTAAAAATGTGTGACCATGCATAAGCAAGGTGGCGACATCATCTGTATTACAGAACATGAGCCTCCTGAGCTCTCTTGATATTGTCATGAACATAATGAGGTCATTTAAGAAAAGCCAGTCTGTAAGACAGATAAAAAGCACATCACAAACATGCCTGACCTTTACTAACTGGGGTAAAACAGATCACCGGATCTTTTATTTCGGATTTTGGTTTTGTTCGGTGTCTGATTTAAAGACTACACCGGACCTCATCTGTGTGTTATAAAATAAAATTGTGCAATAAAAAAACAATTTCTCCCAAATATCCTTTAATCTAAGCACCAGTGTAATGATTTTAGCAGAAATCTTTGATATATAGAAATGTTCTGTGTCTGTATTTGAATGTATGTTTTTCACTTGATCTCTGTCAGTGTTTGTTGATTTTGGTTTGAGTCTTGTGCATGTGTATGTTTCCCCTTTATTTGCATTTGAAGCAGAATGCAATAAATATTTTAAAACTGTTGTTTTAGCATAACATTTGTTAATTGACTGTTAATTAACTGTTAATTGACAGGCGAGAGTTTGACAAGTTTTGCTGTTGTCCAGGAACCATCAGAACAATCACATTAACTTGTACACTGAAAATGTGATGTTGTACCATCCATGTTTGACTGCCTCTGAACATGGTTTGAGAAATTAGATGACAAAGTGTTTTGGACCCTATTGACACCTGCATTTGGTGCTGTCGCCCTGTGATAGGGTCACACGAGACGGGTGTATACGGGCTGTAATACAGGCTGTATACGGGGCCTTTGTAAGTTGCTAACACTGCATGTTGTGGTGGCAGGCATTCAGGTTGTTTGGTATGAGAAGGATGTGTTCTAATCAATGAGTGGCAGAGCAGTGCTGGTCTCCCTGGGGTGAGAAGAGGGCTACAGCAGCTGCATCTATACACCCTAATGCAGAATGTGTGTGTAGTGGCAGTACTCAGTGTAGTGCTCAGAACGATGGAGGTGTAAATTACTTTCATCTTTGAGCCCCAAGGGAAGTTTCCCTCAAGTTTGCCTGGGATCTGTGTACCAGCTTGAGCCTGCTGCACCCACGGTCAACCTAGCGTGTACACATGATACATTACATACTCTACATCCCACACAGCATGTACCTTAAATTAGCCATCTGCTGCCTGTAATGACTAACTGGCCGAGAAGGAATCCAACGTGCTCACAGGTGTAGAACTTTAAATAGTGATTTAGACACCCCTTTGCCCTTTATACCTCTTTTATTGAAGGTACAGTGTAGAGATGACAGGAGACAGGAAATGGACACTAATGAGCTCACCAACATGCAGCGAACTGGAATCTTCCACAGGAGCAGCCCAACTTAATGTACCAGAGCATATTCACTAACCACTAGGTCATGGCTCCGACTATTTGAATACTATAAAAATAAAACAAAACAACTAGAACATTACAAAAAAATGGGCTTCATCTAGTTTTCCAGTAAAAACATCTAAACATCATAAAAATAAGGTACATTTACTTGTGAAGCAAAATATTAAAGACGAAATTTTGTTTGTTTGTTTGTTTAATTTGTTTTGTTTCTTACTACAATGCTAATTTTTATACCTTTAGAATCTTAGGCAGTTTGGTTTATAAAGTAAATGCATCTTAAGTATGATTAGATATGTTCACTGGAAAACATGACAACAATAGTGAAGAATGTTAATTTGTGTGTGCAAACAGGATAAAGCTTTTCAGTCAAGGTAAACTCACATGCTCTCTGTAAAACTAAGATGTTCTGAACCATGAAAGCATTTAATTTCTATACCTTGTTTTTCATTCATGCCCATATGTGATTTTAAATTAAGCCTTACAGGCCTGATTAAACATTTCCGACTAAAATAAATTCATATGCTGAAGTCCTGTCAAGGTAATGAAATGGAAATGACATTAAAATGACCCAAAGTGTTTAGAGCTATTATTATAGACCAGTTCACTCCTCCTCACATACATTCAAAAAATACTAACAACTATGTTCATATTGTTTCCATAGCAAGACCAATATTCCACCATGACTTATTTTCATAATCTATATATTATTTTAAGTGCCTTTTTTGTATCTGAATATAAGTGAACAATGTCACCAATCTATTTCTACAGACATAAAAATATACTGCATTTGGTATATTTTTGGTATATTTTTGGTAAATCTGGTCATTAAATCTAATTTAATACTTAATTAAACAAAATGTTTTAGGACTTGGACATTTTAAAATGATTTTAAATAGGTTGTACTTTGAAATGTTGAAGATTTTGCTAATTCACTACTCAAAGGTTTTTGCGACATAGATTGTGTTAATTTCTCTGTACAAAAGGTCAGATTTCCCTGCTCCCATTGAAGGTTGCAAGACACTTTTTGTAAAATTCTCATATCTTGCCTCGTGTTTTGCACAAACTTGTGGATTTCATGCTAGCCTGCATGCCATCATCGAAGCTAAAGGGGACACAATAAAGACAATCTGTACTTTATATGAACTTGTCACTCAAATTATTATGCTGATAATATTATTTATTATGTATTATAAGTATAACAAGAAAAATGCCAAGCTTTAACCATGTAAATAAAAGATTTGGATTCCACTGTATTAGTATATTTAGTAATTTTGTAGCATCTTACAAATTGTAAGATGCTCCTCTGCAAAGCAAAGATGCTTCACAAGATGAGTTACACGTGTCTCTGTTTCAAAATGTCTGTAAGTTATGACCCAGTCAGATTTATTATATTTATCCGAACCCAGATGTATTTTATATCCCATCATGTAGACTCTCAGTACTGTATATCATTCCACCTGGCTTGAGGCAGCAGATTAGAAATGTCATTTTCAAAAGTGTGACTGTGTTTGTGGATATATGAGCCATGATTGGGCCCCTGTGTGGATGGATTGAAGGGAGTATCAAGGAGATCTGTGCTTGGGCCAAGTGGATGCAGAGGGTATAAAGCATCACTGTTTTGGTTGCCATTGACATGGTAATAAACCACCTCTCCCACCTCTCTCAGTGGATGGGCATCTTTAAACCGCGACTCTACAACAGCCGCCCCTCAATGGTGTCTGAGCCTTTGTCTCTTTAACCAAGCTGATTTTGAAACATTGCATCACATCAAAGTAATATTTGCCCCTCTTATGCGAGGCATAACGAATGTCACAATGATGAAGGTGGAGATGATAATACTGCATAATCTCTGTCCTTCTGTTTACCTGCTATTGAATGAGAGTGATACCTTATTAATGATCCACTCCGGATAGAGACTCTTACCTCACAAAGAGTTTCTCATTTCAGAGAGAGTCAGTGTACAGTGTGTGTTTGTTTGTGGTTCGGGATGCAGTATGTTCTGTTCCTAATCACACTAGAATTAGGGTTAAGGAATTTGGGCTTGGTATGCTTATACGCTGGTATACTGGTAGAGCATTTATATGTGACGCACTTGTGACGAAACTGTAAGAAGGTTTCTGAAGGTTCTCCCTGGTGAGCTTTTTCCACCAAAACATCAAACCACCAAAACGAACCCAAAAACTCTTTCATTTTTGGCCAGATTTTCTTAAAAATAATGTCACAACCTTTTTCAAATTTTCTTGATATGTGACCTTCCGGGTCACTGCAGGGCTTCGAATGAACACGGCTTAGGATTTTTATATTTTACATGTAAAATTCACAAGATGTTTTCCAGAGTCACCCTCCAGACACCTAATATAAAGTTTCACCCTGTTCCTCTCTCTTATCATGAAACACACCAGAGGATTTAAGATACAATGATGTTATGAATTTCAAATAAAAAAGATATGGTAACATGGGACTCCCGTTTCTCAAATGACAGCTTTAGGAATCGTGTAAAAATTGCTGGTTTGTAAACCTGATAAATGCGTTAAGGCACATGTTTTCTCTTCAGTTTGTTTGGTGCAGTGTTGATTTTAAACACCTGTTTCTAACTAACTAATCTAACTTCATTTGTAATGCAGCTGGGAAGAGAAAGCTTATCTAAATAGTGAGGGTATCACACACACACACAGATTACTGAAGCTGATTTGAAAATACCACACTTTTGATTTCTAGCTCACAAGAGAGACTTCCAAAGGTCAAATAAAAGTAGAAGATAAAATTATACATTTGATTTATCTCTGAGAACACTTGCGTTGCCAAATTTATAAACTAAGACATAATTTAAGCTTCCATAACACACAGCACACAGACACCACACAGAAGAACCTCAACAGTATGCCTCTAATTGCCATGTGCCACATGGTTGTGTGAGTTTAGCTAATTGGACATCGAAATACTGGTGTGGCTCGCTAGATCATTACTAACTCGTAAACTCAGGAGGAAAGTTCCTGTGTCACAAAGCAGACGAAATAATAATGTAATACATTGACCTTTTCCGTGGCCCCTTTTTAAAGACAAGGCTCTGCTGACAAGCGCTAATTAACATTTGTTGCACTGGCTGGTGTGTTTGGCCAGTGGATCTGTGAACATCGAGAAAGCCATTGAAATGCCTTGAGAGTATGAGCAAGTCCCCAACTCCCTTAGTCTATAACACTGACCAGCTGCTTCATTTGAGAATATAAATAGTCTCCCTTTTCTAATGTAAACAATAAGCAGTTTCTTTCTCATCTGTACAGTAATTCTAAATTGAAACTACATACAGGTCTGAACCATCCTGCAAAGTTCTGCAGCCTAATAATCACTAGTGATTTTCTTTCTTTGTCTGTTTCAACTCACTTATTACTTTGGTCTTGATATTTGTAAAATAATTTAGTGAAGTATGTTTCTGAGTTTAATCTATTTCTAAATTAGGCCTTGTAGATCTGTTGCGTTCATGCAGTTCACATGAGTGAGTCACACAGTTGTTTTCTAAAGGGCTTATTAACTGCTCTCCCATCTTCCATTGGTCAGACAGATCAATAAGTCCTACCTCAAACGTGCCATTTGTAAAGTCAGCGTTGTGTTGTGTTGGGCTGGTTGGAGTGCTTACAGAGCATAACCTCAGGGATAATATTTTCAATTTTCATTTTTTTGTGCAAATGCAGGGGAGCACATAATAACAACTCCTTGACAGCTGTAAGATAAAATATAGATTTAACACACAAATCCATATTTTATCTCACATTTTATCAAGGGAGCATATAACCACAACCCCCCGAGTTTGTGTTGAAATCTCTAATCCTTCTATCTGCTGTTTATGATTGTAAAATCAATAATACTTCATCAGCTGCAGCAGGAATGCTCAGGAATCTCATCATCAACTTATCTTTCACAAAATTATTGCCAAACATCATAACACCAGCCAGCTGACTAAAAGAGAAAGGCACCAACCGTAATGAGCTTGCTTTCCATCCAGTCTCAACATGTTTAAAGAGTGCTGTCTTAGCTAACGATGTGTTAGGACTGGATGGATGCTGCTGACATGAGCAGGGTGTTATTTATGCCATTACATTCCAGGCAAAATCCGTGATGAGGTTTCTTATGATCTCCACATCTTGAGGGTGTCATCAGCATCAGTGTCATGTAAATGGTCATAGCAGCTGCATAACCTAAAACCGCCCACAGGGAGTTCCTCATCCTTCTGAGGTGCTTTGTTGTTGACAGTATAATAGTGTTAATAATCAGTCAGCACATTTTACATCCTCAGTCTGAGCATTTACATAAGTCTGCAGGCTTGTGTATTTACTCTGAATATGATCACTTTGCATCACCCTTTGTATTACACAGCTGTAATTTTTAACACTTGAGATAAGATCAGGTTCATGTTATGGTAAATTAACATTAAATATATGAATGTGGCTTAAGGCTTGTGCTCACAGAAGTGATTTTACCGGCTTATTTTACTGAGGAATATGGCATGATATCTGTCATACATCCCTTGTGGGTCACTCATACACTATCAGGCCTTAATAATCCTAAATAAACCTAAATAAATGTAATAATTGGAAATGATTGAAACTTTTCTTGGCTCAATACATCGAACTTCTCTAATAAGCAATGATGAAAATATATAATGAAAAGAGCAATAATGAAAAGAGCAACCTCAATAGAGAAAAAAGACAATGAGATGGACCATATTAACATTTGTGAGTTGCTATGGAGACAGAATCAAGACAATGTTTCCTGTGTTCATCTTCCATTGCGACATTTGACCATGACACATTAATCAGCAGCTCTGATGACTCTCTTGGAGATTAGTAGCCAGCCAGCCAATTACAGTAAAGCTCTCAATCTGACAATTACACTAATGGTGTGGGCAGCATTGTCTGTCTCATGAAGGCAGTGCCACGTAGTCTTCTTACTGAGGGTCTGATGGATCCAGGCTGTGATCTGCAGGCTATTTTCACACTTTATAATCGTCTAGGGGCTGATTGTTTTGGCTTAGTCCAGTTGCAGAAACCCCTCCCCCAAATAGCTCAGAAACTCGCATTTGGGGGCTCGCTCACTGACTGACCTTCTCTTACTTTATGTGATGTGATCCAATTTGACACCCAAGTATGTTCTCTGGGCACGGCCTCCGCTCTGAGTGCTGTCGTGTGAGCTTCTGTGTCGAGCACTCATCAAGAGATTGACCCTGTACTTCACATGTCTTATGGTGACTGCTTCATCCAGACAACACCAGGAGGTTGAAGGGCAGCATTTCATTGACAAGAAAAGATATTAGACCACCAAGAAGGTTGAACCTCCTTTACATTCGACTGTTTGATTTCCTAGAGGTGGTTTTGTAGGTTTTTCATACCAGACAGTGTGTAGCAGTTAAATTAAACACATTTTACACCCTCCCAGTAGAGCTGTGTACAGTTGTGGCATATCTGAGTGCAATGGAGTGTGTTAGGAGTGAATGTTAAAATTTCCCAGCCCCGACTCTGGCCAAGAGACATGAGTCACCCTATTGGAAATCAATAAAACCACTGGCATTTAAAATGAGGCTTGATGAAATGTGTGAAGTGGCCAAGAAAAGGAAATGAATTGATTCAGGAAAGTAAGCATATTGACAGCTGAAAGTCACAAGATGTGCTTCTGCAACAGAACCCTGTCAGTCCCGAGCAGGTCTCCCCAACATTGCTCAGTGGCAAATAAATCAAAAAAACCTTTCGCTGTCTTGATTTACAACCATCTTTGAGTCTTGTCTATCATATTCCAAACAGATTAACTAGCTTTAGTTCTAGATTGAAAAAAGGCAACTTATACCAGAACTGAATACAGAAATCTGTCCAGAAGACCAATGCAATGCATGATGGGTAATCATCAGAGAGAGACAGTAATACACACAGCTCGGCAGGGGTGCTGAACTTACACTACGTGGGCGTGTGTTCTGTTTGAGTCTGTTCATCTGAAGGCCGCTTTGAGATGCAGGAAGTGTTCTCTTTCACAGGAGGAGACAGGAACAAGTGCTTGGTTGGCAGTGTATGTTCACAACCATCGTAAATTCAAAATAATCCAAATGCTGTTTTGCCCTAATGATTTTCCTTCTGGCATCTATTGTTTGGCACATTCTCCGAAACCATGACAACCATCAGCTGTTATTTAAAAACCTACCAAATGTAAATATTATTACACAATGTCCACCGCTGAGCTTTGCGTTAGTGTTTTTTTTTTAAAGATGCTTTTTCACATTGGTATTATTGTAGTTAATTATTTGAAACTGCTGAGAGTTGGTCTTGGAGGTTCGTGGCTGTTTTTCAGATTGGCAAGATGACAGCTGTTCCAGCTATTTTTGGCTGCTGATTTTAAATAGATGATCTCTTCAAGTGTTTTAGGCTAAATGGCCATTAAAAGCTTATGATCACTTAATATGTCAGTCATTAGGCTTTGTGGGCGTGTTAACAGTTATAAATTGCTCAGGATTTTTGGAGAATATAGAACCAATTTACTTCCAGGAAAGAAGTTTAACACACAACTGAAGACTTCAGTATTTTATTGGTCTAAGCAACCAATCACATGGAACATGTGGTGTGCAATTTTCTTCACATAATATTTGCAAAAGCTACTCTTAGTGAGTAAATGGAATGACTTGGCTGTGTGCTGCATGATAATTTGTAGCTTGGGGTCAGCACTTCCATATGGTTTAGGTGATCATTTTATTTTTCCTTTAATTTGAAAATTAATTCAGTGAACATTTCCCATTTGGAGTTAACGCTGCCATTTCAGCTTAACTGGGAACAATCTTCTCAGCTCATTTAAATTGAGCTACTGAACATATCAAGTTATTCATTATCAAAATTCATTAGCATCCAACCAAATCCAAACCTGATTTACTTGCTGTTTGCATTTTCACAATGCATCCTGCAAAAAAAAAGAAAATGTAATTGAAAATGTATATTTTCCCTTAATATTGTTTCTTTCTGTTGGAGGATAAATGCATGTTTGAGATACTGTGTGCTCATTATGGGTCATAAATTGTTTACTGTAATGTTTATTTGTAAATAGTAGGCTTACTGCATTTGTAGTAAGCAATGTGATGTTACAGTTAAGTGTCTATTTATGAACTAACAGGCAATTAAAACACCAACAAAGGTTTTGATGATCAAATTTTGTTTGTTTGCTTGCTTTAAGGAGCACCATAATAGTTTTTTTGCAATTCCTGTCAAGTCATACAGTATTTTGTGGGAGACCCTGCCTCAAGGTACATCAAGCCAGGTTTCACATTAGTTATTTGCCATTTTCAAATGCACAAATGCCATTTTATAACGTACATATCAAAATAATACAGTATAATGGAGGTATATTACATTATAGTTTAAAGGATGAAAACTAAATATATGGTTTAACACTAACATGTTGTGCATCATTCAAACATGTGATTGCCGAGGCTTCTGCTGAATCCTCCAATCAGAATGTCACAGTGGTGACCTACTGGTATTCATTACAGTGATGGTTTTGCTTATTAGACTCCCCTGAGGAATTAATATGACATTTGTCGTCTGACAATCTACAGCATTAACCTGATGAGCGATCCAAACGTGTGTACAAACACGCTTTCTTGTTCCATTTTATCACCTTCCCATTTCTTTCTTTTTCTCCTCCCAAGCTCTCTCTCTCTCTCTTTATATCTGTATCACCTGCTCCCTCTCACTGTTCTGCTCATATTTCATGCTCATCCACTAATCAGAGTTGTAAGGTTAACGTCAGTGTGGAACGCTTCCCTCAGACGAAAACAAATGAACAGGTACACACCGAATAGGAGCTCATTTTTCCACCTACTGAGTTTCTCTTTTCCAACACAAACTTTGTTTTCGTCTCATTGGAGAGACAAATGTATCCCCCTTCTTCTCTCGCAGAACAAAACCAGAAGAGAAAACGTTCCAAGACCTTTTGTTGGCATTACCATTAACACGTTGAGCAGGATGGTTCATTTAAGACCACGAAACGCCTCTAAATGGATGAGCTGAAATTGACATTCTGTAAGCTATAAAGTGATAGGCTCTACATTACTGTCTTGAAAAGGCTTTTGGCTTTGTTATCCAGCAGCAGCTTTTTAATTCTCCTCTCTGATTTCTGTCTTTTGGAGTCAATGTGTGAGCTGATGGAAATTCAGGAGCCTCCAGAGATACTAGCTCATCATTCCCACTAAAAAACAAACAGCCAGAGGGAGAAGCACCATGCTTTTAGCCCACAGGGCAGCCGATAGTATCAGTGGTTGGTTGTTTATGGCGGGGTCTGGCCGAGGCAGAGGGGCTATCATAAGGGTTGGACGTCAGCCCTCCCCCGCCCCTCTGAGTGATCTCAGCCAGTCAGCCGCGCTGAGCAGACAGTGTGTCGGCACCAGAAAGGAGATAAGAGCTACCCAAACTCTCACAGATTAAACAGGGGGATTTACCTCACTTTCCTTTACCAGTCCTTATCTGCCCCTCACTTTTGCGCCTCCACCAACATTTGCCACCCAACATTTAAAAAGATGACACGATGGCCATAATGATGCTTTTTAACCTAGTGTAAAGTAATATATTTATGTGTTTATTTTCTCTGTGTTATCAATTAAAAACTAATTGCTTTTCATTAGTGTACCCATAATGCATGTGAATATAATTAATTCCAAAAATAATAATTAGGGTTGTCAATTAATTTCAGTTTTTAATTAATTGCATTATATGCTGAGTATTCCTTTTAGTTCTTTCCACTGAGTCCATATCAACAAACATTGCCTTTATGGAACAAAATTTTATAATCATTTATTTGTTTAGTGCCTCTACCAACTGTTGATATATTCATTATTAGTAAAAGTGCATTTTTCATCATTCAGCATTGACTATTTACATTAAAGTGAAATCTTTTAATGAGCCCAATGATGCAAAAAAAAAAAAAAATTGCATATATGGCATACTATGGCTTTACAAACAGTTGCCATAGTAACCATAGATTCTTCCTAAATGTTTTAGACACTGATGTTCCTAGAAATAAATCTGCCAAACCATCATCAAAAAATATGCTTATATAATAGTATACTGTATGAACTTTTATTTTATTTCTGTGTAAATCATTCATAATACTGATCGACTAAATTAGTGCACTTACCATTATTATACATCTCTGTTTGGTTGAATATGTTCTCACATGACTTTTTTGTAGTTAATTTGAACTGTTGATCTGTTGATTTGCCTTGTTTACATTTTTTTGAATGTTACTGCTGCTTGCATCCAAAATAGTGAAAATGATGTATAAACATATTCCTGTGTTCTCTCTGCCCTAAAACCTAATGCACTTCATATTAACTTAAATTGTTTAGATTGTTGGGACTTTATTAAAGGAAGTATGGGTAAGGAGGTTAAAATTGTTCATTTGCTTTAGGGGGTTTAATTGCTAATATGCATTTTAACTAAAAAAGTACTAAGGGCCTGCTTTCATTCAAAACCACACAGTATTTAAAATTACCAATTTATTAAACTTTCAAATTTCTAGGAAAGAAAAATTGACTTAAAGCAGAAGCTCTGGACATTGGATGTGTCTAAAATGACACATTTACCAAATTACAACAGAGTGATATCTTTTCCCATATTCACAGAATGCAATAACTAGGAGGATTCTGTCGCACATTTGAGTTATTCATGTTCAGAGTAATGAAGGTGCCTGGAGCTCCAGTAAATTGAGAATGTTATAACACTGTCCTCAGCTGTACCACCCTCAAGTCACTCAGCTGAAATGATTTGTAGATATTTATTTATTTTACAGCCTCAAGGCTCTCCACCATGTTCTGAACTAAAAGATCTGCCTTGTTTCAAAAATATCCACTCTTATGTTCGCTTTGCAAAATGTTATCTGAAGTAAATTCATTTGTCCAAATGAAGTTATTGTTATTTACATTTAGTTCAGTTCTGATGTTGCCTTGTTTTGTGTGCTGCTACTGAAGAGCCACATCAAGTGGAAAATATAAAGTGAAATACTAATAATGCTTTTATTTTTGCTAAAGAATTTGGCAGACTTTTAATCAGTTAAGACTTTGTAACGTGCATAACTCTAGCTTGCATGGCATCAGAGTGTATCAATTTTAAATGCTCATAATGAGGAAATTACTTCTAGTTGGACATTTAGATCAGTTTAGTCGTGAACTATGCTAATGATTTAACACAGCCCAATTCTACAAAATTATGCTGAAATGTGAATATGTAATTAGTTTCAAACAGCAATCACAGAAACAGAAAATCTAAACACAGCTGTGCATAAGTTTCCCTGTTTAATACATTTACTTTGAAAAGACTCAGACGATTTGCTAGCATAATCTTTCAAGTAACATTTTTCCCTCAGCATAATTTTTAAGAACTTCAGATTCAGACGTTTCTGCTTCTTCAAATCAGGGCAATTTGTACTGCGCTAAATACACCACACTCTACCATTTAAACATCAGCTATTAGTATAGGCACGTTCTCTTGCAGCCACCTGTGATAAGAGGGCTAGTGACCAAGTCAACTATGACATCCCATTGATCCAGAAAATTGCTGCGGAGCCAGCCTTGAAATTAGTTTAAATTGCTGAATCAAAAAATGTTATCCCTGATTTTGGCAAGGCCAGTGTAAACTCCTCTCCCCTAATCCCCGACTGATGTGAAAAGTTGTCAGGGATTGTGTTGTCTGCCACCCAGCTGATGGGGGAATTTGGATTGCTTGTGACACAAAGACACACAAGCAGGATTTGATGTGGGATAGCACTTAGGGTTCCGCGGGGTCATGACTGGGTTGTAAATTCACAGAATCAGAGTTATTTTTAAATGCGATGTGCAGGATTTGGATTCAATTTTTCGCTACCTCTTTTCCCAGATCCACTGTTCAGTGTTGAATCACTATGTACGGTCCCGGTATGCTCACGGCATGCAGTTGGAGAAATAATTCAATGTCACTCCTGGTCTTTTATTTTTCTGCCCATTTTGGGTTTCCTAAAAATAAAAGAGAAATGGAGGTGCTGGTGGGTTGGGTTTCCTGGGCTGAAAACTGGGCTAATGTGGCATAAGTGCTCCTAAGAGTATTACTGATGTAAAATGAGTGGGTTGTAATGCCCAACTCAAGCCCTATACATCTAGGAAACGCCTACCTTTTCATCATTGCCTGTCCATTACTGAATACACTCAGAGAAATGAAATTTTTACACACATTTTGCCCTTTTTCCCCAACAATATCCCCGAACACCTTGCCTTATGTTTCCCTTGAGGAATGCTTTATAAAGCAGTAAAGCAATATAATTCCAGCTGTTGAACTATGAATTTAGTACTAGTACAGTACAATACTGAGGTTACACCACAGTCTTTTGTCAGAACTTTTGATAGTTATATAATCAGTGTCTTATCTCTGTTCTGCATTAATGCTATGTTTTTAAGACACAGAGCACACTGCAGTGTTACGTTGATGACATAATAAACTACAACAGCAACTGCTGTACAAAATAATTGCATATTAAGTGGTTAAGTAGTATTACTCATTACTTATATAGTAATTACACATGTAATTACATGGTAATATCAATGATATAACATTAAATGTAACTTCTATGCTTTACACAGGAATACAGTTTTGATGAAAGCTATGTAAGAATTGTCAATTTACACATGGTAGAAGTTTGACTGGCAGAGCTAAAGGTACAGATGTTAGGCAGGTATTAAAGTCAGCTGCTTAGCCTCTTCAGTCCTCCACCAGATTGTTGTCATGAATTCAGGTGTGCAGAAGTGGAATTTTGCATATTAACAGTTGCTATTGAAACATGTCAGCGTAAGGGATAACAGATGGTTTTTCATCTGCCAGTTCAATAGCATACTGTTTATTATCACCCACGCTGTTTTTTTATTTTCTCTTTATGTTGTTTTCAGAAATGTCAGCAGACTTATGGTACAAAACTGGCCTTGTCTTGTTTTTCTCCAGATCCTCTGGCTGGTCTTGTAGAGGCTCTAAATCTATCACTTAATCCCTCTTTACAGATGATTGGAGTGAGACGTCCACTCTATAGTCACTCAGCACACGCTGGTGAGGGAGAAAGTATGAGGATAAAGAATGTCCCGCTGGATATTTAAGGATTAGAATGTGCTATAAGAACCTATTGATTGTTGTCAATGCTAACAGTACACAGTGTATTACACATAGATTAAGACATTATCTGCAAACGACTTCTGAGTGAATATACAAGCAGGTAGGAGATACCAGGGGGTGTTGTAACACTCAGAAATTAACCACAGTATGAAGTAAAACAAATCCACAGGCTTTCTTATTTAAGTACATGACATTTACACCAACATTGCATCCGCATGTTAAAAACAAATAAATAAACAAAATAAAGCACTCTCTACTAATACAGGATTAATTGTTTGTTTAAGGTTAGTACTTTTGCCCCAACAATAGTTTTGCTCCGAAAATAAATAAACAAATTATTCAAACAAATTATTCAAATTATTTCAGCATTCATAATTGTTTAACGTGTAATTTAAAAACATGAAATTACCCAGAGCAGGTTTCGTATTTATGTGGAACTAAATTGCTGTCTCTGCTTTTTGTGAGATATGATTCAAATTGCTAAAATTTTGCCATCTCCTTATTATTCACTGCAGGTTTGTATGTGTTTTTTGCCATCACCATTACCTGCATTCTAGGTGTAAACATCCTATTCATTATTCAAGAACAAATCAAAGAATCAAAGTATTAGACATTCACAGATTGTAGATATATTGCTAGATCATCTTTTTTGCCTGATATGGCTGCTGCTCTAATCCCCTGATCTCCACAAAAAGATCCACACTGAGTGGGTGAATTGCATGAAATCTTCCTCTTTATATGCTGTTTGTCAATAGACAAAATATAAAGCTGGCATCAGAAGACAAGCTCCTATATGAAAAGCAAAGATCTGGAGCATCCAAGTTTTTCTCTGTGAATTTCATCAAATTCAGCATGTATACACATTATTCACACATCTAAGCTCTGACACCCCCTGATTGAATTCTCCAATCAGCTCAATGTATGCAGCATTGTTTGCATCTGACACAGGTCTTATGATCGATTCGTTTGATATTTGCTCATGCACATTTATAAAAATGCACCAGGCCGAGTCCTTCATAATTGACCGTTCTGTTTCACAGACGCACAGTTAGACCCAGAGGACTCCAGCCCTCTTCATCAAATAGATGTATCAAATAAAAAGCTTTTGCCACTCTGAGTAAAACAATATTTCTCCTGAAGGGCTGATATTGCACTCAGCTTGGTATTCTGTCTTACCAGATGTTCTTCTAGCTTAATGAAGATAGATTTCAAATCTGAGTATAAAGCATCAAATCCCCCCGACCCCCCCAACCGTACATTAGCTGATTTTCCCCACACGGTGGAACACATTCATGTTTCAGTCTATTTATTGTCATCGAACAGGTACAACAAGACTATTTATGAGATTTTGAGCCTTCTTCAGGTTTTTTACGCTACATTTACCTTGAAAATCACAGCACTGTAGCTGCTGCTCAGACTGAACCAGTCTGATGTATGTCATATGAACTTTAGGTGTCACTTCTGTAGATTCTTTATTTTTTAATTATTTATTCAAAATTCTCTAATTATATATAAACTATCATGTTGTTCAAACCGACATAGTATGATGTCATTTTTGCATTTTATGCTATGCGGCTCTTTCGACTACAGTTTATGATGACCACTAGTTTTAAGTTCTAAGACAACAAAGAGGTCAAAACATTTTACAGATTATAATAAAAGTAGACCATTCAACCTTTTAGGTGTTTCAAGACTTCTGAGGCCATTCAATAGTTTTCTGTGAAGTAAAAACTCAAAGCTCACATCTATCCTGCATTTGTATCTTGAATTGCATATGGAATAATTCTGTGAAAGTGTTAGTCATTGCAATTCCATTGGAAAGAGCAGTTAGTACACTTTTAATTTCATTAATTTTTGGCTGAACTATGCCTTTGATGAAAACTTGGAGAGTGGGGGAAGGGTAGGAGAGGAGGTGTTATGGCGACATCCAAATAGCTGAGGTGACTGACACCAGAAAATCCATCCAGTGGCTAGAAATGGCAGAACTGGAAAAGCACAGAGACCCTAATCACCACATATAAACAAGCATTCAGCACCAGATTAATACTGACAGGGGTCTACAACCCCACAAAAGACCTAAGACTGTGTGAGAATGTCAGGTGACAATACTTTAGCAGGAAGCTGGAAGCAGCTGAGACAACATACAGTGAACTATACAAATAAGTTACAAGTTTTTTTACAAGGCTTTTATATAGGTACGCCCCATATATAGGCCATATATAACAATATATATAAAGACAAATAAATTCAACTCCATATACAATATATATATATATATATATATATATATATATATATATATATATATAGTATAGTATATACTATGTATATATAGTTTAAGTTGAATATCTGACTGTGTGTGTGTGGGTATATGGACCTCTGTCACTTTGTTCTGCACAATACTACTGAGTATAAAGGCACACAAGTCCGTGTCCTCTACAAATCTCAGTCAGGCTGTGGCTCTCAAGTCTTCAAAGGATCCATTGTGCACGAGGTGCAAAGCCTTGCTTTATACTTTATGTATTCCCAAAGACCTGTTCCCCTAACCTGTGGCACATTTTCCCACATAAAGATATATTTACTCTGACCACATAGGGGAGCACAGAGAAGGCGAATCCTCACATACATTAGCATATTTGCACACTCCGTATGCTTTAGAAGGCAGAACAGATTGATTGTGTGCTCTGTGCCCCAACACAAAAGTGTCCCATTAGAATTGAGTTGGGACAAGTCCTGTGTTATACAAAAGTGCTTATAATGGTCAGGTGTCAACAATGTGCAATCCAGCAGTAAAATACTGAGATGGCTCTCAGGTGACACTAGTGAGGTAAAAAGACCTTACCTTTTGCTTACGCACTGTGGCTTTGTCCCTCCTATTGTTAAATTTGTGCTATGCCCAAGGTCTCATGGGAAATTAAGCTGTGTTATTGCAAACAGTTTCTCACTGATTGGAGGACCGACCCTCTGGAGAGGTCATTTTTTAATTTTTTAATGAGATTTTTTAAAATAAAGAAGACTTTGAATTATTGTATCACAGACTGTGTTTTAATTAAACTGGGATTTTGAAAGGGTCAAAATCGAGTTTATTAATCTGCTTATGCACATCGTTCACTTGGAGCTAATGCGAGAGATCACAGGTCACTGGGAAATGTGCAGCTTCAACACACACGTACAGGGCACATTCTGTGTGGGTTGGAAATTCCCCTCTAAAAATCTGTGCCAATAACAGCAGTTCACAATCTGTTACATTCAATGATAATTGCCACAATAATTGATACAAAATGCTTTAATAAATGAACATGTTCAGAAGGTTTGGATAATGTTGTATAAGTTATGAACTGATATTTGGATGATGAGATTTGTGGCTGAAATTCTGTTCATGTTGGCCTTCATTGCCTGACTGGACAGAAAATCCACAAAGGCCGCCCATGATCTCTTATCCAATTTACTGCTTGTTTTCTTTGATACGTAAAGACATTTAAAACTAGGAAAGAACCTGATAAACTGCTGATGTGCACCTATGCTGTCTCTTTTGTAAGTTAATTTTCTGTTTGAAGATTTCCCTACAAGGGTTGAAATTTATTTAAATGTTGAGAAAGTAAGGCTGATGTAACTTTTTAAACTATTTAAAAATTTTTAAACCACAAATTGTGGAATCGGTTTAGGAGTGTAATTGTGCAGATTTCTGAATAGATTTATGAAAAATCTGTTTTTCAAAAAATAAGAAAACAAGGAAACAATTTAACCTACTACCACCTTGAGCAAAAAATATTTTTTTACTGCCATTTGTTGTAATTTATTTAAATTGAACTCTGCAGTGTATTACATGGTCTTTTGTACGTAGTGAATTTTATTTTAATTTTGAATCATAACTTCTTAAAAGGTTTACAGATACTGCAGATGCTGTGAAAACAGAAGGGTAGTAATGAAGATAAACTTGAAGGCACTTGAAGCACTGGGAGACAAGGATCAGGATTTATAGCTAAACAGGGGAATGTGGGAATGATGGATGGAATAACAACAGTCTCGCTGGTGTTTTTTTGGCCCTGCTGTGTTTAAAAATGACCCATCAGGCAAATCCGAGGGCATCTGCTGGGGGAGGTGGACATAGCTGCTTGAATAATCCTGTAGCATTGCTCCTGTACAGATATCACTGGGCTCAGCACAGCTCCTGGACATTAGTGAGATGTCAGGCTTTAACCCCCTGGGTTGTAGCAAGCCTGGATTTGCCACCTATGCACAAAGCGTTGCCACCAGACAAAAAGCAACTCAGGGAATCTACCTGCATTGATTTATTTATTCACCATCTTCCACAGCCAACCGCCCAACACACACACACACACACAGCACATCAATAGAGCACATGCCCTCTGAAAGTATGTGTTGTGTGTATAAGCTGCAGCCTAGACCTTAAAGGTTTATTGAGAGAGATTGATTGATCAACATTTTACCATGATAACAATCTGGATGACTGTCAGTTTTAAAGGTGATGTGTGTAATTTAATGTAGTGCCACTAATATAACCAAGCAGAATTGCATAAATAATAACTGTTTTCAAACATCTTCCTTAAGGTCTTTCAGCTGGGCAAAAAGCGTTGACACTTTTCATGGAAATAAACCTATTAATTGCTTGCTAAAAATTCTTTTAAAATTCTGCAAGTTACATTTTTACAGTTTTTACAAGACAGCATGTACACATTAAGTGAGAAATCTAATTTTTATGGATATCCAGACATCTGTCCTGCGTTTATTTACCAGTCAAAACAGATCCAGGTTATCACCAAAGATAAATTCACCAGAGACTAATCAATACAGGTGAACATTTTACAACTACAAAACAGCTACATACGGCTTGCTTACAAATGCATGCCTTTGATATTTACATATATTTGTATTTTATATATTTTTGTATTTTAAGTACTTTTAAATTTCTTGTGTTTTTACTTTTTAGTATTTATCTGTACAGTCTAACTGAGCATTCAGACACATTTCACTACTTGTTGTATTCTGTATAACTTGTATGTGACAAATAAATCTTGACTCTCTCTTGACATATAATGAACCTGAGCATTAACGCGCAGCACTTTCATATCACACCGCCAATACTATTAGTTGTTTACATATAAAATGTGTGTTACTGCAAATTCTTAATGCATTTAGTGGAGAAATGCAATACTTCATATTGCAATGTGATTGGGTTCAGCTCCATGAATAGGTGGAGTGAAAGTCTATAGGGGACTATCAGCCACTATAGGGGATACCAGTGGACATATTTCCATTTCTCCTGCACTCTGTTTCATGGCCTTGAGATTAGATTGAAAAAATTATCAAAACAAAATCAAACTCTCTGGAATTTAACATGACACATGACTCTCACCCTGTTCAAACTCCATTATGCATTTGAGTGGCGCATCAGATTAATTTGAAAAAATATTAATTTCTTTCATTTCAGATGAAAGGGCAGATATTGAAGCATGTCTGTTGATCTCAGCTTTTGGACCTAAAAGGTGAACCAATCAATTAACTTTTTCTAACAATTTTTTTCTAACAATTAACTCCATTATATTTGTCGTTGAATATAAAATATAATTCTGAAAATGGGGTTGATGTTATCAGTGAGGGCACCTGTGTCACTTTTACCCTTTCACACAGCACAGGACACAGGTAGAGTCAGGGCTAAGGAAATTAATTTGCCATTCAGACTGCAAATGCAAAATCATAAAGAACCTTTAGAAAATGAAACATTCAAATGATGTTTGTGGCGAATGCAAATGCCAAGCAACAGGCAATTTTTCCAGATGCCCATTATTTGACCCCCTCTCGCTAGAAATAGCTCAGCGCTATTGCAACACGTTAATAAAATGTGAGTTTGACTGGAAGGGACTGATGAGTTTTTACACTGTTAAAAGACAAAAAAATTGTTATTTTACTTTTGCCTTATTTTTGTTTGTTTGTTTTGTTGACATGAGAATGTTGTTGAAATTGTTCAAAATGCTTTGGTTCTTCTGTTTACCTTTCTTTAAAGAAATCTGGTTTTACTTTAGATTGATAGCCTACAGTAAATGTTATTTTGTAAAGATGAATGTAAGGCAAAGAAGATTAAGAGCACAAGATGTCTGTTCCAGATGTCTGTTCATATTCCATTTTTATGCTACATTCAGGAATCCAGGAATCCATCTATCATTTGCTTGGAATTCACTTGTAAGCTTTTAGGGGTCCTGATGTAGAATCGTGTACTTCTGCCATATAATGCATCCATAGAACATCTGTCAGTCATTCAACAGGGAGCAGGAGAACTATTTAAACTTGTTTGCCAGATAAAGTTGCAAATCAAGCAGCTGCAAGTCAGCAATGTGAGTTTTGCAGGCGTGTTCTGCAGTGAGCTAAGCTAGTTAGTTGCTCTTTATGGAGGGAACGTATTGACCATCCACTCTGCCTTGATGTTGGGCAGTCAGAATGGCCTCGCTGAAGTTTCTTGCTGCCTTATGGTCCCAATTTGGCAAGCCTAAGGTCCACGTCACACATCTGTGAGGACGGTCCTGCTTCACTTGCTAATAATAGACCTGCAGTACTAGAGACTTCTCTCATCTTTAAAGAGAGTAGTGTAGCAGTGCTTTCAAACATGGAATCGTGAAAGCTCTGAATACCCAGGTTTCTAATGATATTTTAAAGGTGTTCAAAAACTTTATATCATATCAACTCAAACTGTTTTAAGCTGTTATTCTTGATTACACATAGCTATGCTTAGCCTAACTTTTTCACCCTCATGTGTTTTTGCTTATGGTATGTTTGTATGTTATTTTGTGGCTGTTGCTCCACCTTGTGAATAAATCAAGCGCTGCACATTTCATTTACCTGAGCACTCATCACTTTCTCACATTAAGTTTGGACCATGAGCTGTTCCAAAACCCTGTAGGTGAGGTAAACTCAGACTTGTTTGACTAGTGTTTGGCATGCTGTCTGACTCCAGAGGCAATCAAACATGGATACCCAGGGTACTTAATTTACTTACATTTATTTTCAATCCTTTTTAATGAGGTCTTGGTTTAGTGCTGATAGGACTTGAAGAAGTTTTTTGGCTTTCAGCGAATATTTTTGCCTATATCTCAGCCATCACATGTAAGGAGCACAGATCCATGTGGTGAATACTGAAGCTCTGAGTTTTGTGGAGTCTGATTTGGTTGCTGCTTGTCCATAGTGAAGTGCTGCTTGTCCATAGTACTGCTTGTCCATAGAGAGGACTGAAAGCAGGAGAAATACAAATATTTTGTTAATCAGGCCCCTTATTTAAAACTGAAAAGGAAAATGTGGGTCTCAAATACACAGTTGATAGTCTATTGCTGCAGGTGGGTTGTTTGCTGCAGGTCTGCTTTTATTTAAAATTGACAATCACTTAACAGCAAAGCAGAAATGAAAATAACGGGTTAACCTATACAAAAGCAGACAATACGGCCGATGGTTAATATGAAATAAATTCTTTATGTCTATAGAACCACACACAGCCCAGCTGCAAATTTTCTCCTGCACGCTGATACAGGCTTTCAGAGTGCAATAGTGAAAAAGGGTTATCTGACCACCCTCAGGCACAAAATGTATCATCAAGTCTTAAAAATGCCTACTGGAGCACGTTTACTAAACACAGCAAACAAATACAGATGACGTGTGATAGACGCTATAATATTTAATATTCTCAGCTTGTCATATTTTGACAGGTGTCAAGACATTAAAATATATGAAATAAGTATTCCTGTGTGAGCAAAATTATTTTTGAGCGAGGTTTGGTCGAGCTCATAAAAAATAAGGTTTAAAATATAAGGGTTCTGTTCCGATCTGTCATATTCTGTTTAGAACTCAGTCAACACCGGAATGTTTTATTTAAGCAATAAAACACCTGCGGCCATGTGCCTACAGCTGAATCAGCACTGATAATCGGTACATAATCACTCTTCTTTGTGTCATACTGCTTTATTTAAGCTCTATAACCAAGCTGGTAGTTAAAATATCAAATAACTTTGTGTTCCTGTAGCTCAACTGGTAGAGCGTTGTGTTAAGTAGCACAAAGGTTGTGGGTTAACAATTAACAACCTGTAAATTGTTGTACATAATCTGTAAATGTTACATTTTAGACACAATTATTTTATCTTTTTTTGCTGTGCTAAATAAATAAATAATTAAAATGAAGCCAAAAACAAGATCAAACATTATGTATTGCTACACTGTCTACACTGTTTAAATTCTTTCTGAACTAATTTAAAATGAAAGCCTACTAGGTGCACTTCAGTTTATATTTGTTGTTTGAGGTTAGAAGCACTGCTGCCATTCACAGTTCTATCACAAATCGACATGTTCCAACATGCAGAGAGAGATGGAGGGGGCAGACAGGAAGCACAAAGGGTACACTTTCCTCATCTGCAGGTCCCTTGAGATTATCAATACGTGACTTTTAATGGTGCGACAGCACAGAGTGATGGCTTTTCTTTTATTTGTTCTCTTCCTGGGACAATGACAGTTTTAGAATAAGCCGTTGAGACACGCCACTCTGAACGAGAGTGCAAGAGTCAAGCAAGGAGGACACTTAGCACATGTAAATCCACTGTATAATAGTCATATTTGCTAGCTGTGGACCATAGCACACAGACATTTACTGTTTTTGACAATAGTCGTCAGCATAAAGAATACACAAGAGAAAACAAACAAGTGCTTTATGTGATACTTGGTAAAATATGTAATGCATTTTGTCTGGGTTCAGTGCAAGTTAAGATCCATCTACAGCACCTGTGGCATGTTGTTGATTAGCAAAGATAATTTCAGATTATTCCCTCAGTTTGTTTGTGTTAATAGCCATTTGACTATGATGCTTACTGTAATGCACTTGCAATGGAAATCATTGGTGCAAGATGTTGGACATGAATATATATACAGTGTTTTGAAAATGAGGCCACCAGAATAAACATTATACATTGAGACAATGTCTAAAATGCAATTCTGTCATAACAGGGTAAACCCTGTAATTCTACTGTAATAACGTAGAATGCCAAACAGGGACTGTTTGCATGAAGAAATTCCACCCACAGGAATTATGTCCCACCACGCAAGAGACGATTTACTTTTCAGCTCAAATCACATTTTAAATAAGAAAGAACATACCAACACATACATTCTACCAAACATATAAGCTGGACATTTCTGCTTTTCAGCAATACAAAATGTCTTGCCTCATAGGCATGGATTGTAGGTATAAATGCAATTTTTGTTTTTTTTAAAACGCTGAGCAATAAATTTAAATCGTTACCTGTGGAAATAGATTAACTTTTGTTATACATACAGAACATTCCTTTTAAGATAAATTGTGTAATTTTTTAAATGTTAAAATCAGGGCTGTATAAATTAGTATAAAGTAAAAATATTAAGATAAACAACTTATTTATGCAGACCTCTAAGTGTACTTTGCTCCAGTCTGATTGCTAAATGGATTGCTGTGGACTGAAACATTTCTTCACTGCACAATGTTTGCCTGTATTGTCAGTGATGTTAATGGAAGGCTTTGATGCTATCTTCTGTTCTAATCACACTTCCACACTTCCATAGACATTTGACTGATTGCCCCCTTTATTGTAATTACTTGATGTATTTTTCATTGTATTGTTCAGTTTATGAACATCCATAATAGAGATCTTCTGACCAGAGAGGGACGTGCTTTTGTCCTGATGCATCCCACCCTAGTGTCATATTGAATCAGATCTGTGAGAGTTTCTATCTTAGATTAAGGCAGCAAGATAAAAACTGATAATCTTCTCTGAACAAGTGTAGGAGAGTGTCAATTGAGGCACAAGCTATTTATCTGCATGGCATGCATGAGGGATAAGCTGCTTAGGAGGGGATACTGCCAGTCAGTTACTTAATGAAGTTCAGAATTGATACAATACATATAATGCATTTGATAGGCTGCCAAAGAGGCACCATAGATGCAGAGTTGAGTGTCTACCCATGAGAGCTGAACTAATGGCATGTAAGGCTGTGTGACACTTATTTCTGGCTAAACCATTTAGCCTGAGTGTATAAAAGTCTCCAGCGTTACTCTGAAGATTTTCAAATGTTAAGCATGAGTCATTCACTTTCTGACAAATTGATTCTTGAATAAAAATGCCTTTTTGTTCTATATGACAGAATAGATTGTATTTTTTACAGGTTGAAACTATTGGACAAGTTAAAAAACATTTTAAAATTAACTTTGTGGTTTTTTTTTTTTGATTAAACAAGCTGGTTGAATTTAAAACTGAAGTTAAAGTACCACATTTGACCACACCATTTTTAGGATCAGGGAATGATCCAAGTTATAAACTTGACACTCTCAAGATCCCTAATCCCTAAAAATTCGTATAAGGCAGTTACTTCAAATCCTTCAAACACCACTGCTAAATATAACCCCTCTTTCACATAGCCAGTCTTTAGAGCACCTTGCAAGCTGCATGTAAAAAAAGCCTTGATAATTGAAGAACAGTGAGCGGTGGAGTCCACCAGATGCCTGCCGAAAACATGAGGTTCTGGGCTTTGCAGCTAAGACACATCAAACTGAGTGGAATGCTAGAGAAACAAAGCAATTTGGAGTGAAAATACTCATTGAGGACAGCTAATGGCCAGACATTAGGCCCAATTAAGTTTGATGTTAGTGGAGAAGGAAGATTTATTAGCAAATGCTGTTCATTCAGGCATTTCTCCAACAGAGGCTGGAGCTGAGAGCTGCCGTGTTAGTGGTTCACTGTGAAAGGTTTTCAAAGGTAAGCAAATATAGTATTTGCCACAATAAAATGATTCTCTTCTCCTGAAGGTGGCTACATTACTGTAATCTCAGCAAATTCATTACCTTCAGGTTAGGTTTTGGCAGTGATGCAATAGTATCCCATTGTAATGCTATACAACAGATCTTTTGTTTATTTATGTTCCATAAAAAGACATTTTATATTTGCATGAGCATTATATTTAAATTTAGAAGAAATGGTGTCATCCGCATCTAATACAGATACAGCTCTTCAGATAAAATGATTTAGATAATAATCCAGATGACCATAACTCATAAGGCAAAGGCTCTCATGCACCTCAGGGATTTAGTAACGCACTGCATTTGGGAACAGACAAAAGTTGGACCGTTTACCTTTGCTAACTTTGGGCGAGATGTTACTAGAGAAAATGGTCCATCAATCAGAGCAGCTCTGGGCGCTGGGCTCTAAAGCAGAGAAATGAGGCAGAGGAGACTGTGCCAGCAGCCATTTGCACTGCTGCATGATGGGAAAGCTTCCATTGCTCTTCTGAAACATCATTTGTGAACACAAAAGCCGACTGTCCCCAGAAATTTGAAGTTGCGGAGCAGAACTGTGGGATGAGAGATTGTTTCTATAATATTCGCTCTATTCCACTGGTTGAATTTTTTCTATACGGTTCCCCACATTTCCTATTGGATCATATTAGCACTGCAATGGAAACTTAAACGTCACTAAACAGGACTGAATTGATTGTTGCTGATCCACTATCTTGGAGGCTGCTGCTGTGAGCCCCTCACACATTAATAGTTCATGTCAGTCAAACATGTAGTTTTCACACCCTGTGTACTGAAAATCAGTGCAAAAGAGAGAATAATCAGTGTTCTTTCGGAAGTAATACAGGGAAAATGCTCTACATTTATAGGTTATTTTAGCATATTATATTTGTTTTTGACACATACATTTTTATGTATATATATATATTTGTATTATGTATATATGTATAAATATATTTGAAACATATTGCAAAAACAACATCAATTATGTTTTCTTTATTTTATATGAATTAATTAAGAAAGTCATTAAAGAATATACACACAAATATACACACTTGATACAATGATTTACTTTACCAGTTTACCTGTACACCCCATTTTACATGTATTTACAACCCTGCCACATGCCCCTGTTTGTGTGCTGTCTGTTTATAGTCTAATTATATAAATTGGCGTTTACATTGATGAGTTCCTGTTTGACCACCATCTGCTTATGAAAACAGTAGCTGTCTCCAGCCTTAATTACAGCTGTATGGTGTGCTGCGTCCACAGCTGCAGCTGGCAATTACTGCACGCCCATATTACTCAGAGAGCCCTGCTTTAAATCTGCACAGAGCCAGCAGAGATCAAAGTCATACATGCTGCTAAATGAACAGCCATGTGTTACATGCAAGTGTGACCTCTTAAAGTCCCTCCTCATCAACAAGAAATCTGCTTGATTTATAACAGTGAATTTTATTGTCTGTTGTCATGCTAAAATAAATCATCTTAGACCAGCATGGTAGTCTAGGCTGGTTTATTCTAGTTTGGTTCGGTACAGGTCTAACTGGTGAATCACCATAGCCATGTTCTGGTAAAGCTGTTTGACAAAAGAAGCATGGCTGGTTAAGTTAATTAAGAAAATATAGTTTATGCTGGGGACCAGCTGTGCTGATCTTTTTTCTAAATGTTGACCCTCTAAAATGTTGAGCTATCAGATAATTCAACAAATCAGTTGTGGTAGTGGTACTAATAATGAAAGACATGGAACTAAAAATGTTGGAACCAAAAACATTTAAAAAGAGAAGGTCAGAAACACTTGGGCCCCCAAAAGTAAAGTTAAAACTTAATCTTTACAACTTTTTGACAATGGCTGAATTTATTGGATTTGTTTTTCAGTATTCACTGACGCTGGTCACCAATTTAAAGTTCTTGTTATTATTGTGTCATCTGTCCTTTTTGCTGATATATTCCCTCCTGACATTTATTTGTCACACTTTGTTTTTATTCTTGAGTATTTCTTTACAGAGTACTGTGCATCAGGCAACAGGACCTGAATAACAGTGTTTTAGTCATTTTACTTGAAAGGAGATAAAGACTATAAACAACAAACAGTGTACTTTTAGTTTTTTAGTGGTTGTGTTTTATGAAAAGGGTAGTTCATATAAGTTCAGTTTTAACACATCCAGTCAACTCTTATCAATATTACCTTTGTGGAGCAATTATTTTAATGTGATCTTTATGTGGTGGAGACAGATATGTTTCTGAGGATGTGCATCACTCATATTCCTCTTGTTTGAGGAACAAACACATTATCTGATAATTCAGCACAGACCGAAGCACCTCACTCTTTCATCAAAAAATGACAGGACTGAAACAGAAAACAACACCACAGAATACAAATGCCCACAGGGTAACACAGTGTAAATTTTTAACTAATGTGTCTTTCATTTTTCCCTCTAAAGCTGGAAAGCGATCTTCTCAGGCTTCTATAAAGAATTTAATAAAACTTTTGATGTTTAAAGTGACCTTTTCTTGGATGAATCATCTTTAAAGTGATGTATTAAAAGGCATTACTTTGAGAAATCAAAAGGTTCATCTTTAAATATTAAATCTTAGAGAAACAATGATTATGCTACCAAAAATGCTATGTATTTGTTGTCACTGGCATCATCTGTAAATGCCTCTGACATTTTTAATGATTGATTTAATGAATGTTTTCTCGTAGGTTTACACAAGGTACGGAAAATGCTACACTTTTAATGGGAACAAAACAACCTCCAAGAAGACTAAGCAGGGAGGGATGGGAAACGGGCTGGAGATTATGCTGGATATCCAACAGGATGAATATCTGCCGATCTGGAAGGAGACAAGTGAGTTACAATGTCTCGCAGAGACGATTTTTCACAAAAGTTGCAACGTCATTTCATATTATCTGCTTCTCAGAAGTGTGTCTGCACAATTTGTTTAGATAAACAGTTTTAAATTCCAGGTTTATTGGCGATGTCATGTTTTTCTCATTGATATTGATGGAGGGATATTGTAGGCTTATCTTCACTTTTACATCTTCGTTCTGCTTTCTTCCCTCCCTCCGTCATGCTCAGTTTCTCTCTCTTGTTTTATACAGATGAAACCTCTTTAGAGGCAGGAATACGTGTTCAGATCCACAGTCAGGATGAGCCACCCTACATCCATCAGTTTGGCTTTGGAGTCTCTCCAGGATTCCAGACTTTTGTTTCCTGTCAGGAGCAGAGGGTATGACCCTTCCCATAGATTTGTGGGCCTCAAACTTTTAAGGCCAGACATGTGCCCCCTATTGCTGATTGGGTAGAGGAGTGTTATGAGACTGTTATGGTGTATTTACATTGCCAGGACTATGTGCAAACAAAATATTTTTAATATCTAGCAAATATTTACAAAATTGTTTTTGAGTGTTGATTTTAATTTTCAGCAGCGCTTCTCAGAAACCACTTATTGCACCATTACAAAATCAGTTTCTTGTATGTACTATTCGCAGATCTATGCACAAGATCCATGAAAAAAATCTAAAAAAACACAAATCATGGACAGCAACATATTACTTACACTATTAGTGTACATTGTCACAGTGTCTGTGCTTGATTAGATTATTTTCATTTTGAAAATTATTTACTATTTATTGCATTCCAAAGTGTAATCATACTCATATATATATCATATATGCATCTACGTAAATCTACCTAATTGACTAGCGCTACCTAGATGACTTCTCATAATACTGTTGATCTAAGCAATAACCCATGCAAGCTCTAACCCATTTGTGTCCTGTAAGTTTACATTACATTACCTGTTTAGCAAATACAAATGCTTCCTGTATGTCAATCATTTTGCACATTCACAGGGCTGCCCATATATTAGAAACAGGAAGCCAAGTGCATAACTTTGTAATGTATGATCACTGTTTTGCAATTGTTGTTTTTAACATCTAATGTCATAGTATTTACACAAGGTAAAACTGAACTCACTGTTTAGATTTTATTTTACAGCAACACATATTCAATTTCTTTCTTTCTTTCTTTCTTCCTTTCTTTCTTTTTCTGTCTCTCCCTCTCTTTACAAACTTTATATTTCTCCCTTTCACATTATCTGGCGTTCCATTTATTACTCTATCTCTCTCTCTGTCTGTAGTTGACCTATCTGCCCCAGCCTTGGGGGAACTGCCGCTCCACCAGTGAGCAGATGATCCCAGGTTACGATACCTACAGTATCAGTGCCTGCCGCCTGCGCTGTGAGACTCTTGAGGTTCTGCGCGAGTGCAAATGCCGGATGGTGCACATGCCTGGTAAAGCTACACTGCTGCATTCATTTCCCACTCAACCTAATCCGCACGCTAATGTATTCCACTAATTGCTAAAATGCTAAATGAATAAACTTTTTTCATCTAATTTGCTCCAGGCAGTGAAGCTGAAAGCTTAATGCACGTCTCTAAATTAACTTACTGTCTAGTCACACAATAAACGGAGCTCTGTGCATTCATTTAGTGACTGGAGGGAAAATTTAGGTAATCACGATATGACAGGCTTCCCTCTAGGAGCGATATGATGAACCCGCACCTGCTGATATCTAAAGTTCCACGTGAACAGGCTTGCAAACAGCAAAAGCGTAATACTGCTTTCAGAGTGATTGTTGTCTCCTTTGAAGCAGTTGCTCAGAAAAGCAACAACTTGTGGACTGGTGGATGTTCTGTGTCCCCAGAAACCTCTTTTCTAATTAACTCCACCACACCTGAGTTGTTATCAGCATGGCTTTTTCAAGCGCGTTTGACTGTTGGTAGTTGGGTTCTAATGAAAGCTCTGCTCCTCTGCTCTTCTTCTTTAATGTTCCTAAATCAATCTCCCATAATGCAAATTTAAAAGAGAGGCTGTTCCAAAAGCATTTACTCAAAGGCCATTTTCTTTTAGGTGCTACACATATTTCCTCCAAGTGTTTGTTCCTTTGATGGATTCAGATGGTGAGTTGGACCTCCTGTGGCATTGTGTGGATGGGGATTGGGTTTTAAGACTTTCTAAATCTCCCTCTTTGGGGAGGGTCTGGATCTGTCCATTTTGGGTGCAATTAGACCCAAACTGATGGTCACGAGAGAGGCGTAGAAAAATGGAACCCATCTTCAGCCGTCACATGCTGCCCCTCCATCATTTTGGGATGAATAACAAAGCAGAGCTGTGATTTCAATGCCCTGCCTCTTATGCCTTTTTCTTCCTCAGCTGGCAGTAGAAAGCAGCAATCATTTTTGCTTTTGATTGATCAGAGTCATTATGTGTTTTGTTTCTCAGGAGATGCCGATATCTGTACTCCCAGCAAAATTAAATGCGTGGACAAAGCACTTGGTAAGCAAGCATTTTTCATTTTTGCAAACACCCCGGAGTGTAATATCTCTAGAGTTAGTGGCCACAAATAATGAAATACTAGATAAACAGACATTTTGTGTTCGTAGTGCGGCATGGGGGTCAACCGCGGTGGGAGGCACAGAATTACACTGGTGATTATTTTTCTTTCATGAGAGCTGTAGACTCAGTTCATGAATGAGAATTATGTTTCCACCCAGCTCTCCGGCGCATTTGCAGAACCTTGACATCCTTTACCGAACAGCTTTAAGTGAGAGATCCCTGCAGTGTGTTAGCCTCTGATATCCTCACAGCATTATTGCATCCTGAAGGTGTCTTGTTCCACTGATTTTATGATGCTTGTAAATGGGGTGGCTCATAAGAAGTGGATGTATCGTTACAATTATGATAGTCCTTATCTAATAAACCAGAAATTTAATTATCTCTCCAGTAAAAAAATATCCTGACCCCATTTAATGGGTAGTTGAACTAAATTCAGATATATTTTAAAAGAATGGACTGAATGTACGTTCACTGTATTGGCCTATTCAAATATTATAACTAAATTGTTCACGTTTGACAGGTATGTATATGTTTGCATTGTATGGTCGAATTGGTCTTTTCTCATCTTGTAGCTCAATTGGTAGAGCATTGCGTTAGCAGCATAAAGATTGTGGGTTTAATTCCCAGGGAACACATGCACAGAAAAAATGTATAACTTGAATGCATTGTAAGTCGCTTTGGATAAAAGCAGATGCCAAATGCATAAATGTAAATGCATAAATGTATATTAATCTATCAGTCATATCTAGGCATACAGATATAAACATATGACATTAATAACAATATAAGATATTCATTCAGAAGTGAACATCCATTTAATATTTGAAAGTGGTTAAACCAATTTATTGAGGTAAACACAATTTGCTTGCTTTTCGAGTTGAGGCACAACTAGAACTACTGTACAATAAACAATACTGAAATTCATTTACATCAATATAAATACAATAACATACAATATAGAACATTCAAACCCCATAATGACAAACCCACATTTTGTTTGTAAGTCAGATATCACAAGTGTGTAGTGTTTCTAAATTACATTTTGCTCTAAAAGGAGGAAATGTCAGCTAAATATTTGTAGCGATTTGTATATACTTAACGAAAGCACAACATTCATGCTGCTTCCCCTCAGGCAGGTTGAGTATGTGAGTTTGTGTGTGTGTGTGCGCTCTCTTCTGGACGCCCTTCAGAAACCAAATTAAATCTGAACAACATGCTGAGTGTGTTTCAAGCATCTTATGAATGATTATTTAGTGCTGGTGTTATCTCTACACATTAGTTTGATGAATGAAGAATATATGTGCAGGTGTGGGCCAGAGCACCTGCTCTCTCTCACAGACATACACACACACACACACACACATGCACTCCAGCTTTCCTCTGGATCTTCTGCTTTGATGTGATGTTCTGGCTCTTCTCTGTGTGTTTCAGCATTATTACAGAAAAGTTCTGGTGACTCCTGCTTTTGTGAAACTCCCTGTAACCTCACACGTTATGGCAAAGAGCTTTCCATGGTTAAAATCCCCAGCAAGGGCTCTGCTCGCTACCTATCTAGAAAATACCACAAGTCAGAAGACTACATCAGGTGTGTCTGCATTTCAACCTTTAATATAACTGAAATTGAAAAAAAGGTTCTGTACTGAACAAGTATAATAATATTAATAAAAGTCAATGGGGTTTAAAAGTCTGAAACCACTTATGAAGATGCTGAATGAATTTTCTGCTTAATTACATTTGTTGTTTTTTTATTTTAGAGATAACTTCCTTGTTTTGGACATATTCTTTGAAGCTCTAAATTATGAAACAATAGAACAGAAAAAAGCATATGATGTCGCAGGATTATTAGGTGGGTTCTTTAATTATAATTACACAAGTGGAACAGAATTTCTGTGCTTAAAGGTGCCTTTGTAGTCTGATATAATATCTGTATAATAAAGATCAGACTCTAGGATGTTTTTACTGTTTTGTCTTTCAGGGGACATTGGGGGACAGATGGGTCTTTTTATAGGGGCCAGTGTCCTCACCATCTTGGAGATTCTGGACTATGTATATGAGGTAACCGTGTATTGTTTTGGCTTTGTGCTCCTGTTCAGCATGCATTAATGTTTAAGCAATAGCTCCTGCAAGAAGCCCAGCAGTGCCCTTTTCTAGTTTCTAAAGGGTGTTTCTAGACCCATAAGAGCAGATACTGTAATAGCAGCGCTGAGGGCTAAGCAGCAGAATAGCTGAGGCTGCAAAACTAAGTTTACACCTCTCACTTGTCCTTTTTCTTTTTCTGCCTCTTTCCTTTCTTCACTTTCTTAGGTGATCAAACATAGACTGGAGCGTTTGTTCAGGCCACAAAGAGAAGACAAGAAACAAACTCAACAGCAGCAACAGGCCAGCACAGTGGCCACAGTAAATCTTGAGGAAATGAAAGCTAAGGTGAGTTGATCTCTAGAGGGCTAGCCTACAACCTCTGTGAATATACAGTACAGAGAGAAGTTGAACATCAACAGTGGCACATTGAGCCATGATCTGCATAGCTATATCATATTGTGGGATTCTTGGAAGCTGGGCTTTTAGAGAGAGGGGTGGAGTGGATCTAATTCACTGGGATGGTGTGGTTTATTTCAGTGGCTGAGAGTTTACAGTACCTTTAATTAACGGTAAACAACCTACAGTTAAGATAATGAAATATTGTTTTGTAAGATATTTTATAGGGATTCTTAAAAATTTTGCAGTTGCTATATTCTATCATTATGGTATCATTTACCATGATTAAGAGGTTAAATCATAGTAAAATCACTGTAACACATGGCCTCAGGTGGCTTTTTGTACAGATTAAACAATGAGTCACAGTGTGTCACATCTGTAAGTGTTTTATTCAGAACAGAATCAAGATGTAAGAATTAAAAAATCCTTGTGGAAAGCGTCTGACTCTTGCTGTTCCCATCAGGATTCTGACGAGATGAGTCGGAGTCATTCTGAGGGCACTTATGCCAACACCGCGCTCCCAAATCACCATCATCACCATCATACCCATCACAGAGTATTTGAAGACTTCGCTTGCTAGGAACCTGCCTGGCAGGTCTAGCGTTGTTGACATCTACAGAAAGAGTTCTCTCTGTGCTGAGTTTGGGCTCAGTGATAGACCCTCAGACCTCAGTGCTTCTCTTTTGCTGTCACCAGTTAAAGCTACAGCCAAAGTCGAACTCTAAACCCTTGCTTCTAACCGAATGCAGGCACGGACCGAACACCACGTTGTGGTCCAGCAGGAGACCTGTCTGACACTCCCTCCTCTGCCCCTCCTCTCACAGGAAGTGACATCACTGGCAACTCTCAGCTTTCTTCGCTGAATGCTTTGGTATTGGGCCTCTATAATTTCAATGCATAGACTGCATGACATTTAGATTAACTTTATACTTCAGGTCCTGTTTGAAGCATTGCATTCCTACTTTATATTTTGTCAACTGTTAGAGTTTTATTCTGCAAATTCTTATCCTGTGAAATATTATAATTCAGATCAATCTACAAATGTAAATTGTGTATTTGAATCATGGCTATCAACCCTTTAGAATCCAGAGGATAAGAGCAATGTCTTCACTCTGGTATACACTTACAAAGTAAATCATGAGAAAGGCGTAGAATAGTGTCAGAAAAAGAAAAATGTATCCAATTACTATTGGGTATGTCTGGTAAATGTTTTTATCTCAAAAGCTTTATGATTCTTTAACTTAAGGTATATTAAATAGTCCACTAATTTTGTAATGTTATTTATAGAAATGTAATGTGTGAGTGGTAATGGGTATCATTAGCAGCAACAATATAATCTTTTTGTAAGGTGACTTCCCATTGGAGAACAGAATGTGTACAGTAAAGCCCACCAAGCCCCAATGAAATTCTGGTTACCATATGGAAAAGGTTCATTTCAACCATTCAGCTGTTGATGGATTCAGTTTCCCAGACCTCCCAAAAGGCTGTTTAATAAAACAGACCTTATGTTCCTAGTTTCACTTATGAATGAGGCAGAGTCGAAAGGCCCCACCGAGAATGATAAAGTTTGTTTGCTAAGCACACTTTTAAACTGTGTGTAATTCAATACGACTAGATGTTAGAAAGATGGTCGATGAGTTTCCCCCTGCATTCTTAGCTGTAAAATGTCTAACAGCTGCTCTAACAAAAAGCCAGATGTGAAAAGTATTTCCATCAGGAGCTAGTTTTTTTGCCTATTTATGAAATTAATAATTCACTTTCCATGTTAACTGCAGGTATAACCATAATATCATTTAATGCCAGTAATGAATTTGGGTTCCAGATATGGCTAATTTTACCAGGAGTCAACTGCATAGCACCCTAAAAAATTTCCATTCTATGCACAGTTATACTGGTTGCCCTTTTTTATCTTTCTTTATCTATATTTTTCAGTAGCCAGATATGCAAATCCTTTAACTTTTAACTTTAACCATAACAAAGCCTAACAGCTGAAACGGCAGTGGAGTGAACAATTATTTTGTAATCAAGCATATGAAGGGCAGTTCTGGCGATTGTTTAATTCATGTCTAAATATGTTATTAGATTAATGGATGTTCTAAATTATTATAATATGTGTAAGATTTTATTATTTAAAAGTTCTGGTAAATACATCAGAAATGAGTAATATATAAATATGTCAATTTCTCTTTTGCTTAACAGACTATTCATTTTTATTTTGATCCTTTCCTTTTCCCATTTTAAATTATATATTTTACCGGTGCAGTACTACAGAATTTTATTCCAGTGACACAAAACTATATATAATCTACTGTTGTTTTGGGTTAGATACAATCAGCAAGAAAGATTTTGCATTTTGTTTTTATGCAACATTTTGTGGAATGCGAATCTCATTTTTTTGGATATCAAAACCATGCACACCTAGTCCATCCATATAAAAGTAATCATGGCTAATATGGGTTTTTTAATATTCATAAAACTTTATTACAGTGACATTTTTAAAGGTTCCTTGAGCCTTGATGGCACCCTGAGCCAGTTATGCATAATAATACAGTTTACTGTCATAAATAACTCTGCTCTCGGCAGTGAATGCAGAATAGCTGACATACCAGTGCATGTCAAAGAATTGCAGTGGAACAAATCACTCAGATTTGATTTGGCATTATCTGTCAACCTCATGCACTTGTAAAGTCCCATATTTTTGCATTTGTTGCCTATCTTACATGTGCAGACGGAACTCCTCCAAATGTTGAAATGCAACTGCGTCTGTACAGACTCAAAGGTCCTTTTATAAAGGGGGACAATCTTTCATAGTCCCTGGCATTAGTATTAAAACAGTGTTTTCAATCAAGTACATGACAGTAATTTTGTGTTATTTAGTGGGCACATCAAGTGGAAAAGGTAGATACTTGTCTTTAAAATTGCACTACCTGACAAAATCAGAACTCAGCTACTATTTAAGGTTTTGCTTTTACAATCATTTGAATTTCATTTCCCAGTGTGGATTAAATTAATATTTCTCCTCCTCCTGATAATATTTAATCTTCAGACTCCAGTTCAGTCCTTAAAGCAACATTCAGCTCTACGTGTGTATTTTTAAAACTGTTACACAGCTTTAACCTTGACACACGGTTCATTTCCACCCATTTTTGGCTGCTGGACCACCATTTAGCACAGAGAGGGGGCCATAAAATAAGGCACTGAAGCAGTATATAGCGTAAACAGACTGTTGAGATTTCCACACGATTAAAGGCATCAAGACTAATCAGGCTAATTACCCATTACACTCCAGAGCCTAATGGACTGTGCACAACACTACAGAGAACACAATACAGTTTGTACAAAGGTCTGCTGTTATGACCGTGGTTTCCTTTAGAACACATTTTATAAATGTAACGATGGTACGAACTGCAGTCCAATAATAAAATCTTAATAAATTAATTTGCCTCTGTTCATTTCACAGAAATGAGATAAGCACTTTCACACTATGTGAGTTCTTTTAATGGCTTATTATCCCACAGTGTCACTATCTGAAAATAATTTTCTGAGTTGAATACAAGTTAAGCTGTATGTTAAAGCTTGAAGTTTTCAACTGAAGTTTGTTATCATTCCCTCATTCTGTAAAAACAAGCTAAACCTGTGTTAAAATGAATGGTCATGATGAAGAGCAACAGGACAGAACGTACCAAGAATGGCTTGCCTTGTTTCACTGTGTTAGTATAATTGCAGTTTGTGCTTTCAGTAGGATGGCAAATGTTGTCAGTAGAACTGTTACTGAACTTGGAACTTTACTTAAAAGGAAAAGATTGAAAAAATAGACATGAACAATGTGCTACCTTTTAGATGTCACAACTACACTCAAACTACTGCCCAAATTAAAGGTAATACAAATATTTCTTGTACAAGACGTGTTCTTAATACCAGTTCTTCACTGATAGTAAGGTGTCTACTGTATCTACAGTGCAGTGAAATGATGGCATAAAAAATTGTGCTGAATGACAAATTATTAAATGTCATTAGAGCTGTATAGGAAATAGCCGAGCGATCTGCTGGGTAAAAGTTCAGATGAAGTGCAACTTCACCAGTATAAAATGAGTCCTGTTTAATTAGATCCTGCTGACTTTAGCTGACTGGTGCTTATATGGGTTCACTGTGTGCCCAAAGACAGCGCGTGTGGTTAAGAGTTCTAACAGAGGGGACATATAAATAGAGGTGAACAAGCAATAAACTGTGTTCATAAAATGCTTTAAAATTTACAGCTTCTCATTAAGAGTGACATTTTATCTGGATCCTATTGGGTAGTCTTTGATTCATGCTGCAGTGACCCAGAAACGAATGCCAATGCAAACGCAATATATACAGCTATTCAGATGCGTTCCTGAAGAGCCACCGTACTGCAGAGATTAGGTCCAACCTTGCTCTTACACACCTGCCTATAATTTTCAAGTAATCCCTGTGTAATCCAAGAAATTTTCAAGACTCTGTGCAGATGTGTTAGATTAAGGCTGGAGCTGACCTCTCCAGGACAATGGCCCTCCAGGAACTGAGCTGAATATCCTTAATGTATATGCATTAAAAAGGTTGTTAAACATTTTTCTGAGCCAATAGAAAAGTCTTTATTTAACATTTTGTACAATAATATTAGAACAAAATACAATACCTTTATAGAGAATATTTAAAATATAAAGGAAATATTATCAACAAAGGTGAGGGTAAGAAACCTCTTAGCTTCTTAGAGCAGAAGGAATCCCATGATCCTTTACTGACCCCTAAAGGCCAGAAGTGGCTTCAATCTGCTTGCAATCTGCATCAAGTTGTAAAACCTATTTCACGGCTCTTTTTGATCTCCATTATCATGACAACGTGAATAAGTTGTTTTTGCAAGATGTCAGTGGACTGCATTTTTAAGTTTAGGACTTTTAAGTTAAAATATCTTAACACAACACTAGGTAAATACAGTAAACACAGGTACCAAGAAAGTTATGAAAGACAAAAAAGGAGATCCAAAAACATACATACAAGCTTTGTTCACTCAACAAACAAACAAATCTTTGAATAATCTTACTGTATATAGCCCAAAAGTGTTGCCACGGAAACACTGTTCCATGAATGGTGGCACATAACAGAGGTTCTTGAGTGCATTTTATTCAAGATTTTCCGGAAAGCATTTCAAAAGATGTGCATTAAACTCATTTGGAGTGTTTCCATCAGCAGGCTCTAAGCAGACTCAATTACTGCAAATATTGCACTTCTCAGCACAGGAACTATAACCACGTACCTCTCTGAAAACAGTTAGTGTAAAAACATATCATAATGGAATAGAGACAATGGAATGCTTTGACATAAGGCAAAAGATCCAACAGAATTATTAGTGCAAGACTTCATCTGAAAAATCTCTGAGGCTGTTTCAATAGTACAGATTTTTATAACAGATTTTTAACATTTTTTTTTATAAAACATCCATGTTCTATCTAAATGAATACGAGCATAAATTGTACAAATATTCTGGTTTTGGACAAAAAGTTTTTGACATTTGTCATTTGGTATTACACATGAACACATGAAAGCTATTTTTTCCTTCATAAATATATCTTAACAATATTTTTAATGAAATAGCAACAGTAAATAAACTGTTCTACAGTATGACTGATTAATCAAAATTATTTTAAAAAATAACAAACCTACTGTACTGCTAGAACACACTTTGGTTATGTGGTTATGGTCCTTTTCGTTCAAAAACCCTGTTACATTAAATATACATTAAGAACAATGTTTTGACTGAAGCTGCTTAAATAGACTCAAACAAAAGTGCAATATCTGTGATGACAGGATCTAGCCAAAGAATTGTGACAGGACAAAAATAAATTGTGACAAAGTGATCATTTATACAGCCCGTTTTAAAACACATATATAAACAATGTTGCTCAAAAGACAGACAAACATGGAAAATCATAACAACCCTGCTATTTTTAATCAAATTAAAATTGATTTCAGTCACTTTTTGGTACCGACAGCATTTTTGATTGTTTAGCATTTTGACTCCACAGAGCAAATCCTCCTAAAGTATCAGTGCTCAGAATAAGGTGGTTATCACCTCTCAGTAATCTCTCCATCTTTGAGTTTTGGGTTTAAGTACTGTTGCCCTGCTCCTGTTCAAACAGCAACATGGCAAGCTGAGAGCGTGACCCGAGGCTGTCCAGGCTGCTCTGTACACACCTCTGATAGATATCTTCACTCAGACGTGGATTACATGGCTGGTAACTGTATTTCTCTTGCAGGACTGGCTCCACTGCTCGGAAAACATGCAGGTTAGAGTATTTCACAAACATGTCATATATATCCAGGCTCTCCAAGATGTCTTCATTCTCCTGGACATCTGAGGACATGCGAATCCGTGCCGCCATGTAGTCCGCGTTGTAGAAACACGCCTCATTAAAGGAGCTGCAATCAAAGTGTCCAGCCTCCTTGACCAGATCTATTGTGTTGGGACGAGGCTGGTTATTATATGTAATGTTGGGATTGTAGTATTGGAAGTGGATGGGAAAGAACACCTGCCAGTTGTTTATGGAGTTCATCCGACAGCGATTGAGGAACTCCTGGTTTATGTTGGTTTTTACAGTAGCGAAGAAGAACAACGTGTCAACTGGGTGTTTCTTGGAGATGATGTCCATGAGTTTGATCTGAGAGGGACTTTCACTTCTGACGCTGATCCAGGGGACTTTGACCGTAGGATATCTCTGCTCGTAGGCATTGATTTGGACTTTGATGCTGGCAAAGATGTCGTTCTGGTTGACCTGCTGGGCTTCGACCAGGTCATAGATGAAGAGAATCATCAAGATGGCATTCTTACTGGTCTCGAAAGCGTTTGTGGCATACACTTCCATAAACTGGTGAACGTGCTCTCTGTCTTGAAGGGTAACAGGTAAGATAATGTGAACCCTGGTTGCTTCTGTAACATAAGGCATGGGGATTATCTCAATATGACTCAGAGGCCTCACCAGGTGGACCCTCTTGGTGATGGAGCGACTGTGACCTTTCTGGTTGACCACCTCGAGCTGTAGATCTAGCGTATACTCCATCCCTCTGGTGGGGTCAAAGCGCCTGTATCCATTTATGAGCTGCTGCTTTTTTAGGTGCAGAACAGGCTTGTACTTCTTGTTCAGCTCACCCATAGCCATCTCAATGACATCGGTCACATCCAGTTTGTCAGTCCCACGGAGCTCGCACTTCGGAGATCCATCGTTACAGGAGTAGATCTGATCCTCGGTGAAGTAATCCCAGCGCAAGACCTCAAAACGTGTTTTGGGCTCAAAGGGGTGATTGATTCCAACAGGCCACAGGGCACTAAGCTTGCCTTCGAAAGCCACTATGCTGACATTTTTAATCTCAGCCTGGTGAAAAGCAAAGAACAAGATGTGATTCCATCAACCTTCCTGAAAGTCAATTAATGATTTTTTTAAAGCCTTTTAAGGCTTTTTGATGAACAGATTATTATCTGCATGTAAAAATTCTTAACACCGCATAATAACCAAACTACTACTACAATTAAAAAGTGAATTGCTAGCAATTTCATCAACTCTTTCAAAATGCACTGATAATAAAAGGTCAAGAAGAACCATTTCTTACTGTAGCATTGCTACAATTCAGAACATGCTCAGATGACTACCTGCAGATTTTCAATCTCCTTGTATGTTTTCTGCAGCTCAATCTCAGTAAAGTGTTTGTGTAGTCTGTACATTTGTTCAGGGTCAGATACTGGATGGACGGTCAAAGCATTCTTAAACTGCTGATTATCTTCTTTACTGGGGTCTGAATTCTTTCCCATTTCATAATGATAATACTTCCACCCCTGCAAAAAATACACATAACATATGGTTAGTGAGTTAGTTGCTTCAGTTTGTTTTTAAATTTATGATAGACAACTTTCAAATAATTCAACTTTGGAAATAATGTTTTGGAGAGGGAACTGTTTAATGATTTCTGCCAAACAGGCTTCAACCTGAAAAATAGAGTTCTGCCATCAATTATGCACCCTTATGTTGTTTCAAAGCTTTATGACTTTTTATCTTCAGTGAAACACAAAAAGTGTATTTCTGAAGAATGTCCTGGACACTCTTTTCTATATAATCAAAGTAAATGAATACTGGGGTGAAGCCCCAAAATTACTTAAAAGCACCATAAAAGTATCATAAAGAGTTATACGCTATATACAATGTCTTCTGAAGTGAAATAGTTAGAGAAGAACAATCTTTCTGTCCAGTGAGCTGTTAACTGCTGTGACCAGATCTTTAAGTCATGGAGTTGAAACCCAGGAAATAGATTTTGTAAATCAAAATACAATTTGTAAATGACTCACAGATCGGTTTTGTGAAGTGGATCGATCAATATGTTAAGAAATGGGCATTACTTCTCCTGTCATGAACATGCCATGTAAAATAAAATTCAGTTTGGTCTGTTTTTCACACAAATATGTCATATGGCTTTAAAAAAACTTGAAATAATACACTTTACACAGTACAGATCCCGTTAATGATACTTTTGACTAATGATTGTGCTGTTTTTTTTGTATTTTATTTTTTTAATATTTGTAATTTTGAAACTTCACAGTTCCAGTCCTCCATCACTTTAATTAAAGTGGACAGGTTGTCCCTAAAAAATGACATCACCTTTCCATCTTCCATGGAACACAACCATGGTGAGTAAATGACAATTGTTTTTTCGGTGAACTACTCCTTTAAGCAAAGTAAATGATTCCACACTTGGCCTTACATTGCAACTGTACCATTAAAGATTGCAGCCAACACTAAAATGATGTGTTGAGAGACAGGAAGTGCTTCTGCAGTAATGGCAGAAGTGGATTTATAATGGAATAAAATGTCATGTACTGTCTCCATTTTGACATCTAGTGTGTCTGATTCACTGACTTTTTCTTTCCAGTAGCTCCACGGTGACATCCAGACATCTTATGCTCTGAGGGATTAATAAAGGTCTCAGTACCTGTTTCAAGACCAGATTCAATGAAGGACCCTAGACCTCTTAAAACAAAAGTGTGATACATGGTTTAGTCTCTTAAAGTGAGACTCAGTTCTCAGCTGTGATTCTACCTGGCTCAATGCTCCATAGCTTAGTACGTCTGACAAAAAGCAGCAAAAAAGAACGTTTGTATTGTTAATTTATTTAAATTCTTAAATCTTATGCAATGATACTAAAAAACTGAAAATCCAGTTGCCTTCCAAAGTGGCAGTCACTTTGTCTTATTTTTAAGTTTAATTTTCTTGACTCCAGCACAGATTGATGATAAAGTGTTTATACGAGCTAAATAAAAAAGCACTTTAGAAAATTACAGCAATAAAAAGGCAAAATAAGAGGTTTCAAAAACTACTTGGCCACAAAATAGAGAAAGCATGTGATGTATATAAGGCACTGAAACCTTTATTCAATCCACAGAGTTCTTGCATTGTACCTACAGTATAGTTTAAGTGATGTATCTACAGCAAGACACATATGCAAGTCATCCACAGTAACCATAGGCAAAACTGTGGATAGTTCTTCATGACCATAAATAGAACAATATAACAACATTTTAGAACAATATTGTAATAACTATGAAGCATATAGAGAAGAGTTAATGTTACCTGATCAAGCTATTAACAAGGTTAAACTCCTAATACATTTACATTCACATTTACATTTTCAAATGTGATTTTATCACATTTACATTAACAAAATCACTGTAACATAAACAACCTAAAGCTACAAACAATGGCTAACTATATTGTTTATTATGCACAGCCTTATTTTTATGATATATAATAATTCAGAATACAAATATGTGCACATGAGGGTGTTAACAGGTATGGAAGTTTCCTAGGCATTTATTCCTTAGGCATTCATTCCCTTTCCATCCTATTTGTTAACAGTTTTTTTTTACCTTTTTTAAGTTTCTTCAAAACTAGTCGCGCAGTCTTTCGCAAAACTAAAAGCACTTACAATTGAAATGTTTATGCAAGGACTGATCCTCTTGATACATTCTTGTGGTTTATTGCTTATATAAAATTGGGTGCAATCACAGTATGATTAAAGACACCAACATTCAATAGGTCAAAATCGATTAGACCATCTGTTACAAAGCCTCAGGCTGTCACAGGTGTAATATCACATGACACCTGTTTCAGTGAGAATATGGCAGGAAATAAAGCCACTGTATGTGTGCTTTTCTGGCATCTATTAATACACGTGAAACAAGTTTTAAAAGTTACAAATCATGCAAGACATTCTCTGGAAATTGTGCTTCTCATGTAAATTTTTGTACATGTCCCTAAATTATTAAAACGCAATTCAACACTTGCCTAATGACAAGTGACTGATCCTCTCTTTCTAACTGTTATGTTTAAAGTAAGTACATATTCAACACCCTTTCTGATGATCCCCTGTAAAATGTTGACAGACTTCCCAGCAGACTCTGAGATGAACAGAGTTCTGTAAGCAGGAACTCACAGACACCAAAAATAGGTGCTTTATACTCTAGATGCAACCCCACATGAGTTATAATTGACAAGTTATGCAAGTGTAAAAGATATTTCAAGTGAGAGAAATCATGATATGCAAGAAACCTTTGCAAGGAGCACTGAACTAGAACCGTGTGATACATTGATTATTTTCAATGAGAAATGAAAGATATTGGAAAGCTATAGACCTGAACAGACTTCAGACATTCTGACTGACAGACTAAAGCACCAGGCTGGAGACCTTCCCTTTAATTGGTGAAGAGCAGCATATTTCAAAGGAGACATGTAAATCTCATTTTTGTTTGTTTAACACACATGCTGGTGAGCTGAAAGGCAGTGAGATTTAGTTTCATCAATAGTAAGGCCCCGTTGGGTTCCTGGCTGTCAGAGTGAAACACATTACTTGTACAGAGCCTGATTTCATCACACACGCAGGTTTACCACAGGGATTGTTTCCCCCCTTCAATCAAGGCTGCAGGGATAGAAATAAAAGACAGGACACTGATGGCTGATGTGCCATGTGCTTTTCTAGACAAAATAACATTTGTAAAGACGGTAGCTATGCATCCTCAATCTGCCTTTTTCTCTACAGCTGACTATTATCCAACAGCCCATGGGACAAGATAGACTTTGGAAAAGGGTCACAAGGGCTAAGGGTGCTATTTGGGCCAAAGTCGTTGTCGTTGCACCGGATTGTAAACCCAACAAGGAGTTACATGCATAGTTTAAAATAAAAAGACAGGTTTAGAGGTCTGAACCTAGATTATAGCTAGTTTCTGTAGCTCATCTGCAGTGCACGGTGCTGGCAATGTCAGGGTAAAAATATACTGATAAAATGTTTACCTTAAATGCACTATAAGTTGCTTTGGATTAAAGCGTCTACTAAATGCACAAAGACTTATCTCACCTCAAACTCTTCCACACAACTGGTATCAGCATAGCCAATGATGCATCGGCCAAGCCACTCATCATGTCTGGCACTGAGGATGTCGTTCCTGCAATTCTCCAGGAAGGGCTGGAGCCTTAGCAAAAGACTGCGAGACAGAAGGTATCCAAAACCGCCATAACAATACTGCCCCTCCATCTCACCACCTATAAACTCTTCTGGGCTGCCCATATAGAGCACCCGGTCCATACTCAAGTGCTCCACCAGGGCCTTGATACGATCTGCCTGCGTGTATGTGTCGTCCTGAGCGAGATAGAACCAATCATACTCTGCGATGTAATGTTCTAGAATGTACTTGATGGTTTGGAACATGTTCCAAATGAGGCGTTCATCACCATGGGTGACAACGAACATGCCGTGGGGTGTCTTGTGGCTTCGAGCGCCAGTGAAGAACACAAGATTGTCCAGATGATGGCTGATGGTACGATTGATGGCCACACCCAGAGTGCTGATGGTGTTTTTGGATGTAAGTATTCCCACAAAAAGACGCTCTCTGATTCCCAGCTCAGTACTGATGTATTTTGCCCTGTTGGATCAGATCCATTTCATAGGATTAGTTAACAGTACTCTCTTAACCTTCCTAGTTTACCTCTGTGTATTGTAAATCTTGACAGAAATGGAGAAAAGAGACCCATGTGAGCAACTTTAAGAGATTACAGGGTCTCTAATGGCACATATCTAAATACGCAGATGGTGGAAAATCTAGATTTAGGAATTTAGACCTATTGCATCTAATTCCCACTAAACATTTTTTAAAATACTTTAAGCGCATGTAAAATAGTAGAGGCACCTTCACTCTTATCAGGTAAATGTTTGTGGAATGACAAAAGTGAATATTTGATTTATCTACAATGGTCCAAACCCAAACAACCAGCAATGAGATGTTGAGGCATGTGTCTCTTACATGTTATTAGAAGTTTAAACAGTTTTTTTATGTTTCGCAGTAAGTAACAATAGCTACGGTGTGCGGTACGGAATAAACTAGTAAATTAAAGGTTCTAAAAAAATAAGGTATCTTGACAGCAAGAAAAATGTAACAAAAAACAGTATTAATGCTACTAATGTAAAAATTAAATAAACTGAAAAGTTGGGTATATTGCAAAATAGTTTTTTGTGAGAAAAGTTTTAAGGAAGTTCACAAACATCAAAAACATGAGTGATACACTAATTCACTAGTTTATTATTATTTATTTATTGTTGATGTGTTGATCAGATTTAAATTTTCTTTTGGGCATGTAACAGTTCATTAGTCTCCAAGAACATTTAAATAACTAATGGGACGCCTGATATGAAAATACATGTGCCTAGCCTAAATAATTATTGCTTATGTTTGTCTTAGATACCATTTATGGAGTGAACCACATAAATGAAACATCAGCAGATAGATGGAGCAGGCAAAACAGTCCGTCTACCTGAAAAGTTTCTTGGGCTGAGTTTGTTTCACTGGTTTATATGGAATAATTCTCGGCTGGAAATCGTCCTCCTCTTCCTCACCATCATTCCCAGTGGAAATGGAATTGGGTCTCCGGGCACCTTTCGGATTTCCATCCTGGGATAAAATCACCCCTTCATCTCCTGTTGTGTTGATTTCACAGCTCTCCTCTACCAAACTCACACTCAACAAACTCAGAGTAAATCCCAGAGAGATCCCGATAACAACCGGCCCGATCGGCCTTACCAGACTTCTCAACATGGAAAACCTCATTGTACACCGACAGCTGGCGTACCAACAGCTTCCTTTAAGCGAGATCTTCTGAACAGAAGATCTATTCAGAAGATCTGTTCGCACAATAAGAGAGCAGATCTAACTAAGTGTTTCCTATAGCCTTCCTCGGAATTACTGAAGCTTTCGTACGTGTCAGTGGCTTTGACTTTCCTCCCACTGCAATCGGAGCTTTACGCCCATCAGATCAAACGTCATTACGGCAAGACGTGGCTCCACTTAACGGGCGGAGCACCTGATCGTCTGGGGCTGAACCGTATGTTTATGGGAGAAACGGCCCCGTTTAAGCTACCGTAAAAATAGGACACTTGTGTCTCTTTGTACTGAAGTAAGTACTGAATCATATGGGCGGATGGGTCGTATGAAACTCCAGTCACGTTTCAAAACGCTCTTTTAACAGACAAAACAGTCTCGGAGCAACAGTGCTACTGCATTGCAAACATAACCATTATTTGCATTTTCTGTCTTAAGCTCGGTTTGATTTTTTTATGCTTAACTGTAAAGCTACTTACAGTTCAAGTGAAAGAAATCATGATGTTACCTTTGCGAGAAACACTGAACTAGAACCCTGTGATACATTTTAATGTTTACTTGATTATTTTCAATGATAAATGAAAGATATTGGAAAGCTACAGACCTGAACAGACTTGAGATATTCTGACCGACAGACTAAAGCGTCGTTCACTAGAGGGCGATGTTGGCTCATATTTAATTATCATTGATATAATGGCACTAATTTAAGGGTCATGAGATTCTTGTGATATTTAAAAGCAATTACAAGGCCTGTTTGAGGCAAGAACAAATATGATTACCATGAAAAATGTTATTAAGTTAATTTTAATAAATCAATTGGCATTTGAAGTTTAACTTAAGTAATTTAATCCTTACTTTGAAGGAAATATCTGTCTTAAACAAGTCTCTGGCCACAATGCACCCCCATCATTGAAATAATTGCTTCATGGTTGTATGAGCAAACACGACTTCACTGTTAGATGATTACACAGCTGACAACATTACCTGAAAGGCAAAACAAGGAATAGTAAATGTACACACTTTCAGTCATGAATTAGTTGAGCATCTTTGCTTGTGCATTTTATTTTCTATTCAAATAACCATTGTGTACATTATAATTCCTCATCAAACTTCCATGGTTTGAATTTTATAGTAACTTAACAAGAGTGAAAATGTATGACCCACCCAAATCTCAGAAATCACACACAAGTGGAAACAATTTCTTTAGTCCTTTCATAGTCCTTTCTATAGTCCTTGAAAACTCTTAAGGGCATATTTCCTTCCCTGAGCTCTTTGTTCTGCTAGACCAAGGGTGTGTTAGATACTATCAAGCACATTTGCATGTTAACCTAAGGACGACACATTACAGCAGAAGCCTTTTCTTCGGAGATCACAATGTCACCCACTGTAGTTCTGATGATGTAGTTCTGAGTGAGAAAACATGATCAGCCTAGTCCCAAATTAAACCTATCAGGTCTCTGTCAGGGCATGTTGGCTTTTCTATTCTTGGGTTTTCTGTGGAATTTTGAAGTGACATGTTACACTTGATAAGTATTGAGTGGTCACTTTTATACAGAAAGAGAGATTTTTATCAATACAGAGAAATTACCTTCATAATTAAAGTATGAATTCGGTCATAATTTGTTAAACTGAAATTTTTGTTGAACAACAGTTGTGTTGTTCTGGCATTGTCTGCATCTTTGGTTACTGCTTTAAGTTTCGAATTGCAGGCACAGTGTTGGAACACTCACTGGCTGTGCCCAAAAGTGCAGGCAGCTGTTTTGCTGCCCATTCAATTCAGTACTTAACAGACAGCATTTTTATATGAAGGTAACTCCTAAGCAAATTGATTTCTGACAGCCTCCTAAAAAAACAGAAAATTTAAGTAAGCATATGAGATAACCACACAAATATTTATTGACTACATTGCCTTTGATTTATAGAAATAAATAGAAATAAATGGATAGATATAATACCAAGTTTAATACCAAGATACTGTTTCAAATATTTCAACCAACCACTTAACTGCGCTACCTTCAAAAATCAGTCTTCGCATGATGCTATTCAAATATCAAATTCAGAAGTGTCTTGATAATTTAATACCTAAAGAAAAATAGGCATCCTACCTCTTTACTGCCCGCAACAGCATTTTCAGCTGCATTTGTCAAGTCAAGCTGGAATAGCTGCAATACTTGTGTGAAATGGCTGACATGTTATTTCAACAGGTGTTCAACAAATCTGATTGTTATTACTACTGGAAATGTATAGCACTTGGCATGTGTTTCAATTACTGCAAACAGCTGTGGTTAAAACAAGAACATTCATATTGATGGCTTCATGTCAAAATCAACTAACTACACTGAACTATACCGAAGTAACATACTGCTCATTTTTCAGCACACCCAACTAGTCTCTGAAACTGTAGCCAAATGTGTTTAAAAAAACTGCAACAAAATCTGGCATGAAAAATCACTGTTGTAACACATGGTGGCGCTACACGCTCACACATTTACAAAATTCTCCCTCCAAAATGTAGGGCTTAATGAAAATCATATCCAGCCGTACGATTTTGCTTCATTGCACCATGTGCCTATAAAATAAATAAGATTCATGGAAACATCTGCTTCATCATCATATTTATCTCCACTGAGAGGTTCAAAGTTGTTTAAATAGTTTTTTATTACATTTTTAAACCGTCTTTTAAACTGTTTATGTTATTATTATTTTTATAAGCTGAGTAAATATAAGGACAGCAAGTTGAATGAAAAGCACATTAGAAGCTGTGATAAAACACATTAGAATCTCACCGGAAAGCCTGACCTTTGACCGTGCAGGAACTACATTGTTCCATGGTGCAACATTACAGTATAACAGTATGTCATTTTAAGTGCAAATCAGGTTTTGTTCAGTAAATATTAAGCTATTTATACTTTACAAACAATAATCTTGTAGGGGTTGCAAACTATTCCCTGAACAAATGTATTTAATTAAAAAATATATCAAAAATTCTATATAATGTTTTAGAGTAATTTAGGCATGTAAGTGTTTTTTAATAATTCCAGAATATCGGAAATGTCCCATCTCAGCACATTTTGGTGGTTGAATGTATTAAATAAATCAGTCTGAAAGTGCAATATTAACTATAATATATTTTATGGATGCAACCTTTATCTGTAATTAATTACTCCAGTGGCTTGGCTTGATTCTGAGTGTAAATGCTTATAAATGCTGATAGGGTGAAAATTATAACTCTCATGAGAATTCACAAAACTGAGCAAACACAGGCACATGAAGAGTCTGCAAAATTATTAAATAAAATACAGAAAGCTCAGATTTAACAGTAGCTTAAATCTTGTGGCGAGCAACATTTTTTTACAATAAATGATAATGCCGTGAGCATAAAATTGTTTGCTTTGATAATACATGTTTTACTCTGCCCCCATGTTCCAAAGAGACAAAACCTTACTCATCTGCTGCAGGTTCCAGGAAACAGCATGCCTGCCGAATCCCATCCCAGTCTCTGTTGTTTAAGTCATTTTATGACTTGACACTCTCCTCTCTCCGTTCCGAGCAGCCGGCTTGCAGACATACAGGAGCGTGTGGCAATATTGATGTTTTATAACACAAACTGTACTGCCAGTAGTGAAGGAATTTCATGATCTTGACTTCTCATGGGGATTTCAGAAATGACTGTGGCTTGTTTATAAAGGTTATGGCACATAAGCGTCATGTGGTTTTGATTTAGTCGTAATTTTTAACTATGCTTAAAATATTGTGTGCAATGGGACTTCTAATCGTATTGGACGCTAACGTAACTGGGAGTAGTCTCCCTCCCTGTTTAACATCAGAATGTTAAACAATAGGAAAAAGGAGGGAGATCATTACCAGCATTTTTGGACAATGGATTTTAATTTTGGTAGTTAGAGCAGGGTCCTGGTTCTACCTGATAGGCTTATTATATATATATTTATTATGTAATATACGCGGCTTGCCACACAGTCTGGTTGGTGGATACACAAGTGTGTCTGCATGGTGTGTCGGCTGAATATATTCTCCTTGTCTTCAGAGGGCTGTTCCCAGGAACGCTCAGCCAAGACCCCAGGCTCAACACCCTGCTGTACTTTGAAATGGGATCTTTATTGTCCATAAAGTTTAAGCCAACTATGAAGAATCACTCCTCCCAAACAAAACACATACAAAGGCACACATATGTATGAAGAGAGAGAGAGAGAAAGAGGAAAGCATAACCAAGTCTGTTTTTTCAAAGCCATGTTTCCAATTATGTAGCAGTTATATATAGATGGGATATGATAAAGTAGTTTTCATAAAGCTTTTTAATGTAAAGAAAGTTCTTCATCTCATATAACTGCAGGAAGACCAGAAACAACCCTGTCTTACTATGTGCAATTAGATGGTATTTATTGAATGAAAGTACATGATTGTTTTCCATGTTCCAGAATAAACATACTATGTGAACATCATGTAGAACCAGGTTTGAAAATAATATAAATAACTTTTTGAACCCTTGTTATAGGTGATTTACTCTAAGGGTAAATCATATACACTTGTCTTATACCCACCCACTAAAACATTTATTTTGTAAATCTATTTGTCTTTAGACTAGAAATAATTTGTGTCGTGTGAGTGCTGTACCTCTGCAATTAGCTTATCTCAGAAGGCAGACAGGTTATCTCTTCTCTTTTATGTACTGATAAATTAAAGAAATCCTACTGCTACACACCTGCATCTCAGATGGTGCCATATTTGCTGCTTTGAAGCTGAAGGGAAAACAAAGGGTGAAAATCAAAGAGACCTGAACTTTAGATAACAGATAAACAGCCTTGTTGCACATCTCCTTGTTGCTCCCAGTTGAAAACACATGGAGAGCTTCCATCTCTGATTTTACCTGCATGTTTCTGACTATCAGAATCCAATAGTAAATTAGTGCAAGACAGGGAGGTCTTGGATTTCAGTTCTGGACCCTCTGGCCATCTATGAGATGAGGTAGCGTATGAATGGCAAATAAAGACCTCAGAATAAAGAACTGTCTTGAGAGTCTTGAGAGACATTTTACTGGGAGGATAGTTAATGAGGGTGATATTGCAGATCTTAGTAAATGATAGATGACAGGACACCTATTAGAGGCCAAATGTTTAAAATGTTTTTTTTTTTAAAGAAACTACAGGCTAAATACAACTGTGTTTTGAAGATTGGATGTGTTAAGTTATCGGGGGGCTGGAATGCAAAAACACAAGCTCAACAGATTTTAACCTCTTTCAGGTTGTCTTTATGCAACAAAATAAGTCTTACAATATTTGATAATATTTCTGAAAGAGCAAGACAGCAAGTTACTTGCTGTACATATATACAGGAGTATATCCGAAAATGTAATGTATAACTAAGCGCAAGTGTGTTTATCCATAGTAATGTAAAAACAGAATGAAAATGCGTCCCCGTTGTTTACCTAATCTGGAATGTATAACTGAAACATGTTTGTAATCTAAGACCTAAGAGCATGAAAACATTGCCAAATGTCATATTTGTAACAAAAGAAACATGTAAACCAACATGTATTTAACAGTTTCAAGCCACTGATCTTTGTGTACACACAGAGGAAAACATAAACATTAAAAGAAAATTATAGCAAAAGAAGAGCAAAATTACAAATTCACAGCTCGGATTCTTAAAATGGTATATTTTGCGGACTGAAATGTCAAAATCTTTGGTTTACTATGTTTAAAAAAGGTTCTCCAATAGAACATTGTAAATAAACCAATTTAGGGGGATAAACACAAGCCAATGATTGTGGTAAAGTATTTTTTTCAGTTTTGTATGTTAGTTAATGACTTATTTCAAGCATTAGAACTACAGGACGCTCTTTCTGGGATCTGAAAAGCTTCTTTCCATGCATCGAGGTTTTTAATATTTTATTGAAAACTTTATTTTTACGACAGAGTGTGTGGCTGTAACTACATGTATACTGTGATTCAAAACTCTCTCATTACCTATACAACTGAATTCCCCACTGACTTCTTTAAATCTACAAACAAACAATCATCCCAAACAATCCGTTTTACAGCATTATACACATACATGGCGTGCTGTGTATTACCTGATCCCCTAGAACCGGTAAATGATAACCTTTTTCCTGTATGACAAGGTCCCTCACTCAAGCCGCGGGCGACGTCACTGTGTCGGTGACGAGCTCTGAGTTTCTTAAACCAGGAGAAAAGGTCCCCAGCTGAAGTCAGGAGAAAAACGTGACGAGAGGAGTATGAAATCCCATCTAGACGTATACCTGTTTGGAGAACGATGAGATCTGGCGCACAGCCACAGGTTCAATACATGGCACTCCGATCAACAGTTTGTAGTTAAAATGCAAACGGAGATATTTGCCAGTACAACAGCTATCGTTTAACAGTTCTGGAGGTTTAGTAGTTCAGGAGGTCTGACCGCATTCCATCAGCGTTCTCCCAGATTGAAATCGCCGCGTTATTGGATTGACGTTTTATCTAGCGCTGGATAAACATCTCGTAAAAATAAGACTGAAACTGCTGACTGCAACCCAAGTGGATTTTGCGATTGTCCTCGCCAGATGATGCGCTTCTTCAAAGCGCATTATTTAGAAGTGCTGAATCTTCTCAGAAGTTTTCAGATTTCTGCACAGGACAAGCCTCCGTCATCCTTGGACTAGTTCTTCTTAGCATCAAGCCTACGTTTTTCTTTCTTTTTTTTTTTTTTTTTTTTTACTTTGAAAGGCATTTCACCATGACGATTCCACTCTCTAGAACTCAACTTGCCCTCTTCTTTATTCTGCTTTGTCCAGTCAACATTATCGGTCTCTGGTGGTAAGTAATGGACTATTTCTGCCTTCATATTTACAGTTCGATCAGGGTGATCAGTGTAAAACCTCGTGATATTGAGATGATTAAAAAGGAAAATGTGATATATGCAAAAAAAAAAAAAATATATATATATATATTATATATATATATATATATATATATATATATATATATATATATATATTATATATATATAGCATAATTTTCAGACAATATAACCCATAATTTGCCAGCTTTTTTAATGCGCACGAACCCTGCTACGGTATATGAACACTTGATCAGGTAAAACATTTTAAATAGACACTTCTCATAAAATAAAAATGCTGTGGCAAATAATAAATAAGGGTTATGTTCACAGTGACGAAATACTGTGATGATATACCTGGATCTTAAAATAAGAGAAAAAAGTTTGTTTTATTATATTTTCAAAATTTTAAATTAATCTTATTCTAAAATAACCTAACAAAAGGTTAAAATTTTTTATGCCTAATTTTTAATAAAGGTATTGTCATGTTTATTCTAGCTAGGTAATGGCTTCGGTTATGGGAAATTTAAGGGTTAAATTGTAGCCTGTTACAGAGATAGAGACTTTGGGGGTCAGAGTTGGAATTTGAGGTGGCCCTCCAGGCTGTGGGTGTCATCATAAACTATTTCTTTGCTTAACACTCTGAAATGCACAAGTTTGACCAGAACCAGATCATTCGATAAACAGAGACAGTCCAATTAGGCCCATAAATTTCCACGCCATTTGTATCCAAATAAAGCTGAGCATGGTGCTGTTCCCAAAGCTCTCATTCCACACACACACACGCTGAAACACCTGGAAGTCTAACAAAGTTTCACCAGACAATGACGCTTTCTTTGGGGCACGACACATGCCATCACAAACCTGTTCTCTGAATGTGCCAAGAGTCTCTGACAGACAGTGTGCCATTCACATGCTGAGGCAAAGAGGAGATGAAACAGAGCCAGATAAACTGTCTCTCAGGACTCTGATTGTGCTCTGATTCTCCAGGCTGAGTGCTTGAGGAAGCCAGTCTTTGTGGTCATGTGCTGGCAGGGCTCCAGCAGTCTGTCGGACAGGTGTGCCTGTGCACACGCCATACCCTCTCTCTTATGTGTGCGTCTGTGTGCGAGTTGTCCACTCTCAGACAGCTCTGTGTGTCCTCTTTAATCATAACTTTAACCAGCAATCTGTGTTTCCTCTTTAATCATAACTTTAACCAGCAAACTGTGTGTCCTCTTTAATCGTACCTTTAACCAGCAATCTGTGTGACATTTTTGCATTTTTATACGTGTGCATGACCTCTCAACCATATCTGTATGTATGTGAAATGTCACTTGTACCAAATGTATGCCTCCACACTCCCTTTACTCTTATAATGTGTGCATATTTACACGTGACAGTTTGTGTGCTGCTTTACCTGTAAAATTTGTTGGATAATCTAAAAAATGAACTTAGTGTGGTATTCATATTTTTAGTTTTTCTTTAAACCAGTGGCTTTCAAATTGTTCCTGAAGGCTTTGTAATACTGCACATTTTGTCTGTCTTAACACACCTGAATTAACACGTCAACTGATTAGTAAAGAACTTAATGACCTGAAGTAGGTGGAGAAAAAATGGAGAAGGAATGGTTACATACCCTTGGGTCACTGATAGGGGTGAGGACGTTTAGAATTATTTATTGGTAATAATGCAAAATTTTCACTTTTTACAGTGTGTGTACACTGTGTGTGTGCGCTCCCCTGCTATTCCTACTCACAGATGTCTTATTTAACCTGACCGATGTAACTTATGTAAGCGTGTCCCAGACTACACAATGTAAGATGTTCACAGAGTCTGGGAGAAGTGAATCTCATTTGGAGAATGGGGAGATATCCAATCAAGAGGCCTTGAAAGATGGATCAGATAACGATTAGATGACAGCTGCTTGGCCGGTCCAGCGGCGCTTACAGTGTTTCACCTCCGAGCATGTGTCTGCGTCTGCTGCTCTCCAGACATTCAGGGAGAGGTTTTGTGCACCCTTCCCTACCCTTCTTGTGGCTCTGTCAGTGTGTGACAGACGGCGTTGTCGCAAGGTTCCACTTGCTTGATTTAGCGCTGTACTCCAAGAGGAGATTGTGCCATGGCTCGGAGCCACACACCACAGAAGTAAACCCAAGCCACTATGTGCTGTTCCAGCCCAGTCGTGATTGACTTCATATCCAGCATACTTGAGGGATTAAGTAGGGATGAATTTCACTCTTTCACAAAGTAAAAAAAAAGAAGAAACTTATCTGTAACCATGCAATTCATAATGTAACCTGAGGTCTCTACAAAAAAAGATAAATGTCTGTGTGTATGTTCGCACTGATTATTTGGATAACTTCTCTTAATCACACTGGCCCCCTGTTCCCCGTCTATATTATCTCTCGCATACATCATGGTGTGGCTGTGTTTTTGGATATCCCTGATTGCGCGAGTTGGGTACATCCATTTCCATGTTCTGAATAGGCTCCATCTCTCGCTTATCACATTCAAGAGGCGCACCAGACAAAGGAGAAGGAGAAAAGGCCACGAGGATGATGTGGTTAATCTAGGGTGTGTTGTCTCTCTCGTATAATTGCCCGGTTAGATATCATCCTTGTGGACTGATCTGGGAGCAGTGTTATCTAGCAAAATTGTAACATGGATCGTTGTACAAAATGGCAAAAATGATGTTAAAATAGTCAGAGCCATGTCCAGATCTCCCTGCATGTTTCTTTGTTATGGCCCTGGTTATGGCTGGTTTTGATTAAGGAAACGATGGTTAATCAGACACAGACAAATAACTTCATCCTTATATCACCCAAACCGTAATGACCACATATCCATCTCAGGGCCACTTTTGTGACATTCAAGCTTTCCTTTACTGTAAAATTCAGCCCTTGGCCTCGCCCCTTTTGACAGTAAAACAGGACTTGGAAAGAGAGAGTCCTTCCAACGTCTACATTTTTACGAGTCTACACCTCTTGCTGTAAAATGTGGTTCCATTATTTGAGAAGCTGATCCTGGCATTGAAAAGCCCGCAGGTTTGTAGATAATCTGAGACTGCTGAAGAGCTGACCGACTGGAGAACGTTATATCCACACCTCTTAATTATGTAGGGGCGTGTATCTTAGATCAAGACCTGTTAAGAGTTAATAATAGGGGAATCAGTACAACATAGTCCATCTTTGTCTGTCACTACGGAAACCATGACAACTTTTCCTTGGTTGGCTGGCCAACCTGTGGTCCACCTGTCAAAATCAAAATTAAATTTTAAATTTTGTTTGATTGCAGTGCCTTAGTGATGTAAAAAAAAGCTTATTTTAGACATATCAAAAGACATTGAAAATTAATATATATGAACTATGTAAGCAGGCAATAGTTTGTAACTGGCCAGTATAAAAAAGTAAAGTTTGTTTTAAGTCCTTGTCCATCTCAATAGTCAAGATATTGCCAACAAATATCATAAGTGGCATTGATTATTTGGTGTACGAGCTGCAGTGATGGGGACATTTATACTGCTGTAAATATACAGTATTAATAGTATTAACATACACAAGCTTAAACTTTCACCATATGCCCCTGAAAAATGTTTACTTATAGTATATGTCATTCTGCAATGTGGAAGTAAAATGAATCCGATGTCTCCTTTAGCACATGCTAGCACATTACATGCTAAAACATACTCATGCTGCCCTGCGTCTCGAAACCTCTGCTGAGCGGACGTATGCAAATGAAATATTAGGCCTATCAAGATGGGATGCATCACTTGTAAAGCCGTTATCTCCCCTCTCATATTTCTTATCAGACCGCCATGGAAGGCGACTGGCAAGAGCGTTGACTTTTTAAAACAAACTCGCACGGCAGATGAATGTTATTAGTCTGAAAGATTAGCCTTGACAGGGGTGAATGAAAAGCAATGAGGTATTCTCACAGAGATCCGCTCCCCCAGACTACAACTTAATGATAAAAACCGACTTCAGCTGCACGGATCACGGCCGCTGAACTCCACTTCGACACAGTCAGAGTAATTAAAAAGAAAGAACTACAGGCTTGTGGCATTCTCACATTAGGTCATAGCATTTGTCACTGGAAGCTCTGGCAGCACACTCCACGCCCTGGACTTGAGGCCTCCTCTCCCATTAGCAGTTGAAATAAACAATTTATTCAAGTGTAAACACAAATCTGTCATCACTTTTGATGAAATCCGGCAATTAAGATGCAGCTTTTTCTTTATATGTTATCTGTTTATGTTTAAAAGGGAAACACGATTACTGCTGTCATTATAGTGTGTTTGACTCGAGTAAATGTCTCTTTTCTGTATATTTTCTTTGTCATCTGCTAGGAACAATGTGAACCGAGGAAAGCCCTTAAATGTATTACGATCTGCTTAGACCTTAAAGTGAACCTTGCATTAAAAAAAACAAAACGTTAAATTTATAATGCTTTACATCATTTGAAGTGGTTTGCGTACCGTGAGGTTCAAAAAGATAACTGCACTTTATCTTCTGATACCTTGTGTAGTTCAAACGAGTCATCTGATGGAGCTTTCCTTTTGTCCGTTTTAGGGCAGTGGGGAGTCCGTTGGTCATGGACCCAAATAGCATCTGCAGGAAGACAAAACGGCTGGTGGGCAAGCAGGCTGAGCTGTGCCAGACCCAGCCAGAGATTGTAAACGAAGTTGCTAAGGGTGCAAAGCTGGGTGTGCGAGAATGTCAATACCAGTTTCGCTTTCGACGCTGGAACTGTACCAGCCACAACAAGTACTTTGGCAAAATCCTTCAGCAAGGTGAGTCTTTGTCCTCACAGAGTTAAAGAATCCACTCTCTTATGTCCCTATCCAAACTTTATCAATGTCCCAATTATGGGTCAGCAGCATCCCTTAGAGAACATGAACTTTGAACCTCAGACCTAGAGACCCGTGCCCTCATTTTGACATGTTTGATCCAAGTTCACAAGAGAACAAGGACAGCTGTTGTATCTGAGACAGACTTTTACTTCAGTGACCTTCCTGTGTTACATTGCTCTCTAAAAATTATCCCCAAATTGCTTTGAATAATCATTGTTCTGCCACATTTTTTAGTCCTTTGAAGAGTAATAAACTAATGTAGCCTCTATAATTATTCAGCTCTTCTATTATATTTTATTCCCCACAGCACCCCCGCATTTGATAAACTTGTTCAACAAAGCCCATTATTGTAGCCCACAACAGTGATGTCTTTATTATCATTATCTTATATTTTGTAAATATATTATTCAAAAGATCTGACAAATTACCAAAGAGTCAGATTGCATTAAAACGTACAACATTCTTACCTAAATATGCACTGTAATATATTGTGAAAATGTCTTGGACTTCAACTGACATATTGTGGATGCAAAATCATGCAAAAGCAATAGTTTTGGTTATAGATGCCATTGTAGAAATGCACTAGTTACAGTTAGCCTTGATAAAAATGTGTGAATATAGGTGGGTTACCAAGATAAATCAATTACTATACAGGTGGTCATGTGATCTCAATATGCCAGTCCGCATTAGGTGACCCATTTTTAAGGTTACAGAAATGATTGAATTCTTCATCTCATGTGGCATCTCATGTTTAACCAAATGCACACTTAACAGTTTTCACTGTCTGCAAGTATGCTTTTTATAAAAAGTAAAAGCACTACTCAGCAGTGAATTTTGGATGCTGCATGTGTTTCAATGTTGTTTCATCGGGTTTCACCAATAGAGGGCACTATTCTGGCTCCCCATACAGTGCCCTGAGCCACTTGGGTAAAAGACAAAGACGGTCAGTAAACTGTTTTGCCTTAATTCACTAGTCTTTAGATGTGCCCATATCACTGTGATGTAAAGAGATGCAGGCTTTTAATACCCAGGTCTGAAGCTGAGTTCATGATTTGGCCTCCAGTGTGAACGTGTTCACACATGGATTGCAACATGATTCCTCTGTCTACATCAACCTATCTCAGACTGAGCACTGGAGACTGCCTCACAAAATGGAAATTAATCATAAATTCCTATGTGTCTATCGGTGAGACGTAAGTGCTCTTCTGTTTTAAAGCATTTACCACAATTACCGTGAGTCTCGACTCTAATGACCACGTGTCAGAACGGAGAGCTGTACTAAGGCAGGTTCACTTCCTGCACCATGCAACAGGGTTGTACAGAGTGTCTCGCATATTTCTTCCATTGCTAAATAACTGGGGGCTATTTTCTTCCCCTATTCAAACATGTAAACCAGAGATTGTTTTCTTGGCCCAAGGGAGCGGCCCTCTAATGCCAGAATGTGCTAGAAATGCTGTCGGCTGCTTTTACACGTTGTCTCTGAGGTTGTAATGAAGCTGTTAAAACTGCTTAGAGACGATATGTGGTTCAAATTAGAAAACCTAGAAATGATAAGGGTGCCGTGTGTGTAATTTGACCTGTCACCTGAAGAATGCTCATTATTTTTAGTGTCGAGACCTCTTGCGTCAGTCAATGTCTTGTGATGGTGCATTGTCTGTTGCACAGGGGTTCCTGACATTTCTCCTTGGCTTCAGGTATTAGAATGGTAAAAAGAAAATTCACAAATGACATCTGTTCAATTTGATGTAAATGTAACTCATAGACTCATAGTTTCTCATAGACACCAATAAGTTGAGATGTAGAGCAAAGGGAGACTTTTGCCTGAGGTTTCTTGCTTCTCAGATTTTTCTCCAGAGAAAGAGACTCTAGGAGTCTCACCAGTCTCCTGCAGAGTTTCAGAAGCGATCTCAATAGTGCCTGAAACTGGTCTACAAAAAGTCTGCAAAAAAATTAAATAATATAAGATTTTAAAACAATCTCCCATTTCTCATCTAATTCTTCCAGGACCAAATGATACTGAACAATGCTACACACATAATGTTATAGCATTCCATGTCAACAACTGCCCATTTTGTATGTCATTTTATTTATCCTAAGCAATTTTAGAGAAACATCTGATTTTGCTAAAGCCAAACTGACATTTCCCTGGAAATCAGACAGTTCAGCAATAGTCCAATAACTGTACAACAATAACTGATTTTTGTTCAAGTTCAATTTATAGTGTTAATAGTTCATAATAACTTAATTTAATCATACCAAAAAAAAAAAAACAAATAAGTAAAAAAAACTCAGTATGTTAGAGTGTATATAACAGGCCTCAGAGGTTCTGTCTTTTACCATCAGAAATAACATCCGTGCTTGCTCACATTGGCCATTTGTTCAGCAGATGTGTTTGGTATCTTCAGTATTCTGGTTGTAGTGATCATGAACCCACATTTGAACTCGGTGTACAGTGTGTGTGCTTTTGATAGTAAGAGAGAGAGGGATAGAGAGAGATGAGTGAAAGATTAAAAAGATAAAATGGTGAGCCTGTGTCACATAACACAATGCTACAATACATCTCAGAGCCCAGAGGCAGACAATTTTCGCGAGCTATAAGATTATAAGGGCTCTTATTTTAATCTAGTTATTCCTTTTTCATGCCCACAATGTATGTGCTGCACATCCAAGATCAAAAACACACACTCACACAGGCGCTCTTCAGTGCTGTTCCAGAACGTTCCAGCTCCAGCCCCACTGTTAGAACAGGTCAGAGGCCAGTGTACACAGCATGAAGAACTGTTTAAATATGTGTTATCATTTAAAGGGGCAGTTAGCCCTGCCTTAATCGTTCTCTTATATACACAAGAGTAACTTGTTGTCTGTATTTAAGCATAACCCCATACGGTATCACAGGCATGGGAGTGTGAATTAATGCTGTTGCCTTTGGTAGACAAAAGTGTATCCCAGGTATGCAACAAGAGCTGTGCAGTCAGAGATTGTCTCAACCATCTCTGCATGCAGACAGCACATGGTGGCAAAATAAATCAATCAAAATTATTTTAAAATTATTCCCACCCTCCAGCGTTGGAGGGGCCCTGCCTTCTCATTTCTTTTCGTCCTGCCATGCTTCATTGACTCATAGATTGAGTATTAAAAAAATATTTGCTAATTCTCACAGAAGCCCCTTCTGGCATTAAGTTCTTGCTCTCTTTCCCAGGCAGGCCCGGACACAGACAGCTGCACAAAATTTGTTTGGAATTTGTGTCTTGGAGGAAAAAATAAGAGAGGGAGGTGAAATCAAGAGAATTTTTGCCCTTCGTCTGTCATGACAGCCTCTGTTTTATGAATGTATTGGATTAGATGTATTGGATTACCGTGTAGCTGAAGGGGCCAGTTTTGTCTGTGCAATAGTTCAAATGTAGGACATTACATTGTTTACAAAATATTGTCTGGTCATGATAGGTCTGACTTGGTTTTGAACAGATTAACTTATGTACACTGAAGTTATAAAATCAGCACTCACTTAGTGAAATCTATGTCTAACACTATCAAATGAGTTACCATTGTGGCTGATGGCACCACAAGAACATGCATCGCCTGTTGCAACTGGTCATGTCATACCTGGTTAAGACTAAGGTTAGGTGTAAATAAAGATATGGTTTATGATGCTTGTTCATTTACAGTGGCCTTAGGAAGTATATTCACACTTTTTTGACTCAGTTGTAGTTCAGGACATGACTTAATAAAGTTCCACTAACCTCCACAACCACAAAGTCCAAATACATTTGGCTTGATTTTAATAGTATGTCTATTCTTTTAACATTTATAATTTAAAACCTCTATTCTCTTAAAAACTAGTAAAAAGAACCATATCAAAAATGCCATAAAATAAATGCTACTTGGTTTGATATTTTGTCATCTAGTGCAATGACATTTATGCAATTGAAATATGTCCTTAAGTGTCCAAATACTTTTAGGTTCACTGTATGTAATCAAAAACACATGTAATCCAAATACATTGCATTATTCAGACATATCTACCTGCGTCAAGTAAAATAGCTGCAATATCATTCATGAGCAGACAGTGGCAATCATTCTTATTGCAGATGTGCATGTGGTCCACGGCATTCTGTACAGAAACCAGATACTGCATTGTCTACTAATGCACAGCAGGCCGATAACTAGTACCAGCAGTAAGCACTGAGATTCATGTAGGGGTTATGAAGTTTGTCATGTTTTATTAGCATCTACTGAATGTGAGGATCAGCTCTTATGGCACAGGGAGGCTAGCTCTCCTTTTTCTGAGAGGGCACTGCAAGATAGTGATGGATATTGATGCGTCAAACTGTGTTTTGGTTAGAAAAACTGTTGCTGTTCTGTGCACCTAAAAGCTACAGTTTTCAGGTGTGGTGCTGTCAGAATTACCAGACATTTATGAGCACACACACCCACACACAGTCGTAGGAACACAGCAACAAACACTGCTTCACAGCATGAAGACAGTGGGTGTATGAATGGACAGCTGGGATTAATATCTGCATATGTGTGTTTTTGTGTGTGTCACTCTTGCAGAGCACTGATTCAATTTCAATGGCTTTAATGAAACCCATTCACTGAATCATGCGATATAGAATTGGCACTGAGCTGAAGAGTGACTGCACGCTCACTGCATCCAGCGTTGACGCAGGATAAAAGTCATTTTTTTCTATTCCCCTGCTATCAGGTATTCTAGTACATAAATACCCCCAGATTTTTGCTGTACACAATGTACAGTGCAGTTCTCCATCTTGCAGGCTTGTTCTGAGTGCTGGGTTGTGGAGTATGAAGCAGACTGTCAGCACAGCCTTACTGGGACTGTACCAGAGCTAGGATTAGATATATGTATGTCAGTATAAAGGAATTTTACTTACATAGAAAGGAGGTATAGGCACATAGATGAAGATGTTGCTTAATATTAAGAAATGTATTTAATAAATCAAGTTTGGAGTGTTTTTTAAACCATTCCTTTTATGCTTAGACTTACCCCTTGTTTTGTAAGATATGTACTCTGTGCATATTTGTTCATACATTTTTGGTGGTTCGTGCTAAATAAATTTGCTTGCGTGCTTCCATATTGTTGATTGTATTTGCTCTGTAAGGCCTCACATGGCTCACCGCAGTGGTGCTCTGGTTGTGGGTGAGCTGTGTACCTTACCACAGAAATAGACCATGCAGCTGTGGGATATCTTAAGTGCCATGATTATCAGAATCCAGTGTAATCCAGCCTGGTTGTCATCAGCTGGAGGCTCTCTATCTGATGTCACTGCTGCCTGTGTGTGTGTCTTTGCAGACATCCGAGAAACAGCATTTGTGTATGCCATCACTGCAGCGGGTGTGACGCATGCAGTAACACAGGCCTGCAGCATGGGGGAGCTGCTGCAATGTGGCTGCGAGGCCACACGGAGCAGAGGACCACCCCCCCGATTAGCCAACGTCGGCCCAACCGAAGGGGTGAAGTGGGAGTGGGGGGGCTGTGGGGATGACGTGGAGTTCGGCTACGAGAAATCCAAACAGTTCATGGACGCAAGGCGGAGAAAGGGCAAGAGTGATATTCGCACTCTGATAGACCTTCATAATAATGAAGCCGGACGACTGGTACGTTATTTCACCTTTGCCTTCATGCAAAAGTCTACAACTCTTCAACACTAAATTCTAATATATGCATGAATGATTTAAATAGCTTAGCAATTAGACTAATAATGCCGAACAATAACCTAACACACCTAAACAACAGTTAGCATTGTAATGCGTAGCAAGGTAACTTTTAGAGACTTTAAAGTCAATAGAAATACTTTGTAAAACATTTTAATTCTGAATGAAACAAGAAATTCAACAATAAATGTTAATTTTTGTTGAATATCCTGAAATAGTTTTATCTTTGGGCATTATATTATATTAATTATATTATATCAGATTTTATAGCAGAATGGAGTTTGAATGTAAACTTGCTGAAACATACCCTAATTAGCTATTTAGCTATCAGTAATAGAGAAAAGGGGTTACCACATCTTGATTTGACATTTTATTATTTGGAATAAAGCACACAGATGAAACATTCGTAATAAGACTAGGATAATAAATGAAAATAAGTCATGTTGACAAGAATGCTTTTATTTGCTAACAGCAACTTTATTTGCTAACAGTCAGTACCTGCTACCCTCATGTTCCAATGCAGGTTTGAAATAGATGATTGTTTTCACTTGTTCCTGGTGAGATATCACGGTAGATAGATTTTTTGCATCAATGCATGGATGTTACAAGTACAGTCGTGTGCTGTTTTGCCTGTACAACCCTTCATAGATAGTCAAGCTCAAATGAGCAGATGGTGCACTTCAAAAGCCCAAGCATGGAAGAACCCAGAAATGCTATGGAATTATACTTGGCAGACACTGAAGAAGACACTGGACTGAGTTGAGACTAGTTCTCAAACATCACCACGCTCTCTGGGTCTTACCTCATTTCCCTCATTGACTGACTAGACAAATTTAATAGTTAAAGTGTGTAATTTTTTTAAACATTAAAAAACTTTACATTGTAGCTGTTTTTATAATACTGTACAATGGAAACCTCCTGTAGTACTGTACAATGGAAACCCTAGCTTACTGTTTCATATTAATTTTTATGCATTATTCTTCAGATTTAAGGTTTCCTTAAAGGGATCACCAATAGAAAATTATACGTCTTAGTTGGCCACTGGCCAAATCCTTATATTGGTTATTCCCCAGTGTCAGTAGTGCTTCATCTTACGGGGTCACTGCCTAATAGCCTCAGGTTTTGTAAGCATGGGGTCAGTCACAGGTAAATTAGCATTAAGGATTGAGGTGAGGGTAAATAGACAGATTTTGACAGATACTGTTTTTTCTCGGTCAATGATTATATGATTAAATGCCCGCAGTGACTTGTTTGGAATTAAAGAGTAAAAAAAATGTTAATACAGCATTTATCAGATGTTAATTTCAACAGGTATGGAACTGTACGAATCTCTGTTCTCAAGCTCCTGGATTGGCTTTCTGGTGGCCGGAGGCTACAGAGGAGAGAGGGAGGGAAGAGACAAGGGTGAATTCCTTCTAAATAGCTTCTCTTTTTATCTTACTCAACTATCTTTGTGTCTTAAACTGCAGGCGGTGAAGAATTATATGAGAACTGAGTGTAAGTGTCACGGGCTGTCTGGCTCATGCACTCTGAGGACCTGCTGGAAGAAAATGCCTCACTTCCGTGAAGTGGGTGACCGCCTGCTTGAGCGCTTCAACGGGGCTTCCAAGGTGATGGGCGGAAATGATGGTAAGACCCTCATCCCAGTAGGCCAAAACATCAAACCTCCAGACAAGCAGGATCTCATCTACTCGGCAGAGTCACCAGACTTCTGCCTACCCAACAGAAAGACGGGATCACTGGGCACTCGGGGCCGAATATGCAACAGCACGGCTCTGGATGTAAGCGGCTGTGACCTCCTATGTTGTGAGAGGGGTTACCGTGATGAAACGGTGGTTCTGGAGGAAAACTGTCTCTGCCGTTTCCACTGGTGTTGCGTAGTGCAGTGTAAAAAGTGCTCTGTCAGGAAGGAACTGAGTTTGTGTTACTAACCGAGAGCCCTTGATGTGGAGATTTAAAAGTGTGGGTTCAAAGCTAGAAATGTTCTGAAAATCATGCTAGAACATGGAATCAAAACAAACTCTATTCCAGAGAATCTAACATAACTCTAGATTGACTCTGGAATGTACTGCACATCATGCATACACACTATAGGAGTGTTTGAATATCCAAAAGCACTGGGGGGGTTTCTTCAGCTGTGAAGTCGAGACATTTACAAATTATTATCAGCAAAGTGAAAAGGGCTTTTGTGTATCTTCTCTTTTAGGTCAGCCCTATATATTATGTCAGTTGATTGCTATAATGGTTATATCCTCTGCTGGGGGAGCACAGACACAATCCAATTACTAGTTTGTGAGATAAGAAAAGCATGATGTCTGCATGTGCAATGGCAAAGGCCATTCATGCTCTGTTCTGTCTGAAGTGACAGGAAAGGATATTTGGCATAGCATTCTGTAAAATGAGCATCATCTGGACACAAGCAAAGACTTATTTATAAGCATTTTAAAAAGATGACTACTTCTAATGAATTGGCTAATGCCCTGTTATTTGCTGTCGAAAGCACTTTGAACATGAGAACCTTTAACAGAAAGAGTTACTCAGCAGTTTCAAAGATACAGTAGCCAATGCAAATGTAAAAACAACCCTTATGTGTTTATTTTTGTCATATATATTTAATCTACAGGGCTTTAGCACTTTTACTGATACAATCACTTATTTTCATGTTTCCTCTCTAGTAAAACATATCAGTGGTTTGTTTCAGTTTTGGTTGCTTGTTCTTAGATTAAAGAGTTCTTGCATATTGTATATGCTCTGAAATGTCTTCCAGTATGCTAACACTGCTCAACACACCCAAAATAATTTTCATTGTTTTATCTCCTTGGAACATTGTTGTGTTTCCAACAATCTTTTGCCGGAGGGGTAACAGACACGTGATATGGTCTCCATGGCAACGAGGAGCCTTCACAGACTCTCCAGTCTCAGACAGTTCATTGTTTGTGGTATCTGTGGTTCATTAAAATACTGATGTTCAATTGGAATGTTTAACTAACTACTTAAGCGTCAGCCATGAGAATTTGATCAGGTATTAATCTCAGACACTCCCTTTGTTTGGAATGCATCACACTGTTTGATACCATTTATGATACCCAAAAATACCAGAGAGAAATATAATTTTCACACACATTTGTAAAAGGAGCTAAATAAATATAATTGACCTGAAAAGTGATTTTCAGTACATGTAAAATAAGATGACATTTGTTGTTTGAAAAAACACAGGATCTGGCTCTGTTGGACTGTGTGTAAAATTTTGTGTACCTTCTCTTCATTCGAAATACAAGAAATGTGGTGGAAAATGTGTGTAAATGATTATCTATTGCTCTTTAAAACAAATGTTTTGAAGAATCTTGCATTAATTCATTTCAGATGCATTTTGCATCTTTAATAATCATAATACCTTTGAAAGGAATTCAGATAATAAAATCAAGAAACTGGAATTTAAAAGCCTACTTGCAGCTGCTCATCACAGAATAAAATTGCTCTAAATAGTTTTTAACTGTTATTTTGTCATGCCTATCAAAATTATATTCCATTTTGTATTTGTTTTTGGAGAATATAAGTAATTAATTGCCACAATCTGATACAAATCAACAAAACATTGTTTTTTATTTTACATAGTGAGATTATACTTACATTAAATGTAAAAATAAAGAATGTACTGTTGTGTACTTTTCTAACCTTAACATATTTTGTTTTGATGGACAATCTCGATCCCATTTCAGGCTGAGATTATTATACAGACAGCATAATGAAGCTTATGTCACACTTTCCTGTCATTGACTTCAAACAAATCGTACAAATGTTGATCTAACTGCCTCACTTCATATGGGGTCAAGCCTCAATGCATCTCATCTCGCTCACTGGAGCAATTTTCAGAGATTTCTTTTACACCTCATCTTCAAGTGTATCGTTTTGCCACTTAGCAAAAAAAGTTGTTTTGAATTATTTACACAGTTGGAAAAGACTCCCTTTGTATTAGTCCTGCAAGTCGGCACAAGTTCATATTTTCCAGGAATTTGGGCTGTGTAGCCAACAGTGTTGAAGATAGCGGAGAAGATGGAGAAAGGGAATGTGCCAGGAGCATTAGAGAGAGAAACAATGTGAAAGAGCAAGACCCAACGATAGACAGAAAAGACAGAAAAACAACAACAAAGTCAAAACATAGTCTATAGTTATATGGTTATAGAAGCTGCGGTATGATTATGGCTGCTGTGTATGATGGAGTTTACATTAACACACACACACGGTGGAATGTGTCGGATGAGATGATTGTTATGTCTTTGTCTGCTGATTGTAAAACACACAGGACACTAATGAAGGCCTGCCACTGTGGGTGGATGCATGGCATGATAGGATACACTCATTTTCTCTGATCACCCAGATGATGAGGTGCAGAGGCATTGGTGATAAGACACTGTGAACTCTAGATACAAGTGTGCAGGTGTCAATCATATGGGTCAATAAAACCTTTTAAAGGATAGTTTAGGTTTCTTTTTGAGTCATCAAAACAACAAAGACTGTGTAATTTGCTTCAAGACTTTAAGACTTAAAAAAACTGTTAAATTTTTAAAGACATTTTGTGCTGACACCACAGTTCTTATTTTATGACACTTTAAGGGACAGTTCACCCAAAAATGAAACTTTTAATAATCATTTATTCATCACCATGTTGTCCAATGTTTGATTTGCTTTCTGTAGTAAAACTCAAAAGGACACACTATGCAGAATGTTAGTGACTGACAGTTTCCAGCATCAAATTTCTCCACTTGTGTACCACCAAGAAAGAAAGTCTTACTTTTTTGGAACACCATGAGGGTGAAAAAGTTTCATTTTTGGGTGGACTATCCCTTTAAATTTACAAAAAAAAACATTTATAATTCAACTGTTATTTCCTTGTGTGCTGCAGAAATGAAGGAGTATATTATTTGATGAAGGATTTATATCAGCATATAATGAAAAGTCTTACAGTCACCTGACAAGTATCTTGTCATAAAAATCCAGTATTAATGCACAGAAAGGAAATGTTTGTTTGTGTTGGCCTGTGTGTGTGTATACAGGTGCCTGTGTGTGGTAGGTAGCCTGAATGAATGTTACCAGTAATGTAATACCAGCCCGCGCCCCCTTGTTCTGTCAACCAGTCTTTATCTAAATAGAGATGCTTACATATTCGGAAGACATACTCATAAAAGTCTACCTGTGAGTAAAGACTGAAGCCTCTCATGAGATTTTATCTGGAGGTAATCAGTCTAATTACAGCTTAGGCTGTCTTTGACTCTATTCTGCAAATCTGTGTGGTGCATGATGAGAGCATGATATTTATTTCTGCTACTGGGCATGGAAGCTCAGCAGCTCGAACGGCCAAGACAACCTCATCTCTTCTAATGGCAGCATCTCTGCTCAGTAAATAACATAGTTACCTGCACCATTTATTTTTGTGTATAATCTGAGTTTAGTGCTCTCAGTGGGTTATTAAACTCCCATGTCAGAAGTTTGCTGATAATTTCTCCACAAGAAAGCTGACTCATAGTTACCATTTTTGTCTCTTTTGGACTGACTTTAGTAATCCCCAGAAAGTGAAGAGATCCAAGCAACGTACCAAGGCTGTGTCAATAAACTATGTTGTTTGCATGCTCTCCGCACTGGAATTGCCAGATGGAAATCGAGCCTCTGTCTTCAGTTAGATCAGGGTTGCCATTTCCAAAATGGGTCTGCAAAGTGTTTATGGATTTGTGGTTTGTAATCATAAGGTCTCAAAGAACAACGCCAACTGCTGCACGCACATACATGCTCACACACTCAATGAAGTCCTGCAGCACACACTTTCTGACACTTAACACAAGATGGAGCTATTTGAACAGGGTGGTCTCATTTCACAGCTGTATGCTTCACAGGCAGCTCTTTAGATACTGTTGTGCCACTGAATAAAAGAAAAAGAAAAGCCTGGCTTCTCTGACTGACAGTTTCTTAGCACCCTTTTCAGTCATTTGCAAGATTCAAGGATTTGCATTGCCATACAATCACTGATGAACAGAATGTATTAGGTAAGGAGAGTTAAATTCCTGTACTTTTCTTTAAGCAAATTCTTTAAGTAAATATTGTCAATTGTCTTAATTAAAAAAGTAATGGATAGTCATAAAATAAACTAAACTAAACTCATGAAATACAAAACAAAAACTTGAATAATGATCTATTAGCAGATTGTTGTGAGTACAGAAACAAACTCACTCTGACATCACAGTACAAGTTATTAAACATGACAACAAAATAAACAATGACAGTGTAAATAAAACAGCAAATGGTCAAACAATGCAACCATATTGATTATTCATTATGCATGCTGGGAAGGGGAATGTCTTCAGCTTGGCCCTATTTGAAAACACACAAAAAATGCATTAATTCAACTCATTTTGTTTGTTGCTTTACCATTTCAAAACAGAGTAAACAGCAACAGAAAAACTGCATTATGATGCATTACTTGTATTGCTGCAAGTTGCTAGAACTAAGTACAGTAAAATACAATAAGTAAATATTTGGATAAATTGCATTATTTATTTGATCTAGGAATATATTTACAGTCTATACAAACACAATACAAGCACTGTACATTAAAGCCCAGTTTACAGAGTAAAGAGCCAGGTAGTGGAGAAAGCCAAACAAAACATGATGAGACTGAAAAGATACAGCTTTTGGTAGCACAAAACTGCAGCACCTATAAGATCAGTACTGATGTTTAACAGCTTGACCAAGATAGGGGAAAACCCTGGCTTGGCTGGTGGTCTTCATGGATAGGGATTTGTAGCACATTCAGGAGAAAAGGTCTCAGAATTTAATTTTTCTATTGTAGAGAGAATGTACTAATGGAGGTCTGCATCTGGTCTCCAGTCTTTAGACTTTTAGCATCAGTGCTACTGTGGAAGATGGTTTTAGATGATTTCAAATTCTTTTGTTGTAATGTCTGTGTACAAGCAGACCAGAACCTAGTTTAATTCTTCAAAATAAATTTGTCTAAAAAATCCTCTTGGATCCAGCACCTTTTGAGTCTTTTTGGATGGATTTGGACAGTGTATTTGTTAAGTGCAGAGCATTATGAAAGGCTTAGTTAATGATCTCGGTATAGATATCCTGTAAGGTCAGAACTGTTTCACTGTGTCCTGCTGTTCTTAGTGAATGTCCTCTGAATAGTTCTTTCCTCTGTTATCTTCACCATCTAAATAACCAAAATTCACAGGTGAAACGTCTTTCACAGTTTTATATTTATTCAGTCTAAATTTCCCCCCTCTATCATCTTTTTCTTCTCTCTTTGTCTATTTTGTGTTTCTCTCTCTCTCTCTCTCCAGAAAGCACCAGCATACAGAAATCATTTTGGAATGGAGGTTTCATACTTCTCTGGATAAACGGTTTGCTCATGAATGAATAACAGAGGCAGGCATCTGTGCAGAAAAAGGGATCTGTGCCCCATCATAAGAGGAAATCCCCTGTGACGACCCACACCATAGACGATACTTCATACAGAATTGTTTTTGAGCTGTATTATGCACGTTTAAAAGTGTTTTTAACACATTGAAACTCTAGAATTCAAAATAAAATTTAAAACCAGAAACACGTTTTGGCATTTTGAAAAATGTAAATTGAAATTTTTGAAAAATGTTTCCAGTGTCTCAAATCATGATGGGATACATGAATCATCTGGTTTTCTATAAATGTGGAATTTGTGCCAGTTTAAGTGCATGCTAGAGTCAAATGATGGATAAATAGACTACAAAAAAATAGTGAAATTCATTTTTTTGTTTTTTCTGTTCTTTTTACTCAAATTGTTTTGCTGATGATTTAATTTGATAAAATTTAATTTGTTAATATAACTTTAAAAACTTTGTATAAATAAGAAAGGAATGCAAAACATAATTTTCACCCCACTGTAACCCTATTTGTGATTAATATCAAGAATGGCAGCTCAAATACAAATATACAAAACAATGGCATGCTGCCACCCACCCAGAGCATATTTCTGTTGAATGGCAAAAAGTTCTTATCTCTAATACAGTAGTCTGCTTTTACATACCTCTACACTCATATCATCTGCCGCAGTAACCCAAACATTTTACAAGTACCAAGAAAAGCAAGCAAACGGGCATAATTTGCTCAATTAGTGATACTGAACAGTAAGCCAAGCAGTTAGGAAAACAAGCAACGCTCTGCTGTTTTTCAATAACAGTAACTTAGATAAGATTAGATAAGATCAGCAGCTGGTGAAGTACCTGATGGCAGGAGTCTCTGAATATCAATATCAATCAAAATTGGTGGCTGACGTGACACTGTGTGGAACATAAACTGAGAAGCTCCTGTGCTCTCATAGAAAGCCATATGTGAGTATAATGCTTCTGTGACCAGTAGGGGGCGCTTCAGACATCGCTTTTTGATTTGGCTACTTAGACATTAGTGCGGTTGATTATTAGCACTTCACTGTAACTACTTTTTGCATTCATCCTGACTTATGATATGGTTCTCCACCTAATTAGGATTTTTGTATTAAAAAACCTTTAGTTAGTGTTGTGGTTCATTTTTTAAATAAAACATACAATTTAATACACATGAATGCAAACGTATTAACTGATTAAAGTAAATATTTTAATGAACAGTAAACTATGAATCATTATCAGTTGTGGTTGTAGTAATTGATAGAGATGTTTGTTTTTAAGGAATCAAGTTCAGCTGTTGAAATGAATAGTTAGGTTTCTTAACAAGCTGCAGGTTTCCATCAAAGCAAAGACGTCCTGTGGTGTTTCAAAGTGCGTTTGCATGTCATTAAGTCAAACAACTAGTGTACATTATAAATAACCACTAATACCACACTGCTAGTGAGCAATTTCACAAACAATATAACTATGATCAAAACAGACCACATCATTCCATGGCTATAAAGATCTTTTGCGGCCAATTTAAGACTTTCTTAAACAGTACAAGACACTCTTTGTTTGGGTTGCTAAGATAGTCAATAACAAAACCTCTAATTCCCCAAATGTTTTGATCCAACACCATGAACATTTAATTGATTACAACCATTTCCATCTCAACATATCAACAAGCAGATTGAGATTAGAGTGCAATGGTTCTTGGGAGCTGCACATGATGTGCTGTTTCGTACAGTGCCTATTTTTTCTATTCTTTGAGGGCTTCACTTTCAGTATCTTGTGAGCCAATACCTACACCATTAGGCCAATCAAAAAGGCCTTTTCCCATCATGCTGAAATGACTTAATGACACAATATATTGCGTTTCCTGTGGTAAAGACCAATCCTTGGTACTCATATTTATTCTCTCCAGAGGTTTCCTTGTAAAAACTAATTTCTCCACAGATGTGTCACAGCTCCACAGCGGGGGGTTAAACTTTCTAATTCTTTTAAAAACCTCCCTAGTAACAGGGGTAAGTGCCATGTTGATCTTTTAAACCCCCATTCTGTTTCTCCTGTATAATTGCCCAATCATTAAAAAAGGAACTAATTATTAAAGGAAGACACTGAATTGTTTTTTTTTCTTTTTGTGGTCACTGAACACTACAAAACAAAGTGTTCATCCTTTTAAGATGTTCTTTGTTGGAAAACACTATCTAATTTCTGTGTAGAGAGAGGATAAAAGTATTTTATTTTTTAAAATTTGTATCTTTCTTCCTTCATTTGTGTGACATATAATATCTCTGTGTTGTCACTGCCTACTCTGAATCAAGCATGAATACTTGCTTGGAGAAGTTCTGAAACCCAACAGACCATGAATAATTCAAATGTCCCTGGTGGGGCCATCTGGACAAGGGCAAACTATTACCATGTACAGTGCCGTTTTGACAAGGCAAAGTGCACACTGCTCTCAGCACCTCTTTATCGTGGGAAATTCCAATTCAAAATTATTTTTTGCCTTGGGGTTCCTCTCGTAATCACTAGTCAATGAACAAAACTGTTTTACTCATATGAGTAATTACATCACAAGGCAGAAACTGTTAAATGATTAATAAATGCACAATTACTGTAATGATTTTGCCTTTTTACCAAATTATCTTCTCTTCTTTATTCTCCAAAGTTTCACTAATGATCAGAAGTGTGAATAACTGTTTCTAAACTACCAGGATTTCAGGATTAAACAGATCATAGAGCAAGGGGTTCCCTTATTACCACTAGGACCCAATTAAAATCAGCATGTGTTAAATTCTTCAACCACAGATCTCTTGGCATAGATCCACACCAGATGGAAGTAGAATTTTGTTTTTCCAAAGGTTGCAACATCTTACTGGTAATCATTTGAATCCATTTTATGGCCATTGTAATGTTACTTGTCATGAACCATCAATAAAAAACAAGCAGAGTCGGGTGCTTAATTAAAGACAGAGATGATTATCAATGCATTTGGAGTCAGAGGGGGCCGTTCACCCTCACTTAAGATTAATGTTCTAAACAATACCGGCCCCCTCCTGTGACCTCATACGTCTCTGTTTCATTGAAGTAACATTCTGTGGTCTGCTTCATTGATACCACTGTACACACACACTCTTCATTTAAGTCTTAAAATGAAATATTACAAAGGAGCATATGGATTTTAAACAGTACAAAAGCTGTGGGAAGAATTCACCCTTAATGGGCTTTTGGCCCTTTTATCGGCATGTAAGTTGTGGTTGTATTTAGCATTTGTCATGGGTTTGCTTTAAATGCAGTTTTTAATTGGCTTTCCAGGCGACATAAACACCAAGTAAAAAGAGGGCTGGGAATAAAATATAGATAGAAATAAATGTAAATATACATTATAAATAACAAGCAAATATTTTAAATGACAAACAAATAATAACAAAATTTATTTCTATTCTATTAAAAACATACTACTCTCTCTAAAAATATTTTGGAACTACATGATGTAAATTCTGCTCAAACGTAAAAAAATGATAATTAAAATCTGTATATATATATATATATATATATACACACACACATTTTTTTCTGTCTATATATAAATATATATATACACATTTTTTTCTGTCTATCTGTATGTTTTCTCTCTCAATTTATTGTCAAATCAATTACATAATGCTTCAAATTAATAGGCAACATTAATGTTATTTCATCCACATTAACTGCATGGCTGCACATTTTCATTTCTCACACATTATCAGATTGCTACCGTTCTCTAGGTATCTCTGATGAGTCCCAAACATCTCAATGAGTCGAACTGTTGTAACTTTCCACTTTATCTTTTCAATCTGAATGTCTCTAATGAAGCACTTGTCCTCTATGGCAGTGGCTGTGTGTGCTGACGTAGAGGTGGGCTGGCAGAGAGTTAAGTGGAGTCGAGTGAGTGCCATCAAGATAAGGCAAACATCAAGTCCTATAGACAGTAGATCGCTAAGCCTGCGTCCTGATGTGTATCGTGGGTGTAATCTGACATGCTGACAGCGTCTGTGCGGATGTTCATTCATTCCCCTTCAAACAGAAAGTACCATTAGAAAAGTTGCAGAGTGATCTGAGAATCGTCGCACCTGACTGAGAGTGTCTGTTTCATGAATGAGTTATCGCGAAATCGCTTGGATCTATTCAGCGTCATTCTGTTTTCCATCAGAATTGGAGGATCTGAACCGGATCACCAATAAATCTGAGTGCATATTGGACGGATCTTCTGGTGAAGTACAAGAGTTTCTGTCATAGAGTTGTGCAGAAGAACAACAGCAGTATGAATTACTTTATATTTCGACTATTCTGTTCTTTGGCTTTGGCGTCGCTTCTTGTACAAAGGTATGGTTTTGCTGAGTGATTTCACTAAATACTTAGTAACTTCTCAATAACTTTCTGCATTTGCGCAGAACGTCTCTTACTCAGCGCGTTGTTTTCTAAAAATCCAACATAAAATTCAGACCTGCAATTAGGCAACGCGTTTTCTAAATATTTTTATATTTATTTACATAAATATTTTGTCCACGTTTTGCAGTTTTTGTTGTTGTTTCTAACATCCTTGGGAAAAGTGATACTAAGTAAACTTTTCCTGTTCTTAATTTTTTTCTTTATTCATGTATAGCGTAATTAAAGTGGCCTACTTTGAAGTGTCACTTCATTCAACTTTATTCAGTTCTAATACATTTAGTAATACATTTTTGATATTAAATTCTGGTTTCACTATAGGGCTCATTTAACATCAGTGAACAGTGTTGTAATTTGTTTGCATTTTAATTTAGTTCGTAATATTTTTGTATTGTACTGTTAGTGTGTACTATTAGTGTGTGGTTTATTATGCTCAAATGTAGTTTCGCCCAACTTTAATCTAATGAACTTTACTCTAATGAACTGTTGGAAAGGAGCGTCCATCTGCTATTTGACAGCTGATTTGTAATTATCTCAAACCAAATCTTTTTGCAAAGACTTTGTTGTCATGTACGTTAAAGAACTTTCACAATTTAATACAAATAAATTGAAGTCCACAGTGTATTTTGTAGGTTTTATGAAGTATCCGGCAGATTGATTTGTGCTGGATACTTCATAAGGTTCTTTTTTTTTCTAGGGCAGATTCAAACGAAATCCTGGGACTAAAGATCCCCTTTGACCCTATTCTAAATGCCAACACGGTGTGTCTGACTCTGCCTGGCCTGACAAAAAAACAGCTTGACGTGTGTATGAGACATCCAGATGTGACGGCCTCTGCCATACAGGGCATCCAGATCGCCATTCATGAGTGCCAGCATCAGTTTAGAGGACATCGCTGGAACTGCTCTAGCCTGGAGACCAGAAACAAGATCCCCTATGAGAGTGTTGTCTTCAGCAGGGGTAAGCCACAGAACGAAACTAAACTGTCTTAAACTTAGTTGATCATTTTTAAAGGTAAACATTTGGACCGTTTGGAAAATTTGAACATTGTTAAGTTTTGAATTTTGAATGTTTTGGTTTTCATAGCCCAAGGTGTAAAAGTAAAAAATCATATTTGTAAAAAGTTTTTAACGTAATTACAGAGATGTAAATTGGTTTGGGTTTGTAGTAGAAAAGGCAGAAACTTACCCAAACTAGTAAATAAATGCTTGAGGTTTATATAGTGCAAACACACATAAATGTTTCATAGCAGGAAAGCTTCATCAGTCATAGGCATATCACTTAAAAAGTGAACATAAATATTCTGCAGGAGGGCTTCCCCGGCCAGCTAATGCTTTTTACTCTGTGCCAGTTCAAGTGCTGTGAATTTGCTTTCAGCATTTTCCCAACCCTCAGTGGCAAAAGCATAAACCTGTTTAGTTAGTTTCTGTAACCCAAAGTGACAGTTTCCTTCAATTTTTAATTCATTTTCCCACTTCCTGCACCATCAGCGCAGCCGGGCGTGCCTCTTCCTTTAAATTATTTGTTAGATTGATTTGTTCCAGGTTTTTCATTGGCTTGGAAGGAAATCTAAAACAGCATTTCCATGTCCGTGCCTGCTGCCTAAGTGCCGTTTGTGCCCCATTGAATCATAAGAGGATAGCACGAAACAGCAGCACAAGCTAGTCTTGTGTTTCCGCATCACAGTGTGTTTCTGCTTGAGTGTGTATGTCACAGTGGGTGGGATAAAAGGTGTGTGTTTGTTGAGTCTGTGTTTTGAAATGATCGATTGAACATCATGCAGTTTCATATCCTTCCTTCAAGCCTTATGGCAGTGGCTGCAGCAAACAGCTGTTGTAAAATGCAACAAGTTCTAGACACTGACTGGTTCGCACCTAATTTGTCTTAAAGTCTCATTAGTCATTTGTAATGAATCTGAAGATGGACAAAAGGACACAGGGGTGAGGTGAGGCAACACAGCATTCACAGGCCGAACAAGACAAGCCTCAATCTGCATTAAACACTGTTTAAGTGGTAGACATGGGTTCATGGCTAGTTTAAAACTTGTTCAAACTTGAAACTTACGGTTTCAATTGAAGTATCATTTACAATTGTTCAAAGGTCTTCAGTGGTCACAAAAAATGCCTAAGGATTTATTAAATGATAAATAAGCTGTCATAGTTTTTAATATTTTTAGCGATTTTTCATATCTTTGACATTTACCGGCCTAATAAAGTTTGTAAAGAGCAAAAAAGAATTTTATATGCATACTTTAGAGGGTCTTTTCATGCTGAAATAGTGCCCTTTGATTTTAGCAAACAAGGAACTATAAACTATTTAGCCCTTAGTGGGCTCTTTCATGTTTTTTAGCTTGGCCTTTTTAAATTCCCATTTGTCCCTGAAAGTGATTCAGGGGAGTGTGCTTTTATGAGACCTCAGTTTATTATTGTTTCAGGCCATAAGCTCTCAACAAGGCTACAGCAGATGCTGGCACCTCTGGTGAGGAACCCTCTTTACTTTTGGAAACTCACAGTCATTAAATATTCTTATACAATGACAACAACAGCATAGCTCGCTACTGCTGAGGTCTACATGTGGCGCTCATGTGTTCTAATCTTTTTGCTGAGGAATTTTTAAAATCTTGTCAGAGCCTTAAAGTCTGCCACACTTCGGTTCCAATAAAGTGCAGTGGATGAGAGCTGAAATCCAGATGAGTGCAGCTAAGCAGCATGTGATTAGCACAGATCAAATGACTGCTAACAGTAGCCAGGTTAATTGCAGCCACGTTTTTGAGCTCAGTACAGAGCCTATCTACAGACGAGCATGTCTGTGCTTAGCCAAGTTAGCCAGAACTCTCCACACCTTCTCTATTGTTCCTGCATGTACATGTGTTGAGCGGATTCTTAAGCTCTACTCAGTGATCACCAGATTTGTTGTTTTTATGTGTCTGTGAGGTCTGTCTCTCTCACGTTCTCTTTCTCTCTGTATTTGTTGTGTGGAAGAACATACTGGTACTTCTGTCAATGCCACGCAAGGATCAGGGCGCTTGCAGTTTTCCCTGCGCTGAGCATGATTAAGATCTTCTCCACAAAGCACAGAAACAATAAATCCAGGGCAAATGGGCGGTGAATGGACCAGGTTTGAGAGACTTTTCGAAATAATCCCTATTGTCTTGTTGGCAGGTTTCAGGGAAAGTGCATTCGCGTATGCCATCGCGGCGGCTGGTGTGGTGCACGCCGTGTCCAATGCCTGCGCCATGGGCAAGTTGAAGGCCTGCGGCTGCGATGAGAAACGGAGGGGAGATGAGGAGGCTTTTAGGGTAAAACTCAACCGTCTGCAGCTGGAGGCCATCAACCGGGGCAAAGGGATGGTCCATGGAGTAATGGAACACTTTCCAGCTGATGCCCTTGGCCCCCAGGACTCCTGGGAATGGGGAGGCTGCAGCCCGAATGTGGAGTTTGGTGAACGGTTCTCCAAGGAGTTCCTGGACTCCCGCGAGACATACAGGGACATTCACTCCAGGATGAGACTTCACAACAACAGAGTTGGCAGGCAGGTGAGAGACAGAGTTATGCTAGCTGTGTTAAATGCTAACTGTGTGCGATGTGCAGTGGATGGGTGAAACTAAGCCGGAATGAATCAGCAGAGTGTTGGATTATGTTTCCAGAGAGTGCAAGGAGATCAGCTTTACTTTTTAAGGTGTGTTAAATAGTGGTGTTCAAAGATGAGCGCTTCTTTTCTACCAAGATACAATAACCGTGTCACATGTACTGAAGGAGACAATAGCAGTTGAGATCTTCCTTTTGACGTACCTAGAAGCTACAAAATCACTCTGAGTGTTGTCTAAGCATGAAGGGATGCCCATGTTAGAGCTGTGCTCGTAAAAATTTCATCCCCAAAAGTGCTGCCAAGTTTAACATTTTGGTTTATACGTTCACTGTCAGTATAAAAAGGGCCCTGGCATCATGAAAGTTTTTGTGAACTTTTTGCCTGAGCCCCCGTCTGCGCATTAACGCACATGCAGATGCCTGGTCTACGCTTAATTACGCACTCTCGTGAATCTTTCCCACTCTCCATCCCCCTTGAACCACCTTCCATCAGCAAAACACTTCAATGAGCAATAACTTTACTCAAGCAAAAGCAAACACATGATTCTCGGAAATGTGTTATCTTTGGATTTGGGAATGTTTAAACGGCATTTAAGCTTTATCAAAATACACCATCCCTGGTGTTTCCTTTGATCAGAGAGTCTCTGTTGGTGGCAGTGTGTGTGATGTGAGGGATAGAGGTATTGCCCATTTGCCTGTATTGGACCAATTAGGTAATAAGAGGTAGATCATTGGCACTGTAGAACAGACAGAATAAATGGACAGAGAAAGATAACTGGACATTATGTTTGCTTACTGGGGTTTTACACACAAAAATAGTAAGGCATTATTGTATTAAGTATAATCTTTAAATTGAAATGCCTATTAATGACCTATGGATCTTAAGGCATTGTACTGATATTTTTCTGTGGAGGTGCTTTGAAACAATGTGCACTGGAGCATTGTATAAATAAAACTGAATTGAATTGACATGTAACAAACAATTAACTAAAGGTCACCTACTTGTTCTTCTTTATTACTATTTAAAATTTCAAGGTATGAAAATAAGTAAGTTTCGAAAAGGCTTAATTATACTTGGAAGTATGGGAATTGCCAGTGACCAGAAACACACAAAATAAATCAAAACTATAGATTCACCCATTGCTTTGATAACAGCTCTGTACATTCTGGTTGTTCTATTGTCGAACTTCCACCTGTTATGCCCTTTAGCAGTCTTAGGAGTTTCCTGTATATACTGGCCATTTGTTGGATGCTTTTCCTTCACTTGATTTCTGTTTAGTTTTTATCCTTCACTTGATTTTTATATATTTACTTGATGTTTTTGCTAAAAAACAACACATTTCTACATTTGTCTACAAAACTAACTTCAAGCAGATGCTTTAAAGATGCTTGCAGAATTCTTCAGATAAGCCATTAGAAAGCATCTTTAGGATCACAAGAAGCATAGTGTATATCCAGCCAGATGTGTTTAAACATTGTAATATATTGTATATACATCCTTGTTTATGATCATATAAGGAATTATGATGTAAGAAAGCACTACTCCCCCTTCTAATTGCATTGCAAGTTCTCATGTTCCTTTCACCAGTGAAAGTCCTGACATTACTCCTTTGTACTACTTCTCCTTTAACTCTTCCTCCTTCTTCCATGTGTATAAACGCTTTCTCTAACTCTACTGCCTCTACTCTTGCTCAAGCTATTGCTCTGCTACAGAATGTACTACAGTGTAGCAGACACTTGGAGTTCTTTTGATACTGCTGTTCTTCACATGAGGACAGCTCATCAGGTGTGCGTTCATAGACGTGGGTGGTAAGATATCATGATGGATTAATCTGTTGTCACTCTTTGTCAGAACTGCAGTGTAAATAACATTGATAAGCTCAGATGGGTCATCACTGGCAGGTTCACACAGAGTTGCAAATTGTTCATTGTTTGCTGCTTCTTCTTGTCCAATTTGTCTCTGTATCATTCCATCAGTTTATTTCTGGTTCTCTTGATTATTTAGACAAAACACACTTTGTCAGTCCCCAGAAAAGTAGCAGATAATAGCAGATAATGTTTTCCATTTGAAGTACTAAAGATAACTCACATGCCCAACTCTGTTCTGTATCCATCATTTTACGCTTGTGTAAAATTTCAGTATATATTAAAGTCAATTTGTCACATTGTTCTAGCGGCTAGAACTGTGGTAAAATGGTTAATTTCCTAATTCTTTGCTGTTGATTACTTCTGTAAGTGTAATTTTTTCTCTAATAATTATCATTTTAGATTTCATTGGCAAAAGCCACACGTTTGTGCACTTGAAAGTTGACACTTCAAAGGACTTGCATTGTTATCTGTTCCTTAACAGATTAATTGCTATTTATATTGGATGATGTATAAAGGGTGCTAGAACTTCAGGATTTTTGTCTGAGGAGCTCAGTTAGGAGGTGTGGTGTTTGATCAGGCTGCCAGCAGAAGTGAGATGGTCGAGAGAGCAGTTGTTAGTAATGAATATTTCTTCATTTGCTGCCAGTGAGCCTATTTGGCATCTGAATCTAATTGTCAGAACAGAAACTTTGTAGGTACCGAAATATGTTACAGTTGGCATGTTTTCTCTAGTTTTCACAGTGTCAATTGAGCTGTAAAAAACCTTGACAATTTCATAATCTTTCATTTATTTTTAATTAAACTTATTGACTTGATAAAAGATGTGGTCATAAGTAAAACTATATTTCTGATTTTCTCTGATTAGCCCATTTCTTTAGCAGTTGGGTCACTTTCACTGGCAGCTGAGTAATGTAATGTAATGTAGGAATCCAGGGTAAGATGGACATGTTTTATATTTATTATTAGTCTGTATTATACAGACTTTTTACTTGTAAGACCAAAGGAGGTTTAAGGGGCAGGTTTAAGAATGGGACCCAATGCTATCTCACCTCCCTCCCCAGGAAAGCAGTCGCTTGTCAAGGAATGTTGTGACTTTACTGGGACGTACATGTCGCTTCATGCCCACCCTCTGGTTCTCACGACGTTCAGTCTTGTTAAAAGCTCTAATTAGTGGCTGCTGGCTATTTGGAAACAGATGTTTAAACCAGCAAAAGGTTTTAGACATCAAACAGAGGGGGAAGTAGAAAGGACATTCGCCCTTCCTTCCCCAAATACAATTTTAAACAGTCTGTCACTGGAGAGAGCAACACACTGGGAAAAAAGGAAACTGCATGAAGAGAATCAATTTAATTGTATTGTTTTAAGACTTGCAATTCACTGCTTCTGGGAACATTATGTGGACAGGCAGGGCTTAAAAACATGGCATGTTTGCAGTGGTTGCCGTTTACATGGTAACATCTAGTTAGGTTGTAAATTATTTTTTGCATGTTTTCATTGGAGCTCTTTACACTCAATGAACACTGACTGGGAAGCCAGGCAAGGTTTCTACTTTTAGAGCGAGGCAAGCGAAAGGGCCAGAGACTGTTTAGAAATGCAGTTTGTAAAAACACTTGTGCTCAGCCTGAGACAATAGAGATGATTTAAAAGTAAATATATATGTTATATAAACATACTCAAATGAAGGGCTAGATCACACCCTGGTCACACATCTCTCAGAGACTTTAATGAAGATGTGTGTTGGTAGGTTGAGGTTTTGGTGGAACGCCTCCTCTGAAACATCAAAGGAACAGCGCAATTCTTATCCAACAATTCATGAAGAACCATTAGATGGAGGATCATGTTGTCAGAGGCCCTGTTATCATCTATTCCAGATCTTATGTGGACCTTCTACTTATACTTTACCAGCCTACTTCAGTCTTAATACTGAAGCAACATGCTGCAGATGAAAGTGCTCCACAAATGATCATCTCGCTCTAGACCACTTTCTGTTACTACTGAAAGCAGGAAAGATAAAAAGATATTGATATAAATGTTACTGTATTGTTAAAGATGATATAGAAGCATAAATTATATTCTGCACTTATTTATACATTTATTTGAAAGTGTTTATAGTATTATAATTGTTTCAAAATGAACAGTTATATAGAAAGGCCAAAAAGAATGTTAAAAATGCTGTTTTATTGGTGTTCTTGAGAAACACATTCGTTTCCATCCATTAAACTTGTCACAATAATTTCTCTGTTTTATGAGTTCCCAAAATGTACACTTGAACTGTTTAATTTTTGTAATTCAAAGTGGTCAAAATATTATTGTACTATATTTATCATTGCAGGGTGTAACTTTGGCACCCCTTTGATTTCTCAAATTAAGCTCAAGTTTTCATTGTTGGTCTGTTTCATTTTCTTTACACTTTACACTGTTGATTCGGCATGAGTGTCTTAATGAGGGGCTGCTCATCTATGGTTGTTTTGTTGTGTACTGCCTGTGGTCCAAATGTGTTACCAATGTGTTTTGCTTGATCTCAGTATGGTGCCAGTTTACAGGCAAGCCTGTCTCACTTCTCTTCAATTATAGTGACCCAGATGTGCCTCTTATTATGCGCTCCACCAATGAGATTATAGCACACCCTTCAAAACATCCTCATCTGTTGCATGTGTTTTGCTTAGCTTTCCCTAATATGTTTTGCTTGCAGACCCATTTATAGTACCTTCTGCCCTGTTACTGTAGCTTTTGGACTGGCACGTTGCCATATACATCACAGAGTGATATCTATGCATGTCTACCTCTGTACATGTGTTATTGCCAGAGATGACTTTCTTTGAAAGATTTGTTCTTTTGAAAGTTAAAATATGCCTTTGGGATCATTCTTTTCTTACACCCTCTAGATTTCCAAAACATCCCATGTTTGCATGCACACTCATACATGTATGTGCCCCAAGCCCTATGCCTATCATATGCTCTTAGAACCTGTAGGATACATTGAGTACATTTACATGGACAACTCTGAGAACTCAGAGAACTACCATATAAACAGCAATTTCTCATTACCTTAATCAGGCTCAAGTCATACTTGAAGTATGCACATGTCGAATTAAGACATGGAGTAAATATAATAATAATTAAACAAACAATTAACTGCACTTGAAGCTTTCATGATATTAGAAATGAAAAGCAAATGGTGAAATTCTGGAGGGAAGGTCAGAGGGTGTGGCATGGTGACATAATGATGTGCCAATATTGGTGTATTTTCTACAACATGTAAAACAGGAACATGAAAGGAATATTCAACTCATGTAAACACATTAATCAGAATAATATATTCATGTAAATGTAGTCAATGAATAAAACTAATGTGCAGATAAAACCTATTGTTTCTCGTCCTGTGCTAGCAAGGCAGGTGTGAGCTCTGAGTTGACAGGCTTCATTTTAAAAGATGTTAATCTGCTCATGGCAGGCACATTGTTAAGTTCAGCTTCCTGCACATCATTTGTAGCTCCTCAGGCTAGACGGCCCGCCAGGCCTCAGTCAGATGCTCCGCCTCCCCACAGATTATCCTGTTGTCACTTATGTTGGGTGGCAGCTTCCAAGAAAGCCCTTCCTGTCTGTTCCTCACACTTCCTCTGTTGCTGTGCACGTATTCCACTCCTACCCTCAGGTACTATTGAATCCATACAGAGGAAGGAGAACAATCAGATCCTGCAATCTTTCATCTCATCATGTAGCTCCCTCAGCATGGGCCACACATGGCAAGAGCAGGCAGGTCCACTCCCTAACTGCAGGAGGTGAGATATTTAAATACCTGCCAGGTCCTCGGCACTGAAAGCGAAAAGATTTGAATATCTTTATTTGTCTGTACCCGTATCGCACTGGCCCTTAGGGGACTGATTTGACTTCCTCTCTGAACTCTGCTGTCATATAAAAACAACTTGTGCTGATTATGCAAACACCCAGGCTGGAGAGCGGTAATCGCAACACTAAGAGTTAAGGGGTGTGCACCTGATCCACAGTGAGATTAGGAGATTCTGGTGTTTATGTTTGGTAAAAACTGTAAAGATTTCATAGTTCATGATTTGCCATTGTGGGCATATTGTTGTGATTGATTGTTGTTATCTTTGGCCTCAGTAAGTGTGTGATATCTGTTTCATCATATCTATCTCTGTACTCTTTCATTCATGTTACACAGAGCTCCACCATTTGCATGAGCACCTATGGTGGGCAGGAGCTTGAAATAGAAACCACCGGCATGCAAATCATAGCCTGAAGAATTCATGATCTTCAGGGATGGTGGACATCAGGTTTTGACAACTGCAAAGTGACCTTCAGCTCAGGGCGAATGGCAACAGTTGTCTGCATATCTTCAGAACATTCTGTTTTCTTATGCTGCATTAAAAGTAGTTTAGACTCATTTCACAGGATGGAAAAAGAATGTTCTGGATTCTCCATCATGATGCCACTGCAGGGGGAGGGGGGAGGACAGAGGAAACAACACCATGGCTGAGTGACACAAAAAAGCATGGTTTGGTCTTGTTTGGCGATGACTGCTCATACAGTGAAACCTTATCCGTGGAGTTTTGACAGACAAAACTCAACTTATCTCCAAAGATGTTCAAATTGTGTTTTGTCCCGCGATGAGCACTAGGAACCCTTAGACTGTATGAAATGTGGGATTGCTAAAGCCTAATGTTTGTGCTTGTATTGTTGATATGGGTGGGTACTGCGGTATCTGTCAGTAGTGAGGGTGGCCTCTCTTCCTCTTGGTAATTGGATCTAAAAGTTTATTGCTGGAGTTGACAGACAAGCACATTGTTGAGAGGATGGGAGGTCTAAGGTTGCGAGTGGGGCATCCTCATCTCTAACCCATGTCTGGAATGTCATAAGCTCTACACAATCCTATCCAAGATTCACCCTACACAAAATTCTGCTGTAGGTAAAACCTGCATTTGTTATACTATACTGAGTGAATGCATTAATGGTGTAGATGATGCAGATGTGTTGTGGTTTCCAGATTTTAATGGTCTCCTGATCTGTTTGCTTCTGTGCAGGTGGTAGTGGACCACATGAGAAGGAAATGCAAATGCCACGGAACATCAGGAAGCTGTCAGCTTAAGACCTGCTGGCAGGTGACTCCAGAATTCAGAACAGTGGGCTCAATGCTGAAGGAACGCTTCAACATTGCCACGCTAATCAAAGCCCACAACAGAAACACAGGACAGGTGGAACATGCCCACCCCACACACCGGCGAAGAACCAATGCGCATGATCTGGTCTACTTTGAGAGGTCCCCAGATTTCTGTGAAAGGGACCCAGGGTCGGACTCTGCTGGGACGCAGGGTCGAATCTGTAACAAAACCAGCCAAGGCATGGACAACTGTGAGAGCCTGTGCTGTGGGCGGGGCCATAACATTTTACAGCAGACTCGTAGCGAACGGTGCAATTGCAAGTTCCACTGGTGTTGTTATGTGGTGTGCGAGGAATGCAGAATAACAGAGTGGGTGAGTGTCTGCAAATAGACAGTTATCTATGAAATGTATTGACACAGACATTAAATATGGGGAGACTGATAAACCCCTCCTTTATGCAATGGACTGCAGTTTCCAAGATTAGAATGGAAAGCACAACCATGTGGACTAAAGTGAATTCAGTGCTAATGAAATGTGCACGTTTGCACACGATTTTAGGCAGATTTTAAACTTGCACTGTATATAATTTAGAAAGTATTTTTAATTTAAATAAATTAAGAATATGATATATTGTGGAGTATAACGTCAACAAAGCACTGGTTGAAACAATCAATGGCTCATGGTTTTTGATGGCACTACTGTGCAAGATTTTGGTACTTTAAGAGGAGAAATATGTACATCTATGATGTTTTATATATAGTGTGTTTGCACAGAGCCATTTGTCGGAAGAGTTTACCAGATAAACTCTTACTGTACGGTATCATATACCAGTCAATATCAATTCAAAAAAGCAGGTCTGTTCAATTAATAAGCACAGACTGTCTTCAAAGGCTTGACATCTGCCATGTCAAGTGACACCTTTTAAGCAGAGCATAATCAGATGTGGATTTCAGTCATGTGCAAGCTGGGAATCAACTGAGAATCTCAAGAACATCACTGTTACATTGATGTGGACATTTACGATCCAAGGCATGAAAAACAAATAAAACCGATCTGAAGAGTCAGATAAACTGAATTTTTGGAGGAATCTGGATTAAACCTCTATGGTTACTGTGTAGAATGTTTCTTTGCAAACTGTTGGCTGTGCCTCTGTTCACTGTAACAGAAACATATTTACCAGAGCTTTTAATGTCAGTAGATATTTAGACAAAATCACATTCTGATCACCACACCTGTAATGTGGTAGTTATAGGCCTCTTGACATCACCAAACATTATAAATAAATAATTTCTAATGCTAATCCTTCAGGTCTAACTAGAGGAGACACAGGTAGTTGTTCAGATATACTTATGCAATGAAATTTAAAATTCACTTTCAAGTTTGTTAGCATCTTCAATATATGTATTTAGTAGATATTTTGAAAGAATGAAATATCATTAAATAATTTATGAAAAGAAACTGCATTCCTGTCAATAGATTTTAAAATGGAATGCCATCCCAGCCATTTTTAACCAGTTCCTATTTGTTTGTTTTATTTTTTATCTTGTATTTATTTATTTGTGTGAGTTTCTCTTGAACAGTTTAAATGTCTCACATATATAGTCAATTATATGACAAAACAATTTTCATTTGTAAAACAATATTCAGTCATTGGAATGTTGAGTTGTCAGGTAATTATTTCCCAAAGTTCCTATAGTGGTGTGCTTTACAGAGAAAAGTTTCATTCAGTTTGATTGTTTGCACATTTAGACCAATTATATCCTGGAGAAATGACTGACATGACATTGTGTGAGGTGAATGCGATAATATGAAAAATATTATATGCTAATATTTTTTATTTTAAAAGGAATAATTTTTTCAAGTTTGAATATATAAGTTATTTTTATTTTGTGGATAACTTAATATTTGTAAAACAATAAAGAACTTAATTATAAATGGTTGAAGGGTGATGTTAACATTTCTTCTTACTAACAAATAATGTATGTTAGGACAATTTTTTTGTCATGGTATTCATCAAAACCTCCATATTTACTAATATGATAACCAGAAATTTAAAATACAGAGGTTGGAACAGACCAAAGCCATATAAGCATCTATAAAGTACTACACTTGTGTACATGAAAGACATAAATGACACTTGTTTAGTGTAATGACACTAATTTCTTAGATGATAAATATTGTTATGTAAACATATACAAGGAAGGAGAGAAAAAGCAGACTTGTCTTTCCTGCTTTTTCTTCATTGCTTCTTTGACAACTGCATGAAGAATGAGGACATGTATGCTGTTGCAGCCTGCAGAGTGACTCCCTCAGGGAATCAGTCAGTCAACAGCCTGTCATTTATACAGTAGCCAAACTGATCACCTCTGCAATTATATAAACATGTTGCAGCATAAATTAACTTACTAGTCATGTCTTTTAATTGTCAGCCATAAAGAACAGAATAAAGCCAGTTCCATGAGAGATAAGCAACACAAATAAAAGCATAAAGAATCTTTCTAATCTACAGGATCCAACAGATTATTACTAATATTACACTAATAATACAAGCAGATGTTAATATCTGGCCAATAATACAGCTCAGAGGGAAAGAACTACATCTTTATCTGTGAAAGGTTTTTATTAAAATGCATCAATATTTGCTTGATTACTTTAGACGATGTCATATTCTTGGAAGACACTGTCTTATCCAATCTTATTTATATATATTGTATCCTGTATGTCAGTCAGCAAAATGATAAGTCCACTATGCAGGAGCCCTTTACTTAAAGTGCCTTGAGAGTCGAGGAGAAAAATTTGAAGAAAGCTGCAGAAAGCAGTCAACAGAAAACAAGCACCTCATTGCCAATGCCTGATGTGAAATAAATGTTCTGCGTTTTTCCCCAAGGGCAGATCACATCAAGCTGAAGTGATGGGCCAGTCTCTACAAGAACAGAGCAAAATAGACACTGTACACACCATGCAAAGCTCAGAATGACACAGTTTTTATTGCAGCCAGCGATAAGTCATTATTATTTGCTCAGCTGAACCAAGCATGACGAGAGAGACATAGACCATGGCATGTTTACTGAGGCCTATAGAAGATCTGGCCACGGTTGCTTGACCGTGCTAAAGGAATTATGATCCTGTGAGACTTTAGTGTCAAAAGCTCATTTAATTACCTGTTTGCAAACACAGGTGAACTCTGACCTCTTTAATATGCTCAGAGACCACACATGAATGTTTTAGTAGTATGTTGGTTAGAATGAATTTGAAAAGATAAAAAGGTGTGTGCATGCAGATGAAAGCTGCAACAGACTCTGGATAGTGATTTCCCTGCAATTTACAGTGCAACTGTTCTTTAGTTATGATATATTTATTTCCTGTACTTCCAACTCCAACATTCCATTTTAAACAGATTACAGATACAGTAGGCACACTTGATATTTCTAAGCCAATATAATATTTCAGTTATCAATAACTGTATGTATCAATAAAATGCTTTGACATTGTTGTCAACACAGTTATTGCTTTGTCTATGACATCATAATGCATAGGAAATTAACTACATTCCTTTCTTATCAAAAGAATCAAAAGGTTTGTTTGAGTGTCAGACTTTACAAGCAATGGCTGCCCCTTAAACTATGTGGTTCTGTGATGTGTGTCATTTTGTGAATATTGAAAATGAAGAGGCAGGATTGAGCTTGTTTAAATTTTTTCCTCATTGTATAACACGCCCACTCCATCACTATTCTGTTTCGATCTATAATTGGTTCATTCAGTTATCAACGATACTCGCTATTTGTCATTGTATTGTCATTTTAATTGCTCTGCCTCTAAAAGGGAATTTTCTGAATTGAGGCTCTAAAGCAAGGACCCATACATCGGTCTTTGATGTAATGTCGAACGACTGACTTAAAGGGAGCAGAATGATATAAACTGTGACTTCAGAAATATCAGAAAATGTTTTATTAAATTATTTTTTTTTTATTATTATTTATTTATAATTATTTATGGATTTATTTGGATTATTTATTTAGATGTATTTATAGCATGTTTAAGGCTTTAAACAGGAAATATCATGGAAATATCATGGAAATTGACTTTATTATATACAACTTTATAGTGCAATTTACTATATAGCGCAGTTTACTCTGTAGGATGTTACTCTGTAACATTTACAATGCCAAGTCACCATCGATTTCAAATGAATTTTAATTCAGACTGCATTCATTATAAAAGAGGTATTTTCAATTCATTATCTGAATAAATTCTGCTGTTCAAATATATTTATAGATCTAATACATTAATAAAACTGTCCTCATTACTTAGAATATTGGCAATATAAGAGTATAGGGCCAACCGTATAAGTGGACTTTGGAGAAAAAATAAATGCAACACGTAAATGCAACACGGATGGTAATAATTGAAATTATAGAAAGAAAACTGTTGGTGTTTAGGTGATCATGGACTGTAGAAAACAAAAGCACCTGATTTAGCTGAAAGTGATTAGAAGAGTTCAGGTCTGGTTGATCTAAGATAAGCCACAGTCAGCACTGATCAGCCTCCAAGGCATGATCAGAAAAGAACTCACACATACCACAACTTCAACGTCTTAAGCCCTGACTTATACATCTATACATCAAGATTACATTGTAATAGCTAACTACAATGTGCCCCAAAGACTTAAGTTGTGCTTTGTTCCAAGTATACTGTACCGTTCTGGATCGGCCAATCCACATTCTTCTCAAATTTGAGTATACCTGCACATTTATCTTTGAAGTTGTGCTTAGATTTGGTGGGTTTTTTTTGCTCAGTGACAATTGAGCCATGGTGCTTGTGCAGGCATGTGGGTTCAAATTCAGCTCACAACATTTTTCAGTTCTATTAATAAATAATGTTACTAACTATGAAATAAAACTCCATACTATAACACTGCATGCACATTTTCTCCAGAGGCTTCATACCTCCTTCTGTCAGCTTCTTTACAAATACTTGATCTGTGCTAACATCAGTTTGATCCTTATGATTATTTTAACAGGCCACATCAGCATCTCAGGGTTTCTTAGGCAGCAAGAGAGATAATTTGTGCTCAGTGTTTATGAAATATTGAGATTGGGCCAACAAGTACATGCTTTTAAAACCATCTGCAACATGTTTGGGGTGACCTTAGACAACACTGCCAGTGAATTAACTTCTATTTCCAAAAAGGGAAGATGTGAAGTGACTCTTTCCCAAGCGAATGCTCCACTTTACTCTGGATTGGGTCCTGTGATGGCTGCATCACATGTGCAGAGATAGAGAATGACATGGGAAGACATTCTCTGAAATATTGATCAACAGGGTTAAATATTTCCCAGTCGCTTGTGCTATAAATGGACCTCATCCAATCAGCAATGGACTGGTTTCAGCCCCATGCAGCTCACAGTCTGCTCACTCCTGCTCCTCAGTTCCCTCATCTGTCCCTCCAGCAGATCTGGATCTGATTTAAGTGCTCGACTCTGAATTGAGTCTTAGTGAATACTGCATGAGCTCTGCTTCACATGGGCTTCTTATGTCACTTGTTGCATGTCTTGAAGAACATCATGTTCCTCAGGCTCACAGCGGGAGAGCTGTGATCCGACAGAGACCCAAATTGCTTTATCTCGTGGTCTTGGAACTTTGGACATGTTGTCTGTCATTCTGTAATGTTAAAATGGCAAGAGTGCCATAACATATCACTCAGTGAAGGCACAACCACATTTATTCAATTAATTTTTTGCAAGATTTCTTCCTCCTCTGGTAGTATATTATAATAAAAACTTTTATTTTTATTGACCAAATATTTATCACACACACACAATAGGATATCAGTAAAAATATGGTATGGAACTAGACTGTGAACTGAAAGGAAAATAAAACCCAATCCAAGTTCTTGGAAAAAATAATATTTTTGTCCCTTGAGTGGATAAATGTTTGTTTGAGGTTGTACTGCCTAACCAGACATGTTCATCACACATAACACATTCATTTTTAAGTTCTCTGCAGATCATCTGTCTCTGTTATTTACAGAGGAAAGACTCATTATAGACTTACGCAGACGAGATATGACAATCAGGTTTGATAGATGCACTAACTGAGATGAAGACAAACCAATCTAACAATTTTAGGTTGTAAGAATGTTTCTCTAACATTTCCATTAAGTAACAAAAATGTAAAAAATGCTATTTTGAAAGTTCTAGGAATGTTCAAAACATTCTGTCGTTAATATTATACTATAGTACTATTATTAATATTATAATAGTATTAACGTTATTGTTTGGTTATAAGAATATTATTCAAACATTTTTAATTCTGTAATATTTTAAAACATTCTACTAACTACTAAAATAACATTTTTGATATACATGATATATAACGGCATACATGATATAAAAAGGTTATACTAACATTACTGCAAGAATGTTTTGATAGCTTTGAGAGAACTTTCTGAGAATATTAGCCAGCGTTCTGAGAACGTTCCCTGTTAGCTGGAACATCATCATCAGTTTTTGAAAACAGGCTTGACTTCTGCACTTATGTAATGAGATTTTCATTTGTGCATATTTTTGGACTTTATTGGACATATGAAGCATTTGGATAAGAAAAAAGGCCATTCCAATGGCCTTTTATAGATGTTTGAATAATTTCACTCATGATTGCTCTAAAATCCCTCAAATACCTAAAATACCTAAAGATGTGCCAAAAGGGCCTAATATCAGAAAATAGACCTTATCTCAGCTCACCTGCATGTTTTCATCCATCTATCTAGTGTTTTGTGGAGGTTAGCATGCAGACAACTGGGAAAATAGGGCCTCCCACCATTTTACCACATTCTGACATATTTAAATATAGTCCTTCAAAATGTTTAAGCATGGCCATCCTGGAAATCAAGTTCTTTTGTCTATGCCCCTTGATTTACCTCTGGGCTCTACAGCTTTGATCAAAGTTATCTACACTAAATGAGCTAAATTGCTGCATCATCAACCAGCCTTTAAAACTTCTAAAGAGTATAATTAGCAATTCCAACATTAATAACATAAAAAAGTAGAAGCAACCTTGCCCTTTAATCTTACACTATTCAATTGTTTCTTTTTTTCTCTTTTTTTTCTCCCCCTGCACTCTCCCCTTGTCCATTTTTTCAGCGACTGAAGTCACACGTCATGCTTTACTGCAGGCCTACATTATATCAGAGCATTCAAGCAGTTTTATTGATAGTCCAGAGGTCAAAAGTCAACAACAACCAGGAAGAAGGCAGAGGAAACAATCAAAGAACTCGTCCTCAGAGATCATAAATAAATGCCAAGTTGTTTAGAACCAGTACCAGACATCAGCCTAACATTAAAATAAATCCTTTATTTATTTTATAATTAAACTGTAGCCTCAGTTACCTCCCCATTAAAATAATAATTTCCTTTAGTGACAAATATATCACACATGAAAGGCGAATACTAACTTGACAGCACAAAAGTAAAATGCAAACATCTTGTTGATTCCGTCTTTGAGAGAAAATGTTTACCCCTTTAGCCAAATTACATATTTACATACAAATTAAAGTTCCTCTATTTGTGGCAGCCTGACAAGATAGGCTATTATTATGACATTCACACCTAGTGAATAGACCTATAGTGAACAGATCTCTACACAATTCCCCGAACAAATTTAATTACATAACATGCTAAAAGCTGAATCCTTTTCTGTATTTCTTTCTTTTTTCTTTCTGTCTTTTGTTCTTTCTTTCATAGCAGTAGTACAGCATCCAAATGTAATATAAATTTCAATTTGTTTTGTTAGATTATTTTCATTCATTTTTTATTAATGGGATGTGTTTATGAAACAGTTTTAGCATTTATATGTTGAATATGGATGCTTTGACCTCACTGAGTGTAGATTAGATAAACACTAATCAGTTATTCTTACAGCTGTTTGATGGCAGAAGCCCGGGGCCATGTCAGCTCATGCAAACAGAAGTTTAGTGTGCTGTGCACAGACCTGCCATACAGAGTATGAGGATCATTCCTGGCATTTTTTCTGCTTTCTGAGCCTGCCTAAAAACTCTCTACAGCTCTCTGTATGATTGTTAAATACTGAACTTTAGAGGAGAACAAACAAGGGTGAGAAAGAGACAGAGAGAGGCAAATTGGAACATGTCTTAGGGGAAGTGCCAGTACCTCACTATTCTTTAATGTTATAACCTGCCTGATAAGTTTCTCCTTACATGAAAAATGATGGCTATACTGTACAATCCATCCAAGGCTTCATAAACAGAACCAGTTCAGATTGCAAAAAAATACATTCATAATTTCTGCACATTATCCTTATCTTCACATTGTTTCAAAAACCTGTATAACTTTTCTCTTCTGTGGAACACAAAACGCAAATTTTGGAATATCTTGTCCACTCTTTTGCACATAATTAAAAAGAATGCTTTATTTCTCACACAGAGCCATGCATGTCTTTAGAAGACTTTGAATATTAACACGTATAGTCGCGTAGACCACTAATGTGATACTTTGATGATTGTTTTGTCATTTTGGAGCTCACTCAAAAGAAGTGGCCAAGACATTCTTCAAAGAAATCATTTTTGTATTCCAAATACAAAATTGGAACAAAATGAGGATGAAAAAATTATGCACGAATCCTCAACTTGAGATAAGGGTGGTGTCAGGTTTTTGGTTTACTGAGACCTATCATTTGTTTTAACACATTAACTCTTAAATGATAAATACTGTACATGAAAGGTTGTTTTCATTTTTGTCTGATCTTATCTCCCCCTCTCTTGCAATAGCTGCCAACTAGAAGAGCTATACCTTTTGAAACAATGTATGAAGGCCAGCTGCACCTATAAGGGTTATGACATCAGGGTATTCTTTTACACAGACAAACAGAGCACAAAGGAGCTGGAAAAGCTAGCTTGAAGGCATTACAAACACACTGTGACACGGGCATATGCTTCATTCTCAGGTGTCAACCACAACTGAGCGCACAAATATCTCTCGTGTCTTTTTGACTGAAGAGATACGCTTAGTTTTAATTGCCATTTCTGCAATTTGACTAGAGGGCTTGACAGTAAAGTCACTTCTGGTATTTTATTTCAGCTTAAAAAAGAAATTCAACAGTGATTTCCTTCAGTACCGGCAGATTTCGTTGTCTAGCAGTTTGGACACATGCAAATGACTGTTATTAGCTGTTCAGATGATGAAAGCCTCACCACACCCGAAACCATTACAGAGCAAGTGCCTGCCAATAATAGCTAATTGTCCAATCATCTTCTGAAAGTGGCATTATTGCCACTATTGCAGGGGGAAAAATGTTACTTGGATAGAAATGTGTTTAATTAGGATTCACCGAAAGCTTGCACTGTGTCTCAGAACAAACATGCAGGAGCTGTAGAATAGAACTGTGAGTGATGGATGCATGGGGCTTCCCACACTGAAATGAAAAAGTGAGTCTTGTGAGACAAAAAGTGAGACAATGAATTATGGGGAGTGTTTGAATGCAGCGATGTGGATTATATCAGCAAATGATAAAAGCAAATCATCAGGAAGTGGATGAGTGAGTGAGTGAGTAAATAAGTGATTGAGTAAACTGGTACAATAATGGGTCAATAAATCAGTGAAAGAATAAGTATGTGATTCAGTAAGTCAATGAATGAATCAGTAAGTGAGTGAGTGAATGAATAAATGGATGAATATGTGAGTGAGCGAGTAAAAAAGAGGATGAGTAAAGTGGTGCACAAATGGGTGAATGAATCAGTGAGCCAGTGAATGAATCAATAAATGAGGGCATGAGTGAGTGAGTAAATGGAACCTGGGCAGTAGTAGCCGCAGTGTGAAGTACAGATCAGTGTAGAGGGCAGTAAAGCTGGTCTTTAATCTGGCTGCAGCAGCTGGCTGCATATGACAGCACAGAGGTTCTCATTATCTCCTCACTCCTCCACTCTGCTCTCTCTCATGTGGTCATACAGCTGCAAGTGCCATGCCTTGACCCCATAAATCCCAATGCACAGGGGACTTCCCACAAGAGGGAGAGAAAGAGAGAGAGAAAGAGAGAGAGGGAAGAAGAGAGCTCTGAGCATAAAAAGCCATAGTAGAGAGAAAGAGAGAATGTCAGAGAGAGAGAGAGAGAGAGACAGAAAGACAGACAGACAGACAGAGAGACAGACAGAGAGACAGGTCAGAGAAAAGGTAGAGAGAATCTCAAAAGAGAGAGAACAGAATGAAAGAAGTGAGATAAAGACTGACAGAGAAAAAACAGAGAAAAAGCAAACCTTTTAATCACAGTTTCAACAAAAACTCTGTTATGTTTTAGTGGTTAAGTAAGTTTTAGTAAACACATCACATGACAGAGCAGCACACGTGCTGACATTTCAACAGCTCATGAGAGACTGCTACTGAGACCATGCTGATATCCATGCACGTTGTTTTTTTGTGATAATGAAATGGAGTGTTTCATTTAACAATAGCAGCAACAGAGCATTCAAAAGTTTGATGACTCTACTTTTCTTGCCAGAGGCAGAGTTCTTATAACTCAGAGGAGGGGAATGTGGTCACACCGCTGTTCGTTTATGCGCATCATAATACGTGTTTACAGAAGTCTAGAAATACAATTACATTCGATTAGATGGTGAAAGAATTTGGTTACAGTGGGTGAAAACAAGCAAAACGGTCAATGTGTAAATCTACAGTAAGCAACTGTTTTTAAAGGAAATGCAGAGAATGCCTTATAGCATTGCGTTCTACAGGGTCGTTTACACAACACCATTTTCAGCAAAAAACTGAAAACTGAGAACTGTAAGCTGTCATTTATCAAACTTTGGTTTAATGTTTTTTCACATAAACATTTTTCACAGTTTTGCTTAACCTTAGATGTTTAGATGTTCTGACACTCTGACTAACTCTTTCTGTCTGTTTTTCTCTTGCTGTTAGATTCCAGGGACAGGTGGTTAGAGACTCAATTATTTCTCCACATCACCAAGGGCAGAAAACAACAGTATAGCTAAAGGTAAAATCTATAGATATGGTGAGAGAGACAAAATGGATATGAAAAACTATATTACCACTTTTTTTGTTAAGAATGTTTACAAGTTTACTTGTTACTTTGTTAATGTTACAAGTAGGAACAAATATAAAGGAAAGAATGTATTAAATATATGAAAATGTATGAAATGGTCTTTTTAATGAATACCTGTAATATTAGGAAACAGATCAATAGTTATAATACGTAAAAAGGTAATTTCGTCAGTTCTGAGGAATCCTGACTTCACTTGGCAAATTAAGAAAACTTGAGATTCAACATTAATTTTAAGGCAATTACTGCATGTTATAATAATTACTGTGGTAATTACTGTGACTGTGACCTGCTGGTGACTTCACTGCTATAATTAGCTATTTTAGATATTTCATCACTTCTCAAACAAAAAATAATTCCTTAGTGTATGCTTGAGATAAAGTAGTTAGGGTATTATATTGTGTTTATGAAATTAGAGGTTATGGCATTATAATGCTATGTTGTTCATATATAATTTATTAGCAAGGCTCAAGAATCCTAAATTTAGAACCAGACCTAATCGTTATCTACAATTTGACAGAAACTCCAAAGATTAAGCACTGAGACTTAACACAGAGTCACAAACTTCATGTAGCTTAGTTGGTAAAGCATTGCGTTAGCAGTGTAAAATGTTGTGGGTTCAATTCCCAGAGAGCACATGTACTGACAAAATGTATAACTTTGCTATGAATAAAAGTGTCTGCCAAGCGTATAAATGAAAATGTAACACTGACTTGTAAACCAGTCTTTCAGAACCATATCTAACCTTTTTAAAACTGAAACTCACAGTTTTGATCAGATTTGGGTTGTGTGCAAATTCGGCAGCTACTGTATGTAAGATTCACACAGTTCTAAATAAAGCAATAAAAGTCTGGTTATGGATGCTCTCATCAATACGGGTGACCACAGTTGGGCCGCCTGAACATCTGCTCTTGAGGTCACCCATTCCTCCGCATTCTGAGTGTCCATGATGATGACTGTATTGGGCCACTCAGAGATCATTGTGGTCCCTGTGTGGTCGCATACTCCCATTCAGTCAGGTCTAGAGTCACTCTTTTCCGAGCCAAATAGCATGCAGCATGTGTTTTGATGTGCATTCAAAGACACGGTTGCAATATAAAGTAATTTGATGGTACTGAAGTTAAAATGATCCTGACTTTTTGGATAGACTGTACTGGACATGTTGAGAGAAATACTGTCATCATTTTGGAACTCACATGAAAACTGTTTAACTGAGTTTGTGTACGAATGTAACAGAACTTGCTGAGCAACAAAATTAAATGACTTGCTAAGAATTCTCTGTCAGTGCTTTTAACCTGTGAAGGGTCATACTCTGCTGTGAATTATACTGGAATCTAATATTCTATTGTATTTCATAAAACAAATAGTTCTGACCCTAAATTCTGACTGCATGAGCCGCATTCAAAGCTATTAGACAAAATTTTGATATATATATATATATATATATATATATATACACACACACACACCTGAACACTTTTTATCAATGCAACGTTCCTTAAAAATTTCTGCCTTAAAGTTAAAACAGCTTTGAGAAAAATAAACTAAAAATACTGGACATTTCTAGTTTAAGACTTCCAAAGGTAAGATGTCATACACATGAATAAACAGGATGAATTGTTCTCAATAGCCTACGTCTTTGATTTTAAAAAAGTTTACCCCAAGTAGTTTAGAGAGGGAACTGGCTTGTCAGTCTGGATGCAAGTGAATAGTTTTTAAAATAGTGTAGTGGGAAAGAGGAGTGGTCTATGACTCGGCTGAGGGATGAGTATTCTGAAATGAAGTAATGCCTAGAAAACTTGAGTGCAGGTGAGATTCTTAACCATTACATTTTCACAGGTTTAGAAGATAATAGTTAGACATCAATTGAAAACTAAAACTCATATAAATGAAACTGCACATGAGATGTTTGAGGAAAGAAGGCCACATGTCTGTTCTGGATCTTATTTCTCATTAGTCAGACCATTATAGACATGAAATAACACCAGTGTGGTTCTTACTGTAGCTATAGCATGGCTTGGTTTGAACAGTTTAAATGTTTTTTTACAGACTATAAACATTTCACAGCTAATATAAATAAGCATTGTTCGGACGGATTATAGTCACATAATTGATTTAAGAATTATTATTTCAACAGGTTTAAAAATGAAAAATGAAACCCATAATATTTATTTGATTGCATGCCCAACTAAAGAACTCACAGGTGCTTTAAATAGTCTTAAAAGTAAATAGTCCTTTTAAGTTTATCTTAGTCCTGCAGATTTATCCATTATGTTTGCAGAAATTACCCTTCACTAATTGTGTGATTTCAGCTGCAATCCACCCTCCACCTTTTCAATCACTGTCCAAATGTAATTACAGCTGAAAGACTTCCCTCTTTTTTCAATTAGCACTAGATGGGAAGGAGGGTGTGGATTTTACGGCAATGGCCCGTGTAAATTATTTTGCCATTTGGGACCAATCGACAATAATTGAAGGTCACAGGGGGTCGTGTCCATTTTCCCACGAAAGCCAGTCTTGTGTGGCTTTGCGTTATGCCTACTTTCATCTGCGTGGGCTGTCCTCCAACTGACATCGGCTGGATATTTAGCTTTGCCCACACTCATAGACATCAGTAAGCTGTAATAATACAATTGTATCCAGATGATAATCCAGGGTCTTTTATAACTCATCAGTCAGCGCCACGCTCCATGTGCAATTTGGTGCCAATATATAAGGCCGGTATGTGAACCTGCTGTTGTTACTGCTGTTTTCTGCTGCTTTGGACCACATCACTTGAATCACTGATATGAATCACTGAAGCCGGCCTTTCATCGGAGTTCCTGGATGGCAGTTTGGGGTGGATATGGGAGAGCAAAGGAGCTGTGTCCTCTCCACCTCATACTAATTACAACCATACAGCTCCTTTGTCATGTCTGAAGTGGAGAAAGATCAAATGAAGGCAGCGCTTTGTGCTCAGAGCAGGACATTTAAGGGCAGACCTGTTCAAATGAAGGAAAGTCTCAGATTAAGAGGGCATACCAGACTTAGGGAAAGCAAACAATGACTGTGGCTTAGTGGTTTGTCTGAGATATTGTTCTATTTAATTGATTGACTGTCACATTAATGTTAATTAAGTTTTAATTTACAGCCTCTGTGCTGATTATTCACAGTTAGGTTTTCCATCTCAGTGCTGGCAGATTTCCATGAAGAAGTGTAATGGGGGAAGAGTTGAGAGAAGTCTTTTAAAGAGTGTCATTGTGTCGGACTCCAGAGAGCACACCTGCATGTTATTGCTTCATAAAATACCTATTAACACTTAGCTGGACTGAGCAGACAATATATAACTTTAATTACTAACTACAAATCTGCCAGAAGTATGTTAAAAACAATTAAATTGTTCTTTAAGAGTTCAAGGGAGGTTCATCATTCTTCAAAAGTGTATTTAACTGACACACACACACACACACACACACATTTTCCCCCAATATAGCAATGTCCTCAAACTACATTCCTGTTGTCATTGTCGTGCTGATCTTAAAGAGTTTCCTGCATGTATTTTATCCTTTATCCAATTATTATTTAGCCAAACGTCTGACTATCAGTATAAAGGCTGCTCCATTTTGGTGTTTTGACAAATGTCATACTGACATAATGTGTAGCATTAATGCACTAAGTCACTCTAGAAAAGAGCCTGCCCAATGATTAAATATAAATGTCATGTTTTAGATATGTGTGAAACAAATGGTAGCTCAATAAAATAATGTTTCAGTACACTCTGCAAAGAGTTCTGGAGACAACACCAAAGAAAATGATGGAACATGCAGATTTTGTACTAGCAGAATAACCTGTAAAGGCAACCTTCATGCAAAATGCCATGATCGACCAATCAGATTCCAGTATTCCAGAATCAAATCAAAGCAAAGTAAACTCGAAAAGTAAACTTTAAACTCGACTGATGATGTGTGGTTTCTCACATTATAATATCTCTAAACAACCAATGATTCACGATCTGTCGTTTATCATCACAAATTTGGCAACAAGATGAGTCATCCTGACATAGTGGTTGACGCCATCTCAGTTTGTCACACTTTCATTCGTTTCACACAATCGTGATATTACATTAATTGTTTACCAATGCTGCTTCAGACCATGACATTGTCTTGTAATTAGTTAATATCATTTTAAAGACAGAAATTGTATAATTAGCAACTGCATGCAGTGTGTTGTAGTTCCTCTTTGGTCTGAATACTGCCTCCGGTCTTTAGCTGGGTGGGGCATCCAGCTTTCTTTGGTTTTTGTGTGTCAGGGGAATGTGGGCAGGCCAGTTTGTACCAAGAGTGATGTGGTAGCACACTGCTTTGCACAAATCTTTGGCCTGAGAGTGTGTGAGCATGACTTGATGGGAACACGAGGGGGCTGGCACACTCTGATGAGGGCTGATTCACTTCCTATTGAGCCTCATTTGTAGACGACCAGCCTCTCTTGCTAACCTTCTCATTTAGAGAGGTATGCGACTGGCATGTGTCATTGATTTAATATTATCAACATTTTTTACAATGTGACATTGCCATCTAATGCAAGTACTAAAGGATCTAATAATTTAACTTTCCCGAAATAATATAAGCCTTCTTTTGTTTCCTAAATTTCCTTTCATTTATTTCGTTGTTGTTTTGCCTAATTTATGTACTCATAAAGCCTTGTGCAGAAACCTCTGATACAGTTTGTCCTAATTTCGATTGGGAATTATAATCTGTAAATGGACCGTGTTTGCTCTCTGTGTTGCATGCAGCATTGAAAAGGATCTATCGGCATTTTCTTACCCTCTGCATGTTGTTATCTGCGACTTTGAATCAAGATTCAAATCAAGACAAACTGAAAAACAACAGAAATACTATTTGTTGACAAAGAAACCTCCATTGCATGAGATTGAATCAATAGGAAAGGAACGTGGATCCCATTATGTGTTTACTTGAGGGTAAAAATGGGTGGGGAGAAAAACATTTGTTTGCCCAATAATAAACACACATCTTTAGAGACTTCGAAAACATCCGATTTCAACTGACACCAATCCTATCAGCCAATGCGGGTCCTTAGGCTTCCCACAAATGTGATGTTTCTAATTGCTGCTGGAATTAAACTGACCGTGTTAAAAATAACGGTATATGCACTGTGGTATCATATATCTGTTACACGACACCGCTCTTAGTAAATTGTGGCTATGACACGTTGAGTATTTGGCATGGTTCTGGTGGTGGTGGCCTGCGAGCAGCTGGCCTGTTCCACCACTGATGGAACCCTAACGTTTTCAGCAGTCAACCCAGAGCATTTGAATTCTGGATGGAGAGGGAAGTTCAGCTTTACCAGGGAATCCGGCTCAAGGATCAAACAGGCTATAGGATCCAGCGACCACAGCTGGCCAGCAGTACGGGGGAACACCCTTGCTGCGGCTTCCTCAACAAATATTAAAGACCGTTCCTTTCATAGGGACAGGGCTGCTCTTTCTAGCCCTGCCAGTTTGTGGTTGTGTAAATAAAAACTGCCATGGGCTCATTCATTTGAACGTCTAATATCTGAGCATCTGAGAAATAGTGAAATCTCAAAATACATAAGAAAACATGCACATGTTCTGTTTACCAGCTGTTAAAATAATTTCACTAGCTGCATTCTGCTTTACTTTTCCATTTTTTCTGCTTTGCTCTTTTGACTCGCACCAAAAATGTGCATTTACATAAATGCTTGTTCATAAATGGTGTGTAAAATGGAATTCTGCCTTTGCTGACTAATACATCTACATTCTAATACGCTGGGCCTCAAAACATTGTGTAAACTTTGTGAAAACTATTTTTTAATTAATGTTCCAATTCTGCTATAAAACTATAAATCTGGCTTCCATGAGTTTGTCAGTTCTGTGTTTATTGCATGCTAACACAGAAGTTCAGCCAACTTCATAACACAGGTAATCAACTTAGCATTGTTTGGCTTGTTTCCTTGACAGTAAGCAAGCAATTATAGACTGCTGTAGAACACTCTGCCTTCTAGCTGGAAATTACATTACCCTTGGATTACCCTGCCTCTTTTCAAAGCCTGTGTACTGCCTGTGTACTGTAAGAAAACAGTAGATAATTACACTAAGCCTTTGCTTTGTGCTTCAACCAACTAGAACAAAACCGTTTTTCACCTCTACACTTGTACAGTGGCAGGACTTACCCGTTCCCCACATATTTAGTCATCAACTTTCATGTAACTGCTTAAGAAAATAACATCAACACTTGGATTGCTTTCAAACTTCAAATTCAGGTTGGGTGTGATTTCAAATAAAGCTACCTGTAAAATCTAATATTCATACTATTCAGCTGGTCATAACAAAGTATGTGCCAAAAGATATACATAAAGTGTCCCTAAAACCTTGAAATGTTGAGGAAATAAAGTGTAAGGCATGGAGAGCTTGATATACCATAACCACATAACCTCAGTGAGTGACCTATGTGGGACTCGCCAAAGTTGTTCTGTCATTAGACGTTAACCTCACCTTACCTTACCTCCTTCAGGGTTAATACGCTACTGTAAACATATATCAGTGCAAAAGAAATACCACCAGTGGTAAGGGCAGAAAGAGAATACAAAAACACAAACTTTATGAATCATGTAACACAAGCAGAACACATGACATCTGACATCTGGCTGGCAGGTGCGTTTCAGCATCATTTGAGTGTTTTCAGAGCAGAGCTTTAGGATGTGCTCCCTCTACAGGTGACAAAGAACATTACACTCATAAAACTTGATACCTGTGATTTTAGACATACTTTGATATTAGCAAATATTCTTGTTCCTTTATTTACAGGTGCCACAAACTAGATAAAAACTTATTGAGCAACTAAATTTAGTCTGAATGTTAGATAATTGTTGTAAAATTGAGTCTTCAGAAAGGTTAGAAACATTAAAGAAAAGATTTTTAAAGAAGTTTAATTTTCTGTATAGTTTAAATTGTATCTATTACAAAGAGTCACACATAAGCCCTACAGGCATAAATCATCTCTTTGATCCCTTAGCGGTTGTTTTGATTTAAGCAAACTCACAATCATGTGTTTACATATAATCTCATTGCTTTTTGGGAGCAACAATTGAGATCTTGTGATTTGTGATTTTTCTTTCCTTTGTGGAAAATTAGTAATGCATTAATGTTTTTGCTTTTAGGTGCCTGCAAAAATTATAGAAACAAACTGTGTGAAACCATCACGTTTAATCTGACTATTATTCAGAATTCCCCCAGTGCTACTTTATTCAGCTGAATTTTCCCTGTGGGCATCTACAGAACTAATGCTTCATAATAGTGATGGTTTTGGCTGTCAGTCATGGCATAGGATGGCACAGAGTTACGATAATACAGAATACAATTAAATAATGAGGAAAGAGTTGAGTAATTCTCAGTGGGGCAAAATGCTGCATTACCCTTGACCCATTTTTCATAGTTCTGTCCAGCAGAAAAATAATCAACATCTGGAGCATCTGCGTGTATTTTAACGACATGTATCATTCCAAATTTTTGGTCTGGAACAGATAGGCTTGGTAACTCATTGGAAAGTTCAATGTAAGCATAAACACATGAAACCATATGGGCCCGATGAGGTACCCAACTCTCCTCCCAGTCCAAAATGTTACATTTGTTCCCATCAACACTCACAGCTTAGTAACAGCAACTGTACCCAACACCAACACACCCCCAAATAAATGCCCTTTTCCCTATGCCCACTAGAGAGTGTGTCCTCTATTTGGTTCTCACAGGACAGATTTATGTTGGCCTTTAGTGCTCTGAGCAGCTGGGGGAGTGTAATACTCTTGGCTGAAGCAGGCTGTGTTAATGATTAGTGTGTTTATGGGGCTGCAGGCAGACTCTCTCAGAGACAGTGACACCAGATGCAGGTCCAGCCAGCAGGCAGACAATGCTGGTGGGCAGAGATGGATGAGTCTAGCAGGCTCTCGCTGAGAAGCTCATATTGCCTTACAGTGACCGGAGGACTCACTGCTGGCTGGTTTATAGGCACTGGCATATATTGCTGCCCTCAAAGAAGTGCAAGTATGTCTTACTGAGTTGTTTAGGTGTGAACAATCACAGGAATGTAGATTAAATGAGTTGTGGAGAGTCTGATGAGATGCTGTCTACAATAAAATAGCAATTGCCGAACCCTTGATTTTGATGTCCAGTTTACACAAACATCTTTAACCTTCAGGCCTTAGTAAGACAAACTCCTAATATGACATTACTGGCACTTCCCATAAAGAGGGTCTGAAACTCTTGAAATTCGTTCTTTTTCAGTAAGTGAAATAATATGTTTAACCTTAAATCATGAAGTGTTGCTGTATGCTGATTCATAGATAAACTTACATTTCAATAAAAACAATATAAAATAAGCAAAAAAGGTGAAACAACTAAAGATACATTTTGGTAATTAAAAGTGACAATTATAATTATTCATTATAATTAGTTCAGAATTTATATGATATAAATTTATATTACATCGACTTAATATTTAAATAAATATCAAATGTCACTTGCTACTTCATGCTAGGTTAATTTTATGTTAGGTAATAGTTTTGCTAAAATATCTAATGGAACTCATTACAAAAAATCTCTAATACCTCAGAATGTGCCATGTTTGTTGAAAGTGGCAAGTGTCTATTTATGTTCTAAATTTAGGTCTATTCTGTATGCATATAATATGAATATCAGATAATATTCCTGCTCTATTATTTCTCATTCATGACAGGAAATCCATGATAACTGCTGCAGAGTAAACATGACAACTTTACAAAGAAACTTTAGTTTAAAGCTGTCAGGCTTGGAAATCCTTGCATGTAAGTGTATTAGTGGTCTTGGCAACCATGCGTGACTTGGAATCTTCTCTGCATTTGTATCTCATCAGTATAAAGGGATACATCTTCTGTAGTGTAGCTGAGGAAAGGCTCATGTCTTTTATTGGTAAGAGGCTCAGGCAAAGTTTGCACCAAAGATGAACCAGGATCATCTGCCTATAACATTTGTGCTTTTGACATTTCTGTCTTTCAGTATCAAGTGGCTGAGTCCACAGAGACATCTGCCCTCCACAGAGGAGAGCATGCCTGACCACAGGGAAATTTGTTTCATATGACTGAGCTAAAGTCTCTTGCTGAGTTCATCTCCAGTGCCGAGCGACCCTCCATAATTTTCTTTTGCCTAATATTCTGGCAGCATTTAATTTTACAATCCCAAATGCCCTGAAGTTTAAAATATGCTCAATCTAAATTATTGAAACAAAGAGGATGAATTTAATCAGTTTAGTCTGTGTTTTTGTTTATAAGAGCTTTAATCTCCTACAACCATAAGTTTGATCCAGTGATTGAATTGTTAAACTTGGGGGGTCCCGTTTCATTAAATTAAAATTTAAGAAAGAAAACCTTTTCCTAGCTTTTCATTAGAGATCGAAACTGATTTTCCTGCTGAGGCATTTACTGGGACTTACACTACTGATTCACATTTTTACAAGATAAAAGTTACAAATCTCTATTCATTTAAGATTGCTTGTATATTTAAATTATTATTATTATAGTGAGAATTATAACATACTAGCAGGTGTTTGTTAATGCCAACTGTAGAAGGTGTATGATAAGGTTTGATTGAAGTCGTCACTGAAAATGTTTGTCACTGTTTAGAGGTCAAGTCAATCAAGACATCATTAACTGAAATCAAAGTATCTGCTTCTGTTAAAACCTCTAAGAGCTTAGACACACTTCTAACACTGGCTTGATTAGTTCAACTTACACAACTCTAAATACATCTTGGCATAAAACTACATGCAGTTGATTGATGTTATTCTTGTCTTTTAAATTTTACATTTTAGAGAAAAAGGCTGTTTTTCGACTGCTGCCAAGATACAAAAAGGCAGAATCTCAAATGATGATGTTTTGCTTTGACATGCATATATTTTTTTTAAATCTCTCTGTTCCTGCTCTACAAAACTGTTTCTGATCCACTGTTACTTAATTAACCTTTTGTGTCGCATGAGGTCTAAACTGCCCTTCTTCACTTTGCCGCAGTGACACATTATGCACCCATGCACAAATATAAACACCTTAATATGAACCAAACACAGAGTCCAGCTGTATCACAGAAGTCAACTAACTTGTTACAAAGTGTGTAAAAGTCTTACATTTGATGCAGGAAGCACAGTAGTTTGTGTACAGTTGTGTACAATGTGCTTTACAACAGCAGTGTTTCTTCAGCAAACCTATAGATTCTTTCTCCCAATCTCACAAACCTATCATCCCAAAATGTTCTTCAAAAGCTAATATGCTTAGAGTCAAACCATTTTTAGAGTTTGGCATGAGGAGCAGTGAACCAAACAATACCAAGCTGTTTACTATGTCTTTGCGTGTTGGAATTATAACAATGCATTTTCAAGTTAACTTGGCTTGATTGCAGTTTGTGATAGTAATCAGATCTGCCATACCACTAGATGCATGTCTGGTATTTGTTTTATTGTGTTTGAAGTCTGATGAGCATCCAAATAAAAGGAAAACGACCAGCATGAGGATCGAAAAAGGAAAGTACTTTCTGAACTGGACACACACTGAATATGAACTGTTCCACCCCAGGTGTGGATGCTAGGGCTGCTCTCGTTGTCAAAAAACAGACCTGTATTGATCCACAGAACCCCTGAACCGGTCTCTCTGTTTTTTCTCTAAACAAATATATTTGGAAATGTTCTGTCACAGTTTATGGGAATGTGTGTGTGAGGCGAATGTTTGAACCGATACCGTGGAAACAGGCGATGTTTAGAGCTGATAGTCTTTCCCCTTTAATTGTGGGAAATGGGTTTCAGATGTGCGTCGCTCGCTGATCACTTTCGGCCTGAGCTGCCTCGTCATGTCTTATAAAACCACTTCAAGGAGTGCCTGATGGGGAGATGATACCAGGGCTGGGCTGGAGGCCTTAGCAGCTGCCTAAATACTCCTCTGGGTCTCTCTGAAATAACAACAGCCACATTAGCAGTAGCTCAGAGCTCCATCACCACATTTTTCAAATTTTAAAACAATTACTCTCAGTTTAAGCATAATGAGAACAGATGCTGAAATTATTGGGTTTATTTAATATCGTGCTCTTGACATGGATCATGTTTTGATGGGGAACAAGTCTATATTGTGCCTTTGATGTTTCATTTATAAAGGTTAGAAATTATGGGTAAAGAACACATAAATAAGATGTGTCATCGCTATAGCATTGTAGAAATATACTCATTTATGGGTATCAGGTTTACACATGTACTTTGTGTATTGCCATCTGATCTAGGATCCTGTGTTGCCCTCTATTGGAGAACCATTAAAGACCCTGGAAAATTAAAATTAGAGTTTTAGTGTTTTCTGTTTAGCTTTGAAGGCAACTATGCTAGTGTACTCCCAAATATTGACACAATATTGAAATATACAATTGAAATATACAGGGTTTAACAATCTAGGAAAACAGACCAATAAAATATTGATATGCCAGTGTTTTCCTGCACTACACAGATTTACGCCATCTAGAATAAGATTGTCCCACTTTCTAATGGCATCTGCGCCCAACTGGCACAAGTCATGGTTCATGGCTGTGACGTAACTTGATCTAAGCTGTTTAAAACAGGGCACAAGAATTGTGTCAACTTGCTTGTCAAGCAAATTCATTGGGTCTTAAGGAAAACTAACCATGCTAATAGTACAAACATCTTAGTACTGGTAATGGTAGGAGCAAGAGTTTATCATCAATAAACAGGCTGTTTTAAGGACACTTCATGGAAACTTTTTAGAGACTTTCTCAGAGATTATACAGGCTGTTAATTATACCTATAAGTACTTTTATACTTACATGTATACTTATTTTATAGTATAGATACTGTCATAAAAAGTTTATTCAGATTTTAGCCACCATAGCTATAAGAATGCTTAATGAAAAATGTTTACCAGGTTGTAGTTTCTCTGTTTCAGTGTGCTAAATTGTAAAAAAAAAAAACAATATATAAACTGAAAAGCATGGTGCTGTTGTTATATATATATATATATAAACTGTAAAACAAAGCCTCAGTTGTTAGCTTTTAAGGGGGGAATGATCTGCATCTTTCTCATGATCCTGAGTCGCGAGTTAGGGGCTGTGTTTGTAATGCGCTCTAACAATTTCAAACATTAATGATTGTTTATCACATCAATAAAGCTTGGCAGCAGGTGGAATCTGGAAACTGGCCTTCTTACACACAACCTCCATTTTCCAGAAGAAAAGCAGAAAGACCTTGTTGCTTCCAAAGTCCATGCTTCTTTGTGGTTTTCTGTCTTTAATTTGACAAGTCACAGTGTTGCACTATGGTGGGCTCAGGTGACATCATTGCCCAGCATGGAACAGGGTGCTGTTAGTGCTTTTCAACATGTACTGTTGATTTTGGACCAGGTGCCTATTTTGCGGACCAGGCAACAAGTTTTCACTCTGTGAGAGAACTCAGTGTGAGGTTAGCACCAGTACAGGTGTTGATTCTACCACCTGTTAATGGGAATGTGGAAACACTGTTGATCTCTCCTGTGCTATGAGAAATTATACATGGTGTGTTCATTGTATAATCATTGTATAATTTTATTTTAGTTCAGTATAGAGAAGCATTATATTTTACACAGGACCCCATGTGGGGTTTAAACCTGCAATCTTTTGGTTACCAGCCTAGGTCTTTAACTACTAAGATACACAGGTATGTGTGCAGTAACACCTTTACATTTACATTTCCTTTACATTAAATGGGAGTTGCATCAGAATTCCATCACGATTCCTTGCCAAAGACCTACTTCTGGACACACATGGCTGAGCTTCATGTGCGTTCCAAGTCAATTTGGCACTTCAGACATGCTGATAAATGGGCCTGGGGTGCAGGAATCTGCTCACTGTCTCTCACCCTCACTTTGTCATCCACTGGTGTCATAAAAGACCACAGGACACTAAGTGATGATCTTATAAATGTATTCATACATTTGCCCTGAAATGAAGCATTAAACATTTGTCTGGTTGATCAGACGTCAGAGTGAGTTTCCCAGCCCTGGATAAGGAAGACTTTAGGATTTATTTTATGAGGCCGGTGAGAGGTGGGACAATGACAACAGAAGTTGTGTGCAATAGATTTATCTCAGGGGTTTGGCCTTTCATGAGCCACATAACTTTGATGGGATCTGTATGTTGACTCTGGCAGTGGCATGATCCTGTCCCACGTGGCCTGTGCTAACTAATGATACATATGGTGGTTGGGTAGACTACAGCGCCATCTGCTGGTGAAGATCAGTTTTGAAAATTAGACTGTGAGACAGAAATAATAAATATTATTATAGTATTACTTATGATTAATTGGTTACTCTTCTGCAGACCCGCATGGCCTTCTTCACGCCGTTGTTGTGGTTGACCAATCGATGCCTCTATAATCTAAGGCGTGGTAAGTTTTTCATTCTCCTTTTAATAGACTGTCACAGAGTCACAATTTGACTGAACAAATCTTATTAAAATTAAAAAAGATATAATTATAGTAAAAATATTTTGGAAAACAAATATTAAAAAATATTTAGTTTTATTTTCCTTCGTTTTCCTAAAGGACCAAAACTACAACTTCCGTTTCTGTTTCTCCTGTAAGTGATTTTTTTGATCTCTTTAACGAATGATTTAAGGCTGCTTTATTCGCAAATTGCTTTGCGATATTCTGATTTTCTTCGCGTAAATTAAATGGGCAGATTGGACGGAAACAGGGTCCAGTTGTTATCATAACTGGAGCGTTTTTGTTTTGGATAAGTTTAGTGGGGGTGTTTGTTATTTTGTCTCTGCTGATGTTACTGAGACAGCAGATGCCGTCTGATGTCATACAGCTCCAGATTCAAACGACCAGTCTGCCTAGTTAAATATAGCGTCAGGTTTGTGCATGACAGGCTTCAAGCAGCAGGCTTTGATGAAAGGCAGGCGTGTCTATGTAGGAGAGAGCTCAGTCAGTGCCCTGTTTGGCATAATGGCCATTTATTAGAATTATCCAATGTTGTTTGATCTTAACTCTGTCAGTTTGACTGCCATGGTACATCTTTATTGTTCTGTAATCTCACAAGACATATTTTATAAGCTACAATTTCCATGTTCTCTTTTCTGTTTTCCCTGTTTCATTGTGTCTAAATTTTTTACATTTCTGTGTTTTGGGCATTTGACGTTTCATCTGTTTGAACATTAACAATTTTTCATGCGGTGTGTGTGTGTGTCTGTTTTTGGCCATGTGTCTTATTATCTCAGTGTTGTCCAGCTGCAGTATCTGTGATGTGTTGGGCCGCCCACCTGCCCCTGGCTGTGCTGCTAAGCCTTTTCTGGAGTCCTGATGGACAACCCTGTGATAAGAGCAGTAACATGATCTCTGTGTTTGCTTTTGATGTGACCCACAACAAAGAGGAAGACAGATTCTTGTCCACAGTGCTATATGCTTTATGAGGCAAAGAGAATGAAAAGAATGAAACAGGCCACAGCTTATTGTTAGCAATGTCACAGCTGGGTTCTTCAAATGTTTCTCTTTATTAACAATTTCACAGATTGGTCACGTATATGGTTATTTCCCCAAAACCTTTAATATGTTTCCAAATTAATTGTGGTTGGATTGTGTTTACTGTATCACATACAGATGTGGGGTAACTGAGAGTTTATTTTTAAATCTATATAACACAGTTCCAAACACTGTCTTGTATTTAACACCTTTAAATTATGTGGCGCTTGTTCCAAGTATTTCCACTTAAATGTGAACAAATTGAATAAGCGGTTGTCCTTCAGTTTTTCCTCCACTAACAGCTGGGAGGGTATAGTCAGCATTTGTTCAGAGATTTTGCTGTTGGCAGCAGTGCTTCAGCTGATAGCAGGATTCTGTCATGAACCAGAATATTAGACAGATAGGAACTCGAGGGTGTGTAATTTCACTAGCTCTTCCCTGGGGTTATTAAATATTCACCTGAGATGCTGAAAGGTGTTGCTGACAAGAGCTATCATCAGCATCCCCGATCATCATGATTTTTCATTTCTTCCAATCACTTAATTGCACCCCTGACACTGAATAGATGGTGCCCTCTTCTGTCCTAGCATATTACTGTGAATAAATGAAACGTGCATTTCAGATATTAAATAAAGTCAGAATATACATTTTAACAGGGATGTTGCATGATCATTCTCTTGTACGTGTGTGTGTTTATATATGTGTATATGTAGCATATAATTATCCATGAAAACATTTGAGAGACTTAATAGTCACCAAGGATTGCTCTAATAACTTTGTGGATTGTATTTTCTCTAAGTGACCACAAGGTGGAGAGAGAGCGCAGACAGTGACTAGAGAGTGGGACTGTCTGAGTGCTTCCTCCAATAAAAAGCTGCCTCACAACCGTTACTATGCAACGCCATTGATTTACGTCCCTAATTAACTAATATTTACAAACTAATGACTTCATCTGATTTTGAAACTTCTTAATACAGGTACCATTCTTACAGTTTTCAAATTGTGGTTTTGCTGGAAGTTGGTTGTTAATAAAATCAAATTAAATCGCATTTATTGCCACACCTCCAAAACACCAGTGTAGTGATGGATAAAGGTCTTTTGTACATACTCCAGACTGTGACCTTTACATAACATGAACATAATATATGAAATGCAACCAAATTTAACAATTTAAAAGAAATGGCAAATTTACAATAAAGTTATTACAGTCAAGATAGATACATATTGATTGATGTCATTATCCTGACATTACAGATATACTGGACAGACAGTTAAATAGAGACCAAAGAGACTTTTCTCTTTAGACACTGCAGTATTCCTCAAGAGGGGAATATTAATAATATTCATCTTCCTGCATATATATTAGGTGGAAGTGCTGCTCTGACTGCTGTACTTCAAGCCCTGTCAGTTATATCAGCATGTGTGCTTTTCCTCTGGCTCTCACGCATTCTCTGTGTCCTATTTTCGGCAGAATGTTGTGTTATCACTTTGAAGCAGATCCCAGAATGATTTCATGGTACCCCAATGTGTATTGTAAAATACCATATTTTTGAAGATGATACAATATGAGCAGTGAGATGCTGGTAAAAAAGAAAACTGTATTTTAATTATTTGCCTAGACCTCTGTACGTTTACATTTCTGTACCATGTCCATTATTATTTCTGTTACACTCACACAATAAAAAGTAGGTTACAAACTCTAAAAATTCCAGCTCTTTAAAGATTTCTCCTCCTTGTTAATGTATGGGTACTTTGGAGTGTATTAAAGTTTAACTGTCATGCCAGATGTTATGATAAGACAAGCCTTTTGTCATTCATCAAAGCCACAGATGGAAGACCAGCATGGGGTCAATAGCTAGCAGACAAAAATGCTACCATTTTGTTGATTAGAGAACACAGGAACAGCTTTTGCTGATTTAAACATTCAGATTTAAATAGCATTTAGTTATGTTTTATTAAATGCTCTGTATGGGCAATCGAATACATTTAAAATGTCTATATGATTTTGGCAATTATAAGGTAAAAAGCAATGTTTACATTAGTTTCTTAACTATACTAATAATGTTCATGACTGCTTCATTCCAGATCTAAGATCTAACTTTAATCCTGGAATGAACATTGCTTTCCTAATCTTATGGAAACTTTGAAGATGACTCACATACTGTAACATCCATTTCTGCCAAGACAGCAATCGATTTGGTATATTTAAGTTTAGACAAGATTCAGATGGTGATATTTATATGAGTTTCACAACATAGTGAAATTAGACTGTTGTTGTTATGTATAAAATCACATAGGTCTTTATTTTCCAGTTTAAGGAAGACATATTTCAGTGTTAAATAGGTAAAATATAGCAACTGGGGGAGAATATAGTGTTGTAACCTGTCAGAGAGCAGCAGAGCTATTCTTGGCTCATGCAGTCTAAAAATTCTCTCTTCTGAAGTCATAATACGGACACACACACATTTTCTATTGGTCCTTTGGTCTGTCAATCTTATTTTCTAGCTCTGGGGTTGGCTAATTAAACAGCCACATGGGATAATCCGCTTTAACAGAGGGTGATTTCATATTGGTTTGGCTCACCGCAAATCCCCCTGGTTGAGGTAGGCATGACTGGGCTGCAAAAGAAGTGGAGGGAGTGTCTGTCTACCTGCCTGTTCTGGAATTTCATCCAAACATTTCTGATGGGCTGTCAGTACAAGTGTTTATGTAGGTATTTATCATATCAAATGGAGCTTCACTTGTGAGCCGACAAGACCAAACCATCAATTGGGACGTCTCTGCTATACATTTTTGTCGCCTGCGCGTTGGTGTGATATGGGGACTGTGCTCTCCATTTCCCCTCTATCAAACAAAGTGGCGATTCTGGACGACAAAGGGGAATCGGAAGCTAACGGGAAAATAGAGAAAAGTCTCAAAAAGCAGTCAGTGATCATCTCCACTCTCCCGTTTAAACGGTTTGTTACTTCATCGACTAAGAACAAAAGTGTGAAGAAAGTTACCCCGAATCCTCCTGTGCCACCGCCGACCAGTAACTGTCAAGCAGCTGAGCATCTGAACCAGGAGAATTTGGAGAAATTACAGCAGTCGACAAACAGCGATAGGAAAGCGAAAAATGGACCTCTCGCTGTACCAACACCTACAGTTCCCGCAGAACTTCAGAAGAACCCTGATCAGGAGGAATTATCTCCAAAGGCGAAGCAACTGGTGTCGGTTCAAAAGCAGCCCAGCAGTCTATCGCTCATCTCCTCACGACACGTGATTGTCCAGGCATCTACCGGGGAGCTGCTCCGCTGTCTGGGTGAATTCATGTGCAAACGATGCTTCAGGCTCAAGGAACTCACTCCAAACGAGGTCATTCACTGGTTCCGAAACGTGGACAGGACTCTTCTGTTGCAGGGTTGGCAGGACCAAGGGTTCATCACACCTCCCACCCTCGTGTTCGTTTATCTGCTCTGTAGGGAAACGCTTACCGATGATATTAACGATCAGCTTGAACTCCAAGGGATGTTTCTCACTTGCCTCTATCTGGCATATTCTTACATAGGGAACGAGATATCTTATCCTCTCAAGCCCTTTATGGTCGAGACCAATAAGGACGTGTTCTGGGATCGTTCCTTGGATGTGATCGATAAACTGAGTGGCAAAATGCTACAGATTAATATAGATCCGCATTTTTTCACTGAGGTTTTCCAAGATTTGAAAAATGCAGGAGATTACAAGACAGATTCGGGTGAACTGGACCGCTAGTGTGACGATGATCTGTGCAGTAATCGATGCCATTGATTGAATTGTTGTAAGCAATTACTTGACTGGTACTTGATGTAATGTACGGAGATGCATCTTAAATGAGCTGGTTTATCAATATTTATGTCTCTGGTTGTTTGTTTAAACAGTATTAAATATCCACGGAGAAGTTTTAATAACCAGCATTGCTTCACTGGTGTTAGCTGCAGTTAAATGCACGTGGTCAGATTTATAGTTACTGTAACTGAACACACAGTCATAAAGAAAGAATGTAAAGTCACGACACATACTGGACTGAGATGCGGGGAAAGGTTTTTAGGTTTTTTAATAAAAAGCATATTATAATTTGGTTTTGATATATGATAATGTACATGAACCTTTAAAATGCGGCAAGAGTGGAACTATCCAAGGTGCTGACCTACTTATGCTCATGCCGCTCTATTGACAGGTCGGTCTCCACTTGGTCTAAAGGTACAATTTGAAAACGTAAGACATCTTATGTGCCAATCCCTTCTTAAAAATGAATAAATACTATTTTGATTCATGCTAGTTTTGAAAATATAAGCAGATCCTGTTTGGAGTTTATTTTTGCCATGTCTATCAATGTTCATGCTTGAAATAAATCCCTGTCCGAATGGTTTTGTTGATCCATAAGACATGCATTGGGTTTATTAATATCACTATGTTAACTGGCGAAAGATTGTAAGACATGTAGCAACAAATCAAGCTTTGTACTCTCTTTGGGAAACCCATCATCTTTTAATCTTTAACATCTATTCTGCCAAAAATGATATATTAGGCTAATTTAAGGTAATTCATTCAGATAAATTAATTTTCATACGAATGAAGCGTGTTTACGACGTGAATGTACTGGCCAATTAATAAGCGTAGTTTATACGTCCTTGTTTTTATGAGGATTTAAAAAATATCCAATCACATTCAATTAAAAGCAACAATGAGGGAGTCTCAGGAAATTTGTGAATAAAACTCTCGTCATGATCTCAGTTCATTGGCCGGAATTTGCTGCAGTCTGCGAGAAGGGTTTCTCTGGGTCAGCACTGCTTCATCTCTCATAGGAACTGCAGGATCGCACTGTTCTCATTCACAGCACTGCGGAACCCTCGTCTTCAAGCAGATTGTGGCCGCATACAGACTAGAAATACGTCAAGAAGGATTTTTCTATGGCTTCGAGTATACAGCATTTGCAATCAGTTCTTGAACTATTTTTAAATGTTTCTAAATTCAGCTGCTAGTTTCCACATTGTTATAAATTCCAGGCCCTGGAGTATCATGTCCATTCAATAGTACATGAATATGTTAATTCTTAGGTTCCATGCAGTTGGCATCTAATATTAAAAACTGTCTACATAAAAATAAATCAAAATGTTGTTACTCTAATGCTGTATTTGCTGTTGTTTTGAATTTCATAAGATCCTATGAGCAATGTTTGGGATACATTGCTCATAGTATATGATGAGATTGGGTTTTGTGTTTTAATTGAGCTGTTTACACAACCACCACCCCACAGGCCTTTATTATAAAGTCATACAATTCTAAAACTTTACCATATTAGTACTAATGCTACAGTCTGTTCTGTCTGTTGTGCAAACATTTCATATTGGCTAGCACTGACAGAGATCAAAGCTCCTGACGCTGCTGTAAGCAAGTGACGTTTTTAGGTGGACAAGATTACAGAGAAAGATTAGTTCTTTTTCTGTGCTTGTTAAAAGTGTTCCTTAATCTGTCAGCAGGCTTACTTTAGTAGCCACTGTCTTGTTGACTTTTTGACACCCTGCTTTGGATGTAGAAGTCAGAAGTCTTACCTAAAGCTTTGTACTTACAGATCACCGATTAGTGGAAACAGGTTATCTCAGGTAAGAGATCAAAGTGTGAGTACTCTGTTTGTGGATCAGTGAATGAATTTTATGAATTCAGTGAAAGTTATTTCTACTAAACTCTTTTGCATTGCATTTTGGCATAAATAATATATAATATTATAAACAAGATACTGTTTATTGATTGTTAACTTTTCAATATTAAATTAATGAAATTAGAACATAAATTAGAACATTGTACCTTATTTAATATATATATATAAACAGACTTGGAGAACACTGAAAACACTAAAAGTTTTTTATCTTTAAGATACGTTCCCATTCCACTTTCTCTGGGGGAGAAGGATAGAGGATGTTGACTGTATATAGAGGCAGGGTGGGTGTTCTGTAACTGAACTGAATGGATGAAGCATTCAGTACCACCTACAGCCTGGGAGTTAGTCACTGGATGACACAGTCATATCAGCACTGCTCATTAGGGTTCTCTGGGGGAGGCCAGCCAACACTTTTCTCTTTTCATAGAAGGTTATGTTTACCAGAAACCTTGCTTCCCCATGATTTCAGCAGCATAACCCAGTCACCAATTAGACTGATTGCTCTTAAACTTCCGTCTTTAACATTTATCCCTCACCCACTGTGATAGTAATGATTACTCATGGGTGCTAGTGATAATGATTACTCATGTTTTAAAATGCAGTGTTGTTAGTACCTATTAATGTATTGGACTTTTTCTAGTGCCTCAAAATAGTTACACAAAGTAAGTGAATTAGTTTATAAGGATAAGAAAATATAAGAAAATGTTTTGATGTGGTTGATCTTTATGCATACTTTAGGGCAGAACAGGTTGGTGGAAATGTTCTCCACCTAGCTGTGTTATGCAAAAGCGGCTGCATTCTTAGCACAGATAATATCCAGATTAGCTGTTATATGTTCTTCACCTTCTCAATGACACACTACAGCTCAGGGGAGCCTATTATAAGAATGATTTAGCCCAGGTTGTACTGAGAAGGCCTACAGAGGGCAGGGCTTATAGATTAGAAGCTCTTTGTTGTAATGTTTTGCACTGACTATATCATTAGTTTGCATTGACAATATTGTTAGTCAAATTTCTCCTATAAACATTACTATAAAACTTGTGCTATACTAACACAAAATACTAACTAAATACTAACATTCCTGGGTATACATTTGCATTCTAAAACTTTAGTTGGTACTCAAATTTTGTACTGCAACTATTTCTATCCTGTTTTTCTTGTTCTATTGTGTTCTTTCCAGGAAAATCTGGGCAATTGTTATGTTGTGCTGGCTGAGATTGAAACTGTTATGAACTTTATAGCATGGATGCAACATCTAACAAAAGAAAAGGCAGTTTTTGCAGTCAGCCATGACTAATTTATTCTATCCAATAACAATGTGTTTAACAACAGAACATTTATTTATTTGTAAAATGTGTAGTGAAGGAATACCAGGTGCCCACTTTATGTGAAATTGTGTCTGATAAGGTCTATATAAGTCATTTTGAATTTGAAATAGGTCCAGTGTCAGTATCAGTGAAAACAAATCTTGCCACAAGAGCACCCCAGCAGAGCTGCTATTGGCACGTTGATCACACAGACAGGACTTATCAGTCTACTCAGTGTACAAAAATGCTGGAATAATCCTATGACATAAACAATTTGCTAATTAAACAAGGAAACAAGATCCATCTTTTTTATTGAAACATATTCATATTTTGATATACTATACCTTTGTTATTTAGTCTCTGTAGTCTGTTACAGAAGTTGATTTCTTAGCTGAGTGTCGTGCTCTCCTTCTCATTGTTATAGATGTTGTCGAGTATAGTTACATTGCGCCCTCTGGTGTCACGAGTGCATAATTGTGTAAAATAAATATACATACGCATATATATATATATATATATATATATATATATATATATATATATATATATATATATATATAAACATACAGCTATTCAGCTATTCATGATTGCTATAGATTAACTCGTAACAACGTTTTAGTATTTTTAAAACATGACATAGCGACAAATGCTTTAGCTAACATTTAGCAAACAAATAAAGACATCAAAAAGGTACACAAAGAAATCAAAATTTTTTTTATATTTATTTGTTTACTCCCACTCATTTCCAGGGATAAATTGGTCACCAAAAGAATAACTATACACACTCACGTGTGTTATCCCTTCATTAAACCGTTTTGCATTTTTAGATTTTTCTAAAAATACAAAACATCAAAGATGTTTTGTATCATTTAGTATTTTACTGAATGGGGCACCTGCCGTGGCTGACCCCACAATGCAGTTGATTTCACTGTTTTTGTCACATTTGTGTCAGTCCTTGGAAAAGTGTGCTACCTTTAAAGAGAGCTTTGTGCTTTTTCATTAAAACATTAGTGCATGGTTGGTCTTTGGCCCAATTAAGAGCGGCTCTGTTTATTAAACTGTTTGTCGTAGAAGTCGCATTTACTGTCCTTTACTGTGTAGACCAAATGTCCTCACAATGTAGGCAAAATCTTACAAACACACACACAAAATATAACAGATCAGACGTTACAGACTTTACATAAATTAGTTTTATGTATTGTTATAAGTAATATACATGATTGACTATAGCCTAATAACCAACAGAGTAACAGAAGAACAAACTGGACATAAGTGAGGACCAGTAAATACCCACGTGGACAAATGGACATAACCTAACATAGTTTTAGTAAGTAATTAGGCTATTCACAACTTATTACATTTTGGTTTATACACGTAACAATGTTACACGTAACAAACCGCCTGCTGTCATTAAATAAATATTAAACCATATTCAAATGGGCACTTATGTCCTGCGTTACATAAAAGTGTAACAATACATGTTTATTTATTTTGTAAACTTTATTTCGACTTGGTCTTTGCATCACGGCCTAGTAATCTCCAGCATTCATTTAATTATTTTTCTTTATTTTCCAAAGATTTGTTTAATATAGCTTGAATCAATCAATAACTAGGATTTTTATCTCAGTCAAAAGCGATTTAAGCTTAAATGTAAAATCACAAACGATAAACGCAATAATTAGTTGAGAGTTCTTGTTAATTTTCCATAAGATGGCGCTAAATGAATGTGAGTTAACAGACAACTAAATATCTTGCTTAGACTCTTACAGATCAAATGAACTTGAATTTCAAATGAATCAAATGAATTTATTCATTTTGTCTGGACTACATGCCTTCATTAAGAATGATTAAAGACTCATCTGCGGGGTGACAACATCTGCGGGGTGACACATCTGGAGTCTGCACTGCTGTATATAATCAATTACTTGAGCTACATGGTTTTGCATGGGATATTAGCCGTATGTATGGATGAGCTGTCTTGTGACGTACCCTATACAAATTAGTTATAGTGATTGTTTAAATTATTCAAGTTATTTAAACTACTGATATTGTTTACACAACTTAAATGCGACGCAGAAACGGCACCGAATGGCCCTGGTGGTTGTAGGTTGTGGGTGTGGTAGAGGGTAGGAGGAGATCCGGGCCAGTAAGAGAACCCTGATGGACCAACACCTGGAGCAACCAGATTAAGTTTGGAAATGCCTGGAAACTGGATAGGAGCGAAATTGCTCTGGAATTTATAAATAGCTTGTTCTGTTGAAGATGGCTGGCAAACTTGTGCTAGGCCGTTAAAGTCAAATTTGTAAGCGTAGCGCTTTCCGTGCACCTTGGTCATAATGTTTTTGTCGTAGTAATAGCGCAGAGCTCGACTCAGTTTGTCATAGTTCATGTTCGGTTTACTCTTGCGTTCTCCCCACCGCCTGGCGACCTCGTCCGGGTCTATCAGTTTAAACTCCCCATTGGTCCCCTCCCAGGCGATGCATGACATATTGGTGCTGTCTGATAGAAGCTCCAAAAGAAATTGCCACAGCTGGATTTGTCCACTTCCTAAAATGCAAACAAATTGAAGTGTAATTAAATAAAAGGGTGGTGCAAAGCAAAATAGCCTACTTATAAATATATATCTAACACTTTTTTGGCATAATGCAATACAATAATTGTATTAATGCTACAGTTGCTTATATAACGCATATTAAAATACATATAAAATTACGAAATAACATTTTCCCTGAATAGCGAATTTGCTTTATTCTGTAAACACATAATTCAGTACATTGTAACACTTACCTTTTTGCACGCCTGTATTGATGGGGGTCCAAGAGGAGCTTTTGCTGTCCTTCAGTAGATTTTCCGTTGGGTCTGGAAGAAAACGTTTAAACAGGCTATTTGCAATTACAATTCTGCTATACTTTGGCCATTTTCTAAAAGCTGAAATTAAAATCTCTCAAAAATATTAAAACACAATCGGTCAAACTGATGCAGTGAACATATTTCTTCATAGGTGTAATCCTTTTAGAGGAACAAACTTTTCAGATAAAATATATAAATTTCACATTATATTAAATTATATTTATTAATTTCCTAGAAAAGATCTTAAATAATAGGAGTATTCTTGTGTTGCTGCACGATGTTTTGTCCAGATTTTCTGCCTAACTTCAGCGCTGAGGTCAGGAAACGCGTCCAGGAAAAAGGATATCCGATTTCCGACAAAAGAGGACCCGAGTTCCAGATGGAAAAAATCACCCGGCAATGGTGCGCAGCATACGCACACAGACCCCAGCATCGCCTTTTTCTCTTTCAATAGTTTCATCAATATTTCTCATTTTATGCGCAAAAAGACCATGTACCTGAGAGATACATGTTAAACATAAGGCTTCCTCCGCAGTTCTGTCGCATTGTGGTGGTGGACGTGAAAGGGTAGGCTTTCAATGGCGCAAAGATTTTTATTAAACTTTATCTCAAAACTGTGATCTGGAATAAATGTGGGACAGATTGAAGTTTCCAGGCAACTGTCACAAGCCCCATCTCTGAGACAATATTCAGACAGCAATTTCCTTCGGTGCATTGGTTTAATTAAAAGAGCAATTTACCTCTGTCATCCCTCCCCGTCTCCACAATAAAAAGGAACCGATAGAAATTCGCCCTTATCAATCCACCATCAAGGTTTAATAAAGTTTCTCCGTTAAGATCAGAGTTTCTATGGAGAATTGAAGTGTTTGACATGGAAACCGTTTCAGATCCTCTTTCTTTTCCGCCTTTTTACTTCTTTGCAAACAGTAAGGCCTGTTCCATGTTGAGAGAGAATATTTGCCTTTTAACTGCGCCTCAGTGCGTAATGGTAAACAAGAACATTTTATCCAAACTTATGCTGCTTTTATACGTGATAGATGTTAAATAGTGTTGTAAACCCTGAACCCCAACATTTATAATTCTTCATATTAACACCAATATAAAATATATGGACATAATATTCTCTTTGTCAAAGAGAAGCTTTAATAATTTAATAATTATGTCTCAAGCCATTTCCATACTCCCTATAAATGTCAGAATATTCTGCCCGTTCTTCTCTAGAATAATTACCCATTTTCTAATTTTTAAACAGTTTTCAGGACTGGTTTTGTGCAGGGTGAAACAGAAATCACAGCAGTGGTCTTATTTTGACGATAACCTCAACACATGGGATTAGGCCATTTATCACAGGCATGTCAACAGTCCCACAAGGCAAAATAATCTCAGGAAGCAAAATATTAAAGAGAAGGAAGATATACTTTACTGTCGTTTTATGCCCTAACATAAACATTTAATACTGGCTGTCTGTACAAGGGCGTTTATTTATTTTTCCAAATATTTGTCTATCATGATAGCGCCATAAAATAGGTCGGTGGAGTGTATGGGGTGACCAGAGAGTGTTGTTACGCATTTTGTTTTTAATGTGCTTTTTCCAATTCCTAAATTTATTTGATACAAACAAGAGTAGTTTCAAAATATATTAACACAAACTATGAAAATTACTCCAAGGAAAAAAGAGTGCTGTTGTTATACTACCCCACTACTGGAAACAAACAGAACACATTAATGTCAGTTTAAAGTTTGTATATGGATTAATTGTGGTAACCAAATGTATAGGTCTACTTGTTAGCAATAATTGTGACGTCATCCACCAACACAATTCACATCATATTACGCATTTAATTCCAAAAGATAAACACTGAAAAATACATAAAACGTAAAACCATTACTTTTTTGAAATTGAATACTAAAGTGTCTAGTTAGTGTTTAGTTAGTGTCTGTTAGAGGCACACAAATCCCTGTTTTGTTTTCATGGTATTAGTGTTATCACCCTCCACTGTAACTCATTTCTAATTGGTTAAAAGGATTGTGAACATCTCACTTGCGGCTCACATCCCGGTCTCTCCTTTGTGATTGCACTATTTATTCTGCATATTTATACTATTCGTGCAGAAAAAGGGCTCCTTGCAGCAGCCTTTAATCAGTACCAGCATTATCAACACAACATTTCCTTCTTGTCCACTTCTTCCTCTTCGGCACATGCACGTCGTGTTGTCTCTCGCATCCCAGACTTGCTTTAGCTGCCTGAGTCATGAAAGAGATCGCAGGCAACTTAAAACAAGCCTCGAAAACAAAGCAATGTTTCTTTCTGTCCACGCAGCAGGGGCAAATAACATTTTTCATAGCAGGTAAGGTGGTGTAGATCCCAGGATGAAATAATCCTAAAGCAGCAGTAATACATATCAAATAATAAACATGCCAACAAAAATATACATATATGCTGCAAAGAGAAAGATATACATTTTCTGTTACGTAATACTTAATACTAAAATTTTACAGTGTTTATTGTGGTTCCACTTTTAGGCAGGTAGCCTTTGGCCTGCAGTACATGAGTAGTTTGATTTGTGATTGCTTTATAACCTGTCACCTGTGTCCACTAAATACTAAATAAGTTTCTGATTTGCTACCTTGAAAAGGTCACTTACCTCTCTCTTATATCAGACCGCAACCTCACATCCAGCTGCATTCAGCACGCCTGTCTGTCTTATAACCACTAGAACCAGTACAGCACTTTTAATCAGCTGGAAATGTGTATTTGATAAAGGTGTGTACAGTTGAACATTTATTAGGAGATCCTGGACTGGGTGTGGAAGCGAGTTTTCAAACATAAACTGAGCTGTCTACATCTCATTCTGTAAGTGGGTGTGTATAGCCAAATACTGCCGAAGCCTTGAACGGTTATACGACAAACAAATAAGAGGCGGAATCACACCCGGATCTTATTGTTGCAGAAGATCTTATTGGACGAAGAAAAAACGCCCTTCTGTTATTGCAGTCGTCATTAAGAAGACCAATCTTATAAGTCATCTACTGCTTAGGACAGCAGATTTGGTTTATAATCAAATAACAACAACACTGCATGTAGCCTACATAGTCGTAATGATTAAAGGTCAGGACCGCGGACAGCTCCAGAGAAAACAAACTTGGTGAAACACATGAGAAATCCCACCCCCAATTTGGATTTATAGGCCTAGTTTTATTTAATATTATTCTATAACAATAATAAAAACTAATATATTATTATTGTTGTTGGTTTGTTATTATATAATTATATTTATTGTAATATATTTTTTAAATAATATTGACATGTATTAGTTTTTTGGGTTTTTAGGCCAATAGAGAGAAGAGGGTGGTATGAATTGATAAAGAGCTGGAGCCAATCCCAGCATCTTGGGCCCTGGAAGGGTTACGCTGGATAGATGGCCAGTACATCGCAAGGCGCACACACACATACACACACCTAAGGCTAAATGTTAACTTTAAATATGGATGTTTTTTATAACAAAATAAACATTAAATTAATAATTCCGCCAGAGTCCCCATCGACTGTGTGTATGTTTTAAATTGGGGTACCAAAAGAAAAAACATTGAGACACTAACATGATTAAAGTCATGATCTTGTTTATTAGAAATACATTACAGTGCTCTAAAATAATAATAAACAAACCTTGCTTGTCTTCAGTTGGTGATAAACATCTATGATAAAATGGTTTATTCCTTCCTGCATAATCTGCATAATCACAATTAATGAATCCTGCTATAATACATAAGGTTTAAAACTTCAGCTATTTCTGCTATTTTTTGTATTACCATAAAATAAAATTTGATTGACCAAGGAAGTTGTTATAAAAAAGCAAGGAATTTCCACAAGCAAGTTTTTTACGATAGTTAAAACAATGTCTTTATTGCCTGTTGTTAATGACAAGGCATGACATGGGGGGTATATAATGGAAATTGGTCTTATTGCTGAATTCTGCGCATAGGCTGGATCTTATTGGTGTGTGCCTGGGTGCCGTATTCATTGTAGCATCTATACTCTCCTTGGCGTCTGTCTCTCTCAAAGATGTACTGATATCCACGGTAACCGGGAAACTGATAGCCAACCCAGCTGCCAGAAAAAAGGGCAAATCTCATTTACTGCACAGCAAACCAATAAGACAGTACACAGGGAGCTACTGCATTATGCACCTGATACATTATTTGTGACAGTAAAATGGAGTCCCACAAAGGATAACACTTTGTAAATATGCTTTTGTTAACATTACCTAAAACACTAAAGTTGATTTTCAGTAATAGCATTTAATCAGTGTTGTCAATTGTAGGAAATTGTAGGAAAAAACAGGGATCAGTATCTGGATGTCTGTGTGTCCAGCTAGTAGTCAGATAATGTTGATATTGATTTAGTTAGTAATCTTGATGCGTTAACAAATCAGAGGAACCAGTGGTTGTTAATCACAGATGAACCATGTGAGGATGGTGAGGTGACTTACGCTCCAGAGCTGACTTTGATTGAGGGAACTTCTTTGCTGCACCAACCCATGGCTTGAAGGGAGGGATAGTCCTCACACATCTCAAATTTATGTCCCATGAAATTTTCACATTCATAGAGGGTTATCTTACTGTCACTGTGATTCTGTTGTGGAAAGTGTGATTATGGGAAATAATAGGATGATTTTAAGAATTTTCAAATTGGCTATGAAGTAACAACATGGTGTATCAACAATGATATTGACGAATGCAGACAGAGGTGATGAAGTAAGTCCTTCACAAAGGCTTGGACTGCAAGTCTAATTGAAACCAAAAGATTTGTCCCAGTCATATGATGTAATGCTGAAACAAACTTACAGCACATTTAATTGGTCTGAAGGAAAGCATGTGTTCTGTTCTGTAACTGCTGTTGCCACTCCAGGCCTGGTAACAGGGATAGTCGCCCTTCTCCAGGATAAACTGCTGGCCCTGGAACTCAGGATACTCATACCCCACCCAGCTGGAGGAAAGAGAGAGTCATGGTCAACACAAACCAGGAAGTAACAGCGTTTTACATGGCAATGATCTCTGCTGATCAGGATACAAAAGGCAAAGCAAACATGATGGTGTGTGCTGAAGGGAACTGCTCTTGTTCTTTTATCAGTTCATCTGTCACCACAGGCAGCTACAGCACAGCTCGCAGCTGCTGTCTGCTTGTTTGTTTCTCTCTGTGCACACTCTGTGAAAACCTGTATTTCAATCTCTTATTTAAATTAAATACAGTCTTCCATTCTTCCAATTTGTAGAATATAAAAGAATTAACATTCATGCGATAGTGAAATGGAAATGCTATTTATGATTATTAAATAGGTGGGATATTGTAATTATGGTGTATTGTTGTTGGTGACTATGTAGACATTTTTAATAAAGTTAAAGCAGTCAATTTGATTGCTTTAATACTTGTAATCAAATCACAAAACAAAAGGGAATGCTTAATAAGTGTAACAGACAGTCAAAAACTGGCATTAAATACATAAATCAAAACAAGAACAAAACAAAAATTAATATTAAATACACAAAAACAAAAAACAAAACACTTTCATCTGTTCATATGTGCTATTATTAACTTTACACATATCTTACCATGTAAGTAGCAATATTTATGTCATATATTCCACATCTTTATCCTCTCTGCTTTACATTAAACACATAAGAAATTCAGACGTAACACTTACGGGCCATTCTCCACCTTAATGGAGCGAACCTTTCTGAAGTCTCTGTCCAGAATGTTCTGACATTCAAAGGTAAACTCACAGTTCTTGCCCTGGAAGAACTCTTCCTCAAAAACAGTCATCCTAAACTTTCCCCTCTGCTCCAGCTGCTGCTGTGGGTTCATGATTGCTGCCGGTCACTGTGCTCTCTATTGGGAAAAAAGTGAGGGGGGATCACCAAGACTGCATGAATTTATGCACACATGCATCAAATTTCAAAGCAGAAAAAGTGAAAATCTACTCCTGGGCAAAGTTTTGACAAAGCAGGTTTGTTTTTTTTCTTTTTTGTCGTTAATTGTCTTTTTGGTATTTACTCTTTATAACTACAGGAATCTGATGTTTGACTTTGATGTTTGAAGTGTGGCATACTCACAAAGGCTACTAAGGAGGGACAGATCCAGTATAATCAATGTAGTGGCCAAGCCCTTGTCCAGTGTTTTTATAGCACAGGGCCCCTCATTTAGTGCAGAATGCATATTGGGCCTGCTCACTCAGCAGCAGCCTACAGACAAATCACATTCACCATTGTAGAGCCTATTGCAGCCTATTGTGGAGGTCTTAGACCAATTGACTCATCAAAACTATACTTTCTGTCCCCATACCAGACACTTGGCCATTCACAATGGTGAAGCTTTAACATGATCAGACAGAGAAAATAATAGAATTGTTGAAGATTATATTAAACGGTGCTGGTCACACTGTAGTGCCTGGTTTGGATCCCTTATTTTTGGCCAGAACTAGATGGTGGTCTGTACAGAAAGACTGTAGACTGTATTATGTAGCTGTATTTTTGATGCATCGTAGCCAAGTTTTGATCCAAACTAAAGTTCATGTGTTATGTAAATAAATGACTAATTATTTTGTTCAGGGCCCTATGAATTTTATTGGTGGCCCTAAGAAATAATTCCAAGACAGGATAAGTCAGTATTGGACTAGCCATTCAATTTAAGCTAAATGTATAAGTCTGCCAATCTATGTTTGTCGTTCAATCTCCTTCCGTGCCTCCATCTCATCCTCTCCCCTGTCTATCTGTCTTTGTTTATTTCTGTGTTTGTGTACATCCTATTTAGCAACAGACATCCTTTGAACTTATGCCAATGCCTGCTGCAGATAAACAGATTGCATGTGATTTCAATGTCTATAATATAGTAAATAACTTAAATAACATGAGTGAATTAGCTAAACATTTGAGATTAAATAAATATATTCTGATTTATACGGGAGTTTTATTTAACGGAGAACATGATCGATGTCCATGATAAGTAATTTAAATATTTTTAAAAATTATTCATTAAAATTGTTAAAACACGTCATCAGCCTGTCTAATGACATCTAGTGGAGCGATACATTAATGCAGTTCTCTGCCCATATTAGCTTCCATATGGCCTTTGTCATTGCCGCATTCATTTTCTTATTCATATGCGTATGTTTATTATAATAATGCTGGAAAAAATCACTATAAAATATTAATAAGCTGTAACAGGATCATGCATGTATGTGCATGCACACGTGATTATTCTCACCTGTTAGGTGTTGTTTGCGTAAGAGCAGGTGCTGTACACAACAGACAATTTGACAGACAATGAGTTCAGCCTCATTTTCCTAAGAAACACAGTTCATTTACATCCCAAACGCCCCAGCTGAAACCCTGCATCATATTTCATTTCTATCTCAAGTTTTATCTCAATGAAAGAAGATAAAATATATTGCTATTCATTAGTTCCATTCATACCCAAATTTCATAATGGCAACAAGAGCATAGACAAATTATCAAATGATTTCAGACAATTACATTTCAAAGATTACATAACTTTTACATATTTAGATGAATAAATGTTAATCTAAACATTACCTAAAACATACACATAACTTTCAACTGCTGCGTAAATAAACAGGTGTCTTATGAAGGTTGCCAATGATAATGAACTCAGAATATATATTTACTATTTAGTTTAGTATTATTCCTGTAAGATTTCAAATGTTAACTTACCTTGTTAAAGCCTTGGGCTGGTACAATCAGTTACGGGCAACCAGTGAATAGAGATTTTTCATTGTGTTCTTAAGCAATTACTGTTACTGTCAGCAACTGTTCTAATCTGGGGGAATATCCATGTTATTTTGTGGCAAGTCATATTGGATCCACAACGCATATAGACTAGACATGATTTACTTAGAAAAGGTAAAATTAATGTTTTGAGATCTGGGAATTAAACTGCATTTTGAAACAATCTAGAATCCCATTAAAAATTAATGTGTCCCCTCAATTCCTTCTTAAGTTTCAAATAATAGCTTATGAAAAATTGTAATATTAGGGAACATCTTTAATTTGTAGTTTATCATTCTATGAGCTCCTTGTTGCATCAGTGTCTGTAATAGGATGCTTTTTTGTAACTGTCATGGTTATGTGAAATGCAAATTAGTTCTTTGCATATCAGAAAATCTAATGCTTCTATATTAGTTTAAGCTGTTGTACTGTATCCTAGTAGAGGCAATATTTAGAATATCACACATTTAAAGTCTACTCTTTTTAATGCAAAAAAATATGCAGCTATGCATTTTCTGCTATGGATTTACTGGCAGTTTGTAAACAGGTGTGAAGGTGCTGTGAAATTGACCTGTGCTATATCTGAATAGTTAGTGAACAGACCTCAATGTCACCTGGTTGACATTTTCTTGAGGGCACCATGGAAACCACTAATCCTTCTAAAGGCAAATGTGAACAGGTCCAGACAACTAGTGCAGGTGACATCTGCTCAGATAATGTCCTTTATGTGTTTGAGCACACAAGACAGGCTGTTCCAGAGACCAGAGCCATGGTAGACAGATACAGACATTCCCATCTAATCTACTGCCAAGGGCAAGGAAGAACAGTCATTTGCATGTTCAACAGTAACCCTTTTAACTGCCACATAGCCAGAGTAGCTGTTTGCCATGCACTTAATGTACTATCAAAAATAATCTGTTGTGTTTCTTTCAACAGAGCAACTGTAATTGTATCAGATCCTTATACCAGATCAAATGTATACAGATCACAAAGATACACACAAAAATACAAATGTAAAAACGTATGGCTTGTTCTAATAAAAAAGTTTAATTCTTATATAACAAATTACTGTTTTCTAATTGTTAAAATGAACACAATTGTATTAAATGACAAATAATCATTAGAATGAAACGAAATACGGAATACTGGTTTAAATTCATAACTTTTTACATTATTACAAAGTCTTAAAGTTAAAAAACATTGAACGCTTTAAATAAAAAGCGAAGTATTATGACCATTTTGTCCGTACGAAATTATTATTTATTAGAGTGAACAAGCACATTACATGGTTAATGGTTAAGACTCTGGACAGACAGCATAAGATTAAAACTCGGACAGGTTTACACATCCTACACGTCGAAGTGTCCAGTTGTTCTCATCTTTTCTGTTTTTGAAGCAGGTCTGTATATGCGTAACGCGAGCCGAACGAACAAAACCTTTTTATCTTCAGGTATTGTGCGTGTGGCTCAACGTGAGACAAATACAGAAATAAACCCAAACGATTCCTCCATGCTGAATCGTCCAGTATGTGTTTGATGGTGCCCTGCCAATTTCCCTCGAAGACACCAAACCAGTAAAAAATAAATAAAAAGAACAGATCAACAGTTTTGCCCTATGCAGCAAGTCAAATTATTCAAAGAAGCCATACATTTTCTTTGTGATCTCAACATTTAGTTACACAATCCTTAATTGGCTCCCTTAGTTTATGCAAACATGTAAACGTATTTCGTGACATCTCAAACGACTTCAATTTAGCCTACATTATCTAATCATTTGTTATGAGTTATATAATGGAAGTTATAACCTGCTACACTCAGCAAAACTTACCTGTCATCTCTTACAGGCTGTATACAGGTAATGTGCAGAGGACACCTGAGGCCTTGGTAGACGTACTTATATAGTCTGTAGCTTGCGGATAAATGCATTGATCTGTTCTGTCTCCAGTGCGTGAAACTCTGATCTGGACCTGTCACACTGCGCTTTCCTCTCATCCAATATTGACACAGGGGCTCAAATGGGAGGGCCACAGTAGATTACTTCTCTATCTTGTTGCTCTGTGCAAACCGAACTAGCGTCTCTCCGACTTCAGACGCCTGGTCAGGGCGCATGCTTGAATCGCAAGTGATGCAAAATATTCATTTAAAACTACACTATGTAGATTTGCTGTTGACAAACAACGTGGACATGACTTTATGCAAAATCAAGATTAAGAGGTAACACTTTACAATAAGGCTTAATTCATTAACGTTACTTATACATTAGCGAACATGAATTAACAATTTAATACATTTATAGCACTTATTAATATTTGTTAATGTTAGTAAATACAAATACAGTTGTTCATGTTAGTTCACTGTGCAATATGTTAACAGATACAACTTTTTGTTGTATCTGTTTTAAAAATGTATTAATGTTTAAAATTAAGATTAGTGTTAAATTAAGATTAATGCTGTAGAATAGGCTATTGTTCATGCTAACTAAAGAAGTTAACTAATATTAATAAATGGAATATTATTGTACAGTGTTACCGATTAAAATGCAGGCTATGTAAGGAAAAATATGTTAGGTTTTGCAAGTAGTCACCATGTCATTTTATCAGCAGTTATCAACAAAAAGGAAGCGAGGACAATGACTAATATTGAAATGAAACGTTAAAGGGATAGTCATGTTTACAAACGCCTTTGATTTGTTTTCCGTGGTAACAGTAGGCAAAATGTTAGTGACTGCCAGCCTCAAGAACTACACAGCCAGAATTATCACCCCCATGACACAGCTGATGCGGATCTGCCCCCTGCTGGTCTTATAACAAGGGTAAAGACATTTTTAAAGTACCCTGAAGTCGATATTCCTTCAGCCTTGATATACCCAACAAAACTGGAGAAACATTGGTGTTGAAAGAACAGAGACGGGGGTATAGTTCTCACAATTTTTACTCTAGTAAATATTTCACAAGGATTATTTTTTAGATACATACAAACTAAAAAACAAAACCAAACTAAAAATGACCATTGGACTTGGACTTGACTCAGAATTTTGTTATTGAGAAAATATTGTTATACTCAGTATAACAATATACTAATATACTAATATTGTTATTAAAAAAAAATACTGAACACAATTTAACAATATACTCAGTGTAACAATATACTCAGAATATTATTAAAAAAAATACTGAACACAATTTTAGATTTTTGACTGAAATCTAACTTATTTTGGTTGTTTTTTAGGCAACAGTAACAATAAAGGCATAAGCATTAAACTAAAAGGAATGTCCAATTTATAACCTTCACAAGCCAGACATGACCCCAAAATTCAGAAAGGTTTCAGGATTTCTTATTTCCATGGGAGGTTCTTTAGCTAGGCTGTGAGTCTTTTCAGATATGCCTCCCAGCCTGCCTTTCTGTATTCTTCTGCAGCTTTGAGACGATCTGAGCTGGCAAGAATACCTCGTCCCACAATTACGATATCAGAGCCTTTAGAGAAGATCACATCTTCTGGACTTGAATACTGCTGCCCAAGACCATCCCCTATACAGCAAAACAAACAATCATAAAACAGAATACACATATATGTATATCACATGCATTCTGAATATTCTGTAGAATCACTGTAACCAGACTTCTTATTTTGACTTAAGAGACAGATAAGCTAATACCAACTCTATGTGAAAAACACAATGTACCTCCAGTCTGCATTTGCACTCCTGGTGTCATGTGTACAAAACCAGGCTTTTCACTGATCTTTGATCCACTTATAAACCCGAACACAAAGTCAGAGTGGTCCTCAGCCATCTTCACCTAAAGAACATTTCAAAAAACTCTAATAAGTGGCTTTATCAAACTAAACATTTAGAAATAAAAAAAACTTGCAAAATAGACATCACTATCACCCATTAAAACTAGAATACTGGAAGAACATCCTTTAAACAATGTGATGAAAACAAAGTGAACCACAAAGTTGTTGGAAGAGACAACCTAGTGTTTCAATTCAATTCTTTAAAGAGAAAGGTGTACCACTGCTTGAGTGTAATCCCCTGTTGCTAGGGAACCCTGAGAGCTCATCTGAGCAATGAGCAAACAGCCGTGACCCAGAGGCCTGCCGACTGTGGCGAGACCCTGCAGCACACCCGGACCTGGCAATGCATGGGCATTAATGATATGCGCCCATGAAGAGATCCGGTAAAGACCCCCTTCATATCACAGAGAAAAAGGCATTGTAGATTATTTACATTCATTACTGTTAATAAACAGACATTAAAGAGAACATTTATAAAAGTAATTCAACCAAAAAGGACACACACAAATAAAAACACAACATAAAAGTAATGCGTTATGTCAGACTGGACGTCAACAACAATCAGTTGTTGCTGTCTTGTAATCAATTGTCGTTGATTTCAACCCTGATGTCACATCTGATCTGCCACAAAGGACATATTTTCAGTGAATAACTTCTGTTATTGAAAAGAAATACTGTAAAAAGTTATTTTATGGTTTCATAAGACTTCATAAGACTATAAAGCACAACATCATATTTGCATATGCCACATGAATTACTTTTTTTTTTATTATTTACTTTTTTGCCCTTGGACAGACATGGTCACTATAAATAGTTGTGGTATGTCAAAGAGCTGCAAAGATTCTATAATTTATTTTTTTCCAAGTAAAAAAAAATAGCATGTGTTTGCAGTAAAATGAGAGTTAATATTAATGAATGACAATTTCCAAGTCAGTGACAAAGCATACCGGAACCACTAAATTCCAACATGGATATTTTTTGTAGACTTTCTGCAAAAAAATAAAAAATAAACTTGGGACCAACCACACTGTGAAAAACACTCACCCTCATATTGATGCTTAACTGTGTTCCCAATGTCTGCAAATTTGCGATCCTCAAAAATAAGGAAATTGTGCTTTCTAGCTAACTCTTTGAGTTTACTTGCAACATCTGAAGTGAAGTCCTGCAAGATATCCACATGAGTCTTCAACACACAAATCAGTGGACCCAACATCAAAGCAATCTCCAGCAGCTCTTCAGAACCAGTCACATCTGCTGAGATGCACAGATTGGTTTTCTTCTCCTCCATGACCCTCAGCAGCTGAGCAGCGAGAGGGTGTGTGTCAGGCAACCCAGCACGATCCCCATAGCTGAGCACCTTACAGCTGCTAATAGGAACCGAGGAGCCTTTCTCATTGACTGATCCGTAGGTGTTATTTTCTACAACAAACCTCTCTACATCCTGAGACATAGCCAAGTCAATTCGTCCAGCCTTAACTAACACTTTTAGAAGTTTGGTGACAGAAATAACTGAATGCAGCGTGATGCCTTTATCAGCAAGCCTGGAACTGCCTCCCTGTTCTCTGTCCATTAAGACGACGGCATCTGTGACCTTCAGGCCTTCCTTCTCAAGCACCTCCGCAGTTTCTAGAACACTGCTTCCACTGGTCACTACATCCTCGACTACTAAACACTTGTGCCCAGGCTGGATGTCTCCCTCGATCAGACGTTTTGTTCCTGGAGAATATCAAAGACAAGTCAATAAGCTTGCAAATTGTTCAATCTACCACAATAGCTGACGACACAGTTTTACTCAGCTGTCATTGAGTCTGTTTTGTGCACTTGCGCCCTTAGACAGATGCTACAGATTCCTGTGCACTAAAACATGCAGCATAAGAAGGGCTCTTTCCACAGGCCATCTCCACCTTGAACAGGTTGTACATCCGCTACTATTTAGCTTTTTCAGATTGCAATATTCTGTGCTGCAACATCTTACAATACCTTTTATAATAATGTAAATATATATTTGCAGTTCTATACACCTGTGTATACAGTACTTACGATGTACATCTGTACATAACTTGTCTGTATGTGTATTACTTGTTGTTTATAATTCTACTTATACATACATAACACAAGAAATAAGATTAAATATGTAAGTACTCAGAACTTCTGTAAACCACAGCAAACTCCTTAATAAAGCTGAATTTGCAAAAGTCACAATAGTATATTCAGAAATGAACTATTGCTTATAATGAATTCATACATTTTTCCCTTATTGAACTGAAAGGGCATCTGATTATGTAACGGGTGTGCGTGTAACAAAAATACGCGTGAACACCAATTCATGTTGCAAGTCTGACAAATCTGTAATTTAATTGTCCACATACTTTTGAGAGAGATGACAGAGAGATTTATAATACAATAACTACAGTAACAACAACTATATACCGTAATCTTTTGCCTCCTTTCGCCGAATAAGCATAGGATATTCGCTGGTAGAGCAGATGATTGTGGCCAGAGGAAGAGCTGTGTATGGGACACCGCACACACAATCAAACTGCACTCCTGCACTCTCAGCACGCTTATGAAGAAGGTTTGCAACCTAAATATCAAAAACATTATATATTTAATCGTGATTTACACGAACAAATGTTGTATGATTAAACAACTGTGGCATAACAGCGCACGTACTGGTAGTTTAGCATGAACTCAAACTGAGCACGTGTTTACCTGGTTCATCAGCGCTGGATGGGACACTATTACTCTAAGATCAAAGTATATCGGCGAAATGAGTCCACTCTTTAGTTTAAACGTCCCAAATTTTACGGCTTGGATGGCGTGCAGTTTCAAGATTAAACTATCAAGACTCCCGTCATCCATTTTATTGTGACTGGCGAACGCAAGCTCTGTTGGGGCACAGTAAGTGTAATGTCAAGCAGTATCTGATAGTTCCTGTTTCTTGGCCGTTCCCTCCTTTGGAACCACGTGACAGCTCTAGTTGGCAAAATAAAAGCCGCTTTAATATTTTAAGGGGTATAATAAAACAGGGAAATAAAGGTTTAAGTTTCCGCAGTTTTGTAATGCACACGTTATAGTCGTTTAGTGTGAGGCCAATAGAACATAACTTAAAAAATGCTTTTTGCTAGTGTTAGTGTATAACGTATGAAATCTATGACTTAAATAAATAAATAAATACTTAATACATTAACACGGATCATGATCTTTTCATGATCTTTAATAGAAAGGATAAATATAAATAGAGAATACAAATTTTAAAATCTTCCTCGGTCGTCCTATTTTGAGGACTGGGGTTAACTTGCAGTCTTATCAGTGCTGATACAAAAGTGTTATCTCTACGGTCTGGCCAAAGGAAAGGTCTTGATGTAACGACCACACTGATGTGATCGTCGCTGGTCATGTGCTGAGCTGACTGTCGACATTTTTATCCAGCACAAATAAAGGAGCATGAAGAGAAGACTTCTGTTGATATTCAACTCTCTCTCTCTATATATATATGTATATATTTAGTATATCATTTAGATAATACAATGATGCCCATGTTACGTTGTTCATTTCTTTTTCAGAGAAGAGCATAGAGTAAGAACCTGGCAGCGATATCAGCTTCTTACTGACTTACTCATGGTAAACTGCTACATCACGTACAATATACACAGCCATTGTTTTTATAATAACAATAAAACACAGGTTAAGACAAGTACAGAACTGAATCTGATTTTTTGTTTTACCCATACCTGGTTATTCATCAACCAGGTAAGTGTTAATGGTTATATAAATACTGTAAGGTCTAGTTCATCAGTGTAGATTAGAAAAGGGTGTTAGCTGAAACTTCCGACACAGATAATGAAGGTCGTAAATTCATGTTTGGTACAAATAAACCGAATACTATGAGCTCAAGATATGCTGAATGAGACAAACAAAAGTAAATCCAAATGACCCCAGTATATTTGTTTATTTGAATTATGGAAGCATTAACAAATTGCTAAACAAAATGAAGAAAAATGTGACTAGGCAAAAATGATTTTGAGGCAGTGATCTATTACTTTTTTTAAAAAATGGCTGATTTTCTAAAATACATATTTTTGTTAATATGATTATTTTCTATTGATTTTAACAGGCTTTTTTTTTTTACAATCTTATTTCTTAAAAAAACAAACAAACAAAGAGCTTTGTTTTCATTTCTGTGTTAAAAGCATACTTTTGAACAAATTACCACACAAAATTTCATTTAGCCAAACTTATGGCAACCCAATATGGGTAAATTCATATGGGCAGCAGCATTACTATAATACAGCATGAAAAAAAATCCAGATTTTTTTAATGAGATGGGTTTATATTGCAGTATTTGTGAAGTCAGAATTAGTCAATAGCTATGAACAGCCTTTTAACCAAACAATCAATAAACAGTAAAATTACTTAAACAATACTGGTCTTATCCATTTTTTTATCTTTCCAGATTTGTAAATTAATTGTTTTCTTAAAGTGGTAGCATTATTTTTTTTAAAGAGTTGTGTTTCATCTATAAAAAATGACTTTTGCTTTTATTAAGATTTTGATCAAGAGGAATCTTAAAAATAAGCATTAAATATTATAAAGAAGCTCTATCCATAGCGGGTGGTTTAACAAAATGAAACCCCTGATGTAAAAAGTTGATTTTACAGTAGACAAACATAAGAATATTTTCTCAAAATAATACAGCTTAAGCCCAAATAGTAAATCCAAATACAACTGCTAAGAAAACAGGCACAAAACTCCTGCTGAGAGCCCTAACAACAGATATCTGGCTGTATTAAACAATATAACAAAAGTTTCTCCCACAAAAACAAGAACCAGCAATTTAACAATGTAACAAAATTTAAACCTAACCATTTTAGAAATTAAGACATTTTAAAAGTCATGATTTCTCAAAAGCCTTTTTTCCACTGTGTATTATTTCAAGTTCATTACCTTTATTAATAATATTTGTAAACAAAGATTCTAAATGCATTAATATCTACACCCAGCTGCTGAAATCAAACCTCATCAAGACTCAGTGCAGTTAAAGAACAGAAAAGGCGGATAGTGAAAGAGGGAGTGACACAGGGCTTTAGTTTTGTTATTCGCTGCATGACAGTTATTCAAAACCTGTGTACCATTCAAACAGAAACAGCCGGCACACCCATCGGGGCTGTTCAGATGTCAGCAGATTTAAAGTAGTTAGTGGGCATGATTACGCAGTGCAGGTGTCTGCACTGAAATGCTGACTTGCTAATAAAGATACAAGTGTTCTAAGGGATGTACTGCATCATTGCCATTAGCCTGTGTGTCTGACACACTCCTGTAGGTGTGCCATTATTGTATTGCCTCTGTGACGGACTGCTGAAGATAAGAACCTTAGGCTTCCGTGTTTCTGTCTCCGTTCTCCTGAGGTTGAAGCTGCTCTTTTTCTGTGTTGTCATCCTGGGGTGGCCGTACACGTTTGAAGAAGCCCAGCTGTGCAGAAAAGACAAATATGAAACTCACAGAGTTAAAACATCCAAAAAAGCAAGTCCCCTCCAGTCACAGTATCAAAATGTAAGATTCAGACCCTCTGTATATGCCCTAGCCCTAGGTGGTAAGGTCAGTATACAATACAATGGAAATACCAATTTTAAATTCTTCTTTTGAAAATTATATTGTGGTCTCATGCATCTAAGACTAATGCATAGCCTACATATTGTTGTGACTAGATGGTACAAAGTTTGACTTATTCCAAGATAAAATTACTTACTAGAATTACAATTATGAGGATGTACACTGATCTAACTAATGTTTACAGTTGTTTACCTTGTACATGACAAAGATGAGCAGAGCCAGAAGCAGCAGTCCAGCCAGTACAGCCAGTGCCACCACCCATCCAGGAACAGGCTGAGTGAGCTCTGAATTCACCCAGATCACCTTCAGAGAGGCCTGCAGAAAAAACATGAAAGAATAGGTGCTGCCTAATAAAATATAACACTACAGAACAAGACTAACATCAAGTTTAACTGCATTCATCTTCTGTGGTATATGGCGCTTTGGGAAGGACTGATGGGAATGTTACAGTATGTCAACATATTACGCAAAACTCGTTTCATAAGAAATCTAACTAATTTAAACCAAGATATTTCTCACTAAATTCATGACTGCTTTAGTTTGCATACTTACAGATGTTTCCCTGGCTGGAAGCTCAGACATTAAGTTTTTATAAGGCATCTCTACAACGCTGAACGAGGCAGAGGATCGAACAGTGTATGACTTGTTTTGACTTTCAGCCTAATAAGAAAAAGAAATATAACTTTGTTTTATTGTACTAACATTTCCGGAGTAAAAACTGAATGTTTATGATTTTTTCAGTCATATGAATGTTTTTACCTTTAGAAATGTGCTCACAGCAAGTCTGGAGTAAATAAATAAAATGGCACTCTGGCCTTTCTCCAGACGCCCCACCCAGCACTTAATCTCCTGACACTCTGCAGTCCCACAATCCTGTGCAGGTACAAACAGCCAACTGAATTCGCACCTTGTACATGTACAGTGGTGTACAGGACAGTTCAATGGCATGCTAAATTTTAAATGCCCCCATAATTCGTAAGTAGCTTTGGATAAAAGCATCTGCTAAATGAATAAATGTAAAATCCAGTCTATTGATGTGTACAGAAACAATTTGTATGACGATTGTTTTAAGGGTGTAATAACAGATGTAAGATGATAGTTTTATGCTATTAATAATTTTATAATTCTAACAGCAGTTCATTAAAAGCAGTTACAGACAGTTCTGTGGGTTGCCTTCAATTGTAAGTTTGCAGCTGTTAAATGGTGTGACTATACCAGAATCTCCAAGTTCTCTTCTCCTTGTTTGTCCTCCAGGTCCCTGCGATGAACACTGTGTCTGTTTCTTCCCTCTGCTCTGTCTCCACTGGCAGAAGTCTCATTTTTGTCAACTAATCTGGGATTCTAGGTGAATATAAAATCAGACTTTACAGGAGATCCTGAGGTGCCTGGTATTAACAGCATTACATATAAACAAATGGTTTAAAGCATACATAGTGGGACACATACAGTTACATTCAGAGGGTTGATATCCCTGTTTGAGCTGCAGTTCATGTTTCCATCTACTTCTAACTTGGTGATGTAGAGCAGAGATCCATTATTGAATTTGTAGGGCCAGTGAATGTTCAAACTGGCCATACTGAATGTACTGGGGCCTCTGTTGCGTAGCTAGGAAAAATAACAACATGATAACATTTTAAAGTGATACCACCTGGTTAAAAACTCAGTACACTGTAGAAGTTTGACAAAGAATGTGATGTCTTTAATTAGTGATCTTCACTGTGTTTGCTACCTCATAAATGTGTTGAACAAGAGGTCCAATATCATCTTCTATAACAGGATTCTCTTTTGGATGCCAGTTAGCAATGGGTAAGAAAACCTGCTCCGGTGCAGAAACCCTAAAGCAGGACAGAGGAGAGAAAAAACCAAAAAGGTGTTTGTGAAGTGAAGAGCTCTCAAACAACAAATTCTAAACTGTGTAGCTGTCATTACTTCTCCAAACGTATTTTATAAATGCAATGTTTCAACCTCTTTGGGCCTGATCCTATGTGCACTTTTCAGTGCAAGACATGCTTAAAATGTTTGTCTTTAATCAAAATGTACATTTTTAGCCTGTATTTCCAACACCTTCTATCCAACAACCTGGCTAAAATCATGTCCTGCCCTACATTTCTTCTTTGAATATCCTGTTTCACTCAAAAATAGGATCTGTGTAGAATGTGTAGAATATATGTTACATGGATTCTACACACCATTTCATGTTCGTTTTAAAATTAACAACAGAAAATCTGTTAATAAAATACAGTATGTGTGACATGAATTTAATTGAAAGTAAGATTTTAAGAATCATACCCTCGTAATTCCACTCTGGCCAGGACAGCGAGCTCTGTCACCACAGAGACCAGATTACTGGTATTATTGAACTGATTTGAGCTGAAAGCAAAGGGAAAGATTAACTTCACCAACTGAGCACAAGGTGGCGCTGTTGCTTCAAAAAACCTGAAGGCATTTCCTCAACGTTTGAGGCAGAATTCTCTACACAAACAGAGTTCATTCTTTATGTTTCAAAACTGATCATACATCATTAAGACGAAGATGGACACAGGGAGTGTGAGGAAAGAGAGTTAAAAAGCAATACAAAGCAGGATGTTGTCAAATACAGATAAAAAGAAGAGTTCCCTATAATTACAGTGGTGAAAAACTGCTGGCAGTCAGCAGGGAACTGTGGATTAAAAGCCAGTGTTGTCTGAAGTTAACTGATTTAAATAAAAAGAAAACAGGAAAAGGAAACTGTTTATCTGTTAAGAACATCTTTGCTTTAAGCTTGTTTAAGTGGCTCTCCTTTTAAGTATACCTACAAAAACGTTGTCCTAAACAAATATAATTAGTACTCCAAAGCCAATCTGGGGTCTGAATTTTATAATGGCAAACTTAAGCTTAATACCTTTGTATCTGCAAGTCAAATTTAACATGGGTGTCCTGTTCTGACAGCTGATGCACACTAAAGCGTAATCCTGCTATTATCTAAAAAAACAACAGTATAAAAGTAAAAAAACATTAGAAAATACACTGGGTCATTTACATGCTACAGTAATGGACAAAAGTAACTTTCTGTATAAACAAATATGCAAATATTTTAGCATGGAAAAGCTGTTAGTCACCTTGGTTCCTCCTTTCATAGGGTTTCCAAGATCACAGACCACCAGTCTGGTCTGATTCTCTTTTTTAAAAGCACAGGACAGCCTCGATAATGTCTGAGATACAGATATGAAACCTCAGATTTAAAAAATGTCTTTATTGACTATAAAAACATTTTAAAAAATGTTCCAGGTTCAAAAAAAGACAAGCTCCACTGACGTGATTCATCAGTAGCATGCAGTTGACGAACTCAAAATACTTTGACTCATCCCTCAGTTTAAAGAAACAGAAACTTTGTGCATACATTAATGACAGTTGTATAACCTTGATTACAGGATTTTAATCAAATATAACTTTGCACAGGCCAGGTTAATATAGTAATTTATCTTACGAATCATGCTAACGTTATAAAACTATAAATGCTCATGTTTTGTGGCTACACTTTTAAAGTACTCTGTTCTGGTAGACTTCCATTCTAAGGGCTGTACAAACATTTTTTGTTTGCTTTTGAAAACTGAGGGTTGGGTCAATTATTTTCTATGGTACTTGACAGCATTCCATAAATGCTGCTGAAAAAGCTAAACTTTAATTGAACCTGGAGCATTAACATCCCTTTTCTTAAAACAAATTCCTTTAACCACAGAAGAAGATTGTAGATTGGGGCCCCTGCTCACCTCACTATTCCGCACTACCCCAATGAAATCTGCCTGAGATGGTAGGGTGACGATAAGATCAGCTTCATATGCCCCTTCCCCTCCATTCTCTGCTGTTACCTCTAGGGTCAAGGGGCTATCGTCACCTATGTAGATCTGTTTCTGGTCACTGGAGCACAAAACGGAATCATACACAAATTAAACGGTTGCTCCACACCTCAAGACAATAAGGTGGTATTAAGGGCTCAAATGATCTAATGACTCACCTCACAACAGTCAGCTTTAAGTCTGGCTTGCAAATATTGTCTTCACCACAATCCAGAAGTATGTGAGCCTGGAAAAATCACAGGGAATTATGGGAAATACAAGTTCTATTTTTATCCAGTGCTGATGCTGAGCATTTAAGAACAATTTGAGGACATAGTTGTAAATGAGTATATAAATCTCATTTAAATAAATATAAAGTTATATAAACAAATAAATATAAAGTTTCTTAGAGACAGATTTGATCTTTTAAGTGGCTTTATGCTTTATGTAATTCTTAGTTCAGGGTTGCCATGACTTTTCAATGATCTTTTAAATTGTTTGTTATTACTGGATACTGCATTCAAATTTATTATTGACAGATTCATTGAAAAGAACCAATCTTAAAGAAAAGTCACAAATCCATGCAATATGTTTTACAAGCAATACTTAGCCAAAGAAATATTATAGATCACAACTAGAAAATTCACTAAGATTTTAATAATTCTGAAAACGACACATTTAAAATTTCCATGAACACAGGAACCTGTTATATTTCATTAATGAAACCATATTTCATTAAAGCTGAAATCAAGAGACTTTCAATGCATTACAGCACTGGTATATAGTGTATAAAGCCAGTTTGTCTATTCCACTGTGATGTATTTGTGTGAGAAATTGTTTTATAAAAGACTCAGATCATTGTGCATGTTTGGAAACTATGGGGATGTTTCCTATAAAAACATAAATTCTCATTTTTCATATATTATGCATTGTATTGTATGTAAAATTTATTTTATTTTACATTTTTATTGATTTTGTTTTACTAAATGCATTAATGTAAATACAATCAGCACAAATCTGGCATCTCTGACTGTCATTGAGTTAGTTGCTAGATTTCTTCCTTGGGAACTTGTACAATAAAAAATCTTTACATAACCACCCTCTGTTTAGACATATGATTTAAATAATGATAAAAGTTATTCGACAATAAGACAAATCTTTCTGGTGTACATGAAAAATGCAGCTCCCACAATCATCCCCACCCACTGAGCAACTACAGATCCTCAAGAATGCTCACACATGCAGCGTCCTGTAAGCAGAGGCCTAGTGAGGGAAACACTTGTACCTGCTTAGTGATATTTGTGGGATTGGACTGGTCGAGGATGGGCAACAGGCCTGTCTTATCTGCTGCTGTTTTGTAATCCAAGCTGTACTCCATAAAAACGGCTATGGGCGTGATCTTATCCCTGAATTCTGAGTCATCCTGTAAAAAAGAGAGAGAGCCAAAAGAGGAGAGAGGGAGAGAAACAGGGCCTCTGTGTCAAATGAGCTCAAGGCTGGGGAATTTTAGTGCAGCTTTACACGCTCCACAACATAGTCTTTTATGTCCAGCTAAGAGAGCTTTGCCTTTTCCAGGTCAAATCCTTCTTTAGCTCTGTAACACACTGTTTGGTTTTGAAAACAAAATAACGCCACATTCCAGTGCCAAACATCTGGGCCATCTGTCATCGCAGCTTAAAGACAACACAAATGTGTTGCAAGACATAAAGAGATCAGCACTCCTTTAGTTGGCCAAGTACAGTGAAATTGCACTAAACTTGAATGTGGTTACATCAATTCCCAGAACAGTTCTGCCATGATCAATCTGTAACCAGTGGAAGTGAACGCCGGAGCTCAGCTTTACGTTGTTCAATTGGTAGAGCATGTTGTTAGCCATCCCAAGGTCATGGGTTTGATTCCCAGGAAACACATATACATGTCTTTGCTGCATAAAAGTTTCCGCAAAATGTATAAATATAAATTGCTGTTCTCACTATTAAATAAGCCTGAAGCTCCTCACAGGCTGGTCCCTGGTTATTGGAGACAGTCATGTTCTTTGAATAATGAGACATCTTGTTGTGAAGGAACAGCCCACGTTTGATGGCTCCCTTGTGTTTGAGCCGGTCCAGGGTCAGATCAATCTGGAAGTCTGTGACAGAAAGGTTTTCCCAAATCAATAAGCATAACATTCCATTTAAATTGTAACAAAATTAGAGAAAGCACAAAAAAAACAGGAGAGTACAATATGCAAAACAAAGAGCAAAAGCAGTCAACCTTGAAAACTATAAGACCTGTGATGTCTCTGAATCTCTGAGAAAATAGTCAGTTATCTTAAACTGGCACATGTGCTCAAAGCAACTTTAATCCTCCAAATGATGCTTTTATCTGAAGTACCTTACAGTACACGTATTATAGGTTTAGGCTGTCTAGGCTAGGGATAAGTGTCTTGATCAAAGAAGGATTTGAACCCAAAACATTTCAGCTACTAGCGCAAATCTTATAAAACTACAATCTAAATATCCTTTTGAAGATTTCAGTGTACTATACAATATATTTAATTTTTACAACCTCCTTTTTATTCCATAATGTGCATTCATTGGAACCAAGCGGCATAATATCATAATATCAGAGTAATACTGATATTATGATATCAATCATAATATCAGAGTAATACAGTACATCTGTCTGCACACATCAGGAACATTTATTCAGTGTTCAGAAACTTGCTCCATCCAGTCATAGCTGGATGTCATACCTCATGCTGATCTGTATATCCTTCTATGGGACCCTAAAGGTCTCTGATCATTTTCTGATCTCACTGGGGTGAGAAAACAACTAGGACGTCAGGGACAAAAATAAACAAAAATTTTAAAAAGATGCAACTCATTTAATTCATTCCCTCAAATTACAACACAAACTTTCAAATATATATATATATATATATATATATATCTTATATATATATATATATATATATATATATATATATATATATATATATATATATATATATATATCTCTGATGTTTTTAAGACAGGCCCTGCACACATCCGCATCATAAGGTTGTCTAAACGGTAGCTATTAGCCCAACCAGACCGTAAAGTAACTTCAAAGCACAGAGAGAAATAATGAATTGGCATCAAGCTCTGTGGTCCGTAGGTCTGGTAGCCATTACACCCCAGACTGTGATATCTCTATGAAGGCTTAGGGAATGCTGGACACTGGGCTATTAACGGCTCTGCATCCTACATCCGGCTCCAAACACACAGAGGGCCGACACATCAAGCTCTGTATATTCCCTCCAGCAGTACTCTTAACACACACCGCAACAGCAGGACTCCATTTACAGCCTCATGTTCTCCTTCCACTTACAATAAAAGGATCATTTGCCCCAAATATAATATGTTTCATAATTTACACATATATATATATATATATATATATATCTATATCTATATATATATATATATATAGAAAGGAGCACTTACAAAAAGATGATGGGGCTCCCTTGCCACTTGCCTTCAAACAGTATTTTACAGTGAAGCTAAAGGGGAGAAAAAAGATACATTTGTGCAAATCCCAGTATACTGTCACTAAACGAACATCAAAACATGAGTCAAAGATATTACTGACAATAACAAGCAAATGCATTTTACTTTTTATTTGAGAAATCACACAAGTTTTCTGACAAATTGTGAGACAGCGTTACTGCCTTTTCTCTCAAACTACCTGTCTGGTTCTGACAGGAGCACAATGTTACAAAAAGCAGCACTGGCCAAATTGTCATTTTACATTTGAAAAAATGTATTCTTATTATTTTAACTAGATTTCTTGTTTTAGTTCTTACATTAAATGTTTTCAATGTAATTGGCTACAATGACAATGGTTTGTTGAAAACAAACAAGTGTAACTCACCAGGACACTGTGCTGGTTGTTCCAGGCAGAGTGCAGCTTTTGTCTTCAGGGTTCAGGATCTGTGGGCTAATATCCAGCGTGGTGTTCACACTGATAACTGGACGAGCTCTAGACACACATAAAACAAGCAGGCATCACCACTCTGCCATTAAAGAAATAATGAGGAACAGAACACTGCCTCATATAATGGTAAAATCCTACAGACAGGTCAAAGGAATCTGGCCTGGCCAGGAACTTTAATCACTTTTTATTTTTTCCTCTCATGTCCCATAATGCCTTGCAGCAAAATACTATAAATATGCGTATTCTACGGGTGTCAGTCAATGCTTGGTGGTCTTCCACATACACATAGGCAACTGAAAATGTTTCACCATGTTTTTTTCTTTTAATATAGCCTGTAATTGCTTTCACTACTTGCACATACAGCAAATTAAATGCTGCTGAATTAAATTAGAGAAGTTTTAATGGCTTATCCGGCCCTGATCATAAAAGTCTATCAAATGCAGGTGTGGCTTCAAAGCAAGACAGAGGGATAGGCATACTGTACCTGTAAAGAACAGCTTTGTCAGCCCCAAACACGCCAACAACCAGGTCTACAAGAAGAGAGAGAAATAATGAAAAACATGAAGGGAGCAAAAGATAAAGCAGCTTTGAATTGATGTGAAAGAATCTAATCAGTTTTAATGTGAACAGCAGAGATGTATAGGTTAAACAGGATGTGAGGGTTGAAAACTAACCAGGGTATCCATTCTGATCTACATCAGTGCCTCCGTGCATGGCGTAACCAAAGCTTGAGGGCATGGAAGCCGACGCCCACGTCCCCTCCAGAACCTGAGAGGCCACAGGATTGAGCCCTGTGGGATGCCCATTATGGATGTATACAAGGCCGCGGTGAAACTGCCCTCCATATGGGGCAGCAATCGCCACATCTGAGAAGAACAAAGAGATGAAATAAAAAAAACAGTCTAAGCCGGTTGCGTAACAACCATGGGTAGTACTGTGGTTACATCTGTAGTTCATGAGTCATGATTACTGTTCTGCATATATGTATTGACTGTCTATGTTGCAAGACACTGCAAGCACATAAGAAAACATTACAGCCTTCCTGTTATATCTTTCACAATAGAAAACAGATACACCCAACAATAAAGTGACGAAGGTCAAAACATTACCATTATATCCATCCATGTTGAGGTCTCTCAGGCTGGAGATAGAACTTCCATATCGAGCATAGATCTCAGAGCCAGTGAGTTTGATGACATTGCTGAAAGTAAAGCCACCTTTACCCAGGTAGACATACACCTGGCCCACCTCTCTTAGTTTCCCATCAGAGCCACGATCCATGAATAGAGGAGCCCCCACCAACAAGTCCATCTTCCTGTGAGTAAAAGGAAAAGTATTGCCCTGCTGAATAAATTAACGTGTTGTTTTGGTTGCTGGTGTAACAACCAGGTTGCTTAATCAGCAAGACTTCCTTGGTCGACAACCTTCAGTGGGAAAAACAAGCAAGGGTCTATTGGTTAATAGCTATACCACTAAACCAGCATAAACCAGGAGATTGCACACTGATGTAAGATGATCTTGAGTTTTACTGAATAAAATTCATTTTTGAAACTAATATTAACAAACACATATTCTTGAGAAAGACTATACTGATCAAAACAAACTTTTCAGCCCCTTTCTGAACACAAAAGTGTACAACAAGTTCAGGCAGCACGGAACTTGTGAAGAAAAAGAAGAAAACCTTATCTTCACTGTTGCACAATGCTTGGTCTCATTTTTCTGCTCAGTTTTTTGAAATGCTGCCAGTAATAACTTTTAAAGCATTGCTATGCATAAATTTAGGGAAGGTTTACTTGCCGCAAAGGAAATTGAGAATGCAGAAACAAATATCATTTGAAACACCAAGTGGGCACTAAAAAAAATGTTTGTGTCCAAGGAACATGATTTTAGAAAACAAATATCAGTTGCTTTCAGTAAAGAAAATACTGAAAAATGTGTAGCCTGAAGAACATGACTTACTTATCATTATTGATGTCCACAGCTGCTACAGAATGACCAAAGTAAGCAGCCATCTTAATGGAAAGAGATCAGAGATCAAAACTTTTGATATATAATGATGAGATACAAATATACTGACACACAGACATCGATATATAGAGATAGAGAGATAGACAGACAGAGAGAAACAGATAGAAACAGATATATAAATGTCATAAATTTGGTGCAGTATTAGTATTCTTAATATACTGTAATTATCAGAATCCTGTCAGTGGTTTCTTTACATAACAAAGAAGTTATTACTGAATGTGGCTTCACACCCAGCTTACTGGAACAGACCATGGTGATCTGAGCAGCTTACTGATGACTGCTGACTAAAGCTAGGTGTAAAAAGACAAACGCATTGTTTTGACTGCATGTTGTTGACGTATTTTTTAGTAAGTCATTTAGATCAGTTGAAATCTGAACTGAATGTCAAGCTCTAAGGATAGTTTAACAAACACTGCCCCAACATTTGTTTGCCTGTTTTTAACAAACAGTGCATTCACACTTTAAAACAACATATATATTATACATAATATATTTTTATGCATAATGTAAGTACAATCATAAACACCAAAACTTTATAATATACAATAACAAAAATAAAAAAGTGTAACTGAAAAATAATTCTCCAGTATAAGCCAAATTTGACTTCTGAATTATCATACAAATGCTAATGATATTTTACTGTGTATCCCTAGCAGCTAGGATGCTTCCCTAGCAGTCAGGATGCTTCCCTAGCAGTCAGGATGCTTCCCTAGCAGTCAGGATGCTTCCCTAGGCCGCCTCTTATATCAAGACTTGGTTCCTAATGCAGGAGTCGTATATCTCTGTTTAAGCTTGTGTTGACCCAGCTATATTAATTATTTAAGAACCCGCTACATTGCTAACACACAATCAGACAAAAATCCAGTGCTGCCGATTCCACTCCCTCTCTCTCCACACCCTTTTGTGACAACAGCACTGTTTTCAATAGCTTCCAGATGTGACAGTGGATTTAGGACATGAACTCTCTGCTTGTAAACAAATGTTGAACAGAACTGGGCCATGACCGCAAGCATCAATGAGCAGCATAGCACAGGCATGTCTTGTGACCTGCTCATTGCTCATAGACAAGCCTACGCATGTGTGCCTTTACCACATCTTATGATACACATCCTAATCTCTAAGGATTATCACAACTGACCAATTAAAAAAGGTTTTGTAAAGTTCACCTGTATTCCTGTAAAATTATACACGGATTCCATGTTCCTCCCGTTGAAAATGTTGACCTAACAAGATAAAACCAGACACGGATTCCTGAAGCAGGATTGGATTACTTTTACATGTTTACACATGACCAAAAATAGTATTACACTCACATAACCGAGAGCCTTCTCCCCTCTAGGAACTCCTGTGACATAATCTGGAGAGGCAGAAATAATTAGAAATGAGTCAGAAACAACAATGCCTTCATTGAGCAGTGAAGCTTCCTGATCCCTAAGCAGGGAACAAAGTTAAGCAATTCCCACAATGCACTACTTCCACTTGACTGAACAATGCTAGGGGCCTGGTATTTAGAGCAGATCGGTAAAGATCAGAGGCTTATTTATAAAATACATATTGACGATTACAAGATGAAAATGGTCTTATACATAAACCAACTTAAAACAAGTTTAAGATCGCTTGTGATTTAAAAAGCACATTTAGCAAACTATTGCACATTTAGGATCTTTCTTTGCTCTTGTTTATAAATAAGGCCTCAACTGTATTAAGCCACTAAGATCATGTGGAATTTTCAAAAAGCTTTTAACCATGTGTCTACTGAGCATGCCACAGGAGCATACATGTTTTAAAATGATTAAAGATACAAATCTTACCATCTTCACCATCCTCATTAAAATCACCAACAGTCACAGAGTAACCTAAAACACAATTACAGGACATAATGAAAATATCTGCATTTAGCGCTGCATTGTTCCAGATATTATGGTGTGCACTGCATATTCTTATGGCCATCATACATATTGACTTATATTGAATGCCACTTCTAACACTTAGGTATCAGAAGTTTAAAACAAAATGACAACTTTCAGTAAATGCCATAAACACAGACTCACCTAAATAACTATCATCATACTGAGCTCCGGCAGACTTGGTTGATAACTGGTTACTGTATGGAGTAAAAAACTCCTTATTGTATCTGCTAATAACCTCAGTGATGTCATCTGAGATCAGTTGACCTGAAAAGAACAAAACAGTAAATACAAAGTGACAAATATCTGCAAGAGTGACAAACATGTTTATCCTTCTATCCGACTAACAAAAAAGGAAAAGCATTTAAAATTTGGCCATAAAAGCCAAAAAGCCTAGTCTACAAAGCCACATTTACAAGCAGTAGTAGTTTTGACGCTTTTAAATTTCTAAATCCATCGCCAGTATATGCAAGCAACCAATTATATAAAAAAGGTTTTCAATATTATGAGCCATCAAATTAGCACATAAATCTAAACATGTCATTACACATTATTAATATGATTGTGCATGATGTACATTTCTGTTCACCCAAAAATCAAACACAACGTGGTAAAAAGCAATGTCTTACAATAATGCTTTTAAAATAAACTTAAAAACAGGCACTGCAGGTCATTAAATCCAGAAAGATGTGTTGGAAAAAAAAAACCTTTACTGGGCACAATTCCTAACATGACTTCACCCTATGTGAGGTCATAACAAAACTGAAACTCATTAAACAAGCAAGTGCAAACACAATGCACAACATACCATTTTAATAAAACCATAGACTCGTCTCTACTATAGGACACAGCATATGATTCTGCAATATTTATTGACTCAAAAAAACACAGCTCTGTCTCCTTTAAAAAATGTTTCTCTGAAAGGTGGGGCCTTTACACGCATTTGTACATTTAAAGAGACATTGCCGTCGCTAATGCTGGGAAAAAATATTTAGTGTGCTTGCTGCCACAAAGCTCTGAGTTCTGTAAGCAAGACACAGCAGAAAATTTTGCTGACAGAGCACATTGTTCTTCCCCTTTGTGCCATAATGCCTTTCAGTGTCGAGTTCATAGGAGTATAATAAAATAAAACAGTTTACCTTGCCAATAAAAACTTCCTGGTCCTCCAATAACAACCCGGTTTTTCTGAAGAAGGAAAACATGGTTTGGTACATACGTTTCAAAACTGGTCTAAATCTTTAAGGTTCGTGTTATCCCAACAACAAATATACAATTTTGTTTTGTTGCATTCATTCATCTGCAACAATGAATACTAAGAAATCTGATCTTGCTGAAAAAAATGTAAATGGTCAGTGTCACAAATTTGCAAAAAAAAGGTGGAAGCCTAAAAAATGAATTTTCATGTCATACTGTTTCTTTATTATAATTTTTTCAAAATCCTAAAATATTATTTTTTAAAAAATGAAAGGCTCATTTGACCCCAACCGTGTGTGTAATACATATATACACATGCATGTGTGTAAAGGAAACTATTTTTGAGTGAGTGAAATGCTACCTTCACAAAGTCAGCACTGAAACCTGCTTGACAAAATCCTTGTCCCTCTGGTGAGTTTGAGTCTGACAGAAACAAACATTCACAAATTCAAGACATTCAAAAAATAACTCTAAATAACTCTAAAGAAACAGTAAGGCTATATTGGAAGACAGAGGAACTGTCATAACCATATGACATGTGGCACATCGCCTGCCGAGTGCCTATTGAGTCAGACCTTGTCTTAAAAAATATGTATGCTTAGGAAAAGAGAGAGAGAGAGAACATGACTATTACCTCCCATAAATCACAGTTCAGACATTTTGGAGAAAGGCTATTAAAAATGACCCAATAAGGGCATGAGCAAGCTTGAGGTGAAGTGAACTGCTGTGATCATGTACATACTGGAGCGGCAGGGTGAATATTCCACAATGTTGTTGCCTTTCTTCAGGTAACATGTTCCGACAGGCTCTCTCTCTGAGAATCCATATGTACTCCACTGGTAAAGAGGAGCACACGCCTGAGAAGAGAAAGAATGTGCGTGCAGATCAGCACACAACCAGCAAAATGTTTTAATCTGTTTAATCCCAAATGACAGGCTAGAAAATATTTGCTACAGCCGTGAAGTCATTGCTTTTTTTTGATTATGTGCTTTCATACATAAATATTTATTTTTCTACATTTTAAACATAGATTTTTTAGGTGAAATGTGTAAATGTAAATTATTTAACAAGCAGGCATTATCTAGTTGTCTTGGAAATTAGTTAAGAAAAAGCTATCTTTTTGTTTTGTGTGTTTATGAATGTATAGCTATCACAAAGTTATATTATCTGTATATTATGTATTTACCACTATTGCAAATTATTACTGATGAGGCTAGTGAAAATGTTGCCAGGGTCAGTAATCTGAACTATACTGACCACAACTTGCAGAAAAACACACTATGTACACGGTTAAATCTGACTGTAAAGCAAATTTCTGCATGTGCATAGACAGACTGACCAGTATATGGTCTCCAGAGGAGCGCACTGTCGCTCCAAACCATTGATTCGACTTGAACTCCATTTGTTGTCCAGTGGAACTCTTCCTGTCATCTGTTACAGGAATGATGGAGGAAGAGGGAGGAGAAGAGCAAGAGAAATGCAGGGAAATGGAAATGACATTCATCAGACTGTGATCATTTTATTTTGTGTTTACACCAATCACATCCTGATTTCCCATTGCTGCAATCACTGCCATGAACCAAACTTATTTCCTGACAAAAACAAATGACAAACATCAACTTGAGGTGATGTGCTAACAGGGACCACATCTCTTCCTATTCATTACCAGAATATCTGAAGTTCAATCCAAGGTCATAAACACTGACAGCTGAATCTATTCCTGGCATGTCAGAAATCAAGCACAATGGACTTCTAGAGGCATTAATGACAAAAGTTGCTGATAAGGCACAGGCTAGTTCACCTGTAAATACTTATTTCAGGAGTTACACTGAAGCTCTGGACTGTGGTGCATTTTTTAAAGTTACAGCTTAACTTCAGCTTGACTATGATTCAAATGTTCCAAATGTTCAAGAAAAATTCAATCTATAGCAATCAATCAGTAAGTTGGGAAATGATTAGGACACTGAAGAATTTGGAGTGTTCAAACCACCCTAACCCATCAGATATTTGCCCTTGAAACCAAAATGAAAAATAATAGATTTAAACGTATTGTGGATTGCCAACAATACATTGACTTTAAGCTGTACAAGTACTGCCAAAATCAGAGTGTTTGTGTGTGTCCACAAACTTACACACATGGAGCTGTATGCTGACTTGTTCATGGCTCTAGGCTTCATCCACACACACATACGCCCGCACACACACTTATCTTTCTAAATGGGGACATTCCATAGACTTCTATTGTTTTTATACACAGCTAAGTACAAACAATTTAACTTAACCCACGCTCTAACCCTAATGGAAAACTTTCTGCATTTTTACAATTTATAAAAAACTTACTATATTAGTAGTGTTTATACAAATAAGGATATGAGAGAGAGAGAGAGAGAGAGAGAGAGAGAGAGAGAGAGAGAGAGAGAGAGAGAGAGAGAGAGAGAGAGAGAGAGAGAGAGAGAGAGATACTGATTTCAGCCTTAGGAAGCACCAGCTGTTCATCTGTCTGTGCTACTGAGTTGGGAATTTTCCAGTGTGTTTCACAGTCAACACAGTCATACTGAACACCCAGGCTTTGCCAGAATTAAGCACTTAATAACTGTCAAACAACCCATAAAGGGGGTTAAAAATACAGACACCCAGTGGTTAAAAATGAACACTGACCATCTCATACATTTGATAACTTTCTTTAATCTAGACTAACTGTACTCCTCAAACAGTCAGCAGGTCAGCCAGCACAGAGAACACTGTTACACAGTCATGTCTGTTACTGTTAAACAAGTTTGATTTCACTGCAAACGTCACTCAGTACAGCACACAAGATATATGGACTACTTCAATGGTGCTTTTTCCTATTAGAACATATTGCTTAATAAAGTTATGGCTATGTGCATTAATATAAAGGACCAGCATCATTTGTCTGCAAATTTCATTTTGTTTGATATTTTTTATTTTATTTTACTTCTTATTTTGTTATTTGAATTTCTTAAAGGATGATAAAGACAGAGAGAAATAGTTCAGTTGTGAGAATTCCTAAACATGCTGAGATTATCCAAATGAAAACTCTTTATTGTTTGTCTAGTAGTGCTCTTGCAGCAATCCAGCAGGGGTAGTAGGCCAGACCAGTTTATAACCGCCACTGAATGCCAATGAGATCTGGCACAAAAAACTGGCCCACACAACGGAAGGCTAAACACAGTCCTGTTACTGAGAAGATTGTTTGTGTTTCTCAGGCACTCATCATAAAGGTTTGATAGAGCCAAACCCTACTTATTCTGCCCTACTTATTGGCTTTTGTGCCAAATTATTTAATGGATATCACACAAAGAACCATTATGATGCATCAAAAATCCATTTGCAATCTTGTTAACAGGCCAAGACAAGAATTTGTTTACAATGATGAGACCCCTTGTTTATTCACACTCTTTTAAATTAGTGTCATTGCAGGCCATTGACAAGCATGCACATTCAAAACAACATGTAACAATCCCTCAGTCCTAGATGAACGTGACATGATTTCAGACTCCCTCCACCTATTGAAAACATTTGGAGCAAAGCTGATACACAGACCAGTCAATCAATAAAAAGCCTTTCAGAGGGTCCAGTAACAGACCTAATAACCTTGAAACCTCTTTCACTGAAAAATAATGTGAACGCATTACAGTGAAACAAGCATCTTTATATACAAAAGCTTTAGATAATAGCATGAAGAACCAAGATTACACTATGACAACTGAAAACAGTGCCATGGCTTACCAGTGCTGTCAAATTCAATCTGTGTGCATGTGCCACTTTTGTGCCAGGGACAATTGAAGACAGCTCCCCTCTCAGTGACTACTGAAGGGGTCTGATCAGATGTGTTTGCCCTGGGTGCTCCCACCAGTATATTTAATCTGTAATCAGAGGGTAAAGTATGAAAGGAAAAAGAACTAATGTTTTTGTATTATCTTTAATATTACTGGAAGCAAGGATTAAAGATTGTAATTTATACACATTATAACATTAATATATTAACATAATGTTAATTATGTACTTAATATTGAACCATTACAATTACATGTGTAACACTTTACAATAAGGTTTCATACATTAACAACTAACATGAACAAACAAGGAAAAAAATCAAAGCAAGTTATTAATCTTTGTAATTGTTAGTTACTGCAATACAATTGTTAATTTGTTTTTACATTCGTTCATTGGGCATTAACTAATACAACTAGTATATTTTGTTTATATCTTGTAAATGTTGAAATAAACATTGACTACGTATAATAGATGCTGTAGTATAATACGTATACGTATAATAAATACTGTTCATGGTAGTTCATGTTCACTTAGGTAGTTAACTTATGTTAACAGATAGGACCTCAATGTATAGTGTGACCATGAGAGGTATTATTAACAAATTTACTATGTAAAGTTCCTCGTCTGCAACGTTGCTGATTTTATGTATCTCTGAGAGTCAAGGAACATGTTATCAAAACCTAGCGAGTTTGATTCCCAAACGCAGCAGACGCGTGAACAAGACGAAGCCTGAACTCATCTACTCACTGTTTGTTATCAGGATTGAAGAAAGCTACAGAAAATCCAAAATAACTTCCTGGAGGTCCAGAGAAAACAGTTGGTTTGCTAATGTCCAGATTAAAAGAAACTGCATGTTCGAAGCACAAAAGAGCCAAAAGCCAACAGCAGCTGAGGTATCTGCCCATGTTTTGTGTCTCAGACGTCTATAGAGTAAAAGAAAGTGGAACTCTCGCTGTGTGGGTGGATGTCTGGATCAGCAGCACAGATGATCGGCACTGACTCCACACTCCATAATAACACAAAATCACTTTAAATCCCGCAACACGCTAACAAATCGTCCCAAATCTCCATTACATTATTGCATGAAGGCGACTGAAAGAAAGCCCATCGGTTTTCAGTGTGTCCGGTAAAATGTAATGTCTAAAGTAGGGCACAGGACTGATGTAGCTGAAGTTGGGTGGAAAGCGGTGGGATGGCACACTGTACCGGAAATGAAAATAAATCCGCCCACTGAAACGTCACGGTGACGTCTTTAGGGACTTCTGCAACTTTCCTCGGGTGGTCGTCATCCGCATGACCTAATGGGCATGAGTGAACTGGTCATGATTTTCGTCTGGTTTTCGTCTAAATGTTTAAAGGTCCCATTAAGTTTGGGATCTTTGTAAATAGCAAAGGAACTGTATGAATAGCTTACACTTTATATAGGAGTGAAACAGTGCCACCATGTGTTAAGACAGGCACAAGATAAATAACACTTTCTCTTATGTCGGGTTACACAAATGTACATAAAGTGTATGTATCATTACACAATTAGAGAATGCGATAAAATAACATAGACGGAAACCAGAGCTGGGTTTTTTTATCACTAGGCGAAGTCGTTGAGCCCAGACTTGATCCACATGTTTTAGATAGCTGTGGCAAATACAAACGGCAATTGAGAGCTTGGGGATATTTTATTCATATATGGACTTGTCAGTAAATCATTTAAACACACTGGTGAAGTATGCCTTCAAGAATGCACTCTGTAAATCCCCCAGGGTTCACTGAAGTGTAACAGACGCTGCTTTAGGAGGAAACCTTGGCTGAATTTTATGTTTGACTTGTCTTGACTCAGACTGATAATAAGAATAATGGACAGCGTTATATGCATTGTCACAGTGTAATGGCCTTGAAAAGCATCTATTTCCTGAGGAAATAAAAGATATCAGTTTGGAACAGAGGCTATTTTCACTCCCTCTGGAACAAAACACTTTTGTTTTAGAGCTGTCCAGTCATGCATGTGGTCTAAGGGGCTTTTGACACCATGTGATACAAAGTGGCAGAATAATTATGTTTGCTTCCTGGACATCTAACAAACATCTAAAGGACTCCAACTTGATGTCTAATGGAAATTGTTTACTTCAAACCATTTATATCATTTTCCCGTAAGATATTCTGACTACTTGTGCTAAGAAAGGAATGAGGAAAAAAATTCTTAGATGTTTAATGTTACATCGTTATTGTGGGTTTTTTTGTAGGGTGAATGATGTGTACCTCTAAAAGCCTTAACAGTATTTTCAACAGGAAACAGTCCTGTTTACCAGAAAGCTCTGTTGACATCTCTGTCTGTTTTTTTCAGAATAAATTCAGTATTGTTTGCAGACTGTAGCAGGATTTTATCCATCTTTAACTCTGGGAAAACACTTTTTCTTAATAAAGCAAAAAAATTATTGATTGTATATAAAATAGTTACACCAGAGTTTTTGATGCATTTAGGTTGTGTCTGTTTTGGATAAATCAACATCAAAGGGTAAATTCTAGTAGCACCTGTAGCTGTGATGTAAAGGCAGAGCCTTTCAATACATCCCACCCAAAGTTCCAGTATGAATAGAAAATACATAAGAAAAACACTGTGTTTGTCAAGCAAATTCATGGGGTTTTCATGCAAAATGTTTGAATTTACTATAATATGAACAGTGATTCTTCACCACATTTTTTTCACAGCCATAGATTTATCTGGGATTAATCTCTTGCAAAAATGATTTTAGGAGTTACATGTTTTTAAGTTTTAAGGCTGTGTATAACTGAGTTTTATTCAATGATTGGAATTGTATATATTTCTAAGATATGAACTAGTACTGTTTTCATTTAAAACAAATTGTAGATTCTAGGCTGTGAGAACATAAAGGCTCCATACAACTACACTTGGGTCTCTATGTCTGTGGAGGCATGGAGGGGGTTGTGAACATGCTTTTTCATGCACATCATAGGAAATGCCAGTCCTCTGACCACTGCAGCATGTCAGCCGTCTCTCAACAGTAAAAACCAAGCAATTAATGGAGTGGTGCTGCATTAAGAATGTTTATGATCTGTTGCAAAACATCTGGACACATTTGTCAGACGATCAGTTATTGAAAATAATTTTGGACAGACATCAACTTTGAGGGGACAAGCCCTGCACAGAAGTACGAGGGAGACATGTTTACACGTACCAGGTTCTACCACAGAACACAGAAATTCCACTATGCCAAAAATAGTTTAAGCCAGATTTAGTTCACCTAAAAATGAAAATTGTTGCCATTTACTTACCCCATAATCATCCCCAACTTATAACATTCTTCTCTTTACATTTTCATTTCAAATGTTAAACCTGCTATTTGTTTTCACAGAAATGAATGGGAACTGAGGCTGTCAGTACTTGCCATTCTGCTTAGCATATTGCATAACAAGTCATATGGTTCTGAAAAAAAATCAGGAAGGGATGTAAACAATGACAGATTTGTCATATCTCTTTATGAGTTACAAACCTTCTCAAACTTTAAATTCTAAGCCCCACAATTAGAGATCTTAACTTAAATTCAGTATTTGATATCTTTTTATTTACAATTTCTTGTGGTGTGTTGGTTGGGAGGGCATTTTAAAACAATTAAATACAAAAAAACAGCCACATTACTAGTTTATCTCATCAGCTCTTACATCTTTCATTCTCAAGATCTTTCGATCTCCCAAAAGCACATCAAACATCAAATCTGACTAGTAATTATTTCTCTATATCTATTGTAAGGCCAGATGCCACATATCTGCATCCAAGAGATTTCACATTCAGCACCTCAGTCTTATCAACTGATTATTGAACACTTGAATCAGCAATAGACTTATTCACCATTTACATTCTGATCCTGATACAGGCATGCAGTTGGTTACATTTTAAAACTAAAGTGATACAACTGAACCGATCCCTTTGTATTCATTAAAGCAACGTTCATATCAGCAGAGGGCTTGAATGCTAATGTTTTCTAAAGAAGAACATTTCATTTTATGCTGGATGGTCAGTAGCGTGACCTTACAAATATGATATGTAAATCTTATTTTAAAATAGAACAGAGATGTGTCAAATCAAAAGCCAGATAAATACATTACGCTCCCATTGTAGAACCACATGGAATCAAATGGATCCAAATGTAAGACCCTCAACCTGTAACTGTGCTTTTGGAGTAGATTGCAATTAAAAAAAAAAAAAAAAGGGGGGAAATACAACAAAATCATCAAATTTGAGCAAGAAAAAGAGCTGCAATCGCTCCATTCTCTCCTGTGGTTTCCTGGGACATCTGAGGATGAATATTGCAGGCAGAACGGTTTCTGTCATGGCAATTTTGGTGGTAATTATTAGTGAAAACATTGTCATTCACTTCAAGCCTTGTGTAGTTCATGAATGATGCAACAGTCCCAGTCTTTACTCGTCCAGATCCAGTGTGTTAAGCTCCTCCTCCAGTTCATCCAGGTCCTCCCCAGTGAAGAGGTTCTCATCCACTGGCACTGCCTCTGACTCCTCATTTTCCTCACTGTCCTCCAATGTCTGGTCCTGGCTGTGTTCTCCATTCTCTATGGCTCCACCTGAGGCCTCACTGAGTTTATTGTCTGCAGAGCAAACAGAACCGCATAACATAAATAAATCACAGCAGAAGGCCTGCTTCAGAATGTTAGCATGCAACAAGAAGGTTCATTCTGTTTCATCACAGAATAAACATAAGGGATTGCCATTTCTGAATGGTAATTTCAATTAAGTTATTACACTGATTTAGAAAAAAGTTAAAATACTTAAAGTAGCTGAAATTACTTAAAAAACAGACTTCAATAAAGTAAATTATAGCAAAACATTTCCATTTATATATTTTTTAAATGGAACAGTTGTTCTACACTTCACACATGCTTGCCTTCTGAAACAAATCAGATCAAAAACTATATTATTCATATATTTATATTCTTCAAAATTAAATAAGAAAAACAAAATCACAACAACATCCAATAAATCATAAAGAAGTTGTAACCCATATATGGCCAGTGACAGATCAATCAACCCCCTTATACTGGCCCTGGGCCATCCTTAACGTTGAGCCATGCACTGTGAAAAATGCCACTAATTTTGCAATTCTACATATATCTATATTTGTAGATCAGAGTTGAATGATCATATGTAACAGGCTGTATGATGCAAGACATTTAAAAGCCTCTCACCATCTATGTCATTTGTGGGAAGAGCTCTAGCAGAAAACCTGTCAGCCGATGCCACTGTTATACCCGCATTATCCACCTCTTTAGGAATAAATCTAGCAATGTCAATATCCTGAACGTTGTCCATGTCCTCCTCCTGCAAGACAATCATGTTCATGGCTCTGTAAACCAAGGCTGAATATTCAGAATATTACATGACATAACTGATCAGAACTTTAGAACTTAACTGATGAAGAACTTTGTCTTGTTTTTCTTTTATGCAAAACATTATAACAGTCCTTTTAAACGTTTAATCTATAAGAGGCAGTGTTGCATTCTGGGTAAAAAGCTGGAGGCTTCTAACCTGGTCTGAATCGTCATCTTCATCAAAGTCATCTCCGTTATCATATTTAGTATCGTCAGCCTCCTCATCATCATCGTTAACAAGCTCTGGCCGGAACTCAAACACTTCTCTTCCACTGACCTGCATAACAAGCCATGGAACAATGAGATTTGTGTCAAAGCTACAGACAATGTGAACAGAATGAAAGAAACAGTATAACACAGCAGAAACAGCAAGCCTTAATACCATAGCTTTGCTGCCACCCCCTGGTAAGATCATAGCACCACAATCAAAATGCTTTTAAAATAGCTTATTGCAATGCAAAGAATTAGCCTCTGAATTGTTGTCAGCATTTAAACTTTTTAAGCAGGCACACAAAGGTGGAAAAATCAGGGACATCATCTTTACTTACTCCAAGAGCCTTGCCAGCTTTGAAGTCTGCTTTCTTTCTTTCCATGTCCTGCTCTGCTTTAGCCAGTTTTTCTTGCCGTTTCCTTTTCTTCCAGGCCAAGAAAGTTTCCAGAGTAATTCGAGTGACGTTTAGTCCGAGGGCAGATCGCTAAAATCAAAACAGGTGATCATTATGTAATTCTGAAAAAAGGCTTAATATTCAATACTAAAAACACTGGTACTTTAAAACCCACAAAAGAATAAGTTCTGTGATACCTCCCCTCACCTCAGTCTCTATCAAATCCTCCAGTGAGATTTCCTCCTCCTTCTCTTCTTTCTTTTTATCTTTCTTCAGAACGAAGCCCACAGGAAGAGCGTGGCGGTACATACAGCTGTCACCTCCCCCGGGGCAAACCCAAAACCAGCCGTATTTGTTGTTTTCAATGGCATCCAGGAAATATTTGCACACCTAAAATACAAGATTACCAATGATGTTATTAAAAAAAAACAATCATTCAAATTTGGTAATTTTGTCACTTGTAAAACATCATCCGTCACATCAATGCTAACGAGAAACATTGCAAATTACTACGTACTTACATTTGTTCCAGCTTCTCACAAATCAGAAAAACTTACAATTTGGGTCTTTGCTTTCTTTTTTTCAGCTTCTCCATGTTTCTTGTTTACAACGTCCTCAAGTTTCTTTTCATCCCAGTTTTCCATTGTGTCTGTAATTTCAAAATGAAGGTAGCAGCTAAAAACAATGCATTATTATTAACACATGGGCAAGCACTACTTAAATAACCTACAAGACACCTATAGATGTGTCCATATACAATGTAATGATAGTTACACATTCAATTGATATGCAATTGTCCAAGCCAAATACTTCAACAACATTTGGTCATTTTAAGCGTAATACTAGACTCACCTTTCTCGAGGTCCACATCTCTACCGTCCACATACACACTTTTCTTCTCACATTTTCTATCCAAGCTGAGGTCATGGGAAAACTTACATTTATCACCTTTGGTGCACTGGCCTTGCTTAAAGAAAGCACAAAGCACGGACTTGGGATCCACACCTGAAAAGGAAGAACATCACCACATCAGTTTGATTTCTGAAGCACACAGGTATCTTGATACATATACGCAATGATTACACAGAAGAACAAAACAGTTCCAGTGTTTTTATTATCTGACTGAAAATCAGTATATACTGCAGCTTTGTATTTCAAGCTTGTGCAAACTTGACAGACTAACATATCTGCCTGGTCCAACTGACCAACAACATTGCCCAGTTGGTCAATTAGCAGAAGTGTTAACACTCCTTTGTACTGACTGCATGAATATGAACAGCATGAATATTTCTGTGATTATTCTGCCCTTAGTAACTTGTGTTTTAAATATAAACAAATACAAATCTATGCACATGATTTCCTTTTACAAACCATTTAAAAACAGGTTTACACCAATGAAAGTGTCTAAGAAAGAACTAACAAATGGATCTGAGGAAGTTAGGAGGATGTTAAAAAAAGAAACTAATACACAACTGTGTATTCTAGTTTGTTTCCAGAGTTATGCCTGTGAAATGATCAATACTGGAAAAGGCAAAGTCATAATTTGCATGAGCCCCAGACTGGGGTATCCTTGTCATATTAATTTCAGATTTTTATGCCCTCACTAAGTTGTTGGTAATCTTACGTGTTGATCATGTGAGTAAAACAAGCAGTAAAGTGAGTAAAACATGCAGGCTCCTTCTTTAATGCGGCATTTTTTTTTACCTTTGCTCACTTTTTGAGCTGCCACTACTGGCTTAAACAGCTCATTTAACTCTGAGAGCTCTTTCTTCTTATCGTCCTTCTTTTTGTTCTTTTCACTTTCAGCAGCAGCAATCTATAAACAAACAAAATACAGCTAAGAATTCTGGGTCACAGCCTTGTGAACTCATAATTCAGATTTACACCATGAAATCAGTGCTCTAACTCTGATTCTTACCTGTCGTGCATTCTGCTGTCCATACTTCACTTGCTGTGTGACAGCTTTGATGAACTTTTGTTGTTTAGCACCCTTTTTGTTTTTCAGACCAAAGGTTTTATCCTGGAGAAAATTACACAGATCACAGGACAATTATTATGGGCTTATTTTTAGGGATGCACTGATCTGATATTTAGTATCGGAATCAGCCCGATACTGGCCAAAAAATGCTGGATTTGCTTAAAGTCATATGGTAACTTGGTAAAGGTAATTTTCAATGATGAGTCCTTGCTGAGCTGCTTATGCTCAAAGTGACAGTGTATTGTTTATGGTCAAAATAAACTGACTAGAATATACCCATTAAAACACAAGTAACACATAATGCATAGCACAGAATTATGCTTGCAACTAGGGCCAAAATTCCCTCCATTACCAAATAAATGCCAAAGTAATTTAAAGCAAACATGTCTTTAAAATGTTAACAGTTTCTATGATGCAAGAAAACTTAAGTTAAATTTTGCCTTATAGATGATTTGAAGCTCTTTATAACCTCGCACCCCATTCAAACATCTTATGTTTAAGGAAAACATCTTATTCAATCTATTTTAAGCAAACAAAAACTATTTACTTCTCAACCACTAACAAACTTTGTATTCTTAAAGTAAAAGCATTTTTATTTAAAACAACAGAAACGGAAAAGAACATTTTTGGCCACCAAGACTTATCTCTCAAACCTAATAAACTGTCTGTCTGGACATAACGTTGGCCATTATAGTAAAACATTCGGATCCGACCCCAATGATTACCCAAAATGCTGTCTAGATGGGCAGCTCACTGGGTTTTGAGACACAGGCTGAATGTTAACAGCAGTGCTTATTACACTTATTTCCACTTTAAACAATATCATGTTGACAATAACAGCTTGACAGCTTTACCTAACTATATTTAGCCAATATATAACTCGATATCTTGCTATTCCATTCATTTTACACATTAAACATCAATATAAATAGTATTACATGCTGAAATATGTCAGTAGTTGAATCAGAGCACAAGGCCCAGAATTCACCATGCTGCATGTGTGCTAAAATTCAACTAATCTCACCTCAATAATCTTCTCTTTCTTCTTCTCCTGGGTTTTCTTACTGCCTGGAGCTGGAGCTGGCTTTTTCGGAGGCATAGTGCTTATAAGTGACCGCTATAAAAGTAGAAATCCTGACGCCGTATGTGTAGAGCCGTACGCTATCGCAGGTAGGCGACGGCTAACCGCACTAGCAAGCGCGATGCATTCTGGGAGTACTGGACTGAGCGCGCATGACGTGACCACACATATTGTAGAACAGCGACTTCTAGCCCAAGTTGCTGGAATTGCTTTTAATGCATGTTCCTAATTATTCTTTCCAAATGAAACAATTTATTTAACACCCAACACCTCGTGTTAATATGTTTTGTCTATGTTTGTATGCGGACTGCATTGTCTTTAATTCAAGTGCAATTGTCTGCAGCTTGCTCAACAGTCCGGCTTCACGTGTGATCGTTCTGCAAATCTTTGACATTTTTGTGACCTAATAAAGCTTATGGATTTTGGCTGTCATTTAAATATGGAAACACATGGACTAATAACATACATACCCATTTTGAGATCAGTTTAACAATTTAAATATCAGTTTACCAAAGTGACAATTCTAACTGTTAGGAAAAAGTAAGATACACAATATAAAGTTCAAAGCTATTATAACTGAATCTTTATAAAAGCACAGAAACAAGACCAAACAGCAGATCCAAATCAAACAAGCTGAGGCCTAAAGACAGTTTTACTTCATTTTGTTATTTATGCACACTATCTTACTTACCTAATTACTGACTAGAGCATGTGCTTGTTTGCAACATGTATGATTCAAAGTAATGTCATTTATGGGATGGCAAGAGGTTTCTGTGAGATTAACTACGAGATAAGCACATCTATAAATGAAGAGGAAGGCCCCTTGAGCGATATCATTAGGAGCTGATTTGATTTATCAACATCACACCAAATGTGTTCCCCTTGTCGAAGTGACGGATAGTGTCTAATCACAAATGGGCACCCTGCTGTAAGTAGCCATCATTAACTCTGGCAGTTTTTACAAGCGGTTGCCTTTTCTCCTCTTGCCGCGTATAAGATCCTCTCATCCACAGCAAATGGGGAAGGGAGTTGATGAGTCTTTTGTTAGTTAACTTTGCCTCAGGAGGCTTAGAAGAATATGTGGTAGATGAGAGAATGTACAATGAATGTGCAAAATACCTCATACACTCACACAGGCAAGTTAAAGGAAATACTGAAGGTGCTTACAAAGAAAATTGTTAGTTTAAAATCATTTTTATTGAATATTTATCTGCCTGAACACTGTCCATTTTTATTTGTTGATTCTGTTTAATCAACAAAGTATTGTGCTGAGCAGTCCATATTGTATAAAATGTCTGCTTGCATTGCATTACCATTCTGCTGATTCAGTGAGAAATCCAAAAGAGAGGTGAGATAAACACACACTCTTGTGTAACAATAAAAAAATCACAGCTACGGAAATCTGCTCATTCACTTAATGTTTTTTTGAGATTTTGTTAAATGTGTGGGTAGAACTGTGGTTGTTTTTTGGAACATTGTACAGATTGCGTACAGAGTTAATACTATGCAGCACATTTGTCCCCATCATTAATGTATTAATATAGATAGACCAAAAATTCTTTTGAATTTTGAAAGCTGAACCTCAGTTTTCTGAATATAACATTTTAATGCTTCTTCTTTCAAACAAAACATGTTTTTATGATAATACTTTTTAATAAGTAATGTCTTCAACATCGTAATATAAAATATAAAAATAATATATAACACCACTTTATAATAAATATACTTTTAGCCGAAAACGACTACTTTTACGACTACATCACAAAAGTGATCTATTTTTTTGGTTGGAAAACAACAGCACAAATATTAGTAAATAATATCAATGGAATGTATGAATTATGTGATGTTGTGTGTGTGTATCTAAATGAAAAAAGACTAAGTGCGTGACAGCGCATATTTCTGCAAGTTTAAAATTCAGAGTATTGACAACCACTAGGGGGCAGTCAGACTCTTCTATCAGTACTATACTTTCATACAAAATTTTGTTTTAAATGTTTGTTCAGGGTCTGTAGATTTAGAGTTATTTTATTAGTTTTCTGCAAGGAACCAGCATGTCCAACGGTGCCTTAAATTACTTAGACAAAGTGCTTGGCTGACTATATAAACTTCCTTTGTCTCTAACTTAAACTGTATCAGTCTTTGCAGGTCTTTCTGTTCATCATCAGGTCTTGCTAAATCAACTGAAGCTATTTATACACTATGTTCTTGTGACTATCAGTAATGTTAAATAAATACAATAATGCTCTTTTATATATGGTCATGACCATATGTATGTCCTGTTGTACCCATATATTGTCACACCCTGCCTGTATTCACAGTGTCTCTTAATGCATAGATGTATTTGACAGTACTGAGCCATTTTTCATGTGAAAACTGTAAGTGCTATATATTTTTCTTTTATTTTGAACGCTTCTTAGTGTAGAATGGACGTTATGATTTAAAGAGGTACATCAAGATCATTAAAAAAAAATCTTTTTAATTCTGTAGCCTTGGGCAAACATATATTTTTCCCTCTAAATGTATTGGAGGTTAACTATCCATGTATTATTCAATGATGTCACCATGGTAAATAGGTGAGGAGTATAAATGCTGTCACACTGCTTTAAAACCAAACAGAAACATCACAGGTCTGTACAGTGAATAAGTGGCTTCACAAACAAATCAAAAAGTTCATTACTGAAACTGGTGGTGAATTGTGACAGTCACAGACAGTAAAAGGTGGCTTTAGAATTAAGAGCCCATGTCTCTTATTGGGTGTTTGCAGCTGGGGGGTTGGGGGGGGGGATGGGGGTACTCTCATGGCCTTGAAAGTGACAAACTTTTTCTCACACTGAAGCACTATTAGTCATAGTCCTCCTTGAGTATCTCATCATGTCTCCAAGCTGCAATCTGTAAAGTCTGCCTTTCTATCGCCATCTCTGTGTGAAATATAAAATTACAGTTACTCTACATTCCTTAATTTACTTGACAGTCAGATGAAGCCAGACTGACATTTCCCAGCCGATAGCTTAAATTATTAATCATTAAATTATTAATCATTATCCTACTTACTGTTTTGAATTCAGCTACAGGAGACGGTTTTGAACACTGATCTGTTATGTACTTGCTCAATAACTTATTTTTGTTCATTTTTAGCAAAAAAAAATGCTTTAAGCAAAAATAAAGCTGCATATTGCACATAGTTATTGATTATAATTGTGTAACTTGTTTTGATGGGGTTTGTTTTGACTTAAAAGACTAAAAAATAAAGTGGAGAAAGAACAGTCTGTATTACATTAAATGTAAATTGTGCCACACCAAGCTTGGTTGGAACAGCTGCTACATATGCACAATGATCTGATCATGGTACCTATACTGGCTAGAATGGCGCTCCAATGGCGTATATATAAACTTTAGTTCTGACACACTCAGTTCCACTAACTCTCACAAATCAGTTTTTATAACCGTAAATATTTATTTTAATTGTGTAATTTTAATATTAATGAATACCCTTGTGATGTTAATGCAAACACTGTGCAATCTACCATGACTGTCTAAGTTCATCATGTCATGGGAAGCAGAAAAAGTTCAGCTTGATGGCTATTTTAATCGTCCTAATCAAGACAAGGTGCAGGTAATGGCAAACATGCTTTATTTTCATGGAATGAACATATACATTGTACATAAATTCTGAAGGGTCAAATACACATATACAGGGTGAAATTACTCCCCAATCTGCATTCCAGTTCTGTTACAATTACAATTTATGTTGCACATAAAGTAGTTGTACTTTCACTTGTTGTAATTTAACTTATAACTACTAATAACTAATAACTTGACTTTTATATAAGAAAACTATGTAAACATACAGCCTACCACAATTGTAATTGTTTTTGTTGGGGAATTCAGAGTTTAAGTGTCAAATGCTATTAGCCATCCATCATATGCCAATTCATCCAATAAAAAGTGTCACAACGTGAACAAATTCAAAATCAAATAAATAAACAAACTCAACTTAATTTGATTTTCACACATTAGCATAAAGCTATAAAGTGAATGAAATGGTTTGGCAATTCATTGGGTGGGCTAATAAATACTAGAGAAAATCACTCATGCTGCCTTTATAGCACAGTAAATTATCCAAAGCCTTCTGCAATGTCCTCATGGCTCAGCGCAGTGCGCAATAACCCACAAAACCCTCTGCAATATTTATCAGCACACACACACTGTGACCAAGTAAAGTGCAGAGAAGCAGAATACAAAGGAACAATGTCATTCATTGCATGATTTAGGTTAAATGATTATTTAAATGTTTGTTATTCAAATTTGTGTTTTAGCAGGAGACTAGAATTACCACGAGACTATGAATTAGCATAATTTTAGAAACTAATTTAAGCTATTCATCAAACACTAATATAAATCATTTTAGTTTAACATTCTAATTGGTTTTATTTCCATGATGTAGCACAGTTATTTTCCATGATATGTTCACTTACCATTCATATCGTATACAATGAGACACCTGTTGATGCCACTTTTGATAAAAACATTATAGTATTACGCCTTCTTATCTAAAACATTCTTCCTCTGCTACTATTATCTTTTTTACTCAGATAATGTTTTATAGTCTAGAAGCAGAGAAATGATATTTGAAAATTAGTATTGAAAGACACTTTTTATTTTATTGAATCTTTTGAGCTTTGGAAAGATTCAATTCTCTTTCATCACCTGGGTTGTTTTTTAACAAGACATCAAACAGATAAACTAATAGTGTAATACACATATACAGCACTGCACAAACACACTGGTTTGTTTACTACTGAAGGCATCTTATTAGTGAAGGCACTTTCATTGTTTCCATAAAAGACCTGATTTTATTTTCTAGCCCCTAACCCTCACATAAACCTGTTGACATTGTTAGACATAAAATAAAACATGATTTGTATGATTTTGAGCAGAGGACCACCTTAAACATCCTCACAAATCTGTTTTTCTCGTTACACTATGTTTGTGAGAGAACATTTTAAAAGAATCAGTCCTTAACACAAGTATAGACAAACATATACACACATACACACAAATCAGATACTTCAAATCAAATAAATCAAATGCATGGGTAAAAAGTCTGATCAAGGTATTTATCATGCTCTTTACAGATGTTATAATTTGTCATAATTTGTCATAACTCTTTGCAATAAGTAAATTACAGTAGATTACTATCAATACTTTTCTATTGTATTCAGTGTTAAACCGTATGCCGAAGCACCTATGCAACTACATAGAAATGTCACCTACTTGCAGTTATTTCACTCCTGAAATTGAAGCTAATTTACAGCCATCTAAGTTCTTATTGAACATCCTCCACAGATTCTTAATATCTTGTCTTGTCACTCCCCCCAGAAGCATTAAAGACAGTCTTTACAGATGTTATCATTATTCTGTCAGCTTGTCATGAAATGGTGGTTATGACTCATCTTTTTTGCACTTTCATGTACTGTGTTGGCATTTAAATGATTTCTTAATGGAGGGTCTAGCGCACAAAAAACAAGCTACTCTTTGTCCTCATAATGAGTCACAGTCTGTGACAGACAGGTGCAAGAAAAGAGTTTTATCAAAGAAACTAGAGAACAATATAACCTTGAAAGAACACCAGGACTGCTTCCTGAACCAGAATACAGACAATTTTACTTTTATTTTTTAGGTAGATGAAATTAATTTAAGTGCCCAATATTTATTAAATGTGCAGTATGGTACAGAGTTAAAACTATCCCTTTTAGTTCCAAAATATGATGTCATGAAATGACATCCATATTTTTTATATTGAATAATAATAGAGCAAAATATTTTGTCTAAAAAGAAATGGTAAAAGACATTCGTTTCGATTAAAATCAGGTAATTATAAGGCAGCTAGAGGGATGCCATTATCATTCAGCACTTCAGCAAATGGTAAACCAATTTTCTGTTTATTTAATCACGTTTGACACCTTTTAATTAAGTATCCTTAACTTCTGTATTTCTCCACTTGTAGTAAATGAACCATATACATCTTAGAGCTGTAATGTTTGTACAGTCATATTTCAAAGATTAATCTTCACTGTGATTACAGCAATCAGTGTGAGCCTTCTTTACACATCCTTCTCAACATTCCATTAAAAACCCTCATATGAAAAACAATTTATTGCAGCACAGGTATTTTACTACCCCCACCAGTGTAGAAGAATTTTACTATACTTGTTCAGCAGTCACTGAAAACTGTTTATTAAACCACCCTGAACAAAACAGAAAATCTTTTTGTGTTTTTTATGTTAAAGTTTCAGGAATTCCCATTAGCCACTAAAACTACCAGATGTTTAAAACATTTTTAAAAATCTTTTTTTCAATCACAATGACCTATGAATCAGAAAAAAATTACTTCCTCTGGGGTGGTAATGAACATTTATTTTGTGCTTTTTAGTATCAAATATACCTTTTACGCAAGAAAAATAATGACCATGAACTGTATGACATTGAAGTCACATCCCATTTTCTGTAGTACATCTGCATGAGAGCATGAAAAGACTTTTCCTAGGATAAGGGAACAGTAAGCATGCACTTAATCTCTGCATCCACTTCATAACAGCATGCTCCGAGTCACCACCTCCTCTCTGTCTTAGAGAGCTCTTTTTGGCTAAGGCAGTAATTAGACCTCCCTGCTGTGTATCTCTGTGGCCTTGCAGCTCTGTGTTGCTGTTCAGCCAAGTGTGGCTGTGAGAGAGCGTAGGAGGATAGACGTAGCACAGCCCCTAATATCTGAATCATTCAGGTCTAATTTTCCCTCTGCTCAGAGATTTTAAGACCCCTCTATCTATACATCTAAATCTATAAGAACATGTCCAGTGAATACAATTCATCAACCTTTGTTTTCTTATAAAATTACTAAATTTGTGAGTGGATGGATGGATCTAAATTTAAAATCAAAATTATGAACAGAACCTTACAAAATCTTATTGCTTTTAGTTTAATCTGGTGTGAAATACAGCCATAGACATCTACTGGGGGAATATCTGCATGTCTGCATGGATTCAAATGCCCAGTAAACACAATTGTATATGTTTTTGTATTCTGAAGTCCACACAGCAGAATCATTAGTAAACACAACATGGCTACCTTGGGAAAGAAGGGCCTTGTTAGTTTGTCTACACTATTATGTATGGTTTAAACAATGTTTTTAACATCACATGTATTATAAATACATGTAAATACATTATAAATTCAATTCAGAAGTTTATGAAAACATTTTTGCACATGCAAAACTTTCATCAGTAAATGAATTGTCAGGCAACACCAATTATTCCAATCATGTCCGACCAAAATGACTATGTGTGCTTTTATGGGTGAGCTTAAGGTAACAACCAGGTTCAGAGGGTATTGAAATTGCTTTCGTACAATCTCGCAATGACCAAAATTGCATTTGATCACACACCCTGTTCCTCGTGCTTAAAAAGTGCTGTTTACTCAAAATAGATTCAGAATGGGAACTCAGAGGGCAGTGATTGGAGCGTTCATACGCCCTGTGATTCAGCCACTATTACTCTATCTCTGAATGTAATGGGATATTTAATAACAACTGATCCCCCACAGGCCACCAATCACGCTCATCATTTGATTTTAAAATGTTTGCAATAACCTGTGGCCCAGAGGAGTAAACATGTTTGCAGGGAGTGTGGATGCAGAGCCACGATGTCATTATCTTAATGGAATTCCTCAGAGGGGCAAAGGGGGAAGCCTGCAAAAATAAATAGCCGCTGGTCATATATCAGTCAGGGAGACTATGAAAGAATATAATCCAAATACCTGTAAGAACCCAATAAGGGATTGACGACAGGCGACAGAAAACATGGGCAAGCAGACAGTGCTGCTTATAGTTTACCTAGAGCTGTGGTTTTGTTTTGTTGTGAAGTGTGCTGGACCGGAACCACAGAAAGATGCTGGTGTTTCATGGCAGGAGATGTGAGCGGCTGCTGTTCTGTTTTATCAGACATGAATCAGTTATTTCCCTCACAAACACTTAATGAAGTTTACAAGTCTGAGTCCCCTGGGTATGACAGATGTGTAGAATGTACCACCCGTTCTTCTGCCTGAATCACTAACCAAATCCTGTGCTGGTGATATTTCACAGCCACATGGCTCTCAGCTTGAACATGCTCAGATGGAAAGACCATCAGTCATGTTGATGCTAAAAGGTTGTGTTCCTCAGAATGTCTCCTAACATGTAATTACAGCCCATTACTAAGTTCATGTGCGCACATTTGTGTGAGTGTTAACAGAGTGACGGGCCTTTTAATCAGCCCACAGAGAATGTTCTCATTACCAGCTCCCCTGATATCAGTGCTGAGTCTTCTACTGGGACATTTATATCCTTCTGCTCTAGGGATGTGTTGGGACTTGTTCTTGCCATTCCCAACTTCCATACTTAAAGGGAAAGTTAACGCAAAAATGATTTTTATTCACTCTCATGACTGTCCAAACCCCAGTGACTTCCACCACAGAACCCAAAAGGAGAACTTCTGAGGAATATCAGAGAAGCTCTTTTTCCAGTGTGAAGTCATTTTAATTTTAGTTAAAATTCACTTTTCCTTTCCAGCCTTCCTCTCCATCAAGTTGATGACAGCTGTGACTGGATTCAGTGAGTTGGATAATTGATTTAGACCAGTTTGTGAGATTCACTGACAAGTTTCCTCGTTTGCTTTTATTATATGAAAAAGAATGGCCAGGATATTCTTCAAAAATTCATTTTTGTGTTCCACACAGGTTGGGAACAAAATAAGAATGAGTATTTATGATGTAATTTTTTTTGGCTGAACTATTCCTTTAATGAAACAAACATGCCGATCACAAGTCCAGCTCCTTCTAGGGATTTACATACACCACAGGAGAGACACACTCACGCACATACACGTACCGAGCCATCAGTGTATTACGAGCGGCTCGTTCATGCATAGCGGTTACCAATTACTTTCAGTGGGAACAGAATCATCTTTATGTGCCTGTGTGTCTTTTTCAGAACATCAGACAATCACAGATAAATGGATGAAATGAAAATCAAATGAACGATCTCACGCAGCAGAGGAGGAAACAGGGTGAGATACCACTGCAGCTGCTGAAACCACAGGACCAACAAAACTAATTCGATTAGACTAATGTATTCCAAAGAAATATACATAGAGATCATATTGAAAAAAGCAACAAAATACAAGTTTCAGTATGTGTGTGGGTACTGAAATAGTTCTATGTGGGCAAATGCCTTTAAATTTAAAGGCTGATCTGGTTTTGTCAACACTATCTTTGATCTTTGTTCTTAAAAATTAAAATACACTGTTTTGGAAATGTAGTCACAAGACTGAAGCATCAGCACTTGAGTGTTTCTGTAGCTCAGTTGGTTGAGCATTAGCATACTAGTGCAAAGGTTGTGGGTTTGAATCTCAAGGAACACATACACTAATCGATTAGAAAAAATACACAGTAAGTTCTGGAGGAAAGTGTCTGCTAGATGCATGAACATAACATCAGAAAGATCTTAACAAGAGACTGATTGTAAATCAATTGGTTACAAACCCCTCTGTGGAAAGATATTTCCAGCTGCTTTTGTGGCCTTTACAGTGCTCAAAAATATATGCGTCAAGATGAGAAAGCAACACTCTCCATTTACCACATTTAGAAGGCAGGGATTCACAGCTAATGCACCAGTTCCCTGACGTGATAAATACACAGAGGTTACGCTACTGTACCTGTGTGCGTAAAGCTGTCGTTTTATGAATGAGTGTGCGCGGATGTGCCCGGCAGCATTTTGGCTGCGACTATCTGATGGAGCTTCGCCAAGGCAAGGTAGTTACCCGCCACCCGCCACCCGTCACCCGGCGCACGTGCCGCAATTGTGACGTCTGTAGCGGCGGGTTCAAGAGGGCAGGAGCGGGGAGCGCTGCCACAACGTCTCCCTTTCTGCTTGCTGAGCATATTCAGCTAGACAGGCGTCCCCGGAGTGGGATAAGAAGCAGATGGCTGGGGACCCGATCTCCCATCAGCGTGAAAACAGGAGCGCTTCTGCCTGTCCTCTAGAGCTTTATCAGCCGCCCTGTCACACACGCCTCTCCTCCTCCACACCTTTTAATTTGTTATTTTAAAGATCTGCCTGAGGATATTCTGAGGCTTATTAATGTTCCTCCTCCCTGCGGCGATACAGCGGAGTTGTTAACAGGTGTTTCAGAGACACCCCTCCGTTAGAGCTCCACTTGATCAGACGTGGAAACGCAGATTTCCGTAGTGCAGGCGTGTTAAACTGCACCCGTCCCTTAAGACACGTACTGTAGCACAAGAATAAAAGAACTAAACTAAAATGCAATGCAATGCAACAGAGGTTCATTTATTATTATGTTTATTTATTAGTATGTTTTTAGTTTATATGGCTTATTCTACTGTAGCAGCATGTATAGAGTTAAATTCTTGACTGGTAAACCATAGGCACCAAATACAACTCTGGCACTGGATCTTGTATGGATTAATATAATTGTGACAAGCATGCCCTTCAACTGCAATAAAGCTGCCACAATGGGAAAATAGCACAGCAGCATACATGCTTCAGATTAATGGAAATGTGGTTTCATAATTCACCTGAGAGGGCTGATGGAAGATATGTTCATTTTTATTTATTTACTTGCACAGAATGCTAGCTGCAGGCCATGGCTTGAAAAGGATCTCAGTGAAACATAAAACAGAGAAAAGCAGAACGCCAATAAAACACAATGAAATAGAAGGAGCCCTTACAACAAAGTTTCCCCTGGAAACAGTTTTTTTTCCAATAATATAAAAATAGTTACAGAAGCTCCATCAATTTTTAAATAAATGTATTTTTATAACTGTAACAACTGTAACTTTCATGGTCATCTTTCATAAGGGTATACCTGCCAAGTTTAGACTATAATGTTGAAATGAAACAGGCACCTCCATCCACGCAAGCAAATGTGATATGCTTGCATGGATGTGACATATCAAGGTTGTGTTGTGAAATACTGGACCAGAATGCTTCCTCTTTATCCTCTCATAATATCCGTGTGCCAGACTGATTCATAATGCATTTGTTTTGTTCTAGATGCAAAAATAAACCTTGTGTTTGTCTGGTTGGGCTGATATCATATCTGAAGAAAAAATGTGCCAAGTTATATTTAATTCAGGGCAGCTTCAATAACAACATCTTCCTTGTTACATTATTCCAAGTCCATGATTTTCAAAATAACTATAAAAATAAGAATGTTATGCTGCAGTGTGTGCTAACCACTGAGAAGCGAATGGTGCTTTCGCACCAACATCATCATGTCACCATAAATGTCACGTTTTCTCCATTATTCACTCAGCTTTTATTGTCCATCCACACTGGAACATTATGTCAGTTGTAGCATATGCCCTGATCACTCATGATGTTATTTATTTGTGCAATTTCCAGCAGTCCTTCCCAGAATTCCTCTAAACAAGCCTGGCTTGTCCTAGTTCAGTCAAACATCATCTTTCAATAGGGAATACATTTAAATATCAAAACAGAAACTGCGTGACATGCTTTTCTTCTGCTAGTGCATTAAACTTCAAAATTCTTGTTTGACTTGGCGCTGGAAGTTTCCATCATTTAACATCTGGGCTGCAGAAATGCTGATGAGGCACATGTAGCCCGGCCAAGCAAATTAACCTTTAGCTGCTGGTATGAGATTTGGGGAAGATGTGCAATTACATCACCAGAGCTGGTTGGAGATAATGCTAAATAACTTCTCCATAGTTGTTAAATCCTGGAACAATTACAGTGAGAAAAATAACAGGCTAAAAATGGCTTATGTGATTTTGTCAGATAAGAAATGGTTCTGGATCTGTTGGTCTTTGAACAATATTCCTGCAGAATGCAAACTCCAAAGCTACCCCTAAACCAAGCCCTAAAATCAGAATGGTTGAAAAGCATGTTGTTGTAGGACCAACAAGAGTGTTGATCCAGGAGTGTCTCTTAAAGGGAGTGGTATCCTTAGCTCCACCCTGCAGCAATCATATCCCTTTTTACATATTAATAATCAATAACTAATCAGCATTTATCTTCCAATAAGGTCTTGATTTAAAAATGATTAAGATCCAATCATTATTTAACCTGGTGAGATTCTATTATAGTTAAGAAATTTAAACTGATTAAGAGTGTTGCTAGAATTACTAGAAGAGTTCCTTAGTTCCAGGAATTCTTAGGAACAGATTTTCTTTCCGTGATGATATGTCAGTAAGAAATAGTACAAGACAGGTCTCCTACTGATATGAAACCTGCTGGGGCCCTAGTGAATCAATCAAATTGGAATAAAAGCATGTATTGTAAGCCACACCTTTTGTTTAACTGTTGGCAGATTAATGAAACTTACGAGGATATGAAAGAAGGTTTAATCATCATGTTTTGAGAACATTCTCCTGTCTGAATGAGGAAGCTGAACACCTCGGCCTTGAGGAGCTGTGTGTGTGTGTGTATGGTTACAGAATGGATCAGGAGAAGCGTGAAAAAAGCATGTCAAAAAAGCATCAGATTTGGATATTTGTGTAAGCTATGACGTAAATTAGTTGACTCTGTTAGCACAAAAACTAATTTGATTTTAACTAATTTTAAAAAACTGATTTTAATGTACCAGTAGGTTGGCCTTTGAACTCCTTCAGTGGTGAAGTGAACTCCTTCACGCCTTTGAGTGGTGAAGCTGACTTCTGCTGGCAAAACTACTATCGATTTTTCTTCAGTAAATTTTCTTCCAAATTGGCATCATCTCTGCGTCCTTGTCTTCATTTATCATAACTGGTGTACGGGTTTTAACTGTAAATCCCCCACACTCTTATTTGGCCAAATCACGGTAAGCAGTTGTAAAGGGCAGCAAAAATTCTATTATAGCATCAGGCAAAGCACAGATGACAGTCAAAAGTCACATCTGAACATGAATGTACAATATGTACATAAATGACTGTAAAATTATTATTAAATTACATATTTGCAAATCATAAATGACCACTATGGCCTTTCAATAATGATTTTAATCATTATAGCTTAGTTCAAAACAATAAATGAATTCCTCTGCTTTCACACAAGCACTGTCTTTGAATCTGTCATAATAATGCTTCATAAATGAATCCTTATCCCTTTACAACATAAACCATATGATCCCAGTTAGAATATGCTAATTATCAGGATTAAAAGCATTGCATCTGATGATAATCTCCTACCAGTCAAAAATATTTTCTGTAAGGTGGACATTTACAATAATGAATGTGTCGGTCATGGAGCTAAATTAGGCTTTTAAGTTAAAAAATTTATTTCATATGGTCTAGCTAATTTAAAGTGAATACAAGTGGAAATAAGCAAAAGCATAGTCCTTCATTTAGCTCAAATCGTAAAACATGGTGCTGACATTGCCAAGGACATGGGTTTGATTCCCAGATAATGTGCATAGTGATGAAATGTATATCTTAAGTACACAATAAATTGCTTCTAAAAAATATTGTGTCAAATGCATAACTGTAAATGCTTTGATTGACTGGTCATATAGTTGTCAAGTGTTTTTGTTGCACAGAAAGCTAGGATATGTGTTCTGACAGTACATGTACTTGCCAATAAAAATATCATACCTTTTAAACTGTCATCTCAGGGCTGATCATAAGAATCAAACATTCTGTGAGAGTATTTAAAGTTACGTGGCATGTCCTGAGATGTTGGTTCAGAGATGACAGTGATCAAGAATGGGAATTGTTTGACAGCACTGGGACTGGGGCATAGGAAACCAGCAGGAGGATCTTGTGTTCTCCTAATTAAAGTTTGTTCCTTTCAGCACTGTAATCAGACCCTTTAATCTCTGTTTGAATCGTCTCTGACAGAGGCTGGCGGGCAGACATCAGCTGCATTGGTTTAGGGCCTCTGATTTATCAAACAGACCACTAGTGGCACTTCCGCAATTTCCCCTGAGGCGATCCCTCAGAGAAGTTGTCAGCTGCAATCTTGCGGCTCACTTCTGATACCTTGCCGGTTTAGCTTTCCTTGGATTCTTTAAACACTGCTGTAAATATGGATCCCTTTATTCGATGTCTTTGGCTACAGTTATCAAATGCCTTCTCAACCATAACATTGACACAGCGTATGAGTTTGGAGTAAAGCCGCCGTGTTCGCATTGGCAGAAGTCATAAACTCCACAAATGTCAGGGGTTTATTAGTGTTTTTACACACTACTTGTTGCAGCTATTTTTGTGGCTCTTGCAGGTAACCTAGCAACAAGAGTAACGAAAGACGTTATACAAAAGTCAAGAGGATTAAACTGTTTACGATCAGCAGCAGTGGTCTATGTTTGATGCAGTTTTTCTTGCTATTCTCCATATGAGTATATTTATTTCATTACGCATGGATTGAGGTTAAAATGAAAAGCGAATTATGGCTTGATGAAGTGGAACTGTCTTGTAAGCTTCAAACACAATCTTCTTTAACATACACTGAGTCTAAATGTGTACATGGAGAGAAGAACAGAAAACCAGATAGTGGTGGGATGTAAGATTTAAAATACAGCAACTCAATTAATATTGAGTGGAAGTCTTGCAAACTATACATTCAATATTTTGTTCTGTATTAAATGACAGTGATTGGATATATTTAATGAGATAGGTCACACAAAAATGAAAATATTGTAATTATTTACTGTAAACATGTAAACCTGTTTGCCTGACCTACTTCTGTGGAATATCAAAGGAGAAGTTTAGCAGAGTGTCTTGGTTGTTCTTGTCTATAAAATTTAAGTGAATGGGTATCTGGAGAGGTTAAGTCCATACAAAGTCCATACAATTTGTGTACTCTGAAGTCATATGTTAGCTTTGTGTGAGGGACAGACTAAAATGGAAGTTCTTCAATAGAAGTCTTGCCTTGAAATAGAGGTCTGCGTGGGAATCCTGCTCCCACCAGGTTGTATTCCTCACCGCCCGTTCTGCTTCTAATTCACTTTGTGCACACCCACTTCCGCTTTTAATTATTTCCTTCGACTGATCCCGCTAACTTCAGATCTCGTTTCCAGAATGTCACAGAATGTTTCAGTTTTTTAATTAGATAAAGAGAGAGAGATTGGGCAATTATACAGGTGTATACAATAATGTTATTCATTTTTGTATTTGTCTTAAATACAGTATTTTTTTTAATATATTACTGTCAATACATTTGAAAAGTGTCACAGAGAAAACCAGATCTCTTTAAAGTAAATACAACCTCTGTCACTCAAAACAACAAAACAAACAAACAAAAACGACTGGTTTACAGTACACTAAAATTAAATTATAATCTGAAAAAACTATGTATAACATTCAAGCAAGAATAGGATGTCGTTGGCTAACGACAGTTTCAATATCTGAATCTCTCCTCTAAAATCCAACTTGAATGCTTATTGAATATACTCGAGATTGTACAAAAGATCTGTACAAAACAGAACAGCTTAGACATTCTGCTATCTGCAAATAATGTGGATCTCTCAATTGCATAGCTTAATAATAATGGTAAATGATTCATAAGAAATGGGAGGCTAGATGTTTCTGAGGTAAAAAAAAAATAAAGATTTCCTGCTGACTGAAACCATATAAACATTCTTAGCTATGCCAGAGCTTATTGTCATGAATTAAAGAGAGACTCCAGTCCAGCAGGAAGGATTATTTATGTATTCCAACATTTTTGTTGATTTGGGACAGTTTGGGGTGGAGAAGAGAGGCTGGTATATTGGAAAGGAAGGAGTATTTATGTATTCCAGGAAGGATTGTTTACGTATTCCAACATTTTTGTTGATTTGGGACAGTTTGGGGTGGAGAAGAGAAGCTGGCGTTTGGAAACATGCCAGATGTCACAAGAGAAGCCTGACCTGGCTAATTATAGTGGCTGTGTGATTTTAAATGGCACATGTCTTTAGGAAAAGCAAGAGAGATCAAATTGGCTCTTTGTGAGTGATATTTCATCAATTGTTAGGCAGATGGTCTTGGACATATTTAAAGTGAGCAAATCAATGAAATGCTCTGTAACAGTGTGTCTTGTGGTCTTCCTCTCCCACAATCTCATGAATTAACAAAATAACATGATACGCAAGTCCTGACAGATTCTCAAACACCTCCAGTTTCACACCGGCTTTCAAACTAGAGCCACTGACTTAGCACTGTAAAATACTACAAGTTTCTTCTTAGTTTCTAATGCATTCAAATCTTTTGGATTCCTAAAGGACTTTTGAAAATGTTCTTTTCTTGTTTTCTCTTTATTTTTCTCTTTAGTTTTCTCTATATTTTATGTGAATCTGTCCCCAGATATCTGTAACACACACATTAACAGAGACTAAAGAAAATTAGTCATCTGTTTATTTAATCCATAATGTTAAATCTGGGGTCTCGATAAACCTAAAACTGGGATGCTCATTTTGAGAAGCTTCAAAAATGTGTCAGTTCTGCTGCTGTTTATAGCCTCAATTTGTAGACTAAATAAACAGAGTCTAAAAGAAACGGGTTACAATTTGGTTATTCCTTTCAGTGACTAACAAGATTTATGTTAACATAAACAAGATAACAGTCAAAGCTTTATAAAACCGCGACATGGAAAAAAGAGAACATTTCATAAACAGCTAGATGGAGATTTTCCCCATGAGAACCAATTTGAGAGACATAAAGTGCTTTATACCAATGTGTGGTTTGTGTTTGAACGTAAAACACCTCCACCACAGCATTGCTGATGAATAAGCAAGTTAAACATAGTTAAAATCGCATTTCCATTGAAAACGTGCATTCCAACACAATACTGAGATTCTGTTCAGAACACTTACAATAAAACTTCCCTGATCTATTTATTCAAATGGAAGAAAACATTCGGTTGCTTCTGATTGCCTTTGGGTGTGCTACAACTGGACAAATCTTATCATTAGACTTTGCAGCTGACAATTTAGACTTCAGAGGCAACTGTTAGGAGATGCTTTTTTCACGCAAATTGAAGTTGACCGAAGCAGCGTGTTTCTGCTTATTTATTTTCATTTTCATGTGAAGATAACTCACAGTGATGGAAAAGAACAGTTCCTGGTAATGGGCCTTCCATCATGCCCAATTCCTCCCTTCTGATCTCTGTCTGGCGTCGTGTTTTATGATAAAGTGCAGTCATGCGTAGCTCACAATATTGGATTCAAAGAAATGACTACAGAATTTCTATCAAACTATCTGCCATGTACAAACCACTCACCTCTCGGCTGTCCGAGCTTTCAGCGCATTTTCCTGTGTTGTCATCCCGTTTGGCTTTCTGTTGAAATCTCTAAATTGCTTTAACTGCGAGGCTGAGACAACTTCACTCAAACGGAATCTCAGGTACACTCGGATAGAATTGCCAAGAAAAGCAAAGTGGAGTCGTCTTCAATTTATGAGACACGAATGCGTTGTGAATCTATAACATAAAGACAAAAAAGCTATAAGATTTAAAATACGATGGATGTCTCAGTAGGGATTCCAAAGGAGATAACACCCACATTAAATCTACAATCTCCCTCCCAGGCCTCTGTGTAACGACACAGGCAGTTTATTGATGAAGAACTGATGTGGCAAACCATTGGCCTGTCTGACTATGATAATTTAACTGGTACCAGTTTTATCACCCACCTCCCAGCAATTACTGACATCTCTTTAGAAGCTCTCTGTGCTGTGGGTTAATTGCTTTCAGGGGACAGAGGAAACACTTAAAAAATGAACCAGATTCTTTCATTCCACATCAGTTGAATAAAGTGACGAGATCTCAGGTGTATGATGAATGAGGGTAAAGTTTTAGCACCTGAAACCACACATACATCAAGACTCTTTTAGTCTCTCTCACACTGGTTCACATTCACTGTGTATACATAATCATAATTAATCAAAAAGTTTAATTTAATCTAAAGCTTCTGGTTAGTTAGTACTGGGCATTTCAAGTTCTGGTTGCCGTAGTAATGGCTATAAATATTACTGAAACTCCAGTTTAGCATTAAATCTTTTGTCTAGCTAATAATCTGGTAGGTTTCTGGGTTCATATATAGGCCAAATGACTGCCAGCACTTTTGGGGGAAAACACATGATGCGTTAAACATCATAAATACATTATTACATTATTTTATCCATAGACGTCCTTTGTACAGAAGAAGCAGGTGTTTAACATAAAGAAAAAGGTTTTTCTTCATGCTTAAAAAAATAAGCTTTAATTTATGTACATCCGCACCAACTTTGCAAGAAATTTTCTGTGCACGTAAGTACATGGCTAGGAATGAGACACGGTGTCCTGTTCCGTTTTTCATCTGTTTGAGCATGAAGCATTCTCAGTCAAATAACTATAATAACATATTGTGTGCAAATGATTAAAATAAATTAAATGAAAAGAAAAGAACAATACCACATAACCACAACACATATAACAACCACAAATCCATGTTACATGTCAAAAAGATGCATTTTCTGCTATGCATTTGTCAAAATACTATAATTCAAGGGTTAAATCATTTGCTCCAAATAGAAAGTGACTGTAGCAAGTGGAACCCATGTTACAATTATTAATTCTCTGCTGGTCAGGGCTTACAGCATCAGAATCTGCTGAGAGAGACATTCTGGGATGCAGCTCTTGATTTTCAATTATGTAGCGCTGTGTTGCACACATCATGAACAACAGCGGGAAAGAACAAAATTGAAATGTAACGAAACTATCATCTTACTAGAAGAGGCCATAAAACCAACTCAAATTTCATTAATTAGATTTCTAATGGCCCACAGTGGGATTGTCCTTGATTCATTCCAGACAAATAGAGTTTTCTAGTACGTTTTTGCAGAGCAACTCATGTCCAAAAAGTGCTTGACATTCACAGGATGAAAACGGGCGTGCTGCCACTTAACCGCACCCCAGTATGGAGGTTCATTATTCTTGAGCATATAAGAAAGTCAATAAGTCTGCCACACACAGCAGGGGAAATTATATTTCCTTTTGTTATCACACCTAGAGTGCTTGAGTTGAATGACAAAGAAAAGCCTGTGTGAAATATGCAGTGTGAATTCATCAAGGGAAAAGATCGGCAGGTCAGTGCTTTCATACACACTAAATACAATAACAAGTGAAAAAATACTAGTTTTTGAAGCTTGTTTCCATTTTCAAATCTTCCATTTTATGTCCTTGACCGCAGATTGTACAGGCCTGATTGATAATTAAAGAGCAAATAAATGCACTACTAATCTGATGCTTAAAAGTGTGCAGGTTCAATGTATCCCACAAATCATTGTAGATGGTTTGTGCAGATGTTTCAGAGGGGAAATTATGTATCAAAGCAGGCCTTTTTTACCGGAACATGCTGGAATTGCTTGTGAACTACCCACTGTCTCTCCCTCAAAGATGAGTCATAACTTGAGTTAATTACACGAGGAGCACCAGAAATACTATCATTAATGTGATAGCTAAAACAGACCAAGGAACTCTATGATGACATAATGTGGTTTTGTGCCATAACAGAAATCTGTTCCCCTTTCCAACCTACTGCAAATGAGTGGTGCAATTCAGGGCCAGCCAACAGAGGGCACTATAACCTGTGGTACGCAGGCATCAGCCACCCCCTCTGAGTTTACAAATCTTTTCCTTTCAACTGGTTCATCTCTTTGAGAATTGGAATATGGCATACAGGGATTAAATGAACAATTAAGCTTCAGATGTGAAAATTGAGCTGGTGATAAAAATCGATAGAAGCAAAATGACTTGATAAAGAGCTGACTCTCATTAGATTCCTCCATGTTCTTGGAAAATACAGCCTCAAAAAGATTCACACATCTCTGAAAATGAGAAAAACAAGAATTTCAGAAATTTGTGGTGAAAAGGTATTGCTTGTCTTGCTGACAATAAAATGATTAAAATTAGCTTGGATTGCTCAAGACAACCCTGAAACTGTGCTGAATGACTTTTGCTGCCTCATTTGAATAATATATAGCAAGTATGATGCAATAGATGTTTCACTAACCAAACTATTCCATCATTTGCCATATTTTAAAATACTGATGAATAATTCTAATTGGTGTCAATCATTTTGACAGATAAAAACAACAATGAAAACCATTCAAACTTATTGCATCAAGAGCTTTTCTCTCTCTCTTTGGCATTTGGCTAAAGAAATATGGCACTTTTTTAATGCAAAAGTAATGCACGACTAACCCACTACCTTCCAAGTAATTACTTTTGTTATGAGCAACATGTTTCAAAGCCTAACATTCCTTGACTCTGAATGTCTGAATCTGTGTTATTAAAGCATTTGTTTTGCCAAATAGCATCATGCACCAAGCATCACGTTAGTTCAGACAGGTCATGTTAGTCAAGCTCAGCTAATCACGATTCAGACTTTTTAAGACATTTAAATCCTCCATTTATTAATTATCTTAGCTGCCTCTGCGTAGATGTACTATAAGCTGCTCTTAACACCTTCCTTCATCTCTAGCTCCACCTCTTGTCTGACAGCTCTTTGCCTTTAGTCCTCTTAACATCTGTCTGGATAATCTACACACTCAGGAATTTCACACTAGTGATCTATTGTACATCTATTTTTCATTTGTTTTTAAGTGTCTATTCAATGTATGTTATGCAAATAAAATGATGGGTAGCATATAATTTTTCTGTGATCTATGAGGAGCTTGTCTTACTGCTCTTCTTGATCTACCCTCAAATGTTCAATTGTTAATAAAGTCTGTATTTTGAAATGAAAATGGTCCTGTCTGAACTGTTGTTATAGTCCTGAACATACAGTAGACTATAACTTAAAATTATATAGGTTTAAATTATCACAACTAAAGCATAGATAACATACCATGCATGTTAGCTGGGTTACCTCTTACAGTAAGCAATTTCCAGGAAAAACAGTTTTTGAATTAACATTTTAATTATTAATCATGACAATATTGACTATATCAGGACGATACCTAATCTACATAAAATGTAATTTACAAGAAAGTGATAACAAATATGATGCATAAAATTAGACCGTGACAAAAAAATTTACAAACCATTCCATCAAAGTCACAGATAATAATAATTTGTTGCTCAACACTAGTGTTGAGAGAAAATACTGTCTGTTTATCCACCATTAGAGCTTTGGTGTGTGTGTGTGTGTGTGTGTGTGTGTGCACATCTGTGTGTGAGGAGAGATTTGAGAAACTGGGGAGAAATGGTCGTTGTTGACCAGTAATCTCTCAGTGCCTGATCAATTTAGGGAAACCTCAGCTGATGTCCCCTGACAGCTGTGGCACCAAAGCGGCTTGGAAACTCTCTGAACGCAAAGCCTGTTACAGTGGAGCTGCATATCAGAAGCTGCAGATGGAGGAAAAGCCTTATCTTTAGTGAAGGCTCAGGTCTGCACCTTCAACAACACAGTAAGTTTTCTTCACAGCAAGTCTCTATCTGCTGTTAAAAATACCCACTGACTGAAATGCATTGAGTCTTCCTTCGTGGCAAATACTTGAATCATTAAACAACATGACCAACATCAAACAAACAAACCAGTCTTGCATACATTCACTGAGCCAGCAATGGCACATTTGCTGGAAAGCACTATAAATTCAACTCCCCAATGGAGTTATCCACAAAGTTATGTTGGGTCACAGTCTATACAGGCTGTGGCAGGTAAAAAACTTTATCAGCTTTCAGCTGAAGTTTTATTATTGTTTTATTAACTTTTAGCTAAATATTTTATTTATTATTATGGGAGTTTTGTCCCCAGGTATCCCTATATAAAAAAAAACTTTGTATATGATGTCATCACACTGTCAAGAAGTTCCTTTTCCCTTTTTCCATCTGTTGTTTATCACTTTGTGTTTTGTTACATTTGTCGTGTTGGCAAATGTCATCCCTACTGTGATTTTGTACTGAAATTTGTGCATAAAAGTGGATATTTTTAGAAATATCAACATTAATGTCTCCTTCTTTAAAGCAGTTTAACCACCTTTAGCACAAGCCTTATTATTTCAATTTTAACTGCTGTAAAATACTATTAACTCTTACTGTTACCATAAATTCAGATAAGTGTCTGAACATATACTTATCTCTTAACATATATTTAAGCAACAAAAATACAAGAAGCTATGTTGTAAATATTAAAATGTCTGAAGGGAGTTTTGAGCCTTGTTGCAAGTCTGTCATCTGTGACTACATTGTAAAATGTTTATCGTCATATAAACAGTAACTCACTGGCAACAATTATCCAGTAGTTGCTGTATTTCACACCACAGTAAAAATACTTTTAAAATGACTACAGACGTTTTAAGCACACTGTAGCTTACAGGGTTTTTTTGTAATGCATAAGTACAGTATTATACTGTTATTTTTAAGAAAATGCTGTACAGTATTATACTGTTATGGAAAGTTGCTGTAATTTATTATGCAATGCAACTATATAACCTGCAGTATAAAAGTTTATTAAAATAATCAAAATACATTTTTAAATGCATTAATGCCTTTTATTCATTCGAAAACATAGTCCCTGACATGTAAACAGTAACAGAATGTTGGTATGTAACATAAATAACAATAAGCTATGGATTCTGTGCAGTGATACAAATGGCAGCTTGATAATAAAGACACAGTTTTGCTTTATCATAAATAAACCATGGCTGTTGATCAACATCAAGAACAAGACCTATCCATTTTATAGTAAATGAACAGTAGTTTAGCCTAAGAAGACACAATGCAATTTATTAATACTTAAATGCATTATTTGTCTAAAAGAGTTTTCAAAATAGTACAAAATGAAAATAAAACAGGTGGCTGCAGCTCAGATAATGAAGACATGCCCTCATAAATCTGGAGTTTTGTAATGTCCTTGAAACAACTGTGCCACGGCCTGTCATATTCCCATGAGTCAGAATTCAAATAAATATTCCTGGGCTCTATGACAGTTTTGACATTAGTACAAGATGCCTGTCACCACCTACAATCACAAATATGTAAATGAAGGCTGCGAAACAAAAAAGAGAGACAAAGAGAGCATATGCTTTGCTCATAGACTGAAATATGGGGAGGCACCAGCATCTCTCTGCTAACCTCTGTGCCTCCATCCCTGACTCTGCCACTAGCACAGAGTGGGCGGGGTGTGAACAGCATGTGTCACTTCCTGTGAAACCCTTCCCTCCTCACAGTGGACACTTGTAATCCCTGTGTTGAGTCCAGACGGTCATGCCACGACACCACAACATACACAGCTAGCACAGAATGAGCCAAAATGCATGAGCACGCTCCCCATACTTCCTGCCATTTGGCCATATATGTTACATAACACCATGTTCAGGGTAGGTACTGTTTGAGAATAAACAGTGTGCAAGCAAGCACTTACACTCAACATGATAAAAGACACATATTTCATTAAATAGTGCATTTTCTTTATAATGAGTGACAAGACATTGTCGTTTCTATTACTGTAGTGTTGTACTTGTAGTCCCGCCTACAGTGAAATCTTATTTGTCCAAGAACCCACATTTAACAACAAATATGTTCTGATGAGCTCTGACTGTGCCACATTGCTCTGAAGATTTGTGTTTAGAGTGAACAGACAAATGTTGCACCTGGCTTGTACACAGTGTTAGCCTGTTTACAGTTATGAAACAACCTTCTGTAAATGAATGATGCTTTTAAATACTGAAAAATTCACTTGATGCATGGTAATGTTTATGTATATAGAATGTTTTACTGTACATTGGCTTTGAACATAGCTCATTGAGCGTATGGCTAGAATTTACCATTTGACATACTAAATTGTAATATTAAATTTAGACATTAAACATTAAAACTATATCTGTATTGTAAGAAATCACAGGTGAACCTTCACCAAGATGCCATGTATATGTGCATGAGGAGACATGTGCATGTTTTGGGAATTTATGGGGTTTCTAATGGCATGCTTGGTCCCTCACACCCCTGTGCCTTGTGGCAATGCATGGAACGGCAATGGCAGTCACATTATTCTGCAGCATGACAAAGTGCTTCTGCCACACTCGCTAATGCGGCTGCGTTTCTCTGTGAAGTGTTGATGACAGGGGCAGCCAGCATTCCTCTGTCGCCAGCCAAAATTCTGCCGGTCAGTCATGCTTTTCTTTCTGGCTCTTTCTGCTGCCCTAGCATTAATAAAGCAACCAGTGAAGGTTTTCAAAAGCCTCCACTTGTGCTTGTGAATGCATCATTTCATAAGCATTTTTTTGCCACTGGCCTGAGAGGGAAGTTCAGGTCAGTCTTTTAATACTGCAGCCCACAGTTGCAGAAAAAGCACGCAGAGCACACAAGGAGAGTGTGGAGGTGTTACAGTGATCCACATGCCAGAACTGAACAAAACTCTCCAATAACAATAACAAGGAAAAAACAAATTAAATCTCCTGAACATCTGCAAGACTGAAAGGAGAACGAATGAACATTTTTGCTGGAATATCCTCATCTCAACATTTCTGCTGAGAAGACAAACAGACTCTAGTAATCAGGTGTCTTCTCTAGAGATGAACTATTGCTCGTCAAATTCTTCTAATACTAAATGAGCCGACCTGTGGTATCTATTTTTTTCTCTGTACTTTTACTGTATGTGAACAACTGTCTCATTTATGTCTATATTTATTATTTACATTCATTCATTTGGGAGACCCTTTTATCCAAAGCGACTTATAGTGTATTCAAGGTAAGCATTTTATTAATACTTGTGTTCCTTGGGAATCTAATCCACAACCTTTGCACGGCTAATGCAATGCTCTACCAGTTGAGCTACAGGAATTTATACTGTAACTTAAGACTACGTTGCTGGTTGAAGTCTCCATCACTAAATCACTCACATCTTTTTTCCCCTAAAATCCAGGACAGTGAGCTTTTCACTATCTGGGACAAAAGAGTTACCATTATGACTGTGACTAAATAGCCGGTTTATGATTATCACACTGTAGTAATTAACAGCACTCCATGTGGATTATTAAGTAGTACTTAGTGGAGGTTAATTAATTGCACTGTTCTAATTACAATGTAAATTAAATCTGCAAAAACAATGAGTATTTCCCTGAGAGTGCAATCAGTCAAAAACCATACTCAGCAAGATTAAAGCACTTATAAATGTGAAGTACTTTCTGTGTGGCAAAGCACCTTATCTGTATCAGATATCTGTTTTACTTTGGCCCTGATTTACTAGGATTTACTTGTAGAGAATTTGCTTGTGCAAGCTAACAAATTGCATGGGCAGTATGTGCATTGCAGGTGATTCATTACTTATGTAATTATTAAAATTATTACACAAATAGACACACATGCAGAAGTTGGAAACTTTTTCTGTTTTTTGATTTATGGAGGCTTTTGTAACCAAATTATGCAATTTATTCACAGATCACAAAGACAAAAATGCTGTATTATCTGCTCATTAAAGCCATATACAGCAGATTTAAATACTCAAAACTACTGAATGTCAACAAACAAACCATTCTAGTAAATTATCTTGGACAGTCTTTATTGCACAGGCTATCATGTTTGCATGTGTTGTTAAATACCCAAATGGTATTTAACAACCTAATGGCCATGTAAATGGATGTGTTTTTGACTGCTCAGACAGAGGCACACTGATACATACAAAGCATCCTAAAATACTTTAAATCATTGTTTTCTATGCACACTGGGGCCACCACTTGCAGTCAGTTCAAAATAATGCATTGCAAGTAGTTGCAAGTAATACTGCAAGTAGTTCTCCATTAAATTGCATTATATTCATCCAAAATAGTTATCAGGACTTCTCTCGGATATATCAAATAGAACAGAGGTTTGTATTTCTATTGAAATACTGAAAAAATATTTTCAGTGTCTTAGTTGTCTCTAAGACACTATTTCACCCTTACACCCTCTGTTGAGTGAGCTGAAATCCTTTGTCACCCTAGACTATTTCTCCCTATATGCCCCCAGATCACTGAGTTACGGTCATTTCCTGTTTGCTGCTCTCTTGCTGGCAGCTCATGGACTTACTGGAGCTGTAACTATTTACTACATAAAAGACACAGACACTGGATATGATGAAGCTTTAAACCTCATATTTTTAGATCCTGCACTTCAGATGGCTTCATCTATCACCTGCCCAGACTCCTGGTTGTCCCTCATGAAGGAAAGAGCAGATTCAGAGAGCAGACGAGCAGTGTGGAAGAGGTTAAACAGAGAAGTGAAGCCAGACGCCACCTGTGATTTTCATGCAGTACTTCACTGCGCATGGAAATTTGGGGTCTGTCATCAGCGCTATTCATGAATGCTGGCTCGCCATGGAAAAGAGCCTTTTATGAGGGTCTGATCAAGGCTTGGCACAGGGAGTGGGTACATACTTAGCCCCCTTCTGTGTCTCTGTCTGTCTGTCTGTCTTTTCTCCATCTCTTTTCTTTTCTTTTCTTTTCTTTTCTTTTCTTTTCTTTTCTTTTCTTTTCTTTTCTTTTCTTTTCTTTTCTTTTCTTTTCTTTTCTTTTCTTTTCTTTTCTTTTCTTTTGAGAAACATACCTGTAAGAAAGAATTACAAATGAAATATTTTTCCTATATCAATTGTTTTTCCCAGATGGAGTAAAGTATTCTGAAGTCTCTTGTTTTTTTGCATAGAAAAACATAAAAAAGCATAGAGAAATCTCACATCTCCTCACATGAGAATTAGAAAAAACAATGTCCCACACCTGCCCAGATTATTTTCTCATATTTGCCAAATTAAATAAAAATTAACTCATAATTTTGATAAAATTATCCCTTACATAGTTCTGTACACTTACTACATACCAACAATTGATTTGGTTCTGTCTGTTTTGAGGGTCCAATCTTTCTCCTGGAGAGAATTGTGCTGCTGAGTTTAGCTCCAGCCTTAACTGAACACACCTGAATCAGCTCATCGAGGTCCTCAGAATACTTAAATATGACAGGCAGGTCTGTTTGATTAGGGTTGGAGCTAAACTCAGCAGGACAGTGGGCCTCCTGGAGCAGGAATGGATACACCGGATTTAGAAGAAACATCTGAGACAAAGTGAATACATAAATGACACACAACTGCCAACTCCAATATGTCTCCTGAGCTAGGAAAGAGACACCTGTGAGCACTTGTTGCGGGTTCAATACAAGTCTAATTCAACTGACAGCATTTTAGATGTCATACACTTAAAATTACACACATTATTAGACTTATCACAAATTTGACACAAAACATTTGTTTACATTTTTGTATAAGGACATTAATTATTCTGTTAAAATATGTTAGTCAGTTTTATTAAAAGTGAAATCATCATATTTGCAGTGGGGCTACTGTTCTAGCTGAATATATGCCAGTACATCAAGAGAATCACCTGCATGGTCTCATGTTAACACATACAGTTTAATATTCATGTCTTGTGGCTATACTATACTTGTGTATGTTATACCAGTGTGTGTTTTAGCATTTATTTCCTGACTCTCTTTACTTCTGTCAGACCTTCTTTATTTCTAACAGTGTGTTTGGTTTAATCAAAATGAAGGGACAATGAATGATTCTAAATTATTTTCTGTACTAATCTGGAAAAGCATTACATCACAAATGCTTTAAATGGAACTTAACTTGTATTAAACTCAAAACATTTCTTCAAACTCAGACATTGTGGCTTTCGTTTGGCTTCTCTGATTGAATTACCCAGCATGCTTTGCCTCCCAATGCATCATGTTCTCCATTTAGGTTAGGTCACAGACTGGATGTGCACATGATGGACAGCCATCAATCATCATAAATCTATGTTAATATCTCATTAGTGATAAATGACTTGGGTTTTATTAGACCCATTATGGCCATTTACCAACCAGCTTATTTTCGTTGCTAATACCGTAAATAATGGCTTACAAACAAAACAAGTTTTTACCTGGCATATATAATTTTTCATCCAAAATCTTCTGTAATTTTTTTTGTATTATTTTTAGGACAATGATTTTAAAATATAACATATCTCAATATATCTCATACCATTAATTATGTTTTGTATATGAATCTGTATATAAAACTCATGAAGGAAGCACATTACACTTTCCACTCATGAGTTCAGCTAGGATTCTGCTCTCTAACTGCCTGATTGTAAGGTAACACAGCGGCATGATTACAATGCACCTCCAGTCGCACAAATAATCAAGCCTGTGACTGGTTCATTTTATTCTAATTTGCTTGGCCCCTAACTCTCTCTCTCTATGTCCCCTCCAATCTTCACCAAGACCACAGATGTCACACTGCTGACCGTTGCGTCTGACCTCTTCGGGGATGTTTCAGGAGCATCTCAGCTCGCCTGTCCCCTCTGCCTTTGTCTTTGGCTGCAGAAGTGCAGGGTGAGCGTCCACCAGGGCCCGTTGTCAGGAGAGAGAGCTGTCTTTGTCCACTAGATCTGCCCACCTGGTGGGACCGTGGCCTCAGCGCTGACACGGCTTTTTAATATTTCACCACACACAGTGAGCACCATATGTCCCTGCCCCCCCTCCATCTCAGCCCTCATGAATAATGAATCTGTAATGCACTTCTAATATTTGGAGGAGAACAAAATATGCCTATAGCTCTGCTTTTGGACTTTGTATTTTTAGAAGCTATGACATTTCTTTTTTTCAGTTCAACCTCGATCACATGGCAATAGCTCTGCAGGGGACAAAAACAGAGTAGGAGAATCTTTCTCTCTTCTGGAGCTAACAGAGGATATGAGCTCACTGAAGGTGGGATGAGAGAGCTTGCCAGCCAACACCATGACCAGTTTTTTAGTAACAGGAGACATATTCTTTACACACCTGACCAATCTCCAGACTAATGCGTACCCTCTGTCACTGTAAGAATAAATACACAAATTTCCCCAAACAGCTTCGCTGTGTCAACAAAGCCGCTTTTGCTAGCTGTGTCAGATTTTCTTGTCACTCTGATAGGAAATCCATTTCTTACAAGTCTTCAAAAATACATCTGTTTCTTTGCCCAAAAATACTGCTTTTCTTGTGCTCTTTTTTGGGTTTCAGGTATTTCAGGGTTTGTCAACTACTTACTACAAAAACAGGGCAACACATTTGCTTCTGTTAAAGGGTGCAGTATTTGTGCTCACGTACCCTCGTCTAGTTGAGAATTCTCCCTTAAGCCACCCAGACGGACTGTGAGATTAGAAGCTTGCCTATTGAATTGCAGTTAATAATTCATGACATCATTTTGCTTTATCTCAGGGACCTCATACACGAGTCAGGGACCCCCATTTATCAGCCTGCCATAACCTTTTATAAGCATAATGAATTGTATGCGGTTGATTTGTTAAAAGTTGAAAGGGTGAACGGGTCCATACTGTTTGAGAGAAAAGTGCCTGCACAAATAATTGTACTTTTCTTTTAGGGGAGAATTAACATCGGGACTTTGTGTTAATTTTGGCATTTACTGCAGATGTCTTTGGAATGTCGAACATCACCTGTCTTGCTGCATATGTGTGTGTGCGAGGGTGTGATGTATTTTCCGTAACTCAAAGGGACTTGCCATGCAGAAGCGGGTCTCAGATTTGGTCCTGTTTAGCAAACAGTGGGGGTATGTGCCCTTTACTAGGGCTGATGGTGAATTGACCAGTGGTGTGTTGTGGACTTCTGAAGGAGGGAGGCAAACAGTATTTTTTACATTGTGTTTTAATTACTTTGTTTCAAAAATGACTATATAACCACAGTAAAAAGCATGTTGTGTAGCTTTTATCTGTAAAACTGTTGTTAGTCTATTAGTTTTAATAGTCATCTTTCTGGACCATTAACCAACAACTGCGCTTTGCACACCTCAGGTGTAATAATGGTCACAAGCATGGAGATACACCTAAAACTTAACTCATTTAAACCTCAACAGCCACCTATAACCATTGCACTGACAGATCATAATTTCTAGTCATTTGAAACCAATTTTACATTGATACCAGTGTGAACATGACAGACCAGCATTATTACATTGACAGGTTAATCAACCAATCACAGCACTTTCCTCCTCTCAAATAGTCTTCTGTCTGCATTATAGTGTTGCCCCCCCTTGCACATTCACGTTGTGCCTTAGAGCCTCAGTGAGAAGGTGAAGAGCTTGAGTAAGACAAAAGAGTCATCGCCCCTCCCCAAACCTATATTTGCTTGTGTCACTCTTGTATCCTTTTATTTTATATAAAAAGAGCTCTACAAACTTTCTTATCTAATATTTCATAATATGTCACCTTTTTACTTTTGTATCATGGATTATTGTCTAATCCAATGTTTTGAGGAGGCACAGTCTCCCTGGCTTCCTCCGAATAGACGTCTCTAGACTCTTAGCATCGAGCTAACTGTACGACATGCACGGCTGGCTGGGGAGTAAATGAAAGCCGGTAGATTGTGTGTGTCATGTGGAGTTGTGTCCTGATGCATCCTCGCATCCTGCTGCTTTTGCACTGTGCTGAGAAATGAGCCAGGGCTGTGTGTGTGTGTGTTAGTGAAGTGGCCTGTTATCTTCCATGATTCAAAGCTTTGTGTTATATTCACAAGTCTGCTTACCAGGAACACAGTGTAGCCTGCTGAGTTGCCCTGAGTCTGTCCAGACTATACATAACAGACACATACACACACAAACAAACATGCACACACACACAAACATGGCGAACACAGTCATGTACAGCGAGCATTTGGCAGCAGGGCATCATGACAGCCAGGGAGTGAATGTGTCAAACACAAGCTCTCGTTAATATTTCACCATCTTGAAACCAATCCCTCTGGCAGGCAGCGGCAGGCCATGGCGGCGCATTCCGTTCCATCTGAATTGTTGATTATGTTATGTCTGAAATCGGTTCTGAGAGTTTTAATGAGGACAAGAAATTAAGGTTCCAATTAACCAAAAGAATAGAGGTAATGTTTGGTGACTGTTGTTTACTTGTCACATACAAGCAGACCCGCTCTGTTGTTTTTGTAATCTTAATAAAACATGGCAAGGCGCAATTAAATTTGTATTTTTTAATGCAAAATTACAAATGGAATATTGCGGTCCCATCTAAACAATAAATTTGCCATGGTTTACCACCAGTAGCAATTGTATGGCTGGGTATCATTTTTTTATTGACTTTATGTACAATTAAACCATATTGCATATTTATTTCACACATTAAATTTTAGTGAATTATAGTATAAATTAAATCTAAATACCAAAAAATTTAGATAAAATCTAAATTCATAAATACCAGAAAAAAGTGTGTTTTTATGTACATGAGAATGCAAGTAGAATTCTGTGGACTCTTTAGTAGCAGTTTGCAAAGTAACTTTTAGATATAGTACTGCAGACACCCCAAAAATAAAGATTGAGTACACATTTATTGATAAGTGACATCTTATGCTTAAGTTTTCCTACTCTTGAAAAGCAAAAGCTTAAAACACAGTAAATGCTATACTATGGTCTGATACACCAGCTTAGTAACTCCTCTGAATCTAAGTTGTAATATGTGCTGTGTATTGTAGAGAACACTGATACAAAATCATTCTGAGTTCAAAAGAACACAAACGTGTGTTAGATTTCAAGCGTACACTTGCGAAGCAGCAGTAGCCGATCTTTCTGAAACCCAGAACAAATGTTTGTTTCTTTTTGGCAGAAATAATGATGATGTCTGGAATCACAGAAGCATTTCTTCTCTGCGTTTAATAACCTGCCCAGGGTGCAATTGATTTACTCTACAGATGTATGGGCCCTTTCCGAAATAAATCCAAAAGTTGTAACAGACCTGCTGAAAGTGTTGACTTAGTAAAGTGCACGCTCATATTTGAAGCATTACAGTGGAGTTTACTTTGACAGCAACTTAAATCAATACTGTGTCCTCTAAGAGAACAAAGTGCAGGCCCTTGACTTCCACTAAAACCAGAATGCCAAAGTGAGGTGGATTTGGCTGGCTTTGCATTTCGTAGGCTTTGCTAGAAATTGCTTTTGGATGAAACCACAAAGGACTTGGTTTTACACAGGTCAGAAAGGTGATTGTGTTCTGTACATGAAATAGTATTGATTTGTTTTTCATTGTTGTGTTATTTGCATTAATAGAACCATGTTATAATCTTAAAGAACAAATGTGAGACTGGGTAGCTGCAGCGTAAACAGTAGATGTTAACACAGATCTTGATAGATATTCATAACCTTGAAACAGTTATAAGCAATTTATCACTTGGGGAGGACACATATTTTAATTGGTAAGAAGACATGCATATTAACTATGATGCAATCACATTTACCAAATCAATTTCTAGAGTTATTGTAGCTCAACTGGCAGAGCACTGTGCAAGTAACAGCAGAGTCATGGGTTTGATTCCCCAGGGAATACATAGACTGATCAAATAAAAACCTCAAATGCACTGGAAGTTGGTTTGGGTAAAAGCATCTGTCAAATGTGTAAATGCACATCAAGTCATGTGCCTTTGTTTCAATAATCATGTGACTGAATAATTGTCTCAGAGAAGAAAACATGGCTGAGAGAGACAGATGTATCCAGCAGACTGATATCACTGTGTACCATTTTAAAAGATGCTCTGGTCATTCTGAAAGAGTCAAAACCTGTCATCAAAATGATTGGCTACTATTACCTCCCAGACTGTCTGACACGCTGTCATTCACAGACATACGATATCTTCTGGCGATTGTTATAAAACAAAATTAGTCAGAACACTTTGTTTGCACGCTCATATTTACATTAAATAAAAGAGCCACATAGCTTCTGCAGTTACTATAGTTAGTACTACTTCAATTTTTTATTTATATTTTGTGACAGTTTTCCCAGAAATTTTTATTACATTAATTATTATTATTTTCAATTATCTTGCAAATGCTGCCTTATTTGCTTTTTTTGATATTTAAATTTTCACATAATGAATAATATGATAACAATATGTTAAATATAATATGATAACAATATGATAACAATATGTTAAAAACAAAGTATGTATATATATGTATATATATCAAAAAAAGCAAATAAGGCAGCATTTGCAAGATAATTGATGTAATGTAATAAATGTAATAAAAATTTCTGGGAAAACTGTCACAAAATATAAGTAAAATACTGAAGTAGTGGTAACTATAGATACTGTTAACCTCATGAAAATTGAGCTTGTCTCTGACTGACTTTAGTGTTTTAAAAAGCTGCACTTGAGGACAAACTCATTTTCTGTGCTGCGAGAAAAATGAAAACATGAAAAAATATGAGTGGTACACAAAGAAGATCTGATAAAGTGGGAAGCAGTAGAAAGAAGTACAGATTTGTTATTTTTAGCCTTTATTTTTCATTTTATCTGTTGCCTTTTTGCATGTTTGGTTGTACTACAGGTTTTTTGTTAAAGAAGATAACAAAATATGAAATACATTTTGTACTTTGTACAAAAATGTACTTTGTAATTTTGTACATTGAAATACAGATTTTATCGCACATTGTTTCATTGTAAGTATTGGATTTAATTAACCGATTTTCTGATTTTAAAGTCTAAAATCTAAAAATACACTTAAAACTTTAACTGTGCTTCTATTCACATTATAATATATTTGTCACAACTTTACAGTGGTATAATAACCTGTAAAGAAGGTGCATGTATGTGTGTGCAATGGTGTGTGAAAATATTGTTACAGCAAGTGCAATGAAATTGAATGTCATTAAGCTAATGCTAATAGCACACACTGTTCAAAGCCGCAGAGTGCAGAATTCACACTGTGTTAACTGCTTAACACTAGACTATGGTACAGATTTAAGCAGTAAGCTACAAGAGGCTAATGCGAATATCAAGTCCATCAAACTTTACCTTTGTGTTCCACTTATGTTATGTCTCCAGACAGCCTGATAAATGACTTCTCAGTGGGTGGAAAAGCTACATTTTACACTTCACATCAGGCATAACATCAGGGCACGTTTCCTCACCAACACTTGTTCTGCGTGAGGAAGTTCAGAGCTAATGAAAAGTGACCATGCTCTCACCTCGGAGAGAGCAAGAAAGCCAGGAGTGGAACCAACTCCGCCCAAATGTAATCTAAAAACAATTTCCCTATTTCCCTGGTGCTCCCTCTGCTCACTAAGTCCACTTGATGGGACCAGACAGTGGTTAAGAAAAATATTATTTTGGCCTGAGTGCAGATCTACTTGGGGATTATAGTTGATTGCAGCTCTGAAAATATTAGCTTTTCTCTTTTAGCACGAATACTTTCTCAGTACCTCTGTTTATTCTGACTCATTGAAGTTATAATTGCAGACACAATATCAAGCTTAATCAAAATTCTGATTGCGGCATCTAAATTAGGCACCAAACCAATTCTAATTCTGCACAGCGTGGATTCCAGGGGTATAATTTACAATAATCACAGGCTGCCAAAGTACTGGATCAGTAGCTCTCAAAGACATCTCATCTTCTTGATGACAAGCTCTTTTTGTTTGTTTGTCCTGCATTATGTACGCCATGATTTATTCTCATGAGGTACCCATCCATTTTAGCTTGACACACCTGATAGAACAATCTAAATAAAAATTGCGTTAAATGAATCATACTACTGCTTGGGTAATTAATTAGCTGACTTGAAGTTATTATTGCAATCTGTGAGAAGTGAATTCAACCAAACGTGCGCATTATTGTCACGGATATAATCTAGTCAACTTGATTGCATTGAAGCATCGCTGAGGGGGGTATGGGGTGATAAACCCCCTGAATAATTAGGCTGATAATTAAACATTAATACAACTGATAATCATTGTGATATTTTTGTCTCTTGGGTCTCCTTCTTCATGCATTTAAATTAAAAGTTCTGGGAAGGAAGGAGACACCAGTCGCAAAAACAGCTAAAGACTTACAAAAAGTGACAGCAAGCAGGAAATCCATTTCCTCAGAGTGCAGGCATTGGGAAACATTCAATTTCTTTCACCATTGATGTATTTAAATCCAGCAAGCTACAAAACTCAGATAAGGAAAACTCTCAGCATTTCTTCTCTTAGCACTTCCACAACTTATCCAAAGTTACTGATCAAACAGCAGAGGAGAAATTATGTGCTGTAGATAGAACATATGGCCTTATGAGTCTGTTTGTTTATGCATGTGGGTATGTATAATTTATTTATTTAATTTCATACCACATATCAATTACGGCCCTTCTGGCTGGCAGCTGGCAGGATTGTGTTCATTCATACTCTATATGAACGTGTTCTCTAGATCGTCTAATTTTTTTAAAATAAAAAATATGTGTCATTTAGATCATAGAACGCATACAAAGGCTCTAAGCCACAACCAACCAGTTTGTAATGGAGGTTGTACTGCGACCACATGGGTCTTTACAGCTCAGGGTCTTTCTCAGTCATTACCAGCAATTTATCTTCAAACCAATTTGTGTTTGTACAGCTGCAGTTATATTATATTTGCTCTCCTTATTATTTTAACAGTTATTTAAGCCTATGTCAAACAAATTACACAGTAAGTCCAAAAATCCACAATTGAAATTATGTGTATTGTAAATCAACACTTAGTAAGATTTGTTACTTTCTGTTCATAAGGTATAGCTAGATATTTTCCTTTGCTTACTGCCGTCTTTCTTGCATGTGTAACTGACAGCTTTCTCAGCCAGTTGGAAAAATGTTTGGACATGGCCACTACTCTGACCTGCAAAGGTCGCAGTGTCCAGCTCAGTATGAATCACACAGCAGGTTGCTGATGACACCACAGGTGTGTGGGGGGCTGTCTGGCCCTGATAAGACATGATTTAGATTTTACAATAGTGACCTCAGTGAAGACAGAGAGAGAATTATTGTGCTTGGGAAAACCAAGCTGTGTTAAGCTCTTTAAATTGTATTCCCCCTTTCCTGTATGCGTCCATGTCTTTTCAGTGCCATCCCAAAAAGAAACCATTTGTAATCATTTCTCTATTTCTCATAATTGCGCTGCTCTGGGTATCCAGGGAGACAGAAATGAACTGTGAAATGGATTAGTCAGTGTGCCTCACTTGTTCATGTCAATTGGATTGAGGGCATTTCTTTCTGTCTTTGTCTGATTATGTTTGAAGGGAATGAGCATTATTGGCCCCACACAGATATTCCTGTCTGTAAAGACACTGCATTTAGGGCCAGAGCAAGAAGGTGGGCAGGGCTTGGCAGTTTAGAACCTGTGAATCGTTATGAACCTGTGAGTCTGAAGAAGACAGTATGAGTAAGAATGTAAGGTTCCATTTCCAGGCCTTGCTCAGTTAGGCTCTCCCAATGCATCTATCAATCTTCCTTGGCCCGCAGAGGCTCTGTGCGATTAGATTCCTGGAGCAGTGAGGGCCAGAGTTGAAATATGGCCGCAGATATGCCAGTGATTAACAGTGACTCTCAATATGGATGCTGTTCATATTGGCTTAACACACTGGGTAGCCCATTAGTGTTCAAGCGTGTAAGACGCCCACTCTGACATGGGCTCAGAGTGTCAAACTCACTGCAATGCTAAATATCATCTATCATGCCTGAGTGGCATCTCTTGCAGTGCCAAAGTGTATTTACCATTCAGTTTTTTCACAGCATAAATACTGACGTCGAGGTAAACTGTACTCTGAAACATGTGTGGAAAAATTTTCATGCATGCTGTGGGCTGTCATTTGTACTGAAAACTACACAAGACCATTTTTTAGCTACCACATTTAAAACACATACTGTACAGTGGTAAAACACACCTTCTTATTGTATCTGTTGGCTTGAGTCTAACACTAAGGTTAGTGGGATCTTTTTGATGTACACTATCATTTAGATTTAGGGTCACTTATTCATTATTTATTAATATTTTCTTCAAAATTACTAAAAGTAAACTCATTAAAAGAACTGAATAACACAAATGGAACAGTAGGTGTTGTTTTATCAACCAGTTCCTTGAGATATCACCCTAAGATTTAAAGTTTAAGCAATTATTGATGGAGTTCCCACCTATACTGGGCTCTTACTGGCTGTTTTTTCACTCTTCAGTCAAGCTATATATACATACACACTACAAGACATTGCAAATTTTTAGGCATACTCCTTCAGATCAAAAGATTTTAAGATCATAAGAAACATTTCAGTTAATTGACCCTAACCTTCTGACATGTAGTGTTAAACGTACTTCTAACATTCTAAGATTTGTTATAAGGTGTATAATATTACAGGATCCCATTAAAGAATGGCCCTATATTTATCCACAGAGTTCTCCGCTGATCTCTAAATACACACTGCCCCTAGAACCACCCCTGCTGCAGAAACACATGTGAAAGTTACCTGCATGCTGTCCCCTCTTCTTGTGACTTGAAGCATTGTGTAATTTTCAGAGTTATCGCTTCAGGTTTAACAGTTTGTGCCTGCACCCTGCTTTTGCAATGATTAAGAAGCAGCAATGTTCGCAGCCTCTAGGATAACAATTTCATTAACAGAGGCAGCCATGTAAACAATCTTATTGGTGCCCAATCCATTTTCCTAATTGCTAAAGCCTTCATTAGGTCTTTTTGTCTGGTCCAGTTGCAATTCTGAAAATGTTAATGGACGTTATTATGCTATTATGGTAATGGACGTTACTCTTACACACAAATACAATTTGACATTACAACATTTTCAGCATTTAGCCCAGCAACAAACAAGGAGGAGACAAATTATGGCTGGCAGCGAATGAAACGCTGGCATTATTCAGCTGCTGAAAGTGTGGATAATTAACAGGTAGGTATGATTAGTTGCTGTCATAGCAGGAATACTCTCACCTGTGTAATCAAAATCTTCACTATGGTCTCCATGGTTTTGTTGTTAAGTGGTGTAGTATCGTAGTAAAAGTGTGTCTTTCTTTGTTTTCCTTCATTACTTTTAGATTCCCTCTGCCCCCCCATCCCCCCCCGTCTCTCTCCGAACCATCTCTTCCTCTGCTCTCTTCTAAAGAATGAGCAGTAGCCCTACTGCAGATCTCTGCCCATGGAGCACCATGTCTAACCTGATTATCACTTGAGCTCAATTATCAGGTCACCCACCGAGTGTGGTACTGCTGGATTATGGTTTAATGAGCTTACCTATAGGAGTTCACACAAAAGCGTCACCCTAATTACATACAATCTTACATTCTGATGTGTTGTCTCTGTTGGGAGAGATGAAAAAAAGACTCTAGATAAAGCCAGAACCTACAGCCTTTACAGAGTGCAGTATCGCTCGTAATGGTAGAAACAAAACCTTCCATACTTACAGGACAGAAAAATCACAAATGAGATCTCTTTAATGCCTCAGTTATTTCTCCTATACAGCAAAAAGATTAAATGAAGAGCAAAAATTTAGACTTCATCAGTCTCTTGCTTTTCAGATGATTTCTCCTAACAATATCAATATCAATATGAATACAAACATTTCTCAGCACTTATCATCTCATAATTTAGATGAAATTACAATTCATACTTTTTAAGTGATACTATTCACACTAATTAAATAGCTCTACTTTAAGTGCATGCCAATAATTGACTCATTTGTGTCTGTTTCAATTTTTAGGAGAAAAAATCTGAGACAAAGCTGAAACGGGAATAAAAAATAACATAGTACTCCATTAATCTACAGAGCTTGAAAGATCGATCTCTAAGAACTCCCCTGCCCCTGTCAGCCTTCCCAAACACACACACTCAAAAAAAGTAACACTCCATCTTGATTGCCTGCTTATGTGAGACAATCAGCAAGAATAGACGGCACCTTTTCTTTCTGTTTTTTATTCCCAGCACATTTTCTCACCTTATTCTGATCACAAAGGCTAATGAAAAATCTCACCAAGTGACTAACAAGCCAGTTTCAGTAGCTGGTCTGAAAAAGCTTTCACTCAGTCAGCGGACAATGTCTCAAAAACCAGCCACTTTACCCCATATCGGCATTTTTAATAACGCGGTAAATCATAATGGGTCTAGATCAGAAGATTTGACCGCATTCTCATGAAGGGAAGCTGCCTGCCTCTTTTGCACAGTATTGATACCTAATGGTCCCTAAGGCATGAGTGACAGAGTACTTTGAGAAAGACAGATGATGGCGTCTCGATGCCGATGGGCTTCCAGTAAATATGACATTAGAGCACAGAGTGCGTATTAGTACCAGAAGAGACTGATGCATTAAACGACTAAAGACACGTTAACTGAGACAGTCACAGTTAAAACCATCAGGCATGAACCACATTAGACAGGGAAATGATAAGCACAGTAACTTGGAGAAACTGCAGGCCTATGTGAATACCTGGCCTATACATTTCCAATATTTTGTTCACCTTGAGTTTATAAGAGTTACTTTATGGGAGTAACCATAGGGATCAATCATGGCCTAATGCAATTGCAGAAACCGAAAGGAAAACCAATAGAAAACAAAGCATGCATCTTATTAAGCGCATTCAATGGTCTCAGATATGTGTAGCTCTGAATAGCTTGCATTTCTTTTATGCAAAAAGGTTTCAGAAGAGGTATCAGTGGCAAGGTTATTCAATTATAATAATAAAGGCAAGAGTGTGAGCAGCACATTAGTTGTAATGAAAAATACAACCTAAAACATCTATTAGAGTATGTTTTGTAGAAATGCATAGGAATGCAAGGTTTAATGCTACTTTAAGTACATACTATTTTATGCTGAAGCATGCAATATAAAATTGCCACAAAATGCAAATTTTAAATGACCCAAAAAGATCTTTTTTCAAAAAGAAAAAAATTCTATAGTCAATCCTAAAAAGTCTTTATCTTTATCAGCGTAATTGTAGCTAGTACATAAATCAACACGCCAACAACATGTCAAGAATATTAAATAGCCTACACAAAGATATGATACTGTAAAAGGACATCAGAAAACCTGGCAGCCATTTGATCACTTTCAATGATGTTTCCTGTCTCTGAGTTGTCAGCTGATGTCTTCTGTCAATGAAAAGGTTGCCCAGCTCATAGACAGCTGTCTTCAGTTTGCTTTGAGGACAGAGGGACAGTACAGTTCTATTCATCTCTGTCACTTGTGAAGCACTGAATGACATAGAATAACAGGTAGTAACTGTGACAGGTAAACTGAAGATGCTCCCTATAAAAAAGGAACAAAGGAACAGAGGACATGAGGACACAAGATGAACCTGACAGCAAACAAACTTTTCTGAAAATATGTCATTCATTATTTATTTTTGCGGTCTCATTGATAGACATAAACTATAGCAATTTGTAAACCAGCGCTTTGTCAAAAATGAATTACATAATTGTGTTACATAAACTGCCTCATCGAAAATATCCAAGTGAAATTTTTTGAGATTTTATATAAAAGTGAAATGCTTCTTTTATTAATTTATTACTGTAAGGGATCATTTGGTACATTTATTTCTGAGTTTTAAATTTTGACATTTGGCAAAGGCCTCAATGTCTTTATCCAAACACATGATCTGTGGTACAGTGAAAAACTCTCAGTATTTCTTTTCTTGGTTTGCAAGAATTTTCTTACTTCACTCAAGATGTTTCTCAGATATTGCCATCATTTATGAAGCTAGCAGCTACACAGTTATGAACAGATGGTGGAGATAATACTTCTAATTGTCAGTTCTATATTATATGCACTACTCAGAAAATTGTTGTGATGGAGCCAATGTCTTTTCCAATGTCTTTATCAGGGTATTGAAATCCTTTTATATTAAAAGAATCTGTGTGCCAGCAATATGCAAAAATGTGATTTTGTTCTGTTGAAACTGAAGTCACAATTTCTACAAGTTACTACATTGTGAGATTTTATCGTGGCAGTTTTCTATGATTAAATGTGGGTTAATGATGGAGCAAATACTGTCAGTACATCACGGCATTAATATGTAATTAAGAAATGGTTTAATAAAAGGGATTAATAAAGCTGATTTCCTCCCTTCAGTTTAGATTAAGGACACTGGTTTGGTTTGAATTAGCAAGGAGACATTTTACAGATGATGCACTTGTACACATGCACACAGAAATTCCTAATTCTGCCATCTTCATGTATTAGTATAAGTTTCCTTACCAGTCTGTATGCGGGTTGTCGCTGTAAAACTCCAAAAGCACTTTTTCCTCTTTTACACTTAAGTTGTTTTTGTATTGAAAAGCGTTTATATCATTTTATTTATCTGTTCATTACCTGTTGAAAACAAAAATCGTTCAAACAGTTTAGTTAATGCATTAGGTAACATGAAAAATTATCAGATTTTACAGCCTTATATCCTGGTTATTATTGTTCATTGTTTGTTAGTTCATAATAAATTAACTTTATTAGGAGGCAAATATGTAAAAATAATTATTAGCAAATATCACTATGTTACCCTTTCAATGCTTCTGATAGGCAGAAGCCAGCAACATGCTCATTCTACATAAGGATTCCTTTGGTGTAAATAAACTGCTTTGATTTTACAAATGAAAACATGATAGAGAAAAATAGAATTTTACATTAATGACATCTGTTATCACTAGAATTAAAGTGATTATTCAGAAGAAAACTACTTTGGTAGGGACATATCCCGATGTTTCATAGACAAATCTTTACCTTCAGTAGATGTTTACAGAAAAGTTAACAGCTGAACAGCGGTGAAACGCACAAACACAAAAGCAACACTTACTGAATTTCTGCTCATTTTGTTGTAGCCTTAATGGCATTTCCTCTTGGATGTGAACCTCCCATGAACATTTTAATTAACACAGTTGTCTGTGTGCCTGGCCTTCCAACTCCTGTGCTGTGTCCACGTTCATGAAATGACAGCCTGAGAACAAGAACCACTGCCTGTTTTTTAGGAAGGTGTTAAGATAAAAATGACTAGATGTAGTGGCCTCTGCCTTGCTTAAAATGAAAATGAATAATACATGTAAAAACACCAAATGAGAAAAAAAAATGATTACACTTATTTACATTCTTAATGCTTGTCTCAGGAAGTGATTACCAAAATCTCACGTTAACTTTCTATTCCCTAAAAACATAAAGCAAGAGATGATTCTTTTTCAAAAGTAATTATGCTGCAATCAAACTTATACTGCAGTAAAACTGTATATTATTTATAGTTGGTGCATAATGCCAGTGCTTAGTACTCTGTGATTAAGATTGAATGCAGAAATTAAACAAGATGGTAAAGCCAAAGCTGAATTAAATAAGCTTTGGGCATTTTATTGGGGGAAGGAAGATGTTAGAATGCCAGCTGAAATCTATTTGTTTACTTTTACAAAACCTAAAAAAACAACTGTGTAAAGGTGAAAAAGGTAAACTTTTCCATTATTTTGATGTCAAATATTTCTGACAGTGACAAATACTGTAGAGGATCCAATTGCAATGAAGAGTGAAGTCATCATCAGATTTTAAATGATGGAAAAGCAGAACATGATATTTTGATGATATCTCTGATGATATTTTCCCTCAACATCACCAGCAATCTGCCAAAACACTCGTCCTGTCCTCATGGGCCATTTGTTTGGCTGGATGAAGCCATGTTACCAGTTGAGAAGCCAATCAAATAGAGGAGAGACTCTGGGCCTGTGATGAGTTTTTCTGGCTGGGCTGTCAGACAGCTGTCCTATCAATCCGACTTTGTGTTTCCTAATTTGAAGTTGGTGCGGAGCCCAAAAGCAGATGTGCAGGGAAGATGTAACTAGGAATATGATCTCCAGAGATTACAAACTAAGACCAAACCACCAGAATTATTTCTCCCTGGTCACCTCCCCCTCTTGGGATAATGATAACCAAATAAATGTCTTGGCATCTTCACATGGGGGACAAACACAGAGCTGGTGAAATGTCAGGCTTTGGGACAATTTTAGGCCTGAAGCAATAGTGGCTAATCGGAGGGGGACTTATTAGAAGTACAGAGGTGAGCATCAGCGTGGAGCTCAGGGGCTGTGCAGGGAGGAAAGAACTACCGAGCACTGGGACACAGTGGCCGGAGGCAGGGGTATTAATTGAGAGAGATTAAGTTGCACTCGCCCTCGCCATGACAGCACCATCAATAAGGGCCCTCGAAGTTGTCCCCAGACTGATGTTCTCGTTGTTTCACAAGGAACTGTGCGACGGGAGAGCAGCTGGCAGAGGACCTGTCCATGGAAACAGGGCTGGCTAAATTGAATATGGAATGAGGTCGCCTGGGCCACCCATATCCTCAATGCGCCACTGCGATCACATCAGTTTGAGGGAAAGTGGATGCTCATGATGCTTAGATTACTTTGTGAGGATTCGCTTAGACAGGTGAGGCCAAGAGAATATTGACATGGAAGACAATATAGAGAAATAAGAAGACGAGGGTCTCAGGAGTCTAGCATGTGATATGGTACCAAGGGGTCTCTGTCACAAAGTTATAGTGAAGCGAACATGTAAAAGCAAGACATTAAACATGATATACATTCAAACACGATTTCTGTATAGGTACATACCTTAAAGTCTGGGCTACAAAAAAAAAGGGGAGGAAAAAATGATAGTTTTAACCCAAAGTTAGCACTATGCTCTACCCGTGCTATTCCACTCCCTAACACCAGAATACAGAAAAAACCTATTGAGAATACCTTTCAACTTTTAAGTTAAAACCAGCCATCATTATAGTAGAAAATTCTGCATGATTGTATTTTATTTTTCTTGTGGGGACAGAAATCACAAAATTATTCTTAATTAAGATTGTTTTGAACTGAGTGATTGAAATAGAAATCCACAGCAGGAGAGAAACATTTGTGTATATGATAGCTTAGCAGGGAACCACTTGTATATTCTGTGCATGTTTATTCAGAAATCTGGTGTGAAACAGGCAAATCCAAATGAAGTGATTAAGCACAGATCCTGTTCCTGTAATTAAACCATGAAAATATACTGTCTGTCTTTGGTATGTTTACTCCTCACAGTCTCATCTGAAATTCTTCATAATTGTAGTGAACCAACTGAAAATGTGGGCAACTTTGTTTTTTTGGGCTAACAGTTAATGATGTGTGCTGGAAAAAATGCCAGATAAGAAGGCAATGTCAATAATTCATCTCAATGATAAATTATTTAGTAGAAAATAAACCTCACATTGGCAGAATGCTTCAGGGCTGGAATCCCCCAGTATTTTACAATATCTTTGATTATGAAGACATTAAAAATAATTAGAACTGACTAGAATAGTTCAACTATTGGGACGCTGATAAAAATACGGATTTTGCATCCGGATGAAACAGCTGTATCTGAGACTAGCATGGTGCGCAGTGGCTTTTTTCACATCTATAATTACAGCTCAAATCCATGTAATTGTTTCTTTTGTTTGCATGCCAGTTTATCAAAATTGTTACAAATGCAAAGTGCTGAACCAGTAAATTAGTTAGACTGTATCAGAATAATGACTAGTGACAAAGAATATCCCCTCTTAATTGCTCTATTAGAAATTAACAGCACACTCTAGAAGCCATAGTTTATTGTTCAAAATGATTTTTGTTTCTTCTGTTTTTCTTTCACCATTGCATAGCAGCTAAAGAAATGGCACATGCTGCCAAAATATATTTAAATTATTCCTTAAGCTTATTTGTAAGTATAACAGCTGTGGTTAGCAGATATAGTCATCAAATATTCAGTCTGTCATATTGCACAGACTAGTGGGTTGATCTGAATTATTTGATATGAATTTCCATCCCCGTTCAGTTGGCAAGTAATTAATATTAATCAGCATGAGAGAGGAGCATGTTTAAGAGTGCATCTTCAAATAAATTGAACTTTAATAAAAAAACTGGGAAATAAGAATGTGCAGTAACAGAGAGAAACTTCTGCAGGTATGTTCTATCTACACGGCAGCCACCTAGAATTCCATTTAAACCTCACTGTGGACTCAACTAGAACTTGGACTTGCTCAAATCTTCATGGCATCCCTAGAGAATCTGCAGCATGCATAATGTTTAAGATCTTGTGGACATCTAGATTCTATGAGCAAATTTATGACTTTCAGAGATAATTAATATCTGCAAGAATGCAAGTCATTAAAATCAAAATGTTTTTCTCATTACAATAAGATTAATTGTAAGATTGACTGACTTGCAAACATTACACATATGTTTTTTAGTCATTTAAAGTCAGAAAACAGAAAAAAGAAAGTTTAGGTTACCTCTACGTCGAAATGACTCATTATCTAAGACTTTGCAAGAGCCACTTTCAGCAAAAGTTCCCTGCATGCCGTGCTGTAGAGCAATGTTCCACATGACAGCTCTTCTAAGCCCTCTGTGCCCATCTGACAGCCTCTGGGGGCGGGCACTGCTTCTGAAGAAGTCTGCTGATTATGTTTGTGATGTGAGTTGTCATTCCAGTTGTTCCCCACCTGTGGAGCCCAGGTGCAGTGGTATATTCATTTACAGCACACTGAGAATAAGTCCAACGGCTCTGGTCAGGAGAGCACAGACTCAACAAGACATCGACAGGGCAGACCAGAGTGAAATAAATGACCATTTTCACACAGAAGAATTGAGATGGAAGACAGGAGTCAGTCCCTAGCACATGCCTCCTCAAATTAGGTGCCACCTGTAATTCACTTACCCACAAATCTTCCTCCAGGACCTTAGCCTTTGACGCTACCATGGTATTAGTTATTAACCACAGGAGCCCTCTGAGGAGAGTGCTGGAGACAGGAGGAGGGCATATGTCAAGTGCCAGGGGAATGGGTGCTCATATCTGGATCTGATGAGGTTGAGGTGATGCATCTGAGTAATGAAAACAATTCTAGAACTATAGGTCTTCTCCTGGCCATGCCATACATCTAGATGAAAAATGTTTGAGGTTGCTTATAGCTCTTATAGGAACCTTTACTGAGTTCTCAGTTATATTTCATATATTTCACTTTACCTAAAGTATGTCTTCTAAAATTTATTAGGACACAAATGAAATGACATACTGTACAGTGCCTATGGCCTAAGATGTTGGGATAGACCCTAAAGAGGACAATTGGGCTTAGAGAATGGATTGATAGATAGATACTGTACAGTAATGTAAATAACATATCAGATCATCTTCTCTGGAGAAACATTCAAAAAGCAGCAGCTTTGTTCAAAAATCTCACCATTTAATCTCACTGATTGTTTTTCACATGTTGCTATGGGCAGCTAAAAGTACCACAGAGTAACAGCTAAGCAGAGGCTTAAAAAGAGAGATAATTCACTTTACACAAGTTACACAAATAGAGGAAAGACTGACATGAACATTAAACCAACTAAAAATGAGATACAGCGCCACTGATTGGATTGACAGGCAATTAATACCAAGTCAGTTGCAGTCGTGTTGTTGTCATTTCTGTGTGGTAGGAGAAGATATAAAATACAGTGTCTCTTGAAGCCACAGTGCAGAACATAAATTTATAAGACAGCCTTTTCACAAATTACTATAAATGTGGTCAATAAATACAGTTTTGGAACATATACAGAAAAGTGTGATGTAGTGTTACATTTTGGCTGATATTGTGGTAAAATGAATAAATAACAATAAAGACAGCATAAGACATTTTTGTTTATTGTAAATAGTAAATTGTATCAACTGCAAGATATTAAAACAGAAATTTAAGAACTAAGAGCATGTAAACCTGTAGCAAAATGTATATGATGTACACCTGTAGCAAAAACATTGAAAAATCTGTCCTCATAATCAATCAAAACATTTAAATGAAAGAGTAAATATACCGACATCTAATTATATAAGTGGCCTAATTAAAAAAATGAAAACTTTTCCTGCATGTGTTATTCCACTGAGATCTCAAAGTAAACAGCCTAATTTGATTGGTTTCCTCCAGGGTTAACCCAGGTTAAACAGCCCTTCAGTCTGTGTGGCCTACTGGGATTTGGCTTTTCCTGTCGCTTCAGGCTCACCTGGGGCCTAAACACCCTGATTAGACTCTAACTGGGGCATGATATGCACTCACACACACTGCTTGTGCAGCACGTTCACCCATTTATACGCAGCCATGTAACACATGTATATTACTCTTTGTGGAAACAAAATAGTTACCACTAGCTACTAGCCTAGACAACGGCATTAGCTGTTCCAAATTGCCATTACATCAATTATTTTCATTTTAGTCAAATTCAAAACCTCCAGTGGAAACCAAGAGTATTGTTCCAGGCTCTGGGTGTGAATTGTAAATCATCAAGTGCACAAAACCACTCTAGAGAACAGGGAATGTGAGCACCTATTCAAGCTCAGTGCTCCAAAACTCGTGACAAAGTGAAACAATATCAGATGTAAAATGAGAGGAGAATTAAGTGGGCTTAAGGGAGCTAAATGCTTCTTTATTTAATTCCCAGCACTAAAAATACTGAATAAGCTCACAGCACAAATGACTGGGCTTCTCACACTAGAAATTGTTAATCCAAGAGCCATTATAAACCCTGCGTAAACTCTGAGTTGTGTTATGTTTCACACTGTTTGTGTTTTATGTTTCACAATGTTTTTACTTTATTCTGAGTTATTATTTAGTCCTGGTTATTCGGGTATTAAGATTTTACACTGTACGTTTGGGCTAAAGCTCTAATTTGCATATTGGTGAGGTCAATAAAATTGATTGCCTGAATACAGCTCATGGGAACCTGATTTATTTTCATAACTATTTGTAAGTCTGTGAAAATGTTGTTGCTTGAGTTATGGCTGTTTCAAAGAGTTATGCTTGCTGGGGCTGTTTCACAGAAGTTAAAACGTACAATAGCACAAAACATTACAAAAACAAAAATACTACAGGGTCTTCTTTGCTCCAGTTAACACGTTTGCAGTCACTGTTCGAGATTTTAATTTTTTCTCTCAGATGCTGATACATCTGCAGTGTGTGAAAGTTTCTGTGACTATACAAAGCACATGAATATTTCATGAGCTACACACTATTAGTTTATGATTGTTTGCCTGTTGCTAAACAACTTGCTGAAACATTCTAGGGCTACATCTTTGGCACTGCTTTTAAGATTACAAGTGTGTACATGTTACCTTATTCAGGGTTGGAAGTAGCCTAGGCCTGGGGTAAAAAAAAACAGTATCCCATGGTTAAACAGTTTGAACAGCACTAAAATGACAGAATTAATCACTACTTTTTTGCATTCATTCTTTAATTTCTCTGAAGAGGATATACCAGGAAAAGCTTATAGCTGTATACTGTTGAGATCAAAAAGTAAAGCAGTACATCCTGTGCAAGCCTATATCTGGTTCCTTCCTCTCCTCCTCAGTATGCTAGCTGCGTCCATTTAACCCAAATGGTTGACCACTAAAAGCTTTTCTTGTATTGAGCACTGCGGCAAGGGACCGGGGCTGACCAAAATGACATCCTATGGAGCCTGCATGATTCTTGCGCAAGGACTAGCATATTCCATGCATCAATCTTTCCCTCAATCAATTGCCTTAATGAAGAATTGGCTGGAATTAAATCTAAACCTCTAATAACACTAATGGTGGCTCTTTTTTCCACAGTTGAGGCCAAGTTGCTGCACCCTCAGGGGAAATACCCTCCTCTCTAACCATTTATAATCAATGATTAGCTACTGATCAGTGATTAGCTAGTCCAACTTTAGACTCCATCAAAGCAGAGAAGCCCACAACCTTAACATTCAGATGTGTCTTGGGGACACAGACTCAAATTCCTGGTTTAATTTCTATTCCTTTAAAAGTCATTTAATACCTTCCTCTTTTCGGAAATGAAGAACCAGCAGGATAGCGGAAAATCTTAGCACAGTCTATACAGCCAGTCTAAGCGCTAATGTAATTTTTTTCAGAGTTAATGGACTTGGATATTGCTTTATGCTTTGACAGAGCAAGACAAGAAGTCAAAAGTGGCTACTAAGAATAACCCCAAGGGCTCAGAAGGAGAGTTGTATCAATCACCCATTCATGTCTGACACCGAGTTGATGTATGGATAGAAGAAACATGCCTTTTAGTGTCCTCCCATTCGTTAAGAGAAGCTTGTTAATGCAGACCCCCAGGTAGGGCATCAATTTCGCCTAACATCTATATCTTCAACCCGTTTAGGTGACAGAAGAACAAGCTCCAATGGAGGCCAGAGCATTGGTGTCATGACATCTCCAGCATAAATGTGGCATAAAACAGGAAGTCATAACATCCCATACAATCATGCCAATCAATATCACATGATTTATATGAAACCTCATCAAGGTCATCATTTGCTTCAAACTTGTTTCCAACATTCCCTGAGCCTAATCAGGATTTGGATGCCAGTGTCCCAAATTCCAATTTTCAAAGTCTCTCTGAAGATGGTTCAAACTTAGCTTAGCTTTCATGTCATAAAATACTGTCGAGAAAAGTTTGGTGGTTTCAGAAGTGTCAGACAGCCACCCACCATTAATTAAAGTGAGAAGGGGTTTCTAAGGTAGCCCACATTTAATCTTTATGCCTTAACTGTACAACTGTTTGGAGAATTCTGCTTAGGCCACTATCATCTGTGAAAATGTGTCAGAATTAGCAACGCAACCGCTTCATAACAAGCCTAGTGTGAGATGAATTCAAAACCACGAAGACATCAAAGAGAGGACGCCCTGCATGGAGAAACTTTCAGAATCTTTCAGATATAACCAGAGATAATAAGCGAAAAACACAGAGCGTGATAACACATTCTTTATTCAATAGACGCCCACACTATACATCACTGATCTTTGCCCTACATTGACCATGTACACCACTGAACAACACCACAGTTATAGATGTTTCACAATGTTGAAAGCTTAAAAATGTGCACAAAAACAAATTTTCTTATCTCAGCTGACCAAAACAGAGACATTAAATTAAAAACGACAACCAATACGGGGATGCCATGATTCATTCTGATGAAAGCGTGATTGTGGATTGAGCTGGTGATTTTCTGTAATGACAATAAATTTTATTTCCTGAACAGCTGTCAGGTCCCTGAGACAGGTTGCTAGGCAGTGTCAAGTGCACTTTGGCAAGTGAACTTATGAAGACATTATCCCCTAGACTGATATTTTAAGCAGGAAAATAATGTCGGTATTTCTAAATAGAATTCATTATGACATTACCACACCCACTTAGATCAAAATACATTGCATGTGTAAATATAATATACTACTATAAGTATTTTATCAGAACTACAATGGAAAGCATGTCATTTTTTATTCTTTCACTCCTAATATTTTAGTTATATAACTTGTTCTGAGTATATGCACTAGGACACATTCTGTTTCTAGCCAACATTAGGGATTATTTTATGCCTGCGGCAAATCATGTATGCACTCAGTTCATGTTATAATTATTTTCATGAAATCTGCACATTTGTGCACATATTGGCCTGTTCACAATCAATATTTCCTGCAGCACACCATGACAGCCCAATGAAGATGGAGAACAAACTAGTGACATGTCCAACAACATCAGGATCTCATGTCAGTACAATACATCAAAAAGAATTACCAATGAGATGTCTCCTGTCTCGGACCAGCAGAAAATATCTCCATACAAAATCACTGTGTTACTGTCTCATTGTTTGACATTTTACTGCAACTCTATGCATAATAATGATGTCTTTACAAAGTAAATTATGCAAGCTGCCCCAATCATTCAGGAAAGAGATTATGCCAGTTTGATGACAGTTTGATGTGTGGAAAGACAAATGGGTACAGAAAAATATGACTTGTGCTGATATAAAGTAAATTATGCAGCATTAATTAAATAAATAATAATGTTCATTTGATGATGCATGTGACGACTAGATAATTAATATGATGGTAGTTGATGGTGTTTTCAAATGGATTTAAATTTTAACCAGGACTGGGCCTGACACTACCTACATTAGATGTACATTAGAGAGCACTAAGCCAGTTCTTATTGCAACATGATATAATTGTATCTATAGTTTGCTTTTCTGTCATGTAGGTATGTATGTGTGTATAGCGATTTGAACTTTCACATTACAAAATCAAAGCATCATTCAAATCCAGAACAATTCTTTCTATCTTTAACAAATCTCTTTGGGTTGAAACAACACTCTAAAGATTCAAGTCTAACATAACAAGCTCTCACATAATTATCACTTCATTTATGCCAAAGAAAAGTGAAGTAGCTTTTTCACCTCTGATTGTGTTGAGTAGGAGGAGGCATTCAAAAACAGGAATAATTGAACAGGAGCATATGCAGGGCACAAATATACATCCATATGCTCTAGACTGGCTGGGGTCATTCACTTATGAATATGCATATGTAGAGCAGCACCTTTCACCAATCATTTTTTTTTTGGGAAATACGAGAATATTTGCAAGCTTTAAATATCAAATTTAGATCAATGATATTCAAACAAACTTTTCAAAACTTCTTTCTGGCCTTTTGAAGAAAAGAGCAATGTTTGTGAAAACAAGCTTAATTTCATTTTTACAGAAGGTGTTAAAATGGATTTTGAAGGTGAACTTGTCATCTCACCATATGCTCAATATTTCTTGCAAAAAATTTGCTGGTGTCCCTTCAGACATAGACCCGCTGAGGTCAGCAATCTCAAAATAAGCCTTAGAGAAGACATTGGATATTGTTTTCTTAGCATTCAAGAGAAACCTTAGATTGCACAGAGTGGCCTTTAGGACTGGAAAGTAGCTTGGAGATATAGCTTTTGCAGAGACATTACTTTTTAACATTATATGCAACATAAAATAAATGTTTCAAGTTATAATATCTTTCAATCACTAATAATATACAGGCTAAATGGAATCTTACCATGTCACTGTACTGTTTAGATTTTTTTAAATTGGGACTTAAGCCAGCAGTGAAAATAATTTTAATTAATGAACAGGTAAACAAAAAAGACAAAAAAAACAATGCTCTGAGACAACATAGATCATAGAAGCCAAGGACTAATTTAATAAATTTTAAGGTTTTCAAGTACATTTTTAGGGCTCTGAAAAGAATACTCAATTAATTTACACTTTCTAATCCCAAAAGCATTTCTTCTTATTTATTTAAAAATCATTTAGCTCATTCCTGACAAGATTTTGGGATTTAATATACTCTTACTACTTTAAAAAATTTAAAGTCTAACATTAGCATTTAATAAGCCTTAAAATGTATGCAACCTAATGCTACTTTATTTTATTGTTGTTCAATTTTAAAAAGGTACTTGTAAAAGGCTAACTTGTTGATTGGTTTCTACCTGTTGGAGGATTTCAGTTAAGAATTATTATTTATTCTCAGCCTAGCGAGCCAGATGAAACACCCTTGCTTTGCCATGGCACATTTTAAACACAGTATAAAGTTATTTTTTTCTTTAAGCATTAGAAATGTTTTTCATTTGCCTGAATTCCCCTGCTTCTCTCACACCTGCCAACCAATCAGTCATTAATCACCAGCATTATATGCTCAGTGTATCTGCACGTCTGCAGCAGCCTCAGACTCATCAGATGAAGTCAAGGGAGTCTGACTGTTGGAGTCTGACTAATAGAGATTCTAGTCCTTCTGTCCTACACCTTTAAAGCACTTTATATAATGGTCTCTCTTTCTGTCAGCCAACAATTCTCTTCCCACTATTCCGGTCTGATGCAGAGCTAATTTCAGACTACCACTAAATAATCCCATCCAATCCAATCTATTCTTCACTAACTAGGTATTTCTCAGTCCAGTGAGAGCTTTGGAACTTCTCATCTGTCATGAAAGGGGCAGGCTTCATTTTGGTCTTTATCCATCACTTCTTTTGCACATCCCTGTTTTAAGGATGTGTAGACATTTTACTGGAAAGACAAAAATACAAAGATATTTTAATGATTAATTTCAGTGTATTATTTCATGTTGTTGCTGTCATGTCTCTATCAAGTTGTACCTTGTACAGTCCCTCATACATGTCTGGGGCCCCCAAATTTCGGAATGAGGTAGTCAATCTTCTAAGCCTCTTCCCAGTGGACAATGCTATTGCTTTTTGAAACCGACTTTAATATTCAAGCTCTAAGCTGTTCTTCAACATCAAATGTCCATCATGCGCTCTCCAACACCCCTGCAACTTCAAAGGTGAGAAGACAATTTGATTTTGTTTACAAAAACTTGTCCCAAGATCTGTTACCTTGGTCCATCTGTCTGATTGCTTCATCTCATTCCTTGTTTCATTTATTTGGCAGGAAGAGAAGACAGACATGGTGGAATCTGTGGTGACATGTTTCTGAGAAGCTTTTATGAAAATATTTAATAATTATAAATATAAAGCAAAACAATCAAGGGCCCAGGACAAACCTTTGGGAATATTGGTAGACTTGTGACAGTTGGGTTTTACAGTGTTGGTAGTCATTACTTTGTGTCAGCCTGGACATGGACCTCAAGGGCACCAGGTGCATGTCAAGAGCCTGCAGACCAGCAATAGTAGAGCTGTGATTTGAAGGTAGTTGGATCATTCATCACTCCCACGTTACTACTTCTTCCACCTACACATCCAAGGTCATATATAGAGAAACCTCTGGATTCTGTCAAATTTCTCCACCTTAGTTTTTATATCCCTCTACTCCCTTGGCTTCTTTAACATCTCTGCAGATATCAACACATTCACCCTTAACTTTACCCTCACAATAACATTCTGCCCTAAAGCCATCTTCTTGCCCTGAGAACTATTGAAAACTTCTTGACATCTTAGAAAACAAATTTGGTCAATCTGTACTGTAACTCGCACAATTCTCACACAACTACCGACTACATTATCCAAAGCCTTCTCCACTTCTAACCTAGTCTGAAATGAGACAATGCTTTAGCCTTTTACCAGCACTGTGCTTCCCTTCCCCTCTCCTCAAAGATATTGGTTGTAATCTTCTTTATCTCTTCTTCTATGGTGTCAATACACACCTGACTAGTGGCTCTGCCTATTCGACTTTAAGATCTGTTTAATCCCTCTAAAACCAGTGTGTGCTCCCTGATGATAGAAGCTACAAACTGCTCTTGCTCCTCCTATTGTTAACCAATAGTTTTCAAATGTTCTAGACAGTAACAACCTAAAACTCATTAATTGCTCTTATGTCAGTCATATTATTTTCTATGGATCTCTTTAAGATAGACAGCCTGTGTTTAAATATTTCAAATGCAGCAGACAAGCATTTGAAGCTTTAAAACATAGGCTGTTGATCTTAAAGAGATGACTGTTGGCTTGGGGTTCCATAGGGATCAATGCTAATAAAACTCCAGATGTTGTCTCATGTCATAACTTCGCTGTATACTGGGTTTTAGCTTGCTGTAATTGTTAGTATTAAATTCAATATGCTGTAGTTGTCAAAGATGTGCACTGGCCGAGACAAAGTTTCTGGCCTATAATGTTGCCCATTGCATGACCATGTACCCTTGCCATTTTCAGCTTCTCCATCTCTGTTCCGGAAGGGTTTTCAGGAAAAATAATATTCAGTAAAATTTTAGTGCCCAATTCCTTATAAAATTGCTGAGTTTGCCAAAAGCTCAATTGTTTGAGCATTGTGTTACCAGCACAAAGGCTGTGGGTTTGTATCCCAGGGAACACATTTATGAATAACAAAATATATACCCTAATGCACTATAAGTCGTTTTGAATAAAATCATCTACAAAATGTAAATATAAACCAGGTAATGACACAAATATGCCCATAAAATTGGTTTAGTCAATTTGTTACTCACAAAAAATATAAATAATAATATGATAATATAAGAATAATAAAATTAATAATAATATAAATAATATAATATGCTTTTTGATTTTTTAAACAAAATTTTTTGTTACATTAATTTTCTTGTCTCATGTTTGGAACATCTAGCTTTAAAACAAATATTCTTTCTATTCAAATATTTTTCAAGTTTAGAATGCACCCTTGTAAAGTTCTGTGTATGAAGAATAATTTAACAAAGGTTGAAATGAGAAAAGAAACAAAAGAAACAAAAGAAACAAAACCTATACTTTTTATGACTTTGAAAAAGACATTAATACAAAGAGTTTACCCTTTCATCATATATCGATAACTCTCCTTGATATTTTCTCCATTGCACACAACAGGTATTGACGATCGCCTCAATGTCACAATAAAAACCCATTTTTCTGTATGTGTTGCTTGAAATTGTGACTGCCTTGTTGTTGTCTCCCCGTGAGTGCTGTTGATGCTGTGTTTCTGTTGTTGAAGCTGGCAGGGGTTCTGTCACTATGAAAAGGCTTCACACCACCTCTCAGTCTGACCTGCACACAGCACCAGTCCTCTCACAGTCTCAGCCATTGATCTTCTCTGCAGCCCTGCTCACCATGACCAGAACTTAGAAACAAAAGACTTTCCCCTTTTGAGAAACGGACCCTAGCCACAAAATGACTTTGACCTCTAAAGACATGCCAGACTGACATTAAGCCGGTGGCTGTAAGCAAGACCTTGTTTTGTGTATAAATTGTATTGTAAATGTGAATAGAAGGAACATTGTTTTGATCTCACAAAAGCTCATAAATAAAGATGAAATAAGTGTGTGAACAGTGTGTTAGTGCCGTGTTATAAAGAATTCTTAAATGTGTTGAAATATTATAGAAATGTAATGTAATGACAACAGAATAAATCTTTGGTCTTTTACTGCATTAGTACAAAATTATCAACTATACTAGCGTTAGCCAATTAGCCTGCTAGCTTAGCACATACCCTATATTATCACTTATCACTTATATTGTCACTTATCCTACAAATATTTAAACAAGGAATATTTTCAATTCTATACATATATTTTCTACATATACACTAAAGCAAAATATATACACATGTTGAAAACATCACCAGATATATTTAGTGGTGAATAAGATTGAAATTTACTCCTAAAGGTTGGCCATTTACTCCTTAGTTTTTTTGTGGTTCAAAACACATGCATGCAGGTTACTGATCCCTATCTTCACCGTCCAACACTGTCCCTGATGTGTCTATATATTGATATTATGTAGACATACCAGCTATGTCTTTCTTTCCTCGATTTGCCACTCTGCTTATCTGTCAATCATTTCAACGGCTAGTGCCTTTCTATTATAGAGTAAAATAATGCTACATAAATTCCATAATACACTGTTTGCTGCAGATTACAGCTTGTTTCCTGCAGAATACACCCCCACTGAATATATACGACTGTAGATTACATATATACACCAACAAAGAACTCCGTTCAATGGACCCTGGAAACAAGAGCCATTACATAGTTTTTTTGCCTTTACTAAGGGAGGTGCCGTACAATAGGCCCTGTGTTCTGGGAGTTTTAGACAGTAAACAATAATAAAAGTATTTGGTACACCAGACACTGCTCCTGCTATACGGTAAATTCAAAGAGGCAGTGCATAGCAACAGTCTCCAGTATTCATAAAGAAAAACATTTGGAGCAGAAATAGACTCCAGGTTTGTGTGAGGTACTGATAGTGAAAACAGAAGTCAGTGTAATGAGTGCGGTTTGGTTTACTGAGCGTCTGAAACCCCCTGGGAGCCTGACAGTCTAGAGGTGAGCTGCTCTTCAGCGTTCGTGAATGCCTGTTTACACGCTCATCTCAAATTGCAAGCCTTCGCCTCCCCTTGTTATTGTCAAACTCCTCTGTTGTTTGGTTTGTAAGAATGAATATGAGAGACTTGAGCTCCTGACTGTGAAGGTAGCGCGTGTGTATGCGTGTATGTGCAGTCAGATTTGTCTGAGACATTTTTCTCAGTGCATAAAGATCATTTTCATATTCAGTGAATGCATGACTCATGGCTCTGAATACTGCAGCAGAAGGGAGCTCCTCAACCACTTTGCTAATTATCACAGATTGAATCATTTTATAACAGCCGATCTCAAATGCAGTCAGTGAGGGGAGTGATCTCTCTAAATCACTTGCACCATGCAGGGGAAATGGCATTCTAAATTTCCTGTTAATTATTAACCTTTCCCCGTTGAGGGAATTTTAGAATCATTTTCTGTTTGGGTTTCTACAAAATGAATCTACATTATGGCTTTGCGAAAGAAAATTTTGTAATGAAACTGAAAAAGATTCATTCAGAACTATTTTTCACAGAATGAAGTGAATTTTTTTTGCCTAAATCAATAAGACAACAAAAAATAGTGCCCTATCCATTTGCTTTGGATGAAAGAGACAATTGAAAGCGTGAAAATATAGACTGACATCAGCTATAATCTGTAAACATTTAAAAATACATTTTGAATAAGCGCATTGGATATGGTCTTTTGAAGTCAGGGCTTGTGCATTATCTGGTAGCACTGAGCTGAAAAGGAAGTGACATCGAAGGAGAATTTGCCCTTGTTGGTGTCAGCTCAATCAGCTGCCTTTGGAGGGCACTGTTTTGTGGCACAAACATATGCTTGCTATCTCAGCTGACCACATGTCCAGACCTTAATAATAACTGACAGTAAATATATAACCTTGCCATCTGCTCATATAATGGTGCACTGCAAATAGAAAGTGCTACTAACTTACACCATTACGGGATGGCACCCCTTAGGAAAGAACAATAAATTACCAGAGCCCAAGGGTCAAAACACCATCTTCATTACCTAGATTACTTTATAGAGGTAATGGTCATAGAAATGGGGCACTTGAAACATATTCTTCAAGGCAACATTTTTAAACAGCGACACTTTTATGTTGGTTTTATGTTGATGACCTGTATAAATGTATAAACATGCAATAAATGTTTTGAACCCAATAGAAGCAATAGAACGCAAAATCAATTTTCAAAACTGATTCCCTGATGAACAATCCTAATATTAATAGCAAATAATGACCAAAAATGCATTTAATGTGTGATTAAACATTTTTTCTCTCTAGATTAGCATTATAACGGTTTACATCCACTCCGTATGATAACCAACAGCCAGCTCCTGCACATTTGAAAACAACAGCTAACACAGTGAAAGATTTTAAGTTAGATATACAGCTGTTCTTCAAAACTCTTGTCACATCCCCTGTGTGAACCTAACGCAAAAACAAAGTTTTGGATGCAAATATCCTCAAAGAAATCAGATGACTCTTCTTTGCTTATATTTACATATATTAAATGTATTTGCTGACATGATGGGAATAAACACGTTGTTGACAGATAGCAGGTGCAGACGGAGAAGAGCCAAGTGATTCCTTGCCATCCTAAACACAGCAATCAACACGTCTCACCATTTGCATTTAGACTCCATAATGAAGCTCAGAGTAACAAAGGGGATTTCAACAGGAGTTGGAGACTTCATCACAGAGCTGAACCTGAAAACACTGAAACTCAAAGAGCCTGGAACTCGTCGGGAATCAACACATAATGCAGCATCATTAGCCCCTTAGGAGGTCAGGTGGACCAGATGCTCATGCGTAAGTACTGAATAATAAGTGGGTGCTGTTTTCTCTTCAAATGCTCTTCTCATTGGAAAATGTCTTCAAGCAATCCAAATCAAAACCAACAGACACCTGCACCAACACAACACCCTCCGCTCAACCTGGACCTCCACCTGTTGTAACGATGACATAGTGTCTTCCTATGCTCTGCTTTTTCTTGGAACAGAATGTAAAAAACCTCCCTGTTACCTGACAGATATCATAAAATGGGTGTCTTGAAACTTGAACATGAACTTGTCTTACTGACAGCGCTAATTAACTCCACACAAAAATGTGGCGGTGGTAAGATTCTTGGTTGAGCCAAGAAATCAGCTTCCTTCCAGTCAATCATTGTGTTTGTTCACAGTTCAACCTATATATGAGAAACAGGAACAACTAACAATATAGAACCCACTAGGGCTGCACAATATATCACAATTATCAAGATATCGCAGATGTGCATATCGTAATGGTTTGCAATAACCGAATGATTTTAATACTTCAAAAAGTTAGTTTTAGATTGATGCAGATAGCGGAAAGACTTATATCAGAAATTGTAGCGATGCTTTCTTTCCTAGATAGAATGTGAAACATGTTTGTCGGTCATTTAATTTTCGATTAATTTTTGATATTTTACAAATTAAAAGCATTAAAGCGATATCATATTGCATACAGTATACAGCATTATTCAGCAATTTACTGCATATCACATTTTTTATCAATATTGTGCAGCACTAGTACCTACACAAGGTAAAAGTTAAGTTAAGAGTTAAGAGTACACTGTTAGAGTTTACTTGATGTGACAGTGAGATCCAGTGAGTTTATTTGTGTGTGCATGTCTTTGGTAAAAGGGGGCGTGTCCAAGTCTGGTGGAAATTCTAAAATTCTAACACTTAATACTTAAAATAGGAATCAAGTATTAAATGCAATTAAAGCCAGAAATTATGGCATTCATGGCACATCTTATGCATCTCATGTCATGATATTTTGAAAATGCTATTACTACCAGTCAGAAATGAGCAGAGTGGTAGTACAGTTCATATACTGTATGAATATGTGATATACACAAGACATTTTCCTGGATCAACACATTTTGCTATGTTCCTGTCAACCAATCACAGTCTTAATCCTAACCCTATTCCAACCTTTCCCTGAAAATCAGAGGGAAGTGATTGTTTTATACAAATATTATTCCAGAAACAACAAACAATGTTTATCCAGGAACATGTTCTACTTGCACAAATCATGTTAAACATACTGTAGAAACGCAGCAGACATTGCTATTCTCAAATACATCCCAGTATATTGTGGTCCCTGAATTAACTTAGAGTGACTTCTATCAGCACAAGGGTCTTGTGTCCGGTAGACATTTCTCATATGTGTGGGGCTGAAGTAGAAGAACAAATCAGAAATAGATCAAAGCAACCATGGCTTGGAAGTCAGAATGTTTAAATTAAAGTCGCTTTCAGTAACCAGGCCTCTTTCTCTAGGTTTGAGGGAAAAAACATCAAGTGCAATTTTTGAGTGGGTGCTGTTGCTTGTTATCTGGCCCTTTTAACTCAGACTCTTGAGGAAAGTGCAACCTTTATCAGATAGCACAGCAGATGGTGATGTTTAGTGGAGATAGTGTGTATCTTATAGTTTGTTTTGAGACATAGTGTGTGTGGTTCCTACAGTCTTCAGCCAATAGCATTGCACGCTGTGGGCCTCTGAAGATTTTTCCCATGCATTAGCTTGATGAGAGTCGGGGGCTTGCCATGCATCTATCCAATCACCCAGAAATGTGAAATCATGTGAATACCTATAAGGGAAGATTCAACACCTTGGAAAATGTGAGTAGGGAATTGGTCTGTGTTCTGCCCTGAAGCATGAGCGGTGTGCAGTGAACAGTGGCTAGGTTTTTATGGTCAGTGAATAGGGAAAGATCCATCTCCGGGGCATGGCAGAGCAGGGCCGACCAGGGTGGAGAAACATGCCGCTCTGAACACGCATTTCCATAATGGAAGCTGTCTGCGTGATCTCGGCAAATCGACTGAGGTGTTGCGAGGGGGGAGACGGGAAGCGCTGCGAGGACCCACATGCGCAGCGTTGCGGCAATTGCAATATTAAGATGCATTGAACAATACTCTCTAATTCTCTTCTCAGCTGATCTGTCTCAAGTGTTTGGTTTCCCTTTCATATCCCGCAAGCAAACAATTACAATACCTACTGAACTGCATTAACGTGGTATAATGCACCCAATGCAATTACCAATTCTAATAACTTTGCCCATTTAAACAGAGATGGGAGGAGATTGCGCACACAAAATGGGTAATAGTTTAAAGTTGATCTCTGATTTTTATTGCTTTAATGAAAATGTAGTGTGCTGATTTGCTATTATAGGTCCATTGGTGTATGACATTCAGGGATGGAAAAAGTAATTTTTAATGACGCAGATGGTGGGCTATTATTCATGCCTCGAACCGTGCACTTTGGGCTGTGCCCCTGAAGTTTGAAGAGGAAATGTGATAGACTTTAAAGTGACCAGAATCTGGGATGTTTTAACTATAACTGGTGAAATATTTTACACAACACATTGACTGTCAGCCATGTTTTGATGTAATTAAATCACCTGCAAGAACAACACATTGGACCTCTTGTAACCCCTTTGGAACAAGGCTTGTGAAAGGAGGTCAAAACAATTTGGAATTGACTAACTGCTGGTATACAAGATTATGCCAGTTTATTTGGACTACAATACAGACAATACAGCATTTTACACAGCATTTTAATGATTACACCATTAGACAATAATAATAGCCTCTTGAATCTTGTATCTCTAGCTCTCCTAATCTAATTGTTAGGCCATTAGCTACCATATGGAGATGACAGAGATTCTGTGAAAGTCCTATTATGCTGTGGATCACTGTGTGTAAAATGCAAAAATTAAGATTAAGACTAACTCATTGTGTTAGATGGAGAGGGCTGAGAGACATTCATGCCTCATCTGGCCCTTGTCTACAAATGACCGTTAATAATGACCTTCAGCAACAGTGAAATGAACATAGCAAATACAGAGCACAAAGCCCAGAGCACAATGTTCAGAGACCATTTATTTAGATATTTATTGCTTAATAATAAAATAAATGTTTGATATAAATTGCTATTAAATGTGTAATCTCCAAGCAATACAAAATTATAGCTTCAAAGACTGACAGTGATTTTTTCTTGTTCTATTACTTTGTTCAAGGTCATAATTTATTAGACATTGTGCAAGTAATACCAAATATAAAATCATAGCCAACCGAAAACAAGAAAGATATTTGATATGCATCACCTGTTCATAGTTAAATGTGACAGGGCCATTCAGTATGTGTCAGATCTGATTACAAGGGAAATAAAAACCAGAGGAAAAGTATATGAGAAATAAAGGAAGTCTCAGTTAGTGGTTTCCATAGCAATTAGGTCATAGTAGTATTGTCAAATCCCAAAAATATTGCCATGTCTGCAGTGCTTCTAAAAGCTGAGATTACTCTGTCACAGGGCAATGGGTCTGAGAACAGCCCTGTGATAATGCTGGATTTACACTGAGAACTCCCCACTGATTAGGGCTCAACACCTCAGGTGTCATTCCTCAAGTGTAATTTGCTGAAGCCTTATTCTAGCCATTACTGCAAAGCAATCTGGAAGAGCATTACAATTATCGGTAAGAATTTGTATGTCAATAACATCATCAACGAAAACAACTTCACTGAAAATGCAACAGTATGACATCACATTAACATAGGAAGTGTAGATAAACAAGTTAAGGTTAGGCTAGTTAAGCTGGTAGATGCCATAATTACACTATTATGGAGGTAAAAAGCATCTCTCCCTTTAGAAGTAACCACACATTTTTGAAGTGAAGCATGCTAATGTAAATGAATATGTGCCATTGTTTTATTATTGTTTTATTATGTGTTTCTATATATGTCATCCTCCAAGTCATGGTATAAAATCAATTTCGACTTTTATTGAAATGTACAGGCTAAGTAAACCTCCCCTTAATTATTAATTAAAGTTATTTTAAATTATGAATTATCAGCCTATGGTAAGACCTAGTGTGCCACTGTGGGGCTGAAACACTAGTATTCAGGGCCAGGCCTACTCACCTACTCTATTTTCTTAAACACACTGTTGATTTTTCCATCATTGATTTTTGGATAATTCCCCATAATTACTTTTATCTGAGCAGTCTCAATAGCAGGACACTTTCCATTGGGGATGTTCCTCCCTGGGGCGAACATGGAGGGGTCAGACTCCCTAAATACTTTTTCCACAATTAATTATATACAATTAAATACTTAGTCCAATTGTGGCAGAAAAATCTGTCGGAGAAGCTCACAGTACATACACAAAACACAAACTAACACAGACTCACCTCTGGTGACTCTTACATTTTGGTCACGCTTAATCAAAGCGTGTTTCCGTTTAATCTAGCCAACCACTTGTAATGCAGTCATTTATGCTAAACTCTGTTATTAGCCTTCTAAAAGGACAACAAGCGTGTGGAAATCACAGCTTAGCGATTATGATTGCTCTTTCAAATGAAGCATAATGACAGACACGACTCAACGGATCTCCCTGAAGTTGCCGTGTCAATGTCGACCCGGAGTTAATTTTCCATTTATGAATGCGCGATTCATTTCGTTAATACGTGACAGTATCATTAGAGAAATCAAACCGCTCCCTGATTGTCATTCCTAGAGTTGCTTGCTTGAAATAAAAATACCCCTTTAGCGAAAATCTATCATAAAGCTTTATGTTATTGAGTTGCAAACACATTTTTATCTCTGCAGCTGTCAGGAGCAATTGGACCAAAATGAAGGCCATTAGCAAGGCAAGCGGTGCAGAAAAGACTGAGTCATACTGTTGATTTTCTGATACCACAAATCAGCACCTGTCACTTCTACCTATTTCCATCACATATTAGCTCAAAAAACATCCACAGGCTTATCTGAGATTGTTTAGATCAGATGTTTTTCTCGAAATAGAGTGTCTATTTAGATTGAGAGTTTGGTGATAGGCATCCTTAAGGCATTTAGTTGTAAATGTAACAAAGAATATCTCAAAGCATAGAACATCTTGGAACATCACACTGCATTTTAAAGGACCTTGTCATTTTTCAACTACAGAACTGTTGAACGTGAAACACCTGAGCATCAAGGACAGTTCTGTCGACCTGTTTAGTTTAACAATATGTTATGCTAAAAATATGATAAAGACTGTATGAGTCATTAATATGGAATACCTGATGCCAACTGTTCTCCTGGTGGAACATTGAGACCCCTGTATGACCTGTAAATAATCAATATGACCCTCCCACTGTAAGCATCGCCCCACAGTGAGATTAAAGATATTTGCAGCCTATGCGAATTTCACTCTACATGGTGCTTAAGATTTTCATCATCTTATAAGATGTGATTTACAGGCAGCAAGAGGCTATTTCCCATATAGGACAATAAAGGAAATAGCTGTCAATCCCTAGGAATGTCTCTATTAAGGTTCAATTGGCCCTATTAGAGGACATTAAGCATATTCAGTCTTCTGTGAGACTGTGTTTATGACACATGCATTCAGCCACTTCTATTCTCACTGAGCCTGTTTTGCAGGGGAAGGAGATAACAGCCAATCCTCCATTAATAGCTACCTCTTGCCCTTTCCCTCATCATACAGTTGTGAACAACGCTTGATCTTGGTCCACTGAGTGAATATATTAAAGCACAGAGAAATAGCAGTTTCTATTTTTTGTGTCTCGATTACAAGGGCAAAGGTTAATTGAATAACGCATTATTGAAACCAATTGCATTCTGTTATTGGATGAATGCCATGGAAAATTTGCATATTGTGGCACTTGAGAAAAGCATTGCATGTTATTCTCAGTGGTTCATTTAACACATGTGACTTGCACTTAACCATGGTATCAGTGGTTTTTATTTTAGCTGTAGGATGTAAATGTATATATTGTAGCAAAACAATGCTGCTATGTGAGAGCATTATTTTAAGGATACAGATCTGAATTTGGTTGAACATAAAAGTTGCAATGCAACGCTGTTTTATAGAGTAAAATTCATAATGCAATGAGCACCTGTGTGAAATTGAGTACCAACCATACGTAATTATTCTTAATTACGAGAACTTCAGCTGAAGGTTGTCACATATTGTTGGTATTATATTTGCATATTCCTGCATACATTTACTTTTGGCAGAATATTGCCTTTAAAATATATCTTCAATTGTTGACTTTGCTTTATTTTGAACACACATATACAGGTGTACACGTATTATTTTGGCACCGAGTTTGTTTATGGTTTAGTTTCAATTACACAGAACTATGTGGGGTTAAAGTGACTATATTTCTGAAAAGCCTTGGAATCTTTAAAGTAAATTTATGCTGCATAATTTCAGTAGCTTTACTTCCCTTGTACATTGTTAAGAGTTGCTGCCAAAGTCTGTCAATGACACATTTGTAAATGAGGCACAGTATTACTTAAGGCAACACTATTTTAATTGTGCTTGCATATTTTTCTCACGGTTGGATATTATTGTGGCATTTAATTAAAGATAGCCTAAAGTACAAAGCCAACTGTCATGCCATTGTGTCCTTAGCTAGTGACATCAAGTTATTAATGTGAAGAGTTGAAAATATCTTAATTCAGTACATATTTAGTGTAATCAGAAATGCATGGAGCAAACTGCCATACATTTTCTCTTGCATATACACAAGCGTAAGTTCATAAGACTTGGTTCACTTATTAACAATTATATTTTCCATTTACATTTTAATTAAATATTGTTTTAGGGGAAATTACTCAATAACAGGTTTAGTAGTAATTTGAAAAGACATTTAAAAGCTAAACATAGCATGATATGAGCCAAAACTCATAAACTTATAAATCAGCTAAAACAATCAATATTTCAATTCACACAGCTTTTAAACTTTTTGATATTCTGACTGATTTTCAGATGATCATCAGCAATCAAAATGGGATGATGAACATTTTAGCATCTGAATGACATCAAAGTGGTATATTATTAAACTCTGACAAAATCATTACACGTCTTAATTGGCAATTTGTGGACAACTTTGACTGTTATTAAACTGTCACTCTTTCATTTGTCAATGTCATTGTATCTTTAATGTTTTTAAACTCTCAAAACAGTAAAGACATTAATATTTAACAGTATTGCTGTAAAATGTTCAATATTTAAAAGACCTTTTAGAGATACAGTCAGGCACGTAATGCAACTTCTGACTCCACAGACACTGTTTTTATTTTTACTTGAGAAAGCAGAACAAAAGCAGGACGCTTCATGTTTGCTGTAGAAATAATAATGACTGTATGAGTTACAATGTTGTTTATAGGGAGCCAACCTCAGTATCCTAGGCTGAGGCATCTCTATTGAAAAGCTTATTGAAATACTGCCCCTGACCTCTGTTTTGACAGAAATCATCTCAATAGCCAGGAGAGTACATTTAGATCAGTAACAGCAGGATCAATAAGTGATCTAAGGGGGACAGTCATTGGGGCCAGTATGAAGATAGCCTGTGTCATGAGAGCAATGAGGCAATTCATAGCCATCACAAACCATTCAGAGTGTAAAGACTCTGTGACCTCCTTTCTTCTCACAGGGGAGATTGTCCACAGTCCTCTCATGTGACTAAATACACAAAAATATGAATATTTGTCTTTGTAATATATCAGAAAGCTAAAATGGTTTTGTTGATTTCATTATGATCACACATAAGATTATAATACACTGGAGTTACAGTATTTGTAACATATTTAATCAGCTAGTGCTTTCGCAGATAATAATAAAATGGACAGTTCTGATTCTACTTTCAGATCGAATGAACCCAGAACAAAGCCATTGTATACCATTGACTATAAACACACTGTGCCAGTATATTCTGTAGTAATGCAAGTTACTATGGCAACCACAAACAGCCTGTTCGGATAATGAACTACATTACTTGGCAAAAGACTTGTCTATTGTAATAATTATTAATAAAAAAGTTCAATCTCTGTTGAACGTTGATGTTTTTGATCATAGTGCTGTTGCCGGTGTTTTACAGAGCAATAAGCTTAATGCTTTAATATTCATTAGCCATAAATGTATTTAGATGTTTATAAATAAATATCAAACATTACAAGCTATTAATTTTTTATATAGACTTCAGGCAATAGAATTTGTACTTTTGCAATTTCTGTCAAATCTGCTTTTATTGCGGTTAGTTTAATGTATTGTGATTTCAGAGTAACAAACAATTTATGAGCTTTGGATAATTCACATGAAGAAAACGTACCTCAGAGGTCATATTTTAATACTCAGAACAGACAGCGTCTGATACAAATTGAAGTCAGATTTAATAGCTTATAGCCCCTAATTCAAATGCTCCACACACACTTTCCTTTCATTTCATAATAATGAGGGTGAAATTATCCAGGAGCTCATCTTCATTTAGTAATAAAATCCTGCTCTAAGAGAATGGAAACGTTAATTAAACTTTGTTTAACAGCTTGACAGTCCTGTGTGCGTTTGTGTGTTTTGCAGTTTCCTGCATCACTCCCTTGTGTATTTTCTTGACCTTGTGATGAAAATAAAAAGAAAGAAACCAAAACGATAACAATATGACATAAATGAGATGCCTAGATTGTTAACAGTGTGTACCGCATGTTTGATATAGAATCCCGTTTTTGAATGTGCAGCACTGATCAGCAAACAAGATGACTAAGATCATACCCAGATTCTAAAGAATATGAGCCCGTGATTAGTCCGGTGCAATACTCAGATTGCAGAGAATGCTTTTGTCTGTGGATAGCCAGGCATTTGTTTATCCCTGCATTATTCTGACTGTGAGAGGCAATGCTGTACGTGGGTGTTTGTAAAGAGATGGTCCATAAGTCTGCAGGCAAGATACGCTCTAAGAAAATACAAAGTGCCAGCTCAAAAAATGCTGCAATTTACCACTTTTATATAACAAGGGATTTATGCAAATGACACATATCATTTTTATGTAAAAGGAAATAAACATGGAGATTAGTTGTTTACCTCATCTGTCCCAAGGACACAAGTCCAACAACCAGCCTAGGGTTGTCCAGGTTCAGTGAGAGGAGATTACATGCAGCCTTGTTCCTCTGTGACCTAGCAGTAACGTGGACAGCAGGAAGACCATGTTTTAGCTCTGTGGGATAGAGGCAGCGCGTGTAGGAATTGCACACATCCGTTCCAGGGAAACGAAATGGCACACGGCGGTGCTGTGACTGGGCCTATGAGTCACAAACTACAGAAGAACTCTGCAGAATGGTGCTCTCTGTAAAAAAGGTCTAGACACAAAACGCCTTTGAGAGGTTGTGATTGTAGTCAAGCAGAAAGAAGGTAATGCCGTTTAAAAACAGAGGAACCTTGAGGGCCTGTGACTCAAGGACTGGAGGGAAAATAATAGCAGAAAATCTGAGCTAATCAGTGTGATACAGGATGCCAGAATAATTCTACATAATGATGTCACTTTCACAGAGAGGTGAGGGCATTAGAACCACCTCAGGAAGTTACAGATTGAAAAGAAGAGGCAATAGAATGCAAGAAAATGCTACAAAATGATCATGGCTGTCTTGCTCAATAATCTATGTATTGCTTGTATGAGACCTTCAGATAAAATTCTTCAGATAAAATTCAGACAGTTCTTTCCCAACAGTGTAAAAAAAACCCTGAATTTTCACTGGCTTCAAAGCATTATTTCCCAGTTCGTTTGTAGTTTTGTACTGTGGACATCTTCACCTGACTGTGTGGTCAACCTAAAAGTGGCCTAAACACATCTTAAACAGAGAGACATGAAAGAAGCATTTCGTTTCTTTGTTTTATTACATATTACTTCAGCATCTCATTCAGTTGGCAAAGTGGCGTAAAAAACATAGTTGTTTTATCTTATCTAAATAATTCATACATACAGGGTACCTTGCACAATAAAAACATAAAATATATGTACATGTACATTACATATTACATGATTTATAAATAGTACTGATTTACAGCATATACAGTTTTTCAAAGCAAGTTAAATCAACTGCAGAGAGGAAACAATGTTATATTGTGCATTTACATGATTCTCTATATATGAAGAATTCCAGAACTGACCGAAATTAGAGGGAGAAATCTGATGGTTTTCCTGACTAAATATTAGAAAAGCAGATTCCTTTATCTCCACCTTTCTCACTTTCTGTTAATGTTCTTTTTTCTTTTTTGTCATATCCTCATTTCAGTGCACAAGTGTATATTAAGAAATTACATGCCTTTAGGATATTCAGATAAACCAAAAGTGGATGCAGTTTTGCAGAAATTCCTCTGTCGGGACTTTTCTAATAGACTATCTACTTAATTCAAAATAATAGATTTTTTCTTTCTTTTCATTAAACATTACTGTTGTTTAAACTGGGCAAGATACTCATTACACATTAAACACAGTAAGCTATCATCTGTTTCTAACTCTATTTAACATTTTTGTTTACCTTTATTTCTAAGTTTTGTTCACTGAAAGTAGTGTAATTTCATTATGGTGCTGTAAAAATTTCTGTTTATTTTTCTTTTTTAAACAAAAAGGATATCAAAAAAAAATTAAATGTTACAAAAAAACATGGTTGAGTATAATTATCAAGATTTCATTTAATACAGTCTACTTCCCATATGGCTATTGACAAAATTAATAAAGCCAAGTCATTAATTCCAGTTGAACACATCTCCTTTGATAATGAAGAGACTGTAAAAATTCAAAGACACAAAATTTTCTCTGGTCTTCTCGAACTAACTAGACTTGCATTTGCATTCAAGTGTCTTAGTAGTTAGTATTTTAAATAAGTGAATAAATCCTTCTCTTGAGTTTAGTCTCTTTCATCTGATGCAAGCAAAAGAAATTAAATCTTTTGCTAACAAAACTGAACTTCTGTTTTGGAATAATTCCTTAGCAAGATTTTTTTATTAAAAAAACGTAATTAAATATTTGTTGCAATTAACCATATTGTCAGAAATCTATCACCAAGGCTTGTAATGTTTATTTCCATGTGTAATATGGCAATCAAATCAAAAACATCAAAAAACAGAAAAAAACAATTGCTTCAGCTTCACATGACAGACCGTTCTGTCATTCTTGAACATAAACCATTCAGGTTTACAAACAACAGAAAGAATATGTAATGCAAAATAAAATTCCCTAATCAAATGCTAGTAGGCGGTGCACTCTATGCTCTAGATGTACTAATCAGATAGATCTAGCCTATAGTATCCTAATCCAAGCAGGTTACATTATGAGGGACACATGAAATACCCATGTGTGGAGGTTGCACTTGGCAATTTTTGTGCTTCTTTTCAAATATTTTAGATAACAGCATGTAAGATCTATAATTCGACATAGATATAAAACCATACATAACCCATCCTGTAATCTACACCAAACTGTCCTTCTGCAGGAACTGAACTGTATTGAGGTTGACACTGCCAGTAATTAGCAAAATAAGAAATATAATTTGTCCATATCAGCTCAGCTTTCAACAGCCACATTCAGCATTCCCATTACATGCTAAGGGCTTTTGGATTTGCATAAAAACTACTCATATAAATGAGCACTATGTGCTGTCATAGCACATGGTGCATAGCACTGTTCTGCTGCATTCCACTAGCCCTTGACAGGCACAGCAGCTGTATATTTAAAGAAATTACTATCTTACACTAATACCAGAATGATTTATCTTAAACACTGCCACACATTAAGAAGACCTGTGTTAAGTAAATTCTCTGCAGATTTGTTAGAGCTCTGTAAACTTTGACCCACTTTGACCCTTTATGACTTGCTCTATTCATATTACTACAGATTACAACTCAATAGCAACCATCATGTATACTATTGTCATTATATCACTAGTATCATTATTATTACCATGTTGTGTCATTATTTCTAAGAGTATATAGACTGAAGCATACATATTTATGTATTTATGATGTTTAATCATTTCATTATACTAAGATGTGCACCTAAAATTTGAATAATTATGTTGCCTGTGATAAAACTATGGTGTTTGTGGTGATAAAAATCTTTTAATCTTTTGATCTGCACTATGGTCAACAATAATTTCCAATAAAATAGGTATCAGAATGAATCAGGTAGGTGAGTTATACACTTTCTAAAAAAAAGTGCTGCACAGAATCTCTACTCACAAAATGGCACACAAACAGCATCCTTCATAAACCTTGTAGGACAACGGTTTTGTTTGTTATCCAGGGACTATCCTTCTTATCTTAACATTCTAACTAAGGAAGCAATACTGAAGATGTTACTCTCACTATTGCAGCACAAATACATTTGTAACACACAGATATAACTGTAGAACTAAAAGAGAGGCTGCAAGGGAATAACAGTAGGATGAGGGGATAACATGGGCGGAAACATGGCAGGTCTGGGCAGGGCATGAAACGTCACAGTCATAGGGTGAATACTGGGGGGTGCTGCCACAACTGGCACCTGTGGAGGAGTCACAAAGGGAGGAGCAGCAGGGGGACAGATCTCTGGTCCCAGGGAAAATCGGGAAACAGGCACTACCTGGGGGAAGAGAGGGGGTTGTGGGGTCAGGAAAGGGGCGTGATGCTGTAGAATTGTGTGGCGTATCGTGATGGAACCAGAAGGCACGGAGGATGACAAGTGAACTGGATGGAGAACAGCAGATGACATGGGCAGATGTGGCCGGGGCAAAACAGATTTGAGCTTGGTTGGGAACACCTGCTGGTGTAGCACCTGTCCGTGGCTCTGAATCTGCAGAAGACAGTGTCTCTCCATGCTGTCGGAGGGGGGCTGGAAGGATGGAGAGTGTTGAAACAGGCTGCTGGTGGAGTGGAAGCACTCCCTGCTCAACATCTCCTCAGCCTGAATGCCTAGGTGAAATCTCTGTGGTGGGGTTTGAAGGCTATGCTGACATGATTTGTCATGAGTGGCTTTTTCAGTCCTCTGCAGGGCTATCTCTCTCACATTTAGCAGGCAAGCCTGAGCTGCCACTGAATATTTGTTACAGTTCTTTACAGGGGTTTGTAATGCTTTAGACTCACTACTGTGAATGTTACTGTTCTCCTTTGTTAGCTCCTTCGAGAGTTTTAAATCTGTCTCAAGTGGAGCTAGACTGCCCTTGGTGCACGAAGCATTGATCTGAGAGGCGGAGCTCTGCTGCCAGTCACTGCTCTCCACCACAGTATGACCCAGGGCAGGGCTAATGGAAGTAAATGTTTGAGAATCAACCTCACTGCTTTCTCTATCATCAATACTGCATGAGATTGTGTCTGACCCATTTGAGTTGTCATACACACCTTTTAAAACAAGGCAATTCATGCTCAACTCCTCTGTAGCCTTGTTCTGTTCTTCCAGAACACTTTTTGTAACAATGGGGCATTCATTTGCAATGCATGTTGTTTGATCTAGAACAAATGACTGTCTCTGTCTTTTCTTCCTTATTCCATGTTCACAATAGGTAAGTTCTGTGCCCGCAGAGGTATTTTTTTCTAATAAGCACTCATCAGAAATCACTGCTGATGATTGACAGAGGTCGCAAGCCTCATCTGGACTGGCCTCATCTCCATCACTTAAAGAATCTGTACGTTGCCTTTTTAAAATTTGTCCCTCACATGGTCCATGTCTTTCAGTCTCCGGTGGTGGAGACATCTTCTTTTGGCATCCCTGGGCTGCTCTAAAATTTTGTGAGTGAGATGCATCCTGGCTGTGGGAATACTGTCCTGTGATCGTTAGCTCCCCTGCAGTCGGATTGTCAGGCTTTTCCCCGCTGTTCACAAGCACCTTTTCACCATTGACACAGAACTCATCAGAGGGAATGATACAGCCTGCTGAGCCATTTACGTCGACTGCTGCCTCCTGCCTCTTGCCTCCCACCCCTTCCTCAACCACAGGAGCAGTGCTGCTGTCCTCAGCCTGATTTTGAGCTGATTGCTTTGACTTCTCTAATGGCTGCACTTGCTGTGAAGTGATCCCTCTAAATTGGCTATCAAGTCCTTCCACATACTCAGGTTGTCTGTTGAATTTCTTACATTTCACCATATTGCTCTCCATCTCCTGGTGTCTCTCTCTCCTCCTCTTCCGTCTCCTCCTCTTCCTTTTGGCATGACTTCTGTAATGACGTCGATCCCTGGCCCACAATTTCTCCTCTGCTCTCTTACATGTATGGATTCGATCTTTGGAATGTCTACACCTGTCATATGTTTTCAGCCTGACACAACTATCCATGTCACTTGAATACTTTTGACACTTCCTGACCTTGCTTTCAGGTTCTAGGCTGGGACTGTTTCTGGGGCTGGCTGTGCATTCCTTAATGTGCTTGTCAGAGTGGCAGGATTTGAAACCTGAGCAGTCAGATAATTCCTCATCAGGTTTGGGCTCAGGCATCTCCTGAGTGTCAATGGACCTTCTAATCCGTGACTTCTTGAAATCAAAATGGAGGGGGTTGCAACTAAAAGATAGAGATGGCTCTGTCCTTGTGAACGTCACCATTTCAGAAGGCCATTGGAAGATGGTGTTACCATCCCTGCTTAGGACAGAAAAGAAAGGCTGGCTGGGCTTTTTAAAAGGGCAAGATGTATTTGTAGCTGCATCTTCTACTTGCAAATGTCTTTGAGGAGAATCATTCTTCACTGACACATCTGAGAAATTCTTTTCTGGAGGATCGCTGACGATCAAGTGCTCCTCCTCTGTAATGTTGCTTTCCTCTACTGTCCCCTCCTGAGAGGTCTCAGGTTTACTTTCAGTAATATTGTCTTTCAGGCTTTCATCAGAGTCCTCAGGAACAATATCAGAACTGTTTAAACGAAAGGGGGATGTGGCTAAAAGTGAGACAGAGGGACTGGGCACATCTTCTGAATAAACGAGCAAAGCACACAAATCTGAGGCAGTTGATGAGGGGCTCTCCCTTCCCACAGACATATCTGATGACCCCTGACTTCCTGCGCTGCCACTTTTTGAGAAGGGCTGGCCCTGCTGTGTGCCAGTGTGGTAAATTGCCCCCTCACAATTTAGCACTTTCTCCTCTGTGGGAGAACTGGGAAGGTCAAGCTCGACAGGGGGTGCTCGGAGTCTTTGTCTGTGGCTCCGCTCCATCAATCCCTCCTCTGTGCTCTCACAGAAAACCGCCGCTGATGACTCAAGCTTAACAGATGCCTTCTTTGGAAAAGAAAAAGAGAATGCAATTTTGCGTCTGAATGTTTGCTTTTTGGCCCTCCCACTGTATGGCCATGGTGACTGCTTACTAGCTAAACCACAGCCACTGGAATGGATCTGACCCCCTGAGTCCTGAGCTGCAAAGCTTTGGTTCTCTTCTTGGTTATCATCACAGCACGACTCCCTGAAAGTACCTTCCACTGCCACCGTGGTAGATTTAAACATTGGGCCACTTCCCGGGGCGCTGCACCAGAAAAGAGAGAAAGAAAAAATGTGTCAGGCTTAATGATGTGCGACCATTTTTTTTTCTTTTAACCAGAATCTGACAATCCGTGTTAGCCCAACCTAATTTTGTCCTTCATTGGATGGACAAAAATCTGACCTTTTTAAAGGTTTTTACATGGTCATTGTCACAATTCTCCACATTTACTTTGTGACCTAGAAATAACGCAGAATCAGATTTTTGATTTTGACTTATTTTTAACCATCTTTACAAGTCTGAAAGAATTTATACAGTATATACACATGTATGCGCAAAAGGAAATCATTTAACAAAATATACCCCACCATTGCACCTCTCTGCGTTGCTCAGCAAGCTCATGTAGGCGTCTGAGAGCTCTCTCCTGTTTTCTCTCATCCTTCCTGGATTTGGAGGCCACATTGCGGGCAAACTCTCTCTGCTTTAGCTCCTTCAGCCTCTGTAGGGTGACAAAAATCTCTTATTCATTCACCTATCTCAGTATGTTGATCATGCCAAAGCGACAAAAGCCATTTAAATAATAATCCTTTTTGTGATCATGAATCTTTCTCTCTGCTTTAACAACCTCTCATTATGAAGTCTATGTAACACTGTGCATCAGCCATTGAAGAAAACACCACAAAAAAGATTAAAAATCTCTTCAAGAGATGAGGAAGGTAATTAAGGTGTTTGCACACTAAGGTTATGTTTCATCAAATCCATTCTCTGTTCAAATGAAAAGAAGCTTAGGATGGGGTTGCTAAACTCCATGAAATTGTCCTATTTATTTTAGATAAAACTCAGTGATGCTAATTTGTATTTGTTTCCTGGTCTGAAAGGGGCTTGTGCCTTGAATGCAAGATTGATGCAAATCACCACCAGTGTCTGATGCTTGAGTCGTAAGTGCATCCCGGGCAGTGTGATGTATTGATTGGGATTACGTCTGTACATAGCATACACTCATATTAAATCAGTTAGATAATCTAAATTAACCTCCATTAATAATTCAGAGATATGATATTTATGGGTATTTAAAGACCACACTGCTTTTGAAAGCACCAGATGTCTCTGGGCAACAACCAGCTCTAGAACAGTTATCACATCCAATTAATCCTGAAAGCTTTTACTCAATTATCCATTAATACTTGATGCTTAGCTTTAAGACAAATGACAGCCTCTTCTGGAAAAGCATCTTTTAGCAAGACAGGATATGTGTTGTACTTTGCCAAGGTAGACTCTAAGGTCAGCGTGTGTATGTGATAGTAGCAGCTGGAAGTAAAAATAGTGATGTTTCTCCAGGCAGCCAGGAAGAGTCATCTGCCCCAACATTAAGCATTCCACTCAGGTTGCACTGTTATATACAGTTCAGTGGTGCTGTAACCTCTCGTATTTGAGAAGGCTTTAGTGATTGCGTTTACCGTGGCTTGGGTTCATAGTCAGGGGAAAGCAAAGCAGTCACATCAGATATAATTTTGTCATGTTAAAGGGCCGCTCAGTGCAGAGTGGGCACACTGGGGTAACTAGTTTGATCCCAACAGGATAGAGTCTCTAAGTGCACCTGCCTTCTTTTCTTCGTGTCGCTCTCTGCTGGCACAGCATGAGCAAACTCAGACTCTGATCCATCAGATGGCTTTATTGTCAGTTAGCCTTGCAGAAAAATAACAGGTTGGTGTGGGCTATATTTACTTGACTCTCAGGTGCATTGCATGGAGGAGCTGCTGTTCATTGATTGTTAATGTATTTGGTGAGAGAAGCTCAGAAATGAGCCATTAATGCATGTAGCCTGTATTTCACATGACTGGATGTGGTTACATCATTTATAGTTGGATAGGGAGATGATGGGAGAGAGATGCCCCCCTAATATGCAGAGAAATCCTTTTATTTAAAGTGGGGGCAGACAAGACTGACAAGCCACTTGAGAATGAATGAAAATTTGAACACACAGTTTTTTGACTGGACATGTATTGTTAATTAAAAGCAACACTGAGACCAGTCAGAGGCAGACAGTGAAGCCTTGGCAGTGATGATTCACATACTGACAGGAACACCAGGCTTTTCTGTAGCTCTGGGCTTCCTGTGGGGCCGCAGGCCTTCCGTAGTCCATTATATTCTCAGCAGACATGCTCTGCCAGTGCCTGTGGGGTGCTGGGCAAATTGCGCTCCTCATCTATCAATCCCGAGAAGCTGAATGGTACTGTGTGCTTGGCTGCGGAATTGTTTTAAACTGTGTAAAGTGGAAGCAGTGGCCAAAACTGTCACAAATGCATCTGACTGACATAAACGAGTGGCGTATCGCCCGTATCGTGTGAACGAGGGGGAGTGGCTTTTCCCCTCATAATTCGTTCATTTCGCTCCTGTTGTGGTGTTCAATAGCAAGGTCACGGGTGGAGGGTTTGTAGATGGTGTTCAGTCAATAGTTCAGTGAGCCCTGTTATTGACAGCGCAGCAGGCCCCAGAGACTTCATGCATTTAGTTTCTGAGTGAGTCAGAGCACAGAGGTCAGGGCCGATATCAAACAGCAGGACAAGTGTTGGAATTAAAGCTTTAACTTGCTATTAAAGGTTACCCTTCTATTTTTGGACACTAGTGGTTCTTAAATCAACATACTGAATGGGAAAATGCATTGAAGTTATGACACCTTTGTGTGACGCTGAATACCTTGAACAAATTCCTGTTTTCTTTTTCCTGCGTCTTCAAACAAAGGTTCTTGTTGCGCTCTAAGGTCTGTTTGCACTGGTACCTTTGTTCAGATATTAAACATTCTGAGGTTTCTTACATCACACTGTGTATAATATTCAAAAGACTCAGTGGATTTCGATATTGACAAGACCGACTGCATTCAAATTGAACTATTTTCACCAAAAGGCTAAACCTGGAATTTGAAAGTCTTTTCAGCCACACATTTATGACTGTCGGTTTTATGGCTTAATGAATTTGCTGGGTTTAAGAAAAGCTCTGACTCCTTTCTGTAACATTCTGGGAAATTTAATTTTGCTCCAGGAAGGGAAAAAAACAGGAACAAACAAAAACAAAACAATATGCTTTCAAATTGTCCTGCCTGCTTGTAATCTATAGGGCACTAAATTAAAACTCTGTAAGACTCTACTGGCTCTCAGATGGGGGGCTAAAGCCATTTGTCTTGTGCTGCACGTGCTACAAAATCTACAATCTACACATGTGCTACAAAGTCTATTGTACCTATGCATTTAATTCAGTGAATGTCTCAAGGGGCTGAAAATTACCTGTTTGTGAGCATGGTCATATGAGTTGATATGGTTGTCAAACTCTTGATGCTTGTAGTACTGCTTGTCACAAAGCTGACAGTAGAAGTTAGCCTTGAGGTCTTCCAGGGCTTTGGCCAAGGTTTTCTCCTTCTCAGCATAGTCCTGAAGAAAAATGAAACACCATACTCATCAGATGAGTTGCCTCCAACTTGTTTACCAACAATTTTTGAAATCACACAATTTAGAGTGACACCCTGTTTTGTCTTGAAATGTCCTTTTTAAAGTGTTAAAGACATGTTTGGTAAAAACTGTAAAACTTACTGGTTACTACATACTACTGCATACTGTACGGCAAATGTATAGAGACAGAAATGAATCGGTAACACTTATTTGACACAATGTAGAAATTGAAATATCCCTACAATATCCCTTATCTTTCGTACACATTTAGCCATAGACAAGGCTGTCTTATTATTATTTAGTATCGGTTAGCCTTAGGCAGGAGTAAACAGTCATGTGGTCCTGGGCCCTGTAATAAAGGGGCCCATAAAGCACATCAACACTGATGAGAATATGGAGGGGTGTTTTGGACCTGTGAATTCTGGCCACAATTCTCACTCATCATAGGATCTAACCACAACTCTGCCCATAGGTAAGAACAATTTATATTTTTTATTAATACAAGGGCAGAGGCTCTTGTATTACCTCTCAAAAAACCTTCACTACTAGATTTGGCCAAACAAACTTAAACATATAAACACAACTATCAGTAGACAAACACACATACATATATGCAGTACACATGTTGCTGTCATATTGATATATATTAATAATTTGTGAAGCTGAATATTTGTTGTGCTGTTCTTTGAAAATGATGCTCATAAAACTGAACTCAGCTCCCATGATGCCATCGTCATTTTCTTCTTCTTCTTTAATACTGTTTATTAAATATTGATTTACAACAAATCTTAGAAGGGAATAGTTTCACCAGGGGCAGATTGCATTTCAGTTGTAATTTCTTTATCAAACTGGATATATGGAAACTTGCAGATTTAAAAGCAAGAAACACAAAACTCTTCTCCCAAAAGGTCTCCAATCCAAATGACTGCAGGGGAGAGAGGAAGGCCTCCATTGTAATTGGAATCAGAACTATTAAACACAATCAAGCATTAGACAGCCAAGCTTCTGTATAGAACAGCACATAAGGTAAGAATAGTAAATCAGTCAGGGATGCTTAAGTCAACAATTAAACCTGGCTTGAAAATGACATATGATCATCATCATTAATCAAAACCCACAGGTGTCTGAGATTAATACTGACTATAATGACTATAATGATAATGATTCTAAGCTCCTCACAAACACATCAAATCAATTAGAAACAGAGAAGCCCAGCCTATTCATATGATCTGATGTCTTGTGAAAATAGTGCGTCTCTCACTCATCATAGGTGAGAATACACCACGGTGATGCTGCTAAACACTGTCTGTGATTTGCAAAAATAATAACATCCCTCTCATTCGCCAGTACTGTGAGACAGCATGAAACAATTGCCATGTAATTGTGCTTAATAAGTGTCTAGCTTACAGCAAATGATAACAGTATCGCTAGATTAACCCGGTGTGCTAGGAAAAGTGACCCTTATTTTCTTTAGCTCAATATCACTGAAAGGTTGGACTGTAACCACTCACCTAGAATGGAGAAGTCTTACAGAGGAAATTCGAGAGCTTTTACTTTATTGGTGACTCTTGGATCACAGGATAACAATGAAGTCAGTTGAAGACTTAAACTGATTTGTGCTTTAAAGTTTGCAAGCAAAATTAAACATGTGGAAAATTAATATGTGGAAAAAGAAGAAACAGAAAAAGGAAGTAATGCAGTATGAAGCTGTGAAGTCATTTACACAGCAGAAAGATCTTATCACAGCATGGGGGAAAGCAGCCACTTAACAACAACTTTATGTCAAGCTGAGAAACACCCTGTACCACCTCTCTGTTCCTCTCAATACATCAACACATATGAGGTTGTTCTCAAGGGAATAGAACTGTAGGCACAAAATATTGTGACCACCAGTTTGAATTTGGAGGATAAAGTCTCTGATTTCATTGCTACATACATCACTTAATACATCAGAGTGTTGTGGCATGTTGATTAAAACAAGATTAAAATAAGTGTTAAAAAAACAGCTGGCTGTTTCTATCAAATACACATGAATTCTAATCTAAGCACAAATGTTATGTTTTGAGCAGATTTTTTAGTTATGCTAGTATATGTACTTTTTGAAATAAATAGTATCAAAAAACTTGTTTTTAACAGGTGAGTAGGTGCTACTTTGCTGCCATCCACCTGCTGACAAGTTTTGGACCCTGTTTACATTTGTATTGTGTTTTGTATTTACATTAGCATGTGGATCTTTATACCAAGTGTAAAAAAGTCCAGCAACCTTATCATCCTTCACTAAGTGCAGTGAACGCTTCTTGTTAGAGAAAAGCTTATCTTTCTAATCTCATCTCAAAACTCATTTAATATGGGAATACCTAATGCAAGGCTGCATTTAGAAACATTTTGCAAACTAAACATTTGTCTTTTGTTTAATATTTGTAGCAACAGTCTTCATTCAGGCATTCTATTAAAACATCAAAAGCAAGGGTATTTACATACAGTGGATTACTGTCTGACTTAAAACAAATCCTACGATGGTTGACACACAGGGGGTGTTAATATAAATAGCACACTACTGAAGCATCGCAATGCATCTACAAAATCTGGCACACTGCATGGCTTTTCTTTTTACTGAACATCAAGCAGAGGATCACAGTTGAATATCATGTGGCTTTTATGGGACTGACTAACAAGGTCAAGCACAGGGGCGGGAATCATAGAGCTTTCTTGCAGCAGAAATTTATTGATACATAAAGACAAAATATGATTGACATGAGGGTGCATGAGTGGTGATCAGAGAGGCTGTGATTGCATTTTTATAGCACACCTGGGGTATGAGTGATGTCTTTTATATAGTGGTGAAAAGGGGCAATTTCTGAACACTGAGTAAAGCATTTAGAGAGCGTATTTGGGTAAAAACAGAGACACTGAACATATTTGATGGTCCTTCAAAAATCACATCAAGAGCTTCATTAATTAAACAGTAAATTAAACTCGCTCAAAAAAAATAATTAAAAAACAACGTTGATTAATTAATGCACATTTCCTGAAGCCTTAGAACAATATCTAGTCAAAATCAAAATCAAAAATGCAATTTTGTCCAGGATTATTTTATTTTGACAGATTCTCGCATAATTTATGAGGAAACAGAAAATATTATCTTTGCATATTGCTCTCGGGCACAGCTGTCATGATTCACATGCATATTTTCAGTCCATTCCAGTGAAAGCTTCCCTTCTCACCTTCTCACCTGACTGCAATACATGATGACTTTTCTTCATACTTTACTCATTTGACAGACACAAATCACATGAACTACAAAGAAACAGAATATATAATATCTTAATAATATCTTAGTGCCAAAACTTTGTAATTCTGTGGGTCCCCTTATAATCTGCAATTATTGCCAGTATTTGGTATTTGAAAGGATTGTCCTTGGTCCTTTGCAATACAATAATTAAAGTACTATGTACAGATACGCTTTAACAAAGCAGAATTCTTTCCAATATTTACCCAGAGCATTTATGAAAACTAAACTGCAAAACCAGTTCAAAAGGGTCACAACCATGTGCACATTGGCATGACTTGGCCTGACTCTGATAAAGGTGAACCACACTGAAACACAGACAACAGCCAATCAAAACAGAGATCATTTAAATACAGAAATCTTAAAGGTACAGTAGCAAAGTACTATAATTACTGTCTTTAAGAAACACGCAAATAATTTTTTAAGTAAATAAAGATGATTTTATTGGACAGAGAAAATAACATATTCTTCAAATATAACATAAGCTCTTTTTCATACACTTCATTCACAACTTTCCCTTATACTGTGCCAAATAACACGTTCCATGTGTTTAAACAGCATTGATCATCAAAGAATGCAGAACAAATGAGCTCTGTATCATATTTTCTTATCTTTCACTTCTTAATTAGAATGTACACTGTGTACACTGATTCCGCTTCAAGCAACAGCAAGCAAAAAAAAAACACAACACAGACCCTGCTGGCTGGTGGAACCATCACGCAAATGTATTTTGACATAAGCCGCTTGTTTCTTCCTACTCAATCCATTTTTTTAACAGACAAATTTTACTCCTCCTCGAACAGATTGTTTCTGATGGAACACTGACTGTACTGGAGAAGAAATCACACTACACACTCCTCGACTAATAACAAAACACTCACAACTACTGCAGTTTGTAGGCAAGACAAAGCATGTTCATGCCACACTTAAAGGCAATGTAATGTGAAGCCATTTTCAGCAAGCGCACACTTCGAACAGTGTAATAAACTAGCAGGCTCTGGTTTCAGTAATGATGCGGTGTTAGTCCACGCCGAACGCTGCAGGAGAGTGAGTCCTCTCCATGCAGATGCTCACATCTCGTCGTTGTGATTAATTGTATCCCTTCTGGTGGGATTTCTGTTGCCTGTTGTTTTTAAATTGCTGACACACACAGAATCTATCTCCATTATTGACTGAGGAGTCTACTCTAGAGGGCATGACGGGATCCTGAATCTGTCTTCAGCTCTCGCTCGGCATAATGCATTCTTCCGATGAACAACCTGATTAGAACACGTAATTGTATGAGGATTAGAAAAAGGTGTCGTGTGCGTCTAGAGAGCAACACGTTTGGAAAGATTTTGCACCGACGGCAATATAATACTGCATTATTCTTCACAGCGATCTGTAGAACTGGATTAAATAAGCCTGGTTGGAAAATACACCTATAATGAGCATGCTTTCTGATTAATGATTGAACATTTTGTCTTGCCATGGGATAAAATTGTGGTTTGTGATTGTTATTTACAAACTGAATAACACTGCATCCTAAAACACATTTAATTAAATATAAAACCAAAACATATCTTAATCCTATTTTGACAGTCAGATATGATCATGAATGGAATCTAATGCAACTTCAGTTACCCACAACAGGAATAATGCAAAGACTGCAAATCTAATTTTTTGTCATATTTACTATATAAACAAAGAGTGTAATTCCTGGAGTGTGGAACCTGCTTCACCTGTATTGATTTCTGCAGTGAGTTGGTTTAGCTCTTATATACCAAATGAAGTGTTGTGTACAATATTGTGTAAAGCCAGGAAGTCATGGGTTTCATTTAGACAGTAGGGCATGTAACTGCTTTTCCAGTCTTACATGAATCACAATAAATTCAGTCTGGAATGCTGCATATTGTAACTAGACTAACTTAGAATGTATTTATTTTATTAAGGCCAAAGCTCCATTTAGCACTGGGTTTCAAAACAGCCTTTAGTCGTGTTTTGTCATGGGAAACATTTTCTATGAGAAGCATCTGAATAAACATTGCTGAGGGGATATGGAGTATCACACATTTTATGGCAATGCATATGACACTGAATACAATTCATATTTATAAGCTGTAAGCTCTGTGTACTGGGGGTGCATAAAACACAGACATGGTGCTAATTTCACTTGTGCAAATGTCCTCAGGAATGCACTTCCTGAAATATAAAGAAAATAAGTAAACTATAACAACATTAGACAAGCTAGATACTCTGTTGGAAAGTCAAACACTGAAACCTGTTATGCATGATAATAAAGTTCATTCAAGGTTTCTATTACAATTCTTCTTGACAGAGCAACCAGAGCAAGGGAAATAAATTTGTGAACCAATACATTTTTATGATACAGTACTTTCTGCAAAATTAAAGCTCTTTAGAATGATAATTATTTTACATTAAATATTTAAGTCATTGAATCCATAGCCTACAATCCTACACAAAGTTACTTATTTGTGCAAAAAGTTTTAGAATTATTTTTTGGATTTCCAACACACTGTAAACTTGTTAGCTTCTAGTTCTGTGGGTTTTGAAAACTAGACTGTAGACACAAAACCTGTGAGAGAGGAATCTCTAAAGACCTAAGTAAACGATAAGTTGTCTGGGACATGGCTGGAAATTCAGCCTCATCCTCTTTGTTTAATACATCTGGGATCTGTAAGCTTCCCGTGAGATATAGTACCAAAGGGATCTCCATTATAAATTCGCCTCTATAAGCGTGAGGCCCCTGGCCGATACCAGGAAAGGAAGTAGTTGAATTACAAGAGACTAGGTGAGATCACACACACACTCGCTCACTCACAGGGCTGAGTTAAAAGCTAGTTTCCTAGTTTCTATGGATTTGGGGCAAGGAGTTTAAAGAAGATTTCTCTTGTAAAGACTACTATCAAATGCTCCTGACCCGAGGCTGCAAATTCCTTCAAGGAAGCTGGAAAGCTCCGATTGATACAAGAAAGATACAAGACAAGGTAAAAAGTAAGAAAGAGACAAAAATGAAAGAGTGTTGGACTTCACTGACAAGCAGTCACAGGACATGTGCTTCCATTTGACAGCTGCTAATTTTCCTAAGGTTGCCCTCCTATTGTGAGGGAGGAGGAGATGTGATAATTATCATCTGCAATCAGCTGAGGTTATGAAGGGAACAGCGTATGTTTTTCTTTGGCTTTTCAGAGACACGACACAGGAGCGTGGATAAATCACAGGGCGCATGCAGCAATTAGAGGGACGTTTTTCTGCTTGATGAAGCTGAGCTTGATAAGCCCTCCCCTCCCCCAATGTCTTGAGAAAATGCAGCTTTAGTCAGGTGCTCTGGAAGTTGTGGATAATACAGCACAGTAGAGCATGTTCTAATATAATCTGTCAAAAACAGAGTAACACGTTCTGAGATGCATTTCATGCTAAACATGATTCCCTTTCACGCCTAATAGGCCTGCTTCATAATATTCAGCTTTGATTGATCTTTTGTGTGCTGAACATTGATCTTAAGTCTGGCCTTCAAATCAAAGACATCACACGCATGCATATTCATCGACTCAGTATAACTGCATAACACTAAAGCTTGGATTTCAGTATGTTCTAGAAATAATATTCCAGATTTTAAAGTAAACATTTCTTTTGCTGCAGAACCAAAATCGGAAACAGCATATGCAACACAAAAAAGCATGATGCAGCCATTGTACAATCGCATTGTGGCGAGTAAATAAGTCCAAGAATAAATCAACACAAAAAACATGTGCACGCAGTGAGTTTGTAGCACTTGCTTTCATTCAGTAGCACGCTTGTAAAACCAGCAATAGAATGTGAGCTGGAACAAATGAGATTAAAAGCTACCCACGGATGACAGTGACGTTTATTTTGAAAGATGACTAATTTACTAATTCCTTTATTGGCATGGTGGGTAGCGGGAGTGTGAATTACAGCACTTACAGTGAGCTGCTGCATCTTTACAGATCCATGTAAACCAGGCCATTACTGGTGCAACGTTTCATTTTGCGTGTCCCCCACTGCACTGCACTGCACTGAAATCTCCCCCTGAGAAATATCCCGGGGGTTAATACAAGATAAACTCTTACAACAGCAATTGTAGCATAATGCCGTTTACCACAGAAAATAAGGCTTGTTTGTTTTTTTAAAGCAAAATATGCAGTAACAATAATACGCTAACAATGGAAATAAAAAAGCAATGCAAATAACACTGTTTATAACCACATGATCTTATAGGGTTATAGTTATATCCAATAACTATGTTGATGATGTAACATCAGCAAATGCAAGTTTACTTTAACACAATCTCTGTGCAAGAATAACTAAAACCTAGAACAGTAGTCATGTTTATTTATGGAAGAATTCAAAAATATTAAAGTAGTAATAATAAACTTCTCCCTTTAGTCTCTGGTACCATTTACTCCCATGGTACAACTTAAAAAAACAATTAAAATTAGCATATAACATTTGAGTGGAACATTCCTAAAAACCTGTCATGATGTCACAATGATGAGAAACTGCACCCATTTGCTATTCCTATTGGTCATTTTCAGGCACACTAGGTGAAGGGCTACAGTGCAGGTATTGTACAGTCTGTGTACAGTATAAGCCACATGTAAGTAATAATACAACTTTCCATTAACATCCTCAACTTCAATAAGCCTTTCAATCCTTAGAGTCATATAATGTCTCCCCTGTGAGCTTTGAGCCTGCTGTGATGGCTGATGGTGACTGAGAGCCTGAAGCTGCGGCTGAGGCGAGAATCTGTTTTCGTCTTTCATCCCTCATCTAACACGCCATTGTTTAGTGTAGCGTATGCGCATGTGAGCTTCTCAGCCACACTAAAGCATGATGCGAGGGGGTTTAATCTCAGGTTGGGATTGGCAGTCGCTCTGTAATGAATGGGTAGCTTGGGTTTGATAGCTGCTAGCGCTGCTTATGCATCAGCTTTCTGCTCGAATTGTGCAGCATCTTCAGAGTCTCATCTCCACCACCTCAATCGATAATAATAAGAGAGACTCCATCGAAATGAGACAGGCTGTAATTAATCCTCCCAATCGCGCCAGCCGGCCCCTGCCAGCCACTTCTGTCTTAATAATGTCGAAAGGCCTTATGACCCAGCCACTGAAACAACCATTTAATCACAGCGTGACACAGAGAAACGGGCCAGGAGACACATATGCCACACACATCACATATAGGCCAAGAGGAAAATGCAAAGGTCTCAGGAACCCTCAGAAAATGCTTTCAGTCTGTTAGCTTTGTGATCAAATGGACTGATAATCAGTTCCTGTAAAATTAAATTTAAAAGTCAAACCATGGACATTTTTTACATTTGCAGGCTTTGGGAGGCAGAAGTAAACAAAAGCAGGGTAAATAGCACAGGAGGTCTATAGAGACCGTCACAAATGTTAAACATAATTTCATTTTTTCAACATCTGTGTTAACACTACTAAGGTGCCATGGATGGGTAATAGCTGTCAGAGGAGAGGAAGCTGATTTTTTTCTTAGCTGAAAACAAACAGTTGTTGTACTGTAGTTATAGTAATTATTATCAACATTACTAAACAATTTATTGTTCCAGTCACCATATAGCATTTCTCACACAACATTAAAACAAGACTACTGATTTGTTCATTTATTCCTGTCACAAACCGTTTGACTTTGAGATCAAGTACTGGTGAAAAGGAACATACAATGAACACAAACATATTTTTGTAAAAAATAAAAATAAAAAAGACTCAAACAAACTTCAAAGAACAAAATCAATGCCACGGCTTTGATTAAATGATACATGATTACCCTTTGAATATCCTGAGGCCCAATTTTTGCCTCTCCCACCCCCCAAGAACTAGAGCAGAGACCAAAAAGAGCAAAAATGAGGAGGAAAAATGTAAAATAATTCTAATGACCTACTTCTACTCTGTTCCCCTAGTGCTCCTTTACAAGGAGCTGTATGCAAGATCAGAACAACACAGCTCTAGGTACAGAAGAGTGTGGGACTGAGGAGAAACATGAAAAACAACTTCAAGATCAGTGGGCTGAGATCAATGGGATTTCATATTTCTGTTGTCATCATTATCTCAGAATCACGTTTAATATCTGGAGTGTCTATGCATATGCACAAGCAGTGCTTAATTTGTAATGTATGAGATCTCAGAACAAAGACTGGTGACGGATTGGGCAGATTTGTTGATTAGGGTGCAATCTAGCAGTACTGTGTTGTGACACTCGCTTGTAGTGCAGAATGGCCATTATAGGCATGTTGACAGTGTTACTACAGTAGAATATTATCTGGCAAAGATTCTTTTATTTTGTGAAACAGAACAAAACAGCTTTCTTGCATGCGTATATGTCATAAACTATGACTGATTAACAAAAATCTGTAGTGCAGTTCTTGTTTTACATTAACATGAGAAGTTATTGACAGCATTATTAACAGTGTACTTGATTTGAGATGAGACATATGTAAAGGTAATAGCATATATTTCATTCAGTGGTGCATGAGGTGAAGGATCCATTAAAATAGGTGTCAAATCCATTTACAAAGGTTCTAGACAAAACCGGCTTGTTCCGGCACAAATTAAGCTCTGCTTTGAGAGAACAACTTTGATAAAACAAGTATTATGGCCAAATTATTCACTAACTATATTTCCATAAACTAATATTCTAACTTCTCTTTGCAATGTGTGCAGACAAATGTGGGTTTTATTAATTCATCACTGGGTTTTGTGAAAATAATCTGTTGGGAATGGATATGGAATAGATTATGCTATTGGCACAGCATTATAAGCTGTCAGAGGGCATACATTCACCATAAAACTGTTTCATTCATTTAGTGATGAATGATCAGTGATCCAGTAATGAATGATTCTCAAATTGCCTCTGTAAACACTTACTGTGACATGGGCTTGACGTGTGATTTAGCTGTGATGCCATTATATGGTGACTCATAACCTTTGTAGGCCCAATAAAAACTGAAATTCTATAAGTCTAGCTAACGGGAGAACATAGAGAACTGAATGAAGGATTATAAAAGTTAATATAAGCGAACTCTTTAAAAAAAAGGCATGTCATGATAAAATTACTGTGGCAATAAAGATGATTTTAAGGATGATACTTGAATTGAATTAGTCAGTCTTTGAAAACAGTCTGAAAATTTCTTAAAAAGAAATTCTTTTTGTTTGTTTAAAAGTTTTTCTGCTCTGTACATTAAAATTTTGTCCCCACCAATGAGCGTGTTCAAAGTTGTGCACCGTGGAGTAATTACGGCTGTGGCGTCCCTTTGAACTGCGAGGCAGGTTCTCTCAAAGGCAGCCTCCGACAAGCCTCTATAAAAGTAAATTATACGTCAAGAATATCATTAGGCAGGAAATTACTAAAATTCTCCAACAATAATTCCAATGGGAATTGAAACTGTTATCTTGACCAAATTATGAAGGCCATGGTACAAGCCTCTGTATGGTGCAAAAATATTAATTATTAAATTACATAAGCATCACAGCTTGTCCAAATAGAGATTTGAAATAGCCTCTGTTTGGTTCTCTGTGCCAGGGTACTGTAGATTAACTATGATCAAATCTCATGCTAACCTTTCAAAGAACTAGGCCCAGGTGTAAATCATTCTGATTGTCATATGAATCAATTAGCCATGCTGGAAGCCTCATTTTCTTCCCCCCGGGCATTCACTGCCAACTTCAGAATGAACAAGTGTGTCAACGTTTTAAGTAGAACCTTCTTCAGTTTGACAAAAGGATATGTATTCTTCCGTTAATATAACTGATTGCAAGCTATCTGCTTTTGTTTGAGAGTGAGAGGCAATTAAGCAAATGGATGCTATTCACTTCTCACAGTAAGATGGAAATTGTAGAAGATGGAATAATTTTCAGTAGTTAATAAAATGAGTGTCATAGGCTGGAACAATGGTTACAGGACCCAACTGTCATGATGCAGAAATCAGAGAGAAATTTTATGTTCGTCTATTCATTCTTTTAATTCTCTTTCTCCGTCTCTCTTTCCCTGTCTCTTGTGGAAGCATCTGCTTTATCAAAACCAGGCTTAAGACAAGCAACCACGGGAACAGAAAAGAAAACTTTGTCTTTCCGTACAAGACCTGTGATAACATAAAACAGAAAAAAGAGCATTTGGAGTGGTTTTGTTTGAACTGTGTATAGATAGGATCTGAGGATGGAAGAAAATGTTATAACCTGTCTTCTGTACCATTTTAAGTCTGTTTAAGCTCCATGCCGCAAGCCTCAGCTATGTCATGTTTTTTTTAAATTACCACTGGAAAAGTGATAAGCATACTGTAGTTAATTGCTAGTAAAACAATTCCCACAAAACAAGCTTCCCAAAAGCCTTATTATGTTGAAAGAAATAATCTAAACCCTGTTACAGGATGTTCAGAAGACTTTGTCAACTATGTATGCAAAGCAATCACAAAGAAACAGTTGCATTTTACAGGGTGACTTTTATTTTTTCTTTATTAGGCAAAAACACAACGAAGGCCGTCTAAACATATTTGCTCAGTATGTTCATATACACATGATCAAAAGGGACACTAGATAATTTATTCACAAGGAGTCATATCTGTCCAAGCAGAAGCAGGAGCATCTTGAGCCAAGCTCACAAATTATGCATCATTAGAAGCCATCACAGGAAATTTAAATCAGTCAAAGTTGAATGCCAACACCACGTCACAAGCAGTGCTAATCTGTGTGAAAATGTTTTTTTTTCATGTCCTCACGGCCTCAACAACAACAGTGGAATATTCTGCAGATGTTCTGAGATGTTTTCTCCAAGACTGAATGATGATTATGAATGCTTACTGCCTAGTTTGCACACAACGCACCCAGGCTCTCCTTGTTCTCTTATATCAAGTTAATGAAATAGCACTGCTTGGGGGAATTTGATTTACATGGCAGACTTTTAATCATAGAGAAATCTGAGATTTTCCAGGGGGGTGGGGGGTGATGTCGAGGTCTTGGTGGTACAAAAAAACGACAACAGAGTGAATAAGCTACAACTGATAAGTCCCAAGGACAACAGGAGTCAAGTGTCAGTAGCTATAAACATTGCGGCCCAGGCACTAGCTGTGCGCAGTCTGTTGTTTGGAATCCTGTCTTGGATTATTAGCAGCAGCAGGGGCAGTTCGTTGCATGAGCGCAGGATCAGGCAGCTGTGTGCAGTCGGTCAGGGGAGGAAGATGAGGCATCTGGGCCAGAGATCTCTGGGGACATGGGGTACATCTGTACATCACTCAATCCGCCCACATGAGAAAGGTGTGCTGCATCCACTATTGCAGTCCATGTAAGCAGACATTATGCTGCCATATTGTCAATAATGCAGCTAAAATGAGATCCTTGGACTTTGACTGGCATATGTGACTGATGTTTTAATGGGTGCCCTAAGGCTAATAGATCTTCACCGGGTATCAATATTATTGTGTTAGATACTTGCAAACTGTACCAACAGAAGCAAATACAGTGGCATAAACAGCAAATAATGTTTAAAACTTACATTTTAAACATTTAGTTTTATCCAAAGAGATTTTTGGGAGTGTTTCTCAAGCAGGGGCAGGTGCCCACTAAGGGGGCCTCAAGATGACTTGGAATAAGACACAACAAGCTTAAAATAAGCTAAAACAATAAAAAAATCAAGATATTTTAGTGTTTGGTTATTTATATAAGGAACATCTTTTTGGTTATGCTAAACACTATTGGGTAGAAACAGTATGTGTGTGTGTTTCTGTGTGTGTTGGGGGGGGGGGGTCTTTTTAAATATTCTAGAAAATTTCTAAAAGCTCTAGAAAATGTTATTGGGTAGAAACAGTGTCAGTGTGCTGGGGAGTCTTTCAAATATTTTTCTGGACAATAGGGGGCCTTGAAGTCAAAAAGGGTGAGATGCAATGAATTACAGTGCAATCAATGACTTACTGTGTATATTTTATCACTACATGCATTCACTGGGAATCAAACCTTGTAAGTAAGACTTTGCCATTGCTAGTATTATGCTCTACCACCTGAGCTACAGGAACACAAGAGTCATTGGATGAGGTCATCATACACTGTATATGTGTTCAGGTTAGGTGAGCATGTCATACACACACAGAGCTAAGGCACACAGCTGATTGTGCAATGTCTAAAGCACTATACCTCTGCACATAAAGTGTTGGCCCCCTTTTGACCGCAACAGCTTCGGTCCTTGGTTCATTTCAAAATGTCAGCTCTGTTTTGACTGCCGCAATCACGGCAACTTATACAGGCATCTCCGCTGTTCCAAGGGGAAATAAAAGGTGAACGGTCTCAAAATCTCCCTTTAATATAACCTTTACTGACCTCAGAAATGGGTTAAGATGGGAGTGCAGACGATGAACTGTTTCAGAAGGTTTAGGGACTGAAACTCAATTTCTGACTGTGAGAGGCTGTAAGAATTGTAAGTGGATTTATATGTGAGGCTTTAGAACAAGCTGCCTGTTAAAGAGAACACTGTATGTGTAGGGATTTTGGCAATAAAATAAAACCACAATGGCAAGTGAACTGAGATATAGCTGATGTTCCAAAAGTTCAAATCATTATTGTATTTTGTTTTGGTTTTGCTCCAACAAATTCTTTGTTTTTAAATCTTATACTACATTCATTTTACAGCAAAATACACAGATTCTTGTCATATACCTTAAAAGTAATGTACTTCTGAAGTACATAAAAAATAAAAATCATATTTTTTACTGAGGCAGATGTTTCCTGCTGTTAATGCTAAATTAACTTAATCTCAAGTGATGTATGTTTATGTAAGCGACAAGATTTGTGGCGCACATTTTCAAGAATTGTTCAGTGTACATGATGATCTGCCATTTAAATTGCAGTTAAGATTTGTGTAGATCAGCTGTTTGTTTTGAACTGAACATATGCAGAAAAGGCAAATACAGTAATTCAGTATTTTATACAAGTTCCATTTTCATGTGACATCAAAGCAATCAATGAAAATGTGCTTTTCTATCAGTGCATGTGGAAAAATTGGCACTGGGTGCTGAGGACACGTTCATTCCACTTCATACTGGGCACCATGACAATGAATTTATTCACACGATGCACACAGTCTGACAGAGTGAAAAGGTGCAGTATGTAGCAAGTAATTATTCATCTGTTGCTAAAACGTTACTACAATCAACCCAAATGAAGGTCTCGACTGATTAGGCATCAGTTAAGAAAACAGCGTGTTCAAATAATGAATCATATACAGTAAAATTTAAAGTGAAATTTTCACTAGTCGTTTGTTGTATACCGGCTTTTTCCGTTTTCGTCAGAGAGAGGAATCTCATCTACTGAACTGCCCCATAAATACAAATTCTTTCTTGGTTAATGCTTAAATATTAATATGGTGCTGGGAAAGATGAAGAATGAATCTAGTTTTAGTTCTCTTTTCTGTGCATGCATCCAATGTGATCAAAGGCTGGCGTGTGTTTTTCTATTTTTTTGCAGCCACTTTGATATAGAGCTTGCGATCTCTGGCTGCTTTAAGACTGAACTGAATGGCAATGTTGCAAACCCACGCCCAAGAATAGAACCATGAGCCAGATTTAAAAGGTCAGTGAGTTTTAGATACACTTTTCATTGAGCAATGGGCGGATATTTATTATGTCGTCGGTATCAACAGTTTTAATAGCATTTCTCAACAAAGATCACTTGTTTTGTGGGGGAGCTGGTGTTATTCCACGAGGTGCAGAAGTGGTTTAGAGATCTGAGCGCACAGGAATTCTTCAACTCCCTTGAGTTTTGTGCTATGGGGCAACAACATAACAGTATTCTCTCTCATAATCTGATCTCATTTTGCTTTATGGATTTTTTCTTATCCCCCCAATGTGAGTGCTGGCACACTTGTGTGAGCTGAAGCCATACCATGATTGGGTTTTTACAAGATGCTCTGAGCCATTTAAATCTGGCTTGTGTAATAGGTTATTTTTATGACCATCTTCTGCCTCTCTATCTAATTTTTTTATCTAATTATATTTCAGATCTGGGCCTGGAACAACATTATATCATAGACCACCGTACTTAACATTTTGCTAAGGCCACATTGCATAATAAAGCAGTACTGGGTTCAAAACGTACAAAACTGAAAGTGTCAATCAGCCCATCACGCTGATTTAAAAGCCATCAGGGCGCTACTATCAGTCTCTATCATATTGCGATTCATATATCTGTTTGTCATTTTACGTTGCTTTCAGAACCAAAAGGACAGGCAGGCTGGTCATTGCACAATCCCTTCAGGATTTCACGATCAACCAGTCTCCACATTATTTGCGGCACCTTGCAATTTAGCCTTATTTCTGCAATTTTCCCACAATAAAGTGTGAACTTGAAGGAACAGAAAGCAATATCAGCCAATAAAGATCCATGAATCCCAGGCAAATTAAATTGATCAACACACAGTTCACGTGTTCAGATACCTGCTGTAGTTCTGTGGTGGGTTTCATTTGAAGGTGAACATCACTGTGTTCTAATCTCTCTGGAGGGCATAAGTGATTACTCTGTAGAGAGCACAGGGAGGGCATTACTGTCTCATATGTGCTGGCACTTGACTCAATATTTACTTTGGGGAAAAAACTGACAACTATAGCATCAAATATTAAAATATTTCTAAATCTGTTATGTGGGAGAAAAGGGTCTTGTTAACATGATCCCTCTGTGAACATAAACATATTTTTCCTACAGTGTTGGTATATATACAAATACATACATACATACATATAATATATATATATATTTATATGCTCACTGCATATCCAATTATCCTCCTACTGTCACTGACACTAATTACATTATGGCACATTGATTATTGGTTGGGTTTGCACTGCAAATGCAAATACAATTTGTGAAATTGTATTTCATTGAAATACAATTTCAGTGAAAATCATGTCATTGAAAAGTGAAGTCATTCAGTCAGCCACTGTAATTACAAAAATGCTCCATGAGATCCAAATGGGACTGATTAAAGCTTAGTTAACCAGTTTAATGTCATCTGCATGTAATCTCCAGTCACTCTTTGACATGCATTGAGGAACAAAGGTGAGCAAACTGTTGTCATTGGGATTTAACATAATATTGTTGGATGATTTAAGCAGATGATACAGCAGGGCTTTGATTCTGCTCCTATGTCACTGCTGTAAAAATGATCTTCCATGACTTTAAATTAAAACAATAAGCCATGAGAGGCCTTGCATTACTGAGCTCTTATCACAGTAAATGGGGATTATTAAGCAGGTACATTGTGGCAACAAAAACATAATAAAAGACATGTTGAATAAAGAGTACAATGCATTTATAATAAATCACAGTAGATGAATGCTCTGCCAGATAAAACAGTTCATTACTGTAGGCTGTACAACTGTAGGCTGTTTACTGTTTCTAAGCAACCTAATGATCAAAGACAGAGCAACTTAATATGAAACTTAATATAGAGCATTCATATAGAATTCATCTGATGTGCCATCACAGGTGATACAGTACATCTGCTATTCCGCTCTTTTACAAGCACTTCAAACATGGCTCATCCAATTACATTTTTCTCTATTTTACACATCAGTCACATCAGTAACTTATTAAAAGCCATTCTACTCCACATGGAGCAAAAAAGATAACATGACCAGCTAAATAGTACCTTTTAACTTTTCCCAGTAATACCCATCATCCTCCAAGTATAATGTCCATGACAACTGCTATATATAAATGCAGCAAACTGTGTGTACTTCAACTTCAATTTATTATTATTATTTTAATGCATATTTAAAAATACCCTTCTGGAAAATTATTTTTAGCTTGTGCAAGTGGGTTAGTGTGATTTAGCTGTTCCTCTTAGCTAGTTTCCACATTGACTGATAATGACTTTTGTTCTCCATTCTTGAACGTTTGGACTTGTCTCCCTCAATCCTTCTCCTCTCTCACTCTGCTCATGTGGAACCACATTCTTCCCGTCTACGGCCCCCCCCCAATTAGATGTCATTTTCCAACAGACCCACAAGAGCACGACATGAACACTCATACACAATGACTGGCCACATCCAAACACACAGACACACACTCACACACCATGCAAACACAAGTCAAAAAATACCAGCACGTGAACCCCCCTCCTTTGCACAGTCCGTGTAGCAACCCACACATGGTCATGCAACAAATACTCCAAATGAGTAAAAAAAAGAGAAAGATCCATTTCTCTCAAACAGCATGAAGCATGTTCGCACAAGTGAGAAAAGATTAAATTCCGGAGGACTGAGCACTAAAAATATACTAATGCCTTTGTAACTAACCTACTCTGCTCCACTGCGAGTCATCGGGGACCGTATTACAAGCACCGTCATTCTAAAAAGGATAGCAATCAAAAGAACACTGAATGTGGGGTTGCCATAGCAGAGAGAGGGAATGTATTTCTGTCTTGTGATGTGGCAGAGATGATCAGAGCAAATGCTTCAGTTCTAGCATATTTAATGTGGTCGTAGTCGCTCTGCCCTGCCTCTATAGAAATGCACTACAAAGACCCAGCAATGCATGGGTGTAACACAATCAGAGGTACAGAGAGAGAGAGTGAGAGATAAAGAGATAGGCTGATTGAAAGGGAGCAGAGAGAGTGGCTGTTGTTGGCCCAGATAGCAGCAAAACAACACAGATAATTGGATAAAAGCAAGTTTTGGTAGGGTTACCGTATCTAATCTGTCCAGGACTGCCAGTGTGTGACGGAGGCGTGAGATGTTCCCCAAAGCCCTTTCTGTGAGATAGAGACACTTTAATTCAGTGTACTGTGAACTCTCCACAGCTTGCACGACAAGAATGTGTGACATTTGAAGAGAGAGTGAGAATCAGACGAGAAAAAAAATGAGTGAATAGGCCAGCACTGACCTAATTGGTTGTTTTGCTTTGTTCCGCAATACTTCTGTTCATATTGCATCATAGATTCTGTTCCGTTTTCAAAACATTTTCAGGCTCCTGATAACGTCAAGCCTCTGATGTCAAAAAATGCTTTTAAAGGTTTTGGCGGTGTGATGTCAGAGGGTCACTGTTCACAATATTCAATTTTCATTAATAGAGTCATAAGAAACAAATAACTAAATGAACAGATGTACCTACAGTAGATGTAACAAGTGCAGCTTGACCTCCATCCGATTTGTAAGACCCGACTTGAATGCACCAAAACGGCAGTGCGGAAGAACAATGGACCAAAGGCCAGGCAAGGTTATTTTTAATGGAATGCCAGTCGGCACTGAGACAATATGCCAATCTGTTTCTAGTTGTGACAAAATGAATTCCCATCACAAAAGAAATCAATACTCATTGTAACCTCTTTCCTTTTACACAGTAATTTGTCTTTTGAACAGAACCCTGTCAGTTCTTCTAGCCGTCTGCAAATTATTCACACTTATTCTACGGCTTTTAAATTCCCATGGCACCTGCACAGGTTTCTGCCTCTTACCAGTTCTGTTTAATCAGTAAATTGTGTCTTTTTCGCTTTATACCACCAGACAGAAGGAAAGTACTCGCATTGTGAGCAGGAAAATCTATCAGCTGGAGGAGGATTGCTTTTCCCCCTCACGTATGAGGAAGTATATAATACACATTATTTAGATACAGGACAGTGGATGTGGAATGAAAGGAGAGAATTGATAGGTTGCAGACTCAACGTTGGATCTTGGGAAACCTATTTCTCTTCTCTATCAGACCTTCAGCTGACAGTAGCTGAACAACTGCTGCAGATATTGCACACTGCAATTTTATTTAACTACATGTCTGATCGAGGGGTTGGCAACAAACAAAAGAATCCCTCCAAGAGAAAGATGCAAAAGACTGTAGCAGGAGATTCTTGCACACAAGTATTTAAAGGTGTGCACGTTAATTATTTTCCTCTTTAAAAAAATTACATACAGACAAATGTATAGTACATTTAAAAATGTGTCTCAACCACTGTAGAGTGCACTCATGTTGCCTAAAAGCTATTTCATTTTAAATGCAGGGGTTCGTCTCCCCGGGCTCGACATAAGATCACATGACATGCCAAATAGTCTTCTGTTACATCTTTGTAGCCCCCTAGTGATTGGACACTCTTACTCTGGGAATAATTTAATTTCATTCCTTGCTACAAAACTGCAAATGATTGCAGTTGCATCTGTGACTAAAAACGTTGATGTTTCTGCATCCACACCACCAAGTGTCAGTACCACAGATCACTGTCTGATAATAAAAACAGCGTTAGTATAGTTAAGATCCATTGATATCATGATATGGGTGATAAGAGGTTTACTAAATACATATATTATTTAATATATGTATTAAATAATACATGCCATTGGACATGAAATTGGAGTGTTTCTGAAATGTTTTAACTCATACTAGACTGTGCAACTGTGTGTCCATGTACACAAAATTTTGGGTCAAATAATGAGGTCTTAGTTTGGTTCTTTTAAAAAAGACTTGTGTGAACGCCTTTAAAGAACTGATTAAAACATCAAAAAACCAAAGGCATAACTTGTTTATTAAATTTGATTTATTTATTGTTTGATATTGTTTATCGAAGCTTTATTGGATTTGATATGTTTATCATATCAAAGTTTAAATCACAACATTTCATTATCACAATATGACCTTCTGGCCTTATATTGTGGCCCTAATTTTTACACAGAGTCTTGCACTGTTCTTTTTACACACTCACTGAGGATTTGCTATTTTTAGCAAACTTCAGAGAGCCAGGCAGTTGTTATTGAGTAGCTCTCTTAATCAGTCATCAGCTAAGTGTCTTTCCCTCTTAAATGAGCGCCCAAATGTCACCAATTTCTGCAGAGAAAAATAACTGCAGTTGCAAATGTCACAAGACCTAAAATCAACAGTAATAAGTGCTTTGATCAATAATAGATCATGCTGTCAGGTACAAACACGTCCTGCATTAATTAGCTGTGTGCATGGCAGAGGCCCGGGTTCACACGCTGCACCCCTGGAGTCGATGGAACATTGGGAACAGATCTGATAGGCCAGATCCAATGAAACCAAAGGCTTTGATTAGTCTATGACATCAGAGAGGAGAAGGACATTAAGTTGGAGGCCACTACTCTGGAGTATATCTGTCTGGAATCAGCATCATCTCTGAGCTGTCGTTTAGCGCAGGGTGTGATCGTATCATGAAATAGCAGGGGAAAGATTGACACAAAAGCCATTTGACAGCAAAGGAAACAGATGATTTTCTAAAGGTAAAGGGCAGCCAAGTCAATTATACAATATGTGATCAAGTATTCAATAGCTTATCTTCCCCTTTAATATATTAATAATCGTAATAAACTAAATGTGAAAGCAATTAGCTCACATGATCAAATTTAATTTAACAATTGAGAAATTACTGTCAGATGAGAAAAGCACTACACTTCTGGATACTTCATGTGCATTGTAGGTTTCTAAATTTTGTTTCAAACTTTCATTTTCAACAGTTTCAACAGGTTGTGGTAAATTCTCATAATACCACAACCTGTTTGACTGGTCCTTTATTACCTAAGCTCTGTTTTTATTTGCGTGAGTTTTAAGTCAGTTCATAGCCTTAATGCCTCTGTTTATTACTACTTCTCTTCAAAGATGAATTGCAGTAGCGATGAGTGTACTCAGCCTGATACAATAACCAAGCACTACCTGGCCCTGCGCCAGCCAGTGGCTGCTCTCAGAGCAGCACTAACATTAGCTCCACATCACATATGTCAGAGGCAGCGTGGTATAGAGCAGCATGATTGGCTCTCCGAGCCTCTGATTGGTGCAATCGAGAACAGCAAATCAAATCAGCTTTTACAGAGGACGTCAGTAAGTGCTAGAGAAATAGTGACCACACATTAATTATTAAACACAGAGATATCAGACTTATAAATGCACACTGCAGATACACCTCCGCAGTGGCAAGAAGATGCTATCTGAACCTTGCAAATAGGGCCCTTAAGTGCCCCTGAACCTGAGATAAATTTGGGCAATCAAAGGGCTTGTACACATCGCACAGCAAGATTCTGAGTAATTGCACATCTCCATTAAACTGTAGCAACTTGTGTTATTTTTAAGTCAAACAATCAAGGCTGGATAGAAATGCAGAGTGTGAATATGGCCCCATTTTGCACTTGACATCTGTGGTCACTGTGTTATTTAAAGCAAAGACCATGGGAGCAGTGTGTTCTGGCAAACTTGCCAATATTTACAAAAGCATTGTACAATGATTACAATGGCCAACACAAAGCTCAACAATATCCCTAGGGTTCTGGATCCTTCTGGACTGCTATGAAGAGGTGAAATTCCCTTCAATAACTTTGCTTAATATATTTGAAACAATGTTTTGCTTCATTTTGTTTCATTTATTTTTCGTCAAAAGAGACCCTTTCTTCTCGAAACCGTCCGTTGTTGACTACTACAGTGCAGAGAATCATGCCTCTGGCAGCAATAAAAAATCCCAATACATGCTCTTTCTGTCATGCATTTCAAAAAGGAGCTTAATTAGTCTTCCAGCTTTTAAGACGCTCTGGCTAATGAATTTCATTAAAGAAGAAAGTGACCTGATATGTGGGCAGCACTCTGACAGAAGAGAGGAGGGAGTGGGTGGGTGGAGAGGGAGCTGCGTGGGTAGTCCAACAAAGATAGAGCCGCCAGCAAAAGACTTTATAAAATACACAAAGCTAAAACACCCTGTACTCATTATGTAGACAATGACAGCCGTCATACTGTTGGGAATGCGTATTCTGCAACAACCCTGCAGTACCGGCGGACAGTTTTCTTTTAATGAAGTGGGTGTGACATTGTGGAATTGTGGAAAACCTGGGAGAGAACATCGCACTGGGGTCACGGAAGTACAGTGTGCTCATTGAGCAGCAAATGTTGTCAGAGAATAAGCCTAGCAGAAATAAAATCAAGTCAAGAGGGCACTTACCAGCCTTTAAAAAACAGAATCCCTCATTAGGCCACATTTTATATTTCTGGATGGTATTTTTTTGTTTGACTGTTAGCATTGGTGTGCCAAAATTATGCTTGTTTAAATGTATTCATTACAGGGATTGGTACCTCAGATGTAATTGGAAATCCACCCCAGTAATGTTTAGAAAATTATTAAATTAAATGATCACAAGGAGCTGTGACTGGTCAATCCAATTCATTACTACCAACACTGTGAAAAAGTAACATACTCTATCATGTGATAGTATGTGTGCAACAGCAGTGGTCTGGATAACAGTAGCTTGAACTGATAAAGTCCAATAGATATTGCGTTATTAATAAATAATACAGCTAATATAATATTGCTCTTTACTATTCTCAGGACTTATACTCATTATTCCTGTGCCCATTCCTCCAATCACTTGTGACCGTTGATGTCAGGAGAGCAAGCACCATCACAGTCAATCAGAAAACTTAGAACCTGTTTCATGCTAACTGTCATTGCACTGCTGTTTCCCATGCTGTTTCTAAGGGAACATCACGTGGTATCATTGGGAGACAGTCGTCCCTGCAAGTTTGATCTCTAGGTAGCTTGTCTGAACTCTCTACTTATGCTGTGAGAACATAAGCCAACACCTGGCACCTGCCCAGTTCCTAAACCCAACCCGTCCCCTGGGTCCTACAACCCCCATGGGTACCTAACCATCATGTAGGAATAATCCTAGAATACTATCCTACAAGCACAGCAAGGCCCTGCAACAGAGCTACACTCCCCCAGCAACAGATAAACACTGCAGCATATTGTGCAAATAAACTAAACCAAATGTATTAAATGTATTTCAATATGCTAAAGCAATCTCAGGTTGGTCAGCTCATTTAAACAGCACTGCAGTGAAGCAGCCTGTGAAATCATGATCAGTATATTGAGAGTTTCAGGAAGCCAAGAATACATTTTAAATGAGCTTTGAATATGTATTAAGATAAAAAAGGCTGGAGGTATAGAAACAGGGTCAAACTCTCCATCGTGCAGAATACAAGAAAAAAAATGCAGAAAACTATAAAGCAGAAAATGTGGAAACATTCTAATAAAGAGAATAAGTAAAATGACATTTACGTTCCAAAACCATCACCACACAGACAGGAATCGACACAAACACACGTACACACTAGAGGAACACAGACACAAGCACAGTGAGAACCTGCTCCATAAAGCTGTCTGTTTGAGCTGTGCTGCTTTAATTTACACAGCCAGCACAAACTCTATTTCTCTTCACGCTGACCATGCACATTCCCCGGGATCCTTCCTCTGCCATTACAGCTGCTGTTGTTTCAAGCAAAGATTAAATGAGAGGCCAGAGGAAGATAAATTCTGAGGATCTGCTGGGCCCGCCAGACAAAAAAAATCAATTCTTTCTCTATGAGAGAATTCTAATGAAGGTACAGCGGAACTAGCCTTACAAATCACTGGCAGGTTTAAGGCATTTGAAGCTTCATGTGATCTTCAGAAACCTTTGTGTAAAGCTAAAGAAGGACTAATTGAGGGTGTTTGGTAAAATAAATAAGCCTTTTGTGCTAATATGTCAAGCAGACACTTTTAAGACATCGGTTTCTCAGTCAGATGAGGTATTTGCACTAGGTGAATAGCATATGTTGACAAGATGCAGAATTAATGGTCAGAGCTGAAATATGCGAGGGTTTGCTGCTGTCATCAGTCTCTGCTGGCACAGAGAGCATCTCACTTACAAATACAGCTCTTCAATCTTATTTCTTAGCTCTCAAATACATCAATCTTCTGATTTAAAGCTCTGCTCAGATATTGGAATAGGGAGTCTGCATGATATTGACTATTGTTCCAGTGTTGTCAGCATTGTCTAAAATAAAAACACTGTGTGCAGTAAAAGTTGTAAAAGTTGTGAGATTTGTGGTGTTATTAGAGCAGAGAGATACCAGAGGTCATTCAGAGGTTGCTTTGGGGACTATCCTAGCATGGCAGCAGGGAGAGAGGATTATGGGATAGTGCACACACGCTGGTCAGAGGTGAGCATGGAACCCTTAGAGGCTGAGAGAGATCATGCAGTTCAGGCCCTTCAGTGTCCCAAGTCAGAGAGACCTTTCAGCAGTGCCTCATGCAATGTGTGCCTCTGCGCTTTTAAAAATGTACATAATAAAAATTTTCCCTCTGTCTGTCTCTTGCTAAACCTCTGTGAAATGGTAAAAAAAGGACATTAACCAGTATTGTGGAATAACCAACTAAAAAAGTAATACTATTTAAGGTTAAGATTACGGTTTGTTCAGCCAAACACTGTTCTACAAACATTTCTGTTGTTTCAAACCCATATAACAGTATATGTCTTTATTTATTCATGTAACACAAGAGATTTTTCCATACAATGAAAGTAAATGGTGACTGAGGCTGTCAGCCCCTAACATTCTGCCTCATATCTGTGATTCTTTTGATAAGAACATCAGGGAGTGTAAATGATGACAGAAGCTTCCATTTTTGGTGAACTATTCCTTTAAATACATTTCTCAGTAGTGTGACAACTACTGTCAGCTCAGCTGTCTTCAAAATAGAAACTTTTCCAGTCACAAACAATTTTTTCCCAACAAGTTGGAGTGCTGCATCACAGAGGAACACATCAGTATTTTGTTTTGCATATAGTCCAACAAACTGGGTAATCAAACACTCACTCTTACATTGTTCTCTGTCAGTATTAAATTTTAATTAACACATTTGCTTGGACAATAAATCAGTTAAAAATGAGTCCCTGTGCTGAATTTTAATCTTCATCTTTAATACCTTTGTCTGAGGTTTTCACTATTACTGTATTATTATATATTACTGATTGTTTTCCAGTTTTATTAGTTAATTTAGTGTTAAAATGAGAGCCGAGTATAACAAGAGACTAGGTGAGTAAATTATGACATTTTCATTTTTAGTTGTACTATCACTTTAAATTATGAGAAGCTAGTAGTGTCGCAAACACTTCCATACACGTTGGAAATTAGAGCACCTCTTCTAAAAGCAATTGAGTTTATGTGTTACAGCACTCTTGTCACAGCTAGTCACAGCTAAAAGCTAGTCACAGCACTCTTGTAATTTGGCTTTCTTTGTACATTTGTTTGTTAAACTCTCATCTTACAGTGCATGCAACAAGACAAACAGTTTTGCACCCGGGACTCAGGGGCAGAAAAGCATGAAATTGCTGTAATCACGTGCACTTGCAATGTATGAAACACAACAGACTTTGAACATGACAGGCCACGACAACGTTTGAAACCCAAGGTCAGAAGTCAACCATTTTCCGCACCAGACCTTTATGAAGATCACTTTGTTATCTGCTTGGGTATTTACTGCAGCTTTGAAATGGGGATTTAAATGTCAATAATCGCCATGGCTACCACATGAAAGACTGGTGGTTTTCTCTGAAGTTCAGATCATAGCCTTCTCAGAGTGAGATGTAATCATATGGAAAAGATTGGCAACTAAAAAAATCCACAAACAAATTCCAAACATTACTAGTAGTACAAACAGGTGAAATACCAAAAACAGAAGACATTTTCTTACACAGGCTTTATCTAAGAAACAATGTTGTTAACTTTAACGCCAATGGGCCCCATTCATGAAACATGAGCAAAACACATTTGTTGTTCCTGTGTTAATCATTTATAAAATGTTAAGAAATGCATTGCTATATTGAATAAAATACAAATATTTACATAATAATGGTTTTACAAGCTACTTACACAGAAATTTGTTTTGCTTGTGTGTCATGAGTGAGATCCCTATAAGTACTTCTGAAAAAGGCCTAAGGGTTGCTAACCTAAGTCCACAAAATTATTATTTATTCTACACACATTTTTCTTAAGATGTTGTCTACACCATTAGAACTGATTACTGTTAACATTAGAACACAATTGCAGAACTCGAATGCATTATCATGTTATTGTGTATTATCACTATGGATCATTGATTTCAAACGGTTTTGGCACTAAATCTACAAAGCTCATTTTCAGTTGGTAATTTTTCCTGTCTGTCAAACAGTTACTTCCTTTCTAAGTAAGCCATTCCTGACCAGAATAAATTACAAAATGAGACAGACTTTATTGTTAAAAGTGTGACTCCTACTAAGTGATTTATACATCCGTCTTTTACGTCTTTTATTCAAGCACATAGATCCAATAAATATTATCCTTCTCCAGGGCCTGTAAAATGTTTTAATGCATTTCTATTATAATAATTACAGTGCCTAATGGCAATGAAAGTATATTTATTTAAAGAAAGAAGGATAATGTACACACCTTTAGCTTTAGGTCTGAAAGATTTGAATATGGGAAATTCAAGCCCTTAAAATGTCTTTAGTGCAAATTATACGTATATCTATTTATATGGAATATACATCTTCATCAGAAATAAACATTGAAAGCCAAACAGTAACATCTACATATTACGTTTAATTAATTAAATTATTTAATTAAATTAAGAAACATTCTCAATTATAGTAACACTGTCTAAAGCCTATTCTAAATAACATGATGCCACATGCACTATGTGGTAGTTTTTGGAGTGGCAAAGGCTGAAATGTCAGGCAGTATGAGTTATTTCTTCTGTGACATCTCATGCTGTGATCCTCACCTCTCTAAACACACAGCAGATCTCTGTCAACTATCTCACATTCTGATCATTAGAATACGCTACATCTGCAGAGCTGGGCCTCCAATACCTTTGAGTCTGGCAAGAGTTTAAATGGGTTAACACAAATAAATGCACAAATATGCAAACAATGACAAAACAAGGCACCAACACAAGCTAATGTTCAAAGTTCAAATGTGTAGCCAGTGAAATATGGGTAGTGTTTTATAATGAGGGTTGTGGGTGTTTGTTTTGTTTGATCAATCTCCAGTTGTTCTCTACATTTGAACACAAATCAATTTTACATCCACAAGTCGTAGAGTCTGACCCTGACTCCGCCTCCCAGATCAAAATGATTGCAGATTAAGAGGTGGCTGGCAGTAGACTGCACAGGCGTCACCACCACAGCCTGACTCTATTTTGCCTGGAGACAGAGGCAACTTGAATAATTAAGAACCACAAATAGAGACTTCAAGTCCATCTCTTTGGGGTATAGGAAAAAAATATAATGTGTGACAGGAGACCATCTCTTAAAAATACCTGCATGTTTTTTTAAAGATGAGGAGCTTAATCCAGTCATGTTTTATCAGGTTTAAAGCAGAGATACACTGTGAGAGTGTTTGAGTATATGAAGTGTTTGGAGTACTGCTACACCTGTACTATGCTTTTCACAGTACAAGAAATAATTTTTGCATATTTGCAGCTCTGTTATTGTATAGCTCTGTTCAATTTGCATTTCTTAGTTTTTATTCTTCAAAAAAAGAGCCTATAATAGGCTGTTTAATGGCAGATTCTATTATGACAACATACCCCATAGGGTCACAACATGCACCTTCAATACCTTTGATGCCCAAGATTTTAAGGTACATGCCCATAAATGGATTTTACAAATACAAAACCTGCTTGATAAGTATTTACTTGAGCAAAAAGTAGCCATGGCGATTTAGAGAGTGAAAAGAGTGTGAAAAAGGCAGAGTGAGTAGCTGCAGAACACAACAGAGAATGTAACCCTGAAGATGAGAGCGGTGCAGAAGTTAATTGACTTCAGTCAAAGACACAGTGTATAGTATTCAGTCCTCCTGATAATATCATTGCTTAAAGTATCTGAACACTAGAAAGCGAACAGCAGAGACAGCGAGAGGCAGGATGTTCAGTGAACACCCACGCTCTTAACTGAGTGCTCAACAGAAATACTGCGGTCACCTGGAGGGTTCCTCACGGTTCCTCTCTGCACCTCCTTCTCTGCATCTCCATCTGTGCTTAATCGCTAATGCAGTCCGCTCGTGTTCCTCTCCCTGCTCTCACCGCTGTGGAAACCAGCTTTGGTAAACAGGGGGTGGGCAGCAGAGACGCTCGATAGGCTGAGGGCCTGATGCTGCGTTACTCAGTGTTTACAAGCTTGCTTGGTCTGCAACATGTTTTTTATAATTTTTTTTTGGAAAGCAAAGCAGGATAAGAAACGCTTCACTTCTATCAAGCATCCAATCAAGTGAGACGGGGCAGCTGGGATGCTTTGCATTATAATATCACTCAAAGGAATGGGGACATTAAAAGGCTCTCAGCACTCAAACTGTGGTGAGTGGTTATAAGCAATGGCGGGACTCGTTCAATTACAGGCACAACCGCAGGGCTCTTTTCCTGGCCCTTAACCTGTACTTTCCTCTACCTACTGCTTATAATGTGCTTTCACTCTGTATTAGAGATGAGTGAAGAGTCAACTAGTCATCCAATAGCCAACTTGGCAATTAATTGATTACAGTAGCAAATGTATCATCATTATTTCTTATATTTCTTTTAGTTTTGAAATTTTCAACAACTGTGCTTTAATAAGCATGCTGACAAACTTTTAAACAATTTGTACTGTAAAAACCAAGCAGTTTAAAAACATAGCTCCTACAGGCAACTCATTCACATGGATGTCTTTGGTTGTTCTGTTACGTCCTGTGCTATTTATTGAGCATCGCATCACGAACAGTACATTTAAGACTCAAGTTAAAAATAACCCTTTTTAAATGAGTTATGAGACCTCTGCATACTGTTCCATGGCATTGTGATCCATATTGTTTTGAAACACTAGAGGGGGGACAAAAAACTAAAGCATACAGTATAGTGACTGCCCATAGAGAGGGTTAAACGTCACAGGCTTTCAGTGTCGAAGTGGTTCTGTCACAGTATATGTGCTATATATGTTATGGCAAGAAACATCTCTCCAAAGGTGGGAATACTGTAAGCAAGCCCCTCTACATTGCCCTTTAGTGATACAAGGCTGGGGCTCAGGGCCAGGAGGGTATTTTTACTCCACTGCTTACGAGAGCAAAACCCTCCTGACGTGTAGCAAATGCCTGGCAAAGTTCAAGCGATTATATAGAGACAGTTCAGAGCTGGTGATTGTCTCACAGTCTTTCTGCATTGAAACACTAGGTAAATTATAGATCCTCTGATTCGCGGCCAGTCTGACTTAAATATTTATGAGGGAAAAAGACAACAATAGGTTGGCAGAGCAAGATAACTACATACGTTTCATCCCCAAACATCAGGTGAGCTGGATACAGAAAAGAGAGAGGGTAAAGCTGCCATGCTACTGTGTAATTGTGCCATTATACCTCAGCGGCAAGCCTACAGTGAAACCCTGCTGTGCCTTTGCTATCTAAGTACACAGTTTATTCAATGGGGTATTTTCTGTGAATCAGTGTGAAAATGGGTTCACCGTCAGTTGAAAACATGGGATTAGCACTTTTATAAGGCCCCTGGAATCTGCCCTGTGCCTCTTTTGTGCACAGAGGAGGAGAACAACACAACCAGGGCAACAGATTTGATTTGTCACAGTAAATACCTCCAAAACACACACGCACACACACTTGCATAGAAACAAATGCTGTGACTGCAGGGTTTGGAGAGAATGATTCCATTGTTATAAAGTTAATAGTGCTGTGAAATGAAATTGATGCAGCACTAGAAGCAAAACGCCACGTTCAGGGTATTTAAATGAACCTGGCGTTTATGAGAAACAGAAGGCCATGAATGGAGTGAATTTTAATCAGCTAAGTGTGAGCGTGTATGCGTGCCAAACATTTGTCTCGGGCATGTGTAAAGTCAACTGCATCTGTCCGCATTCAGCGGTGATGACAAGCATTGGCTTTTCCACATCGGTAAATAATGCATGCTGCATACTGTGATATCTAAACACTTGATTCTATCCCACACCTGCATGGGCCAACGTGACGAAATGCAGCAAAAGGTTGCAGAGGCTAATAGCCTGTGCCACTACATTAATTACCCCACAGCAGAGCGAGTGCGCAGAGTTGCCCAGTGGCAACTCAGGCTGAATTCCTGCTGTAATTCTCAATTAGGAAGGATTTCAGAGTGACGCATCCACACTATCACATACACATTGTGCCCTCACAATGCAAATTGTTGGGTGAGCTTTCCAGCAGGAAAAGACAAAAACGTATTAGGAACATAACATTTTGCCCTTTTTCTCCCTCTTTCTTCCACTGTTTGTCTCTCTCTCACTTGCTCTGTGATTAAGTGAGACTACTGCTGCCTCAGAGGCAACTGTGATTAGAGCTTCACGAACTGTGCATGGTGAACTATGTGCTTTCGGAAGGTGGCATGGAGATGCCAGGGTCAGTGCAGTCAAACTGGTATATCCCAGTATACAACGAAATGCTACAAAATTATTCCTCTAGTTTAATTCTACTCCTATTTCCTTGACAATGTCCAATCTACACAATTGTCCAAAACCCCTGTGTAGCCAGTGCAAATGATGATCATTGCACCTGTTCACACTGCTAGAGCATCATGCATCTGCCAATAGAGGCTTGTGGCTACATATATATGAATGCATTCAGTGTAAGGGCCCTTTCAGAGAGCACAATAGCGTCTGAAAGTGGCATCACTGAGTGGAAATAGAAATGCTCACATCACGGCTCAGTGGGGAGATGGGCTAACTTAGCAGCAACTGTGAGGAAATCAATATGAGTGTTGAAATAACCCCATTGATATGCATATTCATGGAGTTCAAAGCAGGGAAAAAATTCCACTCAGAACTGGTGCTAACTTTATAAGGGTCCACTGACATGGCTCAGATTCACACAGGTATACAGTGAATGTGGTACTGTAGGACTACATTTTTACTGCCTTGTCGGACATATTTACTGTAAAAAGTTTTTTCCTGATAACTTTAAAATGCCTTTCATATGGTAACATCTAAATTAGCTGGTTTCATTGTAAACACGTTATTTAATATAACTGAATTTACCTGAATATATATGACATTATACCAAATTAACCAAGAAACAACTACATTTTTACTTTTTACAGTGCATAAAAAAACAAAATTAAAATGCAGGTATTTGAGACAAAATACGAGTGACCATATTTGAATTGTGATCATAGTTTTGAATTTCTATTTTAATTCACAATTTTTTTAAGAGAGAAGCTCTATAAAACTAAACATAAATTATAAATAATTACACTTCTGTAATTATACTTATAAAAAATAAAGAGTATAATTTTTTTGTTTAAATTTTTTAAAAGAGGCACAGATCCTTTATAAAACTTTGAATATAAAAAGATGAAATATTTAATTATATGTATTTGAATTAAAAATTGTAGTCAGGATTAAAATTATATTTGCAGTTATAGACAGTGAAAGGAGATATGCAATGATGCGCAAGCTACATACAACAAAAGTGAATGTAATTAGTGAACTACAATAAATTTGCAATGTCAAAACACACACTTCTAATGTATTTTCTTACACTATTTGCTTTGATCATAAAGATATTTTGCTGTGATTTCTTAGACGTTGCTAATTTGACATCTATTGAAACTAGAAAATTTCGGTCGGAGCCTTTGTCATTGGTCTTTCAACAGAGATTGTTGTTACATTTTACAACTAGTCAGCTTGTATTTTTTTCCTTTTAACATTATCAACAGGTGAAATTGTGCACTTGAACCAAGACCTTTGGTGCGTATAAAGCTGAGGCACGAGGGGAGCAAGTACCTCTAATTACAGAGATGGATTTCGCTGAGTGGTTCTCTGTTTCATAAAAATAAAAGTCCACTGTAGCATAAGAGTGACAATAGGCGCTCTTACACTCTCTCCGTTGTACCATTATTAGCCTTCTATTGCACACAAGCGTCTCTTCTCTCCTTGCCTCAGTGTCTCAGCCACTTTAAACAAATGTTCTACAGCACAAAGCTTTTCTTCTGGACTAAAATATCACTGCACCAGGAGAGAGAGCCAGATGGCATTGCACCAGCGCTGGGATAAGCACAGCTTTCTTACTCTGCCTTTCATACCAGTGTGCATGCTTGTGTGTGTGTGTGAGAGAGAGATTTACAGCTGCTCTATGCAGTGGGGAGAGTAATGGGCAAAATTTACTGCATTCCAGAGTAGCGGCAGTGATGCATGCATGCACACAATGCTCCACTGTAATTCTGCATTCAATGGCACCAGGTTTTCTGTGCTTAACCCGGTAATTGCATTCGAGCCGCCAACGGGCACCGAAACCTCATTCTACTTTTCCTCCATACAGAAGAAACAATCTGTTGCTGCATTCACAGTTATGCCACCCAAACATTTCCTCAACATTAGCCCTTCAGCTGGAAGCAGGAGGCAGATGAACAGCATTAGCGCTTGATTCTCAGCCAAGAGCTTCAATATTTCATCTCCAATCATTTTTGATTCTTTTGAGAGGAGGAGGCTGTCAAGAAAGCTATGTTTCCCCAACTGACAAAGATGACTCGAGTAGGCATCTTTCAGCAGGAACACGGCGAAAGAGAGTTTGAAATTTCACTTCCGCATTTAACAGCTTTGAAAGATGCTTTCTTTTATTTAACAGCTTTGAAAGATGCTTCCCTTCGGTAACTGAGCACTTTAATTAAATTACACTGTATGGTTGCATCATTCATCATATTACTTTATATCTGTAATCCTGCTTAATTTGGCAACAAACAGAAAAACAATCTTCAGAGTGCTGTAAAGTAATTATGACAAACTTATATTTTACTTTCCCTGGTTTTCTTATAAAAATTCCCTTTTAGTGGTGCCCTAGATCCAGTGGATTTATTAGAGTTTTGCAGAAATTTTTGAGTTTTGTGTTGATAGAAACAGGAGGATTATATTTGGAGAGCAGGACAGAAAAGTACCTATAGACTAAATCCCAGGCCATGACCGGGTGTAGAGATTAATTTTATCCCTCTCCATCTGTTAGAAATTTAGTAATGGTTACGGTTAAAGCTGCAGTCACTTTGTCCATCTGTAACTCTCTTCGTAAACAGGAAGTATGCTAAATTTATTAATTTTCCCCTTTGCAACATACTTTTTCCAGATCATAAAACTAGGAATTAGTTCACATTTCATATGCATTTTCCTGTTACAACGTAATGTAATTTGTTTATAATTACTGATTATTACTGATTTAAATAAAACAAAGCATCTAAAGCAGCTAACTGTTTTATGTAAAGTTTCAAGAGGCCCTTTAAAATTACACACTTCAAAGAATTGCTGCAATGCTGAAACAATACTTAAGACCATTATAGCAAATACACATTTAAAGGAGATGGGGTAGTTACCAAATGTTTGTTGCCGTTTTTGCTGAGGGGACCTCGAAAAACTCCCTTGATGTTTCGAAAGTGTCCATTGCTGAGGTGCGTGGAGCTGATAACGATATAGTAACACGCCATGGGGGACCCGAAGCTTCCATACACAGAGTCCAACCAAGAGAGAGCGAAACAAGTCCAGCCAACAAAACCTCTCCTTGTGTTTGTTTACTCTGTTTCTGTCTAAGATGACAAGCTTGAGCTCACTTTCCCCTCAATCAGGAATAGACTGAACGTGTTTCCTCATCCTCTGGGATCTTTAATGATCTGTGAGAATCATTTCAGTTCAGGTTTGTTACAGTCACTTTGGGGTTTTCTCTTCTGTTGATTTGCTTTCTTCTAACGCTAACCTCAAGCGTTGCGTTATCCCACTCTCTCTTCTTCAGTACGGCGGCAGCAAAAGTAATACGGTAAGATACAGCGGCTCACTCGTTCTCTGCTTTTTCTTTCAGTCGCACCTTTCTGTGCTGAGCTGAAGTGCGTCTGGGCTGAGTCTCCTGCTCAGCGTGCAAGTGATACGCACTAGTGAGAGAGCTCCTCTGGGTCTGGTGAGGGAAAGCATGGTGTTATAGCGAGCCGTGCGTTGTCGGTCCAATGAACATGGCCAATGGCGAACAAGCCCCTGATCTGATGGTGAGGACTGGGATGAGAATTGCATCTGTCACATGCTGCTCGTTCAGATCCACTGAGTCAGCCCCTATTCACCAGCCAACCAGAATTCAGCATCTTTTCTCTCACACATCCTCTCTCTCTCCCTCATTAGTCTCTCTTCCTCACTCTCTCATGCGCGCATTCTTTCTCAGTAAGGAGCTGAGGCAGCAGTCCAGAGCAGGTACAAGGCAGGCTGAGACGCACAGATAGATGTTTCAGTACGCGTTATGTTCATCCATCTTTCATCAGCTTAATCTGCACAAGAGCAGCTATAAAAAGATTTATGTGTTCCTTGGTGGCGGACACATGGAAATCAAATATCCCAGGTGCTGCAATTTACATGCACGGGATATTTCCTAATGGGAAAATGAACCAATCCATAAAGCTATTGATAGAATATTACCTTACAAGCTGACATTAGGGAACAAAGATTTATGACTTCTTTAATAGAAAAATAACATTACTGATGCACATTACTGATACTGATTACTGATACTGAAGTGAAGAAGGATCAAAAGACAATTTTTAACTCATTTTATTTTAATGAATACTAGAAAACATGCTTCAAAACAGAGCATTGCTTGGGTATTGGGAATCCTGTAACAGAGATCTGTGGATGTATTGCATGCCTGTTTGTGGACTACACTGTCTACATCGCTGACTACAACAGAGGCAGAGCAAGATGAAAAGAAAGAAATGTAAAACCCTACAAGATCCTACAGAGCATGTGGCTGCATGGAACATGTGATAGAGAGAGTTCCCCTCCCACCCCCCAATTTTAGAAGAGCAATAATGCCTCGTAACTAAGCAACGCAGTTTCCAAATCAATTTTAAATTGCATACAGTAGAAGAGGCAGATGTAAAGGGCAAGATGAGTGGGTGCACACATGTAGAAATGTGTAGAAATGTGTGCTACAATATGGTAAGATTAATTGTAAGCGATAACTTTGAAAAAACAAACAAGATATAAAACATGTCGTCCGTGGACCATATTAATGAAAACCACAGTTGCAAGAGTCTTGGCATGTTTAAAACTACAGCATAATTGAGTGGAGTGGAAGACAGAAATCTTGGAAAGCACTCTGACCAACTGCCAATTAAAATGAACCATCAGGGGCTGATTTCACATAGAAGAACAAATGCCATTATTCGCTTTATGAGGTTTTTGAACCTGCTCCTGAAAATGATTCTGTCATGCAGGGCTGAGTCTAGATGCCATTAAAAAGAAATTGATCCCAAAGATCTTGGTAAAGTCAGAGGTGTATTTCTCAGGAACACCACCATACAATTTCTATAACAAGAACAGCAGGAGGAGACAAGCTACAGAGAGAATGTCCACAGATAACTGACTCAAGAGGCTTACAACAAAAACTGAAGATGCCTTTTTCTATTATTATGCTGTTATGCTGTGTTTTGTTGTTGTTGTTGTTGTTTTGTAGTCTGATATAAATTAATTTTACACAGTTTCTAGGGATGTGGAATACCATTTACATTATCAACAAGCAACCACTGTTTTTGCATGTTCAAATCAAAATAATATTTATGAAAATTAAGTCACATCAAAGTCTTATCAAGGCATGTTTTAATTATCAAGACAGTAACTATAATACAATATTAAGCATTTTTTAAATGACAAGCATTTTTATTTTTCATTACTACTAACTGTTAGCTACAATTAATATCCTTCTTTTCCGTATTTAAACACCTTAAAGGCAACAAAGCTAAGCGCTACTGTTGCTACAAATCTGGCTTATGCACAGATCATGTGATCACAAGTGCTGTTGTCTGAGTGGGTGAGTTGTTTACTTTGTAATTAGTCCATCAATGTCCAACAGTTTGATTCATTTAGGCTAATTTACTGAATGGTTGTGAGCATGATAAACATGCATGACCTAAAATAATTTAAAACAAATAAAATCAAGATATTTTCATAATGAATATATATTCTTAATTATTATATTCTTATATGTCCTTTATACATATATTCAGAGAAAATATCCCTGATATGTTTTTGCATAAATTCCACTGTAATCATTAGAAATGACACACTTTCAGGTCATTTGCAAAATAATAATTTTGATACGACCTCTAAATCACCAAACAAATCATCATTCATTATTTATCTAAATGCATTTATTGACCACTAAATCATTAGCTTTGTAATGAATGTGGCGTAGACCATATCACAGAAAGAAATCATCAAATGCGTTTCCAATAAAGAAGAATCTCTTCCCCTTAACCAGCCGATAACTGCAACCGCAAAGAGACCATTACCTGTAAAGTAATGGAAACAACATTGCTTGAACCAATTTACCTTGCAGTAACAACCAATTCTGTGGAGAGAAATATCATTAAATAATAACCACAACAATAACAGAGGAAGAAAGTTTTCCTCTCAACTACTACAGTTTGACCTGTCAGCTGTAAGGCATGTTGTGCGATTTGTTCTAAGTGAAAACCTTCACTCTCTGCGGTCATGCAGCATTCACTGCTATTCTGTTAAGGGCACTCAGATATGGTGGATTGGAGCCCTGTTTCTATCTGTCAATACTCTGTCAGCTGCCCACCAACCTCTGCAGTTCAAGACAATATGGAACCAGTTAAGGTATTAGAAATAACTTATGCGTGGGTGGCTTGAATCTTCTAGCAAAACAATGTTAATATATTCTGCAATCAGCAGACATACAATGGCAGCAAGTGTTTGTTCATTATCAACAACCTGCATTAAAAAGTGCTTTTCTGTTATATATACAAAAACAAGCCAACCCATTTTCCCTTTTTTGCTCCTCAAGTACCAGCTATGCTGCCAAATCTTGTAACTGCAGAGCTGTTTCATGGTCTGATGATAAAGTGCTATTGTTGGAAAGGACAGGCTTTGTTCTTCATAATAATGACATTCAGATGGGAACAATGAGATGAGTGCGCAAACACAAAATTAGCTTTGACTGTTTGCTACCTGTGTGATAGCCTTGGCGCTGCCTCCCACCTAACATGCATAACAATTCATAAAACAAAAAATTACCAAAACCTATTATTCTTCTATAACATGCAGCAATGCATGCAACAACGTTTTCATACCTCTTATGAGTTTGCACAACGGCTCCAAAAATTGCGAACATAGCAATTAAACTGATCCGTTATGTTTATCTCCTGCATGACAGAAAACTTTTTATAGGATGAAAACATTTACTGATGTTTTTAGAAATCTGGGCATTTTGCTGAAGTATTACCATTTTTAATGCATTGTAATAAATCATAATAATAACATGGTAATAATCTGTCTAAATGTAAAGACTTAACGCTAAATCTGTAAAATTTCTCAGTCTATTTTCTCCTAACAAATTGAACAGCAGCTATGGCATGTTGTTTCGCTACGGTAGCTCATGTTGGCAAAGAGAGAGAAGTGAATCTAAAAGGATAACACACAGAGAGCTTTGTTAAACAAGGGAACTTTCTGGCAACAACCACACACTCCAACAGATTTAAAGCTTTGAGCTCAAGAGTACATATGGAGCAATGAGCCGGCCGCTGCTCTGGGAAAACTACTCAAGCCTCATCTGGCTGACAGCAGAACAGACAATGTCAGAGGGTTTGACCAGCTGGAAGATTCTGCCCTGCTTAATCTCAGACATATTTGCAGAGAGTCTCCTGAGATGCTGAGGTAAAGATCCGAGTACAAGAGCAACAAAAGAAACCTTGTAGCCACTTTTCAGCAATGTGTTCTATTAGTCAAACTGAACTATCCAATAATGGCTTAAAAGATCATTTTTCTAGCACATTTGGAATGCAGAATTAGTTTGAAACAGTGCAGAAGATAAGAACCAAAGCTTTCCTATTGGTGTGCCATATGGACATCAGGCTGTGGTGTTCTGAACCGTAGCCTGCTACCAAATTAATTAAGTCGTTAATTTGAAACACAAGGGAACATTTGAAATTTGTTTAACTCATGTCACAGTTTATCCTTTTCAGGTTTATTTGAACTTGTCTGTAGTGATGTCAACGTAATGCTATCACGCAGACCAGACATAATAGGCCATGACAGTCCGTGAAACAACTCTGACAGTGTCTTAATCCGGCATGTTATGGGAGCTCACCTACAGCTTTGATGAACCTCTGAGAAACATAGTTCAGAGAGAAACTGTTTTGATGCCACAGACACCTATGTCTGTAGCAGCATTAAGATTTATGAAAAATACAAGACAACAGAAAAACCAAAACGCACCAACAGAAACTAATTACTGTAGTTCAATGGATGGGTACATGTTTAAGGTGGATCCATATTGGAAAATTGTCATTTCTAACCCAGTTTTACAGTCAGTGCGTAAATGGACTTCTGTGTTGGAGTTGCTGCTAAAATTCAATAAACCCACAGTAATCACTTTACCCTTTAGAAAATTATTGATCTGGACAAAGTCGTCTCTGTCTGACTTGGTATCAGAGACTGATATTCCTGTGGGTGCTAATCTAGCATCAACCAAGCTGCTTTTGCAATTCTTCTAAATGGAAAAGTTGACGGGTTTCAGAGACAAGCAGTTTATTAACACGGCTTCCACAGCAACTACAAAGGTGGATGCTAAAAATACTCAGCAGTGGATGTACAAAGCACGCTTCCACCTGCATGCAAGAACTTTGTAAATGACACTTCACAGTACTGAGGACCTTCTCTGAATGATTCGGGCATGATGACATAAAGAATGACAAATAGTGGCTTTAAGTATCTCTGACACACTATCACAGACATTGTGGCAGTCTTTACCCTCCATCTACCTCAGCACAAGTTGATATGCGCTCTACTGCTCAGGGTGATGTCAGTGTCTGATGGAATATATGCTGAATAGAATACAATAATACTGCATACTGCCTGCTATTTTAGAGTATTTAAAATAGTATGCATTATGTAACAATAAACATTTTAAACAGCAGTATGCTACACTCATCACATACCCTTATTCTCTTACATGTTTTATTCTGTAAGTGGTAACCAGTAATGAATGCTTATTTCATAAGCAACTGCTTTAAGGACAAACCTATAAATGCGTTATCACCAGCATCTACACATGCAATATTGTAGCCGGGTCTTGTTTTATCTGTTTACAGACATGACATAACCACATCGGCGAATGACGTCAAGCTGACATTGGCCACAAAACTGAACCTGACAGCTCAATCATTGTTATTATAAATCATTGTTATTATATTCTTACTGTTACAAATCAGGGAAGGGAAGAAACAGTTTTAAACACTGATGTATTTAATGTACTTGCTTAACAACTGTTTTTTGTTCATTCAACCATATTGCAAGTTTGCATTGCTGGCAGTTCATTAAAATAGCAAAGAGATATTAAAAATCAACTGATATTGCTTCCAGCTCTTTTGTCACAGTGGAAGGTCAAGTCAGTATTCCATGTAGTGTGATCTGGCCTGTATACACATTTTACCAAATGTAGAAGGTCATCCAACTATTTTTATGCATTGAGAAAATTTGCATACTGTGCACAGCATCCCTCTAATCACACTCAAGCTGTACATACAGATATCATTTGAGGCTCCTGTTTTATAGTCCCATGGTCAGACTAATTTTGGCCCTGGTTTAGAACTCATGATGTCATTACTTGTTTATGGAAGAAATATTTTTTCTCATAGATCTGAGCACGCTGCACTTTACATTCTAACCATGATTGTTGCTTAAGTCACTAATGATTGAGCCAGTACACCTAAACACATCAGAACTGACAGCAGAATTAATTGAAATGCATGAAGTATAGATTTTTTAACACAGGTGTAAAAGTACTCATTAAAAGTTTTACACTTGTAGAAATGGATAGCACTTTGACATTTGATAAATACAATGGCCTAAAATAAAAAAATTTCTGCTACGTTTAATGGCGCCACAAAAGGGGCCACAATTAACAGCCATAAATTACAACTACTAGGGGTTAAACTGAATGTGGGGAAAACCTAATCTGGGGGTGATTCTTGAGCCTTGGATATGACATGACCCTAATAATTACCTGTGTTGAAACCCCATTATGACATTTGAACACAGTGACTCTGTAACTCTATCAAGATATTTGAGCATGCCGACTCCACACAACAACATTCTTGTGTTGTTAGTATGCATTTGTTCTGCCATTTCCCCTAGTTTTTGGCAAGCGGATGACTGGAAAATCTGTGAGATCAATTGTTCAATGGTGCAAACAGACAATTACATTGGTGAGAGGGGAGCTGAACAGCTTAATATATTACTTTCACACATATAACAAATTACATAGTATCATGTTTCCGTGACTTGGGATAACCATGACATGAAGAATGTCACAAACGGTGTTTGTTGAAAGAAGTTAAAAGTATTGTAAAGTGCAGAAGGGAATAGAAACTGAATTCTTGCAGAGTGTAAATTCACAGCGATGCCTTTTTTGTGTAGCGTTTCTGATATTCAAGTGATATCATTCTTATCACAATAGACAACCCACATTATCATACATATTGTGCTTCCACTCAGACTCTCAGAGGAGAGAAAACACGTATGTTAAAAATACATCACCTCATTTTAAAACAGGGAGTCTGTAGTCCATGTCAAGGTTCATGAATCTAGAGAAAGTAGAATCAGACTCTTGATTATAAGGACTGTGACACAGAGCGGCTCAGTATCACTCTGAAAAATAAATTAACACAGGCAGTTCTGATCATAAATTATAATGAAAAGTGATGCAATTTTACCAAGGTGGATAAAAGTGATTTATAATTTATTTTAAAATCAGTCATCTATCACTGGAGGAATGTTCACCTGAGGGGGAAAATAGATATAGTCTAATTTATATCAATATTCAAAGTGGATATGTCAAAGTTTATGAGGATTGATGTTTTACTACGTGAACAAGAAAAAACAAATAAATGGTGACACTGATTCATGATGAAGTGGGAAGGAAGACCCCAAAAATTAATCAACAATATTGACTGTATAAAAGCTATTTCATAGAGTTTATAGCAACACACAGGCAGACATTTGCTGAGGTCAAAAACCTTTTAATGAATCTTATGCCTTAAACTAAAATCACTATTATGCTTTTAACTTTCATTGCATCATTATAACTGCAGTCTGAGGGAAAATTCTTTGAATATTGTACACATACTAATTTTTAAAGCATTAGAGCAATACAACAAACCTAACATTCCTGAAGCTCAAGTGGTAAACTACAGTTCTCGCAACACCAAGATCATTAGTTCCATATTAAAGGAAATAGTACTAATTGAATACACTGTAAACAGATTTTAATAAAAGCGCCTGTCAAATAAATGTAAATGTATCCCCTGTACCTGCCTACATAGTAAAGACACCAAATTCAAGACCTTCACTCAAAATCTCAGAGTTTATTTTAGATTTGTGCTTGCATTTTTAATCAACAATTGCAAGTATACCCATTTCCAGGTCCTTAGGGGTTTTGTCAGTAATTATAGAGGTGGAACTGGTGTGGAAAAGCCCCAACGCTTTCTCTTCCTCCAGGAATTTTTTTGTTCTCAATGCCATACTTTTGTCATTATTTAATATTCATACACCTTCAGCAAAGTCACTACCATAACTGCCATGCTCCTGTGAAAAACCCTAAATCCTTTCAAGTGGTTTGAAATTCAAATTGTTCCGAATCATTCATTACATGTGACTCAGTGAGTACTCCCAGAATGCATTTGTAGAGCAGAATGTGATGTAAGACAGAGTAATCCAATACAAAGCTAAAGGATATTTATGTGTTCTGTTTACAGAACATTGTCACATTTCTAGTGGATTGTGTAGGCCCTGTCATGTGCATTTCACAGACATTTGCTTCAGCTATCTAAAACATGCATTACAGCGAAAAAAATGTGCTTTCTTTTTAATTAAAAAATGAACCATTAAAATTTTGAAATTAGAGAGAAACTAACAGAGCTACGCTCACCCTCAACATTCAACTTCAAACAATTATTACTCATGTTACATCTTGCCAATTAACAACATCTGTGCTTGTAAGTAAATATACTCGTCTCTGCTGGGATTTAGCCTGAAGCAGCTTACTGGCTGTTATTCAGGTTTCTTGCCATGATTCCAGGGTTAAACATATTCAGTGGGGATCTTTATCCTTTCTGCACCAGTGGGAACTATATGATAGCATCTAGCCGAGAACTCTCTCCAATCTCAGTTCATCTCATCCATCTACCGCTGAAGGGAGCGCTGATCCTCCCAGCTGGAGCAATTGGAGTGTTCACACACAGTTGTGGGTAATGGAATATCTGCACCTTCCAAAAACAAACATACTGACCACAGCCTTGTATACTGCAGAAACTTCTCCTGGGCAGACCAACAAAAAGCAGAAACCTGAGGAGCTTTCAGCAAACACGGAGAGGATTTGGTAGCATCCGTCAGTGACAGACACGCTGCTGAGAGATTTAATTCTCTTCTTTTATTTTTATGTCTCTCAAGGTACAACAGCTCATAGGAGGTCAATGTTTTATTTCTTAACTTATTTTTTAACTTATTTAAACATATTTTTTCCATTCTCTTTACTCTTCTACTCTTTTTTTCTAATTGCTGCGTTCATACAGGAGCAAAGCCCTACTGCTGTCTACAACATTCCTCACATTGTGTAAGACGTAAATACTTTATGTAGCCTATACACAATCCTAGTCAGATTTCATCCCTTGGAAACTCTTTGCCATCAAGACTGCTTCTGGTATCCATTCAAAAGACTGCCAGCTGTTTCAGTAAATAATTAATTCAGGACTTTGATGTTAGGTAACACTTTTGTTTATTGGATAACCTTCCTCAGGTCAAAAATCAAAACAACCTAGTCAATCAGCTCGCTCAATTTACAATATCCTAGGTGCTATTTTAGTTACTATAAAAATCTCTTTGATGTTTGGTAGTGAATTAGGTGAAGATCTGAGTTGGATACTCTAGAATCAACCCATGGAAGATTACTAGTAACCAGGTTACTGCAGGAGGTCTGCCCCCTGTAGTGCTCTGTAAATTAAATTAGATACAAGCATTTCCAGAAAACCTGACAATAATCTTTCTATAATGCTGAGAACTAAGCAGGAGTCCAGTGAGTATAACAGAAATTCTGTAAATATGCAAATACTTTGGAAGTGCAACTGAGTCAGTGTCATGTTATCACCTAACATGTCAAGTCTAACAGTGTACAAGGTCCCAGAAGAGGATATGACAGAGGAATATATCAGGTGACTAGAAGTGGTAAAATAACAATATTAAAGATGAAATGCCTGCCTCTTTAAACTGTGTGCCTGCCCCTAAATGAAACACTAGCAGCTGTGAATACAGCACATATGTGCAAGTCAATAAAATGAATTGACTGCAGAGTAAAAGCATTTAGGAGAGTTCAATATGCAAGATAATCAACTGTGTGCACTACAGTAGCATATATAATTTTACTCACATTCAACAACACTTACCACGACCTTTCACTTCCTCTCTTGATAAGGAAACACAGATACAGTGAAAGTGTACTACTGAGAAATCCATGCACTGCAAAAATCATTTACTTAATCAGTATTTTGGTACTGTTTTTAAATAAAAAAAATCAAAACAACTTTACATTACTTTACAAACAAAATTATGTAAGATTTGCTTTTAAAGAATACATTTTGAATTGTTTATTCTCCTTAGCCTAACAGCAAATAATTTTCTTGTTTAAAGCATTAATATATACTAAGAAAGCAACCAAAACATATTCCCTTAGTCTTAATATCTTATGTAATTTTGATTCTCAAATAAATGTAGTAAATATAGCTTTGTTAGGATATTTTACTAGAAGACTGAGGACAATTACTGATTAAAAAATAGATTTTTCGCAGTGTATTTTATTCATTCTGTTCAGTTGACTAGCTCTAAAATACAATAAAAATGGTGATTGTGGAGACCCATGTTAATACAAAAATAGCAACTGTCGCTACGCCGAGAGCAAAGCATCCCTTTGTGAACATACTGCGAGCTGTAGCGCTGATTACCCCAGGCAACTAAGTAAACCGGCAATTACCTCACAAACCTAGGAGAACTGAAAAAATACCCACTTGTGAATGTGGCACAACAAATCAATTTCATAACTGTCCTTGTATCTGTTCATATGACAATTACCACCGCACTAATGAAATCATCACAAAAAGATCTCTGTGGGCACAAATGCTATGCTGATGGGAGACCTGTGGCATATGCATATGCCTGATATGGCAATCCATTTTTCAACAAAATCATAAATGGGGAGAAGTAAAAATAAAACTCTGCCAGCATATGCAGCTATATGTTGTTCATTTATAGCCAGTGCTTAATGTGGGCTGGTACTTACTAGTATAAACTACTAGAGATTCTTCTGTGTAAATATTTCTGCATAACGGCTGCTTTCATAAACTGTTAATACTCTCTTTAGTCCCAGATCAACAATATAGCCTATCCTCACATTAGAAAAAGACATACCAAGCCAAGTTTTAACTACTTTAAACATTAAAAAACCTTAGTCTTAAGAGTCTTGTTTAGAGTTAAGAATCGAATTGTTAATCTTATAGTTGTATTTTTTTTGTGCTAAAACAATATTAACTAGAACCAAAATGTTATTAATATGTAAATGTTTATGGTGTTAAACACATTATATAAACCACATTAGGAGTATAGGAGTATAGTGGTATAGGAGTACTGAGACCAATTTTCTTGTACGGAGGTAGACTGATTTCACATTTCTGCGGGGTGGTTACAGATCTGTGGCTGGAATATGATTTTGTGGAATATCCACTTCAAATGTCATTTCATTAAGTACATACTCAGCTCTTCTCGTTGTTTTCAATACACCATCTAGTACTTGGGGCTCAGCAGATGATAAAAAAGTCACTGATGTAAGCAGAGGTCACAGGAGACTGATGGTGCAGTAACGGGGGAGATAGAGGGAGAATAGGACAGAGCATTAGGTGACAGTGTATTCGTTACCTTCCTTGGTATTGACAGCAGATCAATGTCTATGGCTGTGTATCGAGGGTCCGTGCAGATAATAACACTACAGCAAAACTCTGTGCCAAAAGTGATGGTTTGAAGATGACCCTGTTCCTGCTAGGAAACATGCCCCTCCTCTACCCTCAGTGTTCAGTGGGCAAGAGATATCACATTTAAACTGCGAGAGTAGGCGTCAGACTGCAATCCCTTGACAAAATCAAGCGAAGGAGAGGAAAGAAATCAATGGATGACAACCTGGAAGAAAACAGGAAGCTACTCACTACCTCCTCCTGATGCAACCAATACCTAAAGTGATAGCCAACACTTGGGCTGCAGTCCCAGATCCCAGACAGACTGATCGATAGCTGGTGTCCTGCATTAACTCCATGATCTATGTTTTTTTGCCAGACTGAACACGATACTCTGTGATGAAAGAGTTTCATCCGATCATTCACCTCTCAAAAATAAAATGTTTGATTCTGCAACTCCATAACCCATTATTTTTGTTGTCTAGACATGGTTTCCCCCTCATAATTCCATCACAAAGAGGTTTCTTAAAAGTTAAATACAGTCTGTTTAATGTTGTATAAAAATACAACAGTGCGACTATATGTCAACATACTCATAATGTTTACAAAGCAATGCTCCATTCCTGGTGCACCGACATCAATTATGAAAACTAAAGCCGAACTATAAGACTGAATACAAGACTGAATCTCTGTAAGAGATTTAGCTTTGTGGTGAGCTCACCACCCTATTATTCAGCGTCATTATTGGTGATTTGACTTCAAGTCCTGCCCTGATCTAATTCCCCTGACATTTCCTTTCCTACCTCATTGTCCTGTCCAAAAAGAACTTTAAAAGACCTTGGAGGTTTTAAGCACTAAAAAGCCCTGAATCATAACTAGCATAGCCAATGCTGTTCTAGTGTGCACGTGATAACTTGACTAATCTCAGGCACTACAGGAGAGCAATCATCAGGTGCATTAACTGTCCAGATTAGCAGGACAGCAGCAATGACCAACAGCCAATCAAAAAGCAAGAAGGTGAAACAGCACAAGTGGGGAGCAATGCATCAGAAAGCAGAGTGCAATAATAAACACCTCCCAAAGCATTGCTTCATCCACATTTTTTAGTTATATTTCTTTCTTTTCTAGGCAAAGCAGAGCAAAAATGACAGCAAGCTTTTCATCCTGACGTCATGTTGACAAGAATGAACTCTCTCGTTGTTTATGTGGGTGAATTCATGTGACAATAAATTTTGAGATCATATCTACAGTTGTGAACGGGAACGATCTGTAATTAATGCACCTACTCTGCGATTAGCCTGTAACATCTGCGACAGAAGACAAGAAACTGTAAGTCTTTAAACAGAGAGACAAGCTTCAGCCTCTTATATTAGGCTTGGCATAAGCTGCAAAACTGCTGCATGTGTTATGATGTCAGAATCATCAGCACATTAACATATGATCACCCACAGAACCACCCACATGTCCTGGCAAGAGCTGTTTTACGCATTCCACATGCAAAAAAAGGACATCCAATCATCACAGAAGTAATTAACATACAGATTTCTTAAAGGTACAGTAGCAAAATGTTTGTTTAATTGTAAGGGCCAGAAAATGGTTGTGTAAAATTAAAGTATGCCTTGTTTTGATACAATAACCTTTACTAATATTGTTAGTGGACTTCAGGAAAATAATAAAATGCAAGTGCAAATATCTTTCTTTATAAAATAAAAATATACAGTATAAGAAGACAAAAAACACAGGATATTTAGGAAGCATACCCTTACACAGGCTGCTAATTATAGATTAGTATAGTATAGACATATAATAAAATAATTATAGATTCTTGGCAATACACAAACAAATATCCCTCAATGTTTCTCAAGAATATTTTTGCTTACATTGGCAATGACTATAATAATACTGTCTATGAAATCTATTTATAACGTTTCAAAAGAGAAGCAATTTGTTCAAATGCATCACATAATATTGCTGTGCCAGTGATACGCCCAGGCCATGCAACTGCTCGCATGTAAAACGACTGCAGAGCGAAGTGGCAGCGACCCGTTGCTGGTAATGGTGGAAGAAACAGCCAGCCAGAATGCACAAGACAGATGGTTGCCCTCCCAGAATACATCTCATTTAATGATCTCATTCTAGTGGGTGTCATGCTCTCCAGCTTTGCTGTTGCTGGCAATTCACAGCCTGAGTGGAATCATCTACATATCGTATAATTATAACGACCCACGTCCAGCCGCATTGTCACACTGGATCTCATGGAAGTAAATGGAGCTTTATAGCGATAATATTAGGGTGAACATATTCCTTGTCTCCCTCGACACTAAGCATTAAAATGTTTTGCCTGCAGTTAACCATCATAAAAATTGTAAGAAAAAGGAGGGTATAAGGAAAAATAATAGTTTGATACAAACTCATATCACAAAGTAATTACACACTCCAGTCACCATGCTGTTGCAGTGACAACTATGGAATGCATAACAGTCTCTATAACACCTATTTACATGTACTGTGTTGGTAAAATACCATCATATGCTATAAGCAAAGCAGACTCAACAGGCTTTTTGCTTGATAAATTCTCTCTTCAGTTCAATATCTTCCTCTTTCCATCCGCCTCAATGCCTTCCCAAACACTAGCCCCACCTTCCTCTGTTGCAAAATGCATCAGCCTTCCTATCTGTCATGGTAATAGATCTAGGTAAAGCTTTTACTCTCCTCACAAATTACCACTGTAATACACTTTGTTAATCTATCTAGTCAGGTCTCAAATTTAAATAGGGATGTTTTGCTGAATGGAGGAGTTTTCAATTGCAAGCAGATATTAGATTATTCTTGTCTTGATGGCCTGGCGTGCTTTTTGTTCGTTCAGATTTTGGCTTAGTAATGGACTTGTGTGGATATTTCATTCACCACATTCTATGCAGCTGACTGCTGAATAGGCAGGAAATGGATGTGATTTTATGGCAGTTGACTAAATCAATAACCTCCATTTGTGGCTGTGCATTGTTGTGGTTCATCTTACTGCAAATGAAGCATTTGTGAGCAGACAACTGAATAATAGCGAGTTTCTCCAGCTTTATCTCACAAGTACAGGAAAACTATTTTTGAACCTTCTTTTGACATACTGTACGTGTACAGCAGCAAGTTGCACTAGAGCTTTATATAGCATGCAAATAGATATAATAGCAATGCAATAAGAGGTTTGGATACAACTGCATCATTAACATATGTATTTATGGTGAGGAGGGAAAAGGGTAAATTTGCATTGTGTCAATACCATTCTGTTTCATCCCTAAAGCTTCAAATCCTTTCATAAACAAGATACTTGTAACTTCTAATCCACAATGTAGAGAAATCCCAGCAAAAGCATGAATCTTAAATGCAACAGAGGCTAAATCAAAAGCCCTTTTATACTAAGAGCAAGCACTGAATTACTCTTTCAGTACATGTGGTAAAATATTCTTTAAATATATTGTTCTGGCTTTACTGTTAAAATAATTACAATTTTGGAGTTAATTTGAGTTACTTACACATTATGGCACAGATTAGAATTTTTATTAAAAAAAGATAAATCATAAATGATATCTCTCAAATATTTCTCATTGATAATAATAATGTTAAAAAAACCTAATGACTTGTGTTTAAGTCTTCAATCTTCACCTCAGATTATTTATCTGTTTGTATCTATCATTGTATCTATTTTTAATTCTAAAGACATTTCTAAGAAAACACATCTGAAACAACATGTATACATAAATAAAACATCACTGAGAACTCAGGTAAGTCTCTAGAGCCATAAAAGAGCAACCTCTGAGTGATCCCATTTTCCTTCGGTATGTCAAGCAAGACCAAACTGAAGCAAAGCAAGCGCCCTATTGAGCTTTTACACCACTGAGTCCATCAAGTAATGTCAGAATGTTTTTGTGTCATTTGAAAGAGCAGAGGCCTCAGGAAAATTTCCATTGACATGTAAAAAGGGAACTTTTTAAAAATCCATATAATCATGCGTGGTTATAAACCCATATATTGCAAAGTCAGATATACAGCTCCAGGACGGTGTGTAATTTATGCAGAGCCTACAAACAAGCTGCTATAGAATTTAATAGGAAATGATGTTGGTACTGTGGAACATCAATCAGCTTTCCTCCACCCAAAGTGTAGGTGCTGCATCTTCTGTGTGGTCGACTACAGTGATGTGAACAACTTTTGTGCTACACTCTGACAGGTAAGACTGAGCAAAGGTGTCAGGAGAGAGAGCGATAGAGTGACAGAAACAAAGACAGAAGGGCTGTGAAACACTGCCTCTGTACATCATCAGTGTGCCTCATTTCCATCACTTTACAGGAAAGACGTGAGAAGCTGTCAGGAATCTTTACGAAGATCATGAGATAAGAGCATATGACTTCTGAATCAAGACTGGGCCATTAGGGTCCATGGGCCCCAAGCACTGCAGTACAAAAGAAGGGTGGGAAAGAGAAAGACGGTAATCAAAAACAGTCAGAGAAAAGGAGAACAATAAAACAGACAGGATTCATCGCACTAAGGTGAAATGTAGCACGGTAGCTCCTGGACATGCTTTCAGGCTTCCAAGGAGCTGTTTTATTTCATATTGATTTTCAAAGGCTTTACTTGCTGTCTTGTTATCTGTGAGTTCTAAACAATAGGCATTTTACCCTGAGACCACCAGGGTTGGATCAGTTAGTGCTTTGGTGTACTGGACTGGGTCCTATAAATCTCACTGATCTCTGCTTCACAACACAGAACTGAATAAAGGACTGTTTTAGCAAGACCTGCAACACCAGTCTTTTCTCCACTAGACTTGCTAAGTGAAGTGTTTCGCATGTTTTAGATGCAGATAAACTATGTGAACTTTCAAAACATTCTCTAGCACTGCACAGGAACAGCAACATTAAAGGAGTACACTGTATTTTTTCACATTAAAAATGATTTACACAAATAAATGATTATAATCACCTTAAAAATTCACCTTAGATTTACTCATCATCATATCTCATCATCATATTAGCAGCCTAATATAAGTAGTGTTGTCATATATGAAATGGTGTACCTCATGAACGATGGGGGCTGCCATGTTGAGATCACATGACCAATTGAATACTACCTTTTTCTATCTTGCTAACCTTATTATTGGACTTTTTACTGGGCAATTAGACATCCACCCCAATAGGTGTCAGTATAAGCCAAAGACAACTGTCATATAGGAACAAAATAAAAAATACACATGTAGATCATATACTGTATCAAGGAAGATAAGGTAAACGTTATCAATAACATCATAAAAACATTTTTAGGAGATAACAGAGCACATGCTCTTTCCCAGCTTGTTCCCAGGGGGTAAAGAGCCAGATACGTACAGTTTGATCACAGTGAAGATGTCATCCAGACTGTAAAGCAGTCTGATCCATTACACTTCCTCCAGATTTAAAACAGGCTGATGAAATACTTAACGTCTGTGCCATGCATTGCCTCCATCTTCTTTTTCATTAAAATGATCTATTTTTACTCTCTTCAGCATTCAATAACCTGGTATCAATGCACTGTCTCCCCAATGACATTTCTCTCTGTAACACCTGAAAAACTGTTGAGAAAGCCAGAGTACTATAAATGCTCATTGCTCTTGTATTGATCTCCTTTTTGCCCAGGCTCATGCACATTCAAGCCAGTCTTTCTCCCTGCAGCTGCTATGCCGCCACAGCGCCAAGGTTTGGCTGGTCAGCATGGCTTTGTAGGCCCCTGCTGGTAGATGACATAAATATACTATCTGGCAGCATAAAACAAGATTTTTTTCATAATTGTTGTCATTAGTGATTTACATACACACAAATGTTTGTTTCACTATATCGGTGAGGTCATTCCACAGACATCCATTGATTTTGTATATATATAATTATAATATATATAAGAGTGTTCTCACAATGACTAGGACATTTGGCCCTCACAAATATAGCTAAACCTGTACACTATTATACGTATGTGTGTGAGCACCCATGAGTAAAGATGACAAATTTACTGTAAAACGTGTACTGCCATACGGTTCTGTGCTAGCTGAACAAATGTCATTGAGACGAATGACAATGCTAACAGAAAGCTTTCTCCAGATATTACAGCCCTCCTTGTACACCACAAACTAATTATGACAGAACTTGCCAAAGCATTCAAGAACAACAACAGCTTTTCTGTGACTGTTGAGCAGTCACCAGCACTGGGATACATTTTGAATTTGCTGTAGTACAGGAAAGCTCTTCTACCTTTAACTGTAAGAGCAATCACTACAGAGCAAGAGACAATCCTGTCCAAATAAATGCTGTATGAGTACGATTCTGAGGTGAAGTGAAACAGTTTTGGTTCTGAACATCCATCTACATGAGCTGCTATTATTTTCGGCTTCTTACATACCACAACATGACAGACGTGGTGCTCCGCTACAGTACAGAGAGCTTTCAAGCAGTTCACGAAAATTGACTAGCATGTTCTCCTTTTCACTTCAGTTGAACTCAGCAGAAGAAAAAGAAGCACTTTAAATTCATGTGAGAGTCTCCGGATGTGTGGTTTAAAATTGCATAACAGTAATTTATCAGGTACCATCTCTCTGAGACAGAAACGAGAGCGGGTCACATGATCTATCAGTAGCTGGTGGATCCACCCCCATGCTCCTGCCACTATACATGAAGCCATCAGTGACATATAAATCACCTCGAAGACGCCAGGGCCATTTTTCATTTGTAGCAAAGTGGACGTTTTGTAGTAAACTCCAAGCATGAGCAATTTGCGCACTGGAATATGAGTGATTAAATGAGTATAAGAGCATCCGCCTTCCGTAGAGCAGCATACATCAACCTCAGTGGCTCTGTGGGGCCTGAGAAAGAGGCAGAGGGGACTGTTTGAAAATTCCAGCTGAGGTTAAATGCATTTTAATGGGTCTCATTCATGCAGCGCATGGTTCTCTTTTAAAAGAGGGTCATTTCTGTGGAGGAAACACTGACAGGTTTGCTAAAGGCGAAGAGCTCAATTTTGTCTGAGTGGCCAAACGATTCAATCTAATTATGTTCATTGCAGCAGAGTGTTTGAGAAAACTCTGTGGGGCTTCTACACACATTACAACACCAGAGACACCTTGAGATTTAGGTGCGAGAAAGACTGTACCAGTTTTCTCACCAGGGAGCCCATGTACACTAACCAACACGTTGCTAGCGTAAAAAACTCTATCTACATTCATAAGATACAGATTAACTTCTTATTTTTAAGTCAGTACATTACCCTTTTTCACTCAGCTGCAGTACCTGCATGTGTCAATCATACTGTGCCTAACCATGACCAATTCAAAAATTGCAAGCAGAAAATGTTAGCTGAGAGCAACCGGGCTAATGCTTATGATGTAACACAGCATAATAGCATCTGAAGACTCAATATGCCCACTAAAAGCACAGCCCTTACCTAAAGCCACCTCAAATCCTTCCCTTCAAAACGTGGCAATAAATGATTCATTTGAAAACCTTCAACAGTCATATTAACTGAATGTCATCAGGCAGTGTTTTCCATCACTTTGTGAACTGTGGTCATTGCACTCAATGCAAAACTACTGCAATAATATCAAACCTATTTGAGTTCAAGATTGAAGCAGTTCATTTTCCTGTGCATGTGCTAATTAATCGGGAGGTGGGCACTCCGAGCTGCAGCAGACACATCATTAAGTTTTAACAGGACCAAAGGTTATCCTGCCTCCAGCGACTCAGACAGATTGGCAAGGTGTGGACACTTAAAACACATCTATTCCATTTGAGATTACGTTTACACTGAGTGCCTCCCCCTGCTTCTCAGTAAAGTGCTAATGAAGTCCCTATTTAGTGAGATCATCCGTTTCTGTGACACCTGCTAAAAGCAGCCTGGTGAATTTGGGCCTTAATGCAACGACTCAGAGAGGCAATTCCTGCTATGACCCACAGAGGGCCAGTTCATGTCCTGTTTTAATTAATAAAAGCCATTGATTGATGGTAATGATCAATGCTTAATACACAGCTTTGACTTTATGGCTTTAGCAAATGAAGTGTCACTGATAAAACTGAATTTTTGTAAGTGGGTGAGGCGGTACACTGTGTTTAAGTCATCTTTCTCAGAAAAAAAACATTTTGATTGCATTCAAATGTGAATTTCCAGATTTTCTCATTTTGTTATGTGTTATTAGCTGCTGCCTGTTAAGAGGAACTTCAATAAAATTCAATATTCAGCATGAACCTAAACTCAAAGACATTTGTAGACCTTGGAAAAAAAAAATTCACTTTGCAAGGCCCTCCGGTCAAAAAACAGCATTTATTTTCCATGATGAGAGCTAGGTCATATTGATTACTTTGAGCTAAGGGAGAATTCCTGTATTTATTTCTAATTTTTTTATCAATATACTTCTAAAACAACATTCCCCCAACTGTTGCATTTTTTGTTTTATCTCTGCTTCCCCCTCTGACACAAAAGAGGATAAAGTCACAGTGTGGGCAGCAAACAACATCAAACCTGGTGTGGTGCCAAGATCTGTTCATACTGGCATGCATGAAAGCAGATTCAGGCGCAGAGGCACAGACCAGAGGCTATCCATCTGACTTGAGTATGATCAAAAAAATTCCTAAACATACATAAAGACAAGCATTGATTTTCAACACTCTTACACAAGCATAAAGGAAACAGTTGTAAAAGAAAATCTATGAAACACAAAACACACCAGAAACTCTTTCTCTGAAATTTTAGAATGTACTGTAGACTTTCATTAGATACCAACAGAAGGCCCTGATTGGCTGCACTTCAATGCACACATCTCTGTAATTGATCCTCTACGACATGGTGATCTTAATTTTTGGCTTACACATAGTAAAAACAATATCTTAAACAAATAGGAGAAAGAGGAGTGGATGTTTCCTAGCTGTCTGATTTTCTTCAGGCGCATTGCTAAAATGTTGGTCAGTATATCTGCTTGTTTTGATTTTCTGCTATAATGATTTTTTCATGAGTCTTTGAAGCTATTTTTGGCACACCCTTTGAAATCCTGTACTCCAATCAAGATCCACAAGTGCGTACTGCATAATGGGCTTCATTAAGAGAGGAATTTGATGACAGTGGAGAAGATTCCACTAAGCAGGCTCAGTGAGAGACATCTACAGTACAGACCCACTTTACAAGTAATATCAGTGCTAAACAAAACAGCCCAACTAACAGAATTACAGAACTACAGTCTTAATGAGGACTTCTGTACGTTAACTTTTATAATCTTGTGTCCTGCAGAAGTTCCTCATGCAAGGCCTGTGCTAAATAGTGCCGCATGATGGGCAGCTCAAAGCTGTTTGAGATCTCCCATTGTGGCCATCTTCCAGCTGGATGCTACAGTCTTGTACAACCAATCTGTCAGCATTTACATCCCAGGCCGGTTCATGTCTCTTGCTTTCTCTTTCTCTCAACTTCCTTACTTTATTCTTCACCCTTTTCCATCCAGCTCTCGCCCCCTTCACCCAGAATCTCACCACCTCCCCTTCGCATTTCCTCGCTCAGTCTGTCTTTTTCGCACCGCAAGCTCACAAGCGTTTTTCTGCGGCATTGTATTGCTCTGTTCCTCTCAATTCACAGGCTTTTAGAGCAAAGGTATGAAAAGTCATGACAATTCAGCCAAAAGACTTTCTACAAACAGCACAAAGAGAGTGATAACTGGTCTGGCTGTGTAGCTGCGGGGCCAAATGAAGGGCCCAGCTCTCTGAGTGAGTAATTGCTCGGCTCTCTGGCCGAATTGAGGGCTCTGCGCAAGCTGTCCATTATGTGATGTAGGAGTCAAATGGCATCTGTGTGTGCGAGTGCGCAAGAGGAGGAAAGAAAGAGAGTTTGTATGTGCGTCTGTGGATGAGAGAGAAACAGAAAGGCAGAGCAAAATGTGAGGAGAACAAATGGTGACATGATACATTACATTACATGCCATGTTGTAACTGCAGGGTTTCTACAGCCGGGCTCACCGAGGACTCAGCCCTCCTCTTCCTCATTAAGACATCAGTATAATTTGGCAAATGTTGCATGACGATATGCGGCAAGTAATATCCTAATGATCACAGAATGGGCTTCTCTCAGCCTGCGGAATATCATCAATTTCAGCCCACAACTCTGATGACAGATTACTGAAGAAAGGCAAACAATTACATAAAATATCACAGCTAGAAACCAAACGATAATGCAACACAGTGTTGCATTTCCAGACATGCCTATTACCAGATGAGGTGTCTATTATTTCCAGAACTTCCAGAACATAGATTTATATGAAGAGCAGTAACATCAATAGACTGGTTTGGTTTGTCGCAGAGCTGGGAAGGTGAGTAAAGGAGCTATGAAGGAGCATTTGAGGGTGTTTAAAAGGGTGGGTCATAAAATCAAGTGGAAATATAGAACATTGATTTCAGAAATCTCAAGTAGACGCATCTCTCAAACTGTCATTGCTCAATGGATGCCTATGTGTGAGTGCGCTGCAGCAAATGTTCAAATTCTTTAACTGTTGGGCACATAAATAAACCCTATTGCTCTTCATCCTTGCAAGGCACTGCTCACATTGAAATTAGTGGATCTGCAGCTTTCACTGAAACAACTAAGTAAAGTGTGCAGGTGGCCTAATGCAGCAGGACAAACTTAAATATTAATACCTGAAAAAATCAAAACTCTTCTAAAACCCTCCCTCCATCTCTCTCACTCTCTTTCTCTCCTTGATTTGTGTTGATCTCACAATTCATGCTTTATAAATATTTACAGCAGTGGCAGACACAAACCAACTATCAGCCAGTACGACTTAGTGTCTGAATGACTACAAAACAGAGAAGGGAGAAAGAGAGAGAGAAAATGTTAGGACATATATCTTTCCATGCACCGTTGCCCACTAACAAGTTTAATGCTTCCACAAAAACAAAAGTGCTCAGTTACTGTCTGCACTACAGAGGAAAGTCTGAGGAAATGTATCCTAAGGGTAAAAGCAATAGTAAAACAGAAGAGTGGAGGTGAAATACTACAACATACAGTGAGTTCAAACACTGTACCATTAAACAAAACATTATTTGCAAGACTTTGTTTTGATTTGCTGCCCCACAGTTTTGAAACTGTGTAGGGGACAAAATGTCTGTCATTTGTTATATAATTTTTGTCTCTGCTCTCCAACCATCTAACAGCTGATAAGGTTTTTTTTTAATCTATTCAAAGTAAGTTTTGAATAGATTATTTCTCTGTATAGACTCTGCCTGTCTATTCTGTAGGAATATTGTACAAATGTAACTCGGAGAATACTGTTTTGCTCATGATTATATTATGGGAAAACATATGAGAATCACAAATGAGGACAAATCAACACTCTCTGTCTGGGCGTTTCAATGTAAATGTATGTCCAAGTTCTTTGATGTTTACCCAGCTTCTGTGTAGTCTGTTATACAATAGCATTTACCTTACACTATCAACAAGCAAAATAATGTAATAGTTGTTTAGCAATTTATATATTATTTGCTAATATTTATTCAAACCAAGTCACATCGATGTATTAGCAATTTGGCAATTTTTTTATTGTTTTTGTTGTTATATTGTTTTTGTTGTTATACACTAATTACATCACCTCATGGTTTGACACATTACCAGGACATATTACATGTTATGAAATGTTCCAATAAAAGCATACAGAGGTGCATATTGCCATGACTCATTTAGGTTCTAAATAATTAGCTTAATAATTAGTTTAATAATTAGCATTTACAATAAACAATATATTACATATTTTATAATATTTGTTTCATTTCAATTTTATATTGTCAGTTGTCTGATCTTTAATACAAGGAGGCATCGTTTCCCTTGGTACAGTACTTTGGAAAAAACTCCACTACTGTATTAAAGGTACTGCTGGCAGTGTGTGAAGAGCCACACATGAAGTTAACAGCACATCGTCAACTGTGCCATAAAGATTTTCCTCAGGGGACCAGTTCCTCCTTTGTGTCCTCGAGGTCCAGAGTGTGCGTGACTTTTTTGATCTTTAAATGACGTAGTGTCTCTGCAAAGTTAAGAGTAGCCAAATATCCAAGTTACACCTCATAACTGTATCTGCTTCCGTTCCATTTAAAAGTATCTTCAACATTGGCAAGAATTTTAAAGTTAGAGGATTAAGAGTCAGTTCAAAAATAAACATTCAGTATTTTTAGTGGAAAAATAAACAGTGCAGCTTGGCAGTGGGCTTAAATTGGGATGTCAGGGACAGGGAATCCATTTATTGCCCTGAACATTTCCATTTAAAAATGACTTGGGTGATGAATGTAAGACTTACAGTGTGTGCAGATGGCCCCAACATGACAGACTACTATAAAGCACAGAATTTATCAAACTTTTTCTTGCGAAATAATTTTCTCTCTCCCCAGCGTGGCTCAGCCATGCCCCTGAAGCTTTACACCATGTGCCTGATGTTGTAACTCTGTCTTTAACCTCGTTCCCCAACTGCAGGCGACTGATAAGAGCAGATGAGACCCATGCTCTGAGGAATTCCTGCCACACCGCTGAACTCAAACTGCAGCGCAATGCAAAATGCGCTGTGAGCTCAGCGCAGCCTCGCCATCTGCTCCCGTCCTGAGCCTTTCGTCAGGCCTGTGAAAAGTGTCTGATTGGACACGCTTTTTTCCAAAATATCAGGACTAATATCTACATCCAAATGCTCAGGTATCTCCTCACTGTAAACCAAAAAGTTACGCTGCAAGCTTTAATGCAGAGCTGCTACTAAGATTAAATTGTGGTTGCAGACTGTTTATTTGCACTCACAGGTTTAGCTCCCAATTCATTAAAAAGCAGACCAGAAATCAAAAAAGATGGTAACATGCCAAAAAAGAAGATTTTAGTGCTTCTGTTGTGGATGATACAGACATCATTGGGACTGTAGCATCACTCCACCCTTGCACTCCAGCTAACTGTCTCTTTAAAATACAGTTGTGTGCTTGACTACACAGCAAGATTCAATATATATTCCTGGTTATATCAATCATGTGATCATCATTTGATAAGTACCCTGCCTAAATCAATACAAAATGTAAACAAACATGTCTCTTATAAATAAAATACAGTTTGCCTCCTGATTTCCGCAGGCAGTAACAGTCCAAGGTTCAAATTATGCTGGACAAATAGTGCTACTTTTAATTCATAATTATATGTAATATAAATTATGCTTATATATAAAGAATGTTTGCACTGAAAATTATTTAATTTAAACATATGTAAGACATGCAGCACTATTTCAGTGCATTAAGTGCCTGGGTAACATGGCTACATTACAAGTGGTTAGTAGTTAATAAAACAGATTTTTGAAACATTACAGGCAAAATTTCCTCAATTCTTCAACAACTTCACCACTCTCCATGTGTAGCGGATCTAGATCATAAAAATAGAGGGCCAGCATTACAAATGTGAGGTGTGCGAGCACTGATGGCAACAGTGAGGCTTTATCATAGAAATGAGCAGATGTGAGGGCTGTCTGTGTATTGATCCACTCCACTAAAAGTGGTTTGTCTCCTACAGCTCTTTCATAATAAGATGGGAGCAGAGGAGAAACAAAGGATATTGAGAAAGAGAGAATACAGGCTAAAGAACAGAACAGTAAAACAGGGCTCATGCATACTAGCGTTATATTTACAGTAGTGCTCTGCCCGGAGGCACAGGCCACCCCGCTGCCCTACACAGCTTGTAGATCAATTAAACTTCGCTCTGCTCTCATTCATCACTGCAGAGGAGTGACAATACCAAGCTATTTTCCCGGCTTCTCTTTTTCTCTCGGCAGGGTTATGAGGGTATGCAACCCCATAGTTCTGCAAACACTGGTTAAATCCTGCATGCACATCCGCAGGGTGCCCCGGCCTCCTGCATGCAGCTATATTCACCACAGGGTACGACATTTACATTGCAAAAACACATGCCCATTCCCATGCACCTGTTTAGGATTGTACTAAAAATGCATGTGATGTTTGCTTTCAATTAGTGCAAAGTTTAAATATTAGTCAGGCGGTGCATCATCATGTGTCAAAAATGTCCCCTACAAATACAACATGTGTGGGTTTGGCTGAATGTGTTAGACTAATGTTTATATTCACAGAGGGATGCCTCATTCTGATTTGAGTGAATCACAGAGTTTGAGGGGTTTTATATTAAACTAAGACAGAAAGGCTGTAGAAAGACTATTTAAGAAGTCCTTGAATAGGTTTAGGTGTTCAAAAGCTGACCTGACAGGAAAAGATGAATTATTGCTCTCCCAGCTTTGTTGAGGCACATACTCTTGGGAGAAAAACTCTTCCAGCAAATTCCTCCCAATTACATCTTCATTCTTGTGCTAGTATGAGAAAATGAAAGTGTTTAAACAAAAGATTATATTGGGGTGTTTCTTCAATTACAGACACTTATATGTCCCAGAGGTAGATTTTTAATGAAATCTTTTCTTTTTGTTACATGAAGGCCATATTGAAAGGTTTTGTTTTCTGTTTTTTTTTACTTTATAAACTGTTTGCTTTTATGTATATATTTAACAATTTTTTACTGTTTGGCATACTTTCTGTTTTTAAAAACTAGATAAAAATTGAATAATCATAAAACATTTAAATCAAGCTCAAAATAAATTTTTATTTATATCATTTGTTAAAATGTTTTATAAAATATTATTTAATTATGCTTTCTTTAGGATACATATTACTTATTTAGTCTATAAAACAAAAAAGTCACACATGATGTAGATATGGTGTAAACAACATTGTTGTGAAAATGTTAGTGACGTTTCAGAAAAATTACCAAAATTACAAAATTCTCATCATGCATGTATATACACTGTTGGACATTGTTGGTGGGCAAATTAAATTACCATTAAATAGTGAATGTGTGAACAGTGGGTTTTGAATAAGTCCAACAGGGACAACAATTGAAAAAACATCCATTTATTTATACTTTATTTATCAGATATATTTGAAATAGACATGAGGTAGGGGCAGAAGGCAAGTACTTGACATGCCGGGCAAATGTCACAGTGTTTTTAACCCGGAGTGGAAAGAGGGAGGGGGAGAGAAAAAGCGAGAGAGAGAGCAAGAGAGAGCGAGACCACAGTCACAGATGGTATCCAGCGGCCTGCAAAATGTCAATGGGTTTTAACCTCATTTGACAAAAGCAGAGCAAATTCTCCCCGAGTATGATCCTTCAGTAAATGTCAGGGAGGCATTTCAGCATCTCTTGCCGTCCCTGGAGACACAGCATACAATACACAGCAACAACGCAGCAAAAGCAACGACCTGCACCAACCACTGTAAACACATTCAGTTGTGTAGTAAAAGTAAACACATTTACGCATCAAGAAAGCCTGTACAGACACATATCAGCATGTAAAAGGTTTAGCTAAAGGCTTAGGGTTGGAGATGGAGCATTTGTGTGTTATCGTATTGCATGTGGCATAAATGAGTGTTTGATGGACTGTGATAATGGGGTCTATAAATAACAGCTCCCATCTGTTCATCTATCAGCCTGCCTCGTGGCAACACATATAAGGCAGCCCTTTGCTCCGAGAACTAAATGTTTTGCTTCTGAATTAACGTAACAAAGGTAAACTGTTCCTTTTGTTTATGAATGCCAGTAGCTGACACTATTGATGCTGGGACCACTGAATATTCAAAAACCTTCAATTACTGAGAGCAAAAGAACATCTGTACCTTTACTGTCCAGTCTGTCTAATTAGTAAACAGTTTATGCTGGGTTTGGGTTAACTTGATTCTCATGTGTTCCCTACAGAACATTAAAAAAAAGCTGAAAAAAAGCTAGACAGAGTACAAAGAAATGGAACATAATGCAGTGATCTCGAGAAGCAGAGAAAAATGCAGCACAACATTCTGACATGACACCAAAAAAAAAAACATACAATGTGACGCAATGTCACATCTGTCTGACTGTGTAGCACTGCAGTAGCACTGCTTTATAACAAGGGATGAATGTAAGAATGTAAGATCACACTAATTAAGGCACTGGTGGAAACAAAATAGCTTCTCAGCATAACTTTGTCAATACTTTTGATTGGCTGTTTGCATTATGGGTAGAAGTTTTTCTATTCTAACCCTCTCTTAGAAATAAAGTGCTTTCAGTGGGGTGCTATTGTGTAGTGCATTTAAAAGCAGCTTTGTTCTGTGAGTATCTCAGAATAAAAAGCTCTTTTGTTCAGAATTGATTACTTTTACTTTCCTGAATCACAACATTATTAAAAGAGAAAACTCCAGATAAACTACTTGTCCTCACTAATTGCCTACTAAGTTGTTGGATGTCCTGTGTTGACCATCATGACCCATCCTCAGATACCTAAGAAAGTGCAGGAAGATGGAAGGCAACTGGTCAAATGATGTCATAACCCTAGTAATGGATCAGCATGACAGACTATCTCTCAGTATCAGCAGATGTTAAATGCCTCAGCTGCAAATATCTTTCTCCTTGTGTAAGGACATCAGTCAGTCTGCGACTGCTGCAGTGGGGCTCACATATACTTTAAGTGTCTTGGGAAAGAAGCAAGTCAAGGATGTTTTACATTTTCTTCCTAGCCCTGTGTTGGTTATGTTGAAGTCTTGTTGTTTGGGCTGTAATGGCTGAATCGGAGAGGGTATCAGTTAACACACACACACAGGGCCAGAGATGTTGTGGCCGCTGTTGAGATGGCATTGTGTTTCAGAGAACGCTGTAAACAGCAGTTTTACAGAACAGCCAAGAACAGCCTGCACAGGACAACACTATCCTCAGACAATATGACAATGCCATAAGGCTGCTTTACTTATGCCCTAGATATAGGGAGGAAATGGTCAGAGAGCGGCCAAAGAGCAATTCCAAAAATGATCAATTTAAAGCTAATGGCCTGCTGTTTAAAAGTACTTTACTGGAAATACAATAATCGCCAGGCTTTAGTGATTTCTGTCAACGAAATGAAAAATGTGCACAATCCAGTGTAGAGAATAATATTCCCTTCTACGGCCTGTTTAATTATTACCTGACATTTATCAATGACATTCACCAAAAAAATGCATGGCTTGCCACAGTATCAGCATTATTTTACTGCTTAAAGGTGAAGTGTGTAATTTCTGGCCAGCTAGAATCACGAAAATAAATGGCTAAAAACAATCACTGTTTTCAAACAGGTGTCCTAACACCACCATTTTCTATTGGTCATCCACACAGATCAAGCTATGGAACTGCAGAACTGATATGGACCCAAAAACAAACACAAGCTCAAACGAGTTCATCACTTCATACACTTCACAGATTATATTTACTGTGTGCAGAACACTAAGCTACTTACCACTTGTGTTTACACTGAAAAAAAAACATGAAAGGAGATAACAGAAAAACCTGAAGGGCTTTAAAGGGGCCTGGTTTCTGTCTTTGACTTTGGGTATTAGGGATGGAAAATTAATTGTTACACTTTTGCACATCAATAATCTGAATGTCTGAGGAGGTGCAGGAACCTTGACAAAACCAGACGCACACTGCCACTCTTTCTGTTGAACAGCAAATACAGATTGAGATACCCAGTGGTAAAATTCAGTTTTACATTCCATAGCTCAGGGGTGCTCATTAAAAAACATAATAAACAAAAAAACTAGTTTCATCAAGGACACCTAATCTTACGACGTAAGACGTATTATTCTTCACTCCTGAAAAAACACAGAGACAAAGAGATGCTTAGAAATGGTAATAAAGTACATAGCAGCATAATATCAAGCACAAAAATAACCTGCATATCAGTAATGAGAGCCACTTTCAATCTATTCTGAGACTATGATCAGAATCAGTCTCAGAATCACTGATTGACAACTGATGTCAATTCAATCTGTAATACTATCTGAGACTGGCTTTCTGTAAAGTACCAGTCAGGCTGGCATTAATCGCACTGTATTATTTGTTTCAAGATTTTGATTAAGAAACAATGTTAGACTGGTTTGAGACCCTTTAAAAAGCAAAGCAATAATCAACAATTTTGACCAAGAAACAAAACAACTCTGCTGAAGAAAAAGTCATATTCCTGAAGCTCTATAAACTGAACATGATTGAAAGAAAACTTGGATTTTTCATTCAGCAAACATCTGAGTTACCAAATAGATTCAACTATTGGAATATAATCCAGTTAATGAAATTGTGTTGTGTATCTGTCTAAAACTTCCATCTCATGAATTCTTTCCAGAGGCTTATTCCAGGGGGGTGACCCTGTAACCACGCGGGACTGATGAAAACATTTATTGCTTTCTGAATCTGAGTTCCGCCTTGCATGTCTCACAAAGCTTATCATATAGTACACAACTCCACCGAGAGATAATTAAAATATCTTCACAAGGAGGCAGCAGCCCTCACCTGACCCTGTCAAGAGCTGCATATCAATGCTTCTGACGTCTGCTCTCCCCCACACACACTTGCTGTTCCGACTTGTGGGATCTGCACAGTTGTAATGAGAAAAAACATCTCAAGAATCATTTATTTACATTTATGACAGACAGGTTAGGTGTCACCTGCATGATCCATGCTTGCAACTAACTAACTACAAAATACATAAAGATAAAATGCTTTTCAGTTTATATATTTAAAAAAACATAGATAACTATAAATAGGATCTTGAATGACTGAACTTGAAACCGAGCCCAGAAAATTTTAATGTAACTTGTTGGTAGGCCCATACAGTGTGTGTGTGTGTATGTGTGTGTATATGATGACAAAAGTTTGGCTTTTAAAACAGCATGCCTGGAGAGAAAGATCCAAAGAACAGAAAGAAATTTTTTACAGGGGATTATGTTAATCTCTGAATGCACTCAGCTTTCCTCAAAGGAAAAGTGCTTTTCTAACATGACAAAATGGCCCAATGAAGGATGCATAATTGTAGCCTGCATCCATAATATAAACGGTTTCAGGTATAGCTTGCAAGCTGTGGTGAGAAAAGTCACTAAGCAAAAACCTTCGAGCTCTGCTTGATTAGGCATCGTTCCACTCCGTAATGCCTTTTAATGGAGTTTTTACATGACTGTTCTGCATGCACATCTAAAGCAGCTATAAGACGGGTGTTACTTTAATGGCTCATCAGACCCTCTCTGAGACCCACTTGACCCTGAGGAGCTCCTGCGCATTTAAAGTAATTTGGTTTAATGATGCAAGAGAAGTTGTCTTATGGGATTTCTTTCATCTGTCAAACCTGTGGTTTTGATTTTATTGTATCTCTTTACTACTGTATGGTTCTAGAACCTCAATAGCCTCTTAAAGTCACCTGAAGTTGGTGAGAGCTTCTGAGCATGGGAATGTACAGGAATGTACAGTAAATTTAAAAAGAGAGCACACAAGACATCTAATTGAGATCCATCAGTAGGCTTTGTCTTTGGTAATTAAGTCTGTGAATTGCCGTATAACTGATTCAATAAAGCAACCACTAAAATAAGGTGTAGCTTATTAAGAGAACATGCACATTTTTGTGCAAGCTGGCATGTTGCTTCAGGGTGTATAATCAAGCCATTAGTGTTCAGAAGTTCAGAGCGGACTTCATTGTCATGCTTGCTATTGTATGCACAGACAAAGCCTTAACTACAGATTTTAGAGGCAAATGTATTATGAAAGCAAGTTAAGGATTAAGCATTAGCCCACTCTCTGTAAGAGATGGAAGATACTATATCTGTAAATCAGAGTCATTAAATTGCACAGAGAAATAAGCCGAATCTGATCTTAATCTTAAGCGTATCTTAAGGCGTGACAATAATATGTAAATTTCTCTTTCGGTAAAGACAAAAACAGAGAGTAAGGTCACCTTCATGCTAATATCTGCTCAAATATTTGTTTCTAGAAATCCTGCTCTTGCATAGGACATTTAAGAGGTGTTAGAAAAATGAGATCTTTAGACCTCCCACATATGTTGTAGTTGCGCTGATTCAGGAGATCTATGAGGGGACATTGTCTCAGAAACAAGAACCTGACAGGCTTGTGACTTCAAGTGCAGTCATTAATTTTCATTTAGTTCCCTGAATAAACCCTCTTTGTTCGTTTAATGGTGAGAAACGATCCACTTTTTTCAAGGAGTGTGGTTAATTTGGTTGATTTAATATTGATATATTGTCAGCATGGCTCACCCCCACGCCTTTTTGGGCAGAGACCATTTCCAACAATTCTTTGCCAGTTGCACACAAAAGGCTGCTTGAGAATAGAGACTAAATTAATTCGATAAAACCATTTCAAACAGACTGCAATTAGTTAAATGAAGACATTTTTGTCATATTCTCTTATTCCACCTTCATGTCCTGCCATTTTGGAGTATTTACAGCTTGCAGTGGTCCTCCAGTGAGACTTCATCTAATTCCCTGTGTATGTGTACCAAAACGCAAATCCTTGTCCATATTTCATTGATCTGCTTTGAAGGCCATACACGGTTGAAAAAAATACAGCTAATGGGCACATCAACAGAGATTAATGTAGTTATGTTCATTCTAGTGAGAATAATTACAGACTTCTGTCATCTCTTGCCAAAGACCCTGTTCCATGCAACCAAGCTATTCTCCCTGTGGAGCTCCCCTCATATGCAACAGTTATTTTAGAACAGAGTAAATAAAAAAATAAAGATACAGAGTGCGTGTTTACAAATCACTACAATACAGAACTATTATATTCAAATACTAAAAATCTATATGAAAATATATGAAATTAGATGTCTTACCAGATTTATTTAATTTATAGTACTGTATAAAATAAAGACCTCAATTTATGCTGCATTTATACAAAGACCTACATTTATGCTACTTTTCTCTTAAAAATCTTTTACTGTTACTTACTTTTAAGTAAGTTTTAAAACTTACTTACTTTTTAGTTACTTTTACTTTAAAATCTTACTGACCGAATCTACCCTAGCAACTGCTGCTCACCACCATATTATCAGATAAGAGGCCTTTGTTCTAATGTTTTTTTTCATGTTTTGTAATGTTTTATAGCTTTAAGTGCAAAAACTATTTTTACTAATAATATAATATTCAGAAAAACAGTTATGTATTATTACTAGGGCATTAATAGAGTATAAGTGGCCAAGCAACAAAAACTATAAATAAAGCATGTTGCAGAGTGTCAGCTGTCATGCCCAAATAAATATGTTTAACATCAATAATGACACCTACATTTGCTACAAATGTAACTAATGATATTAACTTAATGTTAATTTATTCACACATCTATTCAAACATTAAGTCATACTAGAGGTAGTAAAGTAATAAGTAATAACCAAGTAGTTCCCAGTATTGTATTAAGAAATTTAAACTTTTTTGTTCTTAGTTAAAATAATTATCAAATAAGACTTTTCACTTTTCAGATTGTGACTGGATACAGATTCACACTGTTAGTCTAATAAGATGTTCTGTAAAGCTTGTCTGAGCAAGCAGAAGTAAACGGGGGGCAAAGCTTAGCAAAGGTCAGTTCTCTCTAAGATTGTTGCGTGACTGCAGGAATTATTTAATTGTTCACTATACCTGTGGAAACTCAGCCAAAATACAGGTCCTGCTGTTAGTGTTCTGTTTCTGTTTGTCTCTACCTGGGTGAAAGAGACTTTTCAAAGGCCATTACCAGCCCAGTGGTCAGGAGAAAAGGGCAGTGGAGGGTGAAGAGCTCTGGTCAACAGATGAACCCAGTGAAGCAAGTCATTACAGCAAAATAGAAATCTGCTGTTCATGCTGATCCACTAGCTATACTGATTGTTATACTTCTGATTTTAAGTCAAATTTATACACATTTGTTTATGACAGGGTCTAACCAACTCATAACACAGAGCTACAAGAGCGTTAAAGAAATTCAACACTCAGTAAAAGAGACCTGTGGTGGCCATTACATCAAGCAGCTCTCATTTCATAAGCAGGCTGATTTACAGAGATGCAGGTCAAACTATATTACTGACTGTATAATAAATTGTGGTGCTAAACATCAACTCCCCTTTTGTTTATCGTCCGCCAAGATCAAAATGTTTCTATGGTGCAACTGTCATATTACCCACAGAGGGACCCGTATTCACCTGCAAATCTATGCAGCTGATGAGCACTAGCAAGAATGCTAGCAGCTGTCCTCTTAGAAGCAGGAACTGGGTGCAGTAGCACAACCCATGGCAAGATCCATTAGCCGAACAACAGCAGTTAGCTAGGTCAAAGAGATGTGAAGGACAGGCCCTCATCCTGGAAAACCCCACAAATGTGATGACTACACTTTCAGCCAGTCACTGCTTGTCGTCAGTGGTATAGGCACCCTATCAATGGCAGATGAGACTAATACATTCTCTGTTATATTTTAAAAAGCTTAATGCATGCTTGATTTTGCCCCAGCGGCTGAGTTTATCCCCCTTGCAGATGTGGTTTCATTGGCAAGCTTAATAGCTTTAAGTGACTTGGTATTACTCCTATTCAATATGCTGACTAAGCCCTGGGCAGAATTTCTTAACTGTTCCAGGATCCCCACCTTGCAGCAAAGCTTCTAATGTAATTAAAGGGTAAAAGCTTTTGAAAACAAATTCTACTCTGTCATGATTAAAGCTGGCACACTGGAAACCCGCTTGCACTAAAATATTGTCTATGTTTAAAGGCAGTGAGCTATTGGGGAGATAAACCCCTACCATTAACTCATCCTTAAGCAAACAGTCTACATCTTCTATTGGAGTAGCACTGAGTGAAAAGGGAAAATGGAGCCAACAATTCTTTGAGGCTGGAGCTGCATCATGCCATCATTGAAAGCTTCAATGGACCTCGCTCATATAACCTCTCCCCTGAGATGACTTAAGCTTATATAGATTAATTGAAAGAATGAATATGTATTTGTAGCAGATCAGTCACTGCCACTTGTACAGCTTGAAGGAGGAAATAAAAAAAATGGTGGTGGAGAGTAAGGGGTTGGGAACAAAAAGGGCTTGCTTGGATGCTGTTCAAATAGTGTTATAGGGGATACTGGTGGAAGATGCAGAGGCTAGTTTTTGGCAGCAGATGCTGTTGTAAAATCCTTTCTAAGTCTAATCACCTGAATAAATGAGATGGATATTGATTTGTTTATATTAGCATTTTGAGTCTCATAGCGTCATTGATTTGGCAGACAGATAAAGGTTCTTAGGTCAGTTTCAATTAGCATATTGAAGTTGCTTGGTTATTTCGTGTTTATAACCCTCCGAAACAAAAAAGGACTTTATCTGGACTTCGAACATATGCTTCATAGGGTCTTTTGTTCAAGTGAAATTTGGAAAGGTTGGCATGGTTTTTGAAAACAAAGCTGCGCCAGCCACTGGCCATAATAACTTCTGTGACTAAAACTATTTCTCATGAATAGTGCATGTGACTTTTGGGACAAAATATACTACTAAAATTTCCAATACAGCGTTTACAGAAACAGTGACTTGTGCATGAATTCAGCTGAACACAGGATGTTTGTAGTGAGTATGCGTGTTCAGCTGCCATATAAAAGAACCTCCTGATCAGATGGTTCTCTCAATAAATGATAAGAAGCAGAAAACATTAACTGGGTTGAGTAAGTGGATTCTCCATTCTTTTCCCTAGGATGAAGGAAATCTCAATCCTGAAATCCTGCTTGACCGTTTTGAGCACAACACATGCAATATCAACAGTCCCCATCTCTTAACTTAGAGAGCAATAAACCTCTTTCCGTTATAGCCATCTCAGCAAAAATCCAGAGAAAGACTCATTATAGAATATTTATATGTATGACATTATTATTATTTAATTCACAGCATTAATATCCTTTGTGATTTCCCCAGCAGCTGTCTTTTTCAAGATAACTAGCCAAAACCAATTCACAACATCGCTGAATCAAGACATTTTTACACATAAAATTGGTCCAAAAATTAAATGAAAACTTGCCAGAGGTTTGCAGATGAGTATTATCTTACACATTTCACCAAACAAGTTGAATGTGACAAAACTAATTGACAATTCAAACTATGATTTAGGTTCACAGTAATGTAAATACGCACACATACTCTATGACATACACACACATATCTGGGGACACAAACCCAACACAGCTCATCTTGTTAATGAACCAAATGAGAGAGAGTAGGAGGCTACTAATTAAGCTGCAGAAATGTTCTCTAGAGACGCTCACATCAATTAAAACTATATGACAGCAAAACCAACATGAATCATATATCACTGAAAAATATAAATTATGAGAGGTTTTATATAAGGTGTAATATCTGTAGGCATTTGTATAAAAGAGTGCACCTCTTTTACTTTGTTCAACAGTGTGTTGAGATTCCTGCTTGAAATGCTCAGGTCCTTCATTGGTGATCAGGGTCACAAAAAGGTCAATCCATTGTGATTAAGCCATTTGTGTACAATCTTGAGGTAAGAGCTCGAAAGAAATGTCATTAACATTATCCCCACTGTAATAGGTTCAAAACCCAATTATAGCTCTAAAACAAGCACTGGGATCTTATCTTGACCAGGTAGAGATTACACAAGCACAGACAGCAGACAGATTCTTTAAGATTCCCTACATGAATAAACATGGACATGTTGGAATACATTACATGGCACACCTCAGGCTGTATCAATTGGGTTGAATAAATGAAAACATAAATTACTAAAAATGTACAAATGTAACAAAATGAACCTGACGAATCTGTAGAAATGATGATGCAATAAACCAATGTTGTAGTAATGTTTAATTACATCATAATTAATTACTAATCAAAAGCTGTATTTTAAATCAACTGCCTGAGTACTTCCTGTAATGGATGACCTTGCTACACAACAGATGGTAAATACATGCCTGACATCCCAGATAATCTCCTGAACCTTAATGAATTTTAGCCTCAGATGATCTTAGTAAAAATGTAATTCCATCACTGACCCAAAAACAGCCAAACCATCCACATCTGTTCACTGTCCAGTCATTTCCTTTGCTCCCAGCATCATCAACTAAAAAATATAAATTATGTGTGTGTGTGTGTGTGTGTGTGTGTGTGTGTGTGTGTACATATACACATATATATGTATACATAAACTGAAGCAAAAAAGACATTCTGTCAATAGACACAAGCCCTACATAACCTTTTCTTAAAAGGTCACTTCTTTTTTATTATTATTATTATTACCTTTATTATGAAGGTATGATTTTATGTAGCAACAGCATCAGTCAATTACACTGTGTTGGAGAATGAATCGTTGAAACAGTAATTTTTGAGAAGAGGAGGCACGGCAAGCCTCTCAAAAGCACTCAGGGAACACATTTATATGAAGATATCACATCACCCCTGACATTCCTGAAAAGAGACGTTCACATCACTGCTATGCAGAGCCCGACCCATCACCTTGAATTGTGATCAACAGTGAGTGGCAACACTGTCTCAGTCAGGCAGCACCTGTAATTTGATGTACATATTGAAAGATTGCCTGTAGAAGATGGTAAAATACGCCAGTGAAGATTTTAAACTGTAACCACATAACAATCTACTTTTTAGTTTATTGGTAATTAAAAGTCAGGTGTAAGAGAAAATTCACTGCAAGACAGTGTCAGACCTATACTTGAAATAAACATTCAATCAGAGGGAAAAAGACAAAGAAGTTGGGGTTTTCTGCAAATAATTACAACAGGTCTTTGTCTGGTTTTGCATTTGTTTTGCCTTTTTATAAAGCACCAGTGCCTTAGACAAAAGAAACTGTGGAGCCTGTGGAGCTCTGCAGTTACCGTCCCTACAACACAAATGGTCTGTTGACCTCCTGCATCAAAAAAGCAAAGTAATGAAAAATCACATTAACGTGGGGTTAGCATTTAACAATCTGGTTTATACCTTTGTCTGGCCTCAGTGAAATTGCATTTTTGAGTGCTCAATCTGGTTAGCGGAAAATGAAAAATATGGTGCAAAGAAAAAAATTCTCAGCATTGCTATTGCTCATCATCTTATTGTCAAGGTGTGGAGCCAATTCTCTCCTGTGACCTTTACCAAAGCACATGGCTTACACCTGTGTGCACAAGCGTTACGCCATAAAATGCTCAGATTATTATTTAAAAGCAAACACTGCAAAATCAAATTGATTGTGTGTTTTTTACATTTGGTGCTGTGGGGTACATTAAGTATTAATGTCGAACAGACTTTCTCACAACCCCCTTGTGTGACATTGGCCTAATGTGTTAGCGTATGTGCTGCTTCACTGTTTGAAAAGCACTCGTTACATGTAGATGCCAAGAAATAAAATTGTTTAAAAAAACACCCATTGCAATACTAAAATTGTATCTCAAAACGCACTTATTCAGCATGAGCTAGCATGAGTGGGTATGCAGGAAGCAGGGGGAGAACAGGCTGCAAATAACTTTTAGTAAGCCGCACCTCTCATATACCTGAATTGGTGATATTCATTGTTATGGCAGTGTTTTTACAGTGATAGCTGCCCCAAGGGCTGGAGGAGTGGGCAGCTGCTGAGTCCTGTCCACCAACAGTATGTCAAACCATTATCTGATACCTCCCCATGTCTTCTTGCTTCCCTACTGAGTAATTGAAATGCTCAGCCACCAGCACTCTTATTGGATTCTTCTCTGTCAAACATCTCACTCACTTTTCTGCAAAAAAGCTAGTGCCAAGGCCTGTTTTCTTGATTTGTTTTCCTGCTGCTCCTTTCACCTTTTTTGGTTTCAGAGCCTTCAGGTTGGACACGATGAGCTCAGTATGTATGTGTGTGTGTGTGAGAGAGAGAGCATATGCATGTGTGTGGTTCAGTATAGATTTCCCAATACACATTCTCCCTCATTCCCTCTCCATGCCTCGTTAGGACAGTGCTGTCTGGAGTCTCCTCCAAGCCCTGTGCTGCTCTGACAATCTTTTGATTTATTGGACTGTCTGTTCCTTGGGTTTCATCACTGTCTTTCAATTGACATTACCCAAGCAGGCTTGTTTCAGAAAAAGCGTTTGCTCTGATCTTTAGGTTTGACTTTCTTCATATCTTTCTGCTCTGCTTCTCTTACTGAGGTTACAAAGCAGAAATATTGGAAAGACAGTAAAACTTTTTTTTGTTGTTGAACAGTTTATGCTACAAGACCAAAATGTGGACACCCAAACATTACACATGTGAACATTTAAAAAAAGTCTAAAATTTCTGTGCTGGTCAAAGCTTGTTTAGACTAGTTAGTACTAAGCCAGCAGGTATCACAGCATAGCCATGTTGCTCACCAACACAAATTCTGATTAACCAGCATCATTTTTATATTGCATCAACAAAGGGAGGCTTGCTGGTTGAGCTAGTAAAGAAGCCTGGTAGGGTCACCATATTTCTATACAGGGGAATAACACCCAGAAGACAACATACGCTGAAAAGATTGTGAGATTGATTTTAAACACAGCTGCTAGTAATGGGTTGAGCTGAAATAGCTAAAGCTGACTATTTAGAAGGTGGTGTCCACATCTTTTGAAGCATATCTGTGTGCCATGTAAATGTTTAGAAGTAAAACATACACAGTAAACCATCCATAAACCAGACACACAGCTTAAATGCATGTTTGGAAAATATTGCATTTCTGAAAAGGTTTAGTGCCTTCAAACAGGACTGGTTCATCAGGTCTCTGGAGGGTTCAGTATTTGCCAAGGTGTTTTCGCACATTTCCTCAAAGTGAGAGGTATATGGATTTTACACTTCATTATGGAATAGACAACCCCCACCCGCAATAGTGGCATCCCAAAACATCCTTGGATGCTATGTTGAGTTCATTTGATGCAGAAGATAATCATCTTTTCATTTCCTGTGCGAATGCAATCCTTGAAAACTGGCAATTTGTGATTGCCACAACATAAAGTAAAAGGTCAGCAATGAACTGGTTAAGAGAGATAGATGAGAATATTTTAGCAAGGTAATATTTGAATATTTACATTAATGCATATTTTGCATTTCTGAAAATATGAGTGAAAATGTTTAGAGAAACTATTTGAGAAATCCAGTTATCATGAGGGCAACAAACTCAATAAATCGTTACTTATCGATCAGAACAGAAGCCGTTTGTCTGTGGTTATCACAAGCAGGCCAGCTTATTGATTTGTGTTGACTTATAAAATAATAAAATGTGTACTACAAATATTCTGTGAACTTGACATTAATAACAGTTATGTTATAAGTGATCCGGTTAAAATGTATCTGCAAGACACGATAACGTTCAGACATGAATAATGCATGATCCAGAAAGTCACTGCTAGAGCCCCACAATTCTCTTATAGTCAATAAACCCACAACCAACTTTTTCTAATGGGATCTTAAAGGTTTAATGCAAGTTACCTCTGCTGACAGTGTCTGTGGGATAATGCTGATTACCACAGAAAATAATTTTGACGTATACGGCATCACATTAAAAACATAAGTAAACCAGGGCAGTTCCAGAGGGTTTAAAGACGAAATATGAAGCTATATTTTTGTAAAGCTTACATGAATTATATCTGAATAATTATTTAAATTATTCTGTTTATTCTGTCTGTTTATTATTTCAGCTGTAAAGTTGTCAAAAACCTCCTTTCTGAGGTGGGAATACTACTTTTAAAGTGGGTGAACTTCTGGTGATGTGATACTAACGTAATTCTCTTGTGAAGGTTCCATGTAAAGAGAAAACAGCTGTGGTTCTCAACATTCTCCACTGTCAAAATTGTACGAATCCTAGACATGCTGTAATTTTTTTTTGTGCCTCTGCAAAAGAGATTTTACTTGATCAAATTTAACAGCTGTCAACACATTAAAAATTATGAATCATTAATATGGTCAAGAGATTTTGTTGTTAACCTGTTTTATAAGAAAAACAATAAATATTTAACACAGCTCTTTAACTGATACTGCACAAGTTTCCGTTACGATGGACATTCTTTCTCGCTGTGACAGCTCACCAAAACATGTTAGAAATTAGAAATATGATTCATGTAGCATGTTGATCTGCATTTTAATTGCTAAATGTATTTTTTATTAAACATTCTGTAACCTTTGATATTTATTATTATTATATTATATTTATTTTTGGTTCCATTGCCTTTCTGTAACCATAATTTATGCTTATTTTATAGTGAGGGACAAGACAATGTTTTCCATGGTAATTGTTCCCCAAATTATAGAGCTTAACTTGTACTGAACCAGGAGCATTCCTTTAAGGTCAAATAGAGAAACTCCTGTAATTGCAAAATGATGTCTTGTTAAACTTAAACAAGCGCATAAAATGGAGGATTGGGGGACATGGACGCTAGGTAATGAGTTTAGCATCCTCTTCATGTTTGATGCAACTCAATCAATCAGAACTCCAAGGTTTATGGCTGTATTACAGCCCATGACATCTAAAGAGAAGAGCTGGGGTCCCATTCCTGTCTATCTAGCCTCAGACACAAAGCCTGTGATGAAATGGTCTGTTTGGAGGACATCAGATAACGGACGAGGACAGAAAGAATCACACTCTACCAGCTCCTATTTGATCCTCTAATGTGACCATGAAAAAGAAAACAGATAGAGGAATCAATCTAGATTCTACCTACACCTGGTATTACGATCCATTTACGGTGTTGCAATTACAAGCACAACTGTTCCTAAAACATTTTATGAGTTGATTACTTAAAGCAGATTTGAAAACAGTCAAAAACACATGCAATCCCATCGCATTTGTAGTGTAAACACTGATCTGTTGTAATGCATGCCAATTGAATATGAAGGGCCTCTCACTCATCTGTCAATCAACCACTGCAATAAAATAAGGGTTTTAAATGTACCCATGCTGCTTTCAAAGAGAACACCTGAATACTGTTCATGCACTTTACTGAACTCTTCTAGTATGTCTGATTTCAACACTGACAGATCGTATGAAGCTCATCCAAAGTTCAAGTAATACAGGTTTGTGCTTCTATTAAAACTCAAGTATAGTTGGGGAACAACTGTGTTCTAATTCATGTTTCCATGCTTTTATCCAGTAGATTTTTGGCACTTTATCATCATCATTATCATTTTGGATCACCAAAGACGGATCTTCAGAGCTTCAGTGAAGGTGAGAAGAACTTGTGAGACCTACTTTTACTGTTCCTAAAAGCAGGAATTATTCTAAATTCAAAATGCCATACATATGACAGAAGGGATTTTGAGACTTTCCACAATGAAGCAATAAGTTTGGCATGACATTTCAGAAAGTAGCTGCTTAACAATAAGAGAATTCCATTCCAGAAATTTCGATATTATACATGTTAATGTTATGGTAAGTATATGGGCAAAAGAACCCCCAAACAAATGCTCCACCTTGTGAATAACGGCACACAGGCTGCAAAGGTGTACCGTAATCTAGTGGGAATGGCGAGCTAAGTGACTTTGTCCCCATGGTTCCAAACATGCAGAGCTGTTTCCTGGGTAGTTCATTCACAGCTGCTGAAAAGATGATGAGCTCACAGTATGAGCTAAACAGCAGACTCACTTCAGCTGCCATCATTCGAATTACATCATAAATCACTCATAAGTGGGGAACAAAAATGTTCCAGTGTTTCAAGAATAAAGCACCAATGTTAGATTACAGTTATTCTGCTCAAATGGGACTTTTTCACCTTACAGGAAAAAGTAATTTTATGAGAAAGATAATGTTAACTAAGTCAATGTGAGATTAACAACAGTGTTTACTAACAGGTGTGACTTTCAAATCGTTCTGTTTATGCATTTGGGGAGTCACTCCAGTTGTCACTGTTGTTTACAACCAAACTATGTGTAAATACGAGCATATTTAGTACTCTGGGACTGTATCCTGCTGCCGTACAAATGCAAACCTAAAATTTTCCATGCAAAGTCTATTTACCGGATGGCAAGAAACAGATGAGAAGTTCTGTGTAAGCAGCTTAAAAGGAAAACTGAGAAGTCAGTGGTCTGTTGAGCTCATCATAAACTTGGTCAGTTTTCCCAACCTCTCAAGGCCCAGAGTGCCAAGGAACAGCTAGAGAGTTTAAGAGGCTTACCTCCTCCTTGAACCTCACACACACACACATCTATAGATGCATGATTGCATACACTGCACACCAGCATACAAATGTGTGATTTACATCCCTCATTTATCAGTTTGAATTTTAAGGACAAAGTGATTATAACCACTAAAGCACAACCCGGAGCAGAAGTGCCAATTTAGAGGAAAAACTAATTAGCAGATGCATGCAGGTAAACAGGATTGAGAGTCTATATGACTCACTCTCCTTCTAGGAAACACAGTTTCGATGCAATTACTGACGGACGTGTCTGCAGAGATCCTGTGGCTTTAAAGGATTAATGACGATTAAAGGGTTAACTTATTTGCCCCCTTCTCAAAACCCTATTTGCATAGGGTCCCAACAAAGAACTTGTATACAAATCACTTTACCACTGTAAGATAATCAATGACTGCTAACCTTAAAAGGCATTAGCAATTCACATTACTCATCGAATTGTGTGTATGTGGACGGTGTTATTAAACCTCCATTTTTCACATACAGAAGTGTTTTGTTCACGGCAGGCCAAATAAAGAAATGTTTTGCCTTTTGTCTGTATTTAGTTAATGTCTCAATATGTACGCATTTGTCTTAATCTGTTCCTGTGTTTATGAAGAATGACTCCAGTTATAGGCAAATCTCTAAATGCCTTAACTTCCAAAGAGGAGAAATCACCATTGGAACGAAACTAATGATGAGTGGTGTGGAAATATCTGAGGAGAGAGGAGAAAACAGCAAAAAACATGTTATTTGATGAAAAAGAGCTCTTCAATGCTAATCTGCCATGGATTGCTGCACAGATATCCGGGTTCTGTAACCACAGGTACATTTTAAACACTCTTAGACATTCTACTCTGTTTCCATCTGTTGCTATAGAGACAAACACCTGAAAATAGCTTTACAAGAAACCTCTGTGAACTCAGTGCATACCCTACAATGAAACCAAGGAAGGTGTATATTCTTTGAGCTTTATACAAGGGATTGTGCTCTGAAAGTGTGGTCATTGACCTTGTGTGATGAAAGCCCACTTCTTCGGGAGCCGGAGTGCAAAATGACATACTTTAAAAACCAGCTCTGCTCAGGCATTTCAGCTAGAGGCTAGGGCCTCACAGACAGTACACACCAAATGTATCTTAATTAAGGGTGAGAAAATAAGGACTTTTTTCCCTACATTAATAAATCCACTTAAAGGACAACTAAAGTGACCTTTTTCGAAATTCACACTCACACTTCTGTTGCCACTATGCATAGCGACACAAAAATAAATTATGCATTAAGCCGTCATTACGTTCATGCAATTTCGCGATACCTCTCGTGTTTGTTACACGTTAAAGTAGAACAGTCATCGCTGGAGGATCTCTGCAAACAAATTATGCAAAGTTGAAATGCCACGGGAAGCCTTAACCTACGTTTACCCCAAGGCTCTGAGCTGCAGACTGCATACAGAGCAAAAAACAAGCAAAGAACGAAAATATAATAGACATTTCTAGGCACTTCTTTGTGTATGCATGCACACACACAAATGAGATGTCAGCCTCTACAAAAGTGAACTAAGAAATGAAAGCTCCGACTGGCCTCTCAGCATTCAGCATAGTTGAAGATAGGTGGCAATACAAACGCTTCAGATAAATTGCCTTTGACACTTTAATTGCGTTTATTCTAGTATTTCCTTTAAGGGTGCACATTATGACAAAAATGACTTATAATTGTCCCTTATATTATAATCTAGCTTGTACATTATATGGAGATAAAGACATTAAGTTGTTACTTCTCTTTTCTATAGTGTTATAAATCTGATACTTGTCACTTTAATGCCATACAACTACTCCCCAAGTTATATTCAATTCAACCAGTTAAGTATAATACATAAAGCAATTCTTTTACTTTTACATTATTTAACAGTAAATGGACGGGTGTTTTTGTGCCCTTGGATTAAGCATAATGCATATCAAATACAAACAGCTACAGTCCCAAAGTCTAAAAGCTTAGCAGGTACATAATAAGAAATGAGCAGCAATATATAATATGATAATACCCCATATTATACAGAATATAATTTTGTATGATAAAAATATATTTTTAGTACTTACACCTAATATTCTTTCAAAACAAAGTAATTGGTAGTTTCAGAGTAATTTAGTAATGTAAAAGTTTGGCATTATTGGTCCACATCTCTTCTATTAAGAAAAGTCAGAGCAAATATTCAGCATAAGAGCACTTTGAGTTTAGATCTTAATTCTGCATGGCAACATCTACCTCATATTCTCACGACTTACAGAGCTATAAAGAGAAACCAATAAAGCCTCCACACTTGTCATTGTTATTTTCTTCTATGTTCACTTTTTATTTCTTAATGGTTCATTGATGCCTCTCAGCAGATTTAGCACAAGGGCAGGACGTTCACAGAAAGTTCAACACCAACATATTTAAAGGCAAACGTTTAGATGGGAAGTATCCCAGATGGGATTTGAGCTGGTTTCTTGCAATAGTTACATTGGAAAATACGCTGGAATGTATGGAGGAGGAGAGGAGCCAACATTTCAAAATGATAAACGTTAAACATGAGTCATTACACCAGCCACCAACAAGGGCACTCCTACCATTCCAAAGAATTATCATGGCTTTGTGAGTTCAGAGAAGACGCTGTTGTTTGCCATACATCATTTTTTCCTCCTGAATTGACTGTTTTCTACCTTTGTACTCACGCATGCTTAACAGGGACAAATAAGAGTTAAATAAGCAGCTCCAATCAGAAGTATCTCATCGTGCCCCACATGCTGTGACCCAGCCTGTAGAGATACCAATGGCTTATCAGTAAAGAGAAAGCAGAAGTCTTTCTCATTCTTTTTTCCTCCATCTCTCTCAATCTCCATCTGCCAGGGCCAGACAGAACACAGAGGTGTGCAAGAAGTCTTGGTAGATAATGGACCAACCTCGCATGTCAGCAAAAGGGGCTTCCATTTTAGTTTTGCAGCTCACTGGTGCTTGTCTACATGAATATGACAATGGCTCATGTAGGTTGGTAGGTAAAGAATGTAAGTGAGTGAAAGAAAGAACAGACAGAGAAGAATGTAAAGGAAGAGTGAAAGAATGATGGAAAAGAAGGTAAAAATTAAGGCCCTCTATGGGTGCCTTGGGATATCTACTGCTGGAGAACTGCTGATTAGCACTGCTGAGTCTCTCTCCAAATCTCTGACAAATGACAGATTTGAAACTGCACAGTCTGATGGAACAATCCCCCTGATGGCTTCCAGATCTGACTTAGAGGGTGACTGTAGTCTTCCAGGCAGGAAAACCAGAGAAGGGAATCTGAGCTCAAATCCCCTTTCAGATTTTTTTTTGGCAAGGCCACCAAACAGGAGGAAAAGGTAAGGATTGACTTTGCATGACCACCAAAACAGTTATCCAGATCACTGAAGATCTTTTGCTTTAATTTGCTTAGAAGTGCATATAAAAAAATAAATGTAAAGATTTTCACTACCTTGAATAAAGTGGTTCTTCAATGATGATAACTAAAGTTCTAATTAGAAAAGATTTTAATGAACCTTTTTAAATGAAACGCTCAGTCTATTAGCCTCATGGCAGGAAGCATATGCTAACAATTAACAAAAGCGAAAGGACTGAACAAAAACTACATTTAGGAAAAAAAAAAGAATTTACAATTTTTTTTAAATATAGCATTCATTTGAGCTTACAGCAAAAACAATTAGGAGTTAGAGAATGACAATGTTGAACAGCTTATAATTCTCTGAAAAAAATCTTAACTTGACACAGGCATATTTTATAATTAATACATTTTATTATAGTTAAACATAAGTGATAAAACTATAACACCAAATGCATTAAATCTATTCAATAATCAATTTCTGAGAAACATCTGAGGAACAGGCTTAAAAAAACTTTCAGCTTTCAACGGCAAGACTCGGTTACTGCAGCAACGACTTGAATTATAACAGCCATGACATGAGGGATGCTCATGATTTCAGTCTTAAGTTAAGTAGCTATGCATGTGCTACATATGTTTGTAATTTCATGCTGTTTCAACATAACTACATCTAGCTAAGTTTTTCTCAACTACTTTATGATAATGAAGTGGCCGGCCTGTCAGTAAACCATTAAGGGAAAAAAAAACACAAGCATCAATACTCTAATTCTCATCCTTAGGGCAGGCAGCCATTGATTCCTGTCACTTCTAATGGTCTGCAATTCTACAAAGTCCAGAATCTTGACTTCAACTGAAATGGGTCTTAGCAATGGAGTTGGGAAACTTCATCTCCGTGGTAAGGTTTGCAAAGGCAATTGTGTTGGTGATGTATGAAATAAAAGCAATCTGCTTTGGATCACAGAGTTTGACCTGAATTTCATTCCCTGGCATGCTCAAGATGGTTCTTTTTGAAACTCAGCTCAACTTCAAACTGTCAAAATACACCAGCACTTGAAGAGTTGGAGATTGTGTTGTATTATTTCTAAATCTGTATCCAGGAGAGAGCAGATGATCCACATTTTAGTAGGAAATGCCCAATGTGTTTAAAATGCAAGACATTAAGACACAAATAGAGCAGAACTGTAAACATGATGAACATTGAAATGTCAACTTAATCTCTCTGAGCTTCAGTTCTCTAAACAAATAGTCAGCCCTCAAAAGGCATTTATCTTGAATTTGCGTATGATGTTAGAGGAGGAGGTTTATTTTTTATGAGATGAAACCGTGGGAGTGCAGACAACCTCAATGAAATGGAAAGGAGCCCAAACTGCATCTGGAGGTTTCAGCACAAACTGTGAATTCTTGGGGATCTGTCAGTCCTGTGTGAGGATTCATTCTAGAATGTAAGTCTTAGAAACTTAGACAAATGTTTAATCCTTTTATTATGGTTTAGAGTGACGAATCTCTTTGCATGTACTGTAGGTGTTGTTTATGCAGAAAACATGTCCCCACCGTTTTGGCCGAAGACAATTTTTGTCCCCACCGCTTCATGAAATAGCTCACAGCAGGGATGCATCTGAAGCAGAGAAAGTGTCTCCCTTTCCTGAGCAGTTTTCATTCATGTGTAACAATAAATGTTTTTACAGTGCTGAAATTTGTTAATGTTTGCTTGGTGTTCATTGTTGTTATCAGTGCTGAAAAGCAATAGCAGCAGTGCACTTCAAGCTGAAAAACAACCCACATCCTCAAAGTACTCAAAAGCAAAGCATTAGTGCTTGAGCAATGAAATATACTTTATGCTGTACATACTCTACTTTAAATGCAGATAAAATGCATTTATTCACTGACCTGAAAAATTTTGAATTGACAGTGACAGTCATAAAAAAAAAAAGTTATCAAATGAAATGACACAAGCTTTGGAGTAGTTGAACTTGTCATTAAGAATGACTGCTCGCTTAAATTACTGGCAAATTAAAAGCAACTCAACCTCAAAAAAATAGCAAAACTTAAGAAAAGTGAGGCCCATGTTTGTGCACCTTTCCTCTGCACTGTTCTGGATGGCTTTTCAATCATGTAGTTGAACTATGAAAAAACACCCAGTGTTAATATGCTTAAAATACTTATGACAGCTCAAAAACATAATTGCTTCAGATCCCTTGTCATCTAGTTAAGAAGCATAGGTCCGTCTTGGACAAAAGTTAAATGCATTATTAGAGAGGCGGACAGGAGATGGAGACTGCATGACTGAGGGCTTGGCACCCCATTCATGCTCACCATGAATGAGTTTCTCTCTTCAATCAAGGGAACAATAAATTCAAACAAGGCTGACTACCCTGACAGGCTGACAGACAACCAGCAACATCTAATTGGTGGCAGAGGTCTTTTATTCAGAGTGAGCAGGTATAAATCACTCTCTCGCAATAAAAGAAAAGGCTTTAGAGGGATTTTTGGTGGAAAATGCATCTAAGACAGAATTCAACAGACATCCTCAGCTTTCATACTCATAACGTAAAAATGGCCATTGAGCGAAGACTGTACACTTCATGCCATTGAGATGCATCTGAAAGCACCAGAAATACGAACCCTCCACAGATTATTGTCCTGGCCATTTCACCACATACCGGGCTATTCACTCTAACCTCTCTGCAGCTATTGATGGGTGGAGTAAAGAAAAAGATGGATTGATAAGTGGACAAAGATGGACATAGAGTGGAAGAGAACTTATGATGGCTTTTTTGTCCCCCTTTCACCTGAAAAGCAGGTTAGAGCATTCTAGCTGAAGTGGAGGAGTTGAAGACCCCTGACATCAGCAAACACAGATATGGGCAAAGTGCACAGATTGCTGACTCAGGACCTGTGAGTGACATCTCTTAAGTGCACGGAGGGGACGGGAGGCATGCTTTTAAAGGCATCACCACTGTGGAGGACAATACAGGACATGACTCGTACCAAAGCTCTGATTCTGACTGTGAGTTGTTTTGGGGGTACTGTGTGATGCATCTCCAGGGGCCGTGTTGTATTGTGACGCACGTGGTCCATATTTAGCAAAGCTATTAACGCAGCATTGAGGGGATAAGAGCTATCCATCTTTCTGGGGGAAAGTGGGCTGAACACTAAAGCTGACCACAAATATGCCATGAGACAAATATTGGATAGCTAAGTGGGATGGGCACTGGGCTCCCAATGCCCAATGAAATGTCTTTACACTGAATCTTAGCCTCTAACATAGTTCTATGCGTGTCCAAACTTTTTGGGTAACAGACATGCAGTGTGAATATTACCATGACGTCTAATACAAAACAAATACAGCTTCAACTCTATTCCACAATGTGCATCTGGTTTAACACATTCTTCATAATTGCTTACCTTAGGTCCTGAAGTTAGAAGTTACTAATATAAGTTATTAAACTGCGGGGGTTAAAGGTACTCTGCTGTGGTAACAGTGAGCACTCACAACAATAATATCATTCTCTGTAAACAGAGTATTGAGAAAAACTCTGATGCAAGTCTCATATAACTACAGAGATCTGAAACATTCAGTATGTCAATGATTATCAGCAATCCTACCTACTGTTTCTTAGCGTAATTACCAGATGGTGAGGCTAATTAATTCTCATCCCTTGAGAGGAACATTATGTTTTTACAATCTTATAAAACCAATGTAAAATCGTGAGATGTCATAGAGAGCAGAGATTTCTTCTTCTGAATATCAAATTAAGTACCCTGAGAGCTGTGGGTTTATCTCTGTCCCCTGAGCACTGGCCAGATCATTTCTAATGTCTTTACAGAAACACCACTGTGTTCAGAAATTAAAGTCTGCATTGTGTGCATTGTGAGAACCTTAAGGGAATATCCAAGACCAAATCCAGCTGTACCGAAGTACAGCAGCACAGCTGCAGAAAAGTCAGAAAACTTACATGGAGACCAAAATACCACCTATTACGAGAAAGCTGCCTATTACATGAAATCTGTGTTTACGTTGACATGCAGTGTTTTAGCTCCTTACTCTCAACTCACGTAACTACAGAACAAAATCAAAAAATGGAGATGACTGGATTTTTACAATTTGTCAGGTAATTATTGGACACGTTAACCATTACTGAACATTTCAGTAATTCTTTTCCATGCACATACACACTCATCAAAATCCTGTAAGAATGCACCTTGCAGCTTATTTGTTTACCTGGGCACATAGGCCACATTCTCTGGCTGAAACCTAGCTGTGTTAGGCCACCTTTTCTTAAACAATGTATAAAAAATGCCATTTAGTTGCATGACATTTCAGAACTCTGCAATACAATACTTTAAAGGTAAAGGGTTAATTTCTGTGCCAACAAAGTCCATTACTGGCACTAAATAGATTTACAAAAATAAAATATATTTAACAACTGGTTTCCTAAAACATTCCACCTTGTTTCCTGTTTTCCACTGCTGGATCAAACACACTCCACCTTTAAAGAAACAGTAAAGGAAAGAAAAAGAAAGTGAAGGAGCAAAACTGAATGGGAAAAGCCATTCAGAAAAGATAGTCGTGTGAGTCTCTTGTTACCTTAAGAGTTTTTCACTGTTGCTCCATGTGTACTTCTGTTACAAAATCTTACATCTACCATTTCCTTTCGTCCACATGCCCACACAGTCTGTTCCCAATGTGATTGTTCTGACTTTCAAATAGTTCTGTCTGCCAGCTGGGATCAATATGGCTAATCCCTCCTGTGGACACATCCTGCACTCACTAAAGCAGGTATTACTGGCACAGTATGATCATTTTTTTCTGGTGGGATCTGTGATGCAGCAGGCTTTCTTAAAACAGGGATAAACAAGGTTTTTATTTGTAGGGTGTATTTGTGGGCCACAGGTGTTTGAAATAGCAATTTCTTAGATCGTGGGAAACCCGCAGCAACCCTGGAATCAAATCAGTTTTCTAAAGAGCAATTAATTTTTTTTCCAATGTGTCATGCAGTATGGGTTTATTTTAAAAAGTGCTCTGATAAAAAAGGTAGTTTTCCAAGACAAGTAAAGAATGCATAAAGGAACCGATTTCAAAGCCTAAATGAGCAGTACCGCATTGTCATTGACCGATTGGCTTTTGTTTTTACTGCCTTTGCTTGTTTTCTCTCATCTGGCAATCCCAGTAGTGCTAATAAGATACTCCATCGCAAACAGTATATGTATTTAAACATCGACTTGGAGTGTGTGTTAACAAAGTATACAAATTAGAGAGGATAAATAGGGTGTCATATTGGTGGGGAACAAAGACTGTGTTAACAGGACCTTTGAGAAATAAAGCTGCTTGAATAACTAAGGAATCAACCAATATGGATTAATTTAGAAGACACTACTGACATATTACAGCCATCCTGTTTGCGAGATGAGAATAAAGGCCATTATAATTCCCCAGATTCTCTGTGAGCCCACACCTCCATAAGGCAGGGTTAAGACAGCCTTGCTCTGGACTCCTTAAAATGTGTCCTTTTCTCTTTTTCCCAGCATAATTTTTCTGCTGACTGCCATTATCTACCATTGGTCAAAATCTATTCTTGATCATAGTGACCCCTCCCTGGAAACCTTCAGGATAAATCTCACACTTACCAGCATACCCTGTGGGAAAGCAATCACTCAGCATCAACCTACCTTCACAGATGCTGAGAGTCCCATAGGATGCAGCTACCTTAACTAAGGTCATACAGAGCTACACATCTTTGCATCTGCGGCATGGAAACTGTAGGAAGAAAATAAGGCTAAAAATGCTAACAAGCCCCTTGGAGAGTTTTAGCAGTGTGTAGCATTCAAAATGACTGCAGGTCAAGTGAAACATATCTCTGTTACAATTATGAAAGACGGGGGAAGGGCAAATATACATTCATTGCTCTCTAGCTGCCACTTACTACCGGCCAGCCCTGAAACAAGCTAGCCCTCAAGGGTGTTCTTGTGGTACTAAAGTCATGTGACCTCTGTTACCTTGATGGTCTGCTTGTACAAAGTGGCGATTACCAGTGACCTTTAACACTGGAAGGAAAGACTGTAAGAAAGATTCTTTCAAAAGCACATACGTGGCAACATGGCAGCCTTGGGCTCTTGGGCCTGAAAACTTTCACATCCATCTGTTCTTCTCAACGTTATCAGGAAAGAAACAGGGTAAGACAAGGTGGTTGGGGAAAGAAAAAAAATAAATAAAAAAAAAAAAAATCGCTCCTCAAGCCAAGCATGCATCCTTGTGATGACAGACTGCTGGAGGCTGAGCATCATAGCAAACAATGCTGTTAGATTTATAACAAGAAACCCAGAGCACTGACTGAAGGCCATCTCATGCTGAGAGCTGGGAAATGTACACAAGATAGATGACACAGACCAACCGGTAAATACTGTGTGAACAATGGGACATTTTGGAAGCAAGTCACTGAGGACACGCTAGCGTTTAGTTCTGTCCTTATATTTATATTGTCTGGTTATTTTTTAATGCTTTCGTGGCATATGAGCCCATAACTCACACTATTTCCTTGATCTTATCCAAAGCACTTGCATTTATGAACTACATAGATAACAGAGGCAAAACACAAGCCATACATCTAACCAAATCACAGCTTCAATGCAACAGATATTCACTGTAGTTTATGACACTGCGTCTTCAAATAATATTGCTGCAGAACAAAGACTATTTAATCATACTGAATGTAGAAAAACAGAGCGACTCTTAGAGTGCAACAGTTCTTCACCCAGTCGATCTACTTCTCCTCTGATCCCTGTTCCTCCAAAACTGCACAAAGCAGATCTAACAGATTTTAAAGCTCTAGATAACACCTGTCTTCATCTTTTTATGTCTGTGAAGGAGCCTGGGCCCTTATTGAGGATGACTATGGCTGAATGAACATGTGACTGATTGGCTACAGATAGGGTTCCGGCAGGTGTACACACTTTGGGTGAGGTCTACGAGTCAGCGATCCCCTGAGTCAGTGCCACTTGTCATTAAGGTGATCAGACAGGGAAAGAGATAATCTCATGTCTAAAGTCAGCCCATAAATCAGCAGAAAAACTCCTTAGATTTCCTCCAAAGCTCATCTGCTAAAGATTAGTGTCTTCTGTCTGACTAAGGTGATTTCTTGTAGCACTACTTATCATGAACAATTACCCAGATGAAGGAAACATAAGTAAAAACACTGTTTTCAGGGATTACCTGTGAAAACATCTCTAACAACCATTGTGACTTAAAACGTTCTTTCTCTCTAAATGAGAACTAGGAAGGCTCTGAGTGTTTATAGATTTGTGGCCATCTCCATAACCTGCAAAGGACATAAAGACAGCAGCTGGTTGGTAAGAGGTTACAGCTGCCTGCATCCAGAGCAGTCAGATATGTGAATCAGACACACAGGGCACCACATACTGAAAAACCTCTCATTTTCATCTCTTTATGTTTTATAACACATGCTGATTATTGCTTTTATTGCAAGATATATTAAGTGACTATATCATGGAACACAGTATTTTGAAATTTAAAAAAAAAAATGCTATATGGAAATGTTTTCGCAACACAAAGCTCATTATCCAGTTAAAGCAGACTAACCTGAAATATAGGCCAAGAAATCATTATGGTGATGTCATAACCATAAGTACCTTAAAAATATCCGCTTACATTAATCAACACCAATAAGGTAATAAGGAGGACCAGATACTATTATTACTAAACATGAAAACATAAAACATTAAAAAATACTACTATTCCAGTTGATAAGATAATAAGATGTGAGATAATAAGATAATATTATCTCACATAAGATAATAATAAGAAAATAAGACGTGGAAAAAATACAACAAAACTTACACTGTTTCTGGCTTAAGTTTACTTTCTACCAAGATCCCTGATCATATCATTTCATAACCAGTGCTGTACATTTCAGTGCAGATTTTGAGTGAAGACTAATTTTATTGAAGGATAAGGCAGTGTCAGCTATACTGAACCAGAGAAACACACTTTTGTTTTTACAAAGTAAGGTTGTAAAAACACGCTCATGTACATTTTTAAATCTTAGAGGCCCTGCTTCATTTTAAGGGGCCAAAGAGAAGGTTGCAAAATCGTCATGTAATGCTTAAATTTCTGTTTTGGGGACAAAAACCTTTAATAGTAGTATACTCAGAATGCTACAACATTATAAAATATGGCTCTTTTAAAATCGTGTTGTGAAAGACAACATGGCCACCTCTTTCTCAGGTCACAATGTACATTATCTGTTCAGTGTCCAACATTGAACAAAAATTACATTAACTCAGAAAGAGATAAATGCAGAGCTGAATGTAATTGGAAAACCACCCGATTGCTTTCCTTTGCAGATTCATAGATATTTTCCTTCTTTGTTCAGGCAACCTGTAGTTATCACTCTTTGTATACACCTTCTCTCAGCATGTAGAATTTGTGTGCACAACGACAGCGTGAGGTCTTTTACTAAGAAAACAGACACACACTCTGACACACACACACACAAACTCATCATGTCTAAGGAAGCACAAGACTCAGTGGTGTCCCACTTATTGTTAAAGGCCCGAGGGCCCAAGACTCTCAGATAGATGCACATACCTTTTTCTTCTCTTTCTCCATAATCTCTCATTCTTTTTGTAATCTCACATTCTCCTTCTCAACTCCAATTCTCTCCTTTCCGCACTCTAGCTTATTTCTGTTCTGACTCACTGTTTCCCACATTCTTTCATCCCCGCCGATGTTTTTCACAGGATAAAGATGAACGGGACTCAGCAGTATCTTGCAGTCATTCCTGTGACAGGAACGGGAGGCTGCTGAGATGGAGATAAATGGGCAATCGCGGAAGAAGTGAGCGTTGACATTTGAAGGTTTTGACATTAAGAAGGGATCGGCTTTTCTGACTCAAAGTTATTTGGGACTTTCACTCATTAATACAGCTGTGAATATGGAAGTTTAATGTGTGGGTGTAAATGATTCAGAACCTCTGAGCTTCATCATAACCAGGACATGTTCATGTCATTAGACTTTAAAAACTATTTGATCTATTAATGCATTAGAGAGACAAAACACTGAAATTGATTACAAAATAAATAGAAAAACATCATTCAGTGAGACCAAAACAAAAAAAATGTATGTTCTCTTAGCAAGTAAAAATGTACGCTGCTAAAAGCTTTTAAACATCTTTTCTTAATGTGGCCCTTTAAAGGTGCTTTTGGTAATTTCTTTCCTCATTTAAAAGTTTCACACATAAACAAAATAAATGTAGTTCTGAAAAATGTTTTTAAATCATGTAGGCTCACATAAGATGACAACTCCAGTCATATCAGTTGTCTGTAAAAGCGTTCTTATTCCACATTATTAGACAATTTCACTATAAATTAATTGTAAATGACTGCTAATAAAATTCTCTCAATGACATCAAACAGTTTTACCTTTTGTATGATGCTGCATCCTCGTGGCTAGATGTCAGTGTCTACAAGTCTACAATAGCTGTCATACCAGTGAATGTAGCATAAACAAAAAATGTAGCGCACCTTTAAACTGTAGGTTCATGTGAGTTAACTGTAGTCACATCATCGGTGGGTGCAGGTGACAAGGGGCAGTTTACTGAAAAAAGGTTCTAATGCTACCTCAAACAAGGGCAAGCCATAAAGCCAAGTTTGGCACCATTTCTCCTCTCAAAATAACAATGCTCTCTGTACCCGCGGCTGTCAACATCTGAGCATAATCCTGGCTGACAAGAGCCCAGATTCTACATGACGCTTCATTCACATTCCAGTCCCATCATATCATGGTGCTTGCATACACCTGAGCGCAATCTCTCTGCACGGGCTGCAGTTCAGGAGCACCAGTCAGCACCCAGTGAATGTACTGATAAAGCCTGACGATGTTTGCACATGGCTTAACCTGCATGCAGTGGTCAGGAATTTTTTTTATTATTATTTTTAAGGGCATCTTCCTGTATCATTCAGTGCACACTGAGTTGGGCTGACAGGGCCACAGAGGTGAGAACTGTGATTCTAACTCTCTTCAATCACCAGCCACTTTCTAAAACCCCACCAAATACACCTTTGACACCCAACAGAACTGCAACAGTTACTGAAAATAACAGCACAATCACATCACACAAAATCATCAACTTAAAAAAATTACATTTATTTCTTTAAATGCAAACTTCCTTATTTCCTGCATTATAATAGCCAATAATACTATCCAAAATAATCGAATATTGTTACATCAAATATCGCATAAATAGCAATACAATACCATTGCGAGACACTTAATAACAAAATCATACTTCCCATAAACTATGTAAGTTTACTAAGAGGAAATTATAATAGAATTATAATAGAAATAACCGTACCTGAAGTGTCTCCCGAGTTTACGGTAACGGAAAGTTAACGCTTTAGCGCGCAGCGGTCTCTTCCCGCCACGCGAGTGAAGCGTCTCGCACGGCACGTTACGGCAGCCGTGAGGAGCGCCCGTCCATTATACTTGAACAGAAGCGCATATCATGTTAGATAACATTCATTAACTGTTTTCAAAACGAAGAAAATATAAAAATTATACTATTTGAATAGTAGTAAAATGTATAGCGTTAGTAATTGAAATATGTTTACAGGAACGTTAGCTGTTGCTTTCTTTGTTATTAAAAGTAATATTACATGAGCAAAATATACACATAACATTTATATGTTACACATAACACATATACATGTTTATAATGCTTGAATTTGTTTTTCTCCTATCCTCTCCATTATACCATCCTCTCCATATACATCATTCCATCTCCAGACTGGGAGCAAGAGGATGGAGTTCTCATTACTGCCATCAACAATCATGGAGAACATACTTGAGGAATAATTAGATCATGTCTGGATATGATTCAGAATGAGAATGCTTCACATGAAGAACCCTCTGATCTCCTTTAGAGCAAAATGAAACTATTCTAATGTGGGAGAAAAGCCCTCGCATGTATTCACTAACATACACACAAAACGCCCAGGGCTGAATGCATTAAGTAAAACCACAGCACCAGCATCATATTGATCCTTCACACAGGATGTTGCTCTTAAGGGAATTGATAAGAATCATTTTGAAAGAGAAGTAAACCTTGATGATTGTAATCTGGAGATATTATCATTGATTTTTCAGGCCCTTATTCCATTGTGTGCAAAATAAAGAAGCATTTAATTTCATGGTGGCTCTCCTTTTTGCCTCTCTGGCTGTGAGTTAATTCACATCCCCCTCATTAAATAGTCCATACTGCTGTGGCCTTTTCACTGGAGGCGCTATTGATATAGGCACCCTGCCCCGCGTACCTATACGCCTATATTATCCAATAACAGGTCACTTTTTTGCAATGTTGCATTTCCAGAATTTAATTAAAACTATAAATTAATAAGTCTAATAGGACCTGCAGAAATCCTGTTGCACAGCCAAGGTCTCCTTTAATTCCTTCCTGATCTCTTTAATATAAGATTACACAGTGACTAAGAGAGCCTGCATCCTGACATGTTTTGAATTAGGCTGCATATATCTCTCAAAGCAGAATGTGTATGTCTGATCTGCGTCAAAGGCAGTACCAGTAATGAAGGCAGGAAGGATGTTCTTTCTCCCTGATAATGAATACATCAAATGAAGATGTTTAAAATATCACTACAATCCCATTATTGCATACTCAGACAATAGTGGCAGTTTTGCCATTATAGCAATGCATTATGCATTTTCCAAGATTTCTTATTTGTAGCTTATTCTGATCTATCACATATAAAAATGTTAAAATATAAAGCATGGATACATAGAGCTCTCAAACAATGAGCCTCTGTTTGGTATTTTTGCTGGTTCTTATTAAAATGAGAGAAAGTCAACAGTATTCAGATATCTTTCCCAATTAAACAATTAATTTGATTTTCTCCTCTAGCAGTGTTGCCCATGTTAATCTGCATCACTTTAAAATTTAATTATGCATCAAATCATTATTGTGATTTGTTCATAAGTACAGCTTTTGTTTGCAAGTTAGACAGATGTGAAATATGTGAGGGACACATTCTTCTCACAAGGATCAAACCTATTATAGGCACTTCAACAACTTTAAAAAGCTCACTTCTGTTAGAAAAATCAACAGTGTAGTAAATGAAAACGCTGCCATCTTGTGGCCAGTATTACATTATTTGAGGCCTCAAGGGATCAGCTGTAAATAGCATGTAACATATGTGGATGTTTGGCTCTTGCATTGTAATACACATAAAAGAAGATGTAACTAAAACTGAACTTTTAGATAATTGATGGAATTCATATTTCAAAGAAAATATTGATGAAGGGATAATAATAAGCTTTCATCTATGCATATATATCATTCTTTATAAAAGAGCCTGTGCTATTACATAAGTATTCACACCAAGAATGTTGCACTGCATAGTGATTGCCCACCCCCGGTGTCCTAGCAGGTCAGGAAAATCAACAGTAAACCTTTCTTAATTTATGCGTGAGCTACAAAAATAAAAAGCTGTTTCAAGGTTAGTTAAATTGTGCCTCTGGTGGAAAAACAGCAGTAATCAGGATGGATTATATCTCAAGCAGGCCTGGGGTTAGCATACATCTCAGAACACATCACCTGAGCGGTGTGCTGGCAGCCTCTGACAGCAAGGGTCATACTCACCTCCAGAGACCCCGTTCAGTGTCACCTTCAGCGAGCGCTCAGCCGTGTGTTTGAGCAGGGGAACCAGCTGGCTAACCTGCCTGACCTCTGCTGCCTGATCAGAGCAAGGTCCATACATACACCTGAAAGTCCCAGGTTCATCAGGAAGGAAAAATGTTCCTGCATGTCACTGAAGCAATTGTCAAGTCTCAAGAAATGATGGAAGAGATTTACAATTAAATGGCAAAGTGTGTTTTTAAATAGTAACTCTTAGCAGTGAGGGTAAAAACACAATTTACACTTAAATCTGCAACCTTAAACCTGCAAGACATGAGTGACATTAATGAATTCCCTTTGGTATCAGGTGTTTTAAGAGTTGTCTTTATGTCTGTAAGTATATTTAATAATAAACCTTTAATAAGGCTATTTATGAGCTATTTATAACTGGTAAATTAAAAAATGCAATGGCAAAGCTATAGACTTTGATTTGGGTTTGTTACTTTTGCTTGCACGTCTAGCAAAAATGCAGTGGTTCTGCAGTAGAAACAACAATCTTGCAAGCAGCCAAAATATTATATATTGGATTCTATTATACATGGCACATTGCCAAAAATTAGACTGTAGTACACATAAGGCCAGTCCACAGAAAATCAATAATTCAATACATTTATTCAACATGCTGAGCTGTAAAAGGGTTTCTGTGGAATGAAGTCAATTTGTTCTTATTAACGCATCTCATCCCATGTGAAATAACTTTAATCTTATTTAAGTTTAAATAAATGCTGTTGTTTTCAGATACTTTGATGGAATAATGGCTCTGGGCAAGACTTTTACTTTCTAAAGTGCATATGACACAAACACAAAAAGCTTTAGAAGTTTAAGGCATTTAGAAATATCATCTTCAGGTTGTTCCCACACTGTTCAGCCACAGGGTGTTTTGTCCCCTTCGGTTTTGACTGTTTAAAAGATATGGTTGTAGGTGATGTGTGCTAGGTCAACATCTGGACAACCTCTGGAAAATTCTACTTAAAAATAGATAAACAGACATAATTTCATACATTTTGTAACAATAATAGCAACAAAAATGCAATTATACCACAGGGCTGTTGAACGCTTCATTTTGATTGGTTGATAATCATTCCAAAGGTATTTTTTTTGTTGACAATTGTTCCTTACCTAACTTACATGTTTGAGGTATTTGCACACAATAGACAGTAACTAGGTTGTAATTTGGTTACAGCATGGCATTATTTCTTCCTCATCACACTTTAGATGATTCATAAAAAAAATCATACTGAATCAAGCCAAATGATAAGTTTAACGCCTTTCTTAAGTCCTCTAAACTGTGACTGGTGTCTGGGCCACAGAAAATAATTATAACAAAGGGGCAAACACTTGTATATTCATCAGGAAATATTCATAGGGCTGTTTTGGAAAAGACCCGCTTAAAAAAACCCAGATGCTCATTAATTTATGATGCCATGCAACAAAACCTCTTACTCATCAAATACATCCCAGTCCAAAATCTTCTATTTTCTGAGAAAAATTTGCCAGTTCATTATAAACAAGTGAAGGACAGCATTCGTTCTTGTCCTTAAAAATATCGTAATCAGAGAGAAACAGTCACAATAAAATCAAATAACACAAATTACATTTTGTATGATTTTGGCACTGCAATAGTATAAGACACAATGATTTTAGAGAATTACTTTTGATATTTGAACATAAACATTTAGTCACTTATGCATTTGGCAGATGCTTTTATCCAAAGCAACTTCAAGGTATACAATTTATCAGTATGCGTTCCCTGGGTATCAAACCCACAACCTTTGCAATGCTTAATGCAATGCTTTGCCAACTGAACTACAGGAACCTCGTCAAGGCAAAAATGTCAGATTATGACATGATGATTCTTACTATCAGATATGGCAATATTCTCTACTCAACATAGCTTCATTGCACCTGGTTAACAAATCAGTATGCTTGAAACTCTATTTAAGACAACGGACTACAGTTTCTAGATACATAGTGTGTTTATTAAAGAGAAACAGCATTTTCAAAATCTGACATTTCTAAAAACTGATTTCCTGTTTTATTAAAACAAGCTGATAAAGTTGAAAACCCAAACAGCCTAAAAACAGAGATATATAACCCAATGAAAAGATGAATAAATCCTTAATTAAGGCATTGATCACAAAAAGCTGAAGGTGTATATATTCTCGTGACATTCATTCTTATACATATACCTAAAAAGCAGACCATAACCACATACTATGAAGTGAAAGATTTGTAGAATGCATCTTGATTTGGATCCTTTCTTAACATAAACCTTTTTGGCAGCTTACATGTTTTCATGGATCTGAAACGTCTAATGCTCAGCAATACGTCCTTCATTTAAATGATACTGATGTTGAGGCATGTTCAGGAAAGACAGAAGGATCCATGTGAAACGCTCAGAAGTGCATCTACTGTAATACACCACGCAAAGTCAATTAGTTGTATGATAAAGTGCTTTTGCATTCACTCAAAAACCCAATGTCAGTTTTAGAGCAGTGTCAACACAAGTGAGGCTGTTGATGATTCCAGAGCTTTTCATCAGGACCCCAAAAGGAATCAATTACCATCCAAACATATACTCCATTGCTTTTGATACAAAACTGTCATCCTTTTTTGGCGTCTGTTGATCTGACAAAACCTAAAAAAAAAAAAAAAAAAAAAAAAAAACTTCACAAATGATGCATCTACAATATTGCTCTTAACAGCACATGCCAACTTTGTTGTAATTCACCTTTAAATTACATTTTTAATTGTACATTTAGATTATTATGCAGATGAACTATTTCCCTAATTTTCATCATCTTTTAGAGTAAAAGGGAAAGCTTTTTTTTTTGTTCTTATAGTTTAAAGCTGCAGCATATAAATCTTTTATTTTAAAAATTCTCAAAAAGTTCCAATCAACTAATAATGCTATGAATCTGCCTGAAATGGGACGTGTCTATTTTGTCCTAATTCACAGTGAGAAGGACAGTTTGAGTGGCCAAAGATTCTCTACTTTTGTGAAAAAGATCAAAAAGACAAACACAGATTTATTTTAACAGGTTCTTAGCTCATATTTACACATCACACTTGTGTGTGTGAGCGAGAGAGTGGATAAGAAAGCATTTTCTGCTTGTTAATCATGTTGCTTTCTTTGGAGGCCAGGTTTTGGATTTTTGATTGAAGTTGGCACCTATAACAGTGGTAGGTGGGAGATTACAGATCTTCTATACCTGGTAGTCACTGCTTGATGCTTTGTATGCGGCACTGAGGGGTCTCATGACAGACCGGGGAGTTGATACAGGGTGACTGGGGGTTCCGTGAGCCTTTATTGGGGGTGTGAACACAGAACTGGAAATGCTGCCTTTGTCTGAGCCCTCCATTACACTCTGCAAAATCAAACACTTCCAATGTTACAATTATTACAAACACATTAAAGAAATGCTTCAGGAAAATATTGTGTTGTTCCTACCTTATCAATACACGGTTTGACGCCAATCATTATGGCTTCACCAAATATCTTTCCGTCTTTACTGAGAGCTTTTCGTGCCTGCAGTTTAGACTGATACTGAATGTGCATCCAGTTGCCTGTATTAGACATCTGTAAATGACGAAAATGATTAATAAAGATATATAAATAAGTGTGCTGGGCTAATCTACACCTAATTAAGAATGACCTTTACTTACTACATGTTTTAATATGTTTCCATACTGAGCAAACTGTAACAGGATGTATGAAGCAGATGCTGGTGGGAACCTATGTATAAAGAATCAGAATTATGTCATGTAACAAAGGCATAAAAACATACCATATTTGTGCTAAATAATCTTATGGAGACAAAAATGTAAATAAAGAAAAACTGAAAGAAACAATCACAATAATGCTTTGTGATTTACATTAAAAGCTACACACCCAAACACTGTGACCCAGGTGTCATCTAGCTGGTCTTCAGAGGACAGAGCATCTCCTTGTGTGAAGAAGGGATCTACTTGAGCTGGGGAAAGTGCTGTCTTCCTCTGTTGCCCCACAGGACTGAACAGACTAGATGCTATAGAATAAAACAAAAATAAGGTACCTACTTGACAAGCCATTTAAAGAGCTAATCAAAACAAAAGTGCATATTTACTGGTTCCTGGTGTCCCTGGTAGACCAGAAAATGGCGTATGTACTCCAGCAAATGGCTGTGAAAACAACAAAACAACTTAAAACCTTTATGTATTCTTAAGAAAATGTCAAATGTCCTTTTACTTAGTATTAAATTGTGCTAAATGCAAATAGTTAGTAAATTGTCTAATGGCTATTTAATTATTAACTCCTATTACATCACAATTCTTAAAATTGTAGCTATTTAAACTTATTAGTGTAATAATGTAAACATTATCAGCATTCAAGTTTTTTTTATTGTATGTAAACAAATACCTGGGTAAGTATCACAGGAAAAACATGAATACGTAAATGAAGAGTATTTCTACACTTAATCAGCATTAATCCTAAGAAAAATAAATCAAACATAGAAATACGCTAAATAAAAATATATATGTTTATCTGTATAAACAAATTGAAACTGGTTCACAGTTCGTACTTGTTTGCGAGCAGCAAGAGGTGACATTCCTAAGGCAGAGCCGTTGAGGTCATCATAAATGCTTCTGACTGGAGGAGCTCCGCTCTTGTCTTTAGGTGTTGGCACAACCGGCTGTGGGGGAGACCCACCTGATGCGAGAGGAAGTCAAATAGCTTACCAAGCAAACAGTGATTTTATTAAGAAAAAGACTTGTCATAGCTGCTTCTTAATAAAGCAAAATAAAAAACTAAAAGAAAACAGGTTTACCAGACAACAGAGGAGATTTTGTTTCTGCCCCACCTCCCGTCAAGCCAAAAGATCTGGGTTGAGGTGTGACTGGGGCAGGGAGGTCTCCCATCAGAAAGCCGGGTAAAAACTGAGCTCCAGGTTTGGGGGAGGTTGGAGAGCCAAGTGTCATCGGTTCCATACCTGTTATTAGTGATATGAATGAGTGACATTTATTCAACCAGAAGTTTAATGCTTCTTGCTAATTACAGGTTAAAATCGATCATGAACATTCACGAAAGCAATCAGGCACATCAACTAATAAGATCAAATAATTCAAAAAGTATCTCCAAACTTTATTTAACCCAAACATAAACCGAAATTACCAACACGACAATCTCCATATCACACCTCGGCATACCTAAGGAATATCTGCTAATATGCTGCCTGTGTCTATCTGTTTAACTCTAAATACCTGCATGACATATTTATTTTATATAAGCAGTATAAATAATAACGAGACGTATGAATCTCTCTTGCATTAAACTGGTCACGTTAGCACAGACACATTCTTACAAACCGGCAAATAAATTACAAAAACACACTACTAATATTTAGCAGCAATACTTGAAGTGAAACTTACTCTGGATGTCCATAGTGGTTTAAAAGTACTTCCAAAAGAAGATCAGTTTGACTTCACGAAATTAAAAGAGGGCTAATTTTTTTGAACCAAGCAAAATTTGCGCGTGCGCTAATGACGAAACCGCTCACACTTCCGCTTTGAAGAGAGCAGCGCGTGACATTGGAGCGCCTCCTGGAGAAAATCATCCGACGCTTGTGAAGAGACTTTCTTTGTTAATTTCGTTTCAAGGTTTTGCAATGTATCTAATATACACTACCCTTCAAATGTTTGAAAGAAATCGGTTCTTCAGTACCATTGAATCAAAATTTAAATTCAAAACAATGATATTGTAAATTATAATTATAAAGTATTGCTGTTAGATAAAACGTTTTCTATTTTTTCCTGTGATGACAAAACTGCAGAAATGGCAGTATCTCACACAAGAAATGTGCTAAGAAATGTGAACGTGCTAATATGGTGCTCAAGAAATCTTTTTCATTATCAGCACACCTCTTTGCGCTGCTTAATGAAGTGTTGTAATCATAGTACAATCTTTAATAGAGTATCAAAACAGTCATATGCGACACCATTTTCTTCTACTGTAATCTACTGTAATTTTATCAGTTTAATCCACGAACTGAATCTGTGAAATAAACATTGTGTATCTGTCACTTACACTAACTCATCTGTAGGTGTCATTGTTATCTCACAGACTTGTTTTTCTCCCTGTATATAGGCCTTCCTTTCAGAATAATGATAGCTGTTCATTGTGTAGCATTCAGTCACCTAAATAATCTACAATGTTACAGCTACATCACATCAAACCAATTACAGTATCATTAGATATCTTTATAACCCTTTTCATTGTAGTGAATAAGATGCCATTTTGGATTATAATCAATCACATTTTTAAAATTTATTTCTGCCCTAGATCTTGACCAAAATAAGAGAAAGTGTGTGATACAAATTTTGTAATATTTGTCATTTCTGTTGTCATCCAGTTATTTTCATTTAAGATGAACAGCATAAGGGTGAGCAAATAATGATCAATTTCTTTTTTGGGTGACCTGTTCATTTAATGTTCACTGATTTATATCAGCAGAAACTCTGTGTCTCCAGAACAGAGAGAGAGTTTCCTGTAAAATGATTGAGCTCATATCCCCTGGAGCAACACTGAAAATATCACGTCAGTCATCTGCATCCAAATAAAGAGAAGAACGCCAGCTCTGTCTGAACACATTAAGCAAATTGCCATATTTGATAAATGCATTTGCCTCTTTATTTTGATTTATTTAAACAAACTGATGCCCAGAAGGGATTTCTTTACCTAATAAATCACAAAATGTAGTGTTTTTATTTAGAATAGCACATTATATTTGTATAGTTAAACACAGACATATGCTGAACCCCATTTAAAGGTTCCTCATGTAATAAAGCTTTTGTGTTGCTCAAAGCACTGAGGAACTTCATTTCGCTCAAATCTATTTCACATCTATTCAGTGCACATCATCACTTTCATTCATTCTGACGAGGTACGACTACATCTCCTTCAATGGCTCTGTTCCTGCATGTCGCACTGAGGAGAAATTGTTCAGTGTGACAGAATCTATTATCAAGTAGCTGCAACTAAAGCTAATGTGTAGATAAAGCTGTCTGATAATGAGAATGCAAACAGCTTGCTCTGTGTGTGACATGTACCAGTGTCAGCCTGTGCAGTCTTGTATTTATTTCTCAACCTTATTTCATGTTGTGCTCTGGGACTATCACATCATAATGAGTCCTTTATTGACCTCATCGAACTGTGAAACTGGCTGGTAACCATGTGGTACACTTTGAAGAAGCTGAAAAGGACGAGACTGCAATAATCAAAATGACTTAAAAAAGGTACTTCAGACATTTAACATGCATAAATGCATTTATTTCATTGTGCCAATATAGCATGCTTTATATATTTATGTGGCCTACTGGTTAGAGAGTCTGAGTTGTAACCAGAAGGTTGTTGGTTCGACTCCAATGCTGGCAAGGCACCTTACACATCATTACTCCCTGAGCTCTGGGTGTATGTGTGTTCACGGCTTGCAGTGTGTGTTCACTATTTACCAGTGATGGGTTAAATGCAGAGGTTACATTTCAGGTATGGGTTACCATACCTGACAAATACATCACTTTGAAAAGATTAGCTGTGTAAGTCACACTTGTTCTGCACTGTGTTCTACACTTTAGTTGTTCAAATTTATAAGAACAGAACATTAGATTGTACAGTGGGGGATAAAATGTCTGAGACTAGCCATTTAAAATCCCATTTTATTCTAGTGGTTAAGGATTTTAAAAAGTTATGATTATGTCTCCCGCTATGGCTAGAGCGCAGTCATTTAATCTTTATTGACTTCTTTATTCTTCTTTATTCTTATTGACTATTGAGTTGAAATTTATTATGTCATTACTATTACACTATTTGCCCTTAGACACTAAGGAAATGTAACCAAATCCTAAATTCATTTGCTGATGATAGATTTGTAATTAAAGATTGTGTATTTAATTTGAAAAAACCTCTGCATCCCACAGTGTGGAAAGCTCAAATATATATCTACAGTATCAAATATATATCTACAGTATCTACAGCACAGTGAAATATTGAATTCATGGTCATTTGAGACTTTTTGAAACACAGCTCACTGACTATCTTTCTCAGTACCTAGATTCACATGTATGCTCTTTCCAGTGCAGTAATGACATAAATAGCATGAAGTACACAAATTTATTTCTGACAGTGAAACAGATAAAGCGTAGATGTGAAGGTCAGCTCAGCAGAGTGAAATATAGCACCCCAACACGCTGCAAAGCTGATGGAAACTGCTGATGGGGAGCTATCTGACACTCCTGCAAAAGTAAACCTGCAACGATTTTCCACAAAGGTCATGTGAAAACAACTGAAATGCGAAGTGCTTCAGTTATTTTATAAAATGGATATTTCCAGTCCTTGATGCTGATGTGTGTCAATGCTGTCAATAGCCATGGTGTATTCATGATAAATCACAGCTATGACCCCTTTTCCGAACAACTAATAATACCACTGTGCAGCACCCATAACGGCTAATTATTTTTGTTGCATAGCAACATCCTGTTACTGTTTATATGTCATATAGTATTTGACATTTAAAATCATAAACCCTTATCACAATAAACATTTGCATTTTTCATACTTTTATCACATGGCATTCGTATAAAAACAATAAGGCACCCCAGGCCATGCAGTACTGTGAATATAATCATTGCTTCACATTGTGCCAAACAACACCCTTTAGTCATGACTATATTTACAATATCGCCAAGCCTGTCTTGAATTACTGCCTAATCTGCCTTGTACACCATAAACAAGGACCCCAAACATCTTTGTATTCCTTCTTTTGTTTTGAATGTCTGTTTCCACCCAGTGCAAAATGGAATATATTCAGTAGGCCTAATAATGGACCCGGTAAAGCAAAAACAAACTACTGTGCTTTTGTCTTCTTCTTCTTCTTTATATATACAGAGATAGTGGCAAACCACAGCATATTTTCATCAGGGAAGAGAATTGCTGAAAAACACTTTAGTGCTTCACAGTGTTTCATTACGCTGGACCCAGCTGCTTCGATAGGGAGTTTGTAATTATGTGGATGTAGGAGGCTTGTGATGAAGGGACACCCAGGGTTGTCCTTCTGCATGAGGCATTTAAACATGTATTATTCAGCAGGCTGGCACTGAACATTTCCAGGACCCTGACAGAGACGAGCTGCATAGATTTGCCTCACACAACCCTTCATTTACTGCACGAAAAAACACATTTAACATTAGGAGGAGACAGATATTGATTGGTGCTCAATTCATGTCTGATTAAGTATAAAACCATGGTTTTGAATTCTGCATGGTCTTTTTTTGTTAACAATAGCCTGCAGTTCCTATGCAGAGTGTAAGACTGAGGTGCAGATATTGAAAATAACTTTCATGTCCTCTGACAAGCTTTTTCCATTCATTGGAATTAAAGATTTAAAAGGGAGCTAGGATTTAAAAGTGAGGTAGGATTTTAGCTGTGCGATTTGAAAATATAATTTTTCATAAATAAATATTTTCCAAGAGGAAGTAATTGCTTTCGATGAAAAGAATGTGTTGATTTCAAACTGTTTGCATGTTTAAAAACAGGCCCTGGCAAGCATAATAGCATATTCATATTGCTCATAGTGAGGTTTAGAGATTTCAACAAACCCCTCATCATAAATATTAAACCTCATCCTGCAGCGTTGGTGGTACAGACATGAATTAAAATCAATCAAACAAATTAAAATCATGTTGTTTGTTGGTAAGCTGTGTGCTATTATTTTTCTAAACTGGCAGACTAATTTTCACCCGGTGGCTAATAAAATCTTCAAACTTACATTGCGCTCTTACATTGAATCATGCCTAGAGTCCAGATAATCATAGTGACTTGGTGGTGGGCTTAATGACCTTAAAACAACCACATAGCAACCTGCTAATAACCACTCTAAATATCTTAGCAACTGGATAGCATCCTTGTGGCGTTGTGGCATTTGATTTTGCATGAACAAGATATATCAGACATAAAAGCAGTGGTTGTTTGTGTTTGCTTCGTTTGATGAAAGACATTTGAAATATGAAGCAGTTTACTCTCTTTGACTGCCTTTGTGTCAGCTGCATGTGTAGGTGGACAGAAGAACACTCTGCTTCTCTAAAGAAGGCCTGTCCTGTTTTCCTCAATACTTCACTCTCATCTTCTTGGCCTTTGGCAGAAGGGCCCTTCCGTTTTGAGTGCGCTAATCAACTTTCATCAATCAACCCTGTGTTCTCGGAAACAACATAAGCAGTCAAATATCACATGGTAATTGTGGTAATTTAATTCTGCACTTTAATGTGCTGATGTACGTTAGATGTCAAGAGGCTCTGCTCAAGAGAAACAGAATCAGAGACGCTTTTTTCTCGAAAAGTGCTTAACCAAAGAAGGTCAATACTATGACATTTCATACAGGGGTAATCTTTCAAAGAGCAAATCTTCATTTAGGAAGCAACATCAGGCAGTTGAGAAAGAGACATGCAAAATGTGAGTAAAAATTGGAAAATATGTGGTGGTTGTTAAAATAATTAAACCAGGGCTGTTACAGTTTATAACGTAAAGCACAGATCAAAATATAACCCAATTTAAATGTTGGGAAATATTAAGGTTTATTACGGAGTAAACCTAAACTTTATATAACAATATTAGATTATTATTTTAGCTGTACATATCCTGAATTCTGTTAGATCATTTCATAATTCATACAAATATCTGTGCCCTAGTTCAGTTATGGATATAAAATAAGTAGCTCAGGCTGGTCACTCTCTCTGTATTTGTTTATTTGTACTGGTAGAGTCTATTGCAATTCTTTATCTGATATGAAATATATTATCCATAAAGCATTTTCCTTCTCACAATTCCATTCTTTTAAAGGTAATAGTGAAAAGAGATAGAGCACAGAACTTTAGTGGGTGTTCCTTAATTGAAGACTGCTTTAAAAACATGATCTTACACAAACTAATTAAATGTGAAAATCTAACCTTGAAAATTCTCTGAAAGTACAAAGTATGAAAATGTCTACTTTTAAATGCATATCACCCAAAAGTCATTTTTCAGTTGAAAGGCATAATTGTATCTGTTCTGTATATTTTTTGACAGTCTCAACTCACTCGTATATGCTGTGACTGTACTGGAATTCTAAACTTTATAACTGTTAACAGTGAAATTTACTGCCCTCATGTAACATCACGCCAGCAGAGGGAGCCCTCACCGGAATACTGACTGCTCATGCTCCCTCTGCTGAACTCTGAACTTTGAACTCTGAACTTACTTCCTGTTTGGCAGCTATATAAACCTTGCTGCCACATGGCCATGTTGCGAAGTATTGCCAGCTTAACACCTGACTACTAAGCATTCTCTTTTACTGCCTGCTTTCCTGTGTTACCTATTGTTTGGTTCTCGTTTTCTGATTTTTGCCTAGCCCCTTTGTTTGACACCTGGATCGGACTGTTTGTTTAGATATTGATTCTCTGCCTGGATTTACGACCTCTGATTTATGTCTCTCCCTTTTGTTGTGTTGCATGGTTGGACTGTCTATTACGACCCTTTGCCTGTACTTTCGACTTTGATTATGGATAACCCCAATAAACATCCGCAACTGGATCCTGCTTCAGCTTCTGCCTCAGCCCCCTTACACCTCAATTAAGCATTTCCTGTAAAACAACAACAAACGTATTTTTACTTTATACTTCAACTAGCATTATTTATCTTTAAAGGGTAAATTATTCATATTTGGTCCAAATGCAATGATAGGACATCCTACTTGCCTGTCTATGAATTTACATAGCTCCATGCATGACATGTTTGAGAGGAGGCTCTAAGGGGAGGATAGAATCTTATGCTTTCAAAGCTAGCCTGCTTTTCTAGCCTCTCAGAAATTGCCTACCTAGAATTGACAGAAAAATACATCTGATGCATATACACTCAACAAAACAGAGCACAAGATGTGACTTCATTCTTCCCTTTTGGGGGTAAACACCTTTAACTTGAACTAATCATTGTTTTTTTATTTACAGAGGTCAGTGACTTTAAAAAAGAGTGTTTGTATGTGTCATTTCACTAGAGACCCCATACAGATGACTTTACACTGATTAAGTCATAAGTAATGTGTAGATACTGAAAATGCCACAGTGGTTTCCTTAGGCTGCTAGCCCAGATTTCAAAGCTCGGCTCAGCTGCGCAGTCAGAGGTGTGCTAATGAGACCTCCTCCTGTAATATGTCTGCTAACGAGGGTAGAATTGGCATACTGGGTGAGAAGGCTGATTTTGAAGCTGCCTCCTGCGGTGACCACTCTGGTGATGGGAATCCAGCTTCACACCATCACTTTACACTGTCAAGATAATAAGCAGCGGTCTGCTGTTTGTTATAATGGCTCTATTTATGTAATATGAAGCTGTTAACATTCATTCATTGGCTAATAGCTTGTTGGCAGGCACAAAGAATTTTGTGACGCGTTAGCAAGCTTTGTGGTTGGTGCCTCCTTGTTATCGAAAAGGCTTGAAGATCAAATTTTTTTTTGCTATTTCATTGCCTTTTTTGTGTGCAAAAGAGTAGCGTCAACATTTTGCTAATCTTCTCCTTTTATGATTCATGCAAAATAAAATAAATCATGGTTTGGAATGACCCAAGAGTGAGTATGATTTTCATTTGTGCATGAACTACCCTTTTAATTGAATCTTCACACACAAACATCAAGAAATGCGGCCCCATCCTTAACCACTCACAAACCAATGACCAGAGACTTAAAGAAAGGTTTATCCACAATGTGAACCAACAGAAGAGCTGCAGCATTTGAAAAGCTGAGATCCTGCTCCCTGTCTACACTGAGCTCACATTATACCAGCAACCCAGACAAATCAGACAATGTGTCCTCATTACTTTCCTTCAGACTTCATTCTATATGGAAGACAGAATTCACATCTCAGCCATGAAGGGCCAGCGCCTCTTGCACCAGAGGTGAAAAAATACAACGAATAGCTCCAACTTTAAAATCTCATTGAATTAACCACATTCCAAGCCACCAGCCAGTGTAAGCACATATGTGACTGCACACACTTAATGGGGTTTTAGGTTCTCCATACTGTGTCGCTTTAGGCTCTCTGCTGTAATGTGCTGTCTCTTGTGGCTTATTGCTTTATTAAAACAGAACTTATTCCCACAAAACCAGAGCTGGAGGAAATTGTTTTGGCAATGTCACCATTGAACACCAGTGTGTTAAGTTATTCTCCACAGTCCTCCTGGAGAAACCCTGGGTTAAGTGCCTTGCTGAAGGGCGTATATCTCATAGATTGCCCCTTGCAGGGTTAAAAGCTGCAATGCTTTTGTCGCCCAACCTGGAGCTTTAAAAATAAAAACTCATTATTTATTTGTGTACATAATTTTAATGTACTAAAACATTTATTGTTATATTGCTTTGAAACAATGCACATTGGGAAAAGCACAATAGAAATATATTTAACTAGTTAATTAAAATTAACTGAATTTGCTGTCGTTTGCTGTATAGCTTTGGGGAACAGGCTAAAATTTAAATCACTGATAGTCTTAACTTATATTATTATAATCTTATAATCTTCAATATTTACTGATATATTTTTTCAGGTGTTTTCATCACCAAATGCTGACAAGCTATTACAACATCTAAAACTTCAACCAAAAAATCAACCAAAATCACAGAACCGCACATACAAATCCTCATTCATGTCCAGCCTGAGAATCAGTGTTTCAGAGAACCCTGATTCATCTGCTGATTAAAGTTAATATTAATTTAAGCGGTAAGTGCTGAGTCCTAGTCTATAGAGAATGCCATCTAAACACACAAACACACTTCTGTCTGATCTCTGTATTCCTCAGCTGCACAGGCCAGAAAAACAACAGAGCTGTCTTCTATTCTGAGAACACACGAATTCAGAGTCTAATGGGTGTACATGGTAATATGCTGAAGCATAGAAGAGAGCTTTGTGAAACACCTGTGAATTTAAATTACAAAACGTCCTTTGCACACATTTACATACATTAAAGAGCAGTAGTGTGTGCCATTTTTATTATGTTTGATGTTTTAATACAAAGTAAAGCTTTCATGCAGATTCATTTTAAAATAATAATGATGAAAAGGGAAAACAAATAAACAAACAAAAAATAAAATAGTGCTTTTACTTTCAAGCAATCAATAAAAAAGCATTTTTTGAGAGTTTAATGCAGTTTTGTTAAAACTGTACATTAGTAGTCACAGGTATTCCCAAGAATCTCTACCTCCATGCTGATAACATTCAATTTGTGAATAAACCAACGTAATTTTGTTTGTGTGTGGCCCATTAACAGCAGATGGCATTCGCTCACATGACTGCCCAGTGATCAGTCCCTGTCTTACCACTTTAGGGTAAAGTCACCTCACTGCCCACATAGTGTGTGTGTGTGTGGTAAAGTTCACAGGAGAGATGGTAGGCTGATGAGCCTTGTGGTGCCACTGCAGCCCAGAACACAATGGACAGTAACACACTGTTAGTTTTAGGTGTTTCTTCTGCACAAATTTCTATTGTACTCAAAATTGTGTAGAATTGAAAACAGATTTTGATAAGGGGAATATGACAGATATGACCAGATATCTGGATTCAGTGTGAATAAAGGTTAACATCCTTATTAGCACTATGAATAAATCAGCAATATGGGTGCGCAGTTATAATTGGTTTGGTATCATATTCACTTCCCTTTGAAATGCTTCACACAACACAAACACAGCTGCTAGGAGATTTGTACATGGTTGAATAAAGCATTGTTTTTCCTGACACTTTGCTCTGTAGGCCACAGTCTGGCAATTAAAAGCTAGAAGAAATGTTCCAACGAAGGGTCAAATCAAGCTTGCTTATTGCTTAGCAAATAGTTTTGATTTTTTTTTTAACCTTCTCTAGAGTCTATTAAACCCAAAACCTTTTTAGTATAACTCTGACATTTCATGCACATTTATAATAGGCATTATTCAGCAGGTCTAACATCTTTAAGACTGTTCCTCTCCCACCAGAGTGGAAGTTCCTCATCCAACAGATGAGGATGATTCTCCCATCTGAACTTGTGCTCCAGGTGTGCCCATGGACTAAAATTCAAAATAAGGTCTAATAACTTAAGGCTACAGTGTGCTTCTCTCCCACATCCTATTTTACAGTTCAGTGGAATCACCGCTGTGGCTCCAAATTTCAACTTGCAGAGTTTTTTCTTTACAGAGGATTTATTTTAAACTCCACATATCTTCAGTTCACACATTTATGTTAGCTGTTGGTCAAGAGCTGGATTAGATTCCTACCACATTTCTGGTACATGACTGATAAAAGATAGCTCATTTTTTATGATGTCCAGTTTAGCATTGCAACATTTCAGAAACTTAATAGGAATTTACAGGAATATATGGAAATAAAACAAGATATATGTCGAAGAAGCAGATATGTTTATATTTGTTTGTATATAATACAAAAAATACCCAAAATTGCCAGTTAATTCCCTTTAATTCCCATAAATTCCATCTTGGAATATTTCCAAAATTCTCCATCTTTGCAACCTCAAGCTTGCATTTAGAATAATACATTGTCAACACTTTCTTGTCAACAAGAAGTTGTGGATTTTTATAGGTTGCAGTTTAGTCTTTAAAGGTGCCATTCTCTGTATTAACTCTGTGTGATGGATGTAACTGTTGCTTTAGCTAAGGATCAGAGTCAGAGGAAGAGAATTAACTGGACCACTAATCATGCCCTCATAAGTGACACTTTTCTGCTAAAACTACCAGACAAATGCAACAACATCTCCTGCAAAATAAACATGTACATACACATGAGAGTTTGTGTACACACACACAATTACAATCATATCACATAATATAACAAATAAATGGACCATGTTTTAACATCTGACCCAATTTACATGATTTCATATAGTCAGTTTATACAGCCAACATTGTTAAATCTTTAAGTCTGCAACAGTTTTGAAACAATGACTTAGTCTTTTGCCATTTCAGCATCCATGTCATACAGTTATCAACGCTGTTCACAAACCATCATTCTGAATCTCTGATATTCTAAAGGCACTTAAACAGGAATAAACAAGTCCCTAGGCATAATATGGGTAAAAGCTGCTCTTACTGTGTGAAATCTTTAAGAAGGATTAGTGTTGGTGTGGAGATGCATTTGACAGATGAGAGCACAATGTGGCCCTTCTCTGTGGGGAATACTGATCTTCAATCATGAAAAGAAAATAATGGCTTTATAGGGCCATAAAAACATGATTTTAAAATTGATCACTTGTAGAAGAACAATAGTTGTTTTGCTTTATCTAAGGTATTATTTTAATGAGTAATATTATTTGGAGATTTTGGTGCTCTGACCAAAACAGTGATCAGATCCCTTATTGCATTGTTGCCTCGTCTTTGAGTTCCACAAATTCATCATTATCTGATGGCCAATTTGCTAAGCGTTTGTGCTTATGTGGTGATAATGGAGCCTGCTGATGAAAGAAGTAAACTTTGTGACCCTGATTGGCACTCTTGAACCCAGCGGCTGCGTCCCAAACACTTGTGCTTATTACTCACTGAGCTTCTACCACCTTCTTTGCTCATTATCCTCTTCAAGACTTAGAGTGGCTCAAAACTTCTCAGTCGGGTAATTGCACTCCAGCCAACCCTGTGGTTCAACATGATCTCTGCATATACCATCCCAGAAGCTTGATACTTTACCCTCATATTTGGAAAGATTTGAAATAACGCAGCCAATCAATGCAGAAAAGGTTACGTGATAAGGCTGTGCTCTGATAAGGTTACAGACAGCAGGGATAAAACAAAGCTATTAGAAAATGCTTTTGTTAGCATAACAGACAGTGGGTTATCAATCGATATACAGTATTTTGGTCCAAGTTTGTCTGTCACTTGGTAGAAAAAGACAGATGTCATCATGACATGACGGCATCTTTAAAAACTATGAACAAAACTTTGCAAAGCAGCTGAGGATGACATTAAAATTGGTGGAAGCAGGGATACTGTAAGTGGTTTGAGATGACAACAATGTGTCTTGTGCATTATTGGCTGTATCATAGAAATAGAAAAAAGAGGCATTTAGAAACTAAAACTTTTAGTAACAACTATAAACACAAGCTTGTTGATCTTTTCCAGAAACCTTTTTTGTTATGCTGGTCAAAATTCTCTTTACATTATTATAGCAATCACTTAGTAAAGTGGTATAAATATATTTATAAATTTATATATCTTCTGTGGAAGGTGGAGGACCATAAAATGTTTGTCTAATCATTGCATTTGGTCCGAATGCAATTATAAGAGGTCCTACTTGCCTGTCAAATTATGTATTAACATACCTCAGAGCATTATTGGAGGAGGCATGGCTGTGGAGATTGTACTGTTTGGAGGGCAGGACCTTATGCTTTTAAAGCTATTTGAAATTGCTTAAACAACCTTGAATAAATTAAAGTTTGTTAAAGACTTTTTTCTTTAATTTTGTGTGATCAGATGTCAACATTTGATGTAAAATCTGGGTCCTAGGTCCAAAAACCAGATAAGAAGAACTAAGTTAAAAGGCATCCCTTGAGATCTTCCTGCATTTGAAGAATTCTGACTGTTAAAAACTATTAAATCACTTTCATGTTTGCCAGGATTTCCCAACAGGCAGCTGTGGCCAGGCTAATGACAGCAATCAGTGATGGTTACGTGACACACACAAACACACACACACTCCCTCTCAGGCATTACCCATCACCAGGGCAACCATACAAAAAAGTCTTTCTTCAAGAGGAAGTCCTTGATTTTTATTTGTTCTGCCTTACAACACATTTCCAAACTCTGAGTATTTTGTTGACTACTCATTTAAGTGCAGTTGTTGTACCTAAATCACATTCATAAATGAGCATGAACTAAATGATGAAGCCAACAAACCAAGCATAACAGTTACACCAATGTCATGTTCAACTGCTTTTATGTAGCATTTGAATGGTGAAGTGTATTTATGTGCCTGCTATGATTGTAATGGTACATCTGAAACATAGGCAATGAGGATACGTGAGGATAGTGGCGAGTAGATGAATGTGGGACTTTGAGCCAGTGAACAAAACCAAAGCAGAAATGCCTCAAGAAACGATGACTCTCAATGAGATGCACATTGATATGACAGTTGCTCTGAGCCTGGTACCCACTTCATTTACAGCACTGCACAAGTCCTTGAACTCCAGCATATGCCAAGAGACTGGTGGAGCAGTGTATTATGGATAACATAAGATGATACAACAAACCAATAGATTATTTACATTATTTACACACTTTATCAGTGTGATGTTCATTAACGTGTGGGGCTTACTAATGTGTTAATTCATCATAATACATCCAAACCAGTTTTGTTTGATGTGTTTAAAACAGCATTTATATTTCTTCTTGCAAAAAGCTTTCCACACCTCCTGCTGTCCATGTTTCCATCAGCCATTTGGTCCTGGTGTGATGGAGAATGGAGAGCAGATGGAAAACTTTTAGATGCAGGTGTTTGAGTTTACATATTCCTCAGTGAATGGACCTGCTGTGGTGGCCACTACCACTGAAATGAAAAGACCAGCAGTGCTGATACTCCAGAAAAAAAGTTTTGTTTTATCTTAAGATTTATTCTAACACTTAAGAAAAAACTAAAAACATACGACATATGAAACTCATATCTCTACTCACTTTATGATGTGACGTGGCTAGGTGTTGATACAGAATTTTTATTAAAAAATGTAAACGTTCTTTTCAGTTTTAATAACTTCTGATCTCAACAATAGATCAAGTTGCAGCACAATGTTATTTCCTTGTCACAGCACTTTGAATTGAATGATGAATGGCTCTACAATTTCTACAACCTTCTGAGGTAATTCACCAATGCTATGTTTGCACTGTGAAAAAAATTTGCACTGTGAAAAAAGAATTGTAGAAGAAAGTTAAAAAAGCAACAATAATAAAAAAGAAAACATGATGCATTAAAGTTTATGAGGTTTCTTAACAACTTTTATGTAATTGTTATTTAATTTTTCAATTCTTCAGTAACACTACTTCATTTAATCAATGGACTTTTTTGTGCACTGATTGCATATTGTCTCTTTGAGCCAATACAGTCTTGTCAAGCTAATTACAGATGTTTATCTTTCACCAAATAGTCAATTATCAACATAAAATTTAATTTGCCATTAAAAGGAGGCAACATCTTTCAAAGCAAATATTTTATCTTATAAAGTTTAATATAATTGCATAAACCTCAGCACTTAACACACAAAACTCAATAACTGTGACAATCAACAAACCATATTGATCTAAATGATAATGCAACAAATTACATTAATGACAAAAATGACAAAAACTGAAAGTAGTTAAAAAATGTATTTGGAATTCAAATGGTTACACATCCTTAACCCTCCTAATAATACTGATATTTGTATGATGTCACTCCTACTTCATTTACATAAGCAACATTCAAATGAATCATTGCTGTCTTGTAGTTTTAGACTGGTTTGTTGTCTACATCCCCAGCTGATCAACAGTTCACTCACTCTGTGCCAAAATCACTGCTTACATGTTTGATTAATAGAGTCTGAAATGCCCAGAGTGGTTTAAAGCCTGAACGTTCAAAGCGTTGCGAGCAAGCCGCTGGCTCTCTTTCTCTGCATATATCAAAAAACATGTAAATAAACAGAGCTGCTAACCCATACCACTCAGTTCAGAAACAGAAAAATATTTTAAATTCTCTTTCTGAAGACACATACAAGTAACCAGAGGTGACGAATGCCTGAGTTAAGAATCAGCATATGGGTTCAGAGATACCTGCATTTTATGGAGCTGACATGTTTATCAGCCAAGTGGCATAATTGAAGTGGCATTATTCCATCTGGGTCATTCTAACCTGTTTACATCCTGCTGTGACTCACTCATCGCTGCAGGTTTTAGTCAAATGAAAGAAAGCCAAGCAAGGGGGTAACAAGTCTAGTGTGCCTCACACAATCACTTAAGGTAACAGCTGCAAGCAGACACACAGCATGACCCCAGACAGCCTTGATTGGAACGTCCATGTCCTAACACCATGAGAATTCCCACAATAAATGTTATTTAAAGAATGTACATTTTAACCAGCTGGGTTTCTGATTATGACTAAGAAACACCTGAAGCTAATCATCAAAATGTGTCTGGTGAGTGAGAAACATGTCTTGATTTCAGTGGTTTGCAGGTTTTGGCATTACCGATATGCTTGCAACATTTGGTAATGCTAAGCTTTGCAACACGAAAAGAGCTGCTTTATTCACAAAGTGCTTCACACAGTGCTTTAAAATGTTTAGAATTCAAAAGGCCCTCTTCAGCAATGTTGGCCATCAGCATATGTTGTGCTTTGGATGCTGGTCACCGGTATTGGGTGCTGTATACCAGCCATCTTAATCAGCAAACTTTCCTGGTTAACTAGCATTTGGCTACATTAGTCTACCAGATAGATAAGCACCAAGCCAGCATAACCAGTCTTGACTATCATGAAAGAGTATGGCCTTTTAGCATGAGATCTGCCTATCCAAGCAAAGGCAGGTGGCAATCATTTTAAATCAACCATTAAGTCTTGGGAAAAATAGTCACATAAAATAACTCAGTAGTCACTTTTGATTTTGTTATCTTTTAGTATTCCTCTGAAAAAGAGTTGCCAAAAATAATCTGTCTTTAAAAGCATCATTTAATTTACTTCAGGACATTCAATAGTATCGCACGGATAAGCCAAAGCAAATCTGCAGTAGGTTTTGCATTAGCATACTTCTATTATGTACCAAAACAGGGAAGCTGCTAAGCTCCTTGCCCTCAGCTCAAGAGTCATTTCAGTTTAAAGAAACACTGACAATCATGGAGTATAGCAGGCCAACTGATAATTCAGATATCTGTATTTTATTTCCAATATCAATACCATAAGAAGAAAATTAAGGTAAAAGTGGATGACAATGAAAACCGTTTCACTGTACACACTCAATGCCTATTCTGATTTATCTCCAGTTTACTTTGATTCACACTGCTGTTTCCCAGGAAAAAATGATCAGACATTATTTTCTGTCATCTTTACACAGTCTATTGCTCTTACGTCCAGTCAGAATGGCTGCTCTTGCTTTACTCATCAGCTTTGTACCACAATCCTAAAAGACCCATTTGCATTTTAGTTATTCTTTATATGTGTGTCTGCTGTTCTTTATATGTGTGTCACACACACAAAACAGCAGCAGCAGCAGTGAAGATTAAATACTTAACTCTATTCATTTTTCCCCTCCCTATCGGCATTAAAAATGCATCCGGTCTGTTTCTTTTTTTTTTTTTGTTAAAAGCATATTACGCAAGACCCTAAATATACAGTTATTTCAGGGACTGTTTGTTTCATGTCTGCGCTATATCCACTGTGGTGACTAGTTTCTTCTGCCAGTCAGGAGGGACCTCAGAAGCTTTTAGTGGCTCAGATGACCCATCTGCTATCTGCAGGCATCAGCGCTGCTGGTCAAACAGCATTTAGCTCTGCCTGGTCACTCAAGCAGAAGCATAGATAATTTAAATGTTAATGTATGAATGAATGAAACATGGAATGACTTCTGAAGTCTTGATTTCATGTATGTGACACAAGCTTCAGTTTGTCTAGTCATAGCCTCAGGTGGCAGCCCAAGAGCAACCCACGGTCTACTTATTAACCCTCTGAAGCATATTGCATACAGAACTGGGAAGCACTTTCTCAACCCAGCAGGCTCTAATCTGATTGGCTGGCTGTATATAATGTCTTTTAAATAAAGTTGTTTTTGAGGTACTTGTTTGATGCAATGACCATTTCTGAAGAACTAATCTCACTGAATTTGCCAAATTTTGCCAGGTTAGTGGCAACATATTGTTGAGAGATATTTCTGAGATATTTCATATTAAGACTTTCATAATATGATTTTAACAAGCAGTATTTTAGATTCCAGTTAATCTGTGAAATCTGATTTTTTTTTGTATTTGATTATTATTAAGTGTTTTCTGCATAAACTATTTACAGAGCCTGCCATTATTTTATTGTCTCTCTCTGCCTAAGTGAGCAGTTATGGACCTTATGCCTTTTATACAATAATCTGGCTAGGAGAGATTTGTCCAAGTCATTAAATGGGCCACACACTGCAGAGACACAAACATGCAAAAAAATAACGCCACAAGTAACACAGTCATCCAGCAACTGTGTCATAACAGCAAACAATTCATGGCAGTAAAAATTTCACTGTCTCTATTGTGTGTTTGCCATGGTAACTTGTGATGGAGACTCAACATGGTGCCGTGCTGCACTGAATGATATGGGAGAGCAGCAATGAGTCACAGCAGGACAGGGTTTTAGAAGTCGCTCTATACTGCTGCTCTTTCAGGGCAGACCTGCCGCCAGTCATGTCACCAGCTGCCCTCGCTGCCTGATGCAGCATATTGGATGAAAAGCTGCAGTAATTGCCTGTCATCACATTCCGTCTCCCTGACAATGTGACCAAAAAATAAAAGCAGAAGGTTTCAACATTTTGGGGGAGAAACCAGAGCTTTCAGTTCTGTTTTTTTTGTAGTTCTTTTTTCGGACAAATGGATGCAAACACAGACATGTTTCACAGACGTTTGCTTCATTGATCTCATTGAACAAACAGGAAGTGGAATGACCTTTCTTTGAAATCTTTGAATTCTCCTTTAGTCATTTGCATTTCTCTTAACCCAAATCTCACACCCAAAGAGAGGGTAAACACTGTGACATTTTCAACAAAAGGCTCCTGAACATGATGACTTGACATGATTTACCCCAAATATCTTAATATCACATGAATGCACATTTTAGTACGCAAACCTTAGCTGTGTGTATGGGGACATGCCTATAACCTACAAATACAAATTAGATCATGTTGGACCAAAATAGCAACATTTTTTGTTGTTTAATCAAATTCCCCTCTAATTCCATTTACAGTGTAGAAATGACTCACTTCACCTTTAAACTCACCAGTGATTTTGTTTTGTAGTGTGCAGTGAATAGCAATGTCAGATATATAGTTAAGGGATGTTTATGTGACACAAGAGAAAATGTACTTACGTTAGCCATGCATTTGAAATGTGATTTGACCTTTGCATCATAAATAGGCTTGAGCGTTTAGTCTCTTCATTAAGCAAATAAGTAATTGTATGCTAATAACTGCACAAAATCCAATTTAATGGGGATCCTTCTCAATTAAGCTTGGAAAGACCCAGAGAGCAGCTGCTCTGCCATGTGTAATCCCACAGTATGTTCATGTCACAAAGAGAGACAAAAATATGCTCATCCTTTTTGGCTCTTGGTGTCTCTGCCTCTCTCAGACACATAAAGATATTTACTTAATCATCTAAGTCAAAAAACAGCATTGACTGAAATTGTTTGTAATTAAGCAATACCACACTAGCAAAAATACTGTCATACAGAATATAGGCATGGCTGTCATTTGGCACAAAGCAGAATATTGGGTAACATAGATTAACAGAAGAAGTTTAATTGCACAGAGTAAACATTTAGTCCTTAGTGGAAGGAAAGGTTAACAAAATTGGCTTGTTATTTGTGACAGTGTGGCTCAGGTCTGAGCTTGACCCCTTGGGATGGAGGAGAGATGCCAAAAGATTAGGAGGGTAATACTGGCCCCTTATATATTATAGTATCATGACTAACATGTCGAAATGATCAGGAACATTCACTTAGAACATCAGTCGAAAAATAAAATTTACTAGTTATTTACTAGTTTTTTGTTATTTACTAGTTTTGTCTGGCTCATCCCTGTTATTTTTATTTTGTCAGATTTAGCTAAGGTCTGGGAACAAACTGGTCCCTAAAGTATATCTAAGACATTCCCTTAACACACACTCACACTAGAGACACTAAGAGAAACAAAGAAAGAGAGCAAAGTGCCATCTGCCTGACCGTTTAGCAGGCAGCTTGGTTCAATCTCCACAAATCTCACAAGATGGAGAAAATCATCAAAGGGACATGCAGAGATGAGAGCCCATCTGCTTCAGCTTTACAACTCCACAACTATCTTCTCCTGCCAGCTCTCCATCTTACACACACACTGGAGCCTTCAGCTGTTCTTTATTGAACCTAATGCACAGCAATGTATCACCAGAACAGACTGATCTACTCAGCTCAAAGGAGCAACACACCAAACAGGTGAGGGAAAACATTCTTAAAGCCAAAGAAAAATATTGGCAGTGTACGTACAGAGTGTGTGCGCATTGCTGAGTGAAGTCTGTGGCAGAGGGGAGCAGGTGTAAAAAACATTTGAATCGACAAACCTGAATGAAGCTAAACCAAACTGGCTATCCTGATCCAACAAAGATTGAACTGGAGAATCGTGCTATAAAAATCCTATTTTAATGCATAATGGTGTTTAATAATTCTATGTTTGTTCTATAGTCAATGCAAATCATTGTTTCTGATTAAAGCGGATTGGCCGAACATTCTGTTATAATAGAAGCACTTTCAGAGAAATTCAGAGAGACAGGAACCAGCATGCAAGCTTTTCCCTACAGCATTGATTAGATGAGATGTGCTTACAGAAAAAGTACAGCCCGTCAGCTGAGGCCATGGACGGACAAGCTTTTCATTTAACACAGTTTCATTTAACTGTATTCAGACCAATGTCAGCATCCACATATCAGTAAAACAAACAGAATAAACGAGGCTCCATATGCCACCTGTGTTCACCTGCTGTGAAACTGACAACTCGGTTGTGAAACTGCCCGGTTCTTAGTTCACTGTAAAAATTGTACTATCTGCAGCAACGGCCCCTTGCATGTCTTCATGCTGCTTCATTGGTCTTCTCTCCTCCCCATGGGTCTCATTTGTGGAAGCTGCCTGCTATCGGAAAGATGTGTGGAACAGAACCGCTTGATAGGGCTGAACTAGCAGGGATCCACTGGTCCTGTGGGGGTTCATCTGCTCAGCAACACCCGGCCTGCAGTACTTTAACAGCAAGTGTGAGTCTTTGCTTCCTCTTACACCATCATATAAAATTGCTGTTTTGTATTGTGGTCACATTTTAATGACTTACCGTATGTGTCCACTAGTGCTGTGGAAAACCGTTCAATACTGCCTATAATGCAAGTGGTCTGCTGTTTTTAAGTGTGCTTATCTTCTGATGCTTTTAAATACCTGCTCAATCAGTTTATCATATTCTATATACATTTTATTCATTAAGCAGACACTTTCATCTAAAGCAACCCACAGTACATTCAAGGCGTCCATTTTCATCAGTTCCCAGGGAATCGTATCCATGACCTTTGACCTGCTAACACAATGCTCTACCAGTTGAGCTATAAGATCCTATATACAGTACATTTACATATGTACAGTATGCATGATTACAGTTATTTCCAAAATGCTCATGTATAATGTTCATATGTAAATGTAATACACTGATCACATCCTAGTCACAATGATAGCATGCAAATTGCATGTGAACTCTGAATTCAATATAGTGAAATAATTTACACATTTTGATTTACACACTAAATCTACCAGAAACTCCAGCACTAGCAGATTTTGAAATGTCTATGGCAAACATCACTGCCCTCACCTCACTGGCTGCCGCCTGGTGTTTTTTCACTTCTCACTTTTTCATTTTCCAACTTTTTCTTTCTTCTCTGCTGTCAATTCCACAATTTCCAGCATGAGCTGGCACTTGGCACCTATCAGATATACAGGCAGCTGAACCAGAGATCCATGCAGTTGTAAAAATAAAGTTTGTGGACTATTTGTACAACAAATGACATGTTTGGACAAGTCTAAGTAAAGATATATTTTTGTGAACTGCCATTTTGTGTTTAATCCCACACACAAACCAAAAACCTTTTCAAATCTCTTTCTCATCTAAAGCAAATTTTAAATTGATTAGGATTAGGATAGGGCAGTGATAGCTCTCCTTTAAAATGTTGTATTTCTGGAATGCAAAAATACTATATTTTATTCAAGGTTAACATGCAGGAGGAACTATAACCAGGCAACCTGCAAAGTCAGTAAATGACTGACTGAACCAAATTCAGTCTATTAGTCCAACAAACGTTCGACTGACGTTCCACTGACCAATGGTAGATGGTGGAAGCGTTAAAAAAGCCTGTTTCAAAACCTGTTTTTGAAATGACTCACTTCATCTTTAAGTCATATTCATAGAGCAAATGAGGGCAATGTAAAAGTAGAAACTTTACACTTCAGGTGAAGGTCAGAGGACAGTGTGTTTAGTACAGTTTAACAAATGAAGCACACAGATATCCTGTTAGGGTGCAGCCTGAAAATCTCTTTAAGACTCAATAAAGTTAATATTTCATGTGACACAGAGGACACACAGATGAAATCACATTAAGGAATCATAGTAGAACACAGTGCCAAAAATGAGCCCTGTATACAGCTGCAGACTGTTACAAAATAAAAAAAACGGAAGAAATAGAATTTTGGGTGGAATCAGGTCTGAATGCTTTCCAATTCATCTCTTTCATAGGGACATAACAATCAAAAGAAGGAAAAATGTCACAAAGATCATACAAACCCCTGAAAATCCGTCTGATTTTCAGAGTGCCTTTAAATCATCCTCATTACAACTCAATATGCAATTTTGCTCCATTCAGCCTAAGTCTAAAAAAACTTTCCAGGATCAAAGCGCACTGATCCTGCAGAGTCTAACAGCATAGCAACATCCAACTGGAATCTATGAAGCACAAAATGTCTTTGGCCAGTTGATACAAGATCAGAATATCTCTGTGGGATTACAGTAATTGTATTCAGGAATGGATCAGAGACCAAGTGGAAATTCAAAATGCTGATAATCTCCTTGTTTTAACCATGATGGTAATAAATTGGATTGGGCAACAGTGTGTGAACAGTCAGTGAAAGGAAGTTGAATCTAGATCATACTGTATATGTTGAAGGGGTCCTATTGTGCCCTTTTACAAAGTCTTGATTTTGTTTGAACCAACTGCCAACGCAAGCACCACCGGAAAAGAGGCAGGTGAGCGGGCGTGTGGTCAGACTCAGGGGGCAATCCAACTGGCCTTGGAAAATAATCTTTTTTAGCTCATAGGGTGTATCTCATTCCAGCAAAAGATATGCAAATGCAGCATAATCTGTCTCACAGAAACCTAACTTTCAGAAGAAATCTCCAACACTGCCATTGAACCACCTGGTTTTTCCATTCATGCTTATGCTTTATGATTAATGGGTTGGTGTGAACATAAAAGCATACACACCATCAAAACCTTTTGACAGCTCCCCTATTTTAGAATACATCATGATCATGTGTCAACCTTTCTGGCTTCCATGAGAATTCTCATGTGTTATCTCTATGACTGTTTACATACCCCCACAAGTGGACACTGACCTGGCACTCACAGAATTACCCACAACAATAAATAAACAGGAAACCACACACCCAGAGGCTGCATTTATTTTGGTTGGGGACTTTAATAAAGAATCACTGAAGAAAGTAGAAAATATTGCAAATATGTAAACTGCAATACAAATGACAACCACATTCTGGACCATTGTTCCACTCCTTTCTGTGATGCATACAAAGCCCTCTCACATGCCCAGTTCGGGATATCAGATCACTGCTCCATTTTACCCTTACTTAACTTCAGACAGAAACTGAAGTGGGAGACAACCAGGACAACCCAGCGCTGGTCAGACAAGTCAGATGCTGTGTTACAGGACTGTTCTGAGGACATAAACTGTCACGTCAGGTGGTTAGACTGGGCAGTAACATCTCATCATCACTCACACTCCATAATGGGGCTCCTCAGGGATGTGTGTTGAGTCCTTTTAATCATTCCCTCTACATGCATGATTGTGTGGCCACTAACCACTGCAGATGACACAACAGTGGTTGATCTCATCACCCATGGCAATGAGTCTGCATATCATGAGGAGATCAGAGTCCTGACACAGTGATGCCAGAAAAACTGCCTTTCCCTCAACGTTGACTAAGGAGTTGATAGTGGACTTCAGGAAACAGAAAGGAATACATGCCTCTATAACTATCAACAGCAATAAGGTGGAGAAGGTCAGCTCTTTTAAGTTTCTGGGCATGTACATTACTGAGGACCTAATGGAGACAGAGCACACACATGAAGAAGGCTCAGCAGTGCATTTTTCAGATGGCAAGAGGGAGGTTTGGCTTGAGCCCATGCATCAACAGGACCTTCTACACTTATCCTAACTTGCGGCACCACAACCTGGTTTGGGAACTGCATTGCTGTCAATCACAAAGCCCTAAAGAGGGTGGTGTGATCTGCACAACACATCATTGGAACTGAATCCCCTCCCTCCAGGACACTTACAAAGAGCACTGCTCTAGAAGTGAGGAAAATTGTCAAGGACCCAAGCCATCCAAGCCACAAATTGTTTTTCCTGCTCCCATCTGAGAAATTGTACTGCAGCATTAAAGCCCGGACCAGCAGGCTCCTAGGCAGGTTCTTCCCCCAGGCCATCAGGGCACTGAGCTCACTTACATAACTCACCTCCATCACAACATTACTTCTACATCTAGTCTTGTATGACTGTGTATATGATATGATATATTGTATTATATAAATTATATTATAATGTGTATATTGTGTCAATGTGTATATTGTCAAATACAATACATCATATACAATATATAACATATTTATATGTGTATACCATATAAACTCTATCTATATTTTGTACCCCTGTCTATACGGTACTATTGTGTATAGTGTATATACTGTGTATATATTGTGTATATATTGTTTTAACTATGTATCACTCTAAACTGCTGCTAGGACTATGCACAAGATTTTCTGTACACCTGTGTTAAGGATATGACAATAAAGGTGAATTGAATTTGAAAAAAAAATTCACATATTTTACATTATTACAACACCTGTGTTTCCAGTCCATGCTGAATGCTCTGTTTATTTCTGGATCGATCATTAGTTTGTGCCCCACTCTGGTAACAAAGAGACGGTGTTCTATTGAAGTTTGTTCCTCCCATGTGTCCCCTTAGTTAGTGTTTCACAATAAAGTGATCGTTCCACTTTATTATATATTTTCGGTATTGATTACAGGTTAGTCTTGGAAGGCTTTGGTGACTGCTGTATGAATGTACAAAATAATTCCACCATTAACAAGCAGATGCATTGGTTTTCTGTGTTGTGTGTGCACGCGCTTAAGCATACATCTCTCTTATAATTTAAGTTTTCAATTTAGAGTACATTATTTGCATGGCAATTATTTTATAGATAGTATCACTACATTTTTTAAAAAATTGCAATATATTGTAAAGTGAAATGTAATCTATATATTTAATAATTGTTATGTTTTCTATTATTTAATTTTTCCTTATTTCTGTACTCTTTTTATACAGTTTTTTCTTACGTATACTGTTTGTTCTAAAATGTATGTAGCAGGCACTATGGTAATCGCTAAACTAAAGGGGAAACATAGGGGGAATAGACTTTGATGGATGAACAGACTTCGACAGAACACTGATTCAGAACAGAGCAGAGCTGGTTCCGATAATAAAATAAGTGGATCGCCTTGAAGCACATTTGCAATTACACATTTGTGTATTACACAGAATAAGAACAGTAAGCCAAGGCTTACAAAAGTGAAGGTGAGCGCACAGCTCAGTCAACATTAGTCTGTCTTCAGAAGGCTAAACAAAAGTGTTTAGTATCGGAGTGGAAAACTGTTGATCAATGCAAAGCTAATGCAATTAAAGTGCAAATAATATACACATTAATATACTAATATTTACTTACATACAGTGCCGTCCCAAACAGATGCGGGGCCCATACCTATCTTAGCAGAAGTGGGGTCTGATGATGATTGTGTTGGTTGGGGGGTTATGGTCAGGGCTGGATCTCCCTTGGTCAGTTTATCATGGGCCCCCCAGAAGCGCAGGGTCCGGTTTGGCCCTGCCTACATAGTAGGAGGGAGCTCTTGTTGGTCACTCAAAAGTTTGCATTTTTCATTTAGTCATTTGGTTTATTTAAAACAAGAAACATATGCTTACAGCATACAGGCGTTGTCGATGGCCAGTGCTGATCATGTATGACTGATGGCCAAAATGGTCAAATATAGACATGGCCAATATCAGTCTGGAGCAAAAACTTTTTCCTGGAGCAAACTACGGTTAGGTGGCTTGCTAAAGGGAACAATAATATCTACTAATATCTGACCCACTCTGTTTTTTGAACCTACTGGATAGACATTTACATTGGTGCACTTGGCAGAAGCTTTTATCCAAAGCGACTTACACTGCATTTAAGTTATATATTTTATCAGTATGTGTGTTCCCTGGAAATCGAAGACAAAATACTTGAATTGAGATTATTTTATCTAATGACAATTATTGAAGATAACCACAGGGTAAGTGTAATACTATGTTTTAGAATTGTTTTTTTTTCAGTGTTTCACTGTTAGCTTGTTCATATGTATGTTGTGCTGTGAACATGCATTGTGACAGACTTTTAAATGTCATTCTGTATAAACCGCATCATACATTTTTAGGAAAGGGAACAGGGAATTCTGCAGAAGTAGGTGAAAATATTAATGGAGTTCTTACTAGTTCCATCTCAGACAATGAAAGTATTAAGTGGTTAGGCTTAATCAGCTATACGTGTCCATGTCTCAAGGCTATTCTAACTTTGTATGTGCTTCTACAGATTTGACACACTGCAAAAATACAGTGCTTACACAACAAAACATAATGGAGAATGGATATTGTTAAACACTATGGGGATCCACAATGCACTCTAGACAGGTGAAACCAATGAAAGAAATCCAAATTAAAAAGAGCTGACAGAGCATAAAATTAAGTGATGAAAGCAAATTATCTCCATTATTTAGATAACAACTCAATGTTTGGTTATAGGATTTCAAAGCATCTAAAATGAATTAACTATCTTTACTCTCCCATTTAGCATTACAATGGACCCTGTGTAGTCACTTAAAATTTATGATCTTGAAAATTGTTGCTCCTATTTACTTACTCTTCACATATACACACCTCATATTCTTGTCAACCTTTTAAAGGATAAGTCATATGGTCATGTGATTTGGGTGTGCAGGGAGCAGAAGGGGAGTGTGGTGCCAAAGACTGTGTCATGAGTTTTATTACACTTCCACCTCATTAAATTCGCTCAACTGATCTGCAGCTTCAGCTGTCTGTGCAGAAAACATGCATTGCCTTTCTTCAGACAGGCTCTTCATAGCCCAACCAGACTTCCTCTCTACAACATCAAGCCCTCATCTGCTGACAAACAAAAAATCCTATGAAAATTTCAATAAGTGGCTGAGCTTAATTAGAAAGCTCTGTTCACACAGAGTTGTCCAGTATTCAAAGTGACTGCTTCTGGCTTCACTGATTACAGAGGAGGGAGATTTACATCAAATCTGACAATTATTCAGATCCGAAACGCAAAATTGTTGAGTGGTACAACTGAACTCCGGGTTGCTGTTGAGTTTCCACTTCATGATGTATCAATCAAACATTTTGACTATTTTGGTTTTTACCCACATTTACAAACAGGAAAATAAATAAAACAATGACATTAAAATGTGTAGAAGTTAGGCAGTAACTTTAGCTTAAAACCAGAAAGCCATTGTTAAGGTAATGCTTCTTTACACAGTTATTGCTGCTCTGTGCCTGTTCAAAATACTGGGACACAAGGTCACATGTAAACCAGACTAAATTACTGTCAAAGACAGTCCTGATGCTGCATTGGTTCTGCATAAATATAATGAAGCAGCATAAAAATATAATGAGATTCAAAATATTAATCTCATAACATAATTTATGCAGTTGTATTGCAAAAAAATGGGGAAACAATAATTATGTCACCTCTAAGCAGCATTATACAGGCTGTGGAAATACACTCCAATGCCACTTCAGATGGCTTGTGTGCCACCTTAGACTGGAAAGGTGAAATAAGTAATAAAGTAATAAGTATAAAGAGACAGAAAATGAGAGGGAATAGCTAGAGAGATGGACGGCGGGAGCTGAAGGTGATCATCCATCACTGTTGATTAGCATTCTTCTGAAACAGTGGCCATTAACAGTGACTGTTCAAATATGCTCGTATCCACCGCCTCTACAGTTTGACAGATGGTCAACAAAATTTTATGAGAGCAAACAGGAAAACCAATTTGTCTCTGCCCCATAGGAAGATTTACTGATTAGTGTCTTACCAAAGCACTAACAATGGGTCTGATACAAACAGATACTGTATGGAAACTGTCACTTTATGACAATTGAGCTGACTTTATTTGCATTAATGCTTAATAGTAAATCATAATCAGCCATGTTGGACCGGGGTTTCTATTTATTTTATGTGTGGGTGTGTACATCTTTAAAGATTTATACTGTATAATGTTCACCTAAACAGATTTTATATTGCTTTTATAATAAATGAGATTAATTCTTCTTTCAATTCAGATCCATCCCATATTAAACTGGACGGATGGCAAGTCTTGCCTAAAAAATGTTTGTTTGTTAGAGTTGCACAGAAAGCACACCAATTACGGCTCAAAACATTTTGCCATGGGTTTTCATTCTCATAGTTATCTGAAAATCGCAAAAAATAATTAACATGATTACAAGACTGAAGAGAACTGCTGAGCTCACTGAGCGTTTGTTCACTCCTTTATATCATCTAACACAGACGCTTTCTCCTGCATAACCATTTGTTTTCTTGTACATGATTTGTGGCATTTATGAACAACCACATCCCTGATTTACCCCACAAATGACAATCTAAAAGCACACAAACCAAATAAACAAAACAAGCTTTTTCCACTTATCAGCACAAAGCCTATCAGTATTCCCCGCCTGCGAGCATGCTGCTCTTTCTCATGATAATAGCTTGGGGGTGGAGAGGTGATGCGAAGGGAGAGCTACCCGACACACCATATTCCAGGTCAGGGTGGCACCCATCTCTGTGATGTGGAAAACCATCTGCTGAGCCCTCGCCTGCAGGATATACAGCCACATTTACATGGCACTTCATCAGCAGAGCCTCTGTTTGCCAGCCCAGCCCCTCTCACAATTCCCCACTGCACTTGCCCATTCAAACACAAATGAGCATGGCACATTCAACTCTCCCGAGGGTTGATGTTGGCCGCCAGGTTTTGTTACCATTTAATTTCCATATATTGAATGAAGGAGAAAATTGCTTGGTTTTGGATATGGAATGAAATACAAGGAAAGAGGAAGAGAGAGAGAACAGAAGTACCAGTAAAATGACGTGGCTGCTCCACATTTGCATGCTTTATGGCTGCCTCTACCTTTACCACTTTTATGTCCTAATATGCAGTTTTAAGACACATTTGCAAAGCACTTCCATGAATGCATGAGGTGGAGTCATATGCACAGTAGGGGAGGCAGGGCTAGTTGTCACACAGGAAGAATGTCAAAACGGCTATTTTTCAGGTTTTGAATGATCATTTGTTGCTGTAGCATGATTACAATATTTATTGTCCCAAACAATTTGACAGTTTTGCATGTTTCCTTTTACATCTTGTTTTTTCATAAATTACATTTTATGTCCAACTGCCTATGAAATGTTTAACTTTATATTTGGCTGAAAAGTACAAAACAGACTGCTTATATTGTGACAATTTACCCCATATAGTGTCACAAAAGTTCATCATGAACTACAGCGTTTTTTGTAGACAATGGTAGTGAATTCTTTTTGTTTCATGACTTCAAGGCATGTGCTTATGCAAAAACTGTGCTTATGTTTTTAAAATAAACCTGCCTAAGATATAATACTCAGCACTGCAGCAGAAAAGTTTGACATCTCAACATGGTCTCCCCTACATCTAAAAACACACACAGTACTGATGTTTATTCTTCTAAACTAATCAGCCTGCTCAGAAAATGTACAGTCACAGCAAACAATCATTCAAAATATGACTACACCAACTCAACTAAGAATCACAATGATAGTAAACAAATATTGTTGGCATGCAAGGTGAAGGTTTCTAAAAATGTACATAAAAAAGCAGAATGCAAACCTTTTACGCCACTTTTATATTTAATAGCCCAATATATACTGCATTAATATATACCAGTAGCCCAATATATACCTATTTCATCATTCTGATGAGATGAAAATCTGCAAGCTGCAGATGTGCTTTTCTCTCATGGATTGAGAGGCACATCTATTACAAGCATGCAGTCACTAAAATGAAGTATAAACACTTCTGCTTTTATTTGGATATGAGTTACAGATTACAAGACACTTTGATCTAATAATAAAAACATTATAAAATTTTAGTCTTATGAATAAAAATTATTACTTCAAAATGCCCAAAATGACCATTTTTGGTTTTACCATTTTAGAAGGTCTGAGTTTGGATGGTGATGGTTGGAGAGGTTGTATATGACAACATCAGTAATTACATTAGATATCAGCATGTATAATTTAGATGGATTTATAAAGCATTAAAGTTATATAGCATGTTAGAGTTACATTTTAATTTTCTTGTCATTCATTTTTCAGTTCTTTTTCAATGACTTTGAGAAGAGTGAAGATGAAAAGACGATGTTTATTTAAATATGCTATAAGCCAGTAAACATGCATGTGGATTATGAAAGTCAGAATTGGCGATTTGGGGGTGGAAGCATTAGTATATTTATTGTGATCTCCTTCACAGTTATTCACAAGACTCAAGTGTCAGAACACCTCAGACTGAATGAACAGAAGGACAGACAGAAGACAACACCTCAAATCTATTACCTTAATCAGATTCATAGTCCTGTCTGAATAGTGAAGTCATTATCAAGCAGAAACTCATGACTCAGCATGCTATATATGTATTTCCACCCAGAAGGGCCAATAACACGCAACACAGCAATACACATGTCACTCCCAATTCACAAGTCAGGCATCACACACTGGCCACATCATACAATTTTCATCAATTTGGCCAGCATCCATCCACAAAAATCACTCCTATTAATTTCCATTCTGAAGCTAACCTGTGTCTTGACCCAGCATTTGATTTTTCTTAAAAAAGCTCTGTTTGTGAATGGTTACCCTGAATTGAGGGTCATGTAGAAGAAAACAGAAACCCCACAAAAAAACAATCTTTGAGTAGAAGAGAAAAGCAATGAATATTTTACAGGGTGAGCGCAGCAGTGGGCACAGCAGGGTGTCTCACAGACATTTATGGAGCTTATCAAGCCCAGAGCTCCCACAAAGGTCTGCACATGGACCGCAGACTGTGGCAGCTGTTTATCAGGTGAACTGTTGGTGAGTTCCCATCCTGGAGGCTTGATTTACCTCAATCAGAGAGATTACTCTCTGATTATTACTTAAACAGATGGGAAATAAAGATTGTCCTTCTAAAAATCAGAAGGTTCTGTGGCAGAGGAGTAGAGTGTCTTTTTACACGTTTGTGTGTGGGGCTTTGTTAAGTTGAGTCAGTGTGTGCTCAGTCTGTAGGCTACTGTATATTACTAGGCTTATACTGTATATTTAAAATGTATATTTTTACAAGAATATGTTTATGCAGAAAAGGACAGTTACAAATGATGATGAAGGATAAACCTGTCATTTTGTGTTCTGATTATATTTCTAATCTCTATACAGCCATTTGTACTGGGGGTAATGAATATTGCATGCTAATAATCATGGACTGTGTATTTTTTCTGTCTAATTAATGTTGTTCAGTCTATGAGAAAATATTAGACTTACAGAGTTGGTGACTCAACCAGTTCTTTGTGTATAAAAAATATGGTAACTGTACATAACTGAACAGATTGAGATGCATTGCAGTACTGTCTTGAAATGCAGTGTAAGAGACAGGATGCTACAGAAACATGACACCAGGAAGAGGAGGAAATCAATCAGTTATTTACTGAAGGGGATGCTTGAGTCCCTGGAGCCTCTGAGGAAAGACTGAAACACATCACAAGCTCTGTTTGGTCTGTATTTACATTTAGAACAAGCAAGTAAAGACTGAAGTGTACTGTGACTGAAATGTTGCTTTAAATGTGCATTTCCTTTTTATTAGCTGTTAATACTAAGGTGTCAAAGTGTCATTGATTTTTTCTTTTATTAGTGCTGCCTGCTATAAGGCACTATTATTATCATTTTTTCATAACTCCCAACCTATGTATTAAAAATAATGGTGCATAACCATTACTATGGACATGATTGACATGATAGCTTTTACTTATTCAAGCAACTTTCACCTTTTCACATCAAAAGGGAAGAAAAATTGTATAGACTAGTACTGAAGATGGGACCAAGCCATATGTGGGGGTAACAATATCAGTTTTAGGTTTACCTGGGTGGTTGTTTACCACCCCATTCCAATAACTGTGTATTTTGCATAGACAAGAACCAATCAAATTTTCTTTGGACAACAAATATATTTAGATTAACCCACTTTTTATCTTTTTCCATCCACTGATTTTAGGGTAAGATTCTTCCAGCTTTAATGCTGGTTATAAGCTGATTTAGTGGCACTGCTAAATGCTTTAAAATAACATGATCCTTGCATTCAAATGACATCAGATTTTACATGTCTTGAATGGAGAAAATAATGATCAATCAAATTCAGTCAGTATGTAAAGCCATCTGGCTGCTTGATTTCCATCTGGATGACTTTAATTTTAAATTAAAAGTCATGATTATCATATACCAACTAGACAGTATCCTGAAACATTGCATAGGAATAAAATCATCTAGAGATGTCTGGATTCTGTTTGAATATGGATCCTAGAAAAATATGAATATTATAAATGACTGAGACAAGAAAAAATATTTTAAGCATGTTGTGAAAATTAGAGCGGTAACAAGACTGACAAGCTTACCAGAGTGTTCGATATAATAGTGTATCCTAAAGAACCCTTAACCAAAAAACAGTTCAGCTAAAAACCCTGAAGGGAAGGATTTAACAATCAGGAACATAATTACAGGGAAGACATATGACTAATATCAAATTTAGCACAATTTATTTCATTTGTATCCAAAGTAAATGATGTACCCTTTCCATGTTGTTTTTTGAATAGAGGATTAGCCTTTATGAAAAATTGCATGCTGTCTCATAATAGCACAGCAGAGGGCTTTGCGTGGTCATATAAGTCTGTGATTAAAAAAGGCCAGTCATACTAATGAACTTTTACATTATCAAAGACCAACAAAGCCCTCTGCTCTTCCAAACCACTAGGAAAGCTAAACCCACAGTAGAATACAATAGGTAAAGCTTCATTATAGGTTAAAGAAACCATAATATGTCTTTATCGTTTACTACCTGACTGGACATGTTCCTTTAGCTCCACTGGTGGAGCAACACCAAGGTCACGAGTCACAATACCTGCTGATAAAATGTGTCTTGAATGCACTGCATGTCTGTCTGTAACTCTGCCCCTTTATTAAAAAAACAAATATTTCTGAAGCACTGATCACTTAAGAGTTATTGTCTTATCTCTGATGAAGTACTTCATGCTTGACTTAATACCAGCAGTCAGTCTCACCTCTGATTTTAGTTCTTAGTTAACAGCAGTGAGAATGACATCTAATGTCATGCCTTGATCTTTGGTCGTTTTTTAAGTTCTCACTGTTTTCACAGGTATATGGCTTGTAAGAGAGCATCCAAACGGTCATAAAGCCTCATAAGTGAGGATTTGGAACATTAAACATAGGCAGTAATTCCTGGCAATCTGTTTATAAACCTATTTATAATCACCCCGTCTGCCATCTTGGATTCATTATTTTGTGAGCTCAGCACAATGCATTCTGGGATTGCCTTAATCCACTACGATGAGGCAAGTAGTCAGTCTTCGGGAATGTTCCTGTGATACCTTAAAATGCAGCCTCGGTAGGCTCACTAGGTTTTGAAAAAGAGCAACAGTGCTGGAAAGAAGTGTGGAGGGTGCGCACAGTGCTTAACAACCTGTAAGAAATGACATTAGATGTCTGGATAATTCAGTAAAGACCCTATGTAACCTGTAAAAATGACAACCATTTGCAATGTGTAGCAGTGTTTTTATAGCAGTTTCCTCTACATACAATATTTCATTAAACACAATGAATTAATCTATACAGGAAGAAATGTGTGAAAAAAAACTGAAAGAGCAAATCTTCAGTCTAGAAAGTGAATGTTATATGTTACACAGTAGTTTCAATATTTTCAATAATCTCCACAACAGATTTGGAAGGAGACAGCAGAGCACACTCATCCTGGTCCCACAGACTTCCTGGACTAGAGTTCCCATCCATGCTAAATTCATCTTCTTCCTCAGACTCTTCTTCACAAGACTCCATATAGTGCCCTTCCAGAGCATTGATCCCTGAGTCCTCTGAGCTGGAAGGAGATGAGCAGTGGCCCATTTTAGGTCCTTTAACAGTATCCACATCCACAGTCTGCTTCTCTTCAATGTGCTCTTTCTTATAGGCCGGATTTCTCTGAGGCGGAGTGGCGGGGCCTCCGCATGAACCAAGGGCCGTTGGACGTAGCACATCTTGCCGTTGATGCGTTTGACAATGTAGTCATCGATAAACAGTTCGGCAATGTTGCAGTATTTGGGGGATTCTGGACACGGTGGAGGCAGGAAGCAGGGGGAGATACGGAGAAAGCGTTCCATCAGGGAGATGGACAGATCAATGGTGTCTGTGCAGTCAGATGGAGCAGCCGGCACAGATGTGCTAGGTAGCTGACCGACATTGGTCATGGGCTGGTACACATATTTACCTGTACAAAGACAGTAAAAGCAGATTTTTACCTGCATGTCTAGCAGAAAGAAAATTCAAACTTATACAGTAAAATCTGATTAACTCTCTGAGAGAGTAAATTCAAAGTGAGGCAATACTGCAGGTACTAAATGCAGGTACTAAAGCATTTGGTGTAACTGCAGAACCCAGACAAGAAAGAGAAATATGGATTGCAGTTTTTATGAAATCAAATGAAAAGTCAGAGGATGCTTCAGTGTGTTCAGTATTGACATCAGCCCCTGGCCACTTTAGCATTCTTTTTAAATAATCTTTTTTGTTAAAGCATACACATTAGTATTTCATACAGAGACAGTCGCCCAAAAAACTGAGAGACTTTTACATGCCAATGAAACTACTGGCTTTAGTTCATGTTTGGATTTACTGTCAGAAAGAAAGAGGTATGCAAAACTCTAATTCATTTAAACATATTTCATTACATAACACTTAAAGCCCAGCCCCTAAAACGTCCACATAAAGTCAGAGAGATCAAAAATGAATTATCCAAATAGAAGGCTATGCTTTAATCTTTAATAAGGTTATGGATTGCAGCAGCAATCTATACCCTTGTAAAATAAATTAAAGTGGACATATGGTATTCTACATTTTGTAGCACTTTTTGTAGCACTATTTTATCCCAAAACAGTCCCCTGCTTTTTTGCATCAAAAAGTTTTTTGCATCAAAAATCGTTTTAATTTCATTTGACATAACCATTTACACTCTCCCTCTGACCCTTAAAATAAAACAGGCTGTCCTTAAGGTAAAAAGAAGATTTCTATATGCAAATGTTATGATTGGTTAACGTCTTTGCATGTAAAAACGGCAAACTGACTGCTACAGTATGACTTGCAGATTGGACTTTCTCTGTGTCCAAATGTCCTCTAAAAAGTCCATTGAGGAGGGGCCAGATGACACTGTTTCTGTTTCACACATTTCAGGACATCTACTGTATGACAACACTAATCCACTGTTATCTAAGGGCTCAAACAACATCCGTGCACTCACTTACCGACTCACTCACAGCCTTTAACAGCAGTTCTTTCTGGCCACAAACACACTGCACATACATATAGCTGTCACTCCTCTTCTAAGTGCATATTCTCATTCTGTACACACAATGTTCACTTCACTTTATTCACTTCACAGGAATGACAAAGCATTCTACAAGCGAAGTGACAACTCAGTTCACATTAAACCCATGTAGTGGGTTCAGAAATGAACTAAACATGTAGTTGTTAAAAATGTAATTAACAGCACATCTGAGGTGTGTGTGTTGCTATTCTCTAAGCGCAGTGTGAGCATATAACAGGGAAAGCGGTACAAGGCAAATTTTGTCTCTCCACTGTAGTTGCTCCCACCAGTCCTGCAGTCTCAAGTTAACCTATAAATTACGGTCAAGGGAAAACAGCAGGTTTTCAGCCATAAGTAAAACAAGGCACCTCTGTCAACAGCAGTTAATTATAATTTGCCAGATAGTCAAATGTCTCCAGTTCCTAATATTATTTTAGTTTCAAAAGCTTAACTACTGCTGTTGTCACTAACATATGTCAACTGCATTTAAAGACATTCACTCTAAAACATTTGCTATGTGGCTGCTGTCTTAGAATATTCCTCTCACACACACTCTCTCTAAAAACTCCCACTGAATTATACACAAGGCAGCACTACACAGATAAAATATGAACAGTAGCCCCATCCCATTTGCTTCCCCGGTACAGATTTATATTGAATAATTAAGAATGCACAGTAAGCCCCTATAAAATATGTCATGTTGGCTGTAAGCATACTGTATGACTGGGATTTTCTTATCTTGATTTGTTAAAATCTACTGCTTAGTGCCAGAAATGGTTTTGATAGAAGAACTTTTCTCTCCTAAGAAACTTCATGCATAATTTCAGTTAATAAGCAAAACCATTTTCATGGCCAAGCACAACCTGTGCTTTCTATGTAGGCTGTCAGACTTTGAAGCCATAAACATAATATCAGATCTTACTGTTTCTTTGTTATCCTGTAGGGATATCCTACATTACTGGTTTACTTACAACAAGGATAAACATGGTCTGAGGTGACCACATTGTATTTTGATTGGTGAGTTATTGACTGCAGAGAGCACGAAAGCAGTGAAACTCAATTTTGTAAACCAAATAAACCAATTTGGTTCTGTGCTGGGTCTCAAAACCAATCATGAACCAATGCAGTTGAGAACCACTGCTACAGAAAACAGCCACTACATAGTATATGTTTTCATATTTATGTGTACAAATACAATCACAGATAAATAACAGAACATGTGCAATTCAATTTTGACATGTAATATCAAGTTTTTACAAATTTGATACAATTAGTACAATAAATGCAGGAGCCAATTAATAAACACATATTGTCAAGAAAGAGACGATAACAAACTTATTACAGTATAATGGGATAAAAAAATGTTCTGTTAAGAGTGCAAAGGGAGGAAACTGCAGGGGGTGGGACTCTCTCAACTGAGCAGAACAGAATAATTTCCTGTGCTTTCTTCAGGTGCAATTAACAATAGAGGTTCCACTTGTACAGTCCGGCATTCATTTAGAGATTTCTTTTAGTTCTTTGTTTTATAAATGTGCTGGACAAAAGACAGGATCTCCAAACCAGAACAGAGCTCAGGGAGGAAATCAATGTCTGACAGCTGGAGCTGCAGGCACAGGGCCAGAAATGGGTTTCTCCACCTTACACACGGACACGTAACATTACTAACCATCAGGTGACACACCTGAAATGCAGACATGGCTCACGCAGCCCTGGATTTGATACAATACTGACAGCAAACACAGCCAGGCAAAGCTTCTGTATCGTGTGCAGTCAGTTCTGTGCACGTGCAACATTAATAAATCATGACAATGTACAAGATGTAACACAATGTCATTCCATAAGGATTCTCACTGCAGTCTATGAAAAGACAACAACACTGTAAAAACTGTATTTTTTTGCGAAAATAGAAACACATTTGATTTTTAGAAATCTTGATTTTTAGAAAGGTTATGCATTTTTTTTTAGACTTCAGACCACTTTATTTTACATTGGCAGGTTAAGATCTAGGACCCATACCTGGGCTGGCGCATGGCTGCTCTGAACAAAGAACTCTCAGGGGCAAAGACAAGTGTAGACTTTGCCTATGAAAAATAGCATCTATGCTATCATACATCTCCATTAAAAGGAAAGATCTGGCAAAAAAAAAAAACGATGAGTGTTTCACCTGGTATTGAGTCACAAGAACTCAACAATTGAGGGATTCATTATATCACATTGTGAGCTTCATTGTTTGTGCTTGGTGTAATTTCAAGTTTCTTAGTTTCTAATAAGGTAATGCACAAGGTTTTGATTATTTATTTAGCAGAATATGCACACTGAACAATATGCAACGGGGTGAGAGTGTTTTTCTGTAATGTTATGCTACATTTAGTGCTTTTCACAACAGTGCACTAGTCAATAGTTATCACAGGATGAATGTGCTGGCTGATAAACCACCAAGAGCACATATTAACATAATGGTCTATCTCTACTTCAGTAATGGCAGCGTATAGCTGTCATCACTGTGCATACAGACAAATCAAAGACACACAGGTATTTAATAAACACTATAATAAACACATGTGTTCCAGCATCCTCTATTGTTCTACACTACTCATCTATATGTAACTAAGAACTTTTGTGAGCATTAAAATGGAAGAAAATGCAACAGAGTAATCTTCCCTTTGTTTTCTCTTCATCGCAAACAATTGGTCTGACTCCTGGGTTAAAGAACTAGGCCCTGAAGGGATTAATCAAAAATATAGATGAAATCAAAAGACTCTGAGTACAAACTAGACTCTGAGGGCCATTGTGGAACTTTTTATTATATGGTACCTGAACTTTATAAAGTTCTGATCCCTTGACAGAAGTGACATGAGAGGGCAATAAATGTTGTTTAATCTGTTCATACAGGTCCAAAGTTAAAATGGTACAGTAATTTCATTTACACTCCTTTAGCACACTGAAACACTGGGGACCTGACCTCAGTCACACAAGAGAAGTGAACCAGAGGAAGTACACATCCTGCTACAGGATGTATACGCGGATATGGGGTGGATTCTGGGAAATGTCTAACTAAAGACTCAAGAACTCAGAGGTGAAGTCAGGTTTAGATGGGGTGATGACTGCTTTGTAAAGTCTGTTAAGGTTAACTTCATGGTAATACAAGGGCAATGTCAGACTGGAATTGCTGGTGGGATATTTCTGGGGAGATATTCATGGCTTACACATCTTGCTTACTAAGAAATTCCCTGGTTTGTGTTCAGGTACAACTGAAGGTGCATAATGCTGAGAGCATGTGAAAAAAACATCCATGCAACAACACACAGCAGTTTCTGATGACAACACATGTTCACAGAACAGCTGTGACAAAAAAAAAAAGTCTTGTTTGAAGCCCTAAATACCAATACCTGAAAATATTTTCAGCAAAATGATTCAACATATCTGTACTTCTGTTTAATGCAAGTAAATATTATTTTGTGATTTTCTGTGCTCAACATTTTAAAGTATTTTACAAGACATCTGTGTCTCACCATAGAATAGAACAGAACAGAACAGAACAGAACAGAACAGAACAGAACAGAATAGAATAGAATAGAATATGTTTGGTAACTTACAGTGACACCAGCCCAAATGACAGCACCAGTGCAGTTTGAAACACTTTCCATGGCTGTGTGTAGCGCAGATGGAGAGCCCATCACAGGGGAGAAAGTCCGGCCTGCCTGCACAGCTTTTGGCCAGAGCCTGAGCTTCATCTAACTTATCACTCTTCAGAGGCTTCTGCCCTCCTGTATAAGCCATTATTATTATTCACTCTCTGAAAGAAAACAGCCACACAATACAGACACACTGTCAATCAGAGGGTAGCCTTCTGATTAACAACAAATTACAAACAGCAAAGCTTTTGTCGACTATAATAAGACATGTTGAGGAATAAAATATATTTAGGTCACACTTTACAGTGTTACAGTGTCTGTTACTGTTCATATTGTAAGAACAGTGCAAAATTACTGTACTTAAATGTGTAACTATTTTTTTCAGCTTCATTTACTTGCATTGTGATTGATGATGTGACGTGTAGGCTACCATAGAGACTGTAATGCAGAATTCAATTCAAATCACATTAAAAATAGATTAGGAAATATTTGGATAGTTTGCTTATACTCACCTAATTCTGGTTTTGTCACTTTCAGTTGATGTCCTACCATGACACAACATCTGCATTAAACTTTACTCAAACAAAGGAGAGCTCTTTAGTCGTGTTAAATCTGAAGAATGACATTTTTCCCATATGAAATTGACAAAGAGCTTCTTGATGTGGATTCCCGTTAGGTTTCCTTGAATCTCCAAAATGTGTCTATGGAATTTACCTAAAAATACCGCCGCTGGATCCTTACGGGATAAAAATCTTGCTCGTTATCGTCCCGGACAATTTGCTGTTTATATGAGAAAACAGCTCAGTAAAGCATCGTAAAACTACACCCTTCAAAGCGACAGCTGATGGTGCTGCACGTCGGGCGGATGCGGCTGGTGTGCGCGCTGCTCACAGACTGACTGAGTGCCCGACAGTCTCTGCGATTATACCGTACACGTGCTCTGACGCTAGCTGTCCAGTAAGTGGCGCTATACTCTCCTCCGTCCCAGTACAAGCCTTTATATGTGTTTATCTAGGTATATATGACAATGTCATGAATATACTATTAACTAATCGAATACATTAATGTTAATAAATCATACTTAAAACAATTTAATATATTTTATATTCATTTACAATACAATATACATTACATTTATAATAATTTAACAAATACAGCATTTTATTATAGCCTATATATACAGGCTATTCATTTGAGTATTGGAGTCATTTGAGTATTGGAGTCTATTGGAGACACACACACACACACACACGCATACACACACACACACACAGTGTGAAATATTGTAATTAAAGATATAATACATATAATGAAATAATAATACTTACCCTTATCCCAATTTAATGTGCATACTCAACTCTGTAAGTCATTAAGTTATTCATAAGTTGTCTCAAGAATCTCAAAAATAAATACAAAAAAACAGCAGACAGGTGTGAGGGCAGTATAGGGGGGTAGTAGTGTAGCTTGTTTGAAAACTGTTCATTTGCTACTTTGTCATTTATACCCACAACAAAAACTGTAGTCCACTGCAGCAAACAAAAGTTAATTGTCGGATGTTGAAAAGACACAAACATCTTTGAATCGTCATGCATCCTTCAGTTAGCTGTGGCTCTAGGCATGTTTCTCCATGTTGTTGAGGATTTGTTAATGTAATTATAACATCAGGAATTCTAATCTTTACCAATTTATGTTTAAAGAAAATTGTAAAGAAATTATTTGGTCTACATGGTTTAATTTCCACACAGTCCTTGGACACAGTTCATTTGGGGTGAACAGGGAGGTTCAGCGGCGTTTAATTAAAGAGCCTTAAACGTATTTTAGTTGCAGCTTGGAAGCAATAGCAATTAACTTACCCCTCGCAGCAAAGCACATCATACACACTATATCTCACAGACCAGCTAGACAGTCAAAGCCAAATTAATTAAAACATTTCTCAAACAGAATGTATAGTCATATGTTCATTTAACTAAACAAACAGTTAATCCTTACTAATAATTACTTTAATACCACTACCTAATGCAAACAGAATAAATAAAAATAGTAATTAACAGTAGTCTTTCCAACACCTAAAACTTGATCTTAGCATTGCTGACGACACACTCTACCAGATGAGCTAGTTGTTGCAAACTGTATGAGAAGCTGTGAACATTAAGAACACCTGCTCTTCTCCAGAATCCTTTAAACCACAGATATAAAAGGACACATCTGGTTTTTGATTTATACTGCTGTCCAAATGCATTATATTTTGAAAGAAAGCTGAATGGAACAGCAGTAGGGCATGAGATGGAGTAATTAGTGACAATTCTACTCAAAGGAAGCTATGACTACTGTCCTTTTGTCCTAAACTGTAGACGTCTGCTTCTAAGACATGCTAAAAATACCACACAGAACATTACAGCCTATTCAGGCAGAAATAATATGGGACACGAGACAGGGTACAGAGTTTAGAAAATACATTTTTTATTAGAATCAAGTATTATGCAGTGTTTCTTTTAACTTGATTACTGTATTTGGCAAGTTGGTCATTTTAGAGATGGCTGTACATTGTTTTGATATGCTCTCCCCATGTTTGGATAGGAGGGCTGCCACAAGACACAAGTTTTTTCAGCAGATGACTGGGTTCCAAATGAGGCACATCAGGATGGAATGAGTGATAATGTTCCAACTTCTCTAGAACTCTTTCAAGGCCCACCATGCTGGCATAGAACATGGGCCCACCTCTGTGTCTCGGAAAACCATAACCAAACAGATAAATGACATCAATATCTTCTGGTCGAGCAGCGATGCCATCCTCCAGGATACGGAATCCCTCATTGGCCAGGGAGAAAATGCATCGCTCAATTATTTCCTGGCTTGGAATATTGCGGGGTTTAATGCCATACCTGCTCCTGTACTCCTCAAGAAACTTCTGGATCAGTGGGTCAGGCTTCGCCTCCATACCCCCAGGTTTGTCATAAACATACCAGCCGCGTCCTGTCTTCTGGCCCAGCCTGCCTTGCTCACAGAGCATGTCTGGAACTGGGCTGTACCTACGCCCTTGGCGCTGACGTGGGGGATCTTTTGGGTTAATATTAGGCCCAGTCAAGCCAGATTCCTTCCTGATTCTCCAACCAACATCAAGACCTGCTAGGTCAGACATCCTGAAGACACCCATAGCAAAACCAAACTCCTCCAAAACACTGTCTACTTGTTCGGGCGTGGCCCCCTCCTCCAGCAGAAAGTTGGCTTGATCTATGTAATGCTTTGCCATGCGGTTTCCAACAAATCCTGGGCAGTTTCCAACAGCAACACTCACCTTTCCCATCCTCTTACCAAGGCTCATCGCTGTGGCAATGGTTTCGCTTGAAGAACGTGGCCCACAGATGACTTCTAGGAGCTTCATCACATGCGCAGGTGAAAAGAAGTGCATCCCAGCTACCAGGTGTGGCCTGTCTGTCACACCAGCCAATGCATCTACATCGAGTCCAGAGGTGTTGGTGTAGAGCATAGTGTTTGGTCTACAGACCTTCGAAAGGTCTTTGAAAATACGCTTTTTAAGTGCCATGTCTTCAAACACAGCTTCAATAACAATGTCCACATCCTTTAGGTCCTGTAAGCTGAGGGTGAATTTGAGGAGGTTGAGACAGGAAGTCACTCCTCGTCTTTTAGCATCCCTCTCCAGCATACCAATCACCATCTGCCTGCCAATCTCCAAGAGTTTCTTCTCTGTCTCTACAGCAATGACAGAAATTCCCACACGTGCAAGAGAGACAGCAATACCCCTTCCCATCAGGCCCAGACCTATGAAAAAGACAAATTAACTATTTAACAAATTAAGTATCAATTTAAAACAATGCAGACACAATTATAATTGGAGAAATGAATCAGAACACAAAGATTACAGCTTCCTTTATTCAAAATGTAAATATGTCTGTTTGTCATAAACAAATGTTTCATACACTGCAATTATATTTATTTAACTAGTATAAACACAAAAGTGAGCTGTCTGAAATAAGAAATAACGGACAGAGACAACACAGGTTATAAGAGCAGGTCTTTAACCTACTGTAACTAGATTCTTATGAAAAATTTAGAAGAAAAATCTAATGTATTTCTTTTCCTTGGGAATATTAACATCCCCAGGCCTCGCTCACACACATAAAGACATGATCTTTTAGTACCTATGACAGCTGCACTCCGGATCTCTCTGGGCTTGGTGTTGTTCCATTGCGCTCCACTAGGCAGAGTCCATTTCCCAGCAGTCCTCTGAGCAAAGAAACAGTACTGAAGAGCCCGGGCCTGACTGGAGTGAAAGAGAGTGGCCATCAGCTCACGCTCTCTCTTCATACCCTGACTGTAAGGCAGGGTAGCAGCTGCCCGCACTGCCTGAATACATGCCAATGGTGCCATAACTCCCCGAGCCTTTTTCTGAACCTGCATGGTGACAGCTTCAAAGAGGGCATCCAGATTTGGAGGGCAAGGCGTGGTAAGCATGCTTAGTCTTCGGGAAGACAGTGATTTGCCTGTAAAAGAACCCAAAAGCTTCAAAATCTAACCCAGATGAAAAGACTATGTTGGACAAAGACAATGCTTAATCCAGTATTGCATTCCTAAAATGACTGACAGATCTATATGGAAAACTCAATATTAATTTTATCATTACTCAATGATTAATCAAATATGATTACTTTAAATCCTTTCACTTCATTTTGTAGAATTATACAGAGTAAGAAAAAGATCCCAAAAATGAATTTGCAGAGTCTACCAGTAATCCACAATTTTTTATGGTAATCCATATCACTTCCTAAAATAAGTTTGCTTTTAGAAAGTCTAAAGGTCAATCACAGCATTTAAAGCAGAGTGTGGCAGACACAATTACTTTAAAAAGTCTGATTTGAGTCATATTGTGTCCTCATCTCTGGCATAAACACATTCACACTTATTCCTGCATGCATACAGAAATCCACACTCAACAAACCAACACAAACATATAAAATGGCCTATCAAAATGTCAGTTGTTTAAATTTATCAGTGGTTCCAGTGTTTGACTTCCTGAAAGGATTACACAGGGCAGCGCTTGATTCACTATAGGTTCTAACTACATTAGATTCATCTCTCTCTCTGTGGAATCTGGGTCACTATCATGTGTCTTAAAGGGCCAGCAGGACCAGAAAATGACATTTCTTTCTGCATGAAACTTTTCGTACAATATTAGATTAAAATTAATTAATTAAAATTAATTATTGATTAAAATTAGTAAAAGGATCTTTATTCATTTAGTACAAATCTTTATTCATCTCCAAAGTAATTTTCACTAAAATATAGTGTAAATAAATATGGCAGTATTTTCTTTGAATAATGGCCACAGTTAATATGTTTTTCAAATAACACACAAAAGCATAATGAAAGCTTTGAGCTTGATTGTCCAGTGAACTATGACCAACTATACTGGACTCTACAGATATATCGGTGTTTAATCTGTGATTCTGTGGGCAGGACTTGAATCACTAATGCTGTGATTTATTGTAAGCAGGGCTGGATCAGATCCTGATAGGTGCATGTGGCAGATGTTTCAGCGATTAGGAAACAAGATAAATCTCTTGAACTACAGTAGCTGAGATCAAGATTCTACAGAGTGTTGAGAGTGTGTGAGGTTAGCATTATTGATTCCCTACATGTTTTTTTATCTAATTAAGTATACGAATACAAGAAAATCAACACATAACAGATGGACTAGATCAATAGATCACAACATTGACCATCCACTCAGTGGCCTTGGTGTTTTTCCCATTTGTTTTTTATTATATTATTGAATAAAGAAGATAGAAGATATATATATAGATATAGGTAGTTTGAGAGTGAAGGGATATTTGATTGTTATTTTCAATGTCTTATCGGGTGGGTGGTCCTTGTTGACCTGTTTTACTGTGATTTCTGCACCAATGGTGAAATACCCTTCTGACTGTTTTCTTCAAGATTATGGGTAGTTCTTCACTGGGAATTTGGTAATTAACCACAACTTAAAAAAAAAATGAAATCCACAGAACCATATATCATTGTTTAAAAACTCCTGCTGTCTGTCTTGAAAGGATAAAAATCTATTTGTCTATGAAAAAAATAAGGAATCAAGGAACTCTACTGTTGCACTATTAAAATCACATTTATGTTGTTTATTGTGTAGTACTTTTAAAACAAAGTGTGATGGCCATTCTCATTACAATACGAAAATGTGAGAAATATGGGCTCAACTTGTTTACAATCTTAACTGAGATTTGACTGCCTTTTATCATCTACAGGCATTTAACATGAGTCACTAAACCCCTAAACACACTTTTCTGGTGTCCACCATACTTGGGCCATGCCTGCTCTGCAATTGCATTTAGTTGTCAGGATTTGGCCAGGCTGATCTTTGCTCAGCATGTGATTACAGTCAGCGCATTAGCTGCATGGCCGATCTTTAATCTCCCTCCAATGCTCATCCTGACTCTATGTGAACCCTGATCTCTCTGCAGGTGTGTCACAGCATTCATATTACAGGAGATCTGTAAAGTCTCAGCCAGCTTGTTTTTCTTGAGTCAGTTTTTCTTTTGCTATGGCCATCCTAATCTTTTCCGTTCTCAGTGTAGACTTTCCTGTAGAAATTTAGAACTTCTATAAATGTCAATGAATAGTTTCTAGAACTGTAGATCTAGAAAAGATCAATCACTTGGAGGAAATACTACAGACAGTCTGCTTTTAATTGCTCATATCATGTTTTTATTGCTGGGGTAAATAGAAAGAAATCCATTTTCTGAAGCTGCAGAGAGGTAGTCTCCAATCATTCTACAGGTACAGCGTGATTTAATACACTCCAAGTGACAATACGAACAAAATGTTTAACCTCACTTGACCCACAAAAGCCCAGATTGTTTTAATACAGCTGTACTGATAGAAAAAGAGTTCCTGAAAACAGTTTCCATAAACCCCCAGAAGAAATTTGCATGTTTGTGAACCAATCTGAGGTGAATTAAAGACCATCTTATCATGAAAGGGAATAAATAATCAGTAATACTCCCATTTATTGTTAATATGAAAAATCATTCATATACATTATTTTAAACTCATTCTCCAAAGGGTCAAAATTAATATTCTAAGACTGTTTGTCCCTTTTAACTTCTTGAAAAATAGATCAAAAGCATCTAACATCTCTGAAATCCATTGACAAGGCTATGAAACATTAATTCCTTTTGCTGTGAGAAAGGATTTATCTGGTATGTCCCTGACCATAAAGACTCTACTTCACATGCTCCACGTGTCTATAACTTACCTACAGCTCCCAGTGCAAACTCCACAGCCAACTCACAAGCATTCCCATCTGTGACCTGGTCAACAATGCCCAGCTTCAGAGCTTCCTGGGCAGAGACATGACGACCTGCAACAAGAATTGATCCTTGATTAGAAAAAGGAGGAAATGACTGATGTGGTGCTTCTCATAACTTTTTTCTGCTTAATATATGACAACGGGTGACTAAAATTCCATCCGAATTATAAAATTATTCTGATCGGGTCTATTCTGATTCTGATCTGTTAAAGGAAAATTAATTTAAGAATTATTAATCAGAAAATTATTTACTCATGCTCATGTCATTTTAAACCTGTGCTGTTTTTTTTTCAAATCAAAATATAATAGATTGGACACCTACAGTGTAGGGCAACATTTTAAATGAATAATCAAAATCTGTATCCATTTCTCACACAAAACTATCACTTACTACTGTTACTACTGTTTTTGGACAACATTTAGGGATGGACAGAATGGTTTTGAATTATTGATACTTTTAATACATATACTGAATCAAGAGAATCAATCAAAAAATTTAAAACAAAATATTTTTATACTAATGCTTCCAGTATAATCTTTTTTTAAATAATTTATTAAGCATTAAAAATAATGTGTAGAACAGAAACTTTTTCTCCTTTTGCTAAATTTATTATGAACAAAATGTCACAGTTAATGTCACATTTATTATAGGCTAATAGGTTTTTCTGCTGTTTTATGTAACTCTGTAACTCTTATATAACTATGTTGTTTAATAACCATGTTATATTTTATTACAACCCCACTTTTATAGTCCTTTTTGGAGTTTTGACAAACATGGTCACAAAAGTCTATGAAAAAAAATGTACTACATTCTTCTGTGCCCTACTGAAAATATAACAGCACATGCTTTTAAAACAAGTGGTAAATGACAGAATTTACATTTCAGCCTTATGGATATCAGTCAGAAACAATGTACAATGCTGACACCTGGTGGGACAAAGTTTTATTTTTTTATAAGCAAGTGTTTTTTGCTCTAGTGCTTTAATGATAATGTAATGTGATCAGTTAAGATTCATAGTAGCTGAAATGACAGAGTCAGATGGTGAAATGACATTGTATTAATGACTGATGTGATCGTCTCTAAAAATAGTGGAATATTTCATTGTTAGTGCAGAATCACAAATTTGTGTTGATGTGAATTATGGGTGTGATCACAGGTTAGGTGTATAATTTACCAGTGGTGATCAGTTCTAGTGCAGTAGGAATCCCGACCAGCCTGGGAAGGCGCTGTGTTCCCCCAGCAGCTGGCAGAATACCCAAAGTGACCTCTGGAAGTCCAAGTCGTGCCTGGAAAACACAGTACACAGTACATAGTACAAACCTTGCCCAGAGCTCTCTAAAAAAAAAAAAACATAATTGCTTTTTTATATTAAGGTTCTAAGCAGTCACCTCATGTTACCGTTTAACAACAATGCACACAGCAATGAAAAAGGGTTTACCTTAGAGTGTGCAATACGGTAGTGACAAGCGAGAGCTAATTCAAAACCCCCTCCTAAAGCCACCCCCTCTATGGCAGCAACCACAGGCTTCTCTCCTGCCTCCATGACATCAAACAACATCACCACAGAAGGTCCTGCACCAGGCCTCGCAAACTCACGGATATCTGCACCTGGGGAGAATGTATCATCAACTATTAGATGGTCTTCTAATAAAACTTCATGCCTGAGTATTGCATTCTTTGTACATTATTATGCCAAATAAAAAATATCTTGTGTACCTACTACATGTATTTCACTGTTCCCTATTAATACCTGAGCAGCATATGTTCAGTTTAACAATGTATGTAGGTGGATGTCTTTCATAATCTAACCTCCACAAAGGATTTTATTCTCTCCACTCATCACCACAGCTGTCACCTTTGGGTCACCCAGGGCACGCTTAATGGTCTCTGAGATGCCATGACGCACTGCAGCACTAAGGTGAAAGAAGAGGACATGCTAAAATCTGTCATCTGTGTAGATCACTTATTTAAATGAGTTTAAAATAATGAATGCTCTCAAGAACACAGTCCAGTCTACACAGAAAACTCAACAATAAGGATTTATTTGCCCGGCATATGTCATTTGTATAAAATGTGTAATTAAATGTAACACTTAAATATAATTTACTATGTATTTATATTAACTTATTTCTTCTTATTATAAACTTATATTAACTTATTTCTTATTATTATTAACTTATTTATATTAACATTTCTTAGGGTGAAAAAATTAAATTAGCGAGATAAACAAAACCAGATGTCTGCCATAAAAACGAATTTGCAAACGATGTACTGATCACGCAGCATTGACCTGAAACTATCCCACTGTGCCCCAGAACCCCAGACAAAAACAAATAACTTAGAAAATAAATGCATTAGGTTTTAGTAGGTTTCAAGAATCATTGTCACTCACCTCAAAGCATTGACTGGTGGGTTGGTAAGGGTGATCAGCGCTACTGATCCTTTAACAAGTTCATATCGTGCCATTGCGATAATTTGAACTGCGTTGTATTCTGAGTTGAAAGACCTGCAGAGTTCAGGACTTTGGAACTTGTCACCAGCAAAGTTCAACCACACCCACTACTTGTTTATTATTGTAACCTGTGTCTCTAACACAGAACCCAACGAGTCTTCTACTAGTCTTTACTGCTGTTTTAATTTTAACGTGAGGGTATAAACGTATTGTTTTAACGAAGAGAAAGGGTTATCGCTCATAGTGGTGACCTCTGAATGGCCATTTTCATTCCCCGGAAACGAGTTTACGAATTACACTATGAGAAAGGCTTGTTTATGAATATTAATTAAGTTACGTGACGTTGCTGGCGCAGCGCGGCACAGTGGCGGTATTAAACTGGCAAATCAACCCATGCTCATGAATATTAAATAGACTGCTTGATTTGTCACGTTTCACGCGGCGAGAAGATTACCAATCAACGTCAGCATGTCTTATTAATATTCATAGACTCAGCCATGAACGTAGAATTCGTGATTTCGTTCCCGGAAGTAATCTGCAGTGAATTGGACATGCTGTATATCTGCGCCCTCTAGTTCCTCCGTTATGCGCTCGCTTGCTGGGCTGATCGCTGTAATAGTGACAGCTACTTTATACCTTTACGTACTGTCTTGTTATTTGCCTCCTGGACCCCAGCTGTCTAAGCAGAGCCATGAAGAGGATAAGGAAAAATCTATTGTTAACAGCCATCAAAATGAAATGGAGACTGCATCCTCCAGGTCTGCTTCTGTAATGCATGCGATAACGACGACTGCTGCCTTTCTTATATTTACGTGTTCTGTACGTAATATGCAATGCATTTTGAGAATTACACATTGCAAAACATTTACAAAACATTAGTGGTCACTTCAACATGGATGCTCTCGTTCGTTTTTGTTCTCGTCTTTATTTGTCGTTTCATCTTTGGCAGTGAAAGGAGATGTGTTATTGTATGTTTATAATGCAGAAGTGATCAATAGTATAATACTGAAAATGATTTGGTCCAGACTGAAGTTTCCATCAGACCTGGAAGAGCTGAAAGAGATGGCAGAGCTGTTACAGTTTTATAAGACAGAGCACACTGGATATGTGCTGTTACTTTTCTGCAGTGCCTATCTCTACAAGCAGGCGTTTGCCATACCCGGTTCCTCCTTTTTAGTAAGAACACAGTATCTACAAAATCAGAGCACTATACTAAAAAGTTACATGACATATTTGATTTATTTATATTGAGGCTTTAAAATATGTTTATTCGTATTTGTTTGTTTGTCTTCAGAACATTTTGGGTGGGGCCTTGTTTGGAACATGGTATGGTCTTCTGCTAGCCTGTGTTCTCACCACAGTAGGTGCCACTCTCTGTTTCCTCCTGTCACAGGCATTCGGCAAGCAGCACATTGTGAGACTCTTCCCTGATAAAGTAGCCATACTTCAAAAGAAGGTGTGTATGTCTTATGGAAGGAATCGTTAAACCCACAATGCAAATTTGGTCATTATTTGCTCCCCCTCAAATGGATTGTTATTAATACAAATGGACTGTTATTAATACAAATGGATTGTTATTAAGGAATCTGACAACATTTCAGAATGACTACAACAGTCAAGATCCAAAAAAGCACCACAATTTATATCTGCTCTGTGAAGGTTCTTTAGAAGCTCCTTTGTGTTTCTGTAGGAAAAAAAACAGCATACAAGTACAACATGTGGGCAAGTAAATAATTACAATTTTAAATGTGAACTATTACATTTTCCGTTGTCTTCCAATCCCATCCTGGCTTAGGGTTTCACTAATCATCACTTAATTTTATTTATAAGTGAATACTGCCTGCAACAACCTGAGTGACTGAACACAATGTAATGATTAATACTGAAATAAAATAAAATGTATTGTTTTGTTTTCCAGGTTAAGGAAAACAGAAGTAGTTTGTTCTTTTTCCTGCTGTTCCTAAGATTCTTTCCTATGAGTCCAAATTGGTTCCTAAACATGACGTCCCCAATCCTAAATATTCCCGTTGCTCTCTTCTTCACATCTGTCTTCATTGGTAAACATACAGCTAAATATCTTAGTCATTTTTTATGTTCCTTGCAGCATCACAGAAACATTTTGGTTACCTGTCTGTTATAATTTGGTTATATATCTGTTATAATATTTTTAAATAACTGTAAAAGCCATTTATGTGTTTGTTGATAGAGATTATTCTTCTTTAAATTGATAATATTGGAACATTGATTTAAAACATCTGTATTTCTTTCTCAGGCCTGATGCCGTACAACTTCATATGTGTTCAGACGGGCTCAATGCTGTCTGAGATCTCCTCTCTAGATGATTTGTTCTCTTGGACTGTGGTGCTGCAGTTGCTCCTTATTGCCTGTGTTGCACTGCTACCTGGAGCTGTCATACGTAAATACAGTAGCCAACATCTCCACCTTGATGGCTTTGAACCAAATGGACTCAAGCAATACAAGAAGAACAGATAGGGGGCAGTGTGGGGTCATTGTTTTGAACCACTTTGTCCACTTTGGGTGGTTACAGTTTGCATTTATGAGCATTATCCAGAGGGGTTATTGGAGAATCTCTTTTGTGGCCTCTTTTTAAGAGTTTTATAAAATGGAAATGTAATTTTATGGGTTCTTTATTCAGAAGGCATGTTGACATAGATTTTGAATATGAGTGAAAGTGATTTAATAGAGGTTGTGACTTTCTGCAGTCATTTTGGAAAGTTATTTTGAGTCTGTTTATATGTAGTGTTGCTCTTGAAATCTTTATCCTGTCTACAATGTTGTACAGTGTACAATGTACAATTTTCCCATATTGTACATTGCACATTCTGTTTATATTAGCAGATCACAACTGTCTATCAAAATCCATCATTAGGAATACAAGTGTGTTATTTTGTAGCCCTCAGGTTTTGTGTTACAAAATTGCTGGTATTTTACAGGGAAGTGTAGATATGTGAAGTATTTAATACCTTTCTGTATGTACAGACAGTAAAAATGCTGGTATTGTGGATTTTGTTGCTTGGTTACTGTTGGTTACTTTCACATTAGCTTTAAAAAGTGAACCACCTCGCTGAAGTGGAAAAATGTTTAATATTTTTCCTTCTTGGTGTTCTTGTAAATATTGAGCACACTAAGCTGTGTATATGCCAATTCACATTAACACTCAGTATGGGAATTATTTTCTTTCTGGACAAGGCGAACATCCAGTGTGTGAAGTCATAGCCTATGGAACAGCCAGTGACTAAAAGCCCATACAACTTATTTGTTAATGAGTTGGATGGTGAATTAAAGGGATTTATTTTCTGTGTACCAGTGCCATAAGCAATACTTGGACCAGAAAGCATATTTACGTCTCGTATGTGCGTAAGCAAACATCAACATCACAAATACAGCAGTTTTGGATGTGAGGCAACTGTCTAACCCATTCTCTTTTCCAGTCATTCCATCAGTTTATTATTAAGAGCATACTCAGGCATCTGTTTTGTGCACTTAGTCATAAAAATAATAATCTGTTGTATTCATAATAAGCCAATACTGCTAAAATGTCAAATTTATGAACAATGTTTTTAAATACATTATGAGTTGTTTATGTGTCTGACCCAAATACACCCAGCAATGATGCAACATTAGACAAAATAATTTTAGAAACAATTTTTATTGCTCAAATCCATGTTGATCAGCAGTACAGTTCACCTACATTTCAAAACAACATGGTTGTTAGCAAACAAAAATCAGCTCTCACTTCTCTGCCCCCCCACTACCCACAATCCAGCTGGGGGGCTATGACAGGCAGTGCAGCGAGTCTGTTTCACATTGCTCAGAATGAACTAACGTGAGAAGCTAGAGAGCTGTGTAGGAATGGATCTGCCGTGGATGTAGAAAAGGCATAAAGGAGTTACTTTCACAGCCTATGATTTGTGTTGATGTATCATGCATTGCTCTGATTTTCCTCTCATACCCAGTTAAATGTAACTAGGACAGTGCTATCACACTCTGAGCAACTGTAGCTGTGTCTCTGGTGTCTATTCCAACCTATGGCAAATATTAAAAAAACATAGAACAGCACCTAATTTAAGTATTCTTTCACCCTAAAAGCTTTAGGGTACAAAGCTGACCACCATCGTTCCAAGATGATAATTCAAGCCAACACTACAAACAACGGCTAATCCTAAACTGACCTGATTCCTTTGATTTATTAGCTATGCCTTTTGGCCTAAAAACAACAATGCAAAGACCTCAATTCTCCCTAGCGTTGTTACAGGATATCAATGGATAGCAAGACGGCTTAATTACCAGACTACATAACAGTATAGACAATATAACAGTGCAGTGTTAGTTAATGCATGTATTGACTAATGCTTCTGTAAAGTTAAATAATGATTGTTGCACACCTGACAAAGCTCTGAAATACAAACTCTTAAGAAAAAGTTAAGAACCACTGTAGAACGTTAGATAAGAGTCTATCAACGGCATGGCGCAGTTACACTAAAAGTTAAAAGTTATCTGAGTTATCATACTGCTACAACCTGAAATCCATCGATAAGCAAACACCTGAGATTAAGCAGAAAATCTATAATTCTGGAAATTAAAGCCTCAATTGGCAAAGTCTTCTGAAACAACTCTTCACAGAATCAAGAACCGTAAGAATCATGGTCAGTTTTATAAGTGAAACTTTGATTGCTCTGATGAAGGATCTAAACAGTTAATCTACTAATGGATTCTAACCTTTCCTAAATAACAAGATGCCATGCTCTCTAGCACCTGCTGTCTGTGCTACTCTTTGTGGGTAAGTGTGATATGGACGAGTTTCAGTGTAGGTAAAAATACTAACAATTTACACAGGTCTATGGTAACACGTCAACTGAGTAGCTCCCCAACAAGTAGTACTGAAATCTGACCCTATGAAATTACGACTCATGACCCTGTTTCCCCCTACTACGATTAAGATTAGGCATGAGGGGGGGCTTTACAGATAAAGACCAATCAGGTAGCATCCTCCCCAGTTTATGAACCAATTAGAAGCAGGGGAGTCGTAACTCACAGGGAGTCGATTTTCAGTACAACACCGGAAACAGTAAAACATTAGGAGAACTATAACTATATAGTAAAACAAACTATTCTGCAGTTCAGTCCACAAATAATTGTAATTGTGAATTACTGTATCAAACCAAATACGCTTTGCAAATACATGCACCGATGTAATAGTGACCATCTGCTCTTCTTTGACCTTTACATTTGGACACATGCCTCGGCTTTTGAGAGGTTTATAGCATAAATAACCGGCAAACAGATCCACCGTGACTTTAAATTAGGGGGAGCAAAAGACCACTGTGGTCAGAGTATATCTGAGGCAACAGAAATACCTGCATGTGTTGTAATATTACAGATCAATACTTTTACTAAACACCATGACAGTAAGTGGACAATTCTGTTTTGTTTTGTATATTTTTCTTTTTTTTAAATAATCTTTTATCAACCCAAGTTACATGAAATGCCATAATTACAAAACACCTTAATTAAAAAATTTGGTCTGCAATTCCTGAATTTGTTCTAATTTTTATAAAATGTAACAAGAATGCTGGCTTAGGTTTCAGACAATGTTGTTTCTCCAGGACAATACATTTAATTAAGCCATTCTGCTTTTTATTTATCCATCTTTTTGTTTTTATCTTTGATCTACAAATCAGTACAGTTTCCACATTCAGAATCCCTTTCGAGCAGGTAAGTAGCCCTGTCGTTCTTCTTATTGTCACATAGACTCAATTACACATTCGATGAATCTAAGCACTGATGCGAGATCTTGTCCAGTAAACGTTGTGATCGCTGTAAATTCGGATACAGTTTGGAAAGCTTTAAGATCCGTTCTTTTTTTGATGGACCTGAAGAGTTTAGACTAAAATCTTTTTCTTGATCTGTTTTTATTATTAAAAAGAAAATGAAAGTGTTTAAACTTTCATTTTACAAGGCATAAAAAATGTTGAAAAATGGAAATTAAAGACCGGACTGAGGTACCCTGACGCCTGAGGTAGATCACAATACTGACATACGCACTGATCACATTCTGATCACTTTCTGATCAAAGTGTTGCGGTGATTCACTTACTGTTCATATTGTTAGTATACTATTAATATCCATAGTCTACTTCCAAGAAAATAAACACTTCCCTTCAGAATAACATGGCAGTGTTCCACCAAAAACTGTTTTTGTTTGTTTCTTATTAATAGCTCTCATCACAAAATAGGAAAAAATAGATTCATAAATATTTCTCTCTCTTTATATATTTATCTATATACACACACGCATAAACAAATGGAAGCTGTGCGTATTGGCATAAACCTTGCGTCTGGAAGATGAGGCTTAGCTCTCATGAGGGAGCTGTCTGTGATGTCATAGACTGGTGACGTTTAAGGCCACAAGCTTCCATGGTCAAAAGAACAAAAAAAATAAAAATAAAGCACAAAGGGATATCCAAGTCCAGCAAACTGTTTGAACAGTCAATCAGTTTTGATTAAACAAAAACAAACAAAACGAAATCTCGCTGCTCACTGAACATTACAAGGTGGTGCTCTTTCTAAAAGGCTGCATATTGTACATTCACAGCTGTCATGCCGTTTAGAAAGCTCCCTGACAAAGAGGTTTAAAGCCAAACACGGTCATGTGTGTACCACAGATCATAAGGTGCCTCCTCATCCCATATTTACCCCTGTCTCTCCCCAACCTGATGTTCCAATCACATTTTGAGTTGCCCATCGTTTCATTTAGTTTCAGCATAGATTACGGCAGAGTGCTCAGTGCACATTTTATTTACTATTCTGCCCAAACCGTTGAAGGTGCGCTGTCTTTCAGACACAAATTCTTGCTTTATGTTCTTTTACACCCCTAAAGCAAAAAGAGGTGCTTCTAATCCACAAATATGATATCACTATGCATACATCACTAACCATCTTGTGATGATTCTCGCCAAACTCCTTTTGTGGGGAAATTGTCTATGAAATGACTGTAATACTGAGGCTGCAAAAACATTTATGGGAAATTTTCTGGTGTATGAGCTGTCAGCTGATGAAATGGAGAGAAGAAAGATGCAAACTAAACAAGAGGAAAGCTAAAAATGAAAACCGAACTTAGATATGCACAGTAAGTAATGTTTCAACGGGATATGAACCCCATCTGTTGGCACACACAGGCTAAGTAACAAGAATTCAGAATAATGTACCGGTCCTTCTCATCTTTACATTTACATTTCCCTGTAAAAAGGGAATCCTATCATTACCTTAATTTAAAAAACAATGTTATGCGCTTAGAACTGCATATGTGCACTACATGTCTGATGGCTTGTGCAAATCAAGAAGAACCACATTTCCGTTTAAGATAAAAGTATATGTTCTAGTGTATTGGTGAGGATACTGCTAAGAATAATTGAAATTGCAATCTGAACTTCAGAACCTTTCATGAGAAAAAGTCTCCAGCTGCTTGTGCACACCCATGCTATTCCTACCCACAAAAACAACACAAATAAGTGTACACATTAATGGAGCTTCTTATCTGTGTGTTAAACCTAAACTAAGCCAAAATGAAGAGGTTTGTAAAGAAATTTTTACGTGGAGCAAACTTGACATTTACTCTTGACTGTTGTGATCACAGACGCCCCATTAGCCCAGTCTTCTCTTAGTCAGGGTTTAAACAAGAAAAACATTTGTCTTCCTTCCACTCCGTCAACCCCCCCCACCCCCTCCCCAAGCTGGCAGTGCACTCAGAGCCCTTCTGCCTGTGGCTCCATTATCTCCCCTTAGAAAGTTCTTTGGTTTTGATCCCAAGGCTGCTGGTCTGCCCGGTCGGTCCCCTTCGTCCACTCTGGTCTCATCTGATTCCAGTTGGGAGGGCTACATTCATTGGCAGGTGCCCACTGGGGCTGCCCTGATGGTCACTTGGATCGATGTGCCACGGAGGTGCCCTGCTGGTGCTTCTGCTCCTGTTGTTTTACCTGCTGGATGATCTCCCTGATTTTCCTCTGTGCAGTCTGGAGGACCAGAGCAGATAATTTAAAACACTGTGTCTGACAAAATCACAGCCAATCAAAACATGTTTTATATGACGTACAGCTATGTGGAGTGAAATTGTAGACCTGTAAGATTTGACTGTGTGATGCACATTCATTTGAAGTCATTTAGCACTTAGCCTATTTTCTATAAATGTCACACAGTGTAAATGTCACTCAGCAAAAACGCATTGAAGATGTGTACTGTAAACCTATTGATCAACAATCTCTTGAGATACAGGCTTGTATGAAGTAACAAAATAATGAAGTTACCTAGTCACCCACTGATGAAAAAGACAAAAGAAAAATGTTTATAATTACACCATGGGGTTTGGGTTACGTGTGAATTGGTCATCATTTGAAGTGTAAATTAGATTTTATGATAATCATGTTTGTAATAATTCTCAGTGGCCCACTCTAGATGACCATTTCATAATGTACCGCTGTTATTATAGGAAATATTCAATGTAGTAACCCAGAAATCAGGCTATGTTTTTTACAGATGTTGCACAGCAGTCAACATGCAACATGAGACATTTGAATTTGAAACAGGCCTGAGTGTCCTTAGGTGCATGATACTGAAGCTGAAAATATTTTATGTGAAGCCAAACTTTGTAAAGCATCTCTTCAGCTTATAATTTACCTGGCTGGCAAAAAAATGCCCACTGATTTTGACAAAAACCTCGTCATTCTCATCTGGGGTTTGGTCCCGTGGCACTATGACCTCTGCGCTGGTTAGATTCTGCAGCTCATTAACCTATGACAGGTTTAAAGAAACCAGTTAATGACATCATTTCTCATCACACAGAACTGTTCTACAAATTGATCCATGCCTGTCTGTGTGTCTGAGCTCTCTAAATGCCACATATTTCCTAGAAACCTGGTTAAACTAAACCTGCAGTTCTCAAAACATAATAATCCAGGGGAACAGGTGACACTGATTTGAACCAGCCTGTCCTTTAGACATAATAAGTAGCAGTTACATAACATATAAACCAATATTTTGTCATAATAACAGCCAGCTTCAAAAAGCTTTCAAAACAAGTTTTAGTCGTCCTGGCAAATTAGCACTGTAAGGTCCATTGAAATATTAGCAATGTAAAAGAAAAACGAGTCAGGTACTTTTAAAACTGTCAAGTTGAAGCCAACAACAGTAATGTCAAATTTCCATAATTTGCTTGAAGATTAAATGAGCTCTTTAAGGAACAAAACTGACTTTAATTCACAAAAAGTAGCCCTATCCTAAATAGCACACATTTCTTCATATTTGGGAAACAAATGTGGTAATGATATACCAATGCCACAGATTGGTTCATATCATAGTTTCGGAGGCACAGTTCGGTTGGGTTCTGTTTGCTTTTGGGGCAGGGTTCATGACATGGCACCACCAATGGGGTTCTGTTTGCTTTGGGGGCAGGGTTCATGACATGGCACCACCAATGGGGTTCTGTTTGCTTTGGGGGCAGGGTTCATGACATGGCACCAACAATGCTAAGGAACATTAGATTAACTTTTAACTTAATAATAATAATACCTGAAGACAGTAACTGTAGTGTACAGGGGGAATTCAACATCAGAAGCTCATATGGGGGACTGATGAACTTTGGGGGCAGGGCTTGTAGGAATTTACACAACAGAAACTATCCCTACATTTGCAGAAGGAGCTACTTCACTCATTTCAATGTTTTGTATAGTGTTTTTTGCAAGAAGTATTATTTCAAAGCAGTTACAAAAACAGTGCCTTACAAATCATCCAGCAACCCAGCCATAGGCCTATGTCATACTATACATTATTATACTATAGACACCTGTTTCCCAGCACAGTGTGCTGCAATCATGTGTTGATTAATATTTATAGTTGTTTTTGCAATACACTTGCAAAATGGCAGAAATATGCCATTTATAACTACTTTGCAGTTAGTTAAAGTTTCTTAATGGCCATGTTAATGCTCACTATAGCTGTGTTAAATATGATATACGTGTTATTGTGTTAATTGATATAGTGTTAAATATGGGCATTTTAAAGTTAAAGTTAAAAGAAGTTATCAGCAGATGTAGTCCTGATAGAAATATTTTTTTTCTAAAACTAACATTGAATGTTTGATGATTGGTTCGCAGAATTGCTGTATATTCTTGGATTTAATACTGCAAAATAATTACTCAATCATTCATAATGGAACATAATAAAAGGAATATGGGGATGAGACGAAAGCAGTGACTGGATGTGTCGCACAACAAACTGTTAAAAAGGCTTAAAAATTAATGCTTTATTAGGAATCTCACTGTATTCCCACCGTTTTGCCGCCTTTTCCGATTACTCTCCCGGCTGCTGAAGATGGCACTTTTATATGTGTCTCCAACTTCACTTCCTCTTTTGCAGTAAAGAAATTCTCCTCTTTCAGTTTCCCAAATATCCGACCCTGGGCCTGAAACACGAAAGCCAAAACATTGTTCTGTGTTAGTGTTGTATTATAGAATATACAAAATTGATGTATATTGACCTTAAATTCCATGACTATGATCCTACATTAAAAGTTAGAAACCAAACCAGTATTTATTTCATAGGAAAGATATAAAAGCCAGTTAAGAATTAGTTTATTCACATTTAGAAAGATTTTGTGCTTTTATATCTTAATAAACCCAAACTCAAAACAGTCTGAGTGTAACTAATACTACTGGCATATGAAGTCTATAAACATTATTCTGTATTGAGATTTTTGTTTTGAATGTTCATTTACCTTAAACTGAGCTTCAGGTGGCCCTGTGATGATGACCATCCTCTGGGTGACATCAGGAGTCTCTGCAGGTGCAATCTGCAGGTGAATATGAACAAAGATTCAGACTGACATCCACATATAACATTATTCTGCACTGGCTGCACATATCTGTATATTAAAAGTGGGGCCTTCTGGGCAATTCTACTTATCTGACCCTGAAATAAATATCTGAACTATGAATTTTAAAAGCTATGAAAGACTGCGTTTTTCATTACAGAATAAAAAAATAAAAACATTAGTTAAACATATTACTTTTAAAGGTTTTAGTCTTTCATTATTTATTCCATGATTCCCTGTAGCTCTACCTGCGCTTTGGATAAAAGCATCTGCCAAATGGATAAATGTAAGTATTTTTTACTAAGATACCAATAGTCAACAGAGCTTAACGGATCCAAAAGAGCTAGAGTTAAAAAGTGAAACCATTTAAATTATTCTCATGTTTATTCACTATTTAGCCACCAGAGGGTTCTGTTCCCAATAATTCCCAGGTGCCAACTTTCTTAAAAGTTTAAATCTCTTGCAGTTAGGTTTGTATTGCGGTTCTGTGATTGCTTTTTTAGTTTGATAAACACAGCAAATTGCTAAAAATTATGGGTGCATAACTTCAATAATTTGAGACCTGACAGTCTGACAGCCAGAATGTTACAGTTGTACCTTTTGCAAATTTATTGTTACATATGTTTAAACTGTCTTAGAGTACAGCAATTTATTGACAGACAGAATTACCATAATTACACTTGAAATGGACAGCTTACAATTCATCACACATTTATATTTCCAGAGATGTTGTTAGACATGAGGTGAACTGTGATACAAACATTCACTGAACCGCTTAACCTCTGCTCATTACCCAGCAACCCACAAGGCTGGCTAAATCAACAGAGAGAAGCTTATGGTTGATTGACTCACCCACGCTGAGGCACTAGGCTTAATCTGCGTGTGATACAACCTTATCAATGTTGATGGATATATGTACTTTAATAATCTATGAGGTGATAGTCAGGAAACAAAAGGACACAAGGATCTTGATGTTACAGATTTACTACACTTTTGTAGCTGGGAGCTACTACCTTAATCGAGGCTCCTGCAAATCGTGCCAGTTGTTTAATATGTTGGCCCTTCTTGCCAATAATAGCACCAACAGCCTGAGTTGGAATAAAGAGGTAGACCACCTCCTGTTCAGGAGCCTGCTGTGGATAGAGCAAAAGAACCTAAACAAGACAAGCCAAGAAAGCATGTGCTCATTTAAAGTCACCATTAAACAGAAGTTGTGACGGTCTTTGATTTCCCTATTGAGACATAAAATGAGTGAAAGGGCTTCTGCAAAAAGCAAAAAAATGTAGGGCGGGACTTATTTTCTTGCTTCAGGAATTGAGTGGATCATTAAATTTGGAGGGACAGTCAAAATAGTCCTGCCCTCAGGGATTGATAAAAGATTATGAACACACATGAATTTAAAAAAATGACAGGCAAGGATAAATCATTTATGCAATATTTTATTAAAAAATAAAGAACAGTGTATTTGTTTCAATGGTGACTTCAAAATTATACAGAAGAGGCTAAACAAAAATGTCTACAGAGATTCCGTTTCTAAACTCTGCTTGAGTAATTGTCTCTTTAGAAGAGGTTTGGAAAATTAAAACTGTAACTGAGTTACACTACTCCACTTTGTTTTACTAACCACCCACAATTCCACATAGTGCGCAGTACACCACACGATGAAGGTTAAGCCCTGGAGACTCATACAGATTTGGCAAAAACAATCAATTTATCACACAACTTGAGAACACAAACTTCTTATTGGTTTCTAAAGGACCTGACCTGCCTGACATGTGAGTGTGAACTATAGTGAACCCATGATTCACTGTTTAGATTCAGAGAGTTTAGATGTCAGAGAGCTTTTTCATTTTCAGGAATTAACAGCATTTCATGTCAACACATTAGCTTGAGATACTCAGCAATGTTCAGCTGAAACAGAGGTTTTATTTGGTAAATAACTAGTCATCTATTAAAATAATGTCACAGTTGCTTTCTAACTGGACTAGACAAACATTTCCAAACACATTTTAACTTTGGCCTATATTTTGTCCTAAAAAGCTTAAATTACCCATTGCTTTCTGAACTGTCAATGCAGCATGGAGCTGTTAAATGAATCAATAAGGTAACGGAGGCAGTGCTATATTGTAAATATACTCACGGCTAAAGGGTACAATTAGGCCTTACTGAGTGGCCTTTACTGTATAACCTTGCTGTACAATCCTTATAAAATGTTCTTCAGCAAATCCATCAATAGCTATCGTCTTGCTAGAACTGTTGGATATTTGGAAATTTTCAGCATCTGCCAAAAACTCAATTTGCTATAACACAACTGGTCAATCCACCTTTTGTCAGTTCCAAAATCTGTCAGTGTATTTTAAAAAATGCATTACATATATTGGCATTATATCATTCATAAGCCAGCCTGCTCTAAAGTTCAGAAAATCAGAACTATATTTACTATATTAAAGTCAACCACTATATTTAATTTTTTACTGTAGCAAGGCTGGAACACCGTATTGACCATATCAGTATTCAGGACTGTAACTATCTATTTTAGAAGTTTGTTCACGTCACTGACCACTATCATTTGAACAAATGAGATGTGTGTACTCACTGTGTGCTGGTGAGAAATGGCACTAGCAGGTGGAACACCATACAGCCCACTCAGCTGCGATGAGTGACCCTGGAATGGATGTACAATACAAGTATATATTTATAATAGAAGAATATTCACTACAAATATAAAGAGGATAGAATTTTGATTTCATTAATTGTCCTAAATCTTCTAAATTTCATTATGCATTGCAGTCCTGATAAAAAAGCATTAAGTTCCATCTAAGCTGGTTTATTCTGGTTAGTGCAAGTTTGATGCTTGTCACGGGGATGGGCCAACATAGTAGTGTTACAGACTAACTATGCTACTTAAAGGGATAGTTCACCTAAAAATGAAGTCTATTTTTATTTACACACCCTCAGATCTAAAGCTACATGACTTCAGAAAAACGCAGGGGTAGAAATTCTAAAGAATGTTGACACTTATGTTTCCACATGAAAGTAAATGGCAACAGAACTTTCATTCTTGGTTGAAATAGCTACATTTCTCAGTAGCATGACAGTAGCTGTCGTAACAGAATGGTTTCAGAATAGCTTTTCCAGTAATGAACTTTTACTTTTACTGTACTTTTTCCAGTAAACAGTGGTGTGGTGTGACAATAGTGGGGCAGCTGTGGCTTCGATTCCAGCACTGGCAGGTAGCAACTGAAGTGCCCTTGAGCAAGGCACCTAACCCTCAATCACTGCCCACTGCTCTGGGTGTGTGTTCAGAGCTTGCAGTGTGTGTTCACTCCTCACCAGTGATGGTTTAAATGCAGAGGTCACATTTTGGGTATGGGTTACTATATCTGACAAATACTTTCACTTTACAAAACACTACATCACAGTTTTTTGTCACATCGTACTAAGTCGCTGCACAGATGGCCTTTTGCAGCATTTACAACTACTGTGCTATGAAATATTTAGTTAAATGCTGATGTTAAATGCCACTACATGACTTGAGTTATATTACTAAAATAACTATGTGAAACGAAACAAGAAACACCCAAGTGTATATTTATCTATTTATAAGTTAACTGCTCTCTATGCCAATAAATAAATAATCTGATAATTAGTAATTAAATATATTGAAAATGAATGATGTACAGTTTGTAACTGTACATTTTGTAAAAGCAATGCTACATAATGCAACACAGCCATGCTGTTTTGAGAAGCTGGTTGCTTCTGGTTAAACTAGTTAAGGACACCAATACGCAAATATCCACCATAACAAACACTAAAAATTCTGATATATTATAATTATAATTCAGCAATAGAGTTTTAAGTATGATTATTATTGCTGGCAGTAAATTGAAGTCAGTAATAGAACAACTTTAGAGACACTCCACACATTACCACTCTTCAACTGTGCAGTAGTACTGAAAATGATTGGTGAACAATTTGTTCAGTAATGAGTGCCGTCTCACACACCCACACACTAATTCTCCCTTCATTAGTTCATCCATGAGCTGTCATGTTTGACTCATCTGCAAACATGCAGGGGAATCCTGCAGCACGCTGATCAGCCACAAGGCTCACAAAGCTCAAGAGTGAGTAAGTGTGCTGCATATTAAGGTGAGTAGTCACTGAGACAGGCTATGTGTGCTGTACAATGTGGTCAGGAGTCTAAGCCGTTTAATACTGAATTGAGAATTTTAGAATTTAAGTAGCAAAAGGGATGAAGAATTATAATTTCAAAATAGATCAAAATCTATTTTGAAATCAAAAAAGAAATTTATGTAACTGTAAAGTGTATCATTTAATAATGCATTTCATCTTTCTATATAAATTAACCAAGATGTTATCCTACAAACAATGTATTTCTAGAAACATCAGATGATATTAAAATAAATGTATAAAATTCCATATGAAAGTTGCATTTTATTTAGATATATTTAAGAAATTCATTTCTTAAATAAATAAATTAATAATAATAATTGAATTAAGTTAATTAACTTATTTCATGAAATTATGTTTTGTGGCAAACATTTTGTCAAACTAATAAAATTCCTGTTTTATGTCAGAAATTTACTGAATTTCAGTTTTCAGAATTCCTCTTTCTATTATATTTGACTTTTAAATTCAAAATTTTGCCCAGTCCTGCTAAATGCATTCCTGAGGCTGAAACATCAAAACCATCATGTTATGGATTTCACTTACGAGAAAAGGGTTGTAGCCAGCTGGGGGTACCGGTGGAACGCCTCTGGGCCCAGCAGCTGGTGGCAATACTGACAGGCCAGTGGAAAATATGCCCAGTGCGCTCAGGCTTAGCCCAGGGATAAGGTTGGTTTGTTGCTACAAGACAGAGCAATATCATCAGGTTAAATGCTTACAACCTCAAGCTATCATGTTTTTTCCTCACTCAAACTCTCATTTGAAAATTTAAGATATCCCCTGCTTTCTTACATGGCAGAGCACAATGCTAACAATGCCAATCTCATGGGTTAGATTCCCATGAAACTGTCAAATTGATCAAATGTATATCTTAAATACACTGTAAATGCACTGTGTTTAAATGCATTAAAAAAACAGTTTTTAATATGTGGATTTTTTTAAACCTTAAAAACAAACACAGTCTCGATCTTTTTACAATTACATTATTTTTAAGACATCAAGTAAAGATGTCTTGTAATATCTCTACTCTCACGCTAGGTGGCTCTATCGACCCAGTTCATTGTTTAATCTGGCAAGCACTTTGCAGGTAAATTTATAAGATGTTTACTCTTGACAGAGGACTTGAACTTTCATACATCTGATGTTTCATCAAAAACATTTCTCATCCTGCTTTGTTCTGCCTGTCTGGTGTATCCAACAGGTCTTTTTCATTGACACAGGAAAGGTTACATGGATCGACTGAAACTGTCGCAAAAAAACACTCAACCCGAGCATGAATAATTTACTGTATGCCTGACAGATGACTGACTAATGTTTGAGAATAAATGAACTCGTTTCATTTGATCTGTGTAGTTTGAGGCCTTTTCCTCCAAATAAATGACTCACTCTTGATAAAGGGAGTCTCAGGACAGGACAGTGTACAAGAGAACGATGACACTATTGTTACAGAATTTAGTCTTAGTCTACCGCTTCTCTAACAGACACAGGATGATGATGTCATATACGCAGTGATGTCATAAGTAAATAGGGTAAAAGTGGTGTGAAAGGCGGTTTAACAGTGTGCTCTCGGTTGATGCTATGGGGTACGGACTGACTCAGGGCTGTTTCCCATAAACCCACACACAGAGTGAATGTCTGAACACCAGCAAACAAACAAATAAACAACCTAAGAGACTCATCCATAGATTGCATGACTCACTCCAAACGCATCATTGTGTGGTAACATTTGTGCATTAGCATTTCTAAAGTGGTAATCAACTTCCTGTCATTCAACAGTTATCAGGAAAAAACACTTACATTAATAGCAGCAATATCATTTTCATAGGCTTCCCTCAGCTTCCTCATGATCTCCACTTCAGCCCTACAACAGGCCTCAATACTCCCCTTGACTATAATGGTTCGCTCTGGGTTATAAATAGTTAAGTCCTGTAAACTGTAGGAGGAAACCGTGAGAGAGAGAGAGAGAGAGAGAGAGAGAGAGAGAGAGAGAGAGAGAGACAGATAGAGACAGAGAGAGACAGAGTAACCACAGGTACATTTTTGAAAAAGAAAGCAGATGATCTAAAGGATTTTATAGAGATACCCCAGGTGTCCACCTGGAAGCAAGGGGGTTTCTGGGTAATGAGCAAATTATATGAGTTGGTACTAATGAGCTTTTTTAAATGAAGCTGCTTTTGTGGGGACAACTAAGCACTGACACCAGGACACCTGCCTAGGGCTTAATTGGGTGACTCACTTTAAAGCCACAATGTATTTCTGGGAAACACAGTTCACCTGTACCCTGGTGTTTTGCACAAGAACCCAGCATACAGCAGCATGGTGTAAAGCTGATTAAGTACCTTATTCACACACCAGTGCAACCAAATGACTATGTGGACGGGTTGGACCAATCAATGAAGAGTTCCAATTAAGGTTAAGCTGACATTTAGCTGACATCTCAGTCAATCAGATGTCACAACCCTGTTAAAAACTGAGCGAAAAAGAAACACAAAAGTACTGGGGTGGATTCTAAATCCAGAGTATAATACAATAACTGTTTTCTACTGTACTACAATGCTGAAATGCCTGTTTTCACTTGCATATAAAAACCTAAACAGGAGCATCAGTGTGACTACAGCACAGATTTATGATATCATAACAGCATTGGTGCATCTTTAATTTTCAGCTTCCGGAGGGCATTAACTTTAACAGACACTTACGAGGAGATGGTTATCTTGGTCTCTGTCTCCTCTTCGATCTTCTTTAAGTTCCTGCCCTCCTTCCCAATCAGTCTTCCAACCAGACTGTTGTGAGCCAGGATTTTCAGAGGAATATCTTCATTTCTACAGAAGCAAGATCAGATGTGCATAAAAGAGATGAACATACAAGAGTGGCTTAAGACTTCTGGCTGGAAGGTTCAGACTTACACCTTCGTGTCATTAGCCTCTTTCTGCATGATGTCCATGATCATGCGACACGCGGCCGAGCAGCCCTCAGGTGTGGAGTGAATGGTGATGGGCTTTTCTGCAGCTCCTGCATTCTCCTTACGATGGATGTCCACCCTATCAGCACAGGAACATGACTTTTCAACATATATCCAACAAAACTTCAGTAAAATATGCAGGAAAACAGCGAAAGATTGACACATTAGTTGTTTAATTCAACCAATTTTATAATTATTACTGTTGTTTGATTAACAATTTCGTGACTTTGTCAATATTTATTCCTCATTTCCTGTTTTCATAAGTAGTGTAAAAATAGTGGTCATTTAATTTAATCAATTCTATTTCTCAAATATATTCATAAATTACTACCATTATCATTAAATTATTATATCAATATCATTAATTATATAAATTTATTGTATAATGTTCCTTTTTAATCATACATTTACATAACTTTTGCATTTTTTATATTACAACAGCACGTTGTTGTATTTAATATGATTGATGACATTAAAAGGGATAATTGACACAAAAATAAAAATTCTCATTTACAAACTCATGTCATTCCAAACCTGTATGACTTTTTGCTTATGAGGAACACAAAAAATGATATTTATAAGTATGTTGGTAACCAAACAACAGTGGCAGTTGACTACCATTGTGTGGACACAAAACCACTGACACATTTCTCAAAATATATCTTATGAAGTACATGTTTGAGGTGGGCATTTCAGTACACTACACAATGATCTCTCACACTTACTTAGACTGTGTTTGTTTGGTGATGTTTTTAATTGTGAGCCCCTCCTTGCCAATAATGGCTCCAACAAACTGTGTGGGCACCAGTATCCGCAGGGGGAAGTCTGGCTGTTTCTGCCGGGGCCCCAAGGAACCTCCAGAGGTCCCTGGCTGGGAGTCTTGTTCCCGAGATGCCCTTCCACCACGACGATTCCGGGTCGCAGACAGAGGCGTAGCAGCATCCATATCCAAAATATAAGACACTTTAAAGGAATAATCTTCAAACTTCTGTCCTGTTAACTTCTCTACAGCTCTGAAGAAATGAAGGGGGGCAGTGTTGTCAATTTGTATACTGGTGGTTTATTCCAGTTATGTAGTACATTTTGAGCTCTGTTACTTTGAACTCTGTTACGATAATTATGCCTGTGTTATAATTTAAGGAAGCATATCTATTAAAGGATATACAAGACACATATTATATGTCATATATATATGTTATATATTATATTATATATATATTCAGAAATATGCTCTGGCCAACAACAAACCAGTCTTACTTGGCTGTGTAAAGGCTCTATATACTTGCTGATGTTTGTGCCATTGTTTATCTATCAAAAATGATGTCATTTACTAGAGGATGATGTCATTACGAACAGGGCTTGTTAGTTAAAGATAATAAGAAGTTTAGCATATGTAGTTTAATAAAAGATATTACAAAGGACCTATAACTTGATTACCAAATAAAACAATATTTCCAAGATTGTACTGGAAACAATTTAGAGAATAGAAAAATGAAATATTAAAATACTTCTTAATAAATTTTCATGTTAGAAATAACATTCTTAAAATAGTAGTAGTGAAATAATTAACAAAGAAGCCCTGGGTTGACCTCATTATGCTTAAAGAAAATTGTTTTCAATTTAAAAAACTGGGAGTTTTCTATTAAATTCATTAAGTTAAAACATAGGATGGTGACATGAAATGTGCTGCATGACCCGCTGATACTTCTACAGTATATGAAGAATACACCAAGCTTTTCTTTGGTCAGCACTTACATTTTTGCCTCCTCTTTAGTTGAATATGTGACATTCACCACTGCTGTTTCTGTATCAGTGTTAACTGCAAAGACAGTAAGGGACAGAGAGAGCATGAGCACATGTTCAGAAGCAGAATTTCAGTCATATTCATAAGCATATGTGACCGCATGCTTTTGTGTTGGGCGCATGGAGACAAACAAACGCAGTTTTCCACTAGTGCTGTGAAAAGCCACTTGTGTGACTGCATATAAAATGGGGATTACTGCACTCTAGCCAGATGTTCACTTCACAGGAATAGCACAAAACAGTACTGCCATCCACAGATCAAAGCCCTGTGTATCATCTAAACACAGAAACATTTCAACAGTTTATGTAGCTATACACGCTTCTCCTGCTAACTATAGCACCAGCACTGAGCTCCTGTTAAAGGTCAAGCTGTATTATGCTCTCTGAAGATTGTGAAATGTACATTTTTTATGCATTTGGCAGATGCCTTTATCCAAAGCAACATACAGGGCACTCAAGTTATATATTTTATCGATGTGTGCTCCTTTGGAATCGAACCTATAATCTTAGTGTTGCTGGCGCCATACTCTACTGGTTGAGCTTCAGAAACACTGAATGAACTAAACAAAGATCTCACCACATTACACAAATTCCTCTACAGCCATTTCAATAATTACAGACAGAAGCTGCTCCTGACACAACATACATGCGGTGTTCTTCAAGGCAAAGTCTGCCTCTTTATTGATTAGATGGACTTGTGTGTCTAGTGGACTAGACAGTCTGTCTGGAGGAAGTTGAGTGGGACAGGCTGGGCAAAAATCCAGTGCTTCACACATGAAGGGAACTTTATAAGCCCAGCATCGGACAGCTCATGCAATCAATCTCAAAACCAATGAGTGTCACCAATAAGGAAAAAATCATGCCATACAGTCTAAGAATGAAAGACTGCTGCATTCAAATCATGTCACAATGATAATATTTATGAGACATTCATAACATCAAAACAATTTAAGGAATCACAACTTGGTATTTTCCAGTGGAAAATTGTGGATTTCCTGATACTGGTGAATGTTGCCTGAATAATTTAGTCAGTATATGTTGATGAAGAATAACTATAATGATGGCAGCACATAACTGTCCCTCACACATATACACAACTCAATTTTTTAAACTCATTAAAATGCTCCTAAACCAAAGAACAATGCTGTGCACCATTATAGCTATGACATATAGATGGTAATTTCTGCCAAAATATAATATATAAATATAAGTATTTTTTACAAATAGTAAAATCTTGCAACTTAATTATACAAGTAATACAGATATGATTCTTCTATTTTTTGCATTCAAAAGACACAGAATTCTTAGGTGGTACATGCCACCTTGGTTTGACTGTTCCTGTCACTTCAATAGGTGATGCTAAATCAGAGTCCCACCCCCTGAGTAACATGTTGTCACATGAGATGCATGTTAAATCCAGGTGTAAATGATGATCTGCCTCAGCCACGAGTATGTGAAAGAGACGGAGAGAGAGACAGACCACAGGCGCCTACATTTACCTTCATATTACCATGCTGCACCTCCCTGAAAACACACACATTACAGCTGGAGCCCAGCCACACTCTCCCACTTCAATCCACACATGGCCACTTGGCCACACGGTTCATTTTAGCCAGAGCACTGAGTTCATCCTTCTCATGCTTGCCTGCTTGCGACTTCCCCTCAATCACACTTGATCGCCCTACTCCTATGTGTTCCCACTCCTTTTCTTCCTCTCCCTGGCTCTCTCTCTCTCTGTTTTGGTAAGACAATTACAAGAACCTCCAAACTGAGACATGTGTTGATGTAATTTAAGTCTGAATAGCTTGTGATCTAAATGCACACATTGATTCTGCTGTGCAAAGTTTGTTTTTAATTATATATCGTCACACGGATACATCCACACACGTGTTATATGCCTTGGCCTAACAGAAAAGACTCTTTATAGTTTCATCAACAAGTAGTTAATACAAAAAAAATCTGAGAATGTACAAAACAATATCTAAAATTATGTAAGCAAAGTGTATATTTCAAATGAAGCATTTACCTTGTTCCACATTTTCTACAGTACCATACTGTGCTAAAAGACTGTCCAAAACCTGCAATGACAGGAGTAAAACGTGTTATACAAACACACCAGATATCAGCTAGTAAAAGATCTTATGTTTCCTATCCACTGTGCCACAATTACACATACACCACTGATTTTAGGTTAAATGGGATAGCTAAACATTAAAACATTTTTCTTTCCCAAAAAGCTGTTTTTCTCACATAAATGAGGGGTACAGAGCAAACACCTGTAAACATGAGGAAATGAACACTGTGGGCTGGTGCTCACTGTCATGATGTCATTAGGGCCATTCTTAAAAGTCATCATGGAGGAAGTGGAAGTATGGGTATGGACACGGAAATGTGTACTGTCAGTTACAGAAAGATGTGATGCAGCCCAGAGGACACAGGTAGACCACCCAAACACACTAGTGGTTATGCACTTACCTCCCACTGCAGATGAGGAGGAATATTCCGGATCTGAATCTTCCGACTCCTGTGGAGACACAAAGAAACAGAGAGAAAGAGAGTTAGAAAGTAAAACAAAAAACAAAGACAGACAAAGAGAGAGACAGAATAGAAAGTGAAAGAGCAACAAAAAAGAAAGTTTAAGAGTTTAAGTGAGAATAAAATGAAAGTAAAAATAACAGAGATCAGAGAATAAAAATGCAGCAGTTTTAAAAGCATGAACAGGTGTTTCATTGTCTTTAAAGCCCAAAAACAAAACAAACACAAAATAAGACGAAACACTAATAAAAAATAAAAAAAATGCCAATAATATATATATATATATATATATATATATATTCTTTCTGCGGCACTTGAAAATTTGCTAAAATCCCTTGAACCAATCACAAGCTTTCCTCAATACTTTACTGTGGGCAACTGTCCAATGACATGCTCAGTCAGGAGAGAAAGAGAGCGATTAAGTGAGTGAGAGAAGTGGATTAGTTAAAAGACAGCAGGTCCCTCATTCACTCTCTTTTCGCCAGAGGGACTGTTTCTGCGTGCCTTCATTCGTCAAGTCCGATGCTACCCAGCAGCCTTTAAGCATACCGACACCAAAGCCACACAAACCGCTCCACTGCAAGCTGTTAACAACTGCGTTAAAATAAGTGGAACCAAGCCAACCGGGGAAAGCGATTTAAAGAACAGAGAAAAAACAAAAACAAGACATCTGAGAGCCGCTTTCAGCACTTATTAGAGCTCTTCTCCAAACAGATAAACGGCGAACACAAGAGGCTTACAACGATGCCAGACAGACTTCTCTCAAAGTGAATTCCACACACACCAAAGCTGCCCTGACTCAACTTTGCACATTTTTCACCCTCTGCCCAATCTACTCTGCAACACTCCAGCAAGAGAGAGAGTCACACTCCATGTAAAAACTAGCACACACACAGCTCTGTAAACCGTGACACTTCCTCCATTCCGTCTAGACCTCTGCTATACCAGGCGCATCACCTTCAGCTTCTCTGTAGCCTGTGAACTGTCAATTCTTCCTGTTGAGGAGGGGCAATTTGAAATATGCCAGTAGAGCATTCCAGTTCAATTAGTACATCCAAACCTCCACCACTTCATTGTGACATTTCATTAGGGTAGACTGGGGACAACTGAAAACACAAAATTTCTTATATCACACCTAAGCCAGTAATGACACTTATTTAGCATATGCAGAGTAAAAATATTCCTCTTTATGAGAATAAGAGGTGCGATCATTTTACTTTGAGAAATTAACAGCTTTTTTTTTGAGAAATAAAACTACTTTTTTGGATGTCAAATATTTTTCTTCTGCTGTCCCAAGGTTGTTTAACATAAACATAAACATACTGCCATTGCTAGTGTGGGATTTTGACATGGATTATTGTAGGATTCTATTATGGTTGTGTGGCTGAAAACTATTGTAACACTAAATTGTAAAAAAAAGTCAGGTTGGCACTGTCACCTCACACCAGGTAGGTCCCCAGTTTGAGTCTCGACTGACCCAGGGGCCTTTCTGTGTGTATACTGGTTTCCCCTACAGTTCAAAGACATGCAGGTGAACTGGAGACTTTAAGATCCTGACTGAGGGTGTGAATTTGTTTGTCTGTATAGTTGTGTTATCTATACAGCTGACATACATAAATATATTAAATTTTAGTAAAGTTAAGTGAAATTACAATTGGCTCCAACGAAAAAAGAGACAAATGTAACAGTTTGACTTAACTTTTAGAAAGAGAGACGGAGGGGTTGATTTAGGAAGCAGGTTCAATGTTCTGTCATGCCCTGTGGCAACCAGTGTTGAAGTTCAAGTGCCAACAACACAAGTGGAAGTTTTTTTCGTCTTTCTTGCTCTTTCTCTTTCTAACCACCATAACCATCCATGTTCTTTCCTTCTCTTCTCCATCTCTCCACCCTGCTGAGGTGGAAAAAGTGACAGGGCTCTCCATAACTCTTCAGGGGCTCCTCATATTCAGGATGCCTGTGGCGGCACTGGATTACTGAGCCCTTCCTGGACGAACACACGCTCAGATGCGCATGTACACGCCCTGCCCATCACCGAAGGATCCTGGTAAACCTCAGCACTTCTCACTGAATACACACTATAATCTCCACCTTTATTGTACACATCAGCACACATTCACAAAAAACAGATACACATGGACACTTGAAAAACTTGTTTAAGTTTTATGACACATAGAGTTTTGTGAACATAGCATGTGTGGGTGCCTATACGAAAGATCTGAATCTGTCTTGCAGATTTCCTAATCCCATTCTCCCCTATCAATCGGTGTCTCTCCCACTGTTCCCATCAATAAAGTGGTAAAAAGACCAAGAAGCTGTTCACTTCATACATTCATAAATACATGTGCAGCCCCAGACACAGTTAAATGTAGTGTATGCACACATTCAAACACAGAAGTGAAACCTTCTGAATTTCACTTCTGTCGCACACACACTCAGAAACACACGTGCCATAAATGAGCTCACATGCGAGCACTGAGAGGTTCTGGATCTCTGAGGATCAATTTATGATGTGCCACCGGGAGGGGGTAGCTTTATTAGCTTGTTATTTTCGAAACTCTTCAGAGTATTTGTTTATATTTATGTGTAATGGAGCTGAACCCAATGCCCTTGTGCAACCAAGTCTCATAGACCCCTTCACCCCAGTCCAAATCACCAACACTAGAAGATGCAGGCTGAATGCACTGCTTACCTTATGTTTGTCAAACGTAACCAAGCTGTCTGCTGCTGGTTTAGAAAAGGGTGCCAGACAACTAAATAAAAAAACATGCTGCTCAATTTCTGCCTTTGAATATCTGAGGGTGGCCACGTTCATTTGAAAAGCTAATATTTACAGCAGCCAGCTGCAACGCGGGAGCTAGAAAACCCTGTTGGTGCACACGCTCGCATACAGATCCTCACATCTGTGTGGACGGCATGAGTCAATGTTCACTGCTCAGGGTGCCGCACAGCAGACGGTCAGAATGGGACCATTCACCTTCAGCCAGCACCTCTCAGACCTGCTAACGACCACCATCAAATCATCACTGTCAGCCAGACTAAATGATATTCACCATACATAAATCACCCGGCCACAAAGCGGGCACGTGAGCAGGAGCGTCTAATACAGTGAGAGGTAGAGAGGCCTCTATGTTGACAGAGGATAAAACTTTCAGCCTTTCCTCAATGGAGAATGAGGTAGAAGGAAAGCGAGCACACCTTACTTCTTGTGAAAATGACAGGAGTCACCGATCCTCAGGCTGCGGACACAAAACAGACAGGAAGTGAACTCCTATTTGGATGCAGGAACAAGAAACGAGGACATACTGCCAATTGAAAAGCATTATTAAATAAAGCACCACACAAAAAACACATTTCGTTGCAATTCATTTATTTTGGGTCAGTACACCCTCCATCTGCTTGCCAGAAACACCTTCATTTAATATAAAAACTATATTTCTTATACTCACTGAGAACTGGGAGAAAGGTTCTGGATTACAGCAGCTGTGAGGAACGCAGATCATTGGGGCCCTGGCCTAATGAAGATGAGCGTCTTAATGTGAAACAAACCCAAATTCAGCAAAGTATATTAAACCCAAAATCAGCAATGGATATTTTTTTCTCTTTAGCAACAAAATACTCAGCTTTAATCCTCCTGCTGACCAGCTAACAGGCGCAGGTGCCAATTAGGCGGCCAAGCAGCACTGAGGAACACAATGGCCATTTATTATTGCGTTTTTATCTAAATACACACCAGCAGCATGGGGAGAGCAAAGAGTATCATGAGTAACATTTACAAAAACAAAAATGCACTCATAAGCAGAGATGAGACATAGTGGCTCCACTCCATATGGGTGGCAGGACACATACACACACAAACGCACTGTGCTGAACTGACAACAGGCGACAGCTCACAAGCCACAGACGGCCAATATTCCATCTCTGTCCTATACATCCCACAGTGTGGCCTCATAAAAGAGTAAAAGAGATCCAAAACAGAGGAAGAGCTTTGTTAAGTTTCAGGAACATTTGCTGCCTTTATAGATGCATGCAACAGAATCCAACTTCAAATATATTATATAATATATTATATTTTAAATTATATTTAGGGTTGCGAACCCAAGCAGACACCTTAAAAAGCTTCACATTCCTTATTTTAATAGATGCACAAGAACTTACAAAGCCAGCACTGAACTCCCTCACTCTCTGTAGCTTCATGTAAAGAAGCATCTATCTTTGCATATTTTATTTCCAACGTGTTGGTTTTCTTGAGAATTTCCAAGATGCACAGGGAGCATGCTGGAATGGAGGTGGGAAGGACGTGTAAGTTTTAGACAGTAACCTGACAGGAACTTGAAAACTCACTTCCCCTGATGCAGGATTTTAATATGGTAGTCTTCAGTTTTACAGATAAAATGGTGAGTCATTAGTGTAGTGATTGAAGATTTGAGCTGATAACTGATGCCATCGCCACTGTCTTTGAGCATGCCTTGTCCTGTAATAAAGTCTGCTAATGAACCCAAACCATCTCTCTCTCTCTGCCTGCAATGGCAAATAAATACAGAGGGTTGATTTTCAAGGGACTATATAAATATAATACTCTCAGCATTCATAGCACTATTTAGATAACATTGTGTAAATGCATCTTATATTCATACTGTTACTTCATCTTTTTGATTACCACCTCAACTACTTCAGCCTATTTGTTAAATAAGTTCGTAAAGATGGGACTAGAAGGACTTGATTGGCTGGATGTTTTTTTGTTGTGAGTTATACACAAATGACTTCCTCTCAACTGTTACAACATACTTGTTTTCAGTCGTTTCCAGATGTCACAACCTAACTAATGACAGGAAGTGAAACTCAAAACTGCCTCAGAGTCAGAGTCACCGGAACACTGTGTACTCTTTGTACATTTCTAACACAGAAAAATGACTTTGAAAAGAAAACAACAGTTTATGCCACCCTGGAAGTGTTTTTTCCTATAGCCCTTGTTATTCAAAAACAAATTCAAATACAGCTGCAAGCAGCAAATATGGTGTCAAGGCCATTAACAACACAAGGAAATATTAGAGGACATCTCTGAGGATGATTTTAAGAAAACTGTTTTAAAAACAGGTTGAACATCTTACAACAATATAAAATTATGTATACTCTATAGACCAATAGGTGGCGCTGTCACCAAATGGTTGTAAGGTGGTCAGGATTTTGCGACAATGAAACTTCCAGTTTTATTTTGATACAAAAAAGTTTTCCAAAGACAGAGCCTCAAGTCTATTTTATGTGCTTGCCTTCAAATTCATTGACACCGTATAAGAGAACGATTTGAACAATCAACACAAATTCCATAACCTTTGGTCGTGTCTGGATGCTACATACCAAGTTTAGTGCAAGTTGGACAAGCACTGTGGGAGGCGGTCAAAAAAGCACGTTTTCAATATAATTCAAAAAGAACAATGGTTAACTGTAACTATATTTGGTATCACAGAACGTGATAGAATCTACACAAGGCAGTTACATTACAATATGGTAAATTATTCAAATATCAAAATCATTTTCATAAATGTCATATTAACCTCCTGGGGGCCAAACTCTTTAACAGTTTGTCTTTAACGGTCCTCTTCTTTCTTCTTGAGAGGAAGAGCTAGACATCTAACATACATACAGTGTTGTAAAGAACATTCAAAACAAAACACAGAGGATCCTTGTTAAAAAATAATCAACTATCAGTTTCACTCTGATTGTTACTAATTAAAAGCGGATAAATGACAATTACTTAACATTTTTGCACAACAATACACTTAGAAATATGTAAATACATATTTCTATTAGCAATGTATAAGCGGTAAAGCATATTTTAACATATTTTTTAGTTTATTTTACAGAACGAACCAAGCTTATAAACAAACCATTTTCCTTTCTAAAGTACTCATAAGTCAAGCGACAAGTATCTAAAAACTAGTCCAATGACGTGTTGTTTAAGAAACTTAAAAAGCCAAATAAATGCATTCAAATAGTTGCAATGTAAATGACAAATGTACTTAAAAATTAATTCAATGCTGCTTCAAAATCATTGCGACTCTATTATGAATCTAATCATTGATCAAGACTATGCAGTCTCACTATTGCTCTTATGAATAGTCATTATAGTGCCTAATTGTGGTGCTAAGATCCAAATTGCCCCCTGACCGTTGTTCACAGCTTAAATCAAGACTATGATTCTTTAATAGGCAAACTACAAGCAAACTGAAGGCCAGAAGTACACACCCCTCTCTCTTTCTCTCTTTCCTTCTCCATCATTCTGACTCTCAGAGAGAAGACAAATGGAAATGCAGCGTGTTCACCTGCCCGGTTGAGATCACATATCACTATGCAGCACGCATGAGGCAGATGCTCCTCGCAAGCAAATGGAGGAAGCACTTCCCTGTGCTGCTCTGTCACTATTCACTCATTCAAAGCAACTGTCATAGAGCCCCTGCATGGACCAGCACAGACCTGCATTTCTGTTTTCTTGTAAGATAGTAAATTAGGTTATGTAAATAGTAATTAAGTTATGGAATAGGTACACATGGTGAACTGGTCACCCAACGACTGGATGGTTAGTAAGGTACCTTTTACATTAAATCAAGTTCAGCTTTAATTATTTTAGGGGCAGTGCTTAAAATAGGAGGAATTAAGAGATGTGGCCTCTTAGAGAGGGTTTTAGCAAGCTGTATTTAAGTGTGCTAACAGTGTAACAGTTACTCTCAGAGTGTCAGCAGTCATAAAAGTATGACGTTTGTTACAAATCCTCTGCCTTCAACAACAGAAAGACAATTACTGTCGAGCTTCAAAATGACTGCTGTCAGCTATGGTTCTGTTTTAAGGCAATCTATGAGTTGTCATTTTATGAGGGGTAGAATAGTTTTGCACAATTTATTTAGTCTGTAAAGTATCTGTCTGTTCCCCCAGTTAAGCACTGTGTTTAGCATCCATACCACTATGAAATGCATCTCAAAAGTTTCTGGTGGACCCTAAACCAGCCCAGATATTGTATACATTGCCTTCTCATATACATTTATGCATTTAGCATGACACTTTTACCCCAAGCCACTTACAGGGCATTTAAGGTATACTGGTTATCAGCATATGTGTTCCCATGGTCTTTGCTCTGCTAACACTACTAATTTAGCTACACATCACACCATAGGACCAGCTAGTTCCGTTATGCAGGGACAGTGAATAATATGAGTTATGACAGTTATGTCTTAGCTCTCAATTTTTTCTTAGTTCATCAAAACATTTACAGCATACTGTAATACTGTAAGTGCTGTCAGTCCTTAAAAGATCCCTTTCATTTTTTTCCAAGAACAAAATATACTGAATTTGAATCTGAATTTACACATGTAAAGCTTATTTACACACAAGTATATTAATACAATTTATAAGTGCCTGCAGTTACAACTGTGTTGACATATGCAAATAACTAAAAAAAAAAAATCACAATCAGTTACATTATTTGCATATTCTGATGTTTTGCTTCACGATTATTTAAAAAAATGCCTTGCATGAATGAATTGCAAAGCTGTGTGAATATTCTGAATTTAATGTAGGCTATTTTAAATACATTTCATAAATCTACCCATCTGCACTGCAAGCAAGCAACAATAAAACAATCCAATTATAATAAACAAGGAACCAAAGACGATTTATAATCCACATACTCTGCAGTAACTGCAGCACTCTGATTTGTTTCTTGCTCACTAGTAGTGCAGCAAAGACATTTTCAAAATACATCCAAATTGTGGTGAATCTAATCGATTTTGACATGCAGTTTTATACATCCTTTAATTAAGCACCATATCACAAAGCAAATAAAAACAGGAAGATTGGACAAAGTTTTGCAGGATTACTGACATTAATTAAGCTTGATCATCGTGATTATTTCAGTTTTGCTGTACTAAAGTAATTTTAAAGCTAATTCTTATAACAAATACTTGTTTATTTAGGAATTTATTAAAATAAGTTTTAAGGATATTAGGGCTGATGTACATTTAAACAACTTTACAAAAACACTGTCTCTATAGTGACAGTACCGTCACTATTTTACCTGCTCATAGTGTAAACTGACTCTGAATATCAAAATAAATTAATAATATGTAGGCAGTAACAGAAGTAGCAGATGACCAAGTTGTCAGTCAAATATCTATTTACTGCAGGAGGACGCAGAAGAGTATTAATATTTATAAACATCCTCCATAAAATATTCTGGATCACTGAAAAGTGAGATCCAGTGAGAGTGAGAGGATTTCTGAGAGATTTATGGATTTTTAGAGACATTATTTGTATCTCTACAGTTTTAGTCTCTACAAAGTCTAATCATTAATCTTTGCAGCCAATACAACTAAGCTGGTTTAAGAATGTCTCTGGACAGAGGAGTACAAAGGAAAAACAGGAGGCAAACAAACTATGTTCTATTGAGAGTTAAGTATAGAATTAAAACTTGAAAACTTGATATAATTCATTATGCAGTCTTGCTACTGCTTTAAAAAGTTACACATAGAGGAGATAAAGATGTTAACTACAATTTGCAACGTAGTTCTCACTACTGCAGGCTCTTCCTAAGAGGCTTACCACCAAACGGGCTGCTGCACTGCAGTTCACTCACACACGTGGTTTAGGGTTTGTCTTGCACTCTAAGCAAGTATCACACAATTACAGCCCCACCAACCAATGACTGGCACATCCAATCAAAATGATTTGCCAACATGTGTGATAGGTACCCAAAACTGAAGAATCTGAAACCTCTCCTTTTCTCATTACACTGCTCTCTGGAACACATGATTACCTACATCACTGTACTAGTTTCATGTCTCTTGATTACGTTAATTTCAACTCATTTACCTTTTTCAACTTATCTATTCACTTATCTGGTCACTAAATAAACAAATAAATATACAAAATAAACAACTAAATAAATGAAAGGCATGCTGATACATGATCACCTTGTCTGAGTTATTTTGATTCAGGTTTATGCATGGGTCTGCCATATGCTACAGCCATGTAATGCTCTTTCACAAACATCAGTTTTTAATCTCCAAAGCAGACTAGTTTACTATGTGCAACACACAACCCATTATAAGCAGAGAGCTCTTTAGATTAACTAGGATCAATCGTAAAGGTTTAATACTGCTCCTGGAAAATACTTTTTCTGGAAACAGGTGTAAGATGTGCAGACGGTAAAGCAGATACACAAACACACAAGAAACATCTTGAAGTAACAGACGGCTCAAAAGAGAAAGGAGTTTTCCACTGGGAGACAGCACCAACAAGAGAGAACAAGCTCAAATTTAATCTAAAAATCAGGTTTACTGCTGAACTGATGTTTGAGGTTTGAGTGGTAAACTTGTCATAATACATGTAGGTATTTTTCTGTTCTTTTCCCAGCTCAGTTCTACTTCATATATATGAACAAAATGCATATAAATCTAGTGTCATACATTTTAAGACAGCTGCAGTATTAAAAACTGTGATATGTGTATGTATCAGCACTCTGTGTAGGTACTTGAGTAATATAAAGACACCTGTGCTTCTGTATAAATGAAGTGATGATGGGAGAAACAGAACATAACCAGACCATATGCGGCTCACAAGCCATTCATTTAATAGCCTCATGTCACTGGAACTGTTTTTACAACGGCCAGTAACGATTTATATCACAAACACACGCATGCACACACAACCACTCCAGTGAAAATCATTAGTATCTATGGTTTGTTTAACGTCTGTATGGTTTTGTTTAGGATAATGTACATCACTTATAGCTAGACATTTGCCAAAAGACATCTCAGTCATTTTTGCAGGATAAACTGTTATCGGCGTCATTATAGTTATTGTAATATGCCATTGTGATCAGCTTATATCTATGGTGAACTCTTAATAATGGGTTTGTCACAGTGTAACGTTGACTCTCAGATGTATATTTGTATATTTGTTAAATTAATTTGCTTGCAGATTCTAGTCCTCTCTCTCTCTCTATTGTTCGTTCTGCACACCAAGCTATCATATGATATGGTTTGGAATATAAAGCACAAGTTACACGGATCCATTTTATGATAAATTTTATATAATGGAACTCTGTTTCCAGTTCCATTATATGAAAAAACAATGCAAAATATTCTTTAAAAGATATTAAATAAATAATGACAGATTTTAATATTTGGCTGAACTATTCCTAGCACTTTAATAAAATATCAATATAATACAATAATATTCTATGGTATTGGTCTAATGAAAAAACAATAATTTAACAGCTTAACATGTTTACAGACAACTTGATTTTGATAGCCCCACATTATTTCTAAACTGAATGTTCTGTATCACTGGGAAACACAGTGATACAGAACATTCAGGGAAACACATCGCATTGCAAAGTTGCATTACAGGTGCATTTATCTTTACATGCATTTGATCCATTATCTCTTTTCGGTGCATCTCAGATCACCTGCTGTCACATCACAAGCAGGTCACTACATAGCTCTTACCTCCATGGAATTACAATCATATCCTGTTTTAAGGCAGAAAAGCATGACAGAAATCACTACTGCAATAACAGAATCACACTGTCCCTGCAGGTACATTCTGGTTACTGCTTACCTAAATGTTCAGCTAACTAAAGAGAGTTGAGGAAAACACCGGGTTTAGAGGAGGGAGGGCAGGATGGCGTTGTTGGTGCATTGATGCATTAAGTAATCAGCACACAGGGAGTTCGCTTTGAAAGAGTGTGGTGCAGAATTGTTGTTGGGTAAATAAAGGTACAGTCTGCAGCTGTTTCCAGTCCTGCTCCATTTTATGGGTCAGCCACACAAAAAATGCCACGAATCTGTAAGCATTTATCGGTTATTTGTGCTTTCATCTTCCCCAGCCAACAGTGATGTGCTTGTTCTCCTCTTTGAGACATACCTGCTGTAAATAGCAGCCCCATTAAAGAAACACAAAGAGTTGTTCTGGTAAAGAGCTTAGCCACTTTTGCTCCAGGACATTAATGGTTGAGACAGCGAGAGGCAGGAAGAGGAGTTTACAACAAGGCAACATCATAGTGTCTGAGACAGTTCATAAAAAAGCACAATTGTGGCTAGAACTAACCTTGTATGAATCAACTAAACGCTAAAGAGAGTTATTTTTTGGTCTAAGTATTTATTTTATTTTTTGTCCTTACATCCTTCAGCAGTATTCATGCAACGATATGAAATAGCCATGAATCAATCAGGCCTGCAGAAACATCTAAATCACTTTATATCTCAGTTTAAAAATCTAGTAAAAAAAAAGTAAAAAAATCTTTTTTGTAAATCTTGAATCAGATACTAAATCTGATATGGAAACACTTATGAATTATAAATAAGAATTATGAAATTAGATTGCCATTGGTCTTCTAAAATTGTGAAACACATTATGACATGTATGAGCGGGTTTTGGGATGTATAAATAAAGCAGAGAATCATGGATCACAGTGATGGTACAGAAAAACAACAGATAATCTTACTGTAGACAATTGTTACTGAAAAGCGCAGCATGTTTGTTAATGAATGTATGCGGTGTTTATTTATACTTTCTACAGCTGCTTAAAATTACATAATCAAATCTGACTCCAAAGTCCCTGATTTGTTACAAGGCAATTTAAGTCCTTGTAGGGTCATGGGCTTACTGGTGGAACTCAATGCCACATGACAGAGGCCTGTTTCACACCCAACTCTGAGGTCAAACCTTTGGCAAAGACCAGAACCAAAAGACCACCAGCAGAGAATCAGCACACACAAATGGCAACTGTGAACACTGCAGAGTTTAAAAGAAGCTACAAAACTGCAAAAACATTTCAAATGTCAGTGTTGTCAAAAAAGGATGTTGACAGAAAGAATGAATGAGAAAGATTGCAGCTCATTTGAAGCTCAGTTGGATGGCTGATGATAGCATGAACTGCCCTTGGCAGGCTTGTGGTTTTTCTGAGCCTTCTCTGGCACACATAGAGAGAAGTCTCCCCACTCCATAAAATGACATCCATTTGACATACAGGACAATCCACCTATGAGTTAGAGGCCTTCAACTTCAAACACTAGACATGTCTTTGAATAGCACACAGTTTGCAGGAATTAGAACTGTCTCCTGAGGTGCCATGAACTGTTGAAGGAAATTTACTAATCATAATAAAATCTTACTAAATATTATTTTCCTTGAACTTTACCTTGAAAGAGTTTGTTCTATAATGTATTAACGCTGTTAAGGTTATTGCAGAATCGCCTGACCGCAATATTTTGAGATAACTACAATCACTGTGCGGATTAAATTTTAATCATTTGTCCAAATAAGGGAATTCTAAGCATAAATAGAAATGTTATTTTTAATGCATCTCACAGTAGAGTCTTATTGGAGCATTACAAATGAACTCAGACTTGCACAGCAGACTTACACAGCAGCTAGGGGTCAGGGTTTTGTTGGTTAGTCTTGGCAGTTAGCCCTTGTTGGTAGAAAATCAAAAACATTCTTTCTGCATTGGCCGCTATATAATTATTTAATAACAACATAAAAATCACATAAATAAATAAAGGTGTATGTGCATCTATCAGCATGTGGACATATAAATGCCTGTATTTATTGTGCAAATTGACCCCAAACTCAAGCCCCACAGAATGACCCATACAAATGAAACAGAGATCTCCATCAAAAGCACAATCTTTAATAAAACATGCTAATATTTTATTTTAAAACTAATAAAAACTATTAAATCCATGTCTAACATTGCAAAGTATTTTATTTTACATTTTGCAAATTATTCTGCAACATGAAATCTAGTGTATATACATGTATGCATGTATTTGTATGTGTCACTATTTAAATGAGAGAGCACATATTTCTTTAACAGCCACAGAAGTATAACATCTGGCACTAGAAAATAATTGGTTCTCCATCATCAGCCTGTGGCAAGTATCAAATATCTTCATATTTAATGACTGACCATACTGCATTATGAGTTGACATATCACAAGTGGCACAATGACAATATCGCAGCTTCCAATATGGGACCACAGCTACACTTGCATCAAATTGTATTTATTTCTATCTAGAAAAGCAGCCAAAAATGAAAGGGAATTTGTCAAAATAACTCCTCAAGCAAAGAAGAACTTAGCCTTGCCTTGCAATAGCTTTGTGATTATTATTGAGGACTTTGTAAACTTGAAGGGTTTTTAACAACTGGACACAGACTCTTACCTACCATATCAAACAACTCTTCCTAGTCTGCCTAAGCAGGGACCCTGTTAAAAAATCTCAAATGTTTAGACTGAACTGATTAAGATTGACTTACACTTTACAGTAAGATAATTACCTGAATTACACAAGCTTAAAGGAATCTATCATAGCACCATATGGCAGCACTGACAGCCCTTCAACCAAGTTTTTCCATCAATTTCTCTCTGAGCATTCTAAAATGCAACAGAACTTAGACTTCTGCGAGTTTCACTGATGTATCAACATCACAATGAAGTTTCTGATCCTTGCTGATAACAAAGTTTTCCATTATCACTTAACATCCATTACGGCACCAAAGAAAACAAACTCCAAACACAGAGCTGTTAAGGTGTCAAATCTCATTTAAACACTTAAAATATTATGTTATCTTAGAAAAGGTTAAATCGCTTTGAAAAACAGAGAAATACAAGGACATTTACAAGAAAATGGGGTGACACATTCAATCTGATTGCTTTTCTGTCTTAAAGTAGGATAAAACAAAAGCTACAAATGAAGACTTGTTGGTTGAACAAGGTGAAGATTTTTATTGCATTTGTTACTACAAACACTATCAGACCTCAAGTACAACTGAAAGATGCACAGAATTTACTGTGGCCATTACAATGTGCTGAAAGTCAGTGCTAACTCAAGTCACGTTATATCCTAGCAACATGACTGTTACTGAACAATATCACTGAGACAGTTTATCACTGTTTGTATCCTCAAAAGTAAGAGCAAGACTTCAGTGAATGCACAGATGGGTCAAGTAAACATAAATGCAGATTCACTTCTTCAGTCTTGCCTCAAGGCCACCTCACAAGTCCACATGCTATTTTTTCTGAAGAGACTGAGTCAACAGTATGACCCAATACATTCTGAATGAATCACTTAATTAAATTGGCAGCTGAGCCACAAGTCGGTACAGAAGAATCTGAGAGGAATGTTTTGTCAAAAGTTGCAGCTACCATTTTCAATCTTTATGTTCATCTAGAAAAACCCAGGTGACAGAGATTGAACTAACAGCACATTTAAGTAGACTCCGAGTCACAAGAACCAGAAGAAATGCCCTTAAATACATCACAAATGAAGCATCACAATATGAATTTAATGTTAATTTAATTAATGAATGACCAACAAATAATTAAGTGTATTGAGAAATGTCTCAGGGTAATAAAGCTCAACTTGACTTGACTTGACTAATAAAGCAGTAATAAAGGGACAAGCCATTCTAAACATTTTTTGTAGATCTACTCTGCAGTATTTTGACACACATTAGGTGATTGTACTTATTTCTTCAAGGACAGTCGCCTGAATGTTTGCAACATACCAGTACTAGCGTGTAAATGCTGTGGCATTCTCCATAACAGCCTGAGCAACACATAAACACCTAGTACTTTACAAATAAATGGTTCGTCTTGTTTATTTATATTCTCTTTCTCTTTGGAACTCCACAGATGCAAAACAAAAGATTATTTGTTACACATATATGTTAAGTATGTCATCAGTTTGAAAACAGCTTCACATTATTGTGTTAAACGTGTAAGATGGTACAGTAACGTGTTAAAAAACAGAAATAATAAAGCTAATTTTATAAAAACAAATTGTTCTCTAAACTGACTATGTGGTTCTATGAGCCACATGTTGAAGCTGCTTCTCACTAGCATGATCATTTTAAATGCATTCTTATCAGTTATTGCCCGGCATTGCCTGTGTTAAACAGGCTAAACGTTTATCAAAGATGGTTTACTTCAATGTACTCACTGACCAATTCCCACAATGAAGACTGAGGCAGAGGCGTTTCACTCAGCAAGATGGACAAAGTCCAAAACTGTTGTAACTGAAAGACGTAGCTGACATTGTTTCGACCATTGTTAAACTGAAACCACAACAGACTGTCTATGAGGAGAGTGCAGCCTATATGGACAACATACACTATATGGACAAAAGCATTGGGACACCCCGTTCTAATGAACAGGTTTGGCTACTTTTGTCATTTCTGAGCAAATCTTAATGAACCAGCATAAATGATATTCTAGAGAATCGCATGCTTCCAATTTTGCAGCAACAGTTTGGGCAGGGCCATTTTCTATTCCCACATGACAATGCCCCTGTGCACAAAGAAACATTCATAAAGCAAAGACTAATTTAGTCTTGAAAAACTTGACTAACCTGCATTGACTAAGCCTAGACCTGAACTCAACTGAGCACCGCTGGTACGAACTGAAATAGACTACGAGCTACAAGGGGGTGTGCCAATACTTTTTGTGTAGCAGGTAGGCTGTTGGTCACCCCTGAAACACTGCCCTCTGCCAGCTGCTCCCAGTGCCATCTCAGCTGTGCTAGGCAAGAGGCCCAAGGGCAAGAGCTAATAATTATCTCAATATGACCAAAAGCAAATTTAACAAGCAACAGCTCTACTCAATTATCTTTTTTCACTTGGTGGTGAACTAAATTTACAACAATTGACTGATACAAAGACAGTATATAATGGAAGATTAAATGTGGTACATGTGGTCATACAATGCTGTGTGATCTATGTGTGTGATGCATTTTTAATGCAATAAACGGCTGATCTATGTAACTGGTAGATGACATGCGTGCTATATAAATAGAGCATTTCAATTACAATATTTTTACATTAATTTCCTTCACCTGCTCTGGCAGACTGATATAAAAACCTCTTCCTTTTCTGCAATGCCAGACGCTTTCATTTAAAGGGTTTTTATCAATAGACTGTTTTAATTAGTTTCTACCTAAGGATCAAAGTTTGGCTGGTTAGCCTGGTTCAGTTAGCCCCTGCTGGTAGATGTCATAACTACACCATATGGACATGAAAAGCATCTTTAACTATTGTTAGCCCTAACTATTGTTAGAGAATATCAGGTGTGTGCTGTCAGATACATTCAAAAACTGCAATTATTTTATAATATGGTAACAGTGCCTGATTTTTATATTTTCCTACAGCTTCCGAGTGTTTAGTCACATGACATTTACGGCTCAGGTGATTGGCTCTCCAAAAAAAATCTGGATACAGATAAGATGGCAGACCTTTGAATTTCCAAGGGAATTATATACTATGTTTCACTAACTGCTAGGTATCAACGTATAAAATGCTGTTCTCTGCTGAATACATTTGAAAGGCTCAATAACACCAATTTAAACAACCAGGATCATCAAATGTATATCAAATAATGCAAACATCTCACATACACACTAAATTAATCATTTAAAATTTCATCAAAGCTCATTAGTAAAGTTCTCAAGGCCTGAAAACAGCTGAGACCTCTCTAGTCCACACAGGCAGGAGTGCCTCTTCATTCATAACTAATCAAACAGTGCAAAACAATACTCAGAGTTGTGTCCACAGAGCTGGTGGTTGCTGACTCCCTCAGAGGTTTCTGAGGACGTGTTGTTGATGCCCTTCCAGTCATACATATGGAGAGACAAAATGTAAATGGCCTATGCACAAGTGGGATTCATGAATAGAAAACATCCCGCAGTTGCGTAGGGTGAGACCCCACTAACACCAGAGACATTGTGCTCTAAATGACACAGGTGGATCCTGATAGATGGACAATGACAATTTATTTTTTAGCCAGAATTTAAAGGAAAAAACATTAAATGTTGTGATCATAAAATTCAACAAATGACAATACAAAAGCTACAACCTTTCTGAATAACAGCATTCATTTATTATATTATTTATACTATAATTTATATTATATTATTTACATTATTATTACAGCATTGTCCGTAGAAGAGCATCTCAAATCACAAACACTGTCCCTGTAATATTTTAGCAGTTTTATTTTCTAGTTAGCAATCAAATTAAAAGGAGAGAAAATGGAGATATAAATGCTTAAGACTGCTGTCTCTCACTGAGAAAAATGTTTCCTAGAAATGCATCTAGTTTCAAAACAGATAGTGACAATGTCACAACCTGTGCTCAGATTTGCCAATATAACAATGTGTGCACTCAAAAGTCAGAGATTTCAACATTTTTAACACAAAAATATCTTATATTTTTCCCAAACCAAATTTATTTTAGCTGTTTTACCTACATAAATTTTATACCTGCATTCTTACTTTATGACAACAATGTATTTGTGTCTAGCTCTAATTCTCTTTAGGACAAACATCTGTGACAATGTTGACACTTAAATAAAACAACTGAGCACTCCTTTGAGCTATGAAAGAACAACCACTGTGCAACAAAATTTTCCTCTGGGCTGTCATATGCCAAAACAAAAATAGAAAAAAATACATCCACCTTTAAAGAATGTAATGTATAATAGTGTCCTGTTCATCTGTCTTTGACCTCGCAAGAAAACAAAAAGCCTCCTATTTGGTTGCCATGGTGACCATAGGATTACTCTGCTGAAATCACTGTTGGGTATAGACTCTGCTCTGCTGGAACAGTTGAAGCTTGATAATATTTGCAAACACTGCTGGATAAGGAAGAGCTTCCTTTAAGTATAGCTCAGTATCTCCTCAATGCTGAAGATAAAGCAGTGTGTCCTTCATGCGGCTGAAATGAAATATTTACAGCTACCTCTATATAAAACATATTTCCTGTGACAGCTGCTTAGGAGGATAAGACAACTGGCGTCAAGCAGAACTGCCTGTCATCTTCAGTGAACCAACAAATAAACATTCATAGTGACATAACCAAGAACGGATAGAATAGGGTGAGGTTGTACTGGACAGGTGGCCTCATCCAAGCCTGATACCATCTCAGTGCTGGGGGCTCACAACTGTTCACAACACACACACGCAGAGGCACAGTGTTCAGTCGCACAGTGAGCCAGTCAGGGCCAAAGCGCAAGACGCGGCACATGCTGGGTTCTCAGCTGCCCTTTTCCCCCGCCTGCTCTGCCGCCCAAGAGCCCTCAAAGCAGAGCCATCATACCATGGTGGTATGCTCTTGCTGCGGCTGCCCAGCAGCGCCCTGCATCGCTAAGATATGCCCTTTTAACAGGTGGGTTTCTCTCAGGTCTAAGCTACTGCAAAGTGCAAACATGTTTCTAATGGAAAATATAATATATATATATATATATATATATAGTAAAAAATCTAAATTAAAAATATTACATAAAAACAATCAATGAATCAATAAAGTTGCTTATTTCAATCGGAACAAAACACTGCTTTCCATCATACATTTCAGTATATTCACTGTACATGCTATACTGGAATATTCTGTGTCTGCGTTTGACAGCAGCAGAACTGGAGCAGGTAAGAAAGATTTATAAGCTTGACAGAGTTGGCAAGCTTAACTAAGGGCGGGGCTTTGCAAATGGGTGGTTCTAGACCACAAAGAACACAGCTTTTTAAAAAAACTTCCTCTTTTTTTCTCTGAACGTTGAATGACTAAACACCTATTCCCTAACATGTGCCGCCATTTTGACAATTTGCAGTTGATGAAAATTCTCTGATAAAACTAAGAAAAGAGTACAATCAGTAGAATATGCTCTATAACGCTTTATCCATGCTCTTTAAGTATGCAGAAACTGTTTTTTCATTTACAACCTGCAACAGCGGACAAACTGATTCTTACAGCACTGCAGACATCACAACAATTTCATATTTCATTTTCTGCTACATTTTTCAGTAATTTATTTTAAGAAACAGTGAAGAAATCTGACAATGTTTTTTTTGCCCACTTCATCAAAGTGTAAATAAAGGAGTAAAAACTGCTCTCAGATTTGAATCTAAATTCAAACACACTTTGAGAGAATATCAGAATAAGACAAGCAGAGAATATCTGATTCTGATATCTGAATTATTTTAAACAAAGTGTCTTTACTCATATTGTAAAGCCATTTCACAAAAACCACACAAGACTGAAGCCTTTTTTAAGTTAACGATACAGACAGACACAGATTGAATCTTATTAATGTGTATGTACAGTAAAAAGAGTCTGTAGAGTCTGAGATTTTATTTCAATACCTGTGCTTTCTGTTGCCCTTTGTGCAGTGTAAGATGATGGTATACAGTTGTGTTCTGCTGAGGTATGTACAAATGACAGTAAAGCTAGCAAATGAGCTCTCTTTACAGCTACAGACCACTAACTATCATCCACTTGCCACTCCAAAGGCAATATTCCAGTAACATCCATTCTTTTAATATAAAATCCATCCCACTGCACAAAATACAACCTGAACCAAAACATTACACCTGCTCATGAGGTTCAACAATGACACAAAACTAAAAATGGACTCTTTCTTCGCTAATGCACATCCAATGAAGAGAAAAACATTATCGTTAGGCTGCTAGTCTACAAACAAACATTTGATAAGAGCCAGTGAGAAGAGGAGGCAAAGCTTCTTTGTCGGAGATTACGCCAAAGAGCTTCCATGACAAACGTTCTCACATTCTTTATGATAAAATCCTTTTCTTGCCCATGCACCATTTATATTGATAAAGGGATTAACAAATGAGGAATTAAGGCTTACAGTACCAGAGCAATCCCACGGGAGGTGAGATTACAGAGTGCATTACAAAAGAATCAAAGTACAGTAATATAAAAGGTAAAATGTTCTAACAAGGCAATCAGGTTTGCTGACATCCAGTAAAGTAGCAACGATACAACATTTTATATTTATCTGTAGCAGAACATTTAAAGGCATTACAATTCACAACAAGAAACCTCAGAAAAATCTTTTTACGTTAGCAAGCATGAAGTGTCTGTAAGCTCTTTTTTAAGGTTTATAGATCCAGGTAACAAAAACAGACTTTAATCACTTTTTAAGCAAAGATCTCTGGAAGTGTTTGATCTAAACCTTCAACAAACTGAAACTCAGGTTTGAAAAATATTGCATTAAAAAACGAATCACTAAATATTCTATTTAAGTACTGTCACTAACACATATTGAACATTTGAAAGTACAATAAGCTAATGCAAAGGTTTTCATTCACAGAGAGAGCAAACACAAACAAACAGGACTAATGCCTTAAATCACAAAGCGATAATGACTGACATTCTGAGCAAGCTCATAGCCAATTTCATATGAATATGAGTTTTTAGTATCACGCCTGTTACATACTATTTTCAGAAATCTTATTATAACACTCAAGCGTACATCAAACGCTGATGGTAATCCACTTGAAGTATGATTCATTCTAATGATCTTTTATTATTTTACACAAATACTCCAGGAAGTGTAACAGACAGGAGGGTAATGGGCTTGCCGAAAGTGACAATAAATAAAGCTTTAATGGTGGAAACGGGCATTACTGAAAAGACCTCATCTCTGAGATTTTAATGCCCCGGGGCTTTGTAGCTAGTCCTCAGCTGAGATTTCAATAACTTTCTAACCCACTTTTTCTGCCTTCACTTCTAAGTCTGTATCTCAATCTATTTGACTCGTGAGCCAATAGAGAAAAATCATTTATAGCCATCCAGATATAGCCATCAAATTTACAATGTATCCTTTTAAAGAAATCTTGAGATAAATGTGACATTAGATACCCTAACCATTTATAAGCATTTATAAGGAATACAAGAGCAGATGAAGAAAAGTAAAAATAAGAGTATGGTGGTAAGTAGTCCTATACCACCTTTTAAAGTAATTAAACCCAACATGCGTATTAGAGTAAAATTATTTGCTTCCCTTACAAAACAAAACGTTGTAGGAACCACAATAAACATTAATTCAGTAAAACACTGAACAGCACAATAAGATGATTACAACCTTATTCAATTTAAAAATTCATCTAAAAATAAAATGTATATGTTTATCAGAATTTAACCAATTTTCTGTGATCATTATTTTATACCTGTTGAGTGGTTGTTGTTTTAAAAAACACAATATGATTTATTTTCAAATTTATTTTCAATTTAATACAATTTAAACACAGTCAACTAATAAAATCTGAAATCACATTTTGTTTTTTTTGGATTTGGGAAAACCATTTCATCATATCAAAAACAAAACAAATTATTCCTAACAAACTAAATATCAGACTTGCCACCACACATAAACAAAGTAATAGTATTTGACTAATATTGAAATGTGTCTAACCTTTCCCCTGCTGACTGAGATCAAATCAAATTTTAATCAATTCACATTAAAGCTTCTTCAATGACAACAGCGATTTAACTAAAGATTTATAGTTAATTACTGTTTTCTAGCACACACTAACTATTTAAACTAATTAAACCTTTACCAAAACAAGATTTTAAATGCTATTTAAAATGTGATCACATACATGTGATCATGTACATTTGGTTTCTGTTTCACTAATTCAGTATTTATGAATAAACTGTGAGCAAAAAACTGTGCTTTAGCCACTTTTAAAATACCACTAGTGCAATAATAATGCATTGTAAAACTGACCATTTAATGAAAAAGTACACTGTTATAAAGTACTGGAGGAGCATATGAAACTGTTTAAACCATGTCATGCAATTTGTTGCATACATAGAGCTCTGCTTCATATCTTCCCATGCTTCCACTCCCTTGACTACAAATAAACAGCAGTATGTCCAGCACTCCATAATAAAACATCACAAAAAACAGGGAGAATCCTAAAAGGGGTGCAGACTGTTCAGCAAAGCACTGCTTATTGCAAGTTACAAATTTAACCATCTACGTTACATACTTCAAGGGAAAGCATTATACTCATTCTGATATTAAGGTTAGGCTACTGGAGAAAAAACTATTTGTTTACTAATGGTGATATATAAGATGCATTGCTTATGTGCATTAAATGCATTTTTTAGATTATTTTATCGAATGATTTCACTTATATGTAAAATGTATAATTAAGACAGGTTACTCAAAGTACAAATAAAAGGTTTAAAAAAGTTTAAGTTTAAAAGCAGTTTAAAAAAATACTGACTTGTTTTACAGCTAAGTAATGGGCCAAAGAAAACATACTCGCTTACTGGGATACAAGCAAACAATATTTGATAACTTTACAAATAGTTTATTATGGTATACTTATACTAAGTAAGTATAATGAGTAAGTATACTTACTCATTAAACTGTCCAGTCCATAATCCATGCAATTTATCATTTTAATATTATTTTAATATAATACTACATTAAAATTAATTAAAGTAAAACCATTAGATATAACAAACACCTAAATTAGATCATCAGTTCAGCTTGATTAAATGGTTATATTTTACAATTTTTTTATTGTAAACTTAGTATGGCAGAACACAAAATAACATAAGCAAAAATTCAATTAAAAACACCTGCATATGTCATTTTAAGTTAGGTTTAATCTATTCTAACTGGGTGTTATCATATTGAACTGACTGTTCTAATTATCTTCTAAATTATATTAAATTATTTTAGTCTTTCATGTAAAAACATTACAGTGCTGAACAAACAATAATTAAAAGGTTAATTTGGACTTTTAGAATGTACAAAATCAATCATGTAAACAGGTGGGTCATGTTAACATTTTCATACAGAATGTATGTACATTACTGACTCATCATAATACTGACATGTAGACTGCCTTTAATCCATGTAGACGGCCTTTAATGCATAAATACCAGCGACATCAAAACTTTTATTTAACTTTTATTATAATATCTTTAAATATTAGATAAAGATATATGCTAATAAATAGGCCTCTTGCTAAAAATTGTACAGATAAAACTTCACATTACAGAACACATTTTAATAGAATTAAAACAACAATAGTGTGTACGAACAAGTTAGTATTTACGCAAATGCAGTACAACATACACATGAAGGTGAACAGTGCATATCTATATCTTAATCACTGGCGATATGGTTAAAAGATGCACCACGGCTAACACAGACAATACACACGCCTTGTGTGTGAGGATGAGATTACGAAATAAAGACGTTCGTGTATCGCATATGTGTAATGTGAGCCCTTCTACATGGCTTCAGATGACGCCTCTGGTTCTAGAAGTCTTCTAGAACGGCGTGGAACGTTCTAGAGCGCGCTACACACATTCTCTCCGTGCATGCTGCTCTCAGTCATGTTAGGTTGACTCTAGCTGCAGCATGGCCGACTCTTCCATATCAAAGACTGGCCATCTTGAGTGCGCACTTTGTGTAAACAGCAAAACGCCCCTAGTTACCAGTGGCTCTCAAACGACCAGTTTCTAAACGCTTAACCAGCAATGACAACTAAAGTATTGCGCTCCTTTTTTTAAAACGTTTTACTCGTTTTTTAAAAGAAGGCTGTTTAAAAGGCGTCCTTCTGAAACCAGCTATACGTCTGTGCGCGTACTTGCATAAGCCCCTTATATCTCAAGGTTGTGGGCTGTTCTCTAGCCATTTCCATGCCGCCCTCCCGTGGAACTCACGCGCAGGGCCTATAGGGGAAATCACGTGGGCCACAAAAGGGCCTAAACACGCGCCATGAGGTCATGCGCGATGATCTTGCACTTGTACAGTTTAAACACAAGAACAAGGGCTACAATTCTCGAAAATGAACTATTTGGAGGATCGGGACACATCCAAAGAAAAAATCGCAGTTCTTTTGGTTTCAAAATTTAGTGCGCATGTCTGCATACACTGCCTTGATTTATTGTGCGTCTGCTACACAGCATATAAAAGCATGGCCTGTTCTTAAAGCAAGGGGGAAATTAAAGTAAAAGCCGCGTTTTCTTATGCACAAGCAGGAAACAGCCCAAGAAAAATCGATATCCCTGTTACGCCTGAGAGCGTTTGGTGATTATTTTCTCCGTTTTTTTTGTTTTAATTAACATTAAGACAGTGTATTTTAAAATCAGTTAACAGTCTAATCAACGGTTTAATATAAACTGCACAAATCGCAAATAAAAGCTGATTTACCCTGATCAAACAATAACAAACCCCAAAAATAGTATTATAGTAAAAGGGGGAGTTTATTTTGGCTTTGTGACATTTAATAGACATGTGCAACACAAATAATTTAATAGTTCAACAGAATTAAATAACTACCTGAAAATATACAAATCAGCTCGCTTCAAACAGTATTTTACATACATTACACTTTCACACAGACACAACGGCACCGCCAACTTCCAAATGCAGATGCTTTACCAGCTTCTGAGCCCACCATATACCTCTTTGAATCACAAATAATAATGATAAAGCAAAATGTTTACCTTAGTTTTTTAGGAACAGAGTAGTCGACCTCGATCACTTTCCCATGTAATTCGACTTTCCCTGCAAACAGGAAACAGAGCAGATGATCACAATCACATAACATTGAATGGCCTGGACCCTCCAGTACATTGTCAACAAAACTCATATATTTCAGATTTTGTATCATATTTAAATAAAAACTCAGCAATGAATGCACAACATCGCCACGCAACCTGGGTTTGCAACGTAAATAAAGGGGATAGGCAATATTCGTACATGGAAGTTTGTTTTTAAATGCATGTCGGCAATGTTGTGAATTTTATCGCGTCTGCATGCAATGTAGTATCTTTATCTTATTTTATATTATCCTTGTTGATAATATGCTTGATGAGCTGATACGATGAAGAATAGGCAGCCATGCTTTCCACTCCCACAAACCACATATACGAGCAATGAGGGGAGTCTGAAGAATAGAATGAGAGGTCAAAGGATAAAGACTCTTCCTAAACGCTACTTCATTTTTGAAGTAGGTTTGGACCTGGACCTTTGCATGTACAAAGAGTCAAACGCACGCAATGAGAATATAGAGGTGTTGTGCATCTTGGGTTGTGTTGTGTATGAGTGGCCTGGCGGAACACAAAAATTGGCATCTCACCTCTGTCCCCCAGCTACCTATTTATTAGCACTTTCTTCTAGACCCCCATCACCCACCTTTAAGACACCTCGTAAAAACATACCTGGGCAACATAGGAACATGCATATGACGCCTTCTCCTCGCTCACTCCGCTCGCTTCTTTTTAATAAAATCAAGACAAAAAATAACTGAAAAATAAAGTAATGCCTACCACCCGAACATCAGACCCATCCGATACATTCATATAGGCTGATGGCTGAGAAATCGCCCCTGATCACTACTCTGGCTTGGGGAAACGAGCGTGCATTTGAAGAAATCTCTCATATATCCAACTTGTATCGCGTGTGGGAAGCGAGCGCGATTCCGTCTAAGCTCGCGGGCGTTCATTCGCACCTCGGTCCGATCGCGTGAACAACTCTGGTGATGGACACACGGCGCGTGAATGATGCGAAATAGTTACTTTTTGTTTTCTTTTCCAGTAAATGGCTTAAGGAAGGGGAATTGCATACCAGGGATCAGGTGGTGTCAGCACTATAGATATATAACTCTGACTTTGCGGGAGAAACGCACTTACCGGATAGAGTCTCGATGGCTTTAATCGCCCAGTTCTGGTCGGGGAAGTCCACGAAGGCATAGCCGGATTTGAGTAGGACCTGATCGGTCACGGGAAGCTTATTCTCGCCGAAGAGCTGCTTCAGGTCCTCCACGGTCACCGAAGGACTCAGATTCCCTACATAGAGTTTGTTCATGGTCTATACGAAAATCTCTACTTCCAGATGTATCGATGTGCGAGTGTGTGCAATGGATTGATCGAAGCAGGAAAAACAAGGAGTAAATGAGATAGAAAAAAATAAAATATAATAAAAATGTGCTGAAAATCAGCAGTCGCCCCCCAGATGCAGCCGGACCCCCCTGCTACATATACACAACTCTGTTCCTGCTCAAACTCTTTTTACTGGGATTGAAAAAAAACTGTCGTAGCGACGTTACTCTGTTGCCAACAAGCGCCGCCTCTAAATAAAACCGCTCTTAAATATCAGAAAATTACTTTTGAGGTGTTTATGGACTTAAAGCATTAGATTGGTGTCTAGTGTTAAATTTGTCAGCATAAATCATTGGAAAAGGCGCGCTGACGAGACCCAGGGTACAGAGAAGATAATTCAGTTCATTCGAAGCCACTTACAGAAGGAGGTTAGAGCAAGTCAGATATATTGTAGTGGCAGGTCATAACACACTTAAGCTTGTGTTACCAAATGGATGCATGTGTACTATTTTAATTCAGAAGAGGCTACTTTAGAAGACTCATTAATTCTATTGTGATTGACAGGCATGACAGTTTGGTGTTGTAGATTGATGGGCGTTTTCTCGGTCCCGTGGGAAGGGCTCGTTGTTTGTATTTTTTTAATATACGTCGAGTTATAAGAAAATTTCTGTCTCCGATCAATTAATGTTAGAGTAAAACATTTTTTTAAGTACCAACTCCAAAGAAAAATAACAGCTGGAAAATGTGAGTTTTTTTCTGGGAACGCCCACGTCAATAGAAAAGAAACAGGAATGTGCAGTCGCCTATGCGGAGAGACCTTATGGAATTGTGGAAATGATTTTGAGAATGTATGTCACTGCAGTTAAATATATATGTGACATTATTCATCATGGCATAGCAATGACCTTTATTTTCAAGGGCAATCCAAAAACACTGAACAGTTATCGATGCCTTAGGTAATTTACCTCTGAATGTTTTCTTAACTGCTACATTTTATATTAGATAATATATAACGCAATAGTTTGACGTTCAGTTACAGTCAGTTGTTTACGTGCTTAAATGTCTTTAATACGTCATTCTGCATTGTTCACAGTGACACTCATTTGCATTATAAACTAGATATTCTTTGAGGTAACAGCACTTGTTCTAACGCACCCTACTACTTCAATACTTATTCATTTTACTGCAGCGTAAGGCAAATTCCTCAGTTTGCATCATTAACATATTGTCCATTCATACATCCTGCAACAAGTTCACCTCACTCTTCTCATTCCACACAGGTTAAAAAACTACTGATAGAGTAAACAAGCCTTCCAAAATGTATCAATATTTAAATTGTTTCTGTCAAAGATTGTATTGAGGATATTATACTGGAGGAGAGTGCACTTAGGTTGAAAGTGGGGAAAAAAAAATTCAGCTCTTAAGGATTTAAGATCAGTTTTGAATGTTGACTGATTTACGCAGAAACACACCATATAAGGGGTATAAAGCAGTTTATTCCAAGACCACTGCTAAGCCTAAAATGCATAAAAACATAATGGGGTGTGAGACGTAAACTTGATCACATTATTAAAGAAAATCAAAAAGTTCAGCAATAGACCAAAAATAAAACAAAACACAACGGTGAAAAAAAAAATTCATTCAACTACTTGAAACATCCAGACTGTTCAAAATCACATGAAAACTAGGCAAGAAATGTAACGGACAGAGTTTAAAGTACGTCTAAACTCATGCCACCAGAAACAAATATCTACTGCGTCAATGTCATTGTCATCATCATTAAGGGGAGCACTCAAAGTCCACTTTTCAGTAGTGACCTGTAAGAAAAATAAGTTCACATTTTCTCTTGATGTTTACATATATTACACATCACTAGAACATTTACACTGCTGAGGTTAAGCACACATGAGCTTGCTTATACAAGACAATTCAAGTTTGTTGGTAGCCTTCGTGCAGTACTTACGTGGAGAGTAGGAGCGAGAGCGTGATCTTGATCTGTATGGTCCTCGGCTGTAGTAGGGAGAGGGAGATCTTCTCCTGTTAAAATTAAAGCCTCATGAGAAACCCAGCATTCATTATCACAACAAACTGGTAATTTAAAAGTTCAATATATTACAACTAAAACTAAGATTTAATTTATACTGATGTATTAGGCAGTATGCACAACCAAAGCACGTCACTTTAAACACAGCGTGCAGACTGTTGAATAGCGAGAAATCTCTTGCCTGTAAGACCTGTTATAGTAGTCACGGTCATCATAGCGATCATATCCACGGTCATAGCCACGATCGTAATAATCACGACGCCGGCTCACACTCGGTCCTCCACCACTGTGGTGAATACAGAAATGTTTTAAGCTGATAATTGTGCATTAACTTAAACACTCAATCATTCTTTAAATCTGTATGCTGAATGTCATTTGACAAATGGAAAAATATTAACTTTAGCTTCTTAATTAGCATTGTTTGACATTATCTTAATATTGTAAAACAAATAAACAGTTTCAGATCAAACAATAATTGCCAGACCGCCAGCTGACTATTGACCCAAAACACTCGAATCAGTCATTCAGCAGTGTGTACTTAAGCAAATAATGAATGACAGTTAGGAATCACAATGACAGTATTAATATCAGCAGTACTGTGATCAGACTCACTATGTTGGTCTACCCATGTAAATTCCAGGAGTAGGGGTGTGCGGCCTCTTTGTGATCGAGAAGTCGACTCTGATTCTGCGGCCATCCAGCTCCATGCCATTTGCACGCTCTTTAGCCTAGAATCAAATTAATGTAGAATAATTCATTCTGACCACAAACAAACACTCCACTATAGTTCTTCTACTTAAGGCCATTCATTTTAGGTGCATTTTTAATGCTGCCCATTAAATAGCAGAGGAAATAGTACATTCTGCAATGTGCTTGCTTCAACTTTTCTTTCAAATAACAGAATGGTACATAATACAGCTTTGTACTACCATATCATTGTCAGTTACACAGCACAGAAATTTAGTAATATCCTTCTGACTTAAAGCAATTTGCTCAAATTGTAACCAAAATCGTAAAACTGAAATTTAAGCACTGCATAAATTATTTATAGCACAGAACAAATTACATGTGAACAGAAAACAGCATTTCGCCCTTTTTAAATCAAGTTCAATGTTTTTTTATTCATTCATCAGATTTTGCAGCTGGACTTATTTTTTTGCTGTCACTTCAATCAGAAAATTCACCTCTTTGGAATCTTCTCTGTTCTCAAAGTAAACAAAGGCGAAACCCCTGGAGCGTCGAGACTGCTGATCATACACAATGCAGACATCACTCAGAGGGCCGTACTTCGAAAAGACCTCCCTCAGGTCTCTCTCTGTGGTGTACAGGCTAAGTCCAAACACTCCAAGGCAGCAGTTTGGATCTGGGTTTGTCTGAAAGTGAAGAAAAAACAAGTTAAAAGACAGCAGTAGAAAGACACATTGACAAAATATAAGACTACAGCTGTGCAAATAGCATGTTAAGTAACATGCATGAATCTGACACTTGGACTCACCCTGTCACCAATATGACGTCTACGGTTTGACATTGGAGAGTGACTATGACTGCGGCGGCGTCGGTATTCGCTACTGTAGGAGCGACTGCGGGAACGTCTTCGCCGTGAGTGGGAGCGTGAGCGAGAACGACTATAGTGTCTGCGGGAACTCCGATGAGAACGAGATCTGCAAAAGTGGAAAAATAAATGTAAAAGCTGAACAGCAGAATGCACATATGCAGTCTATGAAGTCGCCAAATCCCTGTCTTAAAACTCTGCATGCCACATTAGACAGACAAGAACCTACAGATTAAATTTCATGATACATATCAAGTTACTTCCAGCACGTCAAACAATCAACTGCAGAGTGCTCAAAATCATAGTCCCGAGTGTGGAACATTTTTTTTTTAATCTGGCTGAAATTTGTTTCTACTTTTAACCAGAAAGCAGCTGTTGCGACTTCCACTCTAAAGTACTGTCCATTCCTGTTGTAGATAAGCCACATCGGATCCATTTCAACAGCTTCAAATGACACACAAATTTTGGAAATTTTGGATGGAGCACAACTGCTTTCCTATGTCAACTACAGCAAACAAATCTATCAACATTACTGTGCTGCTCAGCATAATAAATACAATAAATAACCATGTGCACAAGGATTAAAATGAACAAAAAAATCAACGATAAAGACATCTGCGTTCCATGCAGTATGCTTTACCTCCTAACAGCCATAACATACACCTCAAAAAGACAAGAAGCAATCTACTCACCTAGTCTTGGACCTGGAGCGAGAACGGGACTTGGAGCGTGAGTGGTGGGAACCCTCTTTTGATTGAACAGGCGAGCGGTCTGGTGAGCGACTGGCTGACTTACCAGAACCTCTAGGACTTCCGCTTCTAGAGGCGGAACGGGACTCCTAAACCAACCACATTCACATCATATTAGAGCCAATGATGATGGTGATGTTGACAATGTTTAGCTAACCATTTACAGTATTTTGAAACTAGGCTAATATAGGTTTACCAAGTGAGGATGGCCTTTATAACCGCAGGTGCATGAACTACTGGTGCAAAACATTTATTTGTAATAAATCATTTTCAGCAGTTTGGCTAATCAAATTATTCATCATAATAACCAACTATAAATCACTGGTTGTCATGCTATAGAACAATAGTAACTATTGCAATATAAATGGACAACAGAAGTTTTATGCATGCACGCATGGGACAAACATACTAAGAGTTACTTAGCGCTGTGATCTTATCCCAGATAACTTCTGATCTTAACTTCATAACACATCTTTTCTTCTTTCTTCAGTTTCAATTTCATTTCTGACTTCAATCCTCTTCCCCCATTTCTCTCACTGCCCATAAATGCTATATGGGAACTTCTTTGCTCCGAAATATTAGCATGCATTGAAAATTCAGCTTCAAATTATTCTCATTAACAACTTGACATTTGACTTCATCCAGATTTCTCTTCTTCCAACCTTAACCTTAACAAAAAAAGAAAAGTATGAAGAATGTGTAAACACTGGACATCACAACCAAGAAACCTACTGTTTTATTAGTGTGGGAACAACATTATATGTTATTGTATGATGATCCAACAGAGATGTAATATGAGCATTAATTTCCATAATGAACACACAACAGACATCTTGAGCCTTATGCCTGCATGCACAGAAAGTTTACTGCCCTGATCAGATCATTACATTTAAATAACAAATGAATTACAGGATGGAGCAAAAAGCCATGTGAAATGATGATCCTGGCATGCCTACAAATATAAAGCCCACAGCTACCTAAAATCCCTGGTCTTAAGGCATAATGCACATCTATGCATACACGATCAGCATTAAGGCTCAAGATGACTTTAACATATACCCAGATATTATCAATATATCCGTTTAAATAAATACGCAGGTTAAAAGGACAATTTGATACAACAGCAAAACACTGTGCAACCGCTTACTAGTAAAACAAGAAGGTGAGAGGCAGATAATGGAGAAGCTTGTTATGGATTTACGCACGTTGTTTGTCTGCTAGCACTTAAGTTGGCTAACCAAATACTTGGAATTCGCCACAAAACCATATTAAAGTTATCAGTGTCATTTAAAACATTTTTTATAAATGTTAAAAACTGTACGATTTCTCAGCACACTCGTGGTTGCATTTATTCATTAATCATCAAGTAAGTGGTGAATGAAGCGTCGCTTACTCATTGCTGGCTAACATACAACATGGAGGCCATTTTTAGAAGAAACATGGGAGGACGCGGGCAAGATAAAAGACACAGCAACGCTACATACCCGTTCGACAAAATCCTTCTCAGCGTCACTCATCGTTGTTTAGCGCTGTTTAGGCTAAAAAACAGAGACAACACACCATAAACTGAGCTCTTAAACCCGAACGAACGCACAAACCAGAAGTCTGGTAATGAACGCCTTTCTTGGTAATAGAGTACCAAAGGCATAAACTAGCGTTTCCACTCCCACCTACGCTATCACGCAATCGCAGTTTAAAGCAACGACCGCAAGAGGACGGCAAATTGCTGTGCCGAAGGAAATAAATAGTTAAAAATAGCACAACTAGACACTTTATTGGCATTCAGTGTTAATTTAACTTAAACGGCTGGGAGGATTGTTTAAATTACATGTAGTAATCTTGAAATTTTTGCCATTAAAATTTAAAACCCGGGATAAAAAAAAACTTGCAACCAATCGGAAAAGTTAATCAATATCACGTCATTTGATATATAACCACGTAATGATGAAAATTCAGAGTGGCTGTTCTTTTTGGGAAAGATTCTTTGTTGTTCAATAAGCCAAGTGCTGATTGGCCTGTATAACGCTGTCAGAGCCCTAATGGCGGATATCTGTGTGAGTGACCGATCTGACGACGCTATTGATGTTTCCTCTCATGTTCGAAGAAACACTGAAGAAAATGATTGGGAAATGCAGGAAAGAGTTTTGTTTTACTCTTCATGAGTAGAGACACTTCGGAAAACAATGAAATAGACCATATTTGTATTGCCACATTGAGTAGCATGAATAGCACGTTTTGCTGTACGTTGCATGTTTGGCAGACAGAACTGGCAGAAACGCCCATATTTATAATAGCTCATGTGCCCGTTAACAAAGTAAAACTGAACAAAATATAATGACAAACAAAACAAAGCTGATTATGCAAATGGTTTCGGGCAGCTGAAAACCCGGCACATTGTGATAAAAGATTATTTCATGGCAATTCCACAGTAATGATGTACTCCACGTTACTCCAGTACGTACAGCTGTAATACTATGTACTTTATGGCATCCACACAGTTAAGTTTTTGCTTTTACTGTGCAAACCCAAAGGCCATAGACACCCTTCCATTATTTTCTGTTTTCCACGAATCCATAACAAATAAGTCTCAGCAGATGGCGTCAAATAGCAGTCCAGTTTTTGTTTTTATGTAACCTTTTTAAATGTTATAGTAATTGTAGCTCTTCTGAAGAGTGACCTTAAACAACACTGTATTATTGAATAATACAATAAGATGTTTTTTTGTCAACATTTTATTTAAAATGATTTTATAAACATTTTTCCTTCAGTTTTTGTTTTCAAGACAACGTAAGAAAGGCTTGCAGTCCTGAAACTTACAAATGTAAAATGTTTAATTTGATTTAATGACACTGACAAAATTCAGCTGGAACAGTAGTGAAATGACAGATGACATAAATGACATGAAATGGCTGGTTTACAAGTGCCTATGACTCAGAAAACCAGGAACAAAAAGACATTGTACAGAAACAACACAATTAAGTTCTAAAATAAGTTATAGATATAATATAAAAATTAAATATTGTGTTATTGTTTTTGTAATATATATTTATTATATTTATTGTTAAGGATATTTTGTATTTACCTGAATATGTACTTCAATTTCATTTAAAAGCCTATAAATCTATAGGGAAAAACTATAAATCAGTAGCTTATATACAGTACAGTACAGTTAAATACAGCATTACTGCTGGCTGATAAAAGCTATTTTTTCCAGTGGACTAGATAGCTGCCTTTATGTGCAGAGTAACAATACCCAACCACAGGAAATAATATTTCAGCAAGGAATATTGATGATCCAGGTGCACCTTAAATGTGAGACAACTCTGTAAGATATATAATGACCTCACTGTCATTATTTTAATGCTGTTGACTTTCTGGAGGTCAGTAGACTGTTTGAAATGTACATGGCAAGATTTATTCTTTAGATGTATTCAAGATTATATTGGACACAAAGTTATCAAGTTAAAAGTGTTAAAGTGTCATTATGATATGAAAACAATCTGATTTAGGTTCTATACATTTTCAATAATATTTAAAATAACTGAATCTTATTTAGGTGTTTAGTTGTTTTACATGTAATATTATATTTTGAATAATATCATGATTTTCATTTTATGGTTTGTGGTACTGCGTCAGTCTTTGGGTTTAGCACCAGATCTGTGTTCAGTCAATGTGTGTAGGCCAAGTGCCATTAGATTGTCCTTAATTTAAGGACTTTAGAGAGAGCAGCTCTGGCACTGGAGTAAACGAGGTAGGAGCCATCGGTTGTGTTAAAAAATTCCCAATCCCTGCAGCCATTGGTGCTCAGTCTGTGCACAGGAACAAAGCCCTCATAGCCCTGCCACCTGCAAAAACAGAGAAACAGTGATTTTATATGTTAGAACTTATAATATAAACTAAAACTAAATATAAAACTAAAATTACAAACACAAAGGAGACATTTATGATTTTTTAAAATCTTAAATGCACCAGTGTTTAATTTAACACTGGTATGCCACCAGTGTCCCACTAGTGGCACCAGATGGAACTGCAATCTGTGTTTGAGTTGATATGCATAGCATTTAAACATTTAATGAGTGTGTTTAAATGTATTTTACATTAGAGCCTTACCTGTAAATAACACTATTAAGGGAGTATGTGGTTCCATCATAGGAATTGGCAACTACTAAGAACTTGTCATCTCCAACAGTAAAATACTCCCAGTCTAAAGCACTAAAAAACAAAAGAGTCCGTAAATCTCACAGTAGAACTATAAATAGGCTTCTAGTGAAGATCAGTTAACTCACCTGTGAGTTCCAATATCCTGAAACTTAACAAATGTCTGTGATGTCATGCTGAGCTCATAGATGGTAGAATTGATGGAATACAGAAGCTTTCCATCCTCTGTGAGCATCTGACTATTTGCCACAGCCAGGAAGATCCTGTTTTCAATCTGGAACATCTCCCAGTCTATCGCTCCAAAGGTCTGAAAGGCGAATGAGACACTTCATAAAGAGGCCTAATGCCAAGTTAAAAATGGAAAGGCAAACTACAATGTTTCATGTAGCCATGTTAGAAAACAACACGACATAGAAGTAAACTATATTGGTGTCCACAACTATTCCCAACATCTGACTATAAACATATGTTTAAAGATTTATTTATCACAATTTCTAATCAACAACCGTTACTTAGTGAGACTAGATATAAAGATATGTCCAAAAAGTAACAGAACAAAATAGTGGTATATGGATATTGATACACTACATATGGACTTTAGGAACAGGAAAACATGATTGTAAATGTATATATGTGCCCTGTCACGTAGTGTTTTCAAACCGATAATGAGAGAAGATAGTGTTGTATAAGGACCATAATTTCCTGTAAATGATACACATATTTTACTCACTGTAATTGACTGATACGGCTGGAACATCCCCCCCAGCCAGATGTAGATAGTAGAACCAATGACTGTTGACTTTCCATTGAAGGTGTTTGCAACCACAAGAAAGTAATATGGGCCAATGGTAAAAAATTCCCAGTCGTAAGCACCCATCGTTTGGATTGTTTGATTGACTACAAACAACTGGGTAACAGGGTTCCATTTGTAGACCACACTGTAAATGTTATGATTCCTCTCCCCTGTGATATAAAACATATATATGTACATATACACTAAATAATTTGTTTTTCTATATCCAAAAAAGCAAGACTTTACAATAAGGTTCAAATATCAGTTAATGCTTTAAGTGAAATGAACAACAACAGTTTTATAGCGTCTATTAATCTAGGTTAATGTCAATTTATAAATACATTATTTTCTATTGATAATTAATGTTCGTTCCAAATATCTAAGTGTTAATTTAACAATATAAAACATAAAAAATGTTTGCTATATGCAATAATTGAAAGGATTGTTAGTTCATGTTAACTTTTGCTGTATAATCTTTACTCAGAAATCTGTATGGACAGACCTGGCCCTGTCTGGATAGGTTCCAGCATGTGTATAGATGGGGCACACATGGTTATGAAGTCTTATGAAAAGGTTCCTTTTATGCTTGAGTTTCCACTTTGATCAACAGCACAGGCTCACATAAGAACTTCATACAAACGTAAGGGCACAGTGTGCTCTCATAAGACACACATAAAGCCATAATGTGTAGAATCAAATAACTAATGAGATCTATGTAGCCTATAAAGATCTCCTTGATAGCCTTTTGTTCAGCTTGTGTGCTCTAAAATACCTAGATTTGTACAAGATTTATGTAAAATTCATGTTTAATCTTCTTTAAGAATTCGTATAAATGAATTTCCTTTAGTTTTTGACAGAAAAAACTTACACAAAAGTTACACAATGCCAAAAAGTAAAAAAGCCACTACATGAGATGACAGATGACTGCCCTTATAGTTTTATGCATTGAACTCAAAGCTGCTCTGATAAACATTACCTTGCCTGTGATTGGCCACAGCGAGGAAAGTTTCATCTTGAATGTGAAAGGCCTCCCAGTCTCGCGCGCTGTATGTGTGCAGAGTCTGATAGTGAATAAACTTCAGCTTTCTCGAACTCCATTTATATATTACAGACTGTTCCAGATCTCCAGCATTCAAACCTCTGCAGTTAGCAACAACCAGGAATTTCTGTTACAGGAAAATGGTTTCAGCAGCTGGTGAGAATTCATGTCAGTAGCTTCAGTGAATTAAAGGGTACTGTGACAAAAAACAGAATTAAATTGTAATGAGTTTTGCACTTCATAATTTTAGGTACTTCACAAATCTTTAATTATCACCATTTCCAACTGTACAGAACTGTACTGATGGGCCACATTTAATAATTGTCTAGTATAGACAATCACAGTTTACCTCAAAACTTAAACTGAATGTTGCACTGATTTATTCTTTAATAATTGGACACTGACACAATTACTAAGGTTCCCCCTCTGTTTCATTTTAAATTGAACATGAATCATAATTTTATGTTAGACTATCAAGAAGAAAAACATATGGATAATTGCTCTACAGGTATTAACAGAGCCCTGTATGGCTTCCAAAATACTTGAGTGTAATTATGTACCTAGTTACAATACAGTAAAGAGAGCAGGAGGTTTAAATATTGGATACAGCATCAGACAAAATTCATTTCTGTTATTATGAACATGTGATTTATGACAATAAAACTTAAGATCCAGGTCTACACCCCCTCAGCCACATCAAAAATCACGCTAATGTATAAAGAACAGATGGAGAGATCCACTTAAAGCAAACAGACGCTCTGTGCTCCGCACTGCTTCAAATGGCCCAGCAGCTGTTAGATTTGGCAGCTCCATCGATATATAACACATTTTATTTTGTAGCTAATCATCACAGAGAATGATGACTACCTGTAGAGTAAAGTTCTGTAACCCCTGTTGTACAGAAATTCAACTCCCTGTGAAATTATCACTCCCTTGCTTCTGATTGGTTTATACACTGGGAGGGCTGCTACCTGATTGGCCTTTATCTGTAAAGCACCTCCCTCACCTAATCCTAATTCTAACTGTAGTAGGGAGAAACAGAGAAGTCATAATTTCATAGGGAATCAGATGAAGAAGACATGAAAAAGATAGCTTTCACTAGGTATTATGACCTCTTGGTAACGGGCAGACACTCACTTTTTTGCCCACTGTGAAATATTGCCATGCCTGTGCATCATATGTGCTGATATTCTGATATCGTTCAAACTTTCCATCTGTCCATTTGTATATTCCTGAGCCGAGGTTGGAATCACGGTTGGCAGTTGCGATGAAAAGCCCTACAGAAGGTATCTGGAAAACTTCAATGTCAAAAGTCTCAGAATTGGTAAATAGATCCTGGTGATGCTCCACATAGTCCAGCCTTTCCTTCACTGCGGGGATAAATTGTTGAGAGTCAGATACCTTATACTAGATGTGTCACTAGCTTTGCTGTACTGTTGCATGAATCGTATTTTGAAGATCACATCACTTAGCACCTTGAAGCATGGTGAGCCACATCATGCCGTCGCAGAGGAAAAGCCCTCTGTGTAGCGTGTTGAACCACAGCTGCCCCTCCTCAGAGAATCCACACGGAAGACTCATACCTGCAGTCACTCGAACCTCAGCCTCTGTACAAAATCAACAGAATGTGTCACAGCTCAGATTTCATCTTAAGTGAATGAAAATAAGTAGACACTTTTCTAAACAGACAGACAGACAGATTGATAGACCTAAAACAAATTGTATCCACAGTGTTTTTAAAAGATCAATCAGTACTCATAACAAAGTCTATCATTTTAATGTTCACCAGAAACCTTCAGGCACAGATGTCAGCTCTACACAACCACTGATTACTGGATACGTGAGGCTGTGCCTGAGTGAAATATTCAGTTGGCGGCATTTGACAGAATAGTATTGAAACAGATAGCATTTGACTAACCAACACCACAAACAGCAACAGTGTAATACACACTAACTAACTCTAAGGTAAATCTGCTTTAGAACTATGTTTATGTATTACATAACAGAAAAAAAACAAACATGGCCCCTCATTGCCCTGTGTCATGTTTCTCAACAGACAGTTTTTTGAACAGCAATTCCTTGGAGCAAGAGAGACACTTAAAGCTTAAGGCTGTCAGTCAACGTCAAAGGATCAGTAACAGACCCGTGAGATATAGTTACTCACATCCCCATACAATCACAGTTCTGTGTTTACAGCTAAAACACACAAAACATTCCTAAAACATTCCTATTGGATGGCCTCCTGCAGACTTCTTATAGACTTAGCTATACTTGTGTAATAAGTGTATATTGGCTACACATAAACCAACTTGTAACATGCACCATTTGAAGAGTACCTATCTTCATTTTTTACTGGATATGTGAGTGAGAAACAGAATGAATCTAAACAGAGCATCTAAGAAACAGCCTTTAAGTTTAAAAATGCAGCTTAAGTTGAAAGCTGTGTTTTAGAACATGGTATTTAGGGTTTAGCTGCTCTAAGCTTTCCCATCACCAGTAAGGTATGTACTTCTAGAATTAGGATGTATTTTATGGCTTTTGTGTTGATGTTTTACCATAAGGGTGCTGAGGGTCAGTGGAAGCTGGTTTGATTGGCAGGTGTAAAAGGGCCTGGGGTACTGAGAGTGCAGACAGCTGGGGTTCAGATGAGGGACATATCTGTAAGGTAGCATCTGAACCGGGTAACAAGACTAGTTGACGCATGAGCCCCTGAGAATTAATAAACAGTGAAACAAACTGTTAGGTTTTGATATCTAACATCCAGCTTTTTACATTTTACCTTGTAAATGTAAATAAAGTCTCAAAAATGAGATTTATTACAGAAAATAAGCCATTCCATCTCTTTCCACTAGCAATGAAGAATGTGGAGCTGGTTGTGTCAAGATCATCAGGGAAGGAGCTTCCAAGCAATCTGTGTTTGAAATGAGGAAAAACCGTGAAAAAAAATCATAAATTCATGCAACAAAAGGATAATTGGTATTTAAATATTTTAACACACAACAACTCATATACTCATAAAGACACCATTCAAGTCATTTGAACACAAGCTGACATCTACAGTGTATTCCCAAAGAGAATCTTACAGCTCAACCGGTATGCCACAGTCTACAGTTAAAATTATGTAGTGTCCAGTCACTGCCAAGACCAAAGTGTGCCAACGGTTGTCAGCCAGCCCTACTGCCTTAAAAGTGATGCGTTTCCTGTTGCCTTGGCTCTTCTGCAAGAAGTGAAGCTTGTTCTGGGACAGGCGCAGTCCGAGAAGAGGCTGATACAAATCTCCATCCCACAGTGTGAAGATGTATTCACTTTTCTACAGATTAAGGAGAAAAGACTGTGCTCTGACAAGCAAATTCTGAGGAAGAACCTTGTAAAGTATATTGAGTTGAGTGAAACTCAACAATATCTTAATCTTTTTTTGTACTCCCAGTGTCTCACCTCAGGAGCCATTTTAGGGATTTTAAGTGTAACAACGATGGAGAACTCAGCAGGAAAGAAGTTACAATTAATAAAGAGCCGAGATGCAGGGAAGCTGAAAAGCTGTGGAGAGCCAGAAAACTGGAAACCACGAGCACCCCTGGACTGAACCATATGTATCCCATCCTGTGCCCTTCTGTCCCCAGGAAGCACTTGGGACAGGAGATCCAATGGTAACAGATCTGTGAAAATGTATGCATAGGTGAACAAGATCAAAACCATGCATATTCATTCATAAATTCAGTTATTTAGAAGAAAAACATGTACATGCTTGTTTCATGACAACAATAACAATTACAAAATAACTGAAGATCCCATACTGTGTAAAAGCTAAATTATGTTTTATAAATGTACTTTGAAACTTTTAGTTACTTTTAGTAACTACTTTTAGTTACTTTTAGTAACTACTTTTAATAACTTTTAGTAGGTGTATAATTGTATACTGTGTATATAGGTATATACTGAACAGATGTACATTTTGTAGTTCATTTACAAATAATTGACAAAAGAGTTTAGGCCAATTCACGCACCTAAATTCATAAATGGATAATTCAAGTTCAAAGGGCAAGTGTTCTTGTTTTGTTTTCACTCACTTCGATAAATCAAAGAGAGAAATGGTAAAAGCAAAGAATACTTTACAAATCATATTACGGATTAAGACTTCTGCAAAGCAAATGGCACATTTGGAAAGCAAACAACCTTTTCAGAATACCTCACATATACAGCTCAGAATATACAGCTACATTTAGATGCATTTGTGAGACATCTTTTTCAGTAGATTTACAATGCCACATAAGGAAACATAAGATGTTTAATGGCTTTCAAAACTAATTTTCAGAGAACACTCAGCAAAATAAAGTTAATTAATATTTAAAATGCAACATTAACTTTTATATACTTTTAACTTTTCTTCTATAAAAAAACTATAATCTCAGCTAGCCTATGGGTAGCCTATAAAAACACAAAATTTTCTCAGTAACATTTTATGAACTTTCATGAAGAACTAAGAACTAAATTAATACATTATATATTACAAAATGCTTTATAGCAGACCATTAGGAAATATTACTTACATTGTTAGAAATAGTTAAAAGAAAATATTAAAAAAAAGACAAATCTTTTTGGTGGCCACCCCATCTACATCTTACTATATTCCATATACTATATGAACAAATGCATGTCAACATGAGCATCACTGTGATATCACTATAATGTCACTACAATGCATTGGTGAGAAACATTCACTTGTGTATTAGGAAAAGCAGCATGTAGGGTGACTGAGTTCTTCTGTGCCCTCCTGAATGAGCGGCATCAACAGAAAATACACCTGGAGGGGTTACAGAAAAAGTTACTAGACTTTAACAGTAACAAATATTCCTGTTCCAATATAAGCCTTTTCATGATCTTGTTATGGCTCGTATATGAAACAAATAAGAGAGGATGAAATGCAATAAACTTCTGGTTTGATGTTTTATGATGTCAGTTTGGATCCTCTCCAATATAGCGTTTGTATATAATATGTATTATCTACTCCGTTAAAGAGTTTATTTAAATACAATGGCAAAGTGATGAAAGTTAGGAAAAGTGTCTTTTTTACATTGTGTTTATGAAATGTGTCATTTTGCCATAGCAGGCATGACTACAATAATTTTCTCAAAATCAACAAATCAACAAAGAAGCCCACAGAGAGGGCATTGGGATCAAGAAATACTCAAGAAAGACAAGACACCTACCACCTACAAACAGTGAGCAGATAGATATAGTTTAGAAACAGTCCCTAATTGTCATTCTGTGTTACATGACTGCATTCAGATGAAGCCATTGTGCAGCATCTGGCAACCACATCTAATCTGTATCTTCTTGTACAACTACATCTCCCTGGAAACCAGAAGTTATTCTGAGCAGCATTTACATATAACTTCACACTGTAAAAACAAAATTGATCATATTGCAGTTATAACATCTTAATTTCAACTATATTTTTTTTCACAGTTAGGAGAAGTTTGTTGATTTCAGAAAACAAAAGTTGACAAAAGTTTAAGTTGATTATCTGCAATAATGACTCAGATTGTATCTATAAGAACTGGTAGGTACAAGCTGTGACTGGGGACAAGCTGTGATGAGATCAAATCATATTGGGTTTTTTTTTCAAATAAATTCTGATCAAAACGTATTTACCAATTTAAACCCATTCATCTGGCTTCCATTTAACATCCTTCTAGAAAATGAAATGATCTACATACAGATCCAGATCTACATTTTCTTCATAACGACCAAGTCTTACCTGTGCATGGTCTCCATGGTCCAGACTGGCAGGGGATGGTCCAGGACAGCACACAGGCCAGCAGCAGCAGCATCAGTGTCTCTGCTCTGTCAGCTCCATTCACACACAGTCAGACTGATGCCAGATCTCAAAGCCCAGAGACCATCTTTACATCCAGATGCCTCACAGAGCTTAAAACATAACAACTTCAGCAGTGAGAATCCAGACCACTCTGTGAGAATATAAAGATCTCCAGGGAGGTGATGAGGTCACTCCTAATTAAACTACAACAGTGGCATCCCAGTAACTCCGAAAGTGCTGATATCGTCCAATGTCTTGTTCTAATTTTAATTTAAGCATTAAATGAATATATAACCACTGGCTTTACTCCTCTTACAAAATGCATTATTAAAATTTAAATGTATTTAGTTCAAAATAGTCTACAATAACTCCATAACATCTTGATATAAAAACGCTGAAAGTTTTTCTTCTAAACACTGTGCTGGCAAAGACCTCTCTGTTTTGCTGTACATGGTGTGCTGTGAATGGGGAGTGTAAACTTCACCTGTGAGTTTTGTGCAGGGAGAGGTGTTATACCCCTGCAGACATTTAAATGAGAATAAGTCAGCTGTAGAGAGGAGGGGTTGGGGTTGATTCTAAAGAGAGACCAAGGTGGAGGGAGTGAAGTACACTGGAGGAGGAAGAAAGAGATAGATAGATAGAGAGAGAGAGAGAGAGAGAGAGAGAGAGAGAGAGCTTTTTCTAGCTTTCCCCTTGTCTCATGTCTTTGTATGTCTTAAAGGTGCAGTGTTGTGAGAAATCCAGTGTTGTACATGTGTGTGTCAGGTTGCCCTGAACCACAGTGCCCTTGTCAATCTAAATGATGAGAACACTACCCTGGGGACTCCCTACAGTTAGTTGTTTCCTCACCATGTTTTAACTCTTTGCCAACACCCCATGTGGCTGAAGGGCAGAAATGCTGGCTATACAAATGTAAACACAAAAATACCCTTAAAGACTTCATAAAATCAATATAGGAATTTTGTTGCTTTAGTGCTTGTCTGTTGGTTTTGAGGTCATCTATATGTACTCCTAAATGTTGATGAACTCTACCTTTAGCAGACCAAAAATGGACCAAACTTTGATGACTCCTCTTGCACTACATTATTATTGTCAATGCTCTCTAGAAAGTCCCTACCCCAAAAACAACCTACAACTAATTAGCAAGCAGCAAATCATGGTTCATAGCTGTGGCATAACTAAAGTCTGTTGGCTATTTTAAAAAAAAATTATTTGTCCTGCCCAGGCTTCTGTTAGTTGTGGAAGAAAATTTAATGATATCTTTAAATTTGTTATAATATTAATACGGTACCTCCACTGTAAATATGGATGACAACTAGTCTATCAAAAGCAGTTTCAGACAGGTGCAGTTACTCTCTACCTTTACATAACTAGTGACTGTTTATAAAGACAAAGACAGAGGTTAAGTGGCTACAAACATTAGGTTAATCTATTTAAGAATTTTGACCTTCCCCAAGTCCTCCGTGTCAGTAATTACATATCTGTGTTCATCAAACATCATTATACTTTGGACATGTTGAAGTGTTAAGATCTTATTGTTGATACATTGTACTAAAATGCTTTAATACAGTAATTATGAGATTATTATGCAGAATGCATTGCTCTCTCAACACAAGGATTAAAGGAGAGTTGAGTGCAACTGATGCTGCACAAAGTACTCATAAAAATTGTACATCAAAGCTTTGTGGAAATATCAAGAACACGCTCTCTTCTTTAACCTGTGTCATATTTATGACTTATGACCTGTGTCATAAGTCTTTCAAAGCTGCTTGGGTTTATCTGTAAATCTGTCATGGATGTCAATAATCTGCTCTGTGTCATGTTAGAGATTAGCTTAATCAAATTGTTCATCAACAATTAAGGGAAAAAAGATAATATAAAAGATGAAAATGACTGCAAAATAAAAACACAGAATTACAGAAGCATTTGTTTATGTTGGCTGTAAAACTTAACTGTTCTCATGCAGCACTGCCAAAGATAATTTGTTGTAATATCCAGTATAATAGACACACCTTATGTCTAAACATATGTCAAATACTGTTCAATAACTGGAGTTAAACATTAGTTAACTGCTGATGGAAGACTAAAAATGTGAGAAATGCATGAAACAACATGATGATATTGCATCACCATAAACGATTTATGCATAGAGTGGTTTCTCTCTCTCTTTCTGGGAAAAGCAGTTCTTTTCTGTTTTGTTTCATTATCAGCATGAGGAAGAATCCTGGCATGTTTGGGCAAGAAGATTATTATTGTGTGTGGAGAAATGACAGCTACTGTTTGCTCATTAAAACTTTGAGGTTACACAGCCTCTGGTCTTTGGAGTGACAATCTATGAAGGGTTTTCCTTTATGTGGCCAGAACTGCAAAACTCCATAACTCAAATTTATAACCCATCTGAGTTGTTTTACCCATCTGCTGAGTATCCAACTGAGCTGGATAGTTACTTTAACAGTTGAGATTCCCCTGCCTTTTTCAGATATATCATAAGATGCGAGTAACGTGATAGGAATCATTTCCAGTCGACATTTTCAACAGCAACACACAGTTATGACAACATGATTTTCACCACTAGTGTAAACACAACAATGTCAAGTGTTGCATGTTGAAAAGTATATGCAGCTATAATGTCAGTTTGTTAATATGATACATTGCAAACAAAACGAAGCAAACATTTTTGTGGACACCTGAACACCACACCCATGTCATGTTCTTGTTGAACATTAATTACAATCCATGAACAATAATCCTTTCATTGTCTGTATAATATCTTTTCTGGGAAGGCTTCCCATTAGATGTTGGAACCTGGCTGCAGGAATTTGCTCCCATTCAGATACATTACAAGAATCAGTGATATTGGGCATTAGGGTTACACAGTAAACCATTTTGTTATGGACATCATGGTGTGCATTTAAAATAGTGCCATTCCCAAATTGTTTTTACATTCTTTGGAATGTCCTTGTATGGTGTAGCAATAAGATTAATCTTCACTTAAATTACTTCTGAACCTATTAAATGGAAGAGTCTGCTTTTGGGTTTGTGGTGTATGTTCTGATCAAGGTTTCTGAAAATTTGATTCAAGAACACTCCCTGCAAGTGCTCCAGCTCTATACATTTTTCTTAAACACTTTACATAGTGACAAAAATGTTATTTAAACAAACACTGTGATTATTGTTTGGCCTGAGGGTTGTGTGAGGTCAGCTGGCTGAGATCTCTGGCTCTAATAAATTCTGAAGTGGCAGCTAATAGCTTGGCTACATTGACACTCATACTAACCCTGTAATCAGGAAGGGAAGCAGCCCCAGTCATTACTGCAGGACAAGGTCTCTCATACCTCTCTGCTCCAACCAGCACATCTTACCTACTCATTAACCCTTTAACTGACCACCTGACCTCAGAAACAGCCGGGAGCTGCACACACAACCACCTAAGACTGACCTCACGACTGCATGATATCATGCTGTTATTAGGTAAGTACATGACATCAGACACAAGAGATCTAATGACCTGCAGAGAAAACATTTGCATTCACTTTATTCCCAATCACAAAGAGATTACAGTGACACAATGTTGAAAAAGTTATAGAAACTTACATGGAACTTTTGTGGTTTGGACAAATACTATAATATCCTTTGAAATACCTTGCAGTACCAAGCATTATATGAATGTTATGAATGAGTTTATATAGAATTTAGGAAGTATTAAAAAGCCTTTTAAAAAAAGAGGTATCATAAAAATATTTAGTTGCTTATGTAGTAATCCTAATAAGGTTTTTTGGGTGGGTGAGTTTGGTCTTGTTTGATTAATTGTTTTATATTTATGTTGTAATTTATATATATATATTGTACTTTTATAAAATTAAATATATATTAGATGTTAAATATTAAATAATATTTAAATTTTAGACTTTACAGAAGTTTGCACACTAGTATAATAATGGGAATGACAGTAGCTTGTCTAAGTGGCACTTTGGCTCCACCTTTGTCCAGTGGGAATTGGATTGTTAGTTTTCATTACTGAATGTTGTTATTTAATACTTCTCTCCTTTTGTATTTTAGTATGACCAAGACCTATATATGTGTTCTTTGTTGAAGCAGAAGTTGTCTTTTGGTTTCACTTGGCTGCTCAGGGATACAACTTCTATTTTGTTTAAATGCATGGTTTCACCTTGTGTTCTCATGAATTCATCGTTGCCTCTGAATTATTTCATTTTCGTTTTAGGACATTTAACCCCAGATTTCTTTTCCCATGAAAGTCTTTGTAGGTTTACAGACTGTAGTATCTGGTATACAGACTGAGGGAAAGTGCATCAGGTATGAATTATACCTGTCGGCGACGTCATTGTGTGATCAGATCTTTTGTTATTCTGAGCTTTGTGTCATTTTATCCAAAAGAACCATGAATGATCAGAAACTATCAGCAATACTGCCCAGAGCTTCATGCCAGATATAAAGGTAGGTAGCTACTCTGTAAAAAACATTGCTGCCTTAAGTTTTAAGTTTAATCAGTTTGATTGGACAAGTCATTAACTTTTTGTGTGTGAAGTTGAGGTAGCTTATAGTATATATATATATATATATATATATATATATAAGCAATTTATATATATACAATATATACCAGTCAGGATTTAAAATATTAAGTTGAAATTACTTGTATAGCCAAGTTGATTAAACTTAAAAAATTAAGGCAGCAAAGCTTTTTTTTACAGTGTACAAGTTTACTCCTAAAAACAAAGATTTCAATTTAAACCAAATTGCCAGGATTTAAAGTTAAAGAACGTTTTATCACCAAGTTCTGTACAAAACCTATACTGATACATTATGTGAATGAGATTTGAAAACTACAGTGGTGGGCACAAGTTTCATTTTTGAGTGAACTCTTCCTTGAAGATTTTCTATAAAGGCTGTAAAATGAATTATGCTTTGAGAAGCCACAAACAAAAATGAATTGTGTTAACTTGAAGGGTCTCACTTATAGAATTCCTAAGCTAAAGTACCAAATAAAACCCTCTGCTCTATTAACCCAGACACTTACTGTCTCACTGTCCCGGGGCCAATGCAAGTCAAAGATCAAAATCTGGTCAATCCTCAACCTATATCAGAACAAAGTGAAGCCTCCACATGCTCAAACCATCCACTGTAGCTTTGCCACAGATGCTGTCTGCTGCCCCAGTGCCACAATTCTGCCAGTCTGGCTGAGAGAGTCTGAGATGCAGATTGGGGCCCTCTGATAACTTCTCCAGCAGTGTAAGAGCCAGCAGACCAGATAATGCGCTCCACAGAGGAAACTGTTTATCAGGCTTGCTGTTTCCTTGATCCCACAGCTCCTCAGTGCATGGTGCAACAAAAAAAAGTTACAGCCACAGTTAACGTTCCTGATGCTCCATCAAAGCGCTGGAGGGTTTTTGGGCAGAATATGAGGGGCATAAGGGAAGTCATTGGCTGATAATCACTACCTGATAAATGTTTTCAGTGAGATGTTGCATAATGCTAAATGAGGCCTGCTACAGTAAGGAAACATCAAGAGTAATGAATTGCAACAGCAGAAAGTAACTGACATTGCAATATATATTTGCCCTCACTGTATATTGCGCTCCTTGTTGTATATACTTTACAATAGTAGGTCAAAGTCTATAAACCACCAATGTTTCTAAATGAGCACTGCATAATTGACGATAAGGATAATGGTTTACAGGGAGTGAAATTAGACTGATTACTAAATTTGCAAAGCTTAGTGTTTGTTGTTATTTAAGGGATTTTTAAATGTTTAAATAGGTTAACCTAAAACCTGACGATACTTCTAATTTCATACTGGTTGCTTATAAGACAATTTGCTTATACATTCAACATAGGATTAGTTTGAACAGACTGTTTGTAATATTGCTTGCAAACAAGATTAAAAAAATAGTGTAGCTGTAGTGCAGCGCATACATTGCTAATTTTCTTACACTTGTGTACACAATAGCTAGAATACAGTCAGTGTGTTTACATGTCTTAGTTTAGACTGATGGTTGACTGACACGAGAAACATCAGAGCGGTGAGAGCCTTTAATCAGACCAGCAACCCACTCATCAGCTCACACAGAGAAGCATTCCCCTGCGAGATCAGACCATGTGCTTACTCTCCAATTTACAGCACCAGAAACTGGAGGAAGCCACAGGTGAAGGCTTACCATTATCGGATCCAAACAAACACCACAGTGCTGTGATGACATGAGTAAATGAGTAAATAATGAATGAATAGTGAAAGTTTAAACAATAACATCTTAAAGGCATACACACTGAGAACTCCATTTGAGTATGAATCCACTGTAAATGTGATTTTTAGCTTGTTAAAGCTCTGTGCAAGGACAGCATATATCATTTAAGTTTGAATCTTTCTAAGTGTAACAAACACCTACACATATCAAATAACACCATCGTTTAGATGAGGGGATGAAGACTGTGAGTCACCCCTTTAATGTGAGTCAGTATCCTATTAGGCCTTGATGTGGGCTGTAAGAGGTTTGAAGCCCTTCACCTGCAGCCATTCAAGACAACTTTTATCTGCTGCAGCTCATCATATGGGCTGAAAACTGAGTGCAAAAGCTGAAAACAACCTAGTAGATGAATGTGTGAATAGGTTTAATCTCTGATCTTAAAGGAAATAGAGACAAAAATGTCAGTATTGTGCACATGACCATTAATGTGCAAAGAATTGTGGGCTCGAGAAAAATGGTTGTAATTACTTAACTTTTGTTTGGAGAACATGGAGGAGGAAATGCAAATGCATTTGACCTTATCTGACAAGACGGTAAAAAAAACACTACTTTTATATAACTTTAACTGCAGCTCAACTAGTAGCACATGGGACTAGCAAAGCTAAAGTCATGGTTTCAAATCAGGGAAGGCGCATACTTTATAGCTCGAATGACCTGCATGTAGCTTTAAAAAAAGCATCCGCCAAATGTTAACCTTAAGAAAACATTAATGTTTTACCCACTACAATCTTAAATCATAATCTTTATCAAGAGTAAGATTGAGAAACAACTTATGCAAAACACATTCAGAATGTCATCATGAGGTTGTGGTGAAATAAACTATAAAACCTTGCCATAAGAGACTTTACTTCAACTGCATATTTGAGATGTTAAATGTCCCGTTGTACCCTCAATGACTCTCCACATGTACAGGCAGATCAGGAAGTAATTAATCTGCCTTTAGATAAGATTACTATGTGCTTCCAGTTAAATGTGTCTGACAAATAGACTGCTGTGCTCCTACTCTTTGATCACATGAAAAGACAACAGCATGTTGCAAAATGTGTTGAAGAGTGTGCATGTGTGTTTGTGGAGGGTATCTTCCTTAGTCTAAATAACATTGTGAGACCAAAGGTAAAGAAAGCAATATCAATAATCATGTCACTTAGATGTTGAAAAGGCATCTAAGAACTCATGCAATGAAAACTCGTTTTCACAGTTGTATTCCCAGGGCACAGCTGCTAGAGATACGCAAAGATTTCAAGTATTAATTTATCTAAGACTGAAATAAAACAAATTTAATCTCACGGTAAATCTATAGCATGCGCGCCAAACAAAGCAAATCATGTGTGACAGTGTAAACAGAAGTGAATCTAAATTCACCCCACCTGCAACAACTTTAGACAACTCATAAATATTGGAATACAACTACTTGAATTCCAGCTGATGGACTGATGGATAAAAATGGTGGCGACAACTGCTTGTAAGAATGCACAAAGGTCACCGATCCATGTCACATGAGGTCTACAGACATGCAGAGCTTTGTCCAAGATACTCCAACACACCTGCCTGGAGGTTTTAAATAGCCCCAAACACACTGGGACTACTAGCAACTAGTTGAGCTAGTCAAGGAGATGTTAATCACGGTTGGTTGAAATATGGACCTGCTTGGAGACCTCAGCTTTAGCACATAGCATGTTTAATTCATACAAACCACACTGACTTTATTATACTCCACCTTTAATCTATCAAGTGCAGTGTCAGCATTTTCACAATTAACCTGCTGCAATATATTGCCCCAAAGCAACATTTATCATCCCACCCAGTACATTTATTCTTGTACCCATATTGAAATACACTTTTAACCAGTTTTAACGTCTTACAGCATGTAAAATGTTCAACAAACATTTACCATAAGACAGCTGCTCCATCTAGTGGCAATGCCACTTTTACATTTAACTGATATCTACAGAGCCTTAAGAAAACACCAGACATCAGAGTATCAAACTATATTTATTATATACAGAACACTGTTCTACACACTGGTTTGGCATGTTTACCGTTGATCTGAATTAAGATTGCACCAAAAAGTGTTCAATACTTAAGATTGAAAGGTTAAATAAGATTGAGATAACATTTTGGAATAAAGTGTCAATAAAATTCAGGGGAACACTTACATTATATATAATGTTCTGAGTTTTAAACTTCGAAGTAAACAACAAAAATAGTTAAGATAGCTTCTGACTTTAAAAATAACATCTACAGGACAAGATCCATGATCTAGCTATATCAAACCTGAGGTGTGTGACTAACACAATGCTGAGACTTGGAATTGTCTATTAAAAGACTCCTTTAAGGTGTGCTTACTGCAACTTCTCAATGAAAATCTGCAGGATTATTCTGCAAGTAGTCAGAAACATCCCCTCTTTCTCAATACTTCCCTCCTAGTATAAAAAAATTAATTGGGAGAGGGGCACACATACATACAAAATACAAAAAAAAAAAGTTGCATACAATAAACAGGCATACAATAAACTTCAAAGCAAAAATACCAATTGTCATTTCCAACTCAGTTCAGGAAAAAAAACCCTGCAACATGGAAATGAGGTCCTTGGACAACTTAAAAGAAAAACCCTTAACTTAAATAGGCTAATTTCCAAAGAGTAAATTTTAGTGCTGAACTGCACTGGATCTGACAAACATCACAAGCCTTGTCCACATGTACACAATCTTTAACGGACTCCTCCTGTCTGCTGTTGGAATACATCAATAGTGTCTTCATCTTCCATTTCCAGCTAAAATATTCAAAATAAAAGGCAAATATTATAATTAGAGGATTTGTTTTTATGGAGCTGTTGTTTGGTCATATTGTATTTGTCTATGTATTGGGATACATTGATGCTTACTTTTAAGCCTTGAGATTAAGGTTTTGCAACCGGCAGAGTAGCTAAACCAACACTACCAACAAAATCACAAATAAAACAAACCTGTGCAGGTGTATCAGTCTCATTGATTGGCTGGCCATCAAACCTGAATCTTATTTGCCGAATAGACAAACCCTGGACAGAGAGGAACAAAAAATTGCTCATCCAAGAATTTAATGTAAAGTTTACAGGGATATGTTTAGTCAATGTTGTTCCAACCTCACATGACTTGCCTTTCCTTTGTGAAACACAAAAGCTGTTATACACACACTTAAAAATCAATAGCCCAAAAATCTGTCAACATTCTACAAATAATCCTCCTTATGTTTCACAGAAGTCAGCAAGTCATTTGGGTTTGGAACAACATAAGGGGAGAGTAAATTACAGATTTTTAATTACTGGATAAACTACCATTAATGAAATGATCAAAACATCTATTCTGATTTCTAACAATCGTACAACTCTTAAAAAGTCCACAGATCTACTTGCTTAATAAAAAAACCCACAATGCTGGAACTCAATTTATATTCCCACCTGTCTTTCACAGTAGGCCTTCATCAGCTTACTGAGGGGGGTGTGCCTCTTGATTTTAAACTGGACCACTGAGCCATCTTGCCCCGCCACTTTTAAGTTGATATGATCATTTTCAGTCTTCACACCCTCCTGAAATGAAACACACAGATTGCGTGTTAAAGCGTAATGAAAGCAAAAGGAATTACGAAGAAACATGCCGGGCTTTTCAAGAGAAGAGATCAGGGGCCGTATAACATAATCGGGTTATCTTAACTGCAATGTTAAGTATTGAAATCACCAGTTATTAAACACAAAATAGGATTCCTAGTTAGGATATTTCTGTAACACGGACCCAGGTAACTCATTTGAGGGTTAAGGCACATTATCCCATCACGTGCAGATGCTGTATACGTATTAAACTCTCCTGTAATAATCAGCAACACGTTTTGCAAGCTGGAAAACGTACTTGACTAGCATCTGTACGCCATCTGTATTAGTTAAACTTGAACAGCATGCCAACAATCACTGTGGCGCTTTCAACGCAACTACATTTGGCGCAAAGTTGAAGCAAGTATCCGCAAACAAAAAACCCAGTATATGCATCTTGTTGATGCCAAAACGAAGCGAAATACCTACGTCTTAATGATTAGCAACAGCACACGCAACGATTTTCCATTTATTTGGACGGATGGCTAAGTTAATTGCACATGGCAACGTGCGGTAAATGCGCAAAATCTGCTTTGTTTCTTCCTGTGGCCGCATGAAGTGCAGCCTGTCTGAACTAATGTACTATCGTCAGATCATTAAATATTCTTCCCTGTGCTGCTAGATACCGGAACAAAAAGCCACGCATGTACCTTTGACTTCTCTTCTGACATGTTTGTTGAAATATAGACTCTTCTGGGAATGTGGACACAAACGCTACACTCGACTCCGTCTCCGCTGCGCTACAGCGCTTCTGTCCTCCCCGCGCTCACCAAGAACGCGCATAATGGATTCGTCTATTTGATTGGCCCGGGTGAACCCACGTGACTCCCAGCTGGCGCTCAGTCAAAAGAAAGCGCAAAGCAGCGTGTCCATTTGACTGGCCAGCGTGAAACCATGTGATTAACCTTTACGTTCTGTGTAGGGGATGAAAAATACACATTGCCCATTTTTAATAAACATTTAAACACTAGAAAATCTTAATCTTATGAGAATTGATTAAAACAATTGAGTAAAAAAAATCATAAAAAATTATGATGACGTTTATTGTTGTTGTCCTTCCTCGGAAAATGTTACGTGTTTGCCCTCAAGAGTCTTACTTTGTTTTATTGTATTGTATTTATTTTTAATACATAATCATTAGGGTCAGCAAACAAATATAAAATTTTTACTTCTATTCACCTACTCTTTATCCCAGTTCATTTTGCTTTATTTCTACTGCAATGACAATTCAATTATTTGGTCACAATAAGCTGCTGATTGTTGATAAATGCAAAGCACATAAAAAAAATCATATTTCAGGGTTCTCACAAAATAACAAAGTACCAGGATGTGATAAATAAATACCATTTTTGTGTGCATACAATCACCAACATGTGTAGAACAAAAATCTATAAAGCATAACTGGCCTATAACGCACCATTGTATTTTGTTTACTGATATACAGGTCCTAGCAAGCCAATTCATCATAAAAATCTACACCCTAATCTAATCTAAAAAAATGCTAAACCAAATTAAACAAATGCATTTAATATCACTAGCCAACCCAGCAAAACCAGATTGGATCAATGCAGATGCTACAATTTTAATGTCATCTTTATGCCTTGTATATGGCTTGTTGAATTCATGTTAATACTTAACTGAATTTGCAAAAAGTCATAACTGTGCTACATTTATCACGCTTACAATGTCTAAATTATGGGTTGCTGGAAGATTATTTCAAGATACAGGTCAAACAAATGCAAACAATGTATGTTTGTGTGCCCAGCTGGTAACTGGGTGCCTTATAAAGTAGTACAATCAGTAAGTTTCAAACCCAAAGAGAAAAAGGAGTGCTAGGTATGCAAGGAAATCCGTTGATTTGCTGTATACAGCAGGAGTGATGCAACACTGAAGCATTGACACAATGTGCTTAGCTGTTTTCAAATCTGGAGTATGGATTATCCTTTTTCAAGCCTGAAACGGAGTGAGTAAAGTCAAAGCTGATATTGTATATTTATAATTGTACTGTTTAGTGTTTATAAATGAACTGAGGAACTGAAGGACAGGATATTGCTAAAAATGCAATAAACAGGAAAACTTAATTTATGCGCAAAGGGAAATCATACCATATTTCAATCGTATTTCATCATGTCTCTGTCTCATCTCTGCTTTCCTGCAATCAAATCAAGAAATAAATATTAAAGAATACTTGTCAAGTTGGAAAGATCTGCAGGCCTTCAGGTTACGTATTTTTGCTATTTAATAAGCAGTCACACTAATTTTAGTGACATGTTGACAGAAAGGAACATATTTTCTTTCCTTTGAAATACCATGCCATCTTCTACACTTTATTAAAGCATTTGCTTATAAAAGCAACAGTCCCTGTTTTTCCAAAGCAGGAAAGAACACTGTACCTCTCGTCGTGCTGGAGCTTTCTCAGATGAGCCTGTGTTTCCATGCGCTCATCAGTCCTCCTTGACCTATCCATTGAACAGGACAATCACTTACTGTAGATTCTTATTGTGCATTTGTAATAACTTGTTGATTTGATACAATTCCTAATGGCGATTCATACATAATGAAGATCATAAATATCTAGCAATGATTGCCCTCCTCACCCTCCTGACATTAACATCATGCAATCACAGACACAGAGTTTTCAGCTCACCCAATATTTTCACATTTACAGCAACGGAAGCAACAGACAAATATGGCAATGATGATCACCACCGTAATCACAGACATGGTGATGATGAGAGCCTGGAAATTCACTGTGATCACAAATATAATGAGATGTTAAATTACAGTGATCTCATCCAAGTTACAATAAGACATGTATTGCAATTAACACTACTGGTTAACACAACAGTAACATATACAGATGTTCTGACTTTTACATTTGTTCATCCATTATAACACTAGATAAAAATGTTTTTCTGGTGTTGTCAGCCTTACCCCAGCACATCCCCCATCGTGCATCTGAGAGAGGACACACACTGTGAGGGGGGAGAACGTTCTTTACTGGATAGTCTAAGCATTTCTGGCTTGACATGCACCACAAACACTGATGAAGAGATAAATAACAGTCACAAACACTGATGAATATAAAAATAACACACAGAAACACCCCATCACACTCACACACACGTATGTTGTAGAACAGAATGAAGGACAAATAATATATTCCACTGTTTTAATAATGCTTCCTTAAGTACTACTGTGTATGTAAAACTCGATTTGAAAGTACTGACTACATTTGTAAAAACCAGTCTTACCGAAACAATCTTCAGACATTCATCACAACTTGTGTTGGATTTTACAGTGCAGTCTGTGAAAAGAACAGCTTTAGAAACATCTATGAGCTTCAGTGTTGGTGTTTAACTGACCTAAAATTACTCATTTATAATGATTAGGGTTGTGTTCAAAGTCTAATGTCAAGGGTACAGTTGATTTTGACAACAGATTACTTTTATTATACAACTTCAAACAAAGAATACGCTTAAGGATTCATTATAATGCTGGCTTTGTTCACCTTTTAAATGTAGCCCTAAATCTATTTAAAATATTTATAAAATCTGCAGGCACATTTAACCTTATAAATTAGCTTGATTACAAATTAAACATCTTCCCATAAAGTAATAAATGTTATAATTCTACGACTCCAATATTTAACATAATCATCCTCTGTAATATCCTGAGGCATATTTTATAGTCCATCATATGATTGAAACTCACGAGTCTCTTATGCTTTAACGTTATATAACAGGGTGAAACTATGCATTCAAACTAGTTATTAAAACACCAATTTACCACGGTAATGGGTTTATCAACAAAATAACTAAAAACAAAACTGATTTTCCTTCTAAAAGCATTGTTTTAATCTTTTAATACGATATTGGTAAGTTAAGTTGTCGTCAACAGTTTAGTTATATATGCCTTATTATGAGATTTTTTTCCAAATAATTTATTTAACGATTAATATTTTCCATCAATTTCCAAGAATACAGACAATCGTGGAGAAACATCTGGCTAGACGTTTTAACGTTAAAACACTTCCGTTGTCTCAAAACCTAGGAAACTGCCTACCTAGACAGCATTATCCTGCAACACAGGAGCGTGTTAGCACAAACGTGCTGTCTATGAAGCGATCTCATTAGGTATCAAGACAAAGCCAATGTTTCGCTATGTTCTGTTAAACGCTTGTAAACACAAAATGGTACGTCTTAAGGAATATAAACCACAAGAGATAAACTCACTTGTTACTGGGCTTGTCGTCTGAGCTTCTCCTACAGCAAAACCGAAGGCAACAATAAATAAAAAAGCTAGAAATAAGCGAGTTGGCACCATGTTGGCAAAGAAAGCGGATCTGTGCTGTTATCAGGGGCTGGTCATGTGTTTGCTGCTTGAAGGACTCAAAACAGAAAAGCGATTTTACAAGAACCTCCCAGTTTCAAAATCCGGTTTATAGTGAAGCAAGATTTAAGACTTGCTATAAGAACTTGTTTTCCTGACAAACAATACTGTGAACTCAAATAAAAAATAAACTAGTAGTACAAAAGGTAGGCCTACAAAAATGTAAATAATAATACTTAAAAGTTCGTGAGTTAATGTTCATTTAAATGGTTAAAAATATCATGAAACTTTGATTATTATATTGACTTTTGATTGATTATATTGTATTTTCACAAATGCACTACTGTTAAACTCAACATAAAATCAAAATTGATCCCATTTACTTTTTAATGCATTTTACTCGTCTTGTTATGCACAATTTATTGGTACGTTATTCAAATAATAAAAAAAAAATTTAACTTTAAAAATATAAGTATAATAAGTATAATACGTAAGTATAAGTATAATACGTTCTGTCTAAGTATAAAACGACTTTCTTTACAGATAACGTCATCTGAAAAAACATCTTCCATCAGCCAGCTGGCTCAGCTACATCCATCCAATAATTTCTCTGTGTTTAATTAAACAGTTATTGTTATTTTGGTTTAATTACCATATTTAATTTAATTATTGGTTTAATGTGTGGTGTGCCTGTTGTAAGTCTGCAACACTATATATGCAACATATATAGACTTAATTATTAAGTATTCTTACATGTTACTGTTGCTAGAAGGTGCCGTACTTCATGTTCATTTTACTTCACGTACATACTGCATGTGCATTTTAATCTTGATCAGATGTCTATGTCAGACTTACTGTCAGTTGTCCTCCATAGCTACATACTCTGTGGTAGAGCATGAACAGGAAATCCTACATTATCCCGAGACAGAGATTTATATTAGCGTATAACCACTGACTGTGGAATTTACTACACACTGAAAAAGTAAAACACTCTTAAAACACTGTAAAATGCAACCATGCCATATGTGTGTAATAATCAGAAAGTAAAGGCTTTTAGTATAGTAACGGCTGGGCACATCTTGACTTCGGGCTCTTCGGGACCCTGGTACCCCTGGTGAAAGCTTTAGAAACATTTGTGCTTTAAGGGTTACTATGCCCAGATGTAAAAAATGTGGGAAATTTAGGCCAACCTAGCTAGTCTTTATTAGGTTTGAAATCTGTTTCTCTGTGCTTTCTTGTGTGGCAGAGCAGCAGCACGATGCAGGCATGGACACGGAATAGTCTGAGCTTGTTAAAGATTCATAGAGTGAAATCTACAGCAGTGCACTTTGTTATGAGTTGCAATAATCAAGCTGTGCGTGGAGTCAAGGTTTAAGGCAGTGCACAAGATATTTTGTCTTAAGGTTGGCTTTTTAGCCTACTCTTGGTAGCCATTCAGAGATGAACAGTCTATTTTTCATCAGAGATGAAGTCTATTTTTTAGGAATCCATAAAAAAAGTACCATTTATGTTACTTTATAGTTTTGATTAGTTTACTATTATTTTAAAATGTGAGGGGAGTAATGAAGAATAAGTAAATTCTTCATTAAACCTTTGGTAGTGTACACTATGGCACCCACTCACTTTAGACACTAGAGACTATATCAAAACCAGTTCATCAGTTCAATACATGTTTTGTATGTTGTTCATGTGATTGTAGAAATATGAACTAACAACAAATAATATAACTGATAACACCAATGAAATTCACACCACTTTGGAATTAAAATAATTTATTAAAGCGTTTTGTAAATCCAGTTACAAAAATGAATCTTTTGTAATTTTCATCCTTTAGACAAGCTGAAATATTTTGACTCTAAACTAATTATAACTGATGAGGCTGAACTCTGGCATTGAGCTGACCAGCAGCTGACTGCATTCATGAACAGACCTTAGCATGACGTTGTGGTACCATAGAAATGAGTCCCATCCATTGTCTATGAAACCACAGTGACATTCTCCATTCCACTCATGTTATCCCTGTGTATTACATCATTGAGTCTGTACACAACATGCCAACAACACATCATCATTCATACATTAACACTGAATAAATACCCAGCCCACCCATTATTTGACTTTTTCAGGCACACAATAATCATCCTTCAGTTACAACTATGCAGGCTTCTTTGAAATAAAACATTCTGAACCACAAATATTTCTTCTTAAAAAACGTTTGACCTCTGAACTAAAAAGGGTCTATTAATTTTTTTAAAAGAATTAATTTACAACTGACCTTTTGACTTAAAATAACATAAAAGTGTCACAGCCTTTACCAGTATAAGTATAATGGAATTCCACATACTATTTCCTATCAGTCTCATCTTTCATTGCTATGACAACCACAACACTGCACTGAAATTTTGAGATATTGCTATCTAAGATATCTGTCTTCTGTCTTTTAAACTGTACCTGAGCTCAACCCAGAACTTTGTATGCACAATATATGAACAAATGTAGGATGCAAAATGGCAAGACATTAAGGCATTGACATTCTGAGAAACTTTCCTCATTCTCTTGACCCTAGGAACCTGAGTGAAGTTGCTATAACAAATACGATTAAAACAGAAAGCACAGACCAGCCCTTGTACAAAGTAAGGCAAAGTTTTAACTTTGTTGTACAATGTGTCCAATCACTTCAGGGTTGTAGTTTTAAAGCACTTAACAAAATGCTTTAAGATGTTTAAGACCCTGTATTGACCTTTTTATTTTAAAGAAGGTTTCACTTAGTTAGCCAAACATAACCAGAGAGGAAGCATTTAGGAGGTACTTGTGTACCTTTAGGTATTAGTTATGAACATTTGTTGGCTAACTATCATTACATAATCATGTCCTAACCATGACTGTGTGTCCCAATCAGCTATACCAGGACATTAAGTTGTTTAAATATTTCTGCAGTATCGCACTGGGTAGCCCCACCCACAATGAAATGTCATTGGTCCTGGACAGTGTTTGCAGTGTGGTTGTCTACACATATGCAGATTATTTGTAAGGGTGAACAAACAGATCACGTTTCTTCTCTCACTTGGTTTTGTATCCTCTCTGTCCATCTCATATATGCTTCAATCCACATTTATACTTTTGAGTTCCTTCCTATTTCTCCTCCAGTCCTCCATTGGATGGTGCTCATCACCTGATCCAGTTGCTTCCAAAGCTGGCCACTGATCTAACGCTGCATCGTTTCTTCACGATCATGTTGATGTATGCTTTCATGATTTTGGTGATCTCTCCAACCTGAAACAAGCCATTCACAGTTTATACACAATGGCACAAAAAGCCAGACTACATACCTGCTCTGACCCACCTCTGCCCCTACTGTCCTTTTTTTTTTTTTAATTATCACCTCATACATTTATGCAATAGTAATTGTGTGAACGCATATGCCCCCTCTGAGCAGCACTAATCATTATTGTCACATTGTCATTTTCAGACATGTAATGGAGGGGGTCTCAGGGAAAATGAGTGCAGGGAGTGATTTTTAGGGGGAAACAGCGTTCCACTTCAAAATACAGATTCAAAATCCAGTACAAAGGATGCAAAATGCATCTTTTATCCGCATACTATCCCCCAAACACTATGCACATTTCATTCAGAAATATAGTGAGTTTCTACATCTATCGTTTAAAAACATAAAATTAATCTCAGCCATTACCACCAGTGTTTACAACACTATAGTGTGTTTTCTGTAAAGCTGCTTTGAAACATGTATTGTGAAAAGTGCTACACACATGAAAGTAACACAACTGCAGAAAGCAAAAAACACTAATATTCATAGATATCTTTATGATTTTCACTTGATTACCTGGGGTGTCTCAAAGAACATGTCTCTCCCATCCACTGTGATCTTATATGTGCTGGGCAAAGGAGCTCCAAAGAAAACAATGTGTTCATAGGGGAAGGTCTCCAGAGGTTTGGCCTCACCTCTCTTATACACAGACACGTTCTCTGCACTCACCCCCAGCCAGAGATCATGAGGAAAGCCACCTTCTTTACACTACACACAGAATCACACAGCATCATCACTGTTATTGCTCATACTTGTGGTTAGGGAGTATTTTTCTACGCAGATCCAAAGTGTAAGCATTACACTTTGGCATGTAACTCATTCCTCACAATATTAGTGCTACAGAGCATTAGTGCTACAGCCTTAAATCGTCCAGCCTTTCTGTGTGATTATGCCTGGCAAATGATAACAGCCAAATGGCAATGCAGAACTTCCATTCATTATACTGAAAATTCTGTTTGAGGTACAGGAGCTTTTTCATGTGAAGTAGATGATGTAATTGCCTTCTAAATCATTTTAAATTTCTAAACTCTGATACTACCCAATCCTTCATGATTGGTGTTACCTAAAAAGCCACATAAGGCTTGTTTGAAAGGTTTTGAATTATTTTAATTAACCTAATCCTCTCCTTTAAAATTCTATTTCTATTCATCTAGTACAGTCTCAGTCACCAGTGCTTACCTCCACATCAAAAAGTGTTGATCCATACCCAGGCCACTCTTTGATGATGGTCATGTATTTGACCATGGCTTGATGCTGATCTAGACTTTGCAGTCGACTCCACTTCTCCATAATACTGGCTCTGGTGGCTGAAGTCTCTTCTTTAATCCACATCTCCAGCATTTGCTCCTCCTGCATGCTGCGCTGTTTTTTCATGGTTCCTGTCTTCAGCCCGCGTCTCAGTGTCCCATCTAGGAAACTGGTCCTCCTCCGTTCCAGGGTATGCACCTGCCCGGTGGCTCCTCCTGCTTTGGTGAACTGCAGTATGCGGTTACGCAGACGGCCTGTGGGGTAGACACTGTCCAAGCTCCAATGCACCCGAGATGCATCTCCATACAGGTACTGCAGGCGCAATGCAGCCAGGTGCTGGAGGGTTTCCTCATGGGCAGGAAAATGGCCACATATCAAACTCTCATGAGCCTGGAGAGCAGGATGATATAGTTACTGTTAATATGATTTTTGCAATACTACTGCTTTGCTTTAACAAATGAAGAGGAAAACCATTTCATACAACTAATGTTCTCTAAACAGAATGGTTAGCATGGTCCTGTTATCCCCTATTGACAGATGTGCTAACTGCACACCATTGTATTAATATTCCACATTAGTTGATCCTTTGCCAGTGACAGATATTTCTGATGGCTCATTATAAAAGTGAAATAGATTTATATTTATTCTGTCTGCTTTGATATCACAGCTCAGGTCAGAAAGAATTGGCACTGTGAGTGTTTAAGTGATGCCATCAGCCAATCAGCTGTAATTTCTGGGTGATTATCTTAAAAAAAATCTGAACTAAATGCCCAGGAGCAAAGATGGCAGCAAGCAGGTGGAGTATTTCTGTGTATCGCGTATCAGATGAGCAACTGCCACTGAGATGAATGGAAAAACTAATAGATATTATGGATAACTTTTTTTTACGTATTATAGAGCTCCCTTTGGAATTCAATAGAATAGAGGTAAGACTACTGACCTGTTCAAACATGAAGACAAACTCCACTCCTTCTCTGGGCATGCTCTCCACATCTAAGAAACAGTAAAGCTTGAAGTAAAGCTTCCATGGGCCATCTTCCTCCACCTCATTTCCTGCCAGCCTAAGAAACAGCGAACAAAAGAACTATTTGTTTTACTCATTGTCTCAAAATGTATTTTTTTTTCCCATTTTAGGGTTTTGGAATAATTTATAAGTGCATTACAGCTATATTAACACAAGGTGTTGACATGGAGACATGGAGTTTTGTAGGAACAGCATTTAACTGAGAATGAGTATTTGCAGCTTTGTGGTGTAATTTTACCTCTCAAACTTGGCCAGCACATCAGCTACAATCACCCTGCTCTCCACGGCCCGGTCGATTCTGTTGTTATGCTCAAACAAAGCAAACATGTTCCTGCTGTCCTCCATTGCCAAACCTCGGATCAGTTTCTCTACCACCTACACACAGCAAAGAAACAGAACACCTCTCAATCAGCACATTACTGCCCACAATGCTCCACAGTCAACAGTGATTAACAGAAACAGTAGCCATCTATGGAAGAGTTTTGACAGGTCTGACAAATATTGATCTGTTAAAAGAATAGTTCACCCGAAAAGTCTGTTATTAAAATATTTATGCATTTGACAGACACTTTAATCCAAAGTAACTTACAGTATATTCAAGGTATACATTTCTGTAATCAGTACATGCTCCCTGGGAATGGAATCTTTGCCCGCTAGTGCAATGCTTTACCAGCTGAGTGACAATTCGCTAGCTTTGTGTGACAGACAGACCTGAATTTGTTGTTTTTCATAAATAACTGATGAGTAAGTAATGGCAGAAATTTGAACTGGATTAAGCTTGAACTTCTACATAAACATGAACTGTGCCCTGTCCATCAGAAGCTATGATCCTCTCATACCTCTCCTGCTGTAGTGTGAGAGTTGATTGAGATCTTGCAGGATCCTCCACCATGGCAGTAAACAGTGGTGGTCATCTCCCGCCTGTTCAGAAGGGCGATGATCTCATCTTGAGAAGACACAAACTCGCGTGTCTTTGTCTTTTTCAGTGATTCCCCAATGAACACAGCAAACATCTCAATTTCTGTTCCTGGGAAGAGCTCCTTTATCCTAAAATGTGATTGATATCAGAAGTTATGGATGTACGAATTAAGGTTATGATTGTAGTTCTAAAACACACTTTTATATTATTTGTTTAAATAATTTTTGTTGTGTAACAAGTAAACCAAACAAATGATAATGTTTCATAACTGGCCAATAACACAGCTAAACTTTAATAATATAGATATGTAACTTTTAAATGTTATGCACGTTATATTATGTACAATGTTAAATCAGTATAAAAGCAGATATTCAAAGAGTGCAACACCTCTTCAGGTGGAATCTGAGGTATCTGAGAATGCCACGGCTGGGCAGGAAGGTGCAGCTCATGCAGGTGAGCAGATGCCAGTGGGCCCGGTTGGCAGGGCTGTTAGGCTGAGGCACATGATTGGTTTGTTTGATCAGCTGACAGTAGACTTCATCTCTGAGTGGCCGCAGATCTTGACATGTCTGTAGGATGCCCTGAATAATGGGCATTGGATCCGACACAGCCTCCATCTCCTGTAATGAGTTAAAGATCTTCACTGCCTCGTCCTGCAGACTGGTGTAGCCCTTCTCCTTTTGCACTGCCAAAGCCAGACAGAAAGAAGACAGAGATGGAAAAAGAGGCACAGACATGGGAATTAATTTCCTTATTCAAGGAATCCAAACGTCACAGGTACAACTGTGTGCCATCTAACATTAACTGAATAATCACTGGTGAACAATCCCTTAATTCTTTCTAATTTTAAATCCCTTCTGCAAATATTATATCCTGAACACTCTGGAATGTTTTTTATTTCAATTGCCTTACTATAACCATGATTTGTTTTACAAGGCCCAGATGTTGTTGATACAGTTTAACTAACCCTAACCCTAATTTAATCCAGAATATTAATTTGACCATAATAGCTATGATTTGTGTATAGCTACCATTTGCAAAGAACATCAAATCAAAAAATTGACAGGACTCATAGGACCAGAGCAGAATAAAGGAGTGACTCACAGCTGACATTAACCTCTCCATAAGGTAGAGGAAGCAGAGGAGAGTGCAGTGGATGCTGGGTGTATCTCAGAATGGGGTTCCTCCAGTACATCTGCTCCACAGCCTCCACATTCAGACTGCTCTCCTGCACAACCATGAAAAGCAATACTGCGTTATAGATTCTGTACATTCAAAAAAGACAATGTATTTCCACAAATCATTGAAGGTGAAAACACAGCACACAAAAGTGCTTTTATGAGTTTTTAACCTGCTGGATTTTTCCAGCAGGTTAAAAACAGGCCATACTAAAAACAGGCCACACTAAAGTTACACTGCTACACCAGTTCAAGTGTGGTTGACTTCCTCAACAAGTGTTTATCAGCTTATCAATGTGGTCTACCAGCTCAACCAGGCTGCCCTTGTCCAGCCAGGTAATGACAATAAATTAGCAGTTTTGATCAGCTACAAAAATGTTGCTGCAAGTGATTTATTTCCTTTTGACAGCTGTCCTGAAAAACAACATGTCTCTGTCATGCCTCACTTTTTAGTTTTGAAAAACATGGTTAATTTAAAAAACTAGCCAATCAGAAACCCTCTCTGCACAGAAGTCATTTTGGGTCTGGGTTAGCTAACATCGGATTTGCTAACACTTCTTTGAAGGACAGAGCTCGAGAGAGAGGGCATGCAGTTGAAGTTTAAAAAATTAGTAAAGCATCTATAATCACTTAAAAGCACCTTTGAAAATTCAAAACGACTCAGTAAGAAAAATCCTTCACAACAATGTAGAACAGAAACACCCAGAATTATACAGGATGAAGCAAGACAAAATAATGATGTTGAGAAAGCGGAGAAAGCAATCCGAGTAAACACCACACAGAACACTTGTCCGTGTACCTCACTTAACACTACAGGTTTTGACCCTGAGGGACTGCTGGGGCTGGAAAGGTACTGGCTTCCACAACTGTAAACATGATTGTTATTAAAATGAAAAACTACAAGAGATCTGAGTCCTGAATTGTGGTGATAATGCCATGAATACCACTGGTGTTACAAAGTCACAGTGAATTTACCTTGATGTCTCTGATTAGTTGCTGGGTTGGTGTTTCTATGGGAACCTTGTTGTCTATGGCTGCCTGGATGGCTGAAGCCCATCTCATGGCTTCATTCAGAAGTTTGGTGTAGAGACGGTAGGAATGCTTTCTGCCATGGACTATTATGTTCCAGTAACCTGTGTAAAACAAGAGCCGTTGAACTCTCCAAATATGTTAAAGATATTTCTGGGTTCTGATTCTCATTTGTGCAATCAATCAATTTGTGTATCAATCTCTTGTTCCTGATTAAAAGATTCATCCAAAACAAGTAGGTTCATCCCAACACAAGTTTGACAGCATTTTCAGTCTGGACTCACCAGTCTCCTTGAAAACCTTTTCATCAGGCTGAACTACAGAACACAGGCTGTTGAGCACCAGCGTGCCAAGCTTAGAAGCGCTGCGCTCTGATGATTTATAATAATCCAGTGAGTTGTTGGTCAAAACAAACCAGCGTTTCTTCAGCTTGAGAGAAGTGCTTTTCCCACTGGACTTCATCTCTTTATGCAGCCAACCTGACAAACATTGAGAAAAATTGCAATTACTTATCAGAGTATGCAGAAGGAAACTTTAGTCACCAGAATACCACCAGATGTCTACAGAGTCACTAGTCATCTTTGTTTCCTGTCTAACTCACCCCTCACTATGAATTCCTGGCCATCTATTCTCGAGTCTCCTTTGGGTTTCTGTAGGAGGCCAATCCAGTGATGCATTTCCTCTGGCGTGTCAGTGTTGCAGTGAATCACGCGATTAGCCGTGATTATAACAAATGAGTTGGGTCTGAGGGAAAAATGTCTTATGAATTAACACATACTATTCAAATAAACACAAAAATGATTTAAACCTGCTATTTAACAATCGGTTCACCCAAAAAATTCTGTGCTTTACATATTACTTTGGAAGAAATGGAATTAAATTTTGAGAAGCCTTTGCTGTAATTGTTTTACACCGGGACAACCAGCTCAGATATTCCTCAAAACATTTCCTTCATCAATGTTTTTAGGAGAAAAAAATCATACATATTTGGAGCAACATGAGGGTAAGTAAATTAATTTTTAGTTTTAGGTGAACTGTCTCTTTGAGGTCTCAGGTGACAGGTGTACAAGGGATTTCAAAATGTTTTGTGATCAGATCACTATAACCAGATCTGAAGGTTAAAATGTATGCAAAAATGCATACTTAAAAATATCATACATTTTAAGTATGATGACATCATGCATTACCTGTCTGGGTTGTCTGAGGCACATACAGAATCAATAAGCCCAACATCCAGTGTTCCCTGAAAACAGAACTTCACAAGTAAAGATCACGGAATATCACATTCCACAACACATAAATATTTGTCTGGTATATGAATGCATTGTGTATATTAGGGCAGACACTCACGACTGCGTTTTTGGGATTGGCCTGCTCATGCTGCATCTGCAGCAGCTGCTCTGGGGTGGCACAGTGAACTCTGCTCAGCACGTTGAACCAGCCACTGCAACACAAGCATGCAGACAGGAAGTATTATACCTCTGTGAAGTGTTAGTCAACATTTTATTCTACCACAAGGGGGTGCATGAGATAACATGACACATATCTACATACTAAATCATTGTATACATATTTGCTGTGTTGGTTAGATACATTAGTACCAACACGGGTATAAAATACACAGTTGAAAAGTACCTAGCGTCCTCAGGTGATTCTGCATAGATTTGGTATGTCCTCTCCTCGGTCACAATGTTCAGAGCATTTTCCTTCTCATGGTTGTCGACAATCTCCCTGTGTAACAAAACCACAGGCCATCAGTGTGTGCACCCAATAACTTAGACATAAAATCACAATGGCTAAAACAGTCTGTTGGGCATAATATCCGGTCAAATAAGTTCCACCCCCCGATTACTCTCACTCAATCAGTCAAACTTTATAGAACATCCCAAAGGAAAGAACTGGAGATTTCTGTAAACATCATGACAACCAGTAAAATGTTCTCATAAAGAGAATTTAACTATCCAATCACAAGTGCAAGGACTTCCATAGACTTGCATTAGAAAAGATCAAAAACTTGTCTGATAATATGATTGACAGGACTGGTCAGTAATGTTTAAGATGGGGCGTAGCAAAGAGTTAACTGGCCTTTTTGGTAAACAGAACGCAGTCTGCCAGTTACATCATGTCATAGATTTACAGTGAATGCATCATTTGGAGGAATGGGTTCTTACTTGGCAGCTCGGATATCAATGGTTCCTTTCAGCTTCTCCTCACTGTCGTTCTCAAAATACATTAGTTTTGAATCTCGAAGGACGAACCATCGCATCTTCCAGTTCCTGCGGGACAGAGTGGACATTCCTCCTCCTTTCTTGTACAGCCAGCCTGACTTAAGAGAGTCCTGCTTAGCCCTAAACCACATGAAGGTCTCATCCTTTAAAACACACCAGCGTCTACGCCATGGGATCATCAGCCCACCTTAAAAACAAAAAAATAAACCAACTACATATTCATCTTTGGCTTCAGTACATTCATTTAAATGTTCATTTTGACCAATATTATCTAATCTATATAAGCGGGACCCACAATGAACAATCATCAAGTGCCATATATAAGAAAAACTGCTTTGGCTGCTGATTGGCTGGAAGCTTTCACAGGAAGTGTAACATAACACATGGTTTGGATTGATCTGTAATCTGAAACTTGCTGATGTAAGTGACATGTATGATCAAATAAAAAAAACATACAAATCACCAACTAAAGAAAACATGTCACTGCTTGTGTGTCTTAGATGCCCAAAGTTTGCCAGGCATATTTTCTTAATTCACTGCCATTTTTGGGGTTGCAGTTTTGAACTCTGGATATAGTCAAAATAAGCACTTTTTATGTGCTTTAAAACACTCACTCTTCATGTACAGGTAGCTGTGGAAATATGGAGGTCCGCTGCCATTCAGCAGATGCACTCTGCCATTTGACACCTCCTCATCTGTGTCCACATATCCATCATTCTCATCATTACTGTCAATGAACTGTGAAAAAACAGGTGTAAACTTCAATAAAGAGCTTTTTAGTGTACATCTTCAGTTTTTTCTTACTAAAATGGCTTTTTGAAATCTCTGTAACCATTCCCGTCAGACCACTGTGTTTACAAAGGTAGGACACCTGCAACTCATTCTCTTACCTGACTAGTTAATGCAAACAAAAAGAGCATAAGTTCAGTAAACATCTTTGTGAGCTGTCGTGTCACATTTCATTTTACACCCAAACAGAACTAGAAACAGGTCTCTGGGTTCAAATATTCTCTGAGAGAAAACAATGGAGCTGTTGCGGAATTGCATTCCGTGCAGGTGTGACAGGCACTGGCTAATGGCTGAACATTCTGAGAATGTCCTGAGGGGGAAAAACATGATGTATAATCAAACCATATTTACCTGGTCTCCCCTCATCCTGCTTTTGCACATGGATTCTTTATAATATCATGATACGTTTAAAGGTTTATAAAGAATTAGGTCAAAGTGCTGATGGCTGAGTGCTTTAGTTTAGCCGCCAGCAATACTGAATCTTACAACAACTGACAGTGTTTAACTGTACAACCCTGATGAAACATATATTCCTGTCACAGGAAATGTTTTGCCTATAGTGTATAATTTTTAATTGGGTTATTTGGGGTGACAGAAACTAACAAATATTAACTTTGTGAACAGCTACAAGAAACAACTAGAGACAGGTCAGTTTGGTTGATGCTGACCAATCTCCACCAACCTGCTAGTGCGTTAGTGAGGTTACTACTTTAACTAGATTTTTTCCTCATTTTAGTTATAGCTGTTAATTTTTAGTGCTGTTGCTTTAAACTTCATTCTAAATAAAACATTAAGAAACACATCTAATCGGCCAAGATAGACATGATGCCCAATCAACATAATTATTCAGGTCTTTCTGAGTCAACCCACTGACTAGCTGATTATGAAAATTATGTAGATTTTTGAATGCCCACAACAAACAGTACATCATTTGTTTGACCTCCAAGGATTTAATTACTGTCACCTTTAAAAAGCAAAGAATAAAACTCATGGGGTATGAGTGCTATTTCAACTCACTGAGTCTGAACTTCCCCTGAAGGAGTCCATGCTATTGTAGGTACAGGACCTACGTAGCACTTCCTCATCAGTGAGGTGTCCATCGTTTGTGCTTCCTGCATCCCCGTAGCTCCCTAATGCCTCCTCAAACTCCTCTTGGTCATAGTCTGACTCAGTATCTGGCACAACACCGAAGTTAGTCTCTTCTTCTGATAGTATTATCTCAGTTACTGTTTTCCTTGAGTTTTTATATACCACTCCATAATCTCCTGTGGTTAAAGCTAGTATAGGTGGAGGAGGTGGTGGAGCTGAAGGTGGAGGCGGCGGGATATCTGAAAGTCTGTTTTGTTTAATAGAGGTACTGGATTTTGGTCGCTCCATCCGTGCAGGTGAGGACGTGGCCACTAGACCTTCTGCAAAGGCAGGTGGTGGAGGTGGAAGACTGGAGAGAATCTCTGTGTCCAGAGGAACAGGAGGTGGGGGAGGGAAATCGGGCAGGGGTATGCACTCATCCTCCGCATGGAAGCCCTCATCCACCTCCTCCTCGGCCAGAGGAGCGGTGGTCTCGGATGGGTCATGAAGGTTCTCTTCACTGGAGAGTGACTGCTCCAACCCTCCAAAGTCCAACATCTCCAGGAACTCAGTAGCTACACGTGAAGCCTCCTTCTCCAGACGGTAGATCTCGGCGTCCCTCTTTTGCCGTAGATCGTCTCTGGAGCTCTCATTCAGCAAGGACACTCCTTCGTCTCTCTGTCTTTGTAGCCGTTCAATCTCTCGCTCAAGTCGCAGGATCTCCTCCATCTGACGACTCTCCTCTTCAGAGGAGTACTGGCACAGGCTGTGGGACACCCTCTGAAATATAGTTAATAGACAATTTTGTTTTATTATCCAACTGAAAGGCACCGTGGTTTTTTGAAAATGCACCACGTTTATGCCATTATATTATTTGTTTATTATAAATTCCAGGAAGTATCATTGGTAATCTTTCAGTAATGTAGTATATATATTTTTTTAATTTATGAATAGCGTTTTCAAATTATTTTATACAGATCATGCATGCAGCCTCATATTCATTTAGAAAACTTTCATGAAAGCAATTGAGATTTGTAAACTAAACCTCAACGACTTATGCTGACAAAAAGTCCAAGACCACATTATTTATTAAATACCCATACAGCAAAGTACCACACCACCTGATACTATTACTACACCACAGTACATACTAGAAGTTTTTTTTGCAAAGGGACATACACAATTAGGCCAGTACAACATTCTGATGTATTTTTCAATTCAAAATATCAATTTGAAATAACATTAAATTCAAGACTAATAAAAAAGTAATACCTTTTGGTTGTGAAGATTATTTCCCACTAGATTCCTAACAGAAGACACAAACACATACAGAATCCTTTCAGACAGAGTAGATTAACAGTGCAGCCACACAGATTTTGATTGACCTAAATCCAAAGCAAAAATTTTGCCAGATGGTGGCTTACCTGCTGTGCCCAGCCTCTCTGATGTCTGTCTCCTGCAATATCTGCTTGCTCTTCAGCTCTTCCTGTGTCCTCCTAATTTCTTCCTCTTCCTGCTGTATCCTCAAAACCTCTTCCTCTATTCTCCTCTGTTCCTCCTCCTGGATCCTCTGTCTCTCTTCCTCCTCTCTCCTCTTCTCCTCCTCCTCTCTCCTTCTCTCTTTCTCGAGTCTCCTCAGCTCCTCTTGTTGTCTCCTCTCTTCTTCTTCTCTTCTAACTCTCTCCTCTTCCTCTCTCTTCTGTTTCTCCTCCAACAGCTGCCGGTACAGCTGGCGAGCGTGCCGTCCACGAAGGTGTTTCTGGAGAACCACAGCGGCGGAGCGGAAGCGTAGGAAGACTTGTCTCCAGAAGTGAGCGCGGTAGTTCTTTTGGATTGTGATGGTGCTGCTGCGGACTTTTCTGTAGTGTTTTCTGTGGGAGGGACATGAGGTGGTCATTAGTTAGTCATTAAGAGACCATAGAGGCCTGGAGGCTTTTCGTTAATGATTGGTTCAGGGGCTTATTATAGTAATTACTCACCACAATAAACTTAACAAGCTTTTCAAGTCTTATGACTATCATTAATGCACTCTTAATAAAAGAGCTACATCAATCAAATTATTCAGAATCACTTTTATGTCATTAATATGAAGTAGTCTGGCTAGTTAGTTATCTGTCTAGTCAGTGGTGTTTGATGTATGAGAGCAGCTGAGCTCACACCTTAAGGCCAGATGACCCAAAAGTTAAGAAAATCTCATCTGTCAATGTTACTGTAACGTGCATGCCTCTAGTCACTTAGACCAGTTGTATATATGCAGTATTTAACAAAAAATCCACTGAAGTGGCAATTATAATAGAGAAGTCTTTATGACTTCATTGACTGTCTCCACCACCAGTTGGTTAAAAGTAATTACAATAATTGCTAAGCAATTTGACACTGAGATATTTTTAAGTGTTTTTATGCAGCACAAGCCTATATTGAGTGTGTCTTAAATCCCAGAAACCAAAGTGTGTGTCAGCAGTATCTGTATGTACAAGTAGACATCAATAGATGTATGTACAAGTAGACATCTTATTCAGCACAACATCTTGCTAATCAGTTCAGAAATTGGTTCTGAAGTTGCATGTAAAACAAACTAAGATAACAAGATCATTCTAAACACTCAAAACCGGCAGACTGATTCATGAAAAAGATAATGCACAAGAATTTATTTACACTGTGCACAGTATTTTAAAAAGAGTAAAAAGACCTCAAAACATGGTATAAAAATCAAGCATTAAAAATAATTTATTTTCCTGCACTTTCATAATGAATCTAATTAACTTAGTTTTGCTCTCAATGCACTGATTCACTCAGCACTGGTAAATCATTCTGCAATGCAAACTTCGAACAGCATTTCCATATTAGATTATAGCAATTCAGCCACTCGACTCAATAACAAGTAGTAAGTGAAGTCACTTGTTAACAAGAATCTTAGGTGATTCACTCAACCCCTTTCAACAGAGCCTGTTTATACACAAACACACATGCACAAATCTGTACTAACCTTGCCACATAACTTAGTATGTGGGCCCGGATCACCATACCAGCTGCTGTGCGCACCTCTTCTCGTTCCTTCTCCAGCCTCTGCTCCAGAGCTTCCTTGAGGAACACCTGCGAGATCAACAAGAAAAAGGACAGAGAGAAAGGTGGCAGGTTTAGGTAACCTGATGAGGAACTCTCCAGTGTAAAAGTGTCTAATGTTCTCAGCAGGCTACAGGCTACAGGGAGCTGAGCTGTGGAGCTCTGCCATTGTGCTGAAACCACAGTGTTCTGATTTCCTGTTACTGCTTCTGCTTGGTCTATTCCAGACAGACTGACGTGCATGGACAGAGAGAGAAAGAGAGAAAGAGAGAGAGAGAGAGAGAGAGAGAGAGAGAGAGGGATGTGGGGAGGAGGGGAAAAGAGTGGCTTTCGTCCAAAGAGCAGGCCACACCCTCTCTCTTTCTTGCTCTCTCTCTTTTGGAAGTTTAACCCTTTCCTGACTTGCAGAATAGAGGCCTCAGGATAAAAGTTGAACAAGTCAATATAAAGTGGTGCATAAAAGCCCTTAAAGTGAATTGTACCGATATATCTGCAGTGTAAATGTAATGTAACAGAAAAATGTAAAAGAAGATTAAGCTACAGTTAGCACATATATACAAACAGCCACCACAAAAGGCAAGAGTCAGGTCCCTTCAATTAAACCCAAAACCCACACACACACAAACACAATGTTACATCTAGCTTCCCACAGATCTTTTAAGCCCATTGTGAGATTTCCCGGAACCAATGACCCAGATGTTCCTGTAATCACTGACGCACAGCTGCGGACACACACACACAAACACTCAGAGAAGGAAGCTTCCTTGTCAACATCCTTCCCTCATCCTACGTGAACTCTGAGCACCGATCTAGGGTACACACTTCCTCAACACACAATCAGTATGGATATAATTACACACAGATTGTTTATAACAACACAATCATACACCCCCCCAGCCTTCACCTTATATCTGACACACAAAAACACCACATACAAAAGCAATACACACACACACAACACACCAACAAACCAGCTTACACGTATAGAGCACTTTTAATCACAATCACACACTCCTGAATCAACATACCTCAGGCCGAGAATACCAACTGGATCATCATGTCATAGGTCATTATCTGGACCTGTGACTGATTACTGATCTGTTATCCAGACCCATATGAACTACACAGACAAAAGTTACCAGAATCTATTAAACTGTTTTAAACAAGAGAGGGTATTTATATAGCAACATAAAAGCATATTACATGTGTGGAACATATGGATAAACACTGGTCAAATATCTACCACGCGGCTCACCCCTGATGTTTCATGTTATGTGTGTTTGATCTACCTCTCCCTGCTGCTTCTAACACTTTCATGCAGCTGTGATGTAGCCGTGCAACGCGACTAGTCTCTTGTTTGACTCACATAGTTTTTTCTATTGATTCCTGACATGTAAAGACAAAAAGGACACAAAGTCATCCATTTAGAACCTTAAAAGAGAAAGACACCAGATTCTTTGGGAATGTTTACGTTTATCTATTAATGATTTTAATAAAATACACAAGCTGTAGATTTTTGAAGTGAAATAGATTGGAATAGTTTACTTTACATGCACCAGACTGGTTTACACTGGTTAGTATTGGTTTGGGGCTGTGTTTTGGAATAGGATCTTTGGAGATATTTGAATTTAAGCACCAATATTGAGTGTTTTATAAGCAAATATTCTGTCATGAGGGCACCAATGTTCTGTGAGTGCATCATGACACAAATCAACATGTTATTCAACAAGTATGACTGTCAAACCTTGTGGAGTTACAGTAGGTGACCTTCAATATATTGGTGCTCTGACGTGCTGAGAACAAATTGTAGCTGGCCAGCCATGACCCCATCACAGAACAATGAGCCTATTTTACAGCTAAACAATTTGTAAAGCATGACTCTATTCAGTTGGGAGTCCAGTGTGTGTATTTGAATTCATTTGTTTCAGTGTCGTTATGTGTGTGTGTGAGAGGTAAACAGAATATTGTACGACAAGGTGTAGTATTACGTTTTCAGTCATCTAGTGACATCAATTAATTCAGAGGGATCTCGCATGGAATATACCATGTAAGGCTGTTTTTGCAGCTATTATATTATTATATATTCCTCAGCAGTACAAATCTACTATTACATTTATTGGTAGAATGCTTGATTTTGATTTTGGTCATTTGTGCCACATTTTTATTTTTATATATTTAGCAGACACTTTTATCCAAAGTGACTTACAAAGAAAGAGTGACACTTTGCAATGTATTTTTGTTTCATAACCGAAATGCCTCAGATAGCTGATCTTCTACATAGCTGTGCAATTTACTTTTCCCCCAAAATAATAAAAAACTATTCAAATTATTATTTCATGTCCAATTTTTTATGGCATGTTGTTATGTTATAAGCAGAATAATGTACAGCAATGTACTCTGTTTAAAACAAATATCAGACTAAGATGATCTACCACCCTGCTCTGGCTAGTTTGGTTTGCTGGTTTTAGAGGGGTTTTAGGCACTTGTCTGCTGGCCAAGCTGGAAGACCAGCTAGATTATTTTAAACCAGTTTAAGATCAAAAATCCATCTTAAGCCGGTTCAAAAATTATTTTTTTAACTTAAAAAAAAAACAGTGTTGGGGTTTATTTTTTTAGCTGACTGTATATTATGTCTTAGTACACTGTTTTGCAACTGAATTTATTCTTTAGTTTGCATTGCCATTTGTGCAAAGCAACCATGGAAAACAGTAACAGGTCATCACAGTCTCCTTCTCAAGTTAATTTATGACACAGTTTCTCCACTTAGACAATCCAAACCTAAACGCAGGCAATCACGGTAACACAGCATAAAGCAACCATCAAGCTAACAATGCAAACCTGATAAAGAGATATCTAAACTTGCTTTCAGGAAAGCCAGAAACCACAAGAGCCGAAAGGAAATAACATAGGGCATGCTGGAATCAATTAATTTAAAGAAAAGTGGTCTGAATCAAACGACACAAGAATGTCTTTATTTACAGCGCCTTCCTGTTCCACAGAAAGCTTAGAGCTCCTCTTACTGTAAAAACAACCCAACTGGGCCGCTGCGCTTAATGTGTGGCAGAGACTGACCAAGGAAAGTGAATAATTGACTGATTACAAGATAAGAATGAATAGACAATGTTGAACAGAGAACAGAAAGCGATCTTTTTACCAGATGTGCTTCTGTTGCCAAACGTCCTTAAAGTGCCCTGCTCTCGTTTCAGGCAGGGCAGATCCAGATGAGTCATTTAAAGTGAGTAACCGCAAGCCAACTTACCAAGAAGGGTTTTTTGGCGGGGTGGGGGACATGGGAAGCATGAATAGGAAAGATGCAGAAAGATAAGAAAAGAGATTTAAAAAGTCCATATGAAAGTCCAGCAGTGTTTCGGAATTACCCAGAATAACCAAAAAAAAGGAGACATTTTTTTGTTTTCTGAAATGTTTATTTTATCTAGGGATTAATAAAGAGTTTAAAAAGAGATTAAAAAATAATTTAATTTTATTTGCCTTTAGTTTGGGTTTTTCATATCAAGTTTGATATGCAGTCGCATGGCTTCTTACTGTATTTTTTATGACTTTGAGTCTCTGTTTTACTGTTTAATAGGTGCAGATTGGTGTGTCCTGATTGGTGGACATCATTATCCTTTGCCTTATCTGTTGTCCATTGCCGGAACCCTAATAAAGCTCTGTTTCATCAGGAAGGAATATGATACACTGACATAACTGGCAAAAAAGTTTTGTACAAAATAAAAAAGGTTTTTACAAAAGAATGTAACTTTTTTAACACTTAAATGTAAAAAATGGTGGATGTCAAGATATCATCCCACTGCGTAGTCACGTGGAGCTACAAAAAGTCCTTATCAGATTACCTGAAAACCACTCCATGCCGAAAGCTTTATAAATGCCAGGGATCAATCCACAAACTGAATAAAATAGTTTGAATTAAGTTTTTAGATTTTTTAGCTTTTATCTAAAGTCTTTGCACATTTTAGATTCTTCACCGAGGTTTAGCACATATTATTTATAATGGCACTTGAGTGTAAATATATTCTAAAAGTGTGTTTGTGTGTGTGTGGGGGGGGGTTAAAGCAAATAAATGTTAATAAATGTGCATGTTAAAAGTTAATCCATGTGTGTGAATGTGTTCATTTTGCAACCGCACCTTAGTCTTCCCCAGCTGCCACTCTTTTTTTGTGGCATCATACTTCATGAGCAGATCTGCACATTTCTTCCTCTCGTCTCCTATGTGGTATCTGTCCCTCTGGATCAATGTGTATCTGGGGAAGAACATATGCACACATCCCACACTACATATTTTGCTGTTACAAAACAATGTACTGATAAACCATTCTTAACTGTCTGAACATTTCCCTGCTATAGTTTGTTATGATTTCAAGGACATTGGATTTCCAAAAATGAAATGCGGGCATCTGGAACAGATTTAGTGCTCCAGGGTGTCAGTGTCAGTTAACTGTCTTTTGATAGATCGTTGTCAGTTTTGTGACATCTTCTTGGCATTGTCTTACCTGCTGAGGAAGTCGTGGAAGGTTCTTCGTACAGGAAAACCTGCTCTACGGATCTTTACCGTCTCCAGCATTCCAGAATACCGCAGCTGATTCAGGACAACATCTGCATCAAATTTGTTTGCGTTCTAAAAAAAACAAGATTCCCCGAGATGTCAATCAGCTATGACATCAAATGCTTGTGTTCAGTATTGAATCTTAATACATTAAAACCTAATGTTAAACAAGGGTCATATCTAAAGTTAAAGTAAAATGATTTTATTTATTTATAAAACTTTATTTTTTTATCAGGAATTGATTTCATTATCAAAATGTCTTTGCATCACTGCACTGCACATAATTTTATATATACACCATCAGTATTTTGTTGTTTCCCAATAAGACATTTGTACAAAAAATACACAAAATACAAATACACATTTGTATTTTGCAAAATACAAAACAATTACTTATAAATAAGACTTCAAAGAATGTATCTTTTATTACCACTTTGCTGAAATCAACTCTGAAACTCTCTGAAATAAAGTCATGTTATGCATTTTTGCAACCCAAGTACATTGATATTGTTTTAGGGACATTGTGGAGCCAGTTTTCTTTTTATTTATTGGTCTTGGTTTGGTCTGTCACATGATAAACAAGAGACTTCTGTGAGCAGAAAGAAATGGGTCAAACGCCAGTGCTGAAGCTCTGGATTAATTATATCTATTGTGTGAGGTGTTGCGTCATGCTCAGTGACCATCAGATGGCCGGAGCAGTAACATCAGTGCCTGGTGCTCAGAATCTCCTGCACTGACCTGTCTCATCTGGCTTTCTGATTACTGTGTGAAGGTGCAAATCTCAGTGATGGTGGCCTGAACATCTGTTATAGCCTAACTCGATATCGAAAGATGACATAATGCCAATTTAGTGTTCTGAATCTGACCTGACATTTAACTTCTCAACTAAATGCATGTTGTCTTTTGTTTTGTTTATACATTTGTATACGAAAGGAAGACAAAAACACAGTGTAAGAATGTAAATAGACTCAATGCTGAAGATGTCATGATGTCTTTAAAAGGGCCCTGATGAGTGAAAGATCATTGTGATGGAGAATAAGTGATAGAAGAGAAGGTGTGGAATGATAAAGGGAGCCGGGCAAGGTGCCAGATGAGGCCAAAGCGGTGATTCTCCTCTCTGAAGACAAGCAACACAATACAAAACCCCACCAGGAGCGCCAACCCGATTCTCCGCCCATTGAAATATGACACCTGCATAACCAATTAAATCATAATGGGGCTCGAATTAACATTATTACAGTTTGATTATATCATATAATGAAGAATAGACTGCGTCCTGGGCTTTGAGTGATTTTTTCTCGATATTCCTCTGTGTCAGTCTCAAGAGCGTGACTCCTCTCACTGTTGCTAAAGAAGACAGCCGTGACCTCTGACCCCAGCACAAGCGGGTTTGGGCTGGAGGAATGTGCTGGCAGTAGGGATGAGCAGACCAGCACAATTTTTATTTACAGAGTGCAAAATGAACACTGCAGATCATTTCATAGCTCCTCAAATGATGCCAGATCACTGTTGTTCTTGTATTATAAGGGATTTCTTTTTACCTTAACAAAAACAAAATGCAATAGAAGAGTTGGATGATGTCATCATTTATTCATCTTCATGTCGTTTCAAACCCATATGTCTTCTTTGGAACATAAAAGGAGCAGTTTTGAAAAAGCTGCTCTTTCTTTAAAGGTAAAAACATATAGTGATCAACCAGTGTGTACAGTGTATTTTTTAAAGTCTTTCATGCTTTGTTTTGAGCACCTATTTTGAAAGCTCCTGGTCACTGTATGCTTTCATGATACGAAAAAAGAACAACATGGACATTCTTGCAACACATCTCCTTTTGTATCCCATGTTAGATAAAACAAGATAAACAAAAATCAAATTGCTTTGGAATGACAAGGTGACGAGTAAATGTTGACAGTACTTTTTAGTGTGAGCTATGCTTTTAAGAGAGTCATTTGGTGCTGTGCATGTGCTTTGTCAGTATATATGGATTGAATTTGATGTCACAGACTTGGTCAAAAGGGCCAAAAACCTATCAGTCCTACCTTCTCCATGTTAGGTTTAATGCAGCGTACAAAGAAAGGATTGGAGGCACTTAAAGTCGCCATCAGTGCGTGAAGAGAATCCTGCAACACACAGACACAATAATGCTAAATTACACCCCTGAAAAGCAAATTAACAGCACGAAAACTGCTGCTCAGCAGCCACAGCTGCTATTTACTTGTCCATCCCACAACTCATGTTGAAGAGGCCAAACACAGATAGTGACAAGCCAAGTATTATCAAGTCACATCAAGGACCCTACAACCTGGCACCTCTGACTGAGAGGCTCCAGCTCAGCTTTAATGACAGGGGGAGGAACCTGTAAGGACCCCATCGAAACCTTGTGCTCGGTTTGTGGGTAATCCCCCAGCTTTAAGAGCCTTAGCACAAGGGCAGCTGAAAAAATCCCCTGCATGGCAGTTATGACATGCAAAGCCCCATAGCCTGGCAAACCAACAGATACGTGAGGACACAGACAAAGGAGACGAAACATACGCATGCAAAATATACACAATGACACACAATCGCAGAAAAAATACACAAAAAGGTTTGCACTTATATCTCTGAATTTCCCACAAAAATGTTACAACCATGCACAGGAACACACACACATTAACTATCTACAAAGGCATCTGCCTTGTAAGGCAGCATCCTATATGTCTTCACACGGCCAGTCAAATACTGCGAATATTATCAATTTGTTTATAGTCAACATTTCACTTACTTTAAACCACCAACTTTATTTTGTCACCGACATCACTGCAATGCATTCTGTTTTTTTACTGTATTATAATTTGGCTAAAACGAGGTATCTTAGTAGGCAGCATAGAAGGCTCACACCTACGATGCTTTAAAACGCTGTTAGGAAGCTGACTAGATTTTGGAACAGAGCTGTTTCAAATTCTTTATTCTGCAGAAACTTTCAACATTTTGCGGCACATGGTTGCATAACTACGCATTTCAAAAGGATTATCATCAAAGCTGATTGAAAGATTCAGATGAGTACATGTCTTTCTAGTGTCTCACCCTGAACTGAGAGCTGACGGTAGGCTTTCGCCGGGCAGTGCCCATCTTCAGCGTTTCATTGCCATTCCTGCTGCCAACACGCTCAAACAGGTCATAGATAAAGTCAAGCCTGAGAGATACACAAAAGAAGCATCACTCAATACCAGATCTCATGTGTGTTGCAATGAAAAGGCTGCACGCTTCTTCTGCTAGACACAGAAATGCAGATTAATAATACTTTGGGGAGCTGAGTCATAAGTCTATGAAGGATTTTTTATCAACATCATTATTTGAAATATATAAGCATAAGGGAAAGTATCTCAGATCCTGTAACTGGTCGCCATAAGCCTGTATACTACTTTATTAATCTTTGCTTTGTTGCCGCTGTATAACAAATACCTTTTAAAAGGTACAAATAGTTCATGAAGTCTATTTAAAAGCAGAATGCATACTTATAAAAGATTAACAATATGGGTGTCAGATATAGTTAGATGGAGTCCTGTATAATCAACTTGTCACAGTGCAGAATGTGAAGCTCTCAAGTATCTGTCAAACTGTCCTTTGACAAATGTTCTAGTATGCAAATCATCACATGCAACAATCTCAATAATCTCATAATGATCCCAAAGTCTGACCTCAATTTGAAATTATTAGGACCACAAGATCCTCCACATTGCTTAAATGAGTGTAATTGAAGTAAATGATCTGTACCTGCTGTCCTTCAGCATGTTGAGAATATCATCTCTGAATGTGTCTCTGTTCTTTTCTAGAATGCCACGCACATCATACAATACCTGGCACAAAAACACATACAGAAAGATACACATATATAAAAAGATGGGTCCAAATATATCTGCTGTTATTGAATGAAGTGTCAGACATACCAAACACTACAATTCATGTACATTTTCTATTTAATCTAAATTGGGACACATATTACACATATGACAATATTACAATAATAAAACTGATTTTATTATTGCTAAAAACAATAATAATAAATAAAAATGCTAAATGCATTTATTTTTACTAGTGATCTTCACAGTGGACTCTATTGTAAATACAGTACATGTGTGTGTCCTAACATTTCTGATTACACATTTGTGTTTGCAACTGATTCCTGCATTTCCTGCTTTTAGCCTAATAGAAAGAGAGAGAGAGAGAGAGAGAGAGAGAGAGATGGTGGACAAGCTGGTGGCACTACAATCTAACACTGTCACCTGTTGAGTATTATTTTGTCATGGTCTCTGTGACAACAGATTCCTCCTCTGATCTTAACACCACGAAATACCTTTCTGAGCTTTAGACTATGTAGCATCCATAAAACATGCTGGGAGTATTTATACCACACACCTGATAATTACAATCTTCTCCCATTTAAGCAGAGAATTCATACAAAGCTTGGAGTCTGATCCTTCATTTGTGTTGGCCTCGAGAGCAGATGCTAAATATATTCTGTGGCTGAAAGCATTTTAAAGATTGGTTTGGGATTGTGGGGACAATATTTCACGCTGGTCACATTTGGTCATTTTGCACGCGAGTCGTCTATCTCAGACTGTTGTGAAGGAATCTGCTCTTAAACTGAGTCTGGCTGGAATGTTCATGCATAACATTAAGCAAATACAAGCAAATTGTGCCAGCAGTGGCATCATGCACTATTGTTTTCTAGGAGTTGGCATAAGTGCCAGTCCTCGTTTACTTGTGAGAAATGAGAAAAGTCCAAAAGACCAGAGCAAAATTATGAGCATAATTATGAGTTTCTTTATTAAACTAAACAAATTGCAACTGAACAAATTTCTACAAAAAAGGTATAGGTTTAGGTGTTGTTTAAAAGTATAGGTTCATTATGTATTTGTATAGGTTTGTATTTGAGGATAAGTAAATAATGACAGATTTTTCACTTGAATGTGAACATTTAGACACATTAATATGTGATTGTCACAGGTTTTTAGATAGTTATTTGATTAGCAATAAATGTTGTTTTTTATCTAATAGGGATACATTAAAAATACAATCAAACATCTGATACATCATATAAACATCATATTTTTGTGGCTGATTACACTGACAATGTAGCTAAAACATTGCAACGATCAGCTCTAAGCAACAGAGTGCAACAAAATAAAAGAAAAGTCACATTTAATTTGAGAAAGAGAGCTGGACAACAGCTCTGAAGCTTCTTCATGCCAAATGTTTCCCACAAGATTGAATGCATGGTTTCCAGCAAATTGAAACTGTGGAGACTTCATGTGGTGCTCATGGTGAAAGGGCAAATCAAGCTTTCATCTCTCTCTCTCTCCACTGTGTGTTTTTGTTCACTATACTGCCCCAACTGCTCTCTCATTCTGAAAAGACTAATTCCCCTCGTCCCCTCGAACACTGGGCCGGTCTGACATGGCTCATGGGAGGGGGAGAATGGACACTTCATCCTGGTAATCGGAGCTCGGCAACACTTCATTTGTATGAGTGGAGACGTGTGGGTCATGCCACCCACATCAGTGTTACTGTAAAAGGCTAGACAGTGCCACCCTGGACTTACATATGTCTGTGTAGGTTTGAATATGTGGTTTATGAATATAAATGTGTATAATGACATGTGTATAACATCTAAACTAAATTGCTAAAAACATACTAAATGCTTTTTTGTAAAAGTTTTTCTGTGAGTGTTAGTTTTAGGGGTAGGTTGTGGGGTTAGAATATACATTTGTACAGTATAAAAAGCCATTACACCTATGGAGGGTCCTTAAAAACCACATATGCCAACATGCCCATGTGTATATGCTGTGTCTCTGGTGTTAATTAGACACATTTGAAATGTACTATAAAACCTGGCCTCAAAAAAACGTTACACTTGCATAAAAACCACACTGCCAAACCAATACTGTAAAAGCATTTTTGCAAATACACTGCAATTTTCTTCCACATACCTGTTAAGACACTATAAATTCTGTCTCACGAAAACTTGTTTGTCTCAAAGTCATGGGTATTAGTAGATGTAATTACCTCTCCTGCATAATGTTTGATACCAAACTGGTGATCTGCCACTCTGGGTTTCACGTAGTAAGGGTTTGTCTGCAGGAACAGAAAGTATGATCTTTATATATTGATATTCTGAAGTGAGCACACATACAAATGCAAGTACTTGAGAAGGTTTTGTTGAGGCAGACTGTATCTGGGTTCTTTGAGGACACTCTTTTCTCTTGTTCTCATTGTTTGTTGTGCCCAAGAAAAGCCTGCTCACTACAGAATTGTGCATGTGCGTGTTAGAGGCTGGGGGGTGTGGCTGGGTGTTGCCCATTGGCTCTGTGCTGGTCTTTATCAACGAGTTTAAAAAAACTTAACCCTCTGTGATCTAAACTGAGATGAGAAGAAACGTGTTTTGAAAGGGAAGACTTACAGCATGTCGGCTGTGGAGTTTCTCCAGCAGGGTGTAGTCAGTGCCTTTGGGGAATCTGCTCTCTTCGTTGATAAGAGCCAGCATGCCCAGTTTCTGCAGAGAAGAACACATTTGAGCAGAGCAAACACACTCACAGACTGTCCATGATAACCATACAATTACTAATTAGATTTTACACAGGTTTCACTGTTAGTCTACAGAGAGCAGCTATTCATTGCCAATAGTGTCAAACACTGCCTGTCCAGTTACATACATATTTACCTGTCATACGGTCATTTGTATAAGATAATGTCTGATAATGTCTGATGTCAAGGCAAAAGGAGGATACATTTACCCTCACTGTAAACAACTGCTATAAATTTAACAGTAATTCGAATTCCCATTGCCTGCATGAGCACCATGTCTCAATATGTGGTCACAGTGAGGATTGATTAAAGGTTTAATTACCACCTTTTCGATCAGATCCAGACACTCTGCATTGTCCATCCAGTCGATGGCCTCCCAGTGTATCCCCTCCCTGCACAGAGACACAAGAGAGGCTTTTGAGGAACAGAATAACACGCACACATCACAACACACACTACAAGTACACAAAGGTGGTATTATCCTGAGGGTTCATGTGATGAAATGGACTGTGACCGGGCTCTGCTGACCCCCCTCAGCAATCACATTTCAACACAAGAACACAACTGTGTGGGAAAGAGAGTCCCATTCAAACATCTGGCAGAGTGCCTTTATAGTCACCACAGTGGAAACTGACGGACAATCCCTCCCCCTGCCCTGAGTTCATCTGCTATCTCTCAATCACTCTGCCTTAAAGCAAGCTGAGGATGATTCAGCGTCCTGTATAAAGAACACACAGGCTCCCCCGATCATTTACACGTCTGGTACATGGTACACCTCCACTCTTCAATGCTTCTTCACCGCTCTATGACCTGAGCTCTCAGTGACACCTGATAGTGTGAAGATGTGTGTCTACAGAATAGCATGCGTTGGGCACTTTAGGTTTCCTGAAGCTATTTCACGTCCTGGCGATGTCACTCTTAGGCTCGAAAAATCCTTTTGTACGCAAACACGAAAGTTTTCTGAGATCACCGCTGCATTCTGAATGCGATAACGTACCAATAACAGTATGTGATGCATTCTCAATACTGCCTCTAGGGGTACTCAAGTGAGCATTGTTCTTGTCTAGAGTTAGTGTACATTCAAGTCCGCCTGGCCAAATCAGATTATGTATTCTTGTAATCATGCATATGCCTTGCTTTTGTCATCTGTCTATTTTTGTGGAGGTTGGGAGAGACTCTAGAGAGTGTATCTAAGCTGGATTCATAGAGCACAATCATGTAAAAATCATAGCAATATAGGGTATATGCTGAACGTTACATGGCGAAAACCAGAAAACTGGTGTCAATCGTATCCACTTTTCAGAGAATGTGTTAACAGCAGTATGAACTGACGGCAATATGTACAGACTTTTAAAGTCTTCAGCTAATCTAGTTAGTTGTTCTTATATTTAAATATTTTAATATCCAAATGTCAGTGAGAAGAAAAATAAAAACGTTTAGATATCAGACTGCATATGTGATGGACATCAGCTATACTCATCTTTGATAGGTCCTTTTAAACACATACAAAAGACCTAAACTGGATGTGATGAGACCTGTTTTCCTGTTTCTGCATGTGACATTCAGCATAAAGCCTTTGAAACACAACAGGGCTTCTGTCTAACCAATGCAAGTTCATTGGTGTCATTGATAAGACTCACCTGTTATATTCAAGCTGCTCCAAGGAGAATATGTGCTTATTGAAGTACTCCTGGAGCTTCTCATTGGCATAGTTAATGTTAAACTGCTCAAACCGGTTTACCTGGAGGGGAAACGAAAAAATAATGAGAACGTTCAATAAACAGGCAGCCTGTTTCAGCATTTCACCATTGCATACACTGGAACAAAAACCTTCACCTCAAAGTTCTCAAAGCCAAAGATATCCAAAATGCCAATGGACTTGAAGTTGTCTTTGCCTTTGATTTTCTGGTTGATTCGAGCAATGATCCAAGAAAAACATTGGGAATACAATGCCATGGCCACTGAGTCCCGGGAATCAATCGCCTTAGGAGAAAAGGCAGACAGAATTATTGGAGATGATTTACATTTAATAAGCCTTTAAGAGTGCATTTTAAAATCACAGTGCAATTTGGAGACCACTGTTATGAACTAAACTTGTGGCAACTCTTTATGTGAAATGACTCCTTATATTCACTAAAAATGACCTCTGGAGAAAAGGTCTAGCACCATTTGTTTGAAGATGCCACTTGGTTTGACATTTTGTTACATAATGCAATGAAATTCACAAAGGTTTGACAGAGTTACCCAATACAATAAAAAATATACACCAGTAAATGTAAACAAGGGTCCCATCTAATTATTAGGCTCACAAAACCACTAAACATCCTAAATACAGTCTACATTAACTTAAATGACACAATTGCACCACAAAATCGATTGCACTAGTACTTGTACTTGCATACATGTTGCAGTGTAAATATACATTTAAAAGTAATATTAATTAACAACAGTTGCAAGCAATTATCCATAATTTACTGTTATTACTAAAGAAAGTACATGTCTAAAACACTGTAAAATTAGGGTTTACCCAAAATTCTTTTTTAGAGAATGTTCTTTCACTTTATTTGGCCAGGAAAGTTTTCATTTCTCAGCTCTTACAGGGAAAAGTTTCAAGCCTTTCCTACAAACTTCAGTCAAGTCGTTGTGCAAAGCTGATAAAAAGTGGGAAAGCTTTTGAGAAATGTCTGCTTCTGAAGTTTCAGCCCTCAATAAACTTAACTCATAAACCCTGCAGTAACCCTGATTATCTACTACAGAATTACAGCAGGACAGAAAGTTAATACCTATAAATTAGCCTCAGCGATTCCTAAGAATGCCAAACTCTCCCATATTGTTTCAGCTATACTATAATTAGTCAGAGACACTTTTTTGCGTTGGCTCCATTAGGAAGACCTGAAACATGGCTGTTTGTGCAAGATACACCCAGTGGCAGCTGTTGAGGTCCTGACCACTGTGTTAAGGCATGATGGGAAAGGGAGAAGGAGGATAAAGGCCTCCAATAAGACGTGGCCCTGCTTTATGACTGCTAATACAGGCTAGTGGCCATTGTCTTTGCTCATAAAAAAAGAACACTTGCATGTTTCTACTCCGCCTGTCACAAAGACTTCAGCATGTTTTACATGCAAGACAAGATTTATATAATAATGTGGGCTGAGGTCTAATTTTTTTTACTGTACCATTTTTCTCTCTCTCTCCCAGTTTAACATTATAAAAACACAAGCCTTTGATTTGTATTTGCTTGAACATTAACTCATCTTGTGGATGAGAGGAATTCTTTAAGAACTAGTTTAAAACAGTAGTAGTGCTACAGTAATTGTCTCTGGGTTTAATGTGCATATTTGTGTGATAGACTGCCCCCATTAGGCTGCTAACCGCTGTCTCCACTCTCAGCCTGTATTGTGTTTGTTCCCATGAGATCTTTATCACTGAGTTATTATAGAAGGAATTTGAAGGGACAAAAAACAGGAAAAGGTACCAAGTCACGCAAAGACATTTTCTAAAGCATGTGAGAATGAGAGTGTTTTAATGACAGTCTGTTAGTGTTAGTGCAGTCAGGGGTGAGTCTGGGGATGCAGGAAAAAGAACCAGAGGAGCTCTGGACACACAGAAAGCACATGCCAGGACATAATACTGCATGTACAGGACCACAAGCCACCAAGACTGAAACCAATCCTGTATTAAAATATAATAAACTACACTTAACATACAGATTCTTTACCTGTTCCACAGTGAGTGGTGAGCAGATCTCTTCTCCCCTAAGAATCATGGACCTCTGAGTCAGAACCTCAGACAGCTGAAAGGAGTCAAGTCCCAGCAGATCACTGACACCACTGACCACTGTCATTCAAATAAACACATATTGCATAAGCTTTTGGTTATACAGGCAAGTGAGGTGTATGTATAGTAATTGATAGTCCATTTATTACTAACAAATATACAAAATAGATACAATTCAAAAATACAGTGTCTGAGCAAAACACTTTTTAAATGTAGATATCCAGTGATTGAAGACCTACTTTCTTGCTTAACATGTATAATATAGAGGAAAATCTAACTGATAGATTTCTGCTGACACTGCTATAGAATCGCCAAGCCTTGGAACTGGTCCATCATTAAGATGGTTTACTGAGTTATCATCAACCATTTGAAATGTAAAATGCATTTGACAAAGTAAATTCTGATAAGTTGCAGCATGTCTCTACATGTACTACTCTGTGTATGCCTGTACCTGTGACTTCTGACAGATAAAATTTACACACAAATCCTGTGCCAGTTCCAGAAGCAGGTATTCAATAGGTCTCGCTTAAACAACTATTAAATAAACATATCTAATGTGTTAGCTATGCTTTGACAAAAGCCTGGTGTGTCTCAAACCTCCTTTAGTGGTAATCTGAGCGCCCCCTGCAGTCATGAACTCAATGTTGCCGATCTGTAAGACCCCAGACAGCAGCTTGAAAACATCTCTAATCTCCTCCTCAGTGAACTCCATCACCTTCAATGCTTCCTGCAGTCATAAGTGACATTACATTTTTTGGGAGATAGATGGGAATGGGAGCAGAATATGTTAAAAGCCAGAACTGAACCCGGATCATTCACATGGGCACCACAGCATTGCAACACACAGCAACCACTGCTTCAAGATTACACAAAATGATGTGATGCCCTCTAGTGGGAGATTTTAAAATCTCAATAAATGACTATTCCAGCACAGACAAATAAAATACAGTATTGCCCATAAAAAAACAGTTCCAATATTGATTTACATATAGGAAAATATTAAACTGTTACATTTCTGACAGTGCAACATACACGTTGACTCACCATCACACTAGCATAAAGCTGTTGGTCATCCAGACTTCTGTCCTTCACACAGCCTGACTGATTCAGGTAATGATATGCCTCAGGAGAGTCAGCCAACATATACATTTCTGATGATGAAAACAACACACAGGTCTCAACACAATGCCCAGAGATAAACCAAAGATGCTAGTTTTAGGGTAATAACCTCACCTCTGTGCTCATAGTCAGCGCCTGACAACAATGCATAAAATATGTGATAGTTCCTCTCCCCCGGATTCTGCCGAACAACTCGATTCTAAAATATAATTTACATGCAAAAATGAATAGAAATATATACATTAAAAATGATTAGGTAAAAAAGATTTGAAGTAAAAATTATGTTATTGAGCATTTTTTCTAATTAGTTTTTTAAAAACTACGTTCTCAACCACTGAAAATTTGATATTTAATAAGCGCCACTTTGTTTTAATGACATGCACTCGAGCTCACATGACATTTACAAATGAATGTAGAATTAGATGTATAAAGAATTTACATGTTATCAAAGCATGATTTGGGAATGTTTTAAAGAAGCTTGTGTACTTCAATTGAAGCAAGGAAATTTGACCAATAGTACAGAACTTCTACTGTGTCACATTTTGTGTCATTTGATTAGTGACCTAGAAGTAGTGCAGAAAATCTTTGTTTTATTTTTTCTAAATGCTGAAACATTCTGTATATTTCCAGGTTTATCTTTAGATATAAAATCTGTGACTTCATAAACTATGTAATTATGAACAAAAATACCTTTTCAAGTAAGTAATCAATAATACAGCCGCCCTGAATGTTTCCACTCTGAGAGAAGTGAAGCTGAATAAACTTGCCAAAGCGACTGGAGTTGTTGTTGTAAACAGTTTTTGCATTTCCAAATGCCTCCATTATTGGACTGGAGAAGGGGAGAAAGATATAGGTATTAATGGAATGAGGAGAAAACAATGTCTACAGAAGTACAGAGTGTGTTTGACAGTGTCTGTGTGGTACCTGCTCTGTACAATGGCCTGCTCCACCCTTGTGGTTCTCTCTGACAGTGGAGAACCTGAGGAGTTCTGACTCATGACGGACAGAAACTTCAGGAGCAGTTTGGTACTTTCGGTCTTCCCAGCACCACTCTCACCACTAACAACAAACATACACAGAGGGCATATAAAAACACAAAAGCTCCCTACAGCTTACTGCTCCCTCTACACAGTCAGCAGGGACACCTTTGGTTCACCTCCCTTGACCAAATTAATTAATTTGTAATGTCATACAATGTCATCAAACACAGATATCACCTGAGTCCAACAGAATCGGGGTTTTGAATATGATAATAATATACCATAATTTATAAATCATACGTTTTTCATAATTAAAACCATTAAAATTGTTAATAAATTACTGTTGCTATGGTTAGTATAAAATAAATAAAATTTGGTTACTTTACAATACATTTGTGTCTTCTTAGATGCTTTAACTCATGACAAAATAATGCCATTGCAATGGTTACATGTTCCAATAAACTAGCATACAGCTGCCTAGTGTCCACTTACGGTGAATTTAGATGAAGAAATGGGCCAAACTCATTTTTATTTTTATTATTTATCATTTTAGCTAAACTTTGTGTAATATTGCATTGACTTTTGGGTAAGCTTCTCTACCCAGCTGTCACTCTTGGTCAAATACCCTGAGAAGTAAACTTGGGGCAGTCTGAAGATACCCATGATCACTGCAACTGGCAACTTGGTAAAACAGACATTGGTTTTCTGATGCCACACTTCCACAAACCAAAGGAAATTTGACCTCCATCTCTTGACCCAAAAGGTGTTCTGCAATAAACCTTACATTCTAAATCCAATGCAATCAATTTCTACATTCACTTTTCTCACACTGATTGGATTAAGGCTCTTTGGAATAGCAGATTACCAAAACATCCCTGCACAACAATCATTCTGTGTGTCTGTGCAAAGGACAAATCACAACACTGTGGTGAGCTTTATAAAATTAAAGTCAACATTAACATCCATTAAAGTCTTGTTTTCTTGTAATATGATTCTCTCAACTCGGAAATAGAAACGTTAACAGTATGTTACCTGATGAGCACACACTGACTGTCATGTCTCTTCCACAGGCAGCGGTAACACTCATTGGCCACAGCAAAGATGTGAGGTGGCAGCTCTCCCAGGTGATGTTTGCTGTACAGATCCACTGCCTCTGGGTCGTACAGATCTGCTATCTGTTTATAAGGATTCACAGCTGCCAGGATGGAGCCTATGTTAGTCTGCAAGACACCAATAAATACAAAGAATGATGTGTTTATATCTTTGATGTTAAACATCATATGAAATGTTGTATTGTTTTATTATTTCAGAAAATTATTTTATATTGCAGTACTATAAAAGTGCTAGTTATTGTAATCATATCATTAAAGCATGAGAAAAGTATGGTTCTCATGGATGCAGCCAGAAAAGATTCAGAAACAGAAAACTTCACATAGTTTCTTCTCATCAAATTTACAGCAATAATGTTGCTCAATGCTACATTTTTAAAACATCACCCAGCTGTACTAGCTGCATATTGAAAAACACAAAATAAATACACGTCAATGTTTGCTTTTTTTGAATGTTTGGTTTTAAAAATCCTTATTCAAAACATTTTAAGCTCAGATTAAACACTTCTAACAGCTTAAAGGAACAAAGTTCTCTTTTTGTTATACTTTACATAATGTTTGTTACACTTACATGACAAACAGTGTGTGTGTATAAGCTTACATAAATGAGGTCTTTCTGGTATCGTAGGAAGAGGTTGTGCATGATGGCTGCCTCATGCAGCTCAGCCAGCGTGGACATGTCCTCCACCCCACTGATGCTGGTGGGATGCATGGGAGAAACCTTGAGTCTGTTCACGTCACCCTGATCCAGAGTTATCACCTTCAACACACAAAAAGACATACTGATAAAGTGATTATCATCAAGTATACACAGGGCCATAGTCTGGGGGACAACCAGAAACATTGTCTCTGGCCCTATGATAAGAAAGCCCACTAAGGTTGGCAGTCTGTAAATGTTAACTGAATTAGCCATATTGTATCTAATACCAAAGATACAATAGTCAATTATTATATATTGATATTAATATGTCAAATATTTACTTCTCATTTCTAAAACTGTTGTATAAATGCAATATCACAATCTCAATTGTGCCGTTGTTCTGAATATCAGCACATTTCTTGCTCGTGATATTGCTGAACAGCTGATTGACAAAACCGTAAATGCAGTCCCAAACAGCAAGCGTGCACCTCAAGCCAATGTGAAAGCAAAGAAATTAGTTGTGATTTATGCTGCTATAAATCAACAGTGCACTAATGCAGAGCTTATTTACAGAATACTGCATGTGTGGGCCTGTTGCTTGTCTTACTAATGCGCCCGGGCCTGCTCTCTATCCCTCTGCCAGGTTGTTTCACATTCCTGCAACCATACCCAGCATGACATCCTCAATGAGCTCCTCTCACTTTTACTGTCCTGAGAACATCCTCAGTGATTTGTCCTCAGACTCCTGAACACTCAACATTATGCAGCATCACAATTACACATTGCATTTAAAAGAGTTCATTGTAATCTACTTAATTAATGTCTTAGAGGCATGGCAATTTCATTAATTTGCTGAAACATACAGTCAGCACCTGGTGTGTTTATAGTATTGTACTTCATGTTCCATTAATCCTTGATGCACAAGCAACCCAAGAAATTTACACATGCATGTACACGTACTATCAAAGCACATGAGTTCTCGAAGTTTATCACACATTAGGTTATACACACATTCTTTGGATGAAAACCTTTTGCAGTAAATGTTCAAATATTTGAATTTATTTTATTAGCATAGAAATGTTTGAGCAGATACCAGTTAAACCTGGATTAGACTAGAGACAACAGAACATGCAAGCAAGCAACTACATAGCAACCACCCAGCACAACCTAAAAGATTCTCTGCATATTAGTGTTATGATAAACACCACTTAGCGATGCCCTGGCAACACTGTAACATTGTAGTAGCAGATTTTGCATGGTCAGGAACACACAGTTATTTTAGAAAATGTACAGATCGACTCTTCCTAAAATTCCTATTCCTAAAATTGTGTTGAATTTGAGCGTTTGCATGTGTAGATCACAGCTTTTCATAACGAAGACATTTTAAATCCGTTAGCAAGACAGATGCTGCAGATAGGTGAGACTGATCTTGACAGAAAGGAAACAACACGCTGACAGAATTTACTGTGATAATGTGTTGTGTATGGAGACAGACACAAAAAAACACAATGTACCAACACCTGAGGCTCTGTTTACCAAATAACAGCTAAGGGTATAAATGAGTAGCATTGTGATCCCCTAAAACAGAACAAACGCAATATGCTAAGTCAATTACAGGGGGCACTATGACCCTCTCATCATTCAGTCATTTATAATGAAGCCATTGTTGCAAAAGCACAGCAGTTCATAGTTGTCATAGTTTGTAAATGTGTGTCATAGTTTACGTTATCGCTGCATGACAGCAATCTTGGTGGGAACTGCAAGACTGGACCAGACAAGAAATTTGTGCTCTATGGGTCATTTCTCAAGCCGGCAGGAAAACCAATGCCTCTGTGGGTTAAGGTTCACCCATAAACATACATGAGCTCCAGCCATTAGATCCTCTCACAGACAGACAGCTCAGAGGTCAAGGATGTTTAAGCAATAAGACCTTCCTGTGGTTCTGCAGACAGATTCCACAAATTCTTATTCATGGGATGCTTGTTTTAAGTGCTGAGGGAAAAATAGGAAACAAACAACCCGGATGATGGGCTGGAACAACACTCACAGGCAAAACATGACAATAAATATGTTTTACTCAGATAATCAGTGAGAACCATTATTAGAAGTTTAAGGGTTAGTTTAGCGAAAAATTTAATTTTTGTCCTTAATTCTACAATACTTTTTTAAAACCACAGCTTCTGTCACAACACACTTTCATAGCACAGAAAGAACAAGCATTGTATGCTTGCATGTGCTTTCTGGTACTGGTTTGAGGTCACATTTATGTGGTCAGATATCTTGAGGTTGACTTGAGCTTGATACATATTAGTCTTACCCATTAGTCTGACAATATAACTCTCCCACTAAAAGCAATATCACATATGCTTCACTCTGATTGTGTTTGTGTATCACTCTGATCTCAGTGATGTCAGGCAACATCCGTCTGATAATCGTGTTACACAATTAAAGGAACATGACAACTGACTAAAAGGCAAAGTGCCTACAAAGTAAATAATAAACTAGGAAAATAGCCAGCTATATGGGTGAATGTTTTAATGACTGAATCACATTAATAATTATAAAATATTACTGTTGTCATTTTGTATTCAGTTCATGACAGTGTACACACACTCAAATTTAGCTGGCATTTCAACAGTAATTTAAAAGTAAATTGATGGTGTGCAATTAACATCTATGGTGTTAGATATCAATATATCTATCTATTGTGCTCTACAAATTGGCACATGGCAGAAAGTCACCTTGTCATATTGCCATTAACACATTACTGGCATTCAAACAGGACAAAGTGTGTCAACATTAACAGAGTGCCAGGAAGCAGGAAACATCCCCTCTGGTTGCTAAGCAGTGGACCAGTCCTGGGAGAACAGGGGATCCTGATGATTAGGTCATACATAAAACATTAGAAAAATCATCCATTGTCAGCACTGTTTAAACTGTTAGAAAGTGATATTGCACACTGAATAAGTACATGGAATTTGTACTGATTATATATGACTAATTATTTGTGTTCCAGTATGCTATCACTTGTAAGATACCAGAATTCCAGCTAAGCATCATTGTGTTTAACAGAACTGTTTCTATTGTATAGTTTTATCTCTCTTCCTCACTTTCAAGACTTCCTCCATGCACACTAATCTCAAATGTATTTTGTGGGACAGTGTTTTGGATGTTCAAATCTTTATTTTTAGCATTACTTTCACTAAATATAATTTGGACGAGAAATGACATGTTAGTTTTTTCTGTGAGTATTCTTTACTAAGTGGTAACATTCAGTAAGTGCTTTCACGGTCTTCCAAATATAAAGTACGCACATAACCTCAATGCGCTCTGGGAGCAACCACAAGCTCTCCTAAACGTGCTTGTGCATGTGAGACCATCTGCTAAACCCACTGATCCAGAGTTATTGAGCACACAATCAATGCTGTCCTATAGTGGGTCTTGCACTGAGGCCACTCAGACTGATGAACTATTGTGACGAGAAAAACTAAAACAAGGCATATAATAAATGAGATATGATAAACATATATAAAATCCACATTCTAAATATGCTTTAACTCATTTGACATGACCCAGTTAAGGATTGTAATTAAGACAATTATTGCTTTTGTATATCTGCGGTAAATAAATTTCAAATTTTATAAATTGACAAATAATAATTGAAGGTTTGGAGTCATTGGCTTTTCTGTCTCTCTGCCCTACCATGCATTTGCCTTGCATGAGCCTTTGTGTTTTAAAGACCACACCCTGCTGTATTATTGTTTTGTAGGATTTATATGAATATGTATTATGTGGGTGGGACAGCAGGGACAGGGACAGCCCATGGAAAGCAACCCATGCGCTTAACCAGAACTAAGTCACACTCTGCCAAAATACTGGAAAAGCTGCTGATAACAGTATTAAACGTGTTATAGGTCTAAAAAAATTTAAGTTTTACAAAATGTATAAAATTCTAATACATTTATACACTATTTTACAGAATTCAAACATCTTTTTATTATTAAAGATGGTCTCCCATCTTTAACGGGTTTAAGAAGTCATATGGACCATAAAATATAGCATTTTTTTTTCTGTAGGGCTGATTTGAAGAAATGTCCTTCGGGAAAAGCAGTTTACAAATAAAATTGATTTGAAATGAATTAACTTAGAGGACAAATCTCTGATACTCATTAATAAGTTATACATTAAAAAGCTTGTCATTCTTTCAATGTGATTATTCCATCCCATACTTAATTTGCTCATTCTCTGTGCTTTTAATCTGATTGACTCACATGCTACACAACTCTCTGGGGCTTGGTTGGGCAGCTGAAGATTGAGCTCATGTTTTGAGAGGGGGTTACATTCTGCTCGTGCCCCGTAGTGTTTGTCTGCAGGAGGAGGTCGTTCTTCTAGAGGAGCCTGAGTTCAACCTTGACCCCAGACCCGTGTGTGTGTGTTAACACTGATAAATGAGCAGTGTGTTAAAAGCGTCATCCTCTGTGTATAACAAACAGACACCCTCCTGACCTCTGTTGACCTCTAGTTTGCCATGAATGCCATAGTAAGCTTGTTAAATAAAACATGCAATGGGGTCCCATGTACTTAGCCTTGCCTATGCAGTTTTTACACACCAGTCCCTGCAATACATGCTGGGAGCCTCGTAAGACAAGAGGGTTGTGTGCAATCTGGAGATGTTCTTTCCTTTTTGTTACCAATTCACAATAAGTGAATTGGTAACAAAGTGAGGTTATCTGCTATAATTTATTTTCTCTCTGAAACTCTCTCTACAGATTAAGCCATCTCAATCTTGCAAATGTATGATTGATTGAATTTGGTGCTAACAGAGAGATAAGTTACTCAGAGCCACACTAGAAGTCATTAATGTAAATGCATATAGCATATTAGAATTTCAGTATGTGCATTAAATTAGGCATAAAAATGTTTCTAGTTTAAGCAATTATAACAACAGTGCAACAATAGTGGAACAATGTAAACGTAACTGATTCCATTAGAACAGCTCTTCTCTGTCATGCCACCTATTTATGTCTCTGCACTACATCATTTATCCAATTATATTTATATTATGCATCTTAAAGTATACAATTTTATAGGTACACTTTGTGTAATTGCAGTTTTTACTTTAGTTTGTTGTATATAGACATGCTTTGTGAAGTATTTTTCTCTGGGGTAGTAGTGAAGAGGTATTTGTCTTTCTTTTTTAATAATAATAATAACTTATAATAACTATATAATAACTAATATATATATATATATATATATATATATATATATTGCTTTAAGAGATTCTGAACTACTAGAACAAAGCACAATCAACAAATAATAAATATATTCTGACCTGCATTCTCTTTCTCTCATTGTGTATTGAGAACAGGATTTCCTCCAGACACAAAGGTCGGACTACACTGATTAAACAGGGTGACTAAATTCCAGTCCCTGCTATTCAAACCAAAGGTCTTTCTGCAGTATATCAGTGAGAAACTACAGACCAGTCATACTGTACCGACATGAGCTGACACGATCTGAGACGTTTATCTTCCTCATACAGTTTGTTTTCTTATTAACTAAGAACATCATAAGCAACTGCATGTTTGGTCTTAAATAAAGATGCAATTCAGAACGGACTGAACAAAATTCAGGCCTTAAAATATCTTATTCTGTGTTACACTGAAGAAAAAGTCATATGGGTTTGGAATAAGTGAATAATTATTATGTCCCTCCTACCTCTCCATAGTCTGTAGTGAGGGTGAGGGTTTGTTCATCACAGCAGCTGACGGTGGAGGGCAGGAGTTGTTCCTTGTCACGCACCCACACACGAGCACCCTGAGACAGACAGACACACCACGTGAGACTCACAATAATTGCAGCAAATCAGAGAAAGGAAAAAGCATTAAGAATCTGACCATGAAAAACTTCTACGGTTGGTACAGAAATTAAATATGTATGTATGTATTGTGAGCACTTATTGTGTCTAGTTGCCTCTTCAGGTTGACTCCCTTTTTGTATTCCGCACTTGTAAGTCGCTTTGGATAAAAGTGTCTCCAAAATGAATAAATGTAAAATGTAAATGTAAATATGTATATGGATAGGACAATGGATACTGCCACAGTACAGGAACTTTATGTTCTTCTAAAAGGAAAACAGAAACATGATACAGGGAAGTTGTCAGTGAACAGGCAGAAGTTGGCAGGATTACCCTAGGAATGAACTGAACATAACTACAGCCCAACCCTTACAGCCCATCATGGTCTTTCTCTTTCCTTCATTATCATTAAAGCACCACAGCCATTTTTGCTACTCATTCATTTCTCAGAAATACAGTGGTACGTTTGACTGGGAGAAAGCTTCCTCCCAGCTGGTCTTTATGCACATTGTGGGTACATGGGCAGCACAGAGCATTATTCATGACCACAGCACATGCTGCAGAGTAAAGGCCTTTGAGAGCACCAAACCCTGTCTATGTTTAAACAGAGATGGTTGTTTCTCCTGTAAATTTTGAAAAGAAAGCTGGATTTTTACTCTGATTGAAGAAAATGAGCTGTGTTTGTCTATGCAAAAAGATATTGTTAAGGGTGGCTGTTCTGGTTGATTACTAGGTGGTTCTTATAGACCCATGTCAAAAAGCCCCACCCCTACATTTCTATAATATTCTGGCTCCTAAACATGGCTCGGGTCATTTTATGTTCTGCTACGACCTAATCGTAACATTATTTTCTGTTTATAATTAATAATAGAAAACAGGTGCAATTGAAGAGAGGCTCAGCTAAGCTTTTGTCTATATGTGTGACAGCCTTTAAACAAAGTCACAACATCCATGTTTTGATTAGAAAGCCAAGAATGCACAAATGCAGATGCAAAAACAGGAAAACACGCATCTGGCTGTTAAGACCAGTGGTCATTTCCTGCAGTTCTGAGGCATGTGCGAAATTAGCTCTGTGTTGAATACTATGTGACACCCAGTTCCTCCTTCTTCTCCTTTGTAGCAAGGGTGGTCTCTTGCACTTACAATGATAGATCTTCATAGAGCTTCACAGTGCAGGCATTCAGATGGCCAATGAATTGTTGAAGGAGTAGTTTGTCCAACAGCACATGAGAACCAAAGGATCAATGGGAGTAGCTTTCAGCAGGAAACCCAAGCCCCAAGGTCAGAGCTTAACGATATCAGTCCTCATTAACTATTAACAACAAGCTGACGTGCAACAGCGCTGACGTCCAGCAGGCTGCATGCGCATGCATGCACACAATATACATCCACTCTTTCCAAAACACGCTATATGAAGATGATCATAGGCACATGATACACTGGATTATAATGAGGCCAGACAAATTCACGGTTTCAAGAGGAGTCTCAAAAATAGCCTGGTGTTTGACATGCCAGAAACAAAAAAAACCCTTAACACTGAGGTAGATTAAAATCATAACCTCTGGTAACAATTAATGTTACCGGAGGTTTTAAAGGACCATTCACCTTATAATAAATAAAACTGTCAAAATAATCTACAATCAAATCCATGTCACTTTTGCCATTTTCCATAAGGCAAATACAATGAATGGCAACTGAAGCTTTAAAGCTTCCAAAATGCAACAGAAATGCATCATAAAGTGGTCCATACAACTTGTGTGACTATTGTATTCCACTTTAGTCATCTAATCCCATCTGACAGTTTTGTGTGAGAAAGAAACAGATCAGAATTCAAGTCATTATTGAACCAGTTTAACTTGATAACCGGATCAGTCAGATTTCATTCAGACTGTGGGTATGTGATATGAATCAACAGATTAATTAAACAGACCTGACTCAAAATGACTCTCTCATTTTAATCTAAAGAAGAGCTTGCGTAAATGTCAAGATTTTTAATAAATAGTGATTACTTCAGTCTTCAGATTTCAGTCTGTCATTCACACAGTTATTATTTGGAACACTATTGTCACAATGTAGTCATAGTACTATGATACTTTGATGCTTTTACTTTTACTTTTGATGTTTTTGAAGTTTTTATTCCTTGTTTTTTGGTTTTCCATAGACAATAGACCAGTACACCACTGAGGACAAAAAACTCACAAATTTCACAAAAATCACTCATTTTTACTGACCTTTAATTTCGACTGAACTATACCTATAGTTAAACATACACTTTTAATGCTATCTCCGAGAAGACAAGAGATAACATTAGTCTTCTAGTCTTCTTTTTAAAAAAAGTTAGCTTTTATTCAGTGCTCATTCAGGTGTCTTTAAAAAGCCTTGCTAAATGTAGCACTAATGCTTGGGCCTTTGGGACTGAGTTAAAAGGGCATTTATAAAGAAAAGAAGAGGTGGAGAGGCTAAAAGCGTATGCTAATGTGCGTCCCCATTGTATGATTAGCAGAGGAACACAGCTAGCTTTCAACTCCCCTGATATATACAATCAACGCAAATGACAAGACTAAACATGACTAACAACCTCCATCCGTTAGTGTGTGCCATGGGCGTTCACCCCAGAAACAAAATTTGCTCCAGACAACATAATACCTTCAGTTACAGGAACACAAGCAATACACCTAAAGGGCATTTTTCAATTCATTAGAAATCAAGGATCAGATGGGAGAGGCCAGGAACTTCAGCGACTGGCACAAGCAGACTGGCACAGAGCACAGGAAATCTGTTTCACGTGACTGTGACTGAGAGAAAAGGTTTTATTATGGCTGAAGCAGGTCTACAGATTTAAGAAGATCAACCCCCTTTGTTACATAATCCTAAATTACAGAATTTGGCTTTATGACACGTGGTGCTGGCCTTCAATTACTTTCCTTGTGAGAAGATTTTCTCTTACAGATTAATGGAAGTAAACATCAGACTCCAGACCTTTGCTGCTGAGTTGATCGGCTTGTGCAATCTCTATTGTTAATTAATAAATAACAAAATATACTGGGAATAAGACTATTAGTGTATGCAAGCAAACAAAAGCAAACAGAACAAACAATACTAATATATGTAATAGATGCAACTCTAAAAATTATTAATATCATGATAATACATTATTTACCATGAGTCATTTGGTATAGAGGACACAAATTACTTGATCACATGCTATTTAACAGAAATGCCACATCCTGGCATGGGCCAAACCTGTGTATTGACCTTTATTTGAGGCAGATATCTGTGGCTCGCATTGCAGAAATCTAACATTATGTGATAGTACAGTAAAATTAATCTTTCCTGGATTATTCCAAGGATAATCTTGATGTCTCAAATAATTTATGGGTTTTTCCAAAACTCTGTTTCAATTTAAACTGTTTCAAAACAAGTTCTGAAAATTATTTTCATCCAACCAAACTTAAAAAATTCCATATCGAAGGCCATATTTATGCAGCAGAATATCATATAGTAGGCTATGAAATATCATAGACTTGGATATTTTGATTTGGCAAGCAACCCTTTAGACACCACTTTAAACACCTTAGCAACCACATAGCGATTAGATATAAACCACAGCAATGCCCTGGGAACTACCAACAACACCCTAGTTTTAAAATAAAAGCCATTGTGCTCCACATTTATTACTTTTTCACCAAAAACATCTAAATTATCGTATCATCTATTTTTAAATCATGCTGAAACAGCAATAAATTCCTGTGTTTCATAGTTATCTTGAGTGAACCCAAAGAGAAAGAAGAATTTCAGAATTCTGTCTTATAATATTCCCTCTGTAATGACAACGTTTAAAATCAGACATGTTTCCACTGGCACTGCTTGAAAACCACTGTGCCCTGTTCTGTCGATCCATGTGATGTCATACATTATGTGGTGAGGTTAAAAGATTTTCCACAAGAGAGCTGCATGATGCTGCCTGTGAAGGCACAGCGGTGTGGACCTGCTTTGTGCATGGGGTGCATTGTAAAAGCAACAGATGGTCACAGAAACACAAGCCTCCTTCCATTCTCTCCTCATTTCTTCCCCTCCTTCCTCCACCTTTCCATCACCTTAGCCATCTCAAAGCAGCGTGCACACGTGCAAAACTGCAGCACACGTGCAAACGAAATAACTTACTGGATAAATACTTTGAGACATTCAATCAACTCTCAACTTTCAAAGTTTAGAGAGTTATTGCTTTTTTGCAAAATTGAGCATCATATGTGACAATAAAACACAACAAAGTTGTTTTGTAAGACTAACCTAATTAAAATTTTAGAAAATAATTGGAGATATGGCCTAGTGGACAACACTGAGCCTTGGAGCCGACGGGGTGACACATATTTGAGATTCCCCAGTTTGTTTTTCCCATTATTTCCTGTCCTTTCTGCAGACAATGACTGTCAATACAATAAGACACAGAAAATAGAAACAATATTGATAAACAAGTAATTAAATCTATTCTAAAAAAGCAATGGCTGATGCAATGCATTCTGAACAAAATACGAAAGTACACGCCTAACTCAGAACATAAAAAACAGAAACTACATTTTATGTTCTGTGACTCTGAACCCTCTCAAAAGGCTACTGTTACCTGTGTGTGTTTAAAAGTGCCAAATTTGGAGATTTGCTAATTAATGAGTGTGAATCATTCATGAACATACACAGTTCAAAGTGGTGTGTCTCTTTCTCCTTGTGGCAGGTAGCCCAAGACGAGTATCAAGTGATCCAATCAACTCAACAAATGAAAACTAATCCACAAAAAAAACTTCCACAAAATTAGACACTATTTGACTTTTTTCCGGACACTGCACTATTAAGCCTGGCATTACAGATTAGGCATGAGATGTCAAACACTGAAAGACCTTTCAGACCTTTTCACAACCAGACTCAAGTTTGTTTGAGAAGAGCTCCAGGGAGCTCCTTTGCCAATATCATAAAGCTTCATTTTCAAAGCAGCTGGTCACACTCTGTTTCAATGGGATTCCTGCACACTATTTAGATTTCAAACAGTGACCCTTATTCAGATTATCATAACAATACTGAAACCTCCATTGACCTCTGGCTCTCCTTCAGTGCAGCTGTGCAGATGTGAGAACCACTTCACATCACTGAGGATTTGAGCTATAGAAAAGAGTAAACTGTCTGGTGCAGTACTACACTAAATGACTTCAGAGTGCAGGATTAAAAAACACAGATCACTTGCATTAGATACACTTTCATTTCTTGTAATACAATACTTTTACATTTCTACAATTTGGCAGACTGTTTCAAACATAGCTTCATACAACTTACAGTGCATTCCAGGTATACATTTTTTTCAGTCTGCTTTTCCTGAGAGTCAAACCTGTGTTCCTTGCATTCTTATTGCCAAGCTCTACCAACTGAGGAACACCATTACCTAACTGTTCTTAAACACTTCCCAATTAAAAAAAAAAACATTCTTTCTTTGAATACTCTTAGACATCAAGCAAAAATTATGATCTCACAACAATTTATGCTATTTACTAATAAGATTTATTCAGCCTTTAATCTCATCAAAAAAGTCTTCTACATTAATAGGACTTCCACTGGCCAAACTGTCCATCTGTTTTGTAAGGTGGTGGATAACAACTGAAAGATAACAGAGAACTTCTTGTTCTATATCAAACCAGTCAGTGTCCTCAGAGTTGCATGTGTTGTTGTTTCTGTGCGTTCAGACTCACAGGGATTTAACCTGCGGATTACTGAGAGACTGGAATGAAGAGGAACTAGCCAAGAAATCAGGGAGTTTAAAGGCTGAAGTTTGATTGAATGACCTGAAATTGATGAGAGATCATGAGGATTGCTGTTGACCATACAAAGCCCCCAAAGTTCAAAGCCTACCAGGTCTACAGCCGTCATTACTCATAGGGATGAGTAAGGATCGTAAACTGTCTGATTTACTGTATGGGTCTATACATAACCCTAAACTAACTAATTATACAGGTTTCATGTAGACTAGTCCTCCAGACAACCCACCGACTAGTCTGTAAACATATTGCAAATTTCTAATCATCTGTGCACTAGTACACCTCTGGATTGCACTTAAATTTCAAGAACAAGTGAAACACCGAAAGTCCAGTCACAGAGGAGAAAACTCTGACTCTATCTCAGGTATTACTGTCAAGTGATCACTGAAACCAAGACCTGTTCGCCCAAACCCCATGTCCTCAACTTCATCAAACCTGGATGACATCATGTAGGCCAAAGAGAGGTTTGGCACACTTAAAATTTGGGTCACAACAGCAATACATGTTTAACATGCTACAGGATAGAGTTGAACTGTCTGACGGTAACACAATCCTGTGCTTATACATTCTCAAACAGAGAATCATTTCAGAGATAATCTCCAGCAAATGCCCTCACCTAACACACCAGCGATACATTTACAACATTAACAATTAAAAACACGTAAATCCACAGTTAAATTGACAGTGACGAGAGGAGAACGTGCAGTGTTTTGTAAAGGATCAGATAAACAGCCTTGATGTTCTGTCATCAGGCTGACAGCAGTATGAATAAATAATGTTGGGGTGCAGCTGACCAGAAATTAGCTAATGGAGAGCCTGTGGACATCTCCCTTTCCTGACTTCCCGCAGCCCATACAATAGAGAGTGCTATAAGCATGCAGAGATGGTGATACTTAATGGTTTTAACCTTACAACTGAGATGTTGACTAATTTGCATAAAGCATAGCCTGTGGACAGTGATTAAAGGTATTGGCATGTTTTCATTTGCACTCAGTATGAATAATACCGGTAGATATATGCTCGTTATACTAAGTGTTGAAGACTGGAAGCTCTGTGTGGACAAACACACTGCTGTAAACTTTCAAATTTTCAAGACTGCTACTAGGGTAGCAGTATTACTCAGATGCAGTATTCAACAAAGACACAACAGCTATAGTTTAGTTATAATTGACCCTTTTTATATAAAAGATCAACTATTAACTGACAAAACATAGAAAAAAACTTTATTTAACCCAACAGAGAAGCTGTTTGAAGACTATTCCACAGATCTGTTCACATTCAGCCTCAGCCTTTGAGGAGCCTTAATATGGTGACACTGTACCACTAAACATTTCCCATAGAATACAAACTACACAACAGCTGTTGAGGTTTATCTGAGTCAGATTATTGCTGCTGCACTGACTCCTTCTAATGTGGAGAGCCAGCAAAGCAATAAATGTTGACTAATGCACCACTGCTGAGTAAGTGCTTCAGTGTCAAATAACAGTGTCTCAAACAAAATGAAAATACAATTTACTTTTTACATTTTTGTATCTTACTGCTCTTTCAAAGATGAACATGATGGGCCAGAGTATGTGATGCCCACTGAGAACATGAGGAGAATTATATTTCTACCCTGGATGATTTGTTTGGTGCTCCAAAGCCTCTAATGAGATACACACACAAACACTCAAATAACTATTTCTGCTTTGCAACACAATGAAAGAAAATGTAGCTAACAGCTAATTAATATTTATGGACACTTAGTCAAACAAATAAATTACAGTTATCTTACTGTACACACAGGAACTCATTTAGGGTAATATTCCTAAGTACAGCTTCAGTCTAACGGTATGACAGGAGACATCATGTAAATGTTTGAGCTGATGACAATAATTCACAACATGTTACAGATGTCTCTGCCTGATGTTTGAATCACAGGGGAAGAGCTCTTACTACAACAGGGAACTCAGCTTCTGGATGGATTAAACAATTACATTCAGTTTGTTATTCTAGAACTAATGGTTTCAGAGTAAGTGAGGCTTATGGCTATTACTTTTCCACTACTGAGACTTTTCTATTGCCTTATAGTAAATAAACAGTCACATATTCAACCACTTAAGGGATTAAAACTGAAGTGTAATTTAGATGTTAATAATGTATTTGTCACTGTGTCAAGTGTGCTCTGCTTCAGGCTATACGCGTATGTATTGTGAACATGCCAGATTTTAGGTTCAAATAAAACAGATTTACCAGTCTTGTGTGTGGGGTTTTCATGTGCTGTGTTTGCTACAAAGCCTTTGTGTATGTGTAGGTAGAAGTGATCTGGCAGCAGCATTATTTTTCACAACCAGTTTAAACAGCAATAGAGTCGAGACATTCAGGTCAAGTCACAGGTGGTGTGTAACATTAATATGCTGTAATATTGGAGCTTTCTATTATGAAACAAATAATTGGGAGGTCATAGCAGGTCTGATATTAAACAAGCTTAAATGATGACAGGATGATATCTCAAATCTTTAATCTGCTTAAAATAAACCCCTTAATACAATTTATTAAAACTAGATTGTACAATATCTAAGCAGAAATGGTCAAACGTTTAATTATTCTTTAAAAAGGCTGTGAATTTCAAATATTGTGGTACTTTACAATCACCATGTAAACAGAATGTTATTTAGTAACCTGAGTATATAGTCCTGTGTGTATGAGTCCTTCCATGGCACCCATGCTCCCCTGTCGTTCTGGGGCTGTAGTCAGGGGTCGGTCTCTTGTGAACAGATTACAGAAAAGCCCTGATTGTGTTAATCAGAGCCTTTAACTTCTGTCTGCTACACCCGTCTGCTCTGATTGCCCTAAGCTACATTCTGATTGGGGCATAAAAATGCTACACCATCACCAGAAGGACAGGAAGGATGGGTTGGTCCGGATATTGTGAAAAGGTGGGTCTATCTGACTAATATATTGGCCTCTAGGTGACAATAATTTTTACATATGCATTATTATAGGCATATGTACAAATAGCACTGAGAAATTGGTTCTTTCAAATCATGTATTTATATGACTCTCTCTTACATTAGCAAAACAACAGGAAGTGATCTCATATGCTCAGTAATGGCAGTGGAAATCTATCTATAAAAATATAATCTAAATAATCTATCAAAATGTAATAGTCTGCTGTCAAAGAACCTGTTCTTTCAGAAGCTAAAGTGTATCATGCACTGCTAGCAGCACTAAACACAATTGTAAAAACAGATGGGGAAAATCTCATTTTTTGAACCCTATTTCGCATCCTGGTAATCCTCACCAGTTCTCAAACTGCCTGACTGGTACATTGACACTAAAACTGGGCACTTAAAAATATTTTCTTCCACATAATTTACCCTTCAGGCAAAACAAAGCCTCATTTAAATAGCTCAGTTTTGTGATGGTGGAGGTCCACGGCCGCTGTACCCCAGCAGGAGGGCAGGAGCAGTGGCAGATGGACATACAACTGAGGGCAGAGGTACAGTAATGAAAAATGAAGGGGGAAGGGGTGCAGCCCACATGGGCCCAATAAAGTGTTTTTAAAAAAGAAAATACAACAGGATATTGAAACAAAACAAACATCTACTGTCTCAAACATCTGAATATACATATTAAATGTGACATGTAGTGTGAATGTAAATATTAAGTGTGAATGTAAATCTAGACCCATCAAGACCCATTCTAAAATTCTGGGTCCATTCAAGAGCCTTCAAGTAGCTAGTAGCTAAAAAGCCTGTGACATCCCAACTGAATAAACTCCACAGCACACAAAGGAGATGAGATCATACTGCGTCTTGTTTAAGAACTCTCAGCTGAGACCTTCCTATCATGACCATTGTTTCACTATGAATGTTTTCTCTTGAACTACATGGTTTCATCAAGCACCCCTCTCTTGACCTAGAACAAAAATGACAGGGGGTGTGGTGAAGATCACAAATTAAATACATAAATGTGACTTTAAAACCACCAGCCTAAAATACAGGAAGTTACATGACTGAGATCCTGACAGAGTCTGCCTTGACTTTTGAAATGACAACTGTTAAAAGAAAGGAAATATTTTAAAGCATCAGCAAAGTAAATAATCTAAACTAAGGTACTTATAGTCTATAATTACCAAGAAAATAAGTAAGCTGCTGTAGCAGATTGTGGCCACACACAAGACTAATAAAGCCCACAGTGTGAACAAAGAGGTACTGGATCACGGTGAATCCAGATCGTTTGGGTCCAGATGCACATTGTAACTAAGGATGGGCGATATATTGAATATTCATGTAACATATAATAAAAACATATAACAATGTTTTTGCTGGCAAATGAAAATGAGCAACACTGTGATAACACTCTGATTTGCTGATTGAGTTAACATTGGGTTTTAGACTAATTTTCTGAACTCAAAACTCAAAACAAGGAAGATTGTGAGGGGTTGTGAGGCATTTTTCATGTATTAAAATGTATACAAATATTATATTTATTGTTATTAATGGTACAGTTTTGTGTACTGTATTGGTATAGTTCCTATAAATGAAAGTGATAAGAATTCTTTCTTGTGTTAATTTAGTGAATGCAGAATAATTGGGAAGACCCTGTTAACATCCACATTCAGAACACTGTATCTGTCAGACAGGCTTTAATAAAGAAGTCTAGAGAATAAGCGCGCCTTTGAGACTGCTGCTCATGTCTGGACAGAATTGAACAGGATTAATATGACCTTGTGGGATTGCTGCTGTACTCATGTGGCCTCACTCCTGCTCAAATACAGCAATCCAGTTTGAGTTGATTTAACTGCATGCACGTGTTCAACTAGGCCCCTGAAAAGTTTGAGTCTTCTTGATATTGATGTAAACAGGCAAAAATTGGCCTAAACAACTGGAAACCTGTCAAAAATACATTTGTAGGGTTTGATGCTGTCTAATGATATTCTCCATATATATTATTATTCTTTTTAATACAAGTTGTACCATAAAAAACTTAATAATTTATAACCACTCACAAACAAATCAGGTGTGTCAGAGAACAGAAGTACAAAAGTCTGTTTTATTGTTTTGGTCTTCCTGCCCAGCAAGCCCATCAGAGCAAAAAGGTAAAGCTGTGTTTTACTTGTCATCAATATCACAGCATAGTAAGAGCTTTCTAAACTAAGAAAGTCGAAGTAAGAAATTAATGTATTGAGAAATATCTGGAAAAATCAGTTATTTTAAACAGCAGAAATCAGAAACAGCTTCCACACTGTGGACAGCAAAGAAGATAAACTTGTTTGTTATATATCACTAAAATATTATTATCTGCCATGTCAGTGTCTACATAAGAATAACTGATAAGCGACAGCAATGCGAGTCATGAGATTAAAAGTACTAGATCTATATAGAGTTAACTATGTGAAACATAAACCAGAAGAGACGGTTTATGTTTCTTTATGTTATCTTCATTCTGAGAGCTGTGAGGTGACCATCAGCCATGATTTGGAATCTCGGGTCAGGGTTAAGAGGACTGAGATCCTGAGGACAGGAATGTATCTGGAAAAGGAATCCAGTGTTGAATGCAAGACATGCTTCCGGAGATGGTTTTAAAAGCAGGAATTGCTTTTTCAAAGCAGGGCAGCTGTTGTTTCAGGCGATCACTTCATCAATCCTTTTTTAGGTTGCACCTATGAAGGATACTTTGTGGATATTTTTAACATAGCTGACACTGATGTATTAGTGGTTCTGTAAACGAATAGATGCATGTGCTGCTTGAGGAATAAGCTGCATTCTTCAGGTTGGTGTATGAGCAGACAACACGTACACTACTGCTACACATAGTGTAACACTGCACCTTAACCAGGCAAAAGAGCGCTGAAAGATAAAAGCTATTGTGCTATGTTAAGTTTTTGTACCTAACTAGTATTTTTTGTCCTAACACTGTCTCGCCAAGCAACAAGTGTCAAAACATTTTATTGATTGCATAGCCCTGTCCACAATGGAATTTCAGTGCTCCAAAATTCCACTCCTGATAGCTGTATATTAAACACTGAATGTGTTTTGATTGGCTGTGACTGTGTCAACACCACTCAGCATTTTTATGTTCAGTCTGGACAGGTACTTGTCGCTAAATACTTATCACTAGATCAAATAATAAACACATCCATCCTAAATTAAATGTCCATTTTAAGAGGAAGTTTAAATGTTAAATTTAAACATGTTTGTTTCAACCACATATCAATGATTTCAAATGTGATGACCAAATGAGATCAAATGGGTTAACTGTAAAGCACTGATGAGTATCACGGGTGCCAAATGGAAGGGGAAGTCCCATAGTTTGTAAATCTCTCTGTGAGAGGATGAACCCACCGGTCTGTTTGGGACCAACTAATCTTTGTCGTTTTGATCTCAGGATTTATAGGTGTGGATAGGTGAGCACCAGCAGGAAGATCGAAATGACACAGTATTTACTAGTAGTGACTCAGCAAATGGGAGAAGAAGGATGAGGGCTTATCTGGGGGTTTAGGGATTTAGCAATATGATTACGTCTTATTCCAAGTGAAGATTCAAAAGGAAAGGGAAGGTAATGTTTGACGCCTCAATGACATATAACAGTAAGAATTTTAGTATAACCCACATTGTGAATTCTAAATCACACAATAATTCTACTTCCAACATTTTACTGCTGTCTCAATAATTCTGTTGGCCCATAATGTAGTTTCCCATTTAGATCTGGGGGTAACTGTAAAAATGCTTTTATTGTTAAGTTTCATCATTGTTGAATTCCTGATTAATTAATGTCACACTGACCGCTGTGCTTGGTAAAGAATGGGAATTTCTTCTCAACAGTGTCCCATGTCTATAAATAATCATGGAATGTTTATGTTGTAACTACTAAACCTCATAATTCCAGCTGGATCCACACGTGAGCCTTATGAGCCTTTAATCTTGGATGTCTCAGATCGTTTCTGCATCTGTATCCACCACAGACAGATGTTTAATCAGTCTTCACATTTACTATTGCCCTCCAAATGTACTGAATGCTGGTTCACAGAATTATCTCCCTCTAGCTGTCTTATATCATTGAGTTTGTGGCTCGTGCTGCCACTCTAATGACAGAGAAACAGATTAGATTCTGTCACTCTGTATGAAGTAACAGACCGTGTGCAAAACAGATGCCTGTTTAATGAGGTACAAATAACTGCCACAAGAATTCCTTAATCAGACCAATCAAAACCTTTACACCACCAAAGAGACAAGAAAATATGTGTGGTGCATTTGGAAATAGCAAGAGGTTAAAGGAATAGCTCACCCAAAATTACTGTTTTTTTTCATAGAACTTAAAAGTAAACTTTTTTAAATCATATGAACTCCTCATACAATGACACTTCATAGTAACTGAATGTGACAAATGTGTTTGGATTTTGAAGACTTGTAACATAGCACGCAACTTTATCATTTATCATTACTGTTGCTTTTCCTTAATTTTAGAGCTTAACAAAGTATTCACTATGAACTCTTAGTAACGATGTGTTCCACAAAATACAACAAATATGTGTCTTCAGAAAAAGTGAGGGAATAATAGCATTTTTGGGTAATATACTCCTTAAACATTACTGCCACTTTATGACAGGGACTGTTCTACCAAACCAAGTGTCTTCGTTTTTGTTTCACTACTGACAATTGCACTCTACATCTAACCATGGACTCCTAGCTCATCTAAAGCATTTGGAGCAAGGGGTTTAAAAGGCCACCAGAACATTACATGGTAGTATTTAGTTTAGACTGCTGCAGTGGGTTAGTTTGTTCTTCGTGAGCTCTGAGCGCTCATTGTCAGCAGGACTGTTCTCTGCCTCACACAGTATAGGAACAAGAACAAACATAAGAAGAATTTTATATCCCTGACATGAAACACATCCTGGGGGACTAAACTACATGAGTCACAAGGCATTTGAAATTATTTTCCTTCAGATCAAAATAATATTTTGTTCACAGTTTCTAAAAGAGGTGGTCTTCAAAGGCAAGTATCTGGTGTTAAATAACCTTTGAACTTGTGCGGGGTCTAAGAGGGGCTCCTTTCTTTACCACCTGGAGTTACAGAGCACCTTTACAAATACAACACCTAATAATGAACCATGATGTTTCATTTAACATAATGTTTTATAGGGGGTCTGAATTAACAAAAACAAAACAGACAACAAACATTCTTTGAAAGGGATGTACAGATATACAGGATAATTACTGTTTAGTACAACTAAGATTCAATAAGATTCAAGATTCAAATAAGGTTCAATAACTGTATACCTTCAATAACTGTGCACTATGTCCTTAGGATGGGCTATTACTTCTGTCCCCACAGAGAACCACAATGGTCTATAATCATTACATTATTTTGGTTTGCTGAACTTATTACAACTAGTACGCTCAGGAACATCCTGTTAAAAACAGCACCATTACAAAGGAAATAGAGAGCAAAGGTAGTGTACTTCAGTTTTCTCCCTACCTCAACAAAGAAGGTATCCATTTGTTTAGATCCTGGTGTCCTTTATTTGGTGATTAGGGTACCACTGACTCCGTACACTTTATAGATGCTCTACATTCACGCACTTATCATAAGAGTCGAAGTTCCCATCGCAAAGTCCAAACAGTAATTCCTCTGATACAGGATAAACTTATTTATGCAAACACTTGACAAACTGATTCCGACACCGCTATAACGGGTACATTTCTCCGGTGTGTACTACAAGAAACTAGTGTGCATCCCAGCTGGCTCTTGCTTCTCTCGGACGCGCTTGCTTGTGTATCTTTGTGTAGAGAAAACACTGAAACCGGCTCATTTGGGTATGACTGTAGGGGGCGGGGCTTAGCAACGAATCTCCGCCCATTGGAAACGCCCGTGTGAGGAAGCACTAAAACATGGTGGGACATCTCTTCTTTCAGACTGTATTACAAATTATGTTGTTTTAATTACGCTATTTGCTATATTAGACCGGTTTGTCTCTAACAGAGCGCTTCATAGATATCTCTTTCATAGATATCTCTTCCAAATTGTGGAATCAGTGAATTAAAATTTATGTTTAGGTTTTGAAACTGTTAACGTCTGTGAGATTGCAGTATATAGTGGCCTTTTTTGTCTGCAATTTATTTTTTCTTTCTCATTAAGGAAATGAGTGTAAAGATTTGTAAAACCATAACACTGGCAAAAAGGAGATCCTTACTTGTTGCTGTAGGCACAGTGCATGCAACCTCTCATTTGTGTTTGTTTTTACCAGCCTGGCCTATAATACCAGAGGCAATAATAAACTGTGATTAAGTAATAATCATCTAAAAACATGATGCATGCAAATTTCTCTTAAACTACATTCTTTCATCAAGGTAGAGCATAGGATGAACCTTTTAAAATCAAACCAACAGAGCAGAAGTCTGAAAAACATGGCTTAATTTTAAAGTGCATCGAGGCACCTTAAAAATGTACAGACAATTTAAACTTTTTTCATTTTGATTTAGTTATAGAATCAATAGAAATTAGCTTCCCTGTAGCTCAAATGGTAATACTGGTAATCCCTAATGCTCTGTCTAATACTCTAAAAAACCTTCTTCTGTTTATCCTGTTTCTAGCATCAGAATGTGATTCCCTCTTGTAAATGTAGCTTTGTAGTCTTGGTTCATTGGTTAATGTTTAATGCTCTCTTTTTGTAAGTCAGTTTGGATAAAAGCATCTGCTAAATGTAAATACACAATGCTAGCAACAGGTTATGGGTTTGAGTCCCAGGGAATGCATATGCATGATAAAATGTATACTGTGGATGCACTGAAAATTGCCTTGGGTAAAAGCATGTGCTAAATGCATAATGTAAATGGAGCCAAGCAGTTCTTCTTGGGATACAGTAATGTCCAATCTCAAACTCTTCTGTCTGTTCTTCAGCTTTATGTTATAAAGGCTGTCATAAATGCACTCTCTGGGACTGTGGGAGCCATTAATCTTTAGTTGAGGGGTTTGTGTGATATGTAGAAGCCCAAAGATGCAGTTTAAATGGGCCTTCTAAAAGTCTTAAGACCAAAGTGAATGCATTTTGTTTTGTAAACAGCTGTGCTAACCATGCAAAACATTACAGTATGTAAGTTTGTGTACTAATACATTATTTAAAAAAGGTATTTGTATTATATTTTAAGGGTTTTTGTAACCTTTTTTCTAAGGTTTGTTGACAGAATAACGTCTTTTTTTTAAATATGTAGTGCATGGATAGTTGACATCACATACTTTTAAAAAACACACATATCATAACCATATCACTAAATTTCTTCTTGAAAAAATCTGTTTACAGGACCCAAGATTTTCATTTAACCTTGTATCACCTGCAATTCTAAACCAGGTTTTAACTTTTTTAATGCTGTGTTCCCATCAGGCTGTCTAATTATACAGACTGTTTGAGTCTGTCAGAAGCTTGATGGCTTTAGTTTAATGCTAAGCTTTATTCAGACAATCAATATTTAAACTTTAACAAACTTTATTGTTTATTATTGTATAATATTCAGAAACCAGATTATTCTATCTTCAGCAAGTGTTACAAACACCAATAGTACTGTGCTTGCTTAACACAGGTGTATGTGTGGCTGGTAAGAGTAATCAGGTGATAGAGACAGACACCAGCAGAAAGAGATATAGTAAATGACAAGTAGCAGGAAAAATGTTATTGAAGGACTAAAAAGTCCAAGCTAGGTTTCTGATCATTGCTATTCTTGCTATTGCTATCCTAATTTTCCCCTTGGAAAATAATCAATATGCATTAATTATGTAATAAAATTTAAGAATAACTCTGAATGATCAATTTCAAGCAAAGTGGCTATTTATGACATGTCAGTAGTTAAAGAGCTTCTACATTGTCTGCTTTGATGGGTGAGGATATTGTGAACCCCCATCAAGGTCTTTTTCAGCAAACACAAAAATAAATTATATTTTGCAATTAATCTCACACCATTTTAAATAATCTAACCAAATGAAAGCACATGCTGAGAGATTGTATGATACCAGTTGTGTGCAATACCTGAACTCAGACAAAGAGCTCAGACAAAGGAAGGGAATGGGGCAGCTAATCAGAGCAGCCCATGAGGAAATGGGGGAGGGTAACATAAGACAACCTGGCACTGTCTTTGTAGCCCCCTGGAGAATGTCTTTATTAACCAGCAATGACATTAATACATACAGTCATGTTTTGTCAGTTTAGCTTCAGTGTAAATAATGTTTTTTTGGGGTGGGGGTGTGTGTGTGTGTGAGGGGGGAGTGGTGTGTGCTCTATGATTTCTAACAGTTTCTCTACCGTCATGTATGACAGATGGATCTAGCAAGTCTTTCTCTCAAATGCTATGGGAGATATCCTATGTTTAAATTTGATCTGTCTAATCCAGGAGCGCTTTTCATAGATTATTTGCTTTAAATTTTAAAATTCTGTCATCTACGCAACTTTCTTTGGTTATGTCTTTTCTTGGCTATGGCACCAAGTAAGTAAGGACTCTCACTGGGTTGCCCTCGGGATAATAAGTAGGAAAATGATGCCCTGATCTAGCATGCCATCTCTGTGAGAAGAACAGAACAAAGCTGCTCCCAGATGAGTGAGTGATTCACTGAATAGACCTTCTGTGTGTGAACAGACAATTCATAATAATTTTCTCTTTTCCTTCCTTTCTTCTTTCTCTCTCTCTCTCTGTTCTCTCTCTTTATATTTTGTATTATAAGATAAAATCGGTTGTAGCATAAAGGCATTAAAATTAGAGTATAAAATACATAAAATACTTACAATACACAGTTGTGTAGAACCTAGTCCATAGTTTTGCTATGCTCTGATACTAGAGTAGCTCTCATGGTGTGGCATACCATAAAAAACAAGTAAATTCTATTTTTCTAGGAGCTCTTTGGCTCACATGACAGTCCACTGACCCTGAGTTGGTTTACTTGCATTCAAAATTGTAGACACAGTGTTTACAAATATATATTTGTATTATGCTCCCTGTTTTGATAGAAAGTTCTTGTGGATTAATATGAGTCTTTGTAAGCATGCTGACCCTGAATCAGGCCTGAGGCAAGGTTAATTAACCCTCGGCTGAAAGCATCAGATCTGAGTTAATGGAGTAAAAAAGGGCTGTCAGTATATGATGGAGAGGATGTTAGATAAAGAGTCTTTTTAATGGTTCTCAACTGTAGTGCAATCACTACATTATCACATGACAAGGCTTGTGTTGATTATGTAAAAGCCTCCAAACAGACATGACTTGATGTAACAGCTGAACAACAACTTATGTATTGAACTAATGTCACAGCAAATTAAACAACAGCTCAGAGGATACAGTCTGTCTCCCTAAACATGACTTCCAGTAACACACACAGTCCCCCTCTCTCTTGGTCAAGAGCATTGTTGTGTGAATAGGGAATTCTTTCTGTTCAGCAACTTTTGTGCATATTTTCATTAATTTAACATTTGTGCTTTAGTGATTCACATAAACTGCCTGCTTGATTCACATAAACTGCCTGCTTGATTCACATAAACTGCCTGCATTACAGAATTTTAAAGAATTTATATGGGCACTGCCACCGTAGGAGTTTTATTATAGTAAGTTCTTTTACATTCAGAAAGTGAAATAATGTTTGTTTTCAAACAGGCTTAATGAACACTACCCCATCTGCCACTGGTCAGATAAACAGATCCAAACACATGCCTTTGGTTGATCCAAGGTTGCTTTGTTGAGTTGGCCACGGTGCTTAAAAAAGTGCCTCAAGATCCACAGTCTCAAGATCCACAGATACACTTTTCAGGAGACTCAACATTTTAATGACTTATGTATGGCTGTTCTTGTATATTAAACTGGGATAAAAGCATTTGAAAATGAAAAAAAATGAAAAAAATGATATACTCCATCTTTAAATGAAGGTATAAATGCAGGGCTCTGTTGTAGATTATGCAAGTTAAATACTGCCCTCCTAATTACTGTTTCTCACTCTATAGATTAATTTAATGGTATTACACTAAAATTATTTTTTTCTCAGCTTTGTGCAACATTTACAATGTTACAATATAGCAAGACCAACTTCAGGAAGGTCCAGTGAATGTGCATTAAGATCCAGTCACTGAATGAGGACAGCTCTGTGTAGTTTAGCTGTGTCCTGTGTGTTTAACCTCATCTCTTTAAATAAACAAACTGAAACCTTTAACATTTTTTTAAGAGCAGAGTTCTTTAGACTGAACTAAGGTTTTCTCAATGCACCGGATGTCACAGAGCAAACAAACAGTGGCTGATAGACCAGCAATCTAGATGATCTCATTCATTCTTTCTGAACTAAGTCACCATCCATTTACTGCACAAGACACTAATGCTGAGAAGCATATAATCTGATGCAATTAAACACTCTAAATTGATGGTTTTTCTCAGAGACCTTGTGTTTCAGGTGTCACTTTAACACATACCTTTTTCTTAATAACAAAAGGTCAGTTATTAGTCAGTTGTCATGATATATTATAAAGTTATTACTTCTTTTAATTATTTTAATGAATTAATGATTCTACATTAAAAAATTATAAACTGAAGTAGTGTTAAAGGCCAAATTTCAAAGGGGACAGATTTGTTTGTGGAACCATCATCCTGCCGTGCATGAGACACTTAACAAAGGTGTGGAATGCAGAAGATCATGGGGGGCAAAAGAGGGGGTTTAAAATGACCTAACATCGTAACTGTGTAAGAAGATAAGGAGGAATCCCACTGTGGACTGAGCAGTTCCAGAACATAACTAAATAAAGATCAACATATTCTGAGTGCTTCTGGTGTATGAATTTCTTGGGTCTTTGGTGTAATGGTCTTTAAAGACCATCACTAATGTAACATGATGCTTGCTCCAGCCATCTCCCATCAATATAGACTATAAAAAGAGACACATCAACTGTGATTCAATATCCCACAAATATGCACAGATCCATATTTATTTATTTATTTGTTTATTTGCAATCCCTGGGAATAATTTTTGTTCCATTAGTGTTGCCATGCTCTAGCAGTTGAACTACAGAAAGGTGTGCATATATTTTTGGAATCAACGATTTATTAACAATAGTAGTTTATCAAATTCTAAAAAGGATTCATCAAAGTTGTGTTGACAGTATTCACTGCACTGAAAGTGTCATAACATCTTCATAATGTCATAACAACAGAAAAGTTTTTGGTTGATCCAAAACTCAGCACAGGGAACTTCTTGAGGGGTTCATTGTGAAATACAGTAACATAGCATTTCTCATTCTTCAGGGTCAGAAGAGGTTATTCACTTTCTGCAAATTTTGTGTTCATGTAATCATGTTCATGAAAGCTTGTTCACAACACAGTGTATGAATTTTACAAGCAATGACTTTTAACAAGGAAACGATTAACCCCAAAAATTGTTTAAAACTGAATGCAACATATAATGTTTCTTTCCTTAAAAAAAGAACTGAATCTACCTACTGACAGCCCACACATATGCTTAAAGTTTTAGAATTTGCAGGGCAGTATTAAGGGCAGTATTATTAAAAAACAGTATTAATGTTTCATTAAAACATTAGGAAAAACCAGTATCCGACAACTGAAAAGGCAAATCTCTTTCAGTATTTGGAAGACTAATCTCCCCTGTATGTGAAGATTTTGGCTTATTCCTGGTGTACAGCTGGATTTTCAGCTTATGAAATTACTTCTTCAGGGTGCAATTACTAAAACGGAATTTTTACGAATTTTATAGCCTCATATTGACATATACAAAAGATAATTATTCAGGAATTCAGGGCACTATAATAGTTATATCACTTTGATATTGATCTAATTCAAATTTTGCTGGATGATCAAAGACAAACCCAGTACACCTCAGGTGGCATCATAATCAGAATCACCACAATAATTCCATGGAATGAGTAAATACATGTGTGTCCTGATAGGGTGTCATGTGAACAGAAGACCTTACTCACAGCCAAATCATTCTCATTTTAACTGCATTCCACTGCTTAGACAAACAGAGCCATATGACACAGAATGTGCTCATTTCATTCTCTTTCTGTCTCAGTCTGTTATTTAAACTAATGCTATTAATAATAATGTGTTTATTTAGAAGTGTGGAGAGGTGTGTATTCCTTTAAGGAAGCCTTATAAACCCCTGCTGAAATTAATAACAATTATTGACAACATCAAGGAATCTCTTAATCTTAAATTAAAGGCTATGAATATGGGAAATTACTTCACTGAGCACAGCTGATTTCACAGCGTAAGCTACATATCAGTTAAGTTACATCAGTCAGTCGCTCATTAAGAACATGTTCACACACAGGAAATCGCTGGTATTGATGTTCTGTGTGTTTACACAGGAGGTATGTGTGTTTGCTTACTCAGCTCAGAGGGATATTGACTGCATTACTGCCCAACAGCAAAGTTTTTAAAAGAATGCCTTTAAAATAGAGAGACTTGCTTTGCCCACCTATGGTGCCGTTTACATTCCACAACACAGGGCAATGATGGGATAGCAATCCGTAAATCCAATTTTAAACTACAGCATCTGCCTCCCTCAGCCTCTGTGTTTGTCTTTGAATTCTGCCACATTCTGCGCAGTGTTTCTCTTTATGGTGTTCAGCAGATGGTGACAGACAATGGCCATGGTGTGTATCTGTGTCAACATCACTGGATCAGCCTCTGTTTATTTGGGCATCTGTATCCAGCAGTAAACATTCACAATTAGGCAGAAGTAAAATTTGGTGACAATTCAACAGTCCACCTGTCCCAATTAAAGCTTTGAAGTAACAGGAGGAAATACACATACACCTGGTGCTGACAAATGTTGGTTAGTGCAAATGAGGATGACAAACACAAATAATAGTTCTTATGTCTGTATTTATTTTTGTTTGATAAGTTTGATAAAAGTTGTTTACTTATTTATTGCTTTTTATGTCTTGTTAAAAAGGTTAAAGTAACATTTTGTGATAAAAGGGTAAAGTAACATTTTGTGATAAACAGACATTCTCAAATATAAAGTCAGTAAATGTACCTTTACACTGCATATAATCTAAGCATCCTTTTATAAATTCACTATGCAAGTTACTCCTCCATACATCATACATCTTACAGCAAACGTCACCCATTAAACACATATATGTTACATATATGAGATATATGAGGAAAATATATGTTAGAGTGTAGCTGGACTCAGTAAAATAAATGTTTAAATGCCAACTATAAAGCCTGCATATACATCAAGCTCTCACCCAGAGGGCACTAATAAGATGTCGCTGGGACTTCAGTCTTCTATCCTGTAGCGCCGCTGTGTGGATCAGACAGACACAGTTGCACATTTATGTTTTATTAAGAAAACAAAAAAACAATCCTACGGATTAAGTTCTATTGAATGCGTTTCTTATTAACACTTAAAACTTTATTACATGAAGACTTAAAGGTCATTACAAAGAGTACTATCAAGTATATAATGATTAAAGCAGAATTAAATATAAAATTAATTTTTACACCATTGTTGCAAAACAGCTTTAAGAACAGCATGAAATAGTAAAGACGTGAAAAAACAGAATAAATAATCTTAACAAATATTTTAACACAGAAACAACAGAGACAAAAAGGGTTTAAAATAGGCTTGTATAAGTTGAAATAACCTTGTATTCATTGCTACATTTATTCATTGAGTCCACGATTGTGGTTTTGTTGGCTATATGAAAGGGTGAGCTGAGCTGGCTTTATTGTCTAAAATCAATGTACACAATAGGGGCTGTAGGCTATAGCCTATGTTGAAGTAAACACTGACCTCTGTATGATGTAGCCAGTCACATTTACTGCTGAGACACGTAAACTAAAACGACTTAATGTATTTGATTTAATAATTGTATTGAATTTATTTGACCTAAAGAATACGTTTACGCGGTATTAGTTTTAGTAGCTTTGCAAATTAACAGACATGTTAATAGAGACATCCACTGTCTATCTACGGTCTATGATCTTATTTAAATGCACACTACAAAAAAGTCTTCATACATTTTTATAATGCATGCATTCTTCATTCCGCACGTGCGTTCTGTAAACAATACAACAGTGTCCATGTGTTTAACGTTTTGGATTTAAACGGATGCACCATGTTAGACGGACTCTAGGACCCAGTTTAACATTATATAGACTAAATCACATGATCGTCATTTTCAAAGAGAAGAAAAGCTGCAAGTCTATTGAGCAGAATGAGAGGACTGCTTTTTGCAAAACTAACAGAACACAGCAGTTGACCAGTTGCGCTATTTCTTACCAGGAGGAAGAGTTTTGCTGTGTCTGACCTGTTTGATCTAGAGATGAAGCCAAACATTACTTTCGTTTTAATAAGTTTGTATATTTTGTCAGTATTTGCTGTGCGGGTAAGTACCTGCTCCAGTGACACGTCTGTCACCTTTATACACTTTCATTTGTTACAGCTATGAAGAATTGAGTAATTGTGTACTAGTCTCAAAGTATCAGAGTTAAATTCATGAAACGGTGCGCAGTTTAAAAGAAATTTAAAACAAAGTGATTTTCAGGCCTAGAATAACCATGGAAATAAAAAGGGCAGAGGCATTTCTATAGTGAATATACATTTTTCTAGTTTAGATGTAAAACATTTCAGCAGCTAAAATTGTTTGTTGAGAGTGCAGTCCAGTAATCTATGTTTGTCATGTTTGTCCAGTAATCAAAAAAGTCATTGAAATTACAGAAAAATTTAGGGTGTGGGGATCTTAATAGAGCTGTGCAGTGCTTAGTGATTTCTTTAAATCAAATTACATGAAACATTTTGCAAATGTAGAACAAATAATTTTGAGTGTAGTGGATGTTTATGTGCAAATACGTAAACTACAAATACAAACAAATTCCTTAAATGTATGACTTCTGTTTTTAGGAAGATTCACGATCATTTTCAATTGACTACAAGAACAACTGCTTCCGAAAAGATGGAAAACCATTCCAGTACATCTCCGGAAGTATCCACTACTCTCGAATTCCTCGGGATTACTGGAAGGACAGACTGCTTAAGATGTACATGACTGGACTCAATGCTATCCAGGTGTACGTGAACAGAACAACAGTTCTGTCAAAACAGTTTTGACGATATTCAGGCTTTATTAGTTATCACTAATGTATGTCTTTTCTTTTTATTAAGGTATGTGCCATGGAACTTCCATGAGACTGTACAGGGTGTGTTTAATTTTGCAGGGGACAGAGATCTAGAGTACTTTTTGAACCTGGCCAACCAGACAGGATTGTTAGTCATCCTGCGACCAGGGCCGTACATCTGTGCAGAATGGGAAATGGTGAGTGTTATTTCCCTGTTTTGAAAGTTTGTGAAATGTGATGCACGAAAACCTGAGGTGTCATGTATCTTTAAATATAATAGTCTATATTCAGAAAATATGTTTTTACCAAGACTTTTATCCATAATGCTAATGATAAATCAAATCATAAAATATGTAGTGCGGTTATAGTATGCAATACATACTTTGTAAACAATAAAGACAGGCTGTGTGACTGTTATTTATGTAGAGGTCTTAATTGTGAGTTATCTGTCCACCAGGGTGGTTTGCCTGCCTGGCTGCTTCGAAAACCAAACATTATCCTTCGTTCTGCTGACGCAGGTACATGTTATTCTATATGAGACATGACTTCATATAGAGTCAGGCCTGTTTTAATTAATAGTTATATTTGTGTCTTTCAGAGTATTTACAGGCAGTAAGTGACTGGCTGGCTGTCCTTCTCCCTAAAATTAAACGATGGCTTTATCAGAATGGAGGAAATATTATCAGTGTGCAGGTAAAATTTAGATAAAGCATTAAGTAAGCAAACAAGCAGACACTTTTGTCCAGTACTTTCAGTATCTGGAGCTTCTTATTAGGTTTAAACCTGAAATCTTTATTAGCTATTAGGGTTATGTAACCACAATGTTGGGGCAATAAAATCATAATTGGCTCTTAATAATGCTCAAAGTTTATGCAGTGACCATTATTACGAAGAACTTATTACAGCAGAAGAACTAATGCACATATACACAGTGCTAATCATTGATGTAGTGTAGGGTAGACTGTACAGGGCTGTACACTGTAATAATTTGTATTTGGGGTTGGTCATGTAAACAGTGCTTGCACAAAAATGGCCATTCAAATGTATATTTTTGTACATTTATTCTGTCTATCAGGTAGAGAATGAATATGGCAGCTACTTCGCATGTAATTATAACTACATGCGGCACCTTCACACTTTGTTTCGTTTGTTCCTGGGGGATGACGTTATCCTCTTTACTACAGATGGGAACACAGACAAAGAGATGAGCTGTGGTACACTTGAGGGCCTGTATGCTACTATAGACTTTGGCACAGGTAATGTTATCTGAGGTCAGTTGTGACAAAAAGTGCTGTAGTAGGCAGTATAATTTAAAGACATTTTCACTAGATTTATGTTCTTTTAATTGATGCACATCCAGTCTTATTTGGTTTCCTATATGTTGTCACTGTCACTCTATTTGAACTTTTTAAGGTTATTTAATTTTTTCATTTACTTAACAGCCATTTATTTTAAAGTGCAACAACACATTGCAATTTAGTATAAAAAAAGCTGAAAAAATAAGATTAACTGGCTATTATTATTAATTTGTGTTACTAATTAATAAAAATAATAGTATATATAATAGATATTATGCTTTTAATTGTTGTGGTACAATAATTATGAATTGTGTAAATAAAAGCGTAATACAAAAAATATCAATTCTGTATCAGTCTGTATCAGATGTTAAAAACACGATAGAGGTCAGTTTTTATCCTTGTCCATTTATGGCTGGAAAAATGTGGTTAATACTTACAGAAAGTCTAGAAGATACACACAGTAAAATCTCTTTTCCGCATCAGACACAAACATCACTACAGCCTTTAATCGACAAAGAAGGTTTGAACCTAAAGGTCCACTGGTAAGAATAAAATTTATTTTATTGATGGGCTTGTTTTTCTATTCCTCAAGCTATGAGCTCTACATATGAGTCACGAGTCATAATTGTACATTTCAGGTGAACTCTGAGTTCTACACAGGTTGGTTGGATCACTGGGGAGACAAGCATGCTTCTGTGGACACTGGAAAAGTGAGCAAAATGTTGGGAGAAATGTTGGCCATGGGTGCCAGTGTCAACATGTAAGTCATAATTTCCATAGTGTAATTAATTACATCCTAAAGGTATAAGAGATGTGTTTGAGCTTAAAGCTGCAATCCGTAATATAATTGGTGTCCTTTCCTTACCCTGATTTGCAATTGTAAGGTTATAGTAATCATTTATAATTAGAGCTGCTTGGTCAGTTTGACTTCAACATATCTAAATAATAGTACATAAAGTAAGCTGCAATTTTATGTTTCAAGCAGAGATGGCAAAAGAGAAGTAAAAGGTAGGGATTGCAGCTTTAAATGTAACAACTGATTTTCTTGAACTAAGGTTGTTAATATTAAAACCCTGTTGTACTTCTATTATGTCTTGATAACGTTACTTACATACATGTTTTTTTTTCCTCATCTGAGGTACATGTTTGAGGGAGGAACCAACTTTGGCTACTGGAATGGTATAACTGCTGTTTTAGTGGACATATTCCCATTTTAGTTGCAGTACCCGGTGATGTAGTCATCTCAGTGTGTGACTGTAATTTTATCATGCATAGGAGCTGATCATGACACCAGATTCCGGTCTGTGGTGACCAGTTACGATTATAATGCACCTTTATCAGAGGCAGGAGATCCCACCGACAAACTGTTTGCCATCAGAGATGTTATTAAGACTGTGAGAATTTAGATGCATTCTGAATGTACTGTATGCATTGATGGCCTGGGCCACCTCTTTTATTCTTGTGCGGTAATAATTTGTTTCTTCTTTAGTTTCGTGATATTCCAGTTGGTCCTATGCCACCAGCCACCCCAAAGCTAGCTTATGGCTTTGTTACACTACTAAAGGTATGGAGATTTGGCATAGAAAACCCTGTTTATTTGCATGGTTTCTTACCCATACTGTACAAACCATCTTACACTGAATAGTGCAATGTGCATCTTACATTATTTCACAGGTTGGCAACATCAGTAGTCTGTTGGATACGCTATCACCTCAAGGTCCAGTACGATCTCAATATCCTTTGACGTTTGAAGAGGTTAAACAGGTAAGATATTTAGTACAATTCTTATATGTTATATAAAGAATCATCTTCATGATAAACATGGTTTTATGGTACTGTGCTTAGACAGCTGTTTATAGTCCAATGTTGATTTTTTTTGGCTTAAGATATGCATATATGATTTAGGCAGGGACGCTGGTTTTAGATCAGTGGAACACCAGGTTTGAGCTTATATTATGACAATTCTATGTAGTATTATGGCTTTATGCTTTACCGAACGACACTGCCATGGAATGTTCCTGATCCGACCCCTCTCATCTCGCCCCTCAATGGCATCCGTGACCGTGCATACGTCTCTGTGAATGGGGTGAGCAGACCACTTGTTGGGGTCAATTTTTTGTTTTCAACTCGCTATGGTCAGTCAAAGACTGTAACAATATATCTAAAACACCACTGTTAACTAATAATTTGATCTTTTATTTACCTAGCCAAACTGCCAATTATACTGATGTTTGTATAATCAACTTGATGAAGACAGCTTTTTTAGTTGTTTTTTTTTGAGCCAAAACACAAACAGGAGTCTGGACTTAAAACCATTACCTTGATTTTGTTTGATACACAATGACCAGAAAGTATGTTTAGACTGAAACTTTGCTTATCTGTAAGCAGGTGTACCAGGGGTTTATGGAGAGGGACACTACACTGGTGATGAACATTACTGGACGACAAGGAGATCAGTTGGACATTCTTGTGGAAAACATGGGCAGGGTTAATTTCGGAAGTTATATTAATGATAATAAGGCAAGTTACATTAAACATGACATTGCCTGGAATATACTCACATTTCTAAGATAGTTCTACCTCAAATTAACTAAAGGAATGAAACATTATGTATGAGGTCTGGCTCGTCTCTATTTTTCAGGGTCTCCTGGGCAACCTCATCCTGGGAAATGACGTGCTCACTGATTGGTTAGTCTATTCACTAGACATTGATACTGCAGTAGCCAATGGCTGGTTAAAGTCGGATCTCTCAGAGGTTGGACCAGGTTCAGGGATAGAAGTGAATGGAAATGGACCAATGTTTTACTCAGGAACCTTGAAAACTACAGGCCTAGAATGGGACACTTTCTTAAAACTTAATGGATGGACTAAGGTGAGGTTGTAGCTTATATCTTATCTGTAAGTTAACCATATTGGTTCTAATTCTATTAATAATTCATGTACAATGAGAACAATTCCTATTGCATTTGCTGCACTCAGAAGTTTGTTGCCTAATGATTTCCACAGAACTATCATGTCTGTCCTTTAGTTCTAAAAAACGTGATGAATGCCAGTTTTATCTAATACTTGTTTTTGTCTCCCAGGGTCAGGTGTGGATAAACGGTGTGAACCTGGGAAGGTACTGGCCCCAGAGGGGCCCCCAGCAAACCCTGTATGTCCCTGGGCCTTTTCTTAGTGCCACTCAGCCAAACAACATCACAGTGTTGGAGCTTGAAAGAGCTCCATCACACAAAAGAATTCTGTTTATGGACCGACCTCAGTTGAACAGCAGTGAACAAAAGACATAACAGCACACACTAATAATGCATTGGATAGCCTCGTCCACTCTCCAGTGTAGTATGACTGCAAACAGCAAAAATGAATATTTTACATTATCTGCATAAGCCATCATAACACACTGTCATTTGTGTCATATTGTTAATATTTAGTTTGGTTCACTGGTCTGTTGATGGCTTAGGAAAAAAAATGCATCTAATTTTAGTATAGAACTTTATAAGCCTTAAAGTTAATCTGCCTGAAATAGGATGATTTGTATCTCAGTATGATGATGTAAGATATTCTGAAGGGAAGAAAAATAAAGTATGCAAACATAAAAATGTATTGATTTCTGTTTTTTTGTTTGCTTTTGTCACAATTCTGAAATTATAACAAAACCCTCAACAACATCAAACATCAAATTATGGCAAAACAACTCCCATCCATGGGTCATTGCTTTGGGTGCGAGATGTTCCAGGTTCAAATCCCGGACGAGCCCGTCGTTTTGTTATCATCTGCTTTTAAGGGACAACTGTTTGCTGAAGTCCATTGGATTCACCCAGCCCACCCAGTTTACAATGATCTAGAGCTCCTTTCTAGGTGCTCCGCTCACATCATTGCATAAAAGGCTCAGCTAAAGCTGAAGAACTTTCCGCCAACCGTGCCGTTTCACGTAATCTTCCCTCATTCCCTCGGAGGAACTTTCCGCCAACCGTGCCGTTTCACGTAATCTTCCCTCATTCCCTCGGAGGAACCTTTTGTGCTTCTGCCACATT